>CM057454.1:544722500-547222500 GCA_016271365.2 Neoceratodus forsteri | reverse complement strand
CAGTGGGTACTACTCTAGAAATGGCTTGCAATAGCAGGTCTTATTGTCACACTGGGGTGCAAGGCTCTTCAGGTGCTGGGCTGAATGGTAATCATAGTTAACCTCAATAACATCTGATGAAATAACTGGAGAGTACAACTTTAGTGAAGAAACCATGGGTTTCCATTTAATAACAAAATTAATGAACACCCATGGAGCAGAAGATAATTAGGTTGAGGTAGGCAGCACTTACCTTGAACCGCTATGATCCCATATTTCGCATTACAAACCGTTCACATGAGCAGATAGTTCACAGATTTCCTCTGGGGTGTGAATTGGACATCCCCAGATTCCAGCAGCTTTAATCCCCAGACACTCCTTGGGCTGATATGGCCCCTTTTCTCCTCTTTACCCTTTACTCACTGGTATCTCTTCCCACAGAACAGGCTGGCCTCTCACCTCAGGGCCGCCAGCAACGTCCTGTGTCCCATCTCAACTGGCACACTGAGACTTCTCCACATGGACTAGGCTGGCCTCTCAAACTGGGACCACTAGCTCCCTTTCAACTCCTATGATGGCTTTGTGTCACTTTCCTTGAGTGACTGTCCCCACAACTTAGGGGCAACATGTCTTCGAACTGTGACAAGCAGCGCTTCATCCCTGCTCAGTCTACTCTCACGCTCCATGTGGCTTCAGAGCTGGAAACTCCCTGAGAAAACCTTCTCAGTGCCTTTCTACTTGGCTCAGCCTCATGCTTCACATCCAGTTGGCAGTCCCAATGGGGAATCTTGCTACAGTCCCACTGGGGTGGCATATCTTGGGGTCCCACATAAGGCTCCAAACTCGGCTGTCCCACATCAACCCACCAGCTCTCTCCCACTCTCTGTGGTCTAAAATAGTCTACTTCAGCTAACCAGAGTGGGCAATTGCTCCCACTCCTGTTTTCTTTCTCTTTTGAACTCCCTTCGCAGCCACATATCCTCACTTATATTCAGCCTGCCCATGGCAACCTCCCATCCAGCAGCAAGTCCCAAGGGGAGGCATAGAATTGATCCTTAGCTTACCAGGTCTAACTGTTCCCACTAATTACCTACTGAGGCACAAACTGTACCCTGCCTTAGGCTCTAGGCCCACCGGGGGGCCATTACACTTAAATATATTTTCATTGATCATAATAATTAATTTTTAGCTGGACCATGGTAACCGCATCACTTGAGTTCTATACCCTGAAACTCTGTGTATATTTAAACTACTGTAGCATGATAAATAATGATAAGACACATATGGTATTCTAATATCTGGAATTATCCAAAATTACATCTCTTTATCACTGAAATTTGCAAAATTCCATATACTGAAATCACTGGCCTTACTTATAATAAGAGAATTTAGGAACTAGGTCGCCATAAGTTGGATAGGAGAAGGGTGAGGGGTGAACTAGTTTTGGTGTACAAGGCATACAAGGACTGAGGGCTGATGGTATGTCTTGAGCCTCTGTATCAGGGAGAACAAGTAACATGCATGTGGAAATGAGCACCTGCTGAGAGAGGAACACAGAAACATAGAAACATTGAATTTGTCAGCAGACAAGGTCTACTTGTCCCACCCAGTCTGCCCAGATAGCCCCTATCCTAGTCTGTCTCCACAGACCCTAACCAACCTCTGGTGACTCTCTTTCTTCCCTCTGTTCCCCGCCTGTTTGCTAGTATTTTCCTAAATCTATCCCATGCATGCAAGTCCCTTATTATTTTCACTTCCACCACTTCTGCTGGCAGTCTGTTCCTGCTGGCATCTACTACTCTTTCAGTGAAGTAGTACTTCCTCATCTCCCTCTTAAACTTCTCCCTTCCAGATTCATTGTATACCCTCTGGTCCTGGTGTTCTTTCTCATTTGAAAGAGACTCTCCTGCACCTTGTTCATCCAAATGAGGTACTTGTAGGTCTCTGTCATGTCCCCTCTCACTCTTCTTTCTCCTAGGGTGTGCATGTTGAGATCCATTGGTCCCAACTTGTATGGCTTTTGATGCAACCCCTGCATCATTTTTAGTTGCCTCACAGACTGCCCTTCACCCTGTCTACCTTCTGAGGTGTGGCATCAGAACTGGATGCAGTACTCCAGGTGGGATCTAACACCACCCCCTCCTCCTGCTGGTGATACCTCTGGCTATGCATCCCAACATCCCACTGGTCAACCCATTGCTTTGCCACACAGCCCTGCTACTTAAGGTCATCAGATATAATAGCCCCAAGGTCTCTTTCCTGCTTAATGACTGTCAGTACCCCCCATCCTATACTTAGCTTCTGAGTTTCTATGCCCTAGGTGCATTATTTTTCACTTTTTGGCATTTGGGAACATTTTGAAGCTGAAAAAAGATGATGTTTGCTTATTCATAGCGGTGGCATCATGGAATGCACTCCCATAAGACGTAATGGGTAGGAGGACATAAATGTAATTCAAAAAGAAATAAGATCAGATTAGGACTGAAGAGGGTATCGAGGGGTGTAATTCACTGAATCAGTGACAAATAAAATGGCCAAATGCTTCCTTTTGTCTAGTATTCATATTGTATCATTATAAATAGCTTTTCACTGGATATGCAAACCATAACAGTGTCTCAAAGTAATTTGTTCTGTAATGTTAACTAAATGTGTGCTAATCATGGGAAGGGGCTGTAGGTGGTTGGGAAAAAAACATTTTATGTCTACCACAGAAAAAAAAGTTTACTGTAGAGGATGAGGTTTTGTGTAAACCTACAAAATTATTTTGGATGGTAGTAGGATGTTACTGAATCTGAAGTGAAAATTCTGCATCTATAAAACAACTAAAAAAAAGAAGATAGTTGTGGCTAAGGTCAAGAGAGAAACAAAATGTACCATTACATCTGTTGTTTTCTCTACAAATCTCAGGAATGTTTACTTGGATTTTAAATTTAACTTGTGCTAATTTTATTATGGGAGTTAGCTGTGTGCTTTCAGTTTCTGATTTGCTCAGAGTATGTAATTTGGTGAAATAAGTGCTCCTCACACTAAGCTAGTTATAGTAAGAGGCAAGGTTTTTCAGATCTGGTAGATGATTAATTGAGGTTTTTTAGTGTTCAACTATTTATCAGGTACATGTGCGCTGTGTACTCGTACTTGCAATTCCATGGCAGATCTGCTCTCAAGCAGTTTCCTATGATGTTGCCCTTCATTATACTGTACACCTCTTAATTTTAGATAAAGGACTTCTTGGTGATTTGCCACTCCAGTGTCACTGGGTTATTTAACATTTTGACAAAAAGAGTGAGGGAAAATGAGCCTTCTGAATTTATTAAAAGCTATCTTTTTTTAGCTTCTGTAGACACAAAGGGCTGGATTTTACCTTATTTTTTGGCACAGCTGCTCCAAACACCTTTGCTGCAAGTGTGCCCCATTTTAGTAGGTTAGGTACAGTTGCAACACTTTATGCGATTTACAGCAGCCTTAGCCAAATATTTGGTGCAAGCCCTATAAAAAAAAGAGTAACCAGGATTGCTGCAAGCTAAATCAGAAAACATTGGTCCAACTTGTGGCACTGGCGAGGGGAAAAAATCCTAATCAACAGCTAGAGAATGACGCACACCCCAGCGCAATTTGTTTGGTGCACCCAGGGCTTGTGCCATTTGGGAGGTTTTGAAAATCTGGCCCAAAGTCTCTAAAATAACTATGATCTTGAAAATGTATTTCTTGCCCAGCTTCTTGAGTGGTATTTTCAAGAATGTTTTGTGTTGATAAATTTTGTTCTTGGTTCGGTAGTGCAGTTTGGGTACTCTGTAGCAGCTTTTACACTATGCTGGAAAACAACAGCCATGAACATTCTTATTTCCTGGTAGAGGGATTCTATATGTCTAGCTATCTGAAGTACACCAAAGATACCATACAGGTTCTGAAGGCAGCTGGATGATGAACACTGTTAGTGAAGTACTTAAACATCATGGACAGATTTTCAAAAGAATCTGTCAAGATGTGTCTGACCTTGTTTTTAAAGCAGAAATTCATCTAAACCTGTTAGATCATCTATTACGGGCCTAACACCATCCAAAGTCTGCATCCAAAATGGACACAAGTGCATCGAAAATGAAGACAGGTGTGAGTTGTGTCCAAATTGGTCACAATTGCATCCATTTTGTATCGCAAATTGTGGCTTTATGTCATAAACAGATGCAGTTCCTGAAAACAGCAGCAGTGCTTGCTGGACACAAGTGGATGGATGCAGACACAGCACACATTAGTGTTCGTGCCCAACTCTTGTGACCCCTACATTATTACGAGGGCTGTGCACCCTTTGTACAGTATGTGATGTTTTCCTGCATAAAGTTGTTGCTGATGTGCTATATTGGTATTCTCCAGCACCATCCACTCTTATAGAAGTGATTACTCCGTGACATGTGGGAGTGCAGTATGAAAGGGCATGGCATTAAACATTGTTATTGACATTGCAGGCAGTGTGGTCTAGTGCTTGAGCACCAGCTTGGGAATCAAGAGATTGCAGATTCAATCCACGTTACAGCCAATTACTCACTGTGTAACCTTCCAAGTCCCTTAATGACTCAGTTTACCAGTCCATCCAGCTGTGAAAATAAGTGGAAGCAGGACCCTACTTAAAATAAGATGTTGGGCTATCCTGGATAAACAAATGGTAAAATGAAAACAAAATACCTCTTTTATGGGCCCTACAACAGAAACTTTGGGAAGGCATAGTCCTCCCTGAGTTTTTACAGAAGCAGCTCTTCTCCCCTACACAGTGTGCCTGTACAGTCACTACACTACCAGTCTCTATCATAGCTTGCAAAGCACTTTGGGATACAATGTTTCATAAATAGCGCTATACACAGTAAATGCAAATTTCTTCATCTTTCTGATGCATACTGCAACAGATATTTTATCATACATCCTAAAATGTTTAACAAGCATTCTTTAATTTCTATTTGCACCTGTATCCCCCAACAGATCTGACTCACTGTGTCACAGCTCTGCTCCTCACTGAGGACCATGGTCTTCTCCTAAGGCCCTGCCAAGTCCTGCTCTAGTGCTTGACTACAGAGGGTGCTGGATAGCTGAGTACAGTGCATTCTCCAGCCTGCCCTCTGGCAGAGGCTGGCAGTTGCTCAAGTCCTACTTCTAGAGGCAGTGGTTTAAAACATATGACTTACCTTGGTTCATAGCTCACTCTCTCAAGCCAGGCCTCTCTACACCAACAGCATGGCTGGCAGCATGCCTCAGGCATGGGACCACAAATACCCTCTCAAAAGGGGGAACATCCTATCTTCTGTGGGATGTCCCTGCCTGTGCTACAAGGCCACCAGGGACTCCCCTTGATGGGAAGCCCATCAAGGTTCCCACACTCTCAAAGTGCATCTCTTACATACTTCCAGGACTTAATAGCAATCTACACTGAATGCCTCTAGATCCCCCATTTCCTGGGATCTCTCCTGCTGTAATGAGCATGCCTCTGGAGGCTTCCAGGTTGTCTGGGCATCGAGATGAATTGGTCTCAAAAGTCTGGATCCATTGGCAACTGCATTGTGTGAGGTACTTGCTACCTCAGGCAGTCTTGCAAGTGGCCATAGGCAAGTCACCTTCAGGGCACTTTGGCATCCATCTAACACTGGCATTCCAAGCTCCTCCCACTGGACTCTAGTCAGAGGCTCTACCAATCAGTATGCTCCAGGCCTGATATTGTAGTAACCAACCCTCACCCTGTAGTGCTTGGGAGAGGGTGGTGTTTTTACACCTCCCTACTGAGAATCTAATTCCATTTGTGGAAATAACAGAAGTGGCTGATGCACTTATCCCATCGCACCACACAAGGGGGTCAACTATTCCCATCCTTCTCATAACAACCACTGTGGGCACCTTTGATAGTTCTCTTCCCATTACAGAAACCTCTAAAAAATGTAAACTTACAAAATAACCCAACTGGTATACTTGTGGAGTTCCTTAAACCCCTTTTTTCAGTGGCTTGGGCCCACCTCAGGGGAGGGGGGACGTATCTGAAGTCCACTAAGTCTCCCCAGGGTTCTGTATCACTCTGTCACATGTGTACCACACATTAGGAACTTGCCCTTCCAACACACATGAGACGTGGTCACAAACCAAAAGGCTTTTCTCTTCCTCAGCAGTAATACGCCTTGTGGATGTCATACCGGCACATCCCCTGCAAGAGACAGGTGAAGTTAATCAAATCTTCACCCATGTGACATATGATATGTAAACTTTTTTGTCATTATCAGATATACTGTACATGTGATTGGTTAGGAGGACTGAGTATCCCATAGGATACTCTCCTTCTCAGAGGAGGATGTTTTGAGCTCCGCTCCGCTACTGCCACCTGGGTGACCACAGATGGTGGAGTAAGCTGGAACCATAATAGGTGGGCGGGTGCCTCCTGGGAGTAACATGAGCACTCTAGTGTACTTATAGTATGTCACTCTTTGTTCTAAGCCATGAGTCACCCAAGGAAACACAGTACAGGAAAACGCCATCTGGGGCTGCACAGAATGACAGGGAGAACCTCTGCAGGCCTTACTCTGCCTACTGAGCACCCTAGCTCCACCCTGGCTAAACTCCTGTGTGGTTTTGGGAATCCAAAAGGCCCCAACACAGGGGGTAAACCGTGAGGCACCAGAGGTAGATGGTTAAGTCCCAGAGATGGCAGGTGATGGGGCTGGGAAGTTACCAAGGACTGGGGCCAGCTGAGCAGAGGGGTGCAAAACAAAACAAAAGATATATATGTGATCATCACTTGCTGTTAATTATTTGTAAGCAAAAATATTACATCATCTTCATATGCATTATCAGTTGTGTATGGCAGGCTCACTACAGTATTGCTATTAATAACATTCCTGTGCATTATGCTGTTATCAGACTCATTACTGTATGCTGTTTAGCAACATAATGCATTGATTGGTGTGTTTGTGAGGGATGGATAGGCCTCCATGTCTAGGGATTTTTGGTGGCACTTCTTGTCAGAAGAACACCTGCCTTATTAAGTGAAACACTGTACTTCTCTCCTTTACCATGCCATGATGGATCAGGGGAAATCAAGCACAATGACGGGGGTAACACTAATGTGAGACCACTCAGAAACAACTGTCCACACAGGGAGCTGGGATCAAGCAGGTTGCATGTTTATTACTGCACTGAAGGTACATAGCATGTGTAAGGATATTTTCCTCACCAGTCAGTCAGTATCGTTGCTTCACTTCTTTAGTCATGTTCAGTACCATCAAACATGTTCTATACACACTGCACAGTCTTGTACACACTTTCAGTTCTGGTTACTGTGCCTTGCTTTAACTGGGTTCTGCGGCTGCTTCTCTTAGATACAACCCGTCTCCCTTTTGGGTCTCTGGAGCACTTGCACTCCTGAGACCATATGCACAGTGGCACCCTCCCAGCCTGGGTGAACACTACCCTGGGGGCATCTGCACTGGCGTGGTCTACTGTGCCCATACGTGGCATCAAACAGACTAGTATATCAGCATTATGGTGTACTCTAATTTATGATAGTTTGAACATCCACGTGTGCCTCCTTCTGGCATCACAATGATAGCCTTAGTTGTCCAGTTACTGCAGGCACCCTGTGCCTGCCCCATCCCAGGGCTTAACAACCCCAACTCTTGCCAAGCTCTCTATCCTGATGTCCATTTTTAATCACCATTGTTACATTATTACTTTCAGGCAGCTAGTCCTTTAGTAAGTAGTAAATCTTTTACTCATAAAGAATAAGGGAAGCATTCAATTGAGTATAACTCATTTACAATGAAGTCTCAAGTATCAAAAAACATATAACATCAAACATTAGTTTCAAAAGACAAAACAATCGACATGATCACATTACAGTATAAAAATATATAAATTATACGGCAAGGAGCATTATATAAAGTACTTGGTTGGTTAACAGATATCACATTTTCTACAATTAAATTGGCTACTAGCCCATCCCAAGTACCATTTATACATGTCAGAAAAATTGTTCTGATTCTCATACCTTAAACGTACGGGAATTGTATTCCAGAGAGTCATCCCTCTAAAAGGAACAGCTGTTTTACCAATATTCAGATTACGTCTTGGGATTAGATAATGCAACCCCTGGGCAGACCTAAGGTTATCCTTCACACTTCTGGGGGGAAACAATTGAAAGATATAAATTGGAACTTCTTTCTTCCAAATTTGAAACATAAATTTAAGGAGATGAAGATTCCTGCACTCAGAGGGCTGCACCCAACCCAAAGTGGTAAACAAAAAACATCTATGGGTCCTATAAGGGACTTCCAGGACAAATCAAGCCATTCTGTGAAACATCGTATCTACCCTATCCAATAAAAAACCAGAGGCTCCTCCATAGAGGAGATCCCCATAGTCTAAATTAGGCATTAATAAAGAATTCACAACTTTTAAGCGAACATCCCTGGAAATATATCTCTTATACCTATATAGGGCCCCCAATTTCTTATTTAAACCCATTATCATATTATTTATGTGACGGGACCAAGATAAGTTACAATCTAACCAAAGAACCAAATATTTATAATGATCCCCTTCCGTTAAGATAGTACTATCCAAAGCTGTTATATTCAGGCCTAATTTCTGATTTTTAGCCTGCTTATTCCTAAATACAACAACCTGGGTCTGCTTAGAATTTAATACTAAAAAATGCTTTTTAAAGAAATCCTAAACCTGATCAAAAGCCGACTGAAGTTTGGGTTTAATCACATCTAAGGTAGGACCTTCTACATAAATTATCATATCATCGGCATAAAGGTGATACCCTATGTCTGAAGAATCAAAACTAAGATTATTAACATAAATATTAAATAACAACAGTCCCAAAATTGACCCTTGTGGGACTCCATTTAACATATCAACTAAGTATTGCTGGTGACGTTGTGTCAGTGACATTGTACCTTAGCATATTGACTATGATTACTGTCGTGACCTGAGATATCTTTCTATGTATGTTTCGCTTCTTCTGACATCTGTGTATCTGCCCTACTTGTTTCAAATTGTACCCTATATGTTCTTTGATTTCCTGTACTCTCCCGGGTCATACCTGAAAATAGGCATATGTTTGTCTAGTGTACTTACCTGGTTAACAAAAGCTAAATAAATAAATAAGTTAGACCTATATGGACCAATCTCAACAAATTGTTTCCTCCCAATTAAGTAAGATGAGAACCAATTAACAACTTGGATAGATAACTCATCTGGCTGAGCCTGGACAGGAACACCTGATGGTTCAAAGTATCAAAAGCTTTAGAAAGGTCCATAAATAAAGCTCCAACAATTTGTCTCCTGTCCAGGCTCTGTTGCAGATGAAACCACCTTAACCAATGCAGTATTAGTACTGTGTTGGGATCTAAAGCCAGACTAATAAGTAGACATTCTACCATTAAAGTCCAAATATTCTCTCAGATGGACAGAGATAATTTTCTTGAGGATTTTAGAAATCTGTGACAGGAGTGAGATGGGCCTATAATTGCCCAGCTCGTTCCTGTCACCACCTTAAGAAAATAGGTTTTACTCTAGCCACCTTCCATCCCTCTGGAAACTCACCACAATTACAAGACAAATTGAAGATGAGAGCCAAAGGCTCGGGTATACAAGGGGTAGCATACCTAAGCAGTCTGGATGAGATCCCATCAGCCCCAATTGCCTTATAAATATTCAACCCCAGCAATTCGGTTAGCACTTCTTCAGGTGAAATATGATGAAAATTAAAGAACCCTGAGGCCTGCTGCTTAGGTGAATTATCCCCCCAGTTGACATGTGGTCCAGTTGGACATCCCCTGAAAGTACAAATGAAACCACCTTACTAAAGTGTGAAATGAAAATATCTACAAGTTCCCTTCCGAGACTTACTTCAGTTCCCTCCACCTTGATTTTATTTATCTCGTGTTTATTATTTTTCCCTGTTAAATCTGATATAGTAATCCAAAAATGTTAGCCTCATGTTTATTATCATTATCTAACTTATGTTTAATAAACTTCTGTTTAGCTAGCCTAACCTTTGATGTATAAACATTTCAGGCATGTCTATATGCAAGCCAATCATCATCCCTCCCAGTCCTTTTGGCAATACCCCATTTCTTATCTTGGTCTTTCCTGGCCTTAAACAATTCACTGTTAAACCATGTGTTTCCCTTATATTTGGATTGCCTAGATCTCAAAGGTACATGTCTATCACAGACATTCCGAAACTGTGATATAAAAAAATTCCCAGGCATCCGTAGCTGAAGGAATTAAATTCAGCCTAGACCACTGCACATTCTCCAAATCCAACATAAATAATAAATCATCAGATATTTTAAAGTCTCTCCAAAACATCTTTTGACCTAGTTTAGGGGTAATAATGCTTAATCTAGTAGTGTAAATCAACTGGTGATCAGAAAATGATTCAGGTAGTACTCCATGAGATATATAATTCTGTGGAGAATGGGTAAACATGAAATCCAAAATAGTGGATTTCTTAGGCTCTTGGTGATTAATTCTAGTGGGTTCTAATGTCAACTGGGTCATTCCCAATTCTACCTGCAAGTCAATTAAGGGATGGCTTACTTCTATGCCCCCCCAGTTCACATTAAAATCACCAGTAAGTAAAAACTAATCGAAGTCTTTATACTTCAACAAAAATTCTAATAAAAAGTGAAAAGCCCCTGCTTCCACCTTAGGGGGGTTGTAAATTCCCACAAGGAGGAGAGATTTTTTTATGTGGCACAATAATCTCCACAACCAAAGATTCTATGCCCTAAGCCAAACTAGGACATAAGATTTCCCTGGGTGTTAAATTACTATTGGTACAAATAACAACACCCCCCTTTTTTATTCCTATCCCTAAGCATCCTAGGCTTCCGACATGGATTGTACAATGTGACAGTATAAGACACACAGGAGAACATATTTGGGCCTTTCAAAGAATGGATACAACCTACACTATAGTGACACATCTACAGGGAACACAAAAGGGCAGCCATAATATACAGTTTATGGGAATTGAAAAGGTGACACTGGGCCAAAAGGTGGAAACTGGGAGCACAAAATCAGCCAAAGGAAGAGCTATTGGATATACAAGTTGGGGGCTCATCAGTGAGTAAGTAAGTAAATCGTTATTTATGAAGCACCCCATGCCTGAGGCTCAGGGCACATTACAATATGCAAACATAGAAACATAGCAAACATAGACTTTGACAGCAGATAAGGACCACTTGGCCCACCCAGTCTGCCCATTTCCCTACCTATTGGATAAGTTGCAGATTCTAGTTAACCAACAGCCTACTTCTGTCCCATGCATGTTTGAATTCCCCCACTGTTTTAGCCCCAACAACCTCCCCAGGAAGGCAGTTCCATGCATCCACCATTCTCACCCTGAAAAAAGATTTCCTCACATTACCCTGAGCCGTCCCCCCTCTAGCTTTAAATTGTGTCCCCTTGTTCTTACACATCTCTTTTTCTGAAAGATGCTACCTCCTGGACTTTGTTGATTCCCTTGAGGTACTTGAATGTTTCTACCATGTCCCCCTTGTCCCTCCTTTCATCAAGGGTATACATATTAAGCTCTCTCAGTCTCTTCATATGATTTCTGATGCAGACCCTGCACCATTTTAGTTGCCCTCCTCTGGACTGCTTCCATCCTGTCTATGTCCTTGTGTAGATGAGGTCTCCAAACTGCACACAGTACTCCAGATGGTGTCTCACCAACTGTCTGTACAGAGGATAACACTTCCTTTTTCTACTTGTGATGCCCCTTCCTATGCATCCCAGTATCCCTCTGGCTCACCTTACTGACTTCTCACATTGCTTACCCACCTTTAGATCATCTGATATGACTACCCCAAGTCCTGCTCCATTTTTGTTGTTGTTAGTACTTCTCCCTGCTATTGTGTACTCTTCTCCTGGGTTTTTGTTTCCCAGGTGCATTACTTTGCACTTCTTTGCATTGAATCTAAGTTGCCATATGTCTGACCATTCCTCCAACCTTGCCAAGTCCCTTCTCATCCTTTCTACCCCCCCCTTGTGTATCAACTTTGTTACAGATCTTTGTATCATCTACAAAGAGGCATACCTTTCCCTCCAGACCCTCTGCAATGTCACCTATAAAGATGTTAAACAGTGAGAGAGGAATGAATCAACAGTTCGAATGCAACAATAACAAACTAATAAGGGCATAATTACATAAAATAAATAAAACAGAGTCAGCTGAGAACATAAACCAGTATAGCTCAGTTCCAAAAAGCTTTCTTGAAGAGATGTGCTTTCAGGCCCTGCTTAAAGGCCTCAAATGAGGGGGCCTCCCTCAAAGAGCTTGGAAGCAAATTCTACAGTGCTGGTGCAGCCACCACAAATATGCAGTCATCAGATGTTTTTAACTGGGCCCTGGGAACTGCTAGGAGGCCTTCCTTGGAGGAACAGATCTCACCAAGGCCTTTGAGTTGGTAAACCATCCCCTTCTACTTAAGGCATTGTCATACCTAAATGTCTCAGGTGAGGTGGTTGATTGGTTTAGTGAATATTTGCCCAATGGAGCACACAGAACTGTGGTTAAGGACTCATTTTCTGATTACAGAAAAAATGATTGTGAAGTTCTGCAGGGTTCTGTTCTTGGATCACTGCTCTTCTCCCTTTTCCTCAACAATTTACCTAGTGTTTGCCCTTCCTCAGAGATGGTATTATACACTGATGAGGCCGTATTGTTTATAGAGAGGGAGGAGCAGAAGGCCCTGCACAAATTGATTCAATAAGATTTTGGTGACTCACAACACAGGTTTAAGTTAAATAACCTGATTTTAAACATTAAAAAAACAAAGGCCATGCTATTTGCTGGCCAACTTAAGAGGGTAAACTCAGACTTTAAAATGAAATCACTTGATGGTGATTTTGTTGAAATGGCCAATCAATTTAAATATTTGGGCCTGACTGTTGATAGTTCATTAACACATGGTCCACACATTACAAGGTTGGTTAAGACAATTCATCAGAAGATTGGCATGCTATTTAGGATTAGAAAACACAGTTCGCCCTTCAGTGATCTACAGACCTCCAGCACAAGGAGAGGAGTTGGACAGGGTGCTAGCAGAGAACAATCACAAAATGCCCACTAAAGAGGAGGTGCTGCTGGTGAGAGACTTCAGTTTGCTGGATGTTGATTGGAGCATCCCAGCTGCAGCCACAGCCAGGAGCAGGAACATCTTGGATGCCCTGCAAAGGGTGTGCCTAACATAGAAACATAGACTTTGATGACAGATAAGGATCGCTTGGCCCACCTAGTCTGCCCATTTCCTTACCTACTGGATAAGCTGCAGATCCTAGTTAACCAACAGCCTATTTTTTCCTACCGCCCACAAGAATTGCCTTGTGCCAGTCTCATGCATTCTTGAATTCTCCCACAGTTTTAGACCCCACAACTCCTCAGGAAGGCTCTTCCATGCGTCCACCACCCTCTCTGTGGAAAATACTCCTCACATTGCTCCTGAGCTGTCCACCCTATCTTCAGATTGTGTCCCTTTTTCTTGTACATCTCTATTTCTGAAAGATGCTACCCTCTTGGACTTTGTTGATTCCACTGAGGTACTTAAAAGTTTCTATCATGTCCCCCTCTTCCTCCTTTCCTCAAGGGTATACATATTAAGCTCCTTCAGTCTCTCCTCATTTGGCTTATCTAGCAGACCCTGCACCATTTTAGGTGCCCTCCTCTGGACTGCCTCCATCCTGTCTATGTCCTTGCAGAGATGGGGTCTCCAGAACTGGATGCAGTACTCCAGATGGGGTCTCACCAACTGTCTCTTCAGAGGGATAACAACTTCCTGTTTTCTGCTGGTGATACCTCTCCCTATACATCCCCGTATCCCCTCAGCTCTTCCTACTGCCTTCTCATATTGCTTCAGGCCTCAGGCAGTTAGTTTTGGATCCTATCCATGAGGGAGCAATATTGGAACCTGCTACTTACCAATGGGAAAAGAGTTACAGATGTAAAGTTGGGTAGCCACATGGGGTCCAGTGATCACCACATGGTGTGGGTCAATGTGAGAACAGTAGAGGAGTGAAACCACACAAAAGCAATGGTCTTGGATGTCAGATAGGCCAACTTTGCTATGATGGCAAAATGTCTGAGGAAAGCCCTGGTGGTAGTGGTGGGGTGAACGGGTGGGGTGTTGAAGAACAATGGGCGAATCTAAAAGAAGCCATCATGGAGGCAACAAGCATTTGCATTAGGCAATTAAGCAAAAGCAAGAGAAAAATAAAACCCTACTCCTTATCTTTAGCCTTGAACAACTTCCTCTTGGATAAACTGTGCCTGCAGCTAACCCCACTGTCATTTTACCCCCTCTGCTAAGTTGCTCCTGCCCTTTATTTTCACTCCATTCAGCTATTTTGCACTGTGAAGTTGCTGTCACCCTAAAGCAGCGTTACTCACTCCATCATTCGCGAGCCACATGCGGCTGTTTAAGACTTATCTGGCAGCTCCTATAATTCTACAACATTTGCACTACAATGTGGCTCTTTATACACCTCTCCCTCAAAAACAGCACTCAATTGCCACGGTCCCGCTCGCAACACTGGAGAGAGCATCTCCCAATCCAGAAGCTTCTGTCCCGTTTAATACTGAGCTGCACCAGAAAAAAAAAAGCAGTACCTTGTCATCCAGCACTCATCTTACACAGACACTGCTCGCAATGCTGGAGGGATCGCCTCCCAATCCAGAAGCTGCTGTCCCAATTCGCAAACAGAACTGAGCGGCTAGCTAGAAGGGGCTAAGAATATTTCTGCAGCAGTAGTTGATGTGTGTGAGTTCCGAAATTACATTTTTGTTTTGTGGCTCAGTGTTTCTTTTGTTTCCTTTTGAATGAAATGAAATTGACAGCAAACCACATACCGCTAAATGGGAGCTGTTAATTTCATTTCATTACAGATGATGTGTAAATGTGTGATGTAAATGGCACAATCATTTGTTAATAGGGAGAGCATAGCTAGGTAACCATTGTCCACAAGAGAAACATGCTTTATTGGAATCCTAATTGGAATCACAGTGACCGCTGAAACTCAGTTAATTTAGTGATGTGAGGAATGCAGTGTTTCAGTAATGAGATATGCCATAAATACTGCATCAAAGTGGTAACACGACCTGAAACACCGGTAATTAAGCAATGTGAGGAATGCAGAAATGCAGTATATGATTAATGAGATATTCAATAAATACTGCATCAAAGTAATAAGTCAACCTTTGTTTCACAATCTCGCTTGTGCTTGTGCTATTTCTGTTTCTCGGTTTCTGCTAATCTATGTCCTTCGCCGTGGAATGCCTGCAGCATAGGAGGTTCTCTCGGTACTCATGTGTTTCCTCACTTGCACTGAGTATTCCATGGATAGATCGTGGTGAGAAGGAGATCAAATCAGGTGCATAATGTATTTTTCTTTTTTTTGAGATTAAAGCGGAACACTTTAATTAATGCATGGGGATTACAAATGTCACATATTGCTATTATTTGTCTCTCTGTGTAGTTTTTCTTGGACTTCATCAACAACGCTCAAAAAGGTTCAACAATTGCATCAGGTAATGTTGGAACTTGGCTGGTGAGGATGTGTGGTGTTTTATTAATTTTATTAATTTGGTGCACTGGTGATTGGACTGTCACTTGTTCAGTTGGTGTGGGTGAGTATATGAAGTGGGGGGTTCACTGTAGTGAATTTAATTTTTGTTATACAGCAGATGGTAATGCACATGATAAATTTCATGTGTTGCAGGCTTTTATAGAATTGAATAACATAGAATGGACAGCTGCAAGAAAAGAAAGTATGAGGATGAATACAAGAGCTTCAGGAAAGAATGGGAAACAGAATTTTTTTTGTAGAGAGTGGTGGCGGTAGAAGGCTGTGCCTGTTATGTGATGCCACCTGTGCTCATTTCAAGAGATCAAATCTTGAGAGACATTATCTCACAACTCATAGCACATTTGATTGTGACTTCCCACCTGGAAGTGAACGAAGGGAGCAAAAATTGAACAGACTCAAACAAAGACATATGAGTCAAAAATCACTGTTCAGAAAGGTGTGTAACACAAGCCAGCACGCTACAGTGGCTTCTTACAAAATGACCCATGAATTGTTAAAAAAAATGAAACCATACTTAGATGGTGAGATGATTAAAGATTGCATTTTAATAGCTGCTTCAACATTATTCCCTGATAAGGCTGAGCTGCAAAAAGAACTAAGTAAAATACAATTGTCAGATTCTGCTGTAGCTGGCCGTGCATCAGATATTGCAGAGAATATTGAAAGCATACTTAAAGAGAAATTATTAGCCTCAGAGTTTACAAGCATAGCAATTGATGAAAATCTTGATAGTAATGACATACCACGATTGTTAATTTTTGTGCGATCAACTACTACTGACATTGTTGTGCTTGAGGACCTGTTAGATATGATGCCACTGCAGTTGGGCACCACAGGTGCAGCCATAAAAAATGAAGTCATGAATGCACTAAAGAAGTTTGTTGTCCCAGGATATAAAATTTCAGCCATAACTACAGATGGAGCACCTGCAATGGTTGGTAAGAGAAGTGGAGCTGTAACATTACTGAAAGAGGAGCTGATGTGTAATTCTGAAAGGACTTTGCCTGATATATCTTACCACTGCATTATACACCAATAGGCATTATTTTGCAAATTCAGTACACTTTTTGATGTCATGAGGGATGTAATTGAATTAGTTAATTTTATCAGGGCAAGAGCCAGGAACCCCCAGTTAGACTAGACTAGGCAAGATTTCCAAGACAACCCACATAGTACAGCTTCCATAACCCTTTGGAATGTGGCTGGACTGTTCCAAAGTCCCATATGCAGATGTTCGAATTGAAAAAGTCCCAAGTGGCAGTGTCATGCTGTGTATGGATAAGAAGCTGACTCAATGGAAACTTGGTAGAACCCACTCTGAAGGTCTAGAGTGGTGAAGTAAGCAGGATTGGCCACACCAAGACTCTCCAAGGCATCTTCGGTTGTAGGTAAGGGATGAGCATTCTGTACTGTGTAGGCATTGAGTTTTCTGTAGTCTAGCACAAAGTGATACCCTTTGCCCTTCTTTAGCACCACAGGCAAGGTGCACCCCAGGGACTTGTAGATTCTTCGACAATGTCTTGTTCCAGCATGTCTTTGATCATGTCCTTGAGGACTTGTTTCTGTTTGTGTCCTGCATTGTAGGCACGCTGACTGATTGGTTTCTGGTTAGGCTGCACTTCGATGGTGTGTTGCAGGATATCACAGCATCTGAGCTTGTTATCTGGACCCACAAAGACATCCAGGTAATTCTCCAGGAATTTCAAAAGTTGATGCTTTTCTGTTGGAGATGCTGGAAGTTTAGAAGAGGATAGTCGCTGACTGAGGGGTAACTCTGCTGAAGTTGGAGTGGTCATGATAGTACTGACACGACTAAAGTTGGTGGAACCAGGCTGAGGTTCTTGCATGAGATGAATCTGGTCCCCTGAAGACGATCAGACAAACTTCCCAACGTTGGCACCGTTTGAGATACTACTGGATCACCTGTGAAGTTGCAGCATTTTTGGAAGACTGCGCCACCACGCACCATCAGTAAGGTGTTTTCTGGAAGGAGACCTGACAAATGCAGCATGGGGGATCCTGTGATGATGCCAACGACACCTTGTGGAAGTGGTTCACCTCAAACCTTGGCAGTCAAAACCGTCTCTGACTGAGAAGGCACAGTGACTGAGTCTATAGTTGCCAGTTGCTTCCGAGGATCTAATGACAGTTTTTTTGGGGCAAAGTATAGGATGGCTTTGTGAGCATTGAGGAAGTCCTGGCCATGAATTACTGCAGGTTGTAGATCAGACACTAGGTAGAACTTGACAGTAGCTTGCTGGGGGCCAAAGCGTAGCTTGAGATGGACCATGCCTGTGATAGGTACTGTAGCTGAGCTTGCTGTGATAATGTACTTTAGGTCAGCTGGAGAGACATTAGGCACATGACGCATAGCTTGGTTGTTCAGAATACTGTTGCTGATAACTGAGATTTCTGCTCCAGTGTCGACCAAGGCATGTGTGGCCCAATCTCTGATAGTTACAGGGACATAGATTGCTAGGAGAGGTGATCTGATGACTGGTACCTTTGCCCCTGGAAGCGAGAGTGTGCCTAAGTTAGCACTTAGAGGATGCAGTTTGTTTGAATTTTGAGAGTCAGAGGGGCAGTCTGTTGTTGTGTTCCTCTGATTCTGGGGGTAGTTATGGTTATCTTGCTGATTGTGCGGCAGTGGGTGGCTTTGGTTCTCTTGATTTCTGTTGTGGTACTTCAGCTTTTGGCAGAGAGCAGAAGTGTGTACTCTGAATGACACCACTGGCAGGTCACAGGCTCTTGTGAGGTGGAGGTGGATCTGGTCATGGATGAAGTGGTCAAAGTGCATTGACAGAGGTAGCAGAAGAAGCAGTTGAGCTGCAGTGCAGACTATTGACAGTTGTGGTGAGCATCACTATCATTGATTACTGCTGTTGGACACATGTTGCAAGTGTGGCTAACTGTGATGACTGAGGTGCTTGTACACTGGTGGCCTGGGACATTAATATGGACTCTTGTGAAAGTCATACCACTTGGATTGTGTCCATCCAGGTTGTTGGTTTCTGTTCGATTACATAAAGGTGGAGTTGAGGAAGCAGTCCCTGTACAAAAGTTGTGATTTGCTCTTTCTCAGTCTTCTGCAAACATTTGCAGCAAGACTCAATGTCCACAATGAAGGCTCCTAGAGACTCAGAGGGTTGCATGGTGCATTCCCTCAGCTGTTGTTCCAATAACCAGGGCAGATGTGCTTGGAGAAAATGGCATTAGAAAGTTGCATACAGGGTGGTAATATCTCCTTTGACTTGTTATGGAATTGCGTTGAATCAGGAAATGGCGTCCCTCTCAGAAACTAGCACAGGGCACTGGAAATATGCAAAGGATCAGTCCAACCATGTAAGGAAATCCAGGCTTGGACTTGTTCGAGCCAGACGACAGCATCTTTATGAGGCAAGGCTGAGAAGGGTACTGGCTGTAGGCTGATATGGACCGTGGACTGTGGTGAAATAGCTTTAATGTAGGCCAGGTAATCTTGAATGGCTTGCATAGCTGGTGCTCCTTGAGTTGAGATGGATAACTGGATATCATGCAGGATTGTTTTGATTTTGTAGCCCCACACCCTTGATGTGGGAGAAGGCAGAATTCTGGAAGGTCTGGCACCCATATCTGCATTGTCGTTGGACACTGTGGTTGGAGACAAGCTATGTTTCACTGATCAAAGGTCGTATGGGTGAGAAGGAGTTGCCATCATTCAGGAGACGGGATGTTGTGGGGTGGATGAAGTGCTGAGCAAAAATTATTTTTGTAGACAAAAGTACAACTTTTTGTAGCAAAGTTCAGCAAATGACATCTTAATAAAGAATTCCCACTCAATTCTGTGTTGTCTGTTATTTTAATAAAGGTTTTGTTGCAAAAATCAGCTATTTGTTGCAGTGTCCATTCATTTCAATAGGATTTCCATTGATTTCAATGGAGCAAGATCATTTTGTGCCCATCACAAGGTGGCTGCCAAACTTTGACATACAGTTCCTGTATACCTTGACTGTAGCAAGATGGCCACCAGCAGTGGGGTTAAGGGTCACTTCCTTCCTGGCTGTTTTGCTGTGCACAAGATGGATGCTTTATGCCATGAAGCAGACTGTGCTGCTCCACATTGTGCAAAATGGCGACTCCCGCAACTGCTGTCCTTCTTCCCCAACCCTGACAGAGAAAAATAGTGGTCTGTAGCTGTGGTGAGTGACAATTTGCTGAGGAAATTCACTGAAGTTAAGTGCAACACTCAGTTTCATTTATTGTAGCTTTCTTTTCTGTTTTCTCCCTGACTTTACCTTTTGCTTTAGGTAGCTCCCTTATTTGACATGTTTTGTGTCTTTTCTGCATTTCCTTGCTTGTTTCCTATTGCTTATTGTGTTTGCCCAAAAGGCTGCCAAGCCTTTCTCATGTTTTTCTTCCCCCCGATGTTTCCTTATGCTGTGCCTTATTTATCCCTCTGTTTTTTTTTTATTCCCCGGGATGTCACTGATAGTAGGCCCCCATTTTATTTTTTTCTTGTTGGCTGTTTGTATTGTGGCTGAGTGGGGTGAGGAGCACTCTTTTTCAGGAGTTTGAGAGGAGCTGGTACTGAGTGGGGTAGAGGAGTCTTCCGTGCAGCTGCAGTGGTAGATTGGGAGGAGCAGAGCCATGGTGCAGCAAGAGTCAGGAGAGCAAAGTGGGGAGCAGAGGCTCCGGTTTGTTGGCAGCAGGGGTGAGAGTAGTGCTGTGGCTGTTCGGAAGAGTGGAGCCATTGTCCACTGCAGTTGTTGGAGGGCAGCTGGTAAGTCATTGTTGTGAGGAGGGCGAGTGGCTTGCTGCACATGCAGCCATGAGTAGAGCTGAGGATGGGGAGTAAAGTTGGAGGGCCAAGAGCCTGTTTTAGTCCATGGCTGCTTGGTGTGGCTGGGCTTAGCTCCGTAGTAGCGGCACTGATCAGAGGATAGCCGCAGTTGAGATGAGGGATCGGGCAGCAGGGCTGAGTTGTGGAGCTGGACTGAATTAGAGTCCAGAATGACTGCAGTCTTTTTTGGGTGTGGGAGCAAGCTGTAAGGGAGTCAGGGAGGTAAAGCCATGGTGCACAGGCAGGAGGGCTGATGTTGACGTGCATGCTCAGTGCGTTTATTTTTATCTTTTTCTGTGGAGCACCTTTGTGGCTGGGAGCTGCAGTGTGCAGAGCAGGGCTGAGCTGGGGTTGTAGGAGGCAAGTACAGCTGCTAGATAAGTGGTCCATCGAGGCAGCCAGGAGCCTGAGTGAATTAAGCGGAGTGCGTTGTACAGCACAGCAATTTATTCATTATTGCTTCGTAGCTGCAGTCCTCATTTTGAGAGGCACTATGTTTGCTAGCTGCAGCTGAGAGGGCGAGAGAGAGATTGTTTGGCAAGCGGAGCAGTTTAAAATGAGCCCTGCCATGAGGTTGAGTCTTGAGGAGCTCCGTTACTGCATACAGACTTGCTATAAGTTCAGCTCTGTGATGGTCAGGCGTGGATAAATTAATTTGCTGACATTTTAGCTAACTGGCTGATAATATGCAGCACTTTTTTTCCTTCTTCAAAGCCTACAATGTTAGAGAAAGGCTGAAGACTGTTGTACAAACAGGGGACAGTTCATTGTTGCTACTGCAGCCAGGCTGTGATAACATTAAGGCACTTAAAGCATACTTGGGTGATGACTCGGGGTACTCAGTGACACAGATAAGTGAGATGGGGTCTGGACAGAATAAGGGTCACATTCTCCACCATGTGTGGTGTTCTTGGTATTGGTCTGCCAGTAAAAGATCCTTACCTTCTCTTTGGTCTGCCAGACCCATCTGTCGCTGCTGGAGAGGACCCCATGCTGGACTGTTTGAATAACTGGATGGACGCATAAAATAAAGAATATTGGTTTATTCTGTACAGTAAATGTTCTCTTCATGAGGACAAGCTCCAGACTAACTAATTTCTCTGACAGACATTACATGGCAGTGCCAGGCAGTGCAACAAACTGTTACATGGAGGTTCTGAGTGCTGTTAAAGGGGCAGCAGCTAAAATTAGGCCCCATGCTTAATGGGTGCTTCACAACAACTACTTACAGGAAAAGCACAGCAACTAATGATTTATTAAGAGCTGACACTGTTCACCCTGCTAAACTTAAAAACTTAACTCCATACAGCTAATTCCTGTGTCTGCAAAAAAACTGTTTTGAAGAAATAGATTTGAAATGCAGACAGCTGATTAATGAGTAGATTTGTGCAGTGGCAAGATTAGAAAGCACTCCTGTTGGAAGCATGCATTAAGGCCAAGAATTTAAATAGGGAGTTCCTGTTAACACCTAGAGCTAGAAAAAATAACAACATAAATACTGTTACCTTTAGCACACCATATAATCATATAGCTGGGAAGATAGGGAACATAGTTGACAAAACTTCCCTATACTGCTGACTGAACCTGAACTGAAAGGGAGATTGGTACTGCACTGGCTAGAATCACCTTTAGAGAAGATAAAAGTATTCATGCCATGTTGGTCAGCAGTAATTATGAGAAGTAAAAGGACATACATCTAAATCGGCTCCTTCTTAGCAGGGGCATTGCTAGACCTTGGCCTGTATGGTTTCATATGAGCCCCAGACCTCTCCTCAGTAGAACTGCTAAAAATAATCCCATATCTAAAATATCTCTGGCCTATCCCCTGACCTTTGAGGGCCTGTGCCCAGGACCTTTTGTTACACTAACAACGTTTGTGTTCCTAGGTCCAAAAGGGTTTTAGGTATATGATAGTTGCAGTGTTTGGAAACATGCAGTACAAGATAGAATCTTTGTGCACCTTACCATATCATTCAAAGCAGAGGTCAGGCAATTCATACAGTGTACAATCAGCTAGCGGTACAATATATGTAATCGTATGTCAAGGCAAAAAGGTATATGTTGGCTACACTGTGAGATAAGTTAAAGTCTGCAGTCAAGAACATTTATGGGACGTACAGAATGTGATTGAGGAGGACTCCCCTTTTTGAACTCATCACAGAGAGTTTTATAACAGCTGAAATGAAGACATGACTTTCATTGGCATTTAAAGGTTACCCACACTTTTAAATGGGATGGGGAGAGAGTCTTTAGACTTGCATATACAGAGTAGATGAATGTTTCTGCAAAATATTCTTAGACCAATGGGATTAAATGACAAATGGGACTTAAAACGATTTTTAGCTTCGTAGCATATACGATGTTAGTTCCTATGAAATATTGGCTATAGGGTCCCTATGATACGATTATTGAACTGAACTATGGTGTAAACTATTGTATAAGACAAAGAACCTCTGTGTGCAAGCACTGAGGCAATGGTTACCCCAAAGGGCATTTGGCTGGGAAGCCAAGTTTCAAGGAAATCCAAAATCACACATGCCCCCACAATGCAAAGCATCATGGGCTGCATATGCAAATCACCACAGAATATTATGCTGGTCCAGCTTTAAGCAGAATGCATGGTGCCGAAAGGCTTCTCACACAGTTTGCAAAGGGTGCCAACAGAAAATATAGACACATGTTTTGTCCTTCCTGGACTCATCAGCATGCCTCGTCTGTTTAACACCACAGAGGAATGAACCAGCTACCCTAAGATGGTCTATCTGGGTTATGCTGTGGTGAACCTAATTGAAACAAAAAACAATCCAAAAGACAAAGAACCTCTGTGCACAAGCATTGAGGCAATGGTTACCCCAAAGGGCATTTGGCCGGAAAGCCAAGTTTCAAAGAAATACAAAATCACACATGCCCCAACAATGTTAATCACCACAGAATATTATGCTGGTTCAACTTTAAGCAGAATTGCATGGTGCTGAAAGGCCTCTCACACAGTTTGCAAAGGGTGCCAACAGAAGACATAGACACATGTTTCGTCCTACTAGGACTCATTAGAATGCCTCGTCTGTTTAACACCCCAGTGGAATGAACCAGCTATTGTATACTGAATATACACATTGAAACTATTGCATATATTGTTTTGGATCTATTGCATTTAATGTGAAACTAATAATTGGATATCTGCTTCCTCTTTGGCATCTACAGTATCTAATTTTTCTGATAATTTTTCCCTCTCTCACTCTCTCTCCTCTGGATGAAATCCATTTTTAGCAGATCCCATCCTAATTCCTATTGGCACCAGAGTTTCATGGAATTATGGTGATCACTTGGGACTACAATCAATGGGACTTTTTACACTATCTGTTGCTCTATATGCCTGACATGTGTTGGATGAAATTTGTTTACTATGGTTTTTATAGGGTTTGGGTTAAAAACATTAGATGTATAGATTGCCTGAAATGTATTATAATAATGGGGGAATGTTTTTTCCCATAGGGAAACCCAGTTATAATCAGGGCCACTGGAAAACTGCTGGTGCAATTTTTCCACAGTTTCCGCAATTTTAACCCTTCTCCTCACAAAATCCTCAATTTCTTGCAGTGTCTTACATTTATGGAATTTTAACTGAAATTGTATAAAATATTTAAATTCTCAAGGAAATCTACACAGATATGCTAACAATTTAGTACACAGACTTGGATTTGACCAAAACAGTACAGTGTGAGATGAGAAGGGTTAAAATGTGACTCTGCTTTCATGTGATTCACTTCCCAGCTTTGGTTTCAAAATCCTCTGGTCATGCATATGTAGACTTGAACACTTTAAATCTGTGTTAAAGCAGACTATAAGATAATTTTTTGCTCACACAGAGATTGAAACAATAGGTTTGAGAATAGGTGCAAAGTGACCCATTTACCTAAATCAGTGGTTCTCAAATGATGAGGCCAGCCTCCCAAGGGAGGCCCCATACTGTTCCAGGGGAGGCCCAGTAAAGTCTGAGAATGTACAGTACTTACATTTTAAGTTTTAATGTTTTGTGTGGAGGGAACAATCAAACTAAATATGGATAATGGCAGGAGAATTTCTTTACTTACGTATAGACTGGTGACCAGGAAAGGCCCTGAGCCAAAGCTTGTTTATACTGTAGGCGTGTATTTACACATACACTGGTGACTAAGAAGGTACACTGAGTCAAGACTTGTTTCTACAATAGTTGTTTATACGCAGATTAGTGACTGGGAAAGGCACACTGACTTGAGGCTTGTTTCTACAGTAAATATTTATTTATATGTAAATAGGTGTCTGTGAAAGGCAATCTGAGCCAACACATGTTTCAGGTGTGACCTTGGTAAGGGTACATGAAGTTGCTTAACAGGGTAAGAGGAGAAGAGATGATGTGGCTAGGTTAATTGTTCCAGATAGAGAGGAAGTAGCATAATAAGGGTCTAAGAGTCAGACTAGTGGAGTGACAAAGATAACCTGGGGTGTGGGGTTGAGGATGGAGAACAATAAGTCAAATAAAAAGAGAATATACTCTGTCAACATTATTAGTCTTGCTTGACTCCTGGTGTACTGTGCAAAAGTATGATTATTTTTTAGTAAGGGAGGCCCAAGATTTTTTTTAAATTTGAGGGAGGCTCAAAATCTGTTCCATACCTTGGGGGAGGCTCACTATCACAAAGTGTGAGAAATAATGACCTAAATGAAGCATTGACCACAATGCTTGTTATTGAATGGTAGGGTAGATTTTCCTTGTATAAATACTTTCAATCTGAAAGGATTTTCATTGAAATGTGTTAGGAGTTTGGGTGGCCCCGCTGATTATAAACTTGAATCTGCTCATGAGGGGGTTGGTGACAGTGATTCCTTACATGTCAATCTGCCACAACTGCGTACTCACATACAAAGCCTATAGAAAGCAAACATTTCTGAAAACATGCTGAACAGGTTAAGTATAGTTAAACAGTTACATTCAAATAGACAAACTAATTGCAACCAAAGTAAAATCACTGCAAAATGAGAACAAAAGTACAATGTATTGAAAACTATTGTATGATGTAATGAAAAGCTACTGGTATTATTTGATACTTTTATCAAGTGATTTTAAAATGTACTTACAGTGCTGATTAAGAACAGTAATTATTTTAACAAAATAAACATTTTTCTTAGTAGACCTTTATCAGGCATCCCGGCTATCTATTTATTTTTTCTTGCACCAAAGCAAGTATTTTAACAGGCTTCATTATTTAACATCTAGAGACTGGCAAAATATGTTGTCTCAGGATGTATTCAGTACAGACTAACTGTAAAATACTGAATAAAATCTAGTTAGCACTGCTTGATTTAGATGTCTTGATTTTTAGAAGAGATACTGCATAATGATTAATTTGCAGTTCATTTCAAAAACACACACACATTTCTTCATATTAAAAGCATTTGCAAATGGCAATACATTTTATCTAACAATTCATGTGATCAGTACAAGCTGCAGCAAACAATAGAAGATCTGTTAGGGGGCAGTGGGGATGAATAGCGAACCCCTGCAATTTTCCTACAATTTCTGCAAAAAAGTCACCGCATTTTTGGGTAAAATCTTCCGCAATTTTCCAGTGGCCCTGGTTATAATTCACCATTATAACCAGCTGATTATAACAGCGAACACATGTCTGGTTTCCCTCACTCCATGCAAGCACCAGCCAACTGTCTTCCCTTCATGGTGATGGACACACTTCACCTCCACTCGGACTGTGCTAAAGTAAATTAAAAAAAAGTAACTTAGCTCTTGGAAATACACCCTGGGGATCAACTGCTTTATATTTAAATAAAAATGTTTCCCGAGCCACTTGAACCCGACCACTTTGGGTCACGCTTGAACCTGACCGGACCATGACTGTACAGCAATTTGTTTGTATATTATATAATTGCTGTGGTGAAAAAATGCTCCCAAGCAATTATTTAAAATAAAACATGGGGTGGTATGTAAAGCGTGAATTTTATACACACCCTTGGTGTTGGATACTTAAATAAACTCCTCGAGCTTCGCTCTCAGGGTTTATGTAGCATCCAGCACATCGGGTGTGTGAAAAATTCTCATTAAACACACCATCCCATGTATTATTTTATATATTATACTGTATTCACTATTGCACTTCAACCACTTTATTTATGTAGTTATTTGTTTTTTGTTAACCATTAAGAACACTAGACAGTTGAATACCTATTTACAGGTACGACCTGGGAGGATACAAAACAAAAATGACAATTCCATGCTGTATATCGGACAGAAACAAAATACAAAGAACATGTCAGTGTAAGACACATAAAACCAGTGAGTTCAACAAATTAAACAAAAGATTCAGTATCAGCAAAGTACCTGTATAAGTAGAGACATATATTATTGCAAACTTAAGCAGGCTGGCAATGTTGCATGAAAAGTGCATTGGAATGTCAGGGGTAACAAGGACAGTAGTTGACCAGTTTGAGAGGAGTAAACTGGTAATACCTCTGGGGAGGTGGGATGTGTTAGGTACAGTTACAGGCTGTGAATAAAAGGAGATGTGCCTTCATGGCAACTTTGAAGAAAGACAAGGTGGGAGACTTGCTTACCTTGGTAGGAAGGGAGGGAGTTCCATAGCCCTGGAGCAAACAAGGAGAAGGCCTGGTTGCCCATTTTGTCTGAACACTTTGGAACAACTAGGGAGGAGGAATCAGCAGATTTGAGTGAGTAGGAAGGGTGGGCACTGTGTAATACAAAAACTGGGGTGGGTGGGGAAGGCAGATCTGAGTAGTCTGAAGAGAAATCATCCCAACACATAGGATCAGGAGGCAAAGGGGGAGAGCTAACCCAGTGATGGTGACATAGCGAGTTAGACGGTTGAGGGATAGAGCAAAACAGCAGATATTGTTGTAGGCAACATCTCATTCATGTAATGACGTTTTCACAGAATCACAGAATAAATACAAGTCTGGAGCCAGAAGACCATAGGGACTTGTCCAACTATTACCTTTAAAAGCAAATTTCTTGTTGCTCATGAAAACATCTAAGGATTTCTTGAAACTCTCCAATGCAGTGCTATTCACTACATTTGTGGGTAGTCTATTCCATGAATTAATGACTCTTTGATTTAGCCAGTTTCCCTGTAGGTTACTTCTATATGTTTCTCCTCTTAACTGATGTTGGTGGCTTCTGCTACATCTATCGTTGTTTGTGACTAGTCCTATAATTTTCCATAGATCACTATTTGATAATGTCTTGAACACCATGCGCAAATCCCCTTTCAGCCTTGTATACTCCATACTGTATAAGCTCAAGTGCTTCATCCTATTTCCATAGTCTGTGTGTTTTAGTTGGTTTATTTATTTATTTTTTGTTGCCTTCCTTTGGACTCCCTCTATCAGTCTCTTATCCTTCTTTTTGTAAGATGCCCAAACTTGCACTCAGTACTCTAAGTGTGGCCTTACAAGTGATGCATACAAGGGTATTATGACATTACTGTCTCTACTATTGATGTTTCTCAGGATGGATCCCATTATCTTCTGTGCCTTCCCTGCTGCTGCCCTACACTGTGCTGTTATATTTAGGTCCTCAGTTATTAATACACTATAAGTGACATTGCAGAGGGACTGGAAGGAAAAGTATGCCTCTTTGCAGGTGACACAAAGATCTGCAACAGGGTTGATACACAAGGAGGCATGGAAAGGATGAGAAGGGACATTGGAGGAATGGTCTGAAGTATGGCAGCTAGGATTCAATGCAAAGAAGTGCAAAATAATGCACCTGAGAAACAAGAACCTAGGGGAAGAATACACAATGGGGGGGAGGTAGTAACAACAACAAAAAAGGAAAGGGACCTGGGGGGTAATCATATCAGATGACCTTAAGGTTAGCAAGAAATGTGAGAAGGCAGTAGGGAGGGCTGGGGGTATACTGGGATGCACAGGGAGAGGCATCAGCAGCAGAAAACAGGAAGTTGTTATCCCTCTGTACAGACAGTTGGTGAGACCCCATCTGGAGTACTGTGTCCAGTTCTGGAGACCCCATCTCCGCAAGGACATAGACAGGATAGAGGTAGTCCAGAGGAGGGCAACTAAAATGGTGCGGGATTTGCAAGAGAAGCCATATGAGGAGAGACTAAAGGAGCTTAATATGTATACCCTTGAGGAAAGAAGGGAGAGGGGGGACATGATAGAAACTTTTAAGTACCTCAGTGGAATCAACACAGTCCAAGAGGGTAGCCTCTTTCAGAAAAAGAGATGTGCAAGAACAAGGGGGCACAATTTAAAGATGGGGGGGCAGTTCAGGGGCAATGTGAGGAAGTATTATTTCCCAGAGAGGGTAGTGGATGCATGGAACAGCCTTCCTGAGGAGGTTGTGGGGTCTAAAACTGTGGGAGAAATCAAGAATGCATGGGACAGACATAAGGCAAGTCTTGTGGGGGGTAAGAAGAAATACACTGTTGGTTAACTAGGATCTGCAGCCTATCCTGTAAGTAGGGAAATGGGCAGACTAGATGGGCCAAGCGGTCCTTATCTGCCGTCAAAGTCTATGTTTCTATGTTTCACCTAAATCTTTTCCATAATTGATACCGTGATCGGATTTTCAAATAGGTAGTAAGTGGCTCTTTTATTTTTGTGGCCCATGTGCATGATTTTACACTTCTCAAGGTTGAGAGTTAGCATATTAGTGGCTATCCAGTTTGCCATTGTATTGATTTCATTGTGAAAGAGTTGGCTAGATGAAATGTCATTTACTATGCAGGCTAGTTTAACATCATCCACAAATTTAGTGCTTCAGCACCTATGTGATGTTTGAAAAGGTGATATTATATATCTACAGACACACACATATACACACTAAACAGGGTTGGACTCAAGACCGACCCATGTGGTATCCCACTTGTTATCTCAGCCCACGGTGATCTGATGCCTGCTAAGGCTACACTCTGTTTTTTACCATTCAACCAATGTTTTATCCATCTGACAATACTGAAAGCTAGCTCTATACTTAACAATCTCTCAGTGAGTTGTCTGTGTGGCAGGGTGTCAAATGCCTTAGAAAAATTCTAAATACAGGTACATCCACTGGTTGCTCTTTATCTAACACACTACTAAGTGGATCAAAAAATTGAATAAGTTAGTCTGACACGACTGACCTGATTGAAACCCATGTTGATTTACATCTATTAAACCTGATACTGTAAATGTTCATTTATAATATCTCTAATGATACCTTCCTTTAATTTGCTAACAATTGAAGTGAGACTTATTGGATGGAAATTACAGCAATCTGATCTAGATCCCTTTTTATGTTGATTGTGTGCATGCACAAGAAACATATTGCGACAGCTTTCTCAAGAAGCAGGTTGTCGAGGTGCGGCACTGTTGTGGCCAATGCCCCCACAGCCTTTAAAGGCTTGTTCTGCTTCACCCAATGCTGTGGCACGCTGCTGCTGAAACTAGTTCAGCCAGCGTACCACAACCTTCTAAAAAAGTAGCCGCTGCAATCAGGGGTTGCCTCGTCATTGCAGCATCAGCCATTCGCTGCAATGAGGGAGTGACCCGTCATTGCAGGGTGGGATCTTCCAATACTGGCATTGTTTGTGAACATGGCGGTGGCTTGCTGCAGTGTTCACGAACAATATTATCCCCCCCACCGAGAGGGGTGCCCAATCCCCCTGGCAGCATGTGCCCCCCCACGTTTGTTTGCTGATGGGGCCCGAATCCCCATCAAACCTGAATTATAAAGGTTGGCGGGGAGCCCACCTGTCTGCATTATGTGACCCCCCGCTTTTGTTGTGTGCCGATCGGGTTCAATCCCCGCTGGCTTGAGCTCCCCCACCTTTTGTTGTATGCCAATGGGGGTCCCCAATCCCCCGTCGGCTACAGCTGGCCTCCCCCAAAAGACTCCCCTGACATGCTGGGGTGCCCCTGTAAAATGAAAAACAGTCCCGCGATGTCTTTTTTTTTTTTTCAAACCTGTAAAGATGGAAACCGTCCCCCGGCAGTCTCCCTAGCCAATCCCACAACCCACATCCACCCACTGTGCACCCTGATTCCCCACACTCCCCCCTCACCCCATAGTTACCTCCAGAGTCTGGTGCAATGATCTTCCGTGGACCGGGAACACGTCTGCACTCTTCAAAGCTGACCGCAAACTGAGGAAATGCCGGTAAGTTGTATAATGGAATAAATCGGGTTTTTTCAACTTTGATGCATATCTCAGGCATTTTTTTGACTTTTGACACCATGTTTTCAACATGGGGTTTTTGGGACCACTCCTCATGAATTCTATCACTGTCATGGCATTAATCGGCCCTGAAAGGTGATTTCGTGGTCGCCGCACAGAATCACCATTTGGGACCACTTAATGAAACACCAGTGCCAGTGTTCATGAGGTGGGCTCTCAAAAGGCCTAGGTTGCAAATTTGGTGGAAAAAATCCAAAAAATGACTGTTTCACGAGCCTGCATTGCGCAGTTGCTACTCACGCTCGCAACTTCGCGAATTTGCAATATTTTCTCCCCAGATTTTCAACACTGCCATTTTTTCAGACCTCCTTGTGAACAGTATAGCTGTCATTTTTCACACCCTGGCAGAAATGTGTTTTCGCACTTCCAGCGCTCAATAGCGCGGTCGCTGTGGGAAATCAGTGTTCGGGACAGATTATGAAAATGACAGTGACACCGTCCATGAGCAGAGGTCCTAAAATGCCTGTGTTGAAAATTTAGTGATGATGCTCCATAAAAGGAGTGTGTTACAAATGTGCATTGTGCAGTTTCCACGCACGCTCGTGCCGTCGCAACTTTGCAATATTTTCACTACAGATTTTCAGCATTGCCATTTTTCCACACCTCCTTATGAACAGTGCAGCCATCATTTTTCACATCCTGGCTGAAATGTGTTTTCGCTTTTCCGGCACACAATAGCGTGGTCACTGTGGAAAATCAGTGTTCGGGACATATTGAGAAAATCACACTGACACTGTTCATTAGAAGAGGTCCTAAAATGCTTATGTTGAAAAATTTTGCGATGAAAGTACATAAAATGACTCTGTTACGAGCGTGTGTTGTGCAGGTTCCACGCACCATTCTAAGTTTGCAAATTAGTAATGTTTTCACGCCAGATTTTCAACACTGGCATTTGTTCACACCTCCTTATGAACAGCACAGATGTCATTTTTCACATCCTGGCCAAAATGTGTTTCCATGCTTCTGGTGCAGAATACCGCAGTCACTGTCAGAAATCAGTGTTTGGGACAGATTAGGAGTGAGCGATGGGGGGGGGGGCTGACCGAGCTCAACTGAGCTGTCGGGACTGCTGCGGATTTCTTTGTGGGCAGGAAAAGGCGACAATGCAGGCAGCAGCCCAGTACAGAAGGGCAGCCTGCAGTGCTGACACAGAATGAGTAAGTGAGGGAGGGGGAGTGAGTGAGCTCAACGGAGCTCTGTTGGGACTGGTGTGGATTTCTTTGTGGGTAGGAAAAGGCAGCATTGCATGCAGGGACTGAGTACAAAAGGGCAGCCTGCAGCCGTGGGAGAAACAGAATGAGTGAGTGAGTGAGAGGGGGGGGGAGTGAGCGAGCTCAACGGAGGTCTGTTGTGACTGATGCAGATTTCTTTGTGGGCAGAAAAGGGTGGCAATGCAGGCAGGAGCCCAGTACAGAAGGGCAGCCTGCAGTGCTAGCAGAAATGGAACAAGTGAGTGAGACAGGGGGAGTGAGTGAGGCCAACGGAGCTGTGTCGGAATTGCTGCAGATTTCTTTGTAAGCAGAAAAGGATGCCAACAGAGGCAAGAGCCCAGTACAACAGAGCAGCCTTACAGTGCCACGAGGAACAGAATGAGCGAGTGAGACAGGGGGAGTGAGCTACCTCAATGGAGCTCTGTTGGGACAGCTGTGGATTTCTTTCTGGGCAGGAAAAGGTGCCTACGCACTCAGGAGCCCAGTACAAAACAGCAACCTGCAGCGCCAGGAGAAACAGAATGAGTGAGTGAGAGAGGGGGAGAGAGTGAGCTCAATGGAGGTGTATCGTGACTGCTGCGGATTTCTTTGTGGGTAGAAAAAGGCGGCAATGCAGGCAGGAGCCCGGTAAAAAAGGCCAGCCTGCAGGGCCAGCAGAAATGGAACGAGCGAGTGAGATAGGGGGAGTGATCAAGCTCAACAGAGCTGTGTTGGGACTGCTGTAGATGTCTTTGTGGGAAGAAAAAGCCACCAACGCAGGCAGGAACCGAGTACAAAAGGGCAGCCTGCAACGCTGGGAGAAACACAATGAGCGAGTGAGGGAGGGGGAGTGAGCGAGCTCAACGGAGCTCTATTGGGGACTGCTGCAGATTTCTTTGTGGGCAGAAAAAAGCATCAGTGCAGGCAGGGGCCCAGTATAAAAGGGCATCCTGCAGCAGCAGGAGAAACAGAACGAGCGAGTGAGAGAGGCTGAGTGAGCGAGCTCAACGGGGCTCTATTGGGGACTGCTGTCGATTCCTTTGTGGGCAGAAAAAGGCACCAATGAAGGCAGGAGCCCAGTACAAAATGGCAGCCTGCAGTGCTGGGAGAAACAGAATGAGCGAGTGAGAGAGGGGAGTGAGTGAACTCAACAGAGCTCTTTCGGGACAGCTGCAGATTTCTTTGTGTGCGGAAAAAGGTGCCAATGCAGGCAAAAGCCTAGTACAAAAGGGTAGCCTGCAGTGCCGGGAGAAACACAATGAGTGAGTGAGAGAGGGGGAGTCAGCGAGCTCAAGGAGCTCTGTCATGACTGTTATGGATTCCTTTGTGGGCAGAAAAAGTGGGTAATGCAGGCAGAAGCCCAGTACAAAAGGAGCAGCCTGTGTGACAGAAATGGAATGAGCGAGTGAGACAAGGGGAGTGAGTGAGGGCAACGAGCTCTGTCAGGACTGCTGTAGATTTCTTTGTGGGCAGAAAAAAATACAAACAGAGGTAGAAGCCCAATACAAAAGGGAAGTCGGCAGCGAAAGGAGAAACAGAATGAGGGAGTGAGACAGGGGAGTGAGCGACCTCAATGGAGCTCTGTCGGAACAGCTGTGGATTTCTTTGTGGGCAGGAAAAGGTGCAAATGCAGGCAGGAGCCCAGTACAAAAGGGCAGCCTGCAGTGCCGGGAGAAACAGAACAAGTGAGTGAGAGAGGGGGAGTGAGCAAGCTCAATGGAGGTCTACCGTGACTGCTGCAGATTTTTTTGTGGGCAGGAAAAGGCGGCAATGCAGGCAGGAGCCCAGTTCAAAAGGCCAGCCTGTAGCCCCGCCAGAAACAGAATGAGTGAGCGAGATAGGGGGAGTGAGTGACCTCAACGGAGCTGTGTCAGGACTGCTGCACATGTCTTTGTGGGGAGACAAAGCCAGCAAAGCAGGCAGGAACCCAGTACAAAAGGGCAGCCTGCAACAGCGGGAGACACAGAACAAGCGAGTGAGGGAGGGGGATTGAGTGAGCTCAACAGAGCTCTGTTGGAACTGCTGCAGATTTCTTTGTGGGCAGAAAAAAAGCAGCAAAGCATGCAGGGGCCCAGTGCAAAAGGGCAGCCTGCAGCGATGGGAGAAACAGAACGAGTGAGTGTGAAAGGGGGAGTGAGTGAGCGAGCCCAATGGAGCTCTATCGTGACTGCTGCAGATTTCTTTATGGCCAGAAGAAGGCGGCAATGCAGGCAGGAGCCCAGTACAAAAAGGCAGCCTGCAGCGTCAACAGAAACGGAATAAGCGAGTGAAAGAGGGGGAGTAAGCGAGCTCAACGGAGCTCTGTTGGGACTGCTGCAGATTTCTTTGTGGGCAGAAAAAGGCACCAACAGAGGCAGGAGACCACTACAAAATGGCAGCCTGCAGCACCAGGAGAAACAGAATGAGAAAGTGAGAAAGGTGGAGCCCCAACAATCCTTTCCCCCCAACACAAGAAGTCCCGACAATGTTCGTCGGCGGAGGACTGCCCGGTTACCGGCGCCTCAACCCTGAGGTGCTCCTTTCCTTTGTCCTGATGCAGGGAGAGCCTCTCAGAAGAGCCGCCCGCTCCCCCTGCAAGAAAAAACAGTCCAAATAATTTGAGGAGAAGACTGGGCTAGCCTTTTTGTTAGGCTTGCCCCAGGCATCGTCCTCATAGAGTTCCTCTGAAGCCAAGCTGTGGAGATATTGTGGCCGTAAATGTTGGTTTGGAGACATCTTGTTTCAGTTGTGTGTCTGTGTGGCCTCTCCTTCCTCTCTTTTTCTCTAGTGCAAAGTGAGAGGGCAGGAGGACAAACTTTTCTTTATATGTCTGGCTTCAGTGCAGGTGGTTGCAGCAACAATATTATAGAATTCTAAAAAGAATTCTATGATTGTAACACTGTATTAATTTTACCTAATTGTTTTTAACTCCAGTTGAAAAACAGTTAACTGAAAAACTAGTGTATTGTGCAGTCATGGGAGAGAAGCTAGGGAGAGGCAAGGTGGGTGAACAATTTCGGATTGAATATAATGTACATAAAGCCACTCAGCTGCTTGCTGGCCAGTGTTATGCAAATGAAAATACAAAAGTGCTCTCTTATTGGAGGACTTAATTTCTTTCAAGTACACAAAGTTTATGCACATGAAACTGTGAACACCATCATACTCTGCTTGTATGATCATTGGTCTGCCAGGGACGTGACCAATGTAGATTGTGCTGTATTGGGCTAGCCCGTGACACACCTCGGAAATGCCATTCTCTTAAGCAAAGCAAAATGTTTCTTGTGCATGCACAAGGAAACATAAAAATAGTCCAGATAATAACAAAAGGGGAGAAGAACTTTTTCAGGAATGTTAGTGAATAAATAAAGACTAAGGACAGGATTGTGAGACTAAAAAGGGAAGGAGTGAAGTGTGCAGAGGGGGACCAAGAGAAAGCAGAAATCCTGAACAAGTATTTTTGTTCAGTACTCACAGAAGAAGGGGTAGGGGAGGGATATGATAGAAGGCATTCTTTGAATGGCAGAAAAAGGGGAGATACTGTTGATGGGAGACCTGAATATGGCAGATGTTAACTGGAGCACATTTGCTGCAGCCACATCCAAGAGCAGGGCCATTCTTGATGCCCTACAGGTGGCAGGCATTAGACAGCTAGCTTTGGAACCCACTCGTGAGGGAGCAATCTTAGACCTCGTACTCTCAAGCGGGGGCAGTGAGAGGATCTCAGATCTAGAAGTGGGTTGCCATCTGGGGACAAGTGACCATCAAACAGTGTGGTTCACGTTAACTCAGCTACAGAGTCAAGCCATACAAAAGTGAGGGCACTGGACTTTAGGAGGGCTGACTTTGGCAAGATGGGAGAGTGCCTCAGAAAAGCACTAGCAAACAGGCTAGAAGGAGGTGTGGAGCAACAATGGGAATCATCAAAACTGCCATCACAGAGGCAACAAGCCTTTAGTGAAGCAAATGAACAAATCAAAATGAAAGAAAAAGCCACTATGGTTCTCAAAAGAGGTGGCTGTGAAAGTCAGGAAGAAAAAGATAGCATTCCGGAAGTATAAGGAAACACAGAAGGAGCAGGACAAAGAGCTGTACCAGTTAAGGCAGAAGAAAGCAGGGAGGCAAGTCAGAATAGCAAAGGCCCAAACTGAGGAAAAGATAGCCAACTCAGTTAAGAAGGGGGATAAAACCTTTTATAGGTACATCAGCGAGCGAGAAAGACAAAGGAGGATGAGTGAGGCTTGAATAGAATGAACCGGGGTGGGCAGAGGGGGACAGTGAAAAAGCAGGGATACTGAACGAATATTTCTGCTCAGTATTCACAAAAGAGGAGGGGGAAGTGCCTAATCCAATTAACAGAAGCACTCTTGATAGGGGGGTCGATCCCAGTCCTTTCACAGAAGAAAGGGTTCTGCAAGAACTCCTAAAACTGAAGGTGGACAAAGCAATGGGTCCTGATGGAATTCACCCCAGAATTCTAAAAGAATTAAGGGAGGAGCTAGTGAAACCACTGGCTACTCTTTTTAATAAATCATGGAGATGGTGTGGTACTGAGGACTGGAGGAAGGCGGATGTGATTCCCTCTCAAAAGTGGGACCAAGACAGAGGCAGGAACTACAGACCTGTCAGTCTGACCTCTGTGGTAGGGAAAGTGATGGAGTCACTTCTGAAGGAAAGAATAGTTGAGTACCTAGAGGCCAGTGGAGCACAGGACCCAAGGCAGCATGGGTTCACAGCGGGAAGGTCATGTCAAATGAATCTAATAGATTTCTTTGACTGGGTGACCAAAGTAGTAGACCAGGGAGGGGCTGTGGACATGGCCTACCTAGACTTTAGCAAGGCATTTGACACAGTCCCACACAAAAGATTAATAGTCAAATTAACCAGCCTGGGAGTGGGTCCCAAGGTGGTGGCCTGGGTAAAACATTGGCTGCATAACAGGACACAGAAGGTAATTGTAAATGGAGTCCACTCTGAAGAAAGAGGGGTTACTAGTGGGGTACCGCAGGGTTCAGTATTGGGTCCAGTCCCTTTTAATGTCTTCATCAGTGACATTGCAGAGGGACTGGAAGGAAAGTATGCCTTTTGCAGATGACGAAAGATCTGCAACAGGGTTGATACACAAGAGGCGTGGAAAGGATGAAAAGGGACTTGACAAGGTTGGAGGAATGGACAGAAGTATGGCAGCTAGGATTCAATGCAAAGAAGTGCAAAATAATGCACCTGGGAAACAAGAACCCAGGGGAAGAATACACAATGGGTGGGGAGGTAGTAACAACAACAAAAAAGGAAAGGGACCAGGGGGTAATCATATCAGATGACCTTAAGGTTAGCAAGCAATGTGAGAAGGCAGTAGGGAGGGCTGGGGGTATACTGGGATGTCAGTGGTGTTGCCAGCACCTCCCTTATTTCACTTAATATTCTTGGATGTATCACATCTGGTCACATTGCCTTGTCCACTTTCAGATTAGCGAGTTCTTTTAAGACTCTCTCCTCCTTAAATGGACTGGTGTCACAAGGAGGCATGGAAAGGATGAAAAGGGACTTGACAAGGTTGGAGGAATGGTCAGAAGTATGGCTGCCAGGATTCAATGCAAAGAAGTGCAAAATAATGCACCTGGGAAACAAGAACCCAGGGGAAGAATACACAATGGTTGGGGAGGTAGTAACAACAACAAAAAAGGAAAGGGACCTGGGGGTAATCATATCAGATGACCTTAAGGTTAGCAAGCAATGTGAGAAGGCAGTAGGGAGGGCTGGGGGTATACTGGGATGTATAGGGAGAGGCATCAGCAGCAGAAAACAGAAAGTTGTTATCCCTCTGTACAGACAGTTGGTAAGACCCCATCTGGAGTACTGTGTCCAGTTCTGGAGACCCCATCTCCGCAAGGACATAGACAGGATAGAGGTAGTCCAGAGCAGGGCAACTAATATGGTGCAGGGTCTGCAAGAGAAGCCATATGAGGAGAGACTAAAGGAGCTTAATATGTATACCCCTGAGGAAAGAAGGGAGAGGGGGGACATGATAGAAACTTTTAAGTACCTCAGTGGAATCAACAAAGTCCAAGATGGTAGCATCTTTCAGAAAAAGAGACTTGCAAGAACAAGGGGACACAATTTAAAGACAGAAGGAGGGCGGCTTAGGGGCAATGTGAGGAAGTATTATTTCACAGAGAGGGTAGTGGATGCATGGAACAGCCTTCCTGAGGAGGTTGTGGGGTCTAAAACTGTGGGAGAATTCAAGAATGCATGGGACAGACATAAGGGAATTCTTGTGGGGGGTAGGAAGAAATAGGCTATTGGTTAACTAGAATCTGCGGCCTATCCTGTAGGTAGGGAAATGGGCAGACTAGATGGGCCTAGCGGTCCTTATCTGCCGTCAAAGTCTATGTTTCTATGTTTCTATGACCAAAGTTAGGTGATGGAAGCATCTTTAGGAGGAGGATGGACACCAGTCCATTTAAGGAGGAGAGAGTCTTAAAGGAACTCGCTAATCTGAAAGTGGACAAGGCAATGTGACCAGATGTGATACATCCAAGAATATTAAGAGAAATAAGGGAGGTGCTGGCAACACCACTGACAGCCCTGTTGAACAGTTCACTGGAATGAGGTGTGGTACCAAAGGACTGGAGGAGGGCAAAGGTAGTCCTTCTCCACAAAAGAGGGAATGAGGAAGAGGCTGTCAAATTGCAGGCCAGTCAGCCTGACCTCAGTGGTGGGGAAACTAATGAATTCACTACTAAAAGAAAGATTTGTGATATATCTCGGATCCAACAGGGCACAGGATCTGAGGCAGCATGGATTCACAGCAGGAAGACCTTGTCAAACAAATCTGATAGATTTCTTTGACTGGGTGACTACGGAGGTGGATCGGGGGGTGGCAGATGTCACCTACCTAGATTTCAACAAGACCTTCAATACCGTCTCACATAGAAGGCTAGTAAACAAGCCGAGAAGCCTGGGAGTGTGTCCCAGGGTGGTAAACTGTGTCAAAAATTGACTGAGTGATAGAACACAGAAGGTGGTGGTGAATGGAGTTCAATTCGAAGAGACGGGGGTGACCAGCAGGGCTCTGCAGGGATCAGTGCTTGGACCAGTCCTCTTTAATGTCTTCATAAGCAACACTGCAGATTGGCTGGGAAGGTGTGTCTCTTTACAGATAACACAAAGATCTGCAACAAGGTTGACACTCCAGGAGGGGTAGAGAAAATGAGAAGGGACCTAAGCAAGCTTGAGGAGTCGTCAAGGGTGTGGCAGCTAAAATCCAATGCAAAGAAGTGCAAGATCATGCACTTAGGGGTGCAGAAATGCAGGGGAGGAGTACATGATGGGGGGAGTACTGACGGCCACCAAATTGGAAAGGGACCTGAGAGTAATTATATCTTATGATCTAAAGGTTACCAAACACTGTGAGAAGGATGTGAGGAGAGTCAGTGGAATGTCAGGGTGCATAGGGAGAGGTATCTCTAGCAGAAGGAAGGAGGTGGTGATGCCACTGTACAGAACATTGGTGAGACCTCATCTAGAGTACTGTGTCCAGTTCTGGAGGCTGCACCTTCAGAAGGACATACACAGAGTGGAAGCGTTTCAGAGAAGGGCAACAAAAATGGTGCAGGGGCTGCAGCAAAAGTCATATGAGGGGAGACTAGAGGATCTCAATATGTATTCCCTGAAGGAGAGGAGGGAGAGGGGGGATATAATAGAGACTTTCAAATACCACAAGGGTGTAAATAAAGAGCAAGAGGGTAGCATATTTAAAAAGGAGATGTTTAAGAACAAGGGGCCATGATGTGAAAATAGAGGTGGATAGACTTAGAGGTAGAGTGAGAAAGTATTTTTTTCATGGAAAGGGTAGTGGATCCATGGAATAGCCTCCTGGCAGAGGTTGTCTGGGAAAAAATGGTAGAGGAATTCAAAAATGCATGGGACAGACATAAAGGAGCTCTAGCAATAGGAAAGGGAGGGTAAGCCGCAGATCATTTAGGATCTGCGGTATATGAAACAGGTAGGGAAACTGGGCAGACTAGGTGGGCCAAGCAGTCCTTATGTGCCATCAAATTCTATGTTTTTATGTTTCTATGTCAGAAGGGAGTGATACACTAAATCAGATGCTTTGGATAGGCTGTAAATAGTCAGTTAGTTGGGAGGCAGCCACTTTTTCAAGTAATTTGCCTAGGAAGCAGAAAGGTAATCGGACGATATTGTGTGAATAGGGTATGGTCACCCTTTTTGCAGACAGGTACAATTCTGGCTATTTTCCATTAGGAGCGGACAACCGTGGAGGTGAGTGAAAGGTTGAAAATATGGTTGATGGGCAAGACAAGTTTGAAGGTGCCAAGTTGAAGGACAAGGCACTCAATCCCAACTCTGCTGGGACTAGAGCCAGTAGGCAGGGAGGTTAGTAGCCTGAGAATCACCCTCCAGTAGACCTTTCTCAGAGGAAAGAGGAGTGGGTGAGGGAAAGGGGACTGGATGGTGTTGGGAACAGTAACCTGTCCAGTAGCGGAGTGGGAGGAGAAGGAAGACAGGTTAGCAAGTTGAGCATTGAAAACATTGGCTATGGTGGTTTGGTTGTTGGAATGCTCACCATCAATGACCATGTTTTTGGTAATAGATTTGGAGTGGTCGCCCAGGAGCTCTTTAATGTGACCCCAAAAGCTATGTGAGTTGCTGGCAAAGGCCAGCATTTACTCCTTGCAGAAGGAGCTTTTTGCAGAGCAGGTAGCCTTTTTGCATTTTTTGTGCATTTCCCTGTAACAGAGCTAATCTTGAGGCTTGAAAGAGGCCTTGAAAGTTGCCCAGTATTTGTCCCTGTGACTGAAAAGGGATAGAATGGTCAGAGTGCGGCCAATAGGTTGCTGAGCCTCTGACATTTCTCTTGATGGGGGGGGGGTGATGATCCTGTCTTGGAGGCTGATGGTGACGAACTGAAAGAGGATGAGAGCTGAGCTGATGTCTGTAGTGGCTAAGATTGGGGTCCAATCAATATTAAAAAGCTCAGCACTGAGGTATACAGTATCAAGGCCTGAGAAATACCTGAGTAAAATAATTTTTGGTGGAACCTTTGGGACCTGGGATTGAACTGCAAGGGCAGTAGGCAGGGGAGAGGTCACTGATTGAGTCATGAAACACTCCAGATGCCTGAATTCTGTCAGGCCTGTTGGAAGCATCCAGTCTATTAGGGAGGCAGACTCACTATAGTTTGAGAGGTGAGTGGGACTGCTGATAACCTGGGTGAGACTGGCCGTACAGAGTATCAGTTTGTATTTCTTCAAGTTAGGGCTGATCCAGTTGATGTTTAGCTCTCCCATGATACTGATCACCTTATGACCAGTTTTAGGTTACATGGCTTCCAGGAGGGCTGATAGACCCGGGGGCCCCTGCTTTGGGAGAATTCTAAGTACAAATACTATGCAGCTTTTTAGAGTGTCTGAACAGGAGGGTTGCATGAAGCATTTTTACATGCAGAGCCAGTGACAGATTCATTTGGAATCATAGCAGTAGTAATAGCTTTATTTATGAGGAGCCCTTCCCAAAATGGCTCAGGGCACTGTACAGAGTAAAACAAATAATAGAGTACATAAAAACATCATAAATAACAATACTAAAATACAATACATATTGAATGGAAAGGATAAACGGGGGTGATATTAGTCCCCCAAAGCCTTGTTAAATAACTATGTTTTCAGTCTCTGTTTATAGGCCTCAACAAAGGGGGCCTCCTTCAGTCCCCTAGGTGGAGAATTCCAAAGAAGAGGACTGGCCACTCCAAAAATGTGGGCACCAGCAGATTCTAGTCAGGCCTTCGGGACAGAAAGGAAGCCTTCCTTGGAAGAGCGGAGAGGGCGTTGGGACTGGAGAGAGTGCAGGAGCTCTAACAGGTAGTCAGGACTAAACCCATGTAAGGTTTATAGGTTAGAGCATCAACCTTGAAAGTAACTCACCACTTCACCAGCAGCCACTGTAGGTCACACAGCAGCACCAGAGTCACATGACTGAACCTCAGAAGGCCAGTCAGCAACCCGGCAGCCATGTTCTGCACTGGCAGCAGGCACCATAGAATACATCCACTAATCCGAAGGTACAGCGCATTACAGTAAACAAGCCTAGACATCCCAAATGCATGTACCAGCGTCGGCAGGTCTTCAGGAGGAACAAGGGGCCTAATCTGGGTGATATTTCTCAGATGGTAAAAGCCACTCTTAACTACAGCCAGCACCTGAGCCTTCTTTGTCAGCCATTCATCAAAAATGACCCCTAGATTTTTCACATTAGCAGAGGCTACCAATCTGGATGACCCGAGCAGAAGCCCTAGCTCATCTGAGGCTGCCTCTGGGCCCCCTTTCAGACCCAGCTCAATCACTAGCACCTTAGTCTTATCCAGGTTAAACCTCAGCCAGCTAGATTCCATCCATTTCTGAATCTCAGCTAGGTAGTTGTAAGTGGGACTTAACATAAATTAATAAGCCCCACCACCTTTGGACAAGGGGTGTTCTGCATGAAAGAAACTGGAATTGGCCAGATTACAAAGGGAGTTGGGAGCACTTGGTTTGAGCCAGGAATCTGATATTCTGAGACTGTCTCAGGAGTAGTGAACAACCCAAGCTTCTAGTTCAGTTTTGGTGGTGAAGAGGCTGTGGATATTTACAGTAGGTGGGCAATTTTAAGCACCTTGAGGTCTGACCATGGCTGGGAGGAGGTTTAGGGATGGATGGGTTGGGTTTAATGTCCTCTGCTAAGCAGAGGTACCGTATAATGTTGTGATCCATAGGGCTATGATTTTCAGCTGGGACCACAAAGAGTGTGAGAGCAAAATGTGATGTCCCACTGCATGGTACACTAGGAAGAGGAGTAACTTTCTGCTAAGGAGAGCTGTGATACTTGGAGATGTGTAGACCACCACCATTAGGTTGGAATGCTAAACTTTTATTTATTTATTTATTAGTTTGGACAAATACCTTTGAGCTGGACAGTTCATTTACAAAGGTTTCTCATCATCAACAGAGCACAAGAACTAACGTCAAGTCTAGTGCTAAATGACATATACAGTGAATTTACAGCAACATTCAATAAGTTACACAAGGATTACAATGCATGTCACACCTACAATGTACATTACGCTTTGACAGTATGCTGTTAACATGAGACAGCTTACAGTAAGTTTTGTCAACATGAAAATATGCAGCATTGGCAATATGTAAATAGGCAGAGGTAGCTTACAATAGACTTTGTCAACATGTAGCATATGAAGCATTTGAGGTGAGGACAGTTGGAGCAGTGGAACAAGTAACTCAAATGAGCATTGTCTGATACAAAAAGGGGGTGAGGTCAGGGGCAGTTACTGTCGATCTTAGGGGTATGGTATTGTTTGAGCTGTCTGTTAAACTGAACAATTCTGCTAAGTTTTGCGAGTGAATCCAAGAGTTCATTAAACCACAGAGGAGCTCTGGAGGATTTTGTGGGGAATTGGCTGCAGTAGTTATGGGAGCTGGTACCGCAAATTTTATAAGCTGGTACAATTCAAATTTAGAGAGATGTTACATTGTACTAGTAAACTCATTTCAGAGTTCTGTAACTCCACATAAAACTCAGAACTGTTGGTACTTTAATCAGGAAGGCACTTGATGTAGTGCTCCATTACCACTAATGGGAATCAGTTAATGCCTTTGATGTACAGTAGTCCATTGCTTCTGTTCAGATGGCTTTCTAGTAGAACAGTTTTTTAGTACAAACATTAATTTATTAAAAAAGGATATATTTGGGGGGGCGTGACTTGACTGCCATAAGAATGGTAGCATATTCTTGGACCTCTTCAGCTGAGAAAGAACGCAGCGGCGAGTCAGTCTAATCCCGGGATGTAATAATTTTTTTGTTGAGAGATACGCGTTGGTGGAACTGCCCTTAATTGGTCGGTGTGTTTTCTAAAAGTGAGCTGTACCATTAAACTGCTTCAATCACTGGCGACTCGAGATAGATGCAGCTCAACTAGGCCAGAGAAGTCGTAGGCCCAAACCTCGGGATTTAAGGTGCATTTGCCCCACGTAACCTGCAGATGGAGGCCTTACCAGCACCCGTGCCAGCCCAATCAACCCCAAAGAAGGTGGTGACTGAGACTATTTTACCCACACTCTCACCGATATCAGCTGCTAGTGTGCAAATGCCTTCTGTGACTAAAAAACTAACATATATCTGCCATTTTTAAACCTAAGCAGTGTGTGGAACTCTCTGCGGGCTCCTTGCTTTAAAACTACAAGCTATTTTAAAAAATACTGTGATTCTGTTCTGTGTTTGTGTTTGTGCATACTACAAGTGTGTAACTGAGCCCTGCTGACGTTTTGTCAGGAAGCAGGAAGAGGGACTGTAGTTCTTTTGACCAGACTCGAGAACTATAGTTCAAAAAGGAACTTTTTATTTTTAATTTGGGGACTAGCATACACTTATACTCCACCAGCTCCATGCATGAGTGGTTTTCGTGGAGTTTTAAAATCGCATTAAAAATATTAAATCTATAGGGGCTCTGTGACCTTGTTTGTGTACTTCCGGGTCACGACATACAATTTAAACCTCCTGGTTTGTTTGTTCTGTTCTGCCATTTTTAAACCTAAGCAGTGTGTGGATCTCTCTGCAGGCTCCTTGCTTTAAACTGCAAGCTATTTTAAAAAATACAGTGATTCTGTTCTGTGTTTGTGTTTGTGCATACTACGAGTGTGTGACTGAGCCCTGTTGATGTTTTGTCAGGAAGCAGGATGAGGAACTGTAGTTCTTTTGACCAGACTCGAGAACTACAGTTCAAAAATGAACTTTTTATTTTTAATTTGGGGACTAGCATACACTTATACTCCAGCAGCTTCACGCATGAGTGGTTTTCGTGGAGTTTTAAAAGGGCATTAAAAACATTAAATCTTGAGGGGCTCTGTGACTTTGTTTGAGTACTTCCAGGTCACTCCTCTCCATTTATTGCACTTCTCATGCGAGCAGGGTGAGCAAGGGAGCAGGGCGTGCTTGACTCCGTGCGCGAAGATGTGCGATAAGACATGAGCGTTCAGCACGTGTTAAGCATGTTAGGCGGTGTTAGGGGGAATAATTACGGCCGTGTTGTCACCTTCACTTATACTTGTGAGTACTATTACATTACGTGGTTCTGTTGTTTCACCTCTAACGCGTGGTCATGGCATCCTCCTTAAATCTACCAAGCAATATTAATGTGTTTGTAACCACTACTAAAGGGGAAACAGGTATACAATGCACATCTTGCTATATGTTTAGCCTATCAGCTGACATTGCTGAAATCTCCTTCAATGTGCAAATGTACTGACTACATTGTATTACAATGTGAGAATAGCTTATGCTATAAACGGATATTGGCATTCGAATCAAGAAATTATTCCAAACCTATAAAACAGTTCGAGATGCTTTACATGTAACAAATATCCTTTAAAACAGACTTCCTCTACCTTACACAGCATCCTTTCTGACAAAATAATATCTAGTGAGAATAATCTGCTACTATGAGTAGTTCATGATTTATCATCTGATGTCTCTAAAAAAGAGCTAGAAGATAGAGCACAGTTTGGTAAACAGCATAGAAGATACAACTTGGTACAATGTACAAGGGTCTCAAAGCTACTAAAAGAGGAGAAACGCTGAGTATTTTAACATTCCACTACATAATAGCTTTGACCCATTGTCCACTAACCTGTCGATTCTAATTGTATTCCTACATGGTCCCCTAATGAAGGATTACATTCTAAAAACACTTCCCAAATCATGGTTGATATGCCAAATTCTTCAACTCCACCACCTAATTCCATGACTGATATTCCTTTGATTGATTTTGCTACTATTGAAATTGGTGAAGAGGCACCCTCTATGTGTGTTCCTAATACTGATGATTCACATACCAGACAAATATTTGTTCTGGGTGATTCCTTAGTTAAACATCTGGATAGGGTTTTATGCAAGCCTGACAAACATAATAGAACTTGTTCTAGTTTCAGTGGTGCTAAGATCTCAGATCTAACATATATGGTCGATAATATTATTAGCTGTCAAGACTTAAATCGACTGTGTATTATCCATGTTGGAGCCAACAACATCTACAGGGACTCTGTTCAGAATATCAAATTAGCCTATGTTTCTATGACTATTAAAATGATTGATCTCGGGTGTGATATTATTTTTTCAGAGATTCTACCCATACTGTGGTACTCCCGGTTTCTTAATCATAAAATTAAAATTATTAACAACTGTCTTAGGCAATGGTGTTTACGACAGAATATTCAGTGCATAACCCATTGGGAAGAGTTCTCTGATAGATCTGAGCTTTACTGTCCTGATGGCTTGCATCTTAACAAACTAGGGAATGAATTGCTGAGTCAACAATTCCTATCTACTATTAACATAAATTTAAACTAAATAATTGGGGGGAATGCAAATGTACACCTCTTTGTCTCATTTTATAAAGTCTCAGTAAACAATTACAGTTTCTTAGTTTTAATGCGAAGTTTGACACATAAATTTGATGAGGTACAAACTGTGATTTTGAATACGGATTTTGGTATTATTACGGTGTGTTAAACATGGGGTGATTATAACTCCCACTGGATCAAGCAACTCCCTGAATATATCTCTTATTATCTAAATCAAAGTGAAAGAAAGGGTGGAGGTGTTGCCTCACTTATTAACAATAAAATCAACTCAGTCAATATTTCTAGTTCTATAAAAATTCATAATCTCCCGACTGAGAGTCTTTGGCTTAAAATTTTCCTATCCAAACAGGATTTTATTATCCTTGGGACATGTTATGTTCCCCCAAATTCATCTAGTTTAATTATGGACGCCATTCTTTCCAAGTTGAAATAGCTACTCAAATGTGTTATGTTATTATTACAGGGATTTCAATCTCCAGATATAAATGAGAGTCATTCACAACATCTAGCAGTATTAGTAATAAATTTTTGTCCACTTGTTTGGAATTGGACTTACAGCAATGGATAACTTCTGCAACCGAGTAATAATATATTGGATCTTGTTCTGAGTAGTACAGCCTTAGATATTATGGATGTTATATTTCATGCCAATCGGCAGCAGTGATCATAATTCTATTTTATTTAACTTGCAGAGACATATTGTCTTTAGTACTAATTCTTCGATTATATACCTACGACAAAGCTGTTCTTCACAGTATCAATCTATACCTTGAAAAATAAACTGGTTATCTTGTTTTGATAACCAGTCCTTATATCAAAGTTGGGTACTTTTCAGATCACTTATTTTGACTCTTAATTATACTTATATTCCATCAAAAATAAGAATTCTAATGGAAACAGACTCTAGATGGATGAATAAAACATAAAACTTTTAATAAATATAAAAAATAAAAAACATCATAACTACCTAAAGAATAGGACAACTTCTAATTGGGAATCCTATTTAAAATCAAGTAGGAAGAGTAAATTAATCATCTGTAGGGCCAAATCTAGATGGGAAATGAAATTGGCAACAACAGCTAGTAAGTCTAATTCCAAACAATTTTACTCTTATATAAACTCCCTCAGGAAAAGTCCAAGTGTGGTGGAGCCTCTTACAACAGAAAACATACTTATCCATGGCTGAAAGCCATGGCTGATGTATTAATAATGAATTTTGTAAAGTTTTTTCTCAGCATCAGAAGTTCCAGTAACCTGTACCTATGATTTCACCATCAGATACTTTTATCACATTCTCCGTTGAGTCTATTCTTAAAAACCACTTACTAAAAGGTAAATTTTGTTCAGGCCCAGACAATATTGCAGGGCATTTACTTTACCTATTATCTAAACATATTGCCTTTCCACTCAAACTTTTATTCGACCTTTTTTTACAATATAATTTTATCCCTTGTGAATGGAAAGAGGCGTTTGTGGTACCAATACATAAGATGGGATCAAACATCTATGGGAAAATTATCGGCCGATTAGTTTGACTTCATCCATATGTAAGGTGTTAGAAAGTCTACTAAAGGATATTATTGCCCCTATTATTGATGCATCTGATTTGAAACAACATGGCTTTAAGAAGGGTAGAAGCTGTCTGACAAATTTGCTCTGCTTTTATGAACATTTTAGTTCTTGTCTGGATAACCGGTTAGCCTGTGACCTTGTCTTCATTGATTTCAGTAAAGCTTTTGACACCATGCCACACTGGGCTCTAATTCAAAAACTCACAGGTCTTGGTATTAATAGTCATATAATTACATGGATTCATAATTGGCTTTCAAACAGAACTCAAAAGGTGATGATTAACAGGGCATTTTCTAACTCTGGTAAAGTTTTAAGTGGTGTTCCACAAGGCTCGGTTCTCGGCCCCTGTCTTTTTCATGCTTTTATATCTGATTTAACTAATTCCTGCCTTTCATTTACAATTAAATATGCAGATGATGTGAAGATCAGAGGAGCATGTTCTAATTTAGACCAAATATCTTGTATTCAGCATGATCTTGATATTATTAGTACCTGGGTCAATAAATGGGGCATGAAGTTAAACTCCACAAAATGCAAAGTAATGCATTTGGGTTCTAATAATTTAAATTTCCAGTATATTGTGGATGATTTACCATTGAGTGCCACTAATGATGAGAAGGATTTGGGTATAAACATTTCAGATGACTTAACATATTCCAAGCATATGCATTCGGTTATTAGTATATCTAATAAAATTATTTGGTCTATTTTGCGTAATATTAGATTTCGAGATCAGGAGGTGTTGTTACCCCTATTCAGGTCCTATGTCCATCCCCATCTTGAATTTGCTTCACAGTTGTGGTGTCCTTTTAAAAAATCAGATAGTCACTCTCTTGAAAGTTCAGCAAAAATACGCTAAAAAAATATCTGGTCTTGAATCCTCATCTTATGAGTTTAGGTTGGATACATTTAAACTAATGCCTCTTACTATCAGACGCAGTTAGAGTGACCTTCTCTTTCTATATGACATTATTCATGACCCTATATCATGACTGAGTTAGGATTTTCTTTTAAGTCATCAATACATAATACTAGAGGTCATGTCCTCCAGTTAACTGGTAAATCTTTTAAACACAATAATGGTAAGTTTTTCTTTTCTGTAAGAACTATTGGGCCTTGGAATAGACTTCCATCTGATGTAATAACAAGTGATACTAAAGAGATTTTTAAACATTGTCTCGACATGCTAATTATGTCTGGTTATGGTTATGACTTAACATTCTACTCTATGACCTAGCATTGGAGCATTATGGGCTTTGGCCTACTAGCTCTTTCTTCTAACCTTAGTATGAACCTTAGCATATATCACCCGAACATTGGAGGTGGTTTTTGCTGGGAGTTGATACCATTAACACCACACTTACAAACACTACGGTGGAGGTATGTGTGATGCAGGATCAACTAAATGTTGCAGAGCAAAAAGTGAAACCTCTGGAGCTACAACAAGGCAAATTAACACAGAAAATATGAATGCAAGGCCTACAACTGGAAATGCTGCTTGCCAGAGTGAGCCAGGAAAACAGGGAGGGTAATAACCTCTGCATTATTAGAGTCCCCGAGGGCTCTGAGGGAACTTCCATGGAAAAGTTTCTCAATGAGTCTCTGCCTAAAATGTTGGGGGAACACTGGAGAGGCCCAGTTGAAATTGAAAGGGCCCATCGGATCGTGGGAAGGAAAGAGAAATAGCAACTAGCTCCAAGGCCAATCGTGGCTTACTTTCTGAGGTACTCTACAAAAGAATGTATTTTAAGTGCAGCTTGAGATCTGGGTGAAATTAGATGGCAAGGGGCGGTGATTTCGATATTTAGAGACTTTGCACAAGAAACTGCGAATAAGCGCCGAGCTTTTGGCCTAATCAAGAAGGTGTTGTCAGCTCACAAATTTCAGTATAAATTTAAGGGCCTTACCAGACTGCTGGTGTCCAAATAAGGGAGGGAACTGCTAGCAGAGACACCTGAGGAGATTGAAAGATGGGCCTCTAAATACTGGCCCAATCTCCACCTATAAACTACATCCCCCAGAAAGCTATGGAACCCTCAGATACCAGAAATAGGAACCAAAATCATCAAATACGGAACCCAGAGGACAGGACTGAGAAAGAATCAGGTCCTTGGACTGATCAGCCCTCCAGAGAGAGATCTGCCCACATGAATGATAGGCCTGTACCTACACCGGCTGCTGACTCACACCTGCCATTTCTTCCTCCCAGAAGCAACAGCCTGGTTCCAAGGAGCTGGCAACAGCTTTCCCGGATCTGCAGAGAATAGCCCCACCAGCGAAAATGCCTAGAGATGAGCCTCTAATACCTGGCTCTGATCGTCTTGTGGATGAATCTAAATCCTCGATTTCTGAACAAGGGAACTGTATGGACTGGGCTGATATTCCGGAATCTTCCTTGCTGGAGGTGTTGGACATCTCTAAACAGCTTAAACCAGGGATAAAATCATATCCGGCAGCGGTAGCTTCTGAAGAGGTCCCAGCTTCTGGAGAATGATCCCAGATGATTAACGGCTTGTGGAAGAAGCTTGGTTCTTGGACTGATCTTGTCTGCACGGACTACAGTTCTAATATCCTTCTGCATGTTGTAGTCAACAGTTGGTTTAATAGCAATGTAGGAATTTTAACACATTTTCCCCTGCTTGAGATGGTTGAAACGTTTTGAAATATAGGATCCAGTTGGGGAAACCTCTCCCCTCCCCTCCCAGGTTCCCCCCCCTTTTATTTCCCTTCCCTAGCCCCCCATCACTACCTTCTAATTTGGATAGTTGGGGTGTACAAACAAGGTTGAAGTGGCTGAAACTTACATGTTTTTTGGCACCTAGTACTGCATGGGCAAGAGTAATGGGGGTCTGGCTAGTGTAAGCATTATGGTAGTTCCCTACTTCCTCGCCCATTTCATTGAGTTGGTAATTCCCCTTTCTCCTTCCTCTATACTTGCATTAGGGTCCCCCCGGATTACACTTTCTCCAAGGAATGTTCCTCAGTTGAGGAGGGCTAAAACCCAGAGGAGTTGTAACTCACATTGATAACCCCTTGGCACAGATGCAAGTGGAGCTGAGGATACAGCTTTTGTCTATCCTCTTCTTGGGAACATCTGTAGAAGTTACACAGAAACATAGACTTTGATGGCAGATAAGAACCACTTGGCCCACCCAGTCTGCCCATTTCCCTACCTACTGGATAAGCTGCAGATTCTAGTTAACCAACAGCCTACTTCCTGCCACCCCCACTACAATTGCCTTGTGTCTGTCCCATGCATGTTTGAATTCCTCCACTGTTTTAGCCCCAGCAACCTCCCCAGGAAGCCAGTTCCATGCATCCACCACTCTTTCCGTGAAAAAAAATTTCCTTACATTACCCCTCAGCCGTCTCCCCTCTATCTTTAAATTGTGTCCCCTTGTTCTTACACATCTCTTTTTCTGAAAGGTGCTACCCTCCTGGACTTTGTTGATTCCCTTGAGGTACTTGAACATTTCTATCATGTCCCCCCGTCCCTCCTTTCATCATGGGTACACATATGAAGCTCTCTCAGTCTCTCTTCATATGGTTTCTGATGCAGACCCTGCAGCATTTTAGTTGCCCTTCTCTGGACTGCTTCCATCCTGTCTATGTCCTTGCATAGATGAGGTCTCCAAAACTGCTCTCCAGATGGTGTCTCACCAACTGTCTGTACAGAGGGATAACCACTTCCCTTTTTCTACTTGTGATGCCCCTTCCTATGCATCCCAGTATCCCCCTGGCTCTCCTTACTGACTTCTCACATTGCTTACCAACCTTTAGATCATCTGATATGACTACCCCCAAGTCCCCTTCCATTTTTGTTGTTGTTAGTACCTCCCCTGCTATTGTATACTCTTCTCCTGGGTTTTTGTTTCCCAGGTGCATTACTTAGCACTTCTTTGCATTGAATCTAAGTTGCCATATGTCTGACCATTCCTCCAACCTTGCCAAGTCCCTTCTCATCCTTTCTACCCCCCTTGTGTATCAAGTTAGCAGTGAACTGCTGGTTGATTATTACATAGGGTAGTTAAGTCAGTCTTATATAGGTGTTCCGCTCTTATTAGAGAAGTACTTAGTGTTAGGCAGATTAGTTATTATTGTTCACACATACACTTCCTGTGGCTATTGTTGTCAAGCCAAAATCTCTCTTGTGTGTGGAGGCATAGCATCTGTTAGCTCTTGGATCATAAGGCATAGTAGATTCCTCAAGTGGTAGTTTTCAGTAGGGCACCAAGGTCCACTCTGGTAGAATATCATGGAGCAAGCCCTGCAGTTTCTGATATATGGCTAAGATGCCTACAGCTACTATATGAGGTCTGTGTCTCATGTCATGGAACATAAAGGGTTTAAACCACCCTATTAAAAGAACCAAAGTGTTACAATATCTGTGTTCCTTGAACACAGACATAGCTCTCTTGCAGGAGACACATCTCCTTTATAAATCCACTCCGTGGCTCAAGAAATCATGGGTCAGTACTATGTTTGCTAGCTCTTCATCTACTAAAACAAGGGGGGTAGCTATTTTAAATCAGAAGGCGAGCAATTGGGTGATGGAAGAGTCCTGAGTGGACAAACAAGGGAGGTGGGCAATAGTTACATTAAGATCTGGCTCGGACAGTCTGATAGTGTGCAATTTGTGCGCTCCAAATATAGACCAAGTGGAGTTTTTTACAAATTTAAGCCAGGCTATTGCTGGATTAACACAGTCAGACTCAACTATTCCCTTGATAATAGGAGGGGATTTTAATGTAGTACCGGATATATTCTTGGATAAATCCCAGCCCACCCCACAGGCACACACGAAGGCAGATGCTGCACTCCAAGAGATGATAGCAGGATGAGGCTTAGAGCACGTTTGGAGGAGTGACTACCCCTCTGGCCGTGATTACACATACTACTCCTCCCCACATGACACCCATAGTCAGATAGACTATTGGTTAGCTAACCAGCTAACCTTGAGTGTCATCACAAATACTGACATAGGCAGTATACTTATTTCAGACCACGCACCAGTGTCGTGCACCTACACTGCCCCTGAGAACTGTAATAGAGGTACAAGATGGAGGTGCAACCCCTTGTTAGTCTGTGACCCTGAATTCCAAAAAGAATGTGGGAAGTAGCTCAGGAGTATTTTACTTTTAACAAGGTGGGGGATGTCTCAGCGAGTATGATCTGAGAGGCTTTAAAGCCACTCTGAGAGGGCATATCGTTGCCTTTGCTGCAAAGAAGAACAAAACCCAGAAAAAGAGATAGAGATGCTACACGAGAACTTGCTGACTTAGAGGGCCGCTTTAGACATCCCAGATCACTACTGCGACATCTAGGATCCCTCTTGATAAGACATATAGTGGGACTCAAATATCGAATAAGTTCACTACTACAGCATAAGGCTGAATGGATCTGGCTTAGGGTGAAGCATCGGTATGGGGAAGGGGTGACAAAGGGGGGAGGCTACTTGCCTACCAGTTAAGAAAACAGCAAGCATCTGCAAAGATCCATGCTCTACGTACTCCTATGGACTCAGTGGTTAGTGACTCGAAGGGGATTAATGAGACCATGAAAAACTACTATCAGACAATATATCAATCCAAATCCATATATATGAGAGAACAGCTTGCACATAAACTGCGTCAGTTTTGTCAGGGGTTTGCACTGCCCTCACTAACCCAAGAGCAAATTGATCTCCTGGACTGCCCTATAGTAGAAACAGAAGTGCGGCAAGCACTCTTCCATATGGCCAAAGGGAAAGCCCCTGGACTGGATGGAATGACCGTTGAATTATATCAAGCTCTTGACCAAGAAATTATGAACCCTCTGCTGCTTGCTCTGCAATATGCCCACTCTACAGGCTCCCTTCCCACCACAATGAATAAGGCTTTAATTATGGTCCTACCTAAAAAATCTGATGACTCCCTGAACTGCGCTAATTTCTGCCCCATATCACTATTGCCAGTGGATACAAAGATTCTGGCTAAAATATTGGCTACTAGATTGCAAAATATTCTCAACTCAATTATTCACCCATCTCAGGTTGGCTTCATGCCTGGAAAGGTAGGCTCTGACAACACCAGATTGTTGCTGAACCTGAAGTGGGTGGCAAGCAGAGCAAAAATTCCCAAGGCTGCCTTAGCTGTAGATTTTGCAAAGGCCTTCGATTCGGTGGAATGGAATTACCTCCATGAGGTTCTTCGTGTATATGGATTTGGTCCCCAATTCTGCTCATAGGTTTCGACTCTCTATAACTCCCCCAAAGCAAAGATCCTTACTAATTCTACTATCTCCCCCTCCTTTGCACTTTATAGGGGTATACGTCACGGCTGTTCCCTATCCCCCTTACTTTTTATAATTGCTTTGGATCCCCTAATCTGTGTGATTGACAATAAGAAGGGGTTATCAAGGGGTTATCAAGCATATCCCTGCAGGGTAGGGAGTATACTGTGGCTGCCTATGTGGATGACTTATTGATTACCCTGTCTCATACCCAAGAGTCACTACCAATAGCCCTCTCAGTTTTTACAAATTTTGTGGAGCTATCAGGGCTACAGGTGAATCAACAAAAGATTATGCTTGCCCCGTTGAACCCACTCTGCCTACCAGAATGTCTTCATTGCACAGAACTAAAATGGGCCCCGCAAGGGTTTTCATATCTGGGAATTTACATACCTTCTAAATGGACACATTTTGAATCTGCTAATTTTTCCCCCTTGCTAAAACAATGAAGTGTAGAAATGGAGAGATGGAAAAAGTTACATTTGTTTTTAGTGGGTAGAGTGGCTTCAGTACGCATGTTACTACTCCAGAGGTTGCTGTACTTATTCAATAATCTCCCAATACGGCTGTCCCACAAACTTTTTGATACCCTTAAAAGAATGGTTTCCTCACTAGTGTGGGGAAAAAAGGCACATAGGAGGGGGAAAAACAAACTTAGGGCACACTGGACTAGGGGAGGCCTTGGGGCCCCTTGGTTTCAGAATTATCATCTGGCATGCACTGCGGCACAAATAACAAAATGGTTTATACCACTTTACACATCCTGGCCAGTGTGGGTTGGCCTTAAAAGAGACCTGGCAGGTCCCATTTCGCTTAGATCTCTGTTGAGCTCTGGTGTATCTGCAGGAAAAGGCCTCTCCCCGAGCATATGTCATTATCATCACACAATCTATAGGAGGGACAAGGAGGGTAAAAGAGGAGGAGGAGTAGCTCTCTATGTAAAGGAAGGGATCAAATCAACAGAACTAAAGAGTAAATAGGGAGCAGATGAGGCACTCTGGGTCACCCTGGAGACAGGAAATGGCACCACAATCCACATGGGGGTTGTACACAGACCCCCATCTCAGGGGGAGGGAATGGACAAGGAAATGATAAAAGTCTTCCTTAAAATGGCAGAAAAAGGGGAGATATTGTTGATGGGGCACCTGGATATGCCAGATGTTAACTGGAGCACCTTTGCTGCAGGCACATCTAAGAGCAGGGTCATTCTTGATGTCCTACAGGGGGCATGCCTCAGACAGCTAGTACTGGAACCCACTCGGGAGGGAGCAATCTTAGACCTGTTACTCTCAAATGGGGACAGAGAAAGAATCTCAGATTTAGAGGTGGGTAGCCATCTGGGAACAAGCGACCACCAAACATTGTTGTTCACAATAAACACAGCCATACAATCATGCCATACAAAAGCAAGAGTATTGGACTTTAGGAGGGCTGACTTTGGGAAAATGAGAGAGTGCCTTAGAAAAGCACTAGCAAACATGCAAGAAGGATGGGTGGAGGAACAGTGGGGAGTAATCAAAACAGCCATCACAGAGGCAACAAACCTTTGTGTAATGCAAATCAATAAAACACAATGAAGGAAAAAACTGCTATGGTTCTCAAAAGAGGTGGCAGGGAAGGTTAAGGAGAAAAGGATAGCAATCAGGAAATATAAAGAAACACAGAAGGAGCAGGACAGAGAACTTTATCAGATAAAGCAGAAAGAGGCTGGGAAGGCAGTCAGAATAGCAAATGCCCAAACCGAGGAAAGGATAGCCAATTCTGTTAAGAAGGGGGATAAAACCTTTTATAGGTACATTAGGGAGCGAAGAATGACCAAAGGAGGGATACTGAGGCTTAATAAAGGGGAGGGAATGTGGGTAGATGGGGACAGTGAAAAAGCAGGGATACTGAATGAATATTTCTGCTCAGTATTCACAAAGGAAGAGGAGGGTGAGGTACCTAAACCAAACAAGAGAAACACTGTGAAGACAGGGGTCGATACCAGTCCATTTACAGAAGAAAGGGTTCTGAAAGAACTAATAAAATTGAAGGTGGACAAAGCAATGGGGCCTGATGTGATTCACCCAAGAATTCTAAAAGAACTAAGGGTAGAACTAGTGACAACGCTGACTACTCTCTTTAACAAATCATGGGAGGATGGGGTGGTACCTGAGGACTGGAGGAGGGCAGATGTGATTCCTCTTCACAAAAGTGGGAGCAAGACAGAGGCAGGAAACTACAGACCAGTTAGTTTGACCTCAGTGGTAGAGAAAATGATGGAATCACTTCTGAAGGAAAGAATTGTTGAGTGCCTAGAGGCCAGTGGGTCTCAGGACCCAAGGCAGCATAGATTCATGATGGGAAGTTCATGTCAGATGAATCTAATAGATTTCTTTGACTGGGTGAACAAAGTAGTAGACCAGGGAGGGGCTGTGGACATGGCCTACCTAGATTTTAGCAAGGCATTTGATACAGTCCCACACAAAAGATTAATACACAAGATAGCCAACCTTGGAGTGGGCCCCAAGGTGGTAGCCTGGATAAAAAATTGGCTAGACAACAGGACGCAAGGGTAGTAGTAAATGGAGTACACAGTGAAGAAAGGAGGGTTACTAGCGGGGTACCGCAGGGTTCAGTACTGGGACCGGTCCTTTTTAATGTCTTAATAAGTGACATTGCAGAGGAACTGGAAGGAAAAGTATGTCTCTTTGCAGATGATATAAAGATCTGCAACAGGGTTGATACAAAGATGGAGTGGAAAGGATAGAAGGGACTTGGCAAGGTTGGAGGAATGGTCAAAAGTATGGCAGCTCAGATTCAATGCAAAGAAGTGCAAGGTAATGCACATGGAAACAAAACCCAGGGAAGAGTACACAATGGGGGGTGAGATACTGACAACAGTAAAAATGGAAAGGGACCTGGGGGTAATTATATCAGATGACCTAAAGGTGGGCAAACAATGTGAGAATGCAGTAAGGAAGGCTGGGGGGATACTGGGATGCATAGGAAGAGGCATCAATAGTAGAAAACAGGAAGTTGTTATCCCTGTGTACAGACAGTTGGTGAGACCCCATCTGGAGTACTGTGTGCAGTTCTGGAGACTCCATCTCTGCAAAGACATAGACAGAGTGGAGGTTGTCCAGAGGAGGGCAACCAAAATGGTGCAGGGTCTGCACCGGAAGACATACGAAGAAAGACTAAAGCAGCTTAATATGTATACCCTTGAGGAAAGAAGGGAGAGGGGGACATGATAGAAACTTTCAAGTACCTCAAGGGAATCAACAAAGTCCAAGAGGGTAGCATCTTTCAGAAAAAGAGATGTGCAAGAACAAGGGGCACAAGTTGAAGAGAGAGGGCGGCTCAGAGGTAATGTAAGGAAGTATTTTTCATGAAGAGGGTTGTGGATGCATGGAACAGCCTCCCTGAGGAGGTCGTGGAGTCAAGAACAGTGGGAGAATTCAAGAATGCATGGGACAGACATAAGGCAGTCCTAGTGGGGGGTAGGAGGAAGTAAGCTGTTGGTTAATTAGGATCTGCAGCTTATCTGTTAGGTAGGAAAATGGGCAGACTAGGTGAGCCAAGCGGTCCTTATCTGCCATCAGATTCCATGTTTCTATGTTTCTATGTTTCCCAATATGCCTGGCATCGCATTATGATTCTGTCAAATACCTCTAAGAATGATTGGGCATCACTCCTGGCCTATGCAGAGTTGTGGCGTAACACCTTTATAACATTAGAGGGACAACCCCTTAATTGGTCTACCTGGGAAACAAAAGGAATATGTTATGTGAGGGATCTCATGATGCCTGGATCGAATACATTATTATCCTTTGACCAGCTGAAAAAGACATTTAACCTTCCAAATACTGACTTTTGGCGGTATCTTCATATATGCAGCCTTATATATGCCCTTTCCTCTCAGATACGAGCAAATAACAATGGAAGTGGCTTTCCACTCTACATAAGGAAACGTCCTCCCGGGGCACATAGGTAAATTCTACACTATAGGCAGAGACTCCTTACTGGACACTACCGAACACTGTACAACTCGATGGAAGCTAGAGATGGGGGTAGCAATACCAGGGGGCCAGTGACCATCACATGGTATGGTTCAATTTGGCTACTACATCTAAATCATCCCATTCCAAGGCAAAAATATGGGACTTCAGAGGAGCTGACTTTGATAAGATGGCCAACAGAGTTAAGCTAGCCCTGGCAAAAAGAAACACAGGTGAGGGGGTACAGGCAAAGTGGGCAAGCATTAAGGATGCAATATTGAAGCAACATCCCATTGTGTTAGACAGAAAAGGAAGTGCAAAGAAGAAGGAAACCATTTTGGTTCTCAAATACAGTAGCAGAAAAGGTCAGAGCCAAAAGGCTGGCCTTCAGGAAATATAAGGAACACAGCGGGATGAAGATAGAGGCATACCAAACTGCCCTAAGGGAAGCAGGGAAGGCAGTAAGGCAGGCAAAGTCCCAAACTGAGGAAACACTATACGAACAGTAAAAAGAGGTGACAAGACTTTCTATAGATACATTAGTGAAAGGAGAAAGTCCAGAGAGTGATTGCTAAGCTTAATGGAGAAAAGGGAGCATGTGAGGAGGAGGACCTGTAAAGGCATCTATCCTAAATAGATACTTTTGCTCAGTATTTACTGAAGAGAAGGTGGGCAGGCCCACAGCTCAGCATCATGGACACGGGTGGGGGAGGGAGAGCACTACTCCTTCACAAAAGAAAGCATCCTACAAAGCTTGCTAGGCTCAGGGTGGATAAGGCAATGGATCCTGATGGCATTCAACCCAGGGTACTTAAGGAGCTAAAGGTGGAACTAACAGAGCCATTAGCAGAACTGTTTAGTGAGTCTCTGAGCACAGAAGAGGTCCCAGAAGACTGGAGAAGGGCTCATGTGATCCCGATCCACAAGAGTGGTAGCAGGGAGGAGGCGGGAACCTAGACCATCAGTCTTACCTCAGTAGTGGGCAAGATTATGGAGGCACTCCTTAAGGAAAGGATAATGCTACACCTGGAATCCATAGGGGCACAGGATCCAAGACAGCATGGGTTTACAAAAGGAAGGTCCTGTCAAACTAATCTCATAGATTTCTTTGACTGGGTAACCAGAGTGGTGGACCAAGGGGGAGCAGTTGAAGTCGCCTACCTTGACTTCAGCAAAGCTTTTGACACTGTTCCACATAGAAGATTGATAAATAAGCTGGGTAGGCTCGGGGTGGGTCAGAAGTTGGTCAACTGGGTGGCAAACTGGCTGACGGACAGAAAACAGAGAGTGGTGGTAAATGGTATACAGTGAGAAGAGATGCAAGTCACAAGTGGGGTACCTCAGGGATCAGTCCTGGGGCCAGTCCTCTTCAACATCTTCATTAGTGATCTTGCAGATGGACTAGAGGGTAAGGCTTGTCTGTTTGCAGATGACACCAAGATCTGCAACAGAGTACTGTAGATGATCCAGATGGGGTGGGCAGAATGAGAAGAGATCTGGATAAACTAGCAAAATGGTCAGAAGAGTGGCAACTGGGATTTAATGCAAAGAAGTGCAAAATCATGCACATAGGGAAGAGAAACCCTGAAGCCACCTATAGGCTGAGAGGGGAGTTGCTAGCAGTCACAAAGGAAGAAAGAGACTTGGGCATCATCATCACTGATGACCTGAAATCATCCAAGCAGACCTCTAAAGCAGTAGGTAAGGCTAGGGGGATGTTAGGGTGTATTAGTAGGGGTATCACAAGTCGTAAGAGGGAGGTAATAATCCCTTTTTACAAGACATTGGTTAGGCCCCATCTGGAGTACTGTGTGCAGTATTGGAGGCCAAACCTTCACAAAGACATTAACCAAATTGAGGCAATCCGGAGAAGGGCCTCCAAAATGGTGCAGGGACTGCATCAGAAGACATATGAGGACAGATTAACAGAGCTCAATATGTATACCCTTGAGCAAAGGAGGGAGAGAGGTGATGTGATCGAGGCATTCAAACACCTTAATGGCATTAACAAGGTGAAAGAGTCTAACATGTTTAAATATAAGAAAAATAGCAGGACAAGAGGGCACAGCATGAGATTAGAGGGGGGCCGATTAAGGGGGAATGTGAGGAAATTCTTTTTCACAGAAACTGTGGTGGATGCATGGAATGGCTTACCACAAGAAGTGGTGGCTATGAATACAGTGCAGGGCAAACAGGCATGGGATAGGCATAAGGGAGCAATACAAATGACTATGAATAGATAGGCCACTGACAGAGCAAAGGCCGATGGCACATTTATAAGGTAGAAAAAAAGAAATGGGCAGACTGGATGGGCCTTGCGGTCCTTATCTGCCGTCAACTTCTATGTTTCTATGTTTCTACCAAGCTCCACATGGGCTGGCTGCCTTCAAAATGTACATAGGTTATCTATGGATGCTAAGAGTCAATTAATATGGTTAAAAATCTTGTTGGGATGGTACAGAACCCCAGCCGTTTTATGTGCAGCAAGATTATTGCCACACTCGGACTGTTGGAGATGCCAGCAACCGGGAGCCCACCTTTTTCACATAATGTGGGAATGCCCACAACTTTCTGACTTTTGGGGGCAGTTAGGTGAGATTGCTGCTTAGTTTTAGGCACAAGGGACTGCCGGCTTGATCCCAAATTGCTGCTAGGGGACATATCTAGTCTCCTTACACTCCCAAAGGCTTTAAGAGAGTGGGTCATGGTAGCTCTACTAGAGGCTAAGCAGCTTCTTCTAATGCAATGGAGACAAGTCAACAGTCCATGTATAAGACAGTGGCATGCAGCTATAGCTAAATTGGCACTGTTGGAAAGGCTGACCTATGCTCACTGAGGCCAACTGGTTCACTTCCATAAAAGAAGTGGAACTCTTATTTTAACTCGCCACTATGCAGACCCTCCCCCCCCCGCTGAGGAACTCTACTCCTACTAGTCATTAGATGTGCTGTACTAGATGATCCAGATGTCTAGCATGAATGAGTAGATATAGTTTAAGGAGGTTCCCATTTAATAACAAAATTAATGAGCACTCCATGGAGCAGAAGATAATTAGGTTGAGGTAGGCAGCACTTACCTTGGACTGCTATGATCCCGTATTTCGCATTACAAGCAGTTTACATGAGCAGATAGTTCACAAATTTCCCCTGGGGTGTGAATTGAACATCTCCAAATTCCTGCAGCTTTAATCCCCAGATACTCCTTGGGCTGATATGGCCCCTCTTCTCCTCTTTACCCTTTACTCACTGGTATCTCTTCCCACAGAACAGGCTGGCCTCTCACCTCGGGGCCGCCAGCAGCGTCTTGTGTCCCATCTCAACTGGCACACTGCGACTTCTCCACATGGACTAGGCTGGCCTCTCAAACTGGGACCACTAGCTCCCTTTCAACTCCTATGATGGCTTTGATCGCTTTCCTTGAGTGACTGTCCCCACAACTTAGGGTCAACATGTCTCTGAACTGTGACAAGCAGCACTTCATCCCTGCTCGGTCTACTCTCACTCTCCATGGGGCTTCAGAGCTGGAAACTCCCTGAGAAAACCTTCTCAATGCCTCTCTACTTGGCTCAGCCTCATGCTTCACATCCAGGTGGCAGTCCCAATGGGGAATCTTGCTACAGTCCCACTGGGGTGGCATATCTTGGGGTCCCACATAGGGCTCCAAACTTCGGCTGTCACCACATCAACCCACCAGCTCTCTCCCTCTTCCCTGTGGCCTTAAATAGCCTGCTTCAGCTAACCATAGTGGGCAATTGCCCCCACTTCTGTTCTCTTTCTCTTTTGAACTCCCTTCGCAGCCACATACCCTCACTTATATTCAGCCTGCCCATGGTGACCTCCCATCCAGCAGCAAGTCCCAAGGGGAGGCACAGAATTGATCCTTAGCTTACCAGGTCTAACTGTTCCCACTTATTACCTACTGAGGCATGAGCTGTACCCTGCCTTAGGCTCTACGCCCACCGGCGGGGGGCTGTTACACTTAAATATATTTTCATTGATCATAATAATTAATTTTTAACTGGACCATGGTAACCACATCATTTGAGTTTTATACCCTGCAACTCTGTGCATATTTAAACTACTGTTGCATGCTAAATAATGATAAGACACACATGGCAACTCTGATATCTGGAATTATCCAAAATTACATCTCTTTTATCACTGAATTTGCAAAATTCCATATACTGAAATCACTGGCCTTACTTATAAAAAGAGAATTTAGGAACTAGGTCACCATAAGTTGGATAGGAGAAGAGTGAGGGGTGAACTAGTTTGGGTGTACAAGGCATTCAAGGACTGAGGGCTGATGGTATGTCTTGAACCTCTGTATCAGGGAGAACAAATAGCATGCATGTGGAAATGAGCACCAGCAGACAGGGGAACACAAAAACACAGAAACATAGAATTTGTCAGCAGAAAAGGTCTGCTTGCCCCACCCAGTCTGCCCAGATGGTCCCTGCCTAGTCTGTCTCCACAGACCCTAACTAGCCTCTGGTGACTCTCCTTCTTCCCTCTGTTCCCTGTCTATTTGCTAATATTTTTCTAAATCTATCCCATGCATGCAAGTCCCTTATTATTTTCACTTACACCACTTCTGCTGGCAGTCTGTTCCTGCTGGCATCTACTACTCTTTCAGTGAAGTAGTACTTCCTCATCTCCCTCTTAAACTTCTCCCTTCCAGATTCATTGTATACCCTCTGGTTCTGGTGTTCTTTTTCATTTGAAAGAGACTGTCCTGCACCTTGTTCATCCAAATGAGGTACTTGTAGGTCTCTGTCATGTCCCCTCTCACTCTTTTTTCTCCTAGGGTGTGTATGTGTTGAGATCCATTGGTCCCAACTTGTAGGGCTTTTGATGCAACCCCTGCATCATGTTAGTTGCCCTTGTCTACATTGCCTTCACCCTGTCTATGTCCTTTCTGAGGTGTGGCATACAGAACTGGATGCAGTACTCCAGGTGGGATCTAACACCACCTCCCTCCTCCTGCTGGTGATACCTCTGCCTATGCATCCCAACATCCCACTGGTCTACCCATTGCATTGTCACACAGCCCTGCTACTTTGAGGTCATCAGATATAATAGCCCCAAGGTCTCTTTCCTGTATGACTGGCAGTACCCCATCCTATACTTAGCTTCTGAGGTTTCTATGCCCTAGGTGCATTATTTTGCACTTTTGGCATTTAGAACATTTGAAGATGAAAAAGATGCGTTGGCTTATTCATAGCGGTGGCATCATGGAATGCACTCCATGGGTGGTAGTGGGTAGGAGGACATAAATGTAATTCAGAAGGAAATAAGATCAGTTTGGGACTGAAGAGGGTATTGAGGGGTGTAATTCACTGAAACAGTGACAGATAAAAATGGGCAAATGCTTACTTTTGTCTGGTACTCATACTGTATCATTATAAATTGCTTTTCACTGGATATGCAAACCATGAAAATGTCTCTAAGTAATTTGTTCGGTAATGTTAACTAAATGTGTGCTAATCATGGGAAGGGGCTGTAGGTGGTTGAGAAAAAAAAACATTTTATGTCTACCACAGGAAAAAAGTTTACTGTAGAGGATGAGGTTTTCTGTAAACCTACAAAATTATTTTGGATAGTAGTAGGATGTTACTGAATCTGAAGTGAAAATTCTGCATCTATAAAACAACTAAAAAAAGATGGTTGTTTCTAAGGTCAAGAGAAAGAAAAAAGGTACCATTACATCTGTTGTTTTCTCTACAAATCTCAGGAATGTTTACTTGGATTTTAAATTTAACTTGTGCTAATTTTATTATGGGAGTTAGCTGTGTGCTTTCAGTTTCTGTTTTGCTCAGAGTATGTAATTTGATGAAATAAGTGCTTCTCACGCTAAGCTAGTTATAGTAAGAGGCAAGGTTTTTCAGATCTGGTAGATGATTAATTGAGTTTTTTTTGTGCTCAACTATTTATCAGGTACATGTCAGCTGTGTACTCGAACTTGCAGTTCCATGGCAGATCAGCTCTCAAGCAGTTTCCCATGGTGTTGCCCTTCAGTATACTGTACACCCCTTAATTTTAAATAAAGGACTTCTTGGTGATTTGCCACTCCAGTGTCACTGGGTTATTTAACATTTTGACAAAAAGTGTGAGGGAAAATGAGCCTTCTGAATTTGTTAAAAGCTGTCTTTTTTTAGCTTCTGTAGACACAAAGGGCTGGATTTTACCTTATTTTTGGCACGGCTGCTCCAAACACCTTTTCTGCAACTGCTCCCGATTTTAGTTTGTTACATACAGTTGCAACACTTTATTTATTTATTTATTGGAGATTCTGAAGTACCTTTGAGTGAAAGACTCCTTTACAAAGGTTCCACGTTACAAATATTGCATACGAGAAGAGAGGTTATGCGATTTACAGCAGCCTGAGCCAAATATTTGGTGCAAGCCCCATAAAAAAAGAGTAACCAGGATTGCTGCAAGCTAGATCAGAAAACATTGGTCCAACTTGTGGCAATTGGCGCAGGGGATGGAAAATCCCAATCAACAGCTAGGAGAACGACGCACGCCCCGTGCGCAATTTGTTTGGTGCCCCCAGGGCTTGTGCCATTTGGGAGGTTTTGAAAATCTGGCCCAAAGTCTCTAAAATAACTATGATCTTGAAAATGTATTTCTTGCCCAGCTTCTTGACGTGGTATTTTCAAGAATGTTTTGTGTTGATAAATTTTGTTCTTGGTTCAGTAGTGCAGTTTGGGTACTCTGTAGCAGCTTTTACACTATGCTGGAAAAACAACAGCCATGAACATTCTTATTTCGTGGTAGAGGGATTCTATATGTCTAGCTATCTGAAGTACACCAAAGATACCATACAGGTTCTGAAGGCAGTTGGATGATGAACACTGCTAGTGAAGTACTTAAACATCATGGACAGATTTTCAAAAGAATCTGCCCAAGATGTGTCTGACTTTGTTTTTAAAGCAGAAATGCATCTAAACCTGTTAGATCATCTATTAGGGGGCCTAACACCATCCAAAGTCTGCATCCAAAAATGGACACAAGTGCATCCAAAATGAAGACAGGTGTGAGTTGTGTCCAAATTGGTCACAATTGCATACATTTTTAGTCGCAAATTGTGGCTTTGTGTCATAAACAGATGCAGTTCCTGAAAACAGCAGCGGTGTTTGCTGGACACAAGTGGATGGATGCAGACACAGCACACATTAGTGTCTGCATCCAACTCTTGTGACCCCCTACATTATTTTGAGGGCTGTGCACCCTTTGTACAGTATGCAATGTTTTCCTGCATAAAGTTGTTGCTGATGTGCTATATTGGTATTCTCCAGCACCATCCACTTATAGAAGTGATTACTCCGTGTGACATGTGGGAGTGCAGTATGAAAGGGGCATGGCATTAAACATTGTTATTGACATTGCAGGCAGTGTGGTCTAATGCTTGAGCACCAGCTTGGGAATCAAGAGATTGCAGGTTCAAACCACGTTACAGCCAATTACTCACTGTGTAACCTTGCACAAGTCCCTTAATGACTCAGTTTACCAGTCCATCCAGCTGTGAAAATAAGTAGAAGCAGGACCCTACTTAAAATAAGATGTTGGGCTATCCTTGGTAAACAAATGATAAAATGAAAACAAAATACCTCTTTTTATGGGCCCCACAACAGAAACTTTGGGAAGGCATAGTCCTCCTGAGTTTTTTTACAGAAGCAGATTCCTTCTCCCCAAGACACAGTGTGCCTGTACAGTCACTACACTACCAGTCTCAATCATAGCTTGCAAAGCACTTTGGGATACAATGTTTTACAAATAGCGCTATACACTGTAAATGCAAATTTCTCTTCATCTTTTCTGATGCATACTGCGACAGATATTTTATCATACATCCTAAAATGTTTTGCATGAATTCTTTAATTTCTATTTGCCCCTGTATCCCCATACAGATCTGACTGACTGTATCACAGCTCTGCTCCTCACTGAGGACTATGGTCTCCTCCTAAGGCCCTGCCAAGTCCTGCTCATAGCTTGACTAAAGAGGGTGTTGCATAGCTGAGTACAGTGCCTGCTCCAGCCTGCCCTCTGGCAGAGGCAGGCAATTGCTCAAGTCCTACTTCTAGAGGCAGTAGTTCAAGACATATGTCTTACCTTGGTTCACAGCTCACTCTCTCAAACCAGGTCCCTCTACACCAACAGCATGGCTTGCAGCATGCCTCAGGCATGGGACCACAAATACCCTCTCAAAAGGGGAACATCCTATCTTCTGTGGGATGTCCCTGCCTGTGCTACAAGGCCGCCAGGGTCTCCCCTTGAGGGGAAGCCCATCAAGGTTCCCACACTCTCAAAGTGCATCTCTTACATACTTCCAGGACTTAATAGCACTCTACACTGAATGCCTCTAGATCCCCCATTTCCTGGGATCTCTCCTGCTGCCATGAGCCTGCCTCTGGAGGCTTCCAGGTTGACTGGGCATCGAGATGAGTTGGTCTCAAAAGCCTGGATCCATTGGCAACTGCATTGTGTGAGGCACTTGCTACCTCAGGCAGTCTTGAAGGGGCCAAAGGCAAGTCACCTTCAGGGCACTTTGGCACCCATCTAACACTGGCACTCCAAGCTCCTCCCACTGGACTCTAGTCAGAGGCTCTACCAATCAGTATGCTCAGGCCTGATATTGTAGTAACCAACCCCTCACCCTGTAGTGCTTGGGAGAGGGTGGTGTTATTTTTTACACCCTCCCTACTGAGAATCTAGTTCCATTTGTGGAAATAGCGGAAGTGGGCTGATGCACTTATCCTATCACACCACACAAGGGGGTCAACTATTCCCATCCTTTTCCCAACAACCACTGTGGCACCTTTGAGTCTTCTCTTCCCATTACAGAAACCTCTAAAAAATGTAAACTTACAAAATAACCCAACTGATATACTTGTGGGGTTCCTAAAACCCCTTTTTTCAGTGGCTTGGGCCCACCTCAGGGGAGGGGGGTCGTATCTGAAGTCCACTAAGTCTCCCCAGGGTTCTGTATCACTCTGTCACATGTCTACCACACATTAGGAACTTACCTTCCAATATGCATGAGGCGTGGTCACAAGCCAAAAGGCTTTTCTCTTCCTCAGCAGTATTACGCCTTGTGGCTGTCATACCGGCACATCCCCTACAAGAGACAGGTGAAGTTAATCAAATCTTCACCCATGTGACATATGATATGCAAACTTTTTTGTCATTATCAGATATACTGTACATGTGATTGGTTAGGAGGACTGAGTATCCCACAGGATACTCTCCTTCTCAGAGGAGGATGTTTGTGAGCTCCGCTCTGCTACTGCCACCTGGGTGACCACAGATGGTGGTGTAAGCTGGAACCATAATAGGTGGGCGAGTGCTTCCTGGGAGTAACATGAGCATAGTGTACTTATAGTATGTCACTCTTTGTTCTAAGCCATGAGTCACCCAAGAAAACAGAGAACAGGAAAATGCCACCTGGGGCTGCACAGAATGACCGGGAGAACCTCTGCAGGCCTTACTCTGCCTACTGAGCACCCTACCTCCACCCTGGCTAAACTCCTGTGTGGTTTTGAGAATCCAAAAGGCCCCAACACAGGGGGTAAACCGTGAGGCACTAGAGGTAGGTGGTTAAGTCCCAGAGATGGCAGGTGATGGGGCTGGGGGAGTTACCAAGGACTGGGGCCAGCTGAGCAGAGGGGGTACAAAACGAAACTAAACAAAAGATATATATGTGATCATCACTTTGCTGTTAATTATTTGTAAGCAAAAAATATTACATCATCTTCATATGCATTATCAGTTGTGTATGGCAGGCTCACTACAGTATTGCTATTAATAACATTCCAGTGCATTATGCTGTTATCAGACTCATTACTGTATGCTGTTTAGTAACATAATGCATTGATTGGTGTGTGTTTGTGAGGGATGGATAGGCCTCTATGTCTAGGGATTTTTGGTGGCACTTCTTGTGAGAAGAATACCTGCCTTATTAAGTGAAACACTGCACTTCTCTCCTTTACCATGCCATGATGGGTCAGGTGAAATCAAGCACAATGACAGGGGTAACACTAATGTGAGACCACTCAGAAACAACTGTCCACACAGGGAGCTGGGATTAAGCAGGTTGCATGTTTATTACTGCACTGTAGGTAAATAGCATGTGCAAGGACATTTTCCTCACCAGTCAGTCAGTATCATTGCTTCATTTCTTTAGTCATGTTCAGTACCATCAAACATGTTCTATACACACTGCACAGTCTTGTACACCCTTTCAGTTCTGGTTACTGTGCCTTGCTTTAACTGGGTTCTGCTGCTGCTTCTCTTAGATACAACCCGTCTCCCTTTTGGGTCTCTGGAGCACTTGCACTCCCAAGACCATATGCACAGTGGCACCCTCCCAAGCTGGGTGAACACTACCCTGGTGGCAACTGCACTGGCATGTGGCTACTGTGCTCATACGTGGCATCAAACAGACTAGTATATCAGCATTATGGTGTACTCCTAATTTATAATAGTTTGAACATCCATGTGTGCCTCCCTTCTGGCATCACAATGATAGCCTTAGTTGCCCAGTTACTGCAGGCACCCTGTGTCTGCCCCCATCCCAGGGGGTTAACAACCCCAACTCTTGCCAAGCTCTCTATCCTGATGTCCATTTTCAATTACCATTGTTACAGTATTACTTTCAGGCAACTATTCCTTTAGTAAGTAGTACATCTTTTTATTCATAAAGAATAAGGGAAGCATTCAATTGAGCATAACTCATTTACAATGAAGTCCCACGTATCAAAAAACATACAACATCAAACATCAGTTTCAAAAGACATAACAATCGACATGATCACATTACAGTATACATATATATGAATTATATGGCAAGGAGCATTATATAAAGTATTTGGTTGGTTAATAGATATCACATTGTCTACAATTAAATTGGCTACTAGCCTATCCCAAGTACCATTTATACATGACAGAAAAAATTTTCTGATTCTCATCCCTTAAACATACAGGAATTTTATTCCAGAGAGTCATCCCTCTAAAAGGAACAGCTGTTTTACCAATATTCAAATTACATCTTGGGATTAGATAATGCAACCCCTGGGCAGACCTAAGTTTATCCTTCACACTTCTGGGAGGAAACAATTGAAAGATATAAATTGGAACTTCTTTCTTCCAAATCTGAAACATAAATTTAAGGAGATGAAGATTCCAGCACTCAAAGGGCTGCACCCAACCCAAAGTGGTAAATAAAAAACATCTGTGGGTCCTATAAGGGACTTCCAGGACAAATCAAGCCATTCTGTGAAACTTCATATCTACCTTATCCAATAAAAAACCAGAGGCTCCTCCATAGAGGAGATCCCCATAGTCTAAATTAGGCATTATTAAAGAATTCACAACTTTTAAGCGAACATCCCTGAACATATATCTCTTAAACCTATATAGGGCCCCCAATTTCTTATATAAACCCATTATCATATTATTTATGTGACGGGACCAAGATAAGTTACAATCTAACCAAAGACCCAAATATTTATAATGATCCCCTTCCATTAAGATAGTACCATCCAAAGTTGTTATATTCAGGCCTAATTTCTGATTTTTACTCTGCTTATTCCTAAATACAACAACCTGGGTCTTCCTAGAATTTAATACTAAAAAATGCTTTTTAAAGAAATCCTAAACCTGATCAAAAGCCGACTGAAGTTTGGGTTTAATCACATCTAAGGTAGGACCTTCTACATAAATTATCATATCATCGGCATAAAGGTGAAACCCTATGTCTGAAGAATTAAAACTAAGATTATTAACATAAATACTAAATAACAACAGTCCCAAAATCGACCCTTGTGGGACACCATTTAACATATCCACTAAGTATTACTGGTGACGTTGTGTCAGTGACACTGTACCTTAGCATATTGACTATGATTACTGTCGTGACCTGAGCTATCATACTATGTATGTTATGCTTCTCCTGACATCTGAGTATCTGCCCTACTTGCTTCAAATTGTACTCTGTTTGTTCTTTGATTTCCTGTACTCTCCCGGGTCATACCTGAAAATAGGCATGTGTTTGTCTAGTGTACTTACCTGGTTAACAAAAGCTAAATAAATAAATAAATAAGTTAGACCTAAATGGACCAATCTCAACAAATTGTTTCCTCCCAATTAAATAAGACGAGAACCAATTAACAACTTGGTTAGATAACCCAATCTGGCTGAGCCTGGACAGGAGCACCTGATGGTTCAAAGTATCAAAAGCTTTAGAAAGGTCTATAAATAAAGCTCCAACAATTTGTCTCCTGTCCAGGCTCTGCTGCAGATTGCAAACCATCTTAACCAATGCAGTATTAGTGCTGTGTTGGGATCTAAAGCCAGACTAATAAGTAGACATTCTACCATTAAAGTCCAAATATTCTCTCAGATGGACAGAGATAATTTTCTTGAGGATTTTAGTAATCTGTGACAGGAACGAGATGGGCTTATAATTGCCCAGCTCGTCCCTGTCACCACCCTTGAAAATAGGTTTTACTCTAGCCACCTTCCATCCCTCTGGAAACTCACCACAATTACAAGATAAATTGAAGATGAGACCCAAAGGCTCGGCTATACAATGGGTAGCATACCTAAGCAGTCTGGAGGAGATCCCATCAGGCCCAATTGCCTTATAAATATTCAACCCCAGCAATTCAGTCAGCACTTCTTCTGGTGAAATATGATGAAAACTAAAGAACCCTGAGGCCTGCTGCTTAGGTGAATTATCCCCCCAGTTGACATGTAGTCCAGTTGGACATCCCCTGAATGTACAGATGAAACCATAAAGTGTGAATTGAAAATATCTACAAGTTCCCTCCCAAGACTTACTTCAGTTCCCTCCACCATGATTTTATTTACCTCGTGTTTATTATTTTTCCCTGTTAAATCTGATATAGTCCTCTAAAAATGTTTAGCCTCATGTTTATTATCATTATCTAACTTATGTTTAATAAACTCCTGTTTAGCTAGCCTAACCTTTGATGTATAAACATTTCAGGCTTGTCTATATACAAGCCGATCATCATCCCTCCCAGTCCTTTTGGCAATACCCCATTTCTTATCTTGGTCTTTCCTGGCCTTAAGCAATTCATTGTTAAACCATGTGTTTCTCTTTTATTTGGATTGCCTAGATCTCAAAGGTACATGTTTATCACAGACATTCCGAAACTCTGATATAAAAAAAATTCCCAAGCATCCGTAGCTGAATGAATTAAATTCAGCCTAGACCACTGTACATTCTCCAAATCCAACATAAATAATAAATCATCAAATATTTTAAAGTCTCTCCAAAACATCTTTTGTCCTAATTTAGGGGTAATAATACTTGATCTAGTAGTGTAAATCAACTGGTGATCAGAAAATGATTCAGATAGTACTCCATGAGATATATAATTCTGTGGAGAATGGGTAAACATGAGATCCAAAATAGTGGATTTCTTAGGCTCTTGGTGATTAATTCTAGTGGGTTCTAATATCAACTGGGTCATTTCCAATTCAACCTGCAAGTCAATTAAGGGGTGGCTTACTTCTATGTCCCCCCAGTTCACAATAAAATCACCAGTAAGAAAAAAACTCATGAGAGTCTTTATACTTCAACAAAAATTCTAATAAAAAGTGAAAAGCCCCTGCTTCTACCTTAGGGGGTTTGTAAATTCCCACAAGAAGGAGAGTTTTTTTTATGTGGCACAATAATCTCCACAACCAAAGTTTCTATGCCCTAAGCCAAACTAGGACATAAGATTTCCCTGGATGTTAAATTACTATCGGTACAAATAACAATGCCCCCTTTTTTTATTCCTATCCCTAAGCATCCTAGGCTTCCTACATGGATTGTACAATGTGACAGTATAAGACACACAGGTGAACATATTTGGGCCTTACAAAGAATGGATACAACCTACTGTACACTACAGTGATACATCTACAGGGAACACTACAGGGTAGCCATAATATACAGTTTATGGGCATTGAAAGGTGACACTGGGCCAAAGGGGTGGAAACTGGGAGCACAAAATTGGCCGAAGGAAGAGCTATTGGATATACAAGCTGGGGGCTCATCAGTGAGTAAGTAAGTAAATTGTTATTTATGAAGCACCCTATGCCTGAGGATCAGGGCACATTACAATATGCAAACAGTGAGAGAGGAATGAATCAACAGTTCGAATGCAACAATAACAAACTAATAAGGGCACAATTACATAAATAAAATAAAGTCAGCTGAGAACATAAATCAGTATAGCTCAGTTCCGAAAAGCTTCCTTGAAGAGATGTGCTTTCAGGACCTGCTTAAAGGCCTCCAATGAGGTGGCCTCCCTCAAAGACCTTGGAAGCAAATTCTACAGGGCTGGCACAGCCACCACAAATATGCAGTCATCAGATGTTTTTTAACTTGGCTCTGGGAACTGCTAGGAGGCCTTCCTTGCAGGAACAGATCTCACCAAGGCCTTTGATGTGGTAAACCATCCCCTACTACTTAAGGCACTGTCATGCCTAAATGTCTCAGGTGAGGTGGTTGATTGGTTTAGTGAATATTTGCCCAATAGAGCACATAGAACTGTAAGTAGTAGCAGTAGTAGTAAATCATTTTTTATTCAATTATGAATAATTGGATACATTCACTTGAGCAAAGCTCATTTTCAAGGAAGTTCCAAGTATCAAATTTCAAAAGAGAACTCAGCGTAAAACAGTGTCACAATTAAGACAAAAGGTTACCACAATACAACAACAATACAAAACAAAAACATAAACATATAAACATTAACAAGTGGAACAACCATTGCACAATATGCTCTTGTTTAATACAGACAAATACCATTTCTTTAATTCATTTGCATTGTATTTAGTTTTTATACATCTGAGAATTGGCGGGGATCGATTCCATAAACAAATACCTCTGGCAATAGCCGAAGATCTCCCTACCTTTAAATTACAATGAAGCGGGACATATTGAGTTCCAGTAGAGGCCCTTAGGCCTCCCATGATCTTCCTAATCTCAAATAAATCAGAGATATAACTCGGCACTTTCATATGCCAGACTTTAATCATGAACTGAACCAGGTGTAATTCTCTTCTTACTTTAGGATTAATCCAATCTAATTCTTTAAAAAGTAAGCACCTATGTGTTCTATAAGGGGCATCTAAGACAAAAGGGCCAATCTCGGAAAACCAAATCCACACTTCTTATATATTTTTCAAGGGCTCCTGCATAAAGTATGTCACTGTAATCTAACACTGGAATTATCAAAGAATTAACTACAGTCAGGCGAACATCCCTAGGCATAAATTTTCTTTATCTATACAATACACCAATTTTCCTGTTAATATTCTTTATGAGGGAATTTATGTAGACATCCCACCCCCAAATTGGCATCTAACCAAACCCCAAGATATTTATAAGAATCCACTTGCGAGATGGCAATGCCATCAACAGTATGAATATCCAGATACAAATCTCTTTTATTGTTATAATTTTTGAACAACAATAATTGTGTTTTATTAGTATTTAAAATAAGATGACTCATTTTGAAAAATCCCTGAATTTCATCAAAAGCCAATTGCAACTTCTCATTTATGGATTCCACAGTAAGACCCTCAACGTAAAGCACAGTGTCATCAGCGTACATATGACACCGCGCTGATGTAGATGTAACCTTACAATCATTCATATAGACATTAAACAATAAGGGCCCCAAAATGGATCCCTGCGGTACTTCATTATTTATTTCCAAAATCTTAGATTTAGAGGGGGCCCACTTCCACAAATTGTGTACGGTCCGTCAAGTAAGAATCAAACCATTTAACTGATCTAGGTGACAAGTCAATCTCACTGAGTCTGGACAGGAGAACCCAGTGATTAAGGGTATCAAATGCTTTTGAAAGATCTATAAATAAAGCTCCTACCATTAACCTCCTGTCCAGGCTCAGTAGCAGATCGCTTACCACCTTCATCAAAGCTGTTTGTGTACTATAATGTTCCCTAAAACCCGATTGAAAAGGTGCCAGTTTATTATTATCCTCAAGAAAACCTTTCAGCTGACATGATATAATCTTTTCAAAAACCTTAGAAATCCGAGACAAGAGCGAGATGGGCTGATAATTGCCCAGCTCACACTTGTCCCCAGCCTTATAGATTGGTCTAATCTTAGCAATCTTCCATCCCTCTGGAAATTCCCCACTTTCAATAGATAGGTTAAAAAAATAGGCCAATGGATAGGCCACACAAGTTGCTGCATATTTTAACAATAAAGTGGAAATCTCATCTGGTCCTTTCGCCCTAGAAATATCCAATTTTAGCAGTTCAGATCTTATAGTTTCCGGGAAAATATAATCAAAATCAAAACCACCATTTACACTATCTCCTCCACCATTTGTCCTGTAATCAGACTCCAATGTTTCATTTTGAACACTGTGAGCCCTATCCAAGGTACCTGATGAAACCACTTTTGAAAAATATTCATTAAAAGCATCTACCAACTGTGGTTAAGGACTCATTTTACGATTACAGAAAAAATGATTATGAAGTTCAGCAGGGTTCTGTTCTTGGACCACTGCTCTTCTCCCTTTCCCTCAACAATTTACCTAGCGTTTGCCCTTCCTCAGAGATGGTATTATACACTGATGAGGCCGTATTGTTTATGGAGAGGGAGGAGCAGGAGGCCCTGCACAAATTGATTCAATAAGATTTTGGTGACTAACAACACAGGTTTAAGTTAAATAACATGATTTTAAACACAAAAAAACCAAAAAACAAAGACCATGCTATTTGCTGGCCAACTTAAGAGGATAAACTCAGACTTTAAAATGAAATCACTAGATGGTGATTTTGTTGAAATAGCCAATCAATTTAAATATTTGGGCCTGACTGTTGATAGTTCATTAACACATGGTCCACACATTACATGGATGGTTAAAACAATTTATCAGAAGATTGGCATGCTATTTAGGATTAGAAAACACAGTTCGCCCTTCAGTGATCTACAGACCTCCAGCACAAGGTGAGGACTTGGACAGGGTGCTAGCAGAGAACAATCACAAAATGGACACTAAAGAGGAGGTGCTGCTGGTGGGAGACTTCAGTTTGCTGGATGTTGATTGGAGCATCCCAGCTGCAGCCACAGCCAGGAGCAGGAACATCTTGGATGCCCTGCAAAGGGCATGCCTAACATAGAAACATAGACTCTGATGACAGATAAGGATCGCCTGGCCCACCTAGTCTGCCCATTTCCTTACCTACTGGATAAGCTGCAGATCCTAGTTAACCAACAGCCTATTTTTTTCTACCCCCCCACAAGAATTGTCTTGTACCTGTCCCATGCATTCTTGAATTCTCCCACAGTTTTAGACCCCACAACTCCTCAGGAAGGCTGTTCCATGCATCCACCACCCTCTCTGTGGAAAAATACTTCCTCACATTGCTCCTGAGCCGTCCCCCTCTATCTTCAAATTGTGTCCCCTTGTTTATGCACATCTCTTTTTCTGAAAGATGCTACCCTCTTGGACTTTGTTGATTCCACTGAGGTACTTAAAAGTTTCTATCATGTCCCCCGCTCCCTCCTTTCCTCAAGGGTATACATATTAAGCTCCTTCAGTCTCTCCTCAAATGGCTTCTCTTGCAGATCCTGCACCATTTTAGGTGCCCTCCTCTGGATTGCCTCCATCCTGTCTATGTCCTTGCAGAGATGGGGTCTCCAGAACTGGATGCAGTACTCCAGAGGGGGTCTCACCATCTGTCTGTTCAGAGGGATAACAACTTCCTGTTTTCTGCTGGTGATGCCTCTCCCTTATTCATCCCCGTATCCCCTCAGCCCTCCCTACTGCCTTCCCATATTGCTTCAGGCCTCAGGCAGTTAGTGGTGGATCCCACCTGTGAGGGAGTGATATTGGACCTGGTACTTACCAATGGGAAAAGAGTTACAGATGTAAAAGTGGGTAGCCACATGGGGTCCAGTGATCACCTCATGGTGTGGGTCAATGTGAGAACAGTAGAGGAGTGAAACCACACAAAAGCATGGGTCTCGGATGTCAGGTAGGCCAACTTTGCAAAGCTGGCAAAATGTCTGAGGAAAGCCCTGGTGGTAGTGGTGGGGGGGAAGGGGTGGGGTGTAGAAGAACAATGGGCGAATCTAAAAGAAGCCATCATGGAGGCAACAAGCATTTGCATTAGGCAATTAAGCAAAAGCAAGAGAAAAATAAAACCCTACTCCTTATCTTTAGCCTTGAACAACTTCCTCTTGGATAAACTGTGCCTGCCGCTAACCCCACTGTCATTTTACCACCTCTGCTAAGTTGCTCCTGCCCTTTATTTTCACTCCATTCAGCTATTTTGCACTGTGAAGTTGCTGTCAGCCTAAAGCAGCATTACTCACTCCATCACTCGCGAGCCACATGCGGCTGTTTAAGACTTATCTGGCAGCTCCTATAATTCTACAACCTTTGCACTACAATGTGGCTCTTTATACACCTCTCCCTCGAAAACAGCACTCAATTGCCACGGATCCTGCTCGCAACACTGGAGAGAGCATCTGCCAATCCAGAAGCTGCTGTCCCGTTTAATACTGAGCTGCACCAGAAAAAAAAAAAAGGCAGTACCATGCCATCCAGCACTCATCTTGCACAGACACTGCTCTCAACGCTGGAGAGATTGCCACCCAATCCAGAAGCTGCTGTCCCAATTCGCAAACAGAACTGAGCGGCTAGCTAGAAGGGACTAATAATATTTCAGCAGCAGTAGTTGATGTGTGTGAGTTCTGAAAATACACTTTTGTTTTATGGCTCAGTGTTTCTTTTGTTTCCTTTTGAATGAAATGAAATTGACAGCAAACCACATAGTGCTAAATGGGAGCTGTTAATTTCATTTCATTACAGATGATGTGTAAATGTGTGATGTAAATGGCACAATCATTTGTTAATAGGGAGAGCATAGCTAGGTAACCATTCTCCACAAGAGAAACATGCTTTATTGGAATCCTAATTGGAATCACAGTGACCACTGAAACTCAATTAATTTAGTAATGTGAGGAATGCAATACTTCAGTAATGAGATATGCCATAAATACTGCATCAAAGTGGTAACTCGACCTGAAACACAGGTAATTAAGCAACGTGAGGAATGCAGAAATGCAATATATCATTAAGGAGATATTCAATAAATACTGCATCAAAGTAATAACTCAACCTTTGTTTCATGATCTCGCTTGTGCTTGTGCTATTCCTGTTTCTTGGTTTCTGCTAGTCTATGTCCTTCGCGGTGGAATGCCAGCAGCCTAGGAGGTTCTCTTGGTACTCGTGTGTTTCCTCACTTGCACTGAGTATTCCATGGACAGATCGTGGTGAGAAGGAGATCAGATCAGGTGCATAATGTATTTTTCTTTTTTTTTTTTGAGATTAAAGCTGAACACTTTAATTAATGTATGGGGATACCAAATGTCACATATTGCTATTATTTGTCTCTCTGTATAGTTTTTCTTGGACTTCATCAACAACGCTCAAAAAGGTTCAACAATTGCATCAGGTAATGTTGGAACTTGGCTGGTGAGGATGTGTGGTGTTTTATTAATTTTATTAATTTGGTGCACTGGTGATTGGACTGTCACTTGTTCAATTGGTGTGGGTGAGTATATGAAGTGGGGAGGTTCACTGTAGTGAATTTAATTTTTGTTATACAGCAGATGGTAATGCACATGATAAATTTCATGTGTTGCAGGCTTTTACAGAATTGAATAACGTAGAATGGACAGCTGCAAGAAAAGAAAGTATGAGGATGAATACAAGAGCTTCAGGAAAGAATAGGAAACAGAATTTTGTTTGTAGAGCATGGTGGCGGAAGAAGTCTGTGCCTGTTATGTGATGCCATCTGTGCTCATTTCAAGAGATCAAATCTTGAGAGACATTATCTCACAACTCATAGCACATTTGATTGTGACTTCCCACCTGGAAGTGAACGTAGGGAGCAAACATTGAACAGACTCAAACAAAGACATATGAGTCAAAAATCACTGTTTAGAAAGGTGTGCAACACAAGCCAGCATGCTACAGTGGCTTCTTACAAAATTACCCATGGATTGTTAAAGAAAAATGAAACCATACTTAGATGGTGAGATGATTAAAGATTGCATTTTAATAGCTGCTTCAACATTATTCCCTGATAAGGCTGAGCTGCAAAAAGAACTAAGTAAAATACAATTGTCAGTTTCTACTGTAGCTGGGCGTGCATCAGATATTGCAGAGAATATTGAAAGCATACTTAAAGAGAAATTATTAGCCTCAGAGTTTACAAGCATAGCAATTAATGAAAGTCTTGATATTAATGACATACCATAATTGTTAGTTTTTGTGCAATCAACTACTACTGACATTGTTTTGCTTGAAGACCTATTAGATATGATGCCACTGCAGTCGGGCACCACAGGTGCAGCCATAAAAAATGAAGTCATGAATGCACTAAAGAAGTTTGTTGTCCCAGGATATAAAATTGCAGCCATAACAGCAGATGGAGCACCTGCAATGGTTGGTAAGAGAAGTGGAGCTGTAACATTACTGAAAGAGGAGCTGATGTATAATTCTGAAAGGACTTTGCCTGGTATGTCTTACCACTACATTATACACCAACAGGCATTGTTTTGCAAATTCAGCACACTTTTTGATGTCATGAGGGATGTAATTGAATTGGTTAATTTTATCAGGGCAAGAGCCAGGAACACCCAGTTAGACTAGACTAGGCAAGATTTCCAAGACAACCCACATAGTACGGCTTCCATAACCCTTAGGAATGTGGCTGGACTGTTCCAAAGTCCCATATGCAGATGTTCGAATTGAAAAAGTCCCAAGTGGCAGTGTCATGCTGTGTATGGATCAGAAGCTGAATCAATGGAAACTTGGTAGAACCCACTCTGAAGGTCTAGAGTAGTGAAGTAAGCAGGATTGGCCACACTAAGACTCTCCAAGGCATCTTCAGTTGTAGGTAAGGGATGAGCATTCTGTATTATGTAGGCATTGAGTTTTCTGTAGTCTACTGCAAAGTGATACCCTTTGTCCTTCTTTACCACCACAGGCAAGGTGCACCCCAGGGACTTGTAGATTCTTCGACAATGTCTTGTTCCAGCATGCCTTTGATCATGTCCTTGAGGACTTGTTTCTGTTTGTGTCCTGCTTTGTAGACTAGCTGACTGATTGGTTTCTGGTTGGGCTGCACTTCGATGGTGTGTTGCAGGATATCACAGCATCCGAGCTTGTTATCTGGACCCACAAAGACATCCACGTAATTCTCCAGAAATTTCAAAAGTTGATGCTTTTCTGTTGGAGATGCTGGAAGTTTAGAAGAGGATAGTCGCTGACTGAGGGGTAACTCTGCTGAAGTTGGAGTGGTCATGATAATACTGACTTGACTAAAGTTGGTGGAACCAGGCTGAGGTTCTTGCATGAGATGGATTGAAGACAAGCAGACAAACTTCCCAATGTTGGCACCCTTTGAGATACTACTGGATCATCTGTGAAGTTGCAGCATTTTTGGAAGACTACGCCACGATGCACCATCAGTAAGGTGTTTTCTGGAAGGAGACCTGACAAATGCAGCATCAGGGATCCTGTGACAATGCCAACGACACCTTGTGGAAGTGGTTCACCTCAAACCTTGGCAGTCAAAACCATCTCTGACTGAGAAGGCACAGTGACTGAATCTATAGCTGCCAGTTGCTTCCGAGGATCTAATGACAGTTTTTTTGAGGCAAAGTATAGGATGGCTTTGTGAGCTTTAAGGAAGTCCAGAATTACTGCAGGTTGTAGATCAGACACTAGGTAGAACTTGACAGTAGCTTGCTGTGGGCCAAAGTGTAGCTTGAGATGGACCATGCCTGTGATAGGTACTGTAGCTGAGCTTGCTGTGATAATGTACTTTAGGTCAGCTGGAGGGACATTAGACACATGACGGATACCTTTTTTGTTATGAATACTGTTGCTGATAACTGAGATTTCTGCTCCAGTGTCGACCAAGGCATGCGTGGACCATTCTCTGATAGTTACAGGGACATAAATTGCTAGGAGAGGTGATCTGATGACAGGTACCTTTGCCCCTGGAAGCGAGAGTGTGCCTAAGTTAGCAGTTAGAGGATGCAGTTTGTTTGAATTGTGAGAGTCAGAGGGGCAGTCTGTTGTTGTGTTCCTCTGATTCTGGGGGTAGTTGTGGTTATCTTGCTGATTGTGTGGCAGTGGGTGGCTTTGGTTCTCTTGATTTCTGTTGTACTTCAGCTTTTGGCTGACAGCAGAAGTGTGTACTCTGAATTCACACCACTGGCAGGTCACAGGCTCTTGTGAAGGTGCAGGTGGATCAGGTCGCTGATGAGGTGGTCGAAGGTGCATAGACAGAGGTAGCAGAAGAAGCAGTTGAGCTGCAGTGCAGACTATTGACAGTTGTGGTGAGCATCACTATCATTGATTACTGCTGTTGGACACATGTTGCAAGTATGGCTAACTGTGATGACTGAGGTGCTTGTACACTGGTGGCCTGGGACATTAATATGGACTCTTGTGAAAGTCATGCCACTTGAATTGTGTCCATCCAGGTTGTTGGTTTCTGTTGGATTACATAAAGGTGGAGTTGAGGAAGCAGTCCCCGTACAAAAGTTGTGATTTGCTCTTCCTCAGTCTTCTGCAGACATTTGCAGCAAGACTGAATGTCCACAATGAAGGCTTCTAGAGACTCAGAGGGTTGCATGGTGCATTCCCACAGCTGTTGTTCCAATAACCAGGGCAGATGTGCTTGGAGAAAATGGCATTAGAAAGTTGCAAACAGGGTGGTAATATCTCCTTTGACTTGTTCTGGAATTGCGTTGAATCAGGAAATGGCAGTCCCTCTCAGAAACTAGCACAGGCACTGGAAATATGCATAGGATCAGTCCAACCATGTAAGGAAATCCAGGCTTGGACTTGTTTGAGCCAGACGACAGCATCTTTATGAGGCAAGGCTGAGAAGGGTACTGGCTGTAGGCTGATATGGACAGTGGACTGCTGTGAAATAGCTTTAATGTAGGCCAGGTAATCTTGAATGACTTGTGTAACCCCTAGATGGCACTATCCCAGGGGCTACTACCCCTGCCTGATTTGCCACTAACAGGTTGAGGGGCCTGGATCCAATGGCGGGTGCCTCCACCCAGAGGTCAGGGTTTGCAATAGTTAAACTAACTTGGTCACAGCCCTCTGGGACACTGCAACCCCCCTTTCTTCCCACTAGTGGCCCACACAATATATTAGAATTACCTTCACAGTATACACTTACCCCCAGGGCTGGTTCAGGCACTGGGACCTCCTGTAAAATAAGATACAGTGCAACAATCACAGTACAATACTTTAACATAGACAAATACCTCAGGCAGTATAACTTTGCTGAAACAAGCAGCTCTGATTTATTTAGGGGAATATAACAAGGACAGGGGAAATCAGGTTAATTAGCTTATCACTTTACTATCTACCTATGGCTCTGTGCACAGGCCTATCCCTACCAGTTACTGTCCTGGGTACCAAGCCCTAGTGGCTAGTCCAAACTATGGCAGCTGGTAGGGGCCCTTTCACAGTGAAAAGAAAAATTAGTTTAAACAGTCAGCAGTACAGTGATTCCATTTGGATTTAATGTGCAATTCAACAGGGAGCGACCCTGAATTAGTACTCAGACCTCCAAACAAGATAGGGTCCTTCAACGTCAGCAGGGCTACTCTTGAGCTCCACGAGACTCTTCACACATTTATATGGTAAACAGTCACAGGCAAAAGTCCTTTAATGGCAGCAGGATTCACTTGAGATGCACAAGCCTCCTCACACATTTATATGGTAAAAAAGAAAGTACTATACCAGGCAGGCTGCTTCTCTATCCGATCGCAATTACTGCACAATACCGGGAGAACACACAAGCAGATTCAGTTCCTGACAGACCAGTGCAATTCAACAATTTCTCCAGTCTTCTACAGGGTGAGCCTGGTTTCTACTCTTCAGAGATCCTTTGATTCTCTTCACAGGACGGATTCAGTCCTAACAAGCAGTTACACAAGCTGCAGACCGGAACTCTGGGCCTTACACACGTTTTTTGACTGAAACTGTGCACTGAAGGAGCACAGGGTTTCTTTCCCCCTCACTGCCAGAGCTAAACTGAAATTCCAACAGACAAAACCGGGCACTTCCTTTGAGTTCCTCCCAGTTCTAGACTGGATTGGCTGTCACTCACAATTGACTGCTGCTGTTGGTCCAAAAAGGCGCCGAAGTCTAAACTACATCTCCCAGAGTCACTGCCCATACAATCCTCTTGTGGCTGGCTCAGATTATGAGTCCAAGTTCTGATTCGTCCAAGGCACCATTTTAGAGCTAGCTTACCCACATTGATTGGTCCAGTTCAGCAGTTCAAAACCAGAATGGGGAACTAGGCAGACACAGTTCTGACTGCAAAGAAAAGCAGGTTAGACAAACTGTAATTTCATTATTACTGTAAATGATTTCTGGCAAACAGTTACATCTTTCAGATAGGTTCCCTTTGCACTCCTAGTGACTGCAAAATGGAGTGAATTGGCAGCAGCTTGAGTGGTACTCAAACAGAGAAGCACACAGTCCCCCCATACAAACTAATTATGTCTGCAAGCAGACAACTCTTAAAGAGACAGTACCAGAGGCTCTAAAAACACTCACTGATAAATGGCTTAAACGCCAAACGCCATTCAGGCTTGGAGCATTCAAGCAAGCTCCTGGAAGTCTTTTGGGAACCCCCATTTGCAGGGGGGTTACACCTGCATAGCTGGTGCTCCTTGAGTTGAGATGGATGACTGGATATCATGCAGAATTGTTTTGATTTTGTAGCTCCACGCCCTTGAGGTGGGAGAAGGTAGAATTCTGGAAGGTCTGGCACCCATATCAGCATTGTCATTGGACACTGTGGTTGGAGATAAGCTACGTTTCACTGATCAAAGGTTGTATGGGTGAGAAGGAGTTGCCATCATGCAGGAGATGGGATGTTGGGGAGTGGATGAAGTGCTGAGCAAAAATTATTTTTGTAGACAAAAGTACAACTTTTTGTAGCAAAGTTCATCAAATGACATCTTAATAAAGAATTACCACTCAATTCTGTGTTGTCTGTTATTTTAATAAAGGTTTTGTTGCAAAAATCAGCTATTTGTTGCAGTGTCCATTCATTTCAATAGGATTTCCATTGATTTCAATGGAGTGAGATCATTTTGTGCCCATCACAAGGTGGCAGCCAAACTTTGACATACAGTTCCTGTATACCTTGACTGTAGCAAGATGGCCACCTGCAGGGGGTTAAGGGCCACTTCCTTCCTTGCTGTGTTGCTGTGCACAAGATGGATGCTTTATGCCATGAGGCAGACTGTGCTTCTCCATATTGTGCAAAATGACTACTCCCGCAACTGCTGTCCTTCTTCCCCAACCCTGACAGAGACAAATAGTGGGCTTTAGCTGTGGTGAGTGACAATATGCTGAGGAAATTCACTGAAGTTATGTGCAACACTCTGTTTCATTTATTGTAGCTTTCTTTTCTGTTTTCTCCCTGACTTTACCTTTCGCTTTAGGTAGCTCCCTTATTTGACATGTTTTGTGTGTTTTCTGCATTTCCTTGCTTGTTTCCTATTGCTTATTTTGTTTGCCCAAAAGGCTGCCAAGCCTTTCTCATGTTTTTCTTTCCCCCTGACACTTCCTTATGCTGTGCCTTATTTATCCCTCTGTTTTGGTTTTGATTTTTATTCCCAGGACTGTCCCTAATAGTAGGCCCCCATTTAATTTTTTTCTTGTTGGCTGTTTGTATTGTAGCCGAGTGGGGCGAGGAGCACTCTTTTTCAGGAGTTCGGGAGGAGCTGAGATTGAGTGCGGTAGAGGAGTCCTCTGTGCAGCTGCAGTGGTAGATCAGGAGGAGCAGAGCCATGGTGCAGCAAGAGGCAGGAGAGCAAAGTGGGGAGCAAAGGCTCCGGTTTGTTGGCAGCAGGGGCAAGAGAAGTGCTGCGGCTGTTCGGAAGAGTGGAGCCATGGTCCACTGCAGTTGTTGGAGGGCAGCTGGTAAGTCATTGTTGTGAAGAGGGCGAGTGGCTTGCTGCACATGTGGCCGTGAGTAGAGCTGAGGTTTGGGAGTGAAGTTGGAGGGCCGAAAGCCTGTTTTAGTCCATGGCTGCTTGGTGTGGCTGGGCTCAGCTCCGTAGTTGCGGCACTGATCAGAGGATAGCCGCAGTTGAGATGAGGGATCGGGCAGCAGGGCTGAGTTTTAAATTGGAGCTGGACTGAATTAGATTCCAGAATGACTGCAGTCTTTTTTGGGTGTGGGAGCAAGCTGTAAGGGACTCAGGGAGGTAAAGCCATGGTGCACAGGCAGGAGGGCTGATGTTGACGTGCATGCTCGGTGCGTTTATTTTTATCTTTTTCTGTGGAGAACCTTTGTGGCTGGGAGCTGCAGTGTGCAGAGCGGGGCTGAGCCGGGGTTGTAGGAGGCAAGTACAGCTGCTAGATAAGTGGTCCATCGAGGCAGCCAGGAGCCTGAGTGAATTAAGCGGAGTGCTTACAGCACAGCAATTTCTATTATTGCTTCGTAGCTGCAGTCCTCATTTTAAGAGGCACTATGTTTGCTAGCTGCAGCTGGGATGGCTAGAGGGAGATTGTTTGGCAAGCAGAACAGTTTAAAATGAGCCCTGCCATGAGGCTGAGTCTTGAGGAGCTCCATTACTGCATACAGACTTGCTATAAGTTCAGCTCTGTGATGGTCAGGCGTGGATAAATTAATTTGCTGACATTTTAGCCAACTGGCTGATACTATGCAGCACTTTTTTTCCTTCTTCAAAGCCTACAATGTTAGAGAAAGGCTGCAAACTGTTGTACAAACAGGGGACAGTTCATTGTTGCTACTGCAGCCAGGGTGTGATAACATTCAGGCAGTTAAAGCATACTTGGGTGATGACTTGGGGTACCCCGTGACGCAGATAAGCGAGATGGGGTCTGGACAGAAGAAGGGCCACATTCTCCACCATGCGTGGTGTTCTTGGTATTGGTCTGCCACTAAAAGATCCTTACCTTCTCTTTGGTCTGCCAGACCCATCTGTCGCTGCTGGAGAGGACCCCATGCTGGACTGTTTGAATAACTGGATGGACGCATAAAATAAAGAATATTGGTTTATTCTGTACAGTAAATGTTCTGCTCATGAGGACAAGCTCCAGACTAACTAATTTCTCTGACAGGCATTACATGGCACTGCCAGGCAGTGCAACAAACTGTTACATGGAGGTTCTGAGTGCTCTTAAAGGGGCAGCAGCTAAAATTAGGCCCCATGCTTAATGGGTGCTTCACAACAACTACTTACAGGAAAAGCACAGCAACTAATGATTTATTAAGAGCTGACACTGCCCACCCTACTACACTTAAAAACTTAACTCCATACAGCTAATTCCTGTGTCTGCAAAGAAACTGTTTTGTAGAAATAGATTTGAAATGCAGGCAGCTGATTAATGAGTAGATTTGTGCAGTGGCAAGATTACAAAGCACTCCTGTTGGAGAGCTGCATTAAGGCCAAGAATTTAAATAGGGAGTTCCTGTTAACACCTAGAGCTAGGAAAAATAACAACATAAATACTGTTACCTTTAGCACACCGTATAATCATATAGCTGGGAAGATAGGGAACATAGTTGACAAAACTTCCCTGTACTGCTGACTGAACCTGAACTGATAGGGAGATTGGTACTGCACTGGCTAGAATCACCTTTAGAAAAGATTAAAGTATTCATGCCATGTTGGTCAGCAGTAATTATGAGAAGTAAAAGGACATACATCTAAATTGGCTCATTCTTAGCAGGGGCATTGCTAGACCTTGGCCTGTATGGTTTCATATGAGCCCCAGACCTCTCCTCAGTTGAACTGCTAAAAATAATCCCATATCTAAAATATCTCTGGCCTATCCCCTGACCTTTGAGGACCTGTGCCCAGGACCTTTTGTTACACTAACAACATTTGTGTTCCTAGGCCCAAAAGAGTTTTATGTATATGATAGTTGCAGTGTTTGGAAACATGCAGTACAAGATAGAATCTTTGTGCACCTTACCATATCATTCAAAGCAGAGGTCAGGCAATTCATACAGTGTACCATCAGCTAGCTGTACAATATATGTAATCGTATGTCAAGGCAAAAACGTATATGCTGGCTACACTGTGAGATAAGTTAAAGTCTGCAGTCAAGAACATTTATGGGACATAAAGAATGTGATTGAGGAGGACTCCCCTTTTTGAATTCGTCACAGAGAGTTTTATAACAGCTGAGATGAAGACATGACTTTCATTGGCATTTTAAGGTTACCCACACTTTTAAATGGGGTGGAGAGACAGTTAATAGAGTCTTTAGACTTGCGTATACAGAGTAGATGAATGTTTCTGCAAAATATTCTTAGACCAATGGGATTAAATTACATATGGGACTTAAAACGATTTTTAGCTTCGTAGCATATACAATGCTAGTTCCTATGAAATATTGGCTGTAGGGCCCTATGATATGATTATTGAACTGAACTATGGTGTAAACTATTGTATAAGACAAAGAACCTCTGTGCGCAAGCACTGAGGCAATGGTTACCCCAAAGGGCATTTGGCTGGGAAGCCAAGTTTCAAGGAAATCCAAAATCACACATGCCCCCACAATGCAAAGCATCATGGGCTGCATATGCAAATCACCACAGAATATTATGCTGGTCCAGCTTTAAGCAGAATGCATGGTGCCAAAAGGCTTCTCACACAGTTTGCAAAGGGTGCCAACAGAAAACATAGACAGGTATTTTGTCCTACCAGGACTCATCAGCATGCCTCGTCTGTTTAACACCACAGAGGAGTAAACCAGCTACCCTAAAATGGTCTATCTGGGTTATGCTGTGGTGAACCCAATTGAAACAAAAAACAATCCAAAAGACAAAGAACCTCTGTGCTCAAGCACTGAGGCAATGGTTACCCCCAAAGGGCATTTGGCCAGAAAGCCAAGTTTCAAAGAAATACAAAATCACACATGCCCCAACAATGTTAATCACCACAGAATATTATGCTGGTTCAACTTTAAGCAGAAATGCATGGTGCTGAAAGGCCTCACACAGTTTGCAAAGGGTGCCAACAGAAGACATAGACACATGTTTGATCCTACTAGGACTCATTAGAATGCCTTGTCTGTTTAACACCCCAGTGGAATGAACCAGCTATTGTATACTGAATATATGCATTGAAACTATTGCATATATTGTTTTGGATCTATTGCATTTAATGTGAAACTAATAATTGGATATCTGCTTCCTCTTTGGCATCTACAGTATCTAATTTTTCTGATAATTTTTCCCTCTCTCACTCTCTCTCCTCTGGATGAAACCCATTTTTAGCAGATCCCATCCTAATTCCTATTGGCACCAGAGTTTCATGGAATTATGGTGATCACTTGGGACTACAACCAATGGGACTTTTTACACTATCTGTTGCTCTATATGTCTGACATGTGTTGGATGAAATTTGTTTACTATGGTTTTTATAGGGTTTGGGTTAAAAACATTAGATGTATAGATTGCCTGAAATGTATTATAATTATGGGGGGAATGTTTTTTCCCATAGGGAAACCCAGTTATAATCAGTGCCACTGGAAAATTGCGGGTGCAATTTTTCCACAGTTTCTGCAATTTTAACCCTTCTCCTCACAAAATCCGCAATTTCTTGCAGTTTTTACATTTATGGAATTTTTGACTGAAATTGTATAAAATATTTAAATTCTCAAGGAAATCTACACAGATATGCTAACAATTTTGTACACAGACTTGGATTTGACCAAAACAGTACAGTGTGAGATGAGAAGGGGTCAAATGTGACTCTGCTTTCATGTGATTCACTTCCCGGCTTTGCTTTCAAAATTCTCTGGTCATGCATATGTAGACTTGAACACTTAATATCTGTGTTAAAGCAGACTATAAGATAATTTTTTGCTCACACAGAGATTGAAAAAATAGGTTTGAGAAGAGGTGCAAAGTGCCCCATTTACCTAAATCAGTGGTTCTCAAATGATGAGGCCAACCTCCCAAGGGAGGCCCCATACTGTTCCAGGGAAGGCCCAGTAAAGTCTGAGAATGTACAGTACTTACATTTTAAGTTTTAATGTTTTGTGTGGAGGGAACAAGCAAACTAAATATGGATTATGGCAGGAGAATTTCTTTACTTACGTATAGACTGGTGACCAGGAAAGGCCCTGAGCCAAAGCTTGTTTATACTGTAGGCGTGTATTTACACATACACTGTTGACTAAGAAGGCACACTGAGTCAAGACTTGTTTCTACAATTGGTGTTTATACGCAAATTAGTGACTGGGAAAGGCACACTGACTTGAGGCTTGTTTCTACAGTAAATATTTATTTATATGTAATTAGGTGTCTGTGAAAGGCAATCTGAGCCAACACATGTTTCAGGTGTGACCTTGGTAAGGGTACATGAAGTTGCTTAACAGGGTAAGAGGAGAAGAGATGATGTGGCTAGGTTAATTGTTCCAGATAGAGAGGAAGTAGCATAATAAGGGTCTAAGAGTCAGAATAGTGGAGTGACAAGGATAACCTGGGGTGTGTGGTTGAGGATGGAGAACAATAAGTCAAATAAAAAGTGAATATACTCTGTCAACATTATTAGTCTTGCTTGACTCCTGGGGCTGGATATTCAAACTGCGCCATTCTGAGGCGCAAGCCCTTGCGCTGTGCAAAATAGTTGCGAAGGGGTGTGGCCGGGGCGATATTCGAGGAGTTGCGCTATTGAGCAACTCTTTGAATATCACCCAACCACAACCACTGTGCATGCATAGTGGAACTTGGCGCCACTCAAGAAGTTGTCAGAGTGGAGCATTCAACTTACGGTGGCGCAAGTACCATTGCGCCATGCGCAAAATCACGATATTCAAAAGGTGACCTGCAAATGGGGCCATAATTCATGCAAGGCGAAGTGGGGGCCATTTGCATCTGATTATGGCCCCATTTGCATGCCATTAGCATGTAGGTGCGCCGATCCCCGAGGACTTGCGCCTGGCGCCCTGCCAGGCAGCAGCCATCGGGGACCGATGCACCCTGCAGCCCTATTGCAGGCAGCAATGTGGCTCCCCCACCTCCTCCCGTACATATCCCTGGTGGTCCAGTGGACCGAAATGCCCGATCACGGGCGGTATGTTTAAAACCCCCCCCTCCCGTTCACATCCCTGGTGGTCCAGTGGACCGAAATGCCTGATCGTGGGCAGAAAGTAAGCGGAACTCCCCGAACATCACCCTTGTGCCCGATCGTAGGTAGTAAGTAAATGAACCCCCACCCGGGCATCACCCTTGTGCCCAATTGCGGGCAGTAAGTAAATTGAACCCCCACCCGAACATCTCCCTGGTGGTCCAGTAGACCAAAATGCCCGATCATGGGCGTAAGTAAATTGAACCCCCAAACATCTCCCTATGTGGCTAGTGTCCCCCCACTCCACCCACCATGACCCCACCACCCGCTCCCCGGCGGCGGTGGGCGACAGCATCCACCTGCCACCCGCCACCCGTCGACTGACTGACTGCCCGGTGGGACTGCCGCCCATTGGTGCAGGCAGAGCCAATGGTGCAGCCCATACTGTACATGACAGTCAGATTTGTGAATGATTCATTCACAAATCTGACTGCCATGTACGTATGATGCACGCCCATTGGCTCTGCTCTGCACCAATGGCAGTCCCTACCGGGCAGTCAGTCGGTGTGCGAGGGGCAGGCGGTGGGATGCTGCCGCCCGCCGCCGGGGGAGCGGGGGGGGCTCGTGGGTGGGTGGGGTGGGGGACACTAGCCACCAGGGAGATGTTTTTGGGGTTCAATTTACTTACTGCCCACGATCGGGCACAAGGGTGATGTTCTGGGTGGGGGTTCAATTTACTTACTTCCCCGCGACCGGGCACAAGGGTGATGTTCGGGGGTTCTGTTTACTATCTGCCCACAATCGGGCATTTTGGTCCACTGGACCACCAGGGTGTGAACGGGAGATGGGGAGTCACATTGATGCCCGCTGATTGGGCTGGTGGGGGGAGTACACGCCCGCGATCGGGCTGGGGGCACAGGACTGAGTTAGCCAGACGCAGCTGCTGTGTTGCGCCTGCAATACAGCAGCTCACCTGTGGGTGGCCCTCGACTTAAGCCTTTTTTTTTTGGCTCAAAGTCCTGCAGGCGCAGGTTGGGGGTTGCGCCTGCACAACTCTGCACAGCCAGGCTGAATATCGGGCTGTGCAGTTTATGCATGGTTCCTCCCCCTCCAGTTGAGCATGCTTTCATTTGCATTGCGCTGTTGCTCAGCCTGTTTTCAGTGGGGCAACTGCCTCCTGCTGAATATCGCAGAATGGCGCAATTTAGGACTTGAGCATGCGCAACCCTGTTGCGCATGGCTCAACCCTTTTGAATATCTGGCCCCTGGTGTACTGTGCAAAAGTATGATTATTTTTTTGTAAGGGAGGCCCAAGATTTTTTTCAAATTTGAGGAAGGCTCAAAATCTGTTCCATACCTTGGGGGAGGCTCACTATCACAAAGTGTGAGAAATAATGACTTAAATGAAGCTTTGACCACAATGCTTGTTATTGAATGGTAGGGTAGATTTTCCTTGTATAAATACTTTCAATCTGATTTGATTTTGATTGACATGTGTTAGGAGTTTGGGTGGCCCCGCTGATTATAAACTTGAATCTGCTTCTGAGGGGGTTGGTGACAGTGATTCCTTACATGTCAATCTGCCACAACTGTGTACTCGCATACAAAGCCTACAGAAAGCAAACATTTCTGAAAACATGCTGAACAGGTTAAGTATAGTTAAGCAGTTACATTCAAATAGACAAACTAATTGCAACCAAAGTAAAATCACTGCAAAATGAGTAGAACAAAAGTACAATGTATTGAAAACTGTTGTATGATGTAATGAAAAGCTACTGGTATGATTTGATACTTTTATCAAGTGATTTTAAAATGTACTTACAGTGCTGATTAAGAACAGTAATTATTTTAACAAAATAAACATTTTTCTTACTAGACCTTTATCAGGCATCCCGGCTATCTATTTATTTTTTCTTGCACCAAAGCAAGTATTTTAACAGACTTCATTATTTAACATCTAGAGACTGGCAAAATATGTTGTTTCAGGATGTATTCAGTACAGAGTAACTGTAAAATACTGAATAAAATCTAGTTAGCACTGCTTGATTTAGATGTCTTGATTTTTAGAGGAGATACTGCATAATGATTAATTTGCAGTTCATTTCAAAAACACACACACATTTCTTCATATTAAAAGCATTTGCAAATGACAATACATTTATGACTGTACAGCAATTTGTTTGTATATTATATAATTGCTGTGGTGAAAAAATGCTCTCAAGCAATTATTTAAAATAAAACATGGGGTGGTATGTAAAGCTTGAATTTTATACACACCCTTGGTGTTGGATACTTAAATAAAATCCTCGAGCTTTGCTCTCAGGGTTTAAGTAGCATTCAGCACATCGGGTGTGTGAAAAATTCTCATTAAACACACCATCCCATGTATTATTTTATGTATTATACTGTATTCACTATTGCACTTCAACCACTTTATTTATGTAGTTATTTGTTTTTTGTTAACCATTAAGTACACTAGACAGTTGAATACCTATTTACAGGTACAACCTGGGAGGATACAAAAAAAATGACAATTCCATGCTGTATATTGGACAGAAACAAAATACAAAGAACATGTCAGTGTAAGTCACGTAAAACCAGTGAGTTCAACAAATTAAACAAAAGATACAGTATCAGCAAAGTACCTGTATAAGTATAGACATGTATTACTGCAAACTTAAGCAGGCTGGCAATGTTGCATGAAAAGTGCATTGGAATGTCAGGGGTAACAAGGACATTAGTTGACCAGTTTGAGAGGAGAAAATTGTTAATACCTCTGGGGAGGTGGAGTGTGTTTGGAACAGTTACAGGCTGTGAATAAAAGAAGATGTGCATTCAAGGTAACTTTGAAGAAAGACAAGGTGGAAGACTTGCTTACTTTGGTAGGGAGGAAGGGAGGCAGTTCTATAGCCCTGGAGCAAACGAGGAGAAGGCCTGGTTGCCCATTTTGTCTGAACACTTTGGAACAACTAGGGAGGAGGAGGAATCAGCAGATTTCAGTGAGTAGGAAGTGTGGGCACTGTGTAATACAAAAACTGGGGTGAGTGAGTGGGTGAGGAAGGCAGATCTGAGTAGTCTGAAGAGAAAACATCCCAACACATAGGATCAGGAGGCAAAGGGGGAGAGCTAACCCAGTGATGGTGACATAGCGAGTTACACGGTTGAAGGATACAGCAAAACAGCAGATGTTGTTGTAAGCAACATCTCATTCATGTAATGACGTTTTCACAGAATGACAGAACAAATACAAGTCTGGAGCCAGAAGACCATAGGGACTTGTCCCATTGTTACCTTAAAAAGCAAATTTCTTGTTGCCCATGAAAGCATCTAAGGATTTCTTGAAACTCTCCAATGCAGTGCAATTCACTACATTTGTGAGTAGTCTATTCCATGAATTAATGACTCTTTGATGTAGCCAGTTTTCCTGTAGGTTACTTCTATATGTTTCACCTCTTAACTGATGTTTGTGGTTTCTGCTACCTCTATCATTGTTTTTGAGTAGTCCTATAATTTCCCATAGATCACTATTTGATAATGCCTTGAACACCATGTGCAAATCCCCTCTCAGCCTTGTATACTCCATACTGTATAAGCTCAAGTGCTTCATCCTATTTCCATAGTCTGTGTGTTTTAGTTGGTTTATTTATTTATTTTTTGTTGCCTTCCTTTGGATTCCCTCTATTAGTCTCTTATCCTTCTTTTTGTAAGATGCCCAAACTTACACTCAGTACTCCAAGTGTGGCCTTACAAGTGATGCATACAAGGGTATTATGACATTACTGTCTCTACTATTGATGTTTCTCATGATGGATCCCATTATTTTCTGTGCCTTCCCGGCTGCTGCCCTACACCGTGCTGTTATATTTAGGTCCTCAGTTATTAATACACTATAAATGACATTGCAGAGGGACTGGAAGGAAAAGTATGCCTCTTTGCAGGTGACACAAAGATCTGCAACAGGGATGATACACAAGGAGGCATGGAAAGGATGAGAAGGGACATTGGAGGAATGGTCTGAAGTATAGCAGCTAGGATTCAATGCAAAGAAGTGCAAAATAATGCACCTGGGAAACAAGAACCCAGGGGAAGAATATACAATGAGGGGAGGTAGTAACAACAACAAAAAAGGAAAGGGACCTGGGGGTAATCATATCAGATGACCTTAAGGTTAGCAAGAAATGTGAGAAGGCAGTAGGGAGGGCTGGGGGTATACTGGGATGCATAGGGAGAGGCATCAGCAGCAGAAAACAGGAAGTTGTTATCCCTCTGTACAGACAGTTGGTGAGACCCCATCTGGAGTACTGTGTCCAGTTCTGGAGACCCCATCTCCGCAAGGACATAGACAGGATAGAGGCAGTCCAGAGGAGGGCAACTAAAATGGTGCGGGTTTGCAAGAGAAGCCATATGAGGAGAGTAAAGGAGCTCAATATGTATACCCTTGAGGAAAGGAGGGAGAGGGGACATGATAGAAACTTTTAGGCACCTCAGTGGAATCAACACAGTCCAAGAGGGTAGCATCTTTCAGAAAAGAGACGCAAGAACAAGGGGCACAATTTAAAGATGGGGGGCAGTTCTAGGGCAATGGAGGAAGTATTATTTCCCAGAGAGGGTAGTGGATGCATGGAACAGCCTTCCTGAGGAGGTTCTGGGGTCTAAAACTGTGGGAGAAATCAAGAATGCATGGGACAGACATAATGCAATTCTTTCGGGGGTAGGAAGATATAGGCTGTTGGTTAACTAGGATCTGCGGCCTATCCTGTAAGTAGGGAAATGGGCAGACTAGATGGGCCAAGTGGTCCTTATCTGCTGTCAAAGTCTATGTTTCTATGTTTCACCTAAATCTTTTCCATAACTGATACCGTGATCGGATTTTCAAATAGGTAATAAGTGGCTCTTTTATTTTTGTGGCCCATGTGCATGATTTTACAATTCTCAAGGTTGAGAGTTAGCATATTGGTGGCTATCCAGTTTGCCATTGTATTGATTTCATTGTGAAAGAGTTGGCTAGATGAAATGTCATTTACTATGCAGGCTAGTTTAACATCATCCACAAATTTAGTGCTTCAGCACCTATGTGATGTTTGAAAAGGTGATATTATATATCTACAGACACACACATATTCACACTAAACAGGGTTGGACCCAAGACCGACCCATGTGGTATCCTGCTTGTTATCTCAGCCCATGGTGATCTGATGCCCGCTAAGGCTACACCCTGTTTTCTACCATCCAACCAATGTTTTATCCATCTGACAATACTGAAAGCTAGCTCTATACTTAATAATCTCTCAGTGAGTTGTCTGTGTGGCAGGGTGTCAAATGCCTTAGAAAAATCTAAATACAGTACATCCACTGGTAGCTCTTTATCCAACACACTACTAACTGGATCAAAAAAATTTAATAGATTAGTCTGACACGACTCACCTGATTGAAACCCATGTTGATTTACATCTATTAAACCTTTCAGTGATACTGTAAATGTTCATTTATAATATCTCTAATGATACCTTCCATAAATTTGCTAATAATTGAAGTGAGACTTATTGGACGGAAATTACAGCAATCTGATCTAGATCCCTTTTTATGTTGATTGTGTGCATGCACAAGAAACATATTGCAACAGCTTTCTTGAGAAGCCGGTTGTGGAGGCGCGGCACTGTTGTGGCCAATGCCCTCACAGCCTTTAAAGGCTTGGTCTGCTTCACCCAATGCTGTTGAACGCTGCTGCTGAAACTAGTTCAGCCAGCGTACCACAACCTTCTAAAAAAGTAGCCACTGCAATCAGGGGTTGCCTCGTCATTGCAGCATCAGCCATTCGCTGCAATGAGGGAGTGACCCGTCATTGCAGGGTGGGATCTTCCAATACTGACATTGTTTGTGAACATGGCGGTGGCTTGCTGCAGTGTTCACAAACAATATTAACTCCCCAGCGAGAGTGCCCAATCCCCCGGCAGCATGTGCCCCCCCATTTCTTTGCTGATGGGGCCCGAATCCCATCGGCTGTGCCCTGAAATTATATGTTGCCGATGAGCCCACCTGTCTGCATTATGTGACCCCCCGCTTTTGTTGTGTGCCGATCGGGTTCAATCCCCGCTGGCTTGGAGCTCCCCACCTTTGTTGTATGCCAATGGGGTCCCAATCCCCGTCGGCTACAGCTGGCCTCCCCAAAAGACTCCTGACATGCTGGGTGCCCTGTAAAATGAAAACAGTCCCGATGTCTTTTTTTTTTTTTCAAACCTGTAAAGAAGGAAACTGTCCCCCAGCAGTCTCCCTAGCCAATCCCACAACCCACATCCACCCACTGTGCACCCTGATTCCCCACACCCCCCCCTTACCCCATAGTTACCTCCAGAGTCTGGTGCAATGATCTTCCGTGGACCAGGAACACGTCTGCACTCTTCAAAGCTGACCGCAAACTGAGGAAATGCCGGTAAGTTGTATAATGGAATAAATAAGGTTTTTTCAACTTTGATGCATATCTCAGGCATTTTTTTGAATTTTGACACCATATTTTCAACATGGGGTTTTTGGGACCACTCCTCATGAATTCTATCACTGTCATGGCATTAATCGGCCATGAAAGGTGATTTCGTGGTCGCTGCACAGAATCACCATTTGGGACAACTTAACGAAACACCAGTGCCAGTGTTCATGAGGTGGGCTATCAAAAGGCCTAGGTTGCAAATTTGGTGGAAAAAATCCAAAAAATGACTGTTTCACAAGCCTGCATTGCACAGTTGCTACTCACATAGAAACATAGAAACATAGACTTTGACAGCAGATAAGGACCGCTAGGCCCATCTAGTCTGCCCATTTCCCTACCTACAGGATAGGCCGCAGATCCTAGTTAACCAACAGCCTATTTCTTCCTACCCCCCACAAGAATTGCCTTATGTCTGTCCCATGCATTCTTGAATTCTCCCACAGTTTTAGACCACACAACCTCCTCAGGAAGGCTGTTCCATGCATCCACTACCCTCTCTGTGAAATAATACTTTCTCACATTGCCCCTGAACCACCCTCCTTCTATCTTTAAATTGTGTCCCCTTATTCTTGAAAGTCTCTTTTTCTGAAAGATGCTACCTTCTTGGACTTTGTTGATTCCACTGAAGTACTTAAAAGTTTCTATCATGTCCCTCCTCTCCCTTCTTTCCTTAAGGGTATACATATTAAGCTCCTTTAGTCTCTCCTCATACGGCTTCTCTTGCAGACCCTGCACCATTTTAGTTGCCCTCCTCTGGACTGCCTCTATCCTGTCTATGTCCTTGCGGAGATAGGGTCTCCAGAACTGGACACAGTACTCCAGATGGGGTCTCACCAACTGTCTGTACAGAGGAATAACAACTTCCTGTTTTCTGCTGATGATGCCTCTCCCTATACATCCCAGTATATCCTAGCCCTCCCTACTGCCTTCTCACATTGCTTGCTAACCTTAAGGTCATCTGATATGATTACCCCCAGGTCCCTTTCCTTTTTGTTGTTGTTACTACCTCCCACCATTGTGTATTCTTCCCCATGGTTCTTGTTTCCCAGGCATTATTTTGCACTTCTTTGCATTGAATCCTAGCTGCCATACTTCTGACCATTCCTCCAACCTTGTAAGTCCCTTTTCATCCTTTCCACGCCTCCTGCGTATCAACCCTGTTGCAGATCTTTGTGTCATCTGCAAAAGGCATACTTTTTTTCCTTCAGTCCTCTGCCAATGTCACTGATGAAGACATTAAAAGGACTGGACCCAATACTGAACCCTGCGGTACCCCACTAGTAACCCCCTTTCTTCAGAGTGGACTCCATTTACAATTACCTTCTGCGTCCTGTTGTCCAGCCAATGTTTTACCAGGCTACCATCCTGGGACCCACCCCAGGCTGGTTAATTTGACTATTAATCTTTTGTGGGACTGTGTCAAATGCCTTGCTAAAGTCTAGGTAGGCCATGTCCACAGCCCCTCCCTGGTCTACTACTTTGGTCACCCAGTCAAAGAAATCTATTAGATTCTGTCTGACATGACCTTTCCACTGTGAACCCATGCTGCCTTGGGTCCCATGTTCCACTGGCCTCTAGGTACTCGACTATTCTTTCCTTCAGAGTGACTCCATCGCTTTCCTACCACAGAGGTCAGACTGACAGGTCTGTAGTTTTCCTGCCTCTGTCTTGGACCCACTTTTGTGAAGGGGAATCACATCCGCCTTCCTCCAGTCCTCGGGTACCACACCATCCTCCCATGATTTATTAAAAGAGTAGCCAGTGGTTTCACTAGTTCCTCCTTAATTCTTTTACAATTCTGGGTGAATTCCATCAGGACCCATTGCTTTGTCCACCTTCAGTTTTAGGAGTTCTTGCAGAACCCTTTCTTCTGTGAAAGCACTGGATCGACCCCATCAAGAGTGCTTCTGTTAATTGGATTAGGCACTTCCTCTCCTCTTTTGTGAATACTGAGCAGAAATATTCGTTCAGTATTCCTGCTTTTCACTGTCCCCTCTGCCCACCCACCGCTCATTCTATTCAGCCTCACTATCCATCCCTTTGTCTTTACACGCTGATGTACCTATAAAAGGTTTTATCCCTTCTTAACTGAGTTGGCTATCTTTTCCTCAGTTTATGCCTTTGCTATTCTGACTTCCCTCCCTGCTTCCCTTCTGCCTTAACTGATACAGTTCTCTGTCCTGCTCCTTCTGTGTTTCCTTATACTTCGAATGCTATCTTTTTCTTCCTGACTTTCACAGCCACCTCTTTTGAGAACCATAGTGGCTTTTCTTTCATTTTGATTTGTTTATTTGCTTCACACAAAGGCTTGTTGCCTCTGTGATGGCAGTTTTGATAATTCCCCATTGTTGCTCCACCCTCCTTCTAGCCTGTTTGCTAGTGCTTTTCTGAGGCACTCTCCCATCTTGCCAAAGTCAGCCCTCCCAAAGTCCAGTACCCTCACTTTTGTATGGCTTGACTTGTAGCTGAGTTTAACGTGAACCACACTGTTTGATGGTCACTTGTCCCCAGATGGCAACCCACTTCTAGATCTGAGATCCTCTCACTGCTCCCTGCTTGAGAGCACGGGTCTAAGATTGCTCCCTCACAAGGGTTCTGAAACTAGCTGTCTATGCCTGCCACCTGTAGGGCATCAAGAATGGCCCTGCTCTTGGATGTGGCTGCAGCAAATGTGCTCCAGTTAACATCTGGCATATTCAGGTCTCCCATCAACAGTATCTCCCCTTTCTCTGCCATTCTAAGAATGCCTTCTATCATATCCTTGTCCATTCTTCCCCTGACATGGGGTCTGCACAACCCCTGTGCAGATTGTGGTGCCCTTTCCAGTCTCCAGGTGACCCACAGTGCCTCCTCTCCTCCTGTTTACTCTTTTGTTCAGTTGCTTTATCCTTCCTTTACATAGAGAGCTACCTCCCCTCTTCTCCCCTGCCTGTCTCTCCTGTAGGTTATGTACCCCGGTATGTTAACATCCCAGTCATGGTTCTCTGTGTACCATGTTTCTGTGACTCACGATATCCCGCATCCTCTTCCATTAAGGCCATCAGCTCAGGAGCTGTTGTCCGACACCACGGGCATTGGTACTCATTACCTCCATTTCCTGATGGCCTTACTCCCTTTGCTCCATCCCTGTCCTTCTTGCCTTTGTCACTTTCTCCATTTGCCCCTGCCCTTCTCCTATCGACACCTCTATGTTGGTGTTTGCCACACTTACTACCGTGATTATTTAGGGAGCTAGGATGTTACTGCTCTTTCCAGTGCCTCTCCCTTGGCTGGTTTAAAAGCTTGCCAATGAAGCATTTAAACCTATCACCTAGGATCCTGGTTCCCCTCCCGGACAGATGCAGCCCATCATGCCAGTATAGGCTTGCATCACTCAGGTGGACCCCAGTCCCCAATGAAGCCAAATCCCTGAGCTCACACCAGTTTTCAACCACTGATTGAGATCCCATGGTGCGGAACTAGCCTCTCCTATGCCATAGATGGGTGGCACCTCCGAGAAGGTTACCGTCGTGCTACTTGACTAGAGCCCCTCCCAATTCACAAACTCTTCCTGCACTTCTCATCCCTTTCTTAGCCAGGTCATTTGTCCCTAATTGGATAATGACATCCAGCCTCCCTCGCGCAGCTGCTCCGGCAATCCTGAGGATTCGCTCCTGTCCCTCCAAGCCTTGGCGCCTAGGCAGGCACCTTACCTCCCTCTCCTTCCTCCCCAGTTCTACCTTCCTAACAATGGAGTCCCCACCAGGAGTTGTTTTCTTCCCTGCAGGGTCCTCTGCCACCCTCCTGTGGGTCTCCTTTGTGGAGGTTCCAAGCATCCTCCTTGGTCTCCACTGTGGGTGCCTCCATAGAGGAACCACACTTTGCCAGAATGGCATAGGAATTGTGGAGGGTACAATGGGAGGATGCTCTGTTCCACCACCCTCACCCTCCTGGGCCCACTGTGGTCCAACCTCTCCTCTTTCTTGGCAACCTCTGAGGCAACAGCAGTGGCACTGGTGGTCCCTGGATGGAAGAGGAGGTCCCACAAATCCTGGCCAACTCAGCCTGGAGATGAGCAACCTCCTCCCTCAGCCCAGAGAGGTGCCTGCAGATGGGACAACACCATCCCAGAACATCTCCCGGAAGACTGCTGCTCCACAGCCACTGCACTGCCTGCTCAATCATGTCTTATTTCTGGCCCCTTAACCGTTTGCAATCTTTACTCTTTCCTCTGTTTTTCTCTCCTTACTTTCTGCCTGTGTCCTTTAAGCTCCTGATTGTCCTGTTCTGAGACAAGAATATCCTATATTTCGCAGTAGACCACTTACTTGTTCAAACAGACCTCCAGCAGCTAGAGGGGGACGGAGAGCTACTCTTGCCCTTCTAGGATGGTGGGTCCTTGGTGGTTCTGTGATCACTCACTTCCTGCCCCTAAACAGGAAGTTCCTGTTGTCAGTCAAACCCTGGGCCTATAAAAATAGAACTAGCTTTGGGTGGGGGGCAGGGAAGGAGGGCAATATAGTCCCAGCAAAGAAGTTCAGTCACACAGCAGTCCTTTCTTCTGGTGTCTTCTGCCAAGTTATTATCATGCTTGCAACTTCGCAAATTTGCAATATTTTCTCCCCAGATTTTCAACACTGCCATTTTCTCAGACCTCCTTGTGAACAGTACAGCTGTCATTTTTCACACTCTGGCAGAAATGTGTTTTCGCACTTCCGGCACTCAATAGTGCGGTCGCTTTGGGAAATCAGTGTTCGGGACAGATTACGAAAATGACAGTGACACCGTTCATGAGCAGAGGTCCTAAAATGCCTGTGTTGAAAATTTGGTGATGATGCTCCATAAAAGGAGTGTGTTACAAATGTGCATTGCGCAGTTTCCACGCACGCTCGTGCCGTTGCAACTTTGCAATATTTTCACTACAGATTTTCAGCATTGCCATTTTTCCACACCTCCTTATGAACAGTGCAGCTGTCATTTTTCACATCCTGGCTGAAATGTGTTTTCGCCTTTCCGGCGCACAATAGCGTGGTCACTGTGGAAAATCAGTGTTCGGGACATATTGAGAAAATCACACTGACACTGTTCATTAGCAGAGGTCCTAAAATGCTTATGTTGAAAAATTTTGCAATGAAAGTACATAAAATGACTCTGTTACGAGCATGTGTTGTGCAGGTTCCACGCCCCGTTCTAAGTTTGCAAATTAGTAATGTTTTCACGCCAGATTTTCAATACTGGCATTTGTTCACACCTCCTTATGAACAGTACAGATGTCATTTTTCACATCCTGGCCAAAATGTGTTTCCATGCTTCTGGTGCAGAATACCGCAGTCACTGTCAGAAATCAGTGTTTGGGACAGATTAGGAGTGAGCGATGGGGGGGGGGGCTGACCGAGCTTAACTGAGCTGTCGGGACTGCTGCGGATTTCTTTGTGGGCAGGAAAAGGCGACAACGCAGGCAGCAGCCCCGTACAGAAGGGCAGCCTGCAGCGCTGGGAGACACATAACGAGTGAGTGAGGGAGGGGGAGTGAGTGAGCTCAACGGAGCTCTGTTGGGACTGGTGTGGATTTCTTTGTGGGCACGAAAAGGCAGCAATGCATGCAGGGGCTGACTACAAAGGGGCAGCCTGCAGCCATGGGAGAAACAGAATGAGTGAGTGAGAGAGGGGGAGTGACCGAGCTCAACGGAGCTCTGTTGTGACTGATGCAGATTTCTTTGTGGGCAGAAAAGGGTGGCAATGCAGGCAGGAGCCCAGTACAGAAGGGCAGCCTGCAGTGCTGGCAGAAATGGAACAAGCGAGTGAGACAGGGGGAGTGAGTGATACCAACGGAGCTATTTTGGGATTGCTGCAGATTTCTTTGTAGGCAGAAAAGGATGCCAACAGAGGCAAGAGCCCAGTACAACAGGGCAGCCTTACAGCACCACGAGAAACAGAATGAGTGAGTGAGACAGGGGAAGTGAGCGACCTCAATGGAGCTCTGTCGGGACAGCTGTGGATTTCTTTCTGGGCAGGAAAAGGTGCCAACGCACTCAGGAGCCCAGTACAAAACAGCAACCTGCAGCGCCAGGAGTAACAGAATGAGTGAGTGAGAGAGGGGGAGAGAGTGAGCTCAATGGAGGTGTATCGTGACTGCTGCGGATTTCTTTGTGGGCAGGAAAAGGAGGTAGTGCAGGCAGGAGTCCGGTACAAAAAGCCAGCCTGCAGGGCCAGCAGAAACAGAATCAGTGAGTGAGATAGGGGGAGTGAGCGAGCTCAAGAGAGCTTTGTTGGGACTGCTGTAGATGTCTTTGTGGGAAGAAAAAGCCACCAACGCAGGCAGGAACCGAGTACAAAAGGGCAGCCTGCAACGCTGGGAGAAACACAATGAGCGAGTGAGGGAGGGGGAGTGAGCGAGCTCCACGGAGCTCTGTCGGGGCTGCTGCGGATTTCTTTGTGGTCAGAAAAAGGCATCAGTGCAGGCAGGGGCCCAGTACAAAAGGGCATCCTGCAGCAGCAGGAGAAACAGAACGAGCGAGTGAGAGAGGGTGAGTGAGCGAGCTCAACGGAGCTCTACTGGGGACTGCTGCGGATTTCTTTGTGGGCAGAAAAAGGCATCAGTGCAGGCAGGGGCCCAGTACAAAAGGGCATCCTGCAGCAGCAGGAGAAACAGAACAAGCGAGTGAGAGAGGGTGAGTGAGCGAGCTCAACGGAGCTCTATTGGGGACTGCTGCAGATTCCTTTGTGGGCAGAAAAAGGCACCAATGAAGGCAGGAGCCCAGTACAAAATGGCAGCCTGCAGTGCCGGGAGAAACAGAATGAGTGAGTGAGAGAGGGGAGTGAATGAACTCAACAGAGCTCTGTCGGGACAGCTGCAGATTTCTTTGTGGGCAGAAAAAGGTGCCAATGCAGGCAAAAGCCTAGTACAAAAGGGCAGCCTGCAGTGCCGGGAGACACACAATGAGTGAGTGAGTGAGAGAGGGGGAGTCAGCGAGCTCAACGGAGCTCTATCATGACTGTTATGAATTCCTTTGTGGGCAGAAAAAGGTGGTAATGCAGGCAGAAGCCCAGTACAAAAGGGCAGCCTGCAGTGCTGACAGAAATGGAATGAGCGAGTGAGACAAGGGGAGTGAGTGAGGGCAACGGAGCTCTGTCAGGACTGCTGTAGATTTCTTTGTGGGCAGAAAAAAATACAAACAGAGGTAGAAGCCCAATACAAAAGGGAAGTCGGCAGTGAAAGGAGAAACAGAATGAGCGAGTGAGACAGGGGGAGTGAGCGACCTCAATGGAGCTCTGTCGAACAGCTGTGGATTTCTTTGTGGGCAGGAAAAAAGGTGCAAATGCAGGCAGGAGCCCAGTACAAAAGGGCAGCCTGCAGTGCCGGGAGAAACAGAACAAGTGAGTGAGAGAGGGGGAGTGAACAAGCTCAATGGAGGTCTACCGTGACTGCTGCAGATTTTTTTGTGGGCAGGAAAAGGCAGCAATGCGGGCAGGAGCCCAGTTCAAAAGGCCAGCCTGCAGCCCCGCCAGAAACAGAATGAGCGAGCGAGATAGAGGAAGTGAGTGACCTCAACGGAGCTGTGTCAGGACTGCTGCACATGTCTTTATGGGGAGACAAAGCCAGCAAAGCAGGCAGGAACCCAGTACAAAAGGGCAGCCTGCAACAGCGGGAGACACAGAATGAGCGAGTGAGGGAGGGGGAGTGAGTGAGCTCAACGGAGCTCGGTTGGGACTGCTGCAGATTTCTTTGTGGGCAGAAAAAAAGCAGCAAAGCATGCAGGGACCCAGTACAAAAGGGCAGCCTGCAGCGAAGGGAGAAACAGAACGAGTGAGTGTGAAAGGTGGAGTGAGTGAGCGAGCCCAATGGAGCTCTATCGTGACTGCTGCAGATTTCTTTATGGCCAGAAGAAGGCGGCAATGCAGGCAGGAGCCCAGTACAAAAAGGTACCCTTCAGCGCCGACAGAAACGGAATAAGCGAGTGAAAGAGGGGCAGTAAGTGAGCTCAACGGAGCTCTGTTGGGACTGCTGCAGATTTCTTTGTGGGCAGAAAAGGCACCAACGGAGGCAGGAGACCACTACAAAATGGAAGCCTGCAGCACCAGGAGAAACAGAATGAGCAAGTGAGAAAGGTGGAGCCCCAACAATCCTTTCCCCAACACAAGAAGTCCGACAATGTTCGGGCAGGAGGACTGCTCCGGTTACCGGCGCCAACCCTGAGGTGCTCCTTTTCTTTGTCCTGATGCAGGAGAGCTCTCAGAAGAGCCGCCCCCCCTGCAAGAAAACAGTCTCAAATAATTTGAGGAGAAGACTGGGCTAGCCTTTTGCTAGGCTTGCCCCAGGCATCGTCCTCATAGAGTTCCTCTGAAGCCAAGCTGTGGAGATATTGTGGCTGTAAATGTTGGTTTGGAGACATTTTGTTTCAGTTGTGTGTATGTCTGGCCTCTCCTTCCTCTCTTTCTCTCTAGTGCAAAGTGAGAGGGCAGGAGGACAAACTTTTCTTTATATGTCTGGCTTCAATGCAGGTGGTTGCAGCAACAATATTATAGAATTCTAAAAGAATTCTATGACTGTAACACTGCATTAATTTTACCTACTGTAATTGTTTTTAACTCTAGTTGAAAAACAGTTAACTGACGAACTAGTGTATTGTGCAGTCATGGGAGAGAAGCTAGGGAGAGGCAAGGTGGGTGAACAATTTCGGATTGAATATAATGTACATAAAGCTGCTCAGCTGCTTGCTGGCCAGTGTTATGCAAATGAAAATACAAAAGTGCTCTCTTATTGGAGGACTTAATTTCTTTCAAGTACACAAAGTTTATGCCCATGAAACTGTGAACAGCATCATACTCTGCTTGTGTGATCATTGGTCTGTCAGGGACGTGTCCAATGTAGATTGTGCTGCATTGGGCTAGCCCGTGACACACCTCGGAAATGCCATTCTCTTAAGCAAAGCAAAATGTTTCTTGCGCATGCACAAGGAAACATAAAAATTGCCCAGGTAATAACAAAATTGGAGAAGAACTTTTTCAGGAATGTTAGTGAAAAAAAAAAGACTAAGGATGGGATTGTGAGACTAAAAAGGGAAGGAGGGAAGTGTGCAGAGGGGGACCAAGAGAAAGCAGAAATCCTGAACAAGTATTTTTGTTCAGTATTCACAGAAGAAGGGGAAGGGAAGGGACCAAAGTTAGGTGATGGAAGCATCTTTAGGAGGAGGATGGACACCAGTCCATTTAAGGAGGAGAGAGTCTTGAAGGAACTCTCTAATCTGAAAGTGGACAAGGGAATGTGGCCAGATGTGATACATCCAAGAATATTAAGAGAACTCAGGGAGATGCTAGCAACACCACTGACAGCCCTGTTGAACAGTTCACTGGAATGAGGTGTGGTACCAAAGGACTGGAGGAGGGCAAAGGTAGTCCTTCTCCACAAAAGAGGGAATGAGGAAGAGGCTGTCAAATTGCAGGCCAGTCAGCCTGACCTCAGTGGTGGGGAAACTAATGAATTCACTACTAAAAGAAAGATTTGTGATATATCTCGGATCCAACAGGGCACAGGATCTGAGGCAGCATGGATTCACAGCAGGAAGACCTTGTCAAACAAATCTGATAGATTTCTTTGGGTGACTACGGAGGTGGATCGAGGGGAGGCAGATGTCACCTACCTAGATTTCAACAAGGCCTTCAATACCGTCTCATATAGAAGGCTAGTACACAAGCTGAGAAGCCTGGGAGCGTGTCCCAGGGTGGTAAACCGTGTCAAAAAATGACTGAGTGATAGAACACAGAAGGTGGTGTTGAATGGAGTTCAATTCGAAGAGAGGGAGGTGACCAGCAGGGCTCTGCAGGGATCAGTGCTTGGACCAGTTCTCTTTAATGTCTTCATAAGCAACACTGCAGAGGGGCTGGGAAGGTGTGTCTCTTTACAGATGACACAAAGATCTGCAACAAGGTTGACACTCCAGGAGGGGTAGAGAAAATGAGAAGGGATCTAAGCAAGCTTGAGGAGTGGTCAAGGGTGTGGCAGCTAAAATCCAATGCAAAGAAGTGCAAGATCATGCACTTAGGGGTGCAGAAATGCAGGGGAGGAGTACATGATGGGGGAGTTCTGACAGCCACCAAATTGGAAAGGGACCTGAGAGTAATTATATCTTATGATCTAAAGGTTACCAAACAATGTGAGAAGGATGTGAGGAGAGCCAGTGGAATGTCAGGGTGCATAGGGAGAGGTATCTGTAGCAGAAGGAAGGAAGTGGTGATGCTACTGTACAGAACATTGGTGAGACCTCATCTAGAGTACTGTGTCCAGTTCTGGAGGCTGCATCTTCAGAAGGACATACACAGAGTGGAAGCGGTTCAGAGAAGGGCAACAAAAATGGTGCAGGGGCTACAGCAAAAGTCATATGAGGGGAGACTAGAGGATCTCAATATGTATTCCCTGAAGGAGAAGAGGGAGAGGGGGATATAATAGAGACTTTCAAATACCACAAGGATGTAAATAAAGTGCAAGAGGGTAGCATATTTAAAAAGAAGAAGTTCAAGAACAAGGGGCCATGATATGAAAATAGAGGTGGATAGACTTAGAGGTAGCGTGAGAAAGTATTTTTTTCATGGAAAAGGTGGTGGATCCATGGAATAGCCTCCTGGCAGAGGTTGTCTGGGAAAAAATGGTAGAGGAATTCAAAAATGCATGGGACAGACATAAAGGAGCTCTAGCAATAGGAAAGGGAGGGTAAGCCGCAGATCATTTAGGATCTGCGGTATATGAAACAGGTAGGGAAACTGGGCAGACTAGGTCGGCCAAACAGTCCTTATGTGCCATCAAATTCTATGTTTTTATGTTTCTATGTCACAAGGGAGTGATACACTAAATCAGATGCTTTGGATAGGCTGTAAATAGTCAGTTAGTTGGGAGGCAGCCACTTTTTCAAGTAATTTGCCTAGGAAGCAAAAAGGTAATAGGACGATATTGTGTGAATAGTGTATGGTCACCCTTTTTGCAGACAGGGACAATTTTGGCTATTTTCCATTAGGAGGGGACAACCCTGGAGGTGAGTGAAAGGTTGAAAATATGGGTGATGGGCAAGGCAAGTTTGAAGGTGCCAAGTTGAAGGATAAGAGACTCAATCCCAACTCTGCTGGGACAAGAGCCAGTAGGCAGGGAGTTTAGTAGCCTGAGAATCATCCTCCAGTAGACCTTTCTCAGAAGAAAGAGGAGTGGGTGAGGGAAAGGGGACTGGAGGGTGTTGGGAACAGTAACCTGTCCAGTAGTGGAGTGGGAGGGGAAGGAAGGGAGGTTAGCAAGTTGAGCATTGAAAACATTGGCTATGGTGGTTTGGTTGTTGGAATGCTCACCATCAATGACCATGTTTTTGGTAATAGATTTGGAGTGGTCGCCCAGGAGTTCTTTAATGTGACCCCAAAAGCTATGTGAGTTGCTGGCAAAGGCCAGCAGTTACTCCTTGCAGAAGGAGCTTTTTGCAGAGCAGGTAGCCTTTTTGCATTTATTGTGCATTTCCCTGTAACAGAGCTAATCTTGAGGCTTGAAAGAGGCCTTGAAAGTTGCCCAGTATTTGTCCCTGTGACTGAAAAGGGATAAAATGGTCAGAGTGCGGCCAATAGGTTGCTGAGCCTCTGACACTTCTCTTGATGGGGGGGTGATGATCCTGTCTTGGAGGCTGATGATGACGAACTGAAAGAGGATGAGAGCTGAGCTGATGTCTGTAGTGGCTAAGATTGGGGTCTAATCAATATTAAAGAGCTCAGCACTGAGGTATACAGGATCAAGGCCTGAGAAATACCTGAGTAAAATAACTTTTGGTGGAACCTTTGGGACCTGGGATTGAACTGCAAGGGCAGTAGGCGGGGGAGAGGTCACTGATTGAGTCATGAAACACTCCAGATGCCTGAATTCTGTCAGGCCTGTTGGAAACATCCAGTCTATTAGGGAGGCAGACCCATTATGGTTTGAGAGGTGAGTGGGACTGCTGATAACCTGGGTGAGACTGGCCGTACAGAGTATCAGTTTGTATTTCTTCAAGTTAGGGCTGAGCCAGTTGATGTTTAGCTCTCCCATGATACTGATCACCTTATGACCAGTTTTAGGTTACATGGCTTCCAGGAGGGCAGATAGGCCCAGGGGCCCCTGCTTTGGGAGAATTCTAAATACACATACTATGCAGCTTTTTAGAGTGTCTGAATAGGAGGGTTGCATGAAGCATTTTTACGTGCAGAGCCAGTGACAGATTCATTTGGAATCATAGCAGTAGTATTAACTTTATTTATAAGGAGCTCTTCCCAAAATGGCTCAGGGCACTGTACAGAGTAACACAAATAATAGGGTACATAAAAACATCATAAATAACAATACTAAAATGCAATACATATTGAATGGAAAGGATAAACGGGGGTGATATTAGTCCCCCAAAGCCTTGTTAAATAACTATGTTTTCAGTCTCTGTTTAAAGGCTCTCAACAAAGGGGCCTCCTTCAGTCCCTAGGTGGAGAATTCTAAAGAAGAGGACCGGCCACTCCAAAAATTTGGGCACCAGCAGATTTTAGTCAGGCCTTAGGGACGGAAAGGAAGCCTTCCTTGGAAGAGCGGAGAGGGCGTTGGGACTGGAGAGAGTGCAGGAGCTCTAACAGGTAGTCAGGACTAAACCCATGTAAGGTTTATAGGTTAGAGCATCAACCTTGAAAGTAACTCACCACTTCACCAGCAGCCACTGTAGGTCACACAGCAGCACCAGAGTCACATGACTGAACCTCAGAAGGCCAGTCAGCAACCCGGCAGCCATGTTCTGCACTGGCAGCAGGCACTATAGAATACATCCACTAATCCGAAGGTACAGCGCATTACAGTAAGCAAGCCTAGACATCCCAAATTCATGTACCAGCGTCGGCAGGTCTTCAGGAGGAACAAGGGGCCTAATCTGGGTGATATTTCTCAGATGGTAAAAGCCACTCTTAACTACAGCCAGCACCTGAGCCTCCATTGTCAGCCATTCAACAAAAATGACCCCCAGATTTTTCACATTAGCAGTGGCTACCAATCTGGATGACCCGAGCAGAGGCCCTAGCTCATCTGAGGCTGCCTCTGGACCCCCTTTCAGACCCAGCTCAATCACTAGCACCTTAGTCTTATCCAGGTTAAACCTCAGCCAGCTAGATTCCATCCATTTCTGAATCTCAGCTAGGTAGTTGTAAGTGGGACTTAACATAAATTAATAAGCCCCACCACCTTTGGACAAGGGGTGTTCTGCATGAAAGAAACTGGAATTGGCCAGATTACAAAGGGAGTTGGGAGCACTTGGTTTGAGCCAGGAATCTGATATTCTGAGACTGTCTCAGGAGTAGTGAACAACCCAAGCTTCTAGTTCAGTTTTGGTGGTGAAGAGGCTGTGGATATTTACAGTAGGTGGGCAATTTTAAGCACCTTGAGGTCTGACCATGGCTGGGAGGAGGTTTAGGGATGGACGTGGGTTGGATTCAATGTCCTCTGCTAAGCAGAGGTACCATATAATGTTGTGATCCATAGGGCAATGATTTTCAGCTGGGACCACAAAGAGTGTGAGAGCAAAACGTGATGTCCCACTGCATGGTACACTAGGAAGAGAAGTAACTTTCTGCTAAGGAGAGCTGTGATACTTGGAGATGTGTAGACCACCACCATTAGGTTGGAATGCTAAACTTTTATTTATTTATTTATTAGTTTGGACAAATACCTTTGAGCTGGACAGCTCATTTACAAAGGTTTCTCATCATCAACAGAGCACAAGAACTAACATCAAGTCTAGTGCTAAATGACATAAACAGTGAATTTACAGCAACATTCAATAAGTTACACAAGGATTACAATGCATGTCACACCTACAATGTACATTACGCTTTGACAATATGCTGTTAACATGAGACAGCTTACAGTAAGTTTTGTCAACATGAAAATATGCAGCATTGGCAATATGTAAATAGACAGAGGTAGCTTATAATAGATTTTGTCAACATGTAGAATATGAAGCATTTGAGGTAAGGACAGTTGGAGCAGTGGAACAAGTAACTCAAATGAGCATTGTCTGGTACAAAAAGGGGGTGAGGTCAGGGGCAGTTACAGCCGATCTAGGGGTATGGTATTGTTTGAGCTGTCTGTTAAACTGAACAATTCTGCTAAGTTTTACGAGTGAATCCAAGAGTTCATTAAACCACAGAGGAGCTCTAGAGGATTTTGTTGGGAATTGGCTGCAGTAGTTATGGCAGCTGGTACCGCAAATTTTATAAGCTGGTACAATTCGAATTTAGAGAGATGTTACATTGTACTAGTAAACACATTTCAGAGTTCTGTAACTCCACTTAAAACTCAGAACTGTTGGTACTTTAATCAGGAAGGCACTTGATGTAGTGCTCCATTACCACTAATGGGAATCAGTTAATGCCTTTGATGTACAGTAGTCCATTGTTTCTGTTCAGATGGTTTTCTAGTAGAACAGTTTTTTAGTACAAACATTAATTTATTAAAAAAGGATATATTTGGGGGGCGTGGCTTGACTGCCATAAGAATGGCAGCATAATTCTTGGACTCCTCTTCACTGAGAAAGAACAGCGGCGAGTCAGTCTAATCCCGGGATGTAATAATTTTTTTGTTGAGAGATACGCGTTGGGGGAACTGCCCTTAATTGGTCGGTGTGTTTTCTAAAAGTGAGCTGTACCATTAAACTGCTTCAATCACTGGCGACTCGAGATAGATGCAGCTCAACTAGGCCAGAGAAGTCGTAGGCCCAAACCTCAGGATTTAAGGTGCATTTGCCCCACGTAACCTGCAGATGGAGGCCTTACCAGCACCCGTGCCAACCCAATCAACCCCAAAGAAGGTGGTGACTGAGACTATTTTACCCACACTCTCCCCGATATCAGTTGCTACTGTGAAAATGCCTTCTGTGACTAAATAACTAACATATATCTGCCATTTTTAAACCTAAGCAGTGTGTGGATCTCTCTGCGGGCTCCTTGCTTTAAAACTATAAGCTATTTTGAAAAATACTGCAATTCTGTTCTGTGTTTGTGTTTGTGCATACTACGAGTGTGTGACTGAGCCCTGCTGACGTTTTGTCAGGAAGCAGGAAGAGGGACTGTAGTTCTTTTGACCAGACTTGAGAACTACAGTTCAAAAAGGAACTTTTTATTTTTAATTTGGGGACTAGCATACACTTATACTCCACCAGCTCCATGCATGAGTGGTTTTCATGGAGTTTTAAAATTGCATTAAAAACATTAAATCTCTAGGGGCTCTGTGACCTTGTTTGTGTACTTCCGGGTCACGACATCCAATTTAAACCTCCTGGTTTGTTTGTTCTGTTCTGCCATTTTTAAACCTAAGCAGTGTGTGGATCTCTCTGCAGGCTCCTTGCTTTAAAACTGCAAGCTATTTTAAAAAATACTGTGATTCTATTCTGTGTTTGTGTTTGTGCATACTACGAGTGTGTGACTGAGCCCTGCTGATGTTTTGTCAGGAAGCAGGAAGAGGGACTGTAGTTCTTTTGACCAGACTCGAGAACTACAGTTCAAAAATGAACTTTTTATTTTTAATTTGGGGACTAGCATACACTTGTACTCCAGCAGCTCCATTCATGAGTGGTTTTCGTGGAGTTTTAAAAGGGCATTAAACACATTAAATCTTGAGGGGCTCTGTGACTTTGTTTGAGTACTTCCAGGTCACTCCTCTCCATTTATTGCACTTCTCATGCAAGCAGGGTGAGCAAGGGAGCAGGGCGTGCGCGACTCCATGCGCGAAGATGTGCGCTAAGACATGAGCGTTCAGCACATGTTAAGCATGTTAGGCGGTGTTAGGGGGAATAATTACGGCCGTGTTGTCACCTTCACTTATACTTCTGAGTACTATTACATTACGTGGTTCTGTTGTTTCATCTCTAACGCGTGGTAATGGCATCCTCCTTAAATCTACCAAGCAATATTAATGTGTTTGTAACCACTACTAAATAGGAAACAGGTATACAATGCACATCTTGCTATATGTTTAGCCTATCAGCTGACATTGCTGAAAATCTCCCCTTTCAATGTGCAAAATGTACTGACAACATTGTATTACAATGTGAGAATAGCTTATGCTATAAACGGATATTGGCATTCGAATCAAGAAATGATTCCAAACCTATAACAGTTCAAGATGCTTTACATGTAACAAATATCCCTTTAAATGAGACTTCCTCTACCTCTTCTTACAGCATCCCTTCTGACGAAATAATATCTAGTGAGAATAATCATGTTACTATGAGTAGTTCAGTGATTTATCCATCTGATGTCTCTAAAAAAGAGCTAGAGAAGATGAGCACAATTTGGTAAACAGCATAGAAGATACAAATTGGTATAATGTGCAAGGGTCTAAAGCTACTAAAAAAAGAAGGAGAAAGGCTGAGTATTTTAACATTCCACTACATAATAGCTTTGACCCATTGTCCACTGCCCCTGTCGATTCTAATTGTATTCCTACTGAGTCCCCTAATGAAGGATTAAATTCTAAAAACACTTCCCAAGTCATGGTTGATATGCCAAATTCTTCAACTCCACCACCTAATTCCATGACTGATATTCCTTTGATTGATTTTGCTACTATTGAAACTGGTGAAGAGGCACCCTCTATGTGTGTTCCTAATACTGATGATTCACATACCAGACAAATATTTGTTCTGGGCGATTCTTTAGTCAAACATCTGGATAGGGTTTTATGCAAGCCTGACAAACATAATAGAACTTGTTCTAGTTTCAGTGGTGCTAAGATCTCAGATCTAATATATATGGTTGATAATATTATTAGCTCTCAAGACATAAATCCACTGTGTATTATCCATGTTAGAGCCAACAACATCTACAGGGACTCTGTTCAGAATATCAAATTAGCCTATGTTTCTATGACTAATAAAATGATTGATCTCAGGTGTGATACTATTTTTTCAGAGATTCTACCCATACTACGGTACTCCCGGTTTCTTAATCATAAAATTAAATTTATTAACAACTGTCTTAGGCAATGGTGTTTACGACAGAATATTCAGTGCATAACCCATTGGGAAGAGTTATCTGATAGATCTGAGCTTTACTGTCCTGACGGGCTTGCATCTTAACAAACTAGGGAATGAATTGCTGAGTCAACAATTCCTATCTACTATTAACATAAATTTAAACTAAATAATGGGGGGGGGGAGGGGGAATGCAAATGTACACACCTCTTCGTCTCACTCATATAAAGTCTCCAGTAAACAATTACAATTTCTTAGTTTTAATGCAAGAAGTTTGACACATAAATTCGATGAGTTACAAACTGTGATTTCGAATAAGGATTTTGATGTTATTACGGTTTGTGAAACATGGGGTGATTATAACTCCCACTGGATCAAGCAACTCCCTGAATATATCTCTTATTATCTAAATCGAAGTGAAAGAAAGGGTGGAGGTGTTGCCTCATTTATTAACAATAAAATCAACTCAGTCAATATTTCTAGTTCTATAAAAATTCATAATCTCCCAACTGAGAGTCTTTGGCTTAATATTTTCCTATCCAAACAGGATTTTATTATCCTTGGGACATGTTATGTTCCCCCAAATTCATCTAGTTTAATTATGGATGCCATTCTTTCTGAATTTGAAATAGCTACTCAAATGGGTTATGTTATTATTACAGGGGATTTCAATCTCCCAGGCATAAATTAGCAGTCATTCACAACATCTAGCAGTATTAGTAATACATTTTTGTCCACTTGTTTGGAATTATACTTACAGCAATGGATAACTTCTGCAACCCGAGGTAATAATATATTAGATCTTGTTCTGAGTAGTACAGCCTTAGATATTAGAGATGTGCATATTTCATCACCAATCGGCAGCAGTGATCATCATTCTATTTTATTTAACTTGCAGAGACATATTGTCTTTAATACTAATTCTTCGATCATATACCTGTACGACAAAGCTGTTCTTCACAGTATCAATCTATACCTTGAAAAAATAAACTGGTTATCTTTTTTTGATAACTAGTCCTTAAATCAAAGTTGGGTACTTTTCAAATCACTTATTTTGACTCTTCGTGATACTTATATTCCATCAAAAAATAAGAATTCTAATGGGAAACAGACTCCTAGATGGATGAATAAAAACATAAAACGTTTAATAAATATAAAAAATAAATAAAAAAACATCGTAACTACCTAAAGAATAGGACAACTTCTAATAGGGAATCCTATTTAAAATCAAGTAGGAAGTGTAAATTAGTCATCTGTAGGGCCAAATCTAGATGGGAAATGAAATTGGCAACAACAGCTAGTAAGTCTAATTCCAAACAATTTTACTCTTATATAAACTCCCTCAGGAAAAGTCCAAGTGTGGTGGAGCCTCTTACAACAGAAAACATACTTATCCATGAGCTGAAAGCCATGGCTGATGTATTTAATAATGAATTTTGTAAAGTTTTCTCTGCAACAGAAGTTCAATCACCTGTACCTATGATTTCACCATCAGATACTTTTATCACATTCTCCGTTGAGTCTATTCTTAAAAAACTACACTTACTAAAAGGTAAATTTTGTTCAGACCCAGACAATATAGCAGGGCATTTACTTTACCTATTATCTAAACATATTGCCTTTCCACTCAAACTTTTATTCGACCTTTTTTTACAATATAATTTTATCCCTTGTGAATGGAAAGAAGTGTTTGTGGTACCAATACATAAGAAGGGATCAAAACATCTATGGGAAAATTATCGGCCGATTAGTTTGACTTCATCCATATGTAAGGTGTTAGAAAGTCTACTAAAGGATATTATTGCCCCTATTATTGATGCATCTGATTTGAAACAACATGGCTTTAAGAAGGGTAGAAGCTGTCTGACAAATTTGCTCTGCTTTTATGAACATTTTAGTTCTTGTCTGGATAACCGGTTAGCCTGTGACCTTGTCTTCATTGATTTCAGTAAAGCTTTTGACACCATGCCACACTGGGCTCTAATTCAAAAACTCACATGTCTTGGTATTAATAGTCATATAATTACATGGATTCATAATTGGCTTTCAAACAGAACTCAAAAGGTGATGATTAACAGGGCATTTTCTAACTCTGGTAAAGTTTTAAGTGGTGTTCCACAAGGCTCGGTTCTCGGCCCCTGTCTTCTTCAGGCTTTTATATCTGATTTAACTAATTCCTGCCTTTCATTTACAATTAAATATGCAGATGATGTGAAGATCAGAGGACCATGTTCTAATTTAGACCAAATATCTTGTATTCAGCATGATCTTGATATTATTAGTACCTGGGTTAATAAATGGGGCATGAAGTTAAACTCCACAAAATGCAAAGTAATGCATTTGGGTTCTAATAATTTAAATTTCCAGTATATTCTGGACGATTTACCATTGTGTGCCACTAATGATGAGAAGGATTTGGGTATAAACATTTCAGATGACTTAACATGTTCCAAGCATATGCATTCGGTTATTAGTACATCTAATAAAATTATTTGGTCTATTTTGCGTAATATTAGATCTCGAGATCAGGAGGTGTTGTTACCCCTATTCAGGTCCTATGTCCATCCCCATCTTGAATATGCTTCACAGTTGTGGTGTCCTTTTAAAAAATCAGATAGTCACTCTCTTGAAAGTTCAGCGAAAATACACTAAAAAAATATCTGGTCTCGAATCCTCATCTTATGAGTTTAGATTGGATACATTGAAACTAATGCCTCTTACTATCAGACACATTAGAGGTGACCTTCTCCTTCTATATGACATTATTCATGACCCCTATATCATGACTGAGTTAGGATTTTCTTTTAAGTCATCAATACATAATACTAGAGGTCATGTCCTCCAGTTAACTGGTAAATCTTTTAAACACAATAATCGTAAGTTTTTCTTTTCTGTAAGAACTATTGGGCCTTGGAATAGACTTCCATCTGCTGTAGTAACAAGTAATACTAAAGAGATTTTTAAACATCATCTTGACATGCTAATTATGTCTGGTTATGGTTATGACTTAACATTCTACTCTATGACCTAGCATAGGAGCATTATGGGCTTTGGCCTACTAGCTCTTTCTTCTAACCTCAGTATGAACCTTAGTATATATCACCCGAAAGTTGGAGGTGGTTTTGCTGGGAGTTGATACCATTAACACCACACTTACAAACACTATGGCGGAGGTATGTGTGATGCAGGATCACCTAAATGTTGCAGAGCAAAAAGTGGAATCTCTGGAGCTACAACAGGGCAAATTAACACAGAAAATATGAATGCAAGGCCTACAACTGGAAATGCTGCTTGCCAGAGTGGAAGACCAGGAAAACAGGGGGAGGGGTAATAACCTCCGCATTATTGGAGTCCCCGAGGGCACTGAGGGAACTTCCAGGGAAAAGTTTCTCAACGAGTCTCTGCCTAAAATGTTGGGGGAACACTGAAGGGGCCCAGTTGAAATTGAAAGGGCCCATCGGATCGTGGGAAGGAAAGAGAAATAGCAACTAGCTCCAAGGCCAATCGTGGCTTACTTTCTGAGGTACTCTACAAAAGAATGTATTTTAAGTGCAGCTCGAGATCTGGATGAAATTAGATAGCAAGGGGCGGTGATTTCGATATTTAGAGACTTTGCACAAGAAACTGCGAATAAGCGCAAGGCTTTTGGCCTAATCAAGAAGGTGTTGTCAACTCACAAATTTCAGTACAAATGTGAGGGCCTTACCAGACTGCTGGTGTCCAAATAAGGAAGGGAACTGCTAGCAGAGACACCTGAGGAGATTGAAAGATGGGCCTCTAAATACTGGCCCAATCTGCCCCTACAAACTACATCCCCCAGAAAGCTATGGGAACCCTCAGATACCAGAAATAGAAACCAAAATCATCAACTACGGAACCCAGAGGACAGGACTGAGAAAGGATCAGGTCCTTGGACTGATCAGCCCCCCAGAGAGAGATCTGCCCACATGAATGATAGGCCTGTACCTACACCAGCTGCTGACTCGAACCTGCCATTTCATCCTCCCAGAAACAACAGCCTGGTTCCAAGGTGCGGGCAACAGCTTTCCCAGATCTGCAGAGAACAGCCCCACCAGCAAAAATGCCTAGAGATGAGCCTCTAATACCTGGCTCTGATCGTCTTGTGGATGAATCTAAATCCTCGATTTCTGAGCAAGGGAACTGTATGGACTGGGCTGATATTCCGGAATCTTCCTTGCTGGAGAAGTTGGACATCTCTAATCAGCTTAAACCAGGGATAAAATTGTATGCGGCATCGGTAGCTTCTGAAGAGGTCCCAGCTTCTGGAGAATGATCCCAGATGATTAACGGCGTGTGGAAGAAGCTTGGTTCTTGGACTGATCTTGTCTGTACAGACTTCAGTTCTAATATCCTTCTGCATGTTGTAGTAAACAGTTGGTTTAATAGCAATGTAGGAATTTTAATACATTTTCCCCTGCTTGAGATGGTTGAAATGTTTTGAAATATAGGATCCAGGTGGGGTAAACCTCCCCCCTCCCCTCCCAGGATCCCCCCCCTTTTATTTCCCTTCCCTACCCCCACATCACTACCTTCTAATTTGGATAGTTGGGGTGTACAAACAAGGTTGAAGTGGCTGAAACTTCCATATTTTTGGCACCTTAGGGTGCATAGCACTGCATGGGCAAGAGTTATGGGGGTCTGGCCAGTGTGTTATGATTATGGTAGTTCCCTATCACTTCCTCCCCCATTTCATTGAGTTGGTAATTCTCCCTTTTCCCCTTCCCTCTCTATACTTGCATTAGGGACCCCCGCGGGATTACACTTTCTCCGAGGAATGTTCCTCAGTTGAGGAGGGCTAAAACCCAGAGGAGTTGTGACTCACATTGATAACCCCTTGGCACAGACGCAAGTGGAGCTAAGGATACGGATTTTGTCTATCCTCTTCTTGGGAACATCTGTAGAAGTTACACAGAAACATAGACTTTGATGGCAGATAAGAACCACTTGGCCCACCCAGTCTGCCCATTTCCCTACCTACTGGGTAAGCTGCAGATTCTAGTTAACCAACAGCCTTTCTTCCTGCCACCCCCCACTACAATTGCCTTGTGTCTGTCCCATGCATGTTTGAATTCCCCCACTGTTTTAACCCCAACAACCTCCCTAGGAAGGCAGTTCCACGCATCCACCACTCTTTCCATGAAAAAATTCCTCACATTACCCTGAGCCGTCCCCCCTCTATCTTTAAATTGTGTCCCCTTGTTCTTACACATCTCTTTTTCTGAAAGGTGCTACCCTCCTGGACTTTGTTGATTCCCTTGAGGTACTTGAACATTTCTATTATGTCCCCCGTCCCTCCTTTCATCAAGGGTACACATATTAAGCTCTCTCAGTCTCTCTTCATATGGTTTCTGATGCAGACCCTGCAGCATTTTAGTTGCCCTCCTCTGGACTGCTTCCATCCTGTCTATGTCCTTCTATAGATGAGGTTTCCAAAACTGCACTCCGAATGGGGTCTCACCAACTGTCTGTACAGAGGGATAACCACTTCCCTTTTTCTACTTGTGATGCCCCTTCCTATGCATCCCAGTATCCCCCTGGATCTCCTTACTGACTTCTCACATTGCTTACCAACCTTTAGATCATCTGATATGACTACCCCCAAGTCCACCCTTCCATTTTTGTTGTCGTTAGTACCTCCCCTGCTATTGTGTACTCTTCTCCTGGGTTTTTGTTTCCCAGGTGCATTACTTTGCACTTCTTTGCATTGAATCTAAGTTGCCATATGTCTGACCATTCCTCCAACCTTGCCAAGTCCCTTCTCATCCTATCTACCCCCATTGTGTATCAAGTTATCAGTGAACTGCTGGTTGATTATTACATAGGGTAGTTAAGTCAGTCTTATATAGGTGTTCCACTCTTATTAGAGCAGTACTTATTGTTAGGCAGATTAGTTATTATTGTTCACACATACACTTCCTGTGGCTATTGTTGTCAAGCCAAAATCTCTCTTGTGTATGGAGGCATAGCATCTGTTAGCTCTTGGATCATAAGGCATAGTAGATTCCTCAAGTGGTAGTTTTCAGTAGGGCACCAAGGTCCACTCTGGTAGAATATCATGGAGCAAGCCCTGCAGTTTCTGATATACGGCTAAGATGCCTCCAGCTACTATATGAGGTCTGCGTCTCATGTCATGGAACGTAAAGGGTCTAAACCACCCTATTAAAAGAACCAAAGTGTTACAATATCTGTGTTCCTTGAACACAGACATAGCTCTCTTGCAGGAGACACATCTCCTTTATAAATCCACTCCTTGGCTCAAGAAATCGTGGGTCAGTACTATGTTTGCTAGCTCTTCATCTACTAAAACAAGGGGGGTAGCTATTTTAAATCAGAAGGCGAGCAATTGGGTGATGGAAGAGTCCCGAGTGGACAAACAAGGGAGGTGGGCAATAGTTAAATTAAGATCTGGCTCGGACGGTCTGATAGTGTGCAATTTGTGCGCTCCAAATATAAACCAAGTGGAGTTTTTTACAAATTTAAGCCAGGCTATTGCTGGATTAACACAGTCAGACTCAACTATTCCCTTGATAATAGGAGGGGATTTTAACGTAGTACCGGATATATTCTTGAATAAATCCCAGCCCACCCTACAGGCACACACGAAGGCAGAGGCTGCACTCCAAGAGATGATAGCAGAATGGGGCTTAGTGGACGTTTGGAGGAGTGACTACCCCTCTGGCTGTGATTACACATACTACCCCTCCCCACATGACACCCATAGTCAGATAGACTATTGGTTAGCTAACCCGCTAGCCTAGAGTGGCATCACAAATACTGACATAGGCAGTATACTTATTTCAGACCACGCACCAGTGTCGTGCACCTACACTGCCCCTGGGAACTGTAATAGAGGTACAAGATGGAGGTGCAACCCCTTGTTAGTCTGTGACCCTGAATTCCAAAAAAGAATGCGGGAAGTAGCTCAGGAGTATTTTACTTTTAACAAGGTGGGGGATGTCTCAGCGAGTATGATCTGAGAGGCTTTTAAAGCCACTCTGAGGGGGCATATCATTGCCTTTGCTGCATAGAAGAACAAAACCCAGAAAAAAGAGATAGAGATGCTACAAGCAGAACTTGCTGACTTAGAGGGCCATTTTAAGGCATCCCAAATCACTACTGCGACATCTAGGGACCCCTCTTTGATAAGACATATAGTGGGACTCAAATATCGAATAAATTCACTACTACAGCATAAGGCAGAATGGATCTGGCTTAAGGTGAAGCATCGGTATTGGGAAGGGGTGACAAAGGGGGGAGGCTCCTTGCCTTCCAGTTAAGAAAACAGCAAGCATCTGCAAAGATCCATGTTCTACGTACTCCTATGGGCTCAGTGGTTAGTGACTCGAAGGGGATTAATGAGACCATGAAAAACTACTATCAGACAATATATCAATCCAAATCCATATATTTGAGAGAACAGCTTGCACATAAGCTGTGTCAGTTTTGTCAGGGGTTTGCACTGCCCTCACTAACCCAAGAGCAAATTGATCTCCTGGACCGTCCTATAGTAGAGAAAGAAGTGCGGCAAGCGCTATTCCATATGGCCAAAGGAAAAGTCCCTGGACTGGACGGAATGACCGTTGAATTATATCAAGCTCTAGACCAAGAAATTATGAACCCTCTGCTGCTTGCTCTGCAATGTGCCCACTCTACAGGCTCCCTTCCCACCACAATGAATAAGGCTTTAATTATGGTCCTACCTAAAAAATCTGATGACTCCCTGAACTGCGCTAATTTCTGCCCCATATCACTATTGCCGGTGGATACAAAGATTCTGGCTAAAATATTGGCTACTAGATGGCAAAATATTCTCAACTCAATTATTCACCCATCTCAGGTTGGCTTCATGCCTGGAAAGGTAGGCTCTGACAACACCTGATTGTTGCTGAACCTGAAGTGGGTGGCAAGCTGAGCAAAAATTCCCATGGCTGCCTTAGCTGTAGATTTTGCAAAGGCCTTCAATTCGGTAGAATGGAATTACCTCCATGAGGTTCTTCGTGTATATGGATTTGGTCCCCAATTCTGCTCATGGGTTTCGACTCTCTATAACTCCCCCAAAGCAAAGATCCTTACTAATTCTACTATCTCCCCCTCCTTTGCACTTTATAGGGGTATACGTCACGGCTGTTCCCTATCCCCCTTACTTTTTCTAATTGCTTTGGATCCCCTAATCTGTGCGATTGACAATAAGAAGGGGTTATCAAGCATATCCGTGCAGGGTAGGGAGTATACTGTGGCTGCCTATGTGGATGACTTATTGATTACCCTGTCTCGTACCCAAGAGTCACTACCAATACCCTCTCAGTTCTTACAAATTTTGTGGAGCTATCAGGGCTACAGGTGAATCAACAAAAGATTGTGCTTGCCCCGTTGAACCCACTCTGCCTACCGGAATGTCTTCATTGCACAGAAAAGGCCTCTCCCCGAGCATATCTCATTATCATCACACAATCTACAGGAGGGACAGGGAGGGTAAAAGAGGAGGAGGAGTAGCTCTCTATGTAAAGGAAGGGATCAAATCAACAGAACTAAAGAGTAAATAGGGAGCAGATGAGGCACTCTGGGTCACCCTGGAGACAGGAAATGGCACCACAATCCACATGGGGGTTGTACACAGACCCCCATCTCAGGGGGAGGGAATGGACAAGGAAATGATAAAAGTCTTCCTTAAAATGGCAGAAAAAGGGGAGATATTGTTGATGGGGCACCTGGATATGCCAGATGTTAACTGGAGCACCTTTGCTGCAGGCACATCTAAGAGCAGGGTCATTCTTGATATCCTACAGGGGGCATGCCTCAGACAGTTAGTACTGGAATCCACTCGGGAGGGAGCAATCTTAGACCTGTTACTCTCAAATGGGGACATAGAAAGAATCTCAGATTTAGAGGTGGGTAGCCATCTGGGAACAAGCGACCACCAAACAGCGTTGTTCACGATAAACACAGCCATACAATCATGCCATACAAAAGCAAGAGTATTGGACTTTAGGAGGGCTGACTTTGGGAAAATGAGAGAGTGCCTTAGAAAAGCACTAGCAAACATGCAAGAAGGATGGGTGGAGGAACAATGGGGAGTACTCAAAACAGCCATCACAGAGGCAACAAGCCTTTGTGTATTGCAAATCAATAAAACACAATGAAGGAAAAAACTGCTATGGTTCTCAAAAGAGGTGGCAGGGAAGGTTAAGGAGAAAAGGATAGCAATCAGGAAATATAAGGAAACACATAAGGAGCAGGACAGAGAACTTTATCAGTTAAAGCAGAAAGAGGCTGGGAAGGCAGTCAGAATAGCAAATGCCCAAACCGAGGAAAGGATAGCCAATTCTGTTAAGAAACGGGATAAAAACTTTTATAGGTACATTAGGGAGCAAAGAAAGACCAAAGGAGGGATACTGAGGCTTAATAAAGGGGAGGGAATGTGGGTAGAGGGGGACAGTGAAAAAGCAGGGATACTGAATGAATATTTCTGCTCAGTATTCACAAAGGAAGAGGAGGGTGAGGTACCTAAACCAAACAAGAGAAACACTCTGAAGACGGGGGTCAATACCAGTCCATTTACAGAAGAAAGGGTTCTGAAAGAACTAATAAAATTGAAGGTGGACAAAGCAATGGGGCCTGATGGGATTCACCCAAGAATTCTAAAAGAACTAAGGGTAGAACTAGTGACAACGCTGACTACTCTCTTTAACAAATCATGGGAGGATGGGGTGGTACCTGAGGACTGGAGGAGGGCAGATGTGATTCCTCTTCACAAAAGTGGGAGCAAGACAGAGGCAGGAAACTACAGACCAGTTAGTTTGACCTCAGTGGTAGAGAAAATGATGGAATCACTTCTGAAGGAAAGAATTGTTGAGTGCCTAGAGGCCAGTGGGTCTCAGGACCCAAGGCAGCATAGATTCATGATGGGAAGTTCATGTCAGATGAATCTAATAGATTTCTTTGACTGGGTGAACAAAGTAGTAGACCAGGAGGGGCTGTGTACATGGCCTACCTAGATTTTAGCAAGGCATTTGATACAGTCCCACACAAAAGATTAATACACAAGATAGCCAACCTTGGAGTGGGCCCCAAGGTGGTAGCCTGGATAAAAAATTGGCTAGACAACAGTACGCAAAGGGTAGTAGTAAATGGAGTACACAGTGAAGAAAGGAGGGTTACTAGTGGGGTACCGCAGGGTTCAGTACTGGGACCGGTCCTTTTTAATGTCTTTATAAGTGACATTGCAGAGGAACCGGAAGGAAAAGTATGTCTCTTTGCAGATAATACAAAGATCTGCAACAGGATTGATACACAAGATGGAGTGGAAAGGATAAGAAGGGACTTGGCAAGGTTGGAGGAATGGTCAAAAGTATGGCAGCTCAGATTCAATGCAAAGAAGTGCAAGGTAATGCACATGGGAAACAAAAACCCAGGGGAAGAGTACACAATGGGGGGTGAGATACTGACAACAGTAAAAATGGAAAGGGACCTGGGGGTAATTATATCAGATGACCTAAAGGTGGGCAAACAATGTGAGAATGCAGTAAGGAAGGCTGGGGGGATACTGGGATGCATAGGAAGAGGCATCAATAGTAGAAAACAGGAAGTTGTTATCCCTTTGTACAGACAGTTGGTGAGACCCCATCTGGAGTACTGTGTGCAGTTCTGGAGACTCCATCTCTGCAAAGACATAGACAGAGTGGAGGTTGTCCAGAGGAGGGCAACCAAAATGGTGCAGGGTCTGCACCGGAAGACATACGAAGAAAGACTAAAGGAGCTTAATATGTATACCCTTGAGGAAAGAAGGGAGAGAGGGGACATGATAGAAACTTTCAAGTACCTCAAGGGAATCAACAAAGTCCAAGAGGGTAGCATCTTTCAGAAAAGAGATGCAAGAACACAAAGGGCAAGTTGAAGAGAGAGGGGGACGGCTCAGAGGTAATGTAAGGAAGTATTTTTCATGGAGAGGGTTGTGGATGCATGGAACAGCCTCCTGAGGAGGTCGTGGAGTCAAGAACAGTGGAGGAATTCAAGAATGCATGGGACAGACATAAGGCAGTCCTAGTGGGGGGTAGGAGGAAGTAAGCTGTTGGTTAATTAGGATCTGCAGCTTATCTGTTAGGTAGGAAAATGGGCAGACTATGTGAGCCAAGCGGTCCTTATCTGCCATCAAATTCTATGTTTCTATGTTTCTGTCTTTCCCAATATGCCTGGCGTCGCATCATGATTCTGTCAAATACCTCTAAGAATGATTGGGCATCACTCCTGGCCTACGCAGAGTTGTGGCGTAACACCTTTATAACATTAGAGGGACAACCCCTTAATTGGTTTACCTGGGAAACGAAAGGAATATGTTATGTGAGGGATCTCATGATGCCTGGATTGAATACATTATTATCCTTTGACCAGCTGAAAAAAGACATTTAACCTTCCAAATACTGACTTTTGGTGGTATCTTCATATACGCAGCCTTATATATGCCCTTTCCTCTCAGATACGAGCAAATAACAAGTGGAAGTGGCTTTCCACTCTACATAAGGAAACGTCCTCCCCGGGGGCACATAGGTAAATTCTATGCTATAGGCAGAGACTCCTTACTGGACACTACCGAACACTGTACAACTCGATGGGAGCTAGAGATGGGGATAGCAATACCAGGGGGCCAGTGACCATCACATGGCATGGTTCAATTTGGCTACTACATCTAAATCATCCCATTCCAAGGCAAAAAATATGGGACTTTCGAGGAGCTGACTTTGATAAGATGGCCAACAGAGTTAAGCTAGCCCTGGCAAAAAGAAACACAGGTGAGGGGGTACAGGCAAAGTGGGCAAGCATTAAGGATGCAATACTTGAAGCAACATCCCATTGTGTTAGACAGAAAAGGAAGTGCAAAAGAAGAAGGAAACCATTTTGGTTCTCAAATACAGTAGCAGAAAAGGTCAGAGCCAAAAGGCTGGCCTTCAGGAAATATAAGGGAACACAGCGGATGAAGATAGGGAGGCATACCAAACTGCCCTAAGGGAAGCAGGGAAGGCAGTAAGGCAGGCAAAGTCCCAAACTGAGGAAACACTAGCACGAACTGTAAAAGAAGGTGACACGACTTTCTATAGATACATTAGTGAAAGGAGAAAGTCCAGAGGGGCTATTGCTAAGCTTAATGGAGAAAAGGGAGCATGTGAGGAGGAGGACCCTGTAAAGGCATCTATCCTAAATAGATACTTTTGCTCAGTATTTACTGAAGAGAAGGTAGGGCAGGGCCCACAGCTCAGCATCATGGACACGGGGGGGGGAGGGAGGTGAGCACTACTCCCTTCACAAAAGAAAGCATCCTACAAAAGCTTGCTAGGCTCAGGGTGGATAAGGCAATGGATCCTGATGGCATTCAACCCAGGGTACTTAAGGAGCTAAAGGTGGAACTAACAGAGCCATTAGCAGAACTGTTTAGTGAGTCTCTGAGCACAGAAGAGGTCCCAGAAGACTGGAGAAGGGCTCATGTGATCCCGCTCCACAAGAGTGGTAGCAGGGAGGAGGCGGGGAACTACAGACCAGTCAGTCTTACCTCAGTAGTGGGCAAGATTATGGAGGCACTCTTAAGGAAAGGATAATGCTACACCTGGAATCCATAGGGCACAGGATCCAAGACAGCATGGGTTTACAAAGGAAGGTCCTGTCAAACTAATCTCATAGATTTCTTTGACTGGGTAACCAGAGTGGTGGGACCAAGGGGAGCAGTTGAAGTCGCCTACCTTGACTTCAGCAAAGCTTTTGACACTGTTCCACATAGAAGATTGATAAATAAGCTGGGTAGGTTCGTGTGGTCAGAAGTTGGTCAACTGGGTGGCAAACTGGCTGACGGGCAGAAAACAGAGAGTGGTGGTAGATGGTATACAGTGAGAAGAGATGCAAGTCACAAGTGGGTACTCAGGATCAGTCCTGGGGCCAGTCCTTTTCAACATCTTCATTAGTGACCTTGCAGATGGACTAGAGGGTAAGTTTGTCTGTTTGCAGATGACACCAAGATCTGCAACAGAGTAGATGATCCAGATGGGTGTGCAGAATGAGAAGAGATCTGGATAAACTAGCAAAATGGTCAGAAGAGTGGCAACTGGGATTTAATGCAAAGAAGTGCAAAATCATGCACATAGGGAAGAGAAACCCTGAAGCCACCTATAGGCTGAGAGGGGAGTTGCTAGCAGTCACAAAGGAAGAAAGAGACTTGGGCATCATCATCACTGATGACCTGAAATCATCCAAGCAGACCTCTAAAGCAGTAGGTAAGGCTAGGGGGGTGTTAGGGTGTATTAGTAGGGGTATCACAAGTCGTAAGAGGGAGGTAATAATCCCTCATTACAAGACACTAGTTAGGCCCCATCTGGAGTACTGTGTGCAGTATTGGAGGCCAAACCTTCACAAAGACATTAACCAAATTGAGGCAGTCCAGAGAAGGGCAACCAAAATGGTGCAGGGACTGCATCAGAAGACATATGAGGACAGATTAACAGAGCTCAATATGTATACCCTTGAGCAAAGGAGGGAGAGAGGTGATATGATCGAGGCATTCAAACACCTTAAGGGCATTAACAAGGTGAAAGAGTCTAACATGTTTAAATATAAGAAAAATAGCAGGACAAGAGGAGACAGCATGAGATTAGAGGGGGGCCTATTAAGGGGAATGTGAGGAAATTCTTTTTCATAGAAAGGGTGGTGGATGCATGGAATGGCTTACCACAAGAAGTGGTGGCTATGAATACAGTGCAGGGCTTCAAACAGGCATGGATAGGCATAAGGGAGCAATACAAATGACTATGAATAGATAGGCCACTGACAGAGCAAAGGCCGATGGCACATTTATAAGGTAGAAAAAGAAATGGGCAGACTGGATGGGCCTTGCGGTCCTTATCTGCCGTCAACTTCTATGTTTCTATGTTTCTACCGAGCTCCACATGGGCTGGGTGCCTTCAAAACGTACATAGGTTATATATGGATGCTAAGAGTCAATTAATACAGTTAAAAATCTTGTTGGGATGGTACAGAACCCCAGCCGTTTTATGTGCAGCAAGATTATTGCCACACTCAGACTGTTGGAGATGCCAGCAACCGGGATCCCACCTTTTTCACATAATGTGGGAATGCTGACAACTTTCTGACTTTTGGGGGCAGTTAGGTGAGATTGCTGCTTAGTTTTAGGCATAAGGGACCTCCAGCTTGATCCCAAATTGCTGCTGGGGGACATGTCTAGTCTCCTTACACTCCCAAAGGCTTTAAGAGAGTGGGTCATGGTAGCTCTACTAGAGGCTAAGCGGCTTCTTCTAATGCAATGGAGACAAGTCAACAGTCCATGTATAAGACAATGGCATGCAGCTGTAGCTAAATTGGCACTGTTGGAAAGGCTGACCTATGCTCATTGAGGCCAACTGGTTCACTTCCATAAGAAGTGGAACTCTTATTTTAACTAGCCACTATGCGGAACCCCCCCCTGAGGAACTCTACTCCTACTAGTCATTAGATGTGCTGTATTAGATGATCCAGATGTCTAGCATGAATGAGTAGATATAGTTTAAGGAGGATAGGATATATTTATGTGAATGTATTGTCTATGGGGACAGGGGGTCTACAGCGGGTACTACTCTAGAAATGGCTTGCATTAGCAGGTCTTTTTGTCACACCAGAGTGCAAGGCTCTTCAGGTGCTGGGCTGAATGGTAATTAAAGTTAACCTCAATAACATCCGATGAAATAACTGGAGATTACAACTTTGTAGAAGAAACCATGGGTTCCCATTTAATAACAAAATTAATGAGCACTCCATGGAGCAGAAGATAATTAGGTTGAGGTAGGCAGCACTTACCTTGGACCGCTATGATCCCATATTTCGCATTACAAACAGTTTACATGAGTAGATAGTTCACAAATTTCCCCTGGGGTGTGAATTGAACATCTCCAAATTCCAGCAGCTTTAATCCCCAGATACTCCTTGGGCTGATATGGCCCCTCTTCTCCTCTTTACCCTTTACTCACTGGTATCTCTTCCCACAGAACAGGCTGGCCTCTCACCTCGGGGCCACCAGCAATGTCCTGTGTCCCATCTCAACTGGCTCACTGAGACTTCTGCACATGGACCAGGCTGCCCTCTCAAACTGGGGCCAGTTGCTCCTTTTCAACTTCCATGATGGCTTTGATCGCTTTCCTTGAGTGGCTATCCTCACAACTTAGGGTCAACATGTCTCCGAACTGTGACAAGCAGCGCTTCATCCCTGCTCTGTCTACTCTCACTCTCCATGGGGCTTCAGAGCTGGAAACTCCCTGAGAAAACCTTCTCAATGTCTTTCTACTTGGCTCAGCCTCATGCTTCACATCCAGGTGGCAGTCCCAATGGGTAATCTTGCTTCAGTCCCACTGGGGTGGCATATCTTGGGGTCCCACATAGGGCTCCAAACTTCGGCTGTCACCACATCAACCCACCGGCTCTCTCCCTCTTCTCTGTGGCATTAAATAGCCTGCTTCAGCTAACCATAGTGGGCAATTGCCCCCACTTCTGTTCTCGCTTTTGAACTCCCTTTGCAGCCACATACCCTCACTTATATTCAACCTGCCCATGGAGACCTCCCATCCAGCAGCAAGTGCCAAGGGGAGGCACAGAATTGATTCTTAGCTTACCAGGTCTAACTGTTCCCACTTATTACCTACTGAAGCATGAGCTGTACCCTGCCTTAGGCTCTACGCCCACCGGCGGGGGGCTGTTACACTTAAATATATTTTCATTGATCATAATAATTAATTTTTAACTGGACCATGGTAGCCGCATCATTTGAGTTTTCTACCCTGCAACTCTGTGCATATTTAAACTACTGTTGCATGCTAAATAATGATAAGACACACATGGCAACTCTGATATCTGGAATTATCCAAAATTACATCTCTTTTATCACTGAAATTTGCAAAATTCCATATACTGAAATCACTGGCCTTACTTATAAAAAGAGAATTTAGGAACTAGGTCACCATAAGTTGGATAGGAGAAGGGTGAGGGGTGAACTAGTTTTGGTGTACAAGGCATACAAGGACTGAGGGCTGATGGTATGTCTTGAGCCTCTGTATCAGGGAGAACAAATAGCATGCATGTGGAAATGAGCACCAGCAGACAGGGGAACACAAAAACATAGAAACATAGAATTTGTCAGCAGAAAAGGTCTGCTTGCCCCACGCAGTCTGCCCAGATGGTCCCTGCCTAGTTTGTCTCCACAGACCCTAACCAGCCTCTGGTGACTCTCCTTCTTCCCTCTGTTCCCTGTCTATTTGCTAATATTTTCCTAAATCTATCCCATGCATGCAAGTCCCTTATTATTTTCACTTACACCACTTCTGCTGGCAGTCTGTTCCTGCTGACATCTACTACTCTTTCAGTGAAGTAGTACTTCCTCATCTCCCTCTTAAACTTCTTCCTTCCAGATTCATTGTATACCCTCTGGTTCTGGTGTTCTTTTTCATTTGAAAGAGACTGTCCTGCACCTTGTTCATCCAAATGAGGTACTTGTAGGTCTCTATCATGTCCCCTCTCACTCTTCTTTCTCCTAGGGTGTGTGTGTTGAGATCCATTGGTCCCAACTTGTAGGGCTTTTGATGCAACCCCTGCATCATTTTAGTTGCCCTCGTCTACATTGCCTTCACCCTGTCTATGTCCTTTCTGAGGTGTGGCATCCAGAACTGGATGCAGTACTCCAGGTGGGATCTAACACCACCTCCCTCCTCCTGCTGATGATACCTCTGCCTATGCATCCCAACATCCCACTGGTCTACCCATTGCATTGTCACACAGCCCTGCTACTTTGAGGTCATCAGATATAATAGCCCCAAGGTCTCTTTCCTGCTTAATGACTGGCAGTCCCCCCCATCCTATACTTAGCTTCTGAGTTTCTATGCCCTAGGTGCATTATTTTGCACTTTTTGGCTTTTGGGAACATTTTGAAGCTGAAAAAAGATGATGTTGGCTTATTCATAGAGCTGGCATCATGGAATGCACTCCCATAGGTAGTAGTGGGTAGGAGGACATAAATGTAATTCAGAAGGAAATAAGATCAGTTTGGGACTGAAGAGGGTATTGAGGGGTGTAATTCACTGAAACAGTGACAGATAAAAATGGGCAAATGCTTACTTTTGTCTGGTACTCATACTGTATCATTATAAATTGCTTTTCACTGGATTTGCAAACCATGAAAATGTCTCAAAGTAATTTGTTCGGTAATGTTAACTAAATGTGTGCTAATCATGGGAAGGGGCTGTAGGTGGTTGAGAAAAAAAACACTTTATGTCTACCACAGAAAAAAAAGTTTACTGTAGGGGATGAGGTTTTGTGTAAACCTACAAAATTATTTTGGGTGGTAGTAGGACGTTACTGAATCTGAAGTGAAAATTCTGCAATTATAAAACTACTAAAAACAAGATGGTTGTGGCTAAGGTCAAGAGAGAAACAAAATGTACCGTTACATCTGTTGTTTTCGCTACAAATCTCAGGAATGTTTACTTGGATTTTAAATTTAACTTGTGCTAATTTTATTATGGGAGTTAGCTTTGTGCTTTCAGTTTCTGTTTTGCTCAGAGTATGTAATTTGATTAAATAAGTGCTTCTCACGCTAAGCTAGTTATAGTAAGAGGCAAGGTTTTTCAGATCTGGTAGATGATTAATTGAGTTTTTTTTTGTGCTCAACTATTTATCAGGTACATGTCAGCTGTGTACTTGAACTTGCAGTTCCATGGCAGATCAGATCTCAAGCAGTTTCCCATGGTGTTGCCCTTCAGTATACTGTACACCCCTTAATTTTAAATAAAGGACTTCTTGGTGATTTGCCACTCCAGTGTCACTGGGTTATTTAACATTTTGACAAAAAGAGTGAGGGAAAATGAGCCTTCTGAATTTGTTAAAAGTTGTCTTTTTTTAGCTTCTGTAGACACAAAGGGCTGGATTTTACCTTATTTTTGGCACGGCTGCTCCAAACACCTTTTCTGCAACTGCGCCCGATTTTAGTTGGTTACATACAGTTGCAACACTTTATTTATTTTTTTATTTATTGGAGATTCTGAAGTACCTTTGAGTGAAAGACTCCTTTACAAAGGTTCCACGTCACAAATATTGCATACGAGAAGAGAGGTTATGCGATTTACAGCAGCCTGAGCCAAACATTTGGTGCAAGCCCCATAAAAAAGAGTAACCAGGATTGCTGCAAGCTAGATCAGAAAACATTGGTCCAACTTGTGGCAATTGGTGCAGGGGATGGAAAATCCCAATCAACAGCTAGGAGAACGACGTACGCCCTGTGTGCAATTTGTTTGGTGCATCCAGGGCTTGTGCCATTTGGGAGGTTTTGAAAATCTGGCCCAAAGTCTCTAAAATAACTATGATCTTGAAAATGTATTTCTTGCCCAGCTTCTTGACGTGGTATTTTCAAGAATGTTTTGTGTTGATAAATTTTGTTCTTGGTTTGGTAGTGCAGTTTGGGTACTCTGTAGCAGCTTTTACACTATGCTGGAAAAACAGCAGCCATGAACATTCTTATTTCCTGGTAGAGGGATTCTATATGTCTAGCTATCTGAAGTACACCAAAGATACCATACAGGTTCTGAAGGCAGTTGGATGATGAACGCTGCTAGTGAAGTACTTAAACATCATGGACAGATTTTCAAAAGAATCTGCCCAAGATGTGTCTGACTCTGTTTTTAAAGCAGAAATGCATCTAAACCTGTTAGATCATCTATTAGGGGGCCTAACACCATCCAAAGTCTGCATCCAAAAATGGACACAAGTGCATCCAAAATTGACACAGGTGTGAGTTGTGTCCAAATTGGTCACAACTGCATCCATTTTTTGTCACAAATTGTGGCTTTGTGTCCTAAACAGATGCAGTTCCTGAAAACAGCAGCGGTGTTTGCTGGACACAAGTGAATGGATGCAGACACAGCACACATTAGTGTCAACGTCTAGCTCTTGTGACCCCCTACATTATTACGAGGGCTGTGCACCCTTTGTACAGTATGCAATGTTTTCCTGCATAAAGTTGTTACTGATGTGCTATATTAGTATTCTCCAGCACCATCCACTTATAGAAGTGATCACTCCGTGTGACATGTGGGAGTGCAGTATGAAAGGGGCATGGCATTAAACATTGTTTTTGACATTGCAGGCAGTGTGGTCTAGTGCTTGACCACCAGCTTGGGAATCAAGAGATTGCAGGTTCAAACCACATTACAGCCAGTTACTCACTGTGTAACCTTCTGCAAGTCCCATAATGACTCAGTTTACCAGTCCATCCAGGTGTGAAAATAAGTAGAAGCAGGACCCTACTTAAAATAAGATGTTGGGCTATCCTGGGTAAACAAATGGTAAAATGAAAACAAAATACCTCTTTTTATGGGCCCCACAACAGAAACTTTGTGAAGGCATAGTCCTCCCTGAGTTTTTTTACAGAAGCAGTTTCCTTCTGCCCAACACACAGCGTGCCTATACAGTCACTACACTACCAGTCTCTATCATATCTTGTAAAGCACTTTGGGATACAATGTTTTATAAATAGCGCTATACACTGTAAATGCAAATTTCTCTTCATCTTTTCTGATGCATACTGCGACAGATATTTTATCATATATCCTAAAATGTTTAGCATGAATTCTTTATTTTTTATTTGCCCCTGTATCCCCCCAACAGATCTGACTGACTGCATCACAGCTCTGCTCCTCACTGAGGACCATGGTCTCCTCCTAAGGCCCTGCCAAGTCCTGCTCATAGCTTGACTACAGAGGGTGTTGGATAGCTGAGTACAGTGCATACTCCAGCCTGCCCTCTGGCAGAGGCTGGCAATTGCTCAAGTCCCACTTCTAGAGGCAGTAGTTCAAGACATATGTCTTACCTTGGTTCACAGCTCACTCTCTCAAACCAAGTCCCTCTACACCAGCAGCATGGCTGGCAGCATGCCTCAGGCATGGGACCACAAATACCCTCTCAAAAGGGGAACATCCTATCTTCTGTGGGATTTCCCTGCCTGTGCCACAAGGCTGCCAGGGACTCCCCCTGAGGGGAAGCTCATCAAGGTTCCCACACTATCAAAGTGCATCTCTTACATACTTCCAGGACTTAATAGCAATCTACACTGAATGCCCCTAGATCCCCCATTCCTTGGGATCTCTCCTGCTGCCATGAGCCTGCCTCTGGAGGCTTCCAGGTTGACTGGGCATCGAGATGAGTTGGTCTCAAAAGTCTGGATCCATTGGCAACTGCATTGTGTGAGGCACTTGCTGCCTCAGGCAGTCTTGCACGTAGCCATAGGCAAGTCACCTTCAGGGCACTTTGGCACCCATCTAACACTGGCACTCCAAGCTCCTCCCACTGGACTCTAGTCAGAGGATCTACCAATCAGTATGCTCCAGGCCTGATATTGTAGTAACCAACCCCTCACCCTGTAGTGCTTGGGAGAGGGTGGTGTTATTTTTTACACCCTCCCTACTGAGAAATTAATTCCATTTGTGGAAATAGCAGAAGTGGGCTGATGCACTTATCCAATCGCACCACACAAGGGGGTCAACTATTCCCATCCTTCTCCCAACAACCACTGTGGGCACCTTTGATGCTTCTCTTCCCATTACAGAAACCTCTAAAAAATGTAAACTTACAAAATAACCCAACTTGTATACTTGTGGAGTTCCTAAAACCCCTTTTTTCAGTGGCTTGGGCCCACCTCGGTGGAGGGGGGTCGTATCTGAAGTCCACTAAGTCTCCCCAGGGTTCTGTATCACTCTGTCGCATGTGTACCACACATTAGGAACTTGCCCTTCCAACATACATGAGATGTGGTCACAAGCCAAAAGGCTTTTCTCTTCCTCAGCAGTAATACGCCTTGAGGATGTCATACCGGCACATCCCCTACAACAGACAGGTGAAGTTAATCAAATCTTCACCCATGTGACATATGATATGTAAACTTTTTTGTCATTATCAGATATACTGTACATGTGATTGGTTAGGAGGACTGAGTATCCCATAGGATATTTTCCTTCTCAGATGAGTATGTTTGTGAGCTCCGCTCCGCTACTGCCACCTGGGTGACCACAGATGGTGGTGTAAGCTGGAGCCATAATAGGTGAGTGGGTGCCTCCGGGGAGTAACATGAGCACTCTAGTGTACTTATAGTATGTCACTCTTTGTTTTAAGCCATGAGTCACCCAAGGAAACAGAACACAGGAAAATGCCACCTGGGGCTGCACAGAATGACAGGGAGAACCTCTGCAGGCCTTATTCTGCCTACTGAGCACCCTACCTCCACCCTGGCTAAACTCCCGTGTGGTTTTGGGAATCAAAAAGGCCCCAACACAGGGGGTAAACCGTGAGGCATTAGAGGTAGGTGGTTAAGTCCCAGAAATGGCAGGTGATGGGGTTGGGGGAGTTACCAAGGACTGGGGCCAACTGAGCAGAAGGGGTGCAAAACGAAACAAAACAAAAGATATATATGTGATCATCACTTTGCTGTTAATTATTTGTAAGCAAAAAATATTACATCATCTTCATATGCATTATCAGTTTTGTATGGCAGACTCACTACAGTATTGCTATTAATAACATTCCTGTGCATTATGCTGTTATCAGACTCATTACTGTATGCTGTTTAGTAACATAATGCATTGATTGGTGTGTTTGTGAGAGATGGATAGGCCCCTATGTCTAGGGATTTTTGGTGGCACTTCTTGTCAGAAGAACACCTGCCTCATTAAGTGAAACACTGTACTTCTCTCCTTTACCATGTCATGATGGGTCAGGGGAAATCAAGCACAATGACAGGGGTAACACTAATGTGAGACTATTCAGAAACAACTGTCCACACAGGGAGCTGGGATCAAGCAGGTAGCATGTTTATTACTGCACTGTAGGTACATAGCATGTGCAAAGACATTTTCCTCACCAGTCAGTCAGTATCGTTGCTTCATTTCTTTAGTCATGTTCAGTACTATCAAACATGTTCTATACACACTGCACAGTCTTGTACACCCTTTCAGTTCTGGTTACTGTGCCTTGCTTTAACTGGGTTCTGCTGCTGCTTCTCTTAGATACAATCAGTCTCCCTTTTGGGTCTCTGGATCACTTGCACTCCCAAGACCATATGCACAGTGGCACCCTCCCAAGCTGGGTGAACACTACCCTGGTGGCAACTGCACTGGCATGTGGCTACTGTGCCCACACGTGGCATCAAACAGACTAGTATATCGCCATTATGGTGTACTCCTAATTTATAGTAGTTTGAACGTCCATGTGTGCCTCCCTTCTGGCATCACAATGATAGCCTTAGTTGCCCAGTTACTGCAGACACCCTGTGCCTGCCCCCATCCCAGGGGCTTAACAACCCCAACTCTTGCCAAGCTCTCTATCCTGATGTCCATTTTCAATTACCATTGTTACATTTTTACTTTCAGGCAGCTAGTCCTTTAGTAAGTAGTACATCTTTTTAATCATAAAAAATAAGGGAAGCATTCAATTGAGCATAACTCATTTACAGTGAAGTCCCAAGTATCAAAAAACATGCAACATCAAACATCAGTTTCAAAAGACATAACAATCGACATGATCACATTACAGTATAAAAATATATAAATTATACGGCAAGGAGCATTATATCAAGTATTTGGTTGGTTAGTAGATATCACATTGTCTACAATTAAATTGGCTACTAGCCTATCCCAAGTACCATTTATACATGTCAGAAAAATGTTTCTGATTCTCATCCCTTAAACGTACAGAAATTTTATTCCAGAGAGTCATCACTCTAAAAGGAACAGCTGTTTTACCAATATTCAAATTACATCTTGGGATTAGATAATGCAACCCGTGGGCACACCTAAGGTTATCCTTCAAACTTCTGGGAGGAAACAATTGAAAGATATAATTGGAACTTCTTTCTTCCAAATTTGAAACATAAATTTAAGGAGATGAAGATTCCTGCACTCAGAGGGCTGAACCCAACCCAAAGTGGTAAACAAAAAACACCTATGGGTCCTATTAGGGACTTCCAGGATAAATCGAGCCATTCTGTGAAACACCATATCTACCCTATCCAATAAAAAAACAGAGGCTCCTCCATAGAGGAGATCCCCATAGTCTAAATTAGGCATTAATAAAGAATCCACAACTTTTAAGCGAACATCCCTGGACATATATCTCTTAAACCTATATAGGGCCCCCAATTTCTTATTTAAACCCATTATCATATTATTTATGTGACAGGACCATGATAAGTTACAATCTAACCAAAGATCAAAATATTTATAGTGATCCCCTTCCGTTAAGATAGTACCATCCAAAGTTGTTATATTCAGGCCTAATTTCTGATTTATAGCCTGCTTATTCCTAAATACAACAACCTGGATCTTCTTAGAATTTAATACTAAAAAGTGCTTTTTAAAGAAATCCTAAACCTGATCAAAAGCTGACTGAAGTTTGGGTTTAATCACATCTAAGGTAGGATCTTCTACAAAAATTATCATATCATCGGCATAAAGACGATACCCTATGTCTGAAGAATCAAAACTAAGATTATTAACATAAATATTAAATAACAATGGTCCCAAGATTGACCCTTGTGGGACACCATTTAACATATCAACTAAGTTAGACCTAAATGGACCAATCTCAACAAATTGTTTCCTCCCAATTAAATAAGACGAGAACCAATTAACAACTTGGAAAGATAACCCGATCTGACTGAGTCTGGACAGTAGCACCTCCTGGTTCAAAGTATCAAAAGTTTTAGAAAGGTCTATAAATAATGCTCCAACCATTTGTCTCCTGTCCAGGCTCTGCTGCAGATCGCAAGCCACCTTAACCAATGCAGTATTAGTACTGTGTTGGGATCTAAAGCCAGACTGATAAGTAGACATTCTACCATTAAAATCCAAATATTCTCTCAGATGGACAGAGACAATTTTCGTGAGGATTTTAGAAATCTGTGACAGGAGTGAGATGGGCCTTTAATTGCCCAGCTCGTTCCTGTCACCACCCTTGAAAATAGGTTTTACTCTAGCCACCTTCCATCCCTCTGGAAAACCACCACAATTACAAGAAAAAATTGAAGATGAGAGCCAAAGGTTCAGCTATACAAGGGGTAGCATACCTAAGCAGTCTGGATGAGATCCAATCAGGTCCAATTGCCTTATAAATATCCAACCCCAGCTATTCGGTCAGCACTTCTTCTGGTGAAATATGATGAAAACTAAAGAACCCTGAGGCCTGCTGCTTAGATGAATTATCCCCCCCCCCAGTTGACATGTGGTCCAGTTGGACATCCCCTGAATGTACAGATGAAACCACCTTACTAAAGTGTGAATTGAAAATATCTACAAGTTCCCTCCCAAGACGTACTACAGCTCCCTCCACCATGATTTTATTTACCTCATGTTTATTATTTTTCCCTGTTAAATCTGATATAGTCCTCCAAAAATGTTTAGCCTCAGTTTATTATCATTATCTAAGTTACGTCTAACAAACTCCTGTTTAGCTAGCCTAACCTTTGATGTATAAACATTTCGGGCTTGTCTATATGCAAACCAATCATCATCCCTCCCAGTCCTTTTGGCAATACCCCATTTCTTATCTTGGTCTTTCCTGGCCTTAAACAATTCACTATTAAACCATGTGTTTCCCTTGTATCTGGATTGCCTAGATCTCAAAGGTACATGTCTATCACAGACATTCCAAAACTCTGATATAAAAAAATTCCCAAGCATCCGTAGCTGAAGGAATTAAATTCAGCCTAGACCACTGCACATTCTCCAAATCCAACATTAGTAATAAATCATCAGATATTTTAAAGTCTCTCCAAAACATCTTTTGACCTAATTTAGGAGTAATAATACTTAATCTAGTAGTGTAAATCAACTGGTGATCAGAAAATGATTCAGGTAGTACTCCAAGAGATATATAATTCTGTGGAGAATGGATAAACATGAGATCCAAAATAATGGATTTCTTAGGCTCTTGGTGATTAATTCTAATGGGTTCTAATATCAACTGGGTCATTCCCATTTCAACCTGCAAGTCAATTAAGGGATGTATTACTTCTATGTCCCCCAGTTCACATTAAAATCACCAGTAAGTAAAAACTCATGAGAGTCTTTATACTTCTACAAAAATTCTAATAAAAAGTGAAAAGCCCCTGCTTCCACCTTAGGGGGGTTGTAAATTCCCACAAGGAATAGAGTTTTTTTTTATGTAGCACAATAATCTCCACAACCAAAGCTTCTATGCCCTAAGCCAAACTAGGACATACGATTTCCCTGGATGTTAAATTACTATCGGTACAAATAACAATGACCCCCCTTTTTTATTCCTATCCTTCCTGAATATCTGGTAATTAACTTACCCTATAGAATCTTCAGAAACTCTGTTGTTCAACCAAGTTTCTGTAATAATAATTATCCCCGGTTTACACTGTTCAGCCCAGTCCCTAAAAGCATCACATTTCTTTATCAAACTTCTTGTATTAAAATGTACAATATTTAAGCCTCCATGGTTTGATGCATCATTAATCAAAGGGGGACCTGGATTAGGATGAACATCACCACAAATAAGTAGACAATATATAAGAAACATTTTCATTATTCCACTCACTTTAAACCTACCAGTCCTCTTTTACATAATTAAAACACTCCTTGCAATATTAACTTTCCACCTACAGAACAGCTCAGTGAAGGTTCACCTATATATTTATTATCTCCCTTGGGTGCTGTTAATGGGAGTGGATCCACAAACATCCCAGTGACCTCCTTTAAGAGGTGGCCCACCACTACTCCCAGGTGCCTTTCAGGTCTGAATGTGCCTTTTCTTCTCAGGCAGGACTTCTTATCTGGTCCTCCTCATAGCTGGTATCTGTGGGATTTTCCTTCCACATCTGGACCGTGGCTGAGGCCTGAGCCTATTGAGATCTACCCCAGCAGAGACAAATGGAACCCAGACCCTGGGATCCTGCCACCATCCCTGAGCCTGCTGGTCCCTTTGGCTGGTCACAGACTGAAAGCTGGACTCTTTCTCTCCCTCACCCACCTATTGACTGACTTATTGCTTCCTCCCTCAGCTCTCAGCTTGCCTTCCCCTCTTATAATGTAAAGAGGGAAGGGCAAGGTCATGAATATTCATGTCTGAGCTTCCCTCTTTCAGCTGAGACAAGAAACTCAGAACACAAACTCGAGACTCCCTGACTTCATGCTGAGGCCCAGTGGAGAACATATCTCAGGGTCAGGCTCGACCCTTTGAGTGCTGTGTAGTAGACTGCTTCAGGCTGGAAAGAGAGACTGATTACATAGTTTAATAAAGATTTCAGATCTTTTTGCAGGACACCCCTCTGGCTAATCTTCATAATTACCACAATCACGTTTAGTGCCTCGGCACATCTGAGGAGACACACATGCTGGTTCTTCTCATTGCAATTCTGGAAGGGAAGGTATGCCTTTTTGCAGATGACACCAAAATCTGCAATAGGGTAGATATTCTGGAGGGGGTGGAGAGAATGAGCAGAGACTTGAGAAAACCTGAACAGTAGTTGAGAGTATGGCAGCTGGGTTTCAATGAAAAAAGTACAAAATCATTTACCTAGGGCACAGAAACTCAGGGGCAGTGTATAAAAGAGGGAAAGAGGCACTGATGGTCACTAAACAGGAAAGGAACCTTTGGGAATCATACCTGATGACCTCAAGGTGACGGGGTAGAGTAACGAGGCAGTAAGCAGGGCCAGCAGGATGTTTGAAACATAGAAACATAGAATCTGATGGCAGATAAGGACCGCTTGGCCCACCTAGTCTTCCCATTTCCCTACCTACTGCTTAAACTCCAATCCTAATTGATCTGTAGCTTACCTTCTCTTTCCTATCGCTAGGGTAGCCTTCTGTCTATCCCATGCATTCTTGAATTCGGCTATATTTTTGGCCCCTACAATCTCCACAGGGAGTCTGTTCCAAGCATTTACCACCCTTTCTGTGAAAAAATATTTTCTCATGTTGCTCCTGAGTCTCTCCCTTCTAGCCTCATATTGTGGCCACTTGTTCTTGCACATCTCTTTTTCTGAAAGATGCTGCCCTCTTGAACTTTGTTTAGCCCTTTGAGGTACTGGAATGTCTCTGTCATATCCCCCTCTCCCTCCTTTCCTCCAGGGTATACTGTACATATTGAGGTCTTTCAGTCTCTCCTCATATTGTTTCTGGTGCAGTCCTTGCGCCATTTTTGTTGCCTTTTTTCTGGACTGCCTCCACTCTGTCTATGTCCTTTCAGAGATGTGGTCTCCAGAACTGAACACAGTACTCCAGGTGAGGTCTCACCAACTGTCTGTACAGTGGCATCACCACTTCTTGTCTTCCACTGGTGATACTTCTCCCTGTGCACCCCAGCATCCCTCCAGCTCTCCCCACAGCCTTCTCACATTGTTTGACTACCTTCAGGTTACCTGTTATGATTAGCTCCATGTCTCTTTCCAGTTTGGTTGTTGCCAGTACTCCCCCCCCCCCCCATCGTGTATTCCTCTTCTGGATTTTTGTGCCACAAGAGCATGATTTTGCACTTGTTTTGCATTGAATCCAAGCTGCTGCACTCTTGACCACTTCTCCAACTTGCCAAGGTCCCTTCTCATTCTTTCCACCCCCGAGTGTCAACCCTATTGCAGATCTTAGTGTCATCTGCAAAAAGGCATATCTTCCACTCCAGCCCCTCTGCAATGTCACTTATCAAGACATTAAAGAAGACAGTCCCCAACACTGAACCCTGTGGCACCCCCTCCCCAGACTGAACCCCATTTACCACCTCCTTCAGTGTCCTATTGCTCAGCCAGTTCCTGACCCATTTTATCACCTTTGGACCCACTCCCAGACTGTTCAACATATTTACTAGCCTCCTGTGTGGGACAGTGTCAAATGCCTTGCTAAAATCTAGGTAGGCCATGTCTACTGCCCCTCCCTGATCAACTACTGGTCACCCAGTCAAAGAAATCAATCATTTGTTTAACAGGACCTTCCTGCTGTGAATCCATGTTGCCTCAGGTCCTGTTCTCCACTGACATCAAGATATACCACAATCCATTCCTTTAACATTGTTTCCATTATTTTTCTCACCACTGAGGTCAAACTTGACCAGCCTATAACTACCAGCCTCCACCTTGCTCCCACTCTTATGGAGGGGTATCACATTTGCCCTCCTCTGGTCCTCTGGTACCACTCCCTCCTCCAGTGATTTGTTAACATGGGCTGTCAGTGGTGCCACTAGCACCTCTCTTTAGTTCTTTTAGTATTCGCGGATGTTTCTCATCTGGTCCCATTGCCTTGTCCACTTTCAGTTTTGAGAGTTCCTTTTGTACTCTCTCTTCTGTGACTGGACTGGTGTTCACCCTTCTTCCCTGCATGTTTTTTTCATCTAATTGTGGTCCCTCTCCTTCCCCTTCTTTTGTGAATACTGAGCAGAAGTATCTGTTCATTATTTCTGCTTTTTTCTAGGTCCCTCTCTGCACCTTCCCCTTTATTAAATCTCACAATCCCTCCCTTGGGTGTTTTTCTTTCCCTAATATACCTGAAAAGTTTTTTTTCTCCTTCTTTTACTGTCTGGGCTATTCTTTCCTCTTTTTGTGCCTTTGCGTGCCTGACTGCTTTCCCCACCTCCATTTGCTTTACCTGATACAATTTCCTGTCTGCTTCCCTCTGTGTTTTTTTTTATACTTCCTGAATGCCAGCTTTTTTCTCCCTAACCTTCCCTGCCACTTCTTTTGAAAACCATATTGTTTTTTTTTTCCTTTTTGCTGTGTTTACTTGCTTCACACAAAGGCTTTAAGGATCTCCCACTGCCCCTCTATCCTTTTCCCCCCTCCTCCTCTGCCAGGGTTTTTCTGACGCATTCCTTCATTTTTTCAGTCTCTGGTATTGTTCCTTTCCCATGGAAGATCACAAAGATTGTACCTGTCCATCCCCAAATCCTTTCTCAGGGACTTTTCAAATCTTTACTCATGTTCACTTATTGACTTGTCCCAATCCTCACCACCAATAACATCAGTTTGGCCCTCAACCTCTTTCAGTCCCATATTTTTTTTTTTTTTTTAATTTTCTTCTTTATGCCCCTACCTTTACGCCGCCTTTCTGCTCTGGTCACGGACCCTGGAGCCCCGACCACCGGACATCGCCGAATCCCCCTGGTCATCCCTGGCTTACCCCCCAGAGAGCGGGGCCGTGGTACCGACCCCCTTTATCGGCCGCGGAACTGTAACTGGTTAGGAGGAACGGCTCCGGTGGCCAATCAGGGCAATCCTGGGCAGAGCGTCATTTAGGCGCTAGGCAGGATTTATCCCCTATGCTTCCCTCCCTCGAGGGCAGGGATGTGCAATGGCGTAGCGTCCGCCCGCCTCCTCGCCTCCTTACCCCAGGTCGGTGGCGTGAGTTCTCCCAGCCTCCATGGGCTCCTCATCGCTCTGGGTACAGGCAGACCTCCCGGAGAGGAGAGCCGTCTGCGGGAGCTCAATCCTTCTCCCCGGCCGGCCCTCTGACGACCCGGATCCATTCCCGAACCCGGGTCGCCGGCGTCGCAAGCGGAAATCCAACCACTGCGCCAGCGGGCTTCAGTCCCATATTACCAAGATAGACTTATTCCCCACACCAAGAGGAGAGTTAGAGGGACAGCAACCCACTGGCTACATACTGCCTTCTACAAAAACAGGGCCCCTCAGTCCAATATAAATGCTGAGTAACCTTTAAAATCTCTTCTAAAATACAGTACTGGCATTCATATAGACAGCTGCAGAATCAATGCAAAAAGGAAAGTTACTTATCAAAAAGTATTTTCTGTAAAGAGCAACAGCTGACCTCTGCTAGTAACTTACATAGTTTCTGAGGGTACATCTAAGGGCTCCAGGGCAACCCCACCAAATCTACTCAAAAGGACATGGTCCTCGATGGGGATCACTGTAATACTGAAATGACCATGGCCAATATTTTTAGCATCCAGTTCACTGACCTCTCATCCTTCTCTTTCAACTGCCCTGCTGCCCAGGTCATCATCTTCAATCAGCCTCTACCTTTTTCCTCCTTACTCACTCTCCATTTTTTCTGAAAATTGTTTCCAGAAGAGAAGTCTATAAGCTACTCAGCTCCCTACTCCTAGGCACTAGTCCAGGTGCAGATGGATTTGAGCCTCGAATTCTCCTGTTAGGTGCCTACTCACTTGCTCTCCCAATTACTCACATCTTCAACCCCTCTCTTATCTGTGGTATTGTCCCCTTCCCATGGAAGACCACAAATATTGTACCTATCCCAAACATGTTCTGGTCAGAGCTGATAGGGCTGTGCTGAGCTTTTATGAGCACCTCTGGAGTTGCCATGCACAAGATGGCAGAAATGACTGAACTGCGAATGTGCAATATTCATTCATGCACAGTCTGACTCAGTGCCACCACGTTATGCATGGCAGACATCACTGCCACAGATGCAGAAGAAAAAGAAGTTCCCCCGAAATGGGTGTGTTTATGCGGCCAGGGAAGGGGGAAGGGCCACATAAACACAAGTACTGGAGAGTGTGACAGAGCACTGTGGAAGCACACTGGACAGTGGTCTGGTCATGTGCTTCTACAGTACTCTTCTGAGATATGATATTGGCATAACGTCTGCCTGAAGCAGATAGCATGCAAGGTGGCATTTTCTGAGGTGTTACCTGGGTATGGCCGAGAAGAGAAAAGGGCACTCCACACCACAGCTTTTAACAATTGGGTGAAGTAATGGTGCGTGGAGGAGAGCTTTAGCTACATTGGGGATTGGGGACCAGCCTGGCAGGACATGGGCCTCTATAAGGGAGATGGCCTCTATGCTTCCAGGAAGGGGACCACAGCCTGTAGTGGAAGGTCTAAATGCTACTTGGATGAGCATTTAAACTAACCAGGGATGTGTGGAGGTTGTACTATCAAAGGATGTAAAGACAGGTAGCCCAAGATGATGAAGCAGCAAGGAGGAAGGGCCCAAGGAGAGAAAACCTCCCCAGTGCAGGGGCACAGGAAAACAGGGGTAGGAATAAGGTGGAGAACAAGGGGGCTATAAATCAGGATAGCACTCTCTGGGTTTATTTAAGCATCCAACACCAAAGGTGTGTGTGTAAAATTCAGGTTTTACACACAACCTTATGTTTTATTTTATAGAATTGTTGTGGAGCATTTTTTCACCACTGCAATTGTATATGTAACCCCTAGATGGCGCTATCCCAGGGGCTACTACCCCTGCCTGATTTGCCACTAACAGGTTGAGGGGCCTGGATCCGATGGCGGGTGCCTCCACCCAGAGGTCAGGGTTTGCAATAGTTAAACTAACTTGGTCACAACCCTCTGGGACACTGCAACACCCCTTTCTTCCCACTAGTGGCCCACACAGTATATCAGAATTACCTTCACAGTATACACTTACCCCAGGACTGGTTCAGGCACTGGGACCCCTGTAAAATAAGAAGATACAGTGCAACAATCACAGTACAATACTTTAACATAGACAAATACCTCAGGCAGTATAACTTTGCTGAAACAAGCAGCTCTGATTTATTTAGGGGATATAACAAGGACAGGGGGAAATCAGGTTAATTAGCTTATCACTTTACTCATCTACCTATGGCTCTGTGCACAGGCCTATCCCTACCAGTCACTGTCCCTGGGTACCCAAGCCCTAGTGGTTAGTCCAAACCGTGGCAGCTGGTAGGGGCCCTTTCACACAGAGAAAAGAAAAATTAGTTAAACAGTCAGCAGTACAGTAATTCCATTTGGATTCAGTGTGGCAATTCAACAGGGAGCGACCCTGAATTAGTACTCACGACCTCCAAACAAGATAGGGTCCTTCAACGTCAGCAGGGCTACTCTTGAGCTCCACGAGACTCCTCACACATTTATATGACAAACTGCAACAGGCAAAAGTCCTTTAATGGCAGCAGGATTCACTTGAGCTACACAAGCCTCCTCACACATTTATATGGTAAACAGTAACAGGCAAAAGTCCTTTAATGACAGCAGGATTCACTTGAGCTACACAAGCCTCCTCACACATTTATATGGTAAAAAGAAAGTACTATACCAGGCAGGCTGCTTCTCTATCCCGATCGCAATTACTGCACAATACCGGAGAACACACAGCAGATTCAGTTCCTTACAGACCGAGCGCAACTCAGCAATTTCTCCAGTCTTCTACAGGGTGAGCCTGGTTTCACTCTTCAGATATCCTTTGATTCTCTTCACAGGACGGATTCAGTCCTAACAAGCAGTTACACAAGCTGCAGACCGAACTCGGGCCTTACACACGCTTCCCGACTAAAACTGCACACCGAAAAGCACAGGGCTCCTTCCTCTTCACTGCCAGAGCTCAACTGAAACTCCAGCAGACAAAACTGGGCACTTCCTTTGAGTTCCTCCCAGTTCTTGGCTGGATTGGCTGTCACTCACAATAGACTGCCCCTGTTGGTCCAAAAGAGGCAGTCAAACTACATCTCCCAGAGTCACTGCCCATACAATCCTCTTGTGGCTGGCTCAGATTACGAGTCCAAGTTCTGATTCGTACAAGGCACCATTTTAGAGCTACCTTAACCCACACTGATTGGTCCAGTTCAGCAGTTCAAAACTAGAATGGGGAATTAGGCAAACACAGTTCTGACTGCAAAGAAAAGCAGGTTAGACAAACTGTATTTTCATTATTACTCTAAATGATTTCTGGCAAACAGTTGCATCTTTCAGATAGGTTCCCTTTGCACTCCTAGTGACTGCAAAATGGAGTGAATTGGCAGCAGCTCGAGTGGTACTCAAGCAGAGAAACACAGTCCCCCCATACAAACTAATTATGTCTACAAGCAGACAGGTCTTAAAGAGACAGTACCAGAGGCTCTAAAAACACTCACAGATAAAGGGCTTAAACGCCAACGCCAAACACCATTCAGGCTTGGAGCATTCAAGCAAGCTCCTGGAAGTCTTTTGGGAACCCCCATTTGCAGGGGGGTGACATATAAACAGAAACACATCTCTGTGCAGCCGTGATCAGGTTCAAGTCTGTAATCAGGTTCAAGTCCCTGGTTAAAAATGTTTACTTTTTTAAAACAGTTCCTCCAAAAAGTGTACCGAAAAGAGCCAAGTTAATTTTTTTAGCATCTGACTTATGGCAAAGTCTGAGAGCAAGAGGTGGTGAAGTGTGCGGTGCAACAAAGGGTAGACCATAACTGGTGCATGTGTGGGGCAAGGGGAACCCCTTGTATTTGACATTATAACCAGCTGGTTATAACAGCAAATTATAACAAGGTTTCTCTATGGGGAAAAAATGCTCCCTGGTTACTATAAAATAATAAATATTTGCCATTACATGATGGAAATCCATCTGTTTCAAAATGTTGTTGTGCTACACTAGCTACATCAGCTAGTTTGTTATGCTGTAGTATCTACGTACCTAGTGCAGCATAACAGCTTAGAAGGTTGGCACGCATGCATGATCAAGTGACCTGCAATTGTCAGGGTATGGCTGTGGCAATGAAACAGTCCCGGGAGGTGAAAAGGAGCAAATAAAACCTCAAAAAGTAAGGACACCCAAGTGTATGAATGACCATTCACTATAAAAGATTGTGTATGGTCACTCATACACTCCAAGGATATTTTTCCACTCTCGAGGTTTCCATGGCAATGAGACCTCTTGAGCTGGGTTCTCAAGGTCTCCAATTACCATGGAAACCTCTCAAGTGAAAAATATCCTTGTTGTGCATGAGCGATCATACACAATCCTCTATACTGTATATCAAGTATACTTCATGTTTCAGTTGTAACAACCTTTGCTTTTATTTGGTAAATGAAATTATTGCTTAGTAGTAAGCTTAACCTTTATGGACCAGATGCTGTATTCAAAATATCTGCACATGCAAAAAAGTTGTTCCTATACATTTCAGAATATGTTTTTTTTGGGGGTATTTCAAAATTTGCAGAAATGACCTAATGCACATGCATATGCTCTGGAAATCTGACCATATACAGTTGCAGCATGGGGTATTCTGCCACACAATTGGAAATGGTGATATGCAGCGGTACACTTACAGCTGTCATACAAATGCAGATCAACTAAATCATTGTTTGTCAGCATCTTGTATGTGTAATCAATTTATGCCAATTGTGTGTGTAACACATGTAAACAGAGTTGTGTTACAATTGACATGACAACAAAAAAGTATACAATGTTGTATAAATTCAGTTTAAAAGTTATGCACTTTTAGCAGGACAGACACAGAAAATGGAAAAAAGGAGGGGCTGCTGCATGCTAAATGAAGCTACCAGGCCATCTGTGTCTTGCTTACTGTCTGGATCATCATGATTGCCCTGATTTGATATGTGCAGTGGGTGGGAGGGTGGGCTAACCTCCACCTTCCCACCTTGCCACTGTGTGAAGATCTGTGGGGGAATGGGGCATGGGGTGCCGGGGTGATGGCGATGGGCAGCTGGTAGGACTCGGAGTGTCCTGCCTGAGGCAGTCCAGAAGGACAGAATAAAAACAAACAAAAAATATATATATATATATATATATGTATATTATAGGTGGTATAGTGGCCACCACACCCCTGCCCCTGAAGGCAATGCCCCACAACCCTGCTCCCCCAACCTCAAAGTAAGCTTTTCACTAGCACATCCCTCCACATCACCATGGCCAATCACTGACTGCGCTCTCAATAAGTGCTGTATTGTAAAAGCTCAGTGTTGCAGAACACAGTTTACAATTGCAGCTGCACAAACAGTGTGTGCATATGTGTGTGTGTGTGGGGGGGTAACTCTCTCAAGGCAGAGCTGACTGCTTGGAATTCTGGGGCTTGCTTGCTGTAGTAAAGCATATAGAGATATAGATATATTCTACTTGGTCCACTTGTAAAGCGAGGTGATTGCAAGGCTCCAGCTTGTGAATATTACAGCTTGTTATTTGTAAAAGTGATGGGTGCGGTAAAGCTCCTTGCTCTGTAAAATTTCCCTGTTGCAGAACAGAATTTATAATTGCAACTGTCTAACCAGAGTGTTTGTGTGTGAGTGTGCCTGTGTGGGGATGCAGTAACTCTCTCAAGGCAGAGCTGACTGCTAGGAATTCTGGGGCTTGCTTGATGTAGTAAAGCTCTGGTATGTTCTACTACTAAACAGATTTTGATTGTTTCTGCATAATTAGCAATGTGCTATTTTGTCAGTATTCAGTCAAAGTAATGGCATAACTCCAGTTTAAATTTTTACATTTTTTATGCACAGATTTGTTGTAATATATATTAGAGGAGATTAGTGTGTACTCCTTTGACAGTCTGGGGTAAGCACTTGTAAAGCCATTGTTGCTGAAGGAACGCACTGGTGCTGCACAGAGATTTAAAACCAGGGGAGTACATCTTCCTGCCCAAAGCTTAACATCTGGGCTTCAAGTCTGTCTAAGCAAAATAATTATTGACACCAAGCAAGGCAGAGTGCGGTGTCTATAGAAACATAGAAACACAGAAGTTGATGGCTGATAAGGACCACAAGGCCCATCCAGTCTGCCCATTTTTTCTACCTTATGAATATGCCATAGGCCTTTACTCTGTCAATGGCCTATTTATTCATACTCATCTGTACTGCTCCCTTAAGCCTATCCCATGCCTGTTTGAAGCCCTGCACTGTATTCATATCCACCACGTCCTGAGGTAGGCCGTTCCATGCATCCACCACTCTTTCTGTGAAAAAAGAACTTCCTCACATTACCCCTTAATCGGCCGATCTTGGAATATGCAGTAAGTAGGGAACTGACTATGAAAGGGAGATAAGACTAAATGCCCTAAAGTTTCTTACCATAAAGATTTGGCACAGAGACAAGTAAAACTGTGACCAGGCTGGTGAGAAGCACAATAAGAACTGAGGATCCTGAGAGCAAAGAGGGAGGAGAGTGATTGGATTTTAAATGTTTTGAATTTCTTTGTGCATCAGCCTAAGAGAAGAGCTCAGATAACCCATGTGTTGTGACTTGGAGTGCTGTAAAAGGTGACAATGCAGTGTTGCTGAATGGAAGGGTTAAGCACTCAACTGCCTGTTCAGAACTTTAGCCAAATGCTGTACTGCACAACAGAATTTTAAACAACTATTTGCTCAATAGAGCAGAAGGAACACATCTATGTGGTACTGATTTTTTTATGTAGTAGTGCTACTTTAAGCAAGATGCAGAGATATGTGCCACAGCACCAGTTGAAACATTAAGCAGAGGACAATTGCCTCACATTCCTGTCCACAGTCATTTTTATGTTTGCTTGCATGCATGTGCAAGAAACATAGTGTCATCATCGGAGATTTCGGAGGTGTGTCACTTCCTCCTCCAATTCAGTCAGTGTGCTGGCAGGCGCTGCCCCTGTAAGCCAATGCATTGTGGAGCTGTCTATGACACGCTTCAAAACGCAGTGGCATACAGTTGAAAGGGGGAGCTATGCTTGAGTGAGCAGCGATAAGATATCGCCTGCTCATGCGCAGCTCCCCCCACACACACACACACACGCGCACCCACGCAGGCGTGCGCGCCCCCCCACACGCACTGTATAGCCGACGGAGTGCCCAATCCCCATCGGCTGTGTTGCATTCCCCCACCTCCCCCAAATGCTTCCATAATGCCCACCCCAGTGTGACAACGAATAATATATGCCAACGGGTGCCCAACCCGTCCGGCTCCACAGTCCCCCCGAGTAATATGCCACGCTGGGAGTCCACCCCAGCGTGGCAACGTATCTCAAGCCAATGGGGTGCCTAATCCTCCGCTGGCTGAACGCCCCCACAATCGGTCTTGTGCCATGCTGGGAGCCCACCCCAGAATGGCAACGCCTCGTTGTCCTTTTCTTGTAGTTGTACCTGTAAAGAAAAAATAGTCCAACGTAGTATCCCCACCCCCACAACCCGGCGCCACCCACTGCGCACTCCAGCCTCCCACACCCCTTCACCCCATACTTACTTACGGACCTCAGCGCGACGATCTTCGGTGGACCAGGAGCACGCCTGCACTCTTCAAAGCCAACCGCGAACTGAGAAAAATGCCGGTAAGCTGTATAATGGGCTAGATAGGGGGTTTCAACTTTGTTGCGAGAAGCTAGTTTTTTGATTTTTTAATTTACAACATGGGTTTTGGGACCCTCTATGAAAGATGTCACTGTCATGGCGTTATTCGGGCCCGAATGGTGATTTCACAGTCACCGCATGAAATCACCCTTTGGGCCTGAATAATGCCATGACAATGACATCATTCATGAGAAGGGGTCCCAAAAACCCCATGTTGAAAATTTGGTGCCAAAATTCCCAAAAATGACTGTTTTACGAGCGTGCGTTACGCAGTTCCTACGCAGGCTCATAAGTTCGCAAATTTTCAATATTTTCACTCCAGATTTTCAACATTGCCATTTTACCACACCTTCTTATGAGTAGTACAGCTGTCATTTTTCACATCTCACCTAAATGTGTTTCCGCCCCATGTAGCTAGAATGGCAGTCAGTGAAAAAGGAATCAATGTACGGGACCACTAAGAAAATCACAGTGACACTGTTCATGAGCAGACATCTTAAAATGGCTATGTTGAAAATTCGGTGAAAAAGTCCTAAAAAATGACTTTTACGGTGCTGCGTTGCGCAGTTCCTACGCTCGTAAGGTCATGAATTTTCAATATTTTCACTCCAGATTTTCAACATTGCCATTTTACCACACCTTCTTATGAGTAGTACAGCTGCCATTTTTCACATCTCACCCAAAACGTGTTTCCGCCCATGTAGCGCTCAATGGCACAGTCGGTGTGCGAGATCAATGTACTGGACAAATTAAGAAAATCACAGTGACACTGTTCATGAGGTGAGGTGTTAAAATGGCTATGTTGAAACTTTGGTGAAAAAATTCCAAAAAATGACTGTTTTACGAGCGTGCGTTGTACAGTTCCTATGCATGCTCGTAAGTTTGCAAATTTAATATTTTCACTCCAGATTTTCAACATTGCCATTTTATTAAACTTCCTTATGAACAGTACAGCTGCAATTTTTCATATGTCGCCCAAAATGTGTTTTCACACATGTAGCGCACAATGATGCTGTTGGTGTGCGAAAGCAATGTTTAGGACAGATTAAGAAAATTACAGTTACACTGTTCATAAGCAGAGGTCTTAAAATGGCTATGTTGAAAATTTGGTGACAAAAGTCCATAAAATGACTGTGTTACTAGTGAGCATTGCGTAGTTTCCACTCACCCTCGTTAGTTCATGACTTTGTAATATTTTCAGTCCAGATTTTACCAGTGACGTTTTTCCACACTTACTTATGAACAGTACAGCTGTCATTTTTCACAACATGGCTCAAGTGTGTTTTCACACTTTCAGTGCAGAGATGCGTGGCTGTGGGAAATCATTGTTCGCCACAGATAAAGAAAATCACAGTGACACTGTTCATGATCGGAGGCACCAAAATGCCTGAGTTGACAATCTGCTGTAAAAATCCCCAACCCAATTATAGTTACGGGTGTGCTGTACAGTTTCTATGTACGCTTGGACCACCATTTTTTAATATTTTTTACTACAGATTTGCAACATAGCCATTTTTTACACCTCCCCATGAAAGAGTACAGCTGTCATTTTTTACATCCTGTTCGGAATGTTTTTGCACCTGTGGTGCTAAATGCCGTAGTCACTGTGCATAAGCAGCTTTCGGCTAACAAACTGATATTCCCCCTGTTCATGAGGTGGGGTCACAAAACAAACATGTTGAAAATGTGGAGTGAAAGTACCAACGAATGCCTGAGGTATTAGGGTTTTCAACTATAACGCCCAACCCTATAGAGAATGACAGGCATCAGGGGTGTGACTTGGGATTCTTGCCTGTGTTGCTCATATCATTCCACACCCTGCAGTCAGTGAGAAGCATCGAGGTATACCTTGGACTCTTCAGCCCCAAACTTCACCCCATTCTCCTATATCGCACCCATTTCACCATATTTCCTAATGAAATGGGGTGCGCATAAGGGCCATAGACCACAAGGAACACCGTGACACTTGTCAGTCTCTGCAGGGTGGGGTGTGGTGAAATGGTGTGGCAGTTATGCCTGACGACTCAAACGCACACCCCAATGCCTGTCACTCTCTGCAGGGTGGTGGTGGGGTTGGCTTCAGTTCAATACTTCACTGCCATTCCTATTACGCAGCTCTGTAACTTCTACACTACCACTGCCAATGCCAGCAAGCAAACATTCGGCATTGACAAATGCTTGTTCTTTCCTATATCATGGCAAAACATCTGCAGGGCTATGCCTACAGCCATAAAAAGGGTAACCTTAAGTAAGCAATAAGACCTGAAAGGGTGTGGGGTATTGGGGAATATTCACATGCCCAGGGGCATGCTAAAGTCCAATGCCAGAAGCGGAGGGATATACTGGCCTTAGATGTACAGGCATCCACCAATATGCCACACCCTGATGGGTCTTATTGCATTTAGAAAACAGACTGAGCAAATTAAAAAAAAAATTCTCTGAAATATAAAAAAAGACCAACAATACAATGAAATATTGCTTAAGAAATGTCAAATAGTCCCTCCACTGATGGTTTCTGCCTGTCAGTCATTTATCTTTCTACACATGCAGTAGAAGGTTTGTTTGCTTACCATGGAATATAAGAATGCAACATTTTGCAATATTCCTCTTATAGAATGCCCCCCCCCCGAAGCATGGAATGTTAACATGGAATGCATGAATTAAAAATTCCGTAAAATTCAGACACACACACACACGCTTGATACAAAACAGCAGGCTCAATTTTATTTGAACCACGGTTACCAGCAAAGACTGTTCTGTCAGGCTAGTTAGGTTATGAATGGGATGTTTCATGGTCATCAAAGAAATACCAGAAATAAGAAATCTGAAGAGTGCTCGATTTTTTTGTAAATTTGTGTGTGATTTATCCAAATTCCAGTTCACATGTTCGACCTTTTTCTTTACAAGGGGATATTGGCACATGAACATATGCCAATGAAATGGCAACAGTCAGTCAGAATACAGTATTTAACTTGCCCATTTTCTAAGCTAATTTCATAATATCACTCCATCACCCTACTACCTGCCCTCAGAAAATTAATTGAATAGATGGTTGCCTCCCAGTTAACTGAATACTTACAAACTTACCCCATGTCAACATGGCTTCCATAAGGAGTATAGTATGACCTCTGTGCTTATCCCGGTAACTGACAACATTAAAACTGCAATGGACGAAGGTTCTCTTACTGGAGCAGTCTTCATTGATTTTTCCAAGGCATCGGATCTAGTTGATCATGCCCTTCTTTTCCAAAAACTGACTGAAATTGGCATCTCCCCTTATGCCTCTACCTGGTTTTCTATTTGTTAGACTTGCAGCAATTTGTCAAATTTGGCAACTCCTCTTTTTGCTCAGTATTCACAAATGAAGAGGGGGAGGTACCTAAACCAAACAATAGAAACACTCTGGATATGAGGGTTGATACCAGCCCATTCACAGAAGAAAGGGTTCTGAAAGAACTCTTAAAACTGAAGGTGGACAAAGCAATGGGGCCTGATGAGATTCATCCCAGAATTCTAAAAGAACTAAGGGTAGAACTAGTGACACCACTGAGTACCCTCTTTAACAAATCATGGGAGGATGGGATGGTTCCTGAGGACTGGAGGATGGCAGATGTTATTCCACTTCACAAAAGTGGGAGAAGGGCAGAAGCAGGAAACTACAGACCTGTTAGTTTAACCTCAGTGATTGGGAAAATGATGAAATCACTTCTGAAGGAAAGAATTGTTGAGTACCTAGAGGCCAGAGGTGCACAGAAGCCAAGGCAGCATGGATTCACAGCAGGAAGGTCATGTCAGATGAATCTAATAGATTTCTTTGACTTGGTGACCAAAGTAGTAGATCAGGGGAGCTGTGGACTTGGTCTACCTAGACTTTAGCAAGGCATTTGACTAAGTCCAACACAAAAGATTAATATACAAGTTAGCCAGCCTGGGAGTGAGTCCAAAGATGATAGCCTGGATAAAGAATTGGCTGGAGAACAGGACACAGAGGGTAAATAGTAAACGGAGTCCACTCTGAAGAAAGAGGGGTTACTAGTGGGGTACCGCAGGGTTCAGTACTAGGACCTGTCCTCTTTAATGTCTTTATAAGAGCCATTGCAGACGGACTGGAAGGAAAAGTATGTCTCTTTGCAGATGACACAAAGATCTGCAACACAGTTGATACACAAGGTGGGGTGGAAAGGATGAGAAGGGACTTGGCAAGGTTGGAGGAATGGTCAAATGTATGGCAGCTTACTGTAGATTCAATGCTAAGAAGTGCAAAGTAATGCACCTGGGAAACAAAAACCCAGGGGAAGAGTACACAATGGGGGGTGAGATACTAACAATAAAAATGGAACGGGACCTGGGGGGTAGTCATATCAGATGACTTAAAGGTGCATAAGCAATGTGAGAGGGCAGTAAGGAAGGCTGGGGATACTGGGATGCATAGGGAGAGGCATCACCAGTAGAAAACAGAAAGTTGCTATCTCTTTGTACAGACAGCTGGTGAGACCTCATCTGGAGTACTGCATGCAATTCTGGAGACCCAATCTCCACAAAACATAGACAGAATGGAGCAGTTCAGAGGAGAGCAACTAAAATGGTGCAGGGTCTGCACCAGAAGACATATGAGAGAGACTAAAGGAGCTTAATATGTATAGCCTCGAGGAAAGGAGGGAGGGGGAGACATGATAGAAACTTTCAAGTACCTCAAGGGAATCAACAAAGTTCAAGAGGGTAGCATCTTTCAGAAAAAGAGGTGTGCAAGAACAAGAGGGCACAATCTGAAGATAGAGGGAGGATAGCTCAGAGGTAATCTGAGGAAGTATTTCTTTACGGTGAGGGTTGTGGATGCATGGAACAGCCTTCCTGAGGAGGTTGTGGAGTCAAAAACTGGTGGAATTCAAGAATGCATGCGACAGTCATAAGACAATTCTAGGGGATGGGGGTAGGAAGAAGTAGGCTGCTGGTTAACTAGGATCTGCAGCTTATCCATTAGGTAGGGAAATTGGCAGACTAGGTGGGCCAAGCGGTCCTTATCTACCATCAAATTCTATGTTTCTATGTTTCTTTTCCAGGTAAGTGCCCATGACTTGAGGCATCCCCCAGGGATCTAGTCTAGGGCCGCTTCTGGTATTAGTCTTCATTTTCAACCTCCCCTCTGTCATCATTTAATATTCTATCACCATATATGCTGATGATATTGCCCTTTACTATAGCTCTCATAACCCTTCCCAGATTAACACCCAATTTAACTTAGACTTTGATGATGTTCAGAACTAATTTGTTGTCAGCAACCTAGTTCTCAATCACTCCAAAACCCAAGCAATGCTATGTGGGTCTAAGGCATGCAGATTAGTCTGCCCCAGTCCTCTCTCCATCCACTGTTCTGATTGCTCTCCTCCATCCTTGGTGGATGAACTTAAGTACTTGGGCATCACTTTATATCCTGCTCTGGATTTCTCCTCACTCATCTCCGCCATTAGCAAATCTGCTAATTCCTGGTTCAGCCTGACTTACCACCTCTGCTACTTCCTTACTCCCAAAGCACATGCAGCCATTTCGAAAGGCATTCTTCTCCCCTGCCTGCAGTATAGCTCACTTATTTTTACAAACACCCCCAAAACCTTCAATTAGCAATATCCATAAAAGACAATAAAAAGACTTAGTATAGCTACATAAATAGTAAAAGAAAAGATCAACCAAACTCACACTTCCTTAAAGCTGACAACATAGAAATAAAAGAAATCAGGGGAAGACAGCAGCCTTTAACAATTACTTTGTAAGCTCATTCAAACCCCAAACTGACTTTTCAAATGAAGAATGGTCACAGATAAGTGGACTAACACCTAAATTAGAACTTCAAATACAAGAACAAGATGTGTTTAAAAGATTACAGCAATTGAGCACAAGTAAATCATCAGGGCCTGACACAACTTATACCAAGCATTACTAAAATCAGCAGCAGAATTTCTGGTGGGGTCTATAACATATATTTTCAGAGAAGGTTCTATAGCACAAAACTGGAAGAAGGCCTTCATTACTCCACTATATAACAAGCACTTGTCAATGCTGAATGCTGATTGCGTTGGTCCATTGAGCTCACTCACTGGCCCTGTGTCACTCGCTCGTTCTGTTTCTCGAGGTGCAGCAGGCTGCTTTTTTGTACTGGGCTCCTGCCTGCGTTTGCACATTTTTCTGCCTAAAAAGAAATTTGCAGCTGTCCTGACAGAGCTGTGTTGAGGTGGGTCACTCCCTCTCTCTCACTTGCTTATTCTGTTTCTGCTGGTGCTGCAGGCTGCCCTTCTGTACTGAGCTCCCGCCTCTGTTGGTGGCTTTTTCTGCCAAAAAAGAAATCTGCAGCAGTCCTGACACAGGTCCGTTGAGCTAGCTCACTCCCCCTCTCTCACTTGTTCCATTTCTGCCGGCACTGCAGGCTGGCCTTTTTTTACTGGGCTCCTGCCTGTGTTGCAGATTTCTTCTGCCCACAAGGCAATCCACAGCAGTCACGATAGATGTCTGTTGAGATTGCTCACTTCCCCTCTTTCACTCACTCGTTGTGTTTCTCCCAGCGCTGCTGGCTGCCCTTTTGTACTGGGCTTCTGCCTGCATTGGCACCTGTTTCCGCCCACAAAGAAATCTGCAGCTGTCCCGACAGAGCTTTGTTGAGGTCGCTCTCTCCATCTGTCTCACTCACTTGTTCTGTTTCTCCTGGTGCTGCAGGCTGCTCTCTTGTACTGGGCTTCTGCCTGCATTAGCACGTTTTGCTGCCCACAAAGAAATCTGCAGCTGTCCCGACAGAGCTCCATTGAGGTGGGTCACTCCCTCTCTCTCACTTGCTCATTCTGTTTCTGCTGGTGCTGCAGGCTGCCCTTTTGTACTGAGCTCCTGTCTCTGCTGGTGTCTTTTTCTGCCCACAAAGAAATCTGCTGCAGTCCTGACACAGGTCCGTTAAGGTAGCTCACTCCACTTCTCTCACTGGCTCATTCCATTTCTGCCGGTGCTGCAGGCTGGCCTTTTGTACTGGGCTTCTGCCTGCATTGCTGTCTTTTTCTGCCTACAAAGGAATCCACAGCAGTCATGATAGAGCTCTGTTGAGCTCGCTCACTCCTCCTCTCTCAATCGCTCATTGTGTTTCTCCCAGCACTGCAGGCTGCCCTTTTGTAGTGGGCTTCTGCCTGCATTGGCACCTTTTTCTGCCCACAAAGAAATCTGCAGCTGTCCTGACAGAGCTCTGTTGAGGCCACTGACTCCACCTTTCTCACTCACTCATTTTGTTTCTCCTGGTGCTGCAGACTGCCATTTTGTAGTGGTCTCCTGCCTCTGTTGGCGCCTTTTTCTGCCCACAAAGAAATCTGCGGCAGTCCCGACGGAGCTCCGTTGAGTTCGCTCACTCCCCCTCTTTCACTTGCTCAATCCGTTTCTGTCGGCACTGCAGGCTGCCTTTTTGTACTGGGCTCCTGCCTGAGTTGCTGCCTTCTTCTGGCCATAAAGAAATCTGCAGCAGTCACAATAGAGCTCCATTGAGCTTGCTCACTCACTCCCCCTTTCGCACTTGCTCGTTCTGTTTCTGCTGCCGCTGCAGGCTGCCCTTTTGTACTGGGCTCCTGCATGCATTGCTGCTTTTTTCTGCCCACAAAGACAGGTGCAGCAGTCCTAACACAGCTCCGCTGAGGTCGCTCACTCCCCCTCTCTCGCTCACTCATTCCATTTCTGGCAGGGCTGCAGGCTGGCCTTTTGTACTGGGCTCCTGCCTGCATTGCTGCCTTTTCCTACCCACAAAAAAATCTGCAGCAGTCACGATAGACCTCCGTTGAGCTTGCTCACTCCCCCTCTCTCACTCACTCATTCTGTTTCTCCCAGCACTACAGGCTGCCCTTTTGTACTGGGCTTCTACCTGCGTTGGCACCTTTTCCTGCCCACAAAGAAATCCGCAGCTGTTCTGACAGATCTCCATTGAGGTTGCTCACTCCCCCTGTCTCACTCGCTCATTCTGTTTCTCCTTTCGCTGCTGGCTGCCCTTTTGTACTGGGCTTCTGCCTTTGTTTGTATTTTTTTCTGCCCACAAAGAAACCTGCAGCAGTCCCGACAGAGCTCCATTGCCCTCACTCACTCCCCCTGTCTCACTCGCTCATTCTGTTTCTGTCGGCGCTGCAGGCTGCCCTTTTGTACTGGGCTCCTGCCTGCATTGCTGCCTGTTTCTGCCCACAAAGGAATCCACAACAGTCACTATAGAGCTCCGTTGAGCTCACTCCCCCTCCCTCTCTCACTCATTGTGTTTCTCCCGGCGCTGCAGGCTGCCCTTTTGTACTAGGTTTCTGCCTGCATTGGCACCTTTTTCTGCCCACAAAGAAATCTGCAGCTGTCCCAACAGAGCTCTGTTGAGGTCGTTCACTCCCCTCTCTCACTCACTTATTCTGTTTCTCCGGGCACTGCAGGCTGCCATTTTGTACTGGGCTCCTGCCTTCATTGGTGCCTTTTTCTGCCCACAAAGAATGGCAGCAGTCCCCAATAAAGCTCCGTTGAGCTCACTCACTTCCTCTCTCTCACTCGCTCGTTCTGTTTCTCCTGCTGCTACAGGATGCCCTTTTGTACTGGGCCCCTGCCTGCATTGATGCCTTTTTCTGCCCACAAAGAAATCCGCAGCAGTCCCGACAGAGCTCCGCTGAGCTTGCTCACTCCCCCCTCCTCACTCACTCATCGTGTTTCTCCCAGTGCTGCAGGCTGCCCTTTTGTACTGGGTTCCTACCTGCATTGGCAGCTTTTTCTGCCCACAAAGACATCTGCAGCAGTCCTGACACAGCTCTGTTGAGCTCGCTCACTCCCCCATCTCACTCGCTCATTCTGTTTCTGTCAGCGCTGCAGGCTGGCCTTTTTTACCGGGCTCCTGCCTGCACTACCTCCTTTTTCTGCCCACAAAGAAATCCGCAGCAGTCATGATACACCTCCATTGCACTCGCTCACTCCCCCTCTCTCACTCGCTCATTCTGTTCCTCCCGGCGCTGCAGGCTGCTCTTTTGTACTGGGCTCCTGCATGTGTTGGCACCTTTTCCTGCCCACAAAGAAATTCGCAGCTGTCCTGACAGAGCTCCATTGAGGTCGCTCACTGCCACTGTCTCACTTGCTCATTCTGTTTCTCCTGGTGCTGTAAGGCTGCCCTTTTGTAATGGGCTCTTGCCTCTGTCAGCATCCTTTTCTGCCTACAAAGAAATCTTCAGCAGTCCCGACACAGCTCCGTTGGCCTTACTCACTCCCCCGTCTCACTCGCTTGTTCCATTTCTGCCAGCACTGCAGGCTGCCCTTCTGTACTGGGCTCCTGCCTGCATTGCCACCATTTTCTGACAACAAAGAAATCTGCAGCAGTCACAACAGAGCTTCGTTGAGCTTGCTTACTCCCCCTCTCTCACTCACTTATTCTGTTTCTCCCACCACTGCAGGCTACCCTTTGTACTCAGCCCCTGCATGCATTACTGCCTTTTCCTGCCCACAAAGAAATCCACACCACTCCCAACAGAGCTCCGTTGAGCTCACTCACTCCCCCTCCATCACTCGCTCATTCTGTGTCTCCCGGCGCTGCAGGCTGCCCTTCTGTACTGGGCTCCTGCCTGCGTTGTCGCCTTTTCTTGCCCACAAAGAAATCCGTAGCAGTCCCGACTCCTCAGTTGAGCTTGGTCAGCCCGGCCCCCCGTCACTCACTCCTAATCTGTCCCAAACACTGATTTCTGACAGCGATTGTGGTATTGTGTGCCGGAAACATGGAAACACATTTTGGCCAGGATGTGAAAAATGACATCTGTACTGTTCATAAGGAGGTGTGAACAAATGCCAGTGTTGAAAGTCTGGCTTAAAAACATTACTAATTTGCAAACTTAGAAGGGTGCAAGGAACCTGCACAACACACGCTCGTAACACAGTCATTTTTTGTAGTTTCATCACAAAATTTTCAACATAGGCATTTTAGGACCTCTTCTAATGAACAGTGTCAGTGTGATTTTCTTAATATGTCCCCAACACTGATTTTCCACAGTGACTATTGTGCACCAGAAGAGCGAAAACACATTTCAGCCAGGTTGTGAAAAATGACAGCTGCATTGTTCAGAAGCAGGTGTGGCAAAATGGCAATGCTGAAAATCTGGAGTGAAAATATTGCAAAGTTGCGACAGTACGAGTGTGCGTGGAAGCTGCTCAATGCACATTTGTAACACACTCCTTTTATGGAGTAGCATCACCAAATTTTCAACATTGGCATTTTAGGACCTCCGCTAATGAACAGTGTCAATGTGTTTTTCTTAATATGTCCCGAACACTGATTTTCCACAGTGACCGCGCTATTGTGTGCTGGAAGAGCGAAAACACATTTTGGCTAGGATGTGAAAAATGACAGCTGCACTGTTCATAAGTAGGTGTGGAAAAATGGCAATGCTGAAAATCTGGAGTGAAAATATTGCAAAGTTGTGAAGGTACGCGCGTGCGTGGAAACTGCGCAATGCACATTTGTAACACACTCCTTTTATGGAGTTTCATCACCAAATTTTCAACATAGGCATTTTAGGACCTCTGCTCATGAACAGTATCACTGTCATTTTCATAATCTGTCCTGAACACTGATTTCCCACAGCTACCGCGCTATTCTGCGCCAGAAGTGTGAAAACACATTTCTGCCAGGGTGTGAAAAGTGACAGCTATACTGTTCACAAGGAGGTCTGAAGAAATGCTAATGTTGAAAATCTGGGGTGAAAATATTGCAAATTCATGAAGTTGCGAGAGTGAGTAACAACTGTGCAATGCAGGCTCGTAACAGTCATTTTTTGGATTTTTTCCTCCAAATTTGCAACATAGGCTTTTTGAGAGCCCACCTCATGAACACTGGCACTGTTGTTTCATTAAGTGGTCCCGAATGATGATTCTGCGCAGTGACCGCGTAATCACTTTTCGGGGCAGATTAACGCCATGACAGTGATAGAATTCATGAGGAGTGGTCCCAAAAAACCCATGTTGAAAATTTGGTGCCAAAATTCAAAAAAATGCCTGAGTTATGCATCAAAGTAGAAAAAAACCCTAATTATTCCATTATACAACTTACCAGCATTTCCTCAGTTCGCAGTCAGTTTTGAAGAGTGCAGACGTGTTCCTGGTCAACCGAAGATCGTTGCACCGGACTCTGGGGGTAAGTATGGGGTGAGTGGTATGGGGTGAGGGGGGTGTGGGGAGGCAGGGTGCACAGTGGGTGGGTGCAGGTTGTGGGAGGGGGGCCAGGGAGACCTCTGAGGGACCGTTTCCTTCTTTACAGGTTTGAAAAAAAAAAAGACATTGCGGGACTGTTTTTCATTTTACAGTGGCACCCCACCATTTCAAGGGAGTCTTTTTTGGGGAGGCCAGCTGTAGCTGATGGGGGGATTGGGCACCCCTATCAGCACACAACAAAAGTGGGGGGAGCTCATGCCGACGGGGACTGGGAACGCCGTCGGCACACAACAAAAGCAGGGAGGAAGTCACATAATGCCAACAGAAGTGGGCTCTCCATCAGCAACATAAATCTCGGGCACAGCCTAATGGGGATTGGGACCCCATCAGCAAACAAACGTGTGGGGAGCACATACGTTAGGATTCAAATTTCGCATGGGGTTAATATTGCCGCGAACATGGCAGCAAGCCACCGCCATGTTCACAAACAATGCCAGTATTGAAGATCCCGCTTGCAATGATGGGTCGCCTCATTGCAGCAAATAGCTGATGCTGCAATGACGAGGCAGCTCCTGATTGCAGCGGCTACTTTTTTAGAAGGTTGTGGCACGCTGGCTGAACTAGTTTCAGCAGCAGCGTGCCACAGCATTGGGTGAAGCGGACCAATCCTTTAGGCTGTGGAGGCATTGGCCACAACAGTGCCATGCCTCCACAACCTGCTTCTTGAGAAAGCTGTCGCAATATGTTTCTTGTGCATGCACATAATCAACATTAAAAGGGATCTAGATCAGATTGCTGTAATTTTCATCCAATAAGTCTCACTTCAATTATTAGCAAATTTATGGAAGGTATCATTAGAGATATTATAAAAGAACATTTATTTTTTGTATTTATTTATTTTTTTTTTAATTTAGTTTTTGTTGACTGGGTAAGTGCACTAGACAAATCCTGCCTATTTTCAGGCACGACCCGGGGGAGGGGTCATACAGATGAATGCCAACTGACCTTGAACCAGATTAAGCTGTTGGTGGTATTTTTAGTGAATGAGGGAAATTTGGCCAGGACACTGGGGAAATTCCCCTACTCTTTTCGATAAGTGCCATGGGATCATTAACATCCACCTGAACTACCACCAATCCAGGCAGATGGGACCTCGGTTTAACATCTTATCCAAAAGACGGCACCTCAGAAGTGTAGCACCCCTCTCATGCTGCACTACACTGTCAGTACTGGGATATTAACCCAAGTGCCAGATGTGGGAACTGAACCCACAGCCCTCTGATCTCCCGCCCTCAGAGGCGAGTGTGCTACTTACTGAGCCACTGACACTGCAGTATACAGTATCACTGAAAGGTTTAATAGATGTAAATCAACATGGGTTTCAACTGGGTCAGTCATGTCAGACTAATCTATTCAATTTTTTTGATCCACTTAGTAGTGTGATGGATAAAGAGCTACCAGTTGATGTACTGTATTTAGATTTTTCGAAGGCATTTGACACCCCTCCACACAGACAACTCACTGAGAGATTGTTAAGTATAGAGCTAGCTTTCAGTATTGTCAAATGGATTAAACATCGGTTGGATGGTAGAAAACAGAGTGTAGCCTTAGCAGGCATCAGATCACCGTGGGCTGAGATAACAAGCGGGGTAACACATGGGTTGGTCTTGGGTCCAACCCTGTTTAGTGTGTATATGTGTGTATATATTACCTTTTCAAACATCACATAGGTGCTGGAGCACTAAATTTGTGGACGATGTTAAACTAGCCTGCATAGTAAATGACATTTCATCTAGCCAATGCTTTCAAAATCAAATCAATCCAATGGCTAACTGGATAGCCACTAATAAGCTAACTCTCAACCTTGAGAAGTGTAAAATCATGCACATGGGCCACAAAAATAAAAGAGCCACTTATTACCTATTTGAAAATCCGATCACGGTATCAAGCATGGAACAGATTTAGGTGTATTAATAACTAAGAATCTAAACATAACAGCACAGTGTAGGGCAGCAGCAGGGAAGGCACAGAAGATAATGGGATCCATACTGAGAAACATCAATAGTACAGACAATAATGTCATAATACCCTTGTATGCATCACTTGTAAGGCCACACTTGGAGTACTGAGTGCAAGTTTGGGCATCTTACAAAAAGAAGGATAAGAGACTGATAGAGGGAGTCCAAAGGAAAGCAACAAAAAATGAATAAATAAACCAACTAAAACACACAGACTATGGAAATAGGATGAAGCACTTGAGCTTATACAGTATGGAGTATACAAGGCTGAGGGGATTTACGCATGGTGTTCAAGGCATTATCAAATACTGATCTATGGGAAATTATAGGACTAGTCAAAAACAATGATAGATGTAGCAGAAACCACCAACATCAGTTAAGAGGTGAAACATATAGAAGTAACCTACAGGGAAAATGGCTAAATCAAAGAGTCATTAATTTATGGAATAGACTACCCACAAATGTAGTGAATAGCACTGCACTGGAGCGTTTCAAGGAATCCTCAGATGTTTTCATGGGCAACAAGAAATTTGCTTTTTTAGGTAACAATGGGACAAGTCCCTATGGTCTTCCGGCTCCAGACTTGAATTTGTTCTGTGATTCTGTGAAAACGTCATTACATGAATGAGATGTTGCCTACAACAATATCTGCTATTTTGCTCTGTCCTTCAACCGTCTAACTCACTATGTCACCATCACTGGGTTAGCAAACAAATTGCTGTGCAGTCACGGTCCGGTCAGGTTCAAGCGTCATCCAAAGTGGTTGGGTTCAAGAGCTCTGGAAACATTTTTTTTAAATATAAGGCAGTTGATCCCCAGGGTGTATTTCCAAGAGCTAAGTTAATTTTTTTAATTTACTTTAGCAGAGTCTGAGTGGAGGTGAAGTGTGTCCATCACCATGAAGGGAAGACAGTTGGCTGGTGCATGCATGGAGTGAGGGAAACCAGACATGTGTTCACCGTTATAATCAGCTGGTTATAATGGTGAATTATAACCAGGGCCACTGGAAAACTGCGGAAGATTTTACCCAAAAATGCGGGGACTTTTTTGCAAAAATTGTGGGAAAATTGCAGGGGTTCGCTATTCATCCTCACTGCCCCCAACAAATCTTCTATTGTTTGCTGCAGCTTGTACTGATCACATGAATTGTTAGATAAAATGTATTGCCATTTGTAAATGCTTTTAATATGAAGAAATGTGTGTGTTTTTGAAATGAACTGCAAATGAATCATTATGTAGTATCTCTTCTAAAAATCAAGACATCTAAATCATGCAGTGCTAACTAGATTTTCTTCAGTAATTTACAGTTAGTCTGTACTGAATACATCCTGAGACAACATATTTTGCCATTTTCTAGATGTTACATAATGAAGCCTGTTTAAACTACTTGCTTTGATGCAAGAAAAAAATAAATAGATAGCAAGGGTGCCTAATAAAGGTCTAGTAAGAAAAATGTTTATTTTGTTAAAATAATTGCTATTCTTAATCAGCACTGTAAGAACATTTTAAAATCACTTGATAAAAGTATCAAATCATACCAGTAGCTTTTCATTACATCATACAATAGTTTTCAATACATTGTACTTTTGTTCAACTCATTTTGCAGTGATTTTACTTTGGTTGCAATTAGTCTGTCTATTTGAATGTAACTGTTTAATTATATTTAACCTGTTCAGCATGTTTTCAGAAATGTTTGCTTTCTGTAGGCTTTGTGTGTGAGTACACAGTTGTGGCAGATTGACATGTAAGGAATCACTGTCACCAACCCCCTCAGAAGCACATTCAAGTTTATAATCAGCAGGGCCACCCAAAGTCCTAACACATTTCAATCAAAATTCTTTCAGATTGAAATTATCTATACAAGGAAAATCTACCCTACCATTCAGTATCAAACATTGTGGTCAATGCTTCATTTAGGTAATTAGTTTTCGCACTTTGTGATAGTGAGCCCCCCCAAGGTATGGAACAGATTTTAAGCCTCCCTCAAATTTAAAAAAAATCTTGGGCCTCCCTTAGAAAAAAATAATCATACTTTTGCACAGTACACCAGGAATCAAGCAAGACTAATAATGTTGGCAGAGTACATTCTCTTTTTATTTGACTTATTGTTCTTCAACCTCAACCACACACCCCAGGTTATCCTTGTCACTCTGCTATTCTGACTCTTGGACCCTTATTATGCTACTTCCTCTCTATCTGGAACAACTAACCTAGCCACATCATCTCTTCTCCTCTTACCCTGTTAAGCAACTTTTTGTACCCTTACCAAGGTCACACCTGAATCATGTATTGGCTCAGATTGCCTTTCCCAGACACCTATTTACATATAAATAAATATTTACTGTAGAAATAAGGCTCAAGTCAGTGTGCCTTTCCCAGTCACTAATTTACATATAAACACCTACTGTAGAAACAAGTCTTGACTCAGTGTGCCTTCTTAGTCACCAATGTACGTGTAAATACACACCTGCCAGTATAAACAAGCTTTGGCTCAGGGCCTTTCCTGGTCAGCAATCTATACATAAGTAAAGAAATTATCCTGCCATTATCCATATTTAGTTTGCTTGTTCCCTCCACACAAAACAGTAAAAACTTAAAATGTAAGTACTGTACATTCTCAGACTTTACTGGGCCTCCCTTGGAACAGTATGGGGCCTCCCTTGGGAGGCTGGCCTCATCATTTGAGAACCACTGATTTAAGTAAATGGGGCACTTTGCACCTCTTCTCAAACCTATTGTTTCAATCTCTGTGTGAGCAAAAAATTATCTTATAGTCTGCTTTAACACAGATTTTAAGTGTTCAAGTCTACATATGCATGACCAGAGGATTTTGAAAGCAAAGCAGGGAAGTGAATCACATGAAAGCAGAGTCACATTTGACCCCTTCTCATCTCACACTGTACTATTTTGGTCAAATCCAAGTCTGTGTACAAAATTGTTAGCTTATCTGAATAGATTTCCTTGAGAATTTAAATATTTTATACAATTTCAGTCAAAAATTCCATAAATGTAAGAAACTGCAAGAAATTGTGGATTTTGTGAGCAGAAGGGTGAAAATTGTGAAAACTGTGGAAAAATTACATCCACAATTTTCCAGTGGCTCTGATTATAACTGGGTTTCCCTATGGGAAAATACATTCCCCTATTATTATAATGCATTTCAGACAATCTATACATCTAATTTTTTTAATCCAAACCCTATACAAACCATAGTAAACAAATTTCATCCAACACATGTAAGGCATATAGAGCAACAGATAGTGTAAAAAGTCCAATTGGTTATAGTCCCAAGAGATCACCATAATTCCATGAAACTCTGGTGCCAACAGGAATTAGGATGGGATCTGCTAAAAATGGGTTTCATCCAGAGGAAAGAGAGTGAGAGAGAAAAATTATCAGAAAAATTAGATACTGTAGATGCCATAGAGGAAGTAGATATCCAGTTATTAGTTTCACATTAAATGCAATAGATCCAAAACAATATATACAATAGTTTCAATGTATATATTCAGTATACAATAGCTGGTTCATTCCACTGGGGTGTTAAACAGATGAGGCATTCTGATGAGTCTTGGTAGGAAGAAACACGTGTCTATGTCTTCTGTTGGCACCCTTTGCAAACTGTGTGAGAGGCCTTTCAGCACCATGCATTTCTGCTTAAAGTTGAACAAGCATAATATTCTGTGGTGATTAGCATGGTGGGGGCATGTGTGGTTTTGTATTTCTTTGAAACTTGGCTTTCCGGCCAAATGCCCTTTGGGGTAACCATTGCCTCAGTGCTTGTGCACAGAGGTTCTTTGTCTTTTGGATTGTTTTTTCTTTCAATTGGGTTCACCACAACATAACCAGATAGACCATCTTAGGGTAGCTGGTTCATTCCACTGGGGTGTTAAACAGATGAGGCATACTGATGAGTCCTAGTAGGACAAGATGCATGTCTATGTTTTCTGTTGGCACCCTTTGCAAACTGTGTGAGAGGCCTTTCAGCACCATGCATTTCTGCTTAAAGTTGAACCAGCATAATATTCTGTGGCGATTTGCATATGTAGCCCATGATACTTTGCATTGTGGGGGCATGTGTGATTTTGGATTTCCTTGAAACTTGGCTTCCCAGCCAAATGCCATTTAGGGTAACCATTGTCTCAGTGCTTGCAAACAGAGGTTCTTTGTCTTATACAATAGTTTACACCATAGTTCAGTTCAATAATCGTATCATAGGGACCCTACAGCCAATATTTCATAGGAACTAGCATTGTATATGCTATGAAGCTAAAGGTCATTTTAAGTCCCATTTGTCATTTAATCCCATTGGTCTAAGAATATTTTGCAGAAACATTCATCGGCTCTGTATATGCAAGTCTAAAGACTCTATTAGCTCTCTCCCCACCCCATTTAAAAGTGTGGGTAACCGTTAAATGCCAATGAAAGTCATGTCTTCATCTCAGCTGTTATAAAATTCTCTGTGACGAGTTCAAAAAGAGGAGTCCTTCTCAATCACATTCTGTATGTCCAGTAAATGTTCTTGACTTCAGACTTTAACTTATCTCACAGTGTAGCCAACATATACCTTTTTGCCTCGACATGTGATTACATATATTGTACAGCTAGCTGATGGTACACTGTAAGAATTGCCTGACCTCTGCTTTGAATGATATGGTAAGGTGAACAAAGATTCTGTCTTGTACTGCATGTTTCCAAACACTGCAGCTATCATATAGGCAAGGCAAGGCAGATTTATTTAAAAGACGCCCAATCCCGGAGGCTCTGGGCGCCGTACAAAAATTTGAAAACATTATACACAGAATCATTCATACAAAAATAAAAATAGTAGATTATAGACTATAAAATAAATCATATGCTAAACATCAAATGCTTGTGAGAACAGAAATGTCTTCAAGCAAACCTTAAAGACATCTGTAGCGGGGGCCTCTCTGACAAAAGCTGGTAATGAGTTCCATAGAACGGGAGCCGTGACACTAAAGGCTCCATCGCTGGCTGATTTAAGCCTCGTTCTTGGAACAGTCAGGAGGCCACCTAAAACTATGCCTAAAACCCTTTTGGGCATAGGAACACAAATGTTGCTAGTGTAACAAAAGGTCCTGGGCACAGGCCCTCAAAGGTCAGGGGATAGGCCAGAGATTTTAGATACAGGATTATTTTTAGCAGTTCTACTGAGGAGAGGTCTGGGGCTCATATGAAACCATACAGGCCAAGGTCTAGCAATGCCCCTGCTAAGAAGGAGCCAATTTAGATGTATGTCCTTTTACTTCTCATAATTACTGCTGACCAACATGGCATGAATACCTTTATCTTTTCTAAATGTGATTCTAGCCAGTGCAGTACCAATCTCCCTGTCAGTTCAGGTTCAGTCAGCAGTATAGGGAAGTTTTGTCAGCTATGTTCCCTATCTTCCCAGCTATATGATTATATGCTGTGCTAAAGGTAACAGTATTTATGTTATTATTTTTTCTAGCTCTAGGTGTTAACAGCAACTCCTTATTTAAATTACTGGCCTTAATGCATTCTTCCAACAGGAGTGCTTTGTAATCTCGCCACTGCACAAATCTACTCATTAATCAGCTGCCTGCATTTCAAATTTATTTCTTCAAAACAGTTTTTTTGCAGACACAGGAATTAGCTGTATGGAGTTAAGTTTTTAAGTTTAGCAGGGTGGGCAGTGTCAGCTCTTAATAAATCATTAGTTGCTGTGCTTTTCCTGTAACTAGTTGTTTTGATGGTGTGAAGCACCCATTAAGCATGGGGCTTAATGTTAGCTGCTGCCCCTTTAAGAGCACTGACAACCTCCATGTAACAATTTGTTGCACTGCCTGGCAGTACCATGTAATGCCTGTCAGAGAAATGAGTTAGTCTGGAGCTTGTCCTCATGAAAGAACATCTGCTGTACAGAATAAACCAATATTCTTTATTTTTTGCGTCCATCCAGTTATTCAAATGGTCCAGCACGGGGTCCTCTCCAGCAGCGTTAGATGGGTCTGGCAGACCAAAGAGAAGGTAAGGATCTTTTAGTGGCAGACCAATACCAAGAACACCACGCATGGTAGAGAATGTGGCCCTTCTTCTGTCCAGACTCCATCTTGCTTATCTGCGTCACTGGGTACCTCAAGTCATCACCCAAGTATGCTTTAACTGTCTGAATGTTACCACAGCCTGGCTGCAATAGCAACAATGAACTGTCTCCTGTTTTTGCAACAGTCTGCAGCCTTCCTCTAACATTGTAGGCACACCAAGCAGCCATGGACTAAAACAGGCTCTCGGCCCTCCAACTTTACTCCCTAACCTCTGTTCTACTCACGACCACATGTGCAGCAAGCCACTCACCCTCCTCACAACAATGACTCACCAGATGCCCTCCAACAACTGCAGTGGACCATGGCTCCACTCTTCCAAACAGCTGCAGCACTCCTCTCGCCCCTGCTGCCAACAAACTGGAGCCTCTGCTCCCCACTTCACCCTCCTGCCTCTTGTTGCACCATGGCTCTGCTCCTCCTGATCTACCACTGCAGCTGCATGGAGGACTCCTCTACCCCGCTCAGTCCCAGCACCTCCCGTGCACTCGGCCACAATACAAACAGCCAACAAGAAAAAATAAAATGGGGGCCTACTATTAGGGACAGCCCTGGGAATAAAAAAAACAAAAACAGAGGGATAAATAAGGCACAGCATAAGGAAACATCGGTGGGAAAGAAAAACATGAGAAAGGCTTGGCAGCCTTTTGGGCAAACAAAATAAACAATAGGAAACAAGCAAGGAAATGAAGAAAAGACACAAAACATGTCAAATAAGGGAGCTACATAAAGCGAAAGGTAAAGTCATCGAGAAAACAGAAAAGAAAGCTACAATAAATGAAACGGAGTATAGCACATGACTTCAATGAATTTCCTCAGCATATTGTCACTCACCACAGCTAAAGCCCACTATTTTTCTCTGTTAGGGTTGGGGAAGAAGGAGAGCAGTTGCGGGAGTCGCCATTTTGCACAATGTGGAGCAGCACAGTCTGCCTCGTGGCATAAAGCATCCATTTTGTGCACAGCAACACAGCAAGGAAGGAAGTGACCCTTAACCCCCCCTGCTGGTGGCCATCTTGTTACAGTCAAGGTTTACAGGAACTGTATGTCAAAGTTCGGCAGCCATCTTGTGAAGGGCACAAAATGTTCTCACTCCATTGAAATCAATGGCAATCCTATTGAAATCAATGGACACTGCAACAAATTGCTGATTTTTGCAATAAAACCTTTATTTAAATAACAGACAACACAGAATTGAGTGGGAATTCTTTATTAAGATGTCATTTCATGAACTTTGCTACAAAAAGTTGTACTTTTGTCTACAAAAATAATTTTTGCTCAGCACTTCATCCACTCCACAACATCCCTTTTCCTGCATTATGGCAACTCCTTCTTACCCATATGACCTTTGATCAGTGAAACGTAACTTGTCTCCAACCACAGTGTCCAGCGTCAATGCAGATATGGGCACCAGACCTTCCAGAATTCTACCTTCTCCCACATCAAGGGCATGGGGCTACAAAATCAAAACAATTCTGCATGATATCCAGTCATCCATCTCAACTCAAGGAGCACCAGTTATGCAAGTCATTCAAGATTACCTGGCATACATTAAAGCTATTTCACCACAGTCCATGGTCCATATCAGCCTACAGCCAGTACCTTTCTCAGCCTTGCCTCATAAAGATGCTGTCATCTGGCTCGAACAAGTCCAAGCCTGGATTTTCTTACATGGTTGGACTGATCCTTTGCGTATTTCCAGTGCCCTGTGCTCGTTTCTGAGAGAGACTGCCATTTCCTGATTCAATGCAATTCCAGAACAAGTCAAAGGAGATATTGCCACCCTGTATGCAACTTTCTAACGCCATTTTCTCCAAGCACATGTGCCCTGGTTATTGGAACAACAGCTGTGGGAACACACCATACAACCCTTTGAGTCTCTAGAAGCCTTCATTGTGGACATTGAGTCTTGCTGCAAATGTCTGCAGAAGACTGAGAAAGAGCGAATCACAACTTTTATCCGGGGACTGCTTCTTTCAACTCCACCTTTATGTAATCCAACAGAAACCAACAACCTGGATGGACACAATTCAAGTGGCATGCATTTCACAAGAGTCTATATTAATGTCCCAGGCCACCAGTGTACAAGCACCTCAGTCATCACAGTTAGCCACACTTGCAACACGTGTCCAACAGAAGTAATCAATGATAGAGATGCTCACCACAACTGTCAATAGTCTGCACTGCAGCTCAACTGCTTATTCTGCTACCTCTGTCAATGCACTTCGACCACTTCATCAGTGATCTGATCCACCTCCACCTTCACAAGAGCCTGTGACCTGCAGTGGTGTGAATTCAGAGTACACACTCCTGCTGTCTGCCAAAAGCTGAAGTAGCACAACAGAATTCAAGAAAACCAAAGCCACCCATTGCCGCACAATCAGCAAGATAACCACAACTACCCCCAGAATCAGAGGAACACAACAATAGACTGCTCCTCTGACTCTCTCAATTCAAACAAACTGCATCCTCTAACTGCTAACTTAGGCACACTCTTGCTTCCAGGGGCAACGGTACCTGTCATCAGATCACCTATCCTAGCAATCTATGTTCCTGTAACTATCAGAGATTGGTCCATGCATGCCTTGGTCGGCACTGGAGCAGAAATCTCAGTTATCAGCAACATTATTATGAACAACCAAGCTATCCATCATGTACCTAATGTCTCTCTAGCTGCCTAAAGTACATTATCACAGCAAGCTCAGCTACAGTACCTATCACAGGAATGGTCCATCTCAAGCTACACTTTGGCCCACAGCAAGCTACTGTCAAGTCCTACCTAGTGTCTGAGCTACAACCTGCAGTAATTCTTGGCCTGGACTTCCTCAAAGTTTACAAAGCTATCCTATACTTTGCCTCAAAAAAACTGTCATTAGATCCTCAGAGGCAACTGGCAGCTATAGACTCAGTCACTGTGCCTTCTCAGTCAGAGATGGTTTTGACTGCCAAGGTTTGAGGTGAACCACTTCCACAATATGTCATTGGCATTGTCACGGGATCCCCCATGCTGCATTCATCAGGTCTCCTTCCAGGAAACACCTTACTGATGGTGCATGGTGGTGCAGTCTTCCAAAAATGCTGCAACTTCACAGATGATCCAGTAGTATCTCAAAGGGTGACAACATTGGAAAGTTTGCTTGTCTTCAGGGACTAGCTCCATCTCATGCAAGAACCTCAGCCTGGTTCCACCAACTTTAGTCGTGTCAGTACTATCATGGTCACTCCAACTTCAGCAGAGTTACCCCTCAGTCAGCGACTATCCTCTTCTAAACTTCCAGCATCTCCAACAGAAAAGCGTCAACTTTTAAAATTCCTGGAGAATTACCTGAATGTCTTTGTGGGTCCAGATAACAAGCTCAGATGCTGTGATATCCTGCAACACACCATCGAAGTGCAGCCCAACCAGAAACCAATCAGTCAGAGAGCCTACAAAGTGGGACACAAACAGAAACAAGTCCTCAAGGACATGATCAAAGACATGCTGGAACAAGACATTGTCGAAGAATCTAAAAGTCCCTGGGGTGCACCTTGCCTGTGGTAGTAAAGAAGAACAAAAGGTATCACTTTGTGGTAGACTACAGAAAACTCAATGCCTACACAGTACAGAATGCTCATCCCTTACCTACAACCAAAGATGCCTTGGAGAGTCTTGGTGTAGCCAGTCCTGCTTACTTCACCACTCTAGGCCTTCAGAGTGGGTTCTACCAAATTTCCATTGATTCAGCTTCTCATCCATACACAGCATGACACTGCCACTTGGGACTTTTTCAATTCAAACATCTGCATATGGGACTTTGGAACAGTCCAGCCACATTCCAAAGGGTTATGGAAGCTGTACTATGTGGGTTGTCTTGGAAATCTTGCCTAGTCTACCTGGATGATATTATTGTCTTCAGCAGAACCTTGCCAGAGCACCTCCGATATCTCAAAGAACTGTTTGAATGTCTCAGGCAAACCAATCTCAAGCTTCGCCCAGAAAAGTGTTGTTTTGCACAGCATCAAATTCATTTCCTGGGTCATGTGGTTAGTTCTCAGGGCATATCTCCAGACCCAGATAAGCTCTCAGCATTAAAAGACTATCCAGAAACTAACAATCTCAAAGACCTTCAAGCTTTTCTGGTCTTGCCTGGCTACTACTGAAAGTTCATTTGCAACTATGCCAAGACTGCAGCTCCATTGTACGCCCTCGCCAACAAGGGAATGTGACTATACATGGACTTCCAAATGCAAAGAGACCTTTGAAACTTTGAAAGAAAACCTAATATCATCTCCAGTATTGGCCTACCCAAGGATTGACCAACCCTTCATAGTCTACTCATATGCAAGTTCCTTTGCTGTGGGTGCTGTGCTCTGTCAGATTCAAGATGGAACAGAACAAGTTGTGTCCTATGTTGGGTGCACTCTTTCTTCAGCTGAGCAGAACTATGACATCACAGAAAAAGAATATCTGGCCAGCTTTCATTGAACATTCTGCCCTCAGATAGTTATTCGAAATGAAGGAGCCAGTAGGCAAGTTTGCCCAATGGATTGCCATGCTGCTAAGCTACAACTTTGAAATTCAATACAGACCAGGTCGAATTCACTCAAATACCAATGGTGTAAGCCAGAGATGATATCCCTCCACATCCTCCTCAACAGATGAAGAATCCTCCTTACAAGTGCTTCCCTTCCACACCACAGATGTGTTTCCTGTGGACCCTCCTACAACACCTTAATTTGCTTTGCTGCTTCCAACTGCTTCTACAGAAAGACACACCAATCCTCAATTACTGCAAGCAGTTGAAGAGCTTCTCATTTCCTCTACTTCTGATCTGTGCCTGGCAACTGACAAAGAACGAACCCTCAGTTCACAGACATAATCTCATACTTAGTGTCTGGAACCTTACTGCAACAAAAGAAGCATCACCAGAATGTATTTTCTTTGCTTCACAATACTTCCTCAATGATTTGTTTTGTGCTTCATATTTTATTGAGTGTCCATAGTTTCTCTTTACATAACAATACATAGTTTCATAGGGTAAACCTTTCATAATTGGTTATACTTTTAATAACTTACAACCATTCTGTTGATAAGTTCATCAAATAGGTTATAGTCTGTTCAATAAGTTCTTGTTAAACTTAATAAGGTTATATAAGAGTAGGAGCTGTACTTCATTTAACCTCCCTCTTTTCCCTCTTGTTACTGACTAGGTTGCTCCTTATCTGCTTCTCTGACAGACTGGATAATAACCCTTGTCTATGATCTAGGCTGACTTGTCTAGTTACCCTAACTTGGAACAAAGCTGATAAATGGACCATGTATTTAGATAGTATAACAATCAAAACTAAACTCAGGCATCCTGATAATTCCTTCAACATTTGGCATAATTTTAAACATTGACTCCTTACACAATTTTACTGTTCAAAAATCAAAAAGGCCATCATGACATAGTTCTTTTTCCCTAAGTGAAGTCCTAAGGCTTCAGGTGGAATGTCCGGGGCTCTCCCCATCCGATTCCAAGACTTGCCAAGGAGACCAGATGGCCTCAAATATCTCCCTACCCTGTCTTAGATTATAGGTGATCTGTTCTATTGACTCAAACTGCCTCATTCTGACTTTCCAGTCCTCTATTGTTGGAGGGTGAGGTGAAAGCCACCTCGAAGTGATCGCCTTCAGTGCTGCCACTCTCATAATCTGTGGTAACAGCCTTTCCCGTCTAGGCCCTGTGACCAGGCAGGGAAGCCCCAGCACCATCTCTTCCCCTTTAAGGGGGATCTGTAGACCTGATACTCTTTGCATGTACTCATGTACTTATTTCCAAAAGTTGCTGATTTGGGACAATCCCACATTATATGTGCTGGAGTTCCCTTGCCCCACCACACCTCCAACATAGCTCAGATCCCCCTGCTTTAAAGTGTTTTGTTTTGGAGGGCATAAGAAAATATCTCAGAAGGACTTTCCAGTGAAATTCTTGCCAAGAGGGAGAATTTGTCACCTGCCAGCCTTTGGTTAGTCTATTCTCCCAGACTTGTTGCGCGATTGAGATCCCTAACTCTGTTTCCCATCTTTGTTTAAGTTTGTCTAAGCCTGGGTTGACCAGGTTAATCAGGATCTCATATAGCTGAGCAAGGGGGTGTAGGATATTTCTGATCTTACTATTACAGTAAAAACACTCTTCTATGGGGGTCCTTTCTCTAATGATTTTTTGTAACCTGTTCTCAGAGGTGATATAGTGTCGGACTTGTAAATATCTAAAATGATCCTCCCGACGGAGATGGTATTTGTCCCTTAGGTAAGTAAAGGAGTGACAGTTGGCTCTCTCAATACATTGGGTGAAGGTAGAAAGTCGATGTGCAGCCCAGTATTGGAATCTTGAATCCTCCCTCGGGGGAACAAATGAAGCTTCAAATCTTATTAGGGAAAGAGACCCAGGTCCCTCTGGAGTACCAGTGAGCCTTCTCAAATTCTTTAGAATCCAGAATGAATGCAGAATCCACGGGTTAGTAATCTCTCTGGTCAAGGATGTAGGCATATTGCCTGCGGGAACCGCCCAAAGGGCCCATCTGTGAACTGCGGCTTCTTCTAAGTGGTACCAGCCAGAGTCCACCCGACGTTTTATCCAGGAGCACAACTGGGCTCCCTGAGCTGCCAGGAAGTAATAGTAAAAATTCAGGAGAGCCAAGCCTCCCCTGCTCCTAGGGGCTTGTAACAGTTTCCTAGCTAGCCTAGGCCTTTTCCTATTCCAGATAAAGTCCTGGACCTCTTTTTGCAAGTTAGCCCAGAATTGCCTAGGGAGCTGAATTGTAAGGGTTTGGAATAAAAAGAGGAGCCTAGGTAAAACGTTCATTTTGAGAGTTTGTGATCTACCATATAATGACAGGGGGAGTAGATGCCACCTGGCTATATCAGCTTGTATATTCTGAAATAGTTTGACATAATTATTTTTATATAGCAGGGAAAGGTCAATCAAAACATGTATACCTAAATGTTTAACTGTGTTATTTTTGGCCACACAAAAGGGAAAGATGTTTTAAAATCTATTGAGGGGGTTCCACTGAGGATCAGTGTTTCAGATTTTTGAAGGTTGATTTTATAACCTGCTAATGCACCGTATTCCTCCAGTGAATGAGTTAATGCTGGAACAGAAGTTTCTGAGTCTGATAAAAAGAAAAGTGAATCGTCTGCATATAGTGCGATTTTTTGGGAGTGGCCTTCAACCTCCGCACCCTGGATCATTGGGTTTGATCTGATCTCTATAGCAAGGGGCTCCAGAGAGATAGGACAAAAAGGAGTGGAGAGAGGGGGCAGCCCTGCCTCGTACCCCTTCCCAGGGAAAATCTCTCTGAAAGGTGCCCATTCACCTTAACTCTGGCCTCTGGGTTCTTGTATAGATTATTAATTATATTGACAAACCTCTCCCCTAGGCCAAATCTTTTTAGGGGTTCACCCAAAAATTCCCAGTCTACCCTGTCAAATGCTTTTCAGCATCCATGCTGATTGCTAATTGAAGGTGTTTAGTATTTTTATGTGCTGAGATCACGTTTAACAGGTGATGGATGTTATCCTGAAGGAATCTCCCTGAGATAAAGCCGGTCTGATCCCTGTGCACTAGACAACCTATTACTTTCTGGAGCCGATCGGCTAGTATCCCAGTGAAGATTTTTAAATCCACCGGTAAAAGTGACATTGGCCGGTACGATCTACAGTCTTCTGGATCCTTATCTGGTTTCAAAATCACAGAGATCTGAGCAAGGCTCCAGGATTTATGGGCTGTCCCCTCTCCCCTCCACAAATCATTATATGTGTCTTGTAGTACCGGCAAAAGCAAGTCTAAGAAGGTTTTATAAAATTCCAAAATGTAGCCATCCATCCCCGGGGCCTTGTCATTTTTCAGGTTTTTAATTTTTTGAGTTATTTCTGTTGCTGATGTAGGGGCCTCAAGATCTTTCCTCTGTATCTCAGAGAGGGTGGTGAATTGGAGTTTGTTAAGAAATAGATGGGTCTTCCTTTCATGGTCTATGTCTTTATCCGTACTATATAGGGTAGAGTAAAATTTTTGAAATTGTGCAGTAATTAAGGGGGGGGGCAGGTTATATCATTAGAGTCTTGCCTTTTAAGTTTAGGTACCGCCCTAGAGGCCCTTTCTTTTCGTAACTGCCAAGCTAATATTTTACCCGTGTTGTTACCGTGTTCATAAAACCTTTGTCTAGCATAGGCTAAGAGTCTCTCCATCTGAGGATCTAGAATCTTCTTCAGTTTGGTTCGGGACCTAATTAGTTCAGTCTCACAATTTCGGTCTAATGTCTCTTTGTGGACCCTTTCCAACTGGGACATTTTCGCTTCTAGTTCTACACACTCTTTAATCTGAGCTTTCTTATGTTTCGCTGCAAAGGCAATCACTATACCGCTTAGATAACATTTTAATGCACCCCATCTAACTCCTGCCTCTGTATCCTCCCTTCAGTTTGTCTCTAGGTATTCCTTTATTGATCACTGTATAAGTTGTTTGAATTCCGTTAAATTCAGTAGGCTAACATTCAGATGCCAAACCGACTCTGGGGGTTTTGGGGCTAGGGACATCTTCAACGCGACTGCAGCATGATCTGAGATTGAAATAAACCCTATATTTGCTCTAAGCACAGAAGATAGAGCATCTGCTGAGACTAGCCAGTGATCAATGCAGGAGTACATCCTATATTTAGGAGAATAGTATGTGTAGTCCTTGTCTGAGGGGTGGACAAATCTCCAGGCATCAACCAGAGAGAACTCTGCACATAACCTCGTGAGAACTTTACTAGACTTAGCAGGACCTGTGGAATGAGATACAATTCTGTCGAGACCTAAATCAGTCACTGTATTAAAGTCCCCACCAATTAATATTAACTTGTCTGGATCTAAGGATATCTCAGTCAGCACCCTGGTCAGGAAGGACACCCTCTCTTGTTCATCGTTAGGGGCATATATGTTCAAAAAAAATACATTTTCGGCCCTTGAACTCTCCTTCTATCTTCACAAATCTACCCCCAGGGTCTGTATGTACCTGTGAGATAGTGCAGGGGGTATCCCTCCTGATCAAGATTGCTGTGCCCTTCTTATTTGTTTGGTTAGCACATTCAGAGGCATACACCTCGCCCACCCACCCTCTCTTTAATTTGTTGTGTTCTGCCTGATTCAAATGAGTCTCTTGTAGAAATGCAATGCTAACTCCCTGCCTTTGTATTTCCTTCAGGATTCTGGGTCTCTTAATCGGTCCAATTAAGCCCCGGACATTCCACGAAATCAACTTGAGATCTGCCATCTAAAGTGGTATATCCTACAAAAATGAATGCTTTCTCTACAACTGGTAACAAGGAGCCTGTATAAACCATATCAGGGTTTTAAATAATTGATTAGCAGTTTTTTCCTTGGGACAATACTAACTGTACAGACAGCATTTATGTAGGTTTTCTGGAAGTGTTATGTATGATAAACACAATGAGGCAAGTGCTATGCATTTTCACAATGTTTTAGAACTTTTATGAGCAAAACACTAATCAATTTTTAGAGTTAAATAAAACCCTGCATATAAAAGATCAGTAACATAGGTTTTTAACATGTAAACCAAACTTAACATATTTACAGAGCCTCCTACACAAATAGGGGGCATCTAGACAGCTTCAAGGTGTCTGTATTCCCAACTCCACACTTCAGGAGTAATCCATGACATGTGGCAGGAGACCAAACTATCTTGGTCGCCCCGTCAGGGAATCCCCACACTAAAAATTCTGTGGGTTCCCCAACTGGGATGACTCCAGTCGCCTGAGTGACTGTTGGACTGTCCACCAGTACTTCCCGACATCTATTAATCTAGATGCTAAAGAACCAATGCCGGGGGGGGGTGGAAGGGGGGAAACTCTGATTAAGTTGGGAACTCTGTCCCATACCACTCATAGAGTGGGGGTTCCAACCCTCATAGCTGCTGGGTTGTTTAAGCGGACCTGTGGGGGGCAGGGGGGAGGGAGCTCCCTCCAATGTAATCCCAACTGATGTAAACTGTCACTTGCACCACAGTAGGTATCCCTACTTCTGTTGGTCCCTCCTGGCACCGGGAGGTATGAGGACCCACCTCAACCTCTGCACCGATTGTGACCAGGAGTGACATCCATCGTTTCCACCCTTCCCCCCTCTCCTCCCAAAGAGGGGTAAAATCATTTTATCTTGTGGTCCCTTCATGGCCCCTCTGTGGGCTTAAGGTTATGCCTAAAGGGTATTGTGAACTTTGCTTTGATATTGCTCCCTCCCCTATCCCCCGTCACCACCCACCCCCCACCGACCAGCTCCTGCTCTGATAGGCTGTTCAACATTCATCCATACCCGGTCATTAACTTGGATGGCATGGGGCAGTAAGCCAAAGGGAAGTGGTTTGGGGTCGCAACCCCTGACAGTACCCAATAGGGTCTTTTACCTTATCCTTATCCTCCTTCCCCTTCCATAAGCACCTCCCCTTTCATAAAGCCTATTCCAAGAGTCAGTGTACGTCCCCCCCTCCCGGCTTATAGAGGCTATTGCCTCACACTTATGATCCACCCGAATAAAACTCTGATTTTCCTTAAGACCATGCGTATAATAATGTAGGTTTTAAATGGATTTTCTTTTTCCTTTTTTTTCAAACCATTACTACCCTTCTCAAAGTACTCATATCCATCAGTAGCGGAAGGGATTGGAATGACTCCCTGAGTACTTATATTATATATCCAATTGGGATCGCTCGGATAACTGAGCAACACAAATGGGTATGTCAAGTCAACTACCTAGTTCCTCCACTGTAGAGCCTCTTGACCAACAGGTTATCCAAAACTAAATAAAATAAGCCACCAGAGGCTCGAGTGGAGAAGTACAGGCAAAAACAAGATTGAAAGGTGTATATGGACTCTCAGCCCAGAACCCAAAATTGTCGCAATTCATTTGGACTGTGGATCCAAAAAATGGGGACAGCAGAGAAATTGTTCAGGCAGCTTCACCCTTTACTAATGCTCATCCAATCGACTGTGAAGAAATGTCTTCCATTGGGACTTATGTAGTTGAAGATTGAGTGGTGGAACCGTGTTGGGGTCGGATCTGTTGCAAACATTGTCCCGCATCAAAATAGTGTTGTCTGAGTGCTGAGGTCTAATTCCTTCCATTCCCCTCCTTTGCCAAGATTTCTTTGCCACAGCTGTGCAATGGTCCGATACGCCCTCTAGTGGAGTCACTATCCCTTGCTGCTTAGCCCAACTACAGGCCTCTGGTAGTTCTTGAAATCTTCGCCAGCCTTCAGGTGTGAGTACTTTTATCTTTGCTGGATATTCAAGTTATGCTGAAAAACCTGCTTGTCTGATTACTTTCACTACCTGGAATGCTTTTTGATGGCGGGCCAAGGTCTGGGGGGCATAATCCTGATCGAGATAAAGCCGAGTGTCTCTGAAGATAATTTGCTTCTTTTCCCAGGCCACCCTAATCACTTCTTCTTTTATTCTAAAGTCTATAAAGGCCAGGATTATTGAGCGAGGGTGGGCTTTTGGATCCTTCGGTTTGGGAACTAATGACCTGTGTGCGTGAATTATGCCCAGATCCTTATCTTTATCCAGGTCAAGCAATTCTTTGAGTAAGCTTTCAATAAATTCAGGCATTGGGCCTGTTTCTGTTTCTTCCGGTAGACCGTGTATTCTTATATTATTACGTCTGTTTCTGTTCTCAAGGTCTTCCAGCTGTTGCTGGAGGAGTAATTCTCTATAATGTAGATCTTTCAAGGCAGCGTTATGCACATCCGAGACCTCCGTGTATTCCGTCATTGTATCCACTAATTGCTCTGTTCGGCGAGTCAGCTCTGCGATGCTTTCCCTATCTTCCGACACTTTCTGCTCAATTCTGGTTAAAGTATCACAGATTTGTTGTAATGTACTATAAAGCGTTTTTGAGGTGATAGTGAAGTCTTCCTCCGTAGTCTTAGAAGAGGTGGTAGGTTGATCAATTAAGTCTGAAATCTCGGCCCGCAGCACGGCCTGTGCCTGAGTGTGTTTAGCTGGAAATTTTAGTTTTGGATATGTGTCCGAAGAGGAATCTTTATGTTTTAGCTTTGGCGACATATTTAGCTGTCTGGTCAAAGTTCCGGTATCGAGTAAAGTTTAACTTGTGAGTTAGATTCGTTTGGATCTTTTATTTCAGTCGAGGAGCTCTCTGTCTAAGTGTCCATCTTTCAGGCAACTGGAACCGGAAGTCCACTTCCTCAATGATGGTGTGCTTTTCCACATTTGGACCATGGAAAGCAAGGGTCATTGCACAGATAAAACTCATGTTCAGCTATTTGTGCCAGCCTCTCTAACCAATCAAGTTCTTCTCTCCACTCATGCCTCTCCACTTTCCAGAGGTCATATGGACATACACAGAACTCTTGAAAAGACAAGGCTTCACTTCTTCTGGCCTCACATGAACAAGGACATTATCTGATTTGTAAAATCCTGCCAGCCCTGCTCCCAAAAAAAGCCTCCTGCCAAACTGACAAAAGGCACACATCATTCCATTGCCTGTAGCCACTGAACCATTCTAAAGAGTCAGCACAGACATTCTTGGGCCTTAACCTACATGATCTGACTCGGGCAAAAAATACATCCTTGTTTTTGTGGACTACCTAACAAAATATTTGGAACTAATCCCCCTAAAAGACATTAAATCTGCCACAGTGGCAAGTGCCTTCCTCAACAGTCATTTGTCATCATGGTACCCCATCACACCTGCATTCAGACAGAGGCACTAACTACCTTTCCACCATTGTCCGTGAAACATGAAACTTCTCAATATAAAAAAGACACAAACGCCAAGTTACCATCCACAGTGCAATGGACAGAGTGAAATAATGATGTCTACCATTCTCATCACACTCTCCAAGTACCTGGATGAGACTCATGACACTTGGGATCATTTTGTTCCCTTTGTGCAATTTGTCTACAATACCAGACCTTGTGTTGACAGTATAGAGTACATACCATTCTTCTTAGTCCATGGACACCACCCAAGAACTCCACTGGACAGGGATCTCTCACTGCTAGAAGTTTCTAAGTCAGCTTCTTCCTTCATTATCCCTATGCTGTAACAGCATGAACTTGTCAGACATGTTGCAATCACCACGTTGAGCCAGAGAAAATCTGCCATGCAGAAAATGTCAGCAGCCAAGTCGCATGAGCCATTATTCTCTGTTGGGGACACTGGGAATTTATACTGACCTGTTCTTGTTCCAGGCACCACCTAGAAGCTGCTTTGCCCCTGGACTGGTCCCTTCTACATAGTAGAAAAGCTTCCTCCTGTGCACATCCATCTACAGTACGTTGCAAGTCTGATGGAAAGCTGATACACAACAAAGTCCACATCAACCAACTGAAACATGGGTACCTGAATAACAACCTTCCAGATCACCCTTTTCCACCTAACAATGAAGCCGTACTTAAGCCTGCCATCCTCTCTGAAGCTGAGATCCCTTCAGTCAAGGCAGCTATAGAGTATGTACAAGGGCATGATGCTAGTAAACCAACAGCATAGCATATCAAAAAAGTTCCCTGCACACACTAATCTGTAGAGAGGAATGCCACACAATGTCTTGTTTAAAAAAACATTTAATCAGACTCAACCAGGCTTCAGTCTGACTTGTTTCAGACTAGGTCTTTTATCAAAGGCTGGATATAATGGTTACAACAACACTTATATATGGTTAAAACAGATCATGTGATCTGATGACACTCCAGTGACATCGACATCTGTGATTGGATAAAATAGTAAATACATATAACTTTATTTAAGAATGCAAAATTACTATAGTGCCACACTGTGCATACTAACTAAATATTAAAATACACATCTAGGCCTTTTCATATAGATGAATATGATAAAGAGGGCCACAGATGTTAATAAAAAAAGAGAAAAAGAATGAAAACTACAAGTAGGTTGGGGTGAGGAAGAAATGAAGGAAATGTGGGAGAGGAGGGGAAGGGGAAAGAAGGAAGAGGAAAAGAAAAAAGATGAGAAAGGGTGGAAAGAAAGGATGAAGAAAGAATAAGGTAAATATCAGGGTCAGCATATATCATATATTCTAATGTCACTATAATTCAAGACATAAGGAACTGGGTGCAAATAAGGTATATTAATAGTATATAGTAGTTACACTTTCAATTTTCAGGTAACAGAAAGGAATTCCAGGACCTGAATTTCTACCTTACAGGGAAGCAAGAATATATGGATACATCTATGAATTCAAACAATAGCCTAAATTAAACATCTTACAATAACTATATGTTCACATTTCTTATTGACCAAAAGATGCACAGGTAAAATAGCTCTCAAAGCAATAGTACAGTACTGTTGCATTATTTTCTTTTCTGTCTCAAATATGGATGCACATCTAATTGCATATTCAGTCCTGTTTTTTTAGTGGCATTGAGGGTGATGATCCAAAAATTCTCTTTGATAAGCATGAGGTTTTCAAAGTCTCCACCCCTCAGGTTCCCACAGACTTTGTCAATAGCAATGAACTGGAACCTATGTGCTGTTGGATCTAAGGATGCACTGATATGGTAAGCAGTTGCATACAGTAGGTGATGTTATTTTTTTGGACAGCTCTAATGTGTTCTCCCACCCTTGTTTTAAAACACCTCTTTATTTGTCCTACATAAAATACATCACAGCTATATGTGGCAAGATAAATAATGCCTTCAGAAGCACATGTGATACATTGTCTGATGTAAACTTTTTGTGGTGTTACAGCTAGAGAAAGTTTTAGCAGTACATATGTATGGACATGATACACATCTTTCACATTTGAAGCATCCTAGTGGTTTTTGTAGCCAAGTACTTGGTTTTCTATCAGTATAATGGCTATGCACTAGAATGTCCCTCAAAATGGGTGCTTTCTTATAGCACATCCTGATAGGTGTTTCAGCTATTTCTCTAAGGCCTGGCTCCACTGTTAGTACATGCCGATGTTAATATTATAAATAGAAGGCATGGGTATAAGTGCAAAACAAGAGACAAAGGGCCAGATATTCAAAGGGTAGCGCCGGGCGCAAATCCGTTGCGCTGGATTAGCACCGAATTTGCCCCCGACAGCAATATTCAAAAGGACATTTAGCGTCGGCGCTAGGTGTTAGCACCGACGCTAAATCATAATGTATGCAGGGGAGGGACTGAGGAATAGGACCTGACTGCCGCAACAGCATATTGAAAGAGCGCAAGGCCACAGGCATTAAGAACTCAGCGTGCTAACTACTGCCGCAAGGCTGGAAGCGGTAACGCAAAGTGCTCCCCCCATGAAGCACATCCTTCACCACAACATACATGATGTATCCCTGGTAGTCTAGTGGTCCCCCACCCCCAGCATGTATCCGACCCCGTTTGAAATAAAATAATGTCAGTTTCCTGGTAGTCTAGTGGTCCCCCACCCCCAGCATGTATCCCGACCCCGTTCTAAATAAAATAATGTCAGTTTCCTGGTAGTCTAGTGGTCCCCCACCCCCAGCATGTATCCCAACCCCGTTCGAAATAAAATAATGTCAGTTCCTGGTAGTCTAGTGGTCCCCCACCCCAGCATGTATCCGACCCCGTTGAAATAAAATAATGTCAGTCCCTGGTAGTCTAGTGGTTCCCCACCCCCAGCATGTATCCGACCCCGTTCGAAATAAAATAATGTCAGTTTCCCTGGTAGTCTAGTGGTCCCCAACCCCAGCATGTATCCCAACCCCGTTGAAATAAATAGCGTCAGTTTCCTGGTAGTCTAGTGGTCCCCCACAGTGACAACCCGCCCATCCATATAGTTACCCAGAATGGAGCTGGCGGCGACTCAGCCCTCTCACCCACCCACACGACCCGTGCACCGACTGGGGTGGGAGCTCTTCCTACCTCAGTCGGCTACGTGACGTGAAAAGACTATCTGAAATATGAATGAGCGGTGTCACTGTGACCAAAAGAAACTGTTTTATTTTGAACAGGGGTGTCCTGAAACAAGCTCACTCAGAAAATATTTTTATTTGAAGGGTCAGGACACATGCGGAAGTGTTCTAACCAGGTAAACTATTTTTTATTTGAAGGGGTCAGGACACATCTGGGGTGGGGGACCACTAGACTACCAGGGAGTGGAACCACACACGTGGGAACAGAGACCATGACGGCTGAGAAAGGCTGCCTGGCCCAGCCTGTCCACCTAGGTCTCTATATACTGGATGGCTGCACTGCATAGCTCAGTGACCCTACAGCTGACATCCCCTGGCCCCAGCAGGTTTGCCTTATGCCTGCCCCATGCATTGCGTCCCCCCACTGTATTTCACCCACTACTGCGGTGGGGTACCTGTGTTGTTGGGGGGGGCATCCTCCAGGGCATGTATGGCCATTGACAGTGTGTCTGTTTAGCTATTGATCTACATATATATATATATATATATATATATATATATATACACACACACACACACACATAAATATATACAGGTCCTGCTTGCATAGCTGAATGGGTGTGTTGTATGCACTGACTGTGCCTGCCAGCACACAGTTCCTGCTGCTTCCAGCTTGTACTTCTATTCCGACCAACAGGGATGCTGTGGGCATGCCTTGGCCTGCAGCATCCAGCCTGTACTTCCATTCTGACCAAAGAGGGCACTGCTCCATGCAGTAACACCGGGCAAACTGCATGGTAATGTATACTAAGCAGCATTTAATGAGATGCAAATGTACTTGTCTGCCCACAGATTACCTAAGTAGGCTCATTTGCATGGGCGCTTTGAATATAGCTCCTGTTTGCCCTGGGCTAACCAGTTTAGTGGGCCTAATGTGTTAACACTGTGCAATAAGGTTAACCCGGCCAAACAACCTCACATCAGCTGAGCACAGTTCTGCAGTGTGGCTTACATTGTTGTTTGCAGTCATACCTCTCAACTGTCTCTGGTTTTCAGGGACGTCCCTGATTTACCTGAAATGTTTACTCTGTCCCCCTACAACTTGTGTTTCTATGACCAAACAGTGGGGTTGTAAGCATAACATAATGTCAGACATTACTGTTACAGATGTGTTCTTCCTAGCAAATGCATTTTATACTACACCACTTATTCTACCAGCTTCCTGAGTAGATACCTCCAATTTATTAGGTGTGTCCCTGATTTTAAACCTTTGTCCCTGATTGTTTTGAGCCTTGTCCCTGAGTTATGAGGCAGGAGGTTGAGAGTGTGTTTGCAGTAGCTGTGTGACATCTCTGGCAATCACACACAATGTTCTCCACCTGCAACACTGGCTTGCTACAGAGTCTAATAAGCTGCAGCTGTAGTTTGCACTTGCCTGTTGCTATATTCAGTGCTGTCTTACTCCTGGGCAATGTTTGCCCTGCACTCCTGGGCCTGTTTGCCCGGCATCCTTCACTTGCAATATTCAGCTGGTTTTGTACCATGCTATTCATTTTGAATATAGCTATGGTTTTGCTCTGGGCACAATTTGCCCGCTGGGCAGTGCTAATTTAGCCCTGGGGCAAAGTTTTGAATATCTGGCCCAAAGTTACAAATACAAATGGGAAGAAATTAAAAGAAATAATGTTAAGGTCTGGGTTTTGTATAATAAACGGATGCATTATGGGAGATAAGGAAGGAAATTTTACCTATTTAGGCCCATTAGGTTCCTCAGTGATTGACTTGGTTTGGAGAAATTTGGAAGCTCTGAATAGAATGAAAGACTTGGAGGTATTGCCAAGGCCTGAATCTGCCCATTTGCCAGTTCAAACAATATGGAGTTTAGATAATCTGGGAGCATCTGGTGAAATAGAACAGCAGCAAGACATGGAAATTATTAATGCAAAAAGAGTTAGATGGCAAAATACACTAATACCACAAATTTTAGAAATACTAAGTGCAGGGCATATTGACAGTTTAAGGGAAGAAATTCAAAAGTTAGAGCCTGGCTTGGATTTAATAACATCTTGGGAAAAGATCTGCCTCTATATTAGACCACTTTTCATAAAAACAAAAGTATCAGCAAAGAAAATAAAGATCCAGACATGGTTTAATTCTAGATGTAGAGAAGCAAAGGAAGGATTAAATAGGGTGATTGAACATCATAAAGATAATAGTGCTGAGGTTTCCAACAAAAATTTAAATAAGGCTAGGAAAGAATATAGGAAAATATTAGGGGAAGAAAGATTACAGTTCCAAAAGGAAATGTGGGAAAAATTAAGATTGTCAATAATAGAGAAAGATGTTGAGCAATTTTGGGGCATTAGTAAGTAAAGGATATGATAAGTACTCTAACACTATAGAAAAGGCGATAACACTGTTACAATGGGAACAGCACTTTGGAAATTTATATTTCTCCAATATAGAGGAGGAGTGTGAGAATTTTCAACATAAATCTCAAAATAATTTCTTTCCAAAATCAGTCATTTTTACACAAGAAGAAATAAGGTTAGCAATAGATAGGCTAGCATATAACAAAGCACCTGGTCCGGATGCAAGTCTGGCAGCCATATTTAAAGCTTTTGGTGATTGGTGGATACCACTTCTCTATAAATTATTTAATTACTGGATACAAAAGAGACAATTTCCCAAAACTTGGAAAGGAAGCCTGGTTTGCCCAATATTTAAAAAAGGTGATATTTTGGATCCCACTATATATCATCCAATAAGTTTGCTGAACTCTTCCCAAAAATCATCTGCAAAATATTACTTAACAGACTACAAATATGGGTAGAAGATAATTATATACTTGAGGAATGTCCAAATGGTTTTAGAGCTAAACACTCAATTGCTTTGTATTACAGCACATTATTTAGAAATATGTGGTAATTAAAAAAATCAAAACTATATTGTTGCTTTGTAGATTTAAAAGCGGCTTTCAATTTAATAAGCAGAAAGACTCTCTGGGAAAAATTCAACAAATATAGAATTGACTCCAATATTTTGGAGATAATAATGGAGCTACATAATGAAACATGGCTCAAAATAAAATATGATCAACAAGGCAATTTAACAAATAATATACAAACAAACCTAGGAGTACATCAAGGGTGCTTATTACTGCCTTTATTATTTAACATGTACAAATTCAATATTAAAAGTATTGGACATACCAAATTTCCATTCACCAAACGTTTTGCCACAAAAAGTTTCTAGTTTGGCATATGTAGATGGCATTGTGCTTAACTCTACTTCCTTTCTGGGTCTTCAAAGAAAGCTAGCATATTTTGGGGAACTTTGTAAAAAGGATCAGTTGACAATTAATTTGGAAAAAATTAAGCAAGTTGTTTTCAGTAATAATAGGAAAAATGGAAATACTTTATGTCTGGAGAAGGAAAAGATTGAAACTACATCATACTATGACTATTTGGGTTTATAATTCTCAAATAGCACAAATTGGGTTAATCATGTAAACAATCAGGCATGAAGGGGTGTGTATAAACCACATTTTACAGCACAGATGCATAGTAAGACACGAGGCCAATGGCCGAGTAACTTCAGCTGCTGGCCATGCTGTAAAATATGACTTACACACACCCCTGAGTGCTTTAATGCACTTATAAAATTGTCTCCTTTTTTAACTTTTGACTATTGGGAAAAGCATGTTTATATGTAGAAAAAAATAGATTTACTTGTGTGCATTTGTGATAAAATAATCCTTCCACCTACTGCAAGTGATGTCATTGATGATTTCATTGTATTTTTGCCTACTTTCTTCTTCCTGTTTTTTTCTCTTATGTTCCCCACATTCAAGATATGGAATGTTTACCACGGAATACATGGATTCAAAATTCTGCTCAGTCCCATTGGCAGAATGCTTCTCTCCCAACACACTGTATACACAGACAACACAGGCCTTTGTTACAGCCAGAGACTCAGTTAACTCACTGTCAGGGCAAGAAGAACAGAGTTTCCTGACAAGCAGGTAAAGATAGAAGGGGGATTTTTCACTGTCAGCAAAGAAACAGTTGTAGTGAAAACTATAAACAATACATATTGTTTCTAATGTGTTTATGTATGTAAGGAGAGTGTGATAATCAGGGAAACAGCATTATTTTGTTTAATTAATTTGTTTTATTTTTTATTTAAAGTAGTTTTATTTTGAGGGCCCAGCTGAAGCTTTTTTACAGTGTAAAGTTAGCAGCCATGCTTGTGGTGGAAGATCAGTTCTGGCAGTAGAGGGTTAACTGAAATGCCTGTGTTCCAAATGCCCATTGATCTGTGTTGCAGACTCTTCACTGCTAAGCAGTCCTTATTCTTAACTATGTGTAAAGCATATTTTACACATACATAAGAGATAATCAGATTACACAATTTTACCCTGACACTTTATAAGTAAAAATGTTGCATAAAAAATGATTTGGGGCATTTAATGCCGTTAAGAAGTTTAACTTGAACATGGGGCAATCCTCAGTAAAAGGATTAGTAGATGTAATAAATGCAAAAATACAAACAAGTGTCCTTTATGGAGCAGAGATATTGACCCCTTCAAATATCAAAATTCTAGAAACTGAAATTAACAAAAGCTATCATTACTTATTGAGGGTGCAACAGTCATTTCTGGCAGAAATACTGAGGAAAGAACTGGGGCAATTATCTTTGGTAAATATGGTATTGGAAAGAAAGATAATTTTTACTTCAAGTATTTTTTTTCTGCCAGATAACAGATATCCCAGGATGTGTTTAGAAGAACAAATTCAGTATCATCAAAGAAATTCTATGTCAAGTACTATCAAGCTGATAAAGGAGGATATATTCCCATTGGGGTTAGAAAACTTTTTGTATGAAATATACATTTTTCCTATTAAAGATATAGTATTAAAGGTTAAAGAAAGGGTTAGGATAAGAATTAGAAAACAACAAGAGGAATGAATAAAAGGTTTGCATCATTTTATATAGTTTAAAATAATCAAACAACATCATGAGTTGGAATCATATTTAAAAATGCTGTCAAATTCAGAAGAAAGATACGTAATAACAAGATTTAGACTAGAGCTTTATAAGGCAAATTATATAGTACATAATCAAAGAAAGACTTCTAAATCAAGATGTGAATGTATCTATGCTTGTGAAGATGATCTAAAACATGTTGTTTTGCATTGTCCACAATTTGAAATTAGTAGAAGCAAATGGCTGGCTCCAATATTGGGCATCCTTGGTCTTCTCTCCAAAGGATTGATTCTCTTTTTGTTTAATTCAACTCAGATAAGAGTACCATACTCATTGTATAGATTTTTAAAGGTTACAAAACTGTGAATTCAGCGTAATAAAAAGCCTGAATATCTTTGAATGGAATGGGCAATAATATAAAGATATATCTGGAATTGTGTATTGTGATAAACTGCATATGTTAACTGTAATAAGAATTTTTGTGATTTTTAAAATCCTTTTTAACATTTTTTTTGTTTTCTACTCTAATGGCGATAATTCAAACAACAAAAACCTACCTACCTACATGCCAATGTTTGTTTAAGATAGTCTCAGGTTCCCTTGCTTCTGCAGAATAGCTAGTTACAAAATTAAACCTGTAATCTGCCACTTCAGTTTTTCCATCTGTTTTCAAAGCTCTTTCCCTCACCTGACTGATCCTTTTGTTACTGTAGCCTCTTTTTATCAATTCCTCAGCTCCGTATTCAAAAGGTGCTGTAGTTGAGCAATTTTGCCTTGTTCTCAAAAATTGGCCTATTGGTATATTGGAGGCCACATGTGGGGGATGGCAACTGCTTGTGAATAGCAAAGTGTTCCCATCCATGGATTTTCTGTAAATATCACTCTCCAGTTTACCCTCACTGTTTTTCTTTATTTTTAAATCCAAGTAAGAAATCTCATTAAGGTCACTGGTATAAGTGAATCTCAAGTGGGGGTTTGTGCTGTGAATAAACCCTATAAATCTCTCAAATTCCATCATGCTACCTTTCCAAACAATCAGCACATCATCTATAAAGCATTTCCAAAGTATCAAATTAGAAGAAAACAGATTGGCTAAAGCATTTTAAATTATGTCCTCCTCCCATTTCCCTACGTATAGATTGGCTATAGATGGGGCACACATCGTCCCCATCACAGTACCTCCTTTTATTTGTCTATACATCACATTATAAAAGAGAAACACATTATTTTTCAATACATGCTCCAACAATTTCATAATAAAATCCACAGGTGCTGTTACACTTCAGATTTGTTTAGAAAGTAAGTTGCTGCATCTAGCATCCCCTCATGGGGGAGACTGGTATATAGAGACTCAATATCTCACATAACCAGAAACATGTTCTGCTCCAATGTAATGGTGGGTAAGATATTCAAAACCACTTTAGTGTCTTTCAGAAAAGAAGGTAATCCAGAGACCAATGGGTTAAGAAAACAGTCACAATACTGTGACAAAGGTTCCATCAGTGAACCTATGCTGCGGACTATGGGGTGGCCAGGAGGGTCTACAAGAGTTTTGTGCACCTTCGGGAGTATGTAAAAGGTAGCTCTAGTGGGGTTTGATGTTGTCAGAAAATCCTTTATTTTACAGTCAAATAACCCTTTAGAGAAAAATTCCATTGCCAATTCATCCATATTAAATTTGAAATCATAAGTGGAATCTTCTGTAAGTTTGCAGTAGAATTCCTGGTTAGTAAGTTGTCTTAGCACTTCTGGAACATATTTTTGTTTGTCCAGGAGAACCACTGCACCCCTTTTGTTTGCCTGTTTGATGATCAAATTTACATTAGTTTTCAAAGTAACAATAGCTTTTTTTTCCTGTACATTTAAATTGTTGTAGTGATTATAATGTGGGGTTTTGAAATATTCTTCAAGTTCCCTCTCTATTAGTTCTTTAAAGATGTTTACAGCTGCACATGATGGAGGACAAAAAGTAGATGGCATAGAGAAAGGGGCAGTATGCACAGAGCTACCGGTGTTGTTAGGAGGATCCTCTGAGTTTACCTGTGTTGCTCTTTTACTAAAAAATGCTTGTAAATTAAGTTTATGGCAACACAGATTTAAGTCCACCAATGTACCAACTCTGTCCATCATAACTGTTGGTGTAAATCCCAGTACCTGTTTTAACAGTTCCTCTTCTGGTGCACTCAAAATGTGTTGTGACAAATTAATAATCTGTACATTTGTAGATAGTTCGCTTACATCCTCTGGCATCTTCCGCCCCTGAATCCTTGCTGATAATGCAATCTCCCTCTGATTGCATTGGTAACATTTGTAATACAGAGCTCTATGAAGACTAATGTCCATTTGGCTCGCTTATCAGTGAATTTAATATCCCACTATATTTCTGCCCCTTAAATAAGTATCAAGAGACTGTTTGAAGGATATCATAGTCTTACTAGCTACAACCTCAGTCAGCAAGTTGTTCCAAACTCTTGCCACCCTATTTGAAAACTAGAACAGATGAGATTGTGTCCTACATCTATCCACCTTCAGCTGTAAAGGGTGGGCACGGGTGTTATGCGACTGTACCCTAAGGTGCAAGTCCATTTGCTCCCAAAGTTGGTTATCAGATAATGCCTGATAAATTAGGCACATATCCCCTCTCAGCCTACGGTATTCAAGGGAATATAGATCCAGTTTCTTCAACCTATCCTCATAAGCCATATCCTTAACTTCATACATTTTTCTGGTAGGCCTTCGCTGCACCCTCTCCAGGGCTCTTATATCCCCTTTGTAGCCTGGTGCCCAGAACTGCAGACAATATTCTGTAAGTGGCCTCACAAGAGAGGTATACAAAGTGAGCAATACCTCTCCTTTCCTACTTTTGATGTGTCTATGTATGCATCCCAGGATTCCATTTGTCTTCTTAACCACTTGATTACAGTGTGAGTGGAACTTAAGGTCATTGCTGACCCTAATACCCAAGTCTATTTCCTCATGTACTACTTTGAGGATACTACCCCCCAAACTATAATTCATGTCCAGATTTTTTTGCCAAAGTTCATAACCATACACTTGACTGTATTAAAAATTGCCCCATTTTCCTTAGCCTATAATTCCAGTGCTCCAAGAGCTAGTTGTAAGTTTGAAGCATCTGCTATACTATTAACTGGATGGCCTATACATGTATCACCAGCATATTTGGACAGCCAGATGTCTAGTGTTACCTGCATAGTAGACATGTAGAGATTAAACAAACGTGGTCCCAATACATATCACTGTGGGACCCCACTAGTGACTGCTGCCCAATCGGACATTTCTCCCAAGACGCATACTCTTTGTTTCCCCGCAAACAACCAATCTCCTATCCAGTTGACAATTTTAGGATGTATCCCTAAGTTAGAAATAGTTTTATTACCAGCAAGGATTCAGGGATTTGAGAAAGGAGCATTGTGACCAGAAAAGTGTTAGGCATGCAATTTGTACAATAAATTATTATTTTATACTGCAGCGTCAGTTTTCATTGGTGGTAGTGAGTGACTGGTTATGATGTTTCAAACAAATGAAGATAAAGTCCCTTTTCTTACTCTTCTCCAGAAAATATTTACATGCTCTGACACTATCACTGTGTGTAGAAAAGGTATACAGCACCTCCACTCAATTACAAATCAAATATAATTAGATTCCAATGTAATTTTTAAAATTAATTTAGGACAGCCATTGTGGCCCAGAGGTGGGATCCCAGATGGAGTACAGATTACAATAAAAAGATGTCAATAAACTTGGCTTGCTATAAAAAGATGTCAGTAAACTTGGAAAGTTTTTTGGCCACTGATTCCATTCTAGAGATAAAGGGACCCCTGGGGACTGCTCAGGTTTTTATGGATCTTTGGGACACAATAAAATGTTGCGGTAACTGGATGAACCACTTAGAGATATTTAAATTCATTTTCACTGATGTCACCATTTTATCCTTTTCAAGAAGGCTATTGTACTGCTTATGCAAAATCCTCATTGGATCTTTGGGTTGCTTTTTGTAATTCACCTAATTTTTAATAAGTCATTCAACATAGTGTAAGTGCTGATGAACATTGTAACTATGTTCCCTCCCTTACCAGCTCCCTTTACAATGAGGTCTTTGTCGTTTCATAATTCCAGGATAGCGTCATATTCAGCCACAGTTGTATTGCATTTTTAGGGTAAACATTTTTTTTTTGTTTTTTCAAAATGATCACCAATTTATTTTCTTACTATATCATGAAAGGGCTTGTATCTCTGGACTCAATACATTAAGAGTGAATTGGCAGCAGGGTTTGAACAGAGTTTTTCCACAGTTCCATCTTGCCTAGAATCCCTGAATGCAAATACAGTAAAGAAAGGTCAAATACAAAACCTGAGGAGGATGTTCCAGGAGCAGGAAACCCCTAATTCAGGCGACATAAAAAACTTGGTAATCAGCTTGAAAAATTACCTGCTATGGAGCTGAATCTCACTTGCAACACACTAACTCTAGGAACGTATCAGAAAAATAAGCAGGAACTGAAAGAGCGTTACTTTATAAAGGTACCCTTACTGCAGATGGCCTAGAACAACTAAAATATTGGAGTGACTGGCAGACAGCACTGAGTGAGCACGCTAAAACACTGAGAAGACTCTTGATATGTGAGGACAGTGATAAGCAACAAGATATTTCCCACAGAATAAAATAATTTAGTGAGTGGGGCAAAAAAAAAATTGATAAAATTACAAAACACAAAAAGAGAGTCAACAACCAGGAAGCAAGGCAAACTAAACTGCAATGAAGCTGCCTACAAGAAGGGAAGAGTATTTGATTGGGTAAGACCCTTATGCTCTCTAAGCAGAGGATGTCAAAGATTGCAGAGCTGTTCATGGCAACCAAACAGGCAGCTGAGGAGGAATCTACACACTGAGGACACTATGTCAGGGGATGCCGATACAAGTGAGTGTGGTCAGGGAGAGGCACAAGGAGACAGACCTGTTGTTTCAGGAGAAGCAAATGCCACCAGCAACAAGAAGGGGAAACAGAAGCAGAAACACAAACAACAATAACAAAAATAAAAGAAACAAACATAGAGGGGGAGACGAGGAGAGCAGAGGAGAAGAAAGAAAGAATCCCTGGAGAGTTACATGAAAAACCACCAAGCAAGCATTGAAATACAGGAGGTGATTAACGTACTGTATCATGCAGGGTACTAACAGAATCACAACTTTCTCTGATTGCACGTGGATTGCAGTTTGTCCTGACTTCAAACCCAGGGCCACTTTGACATGGCAGTAGACATTTTGAAATGCATTCATAAACTTCAGCTTAAAAAAATGATTTTCCAGAAAACAAAAGACTGGTAAACCCAACTATGGGAGAGGATAGTTTACATGTGAAGAGTCAGGAGGGCACAATGGACAATGATGTTGGCCTCCTAATTAACTTAACTGAGGAAAAAGCAGAGGTGGGGCGGGTGGAGTGTCTATTTAGATAACAAAAATGGGACTACCACTAAAATGTATAGTTTTGTGGATGGTGCACTTATAGGCAGTGAGGCTTTCTCTGGGGCACTTACAAGGTACTGTAAATGGAGGGAGTGATATGTATGATTATGATTTTAATGTTGTGGGGGCAGGGAAGCAGTAGGATTTTTGATTTAACAAGAGTTAATACATCTTCGAGAAGGACACTGTTCAAACCATGCTCCCAGTTACTCCCACTGTATTTAGCCCAGCAGTACAAGTTGTTCATGATGTTGTAAGAAAAGAAATTGATGATCTTTTTGAAGAACATGTTTACCTTAAAAAGATGATACAGCCGCTGTGGCTGAACATGAAGCTATCCAGGAACTACATAATGACCAAAACTTCATTGTGAAGAGAGCTGACAAGGGAGGTAACATAGTCATAGTGAACATCAGTATTTGCACTGACGTGGTATTTGACTTGTTAAACAATGTGGCGGATTACAAAAAGCTTCCCATAGATCCAACAGGTATTTTTCATAAGCAGTACAATAGTCTTCTCGAAAAGCCAAAAAAATAATGGCAACATCAGTAAAAATGAACTTAAATAGTTCTGAGCTGAACATCCAGTTACTGCAACATTTTATTGTCTCCCATAGATCCATAAAACTTGACCAAACACCCATGGAGGCCCACTGTCTCTGAGACAAGATCCCGTCCCAAAAAACTTTCCAAGTTTATTGACATATTTTTATAGCAATCTGTACTTGTTCTGGGATCACACCTCAGGGACACAATGAATGTCTCAATAAATTTAGCTGATTTACATGAGAACCCAACTATATTTGGTTAGGAACTGATATGGAGACATTGTATACCTCTATTACACACTGTATCAGAGTATGTAAATATTTCCCAGAAAAGAGTGATGAAAGGGACATTATCACTGTATCATTTATTGAATTGATTTTAATTTATACTTGAACATAACTTCTTCACCTTCAGTAAAGAGTTTATTTGCAGCTGTGTATCCCACCTGTGGGTGTCAGTATGGCTCCCTCATTTGCAAACCCATTTTTATGTTGCTTGCACGCATGTGCAAGAAACATAGTGCCATCATCGGAGATTTCGGAGGTGTGTCACCTCCTCCTCCAATTCAGTCAGTGAGCTGGCAGGTGCGGCCCCTGTAAGCCAATGCATTTTGGAGCTGTCTATGACACGCTCCAAAATGCAGTGGTTTCCCAGTTGAAGGAGCTACGCTTCAGTGAGCACCGATAGAGCGTAGCTCCCCCACCGCGCGGCTGCCCGCACGTACTGTGTAGCTGACGGGTGCCCAATCCCCGGCTGAGCTGTGTCATCCCCCTGTAGTTGGTGCCACGCTGGGAGCCCACCCCAGCGTGGCAAGCGATCCTGACGTCTTTTTTTTTTAAACCTATAAAACAAAAAGCGGTCCCATGGCAGCGTCTCCCGACCCCCTCTCACAATCCGCACCCACCACACTGCACCCAGCCTCCCCACACCCCCCCTCACCACATACTTACCTCCAGACTCCGGCGCAACGATCTTCGGTGGACCGGGAACACATCTGCACTCTTCAAAGCCGACCGCGAACTGAGGAAATGCCGGTAAGCTGTATAATGGGCTAGATAGGGGGCGTTCAACTTTGTTGCATATCTCAGGCATTTTTGGGAATTTTTGCACCAAATTTTCAACATGGGGTTTTTAGGACTCCTTTTCATGAATGATGTCACTGTCATGGCGTTATTCAGGCCCGAAGGGTGATTTCACGCAGTGACTGTGAAATCACCCTTCAGGCCTGAATACTGCCATGACAGTGACATCAATCATGAGAAGGGGTCCAAAAAACCCCATGTTGAAAATTTGGTCCAAAATTCCAAAAAATGACTGTTTTATGAGCGTGCGTTGCGCAGTTCCTACGCAGGCTCATAAGTTCGCGAAATTTCAATATTTTCACTCCAGATTTTCAACATTGCCATTTTACCACACCTTCTTATGAGTAGTACAGCTGTCATTTTTCACATCTCACCCAAAATGTGTTTTCACCCTTGTAGCGCAGAATGGCACAGTCGGTGTGCGAAATCAATGTATGGGACAAATTAAGAAAATCACAGTGACACTGTTCATGAGCAGAGGTCTTAAAATGGCTATGTTGAAAATTCGGTGAAAAAATTCCTAAAAATGACTGTTTTACGAGCGTGCATTGCGCAGCTCCTACGCAGGCTCGTAAGTTCACAAATTTTCAATATTTTCACTCCAGATTTTCAACATTGTCATTTTACCACACCTCCTTTTGAGCAGTACAGCTGTCATTTTTCACATCCTGCCCAAAACGTGTTTCTGCCCATGTAGTGCACAATGGCGCAGTCGGTGTGCAAACTCAATGTATAGGACACATTAACAAAATCACACTGACTCTGTTCATGAGCAGAGGTCTTAAAATGGCTATGTTGAACATTTCGTGAAAAAATTCCTAACAATGACTGTTTTACGAGCGTGCATTGCGCAGTTTCTACGCACGCTCGTAAGTTCGCAAATTTTCAATATTTGCACTCCAATGACTTCCAAATACCTAAACAGCACATAGAAGCAAGCAACATTCGGCATTGACAAATGCTTGTTGTGTATGTGGAAAGAATAGTTTATATCCGACAGGGAAGTTAACCCACATGAAGATGACAAGCCACAAGGTGGCAACAAAGTGCAGGATGGTTGGGTATTGGTTATAATTTCCAGCGGGAGGTGTGAATGCTTCTGGCACCAGTCTGACGGCATGCCCACTGGCCAAGGTCAGCTGTTCCATATACTGGTTTGGGGGGTGGGGTATGCATGGGTCTGTGTGCTCATGGTCTGCTGTATATTTGTGTTGTATCATTAAAGGTGTGAATTGAACGATCCAGTGTCCTGTGCTATGTTGCCACCTTTTGGCTTGTACTGCCTGCTGCCTGCCTGCATTGTTCTGTCCTACGATGTATTGGTCAGCCTACATTTCTATTGGCAATGTTTTGCCTGCAATATTTTGCACTGCAATATTTTGGCCTGTGGTGTTAACACTTGGAACCTTTTTCATGAGTAAAAACTGTCACACATTTGTAGCCTATTAATGAAGATCAATCCTGATCGAAGTGCCAGGGTACTGGACCTTGGTGGTCAGTATTCAACTTCATGTCATGAAGATGTTATTATAGTTGCATAATGCTCATCTATTGACTGAAGAACATTAAAAAACATTTCTAAAGAGCACACCAGTGTGACAGAAATTCTCCTCATGAAAATATCTGGGAGTGCACATGCTTGTTTGCTTGTTTTGGACTTAGTGGGGCTGCTTACCCTGTATGTGCACTCAAGGCCCTTCCCCACATAGCATGAGTCTTCAATGCTCTAAACAGTTTAGAGCCATCAAAACAACTGGTTACAGTAAAAGCACAGCAACTAATTCTTTATCAAGAGCTGACAGTGCCCACTCAGTTAAATTGAAATACTCAGTTCTGTACGGCCAGTTCCGGCACCTGAGTAGAAACTGTTCAGAAGAAATAGGTTTTGAAATGCAGGAAGCTGCTTTGATGAGTAAAGTGTTGCTGTTAACACCTAGGGCAAGAGGAAATAACAATATAAATTCTGTAATCTTTAACACATCCTACAACCATTGGACAGGTAGGGAACATAACTGACAAAAACTTCCCTGTACTGCTGACTAACCCTGATCTGAATAGGAAAATTGGTACTGCAACAAGAGTTACCTTTAGAAATGGTAAATGTATTAGAAGAAGAAGAATCCGCATTTAAATAGTGCTTTTCATACACAGTATCGCGAAGCGCTTTATAAGCAATGCTAGACTGGTAGTGAAGTGACTGAATGTGTGGTGGCGGCTATATCACACATCATCACCCACACACAGCCTGGATAATTGCATGAACCAGTTTATGGGAAGGGGAATGTTGGCCAGGACACTGGGAATGTTCCCCAATCTTTTGCGAAGAGTGCCCTGGGTTCTTTTACTTCCACCTGGACACCCACCTGGACAACACCAGGATGGGCAGAAAGGACCTCGGTTTGATGTCTCATCCGAAGGACGGCACACCCCAGCAGTACAGCACCCCCCAATACTACACTCAGATGCCACCGATTTTCAGGTCCAAGTCCAATCACGCTGTGGGATGAGAACCCATGACCTTCTGGTCCAGAGGCGGATGTGCTACCTACTGAGCCATGCTGACACCATTTACCAGTATTAGGGATATGTTAACCAGCAGTCATTTTCGGAGCCAACAGGTCAGATTCCTAAATGAGCTCCTTCCTAGGTCCAAGGGTATTTATGTACATGGTATAGTAAGTACAGTGTTTGTAAGCAAGCAGTACAAGATAGAATTTTTGTGCACCTTACCACATAATTTGAAGCAGAGGTCAGACAATTACAGTGTACCACCAGTTTTGATGTACATATTATCATATGTCTACGCAAAAAGATATGTGTGGGTTGCACTATGAGACAGGTTACAGTCTGCATTCAAGAAGTCTAAGGGACATACAGAATATATGGAAGGATGCCCCTTTGTAAATATATTATGGAGATTGTCAAAACAGCTGTTCTAAGGACACAACTTTCGTTGGTATCAAAGTAGTATGCCCCCCCCAAAGAGATGGGATTATTTTCTTGTGTAAAGTAAGCCAGTGAATTTTTCTGTGAAAGAGTCTCAGACCAATGGGATTAAACAGTGAATGGAACTTAAAGCCATTTGTAGCCCAGTAGTGTATACAATGCTAGTTTCTATGACATTTTGGCTACCGTTTTCCTCTGATATGATCATTAAACTGAATTATGCAACCCCCAATGTGTGGGACTTACCTTGACTGCCTCCTTAGGTGCTGTCCTGTCCTCCCATTGGTGTGTCTGAATCCTGTTGGGGGGCCAGAGGAGGGAAGGAAAGCAAAACCACCCATTCAGTGGTTCACTGAATGAAATGCAGTAAAATGTGCGAGTGTTCGAGCGGGATGCGTCTGCCAGCTTGAGTGTTGAAAGCGCTATAGCACTCAATGTAAAAGCCACTTGGGTGCTCCTGTTATTGTCCCCTTTGTGTGTTTCAGACCCAGAGACAAAGCTGCAGCAATAGGGGCCTGAAGGCAGATTAGGGAAGGGGGAAAATAAAACTTTTGAAAAAGCGTTCTTAAAGGGAGCACTACCACTATAAGAAACAGCCACAGCTGTTATGAATTAGAAGCTCTGCTTGTCACCTAGGGGGACAATGCTACAGTGCTCATGACAGGCAGGGTGAGTCCCTGTCTTGCCCCATTCTGCCACCAGACAATAGGGCACAGTGGCAGATACCACATGCTGGGGACAGTTAACTCATTCAGGCCTAGATACTCCTGTAGGCAGCATCGGAAAGCATAGCCACTCAGGACAATAATGCCTGTAGACATACTCAGCTGACTTTCACTCAGGCCGAGAAACGTCTGAGGAAGTCAGCAGTTTTTACATAAATATTAAACAAACCAAATTGCTTAGAATTGATTGCATAGCACTGTTAGAAAGGTAATTTTGTGCTGAACAATTTTGCTGCTGATACTTTGTGTCTATCATGTATACTTTAGGAGTTATTCGCATTTGTTTAAGATATGGTGTGCATGCCTGACATTTGTCTTTCAAGTCTCACCTAAGCACCTTGAATAAATCAGAAAAAAATCAGTTGTTTGGTATTTCAGCTAGTATAAAATAAAAACTAAATTGATTACAATTGATTGCATAGCACCATTGGAAAGGTGATGTTGTGCTGAACAACTTTGCCACTCGTACTTTGTATGTAGCACTTACGGTTCAAGAGGTATTCACATTTGTTTGTGGCATGCTGATTATGGCTTGATTTTGCTTAGAAAGACCCAGGATGCAGTGCTAAGAGTATACAGGGCACAAGTGGAAGTCTCAAAGAGCTCTTGTGGCGTGAATGAGTTAAACTTAAAATAATACAGTTTTTCTGCAAGAAGAACTGAAAGTGGGGACTCTGTATAAACTGTTTTGCATCCACCATCTTTGGTAATCCCAGACCTGCTCTTCAGTCAACAGGGAGTCGAGGAGCCCTGGAGGACTTAGCAATGGCTCCTGGTAACAGGATAAGGACTCTGCTCTTGGCACCTTTACAAGCAACCAATCAAGCATCAAGTGGACTTAATATATATTAATTCTGCAGATGGACAGCTGAGTCACGTAATCAGATGCTGCCATGTCCTCATCAAGGGGGCAGATTCAGCTCAGAGTCAGTCCACCTGAAGCTCTCCACAATCAAGGGGGGCTTAGACTGTGTTTGGTAAAAAGTTTTAGAAGTTGGCCTAAGGCTTCCGCAGCCACCTTTCAGGAGACTTGCCTGAGATATTCTGAGTCTGGAAAGCCAGTGTAAAATAAACATTACTGTTTGGCTGAATCTGAGCCTGGACACCTGAGAAATCCTGAGGGAATGAATCCTGGCAAACATGGAAGGAGATAATCCAGGGAGGTTTCGAGGGAATCCATGTCTGCTAGCCAGCAGAGGGAAGAAGACTGTGTGTTTCCTGAACTCCAGGAGAAGAGAGACTGCCAGCAGAGGACAGTCTGGGGAATTGGCCAGGTAGTGTCACAGGTAAGCATTACCCATCGTCTCCCCCTGAAGGCTGGATGCCTGGACATGTGGGGTAAGGCATATGGCCCTGGTCTCCAGTACTAGTCCTACCAGCACCTGCAACGTCGATGAGAAGGTGACAAGCTGTGAGAGCCTGCACAGAAGCAGAAAGCGGTGACCAGCCTGCCAAAGGAGCCTACTGCCCAAACAAAGCATCTACAAGCTGCAACCTTGTTCAAGCACCTCAGAACTGCAGAGGGAGCTAACTGTTGTTACACAGACTCCGTATCCTGAGTCTTCATAACTGTGAGTCAAAGCAGGGCCTGCCATGCAACTGGGGGGTGTTGTGAACTGTTCCTTCAAAGTTACCATTTGTTCATTTGCATCAGTTCAAGGGGTCTGTTTTCACCAAGTATTTAAAAAGTGCACTGACACCGGCCAGCCAGCTGCACAGATATTAGGAATGCAACTATTCCAACTGGGTACCCAGAAAGACTATGGGAGCTCCTGGGTCAGACATTTGAGGGGAGACTGGTGCCAGTCTGGGAGTGGTTAATGTTTCTAGCTCAGGGGGACCATTATTATATGATTGCAAATGCTGGTGGGAGGTGGGCACTGTGCTTGTTTCTGTTTTACAGGCAAAGTGATTGCCTGTTGTTTTAAATTTCTAAAAGTTGCTTATCCTCTGCATCCTTCTCCCCTTTCCCTATCTGTACTCTGTAAATAAATTACAAACAAATGAATATACGAAATTGCCAGCAGATAAAGGCCTTATAGTCTATCAAGTCTGCTCGATTGTGCAGCTAGCAGCCCTTATTCTGCAGCTGCCCTTCCCTTCCCCCCCTCCAGTGACCTTACCCTGTCCCATCCCCTTTTGAAGCAGCCCACTGTTCTACAGGATACCACTTCCTCTGGCAATGCTTTCCATCCAGACACCACCCTCGCCATAAAAAAGTGTCTCCTCATTTCCCTCCTGAACCTTCCCCTTGCCAACCTCAGATCATGCCCTAGAGTGTCCCTCCACCTCTTTAATTTGAAAAGCCCCACCATGCCTATCTTATTTATTCCCATCATGTACTTCAAGGTTTCAGTCATGTCCCCCCATCCCTCCTCTCCTTCAGGGAGTACATGTTCAACTCCCTCAGCCTGCTCTCATAGTGTAAGTCCCTTAGCCCCTGGATCATTTTTGTTGCCCTGCACTGCACCCTCTCCAATAACTGAATGTCCTTCTTCAGGTACGCTCACCAGAACTGTGCACAGTACTCCAGGTGTGGTCTAACCAGTGACCTGTATAGCGGCAGGATCCCCCCCCACCTCGGAGGATATGCCTCTGGCAATATTTATTTTTTATTCATTTATTGAAAAGTTTCTTCAGGAAGGGCACACTGAACAATAAATTGCTCACCTCACGGTGTGTCCTGGGGAAAGGGGAAACAGTGGGAGAAAAAAAAAAATAGTACAAATACAATAACAGTATATACAATCAACTGACATAATACAATTTAGACAGTAATGTGGGACAAAACTGCAGTAAAGCAGGGTTACATCAGTACAACAACAGCAATGAATTTAAGCAAGGTACAGATCTGCATGGTACAGTACATCCAGGTGAGCCAGAGCCCATTATTATTTTGAGGAAGCAAAGCAAGGTAGCATCACAGCTGAATCCAAAAGCCCTGCGCATAAAGCAGTATTCAGATAAGTGCATTAGAGAAGCGCCAGAATTGACAAGAGAGGAAGCAGTTTGGTGCAAGCCTTTAGGGCAGTGATACTCACTCATACTAGGCTTTGGCACCACATATGCTACTTCACTTCACTCAGGAGCCACAAACAACATACACAGCATTTGGCAGTACCAAAATAAAGTGTGCATACAAAACAGATTAATTTCAAAACTGTTTATTGCAATTAAATAAACATAAATTCATAAATAAAAGCATAAATATAACATTTACACAAATTTAATATAAATAAATAGCAGTCAGTTAGATACTTGGCACTCCTTCTTTGAAACAAGTGCTGTGAAGTCTGGCTGTAAGCTGGATACTACAATTCTAAGGCATTCTTTTGTGTGCTGGATACTGAGCCTATTTCTCTTTGTATTTTTAATTTTAGATATAGCACAGAAGGCTGCTTTACATCTGTATGTGGATGGAAACATTGAGATTAGCCACCTAGCAAGTTTTGAAATATGAGGAAGATGGCTTACTAATTTCCAAAAAATGTGAACATCATTGTTCTGTTGAAATTGTCTGGAGAGCTCTTCAGAGCTCCTTAGTTCCACAAATTCCATAATGAGATCAGTGAAATCAGACATTCCATTAACAATGTCTTCCATTTCACTGACCTCCATGAGAAATTAGTTGTGCAACAAATGCAACAGTTTTTCTGATTTTTTAAAATCTATAAATCTGTTAGCATAGTTTTCTGACAGCTCCAACAGCACATTGCTGAACAGCTGGTGATTTGGAACAGTATCAGGATATGTTTCAATTAACTTTTGGACATGATTAAACAAGTTGTATTTTCCATTAGTAACATTGCTTTGCAATGCCTGCAGCTTGCATGAAAATGATGTAACTGATGAATACAAATCATACACAGTTTTATTGTTTCCCTGCAACCTCAGATTTAAGTCATTTAAGTGCTGAGTACTGTCAAAAAGAAAGGCAAGAGACAACAACCACTCAGTATTATCAACGAACGTGAATCGTGATGTTTCACCATATCCAATAATAAACTGCTTTAGTAGTTGAAACAAATCCATTACATGGGCTAGCATGCGACCATGGGACAGCCACCGGACTTCAGTATGGTGCACTAAGTCCCCATAATGAGTTTTAAAGTCATCACACACAATTTTACATTTGCTGGGGGTTCCTGGCTCTTGCCCTGATAAAATTAACCAATTCAATTACATCCCTCATGACATCAAAAAGTGTACTGAATTTGCAAAACAATGCTTGTTGGTGTATAATGCAGTGGTAAGACATATCAGGCATAGTCCTTTCAGAATTACACATCAGCTCCTCTTTCAGTAATGTTACAGCTCCACTTCTCTTACCAGCCATTGCAGGTACTCCATCTGCAGTTATGGCTGCAATTTTATATCCTGGGACAACAAACTTCTTTAGTGCATTCATGACTTCATTTTTTATGGCTGCACCTGTGGTGCCTGACTGCAGTGGCATCATATCTAACAGGTCCTCAAGCACAACAATGTCAGTAGTAGTTGATCTCAGAAAAATAAACAATCGTGGTATGTCATTAATATCAAGACTTTCATCAATTGCTATGCCTACAAACTCTGAGGCTAATAATTTCTCTTTAAGTATGCTTTCAATATTCTCTGCAATATCTGACTCACGCCCAGCTACAGTAGAATCTGACAATTGTATTTTACTTAGTTCTTTTTGCAGCTCAGCCTTATCAGGGAATAATGTTGAAGCAGCTATTAAAATGCAATCTTTAATCATCTCATCATCTAAGTATGGTTTCATTTTTTTTAACAATTCATGGGTAATTTTATAAGAAGCCATTGTAACGTGCTGGCTTGTGTTACACACCTTTCTAAACAGTGATTTTTGACTCATATGTCTTTGTTTGAGTCTGTTCAATTTTTGCTCCCTACGTTCACTTCCAGGTGGGAAGTCACAATCAAATGTGTTATGAGTTGTGAGATAATGTCTCTCAAGATTTGATCTCTTGAAATGAGCACAGGTGGCATCACATAGCAGGCACAGACTTCTACCACTACCATTCTCTACAAAAAAAAATTCTGTTTCCCATTCTTTCCTGAAGCTCCTGTATTCATCCTCATACTTTCTTTTCTTGCAGCAGTCCATTCTACGTTATTCAATTCTGTAAAAGCCTGCAACACATGAAATTTATCATGTGCATTACCATCTGCTGTATAACAAAAATTAAATTCACTACAGTGAAACCCCCACTTCATATACTCACCCACACCAAATGAAAAAGTGACAGTCCAATCACCAGTGCACCAAATTAATACAATTACTAAAACACCACACATCCTCACCAGCCAAGTTCAGACATTACCTGATGCAATTGTTGAACCTTTTTGAGTGTTGTTGATGAAGTCCAAGAAAAACTACTCAGAGAGACAAATAATAGCAATAAGTGACATTTTCAAGCCCCATACATTAATTGAAGTGTACAGCTTTAATCTAAAAAAAAAAAAAGAAAAATACATTATGTACCTGATTTGATCTCCTTCTCACCACAATCTGTCCGTGGAATACTCAGTGCAAGTGAGGAAACACATGAGTACTGAGAGAACCTCCTATGCTGCTGGCATTCCACCGTGTAGGACATAGATTAGCAGAAACCGAGAAACAGGAATAGCATAAGCACAAGCGAGATCATGAAACAAAGGTTGAGTTATTACTTTGATGCAGTATTTATTGAATATCTCGTTAATAATATACTGCACTTCTGCATTCCTCATGTTGCTTAATTACCTGTGTTTCAGGTCGAGTTAGCACTTTGATGCAGTATTTATGGCACATCTCATTACTGAAATACTGAATTCCTCACATTACTAAATTAACTGAGTTTCAGCGGTCACTGTGATTCCAATTAGGATTCCAATAAAGCATGTTTCTCTTGTGGACAATGGTTACCTAGCTATGCTCCCCCTATTAACAAATGATTGTGCCATTTACATCACACATTTACACATCATCTGTAATGAAATGAAATTAACAGCTCCCATTTAGCGGTATGTGGTTTGCTGTAAATTTCATTTCATTCAAGAGGAAACAAAAGAAACACTGAGCCACAAAACAAAAATGTAATTTCGGAACTCACACACATAAACTACTGCGGCTGAAATATTATTAGTCCCTTCTAGCTAGTCGCTCAGTTCTGTTTGCGAATCGGGACAGCAGCTTCTGGATTGGGAGGCGATCTCTCCAGCGTTGCGAGCAGTGTCTGTGTAAGATGAGTGCTAGATGACACGGTACTGCCTTTTTTTTTTTCCTGGTGCTGCTTAGTATTAAATGGGACAGCAGCTTCTGGATTGGGAGATGATCTCTCCAGTGTTGCGAGCAGGACCGTGTCAATTGAGTGCTGTTTTCGAGGGGGAGGTGTATAAAGAGACACATTGTAGTGCAAAGGTTGTAGAATTATAGGAGCTGCCAGATAAGTCTTAAACAGCCGCATGTGGCTCGCGAGTGATGGAGTGAGTAACGCTGCTTTTGGGTGACAGCAACTTCACAGTGCAAAATAGCTGAATGGAGTGAAAATAAAGGGCAGAAGCAACTTAGCAGAGGGGGTAAAATGACAGTGGGGTTAGCTGCAGGCACAGTTTATCCAAGAGGAAGTTGTTCAAGGCTAAAGATAAGGAGTAGGGGGAGGAGGATAAGCGGATTTTGGAGGGGTCCATAGCTTAGGGAAGTGATATGAGAAGGCCGACTGGCTTGTCAAAGTCGAACGATGAGGAATTACCAATTGACGAGAATCATATGATCTAAGACAATGGTCTGGGGAGGGTAGAGTGGATAGTAGGGAAGATAGATAAGGGGGAGAGAGCCAAACCAATATTTTGACACTAATTTGGCACAGTGGAGAAGGCGGCGATTTTCTAGAGAAGTAAGAGATAGGGAGTGACACAGGTTACAGTGGTTTGTGCAAGAGGGGGAGTCAAGAGTGAAATGATACAAAGAGTTGAAAAGGGTGTCCAGTCTGGCTAGGGAGGACTTGGGCACAGCACAGTAGACTACAGCACAGTAGTTGAAAATAGGTAGGATCATCTTCTGGACAAGTTCATGCCTTGCCAATAGTGGGAGGCAACTGCGGTTCCTAAATAATGCACCAGGCTTGGGGTGCAGTTTCTTCAGGATAGCATCCACATGTCCATAGAAGTTGAGGTGTCAGTCAAGCCAAACCCCCAGGTACCTAAAGGTTGAGGTATCCTCAATATCTGTCCTATCTAGGGTTTTGAAGGATGGCAGTAAGGGGAGCCTAGAGAGTCTGCCTGGTGCCAAAGGTCATGGAGACGGTCTTCTTGGCATTTAGGGAGAGTTGGTGGGAGCTGAACCAGCACTGAACATTATTGAAGTTGAGCTGTAATCTGGATTCAACATCAACCGGGGACTGGCCAGATGTGAAGATGGCCATGTCATCAGCATACGTATGGATAGACAAAGAAGAACAGGCTGAGGGAAGGTCATTTAGGAATATGGAAAATTGGATAGGCCCCAGTATAGACCCCTGGGGTACACCTGTGTTGCTGGGGAGAGGAGGGGAGGTAGTGTCAGCAATTCTGACCGACTGGGTCTGACTTACTAGGTAAGCCTTGAACCAGTTTGTGACGGATTCAGTTAAGCCAGCCGAGGAGAGGGCATCAAGGAGTAGAGGATGGAAGACTGTGTTGAAGGCCTTTGCTTGGTCAACAAAAATGGCAGAAGTGAATTGGCCACTATCCATCCCAGAGGGGATGAAATCAATGAGCCTAACCAGGGAGGTGGTGGTAGAATGGTTCTTCCGGCAGCCAGATTGGAACCGAGTGAAAAAGTTAAGAGTCAGAAAGGTAAGAAGGGAACTGAGATAGGACAAGGTGCTCTTGTAGTTTAGCAAGGGTGGGAAGGAGAGATGGGGCAATAGTTAGATGGAATGGAGGAGTCTCCACCCTTAGGCAGTGGGAGTACAGTGGTGTGTTTCAAAACAGAAGGAATGGACGCAGTAGCGAAAGAAAGGTTGAGGGGTGAGGATAGAGAATACACAATAGCTTGAGCTGATAGGTATAGTAACTTAGGGTCCAGACCATCAGGTGAGCTACCCTTTGTAGAGCTGAGGGCAGTAAGTGCTTGCAATGTGTCAGAGGGTGAGATATTGGTGAAGGAGAAGAAGGATTGCGAGGCATGATGACTGCTAGGGAAGGGGAGGACTGCTAGTGGGGATGACGGTAAGGAGGAGAGCAGGGCTGAGGCACAGGAGGTAAAATAAAAGTTAAATTCGGAGGCAACATTAAGATGCTTGGTAACCTGGGTGTTGTTGATTTTGAGAGGGGTGGGGGAGGGAGTGGATCACTTTCCAAAATTTGTAAGGTCTATTAGTATTGGTCTGGAAGGTTGAGTAGAAATATTCTGATTTTGCTAGGCGAGTTGCTTTAGTGCACTTATTGCTCAGCGAATGGTAGCTGTCATACTCTCATAGAAGATTTGAGGCTTTGTGCACTTTCCAGGCCTGATCCCTGGCTCTTTGGCATGCCAGGAATTCAGGGGTGATCCAGGGGAGGTGATTTCCCCTGAATCTGGAATGTCGCAGTGGGGCATGTTTATTCCAGCATTCTAGAAATTTGCTCTGGAAATAGCCATAGGCATCATCCATGGTAGAGGCCGAGGTGATGGGTTCCCAATTTATTGAGGTCAGTTTTAGCAGAAGGGGGGCAAGGTCCAGTGACTTATAAAAGCGATATTGTATGTTTTCGGAGGAGCCTTTGCTCTGTGGATTTTCCGTACCATAAAAGTCATATGGTGATCACTGAGGGCATCCGGTAGCAGGCCAAATTTAACAACTCTGTGGGGGTGGGAAGTGAGGGCCCAATCAATTAGGGAGTGATTTCCTGTGTTTGGATTTAAACGGGTTGGTTCTAGTATGAGTTGGGATAAATTTAGGGCGTTGATATTGATTAGTGATTTATTGAGGGAGGGGGAGGGCAAATTTTGGTTAAAGTCACCCATTATGTAGATTTAGCCCAAGGGAGAGTGTGAGACTATGCAACTAATTAGCTTGCTGATAGAGGAGGATGACAGACCAAGGGCAACATTAGGTACCAGCAAAGTAGATAGGCATGGAGAAAGGCAGGGACAATTTTAGAACCAGAACCTCGTATGCGTTAGGGACTGCTGAGGCAAGAATGCTGGTGAATTGGATTTTAGTGGAGACGTCGATGTCGACTCTGCTTCTCCAAGAGATCCTGTCTTGTCGGCATGTAGTGAACCCGAGAATAGAGAGGGAGTGATTGCCCACTTTGCTGTTTAGCCATGTTTCAGAGATAGAATGATAATATCAGGGGCAAGTGAGATAGTCAATGGCTTGAGAAGGTCTAATTTAGGGAGGAGACTACGAATGTTAAGGTGAAGTAGTTTTAAGCCATGGGGTAGGGCAACGAGGTTTGATAGGGATCAGACAGCAGTGTTAGGTAGGGAAGCGGAGAAGTTTGGAGGGCATGGCCCAGGGTTCGGGTTTATGTCTCCTCAGGATAGGAGGTGAGGAAGAAAGGTATAGGTAGGAGGGTAGCACAGGAATGGATGGGGTAATGAATCCAAGTAAAGAGGACTTGTGATGGGGTCACTGTTAAAAACAGGGGCCGCAGGCATGGGTGAAGCTGTGGGGACAGGCATAGTAGGAGATACTGCTAGGTTGAGCATGAGGAAAGTCAGGTATATCGCAATAAGTAGAGTTATAGTCAGCCTATACTGGGTTGGGGGCAACATTAGAGATGTCATGACTAGGAGAGATGTTCTTTTAAGTGGGTGGAAGGGCAGAGACTGCTGCAAGGAACTCAGTTCCCAGTTAATATAGATTAGAAGGAGGAGGAAGCCTACAAAAGGGCTAGGGACTACAGCATAACATAGAAACAGAGAATTTGACGGCAAATGAGAACAGCTTGGCCTACCTAGTCTGCCCATTTCCCTATATAACGGATAAGTTGCAGATCTAGTTAACCATTAGCCTACTTCGTCCTACACCCCACTGGAATTACCTTATGTCTGTCCCATGCATTCTTGAATTCCCCCACTGTTTTTGACTCCACTACCTCCTCAAGAAGGCCTTTCATGTATCCACAACCCTCTCCATGAAAAAATACTTCCTCAGATTACCTCTGAGCCATCCCCACTCTATCTTCAAATTGTGCCCCCTTGTTCTTGCACATCTCTTTTTCTGAAAGATGCTACCCTCTTGGACTTTGTTGATTCCCTTGAGGTACTTGAAAGTTTCTATCATGTCCCCCCTCTCCCTCCTTTCCTCGAGGGTATATATTTATTTATTAGCTTTTGTTGACCAGGTAGGTGCGTTAGGCAAAACCTTGCCTATTTTCAAGCACGACCCGGGAGAGTACAATATACAGTTGACAAAAACAGGACAATAATGAAGTACAAGGCAGTAAATAATACACACCAATGGCTATCCTTGCAGGGATAGACAGGGAAATAAAACATTTTTAGCAGTAGCCATCCTCGCAGGGATTGAAGAGAGTAGGTATAGGAACAAAACAAAACAAAACATTACAATAATTACAGTGACATCGGTAAGCTAGATTAGGAAAGCTAGAGCAGAGTAGGGGGGTTAGGTACAGTCACAGGAATCAAGTGCATGTAGGTAGGAGAAAAGTGCAGTCTTGAAAGAGGAGTGAGATAGGGAGCACTTAAGAGTGGGAGGTAAAGAGTTCCAGAATTTGGGGGTGAAGTGAGAGAAAGCTTGCTCCCCCATTTTCATAAAACAGTGTGGGGCAGAGAGGAATTCAAGGATCTCAGTAGGCGGGAGTGAGGCACCGGGGTAAGCATTGCCCCAGTGCTGTTGGAGCAGGGGGGTCTTATCATGGAGTTAGTGAAGCAACCCAGAGTGTATGAGTACAGGCTTTTATGGGACAGCCAGTGTAGGGTGAAGTACAGGAGACAGTGGTGAGTAAGGCAAGGGTCCGAGAGGGCAAATCTGCAGATATCATTGTAGGTAGTGTCCCATTTATGAAGAATATGAATGTTAGCATGGGAAAGATGGGGAGGGCATACTGAAGCCTAGGCAGCAAGATGCCTCTTGCCACTGAGATGCTAGCAGCAGGGATTAGAGAGTGACATACCCGGTATGCAGCACCTATCTTGATGTTGAAGGATCTACATATTAAGCTCCTTCAGTCTCTCTCTCTCTTCATATGTCTTCTGTTGCAGACCCTGCACCATTTTAGGTGCCCTCCTCTGGACAGCCTCCATCCTATCTCTGTCCTTGCAGAGATGGGGTCTCCAGAACTGCACACAGTACTCCAGATGGGGTCTTACCAACTGTCTGTACAAAGGGATAACAACTTCTTGTTTTCTACTGGTGATGCCTCTCCCTATGCATCCCAGTATCCCGTCAGCCCTCTTTACTGCCTTCTCACATTGCTTGCCCACCTTTAGGTCATCTAATATGACTTCCCAGGTCCCTTTTAATTTTTGTTGTTGTTAGTATCCCCCATTGTGTACTCTTTCCCTGGGTTTTTGTTTCCCAGGCACATTACTTTGCACTTCTTTGCATTGATTCTAAGCTGCCGTATATTTGACCATTCCTCCAACCTTGTCAAGTCCCTTCTCATCCTTTCCACCCCGCCTTCTGCATCAACCCTGTTACAAATCTTTGCATCATCTGCAAAGAGACATACTTTTTCTTCCATTCCTTCTGCAATGTCACTAATAAAGACATTAAAGAGGACCGGTCCCAGTACTGAACCCTGCGGTACTCTGCTAGTAACCCCCCTTTCTTCAGAGTGGACTCCGTTTACTATTACCCTCTGCATCCTGTTGCCCAGCCAATATTTTACCCAGGCTACCACCTTGGGACCCACTCCAAGGTTGGTTAACTTGTATATTGATCTTTTGTGCGAGACTGTGTCAAATGTCTTGCTAAAGTCTAGGTAGTCCATGTCCACAGCCCCTCCCTGGTCTACTACTTTGGTCACCCAGTCAAAGAAATCTATTAAATTCATCTGACTCAACCTTCTCACTGTGAATACATACTGCCTTGGGTCCTGTGCCCCGCTGGCCTCAAGGTACTCAACAATTCTTTCCTTCAGAACTGATTCCATCATTTTCCCTACCACTGAGGTCAAACTAACAGGTCTGTAGTTTCCTGCCTCTGCCTTGCTCCCACTTTTGTGAAGTGGAATCATATCCACCCACCTCCAGTCCTCAGGTATCACCCCTCCCTCCCATGATTTGTTAAAGAGGGTAGTCAGTGGTGTCACTAGTTCTACCCGTAGTTATTTTAAAATTCTTGGGTGAATCTCGTCAGGCCCCATTGATCTGTCCACCTTCAGTTTTAAGAGTTCTTTCAGAACCCTTTCTACTGTGAATGGGCTGGTATCGACCCCCCATCCAAGTATTTCTATTGTTTGGTTTAGGTTCCTCCCCATCTCTCCTTTTATGAATATCGAGCAGAAGAATTTGTTCAGTATCCCTGCTTTTTCACTGTCACCCTCTGCCCACATTCCTTCCCCTTTATTAAGCCTCAGTATCCTTCCCTTGGTCTTTCTTTGCTCCCTAGTGTACTTATAAAAGGTTTTAACCCCCTTCTTAACAGAGTTGGCTATCTTTTCCTCAGTTTGGGCCTTTGTTATTCTGACTGCCTTCCCTGCCTCCTTCTGCTTTAACTGATATAGTTCTCTGTTCTGCTCCTTCTGTGTTTCCTTATACTTCCTGAATGCTATCCTTTTCTCCTTAACCTTCCCTGCCACCTCTTTTGAGAACCATAATGGCTTTTTCTTTCATTTTGTTTTGTTGATTTGCTTTACACAAAGGCTTGTTGCCTCTGTGATAGAAGTTTTGATGTTTCCCCATTGTTCTTCCATCCCTCCATCTTGTCTGTTTGCTAGTGCTTTTCTGAGGCACTCTCCAATTTTGCCAAAGTCAGCCCTCCTTAAGTCCAAAATCCTTTCTTTTGTATGGCTTGACTCTACAGCTGTGTTTATTGTGAACCACACTGTTTGGTGGTCATTTGTTCCCAGATTGCTCCCTCCTGAGAGGGTACCAATACTAGCTGTCTGAGGCATGCCCCCTGTATGGCATTGAGAATGACCCTGCTCTTGGATGTTGCTGCAGTAAAGGTGCTCCAGTTAACATCTGCCATATTCAGGTACCCCATCAACAATATCTCTCCTTTTTCTGCCATTCTAAGGATTCTTTCTAGCATTTCCTTGTCCATTGTCTCACCCTGAGATGGAGGTCTGTAAACAACCCCTGTGCAGATTGTGGTGCCATTTTCTTTCTCCAGGGCGACCCACAGTGCCACGTCCCCTCCCTGTTTACCCTTTAGTTCTGTTGCTTTGATTCCTTCCCTTTTGTAGAGAGCTAATCCTCCTCCTCTTTTACCCTCCCTGTCCCTCCTGTAGATTGTATACCCTGGTATGTTGACATCCCAGTCATGGCTCTCTGTGTACCATGTTTCTATGACTGCCACGACATCCAGGTATGCCTCTTCTATCAAGGTCACTAGTTCAGGGAGCTTGTTACTCAGATTACGGGCATTGGTACTCATCACTCTCCATTTTTTTATGGTTTTACCACTTTTAGGCCATCCCTATCCTTACTGCCTTTTTCTGGATTTACCCCTGTTCTGCTCCCTATTGATTTCTCTACCTTTGTGTCTACTTCACTAACTACCCCATTTTATGGGGGGCTGGAATTTTCTTGCTTCTCTTCAGTGCCCCCCCCCTTGGCTAGTTTATATGCTTGCCAATGAAGCATTTAAACCTGTCACCTAGGATACTGGTTCCCATCCCAGACAGATGCAGACATCACACCAGTACAGGCCTGTATCCTTCCAGGTGGACCCCCAGTCCCCAATGAAGCCAAATCCCTGAGCTCTGCACCAGTTTTTCAACCAGTCATTAAATTCCATGGTGCGGAGTACCCTAGCCTCACTCATGCCATAGACAGGTAGCACTTCTGAGAAAGTTACCATGTGTGCCACTTGTCTAAGGCCCCTCCCCAACTCCACAAACTCCTGCTGCACTGTTCTGATTCCTTTCCCAGCCAGGTCATTTGTCCCAAGGTGGACAATGACATCCAGCTCCCTCCCCTGTGCAACTCCTCCCATGATCCTGAGGATTCCCTTTCTGTCCCTCCAATCCATGGTGCCAGGCAGGCACCTTAGCTACCTCTTCCTCTCCCTTCCCTCCCCAGTTCTACCCCCCTAATGACTGAGTCCCCCACCAGGAGTTGTTTTCTTCCCCTGTGGGGTCCCATGCCACCCACATGTGGGTCTCCTTTGTGGAGGTTCCCAGCATCCTCCTTGCTCTCCACTGTTGGTGCCTCCACAGAAGAACCACACTCCACCAGAATAGCAAATGAATTGTAAAGAGGCACAACTGGAGGGATGTGCCTCTGTTCTACCACCCTCACCCTCCTTGAGACCACTGTGGTCCAACAGCTCCTCTTTCTTGGCAACCACTGAGGCAGTGGTCATGGCCTTGGTGATCCCTGGGTGGGGGAGGAGGTTTCCTGTATCCTCACCAGATCAGCACGGAGATGGGCATTCTCCTCCCTCAGACCAGAGAGGTGCCTGCAACTAGGGTAGCAACGCAGCCTCCAGAACATTGCCATGAAGACTGCCACTCCACAGCCAGTGCATTGCACCACTCTCCACATGTCTGCATCCCTTCCTGTTGGAGTTTTTTTGGTTTTTTGTTTTTTGTTAGTGTGTGCAAGCGTGTGAGTGTGTTTACCCTCTATTCAGTGTGTTGTGCCTTTAAGGATATGAACAGGTGTATGTCCTGTGCACTTTTAGGGAAGTGTTGGCAGGACCACTGATATAAAGGAAGTTATGCGCTTGTGGCGGGTGGGGTGAGGGCAGGGTGGGTGGGACTAAGCCTGTGCCCTCGAAACAATCAACTACAACTCTGACCCACCACCCTGATGAGTGCCTTCCTTTCTTCCTTCCTGTGTAAAAATTTAAAATGCATTTTTTGTCCAGAGAAAGCCTGCATTGGGTTAGCAAATGATTGTGAGGGCTGTACTAAAGCAGCAAATAGAGAAGGAGGGATTATAGTGTGAGAGGAAGGGATTATAGTTGCCCTTTATTTTCTATTATAGGGTGAATAAGGTGGAGGGATGCAATTGGGTGGCCAAACTCTAGGGCGAGCACTGAGAGAAGCAAGGGGATTTAAAGAGTGCTGGGGGTGGGGGACAGTGGGCAGGAGAAAGTTCTTAGCAGTAGGAGCTGTAGAAATTCTTAGCCAGAGAATTCACTGTGGCAGGGGAGCCGAGAAACAGCCAAGCTAGCAGAAGCAGAGAGCATTGAAGGTGAGCCAATCAGCTGAGCCCTGATGCTTCTATTGTCCAGTCAGGCTGGCGCCTGGAGTGGAGGTGCCAGAAATTGAAATTTTTGGAGTGTACGAACCTGAGGCGAGAGTCTTCAGACGAACTGCTGGCCGGGGAGGTGGTGGGGGCAGGATGGAAAGCCGCACCACTGAGAATTAGGCACCTGGTTCAGGGGTGAGAGCTGTGGAGGAAAAGAAGAGAGGGAATTCGTTAAATAGTGAGTCGGGGGTAGGGGGCAGAGGCTGTAGAGGGATAGCGGATAAATCAATGGGCAGGTGCAGTAGCAATAAAGCGCAGTGGGGGGGCCGGAAACTGGGAGAGGGAAGATTACACTAAAAGGTGAAACAATTAAGCTTAAACGGGGGGGTGGGTCAAAGAGGTGGAAGTGAGAGGGAACAGGGGAGGCTGGGCAGGTCAGTGCCAAGCACCAGTGAGAGGATTAGGAGGGGCAGAGCAAAGGGAAGAACAGAATAAAACAAAACAAGGTGGAAGGAGAGCTAAAAACCGGCAAAATGTAGCGTGGTATATCAAACTGAACCAGAAGCATAGATTTAGCTAGTAAATTCTATGCAGCATAGCAGTAGGCTAAATTAGCAGAACTTAGGCTACAAAACAGTTGGCTGAAATCCATAACAGGTTAACAGTAGTCTTAGAAGAGCAGGAAGGTAGTAGTACAGCTAACTTACATAATAAAATGTAATTCTGAGTAGAACAATTAAAAAAGTCAGCTAAGCCCTGCTGCTTCTATTGTCCAATCAGGCTGGGCCTGGAGTGGTGGCACCAGAAATTGACATTTTTGGAGCATCTATACCTGAGGCGAGAGTCTTCAGCTGAACTACTGGCAGGGAGGTGGGCAGCAGTAGGATTAAAAGCCACACCACCGAGAATTAGGCACCCGGTTCAGGGGCAAGAGCTGAAGCGAGAGTCTTCAGCTGAACTGCTGGCAGGGGAGGTGGGTGGTGGCAGGATGGAAAGTTGCAGTGCCAAGAATTGGGTGCCCGGTTTAGGGGTGAGTGCTGAGCCTAGAGTCTTCAGCCGAACTGCTGGTAGGGGAGATGGGTGGCAGCAGGATGGAAAGCCGCACCACCGAGAATTAGGTGCCCGGTTCAGGGGTGAGAGCTGAGGTGAGAATCTTCAGCTGAACTGCTGGCAGGGGAGGCGGGCAGACATCTGGCAATACAACCCAGCACCTGTTGGCCTTTGCAGGTGACTTTCTACACTGTGCTGAGTTGTTCATTGCTCCCATTATGATCACCCCTAGATCCTTCTCCTCTTCCGTCTTAGCTAGTTGAATCCCCCCCCTCAAGCTGGTAGCTCCTCCTTGTTTTTTTTTTGCACCAAAATGTAGCACCTTGCATTTCCTGGCATTGAATCCCGGCTGCCAAGTGGCTGACCAGGCTTACAATTTTGCCAGATCATCTTGCAACCTCTGCCACCCTTCTAAGTCATCCACTACTGCTCCCATCTTGGTGTCATCTGCAAACGGACTTGATGCCTATTGAGATGTCTGCTATAAAGATCCCAAACAACACTGGCCCCAGTACAGAGTGCTGTGGCACCCAGCTTGTCACTGCCCTGGGAGACGAGAGCTCCTCTCCCACTATCACCTCCGTCTGCTGTCTACCTTGCAGCTAATTCACTACCCATCCCACCATCTTCACCCCGCCCCTGTGCCTTCCAGCTTACTTCCTAGCCTCCAATGTGGCACCAAATTGCATGTCTTACTGAAGTCCAGGTACAGGACATCCACTGCATGGCCCCTGTCTAATTACCTGGTTACCCAGTCATAGTACTCCACCAGGTTGGTCTGATGTGTTAACCTTTTTTACAACTGTCTTGTGAGGTTGTTATTGGTGAACACATTATTAGAGATTAATAATTGCATGAGTTTTAAAATATTGCAACTGTTTCTGATATGCCATGTGTGGGGTGACTTTGAGGGGAGGTGGGTAGGTATAGCATCCCAGGAGGTTGTACCAGACAGATATCTGGCCCACCGTAATTTAACCCTGGTTGGAGGCACCAAGCAAACTAACTTTTACTGGGAAAGAACCCCCCCCCCTTTCCATCCAAAAGAGACCCCAGACCCCTCGGCCTTGTTTGAGCCCACAAGGCAGAGGTAGTAACCAAAAGTTACATGGTGACCCGGTTGTATCTTGTATATATTGTTTTGACTATCTAGTAAAATCACAGCAGTAGTAATTCCCACAATTGTGAAGTGCATCTTATCCTAGAGTGCATCTAAACATATGACACAAGTTGCTCTACTCAGTAAGAGGGGATCAGCACTAATCGAGAAAGAGACAAGGAACAACCTTACTGTACCAGTGCCACATAATTTAATTCTTCAATTGGTGCAAAATATATAGATGTGCAAAACAGAAATCAAGCTTCAGCTCACCAAGCAAATAGCATCAGGTCTGCAGTCAAGGATGGGGAAAAACAAACACTCTTTAAAGTAGCCACACTATGTGCTGACGTGGCTCTGTACACCAGTATCTGGAATAGCATATAAGCTTACAGTTTAGGTTCAAAGATCAGCTCCTAAACAAAAAAATGAAGAAAATCCCCCACACTCAGACATGCCAACCTGTGCCTTGGTGCCTGTGTATAGAGTCACTTCAGTGCATAACATGTCTGCTTTAAGGAGTGTTTGTTTTCCCCCCTGTCCATGACTGCAAACCTGATGATATTTGTTTGGTGAGCTGAACTGCTGTTTTGCACATTTATCTATGTTGCATCAATAGAATAATTTGGTTACGCTGCACTGGTAAGACTTTTCCTTGTGTTGCAGCCTTCTGACTCACCTTGGCTGCTCTGGGGCCCTCTGGGTCCACACTGCACTCCGCTCTGAGGGGGCTGGCCCTGGTTCAGGAGTGGAGAGAAGAAGTGGCGCAGTGCCTCCACTTGGGGTAATGTCAGGGAATACCTTTGAACAGACTGCAGGTTACCACCTGCTAGAAAATATACAATAGCTGCCCCCAAATACACTTACCTACACAATAACAATTCCCACTCTTGCAATGATTCATAGCACCATATAACATGAACAAATAACAGCATTTTTTGGGGGGTGAAGGGGAGAAAAGGGAACAAAACAGTACAACAACATTAATAACTGTCTCAATAATGTAACCCCACACAATATCCCCACCTCCCACCTGCGGGCACACTTGGCTTCCCACTAGCAGCTACAAAGTCACCATAGTCCCTATGGTGGGTACAACACTGCAGTTTGGGTCTCGACACTGGGGATCTTTCGTTGTGGCCCAAATAACTTTTGATCCTCATTTCCCCCGGATCCCCAGCTCCACTGCCTGCCCTGGAGCCGGGCATATGATTTAATAGTGGCCGATGGCCAAAACACTAAACAGAGCCATGCTCTGTAAAGTGTGGGCTGCCATTGTTGTTTATTTTGATTGGCTGGTGCTGGTCCCTTACTGGAGCTCCTGGGACTGCTGAAATGGCTTCCCAGCTCACCCAGAGGGGAGAGACATGCACTCGGCCCCCTTCCTCTATGGTGCTGAGACACAGATCATTGTGTCTATGGCTGTGTAGCACCACCTCGGTGCTAATGGGCCTGTAGCCCTCCAGGGGCCACTGAAAGACACCAATTGGCAGTGCAAGGGCTGAAGCCCACAAAGTAAGCCCAATTTGGTGGGGGCTTACACTTGTTTCTTTCTTGAGTAGTGCTGACCCCTCTATTGAGTAGAGCAAATTGTATCATTGTTTTTGGATATGTTGCCTTTAATTTATGTGAAACTAATAACTGGATATCTGGTTCCTCTTAAGCATCTACAATACCTCTTTTTTTTGTTGATAATTTACTCCTGCTCTCCTCTCCTCTGCATAGAACCCATTGTTAGCAGATCCTGTCCTAATTTCTAGTAATACTGGAGTTTAATTTAATTATTATTATTTAATGTATTTATTTATTCATTTAAAATTGTGTTACCTGGTTAAAGAAAGCACTAGGCCACATGGTCCTTTAAGAAGCTTAACACAGGTGCATATATGCAACATGATACAGGATACTTGCATTAGACACATAACTTCAACAATCAGTAAACTGTAAGCATGCAAAACACTCATGCAGTATCTTAACAAATCTTGTCAATTTTTTAAATGGACAGATATTTTATGTCTAACAACTAAGCTAAAAACAGCAGTATCCAGCTTCAGTTAATAAATTGCATTTATATTGTGCTTTAAATTGTTATAAGTTTAGTGCATTTCTCATTTCAGAATCAATACTTTTCCAGGAATTATGGTGCTAGCTTGGGAAAACAATCAGTAAGGCTCTGCACTCTGTTTCTCTATACACTTTATTTGTGTTTGGATTTAAAGACGCAAATTGTTTTAAAGTGATTTTATGTGATTTGGGATTAGAAAATGAAATGTCTGGATTGTCTGAAATGTATTGTTACATACACGATTGTATTTTACCCACTGTAGAAATAGGCAACTGCAATGTGCAAACTAATTGTGTGACAGTCTGCCTTGAAAAGCATTATGGGTACATCTTCACTCTCCCTGACAAAGGCTTATTACAGAGCTGAAGCAATGGGGTGACTACTGGTGATTTGGTGAGGAGTTTTACAATACTTTATTTTTTTGGTTATCATTCAGTGTGTAAGCCCATTGCACTTTTGTTGCATTTTATAGAACAGCATTTATTGTCCTTATCTGAGGTTCTTCTGTGTCACTATGTGATTAATAAATCCTTGCTGGGGTTTTTTATTGAATATGCTTTATCAAGTTTAGATTTATAATAGAAAAACTATACAAAGGACAACAATGACAACAAACCATTAAAATTACAACAATATAGAAATGATACAAAGACAACCAAAGTCCAAGCAAAAACCATCCCCAGCCCAGCTCCCCCTCTCAGAGCACACCTCACAAAGATTATCTCGGTACAAGGGGCCACCCAAGCATGACACAAATAGAAAATCACAGAAACACAGATGACTAAAAAGAACAGCAGTAAAAGGAAAACATCAGGGTACAACCTGATTGACAAATAAAAGAACATACAAGGTTTGCCACCTATTCCAGAACAGATCATATCTGTCACAAAGAGTGACAATCTGCTTTTCTATATTTAAGGCCTGGAGACTTTCCTGGTGCCATTCCCTAAAGGAGGGAACAGTATCATCCAGCCAGTGCCACAAAATAACCAGTTTGGCCATGATAGCTATCAGGGCCATGTAACCCTTCCTAGGGCCAAAGACCATATTGCGGTATAAGCCAACTAAACAAATTTCCAGTGTGAACAGGTCTTCAGTCCCCAGCAGGGGATCTAAATGCACCTTAATAGAAGCCCAAAATGGCTGTTTTAAGCAACCCAAAACATATGCTTGAGCGTACCCTCTTTTAGGCTACACTGAGTGCAAAGAGAGGAGGACAACTGGCCCATCTGAGCTAAGCGAGAGGGAGTGAAGCAAAGGTTATGTAAAATTCTATATTGAGTGAGGTAGTACTAATCCCATTTAATGTACTTACATGACGATATCCACACAGATTTGCCACTCTTTAAGATATCACTGCACACCAAGAGCATTTTGTCAGTAGTAACATACCCCTTGTGGTCCTTCGGAATCAAGGGACTGGGCTGTCTTAGGCAAACTATACAGTGAGAAGCCAGTCAGAAAAGACTTACCTGCTTCTGTTGGAAGCTGAGAAACTTGTTATACTGCAGAGAACAAACTAGAATGCATTTGAGGAACTGGGAACCTGGTAAAACATAATATTGTTGGGGACTTGTTAGGAAGGTAAGCTACGCTTTCTACAGAAATTTTTTTTTTTTCTTATTGGCATTAAGAAGAGAATTGCAGGATTCCATTAAAGTGTAGTAATTTTAGAACCAGAGCGGGTGAAATACAAATGAAGTTGCTTGATTCCTGTGCTAGAGAACTAGGATTTGGAAGGATATTTGTGCAACATTTTAGAAGTGTCCTGCTGGCTGAGCAGTGAGTTCATTTTTATCCCTGGACTCAGTAGAGTGGTTTGTGTAGGAGCAGTAATCTAGTAAATTGTGGTGTTGGTTGACTTACTATAAAGGGCAGTACTCACAGGGTGGTGGAGCAGTGGTGTATTTGATTGTTTCTAACAGTCACCAGTGGTTGTGGCCTACCCACCCACCCTTCCCTCACCCCACCCACCCCAGGCATGGCATTTCCTTTATAGCCAATGTTCTGACATCATTTCTCAACAGATCTTGGGGCAGAACTGTCATATCCTTAATAACCCAGCACAGTGCATAAAGGGTAAGTACACACCAAAAAAAAACAAACAAAAAATATTTTATATATTACTCATTGTATATTATAAGGAAGAGGGACATGTGGGGAGTAGTGCAATGCACTGGCTGTGGGGCAGCAGTTTTCCAGGAGATATTCTGGAACTTGCGTTGCTGCCCTATTTGCAGGCAACTGTCAGCTCTCAGGGAGGAGGTTGCCCACCTCCAGGCTGAACTGGCAAGGACTAAGGAGGCATCCCCCACCCAAAGAGCATCAGTTCCACAACCAGTGCCTCAGAGGTTGCCATGTGTGAAGAGCAGATGGACCACAGTAGGTTCTGGGAGGGTGAGGGTGGTGGAACAGAGGTGTAGCCCTCTAGCTGTACCTCTACACAAATCATATGTCAGTCTGGCAAATCAAGGTTCCTCTATGATGACACCCTCAGTGGAGACCAAGAAGAATGCTGGGGACATCCACAAGGGAGACCCACAAAAGAGTGGCAAGGGACATCACAGGGGAAAGAAACAGCTTCTGATAGGGGACTCAATTGTTAGGGGTGTAGACCTGGGGAAGGGAGAGGAGAGGGAAGTAAGGTGCCTGCCTGGTGCCATGGCTTGGAGGGACAGGAAGCAAATCCTCAGGATTGCAGAAGCAGCATCACAGTAGAGGGAACTAGATATCATTGTCCACCTCGGGACAAATGGCCTAGCTAGGCATGAGATCAGTGCAGTGCAGGATGAATTTGTGGAGTTGGGGAGGGGCCTCAGACAGTTAGCAAGCACGGTAACCTTCTCAGAGGTGCTGCCAGTCTATGACGGGGTGAGGCTAGGGTACTGCACACCATGCAGTTTAATGAATTGTTGCAAAACTGGTGCAGAGCACAGGGCTTTGGCTTCATTGGGGACTGGGGGTCCACCTGGAGAGATGAAGGTCTATACTGGCATGATGGTCTGCATCTGTCCAGGAAGGGAAACAAGCTGATAGGTGACAGGTTTAAAGGCTTCCTTGGCAAGCTTTTAAACTAGCCAAAGGGGGAGGTGCTAATAGGAAACAGGAAAGTTCAAGCCTCCCCCCACAAAACATGGCAGGTAGTAGGGTAAACACTGAGGTACAGAGCTTGACAGAGGGCAGGACAGGGGTAAATGGAAAAATAGACAAGGGCAATAAGAGCAGGGATGGGGTAAAAAAGGATAAAGCCAACATTAAAAGGAGGGAATGAGTACCAATGCCCGTAGTCTTGGAAACAAGCTTCCAGAGCTAGTAGCCCTAATGGAAGAGGAACACATGGATATTGTGGCAGTCACAGAAACAGGGTACATGGAGAACCATGACTGGGATGTCAACATACCAGGGTACACAATCTACAGAAGGGACAGGGAGGGTAAAAGAGGAGGTGGAGTAGCTCTCTACATAAGGGAAGGGATCAAAGCTACAGAACTAAAAAGTAAAGGGAGAGGACAAGAGGCACTCTGGGTCACCTTGGAGACAGGGAATGGCATCACAATCCTCACAGGGGTTGTATACAGACTCCCGTCTCAAGGGGAGGAAATGGACAAGAAAATGATAGAGGGCATTCTCAAAATAATAATAATAATAATAAACTTTATTGATATTGCGCCTTTCAAAAACCAAGGCGCATTCCAAAAAGATTAAATACAAACAAAACAAACAAACAGTAATATAAAAACTGTTGAAAACAAATACAAAACATTAATCAAGGACACCATATGCCTTATTCCATAAAAAGGATTTAAGAGCCTGTTTAAAGCTCCTCAGGGTCGAACACTCCCTTATCCAACGTGGTAGAGAATTCTAAATTCTCTAGCAACCCCTCATCAGCTGAGTGGAGCGACCTCATAGGGAGGTAAGAGTCAGGAGATCTTTCAGGTAGTCAGGGCCCAGATCATGTAGGGCTTTAAAAGTCAGTAATCCAACATTGAAGGTGATCCGCCACTGAACTGATAGCCAGTGCAGATCCCACAGCACCGGAGTAGTATGAGATGTTCTAGGAGTACCTGTAAGTACTCGAGCTGTGGAATTCTGCACCAGCTGAAGGCGGCGGATATCAACCCCCGGAAGCCCAAGGTAAAGCGAGCTGCAATAGTCCAGGCGTGAGGTCACGAAGGCATGGATCAAAGTTGGCAGATCACTGGACGGAACGAGGTGCTTGATTCTGGTGATGTTTCTCAGATGATAAAATGAAGATTTTACCACTGCTGACACTTGAGATCGTAAAGTCAGCCTAACATCTAAGATCACCCCCCAATCTCGCACCTGTTCAGAGACCGGTAACTCGACATCCCCACAAAACACCCCAGAGGGGAAGCCGGCCACAGGTCCCCCTATCTGGCAATCCGGATCCAAAACCAACACTGCAGTCTTCCCAGAATTCAACTTCAACCAACTGGACCTCATCCAATCCTGGATTTCCTCCAGACAGCTATTAAATACCGAGACAGATCCTTCCTGGTCGGGTGCAAAGGACAGGTACAGTTGGGTATCATCTGAATAACAGTGAAAACCCAACCTGTACCATCTCACAATGTCTCTGAGGGGAAGCATGTACACCACAAACAACATGGAGGACAATACAGAGCCCTGAGGGACCCCACAAAAAAGAGAGAAGGGATCAGAGGAAAAAAACCCTGACACCACCCTCTGAGATTTTCCGGTGAGGTATGATGTGAACCATCTGAGCACAACCCCAGAGAGTCCCCAAATACATCTCAGGCGCTCCAAAAGAACCCCATGGTCAACGGTGTCAAATGCTGAAGATAGATCCAGTAACACCAGAATAGACCGTTTTCTCTGGTCTCTCGCCATCAGGAGGTCATTGAGCACCCGAACCAGCACAGTTTCGGTACTATGCCTCTTATGAAAACCTGATTGGAGAGGTTCGTAGATGCTATGGATGGTCAAGTGGTTCTCCAACTGGGCTTCTACCACCTTTTTGATCACCTTCCCTGCAAAGGGGAGGTTCAAGATAGGTCTGTAGTTAGACAGACATTCTGGGTCCAAAGACGATTTCTTCAACAAGGGTGTCACCACTGCCTCTTTCAAGGACAGGGGATATTCACCCGAGTCAAGAGAGGACCAGACTATCTGTGCTAGAGCCAGTAGAATAGAATCTCCACACCCTAAGATTAAGCGTGTGGGACCTGGATCTAAACTACAGGAGATAGGATGAGGCCCCTGGACAATCCGCATAACAGCCACAATTTCTGGGTGGTCGAAGGTACTCCAGGAAAACAAAGGATAGTGACCCAGTCCTGGGCACCCACAACTAGCACAGAATGTGCCAAACAGATGTCTGCCCAAATGTCGGCCACCTTATCAGCAAAGAACCGAGCAATCTCATCACACAGTGATTGTGACAACGCTCTATGGAGCTGTAGACAGGTTGGGTTGCACAATCTGTCCACAGTTCATAAAAGCTGAGCAGGTCAGTTCTGCACAGCAGAAATTTCCCTGGAGAGGAACTCTGCCTTCTTACGGGAGATTTCTGACTGATACAATTGATAATGTTCTAGCAGTCTAAGGTGGTCGGCATCCAGGCCAGACCTCCACCAGCAACGTTCTAACCTCCGTCCAATTCGCCACAACTCCCTCAAAACCCATCAAACCATGGGGTTTGAGGTCGGAGAGAGGACGAGATCGAACTGAGCACAGAACCAGGGCAGAGTAATGGCAGTATTATAAGCCACAACCAATGCCTCTGGATCATTGCTATGCACAGGAAGTTCTGATAGGTCAAGAACCGCTGCAAGGCCATAAGAAGAAACATTCCGCAAGGGGCGGAACTTAACCATCTCCACAGGCTTCGGCCTACAAGGAGGGGTGCCAAAATTGAATCTCACAGTGTAGTGATCTGACCAACTGACTGGTTCTACCCCCACATCAGAAGCCTCGATCCCCAGGAAGAAGACCAAGTCAGAGAATGGCCAGCTTTATGAGTAGCAATGGTAACCACCTGTGTTAGGCCCAGTGAATCCATTAACTGGAGGAAGTGTTGTCCAAATTACGAGAGTTCATCATCGATCCATGCATTAAAGTCACCCAGGACCATCAGCCTGGGGACTCAAATGCCAGGTTGACAATGAAGTCTGCTACTTCCTTAAGGAATTGCTTCTCATCTCCTGGTGGACGGTAGATGAGAGCAGTTCAATAGCCCACACCTGCTACAACGGCACATTCAAAAGAAGAGGTCTCCTCAACTGGAACACTGGTGATATCCAATTCGGTCTTAAAACAGACCACAACCCTCCCCCCTTGTTTCAACTAAAATGATTGAAAAAGGGGAGATACTGTTGATGGGGTACCTGAATATGCCAGATGCTAACTGGACGACATGGACTGCAGCCACATCCAAGAGCAGGGTCATTCTCGATGCCCTACAGGGAGCATGCCTTAGACAGCTAGTATTGGAACCCACTTGGAAGGGAGCAATATTAGACCTGGTACTCTCAAATGGAGAGAGTATCACAAATTTAGAAGTCAGTAGACATCTGGGAACAAGCGACCACTGCACAGTGTGCTTCACAATAAACACAACCATGGAGACAAGCCATACAAAGACAAGGATACTGGACTTTAGAAGGGCTGACTTTGGCATAATGGGTGAATACCTGAGGAATGCATTAGCAAATGGTCAGAAAGGAGGAGTGGAAGAACAATGGAGAAAAATCAAAACTGCCATCATGGAGGCAACAAGCCTTTGTGTGAAACAAATAAAGAAAACAAAGCAGAATAAAAAACCACAATGGTTCTCAAAAGAGGTGTCAGGGAAGGTTAAGGAGAAAAAGGCTGCATTCAAAAAGTATAAGGAATCACAGAAGAAGCACGATAGGGAACTGTATCAATTAAAGCAGAAAGAAGTGGGGAAGGCAGTCAGAAAAGCAAAAGCCCAAACTGAGGAAAAAATAGCCAACTCAGTTAAGAAGGGGGATAAAACCTTTTATAGGTACTTTAGGGAGCATAGAAAATTTAAGGGAGGGATAGTGAAGATTAATAAAGGAGAGAGGAGGTGGGCAGAGGGAGACAGTGAAAAGGCAGAGATACTGAATAAATACTTTTCCTCAGTATCCACAAAAGAAGAAGAGGAGGAGTTACCTAAACCAAACAGTAGAAGCACTCTGGGTAGTGGGGTTGACGCCAGTCCATTTACAGAAGAAAGAGTCCTGAAAGAACTCCTAAAACTCAAGGTGAACAAAGCAATGGGGCCTGACGGGATTCACCCTAGAATCCTAAAAGAGCTAAGAGAGGACCTAGAGACACCACTAATCACACTTTTTAACAACTCATGGGAAGATGGGGTGGTACCTGAGGACTGGAGGAGGAGGGCAGATGTGATTCCCCTTCACAAAAGTGGGAGCAAGACAGAAGCAGGAAACTACAGACCTGCTAGTTTGACCTCAGTGGTGGGGAAAATGATGGAATCACTTCTGAAAGAAAGAATTGTTCAGTACCTAGAGGCCAGCGGGGTACAGGACCCAAAGCAGCATGGTTTCACAGCAGGAAGGTCATGTCAAACGAATCTAATCAATTTCTTTGACTGGGTGACCAAAGTAATAGACCAGTGAGGGGCTGTGGATATGGCCTACCTAGACTTTAGCAAGGCATTTGACACAGTCCCGCACAATATATTAATAATCAAGTTAGCCAGCCTGGGAATGGGTCCCAGGGTAGTAGCCTGGGTAGCAAACTGGCTTCACAACAGGACACAGAAGGTAATAGTGAATGGAACACATTCTGAAGAAAGGGGGGTTACTAGTGGAGTAACTCAGGGCTCAGTACTGGGTCCAGTCCTCTTTAACGTTTTTATAGGTGATATTGCAGAGGGTAGGAAGGAAAGGTATGCCTCTTTGCAGATGACACAAAGATCTGTAACAGAGTTGATACACAAGGGGGGTTAGAAAGGATGAGAAGGGACTTGGCAAGGTCGGAGGAATGGTCAGACATATGGCAACTTAGATTCAATGCAAAGAAGTGTAAAGTAATGCACCTGAGAAATAAAAATCCAGGAGAAAAGTACACAATAGCAGGGGAGGTACTAACAACAACTATAATGGAAAGGGATCTGGGTGTAGTATCAGATGACCTAAAGGTGGGTAAGCAATGTGAGAAGTCAGTAAGGAGAGCCGGGGGATACTGGGATGCATAGGAAGGGGCATCACAAGTAGAACAAGCATTTGTCAATGCCGAATGTTTGCTTGCTGGCATTGACAGTAGTAGTGTAGAAGTTACAGAACTGCGTAATAGGAATGACAGTGAAGTATTGAACTGAAGCCAACCCCACCACCACCCTGCAGAGAGTGACAGGCATTGGGGTGTGCCTTTGGGCCGTCAGGCATAACGTCCACGCCATTTCACCACACCCCACCCTGCAGACACTGACAAGTGTCATGGTGTGCTTTGGGGTCTTGGCCTTCTAGCACCCCATTCCATCAGGAAATCGCTGAAATGGGTGCAGTATAGGAGAATGGGGTGAACTTTGGGGCGAAGAGTCCAAGGCATACCTCAATGCCTCTCACTGGCTGCAGGGTGTGGAATGGTATGAGCATTACAGGCAAGAATCCCAAGTCACACTCCTGATGCCTGTCATTCTCTACAGGGTTGGGCATTATGGTTGAAACCCTAATACCTCAGGCATTCGTTGGTATTTCCTCCAAATTTTCAAAATTTTTTGTGACACCTTCATGAACAGTGGCAATATCAGTTTGTTAGCGAAGCTGCTTATGCACAGCGACTACAGCATTTAGCACCACAGGTGCAAAACATTCCTAACAGGATGAAAAGATGACAGCTGTACTGTTCATGGGGAGGTGTAAAAATGGCAATGTTGCAAATCTGCAGTAAAAATATAAAAAAACTGTGAAGTCACGGCGTGCATAGAAACTGTGCAATGCACACCCGTAATGTAATTCGTTTGGGGATTTTTTACAGCAGATTATCAACACAGGCATTTTGGGACCGCCGATCATGAACAGTGTCACTATGATTTTCTTTATCTGTCCCAAACAATGATTTCCCACAGCGACCACGCATCTCTTCGCTGAAAGTGTGAAAACACATTTCGGCCATGTTGTGAAAAATGACAGCTGTACTGTTCATAAGGAAGTGTGGAAAAATGCCACTGGTAAACATCTGGACTGAAAATATTACAAAGTCATGAACTTACGAGGGTGCGTGGAAACTGCGCATTGCTCACTCATAACACAGTCATTTTATGGACTTTTGTCACCAAATTTTCAACATAGCCATTTTAAGACCTCTGCTCATGAACAGTGTAACTGTGATTTTCTTAATCTGTCCCAAACATTGCTTTCGCACACCGACTGCACCATTGTGCGCTACATGTGCGAAAACACATTTTGGGCAACATGTGAAAAATGGCAGCTGTACTGTTCATAAGGAAGTGTAATAAAATGGCAATGTTGAAAATCTGGATGAAAATATTAAAATTCGCAAACTTACGAGTGAGCAGGAGAACTGGGCAACGACGCCAGAAACAGTCATTTTTAGGAATTTTTGCACCAAATTTTCAACATAGCCATTTTAAGACCTCTGCTGATGAACAGTGTCACTGTGATTTTCTTAATTTGTCCCATACATTGATTTTTCACACTGACTGTGCCATTGTGCGCTACATGGGCGGAAACATATTTTGGGCAAGGTGTGACAAATGACAGCTGTACTGCTCATAAGGAAGTGTAATAAAATGGCAATGTTGAAAATCTGGATTGAAAATATTGAAAATTCGCAAACCTACAAGCGTGTGTAGGAACTGCGCAACGCACGCTCATAAAACAGTCATTTTAAGGGAATTTTTTCACCAAATTTTCAACATAGCCATTTTAAGACCTCTGCTCATGAACAGTGTCACTGTGATTTTCTTAATTTGTCCCATACATTGATTTCGCACATCGACTGTGCCATTGTGCGCTACATGGGTGGAAACACGTTTTGGGTGAGATGTGAAAAATGACAGCTATATTACTCATAAGAAGGTGTGGTAAAATGGCAATATTGAAAATCTGGAGTGAAAATATTGAAAATTCACGAACTTACGAGCCTGCATAGGAACTGCGCAACGCACGCTCATAAAACAGTCATTTTTGTGAATTTTTCCACCAAATTTTCAAAATAGGCTTCTTGAGAGCCCACCTTATGAATACTGACAGTGTCATTTCATTAATCATTCTGGAAAGGTGATTTTGCGCAGTGACTGCGAAATCACCCTTCGGGCCTGAATAACGCCATGACAGTGACAGCATTCGTGAGAAGGCATCCCAAAAACCCCATGTTGAAAATTTGGTGCAAAAATTCCAAAAAATGCCTGAGATATGCAGCAAAGTTGAAAAAACCCTATCTATCCCATTATACAGCTTACCGGCATTTTCTCAGTTCACGGTCGGCTTTGAAGAGTGCAGACATGTTCCCGGTCCACCGAAGATTGTCGCACGAGGTCCGGAGGTAAGAATGGGGTAAGGGGTGTGGGGAGGCAGGGTGCGCAGTGGGTGGAGTGCGGGTTGTGGGAGACAGGCAGGAGAAGTGCAGAGGGACAGTTTTTATTTGCAGGTTTTTGTTGTTTTTAAATGACGGCGCGGGACCTTTGCCATGCTGGGGTGGGCTCCCAGCATGGCCTGGGCAACTGGTTGGGGCGTGGAGCGGCGGAAGTTGGGCACCCGTCTGGCCATAGCATCTGTTGCCATGATGGGGTGGGCTCCCAGCATGGCACCCCTGTACTCTGGGATGTGGAGCCGACGGGGATTGGGCACCCTGTCGGCTATACGATGAGTTGCCACGCTGGGGTGGGCACCCAGCGTGGCTGTAGAAAGCTTTTGGGGGCACAGCACAGCTGATTGGGATTAGGCACCCCGGCTATACAGTGTGCGTAGAAGCGAGGCAGGCGCATGCGTGTGTGTGTGTGTGTGTGTGTGTGGGGGGCGTGCGCATGAGCAGGCGATATCTTATCACTGCTCACTGAAGAGTAGCTCCCCCTTTCAACTGTACTCCACTGCATTTTGTAGCTGTCATAGACAGCTCCAGCAGGCATTGGAGAACTGCGGCCACGCCTGCAAACACACTGCCTGAATTGGAAGAGGGCTGCAACACTTCCAAAATCTCAGATGATGACAGTATGTTTCTTGCACATGCGTGCAAGCAAACATAAAAAGGGAAGTGGTTATCCCTCTGTACAGACAGTTGGTGAGACCCCATCTGGAGTACTGCGTGCAGTTTTGGAGACCTCATCTATGCAAGGACATAGACAGGATGGAAACAGTCCAGAGGAGGGCAACTAAAATGGTGCAGGGTCTACATCAGAAACCATATGAAGAGAGAGACTGAGAGAGCTTAATATGTATACCCTTGATGAAAGGAGGGATGGGGGACATGATAGAAACTTTAAGTACCTCAATGGAATCAACAAAGTCCAGGAGGGTAGCATCTTTCAGAAAAAGAGGTGTGTAAGAACTAGGGGGCACAATTTAAAGTTAGAGGGGGGACGGCTCAGCGGTAATGTGAGGAAATTATTTTTCATGGAGAGAGTGGTGGAAGCATGGAACCGCCTTCCTGGAGAGGTTGTGGGGTCTAAAACAGTGGGGGAATTCAAACATGCATGGGACAGACATAAAGCAATTATAGTGGGGGGTTGCAGGAAGCAGGCTGTTGGTTAACTAGAATCTGCAGCTTATTCAATACGTAGGGAAGTGGGCAGACTGGGTGGGCCAAGTGGTCCTTATCTGCCATCAAAGTCTATGTTTCTATATTAACATCTGATACAGGTTTGAGATAGAATGGGGACAGTCCACAATAGCTATGAGACTATTCTATAGCTCCCCATCCCTCCCAGACCAGCCCAAGTATGCACAGATGGCACGCATAATCTGACAACACTTAAATATCAAAGATCCAGGCACTTTGTACTGGTCCTGTAAATTGGGAAAGGGAAGGAATTTCCCATCTAAAAGCAGAGAGTCCAACAAAGGAAGTTGTACTTGTTACAAAAAATTGAGCAGTGTGGGATGTTTATTAATTTGCAAACTGGGATTGACATACAATAGCTGGGTAATGTCATATGGAAAATTCAAATGCAAATGAGAAGCAAGCTGCCCCAATGCTTTCAATGACCAAAATGTAGGATTGACTTAAAAGTTGTGGGGGCCCGCTTAGGCTTAATATAAAGGAGACTCTTAAGCTGAAGCCCCATTGCTCTATATAAGTCCCACTCAATATGTATCCAAAAGGGAACATATGAAGCAGCAGCTTCTCCTGCTCCCAATGTCTCCCATCTCAAAAATGTACTGGCACAAATTTGGGTGCAATAGCAAAGAACAAAATGAGGAAGTTTCAGTCCCCCCAACTGTGTAGGAATCCTTGCTGATTCTGCAAGATTACATTTTGTCTGGACATTGTTTGTTTCAAATTTGTCATAGCCCCAAACCTCAATAGAGTACCCTCTTTCTTCACCTTGGGTGTTAATATGCACAGCCTTGTTCATATTCATACTGTGACCCACTCTTCCACAAAGCAAGCAGTACATTAACTATAAAGAATTTAGTGTAGCTGTCAAGGTTTTTATGTATAATCCTACATGGATGTTTGTAATTGTGAATATTAACATGTTATGTTAATGAGTTATTTTGTGTTTAAATAATCCATCCGAAACTCTCCAAAATAAAAATAATAGCATTGAGACACAATCTAGCATTTGTTATTGGCTATCCATAATCCACGCATAGTACAAACAGCAACATGTATATAGCAGTTTAGACTGAAAACTTGGACCAGAAGGACACTGCAAATCTTACCAATACTTCATGTAACACAGCTGCACATCAATCCTTTTATTTCTGGCAGACTTTGTGGACCAACAACTGTTTCATATTCTTCTATATTGCAGTATTCTGCTTCAAAATAAAAAGCCATTAAAATATATTACATAATACAACAGAACAATCTGCTGAATAATAATACATAGAACAGTAAAGAATATCCCCCCAATAGATCTCTGTCCAATATCAGTCATTAGAGAACAAAGTGCATTACAAGATAGTACAGAAAAGACAACAAAATAAAAAAAAATCAATAGAACTGCTTAGACAGACACTTGACGTTGCCATTAACCTTAAGATCATAATATTGTATTTAAAATTTGAAAAAAATAGTAGTGTCTTTGACTTTCCTGTGCTTATCAATTTCTTTCAACAGATTTAGTCACACTGATAATAGCCCTTGGTTTGACAGGATTCACAGGAGACTTCACTTGTGAAAACAAATATAGCGGCACAGACAATGACAGCAGAAAAAGTCAGTTTGTCCATCCAGTCTGCCTATAACATGCTATCATAACCTGAGATCTTTTGTCAATACAGTTTTTTTGTCTATGTTGAATATCGGTCCCCATGTTCCCTGTCTTACTGCTATCTCTTGAGTAAATAAGCCCTTAACTTTGTCCCGGCAACTGGTTTCAGTGCCCACCAGCTCAGCTGGTAGACTGTTCCACAGTTCAGTCACTCTCTCTGTAAAATAAAACTTCCTCATGTCCCTCCTGAACCTCCCCACCACGCCCAGCTTCCACTCATGACCTCCTGTTCTAGATTTGTTATTCTTGCTGAATAGTTCCTTGCAGTTCACCTGATTCTTTCTTTTCAGGAACGTAAAGATGTCTGTCATATCACCCTCTCTCATCTGGCCTCCATGAGTATATGTTCAGTGTTACAAGCTGATCCTCATAGGATCAGCCCTGTTGGCCTGGAATCATTATTTTACCCACTGCTGCACCATCTCCAGACTGTCTTTGTCTGTCCTTAGGTGAGGACTCCAAAACTGGGCACAGTACTCCAGGTGTGGCCTTACCTGTGATATATAAAGAGGTTGCAACTCTCTTACCCTTCCTTGTGGTCAACCCTACCACAGAAAATCTACGAAATCTTAAAAGTGATAAACAGCCTTCTCACAACCGAATCTAAGTATTTCCAAATAGGGATCCACAATTTTTGCTTTGTCTGTGCTAACCAATGACTTATTTTTATATTTGTTATTACCTTTTGGAGGTCCTCAGATTTGGCAAGACTTATTTTTTTTTTAATGTATGGTTTGTATTGCTGACTTAGCTGAATTTCTTTCAAGTGCAAAGACCACAAAAAAAGAAAGCTTCAATTTCCTCAAGATGGCAAAGATATGCACTAGCTAGGGTGATGAACAGCATAAATGTCTTAATTTCAGTTTCTCTTTGTAGTCAAGATAAAGAATCCTAGAACTTTCCATAGTTTTCAGTTTTCATTAATAGGTTATGATTCTGAAATGAGTTAAAGATTGTAAATTCAAATTCTTGTCTGTCTGGGATCATCATGTACCCCCTTTAGGAGAACCAGGGTCTGAGGTTCTTACCTTCCATGGATCTCAGAAGAGTTGCTAGCTTGTCACCAGGCATGTGACCTTGCCTGAAGGACCTACAAGTCCACTGGCTCACCTTCTGACCTTACTAATTACTGGGCCCTTTTTAATGCTTGTACTAGAGCTACTAGGCTTGTGAAGTCTGAACACTTTGCATCCACACTCCAGGACGACCTTAACTACCACTCTAAGTTCTGGAAAGTACTCCATGCCCTCTTCTACCCTCTGACCCAGTCTCCTCTCCCTGTTCTCAAGGTGGGCAACTCTGCTATCTCTGATCCTGCTGCAATCAACTCCTCTTTCAATTCCTGTGCCTGCTCCCTCCTCTCTTCCTCCATCTCATCACTCTTCCTCTTTCCTCTCACTCTTCTCCCCTATACTCGCTACCACCCCATCCTCCCTTTTCTCCTACTCTCCCACCACCCCTGCAGCTTCTCTTAAGGCCCTATTGGCTCTAAACCCACACAAGGATGGGAGGCCTGATGGTGTTGACCCCAAACTCCTGTATCTCTCAGCTCATGACATAGCCCTCCCTATCACCTATGTCCTCAGCCTCTTCATCTCTTTTTCCCTCAGTCCCTTACTCATGGAGGCTGGCTACTGTCATTCTCCTTCCCAAATGGGGCAACCACTCTTCTCATGGAAACTGCCATCCTATCTCTCTACTCTCCACTCTGGCTAAACTCCAAGAACACCTTGTTCTTTCCCATCTCTCCACTTTTCTTTGATCAACCTCCTTCTTCACTCTTTCTAGTCTGGTTTCAGGAAGTCCCACTCCATTTCCACCTCTCTTTTCCAGCTTTCTGATACCGTCCTGTCTGGTATGGATCAGGGCCTAGTCTTCTCTGCTGTATTTATCAGCTTGGCCAAAGCTCTCAATATTATTGCCCACTCCATTATCCTGGACAAGCTTAAGGCTGCTGGACTCTCCACCTCCTTAGTCGAGTGATTTCACTCCTACCTTGAAGGCAGGTCTCCAGCTGTCTGTATTGGGAAACTCCCCCCACCCCCACCCATAGTCTGTTCAGGCATCCCACAAGGGCCTATATTTAGCCCAGTTCTTTCCTCCATTTTTCTAAATGACCTCCCCACTACCTGCTCCTCTGTTTCCATTCACATGTATGCAGATGGCACGGTTCTCTTTACCTGTTTCTCTCTGCCATTAATCTCACAGCCCAGCTTCAACTGGACTTTAACAACATCCAGAACTGGTTCCATGAAAACTAGCTGTGCCTCAGTGCCAAGAAAATGGTCTCTATGACTTTTGGCACCAGGAAGAGGCTTGTTAGACTCACTCCTCTACCCTTTTTCCATACCCTTAATGGTACAGTGATTGAAGATGTCGTCTTCCTCAAGTACCTTGGGGTCTGGCTGGACCATCACCTTGATTTTTTCTGTTCATGTGAGCACAATCCACAAAATGCTTCATCCCAAATTTGGAAGAGGTGCATCCCACTTCCTGACCACAGAGAGCTTCTCTCAAAGATGATTGTCCCCATTTTTGAACATAGCGACATTGTTAACAGTGTTGCTTCCAAGTCCACTTTTGCCAGACTGTAGCCCCCCCTTTTTTCACTCCTTCAGTTGATTTGCTCTTGACAAACCCTGTCCACTCACCACTGTTCTTTATATACCTCTTCCCTCCTCCATGATGCCAGGCACCTTATTCACTGTGTCTCTTTCATATCTAAATTTTGGTTTGGATCTCTCTTTTCTCATCTTGCTTTTCTACTTGCTACCCCTCTCCCCACTGCCTCTTAATCCCTACACAACTCTGGCTCACTCTCTCTCTCTCTCTCTCTCTCTCTCTCGCCCTTATGAAATCCTTTACTCATCAAATTGCCTTCTGTTTCCACTTCTCTAAACTCTGGGGCTCTTGCCCCCCTTTCATTTCATTTGTTCCTTCACTTTACACTCAGAAATCTCTAGTACAGCTTCCCCCCTACCAGTTATTCAACCACTACCTCCACTTCTCTTTTGATTGCATTTTCCCTCACTGCATAGTGTTCTTATTGTTTTTCTTCTGCAGTTTATTGCATTGCATAATTTCTGCTCAAAAGCATTGCCTGTAAATGCTCATTTTGTTATACCTATTTCTATATCACTGCATTTTTTAACACTGTACATAGTATTTGCACTGTTCTCTCCTCTTCCCCTCCCCCCAAGATGCATCTGAAAATGAGCTGTTACCAGCGCAGTATGTCTTTCTTGGTAAAACGTTTGAAATCAATCAGTCAATAAACAAATCAATCAATAAATAAATTTACTTCAGCTCAGTGGCAAAGAGGGCTTAGGTGCTGGCACCTTACCTCTTCCCATGCCGGTGACCTGTGTTCGGCAATAAGCATGGGGTATCAGGGGTTGGCTAGGGAGGAGGGTGAGGAGTTGGATTGAGCTGCCACAAGTTAGATCTCCTCTCCCAGGGAGGGATGTGGGGTTTCCCTGCCTCTTGACTGCTAGCAGGTGGAGGCTTGATGGCAGCACCAAGCCTTGGGGAGGGACTTGGTGCTAGGCTAGATGGGAGAAGAGAGCCATCACAGCTTGCCAGAAATTATAATGGTGCCTCCACTCTGTCGTTCTATGTACTGGGGTCTAGGGTTAATAGGGAGAAAATGGGAAAAGGAGCACTGGGGCAGGTAGGATGATGCCTCGAGCTGCGGGGTGGAATGAGTCCTCTCGAGGAGAAGACCTGAGCGGAACTTGACTGGTGCCCCTGACAGGAGAAAAACCTATATGGAAAAAAGATAAATACATTTACTGCAAGTTCTGTTCTTACTAAGGGTACAGGAATGTCTTGAGCAACCTTTAAAATTGATCGGACGCCTGGACCGACCAGCCCTGTGCCCCGTTGGCACGGCTCGGGGCCCCCAGATGCCACCACCAGCCACCACAAGCCCCTCGCAGAAGCCGGGTAAGGACTTCCACTAGGCTGGGGAAGCAGGGATCGGCTGCTATTGGATAAAGTGCTTGGAGACGCTCACCCGTTGGCCACCGGTTTCCAGTTACTGTTCTCCCATTGGTACTGATGAGAGTGTGCTGTGCTGGGCTTGGCGCCTATTCACTTGCACTGCTCTTGGCCAAATTTTTCGCCCGGACACCTTTCTCTTCCTACTACCTTAAATGCTAAATGCTAAGATCTGAAATGCTGTAAGAATTTCTCCTAACTGCTGCAGGAAACAAATTGTTATACAGTGCGATGATTTTATGCTGTCTTTACTGCCTCTAGATTGCACAAGCCCTCCATTACTGCACTAAATAAGGAAAACTGTCCGTTTCTTTTAGATTGCATTTTTATATTCATGGCATGTTTTCTGCTTTTAAACTGGCTAACTTACAGGTCCTAATAACCAAAAAAATTATCATTGAATAAGTGCTTTTATATTATTGCCCAGAAACTGCTTTACTCTTGCTTCTGTTGCTCTACCTTTCCTACCCTGTTCTTTAGCTCCTACTAGCCCAATTTCTGACTCCTCACCTACGACCTCTCTTTTCAGGTATGTTAGCCCATCCTGACTCTCTGTCCCATAGATTTTCTTTTTTTTTTTTTTGTCCCCCCCCCCAGTGTGAGAGTGTTTTTCCAGCTAATTTCTCTCCCTGTAGAAAATCTTTTATTTCAGACGCCCTCTCAGCCTCTCCACCCAGACTTATAACCCATATTGCCCTGACCTGCTCCCTGTCTCTAACGCGTTTGTTTTAGCGATTTGTACTTGTTAAAGCCCAGTCCATTGATTCATAAAAAACTCTAGCCCAGTGCCTGTGATCGCGGCCTGATTGGCTGCCTCCTTAAATCGCTGCACTGCCCTCTCCTCTCCAAAGGCTTGTTTCTAGTGAGCCCTCGCTCCCTCTCCTACCCTCCCCCCAGCCTGCCTACCTCAGCCCAAATAAATCTTATCTCCCTAACACCCCCACTCTCGCTCACTTGTACCTTCTACCTCGCTCCATAACCCCATCATGTTTCTCCAGAGCCGCCTAGCCGACCTCCCCAGTTGGCGCCTGCTGCCATTTTTGGCCATTTAATCTGATCACTTTCCCTAGTTGACTACCCCAACCCCCCACCACCTCGAAGATCACATCTTTTATTATTATAATTTTCTTTTCTCTACTGCCTGCCTCGCTAACCCCACCTGTTTACTCTGCACCTTGCCTCACCTACTTGCCCTCCCCCCCAACCGAACGAATCACAGATACAAGCGTCACCACTGTATTGTCTGCTTTGCTTGGTTGTACAGATAAATCCGGCTTACTTACCTGTGCCTCTCTCCTTTCCACCCCCAGATCGGATGCCTGGACCGACCAGCCGTGTGCCCCATTGGCATGGCTCGGGGCCCCCCGACGCCACCACCAGCCGCTGCAAACCCCTCGCAGAAGCCGGGTAAGGACTTTCACTAGGCCAGGGAAGCAGGGATCAGCTGCTATTGGATAAAGCGCTTGGAGACGCTCGCCCATTGGCCACCGGTTTCCAGCTACTGTTCTCCCATTGGTACTGCTGAGAATGTGCTGTGTTGGGCTCGGCGCCCATTCACTTGCACTGCTCTTGGCCGAATTTTTCGCCCGGACACCTTTCTCTTCCTACTACCTTAAATGCTAAATGCTAAGATCTGAAATGCTGTAAGAATTTCTCCTAACTGCTGCAGGAAACAAATTGTTATACAGTGCGATGATTTTATGCTGTCTTTACTGCCTCTAGATTGCACAAGCCCTCCATTACTGCACTAAATAAGGAAAACTGTCCGTTTCTTTTAGATTGCATTTTTATATTCATGGCATGTTTTCTGCTTTTAAACTGGCTAACTTACAGGTCCTAATAACCAAAAAATTGTAAATGGATAAGTGCTTTTATATTATTGCCCAGAAACTGCTTTACTCTTGCTTCTGTTGCTCTACCTTTCCTACCCTGTTCTCTAGCTCCTACTAGCCCAATTTCTGACTCCTCACCTACGACCTCTCTCTTTTCAGGTATGTTAGCCCATCCTGACTCTCTGTCCCATAGATTTTTTTTTTTTTGATTCTCCCCAAGTGTGAGGGTGTTTTTCCAGCTAATTTCTCTCCCTGTACAAAATCTTTTGTTTCAGATGCACTCTCAGCCTCTCCACCCAAACTTATAACCCATATTGCTCTGATCTGCTCCCTGTCTCTAAAGCGTTTGTTTTAGCGATTTGTACTTGTTAAAGCCCAGTCCATTGATTCGTAAAAAACTCTAGCCCAGTGCCTGTGATCGCGGCCTGATTGGCTGCCTCCTTAAATCGCTGCACTGCCTTCTCCTCTCCAAAGGCTTGTTTTCAGTGAGCCCTCGCTCCCTCTCCTACCCTCCCCCCAGCCTGACTATCTCGGCCCAAATAAATCTTATCTCCCTAACACCCCCACTCTCGCTCGCTTGTACCTTCTACCTCTTTCCATAGCCCCATCATGTTTCTCCAGAGCCGCCTAGCAGACCTCCCCAGTTGGCGCCTGCTGCCATTTTCGGCCATTTAATCTGATCGCTTTCCCTAGTTGACTACCCCCACCCCCCGCCACCTCGAAAGATCACATCTTTTATAATTATAATTTTTCTTTTCTCTACTGCCTGCTTTGCTAACCCCGCCTGTTTACTCTGCACCTTGCCTCACCTACTTGCCCTCCCCCCTGACCGAATGAATCACAGATACGAGCGTCACCACTGTATTGTCTGATTTGCTTGGTTGTACAGGTAAATACTGCTTACTTACCTGTGCCTCTCTCCTTTCCACCCCCAGATCAGACGCCTGGACTGACCAGCCGTGTGCCCCATTGGCATGGCTCGGGGCCCCCCCGACGCCACCACCAGCCGCTGCAAACCCCTCACAGAAGCCGGGTAAGGACTTCCACTAGGCTGGGGAAGCAGGGATCAGCTGCTATTGGATAAAGTGCTTGGAGACACTCTCTCATTGGCCACCGGTTTCCAGCTACTGTTCTCCCATTGGTACTGCTGAGAGTGTGCTGTGCTGGGCTCGGCGCCCATTCACTTGCACTGCTCTCGGACGAATTTTTACGCCCGCCCCCTCCCCCTCTGACCTTTATTAAATAGGCTCATCGCTCCGCCCAGTCGCCACAGACCCACCCCCAAACCGTGACTCCCACTTGTCCCACAGTTTTTACTCTCCCACTCCTCCCAAGCACTGCGTGACCCCCTACCTCTGTAACTCCTAAGCTTGCATCCCTTTATTTTTTCTCTCTCTCTCTCTTTTCTTTTCACTTCGTTTTCATCGTTGTTTCTCCCACCCCCTGTTGCTTTACCCCCACCTTAGATTTCAGTACTCCCCCCGCTACTGATCAAACTATACCCTTCCTAAACCCTAAAAATCTTTGTTTTACTTCCTCCCCATCTCTGATTAGTTTCTCCACCCCTTGCCTGCCACCCTTACAACTCAGTGTTGTGCTGCCCCTATTAACAATGCCTTCCCTTAGTTTCTACCTCCTGTCCCTACTGGCCCTCTCCCTCTTTTTCCCACTATGCCAACTTCCTTTCTCTTCCTACCCTGCTCTACCTCCCACCTTTATCATTAAATCCTGCTACCCACAACATGGAACCATGGCAAGTCCTCCGGACTTTTATAAGAGGCACCCCCTATTAAGGATTGTGTACAAAATGCAACATATTCTACTGGAAAGTTGTCAAATCAAAATCTGTCGCTAGCCATCACCCTCTGCTGGGACCCTAGAAGACCACACCGACCCCAAACAAATAAAAAACAGAGGCACATTTTAACCTACTGTGAGTTTCGGGTGGTATTAAAACTCCTGCTCCTCCTACTTTTGATGTCAGGTGGGGTGCACCCAAACCCCGGCCCTGTCTCAGACAAGTTAACAAAACTAGAGAAAGCAGACAGAGGTCTCTCCATTGTCACCCTAAATATCTGCAGCCTCCTTCCTAAGCTGGCATCCCTTCAAGTCTTCGTTGGGCATAAAAATCCTGACATACTAGCCATTGTTGAGACTTGGCTGTCTCCGAGTACCCCGGATCATGCTGTCTCCCTTCAAGGCTACAATCTCTTCAGACTTGACCAGGCAAACAAGAAGGGTGGGGGTTGTGCTATCTACATAAAGGACAACCTCTCTAGTCACCTTGGCAGTTTCACCTCCACAAACACCCAAGTGCAACTTCTCCCTATCAAACTGCTCCTTGGTGCCCAAAATAAAGTGCTCATAGTGGCTGCAGTCTATATCCCTCCTAAAGATCCTCGATCTGGTCTCAAGTCAGTGCTTGAATTTGTAAGCTTGCAACCTCCTGAAACTGAGCTCCTCCTCCTTGGTGACTTCAATATAAACTGGCTCGCCTCAGACACCGGATCCAGCAAAGATGTCATCCTAGCAGCCAACATGACGCAGATGGTCAATTACCCAACTAGAAAAAACTACAAGACTGGAACATGCACTCTCATTGACTGGGTACTCACTAGTCACCCAGACTGGATAAAAAACATTACAGTTCTCCCTGACTCTCTCAGTGACCACTCCCCGGTGTCATGTACCTGGTCGAATAAATTTCTCAAACCACCCCCCAAAGTTATCTCAAGTAGAGTGCTGCCACATGGAAATCTCACTAAACTAAAGACTTGTCTCCTGCAACAGGACTGGGCACCAATCTTCAAAATGGTTAATGTTGATGCTGCCCTAGAATACTTTATCACAACCTTCAATACTGCATGTGACATTTACGCACCATTAAAAAAGCGTAAAATCAAAGCTCTCTCAAATCCTTGGCTCACTGCCAAACTACTGCCCCAGCTCAAAGCTCGTGACCATCTCTGGGCCATAGCCAGGGACACGGGCTCCTTGCAGGATATACAGAAGTACAAACAGGCATGAAACATATGCACCTCACAAATCAGGCAAATGAAGAGCGCCTATTTCAAAAATGCCCTTGAATCTACCTGGGGTGATGGGATAGCTTTCTGGGACAACATCCGAAATATAATGGGTAAGCAATCTAAATCCTCTCCCACCATTATGAATGTTGATGGCTCCACCACACTTGACCCAAAGGCTATGGCAGATGATCTAAATAAAACTTTCACAGACCTCAACGGGGTCCTCCCCCCAGATTTCTTCTTGGACTTGCCTTTGTGTAATCTAGTATCCCAAAGCACCTCAAGTGACCAACCACTATTTTATTTCAAGACAATCAAAGCGCAAGAAGCCTACAAATACATAAAAAAGGCCTGCTCTAAATCCAGAACAAGCAGTGACACTATAGATCTAAAAATCTTGTCTCTCACCTTGGACGAAGTGATCCACCCTCTAACAAAAATTCTCAATCTTTCCCTTTGCCAAAGTCAATTTCCCAACAAATGGAAGTCTGCTATAGTTACACCAGTGCTCAAAGGGGTGACAAATCCACACCAGGAACTACAGACCTATATCAATACTCCCACCCCTCTCCAAAGCACTTGAGCATTGTGGCGGACCAACTCTCAAACTACCTGCAAAAGTACAATCTACTCTGTAAGCAACAGCACGGATTTAGGAAAGGGCACAGTACGTCAACGGCCCTACTAGATTTCTCTGGAGAAGTCCACTCTGCTCTGGACAAAGGCTACCAAACCAGAGCGGTCTTCATTGACCTCACAAAAGCATTCAATACTGTCCACCATGGCCTACTAATCTCACTATTGCCCAGGCTTGGACTGGCCGAAGGACCTAGTGCTTGGGTAAAAAGTTACCTGACAAAATGCTCACAGGCAGTAAAAATCTCTGATGTATTCTCTGACTCTAAACCTGTCCTCTCAGGTGTACCACAGGGATCAATCCTAGGCCCTCTCCTCTTTAGCCTGTTCCTAAACTCTCTCCCTGAATCCTGCCCTGAAAAATTAATCTTATATGCTGATGACGCTGTAACTCTCTCTTCCCACAAGGACCCAAACCCCCTACGTCAGAGCTTACAACTTGCTTTCTCCAGTGTCAAAAAGTGGTTCCTTGATAATAAGCTAGTCCTAAACCACAAAAAAACAAAAGCCATTCTTTTTACCAATCATCAAAACAGAAATAGACATATTCCACTCACTATTAAAACTTCCACTGGAAATACACTTGAACAAGTGAACACTTTCAAATACCTTGGTATCACTTTTGATCAAGGTCTTACCTTCACGACCCACATAGACAACACGGCGAAAACAGTGAACCAACGCCTAGGAATACTATTTCGAAACCACCAATTCCTTAACCAAGCTGCACTGAGGATTGCTATACAAAGTTCCATAATCGCAGTTATAGACTATGACCTAATTATCTATGGCTCAGCTACTACCATGGCACTAAGACGCATCTCAACCGCTCTAAATAAGGCATGTCGACTCCTCACGGGGGCACAGAGACTGACCCACACCTGTGAGCTCTACTCTGAAACCTGCTGGTTGCAACTATCCAATCGCCTTGTGCATCTCACCTGCTTAATGGCAAAAAAATCAATCCTGGGACTGACTCCACTGTGTATCCAAGACCTACTCTGTCTGAATAATGGCACGCATCCCACCAGAAGATCTGAACACCAACCTTTTCTGGTCCCCAGATGCCGGACTGCTCAGGGACAAAGATCGTTTGATTACAGGGCCCCAACCTGGTACAATGCACTAAGCTTACCTACTCTATCCTCCACATCTCTTGGAGCTTTCAAATCCATGCTCTACGCCCACCTCTCTGCCACCAGCACCTGTGACTGCTTTGACTAAAGACTTATTTCTCTGCTGTCCATCCTTCAACATGGCCTATCATCTTTGGCTAAAGAACCCATTAATACCACTAACTGCTCTGTCTGCTACTGTAATCTCTCTTCTCCTTTCCCTCTTTCTTCTCTTCTCTCCCTCTACTGCCTCCTACTTTCCCTACTCTACTCTTCCCTGAATGCCTCCAAGTATCTCTCTTTCCTGGAAAATTAGTTTGTTTTGAATTATTACTGCCTTGGAAACTGCTGAACAAATTTCTTATGTAACATTTCTCTGTTAATACATGTAATGTTTTTTGTTTGTTTGATGTTCTGTGTGACGTGGAACCTTTGTGAAAGAGCCCTGGCTCAAAGGTATTAATTCCTAGACCAATAAACTAAAGTATTTTATTCAAAATGGAGTTATCCACATGACCCCAAAGTGCATTCCCATGTAGTAGCTGTGATTGTAATTTTGCCCTACTGGCAATGAGGGCCAACTTCAGGGAGATCCACCATAGAGTTTATTAAAACCAATAATCCATACAAAGTTTGTTGAGATTTAACTTCACAAGTCTTTATATGTTCTTTATATAAAAGATTTTGATCATAAATGAGACCCACATAATGGTAAATTTTAGAGATGCTTGGAAAATCCAAAATTTCAACAGATACTTTCAGATATTGGCTTTTTCTTTTAATTCAGAATGGTCAGATAATACAGCTCCTGATCCAACTGAAAATAGCTTAATTTAGTCAGCTAGGATAATGACTATTCAATCCGATTATCCAACATCACTAACTGGAATTAGAGATGGGCAAAGACAAGAAACATTTCACAAAATTCATTGCTAAGTTTCCTGACTTTACATAGCACAAAGTGGCACGTCATTTAGTTCAGCACCTGATGAAGTGACCACTTCACAAAGTGAATACTGCACGTAATGGCATTTCACTGGTAACATGCCACTAGTCATTTTTTTGGTGTGGTGAGGTGGGTACTTTCCCATTCAAAGGGGCACATTGCTGCTGGAGTGTCACTATGCAAAGCAGTTTTTTACAGTTTTCAAAATAAACCTACCCCCTCAACCATGTAGTCATCTTTCCCACCCCTCCCATCAGCCCAGCAATAAAAATAAAAGCCCCACCCCACTCTTGCAGCACCTGTATCTCCCCCTCTTCCCAGTCCCAGTGACTTTGCATATTGTTAATACCCTTCTCCCCACTCAGTGTCCACTTTGTTGATGCAGCATAAAATACAACCCCACCACTCACCTATCCTAACCTAATCCAACCTAATAAAAGAACAAAGATAGACCCCCACGCCACCACCATCTGGAACCCTACCGCATTTCCCTCACCCACTGATCCCAAAAGGGTAAACATAAAAACATAGACACATAAACAGCATCAGCAGAAAAAGACCATCAGTTGATTCAGTTTGTCCAGTTTTACCTTACTCTACCCCCTGACATAAGTTACATCTGGATGGTCAACGAGGTCTCCTGCAATGAAAACAATTGTCTCTCTCTTTATAGCAACCAGATACCTACAGCCCTCTATTTTCCCAGGCCAGCCACCATCAAATAAATGAAACTGGTGATATGCTTCTATAGTAACATCTGACTGGCTCAGTGTTTCACTAAAGGAGCATATCACTGGTTTCATTATTTGTTGGTGGTCAGCCTAGGAAGACAGAGGGCTATTGTTGGCTGGTCAGCCCTGCAAGGGACAGTTGTCTTCCTTACATTTCACTGACAGACCAAACATCACTTATTATCCTTTAGGGGTGAGTGAGGGGTGAAGCGGTGCCAGCGTGGCGAGTGTTTCTCCATCTTGGTTTAGTAGATTGGGTTGGAGAAGTGGGTAGCAAGGTTGTATTTTATAGTGTTGCAATGAAGTGGACATTGGACGGAGGGAGTGGTGCAAATATACAACTTTTCCAGTACTAGGGAAGGAGAAAGAAGGTATGTGTTTTCTGAGGATTGGGATTGTGGACTTTCATTTCTATGGTTGAAGCTTATGGGAGGGGAGTTGGAGAACATACAGTATCTATGTGAGTGGGGTGCTTTTTTAATCCCGTTAAAGAAAATCATCTAAGTTCATTGGCACTTCGCCAGTGAAGTGCACTGTGGACTGATGAAGTATCCACTTCACCACTCAATGAGCTACATACAGTGGCCCATTGCCACTATGTGTAATCTTCACCTCATGAGATGGGAACTTAACCAGGCAAAGAACAAAGTGAATTGTTATTTCATGCTACATAAAATTGGGAAACTTTGCAAATAATTTCCCAGCTTTGCCCATCTCTAGTCCTGATTAGAGATGTTGGATAATCAGATAATTGAATTGGATAGTCATTATCTGATCTGATCAGATTATCCTATTTTATGTTGGATCAGAATCAGACAATGGCAGATAATCTGAGTATCTGCTGGAGTTGTGTCAGATTGGATAATGCAGCACACGAGCATCTCTAATAGATTTTGAACTTTTCCAGACTATCATTATTTATTAGCCATTTGAATCTATTTTTCCATTTACCAAACTGATTAATCTTGGACTTTTTGATGCTCATCTCATGCAACAAGCCACTACTCTCTGCCAGTATATCTAACTCATGTTCATGTAGACCAGATGGAATTAATAATAGAAGAATGAGATCATCAGCGTATGCTGAAGCTGGAATTTTCCTACAACGAATAGCCAGAGAATCTGATGAAGCTTCAAATGGAGCAAAGACTTTATTTACAGTATATACAGATTTAAAATGACAGGGGCCATAATGCACCCCTGCTTGATCCTCTTGTTTGTTACAAATGGGTCAGATAGAGAGCAGATGGACACAAGACTGCAGTGGACTTCAAGATGGTCTGAAACAGACATTAAGAGCAGGTGAAAATGGATGGAGTGATGGGGAAGAGTTCACATAGTGGACTGAGCAGCTACTAGGGTACACAGCTTGACCCTGCCCTGCATTAGGCAAGTCTGGCATTATGTAGAAGTAAAGTTGGTTTGATTGACCTCAGTCTTCTGCCTGTGATATTTTCCCTGTTTCTACTTTTATATTTGTATTTTAGAACTTGCTCTATTTATGTGTACTGTTTACTGCTGAATTTTATTTTACTTCCCATGCTCCTCTTCCCACACGTCTGAAAATGAGCTTGAATTCAGTGTGCCTTCCTAGTAAAACCTTTAAAGGGACACTGTCAACCTTTTTGCATCATATTATTTTAAAGTAAAAACGCACATTTTATGATTGCTTACCTTTTCTAAAATGTATTGATTTTTCTGGTTGTTTAATCTGCCTCCTTGCTTATTAGAACTGAAATGCATGGAAATGACTATTTATACTCAGCCTTGTTTTGCTTCAAATCATTTAAGTAACCTTACTGCATACTTCCTGAACATTAGAAACACCCTTAAACAGTGCAGCCACTCATGATAACAATAGTCTCCTCTACTCCTGCTGCATAATGGCTAGCTAGATAGTGGTGGGGGGTGTTCCTGAGTCCAGGAAAGAGGCAATTGTAGTTGGTCAAGAAATGTAAACAAATATGTTTTGATGCCATAACACCAGTATGGTGGGCACTCAGTTTTTTACTTTTTAAAAGGAAAAAGGAGTCTGAATCAAAAAAACAGCTACGTCAGCCATCTCTATGGAATGAGGACAATCATAAAATGTTTTTTTTTTTAACTAGGAACACTTTGAGGCCTAAGGGGGTTGACAGTGTCCCTTTAAATAAAGACATAAAAAAATTCATAAATAAATAAATGTTGGCAACTGCTACCTTCAGCATAATGTCATTGCATATATATATATATCCTTTTTTGTAACAGTATATTCTCAGCACTTTATTCCATCTCCTTTCAGTACTTGCACTTCTACAGCTTCCCAATAACTTTATTACTAGCAAGTTGAACTGTTTTTCTTTCCATTAGATCTCTACGGTTTCATTTATTTACTGATGGGCTATATGCACAAACATTTTTTGGCCCTACACACCATGATATATGGCACATGGGATGCAATTACATGCATCTTGGGTGTCCACTGGATGCCCTCAGATGCATTAACAGCCATCCCCCACCTTGTTGCACTCCCAAGTCCTGAATGTGCTGAAACAAGCACATCAACACTGCCATTCAGGGTCAGGGTGTAAAGTGGACATGCAAAGGGCTGGGACAGCAAAATGCAACATGCAAGAAGCCCTTTGTGTTTTCCTGACAAAGTGTCAGGGGTGGTGTTTGTCATGAGAGCAAGAGGACTGTTGTAACCAGTCTGCACCCTTCCTGACAGGCAAGCTGAGGCCCCAGTCAGGTTCCACTGCCACAGATCCCAGTTTTCCTCCTTGCAACAGAGGGATGTTGAGGATGCCAAGCACAGAAAATCTGTTTGTTTAAAAAACAAACACAGCATCCCTTCTAAGGGATATGGCAGTCCTTACAAGGATCACTGTATATCATGTGCTTCTTCAAAGTAGGGTATCTACCATGGGACTGGCCCAAATTTTGATTGGAAGCCCAATATATACTCCATTTCCATCCACCAGGCTGGTCCCTCTACATGTGCAGAGCTATGAGCTTGTGCACTGTGCCAGCCAGGGATAGTGAATCCTGGCCCATGTGTTAATCACCTATGTTGTCGAAGTGCAGCACAGCGACACACTCAATATCAAAAAGGCGAAACTTTGCCTTTCGACACTAAGTGTTTTTCTGCAGGCGGCTTCACCTCCTGTACCCCTGTCGTTGAGGCACAGGTCAAGAAGCACAGGAAAAGATGAGCAGTTGTAAAATTCGCAACAAGTGATTTATTATTAATAACAGTAAAATAAAAAAATAAAATTGTTCAGTATAACTGTTTACAACGGCAGTATAAACAGAGTCCATTTGGGTTTCTTCTCAGTTTCCAGTCTCAGTCTCTGTGTTTCTCACTTGCAAGAAATTGCAGCTCTGTTTTTATGTCTTTTCAACTCCCGCTCATAAAAAAACAGCATGCTTCTCACATACTGTAGTGTTCTTGTAAGTTGCAACAAGTGCAGCAAAAAATACATTGTGACCCAGAACTGACCTCTTGCTTACAGCTTCTCAGAGAGTTTGCAAACTAGCTTCTCAGGTTAACCTCTTGAGTTCCAAATAGCTATGCAGTCATTTCAACAGTATAACTATATACAGTTTTAAACAAAGGGTTCCCAGTATCAGTTACATTTTCACATAATGATTCACATATGTTTGTTTGTTTTTTTAGATTTGTTGACCAGGTAAGCCCACTGGGCCTAGAAGTCCCTTTTTCAGGGGTGACGGGGGTGGATACAGATGGTAAACAACTGAGATTGAACCAGATTAAGCAGTTGATGGTATTTTTAGTGAATGAGGGAAATTTAGCCAGGACACCAGGGAAATTCCTCTACTACAGTACAAGTCACATTAAACTTTTCCAACAAGCTCACTGGTGTAGCATTTTTTTTATGATTCTACTGCAGTGGCAGCTTGAATTCTTTTCCAACCATTCTTTACTGCCTATTCAACTCACTTGTATCTGTTTAGTGATATGACAGTAGCTGTTTTGCAGTGTTTATACAATGCATTTTCATGGCATTTTTTATAAATATCACAGCATTTCTTAGGAGTTGTTTAGTTTGCCTTCTGAAATGAAACTCATAAGCACTCAGCTGAAAATAAAGCTTGTAGTCCTAACAGCTAGTTCCAAACCAATACTAAACTTTTAATAATTCATTGAATTAAACACTGCACAGATTAGGAAACTCATTAAATAATGCTACACCAGTGAGTTGAGGGAAAAGTTTAATGTGACTTGTACTGTATGCTGTAGGGGGACCCTGTGCTGTCTTGGCTGCTAGCCATGATGATGAACACTAGTAAGGAGGAGCAGTTGGATGCCATGGAAGTTGGGAACCTGGTCTCATCTCCAACCTCAGTTAATCTGGAGACCGTGGTAGAAATGGAAGTGTTTCCTACTGAAAACACTGGTGAACAAAGAGAAATCTCTGTAGTTGGAACGGGCAAGCGACTGAAGTACGGAGTAAGTCCCTTGAGCAGCAACAAAATAGTAAGTGTTGGCCAGTGTTCAAGTGACTTTGCAGCAGTGTCCAAATCAGGACTGAGTGTTGAGCCTAGTGATGATTCATCGTGCATTGACAGCAGGAAATCAGCTGTCGGCTCGGCTCAGCTGAGTAAAGATGTGGAAACTGACAGTGTTTCTATGCAGTTTGGTGTAAGTCAGTCTATTCGTAAGGAGAAACAGGAACAGAAGCAGCAAATACAGCCAGCTACAGCCTCACAAATGATTCGGCAGCAGTTTGGACTAGCAGCCACACATGGAAAAGACTGGTCAGTCGAAAGCTCTTGATAGCGACCAGGTTGAAAACAAACCACAGAGGAGAACTGGAACCCGGACATGGACTGGGCTGAAGAGGCAGAAGGAGTTCTTAAAAAAAACACAAACAGGCCTGCAGTGTTTTTACAGAGCTCTAAAATAGAAAAGGTATCTGTTGAACAAATTACAGATCCTCAGGAAAAAATGAACAGAGACTTACTTAAACAATCTGATAACTTAACTGTACAGTCTGATAATGTTCCTCAAATGACAAAAAATATTTCTGAGAATGTACAAACAGGAACTGTGTATACTGGACTTCTAAACAATGGTTTTGTTCCTCAGGGTAATGTTTGTGTGGAAACTAAGACAGGGCAGGATAAAGAAAAAAACAACAAATCTGTTACACAATGAGGGGGGAATCAAACCCTGGGGGTAACACACAAAGAGGGCAAAATACTTTTGATAGAGATGATGTGGGAGAAGGAACTTCAGGGCAGGAGCAAGGCAATAGGGCTAGTGATACTCCTAGAGGCCCTACTTTGTCAGACCTTTTTAAAAATAAGCTAGAACAGGCCCCTAGATGAAATGCAGTCAGGCTTAGATATAAAGGAGGATTAACAGAGCACGCTGATAGGTATTATGTTGCAAGACAACTGCTAAAGTGTTCTATGAATTTTAAACCAGCAGATATTTGTGCCTTGATACACGTGTCAGGTGAAGACACATTTGAAAATAGTTTTAAGACTAATGCTGGACTTGAGAAGTTTTGTCTTAAATATAACACTGTGAAACAAACCCCTTTATGATCACCCTTTTATGCAATACCCTTAACAAAGCCTGCTGTTACGATGATTACGATAATGTTTTGAAATGAGGGAGTCAGTGTTAGTGGTATCTACCACTGGCTCCAGAACAGATGTGATATTCTATCCCCTCCTAAAGTAATAATCGTTACGGAAGGGCTCTGGACAGGAAGATGGCAATTTAAAGTTAAGCTATTTCAGGTTAATCCAGAAATAATGCACTTGCCAAACTGTTTCTTCCTTGGGAAGGATAGAGGTGTGTGTTTTTATGGAGGTCAGCCACACGCCTGTTATAAATGTGGGGCAAGAGCACACCTGAGTAGCACCTGTAACCTTTTGAAATGTTCTCTATGTGGGGATTGTGGGCATCTTAGTTCCACTTGTGAAAATATCTTTCAGTGTAATCAGTGCGATCGGAAGGGCCTTGCCTATCATCAGTGTGCCTGGGCAAGAAGGAATAAGGAAGAAGGGTGGGATCAGGATGACCTGGTACAATGAGCCCAAGAGAAACAGGAGGGGGCAGGAGGGAGGCCTCAGGCCTCACCATTTAATACTAAGGAATGGCCTTGGAATCCTTAGCCTGAAGTGGCACCAGAAAAACAAATAGTTGAAACTCCATAAAACCCCCCTGAGCAAATGGGAAACTCAGAAATCTTAATGCCTGACAAACAAAATTTCACCATGCCCCCTCAGCAGGACCAGCAACCTCTCAGTTTCAAAGGGTGACTAGAGCAGCAGCAAAGCAAAAATCACCAGAATTTGTTTTACCCTTAGAAAACAATGTTGCACCTTTACAAGGAGATGAGGATCCAGATTCTGATTCAGCACAGTCAGAATTAATTTCTGAAATAGAGGAAGAGGATTCTAGACCACCTAGTACAGTTAATAAGAAACAGAAAGGGAAAAATATGGCCTCTCATGGAGACAATGAGTAAGGGGAAGGCAAACTTTGGAATCTATGGCCACTCTTAATATAGCTTCTTACAATGTGTGTAGTTTAAAAAACTACAAAAAGCAATTTGCGATATTGCATTTTTTAAACTATCTGCATGAGGACATAATTTTTCTACAGGAAACATGGCTGAAAAGAATTTTTAAAGTAGAGCAGATTAGAAGAAGCTGGGTTTGGGGTCCTTCATACTGGACCTTTGGGGAGGATGCAACTGATGGGATAGGTATCCTATTTAAAAACACTCATTTCTCAGTGTCTAGAGTATAGATATTCTACCGGGAAGGGCACTAATCCTAGATTGTGCATATAGAAATTATGATTTTAGGTTAGTTAAGATTTATGCCCCTCAAACAAAAATGGCCAGGATCGAATTATTTAATTTGATAAAACCTTTTTTGTGTTCTAAATGGCACTTGATTTGAGGGGTTGGGGGGGATTTCAATTGTTGTGTAGACTCCAAAATGGTGGGGGAGATTAACAAAAAAATGTACTGTGATTCACAGGCCCTGAAAAATATAGTGCATAACACAGCTTTAACAGATGCTTACAGAAGCTTAAAAACAGACATTGGTGCAACTTATTATAGATGTCATTATGCAACCAGAATAGATTATTTTTTTGCCTCCAAACACTGTTCTCCTTGCAAGATAGGGCTTCAGCCAACAGAATTCTCTGACCACCATTTATTGTATAGAACATTTAGCATGGCCAAGGCTCCCCCAAAATTTGTATCTCAACCACAGAGATGGAGGTTAAATTCTTTAGTAATAGATACAGAAGAAATAAAAGTAGAAATTAAAAAAATACTTTGGGCTCATACTACGGTCCAATGTTTGTATGATAATATTTGGGAATGGTGGTTAGATACTAAAATTTATTTAAAACAATATTTTATCTCTTATGGTGGAAAAAAAATCTAATGAAGAATATCTGACATAGTTGGGATACAGGAATCAATTATATAAATTTATGTCATTTCCAGGGATGGAGAAAAATAAATATTTCAAACAAATAACAGAATTAAAAAAGCTTATGTTTGCACATCAATATAATAGGGCTAAAACACTGGAAGCAGAAATGAAATATGGGACAGTCAAAACTCTTACCATTGATCCTTTCTTAGCTTGTAAACAGAGGTTGGATGCAACTCTCATGACAGGTTTATATACATCTAATGGCCTAGTTGAAAAAATGGATTTAGGAATGTTGTCAATACTACAGGATCATTTACAATAGAGTTTTGGTACTGCTACTCGGGGAAATATTTGCCTAGAAGTGTTTGACCGCCCTTACTCCATCTCTTACTAAGCAGGAGCAAGATATTTTAGAAGGTCCAGTTACTAAGACAGAAATATTTGACATCATTAAAACATTACAAAAAGGTACAGCTCCTGGGTTAGATGGTTCATCCAATGATTTTTATAAGGAATTTGCTCCAGAGCTTAGTGAAATTTTGGAGACAGTTTATAATTCCATTTTAAACACAGAGGATAAATGTAAGGATTTTGGTATTGCCACTATTAGTTATAGTTTCAAAAATGGGGGTATATTTTTATTAGGGAATTGGAGGCCAATAAGCCTTTTAAATAGCGATTACAAGATTTTGGCCAAAATAATTTGCAAAGTATTACAAAAAGGAACATAGCAGTTAATTGATATTGCACAAACCTGTGCTGTCCCTGAAAGGAATATACAGGGTAATTTATATCTTCTGTGGGAAATCTTTGAAAGAAAGAATAAGGGAAATATAGATGGGTATGTAATATCCTTAGATCAGGCCAAAGCATTTGATGAAGTAGAATATCCATATTTAATACAAATCCTACAAAACTATGGGATACCTCAGAATGTAATAAATTGGGTGAAATTTCTATATGAAGGAGCAGGGTCTCGCCCTTTCCTAAAGTTATTTAGGGGAAGTTATTCAGTTAAAGAAAGGGGTTAGACAGGGCTGCCCGTTAAGTCCCCTATTATATGCTTTTGCTTTAGATCCTATCATTAGGCAGATTATATGGGATAGTCAAGTAATCAGACTCTCACTGGGTCTGGAAATTAGGCCAGAAAAACTTACAGCATATGTAGATGATGTATGTTTATTGGTGAGAGACAAGGAAGCAGGGAAAAAAGGCAATTTGTATTTTTCAGAAGTTTTCAGCAATATCTGGGGTCCACTTGAATCTAAATAAAAGTGTGGTGATCCCGTTGTCAAATACTTTAGATGTAGAACCAGAATTAGAAGGTATTAAGATAGATAACAACCCTCATTAATTGCAAGGGGTATGGTTTAATGAGCAGAATGGAGCCCAGTATAATTGGGGGAAAAAAGACTAGAAATAGCTAATAGTAAAGTTAGGCTATAGAAATCATGGAAATTGGGGAAAATGAAAGAGTTATGATTAAGAAATTTCTGCTCCCTATTTTCACATATATTAGTTATGTGTATGCCCCGCCTATGCATTTGGAGATTAGACTTTTCAGTGTATTCTTCCAAATGATATGGAGTAGTAGACTCAATCCTATCAAAAGAGATACAGCATATTACCCAGTAACAAAAGGAGGTTTGAGTATGGAGAATCATATTTTTTTTTCATACTATGTTTTTACATAGTTTGTTTAAGTGTATTACAATCGTGGCAACAGCTCCCTGGCAGATATAGACGGCACATGCTTTACAGCCATATCTGGATAAATGGGATACAGTACCCCCCAAGTTGTTAACACATTTCCAACTCCCTGACTATGTTAAAGATGCCTTTAAAAAGGCCGGACAATGGAAATTAGATAAAAAAAACAGTTTGTACATCTCATCGGAAACAGATCTACCAGTTAATTTTAAGTTTACAGCAAGGGCCTCGTCTATTCCCGGAATGCATACCATCAAGAATGGCCTATGCATCGGCAGTATTAACAGACAAATGGGTGGCTAGGAATACATGGGATATTAACTGGCTGTGTTGTCATGAAAGATTAGGGTTAAGAGGGAATCTAAAACATAAAACAATACAAGATAGATATTGCCGAAGGCAAACATGCATACATATAGTAGAAATAATGGTCCATTTTTTCTTTGAATGTTATGAAACAAGGAATTTCTGGAATTATTTAGGAAAAAATGGCAATGGCCATCCCTGCTGCAAATCACTTATCAGACATTGATTTTAGGGGATTTTTCAGGATGGTAGAAAAGATTTCACAAAAGTACTTTGCAGATAGTTTTTTCACTGATTAAGTTTTATCTATGGCAAGGTAGATGTCAGTTTGTTTTGCAACAAGTTTATACACCACCTAAGATAGTAGTTACCCAGACAGAAACAGTTCTAGGACAGATAAAACAGGATGAAAGGAAACAATTTCCAATGTATGATGGATTATGGAAGAATATGGGGAAGACTTTTTAAAAAAGAGAGAGAAAAAAAAGAGAGGTTATTAAGAGTTCTATGGAGATATGCACTGTATATGATTTATGTCGAAATATGATTTGGAGAGGAGGGATGACATGAATAATGTATGTGGCCTATATTTGACTTGTGTGTTCTGTACAAATAATATTTGATTTGTAATGTTAATTTTCTTTGCAATAAAATTCTCCTACTCTTTTCGATAAGTGCCATGGGATTTTTAACATCCACCTGAACTACCTCCAATCCCAGCAGATGGGACCTCGGTTTAACATCTCATCGGAAAGACGGCACCTCAGGAGTGCAGCATCCCCCTCATGCTGCACTACAGTGTCAGTATTGGGATATTAACCCAAGTGCCAGATGTGGGAACTGGGCTACCTACTGAGCCACTGACACTGTTCTGACATATTTTTATACCAGCAGATATGCAAGGGGTCAAAAAGATAAAGAGGAGGCTCTGTTGAGTGAAACCAGTCAGATTGTTTGGTGTTTGGTGGTGTGAGTATTGTGCTGCTGTACCACTATTTGTCCATTTTTCTATTAAAATTGCATTATTATATTCAGACGAGTGGTGCCTTCCTATTTTGCTCTTCTCAGATATGCAAGGGGGGAATAAAGAACAGCAAGAGAAGGTAGAGAGATATCAAGAGGCGGAGAATTGCAAGACCATCGGGGTGATCAAGTCCTAGGTCTCAAGAGACAATTTGGTTGTGCAACCAGACAGAGAAGAGACAGAAAAGGAGAAGATAGAATGGACCCTTGTGTTTAAACTCCTTCTCTAGAACAACTGGGACAGGGCCATATTCAACCCTGTTACACCCGCCAAATGAGGGACTTGGCCCTCTCACCCATCCTACTTTTAGATACAAACTCTGAGTCAGAGTTTGTTCATGGGGGTGGGACAAAATGGTGAAATGTTACCTTTGAAGTCCATTACAGTGACAACATCAAATCTGTCACTGTAATGGACTTTGTTACAAAGATTTCATTGTTCCATGGGCACGCAGTGTTAATCTGGGGCCAGGTGTGTGGCAAGTCATTGCATGTCCCAGTCTGTGCCTTTTAATATTTTTGTTATTCAGTGTACTCACATACAAATGCAGTTTTTCTTTCTCCTGAGCACCTAAGATTGCTGCCAGTAGGTAGCTTTCCCTAGCTTCTCACTGTTTTTCAGTCATTAAAAATCATAAATCAGGTAAGGATAGGGGTGCACCACCTATCACAGCTATTTTGGAAAGTTGAGGTTTCAGGCAAGGGAGGAGAGTTTGTGTATTAAAAGGACGGTGTTGGCTCCAGGCAGAGTGCCACGAATTGACATTTTATTTTCAAAATTATATGAGAGAACAGGGTTGGGGGGAGGGTAGAAAATATCGGGGAGGATTGCCAAGGATTAACCCAGGCAACCTGGGGACGGATAACGAGTAAGCAACAGCTGAGTACCATATTTCAATATTTTGTAGCCCCCCTCCACCCCAGTTTTGATTGTTCTTAACGTAGCTGTACTGGTTTTCAGGCTACAGTTACAAAATGATTAAATATGGTAGCGCATTTGTCATCAGCATGACTATGTAGATCACCCATCGTTTACTCCCCAATTTACCTACTCACTACCTTAGCTTGCAGCCATCTGCAGCCTGATCTCTCTCTCTCTCTCCACCCACTCTGACCATGGATTCCAACTCACAAGCAGACTTCTCACACAGACAAAACCCAGGAGCAGCGATTGAGAACATTATTGTTTCTCTTCATGTTCAGCTGATGTGACCTAAAGCCCCAACTAGAATGCCACTCCTAGTGATTCTGAGGACTCACCTATTTATTGAGGCCAGCACAGTTCAGCACTCAGCCATTGGCCCTTTTTTCTCTTGATCCTGCAGCTGCTCCTGCTGTCCAATGGCAGGATTTTTTTTTAATTTTTTTTATGCAAACACAGAACTGAAGGTTATTAATTACCTCCTCCCCCATATTATAGTTACCACTGTAGCTGCGGTTCAAATACATTGCCTCAGTTTTAGCTGTGTCTGCAAAACAGTGAAACAGTGTATGTCTTTTGTCAAGGACAGTATGAATACTCACCGAGTATTTAAAACAAGGTACTCCTACTAATTAGATATTTTTTGTAACTGTGTGCCTGTCTCAATTAGTGCCTTATCTTTTAGCTCAGTTTCTAAGAATGCAAAGATCTATCACTATTCTCCCAACAATAATACTTTTTGGAAAACTAACACTTGAAACCTGTTTACTAAGCCCAACCTGGTTTGACCTGGACTCTCCTCTGCAAAAGCCCTGCTAAAGCTGACACGTTGCATCTACTTAGGCAAAGAATGTACATTGTTTGCCTTGCTGGCTTAGATGTACCATTGGCTGCTACATGTTTGCCTTCAGAACCAGAGCCACATCTGAGCTTTTAAGACCAAGAACTAACAGCATGACTACTCCATTAGTCACCACCAGCAGCAGTCTCCGGCCAGCCAGCAGCACAGCTCTCCTCCTTAGCCTAAAGTCAAGCTAAACAGGGAACAATTAGCAAAATACATGTTTCAGCCCAACAGACATTTCCATAGACCAAAACAAATAATCCATATCCTTGTCAACAGGGATGGGCTAGGCTACAGAATCTGATATATACGAAGCAGAGAACCTGCCTTCTGCCTATGATGTTGTTTCATTCTAGGTACCAGTTAAACCCCGACTGCATTATAGGGCCTCAAAGAGCCCCCAACTTCCAAGGGCCTAGGTAGACCCCAGGCCTTCTCAGGAAGTTCCAAGGGGCCTCTACTTCACAGGTTGCCCAAGGCTCCAAATGTCATTAATCCAGGCTTGATCAACAAAACACACTTTCTCTCAGACTTGCTGCAGTGTGTGAATTTTGTGGGGCACAGCTCATCCATACTAAACATTCATATTGGTATCCCACAGGGCTCCATCCTTGGTCCACTGCTATTTAATATTTGTGCAAATGACTGCTAAAGTATGCAGAAATGTAGGTGCTCACATTTATGCAAATAATGGATTACACAGATCCTCCCAGAACATAAACACCAAAGTTCATGATACCGAAACCGTTTGGTACACTATGGCCTGGATATTCAGACTGCGCCTGGCAATGGCGTAAGCATGAACGCAGTGCATCTGGGATGCGCCAGGGCCAGGACCAGGTGATATTCAATGGTGATGCGCCATGGCACAGCGCTGTAGAATATGGCAGGGAATGCGCACAGCACAGTGACAATGCGCCGGTGCAAGCCACAGATAGGGAGCACTGGGGATACGCCAGCACAACTGCAGCTGCACTGGGTACAGCACCCGCGATATTCAGAAGAGGACATGCAAATGGGGCCATACTGTATGCAAGGTGCAAACGGGGCCATTTGCATGTCATTATGGCCCCATTTGTATGCATTGCACAGGACAGCCTGGAGAAATGCACCTGGCGCCCTGTATTGCTGCTGTAAGCCCCATGCGGTCTAGTGCCCCCCCTGTATGCCCGATCATGGGCTGTAGAAAATGACAATCCCACACCTGGTGGTCCATTGGAATCCCCCACCCTCTCGTGATGCCCGATCTCAGGCGTCCAAAATAAATATAATCCCCCAGTGGTCTAGTGGTATCCCCCACCATCCATATACACAATCACAAGCAAATGTTATAATACACTCCCTGGTGGTCTAGTTGTATCCCCCTCCCTCCGTATGCCCGATCGTGGGCACATGTTGTAATGAACTCCCTGGGCTGGTGGCATCCTCCTCCCTCCCATTTCACCTGATCATGGGCATCTGACATGAATATAATCTGCAGTGGGCCAGTGGTACCCCCCTCCACCCACTGAGGACCCCTGCCACCCAGCTCCCCCCATCATCGGTGGGTGGCTGCACTCCACCCACATACCGCCCGGCTGCCCGCCGACTGACAGTGTACAGTATGTGCTATTCACGTTCATTCACATATCCGTGCCTGTGTAGTACAGCATGGTCTGCAGGCCCATTGGTCCACACTATGGACCAATAGGCATACAGCACATACTGTACGGGCAGTATGCGGGCGGAGTGCAGCCACCCGCCAATGATGAGGGGGGCTGGCTGGCAAGGGTCCTTAGTGGGTGGAGGGGAGGGAGCCCACCAGGGATTATATTTATGTCGGATGCCCACGACTGGGTGAAACGGGAAGGAGAGGGATACCACTATTTCACCAGGGAGTTCATTACAACATTTGCCCATAATCAGGCATACAGAGGGAGGGGGATACCACTAGACCACCGAAGGGATTATATTTATTGTGGATGCTCAAGATTGGGTGACCCAAGAGGAAGGGGGATTCCAATGGACCACCTGGTGTGTAATTGTCACTGTCTACAGCCCGTGATCGGGCATATGGGAGGGGGGACCACTAGACTACCAGGTTATTGTTGCTGTTACAGAAGCCCGTGAACCAGCATGCTGGGGGGAGGGTCACAATGGGCAACGGGGAGGGTGTGAGTGCTTCTGGACGGTGTTTCTGCTGGGCAGGTGGCCACCCACGGCTGGTGGCTGGTGTGTTGCGCGTTGCAATACAGCTGCCTGCCTGTGAGTGGCCAGGACTTGTTCCTCCTTTTCACGGGCTCAGCCTTGCGCCCTCATATGCGGCGCACATCAGGGTTGTGCCTGCATATCCGCTGCACACCCCGGGCTGAATATCGAGATGTGCCACATATGCATGGGCATGCCCCCTGCATTTGCACCGCATACATTACCATTGCACCCTGGCGTATCGAGATTTGCACAGTGCAGCTTGCCCCTTTGAATATCATGCTGGGGCACATTGGGGGGGTTGCGCATGTGCAACCTCTTTGAATATCTGGGCCTATGTTTGCAAAACAAACACTATGCTCTTTAGCAATGCACATAGCATGAAATTCACTACAAAAAACATTTAGATCACATCACATGATGATAACACCCACACCACATTGTATTGTTTCAAACACCTCTGCCTCTGGCTTAACAATTATTTAAAAAATTGACAAGCACATTGAGACAAATATTAATAAGGTAAACTCCAGGAGAGTATTGCTATACAGACCTAAGACCTGCCTTTCTGTAGACGTATGTAAAACGGCTTATACTCCCAGTCACTGACTAGCAAAACATTATAAACAGGAGCCCAGAAGTCAGTCCTTGACAACCTAGACAAAATATTGGAAAAGAAAGGCATTTGGTTTTATAAAGTGCCTTTCATACAGTACAAACTTTTATTTATGTTTCTGTAAATGCACAAGGCTAAAAAGCCTATTTTCAGGTACAATGTGAACAAATAGACAAGCATATCAGGGCACTAGTTAACAACAGTAGCTTCTGCATATACTGTAATATGGTGCTACGTCTGGTGCAGGAACAAGACAGGGTGTAGATAAACAAAGGACTGTATCCAAAACCACTTTACGATTCAGGGAATCAAGAGGGGATGTTGCCTCCATTTTAGCACACAGTGAGATTCAAACAGCCCAGAGATGCAGTAGATTAGACAAAGAGATTTAAGAGAGGTTAAGTACAGGGAGATTAATGACTTGTTCAATGTCTCACATTGAATAAGTGGTGGTGGTTGTGGTGATTCAGCTGGAGTCTCTCGGTTTTCAGTTCTATGCTTTATACACTAGGCCAAACGGCTTCTCATATAATGGCAAATAATGAATGAACTGCAGATACACACACCAGTGCTGTAATCTGGACCTATCACTGCATACTGTACTTATGAAAGACTGAATTGGCTGCACACTGCCAGGAGAAAACTTTACTGACCCTGTCTTTATAAATGTGCAGACAAATAAGTTCCCAATGTACCTTACTTTTAGTAGGGGTTTATTCCCTCTGTAAACTGCTACAATCCATAAACCATGCACTCTCTATCATATAAGGTACTTAGAAGTAAGACTGAAAAGGGTTACACAGTTAGGATGGGCAGAAACTTCCTGTTTGGGAGCAGAAAGGGAGTGATCACAGAGGCACAAAAGACGCACCATCCTAGAAGGAAAAGAGTAGCTCTCCATCCTACCTAGCTGCTGGAGGTCCGACTCTGAGCAAGTAAGGAGACTACTGAGCAATGCAGGAACTTCCTGTCCCAGAACGGGAGCTTTAAGGGCACGGAGGCAGTAGGAAAGTATGGAGAAAAATAAATAAATAAATAGAAAGAGGAAAGAGGAAAGAGTAAGCATACAAAACAACAGGTGAGGGGCCACAAATAATACATGATGGTAGTAGTGCAGTGTAGTGGCTGTGGAGCGGCAATCCTCCGGGAGATGTTCTGGAGGATGCAGTGTTGTCCCATCTGCAGGCACCTCTCAGGGCTGAGGGAAGAGGTTGCTCATTTCTGTCTGAGTTGTCCAGGATTTGAGAATCTCCTCTCCCACCCAGGGACCACTAGGGCCACTGCTGCTGCTGCTTCAGAGGTTGCCAAGAAAGAGGAGCAATTTGACCACAGTGGGTACAGGGAGGGTGAGGGTGGAGGAACAGAGGTGCATCCCTCTAGTTGTACCTCTCCACAATTCATACGCTGTTCTGGCAGAGTGTGGTTCCTCTATGAAGGCATCTACAGTGGAGACCAAGGATGATGCTGGGAACCTCCTCAAAGGAGATGCACAGGAGGGTGGCATGGGACCCCACAGAGGAAGGAAACAACTCCTGGTGGGGGACTCCATTGTTAGAAGGGTAGAACTGGGGGGAGGTAAGGTGCCTTCCTGGTGCCATGGCTTGGAGGGACAGGGAGTGAATTCTCAGGATCGCAGAGGCAGCTGCACAGAGGAGAGCTGGATGTCATTGTCCACCTAGGGACAAATGACCTGGCTGGGAAAGGGATCAGAGCAGTGCAGGAGGAGTTTGTGGAGTTGGGGAGGGGCCTTAGACAACTAGCACTCACGGTAACCTTCTCGGAGGTGCTGCCTGTCCATGGCATGGGTGAGGCTAGGGTGCTCCGCACCATGGGATTCAATAAATGGCTGAAAAACTGGTGCAGAGTTCAGGGTTTTGGCTTCACTGGGAACTGGGGGGGCCACCTGGAGGGATGCAGGCCTATACTGACGCGATGGTCTATATCTGTCTAGGAGGGGAACCAGTATCTTAGGTGATAGGTGTAAATGCTTTATTGGCAAGGATTTAAACTAGCCAAGAGGGAGACACTGAAAATGAGCAGGGAAATCCTAGCCCCTTCCCCAAAAAATCAAAGTAGTTAGTGAGGTAAACACCAAGACAGAGAAGTCAATGGGGAGAAGGGCAGGGGTAAATGGAGAAAAAGGCAAAGGCAGTAAGGACAAGGATGGGGGGGAAAGGGGTAAAGCCATCAAAAAATGGAGGGTAATGAGTACCATTGCCCATAGTCTAGGTAACAAGCTCCCTGAACTGGTGACCTTGATGGAAGAGGGATGCCTGGATATTGTGGCAGTCACAGAAACATGGTACACAGAGAACCATGACCGGGATGTCAAAATACCAGGGTCCACAATCTACAGGAGGGACAGGGAGGGCAGAAGAGGAGGAGGAGTAGCTCTCTATGTAAGGGAAGAGATCAAAGCAATGGAACTAAATGGTAAACAGGGAGGGGAGGAGAGGAGGCACTGTGGGTCACCCGGGAGACTGGAAATGGCACCACAATCCACACAGAGACTGTATACAGACCCCCGTCTCAGGGTGAGGAAATGGACAAGGAAATGACAGAGTTGTAACCCACTCAGGAGGGAGCAATCTTTGACCTGGTGCTCTCAAATTGGGATGGAGAGAGGATTTCAGATCTAGAAGTGGTTAGCCATCTGGGAACAAGTGACCACCAAACAGTGCGGTTCATGATAAACAGCCGCAGAGTCAAGCCATACAAAAGTGAGGGTACTGGACTTTAGGAGGGCTGACTTTGTCAAAATGGGAGAGTGCCTTAGAAAAGCACTTGCAAACAGGTAAGAAGGAGGGGTGAAGGAACAATGGGGAAACATTATAACTGCCATCACAGAGCCTTTGTGTGAAGCAAATAAACAAATCAAAATGAAAGAAAAAAACACTATGGTTCTCAAAAGAGGTGGAGGGGAAAGTTAGGGAGAAAAAGATAGTATTCAGGAGATATAAGGAAACACAGAAAGAGCAGGACAGAGAACTGTACCAGTTAAAGCAGAAAGAAGCAGGGAAGGCAGTCAGAATAGTAAAGGCCCAAACCTGGAAAATGATAGCCAACTCTGTTAAGAAGGGGGTTAAAACCTTTTATAGATACTGTACATTAGGAAGTGAAGAAAGATCAAGGGAGGGATAGTGAGGCTTAATAAAGGAGAAGGTGGATGGGCAGAGGGACAGTGAAAAAGCAGAGATACTAAACAAATACTTCTGCTCAGTATTCACAAAAGAAGAGGAGTGGGAGGTACCTAATCCAATCAATAGAAGCACTCTGGATAGGGGGGTCCATACCAGTCCTTTCACAGAAGAAAGTGTTCTTAAAGAACTCCTAAAACTGAAGGTGGACAAAGCAATGGGGCCTGACAGGATTCACCCCAAAATTCTAAAAGAACAAAGGAGTGAACTAGTGACACCACTGACTAACCTTTTTAACAAATCATGGGAGGATGGTGTGGTACCTGAGGACTGGAGGAGGGCAGATGTGATTCCCCTTCACAAAAGTGGGAGCAAATCAGAGGCAGGAAACAACAAATCTGTCAGTCTGACTTCAGTGGAAGGGAAAATTATGGAATCACTTCTGAAAGAAAGAATTGTTGAGTATCTAGAGGCCAGTGGGGCATAGGACCCAAGGCAGCATAGATTCACAGCAACAAAGGTAATGTCAGACGAATCTAATAGATTTCTTTGACTGGGTGACCAAAGTAGTAGACCTGGGAGGTGCTTTGGACATGGACTACCTAGACTTTAGCAAGGCATTTGACACAGTCCCACACAAAATATTAATAAACAAATTAGCCAGCCTGGGAGTGTGTCCCAGGGTGGTAGTCTGGGTAAAAAAATTGTCTGGACAACAGGACACAGAGGGCAATAGTAAACAGAGTCCACTCAGAAGAAAGAGGGGTTACTAGTGGTGTACCACAAGGCTCAGTACTGTGTCCAGTCCTTTTTAATGTCTTTATAAGTGACATTGCAGAGGGACTAGAAAGAAAAGTATGCCTCTTTGCAGACAACACAAAGATCTGCAACAGGGTTGATACACAAGTGGGGTGGAAAGGATGAGAAGGGACCTGGCAAGGTTGGAGGAAAGGTCAGAAGTATGGCAGCTTAGATTCAATGCAAAGAAGTGCAAAGTAATGCACCTGGGAAACAAAAACCAAGGGGGAGAGTACACAATGTGGAGGAGGTATTAACAACAACAAAAATGGAAAGTGACCTGAGGGTAGTTACATCAAATGACCTAAAGGTAAGCAAGCAATGTGAGAAGGCAGAAAGGATGGCTGGGGGGACACTGGGATGTATAGGGAGAGGCATCACCAGTAGAAAATAGGAAGTTGTTATTCCTCTGTACAGACAGTTGGTGAGACCCCATCTGGAGTACTGTGTGCAGTTCTAGAGACCCTATCTCTGCAAGGACATAGACAGGAGGGAGGCAGTCCAGAGGAGGGCAACTAAAATGGTGCAGGGTCTGCAACAGAAGCCACATGAAGAGAGACTAAAGGAGCTTAATATGTATATCCTTGAGGAAAGGAGGGAGAGAGAGGAGGACATGATAGAAACTTTCAAGTACCTCAAGGGAATCAACAAGGTCCAAGAGGGTAGTATATTTCATAAAAAGAGATATGCAAGAACAAGGGGGCACAATTTGATGATAATGGGGGGACGGCTCAGGGGTAACGTGAGGAAGTATTTTTTCACAGAGAGGGTGGTGGACGCATGGAATGGCCTTCCTGAGGAGGTCGTGGGGTGCAAAAACAGTGGGGGAATTCAAGAATGCATGGAACAGACATAAGGCAATTCTGGTGGGTGGTAGGATGAAGTAGGCTGTTGGTTAACTAGGATCTGCAGCTTATCCAATCGGTAGGGAAATAGGCAGACTAGGTGGGCCAAGCGGTCCTTATCTGCCATCAAAGTGTATGTTTTCTATGTTACTGTGGCCTAGTCTGAATAGACCCATTTTTTTTTCTTTATTATTTAGGAATTTGAAAAAAACACTTAGTGAGAGCATGAGAGAGAGAGAGAGAAAGTGAGAGAGGAGAAGGGAGAGGGAGAGAGATAAGCCTAGCCAGGGTAGGTAAGCTGTGCTATAGTTTAATCTGGAGTTATCCTGAATCAGGGTTAATTTTACAGGCAGTGTAAAGGCTAATACTGAAAAATAAATTGTGTCTACTGTTATGTAACCCCCCCTACAAATTGGGGTTTGCTAAGATGTCTTCCTAGGCTGCCTAATGCCCACTGTCAGGATGGTGTCCTGTGTCTGCATCTACAGTAGCTGTATGTGTCCGCATGAGAATACTATAGAAAGCCTCCATGCCTGTCTCTTTAAGAGAGTCAGTATGCTGTGTTAGAAATTAGTCTGGGCTGGGTCCGAGTAGTTTAGGGCTCATGACCGGCCAGGCGAGTGGTATTTTTGCTCCATTCTGCAGTTGCTATATGTGCAGAGGGAGCTCCTTTTAGGAACTGTGTTCATTTACTATTTATCTGCCTTAATAATAATAATATAGAAGTTTGTTTAACCTGCCTTCCATTGCAGCATGGACTTTTTGCATAGAGCCACCATTTTGGTTCTGGACTGCCAGAGTTGGACCATTCAGAACCTCAGGGGACCTAAAATGGAGAATGTTCCCAGAGGTCTTGTGGGATTGAATTTCTGTAGGAATTGTAGTTTTTAAGGTTTGGCACCTAAATGAACCTGGGGGGGGGGGGGGGGACCCTTGCTGTGACAGACAGTTCCCTCAGCCAACTAAACCTTTTGGATCTCAGAGGAAATCCCCAGAACTGCCTACAGCAGAGTCAGTTGTGAGCTGGAGTTTGGAGAGTGAACAGCTCGAGCCATCGAGCAGCTGCTCCTGCATAGGAGCACAGGAGACTCGGCAGGAAGGCTGCGCTGGTCTGCCTGTCACATCTTCCAGTGAGAAATCCTGTGAACATGAAAGTTGGACTTAAATCTAATTCCTTTGTTTGAGATCTGAAGCGTGAAGAGAAAGAGAGTGATCATTGCCTGAATTTAGGACTGAAGACTTGCTCCAGAAGCGATTGGCCTGCCAGATACTGAAGTGAGTCATGGATTCAGAGATTTGTGCAGAACTTCTGCTAAATTGCAACCGGACTTTACCCAAACTATGACTAAGAGTTGTGTTGCTTATAAGTGTGCTGAATGTGCTGTGTGGGTCGCGATTTAGTTCCCCACCTTCAAGTGTGTTATGCTAGCTGGAAGCTGCTCCAGCAATCACATGGACTAAATCCGAACTGCCTGCTTTGGTCTGGGCTCTGCCATCTCAGACTAGACTGCTGCTCCCATCGCAGAGACATTTTCCTATGAAAGACCCACTCGAGGATTTGGCTCCCTGCTCAACACCATCAAATAGTCAGCGTCCACCTCGGTGAGTCATATGGGCCCTGCTTCCCCTGGCAAAACCAGAACACCATCCAGAGGTCTTCATCTCATCAGTTCTGCCTCCTGGTCTGGGTAGCGTGAGTACCAAACAGGGTAGCTCCTTGCAACAAAGCTGCAATCATTGTGTGTCATCTGATATATTTGTTTGTGTTTATTACAATGAGCAGCCATCTAGCTCTGGATTACACATTCTGGGTTGATGTGCATGCTAATTGTTTTCATTCCTAAGGGCCCCAACAACAACTGCAATGCTGGCCTACCCCAGGTATCACTTCAGGCTAGCCTGCTTACAACTGGGTACCCAGGGTTGTGTGACTGTGTACAAGGGACTCTTTGTGCCTGCATTTTCAGCCTGAAATAATCAGATCTATAAATCATCTGCTAGGTTCATGCCCCACCCCTGTTCGTGTTCCCCTGAATAAATCAGATTGTGTTGTTTTTGCATTTAATCTGGCTAGTGTGTATCTTTTTGGTGGGGGTATTGTACTGCCATTGAACTGTTGCATTGCAGGTCTTATTTTACAGGGGGTCTTCAGGGCAGCTGCAGATGATCCAGTCCTGGTGGTAAGTGTAAGGGGTGTGAACAAGTCATTACTGCCATATGGTATATGTGAAAGTTTTGCTGCTGTACTGTTTAGGCCACTAGAGGGGTTGGTTGGAGGTTATAGCATCCTGGAGGGCTATACCAGCAGCAGTTACGCTACCCCAGAACCATTCCTCTGGGTGAAGACACCCATTCAATGAGCACAGGCCCCTCAACCTGTGCCTAGTCACGCAGACAGGGGTAGTAGCCCTTAGGATAGCACCACCTAGGGCTACAGTTATTTACCTGTGAACAGATTGCAGGTTACTACCCCCAGGAAATCTACAATAGCTGCCCCCAAAGACACTTCCCCACACAGCAGCAATTTCTCCCTCTTGCAACGATTTACAGCACCAGAATATAACATGAACAATGAATAGCATTTATTCTGGGGCAAGGGGAGAAAAGGGAAGAAAACAGTACAACAACATTAATAAATGTCTCAAAAGTGTAACCCTACACAATATTCCCACCTCCCACCTGTGGGTGTCCCCTCCTTCCCTCTAGCAGCTGCAAAATCACTATGGTCCCTACAGTGGGTACCATACTGCGGTTTGGATTTCGATGCTGTGTATCTTTCATTGGGGCGCAAATAACTTTTAAGCAGATGCAATCTTTAACTTTACTGTCTGGGTATAGCTTTATACTTGGTGCAGTCTGACCCAGGACTTAACCACCTTTTCCTGACTAGCTAGCTAATAAAGTTCTCCCCCTGAATCACAGCCCAGGGGTACTTACTGTTCTGATGCTAAAAAAGGGGGTTTCAGCAGGCTGAATGTGGCACAGTACCCTGGAAGTATCTTGGTAGTGGTGCACCACAGCAGCAGCGGGGCTGACTGGAGAACTGAAGAACGCAGGTCTTCACCTTCTGGGCCTTGCCAACTTTGCCTCTGAAGCCTTTGTAGCTAGCGTTCACTGGGCATGCCTCTTGCTGTCTTCCTTCACTGATCTTCTTCTCCAGTGGTCTAGGGACAGGGCAGGCTTGTCCTGCAGACTTGCAACTTGGCACATACTCATTTTAGGCAGCAGCAAAATAATTGGGCTTTGGCTCAGTCTCTAACCCCAGCACTCACAGTCTCTCTGGCCTGCAGCAGATAGCAGCGTCAACACTTACTCCACAGAGGAGGGGGGAGGCACAGTTGCTCAGTCTCTCTCTCAGGATGCAAAGCTTTTCTTTCTTCCAGGCTGCAGGTTCCAATCTAGCTGCGGTCTCATAAATGCACACTGCGCCCTTTCTTTCCCTGCATCAAACTCCTATGTCTCTCTTTCTCTGGATTCAAATCTCATTCTTCTCTCTTTTTCTGCTGGCAAGGTCTCAATTGTCTTTTGCTGGCTTTCACAGGTGCTCTGCTCACAAATATTCGCTGGGGCTGAACTAGCAGTTAGATCACTGGTGCAGACCTTTCGGCTGGGAAGCCCGACAGTGGTCTCTCCTGCAGTTCTGCAATCTCTCAAGGCCCAAAACTGAATACTTGAATCCCTTTTTGGTGGGCATGCAGCAGTATTTATAGATTTGAACAAGTCCCATTATGATTGGCTGCACATATCCTGGGTTTTTTAATGCTCTCTCACCTTATCCCAGCAGCTCCCCTTGCTGCTCAGTCCCACGGGGGCTGCCATCTTTGTTTATATTCCCTCCCAACACATGCAGCCCTTGTATTTAACTATTTTGCCCTTCCCTGGGCAGAAACTACTTTTCCCCACACCCAGAGGCTTATTTCAACTGATCTACGGCTCTGCTGCCTGTTCTGGAGCCGGAGATACATCTTAATAGTGAGTGCTGGCCAAAACTCCCAAACGGAACTATGGCTCCTTTAATTTCTTGTCCTCTGACAGCCACACATGCTCATTAAGTGCACAGCACCATGTTTTTTGTTTACATGTGCAGTCTTGGCTTTCTTCAGTCCTGGAACTGCCAAACCACCTCCCAGAGTGCCCGAAAGCATGGAACATCAATCAGAGCTTGCCCTCCCCCCCCCTTTACCAGATGGGGCTGAGACACAGGACAGCGGCAGCTGCAGCTACGGAACACAACAGGACCACAACAGAGTCCAAAGCCCTCCTGGAGCCACTGAAGGACATGAGCAGAGGAGCGGGGGCCACAGCCAGACCAGGTAAGCCCAAAGCGGGGGGAGGGGGGGCTTACAGTAACATTTTTGATATTTTGATTTTGCTTTTCATTGCTACCTATTGTCATGACCTGGACTTTTTTTTTGCTTAGAATGTACGCAGCATGAAGCAAGCACACTGTGCATGCCTCAGTGTTGCAGTGGCTGCCATTTATTGTATGGGTGCTGCATTTTGTTATACACCAGTCTGACTCTGACAACTACTGGTAACTATGCAATCGTTCCCTTCAGCCTTCTGGATGGGAAGTCCTGTGGGAAGCAGAGCCTGCAGTCACTGTGTAGAGACATGATCTCTTTGAGCTCCATGAGGGACCCTTTTATTTCTATTTTTAAAAACATTGTTTTGATATTTTTCTCAACCGGTAGTACCATTGTCTGCATTGTACACTCTGAACCATCACTGTGAAAAATATGGGAAAGATCAGCAACAGGTAACCTATCACAAAACTGCTCCAGATCAGAGTGAACAAAAAAGCCAAGCCACTACGGGCTCAAGTGCAGGAGGAAAGATGGCAGGCTCTGCAGGAGACAGTGGAGAGTAGAACATCACATTGTAAGATGTAATGAGGGCCAACCATGCCCTAGACAAAAAAGTAGCTGCTTTGGGCCAGCAAGTGGAAGATTTCCATTCTAGACTACAATCCTGTGAGATGCAATCCCAGGTGGCCCTCACTACAGCTCAGGAGGTCACTGGGTCTGCACTCCATGCCACCAGTGCATCGGCAACCCTGGTAAAAGAAAACAAATTTTTGTAGCATAGGTTTGAAACCCTAGAAAACATTACCAGGGCAGCAAACATCTATATTTTGGGCATGGCAGAAACTCTGGAAAGGTGACAATCCTATCCCCTTTGGTGATCCCTGGCTGCAGCAACTTCTCTGACTCGACCATACACCAGGAATTTAATGGGCATAGCGTATCATACTATGCAAATGATGAGAGGGCAATATCCCATGGACCATGTTAATTGTGCTCTCTGGCAGTCACGAGAGGGACCTGTTCTTGGCCACAGTGAAAACGCAAGGGATGATTACTCGGGAAGACAGTAACAAGCCTCTACTCTTTCCCAACTTCAGTTCTGCAATGAGGGACAGAAGGAAAGCTTTTGATTCACTGAGGTCGGAGCTTCATTCCCTTGGATTGTCCCACATACACTAATACCCATCACAACTCAAAATAACTTACTCATGTAAAATTAACTCATAAAATGGCAAGAAAAAAGTCTAGAAATCTCATTGGCTGAGAGACTGCACCTGACCATGCATTAAATTTCAATAAATGCACGGTCAAGTGCCAAATCTCATTTTCCTCCTCCAAAAACCTACTTAAAGCCATTTTATTAGTGTAATAAGCCCCTCCAGGGAGGACATCATAGGATTTTAATGCATGTCCCAGGGTGTAAGGATACTTGTCCCTCAGCCTCGTGCCTTACTACACCCCTGGGGCATGCATTAAAATCCTGTAATGCACATCCTGTCATGGCTTATTACCAAGACCCCTGGAATTCTACAATTCTGCAGTTGCAGAATTTTCCTCAGAATTTGCATCATGCCACAGAATTCATATAGTGCCACAGAATTTATTGTTTTTGGTAAATTTTCATTCAAATATACAGTTTTCCATGGTGCCTGGCTCCTGTACTCATCTTATTCATCCTGAAGCCCCTCCTCTATGCTTGGCATGTGATGATGAATGACATCATGCCATATTTCAGCCAATAGCAGGACTGCATTCTGCCACAGAAATGAATAAATCATGTCACAGAAATCAGAAAATGCTGCCGTAGAAGCCTAGGAGCCTTACCACAGAAATCAGAAAATGCTGCCGTAGAGCTCTAGGGGCCCTGCTTATATTGCTTACTTATTTAGTGACCCTCATGAGGTGGAGCAGTGGTAAAAAGAATAAATGTAAAGATAGGAAGACCGCAAAAAGTGAAACAGTGGATCCTTAGCGTATAAGTGAAGTCACTGTGGCAAAAAGCTGGTCTCGAACACTTCTCAAAGTAAAAACGAAGTAAGGCTTCATCATAAGATTTACCATTTATTCATGCTTGAATATGTGAGCAGTAAGACACGACAGGGCGTGCATGGAACATATTTTTACCACACGGTCAGGGGCATAATAAGGCATGAGGCCTTGGCTGAGTGCCTTTAGCCCCTGGCGTGTGGTAAAATATGTTCCATGCACACACCTGGAGTGTCTTATTGCACTTATAAAATGGTCTGTTATATTTATTTACAATTTTTCAGTTAGAAAAATCTTGCTTGTAGAATAAAAACGTTTAATACTGCTAATCTATCATAAAATAGTCCTTCCACAGACATTATGTTAATATTCATGAGGTCAGCCCACTCCACGATGTGCTGGCAATGTTTCCCATCATGCACACAGATCAACAGTGTCCAGCAACAGACATTGCCAACAGCATGTTGACTTTGTCAACTTACACATGTCTCTGCACCTCGCTCGCTCACTGTCATTGTCTCTCCCTGCACTGCGCGCCGCACCTCTCTCGTGTGCTCCCACTGAACTGAATGGGCAACTGTGCTTTCTGCTCCTGAGGACTGTCTATTCCAGACCCACACACACACTTGCCTGACTCCCCACAGTGCTGTGCTGTACCTCGCTCTCTGGTCCCACTCCATGCCTGCATCTCTGCAACCCTACTGCTGCCTGTTGCCTGATGCTCTCCCGAGCTCCATTTGCATTGCTTGGATGGGAAGGGGGCAGGGGATGGGAAGAATTAAAGCACAGCACAGCATAAAACCAAGATATTCAAAACAGAGATGCGATTGAAGACACTTATCACTGTGTCTCCCCATCTGCCTCTCCGAACCACTGTGCCGTGCTCACCATCTCTCTCTCTCTCTCTCTCTCTCTCTCTCTCTCTCCCTGTACAAACTGCCCCATCAGCAGGGGACTGCACCACTCTCTCTCTCTCTGTGGGTGTATTACAGCACAGCACAACAGCAAACCAAATTAGTCCACAACTTGCCGGAGCAGCACAGGGAATAGACGTGAGGAGCACAGGCTTGGAGTCCGGGGCACTTTTAAACCTGCTGCAAGGATAAAGACCATTAATTAAAATGGAAACTCAGTAAATCCTTCTTGCTATCTGCCATCCTGATCTGAATAAAGTCCGCAATTTAGTTGTGACACAATCAATGTTAGTGAGGAAAAAAACAATGGCGGCATTTTTAAATGTCAATGTTCTAACGCTTCATGATATTTGCCTTTTTACTGCCGTCCTTTTTTTTCACCCATGCGTGGAACATATTTCATGCATGGTGAGCTAGATCTCTGATTGGCTGGTTTAGCCTACCAATTTTATAAAAATGAAACAACACACCAAATGTACATCCATGGTACCATCTCGTCTTCTCTATGTTTCAAGCTGCACTGGCTCTTTGTCAAGAGTGTGTGAGTTCAACAATTCAAAGTTTAAATAGTCACTTAATCACATGATACATACAATTATTCTAATTTTAGTGAAAAGCAACTAGACTCACATAATTAAAAACAGAACTCATCATATATTACTACCACATCAACAATATGCATAGGTGAATAGTTGGGGGGGGGAGGTGAATTGTTAAAACAAGATTAAATACTACACCCTGGACACTGTAATCAAAAAGTTTTAAAAAAGCTGTTAGTAACCTAAGATCTCAGCTCAGGACTGTCATAACTCACCATAGTGATATTTGCTTCCTATTATTCATTTGTATTATTATTCTTGCTTAGATAGCTGACAAAATACTGAAGGCTACAGCAGTCTTGATACTCATGTATATTTATCTATATATAATAGGGAAGGCATTTTAAAGAGAAATATCATGCAACCAGGGGACACTATATTAGAAAATCAAGTGGGATGGTGTGTGTGTGTGTGTGGGGGGGTTCTGATGTTTTACCCAGAATATGCACTCCAAATTTTTGCACAGGCATCCAGAAAATACAGCATAAATGTATGTTCAAGCATTGCACAAGTTTACAAGGATGTAAAAAAAGTGTACTAATGTAGCATCAAATAAAGAATAATTGATTTTTTGAAAAAAGGTCAACTGGAATTTTTCATTAAGTCCAGGGAAATGAAGTGCTCTGAGTTTATACTGCCAGTAAGTCTCTCTTTGCAATAAATGATTGTCCAAATCTCCCCCTCTTGGTTCCAAAGTCACTTTCTCAATGGCTGTGAACTGGGAATTGTGACCTGATCCTTTTAAAGTTCGCCGTGCGCATACACGTGGTGAACTTCTTGCGATAAGAGTGGCTTTTGAACGGTGTGTCACTGTCTATCCAATGCAGAGTGGTCTGTAAGGGGTGATACAGTGCCACACCAATCATCAGCCAGGCACTTTATGACAGCGTTTTCCTTTCATGGGTGGAAACTTTGTGTAGTTGAAAGGAAAAAGCTGAACCAATCATATGGTGGCTTTTTCCTTTAATCTGCAGGCCACCATCCAGCAAACAGCTGTTCCCTGTCCTGATCAGTCTGACTGCACTTAGCTCTCCAGTACCCAGCAGTTATAAAAGATGGAGGTACAGCAAATCCGATCAAGACAAGTCTATGTCAGTCCCGACTCCCAATGTTGGGAAAAAAAGTCGCAGTACTATTTATTTATTTGACTGCATTCACTGGCAGAAATTTTGCAAAACCAGTTTTTTCTGTCTTTCAACAAACACCTTCCCTGAAAGATCCATTCAAATGGGTCAATTTCTGGCTCCTCCTATCCCAGCAGCTGTTTGCTGCTCTCTTCCAGGAGCTACAGGTAAAGCACCTGCACACTGAGCACCTGTACATTGAGCAACACTTCCCCATCCATGGGCAATGGCAACAGAATGTTCATAGTCTGTGCCAAGCAGGCAGTAGCCATCACACCCAAGCCAGGGATGGGGACTTTTTCATCAGACCATCAGTTTCTGCCAGAATCTCACTCGATTGCCCCCCCAAAGAGCTGGGTTTACTGATCAAATGTAGAAGCCGGTGCTCCTGTTCTACTTGGCATTTTCAATGAGAGACCCCCTGGAAAAACTCCAGCCTAGTTAGGCTGCCCACCATGTTCAACCCCTCTGAGTCACCTTGAAGCAAAACTGAGAAGTGATTGGCTACCGCGCACTCCTCAACATGGAGTGTAGGTGGCGAACACAGCTAGGTTACTCAAACTAATTGCTAACTGAGACAATTAGTGAGATGCTGAGAGCTTGCAGTCTTTTCTGTTTGTTTGTTTTTATGGCAAGATCTTTTCTTTGGGGTTGGGGGATTGTGTAATGGTTATCTTATTTCAAGAAACTTAGGCCAGGACATTTTTATAACAAAACCCTACCCGGTACAATTGCAGTGCCAACGGCGAACTTTTGACATTGACAAATGCTTGTTTAGTTACATGAACTGCTGGGGCACTTGTGTGGTTTCTTTCCAAATGTCTGTTTGTAATCGCATTCATGTTCTCCAGTGCGCTATCTAAACTGTCTTATTGTTTTTCCTATGTCCTGTAGAATGCACTACACTTTGTGCACACTACCATGTAGACTATCGATTCAGTGCTACAAGTTATTAAGTCCTGCATCTGAAATTGCTGTGTTGTATTGGGGCTGGAAAATTGCTTCTTTTTTGAGACATGGCTGGTTACAAGTATGGCAATTTCCACAGGGGTGATAGCCAGTTCTGGTTCCATAATTGTTTTATTCAAAAGGGCTCCTTCCAGTGCCTGTAATCCCCCTTCATGGGGGATATTTGTGTTCAAAGCTTGTACATCCAAGATGACTAATTTCCAACCTGGTGAAAACACTTGTTTGTGTAATAATTCCAATTTATGTGATGTGTCTCTTACATATGCTGTAAAATGGGTAGATACTTGTTGAATATGATGTTCTACCATACAAACTGGGCTAAAGACACTGTCAAGAAGCCTATGCTGGAGACTAGCGGTCTCACAGGGGAGAGGGTGGGATGTTTATGTATTTTTGGAAGACAGTAGATGGTAACTTTACTTCAATAATCTACTGTTAGAAATTCATAAGTGTGTTAGTCGATGAGGCCATTGCATAATACTTCATATAAAAACGGTCTATATCCCTTTTTATGGTTGTGGGTGGCACCTACAGCCATTTTGCTATCTGTAGCTTGAAAATGGAGTATTGTGGGACACATTTTTTGGACTTTTCAATGTATCCTTCCACATCTACAAATCACTATGACAACCTAAATAAAATAGTCTCTTCTTTCTGTTTAGAATGTTGGAGACATAACTCTAAACTGCTTATCAGATGGCCAATAGGAGACTGAAACATCTTGTTAAATACTGATTGCCTATTAAACTGGAGAATTGTTTACTCCCTTCGAAATACAACAGCTTGCACATTGAAATGCCTAACATTCAAACATTTGTTGCTACTAACTTCAGTTGGGGATGAATATCTTTCAAGAAAGATTCATACCTCATAAATGTTACCCTTTCCCAGCAAATTTTGTAAAGATTTCCACTGTTTTTACCCTCTCAAGACCTATCTGATAAAATGCCAGGTCTTTAGTGAACTACCCAGACTAAATATATAAATTTCTTTTTGACAGAAAGGGCTGTGTCCTGTTTCCCAAACATAACAGATAAGAGCTACTGACAGCTTATAGTAAGCAAGTGTGTGTGCATGCGTGTGCATCTGCATGTGTGTGTGTGTGTGTGCGTGTGTGTGTGTGTTTGGGGGAGAGGTGGAGAAATGGTCAAACTCCTGGCAAGGGAGACCTCATCTAATGAATTAATTGCTGACAAACCATGAGTGATACAGAAGCAAATGATTTGATACCTTTTATTGGACCAACATAGATGTAACAAAAATGACTTAAGCCATTTATAAAAGTCCTGATCAAACAACTGAAAACAGAAGACTGTTTTTTTGTCACTTTATAATATGATATACTGAGTGTGTATTTACTGAGTTGCTTGATCAGGGCCTTGAAGAAAATAACATTTACTTAACTCATTTAAGATTCCATCAGGTGGACAGAAAAAAGTCTATGAGAATTTGTCTGAAAACTAACAACTGTAAGATGCAAAAATAGCATCTGTATGTGTGTATGTAAATATATATATAAAACATATATATATATATATATTATACATTCATACATATATGTAATCGATAACCCACTCTAAGGTGTGTGGTCACTCTCTGATATACACACGCGGCCGCAGGCTGAGTGCGTCAACCACCCAAGGCATGAATATATCACAGCGTGTGACCACACATCCTAGAGTGGGTTGTCTATCTTATAAAATGGCAAAATTGTTCTGGAGGGAGGGAAAAGTGGAGGTGTGGTCGCACTCTTATATATGCACAGTCGTGTGATATGTTTTGTACAATCAGAAGTTTGCATTTGGAGCTACTACTTTTACCCATTTTATAAATATATATATGGAAATGTATGTAATTTATTTAGAATACATTTGTTTACAAGCATTACTTTTGAAAGATTGTCTGACTTGTGATTACTAATTTTGAGTATAGTTCATGAAATAATGAGCGTGACATTTGTTATTTCGTATAGCACCCATTATGCCTTATGCATAGCATGTAAATCCAAATCATTCCAAGGTCATCTTGACATAGTCAGTGTCAGTGGCTCAGTAGGTAGCACACTTGCCTCTGAGGCTGGGAGATCAGAGGGCTGTGGGTTCAGTTCCCACATCTAGCACTTGGGTTAATATCCCAATACTGACACTGTAGTGCAGCATGAGAGGGGTGCTGCACTTCTGAGGTGCCGTCTTTCAGATGAGATGTTAAACTGAGGTCCCATCTGTCTGGATTGGTGGTAGTTCAGGTGGATGTTAAAGATCCCACAGCATTTATCGAAAAGAGTAGGGGAGTTTTTATTGTATTATTAAACAATAATTAGAACAACTCAGTGTAATCAATTATACAAAGTAAGAAGCAAAAACTTAATCTAACAAATTTATACAATAATCAGAGTAATTTCAAAAAAAAAATTGATAACTCCTTTCCGTTTATCAGATTATTTTTATACATTATTTGAACTTAATAAAATGAAAAAACCCTTTCCACATTTTTAGTAACTGAGTCTGTACTGTCCTTGAGCATCCTGAGCATAAATCCTCGAGAGTTCCTGTGAAACCAAACACTAAAACAAAAAGTAAGGCATTTTTCTTTGATATATTACCCACTGACACCTTACCTGCCATAAATAATAACGTAAACATCAAAAATAATGACAATGTTTCTTCATGAAAATCAGAAGAGTACTGGATAAACCCCTAAAATCAAGATTTGATATGTAAGAAAATTCAGCCACTTAAAACCCAAAGTGCGCAAAATAAACCCTAAAACCCTTTGCATAGGAACAGTGTAAAAGAAAATGCTCCATCGATTCCTCAGTATTTATACAATCCAAGTAAGGACACTTCCTTTCTTCAATGGCTTTGTATGGCATTACCCTAATAATATTTAAGCAGCCATAGAATATTAGCCACTGTGTTTCCCATTGCATTTGAGGCAATCTGAGACAGTTAAGTTGGGCCAATACTTTAGGATTCAAGAAGAAGGCAATTCTTAAAACATGGCTCTAAAGGAAGTAAATTTGCCATTACCACCTGATAAAATTCTTTCATGCTATTACTCAAATTGTCTCTTTCTCTATTTTCCATTTATATAATTTTGTGCAGCTGGTCTAAAATACTGTGGAATATAAATGTGATGATTTATTTTTGGAGCCAAAGAAAGCCAATTCCTAAAGTATTTGTCCAATGATCTGAAATCCATTTATCCCCACTCTTGCTTCTAATCGTAAGCCACTTTTCACTGAACACATAATGAATAAAAGTGAACAAAAATCACTGGATCCACCATCCCAAGACCTCCTTGTTTTTACTTAAATATGTAGCTTCTTTTAATAGGGTTTAATCTATTACCCCAAACCATTTGAAAGAATAAACCATACAGTTTAGTTTCTAGATGCACTGGGGCGGAAAAATCATAGCTACATACTGAACACATGGTAAAGAAACTGTTTGATAACATGTATGCGTTTCAGTTTGGACAATTTCCACTTTTTCCATCTATTGACTTTATTCTCCACTGTTTGTAGGGCTATATCCCAATTTTCAACTGGTATGTTCTGGGGGCCAAAATGTATGCCCAAAACTTTAAGGGGAGTTCTGGAAAAATGGATACCACCCTGCACCGCTTTCTTATGACCTGTTGCTCCGATAAATAAACCTTTTGTTTTGTGCACATTTATTTTTGCATTTGAAACTTTCGAAAAAGCCTCAAATGTGGTCAAAAAAATGTGCACATATGAATGATCTGCGAAATATACAATCAAATCATCTGCATAGGCCTGTGCCAGAAGATGTTTGTCCTTAACCGTACCATCAGAAATACCTGGCCACAATGGAACAGTAGTTAATTTTTGTAGTAGGGGATCCAAAGAAAAGATATAAAGTAGGGGAGCTAAGAGGTAACCTTGTCGAACTCCAGTATGTAAATGGAAACATTCTGCCGTCTGACCTTGACGAAGGGAACACAATATTATGTTCATATAATTTTTAATTATATTAACAATGTGCAATGGAACTCCATAATGTATTAACATTAGAAATAAAAAAGGCAAATATACCCTATCAAAAGCCTTTTCCAAATCAGCGACCATCATACAATTCGTGACTCCCACTTCAAAAAGATGCTCAATAACTTCTCGTATGATCATTAAGGCTGTCTGAATTTGCCTATTAGGTATCCCACTAAACTGGTAAGGAGAAATTACCCATCTGGCATAATTTTTTAACCGATTATTCAAAATACTGGTGAAGATTTTATAATCTGAATTTAAGAGGTAATTAATTAGCATGATTTTAATATTTTGTCTGTCTCCAGATTTGAATAAGTAAATCAGCAATCCCTCAGAAAAGAGGAAAGAAAACAGCAGTTTCCATAAAATACTGGAATAAAATATACAAGCATTGACTCAATTCCTTTGAAAAAACTTTATACAGATTATTGAAAGGCCATCCTTACCGGTGAAATGTTTAATTTCAAATTCCTAATTACTTTTATTATTTCTTCTTGTGTAATTGGATCCAATAATGTTGAGATTTCTGCTAACCTGGGGGCTTAGATGTTTTAAGATATGAAAGCATTTCTGCCTCTGTAATAAGAGGGGTCTAGAGTTCGAAAATGCCCAATAATTGTTTCTCTGAGCTGAGCAACTGTGGTGGCCAAAGAGCCATCAGGTTTTGCAAAGAATCAATATTAGAAGAAGCCTTCAGATTTTACAGGTTTCAAAAGGGTCCCCAATGGGGATTTTTATGCTATTGGAAAAAGAATAGCCTAGGGGTTTTTGCTCTATCATATTGGAAATTCCTCATTTCCTCCTTTATATTACTAATTTGGTCTGAATAGTCTAAGTGAGAGACATATGCAATTGTCATAAGTTTCTGCAGTTGTTGCCTAAGGGACAAATATCTCAAAAACTTAAAATTTTGTTTTTGTCCCTTGCCTTTTAAACCAATTACATAATTCGAACTTAGTTGTTACCACATCTCCTAAATCCTCATAAAAAAGCCACTGACAACCTGGCTGCTAGAATATATTTCACCGGACTGTATATATGGTATATCTAACATAGTGTTATTCAGTTTCCACCTGAGCTGCCTACGTTCAGGGAACCTGTAGATAATGAACTACAAGAAAGTAATAAATAGTCAGAAAATTCACAGTGGATCATCTTAAAGGAATCAGTTGTACATTATGAGAGACAAACATGTAGTCTATTAGGAAAACAATTTCCCTTTGTAAATGAATACCTTGGCCCTTGAGAGGAAAGGAGATACAGTTAAATAAACCTGCTATTTTAACTATATTAGCTAACATGTGAGAATCACAATAAATTTTCTTTTCTTCTGATTAGGTGAGTCAGAAATTGTGCAATTAAAGTCGCCTCCCAAAGCACCTTAACTGATGTCACCAAGTAGGGCTGAACAGCTTTTAAACAAAACTCTACCAGCTTTTGTCTGTGGATTGTAGATGTTAATAAATCGATGAGCATATCATGCCATTTCCCATCTAATATCAAGACTCTCCTGGAATAAGATCTACTAAATTATGAAGTTTAAAGGAATAAGTATTGAATAAAATCCCAATACCATCTGCTGTATTAGTTCCAAAGGACCAATAGAAAGGGCCCACACCCAATCCCGTTTGAAAGTAGTGAGTTGTTCTGCTGAGTACATCCAGGTTTCCTGTAAAAACATACTGATAAATTTTGGTTTTTATATAGTGAAAAAGGGCTTGCCTCTTAACTATATTAAGCAAGCTATGAGTGTTCAAAGAGCCCCATGACCACTGCATTAAGCTTTATAAAAAAATAACTACTTTATCATTTTCTCTTTTTTTCTTTTCTTTATAGTTATCCACTGGCTGAGATTGAGTGGAAGATTTTGGGAGTCTGAATCTCTAATTCCATCTCTGTATCTCCCCAAGGAGTAAACAATGCAGCATAAGTTGCTAGTCTCTATGGGAGGAGTAAGGGGGTTTGGGATGCAAATGCCTAGATGATCTGCATTGGGGTAGTGAAGGCCTAATATTTAAAGCCTTAGATGCTTCCTCAGAAGTCTCCACGAAACCTCAGAGTAACACACAGGGGAAATCAAAAGCTCAGGTGGGCCCATACTTGATTTTTAATGATTTCCATATCCGAAACAGTTTGTTCCACCTTGTCTGCTATTCCTAAGGATTTGTCAATGGGGTACTACACCAAGGTCTGAACTTTGGTTTGAGAAGAAGAAACAGGTAGAGGGGTTGTGAGCTAGGAGGAAAACTGTGCAGCATCCTGAGCTTACTGAATTAAAGCTCTGAATTTATACAGGATGTTTTATTTTTGCAGCCCAGGGCAAACCCGAAAAGAGTGGCCAGATTCTTCACAAAGCTCACATTTGAGCTGATTGTGACAATACATAGTTGTGTGTCAACTTCCTCACAGTTGTCTGGCGTGGTTGGTCACAAACACTTGAGAAGGTGTGTTTTAGCCCCATATCTGTAGCAAGCCGGGGTTGCCACTAAAAACAAACCCCTCTGTCTTTTCCTAATAGAAAGGAATTGGGAATATGGACTACCCCTGTCTCAGATTGCCTCAGTTTAGTTTTATATTTCCATCCTCCCGTCCAAAACTGTTCAGAATCTAGGATAGGTTCCGGCCCTTAAAATTTCACACTTAGGGACAACCAAAATGATATATCTTCCACATGAACCCCTCGTTTCTAAACATGACGTAACATGTTTTATCAGGGTTTAGTTAAAGGAATCACTAAGAAGGGGTCCATAGAGGAGAATTTAACCTGGTTGTACCTATCCCAGAATAAGTCCAATGCATGTGGTGTCCTAAAACTGATGTCAAAATTATCCTCTCCAGAGATATTAATAAATGCATACACATCTTTTGGGGTAAAATGCAAGGACTCTTTTAATAAGGTTTTCCCCGTAGTGTCTATCTGAGTCGATCCTCCAAACCCCTTTATAGCGAATCTGAACCGCATTCGGTGCTGCTTCTTTTTAGTGTTGAAAATAATTCAGACATAAGTGGTTTCTGAGAGCAGATTCCGTTGGAGAGGTGTGTGAGAAGAAGCAATAGGCTCCTGCAGAGTGTTACAAATCTGTATTCAAGAGGAAGTAAAGATATCTGTGACTCCAGGGATGTAGCTCTCAGTGGAAGTTTTCTACCTCTAAACAGTTTTATTGTCCTGCAAATCTTGCTCCAGCTTTTGCTGTTGTAAGTCGGTTTCCACTCTGGTGAATGCTGTGAGAGGGTATAATCAGAGTCCCAAGTAGGATCAGGCTTCCATATGCCTGCTGCATTTGCTTCCAACCTGCTCCTTTGAGTGCTTTATCAGGGACAGAGCTCTGAAACATTATGTGTTTGTAGACCAGATTTTATAAGAGGTATTTCTTTTTTTTTTGGAAAGAAGAATTCAGTAACTCCAGTTTGGAAACAGCTGAGGACTGATAAACTACATTATGCTGAGCCCCATGCTTTTTAAAAACGAATCCAGCTGATTTGTCTAACCATGCAGACTCAGACTGCTTTAGCTCTGATGCAGACAAAGTCTGTTGTACTTCCTTTAGGGACTCTGTTTTAGCTTTTCAATTGTTAGGGCAGTTGGAGCTATAGCGGGCTGAATGCACTCACTAACCTCTATAGTACTGTTAGCAGCTTTACTAACAGTCAATTTTACTTCAGGAACTTCTCGCGTAGCTTCTGGGCTATAAAGAGAGAGGTCTCACCCTGCCAGGACTCCCGACTGAACCGAGTCAGCCATATTATTATTAGAACAACGCTGCAGCTGTCAAACCCGATTCTACCTGCTGCAGTTAACAACTCAGGCTGAGCGGCTGAACGCCGGTGCAAAGTCCATAGAGTGCTCAACTGCTTGCTTCTCCCTTACTCCATAACACACTGATTGTGTGAGAGAGAATCACTTTGCTGTACATTTTTAAGCGGGTAAAGCAGATTGTAAAAAGCCGGTTGTCTGTTTCAGTAGCAGCTTCGAAATAATAAAAATTGTTGCAAAGACTCACCATGCTCCACAGACTTTCTTTTAAGTGCAGTCCTGTATTTTCTCAGTTTTAAACACCTCGGTTTCAGGAGAGCAATATTGCAGGTATTAAGTGCATCCATGTCGTCAGGTTCAAGCTGGATTTGAACCTTGCATCAAAGATTCCTTTTCAAGCATTTCCTTTCTCCCAGTCCTTAGAATTTTTTTCTTAAATCAACTGCTGTATCCTCCCAAAGAACCACTGCATCGTGAACTCCATATCAGAATCCATATCTTGAGTATTCAAAGGTCAGCCTCCACATTGCACACTGTGGGAGCAGAGGCCAGCTCTCCCACCAAGCAGGCGTCCTCCTCCTCCGCCATCTTGGTCCCACCAGAAAATGGGTCCCCCCTGCTCACAGGAAGCAGGAAGTAGAGGAATTTCCCCGCTGTCCTGGCCAAATTTCTCTCATTCACTAAAAATACCACCAACAGCTTAATCTGGTTCAAGGTCAGTTGGCATTCATCTGTATCCCCTTCCCCTGGGTCATGCCTGAAAATAGGCAGGATTTGTCTAGTGCACTTACCCGGTCAATAAAAATAAATAAATATAATATTAATACTGAGCAGGAAATCGGAGCTCTTTTCCTGATAAAAGGCTGCTGATACAATAAAGAACAAAGTCATAAATAAGGAACCAGTGGCTTATGGAAAAATCTACAGGGATTTGATTCTGCTACTGTGGGTAAAACACAGGGAAAATGAGGGCTTCTTACAGGGCAATGGTTATTTGGATCTGGGAGCACTGAATATTTCTTCAGTGGGGGCCAGTGACCATCACATGGTATGGTTCAGTTTGGCCACTACAACTAAATCAACCCATTCCAAGGCAAAAATATGGGACTTCAGAGGAGCTGACTTTGATAAAATGGCCAACAAAGTTAAGCTAGCCCTGGCAAAAAGAAATACAGGTGAGGGGGTACAGGCAAAGTGGGTAAGCATTAAGGATGCAATACTTGAAGCAACATCCCATTGTGTTAGAGAGAAAGGGAAGTGCAATAGAAGAAGGAAACCACTTTGGTTCTCAAAAACAGTAGCAGAAAAGGTCAGACCCAAAAGGCTGGCCTTCAGGAAATATAAGGGAACGCTGCAGGATGAAGATAGGGAGGCATACCAAACTTCCCTAAGGGAAACAGGGAAGGCAGTAAGGCAGGCAAAGGCCCAAACTGAGGAAACACTAGCACAGACAGTAAAAGAAGGTGCCAAGTCTTTCTATAGATACATTAGTGAAAGGAGAAAGTCCAGAGGGGATATTGCTAAGATCAAAGGAGATAAGGGGACGTGTGAGGAGAGGACCATGTAAAAGCAACTATCCTAAATAGGTACTTCTGCTCAGTATTTACTGAATAGAAGGTAGGGCAGGGCCCACAGCTCAGCACCATGGACACAGGGGGGAGGGAGGGAGGGAGGTGAGCACTAGTCCCTTCACAAAAGAAAGGGTCCTACAAGAGCTCGATAAGCTCAGGGTGGGCAAGGAAATGGGACCTGATGACATACATCCCAGGGTACTAAAGGATCTAAGGGTGGAACTAGCAGAGCCATCATCAGAATTGTTTAGTGAGTCTCTGAGCACAGGAGAGGTCCCAGAAGACTGGAGAAGGGCTCATGAGATCCCGCTCCACAAGACTGGTAGCAGGGAGGAGGCAGGGAACTACAGACCAGTCAGTCTTACCTCAGTAGTGGGCAAGATTATGGAGGCACTCCTTAAGGGAAGGATAGTGCAACACCTGGAATCCATAGGAGCACAGGATCCAAAACAGCATGGGTTTACAAAAGGAAGGTCCTGTCAAACTAATCTCATAGATTTCTTTGACTGGGTAACCAGAGTGATGGACCAAGGGGGAGCAGTTGATGTCACCTATCTTGACTTCAGCAATGCTTTCGATACTGTTCCACATAGAAGATTGATTAATAAGCTGGGTAGGCTTGGGGTGGGTCAGAAGTTGGTCAACTGGGTGGCAAACTGGTTGACAGGCAGAAAACAGAGAGTGGTGGTAAACAATATACAGTCAGAAGAGATACAAGTCACAAGTGGGGTATCTCAGGGATCAGTCCTGGGGCCAACCTTCTTCAATATCTTCATCAGTGACATTGCAGATGGACTGGAGGGTAAGGTTTGTCTGTTTGCAGATGACACCAAAATCTGCAACAGAGTAGATGATCCAGATGGGGTGGGCAGAATGAGAAGAGATCTGGATAAACTAGCAAAATGGTTGGAAGAGTGGCAACTGGGGTTTAATGCAAAGAAGTGCAAAATCATGCACATAGGGAAAAGAAACCCTGAAGCCACCTATAGGCTGTGAGGAGAGTTGCTTGCAGTCACAAGGGAAGAAAGAGACTTGGGTATCATCATCATCACCGATGATCTGAAATCATCCAAGCAGACCACTAAAGTAGTAGGTAAGGCTAGGGGGGTGTTAGGGTGTATTAGTAGGGGTATCACAAGTTGGAAGAGGAAGGTAATAATCCCTCTTTACAAGACACTAGTTAGGTCCCATCTGGAGTACTGCATGCAGTACTGGAGGCCACACCTTCACAAGGACATTAACCAAATTGAGGCAGTCCAGAGAAGGGCAACCAAAATGGTACAGGGACTGCATCAGAAAACATATAAGGACAGATTAGCAGAGCTCAATATGTATACTCTACAGCAAAGGAGGGAGAGAGGTGGTATGATCGAAACATTCAAACACCTTAAGTGCATTAACAAGGTGAAAGAGTCTAACATGTTTCAATACAAGAAAAATAGCAGGACAAGAGGACACAGCATGAGATTAGAGGGAGGCCGATTAAGGGGTAATGTGAGGAAGTTCTTTTTCACAGAAAGGGTGATGGATGCATGGAACGGCCTACCTCAGGAAGTGGTGGATATGAATACGGTGCAGGGCTTCAAACAGGCATGGGATAGGCATAAGGGAGCAATATAGATGAGTATGAATATACTGTATAGGCCATTGACAGAGCAAAGGCCGATGGCACATTTATAAGGTAGAAACAGAAATGGGCAGACTGGATGAGCCATGTGGTCCTTATCTGCCATCAATTTCTATGTTTCTTATCCTATATTTTGTATACTGGATAGGGCAAGGGAGATGCTACATCTTATTGTCACAGGGATGTTCATTTACACATTTTTGCTCTGTATTTACTCAGGCTGTCCCAGATTAGATGCAATATCTTGTTTTCAGTGGGGTCATGATTTTACCATTTTTATAATGTATTTATTCAGAGTACCTAGTTCAGGGCCCCCGTATTCAAAGGAGAAATGCAGCACATCCCAGTGGAAAAGGGAGGTGTGCTGCACAAGTCCAACAATGTGCAGCAGTGCGAAATTCAAATGTGCAGGATACACTGGCAGCAAGGGAATGGGCCAGGGCACACACAAATGGTATGTCATTCAAGTCAAGGGGGTAATCCTATGCATATGCCATGTTGCAGCATATTCAGTGGGAATGTGCCCCTCACAGTCCAGAGTACTGCAGCCCACAGTTAGGCCATGAATAGCTGGCCTAACCCGACCAGCCACTCACAGGCAGGTTGCAGATGTGCACCCAGGTGCACAGCAGCCTGGCAACCCTGATGGACTAGAGGTACACCCTTTCCATCACCAACCTAGCCAACTCCATCCCTGAAGAGCTCCATAGTGTAGGGCCCCCCCAGATCTGATTGCGCCCCCCCAGATCTGATTGCACCAGAGGAAACCGTGATCCATATCCATAGTCTAGAGGACTCTCATCCACCGCCCCTGTACACAGACACCCTCACTCCCCCCATACCCGACCTGTTGCAAAGACTGGCACTGCCCTCCACACCCTGCTATGGCCAGCCATTGACTGCACTGAGCCCAGGCTGGGGACCTGCATTCTGGAATAACCCAAGTGGCTGTACCATGCATTGGGGCACCACACCAGCTGCAGATCCACCAGTGTATGCAGCCGTGTGTACATCCCTGGCAAACTGAAGAGGGAATTTACATACTTCCAATGCATGCCTTGCCGATGTTGTATCTTACTGCTGTCATACACCACTGCAAGTCCACACTCTCTCCTGTTTCCCTGCGTAACATGCCACCCTCTGGACTGCTGAAGTAGCCCAGGTGCCATGGGGTGCGGTATCCTGCTATGCCATTTGCAGTGTGCACTTCAAGTTATGGATAATTCATCCACAGTTCCCAAATTGTACAAATGAATGGGAGGTCGGCTGTAACATGCCTATTTTAGGATTTGTGTGAGTGGGTACAGCATCGTCCGTCACCCACACTGAGCAGTGCAATGGCACCGGGGTGATGGATCCATATGCAAGTGCCTGAGGTGTATGGCCACTGGGTGTTATCACCCACACACAGCTCGTGCCTACATATAACACATTCCAGCATCCTACTGTGAGTGTTCCCCCAGCCGCCGATAGAGTGGTACGATCCCATTACAGAGCCAGTCATCGCAATGGGATGGGCTGGGGGGCAGGGAGGGGGGTGTCTGTGCATCGTCTATGGGGAGCGGGGGCCACTACACTATGGACATGGACTGTAAGTGTATTCAGGCACAATTAGGGATGGCATTGGGGTCCCTACAATATGGAACCAGTAGGGTCTGGATTCCAGTATGATCGGGGCTGGTGGAACAGGTGGGGGGGTTTGCCACTATACCATCAGAGACTTCAGGGCCTGTCCCACATGGGAACGATTGGGGTCAGGGCTTGGGGGCCAGAGCTGCTCTAGCACATTCATCCCCATGCCAACATGCAAATGGGATGGTCATGAGCATGCATAAGGACCCTTTGCACCCTGCATGCTCAATTAGTTCATTTGCATTCCTGGGCTGAATATCGCCCATGGGGGCTGCGGTGCATACCGGTATGTGCCATGCATTCCCCCTGGAAGGTATTCAGTCGGGATCACCCTGGATGCACCTGACTTGGCGGCTGCCTGCACTGTGACTCCCATCCAGGGTCACATTTTCAACAGGTACAATGAAGCCCACCATGATGAAGCGCAGTGTCACAGGTTTACTGCATGACAAAAGGGATTAACTCCCTTTGAAATTGCATTGTTTGCTGCAGTAACTCTACTGCAGAATTCTGCAGTGCTGTGCTTCATCCTGGTGGGTTTCACTGTATGCACATCCTGTACTGGTGGTGCATTCTCTTTGAATATTGTATCAATGCTGACTTGCACACCCTCTTTGTGCAATGCAGCTTTCTGCTTGTGCATCGATCCAGCACTTAATATATCCCCCAGATGTAAAATAGTTTTTAGTGCGTTCTGATTTTACACAATGCAGCACAATGAGTAGATGTAGAGCCCCACTGAAAATAACATAAGATGCCATTTCTTCTGTGAACTATGCAGGCTAAATATAAAGCAATCAGCAGGCATATTCTAGGAAAACACATTGTAAAAATGTGTAAAAGGAAGACCACATTGAAACTGCCTCTCCACAGATCTGCATTGTGCAAATTCATTAGAAATAATGGGTAAAAGCATCCTAAAAGCTCTCCACAGCCACATCGGCTCTCAACAGAATTTGTTTGAAGAGCTGCAGGATATGCATCTAGTTTCACATACAATTCTTGATTTTCCAACTGACCCCTGACCTTCTTTTCATAATATTCTTGATCCATTACCACAATGAACCCCCTTTATCGGCTTCTTTTAATTACAATAGATGCATTTCTTTTAAGGATTTACATTTTTTTTCTCTGGTACAGTTGAAGTATCTTGGGGGCGGCTTGCTGCTACAGAGGGTTTTACCATTTTTACCTTTACCTTTAAGGCAAAGTTGTTTGAACATCACAACTGCTGGAAAATACTGTGGAATATAAGTTGATTTCCTTATAAAAAAATCTCTCATTGAAACCCCTCAGTAGCATGAGCCTCTGTGTGATTCTCAGACTCCCTTTCACCCCCTTCATCACTTGCCTAATTGTCTCATGACTGGTGAAAAGTTTTAAGCATAATGTTTTTAGTATACTTATGCAAGTCAATGGCACTATAGAATTTGTTCACTGAATTGGTTGGTACAAATAAAAGACCTTTGTTTAAAATGCTAAGTTCAATGGGCACAGAGTCATAATGTTGCAGAGAAAACCGCGCATAATCACAATGGTGCAGACACAACAGCGTGCGCTGTAACAGCGTTGGGACAAAATCCCGACTATAACAACAACAGCACATGCCACTGATAAAGAAGTAACTGTCTTTCTTTTTGTGGGGACCTTCATGCCCCCAACCCCTTTAAATTAAAATAATTAACTCTGGGGGTGGTCATGGACTTCGGGGAAACAGGAAAGGTCAGAGCTGGGAATTTTTTTTTTTTTTTACAAAACATAAAAGCCACATTACAGTGAGATCTGGGGAGAACCGAACCACAACCCCAGGTCCCCAACGCCATTGGAGGCAGATGCTCTAGCCACTCCACTACGGGAGCGGCTCAGCCAGGAACTGCCCCAGCAGCATCCTTCATGCCCCCTCATAGCAGCCTACAGTGACAGGGTAGTGGTTCTTACTGCATGCTGAAATAACCCCTGTCGCTGTAGAGCCATTAGCACTTCTTACAGCACGTTATTGCACGCATGGTTTTGTCCCCACTATATTCACCCAGTGCCAGTTCAATGTCATTTAAGGCATAATAACTGATATTTACCGCATTTTAGAGTTAAGGCAGCTCATTCTGTGATCCTCATTTAGCCTCTCCTGGACCTGAATGGTCGTCTGCTGTATCCCGTTGATGTCTAGGCCTCCTCTTCCCCCTCCTCATGCATTTTGGAAGTGCTTTTCTGCTGTTTGTTGAGATGTAGGAAATAGCTGTTGATGTTGCAGTGGCTGCAGAAATCTGAAACCTCAGGCTCCTGCATGGGAGGTTCCATGATATTGGTCCCGCGATGTTCATCTGTGCAGCAGGTAGATCCCGGGGCTGCTGATCCCCATCTTGAGATAAAAAAGACGACTCCACACTAGTTTCTTCTAAATCATGGCCTGATGTATAAATATCTCTCTGCTGTTCCTCGTTGGAATTTAAAGGGCCAGTACTTGTGCTTTGAGGGTGCAGAATCGATTCTGGAGTTTCTCTTGCTTTCCTACTTCAATCAAAAAATCCAGCCTTTTTCGTAATCAATTTTATCCCTTAGGAACTTTTTGTCTTTATTCTTAATGCAGGCATCATGGTACTTAATAGTCTCTGCTAATTGTACTCTGTACTCATCGTATTCTGCTGACACTGCAAATTGATTTGCTGCTGCCTCACATTGAATCAATACTGTGTCAGTGGCTCAGTAGGTAGCACATTCACCTCTGAGGCTGGGAGATTAGAAGGCTGTGGGTTCAGTTCCCACATCTGGCACTTTGGGTTAATATTCTAGTACTGACACTGTAGTGCAGCATGAGAGGGGTGCTGCACTTCTGAGGTGCCATCTTTCTGATAAGACTTTAAACTGAGGTCCCATCTGCCTGGATTGGTGGTATTTCAGGTGGATGTGAAAGGTCCCATGGCACTTATCGAAAAGAGTAGGGGCATTTTTTTATTATTATAACATCAAAAACAAAATGATTATAAACAGTGTTAAGTTACACAAAGATAAAATACAAATCATATGGTAAACACAAACAAAAAAATATTATAGTCATACATTATTAAATAAATGCAACAAAAATGTATGTAGACATCCCCCCTTTTAACAAAGTAAAGAAAAAAACAATTGTTTTTACCTATATTTTATAATCACACTTAAACATTCTTATTTCATTAAACATTCTGTTCTAAGAATAATCAATTTACAAATGCAGTATTGGTCTTAACTCAACTTATTTATATTTTATAAACATTGTAAAACCTCTCCACCAATTAGTCACCTTTCTTGTAGTACAAATTTCCAAATCTTTGACATAGACCCTTTCCATAGCTCCTTGTACCAACAAGCTCACTGTATCATATGACATTTGTTTTTGGTATAGAACCCATTGGCATCTAGACTGCCATAAGTAATATTTCAGACAGCAATAAAAAATGATCAAGGTATCTTCATTATAATTTCTTCTAATATGATGAAATTGTCCAAGAACCAAATTATCATAATTTAAATGCAATAACCATCTCATTTTCCATTTTAAAGCTATGAATTTCCAGAGGGAACTAGCGTACGAGCAATGAAACAAAAAATGATCTACTGTTTCTTCTTGATCAATGCAACCTGTAAAGGGGCATGTTCTTTCTTCTTTAGCCTTATGTTTGGCATTACCTCTAACCCCAATCCTTCCATATACTGCCAGCCACAAAAATTCCCACATATATCCTGGTAATCTGGGATTATTCAGTTGATGAAGTACCCCTGGAATCATTGTTGAAGGGCAATTCTTAAAGGCAAGCTCAGAAGGATATAATAGTAACATCACTGTGTCATATAACTTTGGCCCCTTACTCTCTCTTAAACCTTGTTTCGTAAGACCCCATTTAAAAAGTTTTTTTGCCACAGGTTTAAAAAATTGTGGGACGTGTAGATATTGTGAAGGCTTTGGAGGAGTTATGTGCCAAGCCAAATAATATCGAGCTAAGGCATGTCTTATTAATGAGCTGTGTCTGGATGCAGATGGCAATAATCCATCCTTAACATTTTGTGTTATAAATAGAGTATGGAAAAATATGACTGGATCAACCATTCCTAAACCACCTTTCTCTTTGGCTAGGTATGTATATTGTCTGTTAATGGGGTTAAGTCTATTGCCCCAAACCATCTGAAAAAATAAACTGTATATTTTGGGTTCAAACACTATTGGAAGGGGAAATATCATTGCTGTATATAATAATATAGGAATTAAAAACTGTCTAATTATCTGTACCTGTTTTAATTTAGCTAGTTTCCAGTGCTTCCAGATTTGTACTTTGTAATCTATGGAAGATAACGCAGTTTCCCAGTTCATAGCTGGAAGATTTTAGGGTCCATACATTATTCCCAAAATCTTAACCGGGTTTGAAGAGATCCAAAGACCTTGTATACATACCTCATTGGGATAACCAGCCCCAATAAAAAAAAATTGACTCTTTTGTGTATTAATTTTAGAATTAGAAACTGAGGAATAAGTGACCATAAAGTAAAAAAAAAACCTGAAACTTGATTATAGTCCTAAAAAAATAAACAAATATCATCTGTATAGACCTGTAAATGCAGTTCTTCCACAACTGGTGGTCCCAATACCCCCTTCCACCTTGGATGCTGTGATAATGATCGAATTAATGGATCAATAGTAAATAAATATAACAGTGGACTTAACGGACATCCTTGGCGCACCCCTGTAGTAATATGAAATCCTTCCGTAATTGCATTCAGAATAACAGGATGAACAATGGCATTATCATAAAGGGTTTTTATCCAATGTAAAAAGGAGGCCGGAACCCCATAATATTTTAAGGTCAGAAACAAAAAGGGGTGATAGACTCGATCAAAGGCCTTCATTTGATCTACTGAAACAATACACCCTGAATTTCCATGTGAGGAAAAATGTTCTATTAAATCTGTAATGATCATTACAGCATGTAGTATTTTTTTTCCAGGAAGCCCACAATATTGAGAAGGGGAAATTACTGTACTTGCATAGGTTCTGAGTCTAGAATTTAAAATACTAGTTAATAATTTATAGACAGAATTCAAAATTGTAATAGGTCACCAATTATTTAAATTTTCCTTATTCCCTGATTTAAATAAAAAATTAATAAACCCTCCAAAAACCAAATAGGGAATCTGAAAGTGGTTAGAAAAAAATTAAACACCAGTACCAAACATTCAGAAAATTCTGAGGGATAAGTTTTATACAAGTCTGACGTAAGTCCATCTATCCCTGGAGAAGTTCCATTTTGGGGGGATTTAATAGCTCCTTCAATTTCTGCTGCTGTAATAGGGCTAGTTAAGATAGACATATTGTAATAAGTCTTTGAGAGTTTTATAGTTTGCAGAAAGTTTTCAATGTCCTCAACACTAGGGGGCATCACTGGGTTATGAGATAGCAAAAAGTGTTTTATTGTTTCATGAAGACTTGCGGTATCCTGTACTGTTTGCCCTTCCTGATTTAAAAGAGAAGTCATAATGATTTGGGTTTTATATCCTTTAAAGGCCTCATAGGGACCACCTTGAGGTTGTTTTTTTGCACCATATTGAAAAAGTGCTTTCACTATAGTAGCCCTATCATATTGTACCTCTTGAATTTGTTGTTTTAAAGCAGCTATTTGTGGAGTATAATCAAATTTAGAGGTATTAGCCATGGAAAATAGATAATATAATTGTTGACATACAGTAATTTCAAATAATGCAGGAATTTCACATTTCACCTGACCTACCTTGATTTTTCAACATAACTTGTAAATCCTCTTTAGACTCTTTCCACCAATCACCTAAGTCATCATATAAAATTGAGACTGAAAGTCTAGCAAATAGCAGTGACCTAATGTTTTTTAATACAAAAGGATGTTTTAACATGGGTGAACTTAGTTTCCATCTTGACTTCTGTGGTGATGGTAAAGAAGCTGAGGAGAAAATACACTGAAGAAGTAAGTGATCCGAAAAGGCCATCGGGAAAGTGTGAAATTTAAAAGTGGAAAGATTGTGTGAGAGAAATATATAATCTATTGTAGATGTGTATGCATTCTGTTTATAAGTAAATTAATTGCCACTATGTTGGTGACATCTACTATCTAAAAGGCCTGATTAATTTATTAATTGAAACAAAGCATTGGAATCACAGTAAATTGTTTTTCCACTGCTTGTAACGCCACTTTTTACATTCTTCAGCTCACAATTAAAATCCCCACATAAGAAGATTTTAAAGGAAGATACTAAAAAAGGTCGGTGTGCCTCAGAAAGTGCAACTCTTTCTGCCTTTATCTGGGAACAGTATACATTAATGAATCTACATGTCATAGAATTCCATACCCCATCAAGGATCATTAGTCTCCCTGGAATTAGATCAATTATTTTAATTAAAGAAAAGCTATAAGAATTAAAAATAAATCCTATTCCATCTGCTGTCTATAGTCCAAAGGACCAATATGAAGGGCCCCAGCTCCATTCCTTCTGAAAAAACCTGGCTTGTTCAAATGTATACATCCAAGTTTCTTGGAGCAAGCAAACATCTATGGAATTGTCATGAATATAATCATAAACTACCTGCCATCTTCTAGAATTCAATAAACTGTGAACATTCAATGACCCTATACTAAAGAAAGCCAGCTATATTGTACAGTTCAACTATCTTTTTTCCTCCTCTTTTTCTTCTTTCCTTTATAACCTTCTTGTGTGTGGAAAGGGTATGGAGGACTGTCCTGTACAGGCTGGGAATCAGGTTCTGCACAGTCCATCTCTGTATCACCCCACTGTGTGGATAAAACTGCAAAGGAATTACTAGATTCAATGTCCACTGGGGGGGGCAGGGGGAGGTTTAAGGTTCCTTGAGAACCTCCGGACTTGAGTCACCGGAGGATTGACTGGAAGATCCAGGAGTGCTATCTCCTGCTGTGTGTTGTAACATACAGGGGAAAGAAGGGGAGAAACACTAGGAGGGGAGAAGAGCGGTTTTTCTTCAGACTGTCCAAATCCCTGAGATGGAGCAAAGGGAGGGCTAGACACTTCTGTTGGAGGGGCAGACCCTGCCTGGTTTGAACAGGCAGCCAAGTCTTGAGCTTTCTGAATCAAGAGATTAGGGCTACCACTGGATGCTTTGTTCTTTGCTGTCCATAAACACTCAGAGAAGACATGGCCAGTATCTTCACAGAGATCGCATTTTGTGAAATTTGCACAATGAAAAGCTATATGACCTATTTCACCACAATTGTCGCATCTGGGTTTGTCACAAGAACTAGACAAATGTGTTCAAGATCCACATTTGTAATAAGCCCTGGGCTGCCCAGCATGAAAACAAACCCCCCGTCCCTACCCAGCAAAAAAGAATTAGGAATATGGTCAATACCGGTGTCAGTTTGTCTAAGCTTTACTTTAAATCACCAACCCCCAGTCCAAAATTGCTCTGTGTCAAGTATAGCTTCAGGAGGGCTCATTACCTCACACTTCTGGACAACCAGTAAGTAATATCATCCACATGAACCCCCTCGTTACGAAACATAACTGTGACGTATTTAATTAAAGGTTTAGTCAATGGTATTACCAGAAAGGGGGTCCACGTGGGTGAGAACTTCACTTGGTTGTACCGCTCCCAAAATAAATCAAGAGCATAAGCTGAATGAAAATTAACATCAAAGTTGTCCTCACCTGAGATGTTAATAAAAGCAAATACCTCCCTAGGAGAGAAGTGTAAGGAATCTTTTAACAAACATTTGCCCACATAATGCCTATCAGGCCTAACCTCCAACCCCCCCCCCCATAGCGGAGTCTAACAGCATTCCTACGTGGTGCAGCTTCTTTTTTAATTTTTGAGAATAAATCTGATAACAGAGGTTTCTCAGATTCTGATTTATCCTGTGACATATTTGTAAATAGTTCAGTTTCCTTAATGGAAGAGGAATCAGTAATGCCAGTAATTGAGTGAGTAGTGGCTTGTGAGGCCGCAACAGAGGGCCTAACTTCTCCTTGTACCCCAGTAATGTTCTCAGTTGTTGAAGGTATTACCGGTAACTTTGGTTTCCAATCAGGTTCATTCTGAGAAAAATTTAACTTAGGATCCCAGTCAGGCGTGGGAAGCCAGGTCCCTTGATTCAAAGTCCAACCTGCCTCACTCAAGACCTTCTTCGGGGACCATGTTTCTTCTGTAAGAAGTTGTGAGTGGAGAGCAGGTAATAAAGGTACTGAGATAACCTCCGGAGTAACTTGAGCAGTAGTGCTTTTAACCACTTCCATTGTCCCCAAGTTCCGTTTAGAAAAAATTACAGCTGATCGTTTATCTTTCCCTTCATCCCCAGATCTCTCATGCATCAACTGGCTCCGTTTAGAAAAGGAAAATTCTGAAACCCCATCTTGATTAAAGGGAGTAGTCTGAAAGACACAATTCACCTCAGGACCTGAGATTCTGTTAGGGGATTTCAGCAGAGGATTCCGAAATACAAACCCTGTAGCTTTTGACAAGGTAACATTTTGTAAGTCAGAAACTGAGCTTCCTTGGACCGTGTTTGGCCCATCCGGGTCCTTAGACGGTGCCGTAGGTACAGACGGCAAACTTGAATCAGTCAATAGTTTTCCCGTTTCCCCTAATGGCTCTAGGCATTGAACCGCACTGGATTTTAAACTGCCAGCCAAAGGAGAATCTTTATTAAGTGTTATTTCAGGTAATTGAACAGAGACTTGTTGTAACTCACCCGACCGTTCTGTTTCGGGAGCTGCCGCGGTGTTCATAGAGTCCTGACGAATGACAGCCTGCTCCTGAGATTTGACAGGCTGGGATTTAGAGCGCAGTGAGGAAAGCTGTTTTTGGAGGCAATCTTGTTCTTGCACAAGAATTGCAAGCTGAAGCTGAAGCTGTGCATGGCGGTTCTCCTTAACAGAGACTGCATTTTCTTCCACATTCTTCACTGGCTGCGTATCTGTCTGGGTTAAATCCTCCGTAGAAACGAAAACTTCTCCATCGTCTAGTTCATTTTTTCTGAGTGCTGGTTTATTAACTGATTCAAGCTCCTCAAGATGCAAGGCAGAGCATAACAGTTGCTCTCCTTCCTCTGGGATGTCCATCTCCTCCAGGGTTTGAACGAAAGTGACCAAAGCTCTCAGTCACCCAGTCCCCCTACAGGCAAGAGTAGGGGAATTTCCCCGGGGTCCTGGCCAGATTTCCCTCATTCACTAAAAATATCACCAACAGCTTAATGTGGTTCAAGGTCAGTTGGTATTCATCTGTATCCCCTTCCCCCGGGTCGTGCCTGAAAATAGGCAGGATTTGTCTACTGCACTTACCTGGTCAACAAAAACTAAATAAAAATAAAATAAAATTCTTGTTTAACTTGTTCTTCTAAAATTGCTCTGTCCTCTAGAATAAGTTTAATTAATCCAGCTGATGTTTCCAATAAGAACGTCTTCCATTTTGAAAAAAAGGGATCCCAATTTAAATCAAAGTTGGAAGTTTGGTGAGTCGCAGTCCCCTGGGTACTCTACCTACTTTTAAGTAGGCTTCCATGGTCACCCGCTGCCAGTAAATATGTTTGCTTTTAAAGCCACTCTCTCTAGCAAGACAAACACTTCTTTAACATTTGCCGGCTGATGCTGCTGTGTGTCGTTACTGGCATTAACTGCAGCTGAGGTTGAAGGTGCAGATAGTGCATATAAAAAAGGATTGTATTCTCCTTCCTTATAAAGACGGGAGTTGATAAAAGTTGATGTAGATGGGGTACTTACAAGAGGGACATTTTGGTGTGGTAGTTGATCTGTCATTCCCACTGCCATTCTGTGGGTGATTCTTTGGTTCACTTTTGCAGGTCGAAGACAGATTCAGTGCAAAGTTAGGAAGACCGCGTAAAGTGAAACAGTGGATCCTCAGCATATAAGTCAAGTCACTGTGGCAAAAAGCTGATCTCAAACACTTCCAAAAATAAAAACTAAGTAAGGCTTCTTCATAAGATTTACCATTTTTTCATGCTTGAATATAAATGAAACAACACACCAAACGTACATCCACAGCCTACCGGGTCATAATGTCGCATGCTTAATAGCGTATGACATTATGGCTAACCCGGTACAGCGCTGTATGCTACCGCTACTGGTGCAATACCGAGTACACTGCTGTATGCAGTATTGCACCAGTAGCACTTTCCCAGGCAGAGGATAAGACCTCTGCTGGGAACAGGTTCTGATGAGCAGCTGCCGTGGCTCACAGGACTGAGCCACAGCAGTAAGAACACAGGCACTGTGTCTAGAAACATAGAAACATAGAATTTGACAGCAGATAAGGACTGCTTGGCCCACCTAGTCTGCCCATTTTCCTACCTAACAGATAAGCTGTAGATCCTAGTTAACCAACAGCTTACTTCCTCCTACCCCCCACTAGGACTGCCTTATGCCTGTCCCATGCATTCTTGAATTTCCCCACTGTTCTTGACTCCACGACCTCCTCAGGGAGGCTGTTCCATGCATCCACAACCCTCTCTGTGGAAAAATACTTCCTCACATTACCTCTGAGCCGTCTCCCCTCTATCTTCAAATTGTGCCCCCTTGTTTTGGCACATGTCTTTTTCTGGATAGAAACATAGACTGGGATCGTCTGGGATCGGGTTTGATTCCCTGTCCCAGAAACGAATTTTTTTACAACGTGTGCACTCCCTGAGTTGGACCCCCCCCCGGCATTGAGAATCTTTAGTGGGGGGGTCTAGGGGTGCAACCCCGGAAAAAATACTTATTCCTCATGGCAGAAATCACTCTGTATTGGTAGCATAATTTTGCCATGCAGCATAATGTCTTGCAACATTATGACCCTGTGCCCATCCACAGTACTGTCTCTTCTCCTCTATATTTCAAGTTGTACTGGCTCTTAGTCAGGAGTATGTGTGTTCAACATTTCAGAGTTTAAATAGTCACTTAATCACATGATACATGCAATTAATTATTCTAATTTTAATGAAAAGCAATTAGACTCACCCCCACCCTATTTGATTTTCTAATATAGGTGTCCCCTGGTTGCATGATATTTTTGTTTAAAATGCCTTCCCTATTATATATAGATAAATATACATGAGTACCAAGACTGCTGTAGCCTTTAGTATTTTGCCAGCTATCTAAGCAAGAATAATAATACAACTCAATAGTAATAAGCAAATATCACTGATGTGAGTTATGACAGTCCTGAACTGAGATCTCAGGTTACTAACAGACTTTTTAAAACTTTTTGATTACCCTCTCCAGGGTGTAGTATTTAATCTTGTACTAGGGGATTTTAACTCCAACTGGCTTGCCAGCTCCAGTGCAGCGCACAGAGATCTTGTATCCAGACTCTACCTAACGCAGGCTGTCAAGAGCTGCACCAGAACAAACTACCACACCGGTACAAGTACTCTGATCGACTGGGTACTAACAACTCACACAGAAAGGCTAACTGATGTCAAGGTATTCTCAGATACTCTGAGTGACCACTCACCTATCCAGTGTGAGTGGTCAACAAAATGGGCCAACCTGCTGAATTGGTGAGGAACAGAGTTATACACTATGACTTACTTCAGCAATCACCTTTCAGGCATCGACTGGAGCTTCCTTGACTTATGCCCTTCTGTTGACACTGCCCTCCAACTCTTCCTCACTCATTTCAACGCAGCTGTGGACAAGTTTGCCCTCTACCGTAAGAAGATGATAAAAGGTCATAGTATGGACTGGGTCACCCCTGAGCATCTCGGTATGATGCAGCAATGGGATCTCCTTTGACACCAGGCCAGGGCAACAGGGATAACTACGGCTATCCAAAACTGTGAAGCGGCCAGAAACAGGTGCACCTGGGCAATACGACAGGCCAAGGCATCATTCCACAAGAACAAGCAATCTCACTGCTGGAGTAGCGGTAAAAAGTTCTGGGACTCAATTAAAAACCTCTTCGGGTCTGATAACAGGACCCCCCCAACTATGCTCTGCCACAATGACAAAATCATACTTGGTGATGCTGGCATGGCCAATATTTTTAATTAGGCTTTCTCTGACTACAGCACAGTCCTGCCTCCCAGGCCTGCCACACAACCTGATGGAATGCCAGCCTCCAGCCAATTGCCCTCCTCTACCACTGCCAAACCCAGCCCAAGCTTTTTCTTCAGACAGGTGACCATAAAGGAAATAGGAAAATACCTTGCAAGTGTCCTGGGAAAAACAAGGATGGGAGTGATGGAATTGATATGAAATTGATTTCCATTTTCTTACAAGAGGTTGTCTTTCCTATCACCAAGCTATTTAACTTGTCTCTCCACCTGTCCACTTTCCCCTCTACTTGGAAATCCACTCTGGTCACTCCTGTGCACAAAGGTGGCAAATGGGCACTAGTCTCCAACTACTGACCTATTTCAATTCTGTCTCCACTCTCCAAAGCACTGGAGAGAATCATAGCTGACCAACTAACTGACCACCTGCATAAATATAAAATCCTCTGCCCCCAATAGCATGGCTTCCACAAGATGCATAGCACTAATACTGCCATAACTGCTTTCACAGACTACGTACACAAGGCACTTGACCAAGGCCAACTGGTTGAAGCAATCTTCATAGACCTAAACAAGGCTTTCAACCTTGTGAGTCATCAGCTGCTGCTGCTGCACAGACTAAGCTGCCTTGGACTATCCCCCGACATGGTCAGTTGGTTCTCCAGGTACCTGTCTGGGCTCTCTCATCAGGTGAAAATCAACGGAGCCATCTCCGAGACCAGTGAAGTCACAGTGGGGGTCCCGCAGGGGTCCATCCTGGGCCCACTCCTGTTCAGTCTCTTTGTGAACAACCTTTTAGAAGTGTGCATCACCTCCAAGGTACTGCTCTACGCAGATGACATGATGGTGTTCTCTCGAGGCTCTTGCCAAGATGCACTCACTAAGAAAATGCAGGATTGGCTCAAAGATAGCCTGCTGGTGCTCAACAGCAAAAAAAAAAAAAAAAAGTCAATGCTCTTTGCCAGAATCCAAAAGAGGAGGTATACCACTCCCTTCTCAATTTTGTGCAACTCCTACTCCACCCTTGAGCAGGTGCCCTTGTTCCGGTACCTAGGAATTACAATCGACGAGTCCCTAACCTTCAGTGAACATATACGAAATATTACCACTGGTGCCAATAGGAAGTTAGGGGCCCTATATAGGTTTTGGTTCTGTCTCACACCTGAGGCTAGGGTCCAGGCAGTATGAGGGACAGTTCTACCCATCCTGGACTATGGTAATGTGGTATATGGAGAAGCCTCTGAAACCAGCCTGCACAGGGTCCATACTACCCTCAGCAAAGCATGCCACTTTGTTTTAGGCGCAGATTGCCTTAAGCACATGTGCAACCTTTATATTGGGACATGATGGCTTCCTCTCATGGACCGAATCAAGCTCCACTGCTGCCTTCTAGGTCTTGCACCCCCCTCCCGACAAGCCTTATTCCATCTGGTAATGGCTGAGCATGCCACGAGAAGTGTTACAAGACACACCTTAGCAGTACCTTTCAGAAGAACTGCCTTGGGGAGGCGAGCCTTTGCAGTAAGGGCCCCCACCTGGCTAAATGAGCTCCCCCAGGCCACTACTAGCCTTACTCGTCTTGGCCAGTTCAAATCTGAAATTCAGAAATCCTGCAGGACAATGTTGCTGTAAAGAACACCCAGCATATTACTATTGAGCCAGCAGATAAGGGGGGGGGGCAATTGTGGTACTTAACACCAAAGACTACATTCAAGAGGTAACTAAACTTGTTAGTGATGAGACATTATATGCAAAGGTTACACATAAAATCGTAGACCGTTACAATGTAAACGTGTAAAAGACTATGTAATGTCCAACATAGTAACTACTAGTAGAAGGGATAAACAAATGTTGTTAACATCTAGACCTAAAGGCACCCATAGATGTGGCAACTGCACATATTGTAAATATGTTTATTGTTGTAAATACTTTAAACATCCTGTTACAGGGAGTGATATAGAACTAAATGATTTCATCACATGTAACAGTTCTGGTGTAGTATATCTATTAATATGTGACTGTGGGGCATACTATGTGAGATGCACTATACGTAAATTTAAGGTAAGGATAGGAGAACATGTGAGAGCAGTAGAAAGGGGAGATACTACCCATACTATTGCTAAACATATTTTGAAACATAATTCCCAAAAACATGCCTTTACATTTTTGGGTCTGGAATTGGTCACTATGGGTCCCAGAGGTGGCGATTTGAACAAAAAGATTGGACAGAGAGAAAGTTATTGGATATATGTCTTAGGAGCTTGTTCCCATAAGGGTCTCAATGAAAATATTGAACTTTCAGCTTTTCTGAAAAAGTATAAATGATGATACATAACCTATATGTTATTTCATTTCTCCCCCTGTTGCTGTGATTTAAGATAGTGCCTGGTTACCTCAAGTAATATGTTGTTTTACTCATAACAATGAAACAAAATGTGTCCTATAAGAGTAATACATATGAGTTGGGACTAATATTGGGACTAATTTGTAAAATAAATACAAACTGGAACTTATTTGTCCCTAAATAGTAATAATAAAACATAACATAAAAGTGTAAAAACTAAGGACATATTTTTTGAGGTCACCAAGTCAGTTTACATGTGCTAACACACTGAAACATGGAATTAAAGAGTTAATGCATTGAATCAAGGATTTAATTAAAGACCCTTTGATTTTAAACAATCTATAATAACCCATTTAATGGGCGCATAATATGGATTGGTGAGTTTGGGTCACATGTTTAATTATGCTATGTATTTATTGAAGCACTTGTGAGCTGATTTTTTACTCTGATGAAGCCTGGCAGTGTACCAGGTGAAACGTTAGTACTTTTCTAAGCCACTATTTGTATTTGTGCACTTCTGCATTTTTATAAACTTTGGATTTCTATTCCGCCTGTTGTCCGATTTATTGCTGTATGGGTGCTAAAATGTTTATTCTCTTTATTTATGTTTCAATCATCGTACCATACTAGTCCTAGTGCTCCTCTATTTTTCCTTTTTTTTATAGTATATATGATCCCTATCACAGTGAGTAATGTTCTGTTACTGCATGGGTGTTTAAGATGGTCAATAACTGATTTACTTTTCTTTGTTTTATACCTGAGAAATTCTGGATGATATGCTGGACATTTGTTGCTGGGATGTATTGTGTCTTATTGCCTCGTGGATGGAAATTATCTATGGACTCATGGAGAGGGAGCAAGAGAAACACAACCACCCTTACTTTTTTTTCCCCAAGTACTTGATATGAGATCAGAAAAAGTAGTTTTGGTGACTGATTAAACTATTGGTTAGTCTAAGAGTAAAAGGTCCACTCATGCTATAACATAGTGTCTTAATTCTCTTAATGCTTTAGAACTATTGTTATTAGGATTACCACCCCAATGAGGTGAAACTCCGCCTGGAAACATGTAGTATCCTACTGTAAGCTGGCATTCATGTAAGTATAACCTGTTTCCACTCTGGTATCTGATTGTCAGACATGATCTTTTTCAAAGTAATAAACAGGTGGGCTGTCTGTACCACAGTCCAATGCTGTACAAATTTTAAGGTAACTGTGCTGTGGTGGCCAGTTGTTTAGCTGATGGAGGCCAACCTCAAGAAGATGCAGGTGACTGAGTGTGGGCTGTCAGTACTGGAGAAGAAGATGAACTTCAAGCAGCAGTATGAGGAGCTGGAAGTGAAGAATGAGAGCATGAAGCAGGAGTTGGAGAAGCTAAAGGTATGTGAGCCTGGTACTGATCCATTGCTTTCCATTAATGTAGCCCCAGTTGGGGGATTTACAATCTGATCACAGAAGAAGCAGCTTTCACTTTAAAGTTTTAAGAATGAGGAGGCAGTGGGAGTGCCAAGCATTGATTGCAGTGCTTCAGTGGTGACCAAGTGATACCACAGGTGAGGGCTACTGTTTTGTTGCCTATGTTATTCCTGTTCGTAGTAATAGCTGTTCACAGAACAGAAATGTAGGTTATGAGCCCTAGGGAGTTACTGGTGGTTGGAGTGAGGTCATGACTCATCCATTTTTGCTGGGCCAATTTTGACTGACTGGCGATCAAGGGTATCATGCGGTTTTTCCGGAGTATGCGCCCAACTTACTGTAGTTTAGATCTGGGCCCTACTCGCCTTTTAATGGGGTGTGTAGATGTCATCAGCCCAGTTCTAGCAGAATTAATCTGGTGTTCATTGGAGTCAGGGGAGTTTTCCAGCTCTTTAAAGGAGGCTGTGGTTACCCCCTTCTCAAGAAATCATCTTTTGACCCAGATTCTCCTGCAAACTACAGGCCGATCTCTAACCTTCCTTTTATAGGGGAAGGTTATTGAGAAAGTTGTCTCACAACAGTTGGAGAACCACCTTACCATCCATGCTATCTATGGTCCTCTCCAGTCTGGTTTTCGTAAGAGACACAATACTGAAACTGCTCTGGCTCGGGTACTCAATGATCTCCTGATGGCTAGAGACCAGAAGTGCCATTCCATCTTGGTCCTTCTGGATCTCTCTTCAGCTTTTGACACCATGGACCATGAGGTGCTTCTTGATCGCCTGCAGTTCATCTGTGGCCTGTCTGGTACAGTTCTCAGATGGTTCCATTCTTTCCTCACTGGCAGGTCGCAGGGGGTAGTATCAGGAATTTTTTACTCTGACACCTACTCCCTGCCATGTGGGGACCCACAGGGTTCAGTGTTGTCCCCCATGTTGTTCACGGTGTATATGCTGCCATTAGGAGATATTGTAAGATGGTACAGGCTGAGTTTTCACTGTTATGCAGATGATACTCAGCTGTACCTGTCTTTTGTGCCCCACCAGGATAGTGCGCTCTGTGTTTTTTCTAACTGTCTCGCTGAAATCCAAGACTGGATGAACTCTAGTTGGCTGAGATTGAACCCTGACAAGACAGAGATGTTAGCGGTGAATCTGGGTTGCCAGCTAGAGGGGCTGGTTGCTGGGCAGCCTTCTGGGCTTTGGCTCGGGGGCTCCCAGCTCCTGACCTCTGAACGGGTGCAGAATCTGGGGGTGATATTTGAAATGGGGCTGACACTTCGCTCACAGGTGTCAGCTGTTGTCAAGTCCTCTTTCTACCATCTGAGGAACATCACCCAGATTAAGCACCTTGTTCCGTCCGGCAACCTTCCAACTGTGGTCCATGCTTTTGTGACCTCGCGCCTTGACTACTGTAACTCCCTGTACCTAGGGCTTTCAGGGGTTGATATTCACCACTTACAGCTAGTGCAGAATGCTGCAGCCAGGTTACTGTCTGGGTCAACTCCATCCAGTCATATTTCACCTGTGCTGCATACTCTGCACTGGTTGCCTGTTCACTGGTGGATCACCTTTAAAGTTGGCTTGCTGACTTTCAGAGCCCTACACACGGTTTGGGTCCGAGGTACCTACAATGCTTCTGTGCCCCTACTGCCCCCTCAGACTGCTCCACTGAACCAATGAGGGATTGCTAGAGATTCCCAGGGTGTGTTTGAAGACCTCGGGAGCTCAGGCTTTTGTCTTTGCCGCTCCCTCCCTGTGGAATTCTCTACCTCGTTGGGTACGAAAGTGCCAGGCAGTGGAAAACTTTAAAACTGCTCCAAAAACATATTTATTCACATGTGCTTTTCCTGAATTTTAGTATGTATACCTGTATATTTTAATAGCTTTTATTTTTTCTATTTATTTGTGAATCATTTGTTTTTTAGAAATTCATGGTTGTACAGAGCTTTGATAGTCACTGATACTGTACTTAATAAGTAAACATTATTATTATTAGCACATTGATAGACTGCTCTTAAAGCAGATGGTATGTCCCATTTAGGAACATCAGTATGGGTCCCCCATGTTATAACAGTGTAGCCTAAGTAGTTTGTATTGCAAGTGACATGAGTAACCCCTCAGCAAGAGAACAGTGACCCAGTCCTAGTGCTTCTGTGTCTGAGTGTTTTCAGCTGGTATTTGAGCCCCATCAATGTGTGTTAGTGCACAGAGTGAACCAATCCAGCATGTTGTTACTGCTCGTGAGTCAGACTGAACCTCTGCCATTACATCACTGGGGTGACCAATCCAGCACCTTCCAGGCAGCATTGCTGAGGACTGCGTGTTAGAGGCAGAAGCACAGAAACATAGAATTTGACAATAGACAAGGACTGCTTGGCCCACCTAGTCTGTCATCTTATCCCTGTCTATACTGTCTCTGCAGACCTCTCTTGAGCTCCAGCCCGCTTCCACAACTTCCCAACTAAGATTCTCTTGTGCCTATCCGATGCATGCTTGAAGCCCACTACTGTTTTCATGCCCACTGCTATTTTCATCCCCACCACCTCTCCTGGAAGACTGCTCCAGGCATCCACCACTGTTTCAGTGAAGAGGTACTTCCTCACAGTTCTTCTAAATGTCCTCTTTCCAACTTTATTGCATGTCCGCTGTCTTGTTCTTGTGTATCTTTTTCTCTGAAAAATACTTCCCTCCTGTACCATGTTCAATACAGTGAGGTTTGTATAGGTCTCTGTCATGTTCCCCCCCTTCTGCCAAGGTGTACATATTGAGGTCTTTTAGTCTCTCCTTGTAGGGTTTCTGATGGAGGTCCTGCACCATTTTAGTTGCCCTACTCTGAACAGTCTCCACCCTCTCTATGTCCTTCCTTAGATGTGGTCTCTAGAACTGGATCCAATATTCCAATTGGGGTCTTACACAGCAATCTATACAGTGGCAACACCACCTCTCTTCTCCTATTGATATCCCATCCTATGCACCTCAGCATCACACTGGCCCTTCCTACTGCCTTATTGCACTATCCCACCACCTTAAGGTCATCAGAGACGATTACTCCCAGGTCCTTTTCCTGCTTGGCAACCACCAGTACCTCTCCTCCCATTTTGTACTCCACCTCTGGGTTTCTGTACCCTGGGTGCATGATTTTGCACTTTTTGCATTAAAACTCAGTTGCCGTGTCCTAGATTTTCCTCCTCGAGTTTTCTCAGTTTTCTGCACATTCTTTCCACTCCCTCTGAAGTGTCTACCCTATAGCAGATTTTGACGTCATCTGCAAAGAGGCATACCTTCCCTTCCAGCTCATCTTCAATGTCATTTATAAAGATATTAAGGAGGACTGATCCCAGTACTGAGCCCTAAATCACCCATTAGTCACCCACCCTTCCCCTGGCGTGAACTCTGTTTGCCACCATCCCCTGTCTCTTACCCATTGACCCATTTCTTACCTAGTTTACCACTTTAGGACCCACCCCTAAACTACCCAGTTTCCTTATGAGTCTCCAGTGTGGTACGGTATTAAATGCCATACTAAAATCTAAGTCAGCCATGTCCACTGCCCCACAGTGCTCTATTTCTCTGGTCACCCAGTCAAAGAAATCTATCACCCCACCCCGTGAATTCATGCTGCCTCGGGTCTTGTGGTCCACTGGATTCAAGATACTTCACAATCCTTTCCTTTTGGCAGTAACTCCATTAACTTCATCACCACCGATGTCAGGCTGACTGGCCTATAGTCGCCAGCCTCTTCCCTGCTACCCCTGTTATGAAGCAGAACTACATCTGCCTTCCTCCAGTTCCCCTGGAACCATGCCTGTTTCCAGTGAGTTGTTGAGTAGGGCTGTCAGGGGTGCAGCCAGAACCTCCCTGAGCACCTTCAATACCCTTGGGTGTACCATGTCTGTTCCCATAGCTTTGTCCACTTTCAGATTTACGAGTCCCTTCATGACTCTGTCCTCTGTAAATAGACTTGTGTCTACCTCCATTCCTCTCCCTAGTGTTCCTGCTGTTTTTATGTGGCCCATCCCCTTACCCTTCCTCTGGGAATCCTGAGACAAAAGTATTTGCTCAGGATATTTGCTTTTTCCTGATCCTCCTCTGCACAGTGCCCACTGCCCTTCTTAAACTCACAATCCCTCCCTTAGTCTTCCTCTTTTCACTTATGTACCTAAAAAGGTCCTGTTCACTTTAATTACTCCTAGGGTTATTCTTTCCTCAGTTTACACCTCTACACTCCTCACCACTTTCTCTGCTTCCCTCTGCTTCTCCTGATATACCTCCCTATCCTCTTCCCTCTGCATCTCTTTATTCCCCTTGAAGGCTACCCTTTTAGCCTTTAACTTTTCAACCACTTCCTTTAAGAACCATAGCAATCTAATTTTTTCCAGTTTTTGCCCACTTCCTTTGCACAGATGTTTGTTACCTTTATCATGTTTTCCCTTAACTAAGCCTACTGTTCCTCCATCTCCGCCATCATCCCCCACAAGGTCAAGTCTGAGGCATTCACACATTTTTTTTTAAATTTGCCCTCCTGAATTCCAGGACTCTCATTGTAACCTCCTACAAATGGGGGTTCCTGAAAAGTCTTCCTTGAGCTTGCCTAAATGCTCACTGCCAGGCTGGTGTTCTGCATTTTAGCAGTTTAAATGTGATTACCAAAGAATGCCTGTATGGCCTCTGTGTACTGTCTCTTTAAGAGCTGCCTGGATTGCAGTCATAATTAATCTGACAGCAAGCTCTGTTAGAAGATGTACTTGTTTGCTGATCATTTGTTAGAGTAGTAATAATATTGTAGTTTGTTCTAACCTGCCTTCTTTGCAGCATGGACAGTTCTATTTGTTTCCATCATCTTGGTCCTGGACTGCAGAATGGGCCAATCAATACATTTGGGACTCTAAAATGGAGCCTGCCTACAGGGGCTTGGTAGGGCCAAAACTTGTAGGAAATGTAGTTTTGGGCTTTTGGCGCCTAAAATAATATGGAGAAGGAGCTCTTGTTGTGACTGAGAGACAGATCAGCCAACCAAACCTTTAGGATCTTGGGGAAATGTCCCACACTGCTTGCAGTTTCAGTTAGATCTGAGTTAGAAAGTGAAGAAGTAACAGCTTGAAATAGTTCGAGCAGCAATCCATAGTGGATTAGCACAGGAGAACTGTGGAAAGGCCTCAGTTTGGCCTGCATGCCTGCTTGTTGTTCCTGAGAGGGAACTTGTGTTTTTGTTTTGGACTTGAATCCGAATTTGGAGAGCGAATTAAGCCACTGAATTGTGACCAGGCTTTAACCTGAAGAAGACTGAAGATTTACTGAATGCGATTAGCCTGTCAGGAATTCCAGCTACCTCTGAACTCCCGGATTGTGCAGAGACTCTGTAATTGTGACCAGAGAGCCATTTGCCTGGTACAGTGGAATTTCCTTACAAGTGAATGTGCTGTGTGCTTATAATGGGTTGTGATTTGGTTCCTCACTGTGTGTCTGAACTGAGTTTTGCTTGCTGGAGGCTGTATCCAGCTCCACGGACTGAATCCATATCTATTTCCATTTGCCTGGGCCTTGCCACACTGGCCCAGCCAGAATGTCTTCCGGTGCAGACCCTGCGCCATTTTAGTTGCTCTCCTCTGGACAGCTTCCATCTTGTCTATGTCCTTGCGGAGATTGGGTTTCCAGAACTGCACACAGTACTCCAGATGGGGTCTCACCAGCTGTCTGTACAGAGGATAACAACTTCCTGTTTCTACTGGTGATGCCTCTCCCTGCATCCCAGTATCCCCAACCCTCCTTACTGCCCTCTCACATTGCTTGCCCACCTTTAAGTCATCTGATATGACTACCCAGTCCTTTCCATTTTTGTTGTTGTTAGTATCTCACCCCCAATTGTGTACTCTTCCCCTGGGTTTTTGTTTCCCATGTGCATTACCTTGCACTTCTTAGCATTAAATCTAAGCTGCCATACATTTGACCATTCCTCTAACCTTGCCAAGTCCCTTCTCATCCTTTTCACCCCACCTTGTGCATCAACTCTGTTGCAAATCTTTGTGTCGTCTGCAAAGAGACATACTTTTCCTTCCAGTCCCTCTGCAATGTCGCTTACAAAGACATTGATGAGGACCGGTCCTAATACTGAACCCTGCGGCACCCCACTAGTAACCCCCCTTTCTTCAGAGTGGACTCCATTTACTATTACTCTCTGTGTCCTATTCTCCAACCAAATCTTTACCCAGGCTATCATCTAGGGACCCACTCACAGGCTGGCTAACTTGTATATTAATCTTTTGTGTGGGACTGAGTCAAATGCCTTGCTAAAGTCTAGGTAGGCTATGTCCACAGCCCCTCCCTGATCTACTACTTTGGTCAGCCAGTCAAAGAAATCTATTAGATTTGTCTGGCATGACCTTCCTGCTGTGAATCCATGCTGCCTTGGGTCCTGTGCCCTTCTGGCCTCTAGGTACTCGACAATTCTTTCCTTCAGAAGTGATTCCATCATTTTCCCTATCACTGAGGTTAAACTAACAGGTCTGAAGTTTCCGGCTTCTGCCCTGCTCCCACTTTTGTGAAGGGGAATCACATCTGCCCTCCTCTAGTCCTCAGGTACCACCCCATCCTCCCATGATTTGTTAAAGAGGGTAGTCAGTGGTGTCACTAGTTCTACCCTTAGTTCTTTTAAAATTCTGGGATGAATCCCATCAGGCCCCATTGCCTCGTCCACCTTCAGTTGTAAGAGTTCTTTCAGAACCCTTTCTTCTATAAATGGGCTGGTATCAACTTCTGTATCCAGAGTGTTCTATTGTTTGTTTTAGGTACCTCCCCCTCTTTGTTTGTAAATACTGAGCAAAAATATTTGTTTAGTATCTCTGCCTTTTCACAGTCACCCTCTGCCCACCCCTTCCCCTTTATTAAGCCTCACTATCCCTCCCTTAGTCTTCCTTCGATTCCTGATGTACCTAAAAAAGGTTTTATCCCCCTTCTTAACTGAGTAGGCTATCTTTTCCTTAGTTTGGGCCTTTGCTGTTCTGACTGCCTTCCCAGCTTCCTTTTGCTTTAACTGATACAATTCTCTGTCCTGCTTCTTCTGTGATTCCTTGTACTTTCAAAATGCTTTCTTTTTCTCTTGAACCTTCACTGCCACCTTCTTTGAGAACCACAGTGGTTTCTTACATTGTTTTGTTTTGTTTATTTGCTTCATACAAAGGCTTTTTACCTCTGTGATGGCAGTTTTTATTATTCCCCATTGTTCTTTCACCCCTCCTTCCTGTCCATTTGCTAGTGCATTCCTTAGGCACTCACCCATTTTGGCAAAGTCAGCCCTCCTGAAGCCCAGTACTTTTGCCTTTGTATGGCTTGACTCTATTGCTGTGTTTATTGTGATCCATACTGTTCGATGGTCGCTAGTTCCTAGATGGCTACCCACTTCTACATCTGTGATCCTTTCTCCATCTCCATTTGAGAGGACCAGGTCTAAGATTGCTCCCTCTTGAATGGGTTCCAATACTAGTTGTCTGAGGCATGCCCCCTGTAGGGCATCTAGAATAACCCCACTCTTAAAAGTGGCTGCTGCAACTGTACTCCAGTTAACATCTGGCATATTCAGATCACCCATCAGCAAGATATGGATAGATAGGGATTCAGTCCATGGAGCTGGATACAGCCTCCAGCAAGCAAAACACAGTTCAGACACACAGTGGGGAACCAAATCACAACCCATTATAAGCACACAGCACATTCACATGTAAGGAAATTCCACTGTACCAGGCAAATGGCTCTCCGGTCACAATTACAGAGTCTCTGCACAATCTGGGAGTTCAGAGGTAGCTGGAAGTCCTGACAGGCCAATCGCATTCAGCAAATCTTCAGTCGTCTTCAGGTTAAAACCTGGTCACAATTCAGTAACTTAATTTGCTCTCCAAATTCGGATTCAAGTCCAAAACAAAAACACAAGTTCCCTCTGATCAATGCCTTGAACAGGAACGACACCTCGGTGATTTGTGTGGGCGCTGTTTCTCCGGGTACTCCAGCTCAACAGCCTGCAGTCTCGATTTCATCCTGCCTGTGTCCAGTATTGGGTATCATGAGTAAACATCAGATTAGCTCCCTGCAACAACAGCTAAATCTAAAAGAGTTGTCATCTGATTGTCTTGTTGCCTTTTCTTTCACGAACTGTGCCCTCCTGCTCTAGATTACAAATAGTGTGTGTTGTGCATGTTGCTTTCTTCCATCACAGGGCCACAACCAGCTGCAACGTTCCTGGCTAGCCATCATTTTCCTACCTGGGTACCCAGAGTGTGTGACTGTGTAGGGACTCTGAACTGCATGCATAACTGTTTGATTAATACAGCTTTTAAGCAAATCAACCTGATTATGCCCTTCCCTCATTCAAGTCCCCTGAATAAATCAGATTTAGCTTTGTTTGCATTTAACCAGACTGTGATTCCAGTTTGTGCCAAAAGTATTGTACTGTTGCTATTTGCTGTGCTTAACCTTGCTTTACAGGAGGTCCCCAGGGTCAAGCTAGAGGAACCAGCCCTGGTGGTAAGTGCAAACAGTGTGGGTAATTGCCTGGTGAATAAGGGTCATTGTGAAAGTAATTATTGTATATTGTTCAGGCCACTAGAAGGGAAAGAGGGGGCTTACAGTGTCCCAGAGGGCTGTGCCCAGGTTAGCTTGATCACTAACAACCCTAACCTCCGGGTGGAGGCACCCATTTCATTACCCAGGCCCCTTAACCTGCTAGTAGCCAAGCAGGCAGGGGTAGTAGCCCTTGGGATAGCACCACCTAGGGGTTACATCTTGGAGGCTCACCGCTGGGATTTTGTGCCTTCTAGTGGCCAAAAATTATGAATTATTGTTAAAGATTAATGGCTACCCCAGTAGAAATGGCTGTACACCAGTTGGTGGGGTGGTGTACTGGGCAGGAGATCAACCCCGAAAATGCTCTGCCTATACTGGATATTCCCCTGGGTACCAGTAAGGACACTGTAGAGGGAGTACTCTCCAAAGTTGAATGTTTAAAAAACCCTGTGGTGGTGGGTCGACAGGCTGATTTGATCTTCTAAACTTTCATTGCCTTGGTAGAGTGTAGTGACCTCGTGGAGAGCTCTATAGTGCCACAGACTATTGCCTCAGAAGGGGTCCTAGCCGCCTGGAAAGTGATAACAAAAGACAGTAAAGACCCTGGGGAGGATGAGCTCCCTCCATTATTTGAGACTTTTGAGGAGAAATTTGCTAAGTTGTTGCTGGAGGAAGGGAAAACTGTAGAGGACTTTAAGAAACTATTCCTGCCAGCTGGGGGTGTTCTTTCCCCAACAACAGCTCCCACTCCAGCACCTGTTACTGCCCCACCTTCTGTGCCAGTGCCAATGCTGGCCCCTATATCTGTACCCGCCATTAGTCATGACTCCTACCGAAGGCTGCGGATCTTCTTGGGCACCCTCCCCACCTCCCAGGGGGAGGATGACTGGGAGACCTGGATCAACTAGGTTGCCCCCTTGGTACCTGAGTGGCAGTGTGCGGAGGCTGAGAAGTGGAAAAGAATCATAGAAAGTCCGAGGGGCTTCACCGTTGAAGCCATTACATTTTTGAGGTCCACGAACCCTGATGCATCTGCTTAGAAGTACCTATCTGTACTTGAAGGCAATTTTGGGAGCATTGAACCAGGGGAGACTTTGATGTGGTAATTCCAAGGTACCAAACAATGGAAGTGGGAAAGTTTGTCTGTGTATGTTACTCACCTAGAAAGAGCTCTGCAGAAAGCTTACCGGAAAGGTGGGGTAGCCACCAGTGATTTGAACTGTGTGAGATTGGGTCACATAGTGCAACATACCAAGCATTCTAAACTGCAGATCATCCAGTTAAGGCTCCAGAATAGGAGAGGTAACCCACCTGATTACTGTGACTTGATAAAATAACTCCAGGAGGTAGAAGGTGAAGAGGGAGGTTGTAATTATGGGGTGAGTGCAGCCCAAGTGATCATAGCACCGGAAGGCCCTTCTGAAATGGAGACCACTACGAGTGTTCTCCAGTGGGCTAAACGGTGGGGGGAGGAGTTGCTGAAGGAAGTCAGAAAAGTACAACCAGGTGCGTTCGCTGAAGTATCCCCTGCTGACAGAGACCCTGGCCCCTGTCAGGACATGACTGTTATGGGGTTGGGGGTGCACCCTCAGGCATCCTTTACTGAGGGTGGCTTCTCGGCTGAGCTCAAGGAATTGACTGCCACCCTAAATAAACCTTTGAGACATGGTAGACTACCAGCAGAAGTCATATCACAATCTCCCATCGATGCTCCAGCATCCCCTGCTATGTTTTCCCCAAGGATGCCCCGAGAACCTGTCATTTGTCATAGTTGCGGCAAGGATGGCCATATGAAGAGGGAATGCCGGTCTCAGAAGGACTTAGAGAAAGTGGTGAAATGGCTTCAAGGAGAGCTTTGGAAAATGAGTCAGTGGTCAAGGGGTGCACGAAATGACCACAGTGAAGGCTTCGGCCATCCTAACTCAAACCCCTCTGTGGCTAAATCGTCTGTCCAGGCCCACACTGTTGTCCCTCCAGACTGGTCCAAAATAGTGGGCCCCTTCAATGAAGACTACTGTGGCTGTGAATGGTATTCCTACTCAGGCTGTGCTTGACAGTGGGTTGCAAGTGACCGTTGTATTTCAGGACTCATATGACAAACACTTATCTGATATGCCATTACAATCCCTGGAAGGCCTACATGTGTGGGGGCTGAGCGGCAAGTCTTATCCCTACCTAAGATATGTCCACCTCTGGTTGTCTTTTCCTGCAACTGTAACTGGTGTAGAGGAGCAAGCAGAGACACTGGCCCTAGTGTGTCCCCCAACCGGACTGTATGATGGGGTTCCCCTGTTATTTGGAACAAACGCCCACATGTTTGGGAGACTAGCACAACTCTGCCATGAGAAACAAGGGAAACTGACTGGATGGGTCCTAAGAATTCCAGCCTTAGTAAAAAGGGCATATGACTTACAACAGAAACCCAATGAAGAGGACCCAGATGAACCAGTAGGGATAGTGTGGAAAAAGGAACCTGACTCCTTGGTATTGGCCCCCAACGCCCAGTGCACAATCCATGGAGAAGTCCGCCTAAAGAGAAATGTAAATAACAATATATTAATGTTGGATGCACCAGGTGATGGAAAGTTGCCAGAAGGATCATTGGTTAAACCCAGCATCTTGTCCGCCCATGCCCATGCCCATGCCTATGCTTGACGAGTGATGGTCCAGATTTGAAATGTGTCAGATTGGGAGGTCAGGGTGAACAGAGGGTGTACTCTAGCTACAGTACACTGTGCAGACACTGCAGTATTACTCAATAACAAGTACTCTGGCCAAAAGGAGAGAGTGACCCCAGACTTATTTGACTTTGGTGATTCCCCGCTGCCAGCTGAATGGAAGGCTAGGATTAGCAAGAAACTCACCCAGAGAGACTAAGTGTTTTCGTTAAAATAATGGGATGTAGGGTGTGTCCAGGGTACAGAGCATCATATACGCCTGCATGATGACCAGCCATTTCGAGAGAGATCCCAATGCTTAGCCCCAGCGGACATAGATGATGTGAGAAGACACCTACAGGAAATGCTCGCTGTTGGCGTGATATAGGAATCAAGGATCCCATATGCCTTTCCCATTGTGGTTGTGCATAAGAAGAATGGGTCAGTTAGGATGTGTGTTGATTATTGAACCCTGAACCGGCGGTCCATCCCAGATCAATACACCGTGCCCCATATACAAGATGCCTTAGATTGCATGAATGGGAGCAAATGGTCCTCAGTACTGGATCTTTGCAGTGGATATTACCAGATTCCGATGGCCATGGAGGACCATGAGAAAACCACTTTCATCTGTCCTTTGGGGTTCTACAAATTCCTGAGAATGCCACAGGGGATTTCGTGAGCCCTGGCCACCTTTCAGTGACATGGAACGTGCGGTGGGAGATATGAACTTGCTGGAATGTCTACTGTACCTAGATGATGTCATTGTGTTCAGACACACATTAGAGGCACAGAAGGCAGAGGGCATCACAAGGAAAGGAAGCAGCTCCTGGTGGGGGACTCAATTATTAGGGAGATAGAACTGGGGGGAGCAGGGAAAACTGAAATAAGGTGTCTGCCTGGTGCCATGGCTTGGAGGGACAGGAAGCGCATCCTTAGGATCACGAGAACAGTTGCACGGGAATCTGAGCTGGACGTCATTGTCCACCTAGGGACAAATGACTTGGCTTATCATGAGATTAGAGCAGTGCAGAAGGACTTTGTAGAGTTGGGGAGAGGCTTAAGACAAGTAGCACACACAGTATCCTTCTCAGAGATGCTGCCTGTCAGTGGCATGGGTGAGGTGAGGGTACTTTGCACCATGCAGTTTAATGAATGGTTGAAAAGATGGTGTGGAGCACAGGAGTTTGGCTTCATTGGGGACTGGGGTTCCACCTGGAGGGAAACCAGCCTATGCTGGCAGGATGGTCTGCATCTGTCCAGGAAGGGAACAAGTCTTTTGGGCAATCGGTTTAAATGATTCATTGGCAAGCTTTTAAACTAGTCAAGGGGGGAGGCACTGATAAGCAGCAGGAAAATCCCAGCCTCCCCCTACAAAATAGGGTACTAAGTGAGAAAAAGACCAAGGTAGAAAGGTCAGTGGGGGATGCTGCTACAGAAGGTAAAGCCATCAAAAAATGGAGAGCAATGAGTACCAGTGCTCGTAGTCTGGGTAACAAGCTTCCTGAATTAGTGGCCTTGATGGAGAAGGAACATCTGGATATCGTGGCAGTCACAGAAACATGGTACACACTGAACTATGACTGGGATGTAAACATACCAGGATACACTATCTACAGGAGGGACAGGGAGGGTAAAAGAGGAGGAGTAGCTCTCTACATAAGAGAAGGAATCAAAGCAACAGAACAAAAGGGTAAACAGGGAGGAGAAGAAGCACTGTGGGTCAATTTGGAGGCAGGCAATGGCACCACAATCTGCACAGGGGTTGTATACAGACCCCCCCCCCTTCAGGGGGAGGAAATGGACAAGGAAATGATAGAAAGTATACTTAGAATGGCAGATAAAGGGGAGATATTGCTGATGGGTGATCTGAATATGCCAGATGTTAACTGGAGTGCAGTTGCAGCAGCCACTTCTAAGAGTGGGGTTATTCTAGATGCCCTAGACAACTAGTATTGGAACCCACTCGAGATGGAGCAATCTTAGAACTGGTTCTCTCAAAAGGAGATGGAGAGAGGATCACAGATGTAGAAATGGGTAGCCATCTGGAACTAGTCATCATCGAACAGTATGGTTCACAATAAACACAGCAATAGAGGCAAGCCATACAAAGACAAAAGTACTGGACTTCAGGAGGGCTGACTTTGCCAAAACGGGTGAGTGCCTAAGGAATGCACTAGCAAATGGGCAGGAAGGAGGGGTGGAAGAACAATGGGGAATAATAAAAACTGCCATCACAGAGGTAACAAGCCTTTGTGTGAAGCAAATAAACTAAACAAAACGATGTAAGAAACCACTATGGTTCTCAAAGGAGGTGGCAGTGAAAGTGCAAGAGAAAAATAAAGCATTCAGAAAGTACAAGGAATCACAGAAGGAGCAGGACAGAGAATTGTATCAGTTAAAGCAAAAGGAAGCTGGGAAGGTAGTCAGAACAGCAAAGGCCTGAACTGAGGAAAAGATAGCCTACTCAGTTAAGAAGGGGATAAACCTTTTAGGTACATCAGGAGTGAAGGAAGACTAAGGGAGATAGTGAGGCTTAATAAAGGGAGGGGTGGGCAGAGGGTGACTGTGAAAAGGCAGATACTAAACAAATATTTTTGCTCAGTATTTACAAATGAAGAGGGAGGTACCTAAAACAAACAATAGAAACACTCTGGATACAGAAGTTGATACCAGCCCATTTACAGAAGAAAGGGTTCTGAAAGAACTCTTAAAACTGAAGGTGGACAAAGCAATGGGGCCTGATGGGATTCATCCCAGAATTGTAAAAGAACTAAGGGTAGAACTAGTGACACCACTGACTACCCTCTTTAACAAATCATGGGAGAATGGGGTGGTACCTGAGGACTGGAGGAGGGCAGATGTGATTTTCCTTCACAAAAGTGGGAGCAGGGCAGAAGCAGAAAACTGCAGACCAGTTAGTTTAACCTCAGTGATAGGGAAAATGATGGAATCACTTCTAAAGGAAAGAATTGTCGAGTACCTAGAGGCCAGAGGGGCACAGGACCCAAGAAGGAAGCATGGATTCACAGCAGGAAGATCATGCCAGATGAATCTAATAGATTTCTTTGACTGGGTGACCAGAGTAATAGATCAGGAAGGGGCTGTGGACATGGCCTACCTAGACTTTAGCAAGGCATTTGACTCAGTCCCACACGAAAGATTAATATACAAGTTAGCCAGCCTGGGAGTGGGTCCCAAGATGATAGCCTGGGTAAAGAATTGGCTGGAGAATAGGACACAGAGGGTAATAGTAAATGGAGTCCACTCTGAAGAAAGGAGGGTTACTAGTGGGGTGCAGCAGGGTTCAGTATTAGGACCGGTCCTCTTCAATGTCTTTGTAAGCAACATTGCAGAGGGACTAGAAGGAAAAGTATGTCTCTTTGCAGATGACACAAAGATCTGCAACAGAGTTGATGCACAAGGTGGGGTGGAAAGGATAAGAAGTGACTTGACAAGGTTAGAGGAATGGACAAATGTATGGCAGCTTAGATTCAATGCTAAGAAGTGCAAGGTAATGCACCTGGGAAACAAAAACCCAGGGGAAGAGTACACAACAGGGGGTGAGATATTAACAACAACAAAAATGGAAAGGGACCTGGGGGTAGTCATATCAGATGACTTAAAGGTGGGCAAGCAATGTGAGAGGGCAGTAAGGAGGGCTGGGGGATACTGGGATGCATAGGGAGAGGCATCGCCAGTAGAAAATAGGAAGTTGTTATCCCTCTGTACAGACAGCTGGTGAGACCCCATCTGGAGTACTGTGTGCAATTCTGGAGACTCAATCTCCACAAGGACATAGACAAGATGGAAGCTGTCCAGAGGAGGGCAACTAAAATGGTGCAGGGTTTGCAACGGAAGACATGTGAAGAGAGACTAAAGGAGCTTAATATATATAGCCTCAAGGAAAGGAGGGAGAGGGGGGACATGATAGAAATGTTCAAGTACCTCAAGAGAATCAACAAAGTCCAAGAGGGTAGCATCTTTCAAAAAAAGAGGTGTGCAAGAACAAGTGGGCACAATTTGAAGATAGAGTGGGGGTGGCTCAGAGGTAATGTAAGGAAGTATTTTTTCACAGAGAGGGTTGTGGATGCATGGAATGGCCTTCCGGAGGAGGTTGTGGAGTCAAAAACTGTGGTTGAATTCAAGCATGCATGGGACAGCCATAAGGCAATTCTAGGGGATGGGGGCAGAAAGAAGTATGCTGCTGGTTAACTAGGATCTGCAGCTTATCCATTAGGTAGGGAAATGGGCAGACTGGGTGGGCCAAGCGGTCCTTATCTGCCGTCAAATTCTATGTTTCTATGTTTAGAGGAGCATGAGACCCGACTGTTTAAACTCCTAGACAAATTGGAAGACTTTGGCCTCAAGCTGTCCATTGACAAGTGCCAGATTTTTCAAACCTCCGTGAAGTATGTGGGGCACACAGTATCAGCAGAAGGGATAGAGACCAATCCCAGTAAGGTCAAGTCACTGACAACTTGGCCCCAGCCCCATAACTTGAAAGAACTACAATGTTTCCTGGGGTTCTGTGGCTACTACCGAAGGTTCATAAAGACTATTCCAAGGTGATTCACCCGTTCCTGAATCTCATCCAGGATTACCCCCCACCAACCATAAATACAAGAAAGGGGCTGTGAAAGAACCCGAGAAAGTATACTTCTGAACCGGTGAACCTTTTGGGCCCCGCTGGACACCCAAATGTGAAGCAGCCTTCCACGAAGTCATATACCAGCTCACTCATGTCCCCATCCTTGCCTATGCTGACCCTACCAAGCCCTATGAACTGCATATGGATACTAGTCTGCAGGCTAGGAGCTGCTGTATCAAGACCATGAGGATGTTTGAGACCGGTCGCTTTCGCCAGCAGGAGTTTGACCCCGTCGGAGCAAAACTATTCTGTGCACAAGCTGGAGTTCCTTGCTCTAAAATGGGCCATCATTGATCAGTTTCATGAGTACCTCTATGGGGCAAAGATATTGGTAAAGATTGACAATAACCCATTGGCCTATGTACAGACTTCAGTTAAGTTAGATGCCACTGGGCACCTGTGGCTGTCTGTCTTATCAACCTATGGTTATGCTGTCAAATATAGACTGGGACTGAAACATACTGATGCTGACACCCTGTCATGAAGGCCCGCTTCCAAGAGTGATTGGGTCAGCCTGTCTGAACTTGACATCCGAGCACTGTGCCAAAAGTTTGACAGAGATGAGCTGATGTCTGTGAACACAGTGGACTGTCTAGTAAATTGCTTGGGCCCTCCTGCTACCCGCATACCGGCTGCCTATTGCCATTTCTCTGCTCTAGATATTAGTGCACTACCTCAACTTGACAATGACAGTATTCAGTGGGCTCAATCCCAAGATCCTATGATTCAACCCTCATTTGAAGCCCTGCGTGCAGAGAAAGATGTGTCTAAGTTACGTTCCACTGACTTGTGAACTGCCCTATTGTTTAAAGAAGGCCCCAGGTTGAAGTTACTCAATCAGTTGTTATACAGAGAGACAGTGGATCATAGTGGTCAAGTAGACAAGCAACAATTGGTCCTGTCTACGGCCTTTAAACACTTGTTACTGAGGTCCCTCCATAATCACATGGGGCACCTCGGTATTAACAGGACTCTCGACCTGGTACGATCTCGATTCTACTGGCCCAAGATGGGGGCCGATGTTGAGCACCATGTAAAGACCTGTAGTCGTTGCCTCCAAAGAAAAGCCTTGCCTCAGAGGGCTACCCCCCCCCCGTCAATATCACTATCAGAGCCCGCATGGAACTGGTATGCATAGATTTTTGTGTTTAAAACCTGATCAACAGAATATTGGCAATGTGTTAGTGGTTACAGATCATTTCACATGGTATGCACAAGCTTTTCCAACTAAAGATCAAAAAGCCTCTACCGTGGCCAAGGTGCTAGTGGAAAAATTCTTCGTCCACTATGGTGAGCCCCAGCGGATCCACTCTGACCAAGGCAGAGACTTTGAAAGTAGGCTAATCAAAGAAATGCTCTCTCTGTGGGGGGCGCAGAAGTCAAGAACCACCCCTTATCACCCACAGGGGGACCCTCAACCACATTGTTTTAACTGCACCCTTCTAGACATGCTGGGCACCCTCCATCCAAAAGACAAGCATAAGTGGAGCCAGAAGATTAGCACCTTGGTACACACACACACAATTGCACCAAAAACGGTGCTACTGGGTTCTCCCTCTATCACCTCATGTTCGGGACGGAGGCCCGACTGCCAGTTGATGTCTGCTTTGGGGTCTCTCCAGATGGAGTCCGAGCCAAAAACTACCTGCAGTATGCACAGAAACTGAAATCTCAATTGAACCATGCATATCAACTGGCCCAGACAACGGCAGCCAAGAGAAATCTCGCCAACAAAGAGAGGCACGATAAGAAAGTAAAGGCTCAAGAGCTATGGCCCAGAGACAGTGTGTTGTCACGCAGTTTGGGACTACATGTCAAGCACAAAATTGCTGATAGGTGGAACCATCTTCATCATGTAGTAGTTGGAAAGTTGGATGATCTACCAGAGTACAAGGTACGCTCAGAGAATAACTCCAAAGCTGTCAAGACCATGCACCATAACCACTTGCTGCCTATTGGCCCAGTTATTATTGAAGCTGAGCCAGCAGACATTGTCTCCCTTGGGCTGGTGACTCGTGCTGCTGCAAAAAAGAGACAGAGTCAACCTACTCCAGTAGTTACTGATTTAAGGTTTCCCCCGCAGCAGGCCCAGAATGATATTGACTGTCAGTCCACCTCTGATGAAAGTGACTATGGTAAGGCCTATTATCTGTCCTATGAACTGAGTCAGTTGTTTCATGGAAATCCTATACAGAATCATGGGAATGAAGCTGGGCCTTCTGGACTGCCTAACCCCCCCCCCCCGCTTCATCCTTGTAGCCAATGCTCCCTGAAAGTGAAGTGCAAAGTATCACGTCTGAGGCTGCAGACTCGCTATGTTTAGTGGAACTGTGTGACTTGCCCGAAGAAGGGGCTGATGGTCTGAGTCTCTCTGGTGACTCACCAGAACTTGAACAACAATATGAGAGTGTGGACACCCCAGTGCCACAAAGCCTAATTGTGCCGGAACCTTCTCTAAATGAGCCAAGTGTTGTGAAAACAGAGCCTACAGAGCAAGGAGCTGACAGTGCTCCAAGTTTGGACATTCCCATCCGTGCAGAGGCACCCCTCATGAATGACGAAAGCTCCAAAGTTAGTGCTGAAAGTACAGAGACTGTGGCTGTTCCCCCCCAAGAAAGACTGGCCATCTGTCAAGCCAGTATTGCACTTCAGTTGCGATTCTCCTGGGAGGCCAGTGGATTTGCCTCTCAATGTGGTACACAAAGGTGTTTATATTTCTCAGAGCTCACTACCCAAACTGAGCTTGATGGCCAATTCCAGGATGATTGTTCTTCCTTCTTAGTATGGTGCCCCTGCCCCATCCAGCCCCAAGTTAGCTGATAGGGAAGGGCCCCCTCCTACATTTTTAATGTACAGGAAGTTATAACATGAGTCAGTAGTGTGATGTCACAAGTTTGTTAATCATAGTGGAATCAGTATTACCTGTATGATATAGTATCATGAAGTGTAGTGAATATGTATAGTAAAGTAATAAGTTTATTTTAACTGATTCATGACGGTACAGACTTGATGAAGACACCAAGTTTTCTCCAGGCAGGGAAGGGTGTAACTCCCCTACAAATGGGGGTTCCTGAAAAAGCTTCCTTGAGCTTGCCTAAATGCTCACTGCAAGGCTGGTGTTCTGCATTTTAGCAGTTTAGATGTATTGCCTGAGAGTGCCTATGTGGCCTCTGTGTACTGTCTCTTTAAGAGCTGCCTTGATTGCAGTCATAATCAATCTGAAAGCGAGCTCTGTTAGAAGATGTACTTGTTTTCTAATCATTTGTTAGAGTAGTAATAATATTGCAGTTTGTTCTAACCTGCTTTCTTTGCAGCATGGACAGTTCTGTTTGTTTCCATCATCTTGGTCCTGGACTGCAGAATGGGCCAATCAGTACATTTGATACTCTAAAATGGAGCCTGCCTACAGGGGCTTGGTGGGGCCAAAACTTGTAGGAATTGTAGTTTTGGGCTTTTGGCGCCTAAAATAACCTGGAGGGGGGCCCTTGTTGTGACTGACAGACAGATCAGGCAACCGTACCTTTTGGATCTTGGGGAAAGTCTCACACTGCTTGCAGTTTCAGTTAGATCTGAGTTGGGAAGTGAAGAAGTAACAGCTCGAGATAGTTTGAGAAGCAATCTATAGTGGATTAGCATGACAGAACCGTGGAAAGGCCTGAGTTTGGCCTGCATGCCTGCCTGCTGTTCCTGAGAGGGAACTTGTGAGTTTTTTTGGACTTGAATCCAAATTTGGAGAGCAAATTAAGCCACTGAATTGTGATCAGTCTAACCTGAAGAAGACAGAAGATTTGCTGAATTCGATCGGCCTGTCAAGACTTCCAGCTACCTCTGAACTCCCGGATTGTGCAGAGACTCTGTAATTGTGACCGGAGAGCCGTTCACCTGGTACAGTGTAATTTCCTTACATGCGAATGTGCTATGTGCTTACAGTGGGTCGTGATTTGGTTCCCCACTGTGTGTCTGAACTGTGGTTTGCTTGCTGGAGGCTGTATCCAACTCCATGGACTGAATCCATACCCATTTCTGTTTGCCTGAGCCCTGCTACACTGGCCCAGCCAGAATACCTGCTACGTAGAGAAAGTCATCGATGAGAGACCAGCCTGGGGATCAGCCCCCTGCTCAACGCCTTGAACAGGAATGATGCCTCGGTGATTCTTGTGGGCCCTGCTTCTTCAGGCCCTCCAACTCAACAGCCTGCAGTCTCAATTTCATCCCACCTGTGTCCAGTATTGGGTATCGTGAGTAAACATCAGGGTAGCTCCCTGCAACAACAGCTAAATCTAAAAGTGTCATCATCTGATTGTCTTGTTGTCTTTTCTTTCACAAACTAAGCCCTCTGGCTCTGGATTACAAATAGTGTGTGTTGTGCATGTTGCTTTCTTCCATCACAGGGCCCCAGCCAGCTGCAACGTTCCTGGCTAGCCTGCCGTTTTTCTACCTGGGTACCCAGAGAGTGTGACTGTGTAAGGACTCTGAATTGCATGCATAACTGTCTGATTAATATAGCTTTTAAGCAAATCAACCTGATTACACCCGTCCCTTGTTCAAGTCCCCTGAATAAATCAGATTTAACTTTGTCTGCATTTAACCAGGCTGTGGTTCCAGTTTGTGCCAAAAGTATTGTGCTGTTGCTATTTGCTGTGCTTAACCTTGCTTTACAGGGGGTCCCCAGGGTCAAGCTAGAGGAACCGGCCCTGGTGGTAAGTGCAAACAGTGTGGGTAATTGCCTGGTGAATAAGGGTCATTGTGAAAGTAATTATTGTATATTGTTCAGGCCACTAGAAGGGAAAGAGGAGGTTACAGTGTCCCGGAGGGCTGTGCCCAGGTTAGCTTGACCACTAACAACCCTGACCTCCAGGTGGAGGCACCCGTTTCATTACCCAGGCCCCTTAACCTGCTACTGGCCAAGCAGGCAGGGGTAGTAGCCCTTGGGATAGCGCCACCTAGGGGTTACATCATCCTTGTGTGGTTTGCTTCTGCTGCCATCCTTATGTTGAACAACACTATACAGTTATCACTGGTCCCCATGTGGGCTTCCTCCTTGATGTCTGCAATGCCATCTGTTAGTGAGCACCAGGTCCGGTATTGCCCCATCTCAAGTGGGATCTCTGACTAGCTGCCTGAGAAATGCTCCTGCAGGGAGTCTAGGATGTTCCTGCTTCTAGCTAAAGCTGCAGCTGGAAGGCTTCAATCCATATGTGGTAGATTGAAGTCCCCCACTAGCAACACTTCCCCTTTTTCTTCCATTGTGCTAATGACTTCCACCAGTGCTTTATCCTGTTTCTCCCCCTGTGTTGGAGATCTGTAGATCATGCCAGTGCAAATAGTGGCTCCATTTCATCTCCAGAATACCCCATAGTACTTCCAACCCCTCCATCCCCCTCCCCCCCGGATTTCCTGTGTCTCCACCACTTTGATACCCTCCCTTACATACAGCTCCACCCCTCCTCCCTTTCTTCCAACCCAATCTTTCCTGATCTGAGTATAACTTGGTATGGACATGTCCCAGTCATGGCTTCTTGTGCACCATGATTCAGTAATGGGCACAACATCCAGTCTTCCTTTACTATGATGGCCGACAAGTCCGGAATTTTATTTCCTGGGCTTCTTGTGTTTGTACATATGGCCTTCCACACTTTGTTCCCACTCTGCCTTTAACCCCCCTCTTTTCCCATTTGTGCTTCCTCTTTATCCCCTCTCTTTTTACAACTTTCTGTTCCCATCCCCCTTGTTTTCTACCACACTGCTTTCTTCTTTATTTTGCACCATAGAGGATTTTCTTCCCCTCAGGTTCTCCCTTCCTTCTCTGCCTCTGTCTGTTGGGTAGGGGGCAGTTTATGCATCCCTTTTTACTTCCAGCACCCACCTCAATTAGTTTAAATGTTCATCAAAGTAACATTTAAACTGTCTATTGAGAACTGTGGTTCCCCTCCCAGATGGATGCTGGCCATCACCCCTGTATAGGCCCACATCCCTCCAGGCTGGTCTCCAGTTCCCAACGTGGCTGAAACCCTCTTCACTACACCATTCCTTCAGCCACGAGTTGAAGTTCCTAGTGCAGAGAAAAATTGTTACATAAGAATTTACCATAAGAGTACAGTAGATCTTCAAGAGAATCTCCTCCATCATTGTCAGGACCACATGGAAACCTTTTGCTAGCCGAGGGCTGTCTACAATGACATGCAGCATCAATGCATATATAATGTGGGCAACTGGCCCCACACTCCTCAGTTCCCCACTGGAGATAAGCCTCAGAGGGCCTCTTACCATGACGAACCGGAGAACAGGATCAATACTGCTACTGCAAAAAACAGTGTGGTCAAATACCACAAAGTCAAAACAGCTAAATCAAATATAGTGCTCGGTAAAAATACAGAGCATTATAACAGCTAAAAAAAAGCACATACAGACAACATTACTATTTGCGGGGGGCTCCACCCCAGGTCCTCCCATTACAGGACCACCCTTCCCCCAAATTAATATAACTACCTCTAGGGAGAGACAACTAGAAGACAGGGAGAAACCGGGGGGGGGGGGGCAAGAGCTGTCAAAAACCTAGCTCAAAAAAGAAAATCACAAGTGTTCTGGGACCAGGAATCAAACCCCTGTCTACAGATACTCACTACTCTCCGCTGGCTGTGTCCCAACCCTCAGAGCCACAGCAGCTACTCAGAAAAGCAGAGCACCACCCAGCAGAGCTTTTATCCTCTGCATCCCTGCATCCCGGCCAGCAGCTACAGGGATAGTGATACCGCCACCTTCGCTATATTATCCCTGCACTATTTTTTCCCCTGTAGCTGTTTTGCCACATGCTGTTATTGCTTTGTGGTTTGCTTTCAACATTATTCCATCACTATATTGACCCATACCTCTCAAGTGTCCCTGATTTTGCCTCAAAATTTTACTCTGTCCCTTCTAAAATTTGTGTTTTTGTGACTAAACAGTGGGGACTGTAAGCACAAAACAATGTCAAGCATTAAAGTTAGACTTGTTCTTCTTTAGAAAATGCATTTTTGCACTAAGCCCCATATTCTACCAGCTTTCTGAGTGGATATCTCTAATTTTGAAGATGTGTCCCTGATTTTGGTCCTTTGTCCCTGATTTTTTTAAGCCTTGTCCCTGATTTATGAAGCAGGAGGTTGAGAGGTATGTATTGACCCGGCACCAGGAACCGGGAGACCAAACCAGTACCAGGCAAACCGGGAGAGGCATGGGACTAGAAAACAGGATGCATGGAATAAGACCTTAGGCACAGCATCTGATATAACCCTCAGAACACAAAGAAGGAGAAGGAGGGAGGGTATGGCATGGCTGAATGGAGGACAGTCTCTCAAACATCTACTGTTACAATAAGTTCTTACGTAACTTTGCTATCTTCATCGAGGCTCTCTCCTTCATTAGGCCACATCTTTGGAATGATTGCCAGGCAGTACAAAACAGCTGGGGGGATGGCAGTCTAATATGTGATCAGGGCAGAAGGCCTTGCAGTACAGCAAGTCCAAAGCCAGCACCTCTGTGACAGACGATGTCTAGAGTGTAGTGTTTATTGAAAGTGTGAACAGTGCTCCATGTGGCAGCAGCACATATGTCAGCAGCAGAAGCAGGACATTCCAGATACAAACAACAGAAGCAGCCATACCCTTGTGAAGTGACCATGAACAGTACCAGGAAGTTCCTTACTGTGCTTCCTAAAACAAAACATAGTACAATTAGCCAGCCATTTGGACAGGCATTGTTTTGACACAGGCACATTCTCTTTCCCAGGGTCAAATGGAACAAAAAACTGAGAAGTCTTCCTGCAGCTCTTAATGCAAGTAACATTGTATCTCAGTGTTCTCTGTACATCAACAGTATGAAGCAATGCCTCACCCTGGTTGGTATGCTCAGGATAATAAACTGGAAGGTGTGTATCATTTGGCTCAGTGTGAATTCAGATACCACCTTCAGTGAAAACATAGGATTTGTATGCAAAGAGACTCTGTCTTTGTGAAAAATCAAATAAGGAGGCTCACAGATTAATGCCAGAAGCTCACATAAGCCACGAGTCATGGCAGGCTTAAATGGAGCCAATGTCAACTTCTCAGGTATGAAACTCAAGTCTCAAGGTGGGACGGGATTACAGATAGGAGGTTTCAAATGCAGAATATGATTCAGAAAACTACGGGACACCTCTAATTGGGCAACCATATAGCTGCCAATAGGGGCATGGAATGCTGACATAGCAGCCAAATGCACCTCAATTGATGAATACTGTAAGCCTGAATCAGAAAAGGAAAGCAAGTGTTCCAGAACAGAATTTACAGGATGTGTAAAAGGGTCCATATTCCAGGAAACAGAGCACAGAGTGAAATGCTTCCATTTCGAGGAATTAGTACATCTGGTAGAGGGCATCCTAGCCACAGTTAGGACATCAGCAACCTTAGGAGGTACCCCAAAGTGTACTATTGCTATGTTTTCTGGAGCCATGCAGGAAGGTGTAGGGACTTCAGGCCCAGATGGACCAGAGACCCCTTGTCCTGTGATAACAGACTGCGACGCAGAGGTAGAGGAACAGGATGCTCCCCTGTCTGATGTTACAGGAGTGGAAACCATATGTGGTGAGGCATAAAGGAGCAATGAGGATGAGATTGGCACGCTCACCTCGTAGCTTAAGCTGGACTCTCTGTATTAGAGGAAATAGGGGAAGGGGATGCATGCAGGAATGTCCCTTTACAAGAGAGGGACAATTCATCTCTCCCAAAAACTCAAGCACCTGGGGAAAGCGAGAAGAAACACAACAGTTTTGGGTTCTGTGGGGATGCAAATAGGTTCAACGCTGGATGACCCCATCTTGCGAAAGGTCATTTACCACTGAGGTCAGCAGTTCCCATTCATGAACCAAGGACCAAGACTTGTTTGGCCTGTCTGCCAAGACATTTTGGAGAACTGGAAGAAACACGTCTGACAGTTGAAAGTTGTGAGAAATTGCCTGCATAGAGGATAGGAGTGAAACACAGAAACGTAGAAGTTGATGACAGATAAGGACCAGAAGGCCCATTCAGTCTGCACATTTTTTTCCTACCTTATGAATGTGCCATAGCCCTTTACTCTATCAATGGCCTATTTATTCATACTCATCTATATTGCTCCTTTATACCTATCCCATACCTTTTTGATGCCCAGCACTGTATTCATATCCACCATTTCCTGAGGTAGGCCATTCCATGCACCCACCACCCTTTCTGTGAAAAAGAACTTCCTCACATTACCCCTTAATCGGCCTCGCTCTAATCTCATGCTGTGTCCTCTTGTCCTGCTATTTTTCTTCCATTTTCTTATATTGAAACATGTGAGTGTCCCCTTGTTTGTATATGTAGTGCATTACATTGACACTGTCCATCTGTATTAACAGAGAACTGGGGCAGAGGCGTTTCTGAAATAGATGGAGTTTGTATAGGATAGCTCTCATCTCCAAGACATTTACATGCAGGTTGGTCTCCACACTGTTTCAGGACCCTTGTGTTTGGATAGGGATGAGATGAGCACTCCAACTGGAACTTGAGGCATCTGTAGTGAGTATCTGTACAGGAGCTGATACAAGGAATGGAATGCCCTTGCATAAGTTTCTGTGATCTATCCATCATAGTAGTGCTGTATGAAGAGGGGCTGTAATGAAAACCATTTGTTCTAACTCGTCCATTAGCAGATATGCTTGAACCCTGAGTGTCCCTTGTGAGATTCATATATAAAACCGTATGAATGGCACTGTCACTATGGTAACAGCCATCAGACCCAGGAGACATATCATCGACCTGGCAGAGATATAGTGACTCTTGTGAACCAAGTATGTCTGAGCAATAAGGGTGTCTTTCCTGTTCTGAGGCAGGAAGGCACATCCCTTCTCCGAGTCCAAGACCACCCCAATGTATTGCAGGTGTTGGCACAAAGTCAATACAGACTTTGGCACATTCACTGTCACCCCCAGGGCCTCAAACAGCTGTCTTGTTTGTGAAAAGGTATGAAGGACAGCTTCCCTGGAATTGGCCTTCAGCAGCCAAATAAGGGAAGACATAAAGCCTTTCCCTGTAAAGGGCTGTTGCAACCACTGCTAAGCATTTTGTAAACATCTGTGGTGCAGAGGATAAGCCAAAGGGTAACACTTTGAACGGACAGTGCTACTCTCCAGCATACAGCAAAGGTACTGTCCTTCATGTCTAGGGAACAGAGCCACTCCTCTGTTTGCAAGAGGGGAATCAGGGCTTGCAGTGACACCATTCAAAACTTCTTGCATTTGATGTACAGAATGAGGTCTTTGAGGTCCAATACAGGATGGAGATCTCCTGTCCATTCTGGGACTAGGAAGTAAATAACCCTCTGTTCCTGTGTTTTGGAAGAACTGGTTCGATAGCACATTTTTGAAACAAGGTCTGGACTTCCTCTGTTAGGAGAAACAAATGGCCTAGAGGGTAAGAGGAAGGGGATGGAGGATGATCTGGAGGGATTTCTACTAATTCCAGAGCAAGTTCCTTTGCTATGATTTCCAGAACCCACTCATCCGTAGTGATATCCCTCCACTGTTTTAAATGCAGGGTGATCCTTCCCCCTACACTCACACTTGGGGGCAATAGCTGAGGGGGGGGGAAGGGAAGATAGTCAGGTGGAATCAAGGGTGGCAGGGCCACAGGAATCCATTCCTTTGGGTGCTTGGCATGGGTGCCGGGGGGGGAGGAGACCTAGGAGGGGACCACTACCTCTGCCACGGCCTTGCTGATGGTATGTTTGGTTACCCCTGCCAGCAGGCCTAAGAAAAGATCCCCAACTATTCCCTCCAGTGGGTGTGGAGTAGAGGGACTTAACATACCTTAAAGTCATCTTAGAGGATGGAAGGCCAGAAAGTGCATTTTTAACATCAGTGCCAAACAGTTTGATGCTTCTAAAAGGAGCACTGAAAACAGCCTGCTGCACATTAGCAGCAAAACCAGCTACTCTTAGCCAGGTATAACGCCTGAGGCAAATACCAGAGGCCACCGCAGTGGAAGAGGCATCAGACACATCATAAGCTGAACATAGCTGATGTTTACCAACTTTAGAACCAGCTGACAAGGTTTTAATCAAGTCAACCTTTGTCAGTGGCTCAGTGGTTCAGCAGGTAGCACACTCACCTCTGAGGCCAGGAGATCATAGGGCTGTGGGTTCAGGTCTCACATCTGGCGCTTGGGTAAATATCCCAGTACTGACACTGTAGTGCAGCATGAGAGGGGTGCTGCACTTCTGAGGTGCCGTCTTTCGGATGAGATGTTAAACCGAGGTCCCATCTGCCTGGATTGGTGGTAGTTCAGGTGGATGTTAAAGAGCCCATGGCACTTATCAAAAAGAGTAGGGGAATTTCCCCAGTGTCCTGGACAAATTTCCCTCATTCACTAAAAGTACCACAAACAGCTTAATCTGGTTCAAGGTCAATTGGCATTCATCTGTATCCCCCTCCCTGGGTTGTGCCTGGGGAAAAAAAAAAAAGGCAGGATTTGTCTAGTGCACTTACCAGGTCATCAAAAACTTAAAAAAAAAAAAACTCAGAAGGACCATCAAGCTAAGCTGCAGTACATGCAGCCTTCCAAATGCTATTCTGATATTTTATCATGTGGGCCTGGTCATTTGCAATCCTAAGGCCCAAGGAGGCTGAGACACAAGTAATTTGCCCATTACATCCAACCCCCTAGATTCCTTATCTGGAGGCTACATACTCATGTGCCTAGGGGCTCTAGAGCAATCATGAGCAGCCATAATGACTAAAGAGTCCATTTCAGGCTGTCCAGCACAGCAAGGCTTAGCAGATAGACAGGGTACTGTTTATTAGCCCTCCCTGGAATGGCAGACAGGGTACTGGGCCTACTGTATGTCATGCAGCAAAGGTAACATCCTATAATACAGGATACACAGGAGGAATTATAATGGAAGGTATGCAAGGTACCTTCAAAAATTACATAAGATTCCTCTTAGCGGTATCTTCCTCTTTTACCGCAAAGCCCATGGCAGACTGCATTTGCTGGAGCATGGCTTTAAAAGAGGGATCCCTCTCAATATTCATGAGGTCAGGATTACATTTAGCTTCATTATTGTTGTCACAAACAATAACAGTAGCCACAAAAGGAACCAGTGATGCCAGTGGTGGCTGAGAAGGAGGAATCTGTGGTGTGTTTGAAGAAGCTGTCAATGAAGGCCCTGCTACAGGTGGCTCTATCGATGGTATAGCTATTGTCTGCAGCAGTCATGGTAGCAGGCATCATAGCATATTAGAAAACAACACCAGTACAGGCTGGGAAGGCTGGGAGTCAACAGTGCCCTGAAAAGGGTCCGGGATTATTTGCTTCAAAGGGCTGGAGCCCTACGACAGTGTTAAAGTACCATTTTGATAAAAATGAAAGGACCGTATTAGTTGAGTGGTGGCTTTCATCTTTACCAACACTTTGCTCAAAGTTCTGTAAAAACATTCTGAAGATGAGCCCTATAGACTTCAATGAGGCACGCCCCATGCTTTTCCTGGTAAGATGTAACAAAACGCGGAAGCACCAGGGCGGAGCGGCAGACTGGGAAGTGAAAGGGATTGGCTGGCTGGCAGTTTGGCCGGAGTTACAATCCCTTCCTTCCCTTACAGGAGTGCATTAAATAATTTTAAGATGGAGGGACTATTGCTGTCCCCAAGTAGTGGGCTATGAAGCCCACACCTATATCTCACATGTTTACTTTAATGTGGACTTTTACAGTGTTCCGCAGCTCCTTGTACTTTTGGAGGTATTTATATTGACCAAATTCTTCATACAAAGCACAAGCTCTGTCCTGCTCCCTGGTCAAGGACTTAATGGCTGGGGTAAACCAGGCTTGGGAGTTTCACTTCCTAATGAGAGTCTTGGAAGGGGCTACAATGTCACGTATCCTATTAAACTGGAGTATGAAATACTCCAGAGCTGCATTCACATCACGTGTACTCGACAGGAAAGACCAGTCAACTTCTTGTAGTAGAGCATGGAAATCAGGGACTTAGAAACATACACACACCTAGCAGGCTGCAGTCAAGCAGTAGCAAAAATGGAACACTTACAATTAATTAAAGGCACAACCTGAGATTAACAGGAGAGATTCATTAGCAGAAATACCTTCGTACCTAGCAATGTAAGCATGTCTCCACTGTATATATATATATTAATGATTCAATAGGCAGGTAACAATAGTGCAGTTTTACATAAGAAGTATCATGGAAAATTGAGTTGATAGGAGCCTGTGAGAGCAGCCTTAATTCTAAGTACCTAGGTTTAAAAACACACTGTGCCATGGCTTGAACACACAGGGCGGGATATTCAGACTGTGCCAGGCTGTGGTGCAAGCCTGGGTACAGTGCAACTTGGATGCGCAGAGGCGTGGACAGGGTGATATTCAACAGAGCTGCGCCATGGCCCAGCATCACTGACTATCACTCCTTGGCCACCCGTAGTGCGCATGGCGCAGTGGCACTGCGCCACCACAAGTGGCCAGAGTGAAGCAGGGGGATGCGCTAGCACAAGTGCTGTCGCGATAGGCACAACTACCGCAATATTCAAAAGTGCACAAGCAAATGAAGCCATAATGTATGCAAGGCACAAATGGAGCCAATTGCATCTCATTATGGCCCCATTTGCATGTAGGTGCACCGATCCCCGGCAACTTCGCCTGGCGCACTGCCAGGCTGCAGCCGCCGGGGACCGACACCCCCTGCACAAGCATCAAAGTGCCACACTGCCCGATCGCAGGCATATGTTATATAGAACAGTTCCATATCCTTGGTGGTCCAGTGGACTGCTCGCAGCCTGATCACGGGCAGCAGTACAGTACAATCATCCTCCCAGATCCCTGGTGGTCCAGTGGACCGCTCACAGCCCGATCGCTGGCATATGTAGAACAATAAATAGTCCTATAACCCTGGTGGTCCAGTGGACCGCTAGCAGCCCGATCGTGGGCATATGTAGAAGAATTAACAGTCCTATATCCCTGGTGGTCCAGTGGACCGCTCACAGCCCGATTGCGGGCATCAGTAATAAATAATGACACCAATCAGCCCTGGTAGTCAGTGGTACCCCCTCCCTCCGCCCACTGGGCCCCACCACCTCCTCCCCTGTCAACAGTAGGTGGCAGCTCCCCACCCGCTTGCCGGCCCCTGCCGCTCAACCGACTCCGTACAGTAGGGCTGTACGCCCATTGGTCCACAGTGCGAGCCAATGGGTGTGCAGCCCATACCGTACTACACAGTCCAGATATGTGAATGGATCCATTCACATAACTGGACTGTGTAGTACGATACGGGCTGCATGCCCATTGGCTCATGCTGTGGAGCAATGGGCATACAGCCCCACCGTGCATGGAGTCAGTCAGTGGGCAGTGGGTGGCAAGTGGGTGCGGAGCTGCCACCCGCCATTGATCGGGTGGGGAGAGGCGGTGGGGCTCAGTGGGCGGGGGAGGGGGGTACCTGGACCACCAGGCTTGGATTGGTGTGTCATTATTTATTACTGACGCCCACGATTGGGCTGTGTGGGCAGTCAACTGGACCACCAGGGATATAGGACTATTAGGTTTTCTACATATGCCCACGATCGGGCTGCGAGTAGTCCACTCCAGGAGGGTGCAGACAACTGTCACAAGGGAGGCCCTCAGGAAGGAGGCAGAGGGCACCACAGGGAAAGGAAGCAGCTCCTGGTGGGGGACTCAATCATTAGGGGGATAGAACTGTGGGGAGCATGGAAAACTGAAGTAAGGTGCCTGCCTGGTGCCATGGCTTGGAGGGACAGGAAGCGCATCCTTAGGATCACGAGAACAGTTGCACGGGACTCTGAGCTGGACATCATTGTCCACCTAGGGACAAATGACTTGGCTCATCATGAGATTAGAGCAGTGCAAAGGACTTTGTAGAGTTGGGGAGGGGCTTAAGACAAGTAGCACACACAGTATCCTTCTCAGAGGTGCTGCCTGTCAGTGGCATGAGTGAGGCGAGGTACTTTGCACCATGCAGTTTAACAAATGGTTGAAAAAATGGTGTGGAGCACAGGGTTTGGCTTCATTGGGGACTGGGGTTCCACCTGAGGACACCAGCCTATACTGGCAGGATGGTCTGCATCTGTCCAGGAAGGAACAAGTCTTTTGGGCAATCGGTTTAAATGCTTCATTGGCAAGCCTTTAAACTAGTCAAGGGGAGGCACTGATAAGCAGAAGGAAAATCCCAGCCTCCCTACAAAACAGGGTACTAAATGAGAAAAGACCAAGGCAGAAAGGTCAGTGGGGGTTGCTGCTACAGAAGGTAAAGCCATCAAAAAATGGAGAGCAATGAGTACCAACGCCCGTAGTCTGGGTAACAAGCTTCCTGAATTAGTGGCCTTGATGGAGGAGGAAGATCTGGATATCGTGGCAGTCACAGAAACATGGTACACACAGAACCATGACTGGGACATAAACATACCAGGATACACTATTTGCAGGAGGGACAGGGAGGGTAAAAGACGAGGAGGAGTAACTCTCTACATAAGAGAAGAAATCAAAGCAACAGAACAAAAGGGTAAACAGGGAGGAGAAGAAGCACTGTGGGTCAATTTGGAGGCAGGCAATGGCACCACAATCCGCACAGGGGTTGTATACAGACCCCCCTCTCAGGGGGAGGAAATGGACAAGGAAATGATAGAAAGTATACTTAGAATGGCAGATAAAGGGGAGATATTGCTGATGGGTGATCTGAATATGCCAGATGTTAACTGGAGTGCAGTTGCAGCAGCCACTTCTAAGAGTGGGGTTATTCTAGATGCCCTACAGGGGGCATGCCTTAGACAACTAGTATTGGAGCCCACTTGAGAGGGAGCAATCTTAGACCTGGTTCTCTCAAATGGAGATGAAGAGAGGATCACAGATGTAGAAGTGGGTAGCCATCTGGGAACTAGCGACCATCGAACAGTATGGTTCACAATAAACACAGCAATAGAGTCAAGCCATACAAAGACAAAGGTACTGGATTTTAGGTGGGCTGACTTTGCCAAAATGGGTGAGTGCCTAAGGAATGCACTAGCAAATGGGCAGGAAGGAGGGGTAGAAGAACAATGGGGAATAATAAAAACTGCCATCACAGAGGTAACAAGCCTTTGTGTAAAGCAAATAAACAAAACGAAACGAGGTATAAAACCACTATGGTTCTCAAAGGAAGTGGCAGTGAAGGTTCAAGAGAAAAAGAAAGCATTCAGGAAGTACAAGGAATCACAGAAGGAACTGGACAGAGAACTGTATCAGTTAAAGCAAAAGGAAGCTGGAAAGGCAGTCAGAACAGCAAAGGCCCAAACCGAGGAAAAGATAGCCAACTCAGTTAAGAAGGGGGATAAAACCCTTTTATAGGTACATCAGGAGCGAAGGAAGACCAAAGGAGGGATAGTGAGGCTTAATAAAGGGAGGGAGGGTGGGTAGAGGGTGACTGTGAAAAGGCAGAGATACTAAACAAATATTTTTGCTCAGTATTTACAAAGGAAGAGGGGGAGGTACCTAAAACAAACAGTAGAAACACTCTGGATACAGAAGTTGATACCGCCCATTTACAGAAGAAAGGGTTCTGAAAGAGCTCTTAAAACTGAAGGTGGACAAAGCAATGGGACCTGATGGGATTCATCCCAGAATTCTAAAAGAACTAAGGGTAGAACTAGTGACACCACTGACTACCCTCTTTAACAAATCATGGGAAGATGGGGTGGTACCTGAGGACTGGAGGAGGGCAGATGTGATTCCCCTTCACAAAAGTGGGAGCAAGGCAGAAGCAGGAAACTACAGACCTGTTAGTTTAACCTCAGTGGTAGGGAAAATGATGGAATCACTTCTGAAGGAAAGAATTGTTGCGTATCTAGAGGTCAGAGGGCACAGGACCCAAGGCAGCATGGATTCACAGCAGGAAGGTCATGCCAGACAAATCTGATAGATTTCTTTGACTGGGTGACCAAAGTAGTTGATCAGGGAGGGCTGTGACATGGCCTACCTAGACTTTAGCAAGGCATTTGACACAGTCCCACACAAAAGATTAATATACAAGTTAGCCAGCCTGGGAGTGGGTCCCAAGATGACAGCCTGGGTAAAGAATTGGCTGGAGAATAGGACACAGAGAGTAATAGTAAATGGAGTCCACTCTGAAAAAAGGGGGGTTAGCAGTGGGGTACCGCAGGGTTCAGTATTAGGACCGATCCTCTTAAATGTCTTTATAAGCAACATTGCAGAGGGACTGGAAGGAAAAGTATGTCTCTTTGCAGATGACACAAAGATCTGCAACAGAGTTGATGCACAGGGTGGGGTGGAAAGGATGAGAAGGGACTTGGCAAGGTTAGAGGAATGGTCAAATGTATGGCAGCTTAGATTCAATGCTAAGAAGTGCAAGGTAATGCACCTGGGAAACAAAAACCCAGGGGAAGAGTACATAATGGGGGTGAGATACTAACAACAACAAAATGGAAAGGGACCTGGGGGTAGTCATATCAGAAGATCTAAAGGTGGGCAAGCAATGTGAGAGGGCAGCAAGGAGGGTGGGGGATACTGGGATGCATAGGGAGGCATCACCAGTAGAAAACAAGAGTTATTATCCTCTGTACAGACAGCTGGTGAGACCACATCTGAGTACTGTGTGCAGTTCTGGAGACCCAATCTCACAAAGACATAGACAGGATGGAAGCTGTCCAGAGGAGGGCAACTAAAATGGTGCAGGGTCTGCACCGGAAGACATATGAAGAGAGACTTAAGGAGCTTAATATGTATAGCCTCGACGAACGGAGGGAGAGGGGGGACATGATAGATCTTTCAAGTACCTCAAGGGAATCAACAAAGTCCAAGAGGGTGGCATCTTTCAAAAAAAGAGGTGTGCAAGAACAAGGGGGCACAATTTGAAGATAGAAGGGGGGGCGGCTCAGAGGTAATTTAAGGAAGTATTTTTTCACAGAGAGGGTTGTGGATGCATGGAACAGCCTTCCAGAGGAGGTTGTGGAGTCAAAAACAGTGGTGGAATTCAAGCATGCATGGGACAGTCATAAGGCAATTCTAGGGGGTGAGAGTAGGAAGAAGTAGGCTGCTGGTTAACTAGGATCTGCAGCTTATCCATCAGGTAGGGAAATGGGCAGACTGGGTGGGCCAAGCGGTCCTTATCTGCCATCAAATTCTATGTTTCTATGTTTCTATGACCACCAGGGATATGGGACTATTAGTTTTCTACATACGCCCACAATCAGGCGTGGGGGGCACCACCACAAAGGTGCCGCCGGAGCTCATAGGTGGCAGCTTCCGTGTTGTACCCTGCAAAACGGCAGCTCACCTGTGGGTAGCCAGCTGTTACTCCTTTTTTTTTTTGGGGCTCACCTGTGTGCAGCGCACATAGGGGTTGCATATGCATGGGCTCAGCACATCCTGGGCTGAATATCGGGATGTGCGGAGTATGCATGGGCATGCCCCCCCTACCTGCGCTGCATACATTACTGATGCACTCCGGTGCATCAGGATTTGTGCCAGGCTCAATCCACCTTTGAATATCGCGCTGGGGCGCATCAGTAGGTTGCACATGGTGCAACTGTGTTGCGCCATGTGCAACCCTTCTGAATATCCCGCCCACAGTGTTTCAGCTGTCAGATTACATTTAATTAATTACTTGTGTGGCACCACTGTACAGCAGGTAGAATAGGGGGATGGGGTGGGTTATATCACTGACAAGTACAGCACAGTGGAGCATGGAACTCCTGTTTCACAGCACATCAGTGACAGCAAGGTATCATACAAATAGTGTCCAGGTTATAAGGCAGCATGCCCAGCTGACTCTAGGCTGACTCCTGGCAGACTCCTAAAGCTACCCTTAGCTCTTGGCCCTTTGCGTGAGGACCGCTAGGGGAATAACCTTATGAAGGAAGAGGCAATCCTCCGATTGGTTGGCAGGGCTGAAGGGAGCAGGGCTAACTGGCTAACTGCCATTGATGATCAGTCCCGGTCCAGTGTGCTGTTGAGCTTGAGATTGGCGGTCAGTACGGGGGAGAGTCTCTGAGTTGAAGAAGTGACTCTTTCCAACCCCTGTGTGCAAGCAGACCAAGATATGAGAGCTGGCAGGCAGTTAAGGGGCTCACACAATAGCCTGGATCTCCCGGTGGATTCAAACAGTGTGCGCCTCTTCTGGTCTTGCTCCGGTTGGTTGGCAGGGCTGGAAGGGGTGGGGCTAACTGCCACTGATGATCAGTCCAGGTCCAGTGTGCTGTTGAGCTTGAGATTGGTGGTTGGTGGGGAGAAGAGTCACTGAGGTGAAGAAGTGACTCTCTCCAACCCCTGTGTGCAAGCAGTCGAACATCTGTGTGGGTTGAAGAGCTGGCAGGCAGTTAAGGAGCTCAAACAATAGTCTAGAGCTCCCAATGGAATCAAACAGTGTACACCTCTTCTGGCAATGCTCCAGTTGGCTAGCAGGGCTGTTTATTTGTCTTAGTGTGTCCCTTATTATTTGATCATTGATGTGTTTCTGTTTATATTTTGCATTTAAAAACAACAGCGTTTCAACATTTAGTTTTTTTTCTAGCAAAGTGTCTTTTTCTGTGTTTACTCATTCTATTATGTCTGAACTTTTGGAATCATTAGTGAGCCACTTGCTGTATCAGGATGCTCTATAGGACAAGTAACAAACAAAAAAGTCATATAGTTTCAGTCTGTCTCTGTCTTTAGACCTATTTAATGTATTGTATGCTTGTTTTAGCCATTTCAAAGTACATATACATTTGTTTATTAGATTTTGTAATGACAGGAACCAACTTTTTATACTGTAGTTAGTAACATTAGGTAGTATAGTAACTTTGAAAGCACTGTAATTTTGATAGAGTATATTCCCACCCCTACCCCCAAATTAATCGCCAGTTTGTTCTGACACTCTGTATCTTTGTCTGCAATACTCTTCAGGTTTTCAAGGTTTTCTTTTGCAAATGTCTTGTATGACTTGTTGAGTTTAATTCCTAGATATTGTATTTCTACCTTGGACCAGGAAAATCCTGTATTTGGAGAGTGATTCTTCACATTGAAGTTGCTTAAGGCTAAGTTCAGATTTATTTTTGTTGATTTTATACCTGGAGACGATCCCAAATTATTGCAGTATGTACATTATCTTAGGTATTGTGTGTAGTGGATTAGAATGCCATCTACATAAGCAGAGCAAATACATTCTTTCTCTTTTTTGTTGATCTATTTTTATTTCTTGTTCTAGTGAGATCATTTGGATGAGTGGCTTCAGTGGTAGGATGAACAGGCTAGGAAAGAGGGGACAACCGTGTTTTGTACCGCTTCTGATTTCAATGGTGGTAGGAAACAGTCTTAAACCTCTTGATGCTCTCCGGTTGTCGTTTTAGTGTCTACCAAAGGTCCTGATGTTTTTTCCTCAATTTTTGCTGAATTACTTATCTAATTTTGTTGTCTTTGTAACTACCCTGAATCCCTCTCTCCTCAACAGTTGCTGTCATCTCTCCTCATATTGCCCGGACATTTTATGGCATCAATAACACCATTGCAGGCCGTTCAGATGAATAGCATGGAATGGGGTTACTGATGACATAGAATGTGCTAGAAATATGAAAAGAAAGAGCAGCAGCAACTGGTGAGTAGAGTATAACTATGTAGATCTGAGGGTACCCCAAAGCTAGAGTATTTCTTTATCAAAAATTGGCCAATGCACATCAGAATACATAACTGGCATGGAAAGGAAGGGCAGTTAACTATGTAAAAATATTTTCCTATCGCCTTTAGAGAAAAACTGCACCCTCATACCTTCTGAATGTTGTTTGTTTCCATGTCAGCAGACAGCTCTTTTCATGCACTTGTTAAAGGTGTGAGCAACTGCCTTACTCATTTTCACAATTCATGCTAGGCCCTGTTACTCTCCTGGGAGGCTCAATTTCATGGTTGTTTAAATCTCATTGTTCCTGAGAGCAGCATTAGCATATGAGAATATGATGCGTATTCAACCTTTCAACTCCCCAGTATGCCTGTTTGCTTAATTAGTCTTAAAAGAAACAAGCGACAAGAAAGTGTGAAATACTTGATTTACCTTTAGTGAGCTTTGCAAACTATCTGAGTTATAATGCAGGTGTTTTTCCCTTTAAACTCCATTCAGTTAATGAGTTTCAGAGAGTTTTTGCAGGGCATTTGTTCTTTCAGCATAGAGATACATGATATAAATGGTTGATCTGACATCATATTCTCGTATGCTAATGCAGTTCTCATGGACAATGAGATTTCAACAACAATGAAATAAAGACCCCCAGAGCAATCACAGAAGGCTCCCAAGAGCAGTGGAAACAAACTAAAACTAACATATATAGCCCTAGTAACAGCTATAGAAAAGGAGCTTTCTGTTGACATGGGAACAAAATTTAAATGATATGAGAGTGTAGTTTTTCTTTAAAATAAAGTACGCTTTATTGCTTGCTCCTTGTTCTTGTACACCTTCTCTTCTAAAACATACTCCCCTCCTGTACTTTATTTACCCCCATGAGGAATTTATAGGTCTCTATCATGTCCCTCTATTCTCTCCTCTCTTCCAGGGTGTACATACCAGTATTGAGATCCCTCAGTCTCTCCTCATGGAGCTTATGATGCAGTCCCTTCAGCATTTTAATCTACATAAGAAGGTACAAGGGCAGTAGCAATGGAGTATCAGGGGTTTGATGGAAGAGGTAGCAATGGAGTATCAGGGGTTTGATGGAAGAGGTAGCAATGGAGTATCAGGGGTTTGATGGAAGAGGTAGCAATGGAGTATCAGGGGTTTGATGGAAGAGGTAGCAATGGAGTATCAGGGGTTTGATGGAAGAGGTAGCAATGGAGTATCAGGGGTTTGATGGAAGAGGGTATGCCTAAATGTCAGGAGCCTGGCTAATAACATCAGTGAGCTCCAGGTGCTGATGGCAAGCACTGAGGTGGACTAATGGCTACCACAGGAATGTAGGCTTTGGAAAGGAATGACTGGGACCTGACAGTCCTTGAAGCAGTCCTTATCTGTCGTCAAATTCTATGTTTCTATATCAGGTAGGGAAATGGGCAGACAAGATGGGCCAAGTGGTCGTTATCTGCCATCAAATTCTATGTTTCTATGCTTAGGAGAGATACCGGAACAGGTAGAGGGGAGGAGTAGCCATTTTTGTCAAATAGGGCATTAAAATGGTAGAAGATGGGTGAATAAGGGGTATTAATGGAGAGACTGAGTCATTGTGGGGAAGGATATCACCAGCAGAAAGAGACAGGTGGCATTACTGCTGTATAGATCACTGGTGGGACCTCACCTAGAGTAATGTGTCCAGTTCGGGGGGCCACATTTCTGGTATGGCATAGACAGAGTAGATGCGGTCCAGCGCAGGGCAACCACAATTGTGCAAGGCCTGTGTGACAGGGTTAGTCCCTGCCACTAAATAAAAGTACCCATCCTTTATATCTTTCTCTGGCTGCAACCACTTTCTTCCCCCCTTCTAAGGCTACCCCTGTATTTTCTGTATGGAGGCAGGCCACCTCCTTACACAGTCCCCCCTCCTCCCCATCTCTGTTACCCTCTGCATGTTTTATTTCTCTTTTTCATTGAGTACTCTTAAATATCAAGTTATTGAAATAACAGATTAACTGCCTGCAGTAATGGGTAAATACAGACTCCATTTCCCTGAAATATTTGTTTGATTCAAGTATTATTTACTGGTTCTGTTCAAGAAAAGGACAGAATAATATTAATTTGCAGTCTGGAAAATAGACAGGAGACTGTATGTTATAGATTATCATTTGAGAATCTTACTAAGAGAAAGAGGGTTTGCTTTTGTTTGAACAGGGTTTCTGTGGTAAGCACACTTCCTGCTGCAAGCATTTACCCTGCAGTACAGAATGCTGTTTTATTTTAGTTCTGCTGCACTGAGACTTGTTTCTTCTGTGTATCAGCTGCATTCTTACCAGGACTATAGGAAAAGCAAAGCTTGTCCCCTGTTCTGAAGAGCTCTTGAAAAAAAAAGAACAAAATACAATTTAAATTTGAGTTAAATGTCCCTTCATTTAAAACAAACATTATGGTAGACCTGAAAAGAGGTTATGTACAGAATTCCCACAAGAAGGTATTAGAGAAAGAAATGTACAGATAAGGAGGTTACCTGAACTCTCCTGGAAACAAAAAGGGAAGATCTGTTCTCTGAGAAAGCCTGCTGCAGTCCGACTATTCCTTTAGGGGATCAGTGGCCCCTAAGTGGCCCACATTTATAACAAGAACCTGTCAATCATTGTCTGGAGAACATTCTATGGCAGGGTAACATTTTACCAAAGAGTACTTTTAAGAGATAACCCTTAAAACAGGTTATTTGTATCAAGTAATACACTAAGGAATATGTACAAAATTGTTTTAGAAGCTATTCAAAGATATTTTATTTTGATGATGCTGTGTCACCTGATTCAGGTAGGCGGGTATATAAATCCTTTCTGAACAGGTGCTTGCTAGATAGGGTCAGTATCTTCTGACCAGTGGAGAGAAGGTTCCTGCTGTGAGGCTTATACTTGTTTTTTCTTTGTAGTAACAAAGTTATTTTTTTGTTAATTTCTTTTTGAAGTTTGTTATTCTTTGATGGTGCAAAAGAAAAGCTTACGAAGATTAATAAACATCCCACAAGCCAACGTGGGTTGTACCTTAATTACTGAGTCCTGTGTCCATCTGTAGAACCCACACCATAACAGTCTGCATCACAAGTCCTATGAGGAGAGACTGAAGGACCTCAATATGTACACTGTGGAGGAAAGGAGGGAGGGGGTGATATGACAGAAACTTTCAAATACCTCACGGGTATAAATAAGGTTAAAGAGGGAAGCATTTTTCAGAGGAAAAGATGCTTTAGAACAAGATAGAACACGGGAGCATGTTTTGAAGCTGGAGAGGGAGGCTCAGGACAGATTGCAGAAGCACTTCATCACAGAAAGAGTGGTGGATGCCTGGAACAGCCTCCCAGCAGAGGTGGTGGGGGCACAAATGGTAACAGGCTTCAAGAATGCATGGGATGGGCATAGGGGAACCTTAGTGGCAGGAAAATGGGGGAGATGTAGAGCTAGAGATCAGGTAGGGTCTGTGGTGTTATAGTAGGTAGGGTCAATGGGCAGACTAGATGGGCCAAGCACTCCTTATCTGCCATTAGTATCTATGTTTCTTTGGGTGCAACGCATGGCAGCCTCAGACAAGAAACTGTGCTTGGGGGTGATCTGTAGACCTCCAGAGCAAGGGGAAGAGAGAGAGAGAGAAGGAGCTCAGGAATGAACTCAAAAGAGGAGTGGCAGAGGAGGAAGATATGGTGGTGGGTGATCAGAACCCGTCAGATATTAATTGGGATATTCCAGTGGTCAGGAGCACCAGAGGGCAGGCCTTGCTGGATGCCTTCCAGGACTGTTTGCCAGTAGAGCTAGTTAAGGAACCCAGCAGGCAGACTGCCATTCTTGATGCGGTGCTCACCAACTTGAAGGTGATAAGGGCTGTGAGACTGGAGGTGCCACCGGGGAACAGCGACCAGCAACCATAACTCTGTTTGGTTTGAAATTGCCCTTGCGTCTGGAAAACCCCAACTGAGAGCTGATGTCCTGGATTTCAGAAGGGCAGACTTCAACAGGCTGAGGGAGCTGGTCTGGGAAAAATTAGTCAGGGTGGAGAACATGAGGTGGGGAGGGGGGGCTATTAAGGGCCTCAAGACATCTAAATTATGCATGAGGACAGTAACCAAAAACAGCAGGTTCAAGAGATCATCATGGTTCACGGCAAGAGTCCAGGAAGTGGTGAGGACAAAGAAAAATACCTTCTACAAGTATATAGAAAGGCAGGGAGAAGGAAGAATGGGGAAAATACATACTGAGAAACAAGCATTTGTCAATGCCAAATGTTTGCTTACTGATATTATCATTGGATGTGCAGGAGTTAGACAGATGCAGGATAGGAATGGCAGTGAAGTATTGAACTCACGCCAACCCCAGCTTCACCCTGCAGAGATGGACAGGCATTGGGGTGTGCCTTTGGGTAGTCGCTCATAACGCTCATGGCATTTCACCTCACCCTATCCTGTAGACACCGACAAGTGTTGAGGTGTGCCTTGGAGTGTTCAGCTTTACAGTCACCCCATTTCATAAGGACATACACTGAAATGGGTGCAGTATAGGAGAACGGAGTGAACTCTGGGGCTGAAGAGTCCAAGGCACACCTCAATGCCTGTCACTGCCTTCAGGGTAGGGGTGGGGGTGGAATGGCATGAGCATTACTGCCAGCAATCAAAGGCACACCCCTGACACCTGTCAGTCTGTACAGGGTGGGACGTTATGTTTAAAAACCCTAACGCCCCGGGCGTTTGTTGGTAGTTGCACTACAAATTTTCAACATGGCCTTTTTGTGACCCCCACCTCATGAAAGCATTTGGGACCTGGCACTGTGATTTTGTTAATCTGTCCTGAATGTTGATTTCCCGCAGCGCCCACACCATTCTGCGCCAGGTGTGTGAAAACACAGTTTGGGCAGGATGTGAAAAATGACAGCTGTACCATTCATAGGGAGATGTGAAGAGATGGCAATGTTGAAAATCTGGAGTGAAAATATTAAAAATGTTCGAACTTAAGAGCTTACGTGGAAACTGCAAAATACATGCTCGTAACACAGTCATTTGGTGGAATTATTTCACCAAATTTTCAACATAGGCATTTTGTGACCTCTGCTCATGAACAGTGTCACTATGATTTTCTTAATCTGTCCGAATGTTGATTTCCCACAGCAACGCATGCATTGTGCACCAGATGTGCAAAACACATTTTGGGCAGGATGTAAAAAAATTACAGCTGTACTGTTCATAAGGAGGTGTGCAAAATTGACAATGCTGAAAATCTTGAGTGAAAATATTACAAATTCTTGAAGTTACAAGTGTGCATGGAAACTGCACAACGCATGCTCATAACATAGTCATTTTATGGACTTTTGTCACCAAATTTTCAACATAAGCATTTTGGGACCTCTGCTCATGAACAGTGTCACTGTGATTTTCTTAATCTGTCCTGAACACTGATTTCCCACAGCGACTGCTCTATTGTGCGCAGGAAGTGTGAAAACACATTTTGCCAGGATGTGAAAACTGACAGCTGTACTGTACATAAGGAGGTGTGAAAAAATCCAATGCTGAAAATCTGGAGTGAAAATATTACAAATTCGTGAAGTTATGAGTGTGCATGGAAACTGCGCAACACACGCTCATAACACAGTAATTTTGTGGAATTTTTCCACCAAATTTGCAACATAGGCTTTTTGGGAGCCCATGTCATGAACAGTGACACTGTCATTTCATTAATCTGTCCCAAAAGGTAATTCCGCGCAGTGACCGCAAAATCACCTTTCTGGACCGAATAGCCAGATGTCAGTCACTGAATTCATGATGTGGGGTCCCAAGAACCCCATGTTGAATTTTTGGTGTCAGAATTCACAAAAATGGCTGAGATATCCACCTAAGTTGACCCCTCCCCCATTTATGCTGCTATACAGCTTACCAGCATTTCTTCAGTTTGCGGTCGGCTTTGAAGAGGTCAGAAATGTTCCCGCTCCACCGAAGATCATTGCGCCAGACTCCAGAGGTAAGTATGGGGTGAGGAAGGGTTGGGGGAAGTCAGGTGCACAGAGGATGGGTGCAGGTTGGGGAAGGGGGCACCAGAGACAATGAGGGACAGTTTTCTGTTTTTACAGGGTTTTAAAAAAAAAGACCTCGTGTGATGGTTTTTCTATTACAGGGACATTGGGGTGTTTGTTGGGTGGGGCTGCAGCCAATAGGGATTAGGCACCCTGTTGGCACATACAGAGTGTTTGGGGGGGTGCATGATCCGAGAGGGATTGGGCACACCTCTCGGCACACAACAAATTGTGGGGGCATTATGCCAATGGGGATTGGGCTCCCCCGTCGGCAAATGAACTTGGGAGGGGCATGCTGACAGGGGGATTGGGCACCCCGTCAACTTTCATGGGGACTGTGAGAGGGAGCCAGTGACAGACGCACCATGTTTTTTGAAATGGGACACCAGACAAGGCAAGCTGTGATTCACCGATGGAATCAGGGACCACCCAAGCAGCAAAAACAGCTGATTGTTAAATGACTGGGTGCTCCCTGATTGCAGCAGTGAGTTTCTTTCAAGTTGGTGGCGTGCTACAATACTGCTGTCATAGACAGCGTGCTCATCTATTGGCGCCACAGAGACTAGCCCCAAAATGGACTGCTGGCATTGGCCACAACACTGACGTACCTCCACAACTCGCTACTACAGCAAGCTGCTGCAATATATTTCTTGAGCATGCACGCAAGCAAACATAATGAGGCAAACAGGGCAGCTAAGGAGACAAAATCAGACACACAGCTGTGTATTACAGAGGGGGTAAAGAGTAGAGAAAAACAGTTCTTCTGCTATATTAGGGAAGAAAGAAGGGGGAAATCATAAGATTAGCAGAGGGTGGTAGGGTGATGGAGGAGGATGGGCAAAAGGCCACTATCCTTAATAATTACTTTAGCTCAGCTTTTCACTAAGGAGAACAGTGGGCCCTTGCCAGATAGTGCCATCAAAGTGGCCACTAAGGGGTCCCAGAGATGAGGGTGTCATTATTTATAAGCAAAGGATCCAGAACGGGCTGGCAGCACTAAAAATAGATAAGGACCCTGGGACCAGATAAGCTGCATCTGAGATTACTCTGAGAGATGGCAGCAGAACTGGCTGAATCCCTGGTAGTTCTGTTCAATGACTCTCTAAAGATGTAGGTAGTTCCAAAGAATTGGAGGATGGTGGACCTAGTTTCACTCCATGGGGATAGGGATGGGAAGGAACATGCGGAGAACTACAGGTCTTTCAGTCTTACCTCTATTGTAGGGAAGCTGATGGAGTCATTGGTCAAAGAGGACCTTGTGGACTACTTGGAAAGCAGTGGGCTTCTGGAAAGTAAACAGCAACCATTCATGACAGAGAGGTCTTTTCAGACTAACCTGATAGTTTTCTTTGACTGGGTGACAAGGGAATAGGAGCCATGCTGTGGATTTGCTCTGTTTTGACTTCAGCAAGACTTTCAACTCAATGCCTCACAGACACTTGCTGTAGAACATGGAGGATCTGGGTGCAGCTAAGGTCATAGTAAAGTGGATAGGTAACTGGCTAAAGGGAAGGTAGCAGAGGGTTGTAGCCAATGGGGTTAAGTCTGCAGAGAGGGAGATCACAAATGGGGTGCCACAGGATCTCTTCTGGGACCGGTCTTCTTCAGTATGTTCATCAGTGACATTGGTAAGGGGTTGATACCAGTCCATTAAAAGAAGAAAGAGTACTGAAAGAACTTCTAAAACTCAAGGTGGACAAAGCAATGGGGCCTGACAGGATTCACCCTAGAATCCTAAAAGAGCTAAGGGAGGACCTAGTGACACCACTAACCACACTTTTTAACAAATCATGGGAAGATGGGGTGGTACCTGAGGATTGGAGGAGGGCAGATGTGATTCCTCTTCATAAAAGTGGGAGCAAGGCAGAAGCAGGAAACTACAGACCTGTTAGTTTGACCTCAGTGGTAGGGAAAATGATGGAATCACTTCTGAAAGAAAGAATTGTTGAGTACCTAGAGGCCAGCGGGGCACTGGACCCAAAGCAGCATGGATTCACAGCAGGAAGGTCATGTCAGACAAATCCAGTCGATTTCTTTTACTGGGTGACCAAAGTAATAGACCAGGGAGGGGGCTGTGGATATGGCCTACCAAGACTTTAGCAAGGCATTTGACACGGTCTCGCACAAAAGATTAATAATCAAGTTAGCCAGCCTGGGAGTGGGTCCCAGGGTGGTTGCCTGGGTAGAAAACTGGCTGCACAACAGGACACAGAAGGTAATAGCAAATGGAACACATTCTGAAGAAAGGGGGATTACTAGTGGAGTACCTCAGGGCTCAGTACTGGGTCCAGTCCTTTATAGGTGACATTGCAGAGGGTCTGGAAGGAAAGGTATGCCTCTTTGTGGATGACACAAAGATCTGTAACAGAGCTGATACACAAGGGGGGAGTAGAAAGGATGAGAAGGGGACTTGGCAAGGTTGGAGGAATGGTCAGACATATGGCAACTTAGAGTCAATGCAAAGAAGTGCAAAGTAATGCACCTGGGAAATAAAAATCCAGGAGAAGAGTACACAATAGCAGGGGAGGTACTAACAACAACAATAATGGAAAGAGATCTGGGTGTAGTCATATCAGATGACCTAAAGGTGGGTATGCAATGTGAGAAGTCCATAGGGAAAGCCAGAGGGATACTGGGATGCATAGGGAGAGGCATCACAAGTAGAAAAAGGGAAGTGGTTATCCTCTATACAGACAGTTGGTGAGACCCCATCTGGAGTACTGCGTGCAGTTTTGAGACCCTCATCTACGCAAGGACATAGACAGGATGGAAGCAGTCCAGAGGAGGGCACCAAAATGGTGCAGGGTCTACATCAGAAACCATATGAAAAGAGACTGAGAGAGCTTAATATGTATACCCTTGATGAAAAGAGGGACCAGGGGGACATGATAGAAACTTTTAAGTACCTCAAGGGAATCAACAAAGTCCAGGAGGGTAGCATCTTTCAGAAAAAGAGATGCGTAAGAACAAGGGGGCACAATTTAAAGTTAGAGGGGGGACGGCTCCGGGGTAATGTGAGGAAATTCTTTTTCATGGAGAGAGTGGTGGACGCATGGAACCGCCTTCCTGGAGAGGTTGTGGGGTCTAAAATAGTGGAGGAATTCAAACATGCATGGGACAGACATAAGGCAATTATAGTGGGGGGTTACAGGAAATAGGCTGTTGGTTAACTAGAATCTGCAGCTTATCCAGTAGGTAGGGAAATGGGCAGACTGGGTGGGCCAAGTGGTCCTTATCTGCCGTCAAAGTCTATGTTCTATGTTTCTATCCGGGGCAGGCTGTGTCTCTTCACATGTAACCCCTAGATGGCGCTATCCCAGGGGCTACTACCCCTGCCTGATTTGCCACTAACAGGTTGAGGGGCCTGGATCCAATGGCGGGTGCCTCCACCCAGAGGTCAGGGTTTGCAATAGTTAAACAATCTCGGTCACAGCCCTCTGGGACACTGCAACCCCCCTTTCTTCCCACTAGTGGCCCACACAATATATCAGAATTACCTTCACAGTATACACTTACCCCCAGGACTGGTTCCGGCACTGGGACCTCCTGTGAAATGAGATACAGTGCAACAATCACAGTACAGTACTTTAACATAGACAAATACCTCAGATATAACTTTGCTGAAACAAGCAGCTCTGATTTATTTAGGGGATATAACAAGGACAGGGAAATCAGGTTAATTAGCTTATCACTCTAATAATCTACCTATGGCTCTGTGCACAGGCCTATCCTATCAGTTACTGTCCCTGGGTACCCAAGCCCTAGTGGCTAGTCCAAACCGTGGCAGCTGGTAGGGGCCCTTTCACACAGAGAAAGGAGAATTAAACAGTCAGCAGTACAGTAATTCCATTTGGATTTAATGGGCAATTCAACAGGAGCAACCCTGAATTAGTACTCACGACCTCCAAATAAGATAGGGTCCTTCAATGTCAGCAGGGCTCACTTGAGGTACACAAACCTCTTCACATCCAATAAAAGAAAGCACTATACCAGGCAGGCTGCATCTGTATCCCGATCGCAATTACTGCACAATACCCGGAGAACACACAGCAGATTCAGTTCCTGACAGACCGAGTGCAATTTTCAGCAATTCTTCCAGTCTTCTACAGGGTGAGCCTGGTTTCTACTCTTCAGAGATCCTTTGATTCTTTTCACAGGACGGATTCGGTCCTAACAAGCTGCAGACCGAACTCTGGCCTTACACACGCTTTTTTGACTAAAACTGCACACTGAAAAGCACAGGGCTCCTTCCTTCTTCACTGCCAAAGCTCAACTGAAATTCCAACCGACAAAACGGGCACTTCCTTTGAGTTCCTCCCAGTTCTTGACTGGATTGGCTGTCACTCACAATAGACTGCTGCTGTGGTCCAAAAAGGCACTGAAGTCTAACTACATCTCCCAGAGTCACTGCCCATACAATCCTCTTGTGGCTGGCTCAGATTATGAGTCCAAGTTCTGATTCGTCCAGGCACCATTTTAGAGCTAGCTTACCCCACACTGATTGGTCCAGTTCAGCAGTTCAAAACTAGAATGGGGAACTAGCAGACACAGTTCTGACTGCAAAGAAAGCAGGTTAGACAAACTGTAATTTCATTATTACTCTAAATAATTTCTGGCAAACAGTTACATCTTTCAGATAGGTTCCTTTGCACCCTAGTGACTGCAAAATGAAGTGAATTGGCAGCAGCTCGAGTGGTACTCAGAGAAGCACACAGTCCCCCCATATAAACTAATTATGTCTGCAAGCAGACAGCTCTTAAAGAGACAGTACCAGAGGCTCTAAAAACACTCACTGATAAATGGCTTAAATGCCAAACACCATTCAGGCTTGGAGCATTCAAGCAAGCTCCTGGAAGTCTTTTGGGAACCCCCATTTGCAGGGGGGTTACACACAGATGACACTAAGCACTGTGAGAGGGTGGATAGCGATGAGGGAATCAGGGAAATGTAGAGCGACATGTGAAAGCTGGAGGGTGATCTAAGGTTTGGTAGGCAAAATTCAATGCCAAAAAGTGCAGGGTAATGCACCTTGGGAACATGAGCCCTAGGACAGATTACTGGATGTGTGGGGTGAGACTTAACACTACAGCTGAGGAATGGGACTTTGAATATATATATCTGAGTCACCCATATTATGGGATACTGTTGCAGTTTGCAGCAGAAGATGGGAGAGGAGTGGGAAAAGTATGGGGAGGACTAAGACACTGGAGGTACAGTAGATCCCAGGGCTAAGCAGGGAATTCAGGCAGTTTTGTCTACATTTCTGTTTCTATTTTAGTTGCCCTCCTCTGGACAGCCTCCACCCTGTCTACTGTATGTCCTTCCTGAGATGTGGTCTCCAGAACTGAACACAGTACTCCAGTTGGGGTCTCACCTGTGACCGATGCAGTGGCAACACCACCTCTCTACTTCTTCTGGTGATACCCCTCCCTATGCACCACAGCACCCCACTGGCCCTGCCTACTACCTTGTTGCACTGTCTCACCACCTCGAGGTATTAGAAATGATTACCCCAAGGTCCCTTTCCCTTTTAGTGACTGTAAATACCTTATCCCCCATTTTATACACTGCCTCTGGGTTTCTGTGCCTTAGGTTCCTTAGGTGCAAGATTTTGTGCTTCTTTGCATTGAAACCCAGCTGCCATATCCTTGACCACTCCCCAAGTTTTCTCAGGTCTCTACTTATTCTGATGTCATCTACAAAGAGGCATACCTTCCCTTCCAGCTCTTCTGCAATGTCACTTATAAAGACATTGAAGAGGAACAGTCCCAGTACTGAGCCCTGCTGGTCACTCCCCCTCATTACAGTGTGGACCGTTTACCATCACCCTCTGTCACCTATCCATCAACCATTTCTGTACCCAGTTTACCACCTTGCATCCAGCTCCCAAACTGCCCAGTTTCCTAATAAGCCTCCTATGTTGTATGGTGTCAAAGGCCTTGCTGAAGTCTAAGTAGGCCACATCCACCACCCCACCCCAATCTATTTCCCTGGTCACCTAGTTGAAGAAATCAATTAGCTTCATCTAACATGACCTCCCTTCCCCCCAATAAATCCATGCTGCCTAAGGGTGCTCTAACTTTCTGGATGCTTGATACTCCACTAGCCTTTCTTTTAAAAGAGTCTCCATTACTCCATTAACTTCCCCACCACCAATGTTAAACTGACGGGCATATACTGTACTGTAGTTGCCAGCCTGCTTCATGCAGCTGCTTTTATGAAGTGGAACTACATCTGTATTCCTCCAGTCCTCTGGAACCACTTCTGTTTCTAGTGGTTTGTTGAACAGGACTGTCAGAAGTGTAGCCAGTACCTCCCTAAGCTGTCTCAGCACCTTGCCCCATAGCCTTATCCACTTTCAGATTTGCATGTCTTCTCGTGACTCTTTCCTCTGTGAATGGCCTTGTGTCTACCTCCCTCCCCACAGTGTTTCTGCTGTTTTTATGTGGTCCTTCCCCCTCTCCCTCTACTGTTAAGACTGAGAAGAAGTACTTGCTCAGAATCATGTTGTTTCCTGATCCTCTTCTGCACAGTCTTCCCCTGTTCTTCTTACCCTCACTGTCCTTTCCCTTGGCCTCCTCTTTTCAGTTATGTATCATAAAAAATGTCCACTTTATTTACCTCTTTGGCTATCCTTTCCTCAGTCTGTGTCTTTGCACCCCTCAACACCTTCCATACCTCCATCTGCTTTTCTGATACACCTCCCTATCCTCTTCCATCTGTATCTGCTTGTACTTCCTGAATGCTACCTTTTTAGCCTTCACAGCCACTTCACTTCATTCTTGTGTTGGTTGCCTCTGCCGCCATCCTTATGTTATACCACACTGTACAGTGGTCGCTGGTCTCCAAGTGGCATCCCACCTTGACGTCCATAACACTGTGCCTGTTTATGAGTGCCAGGTGTAGTACTGTCCCATCATAAGTGGGCTCTCTGACTAGTTGTTTGAGAAACTCCCCCTGCAGGGAGTCTACGATGTCCCTGCATCTAACTGATGTCATGTCTGGAAGGCTTCAATGCACAGTTGGAAGACTAAAGTCCTCCGCTAGCAACACCTCATCCTTTTCTGCCATCATGCTGATGGCTTCCCCAGTGCCTTATCCAGTTTTCCCCCTGTGCTGGAGGTCTGTATATCACATCAGTGTGAATAGTGGCTCCGGTTCCTGTCTCCAGGGTGACCCACAGCACCTCTGACCCCTCCTTTCCCCCTGGTTGCCTTGCATTTCCATCACTTTGATACCCTCCCTCACATATGGTAACAATCCCTCTACCCTTCCTCTCCTCCCTATCCTTCCTGAACTGAATGTAACCTGGTATGGCTATGTCCCAGTTATGGCTCCCTGAGCACCATAACTCAGTAATGGCCACAAGATCCATGTCTGCCTCTGCATGATGACTTTTATGCCTGGAATTTCATTTCCAAGACTCATTACATTTGCACACATGGCCTTCCACATCTTGTCCCCTCTCCACCTGCAATCCCCCTTCCCCCCTTGTGCCCAACTTCATTTCCCCCTTTCTTTTTACTGTGTTTATTCCCATCCTCCTAGTGCTCTGCTACTGTGTTGCTTCTCTTAACCTGCTCGATGAGGAGCTTCCTCCCCTTGGGTCCTCACTTCCTACTGTTTCAGTCTGTGGGATGCGATGAGGTGGGGGACAGTTTATGTCTCCCTTTGTCTTTCCACCACCCCACCTCAGCTAGTTTAAATGTTCATTAAAGTGACATTTAAATTGTCTGCTGAGGACTGTGGTTCCCCTCCCAAATGGATGCAGGCCATCACCTCTGTATAGGCCCATATCCCTCCAGTTTGGTCCACAGTCCCCAATGAAGCCGAACCCCTCCTTTCTGCACCATTCCTTCAACCATGAGTTGAAGCTCCTGGTGCAGAGTATCCTAGTCTCCCCTTGGTCATAGATGGGTAGCACCTTGGTGAATGCCACCATGCATGCTACTTGCCTTAGGCCCCTCTCCGGTTCCCTGAATCCACCCTACACAACCCTGATCCATGCTAGAGGTCATTAGTCCCTAGGTGGACAACGACATCCAGCTCTCCCCCTAGCCTGCCACCATGTGATCCTTAGGATCCACAGTCCATCCTTCCTAGCCATGGTGCTAGGGTAGGCACATAACCTCCCTCTCTCTGCACCCTTCCTGTTCCCAAATCTATCCCTCTTACAGCTGAGTCCCCCACCAGAAGTTGCTTCCTCCTCTGATGGGGTCCTCTCCATTCCACCTGGGGGCCTCCTCTTTGGAGGACCCACACATCGTCCCTTGCACTACTATCTGTGTCTCCTCTTGGCAGTCCCATCATACCAGAATGGCAAAGGAGTTTTGTAGTGGCACTGGCTGAGGAATTTGCCCCTGCCTCACCACCCCCACCTTTCTGGAGCTCACCAGTGTCCACCCAGTGCTCCTCTTCCTAGGCAACCTCTAGGGCAATGGCAGAATACTTGGTGGCCCCTGAGTGGGGCAAAAGGTCCACTGAATCCTAGCCCTCTTGGCTCAGAGACCAGTGACCACCTCTTTCAACCCAGAGAGGTGCATGCAGATGGGGCAGCACCTCAGTCTGTAGAATGTCTCCTGGAAAACTGCAGCTCTGCAACCATTGCACTGCACCACTCCCATAACTGATCTTATATATTATTATGAACTGCTTTCAAAGGAACCTTGCCCCGATTGTCCCCATCCTGTATTTGTTCCTTTCCTACCTACTTCATCTATCAGTATTTACTTTATCACCCTACCCTAGATAGGGTGGTATTTGCTTTACCCTTTGCGCGCTTTCTGTCTCTGGCGATACTGTATCTCACCCTATACCCCCTCTGCCTCTTTACTTCTCCCTTTCAATAAACTATCCCCTTTTTGCCTCCCCCGATCAGTTATTGCACTTTACCCTAGATAGGGTGTCTCCCACATTCCCACCTGTAACAGCTACCTGCTTGTTTCTATCCCAGGAGATACTCCCTACCCCACTACCTGTAGGTATCTAAACAGGTAACAGTAAGCTAAAATGGCCCTTACCTTTCCTTTTCCATCCTGCAGAGCCCCCTGCTTATCTGCAGTCACCTGAAGACACCTGACAATGCCTAAATAACTTATTCTGGGTTGCTTTTGAAAAAGGGACTTAGGTCTCAGACAGCCGACCCAGTCAACAAAACTAATGATGCCACCGGATGAATGGAATACTCTTTCTGAGCTGACACTGGGCAGCTCAAACAGTGTGTTGCACATTTTGAAGATGTGTGGCTAATATCTTCCCCCTGCAAGCCTTCAATACCCACCTGTGATAATACTACCCGCAGAGTGTTGGTACTGCTGCCAGTGTGGCCATTAGAAGTGAAGGGGCTGGAGCTCAAGGTTTTCATTGGTGTGTCATGGTCAGAGCCAGGACTGGGAACACTTTCAAAGAATCACGATTTCTTAGGTTTGGGGCCAATTCTTAGCAAGGTTATTGCTGTTTTCATTTGCTGTGTATACACCTTTTCACTCAGCTGAGATATTGCCTTCTGGAATGCATTCCACAAACAGAAACGCTGTAAGAACATGTTTGAATCATGAGTCGAATGAAGGAACAACTTTTGGACTTGGATGCTTCCTGGATGGACTGAAGGAAGGTATTCCTATCAAGTAATAATTGCATGTGTTGCATTAGTGCAGCGCAAGCTAAATCATTCATCACTGACTTCCCTTACAGCTGAGAAAGACAGTCAAAAGGCAAATGTTCTAAATAACTTCTTTTGCTTGATATTTACAAGGGAGAATACTGGTCCAATGCAGGAGAGTGGTATAAGAGCTGCCAAGAGAGGGATACAGGTAATGGAAAATCCATAATTTACCACATATATGATTGGAGATGGACTGGCAGCCCTCAAGCCAGACAAAGCGCAGGAACAAGATGGATTGCATCAGAGAGTACTAAAAGAATTAGCAGAAGAGTTAGTAGGTACCCTGACACTATCCAACAGATCACTGGACATGGGAGTGGTTCCGAGGGACTGGAGGGTGGCGGATGTGGTGCCACTTCACAAGTGGGGGAGCAGGGAAGAGGCGAGGAATTACAGACTGGTTAGCCTCCCTTGTGTAGTGGGAAATCTAATGGAAACCATTATTAAGCAAGACCTCATGCAATACCTAGAGGAGAATGGTCTCCAGGACACCAAACAACATGGATTTATGGCAGGAAGTTCATGCCAGGCAGATCTAATCCCCTGTTTTGACTAGGTGACAAGGGAATTGGATAGGGAACACACAGTGGATCTTCTCTGTTTTGATTTCAGTAAGGCATTTGATTGTAATCTCTACCACACAAGCACCTGCTGAGGAAGTTGGAGAACATAGGGGTCGCAAAAAGTATAGTCAAATGGGTGGGCAACTGGTTCACAGACAGGAGTCAAAAGGTGGCGATAAACGGGGCAAGGTCAACCATGGGCCCAGTTACTAGTGAGGTTCCACAGGGATTTGTGTAGGGCCATGTTCTCTTTAACATATTCATCAGTGACATCGGCAATAGTATCCAGGGTAAACTAGCCCTGTTCACAGATGACACCAAGCTCGGAGGGTGGGTGGACACTCTTGAAGTGGTTAGGGACCTACAAAAAGACCTCCAAAAATTGAAAAGGTGGTCAAATCTGTGGTAGCTGGAATGCAATGCAAAAAAGTGCAAAGTGATGCATCTCGGTAAAGGGAACCCTGGGATGGAATATTGACTCAATGGGGTTAAACTGAGCACCTCGCAGGAAGAGAGGGATCTGGGGGTCATTATTATGGACACCACGAAGCAGACAAGCCAGTGTAATAAAGCATACGGTGGGGCTAACAAAATGTTGAGGTGTATAGGCAGGGGGATTGACAGTAGGAAGAGGGAAGTGATCATCCCCCTCTACGGATTCCTGGTTGAATCACACTTAGAGTACAGTACTACGTTCAGTTTTGTAGGTTGCACTTGAAGAAGGATTGGGACAAGTTAGAATCAGTGCAGAAGAGAGGGACAAAGATGATCCAGGGTTTGCAGGGACTCCCCTATGAGGAACAACTAGCAGCATTGAATATACTCACTGGAAACCAGGACGGAGAGGGGTGACATGATAGAAACATTCAAGTTCCTAAAAGGTAGAAACAAAGTGCCATCCACTGAGGAGCTATTTCATAGGGTCACAAACAACAACTAGAGGGCATGAATGGAAGCTGAAGGGTTGGGGGGAGTTTCAGATGGGATCTAGGGAAATACTACTTCACGGAAATAGTAGTGGAGCCATGGAACAGTCTGTCTGTGGAGGTGGTGGGGGCCGAGACTGTGACAAGTTTTAAACATACTGTAGGTGAGACAGCTAGAGCACAACTTTGAGACATTAAAGCAAGTATATAATAATTTAGGGTGAGGGGTAGCCCCCCCCCCCAGGACAATTGCTAGGTCCTGGGCATCACATGGGCAGACTCGATGAACCCTGGGTCTCCTTCTGCCATCTTTTTTCTGTGTTTCTATGTTTCCATGTTTCCAGTTGCTGATGCACAATTCACTTTTCTGTCTCAGCACACAAAAATTTGGGACTGCATGGCATGTGGATCCCATATAGTCACTAAGTGCCTGATTTGCATGTTGAAAAGGTCATGAAATAAAAATCAGGCCCTCTATGATACACCACTACTGTATTGTTAAGCACATGAAAGCTCCGGAGTCATCACATGGTCTTAAAACACCTCATACTGCTCCTGTACCTGTACCTTATACACACCCTATACTGTACTGTATACACTGAATATTAGGAGCTGGTGTGCTACAGGAGGGTGCTGACTAGGAAGCATGTATTTACACAACTGGGCCCGCCACATCATGGCTTGGGGTTCAGGAAGGGGTCACCATCAAACAAGAAATGGTATTCTGGGGACTGGCGGCCAGGATAAGGGGGAGGGGTTGCTCTACAAGACAGTGCAGGCCCCTGGCACAGTGCCTGGAGCCTGCAATATGTTTCATTGTGAAAATCATGGGCTGTGTGATTGAGAAAGGGGTGAAGAGCAGGAGATTACCAGGGAAGGAGGGGGCAACTGCAGCACCTGTCTTGGTCACCCAGGGAGGGAACAGTGGGTATTTATTCATTTATTTATTTGATGCAGTACTGAATAATGAACAGCTAAGTAGCTGATGTTACAAGTACAACCACTCTACTTGCTGACTATTCAAAAAGGTGCCCCCCCCCCCCCCCCCCCCATTTGGTTTTCAAAACATCAGCAAAGGCATCCATCATATACAGAACAAATACAAAAGCATTCTTAGAAATGATCCCTACCCCAACCACAATTAGAACATTCAGGTATTTGGAACTCTAAACCATTGAAAAGACATGCCCCACCTATCTCTGCCTTGCCATCAGAGTTTCTTGGGAGGTGAAAGAACCCTGCCACTACAGGCTTTTAATTTTGGCTGATGAGAAAGGATTTTATCTGTTCCTGGGCCTGATAATTTGATTAGTATTCCAATAAACTAATTTCATCATGGCTAAGGCAGCTTCATAATTGAATCAGATTGCTAACATGTTTTGCTGCCCCAAATTCTATACAGCACAAAAGACCCACCCTCCCTCCAGGGTATACTTCTCTCCCGCCTTGTGTCTATAAATCAAGAACTATCTTCCCTATGTAAAAGCAGAAACATCAAAACAGCACATGTATAAAACCAAAAAAAAATACAGATTTAGTTGAAGGGCTACATCTTTGTATTTATATCTTTACATACAATACCAGGAATGCACATTAGGCGTACAGCCCAGTTTTCAATGCGGCCCTAGGGACAGTTACTGCAGAAGAGTACTGCTAACACTAAAAGACTTGTTATAATTGCTGTAACTAAGAGAAGTGTAGCTTAGTGATTCAGGCACAAAAATGTGAACCAGAAGACCTGGGTTCAAATCCTACTAGAGCCAGTTACTCAATGTGTTGACTTGAACAAGTCATTTACTATCTCTGTGCTTCAGTCCACCCATCTGTAAAATGGTTAGACCTCACTGAAAATGAAATGGTGCATGCCAGCTTGGCTATCCAATGAAAATAAATTGTAACATGTCCCCACTAGGGTGTGCAAATTCCTTACTTTGAATATTTGCCGATCATTTATATTCTGGATCCCAATTATTTGTGCTTTGTTATTCATTATTCAGCTGCTAGAACTAGCTGTCAGATTGCAAGATCTCCTGAGACTTCCTGTCCAGTCAGATGCCACTTTGGAAGCTCACTGAAGGCAGGTCATGTGACCTAACATTCTCAGAAGCTGCAGGCAGAAGAGACAGAGGACTTGAGCTGCTGCGGAAAAAGAATATACTTCCATCCACTTGTTAAAACTAGAAAAAAATCAGAAAACATGATATTTTTTATTACCCTTTCTAAACCCCAAGCTGGACAGCGTACTTTTTGTCACACTTTTGTGTGAGTAACAGTTTTCAATGTTTCCCAGGAGGCCTGATAGTAATGTTTTCTTCCTAAATACTAGGCCTGTTTCTGCTCTGCAAGCAAAAGAAATCAGACAGTCACAACCTGGCTGACAGGACTTAAGAGAGGCCACTCAGTCAGTTAGTAGCTGCAATTTGCACAAAATCAAAAAGTACAGAACATTTTCAATGTCAAGTTGTTACATTTTTTCCATTAAAACCACACACATTAACGCCTGTGTTTTACCAATAGAGCTTGTTTAGGAGAGTGTTTTTACTGTTGTCATCATGTTGCTATCCATTTCTTATTTGTAATAATTTATCAATCACACAAATAAAAAAAGGCTACCTGCTTTTGTGGTTCTTTTTTACATCCTTTCATTTTCAAGGAGAGCCCAAAGACAAGGCCAAATTTCTGGGGATATAGATTACTGTTTCCAGGGCACCTTGTAAAAATTCAAAGTCCCAAATCTGGCAAAATGTTTGAAGACCAGGATTAGAACCCTGATCTCCACTATTTCCCTACTAAACTGCTCCCTGCCCCAGCCCACCACACCATGGGAGCAGCTCAGCTAGCCCATGATATGTTGCTGCCCTTGTCCTGTGGCAGCACCAAGGATAGCAATCAGGGGAGCACATATTGCAAGTTCTCTACATTCCTGCTTGCTGTCCGTGGTAGCACTACAGGAACTAGTGCTCTCTTGACTGGCACTATTCCTGTAGCGCTAATCTGACCAGGTACCAAACAGTGTTTCTAAAGTGCCCTGTTGGTCTCCTTGCAGGGATCCCCAACCCACTAGAAGACCAACATGGCACAGTTAAAATGTTTTGGTTATGTGGCCTCCTCGATGGGCTAAGTTCAGGATGAACAGAGCTGTGTGGGCACCATGTGATGTAACAGGACCCTGACTGAAAAAAAAACTCCCTGCTGTCTCAATGACAGCTAATGCAACCTGAACAGGGTATATCCCATTCTCTGTCTGATTACAGTGCAGGGTATTTCACTGTTCTGAGTGCAGATCCCTCATTCCATTTCATTGTTTCATTTTTATTGGGTTTCATTGTTATGTCAATGATACTCAGCTCTACTTGTCCTTTGAACCTGGGACTTTGGGTGCAGTCGATGTGCTTAATTTGTGCTTGTCTGAGATTCAAACCTGGAGGTCATCGAGCTGGTTGAGACTGAACCCTGAGAAGACTGAAGTGCTGGTAGTGGTGCCGAGTCGAAGGGGCAGAGTGGAGACCTCCAAGAGGGAGACTGCTTTGGCTCAGCTCCTCTAGGTTATTAGTCTCCACCAAGGTCAAAAATCTGGGGGTCATTCTGGATAATGGGCTGACACTGGAGGCTCAGGTGGCAGGAATGGTCCAGAGCATTTTTTACCATCTTCAGAATATCAGCTGGATTAGGTCCCTTGTCCCATATAATGACCTGGCCATGCTGGTACATGTATCCGTGACTTTAGGGCTTAACTACTACAATGCTCTTTAACTTGGGGTCAAGGGAAATGTGCTGTGACACCTGCAGCTGCTGTAGAATGCTATGGCCTGGCTATTGACAGGTCTTTCTAGGTCCTGTCATGTGCCACCAGTGCTGCTCAAATTGCATTGGCTGCTGGTGAAGTGGAGTATCTCCTTTAGAGTACCGGTAGGTCTGTTGACCTACAAGGCTATACATGGACTGGGCCAAGCTACCTGGTAGAGCTCCTGCATCCTCACACTCCTGGGCATCCACTCCGCTCCACTGAAGAAGACCTCCTGTTAGTCCCTAGGGAGTGGCTAAAATCTTCCGGGGCCTGGGCATTTGAGATGGCAGCCCTGGTCCTTTAGAATTCATTGCATAGGACACTGAGGAAGGGACCCTCAGTAAAGGCCTTTAAATGGGGTCTGAAAACGTTTCTGTATATGCAAACATTTGGGGTTTAGCTGACTCTAGTTAGCTATACATATTTATGTTGTGGTTGTTTTATCTGTATTGAGTAGAATCTAAGTATTTATGTAGTCTATAGATTTAGTGTTATCTTTGTAATGGTGCCCTGAGCCTATGAGGAAGGGCACCATAAACAAATAAAGACTACTACTATATGATTACAGGTTACAGTGGGTTCCTGATGTATGCACATTCCCAGGACAAGCTGAATTTGTGCACGCAACTGGAATGTGCAAACAACCAGAATGCTATTGAAATGAATGGATGCATATCGAAATCAATGGGGACCCATTTACAAACATAGCTCACATGCTCACAAATACACCAAAGCCATCTTAAATGCTGTTATATGTTATTTTAGCAATATGAGACGTGACAGCCTTTACCATAGCACATAATGCATTTTTTTTGTTTTTCATTATAGATTTGCACCAGCAGTGCCTTGTGCTCAGAGTTTTGGAAAAAACAAACTTGTGCAACAGCTTGGGCTTGCTACTACATGTCAGGTTTGATGTTTTAAGATGTTTAATGGATTAGGTGCCTTGGTATCAATTTTACTTGAAAGAGCACTTCTCCCTTCATTTCTTGTACTCAAGGTGTTCAGGACTGCATTCGCTGGATACAAAACACCATAATTAGCTTGGAGAGATTACTTTCCAGTTGTACATATATTTAGATATTGCTTATAGGTGTTATGTGTAAAAATGAACTGTGTCCAAAGGTGGGAGTCCATTGGCTCCAGGATTCAACAATAAGAGTAATAATTTATGACGTTTTAATTTTTTACAAGCTGAGAACGTCTGAACTCAATTCATGTATTTTATATTGTTGACAGTGTCACTTTAAGAATGTTGTGTACTTAAGAGGGGGTACTTAAGAGGGTCTGTTCCATGACATACTACTACAAGTGGCCAAGGTGCTTTCTCTTATTGCTTCCCTATACTCCGGAGCTCACTACCTATGCCCATTCGACAATCTTCATCCTAATCTTCCATCTCCCAGGCCCTACACAACTTTTACTCCTCAAACAGCACATGTCAATGAAGATTCTGTTGCATTTCCCAAAGTTTATTGCACCTCAAGCTTAATTTGCTTTGTTGCACTATACGTATAACCCTGTAAATGTATTTGGTTCAATTCTACCTTTGTATATGTCTTATCCAACCACTTTTGCATATGTGCATTCACTTTTTCTGCACTGGTTTGCTGTGTATATGCCATACTAAACTGAAATTGAAAATGTACATTTGATTTATCTATACTGTAGTGCCTATTGTTCCCCTGTTCCCCTTCCCCCAAGATGCACCGTGAGATGAGCAACTTGTTGCTCAGTGTGTTTTTCTGGTGAAACTCATCAATAAATAAATAAACTAGATCACCATGGCTATCTTTGAAAAAGCATGCTAGTGCGAAATGCATCAGATGATGGCATGGTGACGTGGACCTTAGGGAGTGGGGAGGAGGTTAAAACCACCATTGTTTGTTTGCTGTTGACTTGATGTTTTCATGGAAGTTTTATCTTTTGGATTACTGGAATTAAAAAATTTATCCTACAACTTGTTGCCCAGCATCCGGTGAGTCTTTTCTGGAGAAATATACAGACTGTGCACTATTGCACTCTGTTTGCCTTGGTAGGTGCTGGTCTCCTTGTGTATGTAGCTCATTTCTTTCAGGGAGTAGCATGGATTTTGAAGTCAGATCCATTGCCATCAGTCCGCCACCCTCTGTGAGTTAATCAGAAATGAAAACTAACAGCAATCACTATTACTGTCAGGGGGGCAGATTTAACTGGGCTCTGACATTTGTCAGGTGATTTGTGGATTGTCTTTGGGGGACAATCTAGTGACTGCAAGGGAATGGCAACTGAATGCAACTGTCAAAAAGGTGACAAAGACCTTCTGGGGACCTGCTAGACAGCATGCCAAGATGAAACAAACATTTGTCAATGCCGAATGTTTGCTTGCTGGTATTGGCATTGGTAGTGCAGGAGTTAGAGAGATGCATACTAGGAATGGCAGTGAAGTATTGAAGTAACACCAACCCCCACCCCAACCCTGCAGAGACTGACAGGTATTGGGGGCATGACTTTGGGTAGTCACCCACAACAGTCACGCCATTTCACCTCACCCCACCCTGCAGACACCGACAGGTGTTGCAGTGTGCCTTGAGGTCTCCGGTCCTTACGCTCACCCCATTTCCAAAGGAAATAAGCTCAGTTGGGTGCATATAAGAAAATGGGATGAATGTTAGGGTTGAAGACCCCAAGGCACACCTCAATGCCTATCAGTGGCTGCAGAGTGGGGTTGGGGGTGGAATGGGTTGAGCATTATGGCTGATGACCCCACATCACACCCCCGATGCCTGTCAGTCTGTACAGGATGGGCAGTATGGTTGAAACCCTAATGCCCTGGGCATTTGTTGGTATCTTTGCTCCAAATTTTCAACATGATGTTTTGGGAGCCCACCTCATGAACAGTGGCAGTATCATTTTGTTACTCAATGCCAAAAGGTAATTTCACACAGCGAGTGTGTCATTCGGTGCCACAGGTGGGAAAACATATTTTAGCCAGGATGTGAAAAATGACAGGTGTACTGTAGATAAGGAGGTGTGAAGAAAAGGCAACATTGAAAATCTGGATTGAAAATATGAAAAAGCGGCGAAGTTATGAGTGTGTGTAGAAACTGCAATGCACGCTCATAACGTAGTCATTTTTTGAAATGTTTTCACCCAAACACACACCACTAGACATGCCACCACAATAGTAGCCACACCATCACAAACAGTTGTCAGAGTAACAGACTGGCTTTTGGTTACAATATTGCATTGTGACAAGCCTCTGTACCACATCGAGGTAGCCAGTCCCACAGAGGTCCGTTCACACACCACTAGCCATGCCACAGTTGTCAGACCAACACATTGACTTTTAGTTACAATATTGCATTGTGACAAGCCTCTGTACCATCAAGGTAGCCAGTCCCACAGAGGTCCAGTCACACACCAGTAGCGTAGCCATGCCACCACACCACTAGCCATACAACCAACAGTTGTCAGACTAAAATAACTATTTTGGGCTCTAAATGCCAGCAAATGACAAACTTGGTAGCCTGTGGCAGGCTGGCAGCATGAGCAGAACATGACTTTGTGAACCCACTTTGTCCATCCAGCCTGGCCACTTTCCCCACCCCAACAGACCAGGATGGCTACTCTCCCCAACCTACCACACCTGCTCAGACACTCTCCCCACCAAGACGGACCAGTCTGTACACTTTCCCCACCAGGTTAGAGCTGCATGGTGTCACAACCCCACTCAGCAGGACAGCCCTCTACTCCCAAAGTGCCAACCTCTGAAGTTAGAATTGTGAACAGTTAACAGAACAAGGTAACCCTCTTGTCTATTTTGTGGGTTCGAGTCACCTTAGTCCCAAGTTCTGAAGGGATACAAACTGATAACCTCTTGCCAGCATACCCAATTGTCAGGCTCTGATAATTAGGTCTTTGGGGAGCCAGATATCTTTGCCTACGGGCACCTAACCAGGTATAACAAAATGAACCCTTAGAACTCTATGCAAAAAAAAAAAACAATTTTCACAGAATACATTTCATGTCTCTTCCCTCCCTCCTTCCCAGACCCACCTCTACATAATTTATTTTTTCACAAACACCAATAGTATTTCTTACACCTGGACCCTTCCCCCCTGGTTCCCACCGTCCCTGAGTCAATATTAATTTTTTAATCCACTTGCCCATCATACCTGGACTCCCTCTGGGCTGCCATTCTCCCTCTGAGAGAACACAATCTTTTTTAAACAACTTGCCCCTCACCTGGACCTCCCATGCTCCCACCCTCCCTCCCTCCCTCCTCCAAATCTCTTGGGCCCTCCCACAAGCATTTCTTCCACTCGACCCCCCCATAGTTCCCACCCCTCAGAGTCCAATACAGATTTTTAAACCACTTGCCCCTCTTTCCTGGACTCCACCTGGGCTGCCACCCTACCTCTGAGAGGAGCACACATTTTTTTTGCTTTAACAGCATGCCCCTTCCCCCAGTCCCTCCTGGGCTCCCACCCTTCCTCTCCATCCCTTGGGCTGCCACCCTGCCTCAGAGGGAAACACACTATTTTTCAAACCACTTGTTTCCCTCACTTGGACCCTCATGCCCCATGGGCTTACCCTCCTTCACCCATCGATGGGCAGAGAAGACAGCACAGCCATTGGACCCCCCACTGCACAGAGACCTACACAGCACCATATAATATAATGTGTAGCAAAAACAATGACTCTGTGATCTAGAAAATTAACAGAAAACCAGTGAGCTGATGACCTGTGGAACCTGGAGAAAATTAATCTCCCTGCTTCAGAGGGGAAGCCATTCTAGGACTTTGTAAAAACAAAGTCACAACTATTAACAACTGAACAATGAAAACTCAAACCCAACTCAAGCTATGCAAACTCTTATTTCTTGTAGTATCAAACTGGTATGGAATGCAGTGCATAAATCACATAATTTAGGCACATAAGAGACATAGAATTAAGTAGTACAGATGCATTTGCCATTTAAAGGAACATCGCTCGATGCGTGTCCAACTGAGAAGAGCAGGTAATTTTACAAAAGGAAAGTTTGTAGTGGGCATGGCTGCCCTGTTACAGTTAACCCACCGAAACGCAGGTGAAAAGAGAGGGACTTACCTGGGTGCAGGGTGCTATGGGGTAGTTCAATGGGGAGATGTCATGCACTGCATCTGTAAAAAAAGAGACAAGGGGGTCACAAAGGATCCACATACTGTATCTTAAGGAGGTTAAATAGAATGGAAAGGACAGGAGCGAAATAAACTTATACTTATCTGATGGGGTCAGAGTCCATGTCTTGTCAGACCTCTAGAAACAGAAGGAAAATTAGGTTAGTTAAGAAGGAAAAAGATGTTAGATGAGCAAAAGCAGAGCAAAGGGGTGTGGTTTGCAGGAGGGAGCTCTGCTAAAAACCCCTTTGCTCATAATGGAGTCCGAGTGGCCAGTAATTTATTTAGTAGGCCCAGTGGCTACTGATTGCTAGTGGGTGGCTAGTAGCCCTTTTCATGTAAACAAGAAGTGGCGTTATTAGCTGTGAGGGCTAAGAAATGCCTTGGTGGGGAGCCACTGTGTTGAATTATGCCCTGGTGGTCTAGTGGGCTAGCTCCCTAGAGGATTGGGCTAGCATTCTTTTAAGTACAGTAATAACCTAAAGTATTTGCGGTAGCACCAGCCTCATCTCAGGTAGCCACCTTTACCTTTACAGTAATACCCTCCCTGGGCTTCTAGTGGGGGCTCCTTGAGCCCTTAAATATTGTGTGGGTATAGAAGGAAAAAGAAGTCAGCTAGAGGTAGAGGAGGCATGTGATGAAGCATCTGCTCCCACCTTACCGAATTGCCACACTGGCAGTATTATTTATGCCCTACAGGGCTCTCTGTCAGAAGGCAGGCAGGGAAAAGGATCAGAAAGTGCAGCAAGGAGCTGCTATTCAGTGTGGCTCCAGCTTTTGTTGGGTACCAGGGCACTGGATGGGCACCACAGTTGTCAGCCAGGGCATCTATAGAAACCGTAATGGAAAGCATGCATGCATATTCCTGCTCACCTGCATTTTGAAGTATTTGAATAAATGATAAATGTCGTGTGTCTGAAATAAAAATGGCATTTCATTTTGTTGAGTTTTTGTTATTTTATAAAATGTTTGCATATGCAAAATACGTGTTTCTTTGCTCCATTGTCTCTTGTGGTATGCAGAAGATGCCACATATTTCCCACTGCATGTTACCATCTAAGATTTGCTGAAAGTAACTGGTTTATAGGGTTGTATTGTGCAGTACATTTTTAAAAGATCACCTCTTCTTGTTCTCGCATCAAAAAGCATAAATCACTAGAGTAGAACCTATGTGGCTGGCTGTTTGTGTTTGCCTCTGTCAGTAGTTTAGCTTTTGTGGAGTTTCACATGTTTCTGCTTGGAGGAACTGGACCATTCTTGGACATAATATCTATGAACATTTCCTGGACTAAGAAACTGCAAAACATCACCACCAGGTATTGGCATTCTCATCATAAATCAACTCTTTTGGAAGCCATCAAAAGCAAAAGTAAGGTCAGTAAATCTGTTATACAAGCTGTCAGTCATGGAGTGCTACATTGAATCCACATTTCCATCTGATTTGTTCTTAAAGGATGTGTACTTGTCTTTGAGGTCTATTCACAACCATTTTGGAAAACAAAGGATTTTTACATCCTGCACATGCCCCAGGCCAATGTTCATCACCTTCAGGAATTTAACACTTTCAGCAATTTAACACATTCTGGGTCTTTGATTTACAGCAACAACAGATTTCTTGTCCCAGTAGTTCACTATTTCCTGTGGATTTGATTACTTTTAATCAATCACGTGGCACCTCTGAGAACATGGCATTACATATTGTGTTCTGCAATATCACGGAGCAAACGTAGACCAGCCAGGCCAAGAGGACTAGATGCCCAACAAAAAATGAGTCTGCAAAAAGATTAAAGCGTACCTTCTCAGGATACTACTTATGCTACTTCTGATATCTGGAAATGTTCATTCTAACCCAGGGCCTACCAGCCTAGCGCCCCATGCCACAAAAAGGCAGGCGGGGTCCCTCACATTAGCCTCAATCAATGTCTGCAGCCTCCTTAACAAACTTGACATCTTGCAAACCTGAGTCCAGCAACACAGCCCTGATGTACTCTCAGTTGTCAAAACATGGCTTAATTCCAAGATACCAGACGCTGCCATCACCATCCCCGGACACTATTTATTTAGGTAGGACAGGGTTTCCAAAGAAGGTGGGGGTTGTGCCATCTACCTGAGGAATTCCTATCTGGGTCAAGTCTTCCTTTTCTCAAACCCTAAACCACCCTCGCAGGTTTTCGCTATTAAAGTTCTACTCGGGGCACACAACAAGGAGCTCACCATTGCCTCCATGTACCTACCCCCTAAATCTCAGCCCAATGGATTTATGAGCATATTGGAAAGCCTACAGGGATTACACCATAACTCTGAACTCATAGTACTAGGCAACTTCAACATAAATTGGCTATCACTGGAGGCCAGAAACTATAAGGATGCTGTCATGGCACAGAATGTCACCTAGCTTGTTACCACCCCCACCAGATGCAATTATAGGACAGGGTCGCACACACTTCTGGGCTGGATCCTTACTAATCACCCTGAATGAATCTCAAAAGTCTCAGTGCTCCCTGATGGGATCAGTGACTACTCACTGGTCACAAGCACCTGGACAAACAAATTCATTAAGCCCTCTCCTAAAATAATCCACACCAGAGTGTTAAAGCAGGGGTACCTTGAGCAACTAAAGACACACCTAAGCAGCTTGGACTGGACACCAGTCGACTCCGCCATTGATGTAAACCAAGCCTTAGACTTTTTCATCAGTCACTTCACTGTAGCCTATAATATCTTTGCACCTCTCAAAAAGCTGAAGGTCAGGGGCAGAGCTAACCCTTGGATAACCCTGATCTAATCACTTTACTCAAACATAGGAACCATCTCTGGCACTGTGCCCATTCAACATCCAAACTTGGGGATATTCATAAATATAAAGCTGCCAGAAATGAGTGCACGCGGGCAGTTAGGAGCACCAAAAGCAAATACTCCAAGGAAGCTCTCTCCAACTCCTAGGGTGATGGAAAAATATTGTGGAGTAACTTGAAAGACCTTACAGGCAAGGACCCTAAGTTACCACCCACCATGCTCAACATAAATGGAACACCAACATCTGACCTGTACACAATCACCAACACCTTTAACAATGTGTTCTCCAATTTGGATAGTGTCCTCTCTTCTAATTTCTTCAATGCCCCCTCTGGTAGTAACCCTCCTGCCACTGCTTCTCTCCTACACCCTGCCCCACAATTCTACTTCAAGGAGATCCCAGTGCATGAAGCCAGAACCTATATTTGGAAGGTCATTTGCAACACAGACTACAGTGGTGACTCCCTTGACCTGAAGTTGATAGCGCTTGTCCTTGAAGAAATCCTTGAACCCCTGACAAAGATCCTCAACCTATCACTAAGGATGTCCCAGTTCCCATCTCACTGGAAACTGATGACCATCACATCGGTAGACAAAAGTAGAGACAAATCACTGCATTCCAACTACAGACCTATCTCCATCCTCCCTCCATTTTCTAAGGCCCTGGAGCGCATCGCCTTAGACCACCTAGTCGAGTACCTGGCAAAATACGACATCCAGTGTCCTGAGCAACATGGTTTCCGAATAGGGCATAGTACCACCACTGCGCTATTAGAATTCACGGGCTTCATCCATACCACGCTTGATCAAGGAAACTGTATAGGGGCAGTATTTATCGACCTTATGAAAGCCTTTGATACTATGAACCACCCACTCCTACTCAAGCAATTATCAAACATTGGGCTCTCCAATGAAGCGCTGCTCTGGTTTTCAAGCTACCTTGGGGGAGAGGGTCTGGGGGTTAGGATTGCTGGTGTCACCTCGAAAGAAAAGCCAGTCCTTTCAGGGGTCCCACAGGGGTCCATCCTGGGGCCACTACTCTTCAACCTCTTCCTCAATGACTTTCTCAATGTCTGCCACCAGAAATTACTGCTCTATGCTGATGATGCAGTCATGTTCACCAACCACCAAAACACAGAGCTCCTCAAGAAACAATTACAGCTTGAATTCATACACATTGAAGAATGGTTCAAGCCACACAAACTGGTAATGAACTCCAGCAAAACAGAGGTTATGACCTTCTACAATGCCAGGAGTAAGTACAAATCCCGTGATCTCACCATCCTAAACCAAACAGGGACCTTACTTGTACACGTTCCTGATTTTAAATACCTAGGTGTCACATTGGACAGCTCACTCTCTTACCATTGGCACATAGATTCTGTCGCCAAAGCCACCAACATCCACATAGGCCTGCTGTACAGGCACAAACACTGCATGACTCCTGACACTCTCCGGCTGTCTATCAACAGCTCTATCACCTTCGTCATCGATTATGGGCTAGCAATCTATGGCTCCGCCTCCACCTCTGCTCTCTGCAGAATTACAGTTGCACTCAACAAAGCATGCAGGCTGCTAACTTGGGCTGACCGACTTACACACACTTGTGACCTGTACACTCGGGCAGGATGGCTTCCTCTCATCAGCTGAATACAGTATCAAACCTGCCTTTTAGCCAAAAAAGTCCTCCTCGGGGTCTTGCTCCCAGGCATTGAAAAGCACCTCATTGACCACCACAGCACCCAGTGAACTAGAAGTTCACAACTAACCTTCCTTGTCCCCAGATGCCGGACTACCATGGGCCACAGGGCCTTTGCCCACAGAGCACCACAGTGGTACAATACTCTCAACAAAGAAACTCTTACTGCTGCTGCTCTTGGCCCTTTAAAGAGAGAACTCTGACTTCATCTCATTTCAACTAGTCATTGTGACTGCCTCGCCTAATCAGGGACCCACCGCTCACTACTCTCCACTTCAGTCTTGACAGCTACCTCTTCCCGCCTTGCCCCCTTTTACCTGCCTCACCTGGCCACCCCCTTGCCCCTCTCCCTTTCCTCTCACCCAGGGCATTTTCTGACTTTTATCCCTCCCCTCCTTCCCCTTTAGAGCTCTTACCCTCACCCTCTACCTTCCGACAACGGCCTTCCTGCCTGCATACCCCCCCCCCACGTGCATCGCTTATTTCTAAGGTTGCCCTTGGTTTGTTTGTCATGCTACCTAACATTTGGCACATTTTGAATTACTGGAATTTCCTAAGCCTAAGTCTTTTGCTTCTTTTTATTGTGTAACTATGTATTATTATGTCGACCTTTGTATGTATGTGTACCCCCCTTTCCTTCAACGTGGAACTTTTGTAAACAAGCAGTTCCTGCTCAAAGGTATTTGTAATCCTAGATTTCAATAAAATAAAATTAATAAAAATAAATAAAGGACACATACCTGCCCCCAAATCAATCTGTGTAGCATTTTTCTTGCCTGTATTTAGGAAGGGGATTGTAGTTTGGCTCTGTGAAGTCAAGCCGTAGATCCCTTTTCCACACCCTTGTCCTCAGCGCAGCCCCGACACTAGCATGTTTTGTGTAATGTATTTGGTAGAGGTTGCAGCTGGCCTGTCAGCTCAGTGGTTGGACTTCTGGTTGCAATGCTGGTGACCCGGGTTTGGGATCATAGCCAGGAGTCAGAGGGCCAGCCAGGGGGAGGATGTCTGAGAGTCTGATGGGCTGCTCAGCTCCTCTGGGGGAAGGGGGCACATTTACTCGGGGGTGGCCTGACCTCTGTGATGACCATAGACTTCACAGCCTTGATGCCTGTAACAGCAGGGGGAGAGCATGAAGGAAGCTGGCATAAACCTTGGCATTGTGGTGCATCATGCTCTGGGAGGGCGTACGTTGAAAACATGTCTCTCCCAGCACAACATTGACATGAGGACCCGATAGAGGGGTCTTCATCTACCAGAGGCTACAGTACTGACAGACTCCATGACGAAGACTTGAATCCTCTGGGGATGGGGTTCAGGGTTCCCCCCTCCACTGTGTCCCCACCTGGGGGGTAAGCCAGAGCTGCATGGGGGGAGTCTGGAAGGCAAGCGGTGGCACTATGTAACATAGTCAGGTGACAGTGCTGGGATGGGGTGGGGGTAAAAATAGAAACTTAAAAAAAATGTATCTGGACAGCTTGGAAGCATGCTCCACAGACAGTAATAGGACTGTTTTTTTCAATTTTAATTTTTATATTTCACATGCCTGTTCAGCAGAAATTAAAGCCCCCTCCAACTAATAAGGGTCTTGTTGATTGAAGGGGCCAGGGGGAGAGGGACTTTGATTTGTTCAGAATGGGCATTTAAAATATAATAAACATTATAAAAACAGCCCTATTACTGTCTACGGAGCATGCCACCGTGCTGACCATATAATGCAGGTTCAGCACTTAGGGCAAGGAAGTGGAAGGGATTCAGGGCTTAGCTCCATGGAGGCAAAACATAATCCTTCCCCTTCCTAAATACAGGCAACAAAAAATAAAAAAGCAACTTTAAAAACACAGATCAATTTTAGGGCAGATATGTGTGTAAATTAAAGGGGAACTGTCAGCTGCCCCCCGCAAAACCACAGTATCTATAGGTCCTGATAAGGTAAATCTGAGGTACATTATAACTAAGAACTGTAAAAGTTATCTGGTGGTTGAACCCACAATGCTCAGCCCTGCAGTAGTAGTGCAGAGTCCCTCACGGCAAGCCCTTTCATAATGTATCTGATGGGCTCAGCTGCTGGGGTCTATTAGACAGTACAGTTGTCAGAAAGTAACAAAAGATATGTATGCTGGAGAACAACCTAGTGTCATCAGAGAGCCAGCACAAGGTGGGGGGGGGAGGCAGGATTGAGCAGCTGAAAGGCAGCTCTCCTCTCCTGAGGTGATCATCACTCCCCTGTAGTTCCACTTCCACTGGGTGGTGATATGGTGGGTAACAAAGGCAGGAGAGGGCAGTAGTGTAGCGGAAGGCTGCCCCTGAGGCATACGTGTGCCTCCACACATGTGTGTGCGGGGGACAGGAAGGGTGAAAATGGGGAAAACACCTATAAAATAAAAAAATAAATAACGAACGATATCAAGTGCATATTTGCCCTTTGGGATCTGGTACCAATCCACCAAGGAAAGCACTTCCCTCAGTGGATGAGAAGTAGAGCCCAAAGCACAAATATGCACTTAATATCTTTTGTTATTTTTCGAGAAGGGTTATTTTCTGAGAATTTACTGTCAAATAGGAGTTCCCAGCAGCTCAGCTCATTGGTCATATTATGAAAGGGCTTGGTGTGAGGGACTCTGCACTAGTAATGCTGGGCTGAGCATTGTAGATCAACCAGATAAATTATTAATAAACTTTGAAAGTTGTTTTAAAAAATCACCACTTGTGCGATTTACCTTTTCAGGATCTGTGGGTTCTATGGTTTTGTAGTGGGACTGCAGACAATTCCTCTTTAGGGTTGCACTTTGACTGCAGGCACCTTATCCTTGGGCCTTGCTGGCTTCCCAAGAGTGGGAATCCTCAACCAACCACACCATTAACTATGCCCCTCAACCCCATTTACCTTTTTCCCCATTGCATACAGGTAGGCTAAGTTAGAGCCTAGCTCTAAGCCTGGTTATCCCTCTCTTCCCAAGCCAAGTGGGTTCCCACCCACCTCCAATGGCTGGTGCCATTTCCCCCTGTAGCAGAGGCAGCAGGAAAAGCAGGGCCATCCCATCCTGCCCTAAGCCAGAAGGAGCAGGGCCACCCCTCAACCAGAAGAAGCAGGACCATCTGCCAATTTCCCCCCTCCTGCCTTGAGCCGGAAGCTGCAGGCCATCCCCCCAAGCCAGGATAAGCAGGCCATCACCCTCCAAGGCAATTAGTCAGGAGAAACAGGGCCCTCCCTCCCCCGAGCCAGAAGAAGCAATTCAAGGGAGGATGACCCTACTTTGCCAGTCTCGGTGAGGGAAGGACCTTGCTTCTTCTGCATTGGGGGAGGGTGGAGAAACAGATGACAAGTTCAACAAGCACTCCAGAGTATCAGTCACAAAACCTCTAGTTGTAGAAAAACTGCACAATGCAATTAGTGCAAAATTGTTCTATACAAACGTCTTGAAACATTGAGAATGGACCAGACCTGCAACCTAACAAGCTGTAGCAGCACTTCGAGGCATAAACACCTATTCCTTAGGGTGCTGGCAGCCCTGCTTTCCTGGCTTAGGGAAGGATGGCCTTGCTTGTCCAGTCTGGGGGGGGGAAATGGCCCTGCTTCTCCTGGCTGAAGGGGGAGTATTGCCTGCTTGTTTTGACCTTGGATTGAGCACCACAAAGGCAGCTCTCCTCTCTTCTCCTGGGAGGTCAGTTCCCCACCCATAATTCCACCAGGTGGAGGTATGATGGGTAGGGCGGGAGGGGTGGCAGTGTATCAGGAGTGTGCCCCAAGGTGTGGCATGCGTGTGCCTCTACACATGTGCGTACTGGGCACAGGGACTGGAAGAGGGAAAATACCTATAAAATATAAATAAAAATAAATAAATAAATAAGAAATGATATAACGTGCATATTTGCCCTTTGGCCTCCAGTATCGATCCAAGGAAAGCGCTTTCCCCAGTGGATCAAAATTGGAGGCTGAAGTACAAGTATGCACTTATTATCTTTTGTTATTTTCTGAAAATTGTTATTTTCTGAGAACTGCACTGTCAGACAGGAGTTCCCAGCAGTGAGCTTGTTGGGCACATCTTGAAAGGGCTTGCCGCGAGGAACTCTGCAGTAGTAACCACCTGTGTGATTTACCTTATGAGGACCTATGGGTTCTGTAGTTTTGCAGTGGGACTGCTGACAATTCCCCTTTAAGTTTGCCCTCTGCCTGCAGGCATCTTATCCTTGGGCCTGGCTGGCTTTCCGAGACTTAGAATCCTCAACTCACCACACCATTAATTATGCTCCCCCCTACCCTCTTTACCTTTTTCCACAGTTACAGACAAGTAGGCTAGACTCTACATTAGAGCCTAGCTCTAAGCCTGGCTATCCCTCTCCTCCCAGGCCCAGTGGGTTCCCAGCCACCTCCCATGGCTAGTGCCTTATACATTTCTCCCAGTAGTAGAGCCAGGAGGAGAAGTAGGGCCGTCCCACTCTGACCTGAGCCAGAAGAAGCAGGGTCACCTCCCAACCAGAAGAAGCAGAACCATCTGCCAATTCCCTTCCCCCTCCCATTCCAAGCCAAAAACTTCAGATCTATCCCCACCAAGCAAGGAGAAGCAGACAATCCCCCCTCCAAGCCAATTAGCCAGGAGAAGCAGCCCCACCCTCAAAGCCAAAAGAAGCAGCTCAAGAGAGGATGACCCTGCTTCTCCAGGCTCGGGAAGGGAAGGACCCTGCTTGTCTTGCGTGGAAGGAGGATGGAGAAAGAGGTGACAACTTCGACAAGCACTCCAGATTATCAGTCACAAAATGCTTACTTGTAGAAAAAGTGCACAGTGCAATTAGTTCAAAACAGTTCTATACAAACTTCTTGAAACATTTGCGAATGGACCTGACCTCCAACCTAACAAGCCCCAGCAGCACTTCAAGGCATTAAACAACTCCTTCTTAGGGGTGGACAGCCCTGCTTTCTTGGCTTAGAGAAGGATGGTCCTGCTTCTCTTGTCTTGGGTGGGGGGGGCACTGCTTCTCCTGGATCGGGCGGTAGGGTGCCCCTGCTTCTCCTGGCTGGGGGGTAGGTGCCTGCATCGTTTGCCTTAGCCACCTTCCTCCAAGCCAGGAGAAGCAGGGTCCCTCTCCCCCAAGCCTGGAGAAGCAGCCCCCCTCGAGTCAGAGAAAGCAGGACCACCACTGCAGGGGGCTGGCAGTATAGCCTAGAGGTTAGAGTATTGAGTTGTGGTCTCTGAGCTGTCAAACTGGAGACCTAGGTTTGAATCCCACAGCCACCACTTGCATACTCTGTGACCCTGAACAAGTCACTTAACTTCCTTGTGCTCCCAGGTCGCACCTGTAAACAAGCTTTCAGCTTAGTGTCTTTTCTGGTTAAACAAAACAAACAAAAACAATCATTTGTCAATGCCAAATATTGCTTGCTTATATGTGCTGTTTAGGTATTTGGAAGTGAAAGTACCATGCCTAAGAACTGTCATGTGCCCCCCCCAAGACATCCACTGTGTTTTTCTGTTCAGTATTCACAGAAGAGGGGGAGGGGCAAGGGCCACAACAGTACAGCAGTTGCTGAGGCATGAAGAGGTGGACAATAGTCCATTCACAGGCAAAAGAATCCTGCAGAAGGTGACTAAATCGAAGGTGGACAAAGCGATGGGACCAGATGGCATACACCCAAGGATATTAAAAGAACTGTGAAGGGAGATAGCAGTACCTCTGGCAGCTATGTTCACTGAGTGATTCAACACAGGGGTGGTACCAGAGAATGGGAGGAGGGCACACGTGGTCCCTCTATACAAATGCAGTAGCAGGGAGAAGGCGGGGAACTATAGGCTGGTCAGCCTCACCTCAGTAGTGGGGAAGATCATGGAGACATTGCTTAAAGAAAGGATAGTAGGGCATCTAGAAGCAATTTGAGCCCAGGACCATTTATTTATTTGTTGTATTTTGTTGACCCGTTAAGCTCACTCGGCCTAGAAGTCCCTTTTTCAGGGGCGACTGGGGGGAAGGGGGATACAGATGGTAAGCATCTGAAATTGAACCAGATTAAGCTGTTGGTGGTATTTTGAGTGAATGGGAGAAATCTGGCCAGGCCACCAGGGAAATTCCCCTACTGCTGGTCTGCTGAGAGCCATGGCAGACAGTGTTGGGCTACCGGTGGAGATGGATGTACAGCATGAGAGCAGAACCGAGGAGTATTCACAGACCTTGGTTTGGATTTGCAAAGAGATTTTCACAGTGAAATGCAGCCGGAGTCCACTAGTGATTGGCATGGACAGAACCATGCAGTGGGAGATGTGGATGGTAATTCCATCATTGTTGAACCTGATGGAGTGGAAGAAATACAAGCAGCAAGCTCATCCAACCAGACAGAGACTTTAGAAACAGTCCCTGAAGCTCGAGCTTTCAAAAAAACAGCTGAGCACTGATGTGGAGGTTGAAAGAATGTGGAAGGAGAGTGCAAATGACACAGCATACCCAGACGATTGCTGGACAAAAGAGAAATCCTTGTTGGATGCTGGCTGGGTTTGTTTGAATGGCAAATGGACGCCAGGTTCAGAGTGGATATCGTTTTCTCAGATGCAAGCTGATCAACAAGGGGCCCCCAACACTACAGGTCAGAATATAAAAGTGACTGCTACTGAGGGGAGTGGGGAAGACTCTAATAATGACTTTACAAATGCTAAGACTCCTATTGTGTCACCAACAGTATCCCCCCCTCCACAGAAAGACAGCAGGTGACCAGGACCTCGTTTTTCGGACTTAGGCACAATATCCTGGAACAGGCACCTCGCAGAAATGCAGTGGGATTGCAATATAGGGGTGGTCTGCAGGATCATCTTGACAGATCCTATATCACAAGGAAACTGTTAAAAGACTCAATGAACTTTATGGCATCAGATATTTATGCTCTTATAAATGAGAGAGGTGAAGACATATTTGATGTCAGTTTTAAAATATTTTCAGGGCTTGATAAATTCTGGCAAAAATATGAAACTGTTAAATCTCCAACTTTATGGATACCATTTTTATGTTTGCTTGCACGCATGTGCAAGAAACATAGTGCCATCATCCAAGTTTTCCAGAGGTGTGTCAGCCTCTTCCAATTCAGTCAGTGTGTTTGCGGGTGCAGTCACAGGGTGCCAATCACTGCTCCAGCTGTCTATGACAGCAGTTGAAAATGCAGTGGCATACAGTTGAAAGGGAGAGCGCCGCTTCAGTGAGCAGAGCTCCCCCCCCTCAACATGCATGCACACATATTGTGTGCTGACGTGCTCCCCCCCATGCACATACAGTATAGCCGACAGGGTGCCCAATGCCCTGTCTGCTCCTGCCACCCAATAAAGCTTTCCTGGTGCCACTCTGGGAGCCCACCCCAGCGTGGCACCGTCCTATGGCTGGCAAGTGGTGCCCAATCCCCGTAGGCTCCAGCCCCCAAACAGCCTTACAGCTGCCACGCTGGGAGCCCACCCCAGTGTGGCACAAGCCCGCTATGGCGGGGGAGTGACCAATCCCGTCGGCTCCAGTCCCCCAAACATCCCTTTCCAGCTGCCACGCTGAGAGCCACCAAGCGGCAAGCGTCCAGCGTCATCTTAATAATAAAAAAAAAAAAACTGTAAATTAAAAAGCGGTCCCTCACAGTCTCCCTGCCCCCACCCATGCACCACTGCACCCCTGCCTCCCCACACACCCACCCACCCTCCAGAGTCTGGTCTGCGACAATCTCGGTGGACCAGGAACACGTCTGCACTCTTCAAAGCCGACGCCGAATTGAGAAATGCGGTAAGCTGTATAATGTAATAGATAGGGTTTTTTCAACTTTGCTGCATATCTGGGGAATTTTTTGGAATTTTTGCACCAAATTTTCAACATGGGGGTTTTTGGGACCCCTTCTCATGAATGCTGTCACTGTCATGGCGTTATTCAGGCCCGAAGGGTGATTTCACATTCGCTGCACAAAATCACCTTTTGGGACCGATTAATGAAATGACACTGCCAGCGTTCATAAGGTGGGCTCTCAAGAAGCCTATTTTGAAAATTTGGTGGAAAAATTCCAAAATGACTGTTTTATGAGCGTGCATTGCACAGTTCCTATGCACACTCATAGGTTTGCGAATTTTCAATATTTTCACTCCAGATTTTCAACATTGCCATTTTACCACACCTTCTTATGAGCAGTACAGCTGTCATTTTTCACATCTCACCCAAAATGTGTTTCCTTCATAGCGCGCAATGGCGCTGGTCGGTGTCTTGAAAATCAATCTATGGGACACATTAAGAAATCACAGTGGCACTGTTTATGAGCAGAGGTCTTAAAATAGCTATGTTGAAAATTTGGTGAAAACATTCCTAAAAATGACTGTTTTACAAGCGTGCATTGCAGAGTTCCTACGCACGCTCGTAAGTTTGAAAATTTTCAATATTTTCACTCCAGATTTTCAACATTGCCATTTTATCACACCTCCTTATGAGCAGTACAGCTGTCATTTTTCACATCTTGCCCTCAACGTGTTTCCGCCCATGTAGCGCACAATGGCGCAGTCGGTGTGCAAAATCAATGCATGGGATACATTAAGAAAATCAAAGTGACACTGATCATGAGCAGAGGTGTTAAAATGGCTATGCTGAAAATTTGGTGAAAAAATTCCCCAAAATGACTATTTTAGGAGCGCACGTTGCGCAGTTCCTACACACATTGGCAAGTTTGCAAATTTGTAATATTTGCACACCAGATTTTCAACAGTGCCATTTTACCACACTTCCTTATGAGCAGTACAGCTACCATTTTTCAGTCGATGTGCGAAAACAATGTTTGGGACAGATTAAGAAAATCACAGTGACACTGGCCATGAGCAGAGGGCTTAAAATGGCTATGTTGACAATTTGGTGACAAAACTCCATAAAATGACTGTGTTACAAGTGAGCATTATGCAGTTTCCATGCACCCTCGTAAGTTCATGAATCTGTAATATTTTCAGTCCAGATTTTCACCAGTGACATTTTTCCACACCTCCTTATGAACAGTACAGCTGTCATTTTCCACAACATGGCCGAAATGTGTTTTCACACTTTCAGTGCAGAAATGCATGGTCGCCTCGGGAAATCATTGTTTGGGACAGATAAAGAAAATCACACTGACACTGTTCATGATCGGAGGTCCCAAAATGCCTGTATTAACAATCTGCTATAAAAAAGTTCCCAAACTAGTTACATTACGTGTGTGCGTTGTACAGTTTCTATGCACGCTCATGACTTCACCAGTTTTTTTAAGATTTTCACACCAGATTTTCAACATTGCCATTTTACACCTCCCTTGAACAGTACACGCTGTCATTTTCACATCCTGTTCAGAATGTGTTTTGCACCGTGCTGCCAAATGTCGATACTGTGCACAAAAGCAGTTTTCGACTAACAAACTGATATTGCCACTGTTCATGAGGTGGGGGTCACAAAAACCATGTTCAAAATTTTGGAGTGAAAATACCAACGAATGCCTGAGGCGTTAGGGTTTCCAACCATAATGCCCCACCCTGTAGAGAATAACAGGCATCAGGGGTGTGACTTGGGATTCTTGCCTGTAATGCTCATACCATTCCACCCGCACCCTGCAGCTAGTGAGAGGCATCGAGGTGTGCCTCGAACTCTTCGAGCCCAAACGTTACCCCATTCTCCTATACCGCACCCATCTCACCGTATTTCCTGATGGAAAGGGCGACAGGGCCAAAGACCCCACAGGCTACTGTGACACTTGTCAGTGTCTGCAGGGTAGGGTGTGGTGAAATGGCATGGTCGTTATGCCTGATGACCCAAAGGCACACCCCAATGCCTGTCACTCTCTGCAGGGTTGTGGTAGGGTTGGCTTCAGTTCAATACTTCGCTGCCATTCCTATTACGCAGCTCTGTAACTTCTACACTACCAATGCCAATGCCAGCAAGCAAAGATTCGGCATTGACAAATGCTTGTTTGTAGTGCCTTTAATGAAGCCATTGTTTAAAACTGTACACATCATGTTTAGGAATGAAGGGGTAAACGTGAGTGATATTCACTTCTGGCTAGAGCACAAATGTAATGTCTTGGGGCCTCCCGAGCTAGTGATTGATGATGAAGGAATATGGACAGGGAGTTGGAAATTCAAAGTCAAACTGCACATAACATAGAAACATAGAAACATAGAAGTTGATGGCAGATGAGGACTGCAAGGCCCATCCAGTCTGCCCACAGGCAATGAAGTGCAACATATACCAAATAGCTTCTTTCTGAGAAAAGGCAGGGGGGTTGTTTTTATCCCAGTCAATCAAAGGCCTGTTATAAATGTGGGAGTAGAAGACACCTTAGCAGTGTGTGCGATAAAATGAAGTGTGCTCTTTGTGGGGAATTTGATTACAACAGCGGAACATGTAGGAACACATTTCGCTGTAACCTCTGTGATGAGCAAGGACATGCTTACCACCAGTGCCCCTGGGCAGGGCAGAATAGGCAAGGAGGGTTAGACAAAGAGGAGCTGATAAACCAGGCCCAAGACAGGTTTAGGCCTCACTTTTCTGAGCCTGCCCCACCCCAAACAGAGCCTAGCACAGCAGGACCTGCCCCCTCAGACACTGATGATAGCACACCTGCAACAACTACAGATGCAGGACAGTCAGAGACAGGTAGGGATAAGCAGGCCCTCAATCAGACAAAGGGAAATAGAGACACTACCCCAGGAAATATAGACATTAATGTAATGCCCCCCCAGTGGGGTAGAATTCCAGACACCACACCCAAGAAGGGTTACCAGGGCATCGAGTAAGTAGAAACCTGCAACACTTAGTATTCCCTTACAAAATCCATTTCAAGTATTACAGGAGCAGGAGGGAGACTCCGAGTCTGATGTTTCTTCAATTTCTGGAGCAGTGTCAGAAATGGATTGTGAGGAGGAGAGTGGGGAAGAGGTTGCTGACAAAAGGAAAAAAAGAAAAAAGGGAAAAAAAGGAAAAAAAGATGCTGAGACTCTAACATTTTTGACATATGGCTACATTAAATCTAGTTTCCCTGAACACCTGTAGTATAAAGAATTATAAGAGAAGACTTGCATGTTTACATTATTGCAGGTGTCTAAAAGCAGATTTAATTTTTCTGCAGGAAACTAGATTTAGAAATTTAGGGGAAATTACCTTAGCTAAAAAAAATGGTTTCAAGGGCCCTCTTTTGGGTCATATGGTCCTAATTTAGCAGATAGTTTGGGAATTTTGTTTGGAACCACACAAGTACAGATGACTAGATTGATTGATTTATTACCAGGGAGAGCTATGATATTAGATTGCACTTATGATGGACTAGCGTTAAGAGTAATCAATACTTATGCACCTCAGCTTAAATCAGCAAGAGTGGATCTTTTTCAGGCAATACAGCCATATCTATTTACAAAAAAAATGTTATTGGGGGGGAGGACTTAAATTGTAGTCTTAACATTAAAATAAAAGACCACCACCAGAAAAAAACTTTACTGTGACACAAATGCATTACAGGAAGTCTTACATACGGCATCATTAAAAGACACCTATAGGACCATACACTCGAATGCAGGGTACACATATAAAAAAAATGCATATCAAACCCATATAGACTATTTTTATGTGTCAAAAAATTTAACACCAAACAAAGTTCATCCACTATTTTGTGAAATATCTGATCACAAAGCCTTAATTTGTTGTCTAGGACTTGCTCAAGTACCTTCTAAATTTCCAGCCAATATGAACAGATGGAAGTTGAATTCTTCACTATTAGAACAGCTGGAAGTAAAAAAAATAAAATGCAAAATCTGCTTAACATAAGAAAAACTGTGACAGAAATGAATGAGGATTGGCAAACATGGCGCGAAGACACCACAATAGAAATTAAAAGTTTTTTTTGAAACATTAGGCAGATCAAAAAGTAATGAGGATTATTTAAGTTACTTAACCTACAGAAATCAATATTACAGACTTACATCATTACTAAATTTCACAGATATGGAGATATAGAAACAAATTCAAAATGTTAAGGATAAAATGAAACAATTACGATATGATAGGACACTATCATAACAGGCTGAAATGCAATATGTCTTAAAGAAGACTCCCTATGCAGATCCGTTCTCAGCATGTAAACACAGCACAGAGAAAAAGCTAATGGAAGGGCTACAAGATAGTCAAGACAATATAAAACAGTTAGATATAGAAATGCTAGGGATAGTGGAAAAGGAATTGGCAATACAGCATGGCCGGGCTTTTCAGAAGGGAGACCAGTGGAAAGATTTCTTAAATATACCACTCCCAGAACTGTCAGAAGAGCAACAATTAGCAGTGGAAGCACCCATTACACTGGAGGAAGTTGAGGACACAATTGCAAATATAAAACTAGGGGTATCACCTGGGACTGACAGAATTACCAATGAGTTTTACAAGCACTTCACAAAAGAAATGAGTTACATTCTGTGTAATCTATATAATGAGCTCCTAAGCACAGGAATAATTTCCCCACAGTTTTCAGCTGCTATTATAGTTTTTTTGTTTAAAAAAGGGAATAAGCATATAATGTATGGTAAGTGCCTATTAACCACCATAATCAGCAGTCACACAGCTTTGTTATGCACTGTTTAGAATTTTAAAAGTTGTTAACCACACTTCGGAACTTCCAAACAGTGGCATAACAAAAAAGAATGCACCAGCATTCCATAATTCTCACACATAGAATGAAAACAGTGGTTTGTTTTTTTTCAATTCAAATTTTATTAGGTTTCCAGAACAAAGAGCGAATCATAACAATGGATGAGATGTCCATATACATCAGGTATAGAGTATAAAGTGATTCGCTCTCCCCCCATACTCCCATCCACCCTACCCCACTCCCACCCAGAACAACCCAGTGCCATTTTACACCTCTAGCACTATACCTGTGAATGTAACCTATTAGTGCTTAACCTTGAAGTGCATAGAGAGTTTGTAGTGGTCCCCAAATTTTATCGAACTTCTTAAGTTTGTTAAGTAAACTGGCAATAGTCCTTTCAGTTCTGATATTTGCAAGTAACTCCTGAAGCCATTCAACATATGTTGGTACCTCCATATCCTTCCAATGTCTTAGAACCACCTTTTTAACTGACATCGACATCAAGGCTATATAATACCTCCTGTACACCACCGAAATGGAAGCTAAATCCCCAAGAAGGCAAATTCCGGGGGTGAAGAGGTCCGAGAGCCCTAACAGAGGGTCAACACGCTGTTTAATCGCAGTCCAAAGTAGAATAATTTTAGAACAGCTCTAGAAAATATGAAGAAGATCTCCTTCTTGAGATTGACACCTTGTACAAAGGGGGGAGGACACAAGACCAAGCCTAGCAAGTTTCTGCGGTGGTAGTAGATATTATGCAAAATCTTAAACTGCATTAGCCTAAGTCTGTCCTGCTTAAGAAACTTATGACAGCTCTGCCACAGAAGAGACCAGTCCAGATCTTTACCCTGAAAGAAAGAGGCCCAAAAGGAGATGGGAGCATAATTATCAGGGTAGGCCCAGGTGAAGAGAACACTGTATATTTTGGATACAGCGTGAGGCAGACCTGCCAACTCTGTTAAGGTAATCTGAAAATTGAAATTAGGAAGTGTGGGGGGGGGGGTCGAGCCCATTACTTTAACCAAGAGATGACGAAACTGGAAAATCTTTAAAATATTTGCACGAGGTATCGAGAACTTACACATAATGTCAGCTGAAGAATACCATTGACTATTAGGTGACACAAACTCCTCTAAACAGCAATTTCCTGAAAACAGTGGTTTTTTGACCATACACTATAAAAGATGATGGCTGGGGATCGGGTGACAACCACGCTGAACTCACCTCTCGTGGTTGCTAGGGCTACAGTAAACCTCTCGAGCTGTGCTCTTGAGGTTTACCATGTTGCCCTGGCAACCACTCGAGGTGATTACAGCGTAGTTATCACCTGATCCCCAGCCATTATCCTCTATGTTTTAGGGAATTGGAGGCCAATTAGCCTTCTCAACTCAGATTACAAAATCTTAACAACAATATTATATCATAGACTCCAATCATTAGCCAAAACAGTAATTTTTTCAGCTCAAACTTGTTCTATACCAGACAGGAATATACAACAGAATTTACTTTTTTTAAGAAACATTTGTGAATTTGGGAAGCAAAAGAAATTATCAGGCTACTTAATAACTCTAGATCAATCCAAGGCTTTCGACAAAGTCTCCCATGATTTTTTTATTTCAGATATTAGAAACTTATGGGATTCCACTGAAATTCAGGGGATGGCTTACACACACACACACACGTATATATATATATATATATATATATATATATATAGGTGCAACAAGCTTCCCCATGGTAAATGGTTTAGTTGGCAAGGGATTGCCTTTTTTGAGAGGGGTAAAGCAGGGCTGTCCACTCAGCCTGATATTGTATACTTTCTTTTTAGACCCTATAGTTAGGAAAGTAGTACAAAATATTGACATATGGGGGCTTACACCTGCATCACATATAACACCTCAAAAGATTGCAGTGTATGCGGATGACATATGTTTAATGGTTAGAAATGAAGAATCAGCATTAAGAACATTACAACTATTGGGTCAGTACACAAGACTAGCAGGGGCTGAGATTAACTATGGAAAAAGCTCAGGGATACACCTTGGGGGGAGGCTTATTTCCTACCAGTATAAGGTCCATATAGATTACAGATACAACAGTCAAAATTCTAGGGTGCCAGTTCTGGAATGGGGATTTAGCCCACATTAATTGGGAGAATAGATTGGTTTTAAGTGAAAACAACGTACAGCAATGGAAATCATAGTCTTTGTCAAAACAAAAAAGAATTCTTATAATAATAAAAAACTTCTTACTAACTAGTTTTTTACATATTAGTGCAATTTATCCCATACCTATAGCTTTGGAAACCAGGTTGTACAGCTGGTGTGGAGAAGCCAACTAAACCCTGTCAAAAGGGATTTTACCTACCTCAAACAGAAACAAGGTGGCTTAGCTATGATACACCCTCTTATTTTTTATCTTACTTTTCTTCTGAAAGCAAATCTAGAGGCAGTAAACAATGGGCATCCCTGGGGAAAATGGACTAGGGAGCTATTTCTTTCCTTTAAAAGAAAATGGGGAGCAGAAGTCCCAAAAATAACTGCCTCTTTGAAGACACATGGACACAAAATAGTGATATCTAGCTCATAGTCATCAGTAAATCAATAACTAGAAAACAAAATGTCCAAGATTGATGTTCCACAAAATATGATAACAGTATAAATATCTGATGGAAACTGATGCATTTCTTGTGATAAAATATATATATGAGGTGTACACCTGAATCTAGAAATAAACTTTGGGTTTAAAAAAAATTAAAAATAACTGTTTCTTTAGGCTTTCCAGATTTTGCTAAACCAGCAATAAAGAAATTGAGAACGTGGGATATTAAGGAAACAGATATTCAAAGCTACCATAGAAAGATTTTATATAATGATATCATGACTAGAAATTTTGCAGTACAGGTAGACTTCCCAGGGTGTGTGCCATCAATATTGAGTATGGCCCTTAAAGTGTGGAATGATAAAAGGATACCCCCATGATGTGGGACATACAATGGCTATGTTGCCTTGAACACAGAGATCAAAAAGACAGTGTATAAGGCCTGGATGTTTAGGGGAGGAAGAAACAATGTCACATTTCTTTTTAGAATGTTCACATACCAGAAATTTTTGAGATGTATTAAGGAAAAGGTGGCAATGGAAGCCAGAGCAAAGGGTTACCTACGGGATGTTAATTGTAGGGGATTATACTAGTTTTGGCTCCAGGTATCAACTAAGTACTCTTAATTTAGTTTTTGCTTGTATAAAATACTTTTTAAGGCAAGTTAGATATAAGTTCTCACTGCAGCATATAGATATCCCTATGCTGGCATTAATTAAGCAAATTGAGAATGCTGTGATGAGACAGAAAGAAAAATAACAGCTCAGTATGAAGGATAGGTTCTTTCAGAATTTATGGAGAAATGTTACATGGATTGTATAACAAAATCATGTAAGAAAATGTATCTTATTTTGTGATTCCCTGTATATACTGTATATATTATAAAAGTGTTGTAACCAGATGTAATGTTTCATTACTAATAAAAATCCCCCTACTCTTTTTTCATAAGTGCCACAGGATCTTTAACATCCACCTGAACTACTACCAATCCAGGCAGATGGAACCTCAGTTTAATGTTTCATCTGAAAGACGGCACCTCAGTAATGTAGCACCCCCTCATGCTGCCCTACAGTGTCAGTATTAGGATATTAACCCAAGTGCCAGATGTGGAAACTAAACCCACAGCCCTCTGATCTCCCGGCATCAGAGGTGAGTGTGCTACCTACTGAGCCACTGATATTGAGCCACTGACAGGACCATAGGCAACATGGATTCACAGTGGGGAGGTCATGTCAGACAAATCTGGTTGATCTCTTTGACTGGGTGACAAAGGAAGTAAATCAGGGTGGGGCAGTGGACAATGCTTACCTTGATGTAAGTAAAGCCTTTGACACTGTCCCACATAGGAGGCTGATAAACTAGCTGAGTAGGCTGGGCATGGGGGAAAGGGTGGTAAACTGGATTAGAAACTGGCTAACAGACAGGAGACAGAGAGTGGTGGTAAATGGGGTGCAGTCTGGGGAGAGAGGGTGACCAGTGGGGTGTCGCAGGGATTGGTCCTGGGGCCTGTTCTGTTCAATGTCTTCATTAGTGTCTGCCTGCCTAACTACTCGAACCTCCCCCTCACTACTTCCACAGTGTCCTCCACCAAGTCGTTTGTACCCACATGCAACAGTAAATGAGGTTTCTTCTTCCCCCTCGCTGCATGCTTGAGCAGTGCCTGCTCTGCCTCTCCTGCAGTCAACCTGGGGACAACTCCAACCCAAATACGGCTGTGCCTTTCCCCTTTTCCGCTTCATCTCACCCATTTCAGTATAGAATCCCCCAGGATGAGTACCCCCTGTCCCTAACCCCCTTTCCCTTCTAATGCCCCTTCCACCACCCCAGTATTCATTCTTCTCTGCCCCTTAGCCCCACCAGCTGCACCCTCTGTGACTTCTGTATCAATACCCCCTACTTCCACCTCACCCCTTTTCTCTGCCTTATTTCTCCCATCCCCCTTGAACCCCTTCCCAGCCTGACTACTTCCTACTGGGCTTCCCATGTCAACCTCCCCACCTCCCCTGCTGATTTCCAACCCCTCTCTTATCCCTGCTGTTGTTGATTTAGAGCCCCTGTTCCCTTCTACCACGATAGTGATACCCCTCCCATCCTTCCCCCTTCCCATAGCCTTCTGTCCTCCAGTCACCACCCCCTCCTTTCTTACTAGCCCCCCTTCTACCCTTTTGTCCTCTCTATCTCTTCCCCTACCTGTTGCCATCCCTCTCATGCCCCGCTTGTCCTCCCCCTCTTCAGTGTGTTCCTGCTCCCCCTCTCTCTCCCATAGCAGAGGTTCAAATCTATTTTTATTCGATACCCCTTCTACATCTCTTCCCCCTATTGGTTCCCCGCCCCACTTGTTTCCCTCCATGCCACTCCTGGTCCCTCCCTAGCCCTAGCCATCTGCTTTCTCCCCTGGTACTCCTCGGGGTCTCTTCCTCCCCCATCAGGAGGCCTCCACCTCGCCTCAGGCACCCCTCCCTTCTCCTGTCTTTTCTGTTAGTGCCTCTGATACTGGGGTTGGTTTCATTCCCTAGTTGTTCTTCCTCCATCCCCCTTTGCCATCCCCTATTCCCCCCCCAGGATGCCTAACATACTCATCTGCCCTGCCAGTTAGACTCCTCCCTAACCTCCATAGTTCCTCCCTCAAACTAGCCAGTCATCTACAGACCATACACTCCCCCCATCCTCCAAGCCCAGTCCAGGATCCACACACTGTACACCCCACCACCCTTCAAAAGATGCCCGCCCTATTGACATGTGGCACCTGCCCCATTTGGCCCCATCTTATGTTACGGGCTCTTACTCCCAGGTTCTGTACCCTACTACAACTGTTAGGCCCCTATTTACTCAATTTCCTGTCCCCCCCACACTAGTCCCCCTACTGCCCCCTTGCCGACCAGGTTAATTCAGTCTCAAATCTCATCCATTAGATATTGTATTACTGTAGCAATCCTAAAGCCTCCTTGTCTGGTTTTCACCCCTCAGCTACCATACTTTTTGTTTTCAGCTCCATGTAGTTTCACTTAGCCCAGTTAGAAATCCTACTGCACTCCAAGTATTACTCAGCTCAGTTAGAGAAATAAACAGAACAAATAAATGTGTATTATTACAGCAATCATAACAGTGTAGCTCAGTACTTACTTCAGTTAGAGAAATAAATAGAATAATTAAATCTGTATTATTACAGCAATCCTTAAAGTAGCCAACCACTGCTTTGTCTCCACTCCAGAGACCCTGCTGTAATATAGGACCACAGAGGATTCTGGGTGGGAGGGTGGGCAACTCTAAAGTCCGGCAGAGCTCCATTGAGCTAGCTCACTGCCCCTTTCTCACTCGCTCATTCTATTTCTCCTGAGGCTGCAGGCTGCTCTTTTGTACTGGGCTCCTGCTTGCGTTGGTGCCTTTTCCCGCTCACAAAAAAATCTGCAGCAGTCCCGACAGAGCTGCGTTGAGCTCGCTCACTCCCCCTCTCTCACTCACTCGTTCTGTTTCTTCCAGTGCTGCAGGCTTCCCTTTTGTACTGGGCTCCTGCTTGCATTGGTGCCTTTTTCTGCCCACAAAAAAGTTCACAGCTGTCCCAACAGAGCTCCGTTGAGGTCGCTAACTCCCCTCTCTCACTCGCTCATTCTGTTTCTCCCGGTGCTGCAGGCTGCCATTTTGTGCTGGGCTCCTGCCTTCATTGGTGCCTTTTTCTGCCCACAAGGAAACCTGCAGCAGTCCCCGATAGAGCTCTGTTGAGCTCGCTCACTCCCCCTCTCTCACTCACTCGTTCTGTTTCTCCTGCTGCTGCAGGATGCCCTTTTGTACAGGGCCCCTGCCTGCACTGATGCCTTTTTCTGCCCACAAAGAAATCTGCAGCAGTCCCGACAGAGCTCAGTTGAACTCGCTCACTCCCCCTCTCTCACTTGCTGACTCCCCCTCTCTCGCTCGCTCAGTCTTAATCTGTCCCAAACACTGATTTCCTAAAGCGACCACGCTATTCTGCGTCGGAAACATGAAAACAGATTTCAGCCAAGATGTGAAAAATGACAGCTGTGCTGTTCATAAGGAGGTGTGAAAAAATGCCAGTGATGAAAATCTGTTGTGAAAATATTACAGATTTGCGAAGTTACAAGGGTGCTTGGAAACTGCGCAATGCATGCTCGTAACACAGTCATTTTATGGACTTTCATCACAGAATTTTCAACATAGGCATTTTAGGACCTCTGTTCATGAACAGTGTCACTGTGATTTTCTTAATGTATACCGAACACTGATTTCCCACAGTGACCGCGCTATTCTGCGCGGTCTGAAAACACATTTTGGCCAGGATGTGAAAAATGCGGCTGTACTGTTCATAAGGAGGTGTGGAAAAAATGGTAATGTTAGAAATCTGGGTGAAAATATTACAAAGTCACAGAAGTTGCAGTGTACGGAAATCCGCATAGCGTCGCTTAATAAAACAGTAATTTTTCGAATTTTTCCACCAAATTTGCAACATAGGCTTTTTGAGAGCCCACCTCCTGAACACTGGTACTTTTATTTCATTACTGAGTCCCAAAAGGTGATTTTCATGCAGTGACCACAAAATCACCTTACAGGCCAAATAATGCCATGACAGTGGCTGAATTCATGAGGAGGGGTCCCAATAACCCCAAGTTAAAAATTTGATGCCAACATTCCCCAAAATGCCTGAGATATGCACCAAAGTTCAAAAAACCCTATTTATGCCATTGTACAGCTTACCGGCATTTCTTCAGTTTGCGGTCGGCTTTGAAGAGTGCAGACATGTTCCCGGTCCACCAAAGATATAGCATTGGGCTCGAGGTAAGTATGAATTGGGCGGTGTGGGTAGGCAGGGTGTGCAGAGGCTTGGGTTGGGGGAGGGGCCATCAAACGCAACGAGCGACCATTTTCTGTTTTACAGGGTTTTTAAAAACAAGAAAAACATCACAGGACAGTTTTTCTTTCTACAGGGACATTTGGCACGGTGGAGTGGGCTCCCAGCATGCCACCTGAGTGTTTTGGGGGGGCACTGTAGCCAATGGGGGATTGGGCACTCCCGTCGGCACATACTGGGGGGAAGAACCAAGGGAGATTAGGCACCCCCCATGGCACACAATTCATTGGGGGGACATTATGCCAATGGGGAGTGGGCTCCCTGTCGGTAAATTCAACTGGGAAGGGGGCACTGAAGCTGATAGGGATTGGGCACCTCGTCGGCAAAGAAAGACAGGGGGTGCATTATGCCGAGGGGATTGGGCACCCCCTCGGCATACAACAGAAATGTGGGGGTGGGGACATTATGCCAACGGGGACTGGGTTCCCCATCAGCAAACTGGGTCGGGGGCATGCAAGGTACTACCCTGCAATTATGGGTCACTCCCTCATTGCAGCAGAATGGCTGACACTGCAATGATGAGGCAGCCCCTGATTGCAGTGGCTAAAATGTTTCAAGGTGGTGGCATGCTGGCTGAACTAGTGTCAGCAGCAGCGTGCCACCCCATTGGGGAAAGTGGGCCAAGCCTCAAAAAGCAGTGGGGGCATTGGCCACAACAGTGCCGCACCTCCACAACCTGCTTCTGCAGCAAGCTGCCGCAACGTGTTTCTTGCACATGCGTGCAAGCAACATAAAAAAATAATGTGTGACTCTGAGCAAGTCACTTAACCTCCTCAGTGCTCCCAGATCACCCCTGAAAACAGGCTCTTGTGCCTAGTGACCCTTACCCAGTTACCAAAAGATAAAAAAAGTGTAGGGCCATCCCCATCCTGGTCCCAGAACCAGAAGCAGCAGGGCCATAGCCATACCCCCCAAGCCAGAAGAATCAGGACCATACCTCCCACCCCTGTGCTAGATAAAGCAGCTCCCGCCTCCTGGACCCAGAGTCACAAAAAGCAGTGCCATTGCTATACCCTCCCAAGCCAGAAGAAGCAGGACCACCCCCCCACCCCTCAGCTAGACAAAGTAGGGCCCCTCATCCCAAGACAGGAAAAGCAGAGGCATTCTCCAACCCCCCAAAGCCAGAAGAAGCAGGTACAATCCCCCCTACCAGAAAAAGCAGGGTCATCCATCCCACCCCTTTCCAGCAGCTGTCCACCACCAACACCTCCAAATCAGGTCCCCCATGGATTATTTACCCACAGTGGCAGGGCCAGAATGCTGTGTGTTCTCTCCTGTGAGTCCCTTCCCCACAGTATACCGACACAAATAAACTCAGTGAGCCACTTACCTCTAGGCCTAGTAGTAGACACAGGACCCTACCTCTGTGCTTCAGTTTCTGCAGGCAGGCAGCTTCTGTCTTGTCTTGTCTTGTCCCTTGTGTTGCTTGTTGCTGGTTGGCTGGACTCCAGACAGGGGCTGTGGTGCTGCTGTGGCTTTCTGACTCTGTGCTGCATAGTGTGAATGAGAGTGCAGAAGTACTGACTGCTGTAGATGAAGCCTAGAGCAGCTACTGGATGGGCACTTGAGCAGGGGGTCAGGGTGGCTACTACTAGAAGCGCAGTGTCTAGCCTAGTAGTGGTAGGTTACTATCTACTAGTACAGGCTTGCTTGAGGATGGTGAGGCTAGCTCGTGGTCCTTGCTGAACTGGCTGCAGTCTGCTGGCTGCGATGATGATAGATCCTGATTCCAACGGTACAACCAAGTAATCACAGTAGTCACAGACTTTGTCTCTGTCTGCTCCTCAGCATCAGATCATGGACGCTGCTGAGTTTTTTTTGTGTGTGTGTCGCTTCATCAGTGATGCCATCGGTTCCAACAGTAATGGCAGCAGAGCACTACAGAGAGCAGTTGATGACCATGGAGAGAAAGAAGTGGCACCGGAGGAAGTAAGAATCTGACGAGTACGCCGGTTGAAGAAATCAGAAAGATTGACTGGCTAGCAGTGGGTGGCACCTGGGGTGGCTCAGGGACTAGGCAGGCAGTGGAAAGACTAAGCCATTCCTTTGCTGGCAGCACAGCTGATCAGCTATTGGCCACTTGCAGGCTGTAGGCCGCACAACAGTGCACAAAACTGCAGAAGTCCAACCCGACTCCAAAAGTAACAGAAAACAGGGTCAGGGTCAGGACTTCTACATCACAGTGCCAGCACAGAGGAGCCAGGGAGTCAGTCATGGTGGGACAGGGCTTGGACTGACTTGACTGACTGGTGAGCAGCGGGCTGAGTCTCAGGGAAGGGGGCGTGATGAAGGAGATGAAATAAGTTTTACCATGCGTCTGACTGATGTGCACAGCACTGTAGGGGCTATAGCACCGGGTCACAGACTGAGGCACAGCATTTATTGACCGGGGTATGTGCCACGGTGTAATGCTGCTGCCACAATGCTGAACATTCACTTGCTGCACCGCGGCTATCGTAGCAGCATGGTGGTGGTGGGGTCATGGGGATGCAGAGGAGCGTGGACCAGGGAGACTCAGTGCAGGAGCAGGTTGAAGCCACCAATAAAGAAAGCCATACTACAGCTAATGGACAGCTGGAGGGGGCAAAGAACGAGGACCATACCGAGGAACAAGAGTGTGGCAGGAGAAAGCTGTAGCTGTAACTCCTCCAAGTACATCAGTGTAAACTGTATGTTTGCAGAGGCTTTTAAACATGCTGCCCCTTACTCGCCACACCTCCTACCATCACAAGGCAGCCAATCAATGAGGTGCAGTACCCCAGCAGACCTGACTGAGAAAGGTAAATACATTTCTAAGTCAGGTCCGCTGGGTGTACATGTCATCAACTATGGAGCTCAGACCACCCCCCCACTGAAAAAGTTGTAAGGAGATTAGGTAACATTGGCGGGAAACCCACAAAAATAAACTAAAAAAAAAGCCAAACAAAGCAATACAAAAACATGCCAGCTGGCTAATTTTTGCTACCTCCTGCTACTCTGTAAGCATGCCATGGCATGCCTGGCGTATGGCTGCCTATGCCCTACAATAATGGGGTGCTCCCTCACTGCAACAACAAATTTCTTTCAAGTTTGTGGCACGCTTCTAAACTGCTGTCATAGACAGCATGGTCATTCATTGGTGCCACACAGACGAACCCACAAAAGCAGTCGCAGCATTGGCCACAACACTTTCTAAAACCCACTACTACCACAAGCAGCCACAACATGTTTCTTGCGCATGCTCGCAAGCAAACATAAAAAATGTGCATATAATCATAAAACTGTGTGCATATAAATGAAATAATTAACATTGCTGGAATAGGGCAAGAATTGGGACTTCAGTTTTTTGTGCATGCATCTGGAATGTGCATACATCTGAATGGCATACAAGTGGATCCACTGTATATCCCTGGTGGACAACAAGAGGGGAAAATAAAAAAGCAAAGTTTTGGTTTCTGAAATAAAAAGAAAGGAGTCAGTACTGATAACTACTCTGATGAACCGAGTTTCAAAATGGACCTTGGTCGCTCAGGGACCAACCAGAGGAGAAAGCCTTGGGCATCCCATGCATGGCTCTTCTCTCAGGAAGTGGAGGTACAGACTGTGTCCCCCTATGTAACTGCCGTGGTGCCCTAGCATATGCTGGGTGTCAGGTGGTGGCAGCTGAGCAAAGTGGATATGTGAGAAAAGAAAATTGAAAGAATTTTAACAGAGCAATAAAAGCAGGCAGTCTTTTTGTTTGTGAGATAAAAAATTTGAAGCAGTGTCAGCAACTCAGCAGGTTGCACACTTGCTTTGGAGGGCAGAAGATCAGAAGGTTATGGGTTCTTGCCCTACTTCCAGAACTTGGGATAAGTCCCAGTACTGACACTGCAGTGCAGCACAAGGGGGGGCTGCTGTGCTCCTGAGGTGCTAGCTTTCAGATGAGATGTTAAGCCAAGATCCCATCTGCCTGTTCAAGTTGTTGCTCAGGAGGACATTAAAGATTCCATGGCACTTCTTGAAAAGAATAGGGAAGTTCCCCGGTGTCCTGGCCAAATGTTTCCTGTTCACTAAAAAAAACACAAACTAAATCTCATTTAGTTTTAATTGATTTCCATCTGTATCTCACCTCCCCTTTCCAGGAAGAGGCTGAAAATAGGCAGAATTTCCTAACCCACCTTTCCCAGTCAACAAAAAGCTAAACAAATAAGCAAGAAAGGGACATCAAAATTAAAACAGCCCTCTAAACAAGTTATGTCTGCAAAACATTGGGGTGATGTGGGAACTAGGAAGCAAGAAGATTTGGGGAATACTATTTTTGCAGGTTTTGTGTAAAACTGGAGTGATGAGTAGTGGTGCGCTGCTGCTGGCCGGGGAAATGATGAAAGATCTGTGAGCCATGTTTTGTGCACTCTGGCTTGCAGCTTTTGCAGCCCTTTATGAATCCAGCCCAGTAGCTCAATATTTCCATTCTTATAGGGGGTAACTCATATTTGTAACAAAGTAATGGCAAGTTAAGCTTAATGAAAACAAGCTGTTGGATGTGTTCAGGGTCCAGTGTTCAATGATGAGGTTCAACAACATCAACAGCTTTGCTAAAGATCCCCTAGGATGGCACACTCTTAAGGGGGGCAACTGATGTATCTCATAGCCAGCTGCACCAAGTGAGGGGTCGAATGCATCTTCTGTGCCCGTAGCCCAATGGATCAACCTGAAATGGCTCAAGAGACTACACAATAGCCGTTGAAGATATTTTCTGCAGAAAAAGGCTGTGACTATGTCCTCTTCTGTTGCTCTTGATGTAAGGATGTACGAGCAGTACCCGCTCACTCCCATCAGTGCGACTGTCAGTAGCAGGCATTTCTCACCCCAGGAATTCTTTAATATGCTTGAACATATGCAGTATGCCAGCTGGGTTCAGCTGGCCCGGAGGTGGAATCAATGCTAATGATTTTTAGTATCAGCCAATCAGAGAGCAGGAGAGGAAGTGTTGCCTGTAGCTAGAGTGGGAGGCCAATCAGGTTTAGTTCTGTGCTGAATAGACAACACTGCCCCAGAGTCCTCTCTTCACAACTTTGCTTGAAGAAGTTAATTTCTTTATAAGTCAGTAAAGTATTTATTTTAGTGCTGCCTTTAATGTTTTTCACTGTATTTCTTTATTTTAGCATTTTTTTTGCTGTTTCTTTGGTTCCCAGGAACCGCAAATTTTCTTTACCTTAACGATTCCTACCATGGTTCCCGCTCTTTTTCTGATGAAACATTTTAGTGTTTTGCACTAAGTAAAGCACATTGTATTTCTTTTACCTTATTTTATTCGCGGTTCCCTATTTTTCATTGCAACCGCAATTTTAAACTACAAACTTTTTATTTTTAGAGCTTTTGCAACCGTTTATACATCGTTCCATGGCACTTTGGAACCAACCACATTTTATAAATTTTTCCCTTTTGGGAACATAAGTCTGAGGTTGTTTGGGTCTAGACCACAACTGTGAACTTTGCTCAAAATTTTGTTCTAAAACAGTTAAAAAAAGAGCCAAATGATTGGAAATTATGGCTTCTTAGTCTGCCTCCCCTCAAATAAAAATGCTGGAGAGGGGTCATCATCTCATAAATCTAAAGAAAATTCCAATAAGGAGTTCCTAGAAAATAAGCCTGATAAAAATAACTCTGATCAAGCCAAAAACAGACATGATGAGCAGGTTCCTGATTCAGTTCCTGCAAAACAGAAGCAAAAAGAACAAGCATTTGTCAATGCTGAATGTTGCTTGCTTGTATGTGCTGTTTAGGTATTTGGAAGTGATAGTTCCATGCCTTCCTCCCAAGACATCCACTGTGTCTTTTCGTTCAGTATTCACAGAAGAGTGGGAGGGGCAAGGGCCACAGCAGTACAGCAGTTGCCAAGGGGGTGAAGAGGTGGACAATAGTCCATTCAAAGGCAAAAGAGTCCTGCAGGTGCTCACTAAATTGAAGGTGGACAAAGCAATGGAATCAGATGGCATACACCCAAGGATATTAGGAGAACTGCGAAGGGAGATAGCAGTACCTCTGGCAGCCATGTTCACTGAGTTATTCAACATGAGTGAATTGGAGGAGGGCACATGTGGTCCCTCTACACAAGTCCGGGAGCAGGGAGGAGGCGGGGAAAAATAGGCCACTCAGCCTCACCTCAGTAGTGGGGAAGATCATGGAGACATTGCTTAAAGAAAGGATAGTGGGGCATCTAGAAGCCATCAGAGCCCAGGACCTTAGACAGCATGGATTCACAGTGAGGACATCATGTCAGACAAATCTGGTTGATTTCTTTGACTGGGTTACAAAAGAAGTGAATCAGGGTGGAGCAGTGGACAACGCTTACCTTGATTTCAGCAAAGCCTTTGACACCATCCCACATAGGAGGCTGATAAACTAGCTGAGTAGGCTGGGCATGGGGGAAAGGGTGGTAAACTGGGTTAGAAACTGGCTAACAGACAGGAGGCAGAGAGTGGTGGTAAATGGGGTGCATTCTAGGGAAAGGGGATGACCAGTGGGGTGCTGCAGGGATCGGTCATGAGGCCAGTCCTATTCATACAAACATATTTGTTTAATCATGGGAAAATCCTGTTTTAGTAATTATGGGTAAATGGTTTATTGATAGTAAACACTGCACATGTATGGAGACCAGTCGATAAACATTTGCTTAATTGCATCTAAATATGTCTTGACTGCAAATGTTTACTAAAGACTTTACTCTAAAGCACTTGTATGGTGGAAGGTTTTTTGGTGCAGTGGCCACCTGTAATGTATTTTGCAAGAAGGAAAGGGGTAGGTGGGGTACTTGTATAGTCTAAAATGATGTTTTCTGTCATGTTAACATAAGAATAGCGAGCTAACACCATAAGGGAGAGGAAAGTCTTGGTTTAGTTGCTTTATGTGAGGCCATTATCTAATGCAAACACAAATAAACAGCCAGACTGAAAATCAGCTAACAGAAGGGGATTAGAGTGAGCAGCTCTTAGAGAGAGGCTTGATTTCTAGCAGTCCTATCTCATCAGACGGTGACGAGATACAGGCAGAAAAGCCAGGAGGAGCTCTCCAGATGGCTGGAGAAAGTGTTTGTCTTAGGTTACTGCAGGGCAGTCTGGACTCCTAAAACACAGGCAGGCTTGAGAAAAAGCATAATCAAGGAGCTACAAGCCTGTACATCCACAGAGAGAAAGACAAAAAGAGGAAAGGGGCGGCAAGCTGCTTGCCCACGAGTGACAGGGCCTGCCCATTGTTAACAAATACTTGACCTCGCTGACCTCCTCCTGTCACAGCTCTCTATCACCCTTCCTCCATCCCCACCCTCAACCCAGACACCTTGCACCTGGCAGCACCTAGGTAGCAGCAGCGGTGGTGAACCAGCTGCAGGCAGTCAGAGCACCAGTTGATGTGCGAGCCCGCAGCAGCAGCAGCCAGCATGGAGGCAGTGAAGAAGGAGGAGGAGGAGAAGAGAGAGGAGTGAGAACTCATTTCTGCCTCGGATGGCACGCCAGTCTGTCTGCAGCACACGAGCCCTGGAGTTTGCACTAGTAGCGCGGGGCTGCCTCAGTTGGTCTACAGCCAAGACGGCACCTTGTTCTCACTGATTGCAGGAGCTCGCTATTCTCTCCCATGCGGACTGATGGATAGTGCTCCTTTAGCTACAGACCCGGGCAGCTCGTCCCAGCTCATCCTCACCCAGCCAAAAAGCTCTGGCTGCAGTCATCAAAGGGGCACATCCGCTTTGCTAGCTTGATTTGGGAGACTTTTTTGGGGGTGAGACCCCACAAGTCATCGCATCCCACTGCTCAGCATCTGGAATCCCTCCATCAGATAAATTTGACTTTGTTGGATGTGTACCATCTGGACTGGCACTTCCTTTCTTTCTCACCTTCAGTTTGTTTTTTGCCTCTGACTGTATCGCAGACTGGAACTTTATTTGGAGCTCTGTCACCCAGTAGCGAATAGTGGGAATCTCTGGCCCCTTTCAGTGTAAGTACAGCTGTGTGTTCTCTTAAAATAACAAGTGCTGGAGTTAATGAAGGGGACATGTTGTTGCCTGCATCTTGAGCTGTCTGAGCAACCCTGCCATTTCCAAACTCGGGTTTTTGACATCTTGCACTCGCTGTAGCAGCATGCATATACTGCATTTTTACTATAGTTTGTATTTCTGGTATATTAAAGGTGATAGGAAACGATTTTCTGCTGAGAAAAACTGTTAAATAAATTCTATATAAAAAGCAGTGACCTTTGTGTATTTTTGTATTGTACATGTGTAGAATGCACATATATTTATTCATTCCTTGTGTTGAAATGACCATCGGCTTGACACTGCGAGTTTTAGTATCAGGAGTCAGCACGTGGTAAGCTTTGAAATGCCATGTCACAGACTCCCGTACAACATTCAGTTAACTGCAGCGTTCATACCAAACTCATCAGCTGCTTCAACTGTAAAGGCTAATGCCCCATTGCACTCCTAAACAACATAAAAATGACACCCTATTCGAATTCGACTTACTTTGTGGTGCCCCTACACACACACACACACACACACACACACACACACACACACACACACGTACACACACCCTTGGCCAATCGCAATGTTGATCGTGAAACACTAAGCCCGTAATTATTTAAACAGTTTGCAATGGGAAAAAAATATTATTTATTCCCTCTATGGTGCTGTATTGCTCCTAGCATATCCTGTCAGATTTTATGTAACCCTGCCGCAGCTTGCCGCCCCCTCTCTTCCCTATAAAGCTCCTCCATACCTTACCCTCTAAATGATGTGGGGCACAGCAGCACCTGAAGTCACAGAAGTGCTGAAATCCTTTCTGTTGCGGCTGATGATGGGGGGGGGGAGAGATCTACCTGCGCTCAGTAGTGCCCAGAGCAAGTTTGCTGTCCTGCTTTGTTGTGTTTCCAGTCCCCCCATGGCTATCGGTGGAGGGTGATCTTGAATTCCTGCAGATCCTCGGGCGTTGATGCTCTGGAAGAGCTGGTGGTGTGCTGCATGCTCTCTGCCCCATGGCTGAAATGTCTGTGGGAGTAGGGTGGCAGAGAATGGACTCCTTGAGCTACTCACTCGCCATAGCCAACATTTAACACATTCTTCCCGTACAGCCTGCACCAGCTACAGTTCACAAGACAGCCAGAATAGCAGAGACACCATCCACTTTCAACAGCAACAGAAAGGATTTCGGTGCTTCCGTGGCTTTGGGTGCTGCTGTGCCACACATCGCTTGAAGGGTAAGGTATGGATGAGCTTCATAGGGAAGAGAGGGGGCGGCAAGCCACAGCAGGGTTACATAAAAGCAAACTGTTTAATAATTACGGGCTTAGTTTTCATGATCAACATTGCGATTTTAGGCATGCAATGGGGCATTAGCCTTTACAGTGGAAGCAGCTGATGAGTTTGGTGTGAATGCTGCAGTTAACTGAATGTTGTATTGGACTCTGTGACATGGCATTTCAAAGCTTACCACGTGCTGACTCCCGATACTAAAACTCGCAGTGTCAAGCCAATGGTCGTTTCAACACAAGGAATGAATAAATAAATGTGCATTCTACACATGTACAATACAAAAAAATACACAAAAGTCGCTGCTTTTTATGTAGAATTTATGTAATAGTTTTTCTCAGCAGAAAATCATTTCCTATCACCGTTAAACGGGCAGTATATGAGGGAGCCTGCTTCCCCCTGAAACTTTTAGACTGCAGTTGCAGAGAGTTGTAGCTGGACTGCATGCACATTGCCTTCCTGGAATGGACTAAAGTTGCATTGTAGGATGATGATATTTATGTATATTTGTGTGTTTATTTTTATAGGTTGTGTCTCATTGCCGGCGGGGGTGTCTGTTGGAGAATCGGGCATGCGTGTGTGTGGGGGGGGGGAGCGCGCATGAGCATGTGATCTTATCGCTGCTCCCTGAAGTGTAGCTCTCCCTTTCAACTGTATGCCACTGCATTTTCAACTGCTGTCATAAACAGCTGCAGCTTTGATTGGAGAACTGCGGCCGCGCCTGCAAACACACTGACTGAATTGGAAGAGGGCTGCCATGCCTCCAAAAACTCGGATGATGGCACTATGTTTCTTGCACATGCATGCAAGCAACATAAAAACAAATCACTGCCCCTCCTGCTGAAAAGCAAAGGGAGGCACCAGTGACACAAAAAGATACAACCTCTGGTGAAGAAATGGCTATGGTCTGGCATTTATACCAGACTAAACATAGAAACATAGACTTTGACGGCAGATAAGGACCGCTTGGCCCATCTAGTCTGCCCATTTCCCTACCTACAGGATAGGCCGCAGATCCTAGTTAACCAACAGCCTATTTCTTCCTACCCCCCACAAGAATTGCCTTATGTCTGTCCCATGCATTCTTGAATTCTCCCACAGTTTTAGACCCCACAACCTCCTCAGGAAGGCTGTTCCATGCATCCACTACCCTCTCTGTGAAATAATACTTCCTCACATTGCCCCAGAACCGCCCTCCTTCTATCTTTAAATTGTGTCCCCTTGTTCTTGCACATCTCTTTTTCTGAAAGATGCTACCCTCTTGGACTTTGTTGATTCAAGTGAGGTACTTAAAAGTTTCTATCATGTCCCCCCTCTCCCTTCTTTCCTCAAGGGTATACATATTAAGCTCCTTTAGTCTCTTCTCATACGGCTTCTCTTGCATACCCTGCACCATTTTAGTTGCCCTCCTCTGGACTGCCTCTATCCTGTCTATGTCCTTGCGGAGATGGGGTCTCCAGAACTGGACACAGTACTCCAGATGGGGTCTCACCAGCTGTCTGTACAGAGGATAACAACTTCCTGTTTTCTGCTGCTGATGCCTCTCCCTATACATCCCAGTATACCCCCAGTCCTCCCTACTGCCTTCTCACTATACAGGCTATGGGCAATCTCTTTTATGCCCCTCCTGACCTTACTACCTCTCACACTTCAGACCCTGGGCTTTTCGAGGTATTTTACTATGAGGGTGATAATGACTATCCAGAGAGTGAACATTTAGAACCTGTTGTATCTCCTGACTAAGAGTTTGACTCTTCCTCTAATGGCCAGGAGGATTTTCACTCTCACTATACCTTCATTCAGCATATGGTGGGCACTCTGAATCTCACTATCTAAGAGACCACTGACCAGGAGGAAGAGGAAGACCTTTTAGATATGGTGTGTCTCCCTCCCTCTAAAAAGTTGTTTTTGCCCATACATAAATCACTTCGCAAAGCAACTTTTAAAATACTTGAGAATCCCTCTTCCATTTCTGGAGTGGACAAGAAAATTGAAAAATGTACCAACTGGGGAGAAATAGTGCTGAATTTCTCTATATGCACCCTGACCACGAGCAGGTGGTGCAGGCTGCTGCTTGTGACAAAGCTAAAGTGCCTCTATCTTCACAGCCCCCTGAAAAGGAATCTAGAAGACTGGATTTGATGGGTAAATGATCTTACACAACATCTCTACTGCTTCGCCTGCCTACTCACTGTATATGGCCTATGCAGCTCAATATCAACAACCATTTTTCAATGCCAAACATTGGTTGCTTGTTTAATGCTGACACTTTTCTCTGCTCCCTTTATATCCTGCAGTGTACCTCATCTGGTCCCATAAGCTTATGTGCTTTCAAGGCAGCAACTTATTTCAGTAAATCCCACCCTCCTATGCACCCAGCACCCACATTTTTTTTTTTATGGGAACCGGCAGAACCTGCTCACCTCCATGGATGGCCCCCATCTTATAAACTAATTTAAGTGAGTGGCAGCAGCACCAAGAATGCAGAGTAATCCCCTAAATTTAAGTGAGCGGCAGCAGTGCCAAGAATAGAGAGTAATCCCCCAAATTTAAGCAAGAGGCAGCAGCACCAAGAATACAGAGAAATCCCCCCAGCAACAACAACAGTGTTAGGGTTCCCAACCCTACCACTCCACCCCAACCTCCACACACCAACAGGTGACACGGTGTGCCATGGGGTCATCAGGTCCAACTCTCACCCCATTCCATGTGTAAACAAGCTGACATGGTACAGTATAGGAGAATGAGGTAAGAGTTAGGCCTGATGACCCCATAGCACACCCTGATGCCTCTTGGTGTGTGGAGGTTGGGGTGGTAGGGGTGAGAACCCTAACATCGAATTTCCCAGATTTTGACAATTTAATAAAAACCCGAACTAATGCATTAATGTATTTTTTTGCAATGAATTTCTCTTGTTTTTGAGATAGTATAATAGTATCCTTATTTTACTGTGGGAGCGAAGGGTCTGAATCCCCTAAAGGTATGTGTGTGTGTAAAATAAATTCAATGGACACACACAACTTGGGCATTTTCAGGAATTTTTTCACCAAATTTTCTGCATGGCCTTTTGGGGACCCTACATCATTAGCACAGGCACTGTCATTTCATTAATCTGTCCCGAACGTTGATTTCGCAAAGCAGTCGTGATATTCTGCGCAACAGGTGCAAAAACATGTTTTGGTCAGGATGTGAAAAATGACAGCTGTATACTGTTCATGAGAAGGTGTGAAAAATGAATATGTTGAAAATCTGGAGTAAAAATATGAAAAATTGTCAGTTATGCATGTGCATAGAACCTGCGTAACGCACACTCGTAACATGGTCATTTTTGGGATTTATTTCACCAAATTTTTAACATGGGCTTTTTGAGATCTCATGAACACTGGCACTATGATTTCATTAATCCATGCTGAAAGTTGATTCCGCACAGTGACCGCGCCATTTTGCGCCACAGGTGCGAAAACACATTTTGGTTAGCATGTGAAAAATGACTGCCATACTGTTCATGAGGAGGTGTGAAAAAATGGCAATGTTGAAAATCTGGAGTGAAAATATTAAAAATTGGCGAAGTTATGAACGTGCATATAAACTGCGCAATGCACACTTGTGATGCAGTCATTTTGGGGACTTTTTGCACCAAATTTTCAGCATGGGGTTCTTGGGATCCCACCTCATGAACACTGGCACTGTCATTTCATTAATCAGTCCCAAAAAGTGATTCCGCACGGTGACCGTGAAATCACCTTTCGGGACCAATTAACGAGATGACAGTGCCAGTGTTCATGAGGTTGGGTCTCAGGAACTCTATGTTGAAAATTTTGGGTTACAATTCTTAAAAATGGCTGAGATATCAACATAAGTTGAAAGCCTCACTGACTGCCATTATATAGCACTTACCTTTGATTCTTCAGTTTTGGTTCGGCTTTGAAGAATGCAGACGTGTCCTTGTCCAGAGAAGATCGCAGTCACCAACCTCCAGAGGTAAGTATGGGGTAGATGGAGTGCGGGGAGGTGGGTGCACAGAGGGAGGGTGGGGATGGAGGAGGGGGGACATGGGGAGATGAAGAGGGACTGTTTTCTTTTTCTTGGTTTAAAAAAAAGATGTTGGGGGCTGTTTTATTTTTTACAGGTTCTTTATAATTTTGGGAACACTGGTAATGGGCTACTCGTATCCCACACTGTCAGGGGGCTACTGCCAATGTGGGGATTGGGCACCCCGCTGTCAACAAACATAAGGGGGAACACGGCAACACTGCTCAGGATACTGGGAACACTGGAGGGTTCCCCAGTGTTCACAGCAATAATATGGGATTAGTACACAACTGTGGACACTGGGAGTGGGCTACCCAGTATCCTACACTGTCGGGGGGAGGAGGGCTACTGCTGACACAGGGATTGAGCACCCCGCTGTTGGCAAACCTTAGATGAAGAGGGTACACTGCTGGGGGGAAACCATACTGGGCTGAAGGAAAACTGGGGACACTGGGAGTAGGCTACCTAGTGTCCCACACTGAGGAGGATGGAGGGGGCTGTTTGTCTGGGAAGGAGATTTTTATTTTTTTTTTGGAAGCCGTTGTTGGAAGACTTCCCCTTTCACTGTTTACTGACATGGGCATCATGCAAAACAAAGGACCAAAACCCTCTCTGATTGGAGTGGCTTCGGCACTTTGAAGTGCATGACCATTCAGCCCACCTAACGGAGAGTTGCGTCAAGACCACACCGAGTGGTCATTGGTGCTAACTGCTTAACCCATTACAAGACCCTGGTTTTGTGTGCTGCAATGGGCTTGGCAGTGACACACACCCAAAATCCCATATTGCAGCAAAACATTGGTTTGCACCTACGCGTAACCAACATAAAAAGCTCTCTGAAACTCTGTGCTAGCTATCAGCCAACAGACCCCAGACAAAGTAGCCCAGGACCTGGCAGAAACTGCAGAAACTGCCCTAGAGGCTAAAACGTACCAGTTTCCCATGGCAGTGGACACTAATAGGAACACAGAAACATAAGAATCGTGTCGGCAGATGGGGACCACATGATCCATCTAGTCTGCTTGTGTTTCTGCCCCCCTCCCGATTTAGACTGCACCCTGATGTGTCCACAATGTCTGTCCCATGCAAGTGTAAACTCGCATACAGTTTTGGATTCCACCACCTCCTGAGATAAGCTGTTCCATGGGTCTATGACCATTTCTGTAAAGAAGTACTTCCTGAGGTTGCTTTTGAACCAGTCTCCCACCAGATGCAAGTTGTGCCCCCTTGTATGCGCACCCCTGTTTTACTGGAAGAGGTTTCCTGCTTGTGTTGTGTTGATTCCCTTAACGTACTTAAAAGTTTCAATCACATCCCCTCTGTTTCTTCTCTGCTCAAGGGTGTACAGATTTAGTTCCCTGAGTCTTGCCTCCTATGGCTCTCAATGCAGTCCATGCACCATCTTTGTAGTCCTTCTCTGTACTGCCTCCAGGCGGTCTATGTCTTTTTTGAGGTGGGACCTCCAAAACTGACCGCAGTACTCTAAATGTGGCCTCGCCAAGGACATGTAGAGAGGAATGATAACCTCATTCATCATACTTGTAATTCCCCTACCAATGCATCCAAGGATGCCACTTGCCCTCTGTGCTGCCTTTTCACACTGTTTTCCAACCTTTAAGTCATCCTCGGTGACTACTCTAAGGTCTCATTCTGTCTTTGTCTCCTCTGATGCCCTCCCAGTGTGTACTTTATCCCTGTTTTTTTTTTACCTATATGCATAACCTTGCACTTCTTGGCATTAAACTTCAACTGCCAATCCCTGGACCATTCCACAAGTTTTTTCAGGTCTGCTTCCATACCTTTTGCTCCCTTCTGCGTGTCTACTCACAAAACACTGATTGGGGGCATATGCACTGGCAGAAGAATGCACACAGGTACTGGTGTTTTCCTTTAATATAAACTATACTTATGTTGTCTGATTGTGCATCAATATAGTATGTTTTCACAACCTAGTAGTACCCTCTACTCATGCTAAGCAGAAAACATCACATTTGTCTATTTTGGGGTGTTTTTTCATGTCGACCAGATTTTTAATAAATGTGCTACATGAAGGTTGAATACCAGCATAGTCAAGTACCCGAATACAGTCGAATACACAAATGCCTTGGATGTATTAATTGAATATTCAATGAATACACATTTTATGTATTTGCACAGCCCTAATACAATCATATGAACATACTAAGAAGCCTGCAGAATTAGGCTATTTTGGTCTATCTAGTCTGCTTGTATTGTGGGGTCTGTAACTAAGCTACTGACCCTCCCCCCTTCTCAATCCTCCCATCCTTTCCATATGCCCCTCTCATGATCCTTACTTTCCTCTTATGTATATCTCAGCCCCTCTTGAAGCTGCTCACTATCTTCAATGAGACCACCTCTTCTGGCAGCGTATTCCAAGTAGCTACCACCGTTTCCCTAAAGAAGTGCTTCCTAATCTTCTCCTAAACCTCAACCCTCAAGCTTAAGACTGTGTCCCCTAGTGTTTCAGTTGCCACTTACCTTAAAGAGATCCTCCTTATCCACCCTGTTTATCCCCTTCAGATACTTCAGGGTCTCAATCATATACCCTGTCTCCTTCCTCTCCTACAGGGAGTACATGTTAAGGGCCTCCAACCTCTCTTCATATGCTTTACCCTGCTGACCTGCAGTCATCTACATTGCCCTCCTCTGAACCATCTCCAGCAGGTTAATACCTTTTTTAAGGTGTGGGCACCAGTACTGTACTCCATACTCTGGATGTGGGCTCACCAGTGACCTGTACAAGAGTAGTATAACCTCCTCTTGCCTAATACTGATCCCCATTGCTATGTATCCCAGTATCTAGTTTGCCCTTGCTGCTGCTTTCCTGTACTGCATAGAGTGCTTCAGGTCTCTAGTGATCATCATTCTCGGCTCCTTCTCCTCCTCTGTTGCAGAAACCTGGACCCCTTCCAAATAGTACTCTGTCCTGGGATTCTTGGTTCCAATGTACATAACTTTGCATGTCTTGGCATTGAAGCCAAGTTACCAAATCCTGGACCACTCTGCAAGCTTTTTCAGATCATCCTGTAGGTCCTGTATCCCTTTGGCTGGGTCCACTCTCACACACAGTTTAGTGTCATCTGTGAAGAAATCCATCACCAGTATCATTGATGAAGACATTGCACAACACCGGTCCCAGCACCGAACCCTGCATGACCCCACTAGTGACCTTGGTGCTAGATAACACCCTCCACAACCACCCTCTGGGTCCTGTTCCTCAGCCAGTTTTCTACCCATCTGATCATCTTCTCCCCAACCCCAAAATCTGTCATCTTCTTGATCAACCTCTTGTGGAGTACAGAGTCAAAAGCCTTGCTGAAGTCCAGATAAAGGATGTCCACCATTTGACCCTTGTCTACTGTATTAGTGACCCAGTCAAAGAAGTCAATCAGATTCATTTGACATGTTCTCCCTCCCATTAACCCATGCTGTCTCACATCCTGGAAACCATACTACTCTTGATACCCTATGAACCTTTCCTTAAGTATGGTCTTCATTAGCTTGCACATGACTGAGATCAGACTGATCAGTCTGTTAATCCATGGGTCATCCTTAGGACTGCTGTTATGGAGGGGCACCACATGTGCCATTCTCCAGTCCTGTGGTACCATGCCCCACTCCAGTGAACTATTGAACAGGCCCACCAGTGGCCCCGCAAACTCCTCTACCGGTTCCTTCAGCAACCTTGGGTATATGTCATCCAGGCCCAGTGATTTGCCTACCTTCTATACTAGTAGTTCATCCCTCACTCTATCCACCTTTACCACCACATCCATGCTCTCCCTGTTGCTCTTCTCCCCCCTGTAGGCACCAGTCCATCTTTCTCCCTGGTAAAAACAGAACAGAAACATTTGTTCAGTACCTCTGCTTTTTCCCTGTTCTTCTCCACCCACTCTTTCACTTTCCAAAGCCTAGAAATCCCATCCTTCTTGTCCCCATTTTCACTTATATAGCAAAAAAGGGCGTCTCCCTCTTCTTAATTCCCTCAGCTATCTGCAGTTCCTTCTGTGCCTTAGCCTACTGGACTACCTTACTTGCCACACTAGCCAGCCTTCCACCTCTATTCTGGTCTTTCTGAATTTCCTGTAGGCTCTTATTCATTACTGCCTGGGTGACCTCAGAACTAAAGCAGCTGGGGTTTTAGGCTCTTCTTCCCCTTGAATTTAACACACTCCTCTATGGCAACCATTATTCCATCCTTAATGATAGACCACTTTTGGCCCACCCCCATATCCACTGTGATGCCCTCAGGTGCTTCCTTGGCATCTCACCCATTTTCCTTAAGTCCACTCTTCTACAATCCTGGACTTTAGTCTTAGTGGGGATGTTTTCCCTTCCTATATCCAATCGGAACCATATTGTGCGATGGTCACTTTCACCCTGGGGCTCCTTGACTGCTATTTCTTGTACAAGTTCCCCATGTGTGAGCACTAAATCAAGGATGACCCCTCCCTGGTGGGTTCTGTGACACCCTGAGTCAGGAACCCACTCTGTAATACTTCAGGGATCACCTGACTCCTGGCACAGAATGTGGATGGTACACTTCAGTCAACCTTGGGCAGCTTGAAATCCCCCACTTTTACCAACTCACCTTTCCCTGTAGCTCCCAAAATTTGTGAGCTCAGTCTTTTGTCCCTCTCTTTTCTTGGTTGGGTGGTCTGTAAATCACCCCCAACCTCACCTTTTTCTCTCTATTGGACTGTGACTGAACCTACAATGCTTCCACCGTCCCCTCCTCTGACCTCCTTGTGCACGTTATACCATTCCTCCCTGATATAAACCGCCACCTGCCCTTTCCCTACCACCCTATCTCTCCTATATAGTTTATATCCCAAGATTAAGAGATACCAGTCATGGTTGTGTTTTGGCCCAAGTCTTGGTTACAGCTGTGATATCCACCTTCCCTTCTGCTAATAACTGCAACATATATGGAATGAATGGCAGGATGTTTGGTGACGTGTGGTCTTCTTTCATTATCCCAAAATGTAGACAAGCAGACCTTAGAGCCAGTGACACAGGGAGTGAAGGAGGAATCCGCAACAAGAGAGGGTTTTGCACACACCAATGTGCAGTCACAGAGAGATATACAGTACATGTATTGAGTTTGTGCAACTCCAGATGTCTGAGGTACAGCAGAAAACTCCACCCACAGCCTCCAAGAGTAGTGTGGCAATTGGCATTCTCATATCCTCATATAACTTTGGTGCCACAGTGTGTGAAAATGTGGAACATGATGGTTGCTGGTAACATAGCTGCAAGTACTGCATACATTTATGAGATCTAGTAGTGTCTTTCACAAGTGAAAAGGGTTGCAGATCCAACACCATCATTTCATCCATGAGCTGTGTGATGTGCTGATCTGTTGGATGGGATGGCTAATACTTAGTTCTGGCATGGAATTCCTCCACTATTGGCACTGACCATGAATGGGAGGGATGTTCCACACTTGCCAGATGGTGTGGAAATAGCAGGGAACTGGTGCCTAGCAGGAGTGCTTGGTGTGCATGGAGAACTCTTTGGTGCTAAGGGAGATGGAGTGGTAGTGCAGCAGGTGCTGCAGCATTTTTCAGAGGCACAATGTTCTAGGGCACTGCCAGTGCCACCAGCACCACTGTCTGCATTATCACCATGAGATGAGTTTGATGGAACCACAGGCACAGATCCTGATGCTTTGAAAACCTGGGGATATTTTACCTTTAGGTGGTTCATTAAGGAGGTGGTTGTTAAATTTGCCAGTGATTCTCCCTGCTGATAGTCAGACTGCACAATGTGTGCACACTGCCTTTCTGTTATCTCCTGTTAGTGATGTGACATGCAACCATGCCAGCCTCTTATGGTTCCAGACACTACTCATGCAGCTAGTATCAGCAGTACCACCACCACTCTTTTGTTCTCTACTAGTCTTTCTTGTTTGGACCTGCATCTGTCGTTTTTTTCCTGGCACTACTGGTGCCCCTGCACCTGTTCTACTTGGATGTTCAGGCTGGGATAGAGCCTGTGGAACAAAGTTCTGAAGGGAGGCTTGCCAAATTTTTTAAGGGGGAGAAGCCACTTTCTTCTTACTCCTGTCACTGTGACCTCGAGAGCTTGATGTTTTGTGGATATCTGACTTTCTTGCTTTATGGCTGTAAAGGTACTGTCCATACTCTGCCTCATCATCAAAGCTGCTTAGGTTAGTCTCCTCAGATGATGTATCAGTGGGCAAATCTGTTGGAATGTACTCAGACCTGGATGAGAGTGCCTTCTCCTCATCTGCACTGACAAGTTCTACAGTAGAGGAGACAGGTTGAGAAACAAGAGGTGTCACAGTAAGGGTGGATACAGTACTGGAAATAGTTGTGCAACTGGCTGAGGCTACATTGGCAGTAGTGTCAGTGTCACTGCAGCAATACTGGTGATCACCATGGTTACAGTGGCAGGTGTGGTCTGGGTCACAGTGGTAGAAATGGTCTGGGCCACAACAGAAGAGGTCTCAATCACAGTGGCAGGAGTGGTCTCAGTTGCAGTAGCAGGAGAGCATCTCAGTCACAGTAGCAGCAGTGGCCTGGGTCACAGTGGCAGAAGTTGTCTCAGTCACAGTGGCAGCAGTGCTCTGGGTCACAGTGGCAGGAGTAGTCTCAGTCACAGTGACAGGAGTGGTCTCAGTCACAGTGGCAGGAGTGGTCTCAGTCATAGTGACTGGCAGGGCCATTGTTGCAGCAGAAGTTGGAATACTAGTAGTCTCAGTGGATGGGTGATGGATTAGAGCAGTGGTGGTTATAAAGGAGGAAGTCCTTGTCCTGGTGGTACTGGTAGCAGTGAGGACACATTCACATTGTAGTATTAGTGGCAGTTAATGACTATATCCTCCTAGCAGCACTACTAGTACTTTGAATGCTACTTTTACTTATTTCCCCAGGTGTCAGCTGACACCATGCTGGTGCTGGTAGAGACTGCAGGCCCTGAGTATCACTCTGCAATATGCTGCTCATCAGCTCCTGCTGCTTGCTGCTGTATACCTGCTGCAGCTTTGTTGGGGCTGCTGTATCAACTACGTTTTCTTATACTAAGTCCTCTGTCTGCCATGGCTGTATTCCTCACAGGAAGATGTAGTAAATTTAAATTTTATGAGTATAAAATACAGTCACTGAAATCACTGCAGCAATGCTGAGTTGACAGGTCTCACTGTCAACTAACAATAGTCAAGCCTGTTTTTCTCAATCCCTGTGTCACTGGCTCTAAGGTCAGAAAAAAAAATTCAATCTCTTCTTGAACGCACAGCCACAGACATAGAAAATTGTCTTGAGTGCACAGCCATGCACAAACAGAACAGAAAAACAGCTACTGAAGCAGTGGGAGTCAGATGATTTGTCCCACTCTACCAGTTTCAAATTGATAGTCATGGCATGGGTTTCTCCTGGATCTTCTTGATTTGTAAAAAAAAAAGAATAAAAAAAGTAGAGGGTACATGGTTAGGGTCCTCAGCAGCAATCCTATCATCTGTGATAAAAATGAGCAAAAGTAATAAATAACAAGTGGTCCTTTTATTTCCAGTACCCAAAAGAAAGTCTCCTGAACAAAGCAAGACTCCCCAACATTTCATGTTATGCTAGCACTTTGTCAAAGGTAGAGATTTGTATTAGCAGTACCATTAAAAAGGCAGTATTAAAAGAAAGAGTAGCACATTTTCATGGTTTACCTATGCTGACGTGATAACAGTGCTGTCGAGATTTGGCATAGTATGATCCCTGATGTTGACAGGCAAACTTTTGCCTGACAGACATCAGTGTTTTCAATCGGGGAGCTGCGCCCCTGAACCCTCCATGTAGTGGGCTGGGCCCCGCACCCCCCCAATAAGGATTGTTAACCCCGAGTTGGAGTTAAATCGTAGGGGGGGCATAACCTATGTGAAAGGGTGAAATTTCCCGGTGGGCCCCCCACAGCGACAATTTCGAAACCTGTCGAAATTGTCACTGTGGGGAATTTTGCCATTGGGGTTTCGCTTTTCCATCGGCATACCCATTTTCACAACCCATTACTGACATAACAGTTTACAGTAAACACAACATATCATTTAAATAGCAGAGGGAGAGGGGGGACATGATAGAAACTTTCAAGTACCTCAAGGAAATCAACAAAGTCCAAGAGAGTAGCATCTTTCATAAAAAGAGCTGCACAAGAACAAGGGGACACAATTTGAAGATAGAGGGAGGATGGCTCAGGGGCAATGTGAGGAAGTATTTTTTCATGGTGAGGGTGGTGGATGCATGGAATGGCCTTCCTGAGGAGGTTGTGGGGTCAAAAACAGTGGGAGAATTCAAGAATGCATGGGACAGACATAAGGCAATTCTGGTGGGGTTAGAAAGAAGTAGGCTGTTGGTTAACTAGGATGTGCAGGCAGCTTATCCAATAGGTAGGGATATGGGCAGACTGCGTGAGCCAAGCGTTTCTTATCTGCTGTCAAAGTCTATGTTTCTGTGTTTCAGAAGGGAACAAAAGCAAACTGCACAAACTCATAATGTTTTGGATATAACCACCAAAACCAATAAAGGACAAAGTAAAGCAAAAACCAAGGATACACTGAGAGACAGTGGAAGATGTTTGGGTCTGGGCTCCCACTCTTTGGGAGCACCTATGGAGCTGTATCTGGCGGGAGATGTAGACCAGGGTATCATCCTTGGAAACTGCCATAGAGTAGCTCTCACCTTTGAAGTTCCTAGTCAGTACTTTCCCTTCCCAGAGTCACACTGGGCAACAATTTAAACAAGCCATGCCAAGGCTCACATAAGAATCCCTCTGTGTTTTCAGGGGAACTTCCAAAAGGTGTGCTAAGCTACGGCTCACTTAAGAAGCACCAACTCACTTAACAATGCCTCCAGCCCAGGATAGCCTGCTGGCATGCAACATCTCATTTCAAGTGGGATCCTTCAGTGTAGCCTCCACTCCTCCGCACTGTGTAACTTGTTCCAAGAATGTGACCCATGCGTGCCACTGCCTGCCCCATTCTGGTTGCCCAAGTAACTACATATGTGGCTTGGGATCTGGTGGGAGGAGGCAGTGGCCAGGGCTGGGGATGCACAGAGGTTCCCGCATGTGCAGAGTGGAATGTATGTGCACCACAAGCCCACATATCTACCCCTGCATGGGTGCAGAAAGTGGTGCAGCACTGTTGTGGATTGGGCCCTAAGCCTTTTTCCTTTACTCTTAACATGGCAATTTCTGATCATTTTGATCCAAGTTTTCTGGCTGGACAATTTGCCACCCTACCTCAATAAACACATTCAAGTCCCTTTTCAATGTGCTACAAAATGTGTTTTAGGTGATGATCCCCATACACATTTCAGAGTGGATTTATGAGTTGATACCTACTGTACAGTATGTGCTAGTGAGGTGAGGTGGTGACTTAGCTACCCTAAAAATGTGTGGTGAAAATGACCCAAAGTGGCCAAGTTATGAGTAAAAAAACAAACAAAAAAACAGTCCTGCAGTGTGCCAACTGCATATGTGTGTGTGTACTTGGTCTGTTTTTTTTTTTTTCTTTTAATTATAACTTGGTCATTTTTGGCCATTTTTACCACAGATTTTCACATTGGGCAAGCTGTCACGACTATCACAGGGGAACCTAGCTAGGACTCCTCTAGAAATGGGTGCTAGGAGCACCGGGGATGAAAGCAGCAAGTTAAGAAAAGGTGCCATGGGGGAGTCATAAAGCCAGAAATGAGCAGTAAAATCAGGAAATCAAGGAGGGATGGGGAGGACAGAGGGAGAGGAGTTAAAAAGAAGGGAAGGGTATAAGCACCAACTGGAAAGGAAAGGGAAAGGGGAAATGTTAAACCAGGAAAGGCACACTAAGCTGGAGCTTGCTTCTAGGTGCAACCTAGGAGCACATGGAAGTTAAGTGACTTGCTCTGGGTAACAGAGTATGCAAGTGGGGGCTGTGGGATTCAAACCCAGGTCTCCAGGTTTGGAGTTCAGTGCCCTAAACCACAGCACTGCTGCTTCCTCCTGGAAGTCAGCTTGTCTAAATGCCAGGAGCTTAAGAGCCTAGGAAACAAAATGAATAATCTCCAGGCAATGGTGGTGGATGCAGGATTAGACCACATAGCCATAACAGAAACATGGGCAATTAGAAATAATGACTGGAACCTAGCAGCATTGGGGTATGTCATGAATAGTTAAAAAGAGTTGCTGTCTATGTCAGGGAAGGCACTGAAGTGGCAGATGATGGGTCCATCAAGGAAGGAAGAGGGGAGACAGAATCACTGTGAGTACAGTTCACAACAGCATCTGGCAAGAAGCTACACATGGGTTTGGCCTATAGATTGCTGAGACAGGGGTACAAGGATGATACAAAACTAGAGGCAGAAATAGGGAAATGGGCTGCAAAGGGGGGAAACAGTGGTGGTGGGGGAATCTCAACCTACCAGACATAGATTGGGCCATTGTAGCATCTAAGAGCACTAGAAGTCTGGCCCTGCTAGATACATTGCAGAACTGCCTGCTGGTACACATGGTCAGGAAATCCATAAGGCATGCTGCCATTCTTGATGTAGTGCTCACAAACTTGGAAATAGTGGGCAGAGTGTGGTTTGGGAAACCACTGGGGTCCAATGACCATAACACTATATAGTTCAATCCGATTCTGGGTACCAGTATATCCTTGTTAAAGGCTGAGGTTCTAGATTTCAGACAAGCAGACTTTGACAAGATAAGGGAGTTAGTCAGTGATAAATGTATTTGTGTGGACAAGATCAGGGGAGGGTGGAAGAGTAGGGGAAATAATAAAAAGGGCCATTCTTAAGGCAACTAAGTCATGCTTCAGAATTGTTGCCAAGAGTAACAGGAGCAAGAGACCAATTAATCTGGTTCTCTAAGATGGTCAGAAAAGCAGTGAGGGCAAAACAAAGGTCCTTCATTAAACACAAGGAGAAACAAGAGGAAAAAGTAGGGAGCATATGCCAGGTAATGGTGAAGGAGGCCAAGGAAGCAGTCAGGGATCCAAAAGCAGACGTGGAGCTGCATATTGTGGAAGGGGTCCAGAAGGGAAGAAAACCATTCTTTAGATACTTTCGGGGAAAAAAAATGAAGGCATATGGAGAGGCAGTGTATAGTACAAGTCACATGAAACATTCCTCCAACTCACTGATCTGGCATATGTCAATGGGTTGTGCACTCCTTGGTGCAGTTAATTATTAAAAGTTTCCTAATGTTTTCTTGCAAGCTGCTGTTCAACTTTGGCTTACTTTGCAGCACTTTGCTCAAGAGTTTCACTAACATTGTGCACTAGAGTACTGTCCTGTATTGTACAGCACTGTCCTTTACAGTCTGAATTGCACTGAACTTCTCACTTTGAATGGTACCAGAACTGCCTGTGAATGACAATGCTGCTGAACTCATTTATGTTTCTGTTAATTTTGTTTTAGATGACCTTAAAAAAATCCATTTTAAATGATGTGCTGTGTTACACCCCCTTGTGAAATCCCCATTCATCTTTTCTTTTTTTTTATTTAGTTTATTTTATAATTTAAAAAATCAAAACATGATTGAAACATAACAAGAATATTATATCCTTTAAGCATACAGTCCTAAAAGAAAGAAAGAAAAGAACAAGGGCATCCCAAAAATAAAAGTCAAGGAAACTATCCATCATAAAGACCACCACCCTCCCTAACCCCCAGTTATGTGCTGTGGTGCATAAGTATTATACCTCTTATAGTTATAACATACTACAGGCAGGAAAAGATAATGGGTCACATCAAAAGGAGACAAAGAGGGAAATAAGCAAGGGGAGATAAAAAAAAGGGGGGGAAGAGGATCAGAAAGACTATAATAATATTCTCTTCTTGGTCTAATTAATTCAAAAGGGAGCATACCACCTGTAACAAATCCAATCTTCAATTCAAGTAAAGGGCATATAGTTTGCCCCATTTGGTCATGAAAGAAGATTGACGACGGTTCACTTGTGTAATTAAATATTCAACCCGAAGAGCGAAGCACAGTTCATGTAGCCATCTGAATATGTTAAGTTGACTTGGTCCTTCCAATGCCTAAGCACTAACTTTTAACCGCCATTGATAATAAAGCTAAATGATATCTCTTTCTTTAACTGGGATTATGGAATAGTCTCCAAAGATGCAAGTTTTAGGAGAATAGTCCACACAGTCCTAATATAGGGTCTGCAGTTAATTCTATTTGTTTCCATAAAGGGGATACCAACTCGCACGACCATAGTATATGTAATAACGTACCCTCTTCCTTCTTGCATCTGGTACACGTTGTCGAAGATAAACGTTTCATTTAGGCCAATTTAACAGGCATGTAATAGAGGTTATTTAAAATATTGTACTGCGTTATCCTGTACCTATCTTGAGTATGGTAAGTGTATAAATCTCTCCATATATTCTGCCAGTTAATTCTTTCGTCCGGGTAGAGGTTCTGCCATATTGTAGCGCCAGTGACTGATGGAGCTTCTGGAAATGTATGAAGTATACTATATACCTTGGAAATGGCATGCGGTTTATTAACTATTGTGGAGATTTGTTGAAGAAAGTCGGCCAAGTGGGAGATTTTAGTTTCGCGCCCAAATGTTTGCTCAACAAATGCGTTATCTGGGTAACTTTGAAAGCAGTTATAGCTGGACACTCAAATGTTCTCAAGACTTCCTCTACAGTTAACATACTGTCTGATGTATAAAAATCTGACACTTTACATTCAGAAAAGGCAGGTATCCATTTTTTCATTATCATAGAATTGCCTATCTGCAAATTAGGGTTTTCACAGATAGGCTGGGAGAAATCCAATGCTGGAGAAACCTTATAGTGTTTAAAGAACTGGGAGATAACTTTAAGAGAGATCCTGAGTGGGAGAGACTGAAACATTTTTGGTATGCGTTTATTCGATATATAAAAAGGAGACATTGGAGCTATATTATGGGCTTTAAGGAGTTCTAGTTCTTCCTGCAACCATATTGGAATATATCCCTTACAGGTGCGGGCATCTGGACAGGGCAACCATTTCCCACACTTATGCAGGTGCGAAGCCCAATAATATAATAAAAAGTTAGGGAGACGGAGACCTCCATAGTCTCTAGGCTGAGATAATTTATGGTAAGATATTCTGGCAGTTTTACCATTCCAAATAAATGAATTAATGCCCGAGTGAATTTTTTGGAAATAGGAAATTGGTAACCACAAATCGAGCATATTAAGAGGATAAAAGATTCTAGGGAGTTCGTTCATCTTAACAGCGTTGACTCTGCCCCAAAACGACAACGGGAGTTTGGCCCACCTTGTTAAGTCTTGTTGGATATCATGCCACAAGTCATCCAGGTTTAATTTTCGAGATAGGGAAGTGGTTAAAGTAATGTGTATCCCTAAATACTTTATAGAGTGTAAGGCCCACTTCATCCCAAAATGTGCAAAATCTGAGCTATGGGTAAAATGGTTGAGGGGAAAGATTTCGATTTTACTAATATTGAGTTTATAGTTTGAGAATTGACTGAAATCTTTAATTATTGTTAAAGCCAGCTCTAGGGATGAGACTGGATTGGAAAGGTGAAGGAGAATACCATCTGCAAAAACTGAAATTTTTGCAGGATACTTGACTATGGGAATGCCAGTAATTAGTGTGGATGAGGTTAATCGTCTGAGAAGGGGCTCAAGGTAGAGATTAAATAAAAAGGGAGAGAGTGGGCAGCCTTGTCTAGTGCCTGAGGTAAGAGAGAAAAAGTCAGATAGGATCCCATTACAATAAAGCCTAGCTCTGGGCGTCGAGTATAATGCTTGGATCCAGCTGATAAATAAGGGTGGAAAGCCCATGGTTTGCAGTGTAGACCAAAGAAACATCCAATCCACCCTGTCACCCATTCATCTTTTCTAAAACTGAGCAGCCGAAGTTTCTGTATTGACGTTAAAGCACTTTGTGATGGATTTGGAAGCTACACCGCTTGTGTTTCACAAAGACCACAGTACTGACCAAAAATGTTAATTAAAAAAACAACATTGTTTTAAATGTATTTATTTTTCTTTTTAGCCAAATAGCAGATGTTCAGTACGGTAGTTAAAGGTTAACAAGTGAACCTCCAGAAAGACAGCTTGACCACAAACAGTCCCTGAGTACAGTCCGATAATTTTTTTATTTGCCAACAATAACTTAATTTATGACAAAATAAAACAAAGGCTCGGGAAAAATGAAAGTGGGGGGGTGCATGAGCAAGAAACGTTAGAATTTATGTCCAGAGATATAATGAGTGTCTGTACAGTAACTGTGGAGGGGGAAAGAGGAAATTGTTTAACCAGGAGACTGTGTTAATGACATCTAAGACAGTTTTCTCACAGTCGCAATTGCGAAAATACCGAGGCTGTGATTTAGTGATGCCAACTACTGTACATTTCAAAATGAAACATCTAACTGTGCAAATGAACATTTTGAAAAGCTTAGCTTTGACTCTGGACAAGTGTTGCCAGTGTAGCATGCTGTCTTGCAAAGTTGCAATTTTGAAATCGCTCATTTCAACAGTTAGAAAGCTCGTTTGATAAACCACTTAGATTAATATAACCAGGCTTCTTATTACTTTTAGCCCATATAATAATCTCACATACAGTAGCTTTTTTACAATGTGTAACTTCTGTACTATATTCACAAGTCCATTATAGGGTTCCATGTCAAAACAGCTAATCAATATGAGCGACTGTTACAACGCTGAGTCAATTAAAGTGACAGTCATTTCAGTGATGGTACATAAGGGTGATACACATAATGGCTACTTCTCAGAATTAAACCTGGAGCTGAAACCTCTTTATCAAGGCGATACAAGAAACCGCCATGCAGGACAAGTGGTATCCCTTTCTGGCTCCTAAACAATTTGACTCCCATCCTCACAGCCCACCTAGGCACACATAAGTGTATATCCTTCACATACTGTACACTACCTTTCAATACCTAATGCATCTATACCACAAGCGCGTCCCATCTCTGTTGGTCTCCATATTTCATTGGGGAGGGTTCCGCCCCCCCACCCCCCTGTTTTTTAGATTCTAACTCCACACCACACCTGGATAGTGGGAATTGCTGTTTCAGTGCAGTCGCATTAATGGCATTGCTCTACCTGAGTCGCCCATCTGACTTCCCTATTTTAATTTCACCCTTATTACAAGATACCCATTAGAGTACTGTAAACAAAGAACTGCTGCGCTGAAAATTCAGTGCATCAGCATTGGGAAAAGCTGAAAGGAATCTGTACAATGGTTTGAGGTGTATGTATGTGAGCCGATGGTTGGTTGAAACTGAGTTTCTATTTTCAGCAGTTAGAATTGCCACTGCATTGTCAGCACCTAAAAAATGAAAGATCAGGGAGCTGGAGGAACTGTTTAATGTGATTTGTACTGTGATAGAGAAGGACAAGCAGAAGGCAACTATTCTTAACAACTACTTCTGCTCAGTGGCCACTTTGGAAGATAGTGGATCTTTGCCAGAAAGTAGCATAAAAGCTGCTGCAATGAGGATTCCAGAGATGGGAGGGTGGTAGTTGCAGAAGGAAGGGTTATAAAAGGCCTTGCAGCCCTGAAAATAAATATGATTCTAGGGATAGATGGGCGCACCTGAGGGTGCTCATGGAATTAGCACCAGAACTGACAGAACTCTAGGCAGTGCTATTCAGTAGCTCACTATACTCAGGGGTGGTTCTGAAAGATTAGTGGGTAGCCGACATGGTTCTGCTCCACAAGGAAGAGGACAAGGAGCAATCAGGTAACTATACCCATCAGTCTTACTTCCATTGTGGGTAAACTGATGCAGACACTAGCCAAAGAGGACCCTGTGGGCTACTTGGACAGAAATGGGCTACAGGATAGTAATCAGTATGGATTTATGGTGGGGAGGTGTTGTCACGCCAACCTGATAGTGTTCTTTGACTGGGTAACTAGAGCAGCGGATAAGGAGCAGGCAGTAGATTTGTCATACTTTGACTTCAGCAAGGCATTCAATCCGGTGCCTCACAGAAGGTTGTTGAAGATGTTACGAGCATCTGTGAGCAGCAAGGACCTAGTTATATTCTATGTGTAGGAAGTTGATTGGGAGGAGACAGCAAAGAGTGGTGGTAAATGGAGTCAAACTCAGAGAGAGGGAGGGAGGTCATGAATGGGGTGCCAGAGAGGTCATCCTGGGGCCAGGTCTTTTCAATATGTTCATCAGTGACATAGGAGAAGGAATACAGGGCAAGATGTGTCTCTTGATAGATGACACTAAGCTCTGTGGCAGGGTGGACATCAAGGATTGGGTAAGGCAGTTGCAGTAGGACTTGATAAGGTTGGAGAGGTGGTCCAAGGTTTTGCAGTTGAAATTCAATGCCAAAATGTGCAAGGTGATGCAAATAGGGAACAAGAACCCCAGAACAGAATACTGGATATGAGGGATTTAGCTGGGCACTACGTCTAAGGAAAGGGACATAGCAATCATCATAAGTGACTCTAAAACAAACCAGCCAATGCAACAAGATCTACAGCAAGGCAAACAGACTGTTGGGATGCATTGGAAGGGGTGTTAGCAGGAGACAGGAGGTACTACTACCTCCCTATAGATCACTGGCGAGTAGAGATGCAGCGAATTTAAATTTCACCAGTGAAGTGCCCACTTTGCTACTTTTCTATATGGAGTGGCCAATGCAAAAGGCTCACTTCACCTTGTAATTATTACTTTGCGTTGTCATTCTGCCTTAACACGAAGTAAGGCAAAGTGACAACAATATTGGCAGCCCTTCACACACACAGTCACCAGAATTAATGTGCATCCCCAAAATGCTCATATCTTCTGTCCAGAAAGCTCCCCAGTGCTGATGGTAATGAAGTGAAATGAGAGTACAAGAAATGCAAAGTCTCCCAGAATTAATGGCACACTCAGATGTCATGCGTTCAGTAGTCAGTAGTCACACACAGTCACCACAATTAATGTGCATCCCCAAAATGCTACTGTCTTGTGTCCAGAAAATTGCCCAGTGCTGATGAAGTGAAATGAGAATGTAACAAGAAATGTAAAGTCTCCCATAATTAATGGTGCACACTGTCATGCACACATTGGTCACACACAGTCACCAGAATTAATGTGCAGTGCATCCCCAAAATGCTATTGTCTTGTGTCCAGAAAATTTCCCAGTGCTAATGAAATAAAATGAGAGCGTAACAAGAAATGCAAAGTCTCCCAGAATTAATGGCGCACTCAGTCATGTTCGCAGTGGTCACACACAGTCACCAGAATTAATGTGCATCCCCAAAATGCTACTGTCTTGTGTCCAGAAAATTCCCCAATGCTGACAAAGTGAAATGAGAGTGTAACAAGAAATGCAGTCTCCCAGAATTAATGATGTACTGCAAACGCACAGACAGTTTAAGATTGCGCTGTGCACTCAAGAGATGCAGAAGCAAAGGCACAACAACACCTAACCAGTGCTCACAAGTCACAAATCCAAATCTGGAAAAGAATACCTTTTGCAGGTGTGTGTGTGTGGGGGGGGGGGTAGTGCATGGCAGTAAAAGTCCACTACCAGTAAAGATACTACAAAGCAGTATAAAAAATTTGTGCAGGTGCAGTGGATAGCAGGTTCACATTGCTCCAGTTGCTCTGTGGCACAATAAAAGGTGTCTGATTTAATGGCACGCATCACACACACACTCACACACATTACAAGTAATGCGTAGCAAATTGAAAACCTTTAGTAATATAACCAAATGTTTTAAACAAACTGAAATTATACACTGTTGCACCACCACAACAATCAGCTAAAAATGTAAAGAATTACTGAAAATATTACTGTGTGTACATTAACAGTTATACAAAAAAATATATAACCAAAACAGAAAGACTGCCTTTTTCTCCCAGTTAATCTACTACACCACAGATATGCCCTTCCCCCAAAGCACACTTCACAGTATACAGACTGACAGTTCTAAATTAACATTCAAAATCCACACACAAACAATAAACACTCAATATGAGCACAGGAGGTTTTCCTACTATTGATGTACTAAATTGTGAGCAAAAAAATAGCTCAAAAAGGCTTTTTTAACAGCCTTTAGAGGATTTGAATCACAGAGCTCTGAGAGGAAACTGTCTTCATCTTCCACTACACACACACTACACAGAACTGAGGCTGTGCAGAACAATCTAGAGCCCATGTGACCTGCAATCCCATGAAGCACTGCAAAATTCACCTTTGGAGCTCAAAAACAAGGCGAAGTGAGGCGAAGTACATTGATTTCAATGTACTTCACCTTAAAATTGGTGGAGTGGTTTGGGGAAGGTGGAATAACGCAAAGTCATTGTTTTCAATGGACTTTGTGTTCTCCATTATAATGCGAAGTACTCCGTTTCGCATCGTGGGTACTTTACGGATTCCACGTCACTCGGCGAATCACTTTGAAGTGAATTTCAGCCACTTTGCCCACCACTACTGGTGAGACACCATCTAGAATACTATGCCAGTTCTTGAGTCCCAGTCTAAGGAAAGACAAAGTGAGGTGGGAGACTGTGCAGTACAGGGTAAACAAAATGATTCTGGGCAAATAGGGCAGATCATATGAGGACTGGCTTAGGGCAGTGAATATGTAGTCACTAGAGGACAGAAGGGAAAGGGGAGACATGATAGAGACCTTCAAGTTCCTAAAGGGAATGAACAAGGTAGAATGTGAGGAAGTATTCTGCAGGAAAGGTGAATCAAAGACAAAGGAACATGAGTGAAATCTGGTGGGAGGGAGATTCAAAAGGGATTCGAGAAAGTTTTATCTTACATAGAGGGTGGTTGAGCCATGGAACAGCTTTCCTGTGGAGGTGGTATACCGGATGTATAACTCTTTTGACTTGGTGCCTTCTCCTGCTCCTATGGCACCCTCCATTTTTTTATGTCTGCTGCTATGTGCCTTCTGGTATTGAAATGAGCAGGAAAAACAGGAAACAGTCCTATATTTAAAGTGAATAAGTTTGTTTTTAATGAAAGTCACACTGATCTTTAGTAGCATGCAGTGAAGCAGATTACACCCCAAACAATTTTTATGTGAATATTTTAGATGTTAATAGTAATCTAAGGAAATATGCATTTCAAGTGTATTACAGTATTTTATATAGAGGCTACCTATACAAATTTATTTTTATGGTTATGAAAAATATTGTCAGAACTGTTGATGTGGGTCTTCTAGATGCTTTTTATGCTGTATACGGTACATTTGCATTTTTGTCTGGATTGTACCCTCCTCAGGTCCTCAATATTATTTAATGCAAAAATGAAGTGGCCATCTTTTTATCTTGAGAAATAATTATTTTAAAACTTTCATAAAACTCTTACATGATAGAGGAAACTGAAAATCTCACCACCAAAATAAACTGGAAGACATCTGGCATGGATTAGGAAGAAAAAAGGTGGGGTCAAATTTTAGCCCATTTTCGTTGCACTGCTGCTTTAAGTTTATTTTGTAATGCTGCTTGAAAATCATACAAGTCAGAATTGTCTGTATTCATGCTGCACTCTGGAAAAATGCTGCACTTAAACAATAAGGCACTCCAGGGTGGGCGTAGTGGTAGGATAACGGCCCATCTCTGGTGGGTTCAAGCACGAGGCAAAGTCGAGTACTTCCACCATCAGAGGGGGGGCCGTTATCCCACCACGATGCCCACCCTGGAGTGCCTTATTGCGATTATGAAATGGACTGGCCATAAAACTACTGTAAGAAAGAGGATGAGTCTGTTTTATTGATTTGCAAAGTTACATTTAACAATGAAAGTTGTATGATTTACATTAAATGCAGAATCAAGATAAAATAGTTCCTGATAGCATATTGCAGGGGGCACACGTTTATTAACTTTTAAGTGAGTTACATTAATAAATATCACTTTAAAACCTGGAGTTGTCTCACTAACTTAATAAATACCATTTTTAAATAATAAATAACTGTAATAATGTTAATTATACAATGGGGTATGAAAATCCTGTAACCTCATTGGTCAAAACACATAACATGACTGTGGTATATCCTGTAATAACCCACAGCTGACAAATGACATTTATAAAAAACATACTTAAACACATTTAAAATTTATTTTACACATGGGTCCATTGTATAATTGCAATAAGGCACTCCAGGATGTGGGTTATTGGGGGATTTACCCACTTCTTGTGTGGTTAAGTCACTCGGCTGTGCCTCGTGACACACCACACAAGGCGTGGGTAAATCCCCCAATAACCCACACCCTGTCATGCCTTATTGCTTAAATAACTGTAATAAATAACATTGTAGTTACACTGTCAGAAACATTTTTGTGGGGAGTAGTCACTAGGTTTTTCATAGTTCATTACAGTAACACATTTTGGAGAAATTTTGGTGGGGGGAGTGAAGTGCTCACTACCTTTTACTTTGCTGCATAATTGTAAACATTAACTTGGACATTTCCCTTTAATACTCCAATGTTTACATACTTGTTACTTGGGATGTCCATTGTTTTGGGCTTCTTGTTGGAAGGCTCCATGCTGCATCTTTGTGAAATCATCTCGGCATTATTATGTGGTGCCTCCAGGGGTGTCAGTGGATCGGGGTAGTCCTCAGTAGTGATCTCTGTTTCTAGGGTGCGAAAGGCATTGTCGACCAATTTCAATCCTGCATTGATGAGTTGCGTCATGATGTGCTGCGATGTTGGAGAAGCAGTGTGGATTTCTAGCGTCATGAAAGAGGTTGAAGGTTGGCACCATGTTGGAGGTGGGACTTTGGATGAATGGTATCTGAAGCATGAGGGTAGGTCCTCTGTTTTTTCAGTTGCTGTTGCTGTGAAATGTGATTTACTGCTGCAGGGTCGGTCATCTGTTTTTTTTTTTCTTCAGTCTTGCTATAATCGTGTATTTGCTGCTGCAGGGTCTGTCCTCTGGTTTTTCGTCGGGTGTGCCCACACTACTGGGTTTACTCATGCAGGAATCCCCAGCTAGGATTGAGGACCGCTGTCAGTGATTTTCAAGGCTGGGACCCCAGCAGCTTCAGAGAGAGGATTCAGAGTGGTATCCTGTAATGGCCATTATTTCATGGCTTTCTAGTCCTGCCACAGACAGAAGATGGACTGCCATAGTACAGAGGCTGTGATTCATGTAGGCAGGTACATTTGTGAGCTGACAAATTCTCTGCAACATCATGGCTAGGAAATTTTTATCCATGGGGGGATTTTGTGAACCATACTTGTTCCTGCTGCAGTTGGCTGTCAGGTATATGTCTGGGATGCAAATAAAATGCAGGGGCTTCAGTGGGAATTTTTAATAGATACAGTTCCAAGGACCGTATGGGGCACAGTGAGTCTTCTGGCATTTCAGGCATGAAACCATGGTGATTCACTCGATTAGATTCGTTTGAGTCTCTGTGGTTTTACGTCAGCTCGTAAGCCATTTGGGCATATTTAAACCCGTTTTCATCTATGCAGATTTTAAAGCTTTGAGGAGTTAAGGCTTGAAGACCTTCTCTACCACGGCGGGCGAAGAAAAGTGGAACATCTAGCCACACTATCTGACTAGACCCACCACGGTATTTTTATTCAATGCTGGACTGTTTCTGATTCTGTTCAATGTAGTAGGTGGAATACAAGGGTGATGGCAGACTTTGTCTTTGCTTTGCCTTCTCAGAGATTTAAGAATGCCCAAAAATACATTGTTGGCAGAATTAAACTCTGTGTCTGCCATTAGATTAAATGCTTGACTCAGGGCCGGGTTATTCAAATGCCTGTTGATTCCTGCTCTCAGAGAGACATACAAGGAAACACTATACATTTCACCCACATTGTTCATTATTGTCCCATACAACTGCCTCAGTATATTGTTAAGGTCAGTTTTACTAACTGTTTCTAGGTTAACATACATTCTTTTTTCTTTCATCCAGTCAGTAAATTGATTAAGAGCCCAATTGGTCTGTCGAATGATGTTGATTTCATTATGGCTCACTTCCAGGTTTGACATCTCCATTTCAGAGGCTGTCAAATGATGATTTACAACACTGCTGTCACTCGCTATTGATGGTATAATTTCACTCACATTTGTTGTTTCAGTCAGGTCTCTTAATTTCAGTGTTTCTGCCATGGTTTCTTCGTTTTCTGTCAGACTTTCATTCAGTATACTGTATCAGTGAACAACTCAAAGTTGGTCAACATTTTCAGTCAGAGTGCTGATCAGTAATGGCTGCCAGTTTAGAATGTTCATTTTCTGAAGTGGGCAGTGACTGTGGTGAGGTCATTGTAGTGCCGGCATAATGTTGTGCTGGGATCTCGGCCCTGGTCATCAAGCCTTTTGACCAATCAGGATGCAATATTTTCCTACCCATTTCATAATATGAATCAGTTGACAGCACTGACTCAAAGCACTATTGTGATTTTTAAGCACTCAGTGTGAACCCAGACAAGTCCAACATTTGTAATTTTCAAGCAGCACAACAAAATAAACTGTTTTTGTCCCAGTGGTCCAAATGGACTTCAGCAGATCTATCTTTCTTTCTTTCTTTCTTTCTTTCTTTCTTTCTTTCTTTCTTTCTTTCTTTCTTTCTTTCTTTCTTTCTTTCTTACCAGTGCAAGTCTATGAGAACAATTTCCTTGTAGACGTCACCATTTCCCTGTAAATGACAAGAAGGAATCACTGTAGAACTAGGAGCCAATAACTCTGTGGATTCTCTTCCACATACAGTATGAACTCTGATGAAATTTGTACATTTCTAATGGTAGAAATCAGGCACAGCTTGCATCGATGCTGGGTGTGCCAGGGATCCTTCACCCAATTCAGGAACTGGCAGGGTCCTAGTACCAAAACCCCCAGATTTACCACATCTGCAGCCATGCACCAAAGACATGGCATACAGGAAGGGATTGCTGCAAGCTGCAGCATGGTAGTGCAGCATGGGCAGGACAGTGCACCAGTACAGTACATGCTGCAGCATGGTAGTGCAGCATGGGCAGGACAGTGCACCAGTACAGTACATGCTGCAGCATGGTAGTGCAGCATGGGCAGGACAGTGCACCAGTACAGTACATGCTGCAGCAGCTGACCAGTGAGCCACATTCATGCCAGCATGCCATATGGACTAGCCTTCTCAGACAGGTTCAAAGGATGTCATGGACAGGATACCGATACCTCAGCTATGTGACTGCGGTCCTCTGTGGTAGTACTCTGCTCTATGTCCACACATTCCCCATCACAGCTGTTGTCCACAGTGTTCATACCAGTGATCCCTGTGTACAATTCCTAAACATAGGCAGCACATAGGCACCAACCATCGTTTGTCTCTCCAATGCGGGTTTAACACAAGGTCCTTAGACCAGCCCTGGGGTGGTCTATCACTGGGGGGACCAGCCTGCTTTTCTGAATCCTGAGTACTGGGATACAACAGCTGTGCACTGATACATGCCGCCACCCACCATGCTGCAGCCGTACGGTGGGCGCAAAGTTGGCTTCAGCCTGACTGGTGCAAGGAATCACTGTGCTGGCACAGGCTGCATTACTGAATCAAGAATGATGTAAGATGCAGTTCAGTAAGCCCTTTGCATCAAATCTCTCTGATGCAAGCACCTTGCATCATTCCCAAGGCTTTGTGAATTGGACCCGTTATATTCATAATAATAATAATTATTATTATTATGTATGCCATATTATATTTGGAATGAGGAGAAGTTAGTGAAGAGATAGTTTCCCTTGTTGACTGCAAGAAAGAAAAACTGAAGTTATAAAACAGGTCCGTCTTGCAAAATGTAATGCACTGTGTGAAAGAATTGTTTAAAGCTGTAGTTCTGCACTGTAATAGAATGACGCTTTGACATCTGTCTTGCATGTCACAATATTATGATTACTTAGAAAATGGGCTTATCATTTGGAGGCATCTGGTTGGTTGATACCCATTACACAGAGGTACATTAATTTTCAATAGATGCCCACCAAATAAAAAGTGCCAGCCCAAACTGGCATCATGCCCAGCCACATATCCTTGTGCCCAGCCTACTTCCTCATTGACTGAAGCAGGGGGCACACAATTTGAAACTGCCACCATTTTTTTAACCACCTAGCAAGAGAGCGAGTGATTCCCCCACCCCACACACACTCATTCTTAGACCAGACACAACTGAGTAAGTGGTGAAAAGAAATCTGTGTACATGTTTTCCCTATCAAAAAACAGTCTTTATTTCTTTTTTGTTTTGTTGTTTTCCTATCGTAAACCCCTGTTGCCACCGCTGGCTCACCACAGACAGGCAGGCACGGACTCACAATCCTCACGACATAAACAGCCCTCGTTATTAACACAAAATATAATTCAGAAGCAAGCAAAGCTCAGATTTTTTTTTCTTTTAAACAGAATCGTCAAGCTAGAGTACATGCGATGGTTCCTTTCAGCGCTAGTCCCGCTGTATACATGCACATGTTCCTGATAGCCTGTTCCTACTATAGCATCGCTGTTCAGCTGTTTGCATTCATCACAAACAGAAAGAAAGGGGAGGGGGAAAAAAAAAACAAAGCAGGTTCCCCACTAAAGAAATAAACAGTACCTCTCCTGTGCTCCACAAAGCAGCTTCATGGTTCACCATTAAAAAAAGGAATACTACCTCTCCTGCATTCCATTGCCCTTTCGGATCACGGTACCTCTCCTACACTCCATTGCCCTTCCCAATGAACTACCAGGCTACTGTTGTAGTAGGAGGCAAATAAACTTTTAACCGTGGCTTTCAGTAAAACATTTTAAAAAAAAACGGAATGCAAGTGAGCTGCGGGGTGGTTCAAGTGCCAAGGATGGGAGGTACTGTCATCAGTAACAAAACAGTGAAATGTTGCGATGCCCTCTACTGGTCAGAATTGTCAAGAACACCAGTACAGGGACTACTTTACAAAGCAAACAACTATAAATTAATTTTGTCTTTAATTTTTTTTAATTCTTGAAAATTACAAAAAAAAAGAAAACTTAACAGATAGCCTATTTTCTAAGTGCAATAGTACCCTCCAGTGTGGGTGGTATGGGCAATACCAAACCTTCCAGGGGCAATGAGGCCCTCTGCCTGTGGCATCGGGCCTCATTATGCCCCTGGGCGGTCCGGTATTGTCCAATGCTGCCCAACCTGACAGGTTTTATTGCTTGCTTATATCACTAAAGAATATCTCAGACTACAAATATTTTGAGGCCCGTTAGTGAGTATATTGTCTTACAAGGTTGAGTCAACACAGTTTTTCAAATTTAGTCTTGTTGGCTCCTAATTAAGTTGGGTTGAACTGAGATCAACACAGATTAATTTTAATGCATCAGAAGAGAACAGTCCCTCCCAATTTAAATCCCTCATGATTAGGCATTCATTGTTGCAGGATTTTAAAAAAGAAGAAAATGCTTCAGGTTAGGGTTGTGCAGACATTGATTGTATTTACAGAAGCGTTTGGTAGGACTAAAAGAACAAAGTGCTATCAACATCCTTTGAATCTGAAATGTAGGCGTCATCAGAGACAGTGCCAATGGCAAAACAGGAGTGTACTGCTGTCTAAGGGAGGATGATGAAGGCTTTGTAACACTTCATGAAATAAGAGCAGAACAAATAAAGGGAATTAGAACAAAATATAAGCTATATCAATTTTAAGAAAATTGCACTGTTTATGTCTCAGATTGTGTTGCTTTGGTTTGACTTAATTTTATAAACCAAACTTGTGTTTTTGTGTCCATAACCTTTTCCTCTTTATTTATATCCCATGCTCATTTACTGAACCACTTTGAGAATGTAATATTGTTTCTCATGTTAAGAAGAGTGTGCTAGATGTATTGAAATTCAGACATTAAAATGTGCCACCTTACTTTATATTAATGAGGTTTTTACTAAAAGGTTTTGGGGATATAGCTCTTGGCCTCCATAGAAAGCAAAGCGCCCCCCTCCCCACCGTGACATTTCTAGAGCTGTCACTGCTCCCACAGGTAATCAAAACAAAACATGGCTAAATCAAAATGTAGCTTGGCTGGGATGTCTAAAACAATTTGTTTGGGCCTAGGTAATACCTAGATGAATGAGTTAGAATCATCTTGTGAGGGGGATACAAAGTCTCAGATTTTTGGAATGATAAAGTAACAATATCTGACTAAAATGCTTAAATTGCACCCAATTTATAAGACAAAGATGTAGTCCAGTGGTTAGGGCACAGAACTATAAACCAGGATATCTCACGATCCTTCCAGTTCCCACACTCACTACTTACTCTCACTCACTCACTCACTCACTCATTCAATCACTCACTCACACTCATGCACTAACACACACTCACTCACTCACTCACTCACTTACCCACTCACTCACTCACACACACACACTCATACACTCACCCACAGTCATGTACTCACTCACTCACACACTCACCCACACACTCATGTACTTACTCACTCACTCACTCACACACTCATGCACTAACACAATCACTCACTCACTCAATCACTCACTCACTCATTCACACACTCACCCACACACTCATGTAATCACCCACTCACTCACTCACTCACACATTCACACACTCATGCACTAACACAATCACTCAATCACTCACTCACTCACTCACTCACTCTTATTCATACACTCACCCACACACTCATGTAATCACCCACACTCACAAACTCACTCACCCACCCGCACACTCATGTACTCACTAGGTCTGTGTGAATACCTTTTCCCGAATATTCAGTATTCGGGTCCCAAGTATTCGATATTCGTTATTCAGTATTCAGCCAGAAAAGGTGTTTATTTAAGAAAACTTTTAAAAAGCACTTCAGAACACCATAAATCACCCGTTGAACCTGGTATACCATATACACCTCAATGACACTTCAACCACCAATATAGAGCTCTCACTAATGCAACACACACTTCATGTTGCACACTCAATTCACCACACCACACACATAGCACTTTGAAAATGATATCGAGGCTGGCCCGGTGGCGCTGAGGGTTGAGGCACTGGATGCCACACCTCGCGCTATGCCGGCAACCCGGGTTTGAGAATGGACTCAGGACGCTGAGAGCTGGCAGGGGAAGGAGAGGATCGAGTGTCCGTAGGGACTGCTCTCCTCTCCTGGGGTGGGTAGCGGGTTGGTGTCACTCTGCAGCGGCCTTTGGTGGAGACCAGGAGCACTGCAGAAGACGCAAGTGGGAACACCATAGAAAAGCGGAAATCCGCCTCTCGACTGACCGGATGACGGCTGCTGGTCCTCCTTTACCGCCGATGCCCTGAAAGAGCTCCTCCACTGCAGCAGCACCCTGGGGCCAAGCATATGTGCTGGTTGCCCCTCTGGTGCCATTCCCCTCAGAGGAGGGGGACCCGCCCGGAGAAGTGATACATCTGGGTTACCTCAGGGTGGCTGCGATGTGCAGATGGAGGGCTCAGGATGGGACAGGTGGAACGGATGAAGGACCTAGGCAGCCCGAAGGAGTGGTGGGTCGTGGGGCATGAGGGGTGAAAAAAATAAAAAAATAAAATATTGAGCATTGCATTGGGTCAGCACTAGAGAGTGTTCATGGTCACAGACATGGGGTAGAAAGTGCTTTGGCCATGGGCATAGGAATAGTGGTAGCAGTGGCTGCAGTTGTGGTGACAACTGAAAGGGTGGCTGCTGCAAGAATGGCACCGGTGGTGGTGGGAAGCACACTGGCTGTGGATGTAGCAGTCAAAATGGTAGCAGCGGGAACACTGGTGGTGGTGTCTGCTACTTCCTGCACAAAGCATGTATGCTCTAATACCCCCCCACTACTGCACAACAGGATGTGACAGTGAACATACAGATGAAACAGGTGGTGACACTTGTAGTAATAGTACTACTAATGGTATTAGTAGCAGTAGTACTATTACCAGTGCTGCAAGAACTAAAAGGCTTGCTTGGGGAGAACAATATTTGAGCCCACTGAATAAAGAGAGACACCTGTATGTCATTGTCTATGTAGTCTATCTCACCACCTTCTCTGGAATTGTATTATGTATCAATAAGATACAGTGGAGCAAGACAAGATGCAATTCAGTACTTTGCAGTAAATGACATGCCACAAAATACTGGATGACTAGAGGGCTTCATTGCCATGAAATTATACTGCTTCTTGCAGCATACTGTAGCATGTTGCAGTACTTTTACAAGATACTGCATTGCGTACGGTCTGGCATCACTGTGTGAACTGTTTAATAATCCTGATGCAGTGTTTCATCCTTGGGTATGTTAGATGTGGATTGTTTTGTTACAAGGGCATCTCAGTAGCATTCATTTTAACTTCACTTATTTAGGGTGTGTGTTTCTTTAAGGGTTATATATTCATAGTGTGTTTGTACATTCCTGACATGCACCCTGACAAAGACCAGATTCTGGTCAAAGCACCAGGGCTCTATTAGCATCCTCCAGCCTTAGCACGAACAAATGTATTGGCAACTTTATGCTCCACTGCTCTTAACTGTATTTTGTTACTGCCCCCCCCCCCCGAGTGCTTCCTTCATTCTACACAGGTTGTTTGGCAGCCCAGGGACAACATTAGCAGTAATTGCCTAGGTGTGCTGTACGTTTGTGGGTCTATCAACCTGTCCCTTACCACTTGGGGCCAGCGGTGCAGATGCTTTGCTGGGGCTGGACCAAGCATGTTTGCAAGATTGCTAAAGACATGATGGATCAGGTCACTGCTGGTTACTAGGTAAAACACAGACTATTACTGCGTAGTGCCTGCATGTGTGACACTTTACTTAGTGCTTGTGGAACTACAGTAATACGCCAACCTTTCCAGTTACACTGCACCACAAACAAGTAGCAGCAAAGAAAAACACTGCTACTAAGAAGGAAGAAGAAAAGGACAACCTATTCAGTCAAACATGGAACCGAGCAAGGAACAGACAGATGACATGCAGTCAACTCAGTGAGACAGGCCTGCTCTACTAACTGCAATGGTTTAATTAACAAAACAACAACAAACAAACAAAAAAATGCACGTGCACAGTTGTGGACACACAAGGCACAGACTCGCGGGGGGTATTTTTCATAAGCACAGGTTAATTGTGTTCAGTCAGCTGTAGAAAGTGGGGGGGGGGAGAGTCAGCCAACACACTCTTCATGTGTTCAGGGATCTATCCCCAGAACTAGAGGACTAACAATAATAATTCAGTGAGTCAAGTCTGACTGGCTTAGAGCTGAAGAAGTTGGTGGATGCCAGGAAGAGATCCAAAACAAACAGCGTGGGTTGGTGAGCGAGTGCAGAAAAGTGGCTGCCTAAACAGCGACCGCCCAACAACACATAATGGCAGTATATGAGTGACTGTAGCCGTAGCCCAATAAGGACGATATGCAAAAAGTGGCTGCAATCTACCAGGCGAGTGCCCCAAACCCGTGCAGCAGAGAAGCAAGAGCTGGTTGCAGGCCATCGCAGAAAGGTGCACCCTGCAGCAGTGCACCAAGGAAGGATGCCACAGGAAAGGTGAGATCAGGCAGTAAGGGTCCCAGGATGGCAAGGGTATGAATGCTGCAGTAGGGCCATTACAGTATGCTGTGGTCCATACCAGCATGTCACCGCAGGGGTGGTGGGCAGTTGCCTTGGACTGTTGGGGGACAGGACACTGGATTGCCAAATATGGATGGGGCCGACATTGTGCATGGATGGGTGGCACTGTGGGGGGTATGTGGCACCTATGAAGCATGTCTTGTACTTCTGTAAAGGCCCTTGCTCTGGGCACACTGTGGAGGGTGCCATCGGTTGTATGGGTGTACACTACTGTGGCATGCGCTGACACCATGCAGGTCACCCACACCATGTCGCCTGTGTCACTCGCCACTGTCCTGTCACCCGCTCCTGGGCGCTCGTGTCATGTCACCATGTTGCACTAGCTATGTACCCATTGACAGGGTGCTGTCACCCACTGCCTGTCACCCCATGGCACCATCATTCATTCTGACTCATCCAGGCATCCTCTGCTTCCTGACGGCACTCTCCCCACCGGTCGCCATTATCCCCTCTCACCCCCCTTGCATTCTGCCTCATGCAGTCGCTCATTGTGAACTCGTTCTCAGCGAGTCACCTTTATCACATGAAATGAATAAATTTATTTCAAAATCTGTGTGCACAAAGCTGTGCACACGTGTGGCCCTGCCTCATGAAAAAATATATTAAGCATGCACATGCAGAGTGAAGCCTCACAAAATCAAATATTATGCACATATACAGCAAATCATAAGCAATGACCTGCAGGAGGGGGAGTTAGCAGACACCCTCATCAGTCATGCAGGGAATCAAGCCTGGAACCAGACAACAGCAAAAAAACAAAACACAAAAATAAAAGGTGCTTCACCCATAAAAAATCACACTGGAGCCAGGGTCGGACTGGCCCACCTGGATACCTGGAAATTTCCAGGTGGGCCCCCCTCAGTTGGGTAAGTGGTTACCTTCTGAACTCTGAAAACTTTTGCATTTATCTTCTTTTTTCTAATTAAATGGGGTATCTGGGACACTGTTAATAAATGTAAGATGCAAACACAGAGCTAGTCTATCAGATTGAAGTGGAATATTGATATGAGTGTGTCAACCTGGGCCCTCCTCTATTGGTTTTCCAGGTGGGCCCTTGTATTTTCTTTCCAGGTGGGCCCTTTGTACCCCAGTCCGACCCTGACTGGAGCTATGTCAAACAGCAGCAAAGAAGGAGTGTTAGCTGGCAGCCCTCCTAGTCCCTGTAACTGAGTACAGCAATAAGGACAAAATACCTGTCAGAAAGCCAAACATGGCTTTTCTGACACTGATCAAAAAAACTATACTGACCCAAAAAAGCCTGTGAAGCAAAAATCAATTTCTTTTTTTACCAAGTTTAAGGTCTCAAAAGTACTGCAGAGCAGCTCTCAGAAACCACTGTCTCCTGTCTTCTACCAGCTCAGAGTGAGGAAGTCACATGGTGTGCTTGCCTTTGAGCTCAAGAAACAGTTTTTGATTGGCCAACAAAGCTCTTCGAGACTTGGAAATCTCACCGAACAGTAATTCCCGAATAGTGAACTATTCGGAAAATGCATCCGAATATTCAGGAAGCCTACTATTCGTGGTATTTGGAAAATACTATTTGGCCCATGCACAGCCCTAGTACGTACTCACTCACTCACTCACTCACTCACTTATTCACTCACACACACACACTTACTCACTCATGCATTTAATCATGTACACTCATTCATACACCCACACATTCACTCACACACTCACACGAACACTCATTTACACTCATTCAAACAAACACACACACACACACACACACACACACACTCATTTATACTCAGTCAAACACATATGTACTCACTGACTCATACACTCAATGGCTCACATCACACATTCACTCACTCACTCACTCACTCACTCACTCACTCACTCACTCAATGCATTTGTGGTAGAGGAAGATTCCACACATGTGCCTTATGTACAGAATGTGCTCTTTGAATGCCGATCATGCCTTAGATGGCCATACATGGATGCATACAGCTCAAGAGTGGCATGACCATCAGTTCACACAGTGGAGAATAAATGCATATACACAGGTTTGAGCAGCTGCATATACGCTGGAGCCTACAAGGATGCAAAGCAGAATACTGCAGAATTCTAATGCATTACTGCATGAAACAGTGCAATTGCACTGACAGTAAATTCCTTTAGCTATGAATGAATCTGTGACACTGTTGCATGGCTAAAAGGATTGACTGTCTGTGAAACTGCACTGTTTCGTGCAGTAATTCAGTGATCTACTGTATGCACCATGATGTGCACCAACTGGTCCTTGCCTATGAGGGAAAGAATAATGCTCTTCTCTGAGATGCAGCATCCCCATCGCAAATACAGAGACCATTAGCTCCTGCCACAAAAGAATAATGTATACACAGACGACTTTAGCCAATTTTTATTTTATTTATTTATAGATTCAGAATACCTTTGAGCCAGAATGACTCTTTTACAAAGTTTCATGTCAATGAAACACAGTACAAGACAGTACAGACAGGAAGCATAGTACCTAATACATAATAGCAGATACCGGGCAATCAGTGGATATGCAAAGTTAAGATAATTAAAATATCAGAAAGGATTCAGTGCTATTCTAATACAAATATACGTTGGCTACAAAGAAACATCTAGTAAAGTTACAAATGTGTTGCAATTTTGTTAGTAAGTGTAGTAAGTGCTCAGTTACGATGAAGGAAGCAGTCAGGAGTCTTTGTCAACAACTGGCGAAAAAGAAAAGAGGGGGAGATTGGATAGCGTCACAGAGATGGTGGAGGTGTAATAGGTAGCAGGGGTTCTACCGGGGGCTGTTGAGAAAGGACTGTGGTGAAAGAGGGCACTAGGATGGTGATAGTGGTGGGGGGATATAGAGGCAGGGAAGGGGTAACCAGTACCTTAGGGATAGCAGTTACATTGGTTTCAGTAGTCAGGAAGGCATGCAGGTCATTTTTAAAAGGCCCCATTTTAGTGAGCTCTAAGAGGGAGATGAGTAGGTCATTTATCCATTTAGGTCCACTATAAGCTAGAAATAGTTGAGCAAGGGAGGTTTGTTTAAGTGGGACTTGGAGTGCATCCTTGGCTGAGCTCCTAGTAACTTTTGGGTTCTGGGTGCATTGGAACAAAGTGGCTGTGGTCGCAGGAGCGAGTTCTAGGAAGGCTTTTTTACCTATCAAGCAAGCCTGATACCTGACTCTAAGGTTCAGCGGAAGCCAGCCTGTAGAGCTGTAGAGGCTGCAGGTGTGGGTGCGGTGTTTAACCCCTCATACCAATCGACAGATCTTGTTAAGTATAAGTTTCATATGACTAAGCATTGTGTCAGATGCAGCATAATAGATGACTAGGCCATAATCTATGATAGACAGAATGGAGCTACGGGTAACTAGGTTTAGAGCCTCTGGGGTCATGGCTGTCTATGCCGATATAGAATTCCAAGTTTTATATTTGCGGATGTTATGATGTGGTCTATATGAGGAGCAAAAGAGGGTGTCATCTACAGAATGTAAATTCTGAGGTACAGTATTTGAAGCAAGTGACCTGTTCGATAATGTCTCCTTTTTTACTTAGGATGGCCATGGCCAGGGGGGCAACTTTCTTTTTTCCGTGTGGCAAGGAGAAATGCATTATTTTTGTCTTCTTATAATTCAGCAGCAGTCAGTTTTGGGTGAACCAGGACTCTAGGATTTTTAAATTATGCTGCAGTTCCAAGTTGATTCCCTCAGTGTTAGTTTCAGAGACTGAGAGTACTGTGCCGTCTGCATAAAGTAGCATTTTGGCAGAACACTCATTTGGAAGGGAATCGAGAAACAGACTGAACAAGCGGGGTCCAAGGATTGACTCCTGAGGGACCCAAGTGTTACTGTCCTTGGGTCAGAGGTAGTCCCTCTAATCCTCTTACACTGGGTCCTGTTGGTTAGGTAGTTACTGATCCAGTAGGTGGTATCTGTGGAGAGGCCTATGGCCCCAAGGTGGTTGGTCGGGATCTGGTGGTTAACCATATCAAACTCTTTGGTGAGGTCTATAAACATAGACCCCACAGTTCTACCTGAGTCAAGCGCCTTGTACAGGTGGGAGGTAAAATCAGTTAGCGCTGTTACGGTGCTATGTTTTTTGTCAAAACTCGTGCTGCTGCGGGCAGAGTAGGTCATCTTTGTTAAGGTATTCTGTGAGCTGGTCTGAGACAGCTATCTCAAGAGTTTTTGAGAGGGGTATGGAGATTGGGCGATAGTTTCCCAAGCTGATTCTATCCCGGTTTTTGAAAACAGGGGTGATCAGTGCAGTCTTCCACCTGTCTGGGAAGATGCCTGTCCAAAGTGATATGTTAAAGAGATTGGTTATTGGAAGAGCTAGTTCATTCAAGGTGAGAGCTAGTATCTTCATATCAACCATGTCACTACCGATTATGTTTTTTCCCAGGACTCTTTTGACATATTTGATAGTTTGCATTATGGTGATTTGCTTGAAGCAGAACCGTGGTTTGCCGATTTTGTTGGGGGTTGGGGGTGGGAGTAGTGACAGGGTGAGTTGTGGTGGATGAGGTTTTGAAGTATTCAGGTGGCAGGATGGAGCTTAGGTCCATGAATGTACAGTTAAAGGCATTGTCTAGGTCCCTTGGATGCTGCACCGGGCCGGACAAGGTTACAATAAGGTCAGGTGGTGCTCTTGATTCCTTACTGGTCAGGGATTTGACATTGTTCCAGAATTCCCTGACATTGTTCCAGGTTTTAGAGAGCTGCTCCTTGTAGTAGGAGCCCTTGGCATTCCTTATTAGCCTAGTAGACTGATTTCTGGCAGGTTTGTAGGCCACTATATTCACCTGACTTCCTGGCACTCTCGCTATGTGCCCAAGATTGTCCCACAATATCATTTTATTTAAGAGAGGGCCATTGAGCCAAGGGTTTAAGGATCCTTTTTTTATTTTGACAGTTTTGTGAGGTGTGAATAGATCGCAGGCCTGATTGAAGATGCATATGAAGTAATCAAGGGCTATATTAGCATCATCACAGTTGTCCAGTGATGTGCAATCAACTTCTGCCAGGTACCTTCTGAAGTTCCCCAGCTGTCCTTTCTTAAGAGTTCAATTCCTGGTGACTAGGGGAGGGTCTTTTTTTGATTTATTCGTCCAGTAGCAGACAACTGGAGAATGGTCGCTTAATGTGTCAGGCAACACAGTGGTGCGTTTGATGTGTTCAGGGGTATTGGTGAGAACCCAGTCAATAAGTGTGCTGGCCCCTGTTTGGTAGTTTAGTCTGGTTGCTTGTATGACCATCTGCATCAGATACAAGCTATGTATTTTATTCCTGGCAAAAACTGAGTTTTTTGCCAGCCAATTTATATTAAAGTCCTCTAGTGTTACCTGTTTCTATCCTTGTTTCGTTTTGTTACAAAAGTCATAGAATTGATCTAGGCCTGGGCCCTGCTTTCCTGGGGGTATGTATGCAGTTGTGAGTAAGATGGTTTTACTATGGTGACCAATTGAGAGTTTGATAGGGTGGATTTGGGCTTCTTTAGTATTAACGGTATGCGGCAGAATTTGTCGACTGATATTGTCTCTCAGGTAGACGAGACACCCTCCCCCTCTTTTAGCCAGCTTATCTAGCCTGAAAGTGGTGTAGCCATCCAGTGAGACAGAGTTGTCCGAGGTTTTCTAGACAGATATGTTTCAGTTAGTGCCAATATATCTGGCAAGCATATTGCTATCCAGGCCTGGAGTTGGGGAAGTTTGGCGAGAAGACTATGGATGTTAATAGTTGCAATTTTTAGATGACCACAGTTAGAGGTGTTCACTGAGCTGGTGGGGCCTGGGTTTGGGTGGACATTCCCTGATATTAGTAGTACAAGGATAATAATCTTGGAGAGGTAGTGCTTTCACCAAGTTTTAAGAGCTCTGGCTAGTTTGCGGGTAGTGGGTCCATGCTTCTGGCGGCAACTCCTAATAGGATAGGTGCACATCAGTGCCATGGCAAACTCAGGATTGATAGGCATTGGAGGGTTTGTTCTATCAAGGGGACGGTATAACCATGGTGCTAATTGGTAGTCTGCCTGCCAAACACATGTACCCTGTTTCGGTGCAGGCAAGTTTCTTAGTGAGGGCAAGTCACTATGATTGCAACTAGATAGTATATATTCCTTAGTTCCTACCAGAGAAGGTAGGAGTAGTAATGCCAAGAAGTATAGGAGCCAGTGTGAGCCAATAGCTGGAGCTCTGTGTCTGGTCATGTTGCGTTTATTGGGGGATGTTCCTTCTTGGTACTTGTTACACAACTACCTATTCAAAAGTATATCCCTATATTAGGAATGGGATGTTAGTGTGGAGAAGACTATGTTCAGCCTAGAGGTCTTTGAATAAGGGGCAGAGGAAAGGTAGACAAAAATAAATGACAATGAGGTATCTTTAAGTTGACACTGGGTGATGGAGTATATACCAATCATGGGAGTGGGAGCAGGGTTTGGACTCAGAGTATTTAGTACGGATGGTGGGGTGGGTGGGTTAATACAGACGGCAAGATGGTGGGTGGGTGGGTGGGAGAAAAATTCAAGCTGGAAGGCGGCCGTGAGAGGCACCGAGAGTGCTCCAGGTCCAGAGAGATTAAACAGTTAGCAGCAGCCAATGATGGGGTGGCAGAGAGGCCATGTAGCCAATGGTATCCTCAGCTTTCAAGCTGCGGAAGCTGAGTTGAGCACCGTACCTTTTGGTGAGCTGTGACAGCAGTTGGGGCCTTGGGGAGTGCAGCTGGTTCAAAGCAGCAGCTGGTCAGTGGTTCATCTGGAAAGCCTGCTCAGGGCTGGACCTTTTGCTGGGCTGTGGCGGCAGTCAGGGCCTCAGAGAACATGGCTGGTCCAAAGCAGCTGCCAGTCCGCAGTTCAGCTGGAAAGCCCGCTCAGGGCTGGATCTGGGGATAATTATATTCTATCACAGGAGACATGCAATACTATTTCCTGTATTCATCACGTGTATGCAGTCAGTTTACTAGTCCTGCAGAGACCATTGAAACAGCATGGTAGTGTCACCCTTGTCCCAACCAGCTCGTAGCAAAAAGAGACTCTGGGCCTTGGATCCTTGCAGTCCAAGTCCCATATTCAGTAGGTCAGCTGTTCTTCTTGCCTATGTGTTCCATCTTCTAAGTTACTGCCATGCATGACACCCTGGGGCCTTCTTGTAGACACATCTCTTGCCCTCTTCTGGGGTACCCTGGGAATTCTGTCCTACTGGATCAGTGTGACAGAGAACCATGATGCCCACCAGAATCTTTCTAAAACCCTGCAAGTCCAGAGGGAGGGCTGGTGAGCGTATCTTTGATGGGCTGAAGGTGTGTGTGATTTCTAATATAGACACATACATGTTTACCCTACTGGGGAACAACACTGCCCACATCTCTTTGCCTGATTATTCAGGAAGTCATGGTCCCTCTTTTAATAGAAATTGGTAGTACAAACTCTGCTTACCTCCTCTGGCTTTGTGATCTTTTCTGGATTCAATTGGATTGATGTTAACCCATCCTTAACTGTGTCCCACTTTGCTTGCCCTGCTGGGCTCTTTGCAACACTAGCTGCATGGCTACTTTGCCTAACTACAAGTAGAGTATACCCACGTCAACTCCCTTAATGTGTGTCACGAACATGTTACATATCTAATTAAGGAAGAATAAGGGCTGACCCAATGTATCAGACACAAACACAGAGGCCAGCACTTAAGAACCAGCCCTCATACAGATCACACAGTCAGCACAGCAGATCTACAGCAGAAGAGTGACACCAAGGCACAGTTTATTGGGGCACATGACCTATTGTGGCAGGCTGAAAGGTTCCCTGACAATGTCAGGACAGGCCAGACAAATCTGGAACGGGAGGCAGGAAGCTTACTCAGTGACCAAGATGCAAAAGGTTTATTTACAAGAGATAAGGAGAATGACAGTAACTGTTTTCTATAATGCTACAGGATAATAAAAATAAACAACAAAACAATACGATTGGGACTAACAATTGGTCGAACCAAGAACAGGGGTTAACCCTTTTTAGTCCAAGTCCTACGTGCACTTGGCAGAAATGATGAAACAACGGATGAACCAAGTTTGGGCTTTCCTATGCATTGGTTGATCAGCCAGTGGGCATTGACCCCACAAAGCACTTGTTACAAATTGACCACAACGGGGCATCCCCTGGTTGAACAAAACACAAAGAGGAGCACTGCTAGCTGTTCGATGAAGAACCTGACAATCCTTTGTGGCTCTGGGCAAGAAGCTGAAGACTCCTGGTTGACAAAGGGGTTTCTGGATGATCCACAGCAATGACCACTGGCAGGTCCTCAGCACCCAGATGACCTTTTACCAATAAGATTGCTGGCGGTTTGATCTTCGGGTGGCCTCTACAGAGCAGCACTGGTACGCACACACTTACGGACAGATGGCAAAATAAGAAAAGGGCATGCACAACATAACTGTGGTCCCTCATGCTTTAGCTGGGGTGGCTCCTAAGCTGACTCACTACTGGAAACCTCACTAGCGGCTCTCTACCACTTACCGTCACAGAACTGATGCTGGAACACTTGTGGAAGAACTTTGGAACAGGCTGACATCACTGGAGGTGGTTCTGCTGCTGATGGTGGATGGGCCGTGGACCTCCCTGGGTCAGCATCAGGTTGTGGTGAAGCTGGTCTGGGCAACAAAGGTGAAGCTGGATGCCCAGTACACTAAGGCGCAATTCCATAACACAGTTTGGTAGCAAGCAAACAGTTCGAATTTTTAAACAGACAGTTCGGTTTTTGCAGGAAATAAAGTCTCTGGGGGGCGCTAGGCAGGCAACAGCACAGTTCAGTTAGGGTGTTACTCAAACAACCTTTACCAGGGGCAACTCAGGGCCGCTAGACCACTCCCCCTCCCCAAAGGGTGCTGCACCTGTAAGGTTGGTTTACTGCTTGGGCTATTTCTTTTTTCCATAAAGATCTTTATTGGTTTTAAAATACAGACATCAAAAGTCACAAAACCAGGGTGGGTAGCCCATCTCGTAACAACAATAATCAATAGAAATACCAGAAAATACAACAAGCATAAAATGAGTTGTAGTAACAATTCTAATAGAACAAACTTTTACCAATATCAGGTAGAAAAAAAGAGGAAAATGACCAAACTCTTACCCAGGATACTTTCTCAAAGAGTAGGAAGCTCCCTTATAAACCAGCATATGAGAGAAAGGGAGATGAGTCAGGTAGGATTCCCAGCAAACATTCATGAAGGTGACCAACAAACCCCTCATGAATGATTATCTATGAAAAGTGGGAAGTAGGGTATAACAGAAAGCAAGTGGATAATCTCTGAAAAAGGATGATTCTGGTCAGATATTAAGGGGACAGTGAAACAACTAGGTAATCAAGGGAAGGGGACACTGGGTGGTCTCAGGAAAGAAGAAAAGCCAACTCGATTACAAAGAGGGAACTGAAGAAAGGAAGGGAGCAAATAATAATGTATAGTAGGTGGATTCCTGGTAAAGGTAAATAGGTAAATAGAAGGTGAGAAGAAGCATTTCTTAATTCTGCATTATGAATACAAGGTGACTGCCACAAAGAGGAGAAGCAGGATTCGGAGAGCACAAATAGACCAAAAGGTTGTGGGAATAATGGGGAGGCTGGGGGGGAGGGGAAGAATGTGGAATGCAAGTATATGGGAAGGGTATGGAGGACAGAGGAAAAAGGGTGGAGGTAATTGCTGCAGGGGCATCTACTGCCCCAAAAGGGGGAAGAGGGTTGGGCATCCAATGGAGACAAGGACTAATAGTCCTGTAGCTGGGGTAGAGGCAAAGCTGAGGCAGCTGAAACAGAAAACATATTACCTACGTGGTAGAATAAACTGGGAGAGATTGGGAAAGGCTCTGTGGAAAGGAGCCCAGATTTTCTCATAATCAGGGAGTTTACCCACCAAAAAGTGGACAGTTCTTTCATACCGGGCCATCAAACACAGGAGATTAAACTATTCCTGGTGAGTGGGCAGGCTCAGGTCTCTCCAGTGTCTCAGCAGCACTCATTTAGCTGCCGTCAAAGCACCATTAAGCCAGAGTAATTGAGGCCTGGTAAGATGTAAGGTAGGTTGCGGCAGGCCCAAAAGAATCAGCTGGGGGTCAGGAGCTTCATGGCAGGGAAGAACAGTGGTACAGGTGGACCATACCCTAGACCAGTAGTGGTCAATGGCAGAGCAGGCCCACAAAATATGAATATCGTTTGCATAAGGAGAAGAACATCTCCAGCAGTCACTATGGTTGAGGAGACTGGCCTGATACAGCCAGGCCAGTGTCCTGTAAGTTCTATAAAGAACCTTATAATGGAGAGTTTTTGCTTGGAGCTCTCTAGAAGATACATAAGCAGAGGGCCACACTTGGTCCCAGTCTTCTTGAGAGTTAGGAATGCCTAGCTCCACCTCCCACTTTTCCTGGGGTCCTACAGACCCAGGTCGAGGCAAGCTGCACTGCAGAAAGAACTTGAACTGGGCTGATAGATGTTGGGGAGACTGCAGCAGGGTAATCCCCTGGTCCAATCTGGTAAGCGGGAGAAGAGTAAGGTGTCTGGAAACTTTGCATTTGAGATCGTGAAGCTGGAAAAAACTCCAGAGATGGGCTCGGGGTAGGCCATACATTTTCTGAAGGTGTTCAAAGGTATAAAGGTGACCAGAAAAGGTGTCATAAAGATCACTAAGCTTAGAAATACCTCTATCCTACCAAGTGGGCCAGTTCACAGGTGTTTCTTCTATAGTCAAAGTGGGATTTTGTCACGAGGGTCTCAAAGGAGAGTTGAGGGGATTCCAATCCAATTTTTTGGCTTAAATGTCCCAGATATGTCTCATATATTGGGCACAGGGTGAAACTGCAGTGTGCAGGGACCAGTCAGGAAATAGGAGCACTGGGGGAGACGACAGGCTCCCCTGCACCATCTCCAGATGGATCCAAGTGGGATTAGAGATCTGAAATTGAGATGCAAGACATAGGATGGACTGCTGAAATAAGGTAAGGTTATGATAAAGTTTCAGGTTGTTAAGTCCAAAGCTCCTTTGGCTCCAATGGTGTTGCAAGGTAGAGAGGTTGATCTTGGGATGTTTACCAACCCAAATAAAAGAGGACATTTTGGAAGAGACCTTTGGAAAAAATTATTCAGGAAAAGAAATGGTCAAGTTCACCAATATGTATTGCAATTTAGGAAAAGTGACCATTTTTAAAGCAGGGTCCTTAAAGAACTAAGAGAGGTGGTGGCTGAACCTCTGGCTATCCTGTTCAGCCAATCACTGGAAACAGGGGAGGTACCCAAAGACTGGAGGACAGCAGATGTAGTCCCCTTATACAAAAGTGGGAACAAAGAGGAAGCAGGGAACTACAGACCAGTCAGCCTCACCGTGTAGTGGGAAAGATCATGGAGCACTACTGAAGGAGAGATTGGTGGAACATCTGGTTGTCAATGGACTACAGGACCCAAGCAGCATGGTTTCACCAGGGGAGGTCATGTCAGACCAACCTCATTGAATTTTTGACTGGGTGACTAGGGAGGTGGATCAGGGAGGGCAGTGGACATGGCCTATCTGGACTTCAGCAAGGCCTTTGACACTGTGCCACATAGAAGACTATTACACAAACTGGGGAATATGGGTGTGGGCAGGACAGTAGTGTGGTGGGTAGGTAACTGGCTGGGTGGCTGGACACAGAGGGTGGTGGTGGTAAATGGCTGTCACTCCACAGAGGGAAGAGTAACCAGTGGGGTACCACAGGGATCAGTGCTGGGACCGGTCCTATTCAACATCTTCATCAGTGACATTGCACAAGATCTAGAAGGCAGAATTTCACTGTTCGCTGATGACACAAAGCTCTGTAACAGAGTAGACACACCAGAGGGTGTAGACAGAATGAGAAGGGACCTGCAGAAACTTGAAGAATGGTCAAGGGTTTGGCAATTGAAATTCAATGCAAAGAAGTGCAAGATAATGCATATGGGGCACAAAAACCCTGGCACAATATATCAGTTGGGGGTGAGGATATAGCATGCACCAAGCAGGAAAGGGATCTTGGGGTTGTCATCTCTGATGACCTCAAGGTAGGGAAACAGTGTGACAAGGCATCAGGTAAAGCAAATAGGATGCTGGGATGTATAGGCAGGGCACACCAGCAGGAAAAGGGAGGTCATAATTCATACAAGACATTAGTGAGGTCCCCACCTGAGTACAGTGTACAGTTCTGAGACCATACTCACGTAAGGACATAGACAGGGTAGAGAAGGTTCAGAGGAGGGCAACAAAGTTGGTGCATGGGTTGCATCACAAGTCCTATGAAGACAGGTTGAAGGAACTGAACATGTACTCCCTGGAGGAGAGGAGGAGAGAGGGATATGATAGAGACATACAAGTATCTTACAGGAGGAAGAGGTGCAGGAAAACACTATTTTAAGCGAAAAAGATGTTTCAGGACTAGAGGGCATGGGATGAAGTTGGAGGAGGACGATTCAGAGGAAACATGAGAAAGAATTTCTTCACAGAACGGTGGTGGACAAGTGGAACACCCTGCCAGAGGAAGTGGTGGGGGCTGAAACAATCACGGGATTTAAGAATGCATGGGATAGACATAAAGGAATTCTAGAGGTCAGGGGTAAGGGGAAACAGACTTCTAGGAAAACAAACTGAACTTACAAGCTCAAATGGGCAGACTAGGTGGGCCATAGGCCCTTATCTGCCGACACTGTCTATGTATCTATGTATTAATTCTGTCCCAAAGTGATAAGTAAAGAGACTCCATGTCTGTAGGTCCGAGTCAAGTAGTGCAAGCATTTTCTGAGAATTAGTTTCAGCAATCACAGGTAATGTAGAGCGAATGGCCACACCTAATATAGTAAATTCAGGAAAGGGCCCATTGATAAGGGAAGTCTTCCAGTAGGGTAGGTGTACAAGCACTGTTTAAAGGGAGGAACTGGGATTTCGCAGAGTTCAATTTGTAGCCGGATAATGATGAGTAATTGGAAATAATGTTGTCTAAGGCTATCAGGGAGGTGGAGGGATTAGTTACAAACAAGGTGATATCATCTGCAAATAAAGAAATTTTATGGGAGTCAGTGCCTACTGATATACCTAGGAAGAGAGACTCTGCTCGAATCTTACAAGCGAAGGGCTCAATTGCCAAGAGAAAAAGAAAAGGGGAGAAAGGGCAGCCTTGCCAAGTTCCTCTATAAAGGGGAAAATAAGGGGATAAAACTGAATTAGTCAAAACAGCAGCCATAGGGGAGGAGTATAGGAGTCGTACCAGGGAGATAAAGGGTTGGGGAAAGCCAAATTTGCTAAGTACTTCAAACAAATATTGCCACTCCACCCTATCAAATGCTTTCTCAGCATCTAAAGAGAGAACAACAATTGGATGGTGGCAGGAATGGGCCTCCCAAATCACATCTAGGGTACATCTGATGCTATCCAAACCCAACCTACCCGGTATGAAACCTACTTGGTTGGTATGGATTAACAGGGGGATAATGGGCTCTAAGCGCTTGCCGAGAATCGTAGAAAAAATGTTTGTATCTACATTAAGAAGAGAAACAGGGTGAAATTGGGAACTAAGTACACTGTCTTTACCCTCCTTTGGGATAAGTGTGGCAATAGCATGCAAGAATGAGGGGAGGAAAGGAGCTTCTGTCCCAGAACTCGTTGAAAAACAAAGCAAGGTGAGGTTCCAGCAGGCCCACAGGTGTAATTTAAAAATCTGCAGGAAAACCATCCAGCCCAGGAGATTTCTCCCTTTACATATTCTGGATTGCCTGGGCTACCTCCGACACTTGGATGGGGGAAGTAAGTGAAGGGAGAAAGGAGGTGGGGACTTGAGGTAAGGCTAGGTCCAAGTAGAAGGCCAAATAATGAGCAGGGGTCAGAACAGCTTCTGAGGTGTATAAAGAAGAGTAGTACTGCTGAAAGGCATTATTAATGTCATTGGAGCAGGTTAACTTTGTGCCAGATGAACCAAAGTGGCAGGGTATGTATCTGTCCATGGCCTGTGCGTGTAATTTGGAAGCTAAAAGTTTACCTGGTTGCTCTCCCACTTCCCAGTAACATTGGTTGAGCAGAAATAATGCATAGTCATTTAGGTGTTGCAAAAGGTCACCAATCTCAAACCTAAAAGAGCTAATCCTCTTCCTGAGCCCCGGGTCCCCAACATTAGTATGAGCGACCAATAATTCCAAGTTCTTGAGCTTCTGCTCTAGCTTCTGAAGAGAAGAGTTCTGTGCCTTCTTGACAGAAGAGGCATAGGCAAATAAATGCCCATGAAGTCCCACTGGGCAGCTTGTGAGGTTCCAGGCATGTCACTGACTAAGTAATAGTCTAAAATTATTTACCTAATCATCTTTACCACAGGGGGCTGTTGCAAGAAAGAAGTGTTAAGACTCCATTTATTACACACAGTGGAAGGAGGTCCCAGCATCAGGGAGAGGATAATAGTGGCATGATCCGAGATAATAATGTTACCATGACACATATCCTGAGTATGGGAGAGCAAAGTGGGGGGGGCAAGGAAGACATCAATGTGGCTACATGAGTTATGTGGGGGGGGGATAGCATGTGAAATCTGTTGCTGTAGGGTATAAAGTCCTACAGACATCACAAAGGCCCATATCTGACAGGAGGGCAGAAACCTGCAAGGCAGCGAAGGCTCATAACCAGGACCAGGGCCAGTCCTGTCACACACAGGGTCCAAGGCCAAGTTCAGATCCCCATCCAACAAAACAGAGGTCACCCCATCTGGAAGTTCAGAGAGAAGGGTCTGATAAAATCCCACATCCGGGGAGTTATGAGCGTGAAAACTACCCAATACCAGGGGGGAGCCTTGGTAAGACCCAAAGACTAATAGAAACCTACCCTCTTTATCCCTGATGTCCCAGGAGGCACTGAACTGCAGGCCCTTGCAGCATAAAATAGCCACACCCCTCTGCCGAGAAGTGAAAGCATTATGGCAGTATGGACCTACCCACAGCTTACCCAGGGTGGAAGAATCTGAATCTAACAGGTGAGTCTTCTGGAGGACAGCAATATCACAGTTTAAATCGTTCAAATATTGCAAGACCTTCTTACATTTCCTGGGGCAACTAAGACCCCTAACATACCAAGATAAAATGGTCAGGGGGTTGGCAGACCCCATGTTAAACTCTACAATGGATACAAAATAATAAGGAATAACAGTACCCCCACTCCCACTCCCCAAACCCACCAGATGTCGCCAGACCCAGTTTCCCCAGAACACTCCCAAAACCCCAAAACACACACAGAGGAAAAAAGACATAGGGAACAGTAAAAGTTCTCAAAGGGGAGATGAAGTGGATAATGCAAGTAGTGCAGGTCTGGTCACTGCTCTTACACACCCAGACCAAGTTTAGGGAAGTATTTCAATAATATAAAAAAATAAATAAAAACTCTCCAAGATGAAAGAAAATCAAACCTTAAGTCAAAGTGGTCCCAAACCCAGAGGAGGCACATTGGTCTCAATCCAAAAGAGAAAGAGTTGGGGGGCAATTAAGCCAACCCTCACACATGTAAGACAAGAACTGGTATGTTCAAACCTCCCAGTTCCCTCCATCACATCCCGCCTTGCTGTATAGCAATAGAGGGGAAAGGAGGGCTACAGACACCCTTGACTTAATTGGGTACCCACCCCAGTGGGTCAAGGCAGGAACCTGAGATAGTGACCAGGGTTCTGCAGATCAAAAATAGTGAAAGAACAACCCAGCTTAACACTGCAACAGAAGTAAAACAAGCCACAGTATAAACATATACAAAGGCCAAAAGGCCAACTTGAAATATAATATCCAGTAAATAGGGAAACATAGCCCCTGTGACTGATAATGCTGCATAAACAGCAATCAACAATAATACTCTGTATAAGCTATGCCGAAGTCTAGTAAATATAAACATCTAACATCTGAAAAAGGTAATATAGTGTAGTAACATAATCCATAATAAACATGAGGGTATGCCGAGGTTGCTGTATAAGTAGATGACCCATTATTAAACAAAAAGGGACCTTTGGGCAGAGCAAGGTGTCTGCACACATAGAATCAAACAGTCCAGTACACAACATGCTGCTTAAAATTAAACACAAGATATGCAGCAGTCTTAGATCAGGGCTGGTGGTTCAGAAGGAAGGTGTTGAACTCCACAACTACAGCAGATAAAGTGCAGAAAAGTCTAAACTTACTGAGACCGAGCCCTTGCAGAAGGCTTGGACCAGGGGAATATGGGAAAATACAGAGCAGGTGTCAGTATCCACAATCAATCAAGTAAACGACTCCCATAGTCAAATGAGCTCTGGTACATAAAAAACACAAGTAAACTGCAGCAGTGGACACAAACAGAGATCCAGTGAGGTCAAAGTGTCAGGAAGCTCCGATTAAGAGGAAAGACAGAACCAAACAGTTTCAAGGTCAGTGGCAATGAGGCTGCAGGGGGATACAGCCACTGAGAACAATGTAGTTTAATTAGTGCAAGTCCCAATATCCATCAGAGGTTAGATAGTTCTATATGTGTTCCCAGAAGAGCAGTTAATTCAGCAGCAGTAAAAGCAAAAAGGGTCTCAAGTAGAAGAAGCAGAGTCTGACTCTGTCCATTCCAAGGGAGCCTGAGTATCCATGAGCTCAGGAGTTGGCTGGGTGGTAGCCGAGGTCAGTGCTGGCAGATTGGAGGGTCCCAGGAGGGTTTGTAGGTATTGCTCTGCCTCCCCTGGGGATCAGAATTGCATGGTTTGCCCATTGAAAGTAATTACCAGGATAGCAGGATATAAGAGTGCATATTGTAATACCCCAGTTTCTGAGAACCTGCTTGACCTGGGTGAAAGCTTGTCATCACTCCATAATGCTATGGGGAAAGTCAGGGTAAAAAGAGATTTTGTGTTCAGAGTCAAAAATGTCTTTCAAGTCCTGTGCAGCATTTAAAATCAATTCCTTATCCTGGTAGCACAAAAGCTGGAAGATGAGTGGTCTAGGCTTTGCCGAGGGCTGAGTCAGAGTCCCGTCAGATCCTATAAGCCCTTTCTATTTCAAAAAACAAACACAGCTGGATCTAGGCATAGCCAAACAGGGAGGTTATCTCCAAGATATGGGACAGAATCTTTTCCTTTGAGACCCTTAGGTAGGCCAATTATCCTGAGGTTTTTCCTCTGGCCCCATCCCTCCAAGTCCTCAAGCTTTGCCGTTCCCTGTGGCAGGGCCTATGGGGCTCCCCGTCCTGAACCCACCTACCTTATTAATCTCAATTCTGCCACTGCACTTGTGTAGGGCCTTGTTTAGCCCTGCCCTCTAATTGACTTCTGTATGGGCCTGGGCCCTCAAGTCCAGCCCATCCCTCCCTTCCCAGGGATGGCTATGGGTCTCTTTCCCTGGCCCTGCCCCTGGAAATGGCATCATGAAGGAATAAAGGCTGGCCATCCACCTCTCTCTCTTCTGGGGGCTGCTACCATGTGGTGCCCTTCTAGCACCAGCGGTGCTCTAAATTTGTAAATGGGGCTTATGGCCCACTGTTTTCCTGTTCCCTTATCTGTTTCTTTCCCTGGAGTCACCTTCAACTATAATAATAAAAATATATAAATGGACTGACTCAATGGTCCCTTGCCCCTCCTGGGGCCTTCTTTCCTGTCCCTCTGGGTCTTCAGTCCACTGTTTGAGCCCCCTCTGTCCTTCTTAGGGCTGTCCACTTACCGGGGGAGCCCACTGCACCCCCCCTTTTGATTACCAGGGTGCTGGCCTTTTAATTATTTCTTTCATGGGCACCCTTCCCCTTTTATTTCCCTTGCCTCTCCTCTCTCCCCTCCCCACTCCCGGCACCTGTGGCATGAGCATAAATAAAGATCAAGTGCTCAGCCCACTCACTGCCACGGCCCGGGATTGCTACTCTGCTGGGGGGACAGAGAAGGTGGCCGGGGAGCTGCACTCCCACCCAGCTACTCCATACTATGACACTTACTGGCTGGTCTGTGGAACCTAAGGTCACAGGCGCACTTTCCACCCGGACCTACTTTCTGGTAGTACCACCTTGTCTGCCAGCCCTTTATTTTCTCCCTTACCAATTGTGGCTTTGCCCAGGGGAAACACGTCATGTCAGGGAGCTGCACTCCACCCGACCAACCCTGCTGCTGCTGCCACCAGCAGCATTACATCCTGAAGCTGAAGTGGAGTGATGCTAAGGGAGCCATGGATGCCATGCTGGTACCTTTTCTTTTTGTTCATGCTTCCTGCATCCTCCACCCTTCTCACTATGCCGCGGACTGCTCTCCATTGACCAAAAAGGGTCGGGGAGGTCCTAGCTTTTGGTCAGAGAATTGGGCAGCGCAAGCCCTGCAGGGAGGGTCTCTTGCCCACGACCCCCTTTTCCAGCACTGAACAGCTCACAATTAAACAAAGGACATGGAGGGTCTGAGGCTGCAGGCAAGGGAAGGGGATGGAATGGAGGGGGACCAGGAAAAAAAGAAGAAAAAAAAGAAAATCTCCATGTTGGGGGAGAGGGTCTCCTTTTTTTAGGTGCCCCTAACTTCGGGGTACTACAACCTATGACCATACCTTTTCTAGAACAAGACCCAGTAGTGAGATTAGCAGCTGCAAAAACAGATACATGACCCAGTATTCTGGTGGTGCAGAGATGCACTGCTATGGTCATCCTATTCTATTGTATTCTATTGTAACAAAATTGTAATTGAACTGTAACTTTTTTGTTTGTAAGTACTGTGTACCTTGTACTACTGTTCTGATGTCCTCTTTGTGACGAGGTACCTTTGTAAATGAGCCTCTGGCTCAAAGGTTTCTAAACTGATGTTTAACTAAATAAATAAATCCTGCTACCACTTTGCCTATGGGGAGGTGAAATGGAGGCCTAAAATTAATTTCTCATAGACATTTCAGAATGACTGAAACCTCCAGACAGCATGACACAAATAGAACTGGGAAATCTTTCCCACTTCATGTAAAATCACAAACCATTTAAGCAGATTACCATATCTCAATTAGCCCCTCAGAATAGGAGCAAGTCCAAAGTCAGAGGAACACAAAACTCATGTGACTTTGGCTCACAACAATTCAGATACATTATCCATTATCAGAGAAGACATTAGGATGTGTACCATGTGGCTATTCTATATGGTAAATCTGGATGGTGGGATGGCCCAGTCAAAGCAACCCAACAGTGCATAAACGTGCTTGTCATTGTTCATCCTGGAGGAGCAGACTGGGTGACAATGCCATTAGCATTTTCATTTCAACTGACAGGGTCTGAAAGAGATTATCACCATGATCCATGCTTGAATGCTGAGGTGGACAAAAAGGAAACATGATATATGAGTGAAGACCGAAGCTCTGGCCACTATAAACTATCTGACCACTGGCTCCTTCCCGAAGATCATAACTAATCACTCAGATGAGTGATCCAGAAGACTTTTTTTTTATGTAGGATTTTCTCCTCTTTCCCCTACCTAGAGATATACCGTGTTCCCGGGGATATACCCTGTTCAGGTTGTGTGGACATTCAGATGGCAGGGAAGTGTTTGCGTAGCCCAGTGTCTAAAGGTCATACTGCCACATATGGATGAGTTAATCTACTTAATGTTACAAAAAGAACACAACTTTGGTTTACCTCGTAAAGGTAATTTTCCTTTACCACCAATGCTGCCAAGTCTATAATGATGAGAGAGCACTATTAATTCAGGTAGAATTGAGTGAAATTACCCAGGTACATAGATTCTGCTATTTCTAATCTGTAATCAATTTATTAGTGATGCATACTAGTATTGCTAATTAAAGGGGAAATTGATTTATCAGTGTTTCTGTTTTTTTGCCAGTAAAATGGATGTAATTCAGTGTGATAAAAATTGTCCCAAACTACAGGACTCACTGAAACCTTATGGTTTATTATTATGAAGAATGCAGGTGACATCAATAAAAATGATATCAGTCTCATTTTTTAAAAATTTTCAGTTTATTGAGTTTAAAAAAAGTATGCAGATATATTTTCAATTAAAAAGGAAAAGAAAACTACATTCAAACATGTGCATATTATGGTAAATTAAGTTCAGTAACCTCGTTATAAAATAAAACAATATATTATACATATATATATATATATATATATATATATATATATATATATATATATGTGAACTTTAATTCAATTTCAATAATTCATACAAATTAATACAGTACAAAGAAGGAAGGATAGATATAAATTCATATGTAGATATTGAAAGTACAAAAGATAGCGCACCCACCACAAACTATCTAAATATTGTACAGTATACAATGCCAGAATGTAAATACAGTACACTGATAGCCACATAAAATAATACAGTTTATTTTCAGACAATTCCTTACTGGCGACATATAAAATGCAGTGCAAAATATAGAAAAAAACCAACAAGACATTTAATAGAGGTAAAATACATGAGTGAAGCAGTCCCGCTATTAGCAGCAGTTATACCAGAGCTACTGATGACAAACCCTTACTGCATCATCAGTATTAAACTGATGCCCATGCTTGCAACAACAGCACTTTGAAAACCTGATGTTTGCCATTGAAGTGTTATGTGAAAATACAATGAAGTGACACTCTGCATGAAGAGAAACTATGGACCATGCATTATTAGTTATTTATTGGTTTAATTACTCAGTATATCCATTTATAACATGAGTTGGAAAAAGGAGGCAACCCGATTGGTCAAAGAGCATCAGGTGACCGTTGATTAAATATACTATTTAATCATCAGTTACTGTGCCATAACTACAGATGTGACAGCCAGGATGCAATGCAGAAATGCTGCAGAATATCACAGAATACTGCAGTTTACTGCATGGGCCATTGTAAGTCAATGGCAATTAAGCCCTTTTGTCATGCAGGATTTTGTGACATGTCATTATTGCAAGTTACTGCGCTTCATCGTGGCTGACTCCACTGTACTTCCACTGAGAGAAAATCCTTCTGAATGTGCCTTCTGACTGTACCTTCAGAGATATCTCTCCACAGACACACATAATAGAATAATTCCCCAGGCATGTTCAGAACAGAGAAGCAGCTGAGAGCAGCTGAGTTTTTCCACAACCGTAAGAAGGGAACCAAACAGGATTTCTACAATGGAGGTCAATTTTTGTATATTTGGAAATGTTACAATCAGTGGGTACAACAAAGTTTTTCAGATGGTGAATCTCCCAAAAGGAAAAGAAGAAACACAATGAAAATGGAAATAAGAGGAAGTAACACAAGTAACCAAACAGAATTTCTACAATGGAGGTGAATAAAACAGGAATGTGTTGAAACTTAAATAAAACAGGAATGTGCTAAATTTGAACAGCACAGCACAGGTTGTGAAAGACTTTGAAGAGAAGCACGCTGTTGATCAGAGGCAAGATTTTACTTAGGCAAGTTAATTAAAAGCCTTTTAAGGGCAAGAAAGGCACATTTGTAGGATTCACAATATTTTGTAGGACAGGTGGTAAGTGAGGGAAACTACAATTAAGGTACCAGACTCCCCCATACTCTGCTGCTTTAAAAGCCTGCAATGTTTTCAAATAACACCAATATTTTCACTTGTTTTTAGATTGTTAGAGGGGCTCTTGGTCTCATGTTTCAGCTGAATTATGATAAGCCTGACCACTGCAACAAAGTGACCTCCTCATCAGTCAGGAAAAAGGCATCACATTTTTACCTTGCCATTCTGAGCTGTGGTTCTCCTGCTTACTCTATATCTTATGGAGAATCCACTCTCTGGCTTCATTGCTTACATCATGTGCCCTGGCCAATTAGAGGTTCACTGGCGAGCTCACCAATTAGTGAATCACAACTCAGAATGGCACGGTAAAAATGTGATGCCTTTTTCCTGACCAATGAAGAAGTCACTTTGTCGCAGTGGTCAAACTTATCATAATTCAGCTGAAACATGAGACCAATAACCCCTCTAACAGTCTAAAAATAAGTAAAAATATTGGAGTTATTTGAAAACATTGCAGGCTTATCATAATTCAGCTGAAACATGAGACCAAGAACCCCTCTAACAATCTACAAAAAGTAAAACTATTGGTATTATTTGAAAACATTACAGGCTTTTAACGCAGCAGAGTTGGGGGGTGCTGGTACATTAATTGTATACTTTTGTTTGGTCACACACCAGGTGCACCCCTTTAAATCCTGTAAAAATATATTGTAAATGTGATGGGTTGAACTTGCCAAACCATTTTTACTGAATAGCAAGTGAGGGAAAGTCAGGATTTAGAAAGTAGTAAAGTAACTTTATGTTACCTAAATGTGAACTTTTTCTAGTTACTTGCATATTACAATTGCTGAGAAAATTACCGCATGTGCTAAAAGTCCTGAACCTGAATTTGAATGTTTTTTTGGTGGTGAGGGAGAGGAGAGAGGGAGAGAGAGGAGAGAGAGAGAGAGAGAGAGAGAAGGAGAGGGAGTGGGAGAGATCGACTCATGCATATGTTATTTATTTTATGACCATACAAATGTCAGAAATCATTTTAGGACTCTGTGTCTGACATGTGTATGTTCATAAAGTAGAAAACATATGCATGAGTTCTGGGGACTACTTTTCAAGTCGGCAGGATACATTCAGATTTTCCCTCTTCAAACAGCAAAAAAACACCTTTGTGATTTTTTTTTAAACATAACCCATATTATAAGAGTAATTAATACTCATTTCAGGGTATGTGGTTAATGGAATTTATTGCATGCCTCATGTGCTGTGAGGGCATTCGCTTGCTGCATGCCTCACAACGCACCTGAGGTATGCATTAAATCCCTGTAACCACATACCCTGTCATGGGTTATTGCTTACAAATTTGTTGTTACTGTGACTCCTGAGGTACAGGTACTGTAGAGCTAAATACATATGTTCTAAGCCTGAAAAGTGATGCTAATCAGTAAAGAATGGAATTATTTCTTTCAAATCTTTCTTGTCATCTGACCCTCCCTCAGAAATGATTCACATCCAGTCATAATTTGGGTGCTCGAATGGCAATATTTTATTGACCCAACTTCCATTAAATCATTACATTCATTAAAATCATTATAACATTTATTTACACCATCCAACATTCATCATAAATTCCGTGTCCACATTCGATCTTTCATTGAATTCCGTCTGACTCCTCTTCCTTCATTCTTGATTGCTTTCTTGGGGCCAAGATGTCCAGCATGGTGCCCCATACCATTCCACTTTCTTTAGCCTTCTTTAACTTCCTAGGCCCGGATGCAGCGACCCGATCCCTAGAATTTCTATGTCCCCCTCCCCCACCCCTTATTCCACATTCGGTGCTATTGACCCCAGCCCGTTGCCTCACTCCTCCCCTACCCTGCCCCTTCCGCTAAGTCCTTCCCCTTTTTCCCTTTACCCCTGCTCTTCCTTCACCACTGCTCCTTCAGCAGTCCAACCACCTTTGCAGGCTGCCTTCCAACCTGCCCTGGCTATAGCCTTCCAAGGCCAATCAACCTGCCATCCATTGCGGCCTCTGCACCCCCACCTGATTCTCTGACCCCTGCCATTAGTTTTGGTCAGAAGGCAATTGGAAATCCCAGCAGAACGAGGGGAGCTGGCCTAGTACATGGACTTATAAAGCCCTTAAGGACCCCACTCCGGCTCCTCCTCTGGGGCAATCCTATCCCACCTGAGCCCCCTGCATCACACACCTTTCTGATGTCATCTGTGACATCCCTAGCTCTGCCCCAACCCCTTTCTAACCACTTCCAGTCATTTCTTAAGGGATGCCATCTGACAATTCAGGCTGCATATTAGTGGAAACCCAGTTTATGTTGTTAAGCAACTTATAGGATTACCTTTAAGAGTTATACTTAGTGCAGTAGTATGTCATTGAATACTTTGCATTAATAGGTGGGCATTAGTATTACAACTACACAGTGATCATCTTTATCTTAGAATGCATGTCATTTAGGATATGTTTGGGCCATTACTGTAAGTGTTTTAATATCTTAATTATTTAAATTTTGCAAGAGCACTTTAGTCATTGATGTCACTATATAAGGAAAGTTTTTGCACATGTGGAGCTACCTCTGAAGAAGCCCTGCCCAGTCGGGACAAAACATAAGGGTTTGTCACCAGTAGCACTGGCATAACTTCTGCTGATAGTGGGACTGCTTCCCTTCATGTATTTTACCTCTATGAGCGGTCTTGTTGTTTTTTCTATATTTTTGCACTGCGTTTTATATGTTGCTAGTAAGGAAATGTCTGAAAATAAATTGTGAGTATTCCTTATTTTTTGTGGCGTTCTGTGCGCTGCATTTATGTTCTGGCATTGCACACAGTGCTGTCATTGCACACAGTGCTGTCATTATCTGAAAATAAATTGTGAGTATTCCTTATTTTTTGTGGCTTTCAGTGCTCTGCATTTATGTTCTGGCATTGCACACAGTGCTGTCATTGCACACAGTGCAGTCATTGTACACAGTGCTGTCATTGCACACAGTGCAGTCATTATACGCAGTGCTGTCATTGCACACAGTGCTGTCATTGCACACAGTGCAGTCATTATACACAGTGCTGTCATTGCATACAGTGCTGTCATTGCACACAGTGCAGTCATTATACACAGTGCTGTCATTGCACACAGTGCAGTCATTATACACAGTGCTGTCATTGTATACAGTGCTGTCATTGCACACAGTGCTGTCATTATCTGAAAATAAATTGTGAGTATTCCTTATTTTTTGTGGCTTTCACTGCTCTGCATTTATGTTCTGGCATTGTATACAGTGCTGTCATTGTACACAGTGCTGTCATTGCACACAGTACAGTATTTAGTTAGTCTGTGGTGGGTGCACTGTCTTCTGTACTTGCAATTTTGTTCTGACTGGTGCACCACCAGTTCATAGACATTCAGCTAGTGGAGCACCTATTTTGGTCTCACATATTTAAATATTGAATGTTCCATTCCTGTTCCATCAGTTTTTTGAAACATTATATTCTTTAATAAATTTCATTCAGTAAAGAAAACTAGAGAACAGAAATGCACTCTAGTTAATAGTCTGATGCATGTAAGTAATTGTGAATAAAACATGTACAATACACAATTATATAAAACAAGCTAAAGTTCTTCCACTAGGGATGTGTGAAAAAAATCTCAGCCGGCAGAATTTTGGTGAAAGTGCAAATTTCACTTCTGCGAAAGTTTGGAAATCATTTTCAGAACTTTCACGGAAATTCCTCCTTAAAACTGCAGAACAAATTTATACAAACTGAGGGCTAATTTATTAAATTGCGGAAAAAAATCTGCAGAAAGGATCATTGCCAATGGTCAGGTCTGAGGCTTTTTTAACTACAATTTAATTTTTTAGTTCACCCCCCACTGATCAGGGGTCCCAGTAAATACCATCAATCCCTTCCATGGACCCTCCTGGTTTTTAGTGGCCCCCCCACCCACAAATCATGGCCCCCAAAACATTTTTTCCTGATGTCTAGCAGACCACCCTCCCTATCCTGGATTCCTTAATGCACAAATAAACAGCCAGCAGTCCACCAACTCATGCCCCTCTATTACCAGCATTCCCTGGTGTCTAGTGGACCTCCCCATCCCTGATCCCTTATAAAAAAAAATAATCCCAATTCCTTGGTGTCTATTGAACCCCCCCAACCACCACCCTGACAGTTCATCTACCACCACCCCACTCCTCCCCACCCTACCCCTGAGTGGGTCACCAGCACAGCACTCCTCTCCCTCCACTACCAGTGTCCCATTAACTGTCAGTGAATGACCGCATGGTTGTACAAGCAGGCGTTCATTCACTGACAGCTCATTAAACTGTGGATAGAATAAATTTCACAGTTTTTATGCATTTTTCCGCAGTTCACAAAAAAAGTCTGCAGAACTCGCCAAAAATCTGTGGAAAATCCCAGTTTCACCAATGGCGAAAGTTCCTGCAATTTCCGTGAAATTTCTGAAATTTCATGGAAGTTCTGCAGAAGCGGAATTTGCAACTTTCGCCAACCCCTACCTTCCACAGTATGGATTTGTGCTAATGTTTTTTCACAGTATGGATCTGTGCTCCTGCAAACCTATACTTTCATCTAGGACTCTTGATATTCCATAGGGTTTCCATGGTCATAAATATGCTCCCATATATCATGACCATCTTTTAACTGATGGGGAAGGGGGGGATTGCACATTAATAAATTGATTCCATGTACTTTTAAGTTCCATAATTCCATGCATCTACAAAGCCTTGGGCATTGTCACATTATGTAGTAATTCCCCAGAAAACTATTTAATTTCCTTGCCAGAAATAAACATGAATAACCAAGGTAATTCATGAAGGTCAGTGAAACTGGAATCATAAATTCCTGGAATGACAGTGCATCTAAGACTTTTATACCATAAAACATTTTCCAAGGATTCCAACTTTCAATGAATGATAATGCAATCCCATGTATTTACTGTAATGAGGCCTTATTGAGTTAGACTTTTAACCTGCATTGTGTCCATATCTTGAGCTATAACTGCAGTTTTTAAATTGAAAAATTCTACTTTTATGGCTTTGTAATTCATTCAAGTGTGTTTGTAGGAGTAATAAACTTGTCCATTTTTACAACTAATTTTGTTTATATGTCATATTACTTTGCTAATGTATGTCAGATTTGGTGTATTGTCTTCATAGTCTGCATTTTAGAGGCACGGAGTCATAACTGCTCAAAGAAGAAGAGCGCAGCAACAAATGCTGCGAGCAAAATGTCGTGTGCTACAATAAGGTTGGAAAATACACTGACCTACAGAAAGAGTGCACACCATTCAAATGAATGGGCTACTCTGTTTTTTTCAGGGAGCTTTGCACCCCGAATCCCCCAATGTGGGGGCTTTGTCCCCCACACCTCTCTGGAATTAAAATAACAGGCAGAGAAGCAAGATGGCTACAATGCTGCTCCGCTCCAGGCTGCAGACCTTCATCCTGCTTGCTGGTTGATTAATATGTTAATATATTTTAACTAAGTTGTCTTGAATGAAACTTTAGTTATTTTGTTCTACAGTCTACGGATAAGCGCTTAAAAGTTGCAAAGCACTTCTACTACCAAAAGGTCAAGCTGGTCGACCGTTGGTTTTTTGGTGTTCTGTCTGGATGTTTGGAGGACTGGACTGGAAAAGAAAGACTGGAAAAGAAAGCAGGAAAAACAGAATAATGGGCAGCTATGGTGGTGTTCTCTCCTAATTGATGAGAGCCAACTGAGTTTGAGAAGGAACAGAATCTGGAGAGCTGGGTGTTCTGCTTGTGTTGATGTGCTTTTTACGCCTTAACAAAAGGTATGCCATCTTTGCCAGGGACTGGGGGGTCCCAGATTACCTTTTGAATGAAATGTATTGCACTCAGTGGAGCATTTATTTTGTTCTTATTTTTCAGGTAGCCGACATCCAGTCAACGGTGAAATGTAATATAAGTGCCGGAATTTGGAGGAAAAGGAGCACAGTGTGAGGAGCCCCATGTGGAGACAATAATGCCTGGACATCTGACTTAGGAGTAAAAATGGAAAACAAGTGGGTCGGTGTCCTGGTAGTGTTAAACTCACACCATGAGTTAAGTACAGGTGCTGTACTGGTGATGATGGAAGCTGACCATGAAATTACATTTTCACAGAGGTACTGTATTTTATTTTACTGTTGTACAGATTCAAGTGAGGTGCTAGTTCTTTGAAAGGAGTCAGAAAAGTAAGCATTAACTCCGTAGGAGCAGCTTTTGCTGTGATAAGAATTAACAGACATCTCTCTTGGTCCAATTGAGGCCTTAGCTCATTTGATAAATGACTTTGTTGCCACTTCTGTCAGACTCCCAGCATTGGAGCAAGTGAAGCCTATATACACTGTAGTTCTGACTTTTTATTTTTCTCTGCCTCAAAAAGATATATTTTTTTAATACAGAGAAAGGGCTGTATGGAATTTTTTGTGGAGGCAAATATTTTGAATTTCTTGGATGTTTGGAGTTACCAAACAACTGAAAGAGCAAAACTCATTAATTGAGAAAAGGCATGGGATGATAAATTGCCTTAGCATCCTTTTATGAAGGGATTTAAACTTAATTCTGCTATCTGTTCTGATATAATGTTAGAAATGTGCTTTTGTGTTTAGGTTTTACATTTGTGTCATTATGAACCTTTAATTTTTAATGTTATTGGGGATAAATAGATTATTAGCCCTACCTCTGATGCAGAAGCCAATTAATATATCTTGACTTAACTGACTCTCGGGCAAGGCTGCATGAAATGCAGCCAACTTTTAACTGTGTTTTAACTATGACTTTAAATGCATGTTTCCCTCTTTCTAGGCACTAAATATACTATCATTGGAGTGTCAGAGAACAAAAGGGTGAGGGTAAAATGGGTTAATTGCCCTATAATATGTAGGTATACTTTTCAATGAGACATATGCTTGACTATAAGGCATGATTCAATGTTGGCAAAATATGTAGTTCTTGGTGATCCTTGAGCAGATTGTGAGATTTTGCTTATTGAATAAATGTGGCTTTTCTCTATTACCACCCTTGGTAGATGAGCTAGGTAGCTGTAGGGAATATAAGCCCTACCCAGAGTGCCGGAGAAGAAGGAGGCTGATGGGGAGGATGGAGGGTGAGTTTCAGATTCTAAGCATGAAGTGCTGTGAGATTAGGGTTTTTGAATGAGAGGGATGAAGGAAGGAGGAGCCTATTTCACCACATTGAACCTCGGGCTTAAAGCCCTCTCATTCAATGTTCATAGAATATGTAGTGCTTGGTGATACTCGAGCAGATTGTGAGATTTTGCTTACTGAATAAATGTGGCTTTTCTTTATTACCACCCTTGGCAGATGAGCTAGGCAGCTGTAGGGAATATAAACCCAAAAAGATTACCTCCTCCAACTCCAGAGAGTGTGATCAGGAGCACTCAGGAGAGGAAAAAAACCCTTTGGTGAAAACTTCTGAGGACCCATGGCTACTGATCTGCTCATCTTCTGAGCAAACTAAGAGGAGATAATTGAAAAGGCACTTTTTAAGTTTGGAAATTGGATTAGGGATGCATATTTGGAAGGCCGATGATTTCCATCTTCCAAGTCTTTTGATGATGTGAACGAGAATGTTATTATGAGACACTGAAGTGGCTGCTCCTATTCGGAATAAATGACCTGAAAAGGAAAATGGATCTAGTCTGAGTCTAAGAAGTAGGATTCTTATATGGTCGATGAACCATTTTGTTGTCATGGGAATGTTAGCATCTGAAGATAATAGAGGAGAAGATGGAATTGAACTAGAGTGGAACTTCATGAGTTTTAATAAAATCATGACTGGGCAAAATTTATTTGACGTTGAGTAATAGGTTATGGAAGTCCCGGATTGGACTCTGTCAGTTTTTGATGAAGGTAATGTGAGGATGAAGGTGTCGTTGCGCTTTTCTATGTTAGATACTCTGAGGAAAGCAGATGAGTGAGGCGAAGATGCAGTGAATTCTCCTGGACAAAGGAATGCATAGAAAGCAAGCATGATGGTTGAAGATATCATAAGATTTGAATGATGTTCGAATGGATTGGAATCTATTTCGTCTAATCATTTTCTGAATAAAGGTCCTTCGATTGGGAGTCAACTAGGGGAACTTGGAGTGGATAATCGTTTGAAACCTAGTAGAAGTAATTTGATTGATTGATTGATTGATTGATTGGAGAATAAAGATGGTGACAATGGTGAATGCTGAGAAAGAACGAACTGGATACCTGCAAGATACAATTTGATTGTGCCATGCTTGAGATGTAAGGCTTGATGGCAAAATGTCAGGAAGGCTAGAACTCGATCTACTGAAATAATAGTTGGTTGTGATGATGAGGAAGCACAGAATGATACGTATTTATTCCAGGCTGTTGAATATATAGCTCTGGTAGATGGAGCTCATGATGACCACATGATGATAGATGCCTGATGTCGTTAGTATGTTAGGTCATTATTAGGTCATAGTATGATGGTGGCGGGGTCATGACTGGATCGGCTGAAGGATGGAGTTGGAAGAATATCTGAAATTGAAATCGAGAAAGAGCATCAGCCACTTGATTTTGAGCACCAGTAATATGATAGCAATTGATTGTGAAATCGTGAATAAGACAGAGCCATGTTAACCTCCGCATGAACAACATGATGGAAGGAGATGATGAGCAACCTTTATTGACAATAACTACTGTGGATTAGTTATCAGAGAATATGAAGACTGACTGGTGGGACCATAAATGCCCCCACGTGGCTGCGGCTGCTACGATGGGATAGATTTTGAACAGTGGAGATGTAGATGTGAATTCGGTCAATGACGACACCTCTGGAGGCCAAGAGGCTGCAATCCATTCTCGAGAGAATATAGCAGCGTATCCATGAGTAGAAGATGCATCTGTGAATATGCGAGGATGGTCTTGTTGTGTTGGGTAATTTCTGAACATACAGCATCCATTCCATCTTGCTAAAAAGAGAGACCACATGGCTAAGTTGGACTTAGCAGATGCTGTGATTCTGATGTGATGGTGTAGCTCTAAAACGGATGAGGCTTGGATGAGAAGGTACGATATGGAAGTTCGACCTTGCGGAATGATTCTCATTGTGAAATTTAGATACCCCAAAAGGGAAAGCAGTATTTGTTTCATGCAATCCTCCTGGATGGAAAAGGAGGAGACCAGCGCTTGGATCCAAGAAAGCTTATCTAGCGGGAGGCAAGCTTCCATGCAATCAGAATCCAGTACGATCCCCAGAAATTCGAGAGCTGCAGAAGGTCCGTATGTCTTCTCAGCCGCACTGGGAACTGACAGAGTGTTGAACAGGATGAGGAGCGCTGAGATGCTGGCCTCTGGAACGGCATGAGGCAGATCTACAAGAAGGAAATCAACCAGCAAATGAATCACTGCAGGCAAGTGGCAAACTTTACGCAAGGCCCAACAGAGGAATTCAGCAAAAAATGTCAAACAACTTAGGGCTACTATGGCATCCAAAGGTGAGGCAGACAGCAAAATAAAAAGCAGAATCCCAATAAACATCGTGGATGTGCCAAAGGGAAGGATGGATGGGAAGCAACTTGAAGGCATCTGATATGTCTGCTTTGAACAACCATGAGCCACAGCCTGACTGCTTAATTAAGGTAATAGCATCATCAATGCAGGCATAAGACAAGGAAATATCATCAGCTGGAATGAGAGAATTGACACTTGGAATGGGAGAATGATGAGGGGCAGAGAGATCGATAACGAGGTGCTTTTTGTCAGAGAACTTCTGAGTGGCAACTCCAAGGGGATTGATTCTATAGATGGGAAAAGGGCAGTGCAGGAAAGGGCCCAATATGAACCCTCTGTCCACTTCTGATTGGAGGAGGGAGCGGACAACGGCAGGTTCCTGGATGGCAGACTATAGATTAGGGCTGAAATGTGAAGAAGTGGGAAGGACTAAGACTCCAGTGCGAAAGCCATAGGTCAAACCTGAGAGGAGAATGCACATGGCATCCTGGTCAGGGTGAGTGGACAGCAATTGGGCAAGGGCACCGATGTCTACCAGAGTAGAGGAGTGGACCTGGCATCATCTGGAGGGTTTGGGAGCCTTAGGGCAAATGTAGCAAGTGTGAGTAACGCTGCAGATGCAGCAACAAGTGTAGAAATTGGCAATGAGGGGTAGAACAGCTGCGGTCATTAAAGTTGTTGCAAATTGACTTACTGCTGATGTTATGAATGGGGTGACCATGGTGGTCAATACGAGCGGGCAGATTGGGGATGGGGCGAGCTAGGCTGGAGGTGGAAGAGGAGTCAAAAAAGCGGATTGGGTTGGGAAGAGATGGGGAAGGTTGAGGAGGAGACACTGTCAGTGGGCAAAGGGGAGAAAAGTGGTTGAATGAACCACAGAGAGAACAAGAATAGGCGCGTTGGCCGGCGAAGTGGCGGCAAAAGAGTTCATTATCCAAAACAGCCCAATTAAGCTTGACATTGCAATGGTTTAATGCTGAGGTGGCCTTAGCTGAAAAAGATTGATAATAATCATAGAAATGAGTCCCACCATATCGGATGCTAAGGTCGACGATAAGATAGAGGTAAGTATCCACTTCTTCATGGCAATCCGGGAAGGAAGAATAAATGATGTTATGATACAGGCTGAAGGCAAGGACGAATTCGGCCACCATCATCTCACGAGGGAAATGAGAGTCCTTGGACTTCAGGATGATGGAGACATCTCCACAAGATACTATTCGATTATCCAGAACATCGTGGGATGAGATGAGCAGTGAAACCAAGTTGACGTCCTTGCCATCCAGGATGTCCTTGCAGAGGCGAACAGGCTCGAGGTGAATAGGAGAGATAAATGGAGGCTGAGGAGAAAGGGACAGACCTGTAGGAACTGCAGGAGGCATGGATGGAGAAGGTGCCACCATTAGAGGGAGACTAGGATCCGGAGGCGGGATGATATCTGTGGAAGGCGATCTGGCAGGCAAGGCGGGAGCTGGAGGGGGAATCTGAGGAATGATAGGACGGGCTTCCAATGAAGAAAGGCGAGTCTGTATATCTGCGATAGAAGTGGTCATCTGAGCCATGAAATCGTGAATGTCCGACAGAGGAGTGGGCTCGGGCTGAGGAAGGGGCTGGCTGGGGCCAGGGACAGGTCAAGGCTGTGACAATGCTTCCATGAGAAGGTTGTAGAGCACCTGCTTCTGAGCAGAGGAAGAATAGGAGATGACTCTTTTGGTCAACTCCGACATGAGGCGAGGTACCGTCCAGCCCTTGACAGAATGTCGGGACTTGGATGTGCGTTTTCGTCCGACAGGTCCTGGAGGGGGTAAAGGAGACGTGGGATAATCTTAGATGGATGGATCTTTGACTAACGACATGGCGAGGAATGAGACCTGAGGATAAGAAAGAAGGTGAAAGCTGTGGGAGGAGACATAGGAAGGATAGAATGAGGGGGAGGGAATGATGTATAGGAATAGGGAATTGCGGGAATCGAATTTTTTTTTGTTTGTTTGTTTTGTTTTATTTTTAGGAAGATTGATGATATTGATGCGTTTGCATGATGTGTTTAATCTGGAGGATGGAGGAATAAAAGGAATTGCCGGGTGAGGTACCAATGGCGAGTGGGCCAGTAGGATTGCAACCACGAGGAAACGATGAAGCCACTAAGGCATACATTGGTGGATTCGTCATAGCACTCAGGAGCACCATAGAATAGAAAAATGGAAATATGCCGGACTGAAATAGGAATGCAGTGCCGGAAAGCAGAGCAGTAGAACTAGAGATATTTTTTTTTTTTTTAATGTGGCCACCTCCTGGAACAGCAGAGGACTGAGATTCCATAGTCTGTGCATGGCTATGTGGAAAGGTCGGACTGGGGGCCATGAGATGCTATCCAAACTCTCATAAACTAGCTAGATGAATGGAAGATGTGAAGCCAAGAGTGAGGAAGGCAGATGTGCAATGAGAAAAGAAGAGCAATTCTATTATCCGAATGGTGCTATTTGTGAGAAAAAAGGGGTATATAAGGGTATATGAAAGAAGTAAGCATGATCTGACTGGAGTAGTCATCCCCTAGCCCGACTGCTGTAGGTAAAATGTATCGTATGCCTTGAGCACACCAGCCCACTCAAGTGAAACCAAGAATTCAGCGGCCGTAGCCATCTCACATATATTTTTTTTTTTTTTTTTTATTATCAAAACAGAACTGAAAAGCAGAGGAGGTTTGCAATCCTGCTAGGGTGTGAATGAGGAATGGGGAGCTAAACCTGGTGATGAAACTGAACCAGAAACGAAGTGCAGCATGGAATAGAAGTCAGCAAGTAATCTCCTGAATGAATGGTAATGCATCTATAAACCGCTGTCTTCACAGGCCCAATTCCCAGAGTGGTGCGGTAAAGCATGACACGGAAAATGTGAAGATTGGGGGGATCCAGATCTGAAATGGAGAGATCAACTAGAGCCGAGCAGTGGGGTGGGAGATGCAAATGCACCGGTGAGAAAGCCGGAAGGAGAGTGGCACCAAGCCAGAGAAGCTGCGAGTCCGAGGAGACTGAAACTGACTGAGAGGTAAGAGGCCTCACCGTGTAAGAGCTGCCATTGGGGATAGGGAGGAGAATTTCCTACAAGCGGCTAGCACCCTGTGGGACTAGAGCGAGTGAGGAGTAATGAGGGGGAAGGAGATAAAGGGAGACAGACTGGCATGGTCGCCGTGCAGCACATGAAGGTAGAGGAGGGTCATGGCAGGGGAGGTAGGGAATGCAGCCAGCGAGCTTAGGTCGGTGAGGGGGGGCAGACGCCACCTGAGAAACTCGAAACAAACCTGTGGCAATCTAGGAGCATGGGTGTAGGCAGGCATACTCCAAGCACTCCATGGTGTACAATTTTATTTAGGGGGGTAGCAAATAGGCTCTGAACTGCTTCCTTTTTCCATTAAAACTATCGAAGAAAATACTAAACCTTTCTGTAATTTTACTCATAGGAGTCGAAAGTAGAAGGACTGGTCACTAATACTCTCTTTGCATCCCAAGGACAATACAACTTTACAGGCTCTGGGCTGGTATATGGGTGTCCTTGGGAACAATGCATGGCATTTGTATTTACCCATGCATGGCAACAACCACTGTCATGAGTTACAAAAGTTCTATTTATTGTGCCAAATGAGGTAACCAGCACAGTCCTGGTGTACATTTGTATATTGTCTGGCTACACCCCAGGGAGGTAGCTCACCCTAACAAGGGGAGTGGTAGCAGTGAGTCCACTTGGTGTGCAGATCTGAAATCCCTGGCTACACCCCTGTCTAGGAGAGCAGCTTAGAGATGCGATAATGCAGAACAAGCAGCAAAAATCATAATTCCAAGTGAAGGTCAGCAAAATACCAAAAGCGAGACACTGATGGGGGATCAGGGACAACTGGATGAGAGTCAAGTTTCAGATTCTAAGCACAAAGTGCTGCGAGATTAGGGTTTTTGAATGAGAGGGATGAAGGAAGGAGGAGGAGCCTATTTCACCACATTGAACCTCGGGCTTAAAGCCCTCCCATTAATTAGTATGCTGCCCTACGATTGCACATAAGCCCATTAGGTTGCAAATTATGTGCTAGGACCAATTAGGAGCAGCACTGCACCTTGTTGGCAAATAAACTACTAGCTAATTTCATTCCCCGATGTCTGGCAAACATAAGCTGAAACGGTCTTTGAAAGGCCTTCCAAGTTTTATTAACTAGGGTAGACTAAAATACTTGTCTAAGACAGCTTTGTATTGCTGGGATGGGATGTAGGTGTAGTCTAATGTGGTTTTGACCAACATATAGTGGTGCTAATCACCTGATAGAGTCCCAGCCAATTATGCATTAATATGGTCAGTGCAGCTTGGAGAGAGTAGAAAGAGCAATGTTTTTGGCTTCCTTCTCTTTTTTTTTGGTGCAGTCCTCTGGGAAAGAGCCTTGATGCAGGGAAGCAATTAAGTAAAGAGAGTTGCACCTGCAGAATACTTTTCACCCCCAATCATAAGTCTGTTATGGAAATTTTGCGGGGTATACACAGGTTCCTGGGAGCTGTTTAGTGTGCACTGGGACAGACTCAGTCTTGTACCCATGCCTTGCTAGCATGCACACACAAATGGATGTTTTGATTCCTAATGGGATGGGTAGGAAACTCTATTTGGCTAATGGAAGGTTAGCCTAGACATTTAGCCAGGGCAGACTAGTACGATTGCCTTAAGTGGTATTCTGCTACCTAAAGGGAATCAGGAATGCCCTGGTGTTGTGAATTTGCCTGCTTACTATGGGTTATTGTGGCTGCTATAGCCCCAGTAGTGCACAGTTCACCTGTAAGTGAAAGTGTACCTGCGAAGTCATACAGAAAATTGAACAGTATTTTAGGGAAGGATTTGTGTTCTAATGTGGGTACTTAGTTGAACAATGGCCATCTTGTTCCATGGTCCTTGTTATTTCAGGAGTTCTGCAATTATTAACTGATGAATGCTTTTATTTTTTAATGTCTCAAGTAATTTAAATGACATGTTATCAGAGAACAATTTTGGGTATGGAAACAATAAATTACAGACTGTGCATGTAAAAGTCTACTGATTCAGAAAGAGGGAAGTATGTAAGTATGAACTGTTATTATTGTCATTGCCCATGGCTGTATGTCCTCATGTATTTACTGTATTTTTATTTATGGCACTTTGCACATAATTTGTGAATAGCTTTTTTAAACTCAACAATAAAGTTATTGAAATGATTAAAAATAATAAACTCTGGGGGCGGGTGGACTCAGTAGATGGGGAGAAAGTTGGGAGGGAGGAACTTTTTTTTTTAAAGACAGAAAAAGTAGTAGCAGCATGGGAGGACCTGTGGGGAATCGAACTATAGCCCAAGGTCTCCCGATTGTGCCATGTGCTGGTGCCTTAACTGCTCCACCACAGGAGCAGCTGGACCAGGCACCCAGCACACGGTAACTTGATACCTTCCTAGTAAATCCTACAGTGACAGGGGTAGCGGTAATTCATTACCGCTGTTGTACCCCTGTCGCTGTAATTCGTAGCATGCTCTTCACTGCTTGGTTAATACTGTGCTATATTTCATGCATGGTTATGACCCAGCAGGCATTTTAGAAGACTTATCAGAAGCTGTCATCTGCATTAGCTGATGGTTAGAAACAATGGTCACTGGGTTGGAGAAAGTAAGAAACACTGTCGTCATCTTTTGGTCCTTGAAACATCTGAACCAGTGCTCCCTTATGACAGAAATCAGTCTACAGGACCAGTTAATTCATCTGTAGAGGTCCCTTTTTTTTGCTTCTCTCATCATCTCTCCCTTTCTCTCCTTTTTAGTCTTCGTCTGAGGAGAAGACACATTTTGTGCTATTTTAAAAGGCAGTAGTCAATTTAGATAAAAAGGAGCTCCCACTGGCAGCTGTCTTCTGGCTGCCATCTGTCTCTCATTTCCCAAGTTTTTATTTTTAATTGATTTAGGAATAATGTAAGTTACTGAGTCATCAGTCAATCCATTTAAATGTAGCTGACTGAAGTTACATTGTAATCAGAGCTTAGTTACCATTCTGGTTACACTTTAAGTTTTCTATGTGATTAGCTTTCAAAAACATCAGCTAACCATTAAGTAATGAACCATTTCACAAGACCTGCACACAAATGTAGTTACACTTGTCAGAACAAATTTTATAATGCCAAAAATGATAACATAGTAGTTGCACAATAGATTTGCTGTTACAATTCACAATCACCAGTACATGTGTACTGTAGCTACACTATTCTCACAAAAACAAATTACATACTGTCAGAAAAGATACAGTGGTAGTTGCACAATAGATTTGCTGTTATGCTATGCAATAGCTATTACATGTGTAATAACACTTGTTAAAATGAATTGATAGTTTGCAAAAGGGAGACAGTCGTAGCTGCACATGCAAGTATTTCTTCAGGCAAATCGTGTAACTACACTATCTGCAAATGTGAGCATACGTAACAACCACATAGTAGTCACAAGTAATGGCACAGTACTGTATATCCAGTGCAGTTACAGTGTAGTTACAATAGCCCACAGTGTAATGACACTTAATATAAAGTGTTACTGTGGAGTCTGAATTTTTTTCAAAAAAGCATAACCTGGAGTCCCTGTGAATTAATGGAGTAAGAATACTACCAAGTCTGTGAGCCTGAGCATTCACACTGCACTCTGAGCTTATACATGTTTCTTGAGGCAGCAGAGGTGGTTCATAGCTGGGGCATAACTCTGGGCAAGGAGCTGACCCTGATTACTCAGGTAGTAACTGTGGTTCAGAGTGGAATTTATCACATTTAAAACATTGCTAAGCTTGCATCCCTACATTAACTTAAAGAAACTTATACAAGCTTTCATTATTGTACCTCTCATCATGACACCACTGGCTACCTGGATTACTAGATACTCTGGGTAGTAGAGTGGGAAGGGAACCACTTTAAATTAGTACATGTTTGCACTGCATACCTGTTTATACCTGTTTGTAGCAGGGGTAGGCATGAGGGAAATATAGAGTCCCATTTGACCTTATAGTGTGTGTGTGTGTGTGTGTGTGTGTGTGTGTGTGTGTGTATATATATATATATTTTATGGTAGCACAGTAGTGCTACCATAGTTAGGTTGTGTAGCCCTTTTAAGGTTAAAGGGTGAAACTTTGCACCATAATAACTTTGCCACCATTCAACAAATTTGGTGGGCATGGGGCATAACCATAGATCTTGGGATCTACCAACTTTCGTACCAGTCGGATATACGGCTGCGGAGTTATTAAGCGACATCCGTGTGCCCAATTATGTTTTTTTGCGAATTCTTTGCTTGCGCCTACAGGCTGTATGGTTTGCATGACTGGTTTGAAAACTTCAGGGAACATGCAGCCGGGGTCCCCGATGTGCCTTTTGAAGAGTTTGTGAAAAAATATTAAATGGTTCAAAAGTTATTCAAAAAACAAGTTCCCATTATAAGTCAATGGGAAAAGTTATCAAAAAGTTCAACACTTTGGCAAATGCACTTTTTAGTGTCACAAATGACCCTAGTAGTGTTGCAAATCTGCAATTTTTTTTCAGTTGGTGATCAGAAAAATGCTTAGCATTTAAAATTGGGATCCTCTAGGAACACAATTATTTTTCTGTTCACCTAGTCGGACTCTCAGGATGCTAGCCATGTCTTTATTTTGGGGTTAAGCACCCCAGAAATATGTTTTCCAAATTTTTGGGAAAAGTAGTTTCACAAAGTAGTGTCGCACTTGTGACACTTTCACAAATTTTTGTGAAAGCTTTCACAAATCACGACACTACTTTTCCAGACTATGGCCAAAATGACAGGAATTCTTTGTCACCCTGCTGCAAAACAACAGTTTGATCTTTTGGGATGAAATCTGGAGAGAAGAAAGCCAACATCCCACAGATGTGCCTTTTGGTAGTTTGGTGACAAAATATTGCACACATGCGAAGTTACAGTACTCCAAAGTTGACGTTTTTTCCCATAGACTAACATGGTGGCGTATGCCGCGCCTTTCTGGGCTTGTATCTCGGAAACGGTGCAAGATACGGAATTTTTGTCACTACAATGCATAGCCTTATGGGCTATGCATTTAGTGAAAACCTAGCCAGGAAACTCATGAATCGTGAAATTTTCATTTTTTTTCTACGTTGTACAGTTCCTGTTATATACTAACATACTAACATACTATTTGCCAGCAGATTAGGCCTTACGGTCTATCGAGTCTGCTCGAACCTATATAAGCAATTTACTATTCCAACAGCTCATTTTCTGCTCTAAGGCCCATTATTATGCATACATTCTTTGTATGTACTGTGTTTTTCTATGCAGCTGTTGGGCAAAACCAGGGTGTGCGCTTCCGTTACTGTTACAGCTAGCATTCCCACTTGCATTTCCGTACCCGTTTGCATTACCGTTCCTGTGCACGCCACCATGTGCGTTACCCTTTGTGTTCTCATTTGCGTACATACTTGTGTTCGCATTTCTGTTTCCTTTGGCATTAATTCTGCTGTTAACGTTACCATTTGCATTTCCAATTGCTGTACCATGACTGAGCATCACAGTTTGCATTTCCTTACGCGCTTGTGTCTCCTTTAGCGTCACTGTTCACTTTGGTGTCACTATGCGCTTGCATTTCCATTAATGTTTGCTTTACCATTTATGTTTCTGTTACCATGTGCACAACCATTACCAGTTGTGTTTCCCTTGCATTTACCGTTACTATGTCACAAAACATCACGCTACCACCACCACATTCCATTCACTATTTCTACATCAGTTAGAGTTGTACCACAGTGACAAAAGAGAGGACATTCGGTGTTAGGGTTGACAGCCCCCTTGCATCCCCCAGCCCGCCATCCCAAATGCCAACGGGTGTGCATTGGGGTCATCAGTCCTAACTCTCACCCCATTCTCCTATATTTCAGCTTGTTTACACATGTGATGGGGTGAGAGTTAAGGCTAACGACCCCTAATGCACACCCATTGGTGGTTGGGGTAGGGTCAGGGGCAAGGGGCTGTCAACCCTTAACACCAAATTTTCTCACTTCTTTTGTCAATGGTACAACCCTAACTGATACATTAAATGGAGTTTTTTTACCTCTAATATATATTATAATGGCATGGTAGTGCCACTGTAGTTAGAATTGAGCACCCCATTTAAGGTTAAAGTGTGAAATTTTGCATCTTAATAACTTTGCCACTGTACAACGGATTTGCCTGAAATTTGGCAGGCCCAGAGCGGTAACATAGATCTCTGGATCTGCCAAGTTTGGTAATGGTTTGATATACAGTTGCAGAGTTATTAAGTGACATTCTGTAGCTCATTTATGCTTTTTTGGGCATTCTTTGCTCGCGCCTACAGGTTGCATGGTTTGGGCGACCAGTCTAAAAACTTCAGGTAAAATGCAGCTGCAGTCCCCAATGTCCTTTCAAAGATTTCATGAAAAAATATTAAATGGTTAAAAAGTTATTAAAAAAACAAGTTTCCCATTATAGTCAATGAAAAAAGTTAACAAAAAGTTCAACAGTGTTGCAAATGCAGTTTTTAGTGTCACAAATGACCCCTGTAGTGTTGTGAGTCAGCCATTTTTTTTTCAGTTAGTGGTCACAGAAATGCTTGACATTTAAATTTGGGACCCTCTAGGGACACAGTTATTTTTGTGTTCACCTATTCGGACCCCGAGAATGCTAGCCATGTCTTTTTTGGGGGGCTAAACACCCCAGAAGTATGTTTTTGAAATTTTTGTAAAAAGTAGTGTCACAAAGTAGTGTCACACTCATGACGCTTTCGTGATTTCATTTGCCAAAGTGTTGTGATTTGCGACACTATTTTGCAACACTATGCCCAAACTAACAGGAATTCTTTGTCACCCTGCTGCAAAACAATGGTTTGGTCTTTTGGGCTGAAATTTGGAGGGAAGAAAACCAACATCCCTCAGTTGTGCCTTTTGGTGGTTTGGTGACAAAATATTGCATGGATGGCAAGTTACGGTGTTCTGAAGTTGACGCTTTTTACCATAGACTAACATTGCGGCGTCCACCGCACCTTTCAGGGCCCTTATCTCGGAAACGCTTTGAGATACAGACTTTTTGTCAGAAAAGTGCTAAGTGCAAAACTAGGCAGAAAATTTATATGAAATTTTAATTTTTTTCTACGTCGTACGGTTCCTGAGATATAAGCAATTTAGTATTCCAAGTGCTCATTTTCTGCTCCGCGCCCATTATTATGCACACATTCTTTGTTTTCACTATGTTTCTCTAAGCAGCTGTTAGTGAAAAAAGGGTGTGCACTTTCATGACTGTCGTAGTTAGCGTTCCCACTTGCATTTCCGTAACCGTTTGCGTTAGCGTTCCCATCTACGCCACCATGTGCGTTACCCTTTGCCTTTTTGTTTGCACTTGCATTTGCATTACTGTTACTATTTGTGTTTCCATTACTGTTTCTGTTTGCATTTTGTTTTGCATCACCACGTGCACTACCATTTGTGTTTGTGTGCGCGCTTCCGTTTGCATTTGCGTTTCCTTTGACGTCATCGCTGCTGTAACCATTAGCATTTGCATTTCCTATTGCAGTACCATGACCATGTGCATTACCATTTGTATTTCAATATGCACTTGCATTTGTGTTTCCATTTGCATTACCGTTCCTGTGTATGCCACCGTGTGCATTACCCTTTGCGTTTTCATTTGCACTTGCATTTGCATTACTGTTAACATTTGCATTCCCATTACTGTTTTTGTTTGCATTTATTTTTGCGTCACTGTATGCATTACCATTTGCATTTGCGGACGCACTTCCATTTGCGTTTCCTTTGGTGTCATCGTTGCTGTTACCATTAGCATTTGCATTTCCTATTGCGATTCCGTGACCATGCGTGTTACCAGTTGTGTTTCTGTACGTACTTGTCTTTCCATTTGCATTACAGTCTATGCCACCATGTGCGTTATCCTTTGCGTTTTCATTTGCGCTTGCGATTGCGTTACTGTTAACATTTGTGTTTCCATTACTGGTTTTGTTTGCATTTTGTTTTGTGTCACTGTGTGCATTACTATTTGCGTTTGTGTACACGCTTCCATTTGCATTTGCGTTTCCTTTGGTGTCATCGTTGCTGTTACCGTTAGCATTTGCATTTCCTATTGCGGTACCATGACCATGCACATTGCCATTTACGTTTCCGTACGCGTTTGCATTTCTGTTTGCATTACTGTTCCCATCTACACCACCATGTGCATTCCCCTTTGCTTTTTTGTTTGTGCTCGCGTTTGCGTAACTGTTAACATTTGCATTTCCATTACTGTTTTTGTTTGCGTTTCCTTTTGCATCACTGTGAGCATTTCCATTTGCGTTTGCATATGCACTTCCATTTGCATTTGCATTTCTGTTTGTGTTTCCTTTGGTGTCATTGTTGCTGTTACCATAACTGTCTGTGTTTCCAATTATGTTACCATGCCCGTGTGCATTATGGCTTGCATTTCCATACTCGCTTGCATTTGTGTTTCTGTTTTCATTAACATTTGCACTTGTGCTTGTATTACCGTTTGCATTATTGCTTATCTTTGCATCACCATGTGCATTAGCGTTTGCGCTTGCATTTGCATTGCCGTTACTTCATTATTTATAGTGCACATTCTCAAAAAGAAGGGAAATTCATGGCAAAAAAACTCAGTTTAATGCATCAGTTAGGGTCGTTCCACAGCAACAAAAGTGAGGAAATTCAATGTAAGGGTTCCCATCCTCTTGCACCCCACCCCACCACCCCCATCAACAGGCATCGGGGTGTGCATTGGGTCGTCGTTCCTAGCTCTCACCCCATTCTCCTATACTGCACTACTGGCTTGTTTGCACATGGGATGGGTTGAGAGTTAGACTGACGACCCAACACACATCCTGATGTCTGTTGGTGGGTGGGTGGGGGTGGGGTGAAGAGGGGTGGAACCCTAACATCAAATTTCCTCACTTTTGTCACTGTGGAACAACCCTAACTGATGCATTAAATGGATTTTTTTTGCCATGGAAAAAAAATATATATATATATATATATTTTTATAACTTGGGTTCATAAAGATGTACAAGCACATTGGTGGAGTCCGTCTGCATGGCCATGCCTTAAATTCCCTTTTTAATGCATGGTTCTGCAGAGGGAGTCAGAGGAAGGGTCGTCGGCACTCATTGCTAAGTTGAGAAACTGAAGCCACAGCAGCCATTGAAGGATGTGGGGAAGCGAGAGTGCCTCGGGTTGCACAGTGCTGTATGTTGGCTGTAGTATTGCTGTCAGCTGTGGCAGTTCATGTAAAAAGTGACACACACCGGAGCATCGTCGGTCTATTTCTGTGTTTGGTGCTTCTGTGCTGTGGGCATCTGTGGACATCAGAGACACACAGTGTGAGTCAGAGACAGTGTTCCCCTCTCTGTCAATCTTCGGTGGTATCTGTTCCCCATGCTACTGACTCCCAACTGGTATGCCAGGCACAGAGTGTGAGAGAGACTGTTTCCTGAGCCCGGTGGTGTCTGCTCCCCATCCTCCTGACCCCTGGCTTGTATTTGAGCAGTGTCCTGAGCAGAGCGGAGGGAGAGGGGGTTGTGTGAGGGAGTGTCAACATACAGGCTTCATTCACAATGGGACTGTGGGATGGATGTGATAGTTTTGGCAATGTGTTAGAGTGGGGTGGATGGCACAGTGATTTGAAAAACAACAGAATCCCATGTCTGGTGCAGTCTGTTGTGTCAGCAACTGAGCATGTTTACTGATAGACAGATAGGAGCAACACAGAAACAGCAAGACACACTGCCTTGTCACAGGTTGCACAGCAGTAGATCATACTGTGTTCCACTGCTCGCTCTCTCTGTGTGTGTCTGCAGGTTCAGTGACAAGGAAAAGTGAGCTGAAAGTGCAAACAGTCACTATTATTGAGTGTCTGTGTGTAACACGCAGGGAGAAAGGAGTGAGAGAGAGAAAGAAAGTGAGACAGCAAGCCTCACTGTGCTGCAACCATGGATGAAACTTGCAGTTTAATCCACAGTTAGCAGCTGCTCCAGAAGTAGTCAGTGTTCAACAGCCCTCTTATTATGGGTATCTCCCTGTGTCATGCACCGTCTGGTAAGTTGTAATGCAGTTGTACATCCACAAAAAGCAACAGAATCGATGTTTTCTCAGGGACTACTTTTTAAGGTGGAAGGATAAAATCCCTTTCTAGCATTAAAACAAGGGAAGCTGCTGGTTTTGGGGGACAGTATCGTATGTGCAATGTAACCCATGTTATAAGTGCAATAACCCACTCCAGGGTGTGGGGTTATATGGATTTAATCCATGCCTGGGGCACTGTGAGGACACTTGGCCTGCATCCTCATGCCTCACAATGCACCCCAGGCATGGATTAAATCTCTATAACCCCACACCCTGTCGTGGGTTATTGCTTACATTCATATATATACATTCATATATATATATATATATATATATATATATATGCATCTTATGACTACTGCAGTGCATGCTACAAGGCCTGCCAGGAAATCAGTTTTGCCACCTGCAGCTGTTACAGAATGTGGTAGCACATCTCTTGACTTCAACCTGAAGGTGAGAACAAGGAAGGTGACAGTCTAATTTCCAAGTTTCCAAGTACCATTGCTGGTTTATAAAGCCCTAAATGGGCTAATCCCACCCTTCATCCATGAGCTGTTATTCACCCACAAGAATGAGGACTAGAGCTGTGTGACAGTGTGACCCTACTATGGTTGTAGCTTGCCATATGCTCCATTGGACCAGGTGAAGTTTGTCAAAGTCTGTTTAGTTTTGAGCTAGGTTATCCTGGTGTGATGGTAAAAAAAATAATGTTTGGTGGTTAAAAATGAATGAGTAAGCCAGTGCTTCTGGAGCCAAAAGTACTCTTGTAATTTCAGTTTATTAACATTCTCAAAATGAAAGGAAATTCATTGCAAAAAAATTCAGTAATGCACCAGTTAAGGTTCAATGTAATGCCACAAAACTATGAGAATTTGGCTTTAGGGTTACCAGCCCTAACTCCACACCCCCTAAGCAGCAAAAAAAAAAAAAAACACAAGCACCCACAGACACTATCATTAAGTAAAACAAACATACTATTGATTCCAGATTACACAAATGCAGTAGCACTGATGTGGTACCTTCAAAAATATGCATACAACATGCTGAACTTTAAAAGAACATATTCTATCAGTGCTGGTCAGACACATAACAGTGAGGGTCTGTGTATTTTGCAGTATGTAGGGACCTGCATTTCTGCTGACAAAAATAGTGATCTAAAATGGATATCATGGATTTCTATGTACAGCAGAAGTGAGAGAGTATGCCATGAATTGTGCATTTGTATTTGTGTCTGCAGAAGCACTGGCCCCACGGTGGCCTGCACTTCTGCAGGCAGATCCCTGCACTTCTACAAACAAAAATAGTGATGTAAAATGGGTATCATAGATTCTATGTGCAGCAGAAGTGGGTGTGTATGCCGTACATTGTGCATTTGTATTTGTGTCTGCAAAAGTACTAGCCCTACAGGAGCCAGCACTCTTGCAGACAGAAGTACTGTTGTGATTTGGGTATTGTGGATTTGTATCTGCAGCCAGAAGTGGGTGTGTATCTCTTGCACTATGCATAGGTATCTATGGCTGAAGAAGCACTGGACCCGGATGATGGCTGTCTTGTCTGCCATCTGTAAACAGTTGTATGTTGATTGCCTTACCTGATGATGGCTGTCTATGGTTGCTTCTGTGGTCTTGCCCTTTTGCTGCTTGGGTGGAGGAGTTAGGATTGGGAACCCTAATTCTGAATTTTCCTTCTTTTGAGGCATTAAGTTTAACCCTAACTGGTGTATTAATGCAGTTTTTTATTTTATTTTTTGCATAGAATATCTCTCTCTCTCTCTATATATATATATATATATAGTATATTTATTCATATATTATACATATGTACATATATGAATATATGTTCATGTAGATATAGATACAAACACAATAGGTGTAGGTATACATTTATAAAGATAACTAGTGATATCATTGACCTAAGTTCAAGATATCATATCACAAGTTAGGTACCAAAATATCACTTTTAGATACATTGCATTGACCTATTGATAATTGAAGAATAGCAACAGGACATACTACATTACCTCACAACAATGTTACCTTGACAACTATTACTTCACACATTCTTCAGAGACATTTCATTCATAGAAATAAGAATAAAAACATTGAATAAAAAAATCACTTGTTTACAGGTTTAGTTCTGAAACTTTCAAGTCTTCTTGTATACATCAAATATGAGATGAGCTAATGTACAATATCAGAAATATCTTCTTTCATTGTACTTCACCTCTTGTAACTTGACTCATGGCTTTGCCACTCATGAGGTCAGGGGTCAAGTACAACTCAAGATATTTCTGATATCTTACATTAGCTCATCTTATATCCCTATATGCAAAACACAACAGTTTTTATTAGTAACAAATCAATTTTAATAGCTGACCATTTTCCAGATTTAAACTTTGTTTTGTACCCTCATATTTTTATGAGGCTAAGGGACCTTCTAAAAATAAAATAACTTCAAACAAAACTTTCGCCAAATGATGGAGGGCTCATGGGAAAATGTCCCTTTCTTGAAAAAAGCTGGAATATAGACTGTCATAAATTTCTAGCTGTCAAGCATTTAACTTTCCTTGTTCAATGTATCTCACCAGTTCTCCTTTTAGAATCAACATTTCTTCATAAAAATCTACTTTTTGGATGTTTCAAGTATCACTGTTTCTAAAATGTTGATGCTTGATATATACTGTACAGTATAACTATTATAGTTTAGGATAAATATTAAAAGCAGAGCAAATCAATTTTTGATAGTTGAACATTTTCTATATTTGAACTTTATTTTGTACACTCACATTTTTTTATGAGGCTAAACAACCTTTTAAAAATAAAATAACCTACAAGAAAAATAAAATTTAATAGAAACTATTTAATTAATTAATTGTTTAACTAATCAGTTAATTGATTCCCTTACCTACTTTATATTAATACTATACTATACTATACTATACTATACTATACTATACTATACTATACTATACAACATAACTATCTGAAGAGATTTAAAGCAAGGCATGGCTTTTTGCAAAATGACGGTGGCCTTGTGGAAACATGTCCCTTTCTTGAAAACAAAAATTTCCTTGAAAACATCTCTTAAAACTGGTCATGCAGCTTCCTTTCCTTGTCTTCTGTACTCTTAGAGGTTTTGTCAGATAAATACCTGAATTATTATGTTTATTGTGTGCCAAAGGCTGAGAAACATCACGCCCACTAAACAGTGATATTCTGTGTTCTAAAAGTGTGGTTCCCTTCCCTTACATTTACAGGACCACTGATGTCATAACCTGTTACATTATAGCTATAACAATGGCTGATGTGGAGTGGACAATATTGAATCTTAGCGAGTAGCTTCTCACCTTTCTCCAGGTTACTTTCAAGGGGAGGATGTTTTCTGGCATGCAGGTTAGTGTTTGATTTTGTTAAACATTTCACTTCAGTCTCCAATACTAAATAAGAGAAAATCATGGCAATAAAAGCAAATACCTGCACATCCATCATCATCTGAGCAGCATTTTGATGTGTTTTTCATGTCTGTGTCCTTTAAACTTCTGAGAAATGAATTTCTTGAAATATATCAATCCTGAATATGGCAGAATTTTGAAAAAAGGGACGTAGGGCATAAACAAGACTAGTATAGTAAGTGTTATCCTTAAAGAAAAGAAACTAACAAGAATTGCATTCTAGCTTGTTTAATAATCTGATAACATAGCAAATACTAAAACAAAGAAAAAAATCATAAATCATGTTTATCCTGTAAAATGTTTACAGAAGAAGAAATTGTGAAAAAATGTATATGTGATAAATGTATTCAGCTACAAGCCTTACAAACAGAAATCGAACAAATAAAGCAGAGATTTGAAGAAAATAATCAAGTAGAATCACTGAAAGTCCAGAAAGAGATAGGGGACCTTGAGGCCTATATAGATTCATTTTTAGTAGAGAATGAGCTGAATCAATCGGATGAAGGGGTTCCACAACAGTCCTTGGCCAAAACCCTAAGCAGCCATGAGGAAAATCAATGGAAGAGCAGACCCATACATTCCACTAAACAACAAGTGACAAAGCAGTACCCAAAGTTGGAAAATAGATATATTATTTTAGACCAGGATAGACAATGTATGAAAGAGCACTCAGAAAAAAATAAATCTATAGATGGAGAACTAAAAGACTTCAAGTATAATTTAAAAGGGAATCAAAAAGTAGACATGGAGCATAAACAGGGAAATAAATGTCTAAATAAAAACAAAGAAATATCACTCATATTAGATACTACAGTAGAAAAGGATGTCACAAACCAAATAGAAAAAGAAGTCATAAAACAAAAAAAGAAAAAAGACATCTTAATAATAGGAGATTCCATAATAAAAGGGATAGATTCCATAGTATGTAAGGACAGAAAAATGTACACAACAGTGAGCTCTTTGCCTGGAGCCAAAATTTCAGATATTGGTCATTTATTAGATGGACTAATGGAGGGTCTATATGAACCTTTAATTATAATACATGTTGGCACAAACAATGTGGGTTTCCGTGGTATAGATGGCATCATAAAAGACTATCAAAACCTTGTGAATAGAATGAAAGAAAAGGGGTGTGATATAATCATATCAGGGTTGATTTCAGGACATGGGAGACATGAGTTTAAAAATTCAGGAATAGAAATGTTAAACAAGTGTTTAAGAAATTTTTGTAGTTATAATAGCATTGGATTTATGGACAATTCTTGGAGTCTTACAAAAAAATACCCTTTATAAAGGAGACAGACTACATTTAAATAGAGCAGGCATTAGAATACTGAGTACAAGAATAAACAGCGTTATTTTGTTCCATTTAAACTGGATAAAGAGGGAAGGGAGACACATAACATAACACACAAAAATGAGAATCTTCAGGATGGTTGGAAATGTATACTAATAAATGCACGTAGTCTAGTAAATAAATTTAAGGAATTACAACATCTATTACAAAAAAATAAAATACATATAGCATTTATTACAGAGACCTGGTGGACAAGTGAGGACAGTTGGGATGAAGAAATAAATGGTTACAACTTATATTATCTATCAAGGCAAACACGAAAGGGAGGTGGTATTGCAATATATATAATACATTCAATACAATGTGAAGAAATAACTAGGACTAAAGATCATCTCGAAATGACATGGTTAAAAATTATACCCAAAGGTCAATCAAAAATCAAACTAGGTCTAATCTATAGACCTCCCTCAATGAGCTTGGAAGCTGAACTAGAACTATTAGATAGTATCAGAAGCTTGGATCCTACAGAAAGGATAATATTGACTGGGGATCTAAATTTCCCTGATATTGACTGGATAAAATTTGAGGGTAAGAATAAGAAAAGTATTCAATTTTTGGAAGCAATTAACCAACTAGGACTAACCCAACTCGTATCTAAAAACACTAGGGGAAATAACATTCTTGATGTAATTTTAACAAATATGGATCAAACAATACAAAATGTATTTACAAGTAACCCATTAGGAACTAGTGACCCTCTATCTGTCCAGTTTTTAATAACAAATGAGGAAAAAACACATAGAGAAGGGAAGACTATTGTCTTGAACTTTAAAAAAGCAGACTTTTCAATCATGAAGAAAGTTTTGGAAAATTGGAATTGGAAAAAGGAATTTGGGAATCAAACAATGTACAAAATGTGGGAATCTCTGGTAAATAAACTGCATGCAACAATAAATCAATGCATACCAAAAAATGCTAAATATAAAAATAATAAGGATATTCCAAAATGGTTAACACCTAAAATTAAAACATTAATTAGTAAAAAAATAGATGGTTTAAGAAAGTTAAACATAATATCAATACACAACCACAACTACAGTATACAGAATTTGTAAAAAAAGTCAAATATGAAATAGAAAAGCGAAAAAGGAGTACGAATTAAAATTGGCAGTATTGATTAAAGACAATTACAAAACTTTTTATTCATATATAAATAATAAACAAAAAAGAGGCAATATTATAGGACCCTTTAAAAATGAAATTTTTAATTTTTTAAATGAATTCAATCTAGTATGGACACTAACCAGAGGTGGGAGCTCATAAAGCTGGGGATAGTGGAGGCAACCAAAACCTGCTGCAAAGCCCAGAGCAAGAAGGCTAGGACTAAGAAACTGATCTGGTTGAGCAAGGAGGTCATGGAAAAGGTAAGGAGGAAAGAGGTGCCTTTAGGAAGTACAAGAAACAGGAGGGGAGGACAGGAGGAGTACTTGACAGAATCAAGGAGGTGACAAGGGCAGTAAGGGGAGCCAAAGCATCTATGGAACTCAGGCTGGCACAAGACATTAAGAAGGGGAGAAGAACTTTTAAGTACATCAGGAGAAAAGGAGCTGTAAGGACCACATAGTAAGGATTAAGAAGGAGGGGGGTTGGTTGGAAGCAGGGTGCGATAAGGCAGAAGCACTAAATGAGTACTTCTGCTCAGTATTTACTTAAGAGAAGAGGGGGGTGACACCCAAGGTGGGAGAAATGGCAGAAGCAGGGTGGGAAGTGGTGACAGATGGGGAAATCATGGAGAGCAGAGTTCGAGAGGGTTTGAAGGCACTAAGAGTGGACAAGGTGCCAGGCCCAGATGGCATCCACCCCAGGGTACTGAAGGAGCTGGCAGAGGTCCTTGCAGGACCTTTGGCAGACCTATTTAATGCCTCACTACATTCAGGGTGTGTACCTCAGGACTGGAGGATGGTCATGGTGGGCCCTCCACAAGAGTGGCCCCAAGGATGAACCGGAAACTACAGACCAGTGAGCCTCACATCCATCGTGGGTAAGCTAATGGAGACTATCCTGAAGGAGAGGCTGGTGGCCTCCTAGAGGCCAAAGGACTACAGGACAGCAGACAGCATGGCTTCACACGTGGCAGATCCTGCCAAACCAACCTGGTCGAGTTCTATGACTGGGTAACTAGGCAACTGGACAGGGCCATGCAGTGGATGTCCTGTATCTGGACTTCAGTAAGGCATTCGGACTCAGTGCCAGGAAGGCTGTGAAGGAATAGTAGGCGAGGGTCGGGTGCAAAGCTGGTGAGATGGGTAGGAAACTGGCTGCAGGGAAGGCAACAGAGGGTGGTGGTGGGTGGGAGCCTCACACCCAATGGCAGTGACAGTGGTGTTCCACAGGGCTCGTGTTGGGACCAGTGTTGTTTGGGATATTCATTGCAGACATATCATGGGACATCAAGAGCAAGATCAGTCTGTTTGCTGATGATACCAAGGTAGGCGAGTGGTGGATGACCTAGGGGATGGCAGGTTGCAGGATGATCTGGCAAAGCTTGAAACCTGGTCAGACACCTGGCAACTGGCTTTAATGCCAAAAGTGCAAGGTGCTCATTTTGGGATGAAGAACCCAAGGAGGAGTTACCAGCTAGGGGGAGTGCAGCTAGCCCAGACAGAGGAGGAGAAGGATCTGGGTGTGCTCATTACAGGGTCAATGAACAACTCGGCACAATGTAGGAAGGCAGCTGCAAAGGCCAACAAAATGCTGGGTTGTATTGCAAGGGGTATATCCTCCAGGAGGGAGAGAGGAGGTGATTCTGCCACTGTATAGGTCATTAGTTAGACCACACCTGAGTACTGCGGCAGTACTGGCGTCCGATATCTGAAGAGGGACATTAGTTACTGGAGGGTGAGCGCAGAGCGACAAAGATGATCAAGGGCTGGGGACTTATCATACGAGAGGAGGTTGAAGGAGTTGAACATGTACTCACTGGAGGAGAGAGAGACAGGGTGACATGATTGAAACCTTTAAATACATGAAAGGAATAAACAAGACAAGTACAGAGGGGCTGTTCAAAGTAAGGGAGGGAGGGACACCAGGGCCATGATATGAGACTGAGGTGAGGAAGGTTCAGGAGGAGATGAGGAGACACTTTTTTACAGAGAGGGTGGTGGCTGGGTGGAATGCGTTACCTCCTGAAGTGGTATGCAGTAGAACAGTGGACTGCTTCAAATGAGGATGGGACAGGACAAGGGGGAGGGTTAATGAAGAGGAAGGGTGGAAGGGAGAGGCAGCTGCAGAATAAGGGTTGCTAGCTGCACATTCGAGCAGACTTGATAGACCTCTAGGCCTTTATCTGCCGGCAAATTTCGTATGTTCATATGAAAATGGAGAAATACTCAATAGTAAAGATTGTTCAGAAATCCAAAATAAATATTTTTGTTCTGTTTTCAACTCAGATAATTCCCTAAAAATTAATGTTAATGTGAATCATGGCTCAGATAGCATACAAATACATCTACAGGATGTCCTGGATAAATTGAAAGCAGTACACACAAATAAATCACAAGGACCAGATGAAATTCATCCTAGAGTATTGTATGAACTGGCGGACCAACTTGTACCACCCTTAACTTACATTTTTCAAAATTCTCTAAATACGGGACAGGTACCACAGGGTTGGCATGAAGCATTGGTGATTCCTATACATGAAGGTGGCTCTAAATCAGAATTGAAAAACTATAGACCAATTAGCCTGACATCGATCTTGGGGAAGATGATGGAATATATTTTGAAGGATCATATAGTTGAATATCTGGAAAAAAATGGCCTACAGGATCCAGTGCAACATGGTTTTAGCAAAAATCGCTCCTGTCAAACAAATCTTTTAACATTTTACAAGAAGGTTGGGGAGGCATTGGAAACAGGAAATTGTGTTGATGTTATTTTTTTAGATTTCTCGAAAGCGTTTGATAAGCTTCCACATCTGGAACTGGTAAATACTTTAAAACAGTATGCATTTAATAATAGCATAATAAATTGGACAGAGGCCTGGTTGAGTGAGAGAAGGCAGAGAGTGGTGATCCAAGGTGAAAAATCAGAATGGGCAGCGGTGACTAGTGGGGTGCCTCAGGGGTCGGTTCTTGGACCATGTCTATTTAATATTTATGTAACCTTTTAAAAAATATCAAATAGGGATATTTGGCTAACAACATTTGCAGATGACTGCAGAATTGGAGCTATAGCAAATAACACAAGAAACAAAAATGTTATACAGGAAGCATTAAATAAGGTATATAACTGGACAAAAAAAAGTAAGCTGGAACTAAATAAAAATAAATGTATAACCATGCATCTGGGCAAAACAAAAAATAAAATAAACTATTCCTATAAACTGGATAATACAGTACTCAACAATACAAATGAAGAAAGAGATTTGGGGATAATAATTAGTTCAGACTTAAAATTCAGCTCCCCGTGTAATAAAGTAATAAAAAAGGGTAACCAGATATTAAATTGTATTTTGAGACATGTATCAAGTAGGGATAGGAAGGTGCTGATGCCCCTTTATGGTGCACTGGTGAGAACAAACCTGGAGTATTGCGCACAGGTTTGGGCCCCTTTTAAAAAAACAGATATAAACAATATAGAAAGAATACAGAGACGAGCAACAAAGTCAGCTGTATGGGAGTCTGAGCTGGATGTCATTGTCCACCTAGGGACAAATGACTTGGATCAACATGAGATTAGAGCAGTGCAGAAGGACTTTGTAGAATTGGGGAGGGGCCTAAGACAAGTAGCACACACAGTATCCTTCTCAGAGGTGCTGCCTGTCAATGGCATGAGTGAGGCAAGGGTACTTTGCACCATGCAGTTTAATGAATGGCTGAAAAATGGTTTTGGAGAACAGGGGTTTGGCTTCATTGGGGACTGGGGTTCCACCTGAGGACACCAGCCTATACTGGCAGGATGGTCTGCATCTGTTCAGGAAGGAACAAGTCTGAGCAATAGGTTTAAATGCTTCATTGGCAAGCTTTTAAACTAGTCAGGGGAGGCACTGATAAGCAGCAGGAAAATCCCAGCCTCTCCTACAAAACAGGGTACTAAATGAGAAAAGACTGAGTAGAAAGGTCAGTGGGGATGCTGCAACAGAAGGTAAAGCCATCAAAAATGGAGAGCAATGAGTACCAAGTAGCTCTTTAGTCTGAGTAACAAGCTTCCTGAATTAGTGGTCTTGATGGAGGAGGAACATCTGGACATCGTGGCAGTCACAGAAACATGGTACACACAAAACCATGACTGGGACGTAAACATACCAGGATACACTATCTACAGGAGGGACAGGGAGGGTAAAGAGGAGGAGGTAGCTCTTTACATAGGGAAGGAATCAAAGCAACAGAACAAAAGGGAAACAGGGAGGAGAAGAAGCACTGTGGGTAAATTTGGAGACCGGCAATGGAACCACAATCCACAGGGTTAGTACAGACCTCTCTCAGGGGAAGAAATGGACAAGGAAATGATAGAAAGTATACTTAGAATGGCAGAAAAAGGGGAGCTGTTGCTGATGGGTGATCTGAATATGCCAGATGTTAACTGGAGTGCAGTTGCAGCTGCCACTTCGAAGAGTGGGGTTATTCTAGATGCCCCACAGGGGCATGTCTTAGACAACTAGTATTGAGCCCACTCAAGAGGGAGTAATCTTAGACCTGGTTCTCTCAAATGGAGATGAAGAGGATCACAGATGTAGAAGTGGTAGCTATCTGGGAACTAGCGACCATCGAACAGTATGGTTCACAATAAACACAGCAATAGAGTCAAGTCATAAAAGGCAAAAGTACTGGACTTTAGGAGGGCTGACTTTGCCAAAATGGGTGAGTGCCTAAGGAATGCACTAGCAAATGGGCAGGAAGGAGGGGTGGAAGAACAATGGGGAATAATAAAAACTGCCATCACAGAGGTAACAAGCCTTTATGTGAAGCAAATAAACAAAACAAAATGATGTAAGAAACCACTATGGTTCTCAAAGGAAGTGGCAGTGAAGGTTCAAGAGAAAAAGAAAGCATTCAGTAAGTACAAGGAATCACAGAAGGAGCAGGACAGAGAACTGCATCAGTTAAAGCAAAGGAAGCTGGGAAGGCAGTCAGACAGCAAAGGCCCAAGCGAGAAAAGATAGCCAACTCGTTAAGAAGGGGATAAAACCTTTTATAGGTACATCAGGGAGCAAAGGAAGACCAAGGGAGGGATAGTGAGGCTTAATAAAGGGGAGGGAGGGTGGGCAGAGGGTGACTGTGAAAAGGCAGAGATACTAAACAAATATTTTTGCTCAGTATTTACAAAGGAAGAGGGAGAGGTACATAAAACGAACAGTAGAAACACTCTGGATACAGAAGTTGATGCCAGCCCATTTACAGAAGAAAGGGTTCTGAAAGAACTCTTAAAACTGAAGGTGGACAAAGCAATGGGGCCTGATGGGATTCATCCCAGAATTCTAAAAGAACTAAGGGTAGAACTAGTGACACCACTGACTACCCTCTTTAACAAATCATGGGAGGATGGGGTGGTACCCGAGGACTGGAGGAGGGCAGATGTGATTCCCCTTCACAAAAGTGGGAGCAAGGCAGAAGCAGGAAACTACAGACCTGTTAGTTTAACCTCAGTGATAGGGAAAATGATGGAATAACGTCTGAAGGAAAAAAATTGTCGATTATCTAGAGGCCAGAGGGGCACAGGACCCAAGGCAGCATAGATTCACAGTGGGAAGGTCATGTCAGACGAATCTGATAGATTTCTTTGACTGGGTGACCAAAGTAGTAGATCAGGGAGGGGCTGTGGACATGCCTACCTAGACTTTAGCAAGGCATTTGACACAGTCCCACACAAAAGATTAATATACAAGTTAGCCAGCCTGGGAGCAGGTCCCAAGATGACAGCCTGGATAAAGAATTGGCTGGAGAATAGGACACAGAGAGTAATAGTAAATGGAGTCCACTCTGAAGAAAGGGGGTTACTAGTGGGTACCCAAGGTTCAGTATTAGACTCAGTACTCTTCAATGTCTTTATGTGACATTGCAGAGGGACTGAAGGAAAAGTGTCTTTTGCAGATGACAAGATCTGCAACAGAGTTGATGCACAAGGTGGGGTGGAAAGGATGAGAAGGGATTTGGCAAGGTTAGAGGAATGGCCAAATGTATGGCAGCTTAGATTCAATGCTAAGAAGTGCAAGGTAATGCACCTGGGAAACAAAAACCCAGGGGAAGAGTACACAATGGGGGGTGAGATACTAACAACAACAAAATTGGAAAGGGACCTGGGGGTAGTCATATCAGATGACCTAAAGGTGGGCAAGCAATGTGAGAGGGCAGCAAGGAGGGCTGGGGGATACTGGGATGCATAGGGAGAGGCATCACCAGTAGAAAACAGGAAGTTATTATCCCTCTGTACAGACAGCTGGTCAGACCCCATCTGGAGTATTACGTGCAGTTCTGGAGACCCAATCTCCGCAAAGACATAGACAGGATGGAAGCTTTCCAGAGGAGGGCAACTAAAATAGTGCAGGGTCTGCACTGGAAGACATATGAAGAGAGACATAAGGAGCTTAATATGTATAGCCTCGAGGAAAGGAGGGAGAGGGGGGACATGATAGAAACTTTTAAGTACCTCAAGGGAATCAACAAAGTCCAAGAGGGTAGCTTCTTTCAAAACAAGAGGTGTGCAAGAACAAGGGGGCACAATTTCAAGATAGAGGGGGGTCGGCTCAGAGGTAATTTAAGGAAGTATTTTTTCACAGAGAGGGTTGTGGATGCATGGAACGGCCTTCCGGAGGAGGTTGTGGAGTCAAAAACTGGTGGAATTCAAGCATGCATGGGACAGTCATAAGGCAATTCTAGGGGGTGGGGGCAGAAAGAAGTAGGCTGCTGGTTAACCAGGATCTGCAGCTTATCCATTAGGTAGCGAAATGGGCAGACTGGGTGAGCCAAGCAGTCCTTATCTGCTGTCAAATTCTATGTTTCTATGTAATTGAAGGATTAGAAAAAAAGACTTACCCAGAAAGACTGAGGGAACTGGATTTATATACCTTGGAGTATAGGAGAATTAGGGGCGATTATTGCTTACTTTTTAGATCTATTAAAGATGATTTATTATTGTCAGAATTAGGGCTTGCTTGGAGAAAATCCAGATATGAACTGAGGGGACATCCCTTTCAGTTTGAAGTTAAACAAGCATTTGTCAATGCCGAATGTTTGCTTGCTGGCATTGGCAGTGGTAGTGTAGAAGTTACAGAGCTGTGTAATAGGAATGGCAGGGAAGTATTGAACTGAAGCCAACCCCACCACCACCCTGCAGAGAGTGACAGGCATTGGGGTGTGCTTCCGGGTTGTCAGGCATAACGGCCACGCCATTTCACCACACCCCACCCTGCAGACACTGACAAGTGTCACGGTGTTCCTTGGGGTCTTTGGCCTTTATGCACCCCATTTCATTAGGAAATATGGTGAGATGGTAAGTATATAGGAGAATGGGTGAAGTTTGGGGTCAAGAGTCCAAGGCATACCTTGATGCCTCTCACTGACTGCAGGGTGTGGAATGGTATGAGCATCACAGGCAAGAATCCCAAGTCACACCCTGATGCCTGTCATTCTCTACAGGGTTGGGCGTTATGGTTGGAAACCCTAATACCTCAGGCATTCGTTGGTATTTTCACTCCAAATTTTCAACATGTTTTTTTTGTGACCCCACCTCATGAACAGGGGGAATATCAGTTTGTTAGCCGAAAGCTGCTTATGCACAGTGACTACGGCATTTAGCACCACAGGTGCAAAAACATTCCGAACAGGATGTAAATATGACAGCTGTACTGTTCATGGGGAGCTGTAAAAAATGGCAATGTTGCAAATCTGTAGTAAAAATATTTAAAAAAATGGTGAAGTCACGAGCGTACATAGACACTGTGCAAAGCACACCATAATATAATTAGGTTGGGGATTTTTTACAGCAGATTGTCAACTCAGGCATTTTGGTGCCTCCGATCATGAACAGTGTCACTGTGATTTTCTTTATCTGTGCGAACAATGATTTCCCACAGCGCATCATGCATCTCTGCGCTTGAAAGTGTGGAAACACACTTCAGCCATGTTGTGAAAAATGACAGCTGTACTGTTCATAAGAAAGTGTGGAAAAATGGCACTGGTGAAAATCTGGATTGAAAATATTACAAAGTCATGAACTAGCGAGGGTGCGTGGAAACTGCGCAATGCTCACTCGTAACACAGTCATTTTATGGACTTTTGTCACCAAATTTTCAACATAGCCATTTTAAGACCTCTGCTCATGAACAGTGTAACTGTGATTCTCTTAATCTGTCCTAAACTTTGCTTTCGCACACCAACAGCACCATTGTGCGCCATATGCGAAACACATTTTGAAGTATATATGAAAAATTGCAGCTGTACTGTTCATAAGGAAGTGTAATAAAATGGCAATGCTGAAAATCTGGAGTGAAAATATTACATTTGCAAACTTACGAGCATGCATAGGAACTGTGCAACACACTCTCGTAACACAGTCATTTTTAGGAATTTTTTCACCAAATTTTCAACATAGCCATTTTTAGGCCTCTGCTTATGAACAGTGTCACTGTAATTTTCTTAATTTGTCCCGTACATTGATTTATCACACGACTGCGCCACTGTGCGCTACATGGGCGGAAACACGTTTTGGGTGAGATGTGAAAAATGACAGCTGTACTACTCATAAGATGGTGTGATAAAATGGCAATGTTGAAAATCTGGAGTGAAAATATTGAAAATTACGGACCCTTGACGCATGAGAACTGTGCAATGCATCGCTGTTAGTCAGTCATTTTAGGAATTTTTCACCAAATTTTCAACATAGCCATTTTAAGACATTTGCTCATGAACAGTGTCACTGTGATTTTCTTAATTTATCCCGTACATTGATTTCGCAGACTGACTGCGCCATTGTGTGCTACATGGGCGGAAACACATTTTGGGTGAGATGTGAAAAATGACAGCTATACTACTCATAAGAAGGTGTGATAAAATGGCAAAGTTGAAAATCTGGAGTGAAAATATTGAAAATTCGCGAACATACGAGCCTGTGTAGGAACTGCGAAATCACCCTTCAGGCCCGAATAACGCCATTACAGTGACATCATTCATGAGAAGGGGTCCCAAAAACCCCATGTTGAAAATTTGGTGCAAAAATTCCCAAAAATGCCTGAAATATGCAACAAAGTTGAAACCCCCCTATCTAGCCCATTATACAGCTTACCGGCATTTCCTCAGTTCGCGGTCGGCTTTGAAGAGTGCAGACGTGTTCCTGGTCCACCGAAGATCATCGCGCCAAGGTCCGGACGAAGTATGGGGTGGGGTGTGGGGAGGCTGGGTGCGAGTGGGTGGTGCGGGTTGTTGGAGTGGGGGCTGGGAGACGGACGTGGGACCGTTTTTGCTTTACAGGTTAAAACAAAAAAATGATTTAGGATATTTGCTATGCTGGGCTGGGCTCCCAGCATGGCACAAGAATAGTTGGGGGGCCGTTCAGCTGGCGGGATTGGGCACCCCGTCATCAGTAGATTGCCACGCTGGGGTGGGCTCCCAGCGTGGCACAAAGGCTTTGAGGGGGGAGACGGGCGGGGAACAAAGAGCACAGCCGACAGGGGATTGGGCACCCGCCGGCTATTCAGTGTGTGCGGCGGGAGGGGCTCGCACGCTGGCGTGGCGCAGGTGGTGCTGGGGAGCGCGCATGAGCAGGCGATATCTTATCGCTGCTCACCAAGCGTAGCTCCCCTTTAACTGTATGCCACTGCATTTTGGAGCTTGTCATAGACAGCTCCAGAATGCATTGGCTTACAGGGGCCGCGCCTGCCAACACACTGACTGAATTGGAGGAGGAGGTGACACACCTCCGAAATCTCCAATGATGGCACTGTGTTTCTTGCACATGCGTGCAAGCAAGCATAAAAATGGCAAACTCTACAACGCAAACATTGGTTTAGCAATAGAATTGTGTCTGGATGGAACTCACTGCCAATAGATGTAGTATCAAGCACAAGCATGGACTCTTTTAAGGTTAAATTGGATCATTTCCTTTTGAAGATATAAATAAAATTTTTGGCAAGCATCATGGATGAAAGTCTAAAATAGCTTGAAATTACCTATGAACCTATGAAACTGTTCTTACTTTTTATCTATCAGATACAGTATGCAAAGTCACAGTGTTAAAAAAAAAACTCTTTATAACGTGCAGTTGAACATCGTATAAAGCAAGTCTTTGTTCCAGTGTAAGCCTTTCTTCATCTAGAGCTGGAATACAGACTGTCATAAATTTCTAGCTGTCAAGGATTTAGCTTTCCATGTCCAGTGTATCTTTCCAGTTCTCCTTTTAGAATCAGCACTTCTTCATGAAAATCATCTTTCTGGATATTTTAAGAGTCACTGTTTCTAAAACATGTAAGCTTGATATAGACAGTATAACTGTTATAGTTTAGGAGATAATGATTTGTGTATATAATTTAGTTGTACTGTAGTTTGTCTTAAATCCCTCTTCAAGATGACATATTGCAGGTAAACATAACATTTGTGCTTTATTTTAAAAAAAAAAGGATGAAGAAATCCTTTCAAAACCAATCTTCTCATTGAATTGATTTGCTCTATTAAAAGGCCATGGGCTGGATTCTGAAAAGACTTTGAAGGTAACAAAAATGTGCAAGTCACCAAAAAATGGCGCAGGTGCAGAAAAAAGGCCAGTTATACTGTGGGATATTCGCAAAACATCTGTAGCTGCAGGAAAAATATTCTGCAGATTGTGGGGGGAAAAAAACAGCTATGGAATTACTTGCAGAGAAAAAAAGCCATTGAAAATACATATCATCCCCTTAGTAGCTATTCTCAGCCACTGCTGCACCTTAGCTGTGAAAATAAAATTTACGCACATGCTGCACCAAAGAGAATGAGGTGTAATACACATCCTGAGCAGAAGACTGTGCTATCAATTGAGACCAAATTGTAGTGGGACTGATGCACCATGCAACAGCACCCAGTGACCTTATAGTAGTGTCAGATGTCAGATCGCTGATAGCACATAATACTGTTGGAATGTAACAAATCACTCTCACATGACTCACTGCATCCCATATAGGAGTTCCACAGGCAGAGGCAGTAACAGACAGAAGTGGAGGCAACAGAAGCAGGCATTGAAAAACATCTGAAAGAGACACAACCCACATCTACAAAATGCCACTGGGTGCATGGGCCTACTATATGTGGAGTATGAGGTGCAGCCATCACAGTGTGACTGGGGTACACTGGTGGATGGTGTGGCTGTACCTGCCTGTGCTGTTGCTGCTACCTGTGTGCTGGTCTTGCCTGGTTGTAGTTGCCTACCATAGCGTATTGTTGCATCTGCTGCTGTTGCAAGGTCAGGCAGGGCATGCTGCTGCTGGGGTACAAGCTCCTGCTCATGCAGGTGGTGCTGCTGTAGTCCCAGTGGTGGGACTGGCTGCTGGCCTCCCTCAGTGTCCTGATTCTGCTGAATGTTTTGCAAAACTTTCACAGTGGCTCCCGCTTCAGTTTATTGGGCTTATCTGTTGCCCTTTCTGCTGAGCCTTTACATTATTTCCACAGCTGCACATCTGCACTTGCAGAAACCATACACCTGCGGGATTGCGTAACTCACATTTTTTTGTGATTTACCGCATGTGTGGAGTTTTCAGCTGAGAATATCCTGCTCATGCGTCTCCACAGTCTGCTGGCCTTTTTCTCTGCATGTGTTCAATTTTCTCCTTTCTTTGAGAATCCAGACCCATGTCTGCTCTAAGGCAAAAGGAAGTCAACCTTTGTGACCTATAGTGTCTTGGAGCAAATGGAACTGTACAGAAAATAAGCCAGGAGTTGTGATTTAACATCAGCTTAAAATATTAAACTATCTATTTTCTGTTGCTGACTAAGATTTTCTGAATGTAGACCTTCCTTACAGGATTATTATTAATAAGATCACTTAATGTATTTTATGTAAGTCCAAAAATATTCTTCTTTCCTTTGTCACCACTGTACCTTTCTCCAGATAGCAAAATGAAACAACAAAAATGGCAAGCTAAAATAAAAGACTTTTGATCTATATAAAATATGATTAAAATTAAATAGTATGTCAGTGTAAACTAATTTGCAGTATATCCTTTCACCCCCAGTGGTATCCTTTCTGATATTCTACGTAATATAAAAGAATGCTGCCTATAGTAATGTGTCAAGTAAGCGATAGCACAAAGTGGGGTGGTGGTTGTCATGGGTTGATGCTTGCCCAGGTTCATAGTGAGGCATGCCTACAGCACCTGGAAGTGCATTAACCCATGACAACCACCACCTTGGAGTGTCTTATTGTGCTTATAAACTGGGTCCACATGCAAAAATTTAGAGCATTAAAAAAATAAGAAAGGGTGAAAAAGGAAAATAATAATATATAAACTAGTGTATGCAGTGAAAATTACAACTAATAGTCCCTGTATGCTTTTACCACTATAGTAGTAGTAGCAATTTATTTTGCACCCAGTCCTGGGGGATCTGAGTGCTGTGCATCATAGAATTAAAACAAATAAATTGAAAAAGAACAGCATAACACACAGTCATAAAACACAAATAATTAAAAATGTGCAAATTAGTCAGCATAAATAATGTTAAACCAGTGTGACTAATTTAACTCAAAAGCTTGGCTGAACAGGTAGATCTTTAGGCTCCTCTTAAAGGCCTCCACCAAGGCACCCTCCCAGAGAGATCTGGGGGGGGGGGTGTTCTACAGAGCTGGCCCAGCCACTTCAAAAGTGTGGTCCCCTGATGCCTTGACACCTTTACCAAAGACTGGTGCACTCACTGACTCCCAGCATTATGCAGCTGGTAATGCAGCAATACTGACAGTCCAAAAAGAACCAGTGCTGTTTTTTTTCCCCTGATGACTTGAACCTGACCCTGGGAACCACTATGAGGCTCACCTCAGAGTAGCAGAGAGGGCAGCCTGGGCAGTAATGGGATAGGAGCTCACTCAGATAACCTGGGATCAATCCATATAGAGCTTTGTAGGTCAGCAAACTGACCTTGAAGGTGATTTGACACTTCACCAGCCAGTGCAGCTAACAAAGGACTGAGGTCACGTGACATGACCTTGGAAGGTCTGTCAATAACCTGGCCACTGTGTTCTGCATTAGCTGGAGGCATTGTAGGACCCCTCCACTAACCCCGAGATACAGAGCATTACAGTAGTCAAGTCTGGAAATCATAAAGGCATGTACCAGTGAGGGCAGGTCTTCCAGTGGGAAAAAGGCTTTTATCTGGGAGATGTTTCAGAGATGGTAAAGGCCATTCTGGATTACAGATGGCACTTGAGCCTCAAGTGTCATTCTTTCATCCAGAATGATGCCCAGATTCTTCACCTTTGCAGAGGCCGCCAGACTAGAGGAACCAAGCACTAGGTTGGGCCTGTTGCTGTTGCTGTGGCCCCCGAACCCTGCCATCAGCCAGGCTCAATCACCAGTACCTCTGTCTTGTCCAGGTTGTGCCACAGTCAGCTAGCGGACATCCATTCCTGGATCTCAACAAGGCAAAAATTCAGTACATTAACCATCAGTCATCCTGGGTGCAAATGACAGATACAGCTGGGCATCACCTGCATAGCAGTGAAAACCTAGGCCATGCTGCATGATGATATTGCCCAGGGACATCATGTACACTGAGAACAACATAGGTGAGAGGATCAAACCCTGGGGTATGCCACAGAGCAGGGGCTTTAAGAGTCAGGATAAATTACTCATCAGCACCCTCTGCATCTCACTACTGAGGAAAGTCTCAAACCAGCTGATGACCCTACCAGCAAGTCCACAATACACCCTAAGACAATCCAACAACAACTTATGGTCCACAGTGTCAAATGTTGATGAGAGATCTAGTAAAACAAGAACTGACCATTCCTATCTCTGGCCCTGAGGAGATCATTATGCACCCTGACCAGAGCAGTCTCCATACTATGCCTGGATCTGAATGCAGAGGTAGCACACCACCACAATGACAATTTTTTAGTGAAGATCACCACAGTGACAAATCTTGTCAGATCACTGTGATGGTCTCGCTTTACACCACTGCTCTCTTTCCAGGTGTTGCTCCCCAACCTCTAACCAACTCCCACTTGGAGTTGGATATTTAGAGATGGGGGTTGGGGGGAACAGCCTCGAAGCCCCCTGCAAAAAAACACTTTGTCCTGACTGGAACAATGCCGACAGTCGGCATTGTTCCCATTGCTGTCGGGCATGTTGACAACATCATTGTTGATGTGTTGACATGGAACTGAATGCAGACTGGAGTGACTCACAGATGTTAAAGGCTGTGAGGTGGGCCTCAAGCTGCAGAGCCACCATCTTCTCAATAACCTTTCCTAAACAGGGAAGGTTAGAGATAGGTCAAAAATGTGCTAAGCAGTCCAGGTCCAAAGATATTTTTTTCAGAAAGAATCTCACCAGCACATCCTTTAATGCACTCAGAAAAGCCCCTCCAAAAGGGAGCACCAAACTATCTCGGCAAACATTGGGCTCAGAAATCCCACATGACTCACTAGGAGGAATGCCGGACCCAGTTTCAGTTCACAATAAGTGGGCTACAGTTCAGAAATCACCCCACATACCTCTTCCACCAAAACCAGCTTAAACAGATCCCAGACAGGAGAAGTGCTCCTTGTGGCAACTTGCTTCCCACAGATGGGCTGTGACAGCCAAGTTGGGGTTATCCTGGACCTGACTGAGGACACCCTTTTGGGGAAGAACTGAGCAAACTCTTTATACTGGATGGATGAAAATGCCTTTACCAGCTAGAGACAGGTTGGATGCAACAACCTGCCCACAGTCTGGGACACCTGAGCTGGTCTGTTCCTCCCCATGGCAATCTCCCTGGACAGAAATGCTGCCTTCTGATGAGAGATTGCCCTCTGATACTCACTGTAGTGAGTTGTCAGAGCCAGTCTGTCCCCATCTGCCCCAGACTTCCACAATCTGCGAACCAAAGCCTTCATCTCCCTAAGTTCCCCATCAAACCACGGGGTTCCCAAGCAAGAAAACCTGGGTCCTATATGAACTGATATGATACTATCAAAGGCCAAGGCAACAGCCTTGTTTTAGGCTACCTTGGCTTCCTCTGATCCTGTCTCACATTAATCCATCACACCCTAGAGGTCAAATGTCACCTGAAGTCCTGCTGGGAACAGTGCCTTTAAAGGGCAGCAGCAAACCATCTCCACTGGGTGAGGACAATGGGGGGGAGGGGGAGACCCTGAACGATAACTTCACTGTGCAGTGATCTGACTATCTGCTGCTGTTGTGAAGCTGCACTCCTTCACAGTCACTTATTTTTGGGGTTTCATTTTCATTTTATTTTAAAGTTCTGCACCTTTTTTTATGGTAAACTTATTCTGAGCATATTATTATATTTCACTGCTGCTGACCACAGTGTTTATCCAATGCTAGCTGCTCACCCTTGCTCACTCACAAACTATAAATGGGATTCTAAATGAGGGGTGCTACTGCATATGGCATTCATCAACAAAACCAAGTCAGTGCACACCCTGACCCCCTCCTCACAAAAAGGGGTACATGTAACAATAAACATATTTTTTTCAGCCTGGATTGGCAGCTGACTAATTTGATTTCAAAAGAAGTGGGATTCTCTTGGTATTCACTTAAGGGCCCTGCTGTGAAGTCGCTCAGCTACCATCGTCGAGGTAGACCCCCATCAGCTGGGTTCCTACTCCAAACTGCATCTGCCTCAAATTGCTTCCTTTATATAGAGTGCATCAGCCTAAAATTGGCTTAATTAAGGTATGGTCCCCAGCCAATGTGCAGGTAACTGGTAGGGAGCTAGCTAAATGAGAAAGCCATACTTGTCCCATTACAAACCTTATCCAATGTTGGCTGCTCACCCTTGCTCATTCACAAACTATAAATGGGATTTTAAATGAGGGGTGCTACTGCATATGACATGCATCAACAAAAACAAGTCAGTGCTTCAGGGTTTCTCTTCCCTATGTGCATGGTCTTGCACTTCTTTACGAGACCAATGAGAGATAGAGAGAGAGAAGAGAGAGAGAGAGAGAGAGAGGCCTTTAGGTCTGAATTCGATGGACAATGAATGATACAGTATACATAATAAACAGTATGAGTGCTTGGATGCAGGTGCTCAGAAACACTGACACGTGCGGTGGGCTTTAACTGTATACTCATTACTCACAGTTATAAAATGGGCAAAGAAATTCCTGAAACCTGATTGGCTGAAAGCCTTTATCAGCCATGTCCTTATCAGGTCATAACCATGCAACAGGCACTATTTGTGCCAACCAAACCACAGCACACGATGACATCAATATGTGCCACCACTCTCACGCTGCGGCTCCTCAGCTCCGATGGAAGAGAACCACAACAGCAGCACCATGAGAGCGGTGCCCTTCCCCCTCCCCTCCATGCAACACACTGTGTCTTACAACACCTACTTTACACTGCACAGCATCTTACGACTAAGACTATGGACAAAAACTTTCTGAATGGCTCATTTAAAATATATCTAACTGTCACCTCTTTCTTCAGCTGAGAAAGCCATCCCAATCCACTGAGCACTGAGTGCGTACCACCAGGACGTGGCTTTCAAATCATACCCGATACCACACTCCTCTGTCAGATGCTGTATAATAAAACACTATGCTGTAAAACTGAATATTAAACAAACTGCACATGTAGAACAGCAGGTATAGTGAGCAGCTGAAATCACGACAGGGGAGAAGCGCTATTACAAAAGCACTAAATATGGCAGGTGGTGAGGGACACGTTCACTCCCACTACTCTGACTAGACCTCACTGGGTGTTTACTCATTTTTTCTTGTGGCTCACTAGACCCACTCCTCCAGCTCATTCAAATGAGTTTTTCATTCTTTGTAGTTGTTAAAATTCCAGTGTTTAATATAATGGCAGAGTAAGCATCCGAGAAGCATTAAATAAAGTGGCTGGCAAGGGAAATACTCATTGCCCCTCCTTTAAAATTAATTTACTCCCTGAACAAAAAACGGAAAAAAAAGAAAAAGCATATTCTAAAGGATTGTGTGTGGGGGGGGGGACAAATAGACACTACAACCTCCTACCGTATTTTATGCAAACATGGCTACAAAAATACAGTGAATGACAAGGACTGCTTTTTTGTTTTTTCCTATGATGTCATATTTTTAACTCTTTTTACCTGTACTCTTTATGTGAATTTTTTAATTAAATTTTTTTTTTACTGGGGAGCCCATTTTATAAGCGGAATAAAACACTCTGAGGTCTGGTCTATGGCCTGATAAGAGCACTTCCCAGGTGCTAAAGGCATGTAGCGCATGTGCCTCATGCCTTATCATGCACCTGGAGCGTGCTCTTATCAGGCCATAAACCACACCTCGTCATGTCTGATTCCTTACATAAGAAATGGTCAATAAGTGCAATATATGCATACGTCATGCTCACAAAGAGAAGTGATGACCGTCTGACTGTGATAAAATATATACAGAACAGTGCACTCACAAAGAGAGAAGTGATGACTGTGTCATGTAGTGTAACATCTATAGGACTGATCAGAGACACAGAGGGATATGACTGCAATGGAGGAGGAGATTGTTCAGTATCTGCCTGGGCTTGTCTGCTACAGGATGATACCTCTGCAAAATGTGGTATAGTATGCATGTGCAGGTCCGCCACCCACTGTCCACAGCTACAGTGAGTCTCATGCACTGTTACCTCACTCTAGTACTGGGCATGCAGCAGTCAAGGCAGGCAACGCTCAGCTCTCCATACTGTTTAATATAGCCCTCCCCCACCACCTCCACCACCACCAAGTGTACTATGAATATGACAGCTAAATTCTGTCTATAATAATACCACACATACATTTCAAATATTTACATAAACCCTTTTCTCCCTCCTAGCAGGGGTGGATTTATGAAGATGCAAATTATACAGTAATGTTGATCAGCGGTATCAAAGATCAGACTTTTGAACCATTCTTCTCTAATGTCTGCATCTGTCTGCTGTGTAAAGTCCCAGATTTAATTGCAAAACACCATCTCACCATTACAAAAATAAGAAAGAGGCCATGTACAGTAGGAGAAGCAAAGTATGCTGCTGTCGCTCAAGAGGTGCTAAAAAAGTTGAGAACAGTTTATTTACTTACTACAGTGAAAGTTTCTGACTAAACTAAGATGAAGCTCAAAGTGGGAACACGTTCTTCCAAAATAAACCAAATGTGGGTATAAATTAAAGAAGCAAGGAGATTTGAAGCATTATGTTTGTGTATTCATAGGGAAAACCTATCAGGTTTTTCGAAGAAATTCAAGAAGACTGTTTCTTTGGCTCTTGTGAATGAAGAAAAAAGTGTGTTGCTGGTGTGGTGGTGGGGGGAGAGGAAGGCAGTACTGAATGGAGATAGCAGAGTGTTTCAAGTAGCAGAGTGATTGTGCTTCAGCTCCAAAATGTGCTTCGTCTGGAATCTGGTGATGTGCCGGAGCTCCCTTCTCTCTGTCTCTGTCTCTGTCTCTGTCTCTGTCTCTGTCTCTGTCTCTCTCCCTCCCTTCTCTCTCTCTCTCTCTCTGTAATAGTAAGGTGTCATACATAGTTCTACTATTCAGCCATAAAAACAGGAGACTTCACTCCTCCAACTCTAGCAACCAAATCTGGGCCTCAGGTCTAATGAGACTGAATATATTCAACCAAATATATTATGAGTAATGGGCATCACAAACTGAAGATGCAGCGCTCAAGTGAAAACTGCCACACAGATTTTTCTTTCTTTCAAAAATGGCCACTAGGCTCAAACTTTTACTTATAGCCGAAAAATAGCAGCTTGCAATTAAACGTAGATGTCAGTCAATATTCTCTCGGAATTTCCATAAAGATTTATGATATAAATGCCTGTCTTATTGTGATCTCAATAAATATCTGGTCTGCAAGAAGATTTTCCTAATAATGCTTATCTTGATACCGGTCTCTTTAAATAAATTTCTGATTCACACAGCAAGTCAAGGTGACTGTCTTTTTAAATCTGCAGCTAGAACTAAACCACAGGACTCCAAAAGCATAAACTGAAGAAAGTCCTCTTAAACTATAATATCTTCATTAAAGTGCACAAAGTGATACGTTGTGAAAAAAGAAAACTGCAAATTAATTCTTAAAGTGCAATGCAATCATATAATGAGTTGCAGAGTGAAGCCAAACATTCAAAACAATATAACAGATTTAGGATCTTTAGAAGTAGGCAGAAAAACAGGACAAACTCTTAAAAGAAACACCATGCCCCACCAAAATCTATTGAGACGGTAACAGCCCGGGGATTGCTGTAGAACATATATTGAGTGCACTAGTATGTTGTATCATCTATTGCAATTATGCACACTTGGAAGGTCACTCTAAAAGCAAAAAGTTGTAGAAGCCTGATAAACTGAAAGCAGCAGGAGATATACCTCCTTCAATCTGGAAATACCACACAAACCACAAGTTAACTAACTCTGCCATTGTGGGTCAAGGAGTCAGCTCTGGTTATCTGTCCGACTGAGACTGGGAATCCTCTGACATTTGTATAGTAACAGTATTGCCCATTGTGCAAGTACTAGGTATAGGCTCTGGAGTTGGTGGTGATTGTGGGGGGAGGAAGTATTTGCTGTGCTTAGCATATTTCCTCCTGCGTTATTTTGTTTATTCCCATATATACACTGTCCCTCATTGAGCTTCATTTCCCCTCAGTATTGTATTTATGGTAGTACGGGGGTTAGAAATGCATGGTTGTGACCCAATTGATTGCTGCTTATTTACATCAGTTATTTCTCCCCCCAGCCATTACATTTCCTTTAACATCTTCTCATATTTCTGGTCACACATTATCCAACTCTGCAGAAAGATTTGCCTGCACTGTATGTATACTACTATTTTGTGAGGTTGTAATAATGGGAAACACTTCCCCACGAGGCAGGCAGCGCATTTGGATTGTTTGGTGAAGCAGCTGGTTTTTTTGCAACCTCTGTTTCGAGCAGAACCTGAGAAGGAGAACTTTGTGGTTATGTTTGTGTTTGTGGAGCAGGTGGAGAGCCAGAAAGGTTACTAACAATAAGTTTATTCACTTCCATTTTTTTTTCTGGGACTGTCAAATTTGACTCTTTCTGGGAAAGAGCAGCTGTGTTAATACAGTGAGCCACAGGCAACATTTCTGAAGCTTTTGGGATGGTTCCCACCAACCACTTTCCCTCTGGGGATTTAATCTAACTGGTAGCCAGTAATAACTTTATCCACAGGGCATTCTGTGGAGATTTCTTACAATGGGGCAGGTCGACATTTCCTTAGACCCAATGTTGTAGTAGCCACATTTTTTCCCATTGCCAGACTGTTTTTCCAATATTCAAAGTGCTACTGATACCAGCAAAAAGTGTCTCAGAATTCTCTAGTGCAGGCTCAGCTGACTCCGAAGTGTTAGTAACTAGGGAGCATGACAGGTTGACATAAACATTGTTTTGATGCTATGGAGAAGAGAAAATAGTGCAGTGGGAGAGGTGGAGGGGAGAAGGAAACCCATTGTAGTGAATTGCAGGGCACGGACAAATTTTCAGGAAGTTGTGCTTCAGTCCCACTCCCTCGTAACAACACTGCTGTGCTGCATTAGGAATTCTGGTCAGATGCTTTCTTCTGATCGCAATATGTCAGCATAGCATCATGACACAACGTAGCCATGAAAAGGTGAGTACATGGGTTTCAATGTTTTAGTTTAAATGGTAGGTGTGTAGAAGGCCATGGCTGGGGTGAGAACATTTAAAAATGGGATGAAATGTGATTTTTTTAAGTTATGCAATTTAGGGGTTTAGGGTTTTTAACATTACAAACTTGGTTGCCAGAATTTATTTTTCAAACAGTTTCAGGCAGGCATGGATTTCTATGTGTGCTGTGCCCTGATTGTTGAAAGGGTTCCTGACCTGGTGGTTGTCACCCATAAGGCACTGGGTTCTGAACCCTTTTGGCAAAATCAGGCAAAAGCAAATTCCCTACCCATTTCATAATGTATAATTAGTAATGTATTCTGAATATTACTGACCAATATAATTTGACTTTAGCACTTTTTCCTGTAGAGTTTTTTCTCTTCTTCAGTTTCCAGGCCACTGTCAGGCTGGAACTAGCAACCACTCAGCACCATCAATTACCAACTTTGCTGCAGTTGCAAGTCTCCCATGGCTTTGCTTGTGTGGCAAAGGTCAGGGGAGGACTGTCCTCCCCCCAATCCAACCAGGGTCCAATGGCAATCAGTTGCATGCTGCATAGTGTGTGGCTTTGGTGTACTACCAGCTGTCACCCCTTATTTTCTCCTGTTGGACCTCCCCTGTGGTGGATGCACCACATCCAGCAGCCTCCTGCACATACAGCAAGTCTCTTAAGGGGACCAAGCTCCCTGGTCCTTTTAGGAGTAGCTCTGGCACCAGCGCTGAATGAGGTGCACTGCTGGCAACAGCTGCCCCAGCCACAACCTGCCTCTCAATCTTACTGACCCAAGCCTGAACATAGATTACCTTTCTGCAGTGCAGTGCAGTGTACTGCTGCTGGGACATTGGGTTGGCCTAGTTTGTAAAGTAATGTGCTCTGAGCCATGACCTTAATTAAAAAGTTGACCCCACAGTTTAATGGTAATCACCACTGCTTACCACTTGGGGACCCATGGTCATGCCCTGAGACTTCTAAAAATTAAAAAAACACAGTTTTAAACCATTGGCATGTTCTGAAGGCAACTGAAATTAGGGAAATGATTATCTGAGAATAATCCTTTAGTAGTGGCCCAGAAAGTTAGTTCCCTGCAAGACCGAATTGTGCATACTGACCACAGGCTACCTGTCCAAATACCAGTATTTACTTCAGCAGATTTAAAAGGGGATTTCCCATACAGTCATTGTATTCACTGCAATGATGGACAGAGGATTAAAAAGATTAGAAATGCAGCCAGGAAGAGGACCTGGTTATTAATGAATTCATTACTTGTCAAACTTTTGGGGTTGTATATGGAATAAAATGTTCATGTGATCTCATTTATATAGGCAAGACAGAAAGCCAGTTAAAGACTCAAATAGGTGAGCATAAGGGGTACATCATGAAAAAGGATGAAAACTTCCCTCTGGCCAGACACTTTATGGAAGCATTAGCTTCCTTCCTTAAGATTATTTGGTATAGAAAAGGTAGAGAAAGATAGACATGGTGGTAACTACAAATAGAAGTTGTATAGAGAAGCATGTTATATAGATTGATTCAATGCTTTAAACATTAGATATGGATTAAATGATGGAACTGATTGGCAACCTATATTGTAAAGGTACTGTCTGTTTAAATAATAGAGAAATTACTTCTTTACATACAGTATGAATGACGAAGAAAGTTGTCATGCAGTATATTGTTAAGGTAGTGTTTATATAAACAAGAAAGTACTGGCTTAGTCATACATATAGGACTACTGTAAGAAAGCTGTTACATGATTCATTAGAACAATTAACGAATATCATCAAGTCCATGTTTGCATTTTTACTATATTTAAAAATAAGCTCTGGTGTATATTTTTAGGGGATATTGATGTTTAACTGGAACCGCGGGGCATTTCCCATGTATCCAAATTCTTTTGTCCTAAGAACCTCCCCCCCACTCCCAGTCTTCATGAATAACAGAGAATAAGTCTATCTGTTACTTTAAACTTGTTAGATTTGATCAAGAATTATAGTCCTTTAATCAGTACGTTAGGTTCATGAAAGCTTTTGAGGTGCTCATATGAGTTACCCAAATTAGTTATTTAGAAGCAGTAGCATGAAAATTCACCACAGAGCTAGACACCTTTTAGATAAAGGTACCACTGTTCCAGTGAGTATGGTTGCCACCCATCCCGTTTCCCATGGGACAGTCCCGATTTCTGAGGTCCCGTCCCGTCTCCCACCTCCCCCCGCGGGATGCCAAATGTCCTGCTTTGCACCCGGGCCCCTACCTAGAATGGAGTAACTGGATGTTTAGCATGATGCATGTCGTTCGTTCTTCACCATGCACCAGCAGCAGCATTGTATTTGTATCCCCTAGCGAGTAGTGAACCATCCCTATGGGCTGCAGCATTAAGTCACGGGCAGAGCGGGAGTGGGAGGTGGTGGTGACTCACTCGAGTCGCGACTGGGCTACTGATCAGTTTTGCGGCTACCGTTGGCCAAGGCAAGACTGGAGTGGAGTGGAGGAGTCCCTTTGTTAGCCCACTGTGGCTTCACGGGCTTTGGTGTGGGAGGAGCCAAGGGGGGGTTGTCGTCTTGACATCTTCCCGTTCTCAATCAGGTCCGACTCTGGCACTCTGCTGGAGTGGCATCAAGGCGTGAAGACTAGTGTCTGCAGTCAGCCAGTCAGTGTGTTGGGTTTCGTTGTTGCTCCCACCCCCACCAGGGTTCTCAATCAGGTTGGCTTGCACCTCCGATGACTCACTGCTGCTGCTGCAGCAGAATTGATGACGAGTCATCTGGGGGTGTGGTTATCCACTGGCGACATGTTTAAATGCCGGAGTCACCAGTGGGATTTAGTTAATATAGGAGCCAGTTTCCTTCTTGGACTGCTTGCTTGTTCCTGGTTCCTGCCGATGCAGATGATCAACTGGAGAGGAGAAAATAAGAGCACTGTGCCGAGAGTGAAGACGAGACACCACACTGACTGGAGAGACACTTGACCGAAGAAAGGGGCAGCAAGAGGGTGGCACGCAGTCTGAGTCACGACAGGCTCTCAGGACAGCAAGGAGCAAGGTGGCCAGGACCATCAGAAACAGCAGACTGACTTTGAATTTGTCTCCAACAACGAAGTCTGAAGAGGAAGAAAGGACTGGAGAAGTTCACAATAAAAGAGCTGTAGTCACTGTCTGCCCAGAGCTTTAACATCAGCATTCCTTGTTTGCCTATTGCCTGTCAGTCACTTCCAGTCTGAACTACTGTCTGCTACCAGAGAGGTCAAGAGGAGGTCATTGAAGTGCAACAAGCATACCTACCACGTAAGGAGTGAATTCTGCTGCAATAAGCCAGGTATGTGGGCTTCTAGCCGAGCCAGAATTTTTTTTTCACTGTTTTTTTTTGCTGTTCTAGTACATTAAAATTAAATAGTATGTAATGTGATGTGTGTACTCAGGGGATTCAGAGGGGAATGTGACTGTACTTGGCAGAATTCATAAAATTGGTCAATTTTTTTTTATGTTTTTTAATTTTTTTTTTTTTTTAGTCAGTTGTGTTATTGAAGCACTTGTTTGAGGTCAGTTTCTTATTCTGCAGTGTAGAGATGTTTTCAAGACAAATCTGTACTCGTGCTATAACTGTCAAACCAAACCAGACACTTTTTTTTGCAAAACGCTGGGCTTATGAACAATTGGTACTGGCCCGCTCATCAAAATACTGGTAGATTTCTGTGTCTGGCTAGTAAGATTTTCATAGCCCTACTGACTTGTACTGGAGAAGGCAACACTTCAGTATGTACACCATCTGGACCAGTGGAAATACCATCTGTAGTGCTGGTAAATTTTCACTAGCCCAGCTGCAGGCTGCACATGCCAATCGATATAGCACTGATTTTCCCCTGGTGCCTGGTATGTAGGTCGTAGAAAATTATAGTGAAATTAATGGGCAAAGGGCATGCACAATTCATGGTCCCTCCTAGCAGAAAAACTGCTTTTGCTGGTTTGCTTTTACAGCCTTCTTAATTGTTAGCATGACAGCCATAGATGCAATTGATTTTCCCCGCTGCAGGTGTCTTGTCTTGTGTGCCAAATACATTTATGGGCTAGCCACAATAAACTGACCATTTGTGCACCATGTAGTTGTCTCTGGGCAGGCATATGTAATTTCTTTACAATAATTTCAAACATAATTATTGGGGAAAGGCTGGCCCGGGCCCCTTCTCTTGCATGCTTCTCTACTGAGAATGTCAGCATGGCTCGGTGCCTGTAATCGGTGTTAACAGCTGTTATACTGAATGCTGCTATTTGTTCCAGTCCCCAGTGTCATATTGGATAATGCCATGAATGTAAAACAAGTGGCACGTGGTGCCTGCCAACATGGTAGCCCTTGTCTATTATGATATACTGCTTGCTTAGCCTGCTGTTGTGTTTCTTGGCATGTCCGCTATTGGAATTATAATGAGTCATTGTGACAGCATACATGCCAGGGGAAAATTAATCATTCATGTACTGCAGATAAAACAAGTTTACTAGCCTGGGTGCTGAAAAATAGAATTGTAATGTGTGCTAATATATTTCAGGGATCTGTCGTCACATAGATCGGAGCTACCAGTCTTGCCACAGATTCCCCTGAGATAGAATAATGTAAAGCTACGGTTTCTTTTTGCATCTCAAGTTTGTCGGAGCCCACACATGCCCACCCACACTCATCCAGATACCACACGCTTGCCCATATTTACATTATTTGATGGCAAAAAAGAAATATTTTGAAAAGACAGGCCTGATTCTCTGGTAAAATGTTGTGGTGTGGTGGCTGTGGCTCCAGTTAGAATTTGGTGGGGTTTTTTAGCTGTCTGTCATTGAGCTTTTGCGGAGCATCACTGTTATGTTTATTTTGTTAGCTGGATCATTCAAACCAAGGCTCGCTGGATGTACATTGCTCCAGACACATGTCATTTGTAATTAGTCAATTGGAAACCCTGTTTAGTCATTCTTTTCAGTCAGTATGTCTAGCTTTGTTTGGCAGTGTGTTTGTTGCATTATGCTTCCAACACAAGGGCCAACTTTTCAAGGCCCATGAAATAATGAGATTGCATGCTGTTAACTGCCTCCATACCTGTTGTTGTGGTGCTGTATTTGTCATATAACCTGTAGCCATAATGGCTGGCTTGTCTCTTTGGTGCTTTGTCTGGCTGCCATATAAGGCTGTTGCACTGTGCTTTCAGACAATGATTGGCACACATATATAGTTTCTCCACAGAAGATAAGATTCATATTGCAGCAGTTAATGTGTGTTGATTATCTACTAAAAGCATATTGCAACATTTATGTCAAATTGCGCAGGTAGGCACCGGGCTCAAAGAATGAAGCTATCTGCGGTGACTGCATCCTCAAACAGTAAGAGACTCTGCAAGTGGCAAGATGTGTGGAAGACTGAGTTCAACTGGGTTGACAAGTGCAGTGACATTAAAGCCTCTTGCAGATACTGTAGGCGAGAAATCCTGGTGTCACATGGGGGATGAAATGATCTAACAAGACATGAGAGCACCGATCAACACAAGACAGTAATCCAGCAAGCCAAACACAGCCATCTGATGACAAAGTGGGCCAAAACTACTAATGTGGATGGAACGGAGCTCAAGGTTACTGCAGCAGAAGCGGCTGAGGTGTTCCATGCAGTGCAGCACAACATGTCTTCCAATTCCTTGGACTGTGGGCTAAAGCTAGCCAGTCAGCTGTATGGGGACTCTGAGACTGCCAAAAAACTTGCCTGTGGCAGAACAAAGGCTGAAGCCATTGTAGAGAATGTTCTGGGATGACATTCTCTGGAATGCCTTCTGAAAGACTTGCAAAGTCCAGGGGTGTCCTTCTCAACGGCATCCGATGCATCCAACAAGGGCAGCATAAAACTATTTCCACTGGTAGTAAGGTATTTCAAAAAGGAAGAAGGTGTGGTTAATGCTCTCCTGGACTTCTATGAAGACCCATATGAATCTGCTCAAGCCATAACTGAGCAGATTTCATCTATTTTGCAAAGGCATTCCTTGCCGTGGGACTCTGTGTCGGTATATGGTGCTGACAATGCCAGTGTGAACTATGGGAAGCAGTCAGACATGTATACTAGACTGAAAGAGAACTGCCCATCACTTCAGAAAGCAAACTGCCCTGCTCACATACTTCACAATGCTGCAAAGAAGGCAACAGCAAAACTGACATACGATGTGGAGGTGTTTGTCCTAAAAATGTTTAGCCATTTTTCAGGGTCTGCCACAAGAACAAGAGATTTAAAAGAGTTTTTTGAATTTTGTGGCATGGAATATGAGTCCCTTCTGAGGCATGTGCCAACCAGATGGCTGTCATTGCTGCCAGCAATTGACATAATAGTCAAAAATCTTGCTGCACTGCAGTCCTATTTCCTGTCACAGGGAGAGGATACACCTAGACAGATCTGGCAATACTTTGCTGACAATGAACATGGGGAGGGCACACTTCCGACACTGCCACAGCGCTACCTGTATTTCCTTAATGCCGTTCTGGTCGATTTCAATGAACACATAGCCACCCTAGAAAGATCACAACTGACAGGTATGGAAACATTTGCAGTGATGGCCTCACTTAGACAAAAACTTGAAGCACGAGCAGCAGACAAGTTTTTTGGGGGAAAGCTTCGGGCATTCATGAGGGATATGGATACTGTCTCCTGTAAAAAGCTGGAGACAGATTTTATCCTTTTCCTTGAAACCGCTGTAAAATGCTTGGAGCAGTGGTTTAACTTCAGTATGACAACTACCTAAAGAAAATGTCTATGCTGTCTTTGAAGGAACCCTTTGCCTCTGATGATTTATTAAATGCTGTTGCTGCCTTTTCTCTGCAGGAATCCATAGATGCAGATAAACTCTTTCAAGACTATTCAGTCATCAGGCCCGTTATGCCAGATTTGTGTAGGCTGGACCTAGCACCAGCAGAAAAGTGGTGAAAGATTTGTTTCGGATGCACCAGACCTGCCTGCTCTATATCCAGTAATTGCACGTATCATGAGCATCCCACCTTCAAATGCTTTTGCTAAGAGAGTGTTTTCTCTCCTAAAGAACAAGTGGACCGATGTAAGAAATCGTTGCAGGGTGGAATTGATAAAAGCCGAACTTACGGTCACAATAAACTACCGAATGAAATGTGGAGAATTCCATTCAAACATTATGTGGAACAAATCCCTTTTGCAGGCTGTTAAATTGAATGCTAAGTATAATTTCAAAACTAAGAAATGAGGTGTAGAGCTGTGAGTGAGAAAGAGGTGGAGCAGTTTTGAAAGGGGTGAATATCTGCTTTTTTTTTTGGCTTGAAAATGTCCTTGCTGCTCGAAAATTGACTTGTTGCTTTACTATTTCTTTCTTTGTGTAATAAAAAATGCATTTTTTGCAGTGTTGCACTTGTCAGTTTCCTGATTTCAAGTTCCCAAAGGTTCTGAAGACAGACAATGTTAATAATATTCCATGGGTGAACATGCAAAGAATGCTGAGTTAAGGCATACATGGGGAGGGCAGTGGCACATGACAAAGCATCCCAAATATCCTGAGTGGTACCCTGTGTCATAAGGATGCCGTGGACCCATGGCAGCGGCGGCACACGCAGTTGGCTGCCAATGGTCAGGTCCCATGCTTTCAACCCACTTTGGGCTTCTGAAAAGGTGGTAACCCTACCAGTGAGTCTGGCACCCAAGCAAGCGTTCGTGCTTGCCAAGTACACACTAGCGAGTGATGATACCACGTCACATTGGGAACGTGCATGATGCCAGATTCTAGCTCTGGGCACATTACTTAAGAGTCACTCCCAGGCACAGCCTGTTCGGAATGCTGCAAACTCCACAAGGAAAAAACAGAGACTGCAGACTTGAGAGGTAGGCAAATTAGATGTTTGAAGGAGGCTGTAAAGTTTTTTAAAACTTGTAGGTGGCAGTAAAGAGGCATAACATTCTTCTGTTTTAGTCCTAGACTCAGGACAAACAGAAATCTGATGGCTCATGGTTGCTGGCTTTTTCCTCGCATATTTTATTTATTTATTAATTTTTTTATTAAGTTAGTTTTTGTTGACCAGGTAAGTGCAGTAGACAAATCCTGCCTATTTTCAGGCACGACCCAGGGGAGGGGGATACAGACGAATGCCAACTGACCTTGAATCAGATTAAACTGTTGGTGGTATTTTTAGTGAATGAGGGAAATTTGGCCAGGACACCGGGGCAATTCCCCTACTCTTTTCGATAAATGCCATGGGATGTTTAACATCCACCTGAACTACCACCAATCCAGGCAGATAGGACCTTGGTTTAACGTCTCATTCGAAAGACGGCACCTCAGAAGTGCAGCACCCCTCTCATGCTGCACTACAGTGTCAGCACTGGGATATTAACCCAAGTGCCAGATGTGGGAACTGAATCCACAGCCCTCTGATCTCCCAGCCTCAGAGGCAAATGTGCTACCTACTGAGCCACTGACACTGACATATAAATGGTCAGTAACATAGAAACATAGACTTTGACGGCAGATAAGGACCGCTAGGCCCATCTAGTCTGCCCATTTCCCTACCTGCAGGATAGGCCGCAGATCCTAGTTAACCAACAGCCTTTTTCTTCCTGCCCCCCACAAGAATTGCCTTATGTCTGTCCCATGCATTCTTGAATTCTCCCACAGTTTTAGACCCCACAACTTCCTCAGGAAGGCTGTTCCATGCATCCACTACCCTCTCTGTGAAATAATACTTCCTTACATTGCCCCTGAACCGCCCAGTACTAGCACTTTGCCTGGAAAGTTTACAGCACAGAATATAAAAGTTGCAATAAAGTATATAGACATTTAGAACATGTCAATACGCTTATGGATTTATCTGTTGTTCAGCAGTGCATTTATGTTGAAAGACAAAGAAATTTGAAGAAGTGAATATATAAAGAAGTATTTAAGTGAGTCAAAAATATTTTTTAGAAGGGACACAGTTAACAATAAGGTTATAGTGTATATTTAATATTTGAAAATGTCGACTTTGATTTATATTAGATGACAACCAGCTCCCTGAGGAAGGGGTACTAATATCCCTGAAACGTAGGATTATTTTGGTCGGGACGAAATAATGACAGTGAAAATAAATAAAAAAACTCATTGTTTAACTTTATATATTTGGTGAGTGGACCTTTTTTATCCAATCTGGTGTTTGTTTCATAGTGTGAGATAGGACTGGGCCTCTGCCTGTTCTGATTTTTGTTTACTGTCTCCGTTTCTTTGAGGTTGGATGAGTCGGATGCTGGCCTTACTTTTATAGTAAACTAACTTGTGACCCGAATGAGGAAATCTCAAGCAGGGCTAAGCCATTGCTTGAAATAGGTCTTAATATGAATTGTATCACTAAGAATGAAGCAAATTTCTTGATGGAAAGTTTCCTAAAAGACTAATATTTTAATCTACTTCCCAAAATTCACAAAAGTCTTGTCCCTGTTCCTGGACTCCTCATTATCTCATCAATTGACTCTATCACAAAGTCAGTGTTGAAATTTGTGGACTTTTTTTTATCAAGAAACCATTCCCAAAGTTATAATCTGATATTAAGGATACAAATGATGCACTTAAAGCACTGAAGGACATACAAATAACAGCAGATGATGGTCTTGCTATGATAGATGTTGAAAGTTTGTATTCCAACACTCTCCATGAAGGGGGACTTGAAGCTTTAAAACAAGCACTGAAAAACAGAATGGAAGTGTTTCCCCCACTCCCTAAATTATTCATCTAGCCCACTTTGTATTAGAGGCAAATTACTTTATGTTCGAGAATAGTCTCTATGTTTAGTATAAGGGCACTGTGATGGGCACTGTATTTGCCCCAAATCTTGCAAATATCTGTATGGGGTTGTGGGAGGACAACTTCATTTTTGATGCAATTCATAATACTGCAATTTTGTAGCCCATATTAAACTATGGAGGTGGTACATTGACGATTCATTATTAATCTGGTACGGGACTATGATACTTTGCAGAACTTTTTGGAATATATAAAGTCTATTTGTTCGCATCTCAGATTTATGCATCAAGCCAATGTGCTAGACATTCTCTTTTTAGACTTGTCGACTTTTAAGGAGGATGGAAAGTTAGAAACAAGACTGTACAGGAAATTATTGTCCTGTAACTCGCTTTTGTTAAAAATATTCCTAAAGAACAATTCATTAGAGTAAGAAGCATCTGGTCTACAGACAATGGTTTTCACCTAAGCAAGCAGGGGTATAACAAGGAGATTTCTGGAGAGGGGTTACTCAGCACCCCTTATTTTTCTGATGCATTATCTCATGGAAAAAGACAGATTATTGCTTGGGACCTGTCAGGACAGTTTGCCACACTTTTATATTGTCACTTTCATTTTTTGCTTATTTGAATCAAGAAGTGGCTTGCATGATTCCATTTGAAGGCTGTTAATTTTATATCCAGAGGGAGTGAAATACTACTGAAATTGCTTTTTCCTGTGTACTGCTGGCTGGTGTAGTGACCTAATATTTTCAGGGACATTTTTGCAACAAACATTTAGGATTGTACTAGTGACTGAGGATTGATTTAATTTTAATTCATGGGTTCAGTGGAGTGGTTTGTGTAAGTGGAGTGGTCTGTTAAATTGTTGTGCTGGTTGTCTTACTGAAAGGAAGGGCAGCACTCACCGGGGTGGTGGGTCAGAGGTATAGTTGATTGTTTTCTGAAGGTCATTCTTGATGCCCTACAGGGGGCATGCCTCAGACAGCTAGTGTTGGAACCCACTCAGGAGGGAGCGATCTTGGACCTGGTGCTCTCAATCAGGGATGGAGAAAGGATCACAGATTTAGAAGTAGGTAGCCATCTGGGAACAAGTGACCACCACACAGTGTGGTTCACAATAAACACAACCTTGGAGTCAAGCCATACAAAAGTGAGAGTACTGGACCTTAAAAGGACTGACTTTGACAAAATGAGGAAGTTCTTAAGAATGCACTAGCAAATGGGCAGGAAAGGGGGTGGAAGAACAATGGGGAAAAAATCAAAACTGCCATCATAGAGGCAACAAGCCTCTGTGTGAAGTGTACAAAGAAAACAAAATGAAGTAAAAAAAAAAAACACTATGGTTCTCAAAAGAGGTGGTGGGGAAGGTTAAGTAGAAAAAGCTAGCATTCAGGAAGTATAAGGAATCACAAAAGGAGCAGGACAGAGAAATGTATCAGTTAAAGCAGAAGGAAGTGGGGAAGACAGTCAGAATAGTGAAGGCCCAAACCAAGGAAAATATAGCCAACTCAGTTAAGAAGGGGGATAAAACCTTTTATAGGTACACCAGGGAGTGAAGGAAGACCAAGGGAGGGATAGTGAGGCTTAATAAAGGAGAGGAGAGGTGGGCAGAGGTTGACAGTGAAAAGGCAGAGATACTGAGTGAATACTTTTACTCAGTATTCACAAAAGAAGAGGGGGAGGTACCTAAACCAAACAATAGAAGCACTCTGGGCAGGGGGGTCAACACCAGTCCATTCACAGAGGAAAGGGTCCTGAAAGAATTAAAACTCAAGGTGGACAAAGCAATGGGGCCTGATAGGATTTTTTTTAACAGGAAAGACACACTAAGCTGAAAGCTTGTTTACAGGTGTGACCTGGGAGCACAAGGAAGTTAAGTGACTTGCTCAGGGTCATACAGTATGCAAGCGCCTATTGTGGGATTCAGACCCAAGTCTCCAGGTTTGCAGCTCAGAGCCTCAAACCATTGCACTATACTGCTTCCTAATTCACCCCAGAATTCTAAAAGAACTAAGGGGAGACCTAGTGACACCACTGACTACCCTTTTTAACAATTCATGGGAGGATGGTGAGGAATCTGAGTACTGGAGGAGGGTGGATGTGATTCCCCCTCACAAAAGTGGGAGCAGGGCAGAGGCAGGAAACTACAGACCTGTTAGTTTGACCTCAGTGGTAAGGAAAATGATGGAATCACTTCTGAAAGAAATAATTGTTGAGTACCTAGAGGTCAGCAGGGCACAGGACCCAAGGCAACATGGATTCACAGCGGGAAGGTCATGTCAGATGAATCTAATAGATTTATTTGACTGGGTGACCAAAGTAGTAGACCAGGGAGGGGCTGTGGATATGGCCTACCTAGACTTTAGAAAGGCATTTGACACAGTCCCACACAAACGATTAATAAACAAGTTAGCAAGCCTGGGAGTGGGTCCCAGTGTGGTAGCCTGGGTAACAAATTGGCTGGACAACAGGACACAGAGGGCAATAGTAAATGGAGTACACTCTGAAGAAAGGGTGATTACTAGTGGGGTATCGCAGGGTTCAATACTGGGACCGGTCCTCTTTAATGTCTTTATAGGAGACATTGTGGAGGGGCTGGAAGGAAAAGTATACCTCTTTGCAGATGACACAAAGATCTGCAACAGGGTTGATACACAAGGGGGAGGTGGATGGGATGAGAAGGGACTTGGCAAGGTTTGAGGAATGGTCAAAAATATGGCAGCTAAGATTCAATGCAAATAAATGCAAAGTAATGCACCTGGGAAACAAAAATCAAGGGGAAGATTACACAATGGGAGGGGGGGTACTAACAACAACAACAAGTTCTGGTCAGAGCTGATATGGCTGTGGAGAGCTTTTGGGATGCTTTTACCCATTATTTCTAATGAATTTGCGCAATGCAGATCTGCTGAGAGGCAGTTTCAATGTAATCTTTCTTTTACACATTTTTACAATGTATTTTCCTAGAATATGCCTCCTGATTGCTATATATTTAGCCTGGATATTTCACAGAAGAAATGGCATCTTATTTTTGGGTGGTGAAGCACTAGCAGTAGTATGTTGGAATGTGTCATACATAGGTACAAGATGTGTACGGGCAATAACGCCCAGCGGCCATACACCTCAGGCACTCGCATGTGGATCCATCATCCCTGTGCCATTGCACTACTCAGTGTGGGTGAAAGCTGATGCAGTACTCACTCACACAGGTCCCGGAACAGGCATGTTACAGCCGACCTCCCATTTGTTTGGGGAACCACAATTGCACTATCCATATCCTGGAGCATACACTACAAATGCCATTGCAGGATACAGTTCCCCATGGCACCAAGGATACCTCAGCAGTCCAGAGGGTGGCATGTTACACAGAGGAATGTGTAACAGTGTATGACAGCAGGAAGATACAGCATCGACAAGACATGCATTGGAGGTATGTCAATTCCCTCTTACGGTTTGCCAGGGACATAAACACAGCTGCATACAGTGGTGGGTCCACAGCTTGTGTAGTGACCCAATGCATGGCATAGCCACTTTGGTCATTCTGTAGTGAAGATCCTCAGCCCAGGTCCAGTGCAGTCAGTGACTGGCTGTGGCAGGGCATGGATGTCAGTGCCAGTCTCAGCAACAGCTAGTGTATGGCGGGAGCAGGGTTGTCTATGTGCCAAGGTAGTGGGTGGGAGTCCTCTATGCTATGGATATGGACCAGGGTTTCCTCTGGTGCAATTGGGTCCAGGGGGCCCTACACTATGGAGCTCTTTGGGGATGGAGTTGGATCAATTGGGGATTGGAAGGGGTACCTTTAGTCCACCTGGGCTAGCAGTTTGCTATGCACCTGGGTGCACTTCCACAGCCCACCTGTGGCTGGCTGGCTGGCTTAAGCCAGCTATTCATGGCCTAGCTGTGAGCTGTGCTGCTCTGGGCTGCGAGGGGTGAATTTCCCACTGAGTATGCCACAGCATGGCATAGGCATGGGAACATACCCTTGACCTGCAGGGCATACTATTTGTGTGCATGCTGGCCCATTCCCTTGTGGCAGGTACATCCCACATGTTGGAATATCATGCTATGGTGCACTGTTGGAGTTGCACAGCACATCTCACATTTCCACTGGGATGCACTGCTCATCTCCTTTGAATATGGGGCCCTGGACTAGGCCACCCTGAAGAAATATATTACCAAAATGGAAAAATAATGACCCCACTAAAAACAAGATATTGCATCTAATCTGGGACAGCCTGAGTAAATACAGTGCAGAAATGTGTAAATGAATATCCATATGACAATGAGATGTAGCTCTCCCCTGCGCTATCCAGGATACAAAATATAGGATAAGAAATATTTAAAGGAAATCTACTCTAAATTGAACTTCACTGTAGTCACTGACATAAACATTAGAATGCAATATTTATTTTGAATGTTGTGACCATGAGGATGGTGTGTATAGAGATAGTGTATATATGTGTGTATGTGTGTGTGTGTGTGTTGCTGTAGCTCAATATATTTTTCCCCAAAAAGATGGTAAAAAATGGCTTCTTATTGATACATATTTAGTCTAAGCACTTCACCGAAGATCTGGCATATGTCTGCGACTACTCATCAAACAGTGTCTGTAGAGGTTAAAAAAACAGTGTAAATCATTGATTTGCTAAGGGTGACATTTATGAGGTATGAATCTTTCTTGAAAGACAATACATTCTTAAGTTAAATTAGTAGCAAAAGCTGTTTAAATGCCTAGTATTTAATTGTGCAAATATCCAGTTTCATGGGCAACCAATATTTAACAAATATTTAATAAGCTGTTTCAGTTTTCTAATGTCATCTGATAAGCAGCTTGGAGTTATGCCTCCAACATTTTTAACAGAAAGAAGAGAATATTTTATTTCAGTTGGCTGGAAGGATACATTGAAAAGTTTAAAACATGTGTTCCACGAAACTCCATTTTCCAGCTACAGATAGCAAAAGGGCTGTAGGTTCCAGAGGTTAAAAAAACAGTGTAAATCATAGATTTCCTCAGGAAAGTGTGACATTTATGAGGTATGACTCTTTCTTAAAAGACAATACATTCCCAAGTTAAACTAGTATCAAGAAGCTGTTTAAATGCTTAGTATTTAAATGTGCAAATCTCCATTTTCATAGGCAGCAAATATTTAACAAGCTGTTTCATTTTCGTAATGGCATCTTTTAAGCAGCTTAGAGCTATGTCTCCAACATTCTTAACTAAAAAAAGGGAATATTTTATTTCATCTGGCATGGAAGGATACATTGAAATGTCCAAAACATGTGTTTCACAAAACTCAATTTTCAAGCTACAGATAGCAAAATGGCTGTAGGCTCTGCCTACAGTCATAAAAATGGAAAAGGACCTGGGATAGTCATATCAGATGACCTTAAGGTAGGCAAGCAATGTGAGAAGGCAGTAAGAAGGGCTGGGGGGATACTGGGAACCATAGAGAAAGGCATCACCAGTAGTCAACAGGCCATTGTTATCCCTCTGTACAGACAGTTGGTGAGATCCCATCTGGACTACTACATGCATTTCTGGAGACCCTATCTCTGCAAGGACATAGACAGGGTATAGGCAGTCCAGAGGAGGGCAGTTAAAATGGCGCAGGGTCAGCAATAGAAGCTGTATGAAAAGAGACTAAAGGAGCTTAATATGCATACCCTTCAGGAAAGGAGGGAAAGCGAGGACATGATAGAAACTTTCAAGTACCTCAAGGTAATCAACAAAGTCCAAGAGGGGAGTATGTTTCAAAAAAGATGTGCAAGAACAGGGTGGCACAATTTAAAGACAGGGGGGATGGCTCAGGGGCAACATGAGGAAATATTTTTTCATGGAGAGTGGTGGATGCATGGAACCACCTTCCTGAGAAGGTCATGAGGTCAAAAACAGTGGGGGAATTCAAGAATGCATGGGACAGACATAAGGCAATTATAGTGGGGGGGTAGGAGGAAGTAGGCTGTTGGTTAACTAGAATCTGTAGCTTATCCAATAGGTAGGGAAAATGGCAGACTGGGTGGGCCAAGCAGTCCTTATCTGCTGTCAAAGTCTATGTTTCTATGCAAGAAGCTGGGATAGAGACAGACTTATACTTGGCAGATAAAACAGTGTTAATGAGGATGTACCAGTGTTTGTGACCCCGTATAACCCTTTGGCACTAAAAACTGGACAAGCGACTAAGAAGCACTGGAATGTATTACAGTTAGACCTGAAACTGAAGGTTATATTCAAACAAACATCATGGCTCACTTATTATAGAGGAAGAAATCTTAAGGACATACTGGTACATGTAACTCTGCCCCCCCCACCCCCATTCAAAATCCAAGTAACCGGTTACCAAAACCTCTCACTGGGAATTTACATTGTGGGCACTGTGTCCATTGCTCATGTTGGATGGCAGGAGTCTACAGCTATTGGCAAAACACAGAAGCCCAGAAGTCACAGAGGAAAGTTTATTCCAGAAAATATAGAAACACAACATACCTGCTGGGAGTTTGGAAACCTCTGATCACCATGGTGTTGTCATGCACACTCAGTGGAAAACAATCTAACAGACATTCTTATACTATAGACAGCAGAGAATATTACTAGGTAATGGACTCTCCATAAAAGGCAGAATAGCAGAATACAGCAATCTTATTGGTGGGCATTTAGCACCTAGGACAGTTAGATGATTACTTGTTTTGTACATACACACTGATAAGAGTAAAGATGACGAAGGCTAGTTTTGGGTAACAACACAGTGATCATAAGAGGTGCTGACTGTTGCAACAAGGCAAAAAGCTGTAGGTGTCACACAAACACTACCAAATAATCATGCTGGATAACAGTTCCTAAGCACATAATAACAAGTGTAAAGGAAATATAAATTTTACCTTATTCTGCAATGGTAGGTGTTGTGGCATGCATGGTGGAATATGGGATGTCCAGGTCTATATATTCCCCTTCTTGTTGCTTGATAAGGAGGCAACACCAAAGAGATAGCACTGTGGACTAAAGTTTGGTAGATTGGGTGTCATAAAGAAAGTGTAGCTGTGCCCGATGTTGTTGGAGAGTGTGGCATTTGCAGCATGAGCGAAAAATAAGGAAAATAATCAAAAAGGCTTGAATAATAATAAAACTTTGAAATGTAAGTTCTAATCAGGTGTTAGATGATGCAGTACTTAAATCACCATCATGAAATAGTTCATTAAGAGAATTACCAGCTTAAGTAATTTTGGGCCCTATTCATGAATGGGGGGGTGTACGCACGAATTGCACATATCCTCTCTGCGCAGCTCCGCACCCACTGGAGATCCATGCAGGGACTGTATTCACAAACAGTGGTCCCTGCCCAGCTCCGTTACACAGCACTACCCCCCTCGATGCACAGGTTCACAGGGGTGGTCTGGTGTGGGGCTGTGGACCTGGCCGCATAGCCAATCGACTGCCTGGTCTGGGTCCTATAGTGGATCCCTTGCCAACCAGTGTGTATGCGCACACTAAACTGAGGTGTGGGAGACCTCCAGATAACAGTCCCCCACCCTCACAAATGTGCCTCAATGACAGGGGTGGCCACAGTGAGGGTTCTGATGACCCCTGCCATCCCCACCACAACCAGTGGCAACATCTGAGGGGGTGTAACATTTATGGCTGCCTTCAGAAGGCATAGCTTTTGTCCCCCCCATGCAAGGCACCCATGCCATTGTGAATGCCTCGAAGTGTGGACACACCCTCTGCACCTGTCCCCAGCCTGCCCCCATGCAGAGCTGCACATTTGGCCAGTATGCCATGATCATAGGGGGAGTGTCGTGGGTATGTGAATGGCATGTGGGGGGGTGCAGTGTGTGTATCCAGGTGTGAGTGGGCTATGCACTGGGGTTATGCGGCGCATATCCCATCCTCACCTTTTGTAAATAGTGCCTCATTATTACTTATAGAACAAGATGTGTATCCTTTCTGTCTAATAAGGATTTGAGATTCAGGGTGAGTTGATCAATATACACATTAAAAACTGGTAAATGCTATTTCATAGCATTGACAGTCAGAGTCACTATCAATGTAATTGAGTTCTGGGATGAGAACAGGAGTATTAACAGTATGGACAATGATAGTGAGCTCATGTGGCTCAAGACAGAAGTTGGGCATGTCAACACCTCTGGTGAGATGTCCATAGGAGAAATTCTTGTAGTTAGTCACAATGCTGTAGTGTCCTTCACTGTTGTAGGTAATTCAAACTTTGAGGAAGGGTGTCACTTCATGAGTTATACAGGGCAGGTAATGAAAGCATTTGTCACCTGGCTGGTGATGCGTTGCATGGCTTCTCTTGGCATGTGTTGTTCAGCAGACATAGGAGGAGGTGATGTGATATTGACAGAAACAGAAGTAGTTTCAAACAGGTCATCTTCAAAATCATATGACCGGTGTATAGAGTTCATGGAGTACCCACATACCGGTGTAGTTATATCAGAGACACCACATTGGCACAAATAGCGGTAGCCTTGTATAACACAGCACTCATATGAGGGGCTACTTAGGCATCCAGTTGAGGGTGAAAAACTAGCAGAGGATGAAGGTCTGTCCATTCACAGTAGATGCTGCCCTTCAGGTGGCCCATGGAGTGGATTTTAGCCAGCTTGTCAAAGACTGAAGAATCCTTGTTGAAAATTGGCAGGGACACGGTGAAGGAAATGTACAAGGTGTCCCTGATGGTACAATAGCATGTTGTGTAGCATGATCCATGATCAGGATGTGGTATGACATAACCCAAGTTTCTGGCTGTGGCTAAAGAAAAGGAAATGGTCTTGGCTATGCACTTGGTAGTACAGATCAAGGAGTTACAGTATGGGCAGTGCCATTTAGCCATACATTTATCTTAGATCAGATCAGGGATATGCCCTGATTCCAGATCCTGGAAGAGATTGGTGATAGTGTTTATGGCGTAACTACCATAAGCTGAACAAATCAGTTCCCTGCCTATGTGGTGCTCTTTATCTTTATTGTTATAGTCAATCAATTCATTAATTTTGTTTTGTCTCATTAAGTAAGTGTGCTATATTGTGCATGTTATACATCGTGAATCTTTCTTCCTGAGATAAACCAGTAATACCATGTAGCATGGGCTGTATTACAGTTTGAGCTTGTTTCTATTAAAGTATTTTACATGATGCTTAATTTTTGCCAAATCAGCTCTGTTACAGATTGACAGGCCTGATCCAAATAAGCCTGTAACCATACCTGCAATTCCTGTTATGCCTGTTACACCCAAATTCTGTTTAAGGTGTTTGGAGTGAAACACACCCGTATGTTCAATAGTATGTCATCCAGCTACAGGGTTGTGTGCATGTGCTTGGTATGCAGCAATGACGTCTGTTAACATGGTAGCATGACATTTGGAGACATTTGTACTGGAGAACTGGTCAAATTCAACCATGTTCCAATAAGTGATATTGAAAACAATAGGAACATGCATAAGTTGAACATTGTTGATAAGTATCCCAGGAATGGAAGTTGCTGCCAGGCTACTAGGTGGACCTGGTTTCATTGCTGGGCATTGTAAGGGTTCATCAGGGGAGGCTGTTACGACTGTGATGAAAAAAGCAGCAGTTGCAACTGATTGGGTCAAACATTCATAGCACATGGTGGTGTCAAAATATTTAGCACAAAAGTCTGGCCCCAATGCTGTCGTAATGTTGTAGGGTCCTGTATGATGTTGATTAATGTGGCGTATACACAAAGTTCTACTGGGGAAAATGCAGACATTAGGCCAACTTTGAAAGGTTCCTTTGGCAAGGCAGGCCACTTTGAGGCCCTGATTGGTAGAATTACCAGTTCTCTATTTGATTGCACAGTGGCGTTATCTGGAGAAACCACCATGGCATTAAGATAGGTATCTTTTCCTTCAGTCACAGTTACATGAGAGAATGGAAGCTGGATGGATACTCTCCTATTTGGAGATGTGGTGAATTGGGTCTCAGAAGATACAGGATTCAGGTGAGGAAGGAGTATCTGGAGATTCTTCAGGGCTGGTTCCGGAACTCTTACTGAGGCACATAGTAAAAGGCAGGTTGCGAGCAGCAACATTCTGACAAACAAGGCAAAGATAGGTAAAAATACAGATCCCATCCCCATCCAGAGAAGGAGGATTAAACACCTTTGGATAGTTTCAGTTGATATGCATGGTACCACTTTTGCTTGGGATTCTTACGGCTTGTCATCTGTACTTGGTAGATAACAGAGCTCAGTTTGTTTACAATGTAAAAAGGACCAGCCCTCCAGTTTGACAGTGTATGGGCTGGTGTGCCATACTGTAGTACCATGACTTGATCACCTACTTGCCAATCAACTTCTCTGACATCCCTCTCAAAGTACATTTTGGACCTTTTCTGGGCCTTGCCCATGTTTTGAGCAGCAAAGCTGTAAGTTTGGATCAAATCATTTTTCAACTGTTTGACATAAGTGTCAGCTGACATTCTGTCCATTGTTGGGGTGTTGAGAGCTAACCACAAGTGTTACTGCAGTCTCATCTGCTGGCTTGTCATCACCTTAAAGGTTGTACACTGGGTTGCTGCAGCAGGGGTAGCTCTGATTGCCAATGGGAGTAAGGGCAACAGAGTGTCACAATTTTTGGCATTTTCATTTGCAAATTTAGATAGCATCAACTTAACTTGCCTGTTGTCTCTCTCTCTCTGCTTGTCCAGAAGACTGGGGATGGTAGGCTATGTGAAACTTCTGTTTGACCCCTAGCAATTCCAGGCATTCCTGCATAAGTTGTCCAGTGAAGCTTACTCCCTTATCAGAGTCTACCTTAAGACGTAGGCCACAGCTAGAAAATGCCTGTTCTACCAGGATCTTAGCAGTAGCCTTTGCAGTGTTGGCTCTGCAAGCAAAAGCTTCTACCCATTTAGAGAAGAGTTCTGTGATCACAAGTGCATACTTGTTACTCCTACTGATAATGGGCAAGGGCCCAATGAAATCAATTTGTATGGTGTTCCAAGGACCGGATTGCCTTTGTGGAAGTAACCTGGCATATTTTTGCCAGGAATGGGGTTATTCTTGGTGCAAGTGATACAGTTGTCCTCATAATGTTGGATGTCTGCTGACTGACTAGGCCACCAGCCCATGGTTTTTAGTCTTTGTAGAGTTTTGTCTACTCCTTCTCCTTTTGACTACACCTTTTGTTCACTTGTGGGTGTATCGTGTACCTGGTAGATGAACTCTGATTGGAATTCCTTGGGGACCACCCACGGTTTTGCATCCCCAGAGCTGTACACAACCAACTTCTGGTCTGCAGTAAGCAAGAGATTTTTAGAGAGTCTCTTGAAAGGGTTGTCCCCAGACATCCCCTTCTCTGTTTCTTTGGAGAGGTACTCATATACCTCTTTTACTTCAGGATCTGCCATTTGTGCTGCAGCCAGATCCAGTGGGACTTCTTGGATCCTCTACTGTGCAGCCACCATGTGGACCCCAGTTTTGGTTTGGGTCTTGGTATGGAATGGCATTACCCTTACCTCTCCTCCTCGAGTGCCTGCCTTGGTGAAGGTATCTGCATGGTTATTATACTCCTAGAAATGGGCAGACCTTGTGTGAGGTTTTACAATCTGAATGTAAAGCCTGAAAGGAAATTTTTCAGCTAAGCTGTCAATATACCAAAATAGGTCTCTGTGTTTGACAGGGGTTCCATCTGAGGAAGCATAGTCATGGTTCCTTCAAAAGGGAAGAAACTCTGTAAGAGAGTTACACACCCATGCTGAGTCAGAGAAAATGATGGTGTCCTCCTGCTCTTTGCCGAGGATGATTTCCAGAGCACAGGCAATGGCTGGCAGTTCTGCATACTGTGAGGATCAAGTTGTACACTGTTTGGATACCTCAGTGGTGTCACCATCTGGACAGAGGACCAGAACCCCAAACTCTGGCACTTGTTTTCCCTCTTGGCAGAAAGAGGAACCATCAGTAAAGATGTGGCATATGGCTTGATCTGCCAAAGCAGTGTCAGTGGCAGGAAGAAAAGGGCTTAGTTCTGGCAAAGTGGGTGGTTCTAGACCACACTCGTGTGGGTCTTCTTGGTAAAGTAGTCCATGTGCTAGGGTGGCTGGCATCTTTGTGGGGTGTATAGTGATGTCTTTGTCTTGTAGGAGGAGTGGCCAGTGGGTAAGTCTGGTATTGGAGACATTATTATCCTTGACTCGATCTGATAACAGAAAAGTGGTGGGGGCATGGTTGGTGTGCAGCACCACAGGACAAAGGCCTATGATGTAAGTGAAGTGTTTAACAGCCCAGACTGTAGAAAGGAGGAGCCTTTTACAGAGGGAGTACTTTTGTTCCAGCACGTGGCTCCTGTATGTAACCCATGGCTCCTGCATGTAACCCCTACCCTATATCTTGTGTTCATGGATATCCTGTAACTCTCCCGGGTCATTCCTGAAAATAGGCACTTTGCTGTCTAGTGTGCTTACCTAGTTAACAAAAGTAAATAAATAAATAGTATTTGGGAAGCCTAGGCAATAGGCCTAAGGACCCCATGTACAATTTGTGCCTTCACTGCAGACACTGCAGTGTCTGAAGTAGCAGTTTCCAAATGAAATGGCAACTAGTGTTAGTCTTGACCAAAGCTGAAGCTGAGGCCAATGCCTATTTTAAGGAAGTAACAGCAGCTGTGTGTTCTGGTCCCCAAGATCAAGAAACATTCTTTTTTAGTAACTCATACAGGGGCACGGCCTTCTGCACAAAATCGCAGATGAAGTCTCGGGACTAGCTGCCAATGCCCAGAAAATGTCTAAGAGTGGAGACACTAGTAGGTAGGGACAAATACTAAATACCTTGGACCTTATCAAATGCAGGACTCCTGCACTCTACAGTAATTTGCAGGCCTAAGAAAGAAACTTAAGAGAGGCAAAGCTTTGCCTTTACTGTCATTGCACTTAAGGCCTGCTTGTTGCAGAAGTGCAAGGACCTCCTCTAGGAATTGTGGGCATTTTCCCAAGTCTGCCATGGCCAAAAGAAGATCATCCGCATACTGCAAAAGGCAGTCCGGGGAAGAAAAGCCCTGTAGGATGTCTTCATGTGAATGTGAAAAAGGGAGGGGCTATTATGAAACCCCTGTGGAAGGCAGGTCTACATGCACTGATGCCCCTCAAAGGTGAATACAAACTAATATTGGCTCTCAGGGGCCAATGGTAGTGACCAAAAACCATTGGAAATGTTCAAAGCACTGAACCATTTGGGTTCAGGTTTCAAGAACACAGATGCCATGGTAGATGCACAACTTGGGGTGGCTTAATTAAGCTTTCTGCAGTCAATGGTCAATCTCCAACTATTGTTGGGCTTTTTCACAGGCCAAATGAGGGAATTGACTGTGGAGATACAAGGCCTAATGACCCCTTGTTTCAGAAGGGATTCAATTGTGGTCTTTAGAGAAGTAATTGCCTCTGCTGGAAAGGGGTATTGCCTTTGGTGTGATGGTTCTGCACCAGTTATCTGTATGAGGATGTGCATTCTGTTGTAGCCATTCTTGTCTTTGGTAAAGGCTCTTTGGTGTTTTTCCAAAATAGGCCTCTATTGATCAAAAAGAGGGTGTTGCTTGAACATGAAGATGATGTCATATTCTGTGTCATTCATCTTCACTGCCGCTACAACATGTGAGTCAGAAAGGAGTAGCAGATGATTAAGGCCTGGTGCCAGGATTAATAGCAAGTTGGCTAAATCCAACACACACCCATATTGAGAGAGAAAATCCACACCCAGGATGCTCTGATGGTGAGAGAGAATCTTGAGGTCAAAACAGTGCTGCACTTCTAAGGCACTGATGCTGACTGGCATTGGTCTGGACTGGTAGGTTGTAATCACGGTCCCCTGAAGGTCTGGGTGGAGGTTACCTTCCCTGTAAACCAGCAAGAATGTTTAGGATCATCGTGATGTAACGCTGAAATAGTGGCATCTGTATCCAGAAGTAGTTCAAGCTGCTGCCCCAAATCAGTGCTTCTTTTTATTTTTTTATTTAAAGAGGAACTTTCATGATGGTCCAAAAAGTTACAGCTTGTAGTCATTATATGCAGTACTAGACCTGAAAGGGTGTGTGCATTTATTATTTTTTTGGCCAAGGTTTACTCTGCCTTCCATAATTTGGATTTGTTTTTGAGTCCTACTACACTTGCCTTTGCTGTTCAGCTGCTGGGTAGCTGGCTCCTGATGACATCACTATAGGGTAGAGGAGTGACTCACACTGTGCAGTACCATGCAGTTGCAACAATGCTGCAAGGGAAACCTAGCAGTACCCGGTGTATATACTGTGTTCCCCCTTTCCCAAGACACCCTGTTAGCGATGCATTATGCCGAAATCCAGATGTCTTATCAGTATGTTTTTGGGGATTTTTTTGTTTGTTTTTTTGTGAAATTGACTCTGCCCTACAGTGAAGTCAGCAGTACAACCCTGGGCCACAGCAACATCAGGCTTGCTATAGAAGCTCTGGTACACTATACAGTTTTAAGCAGCTCAGAATCCAAAAACTAACTGCAGTGGACAGTAATGAAATACAATTCCAGAATCAATGCAAGAAGGGGTAATTTATGCATGAAAGTCAAAAGGACTGGTGAAGGTCCTCTTTAAAATACTTTATTTCTTATTACAAAAAAACAAAATACAATGGATAACGCAAAAATGACAAAGACCAAATATTGAACAGGATACAGACACAAGTAAAAACAAGTCATACAAACTACAAAACATCTGCCCATCCCCTCCCCAACTCAAAAGCTCAGCAACTCCAGTTATAAGAGGAAGGAATCCCTGGAACATAAGATGTAGACAGCTAAACTAAGATCACACACTGAGATAATAAAGTTTAGGTTTATGCTCTTGCTGTAGGTAGGGACAATAACATATACAGAGGCTCCCATCTATCCCAAAACTGCTATGGGCACTGACAAAGTGATGCAATCTGCTTCTCTAACAATAAGAGGCACTTAGTATCTCTTGGTGCAGTTCTCTATAAGAGGGAATGATATCATCTGTCCAGTGGCATAAAACAATTAACTTGACAATAATCACAATTAAATCAATGTGGGCTTTGTGGGTAAAAATTAAGTCAGTGGGATACATACCCACAAGTCATATGTCATGTCTGAAGAGATCTTCTAAGCCCAGCAGGGGGTCTAAAGATGTCCATATAGCTGACCAAAAGGGAGCCATCCTGGCGCAGTTCCAAAGGATATTCTTGAGGTGACTTTAGGCCACACCACAATGACAGCATAAAGGGGATGAGGGTCCACCCATTTTATTAAGTTTAACTGGGGTGTAGTAAAGATTATGGAGAACTTTGAATTAGAGCAACCATAACCTGCCCTGTTTGATGTAGCGATATAAGTCCTTCCAGACTGCATTCCATATAGGAAGGTTATTCTGGAGAGTAAGGGCTGTGTCCAATAATAACATATTCTGGATGGGGTGTTGGTATCACAAAACTGAAGTAGATGGTGGTGGCTCTGCCTTCATGCATGAACCTAGTCATTGACGGGATTGCTCTACTCCTCCCCCTCATGTGTGCTGCTATTGCACACTATGGTGTTCGCTCAGCAATATGTGGAATGATGTGCCACAATTAGAAGTTTTGGAAAAGGAGAGTAAAGCCAGAAAAACATTTTTTAAATATGGCTTCATCATGCCTCCAAAGAAGAAATTGCATTTAACTACATCTCCAACTATAAAATTGTGTTAGTCTTCAAATCTGTCAAGAACTAGAGCCGCTACCCTGAAAGTGAAAAGTACCAACGGTCGGACAGACATGCATGGAGACAAGTTGGTCAAGACACCAGAGAACAAAGGAAATTCAGTGCCAGAATGATCGGAGTCTGGGAATCTGCAGTGAGAGGAAGCTTCTATATGTAAGTGAGCCCCGAACAGCTGTAAGAGTACGGACACCAGCAAAGATGAAACGGCTTCTCCAGCAGAGAAGTTGGTAGAGGTAAACCCTTCTCATTCTCAGACAATGGACTTGAATGGCCTAGTACAGGCAGGTAAGGTAAATTAACATATTGTGTCTGATATGAACCGCTCTATAATTTCTACAGAATATTCTCCTGATCTATCTGTTGTACCTTTAAATCTGAAGGTCCCATTGGGAGATAATGTAAATAATCAGTTACAAGAAACAAATTCCACATTATCTAAGCCCATATATAAAATCTTTGAAGGACCTGTTAATAAGTCTTCCGGCCAAGATGTTATTCAGGAGATTAACAACTCAGAACCATTGATCAAAATTCCTGAACAGGCCCTAATTAACATAAAGATTGATATGAACAAGAAGCCTCATTCAAGGATACAGGAGAAATGCACTAGCGTATTGGAACCTAAAAATCCTAATGAACATGTTTCCTCTCAAAAAATATTTAAAAAATGGGCCAAAGAAAAAAATTTGATTGTGCAAATATTTAATAACGATTCAGAATCAGACTATCATGAAGCTCAGAGGGAAGTGAAGAGGACTTAAATCAGCTACCATTGGTTAATCAAATACTGTCTCAGCTGGCCACTTTAAAAGAAGGGATGAATAAAATGGGAAATCTGGAAAATAAAATTGATAACTTACAATACACTGTTAACTCCCTAGGGGCAGATAATTTACAAACCAAGCACAACATGCAAACTTTGCAAAAAAGAGTATATGATTTAGAACATGACAGAGTGCCCATCCAGAAACAAGTAAATGAATTGGAGCAAATAAATAAGGACCTTAAGGAAACAATGTTAGACTTTGAGGTGAGATCCAGGAGGAAGGATGTAAGAGGGCTGGGGATACCAGAAGAATGGAACAAACAAAAAGGTTTAAAGGAGTCACTAAACATGGTGTTTTCTCAGTATTTGGATATTACCCCTGCTAAGCTGGAACTAGACATTGATGGGGCCCACAGGATTTGGAAACCCCCTGACTCTTTTCAGAAGAATGTTGCCCCAAGACCAGTTATGGTAAAATTCCTGAAATCTGAGGACAAAGAAGCTTTAATGGGCAAAGTATACCAAAAAAAAAAAGAATTGAGGTTATGGGTGCACACATTAACATTTACAATGATTATCCAGCTGAAATAATACAAGAAAGAAATATGATCTTATAAAAATGAAACTATGGTCTAAGGGGGTTAAAGCCCCTGTTATATATCCAGCCAAACTAAAAGTTATTTATCAAAGGGTTTGCTTGGTTTACTCCTCATTGGAGGATGCAGAAAGAGACGTGAGACAAAAAAGTACAAGTTTGCATGACTGAGTATAAGGATAAAGTGATAAACTAGGGAAAACAAACCTTTTGTTTTTTCCTACAGTGGTCTGTTTTCTTTTTTCCCTTTTTTTTTGTTTTGCTCTCCTTTGATTAGAAAATGTACTTGGTGCCTCCAGAGTGGAACTGGGGGGGGGGCTCAGTTTCTATAAGAGCTGTATAAAATGTTTCTCAATGAGACCCAAGTGGGTCTCTGGTCAAGGGTGATTTGTATCTATTTAAATATTAGAGTAGGGGTTATTTTGTATAGTCTTTTTGCAGAGATGTGTCTTCCTTTTGACAGAGAAATTAAAGGAGAGGGGAAATTGTTTAACCCAGAAAGGCAGACTAAGCCAAAACTTGTTTCCAGCTAGGAGCTGGAAGCACAAGGAAGTTAAGTCACTTGCTCAGAGTCAGACAGTATGCAAGTGGTGGCTGTGGGATTCAAACCCAGTTCTCTAGGTTTACAGCTCAGAGCCTTAAACCACTACACCATACTGCCTCCTAAGTTAACATGTAGAAGGAAAGCTTTTTGATAACAAATTGTATTATGTCATTATATGGACTAACATTTATTTCACATAATGTTAATGGGATTCACTCACCCATAAAAAGGTCTAGACTTCTCTCTGTGGGGGAAAACATGCCTTTTGTATTGCTGTGCAGGAGACCCACCTAGACACCCAAGAAAAAAAGAAAGGGTTGTGCACCTGTTTCATTCAGAAGAGACCAAAGTGCAGGTGTAGCATTACTTTTAGGAAAAATGTGCCTATAGAAGTATTACAAAGCTATAAAGATCAGCAGGATGGAATCATATTAGTAAAAATAAAAGTAAGAGGGACTATTGTAACAATTGGCTCTGTCTATGCCCTTTTCAATAATTATTCAGAATTTCTGGCCGCTCTTACACAAGCGCTGACTGAGAGCACGGCACAAAACACTATACTCACGGGTGACTATAATGCTCTATTAGATCCTGATACAAACACAACTCTAAAGGTTACATCAAGAAATAAATATATATATGGATTACTTAATAATTTTATTCAAACACATGATTTAATAGATAGCTGGAGATTATTACATTTTCATTCTCAAGTGTTCACCTATCAAGACAAAAAAATACAGGTTTTTCCAGAATTGACTATTTTTTTGTCAAAATCAGTTTTACCTTTGTTAAACAAATCTGGAATAGATTCAATTGTCTTGTCTGATCATGCGCCAATATATACTGAATTGGTATTTTGAGATCAAAGCAGACTTTATTCAAATCAATGGAGGTTGGATAATATGTTATTAATGGATCAAGACTTCTATCAAAAAATAAAAGAGGCTATTAAAGAATTTTGGCACTTCAATTATGATGGGTCCCAGGCAGTAGTTAAATTATGGAATGCTTTTAAAATGGTTTTAAGAGGAACTATTATCGCTTATAAAGCCTTCTTAATGGAACCGAATAAAGAGAAAGTAATAAAATTAGATAAATGATTAAAGGATCTGGATTTATTAGTCACTGAGAACTATAATAAATATGCCAAGCAATGGTACTGACTTAAGTTGGCAAAGAATGAAATTAACAATAAAGAAGTAGCTGCTATTTGATTAAAGTAAAGAGGGCCAAATACATAGAAGGAGGTAAGATGGGTAAAATGCTTGCTTATTTATTAAAAAACAAAAGGAATGAAATATGATAACAGGATTACAGGGTGAGTGCAGCAAAACCTTAGTAAAAAATGTTGAGACAGAGGAACTGATACGGAAGGCATACAAACAAATTTATCAAACTGGCCCTAAGATAAATTTACAGGAGATAAAGGATTATTTGAGAAAGGTGACTATGCCATTTTTAGAGTGCAAAGATGACAATTTTTCTGCACTAGACATTAAGGGAGTGACTAAAATGCCAAAAAATAAGTGTCCCGGATTAGACGGATTCACAATGGAATTTTATAATACCGCTAGTAAAGAGTTATTACCCTGGATTACCCTGCTATTTGCCCAAATTATGGATGAAGGCTGTCATTTACCTCCATCCATGGAAGAAGCAAAGGTAATATTACTTCTTAAACAGGGCAGAGATCCCCAGTTAGTAGAAAATTATAGACCTATAGTGCTACTGAACTGCAACTATAAAATATTCACTAAATTATTAGTTAACAGAATTAAGTCCAGTTTAAGCGAGGTAATCCATCCAGATCAATTTGGATTTATACGTGGATGTACAATTTCTGAAGCAAATAGGAGGGTACAAACAATAATTAATTTTGCACAAAAAAATTAAGTTATTTCCCATGCTCTAGCAATTGATGTTTCTAAAGCTTTCGACCTTTTGGATCAAAATTTCATGCTAGAAGCCTTACAATATTGGGGGTTACCTGATAAACTGATTCGAGTAATTTCCTTGTTATATAACAATGCAACAGTTCAATTTATGGTTAATTCATTTTTAATTCATTTTTAGGCCAACCCTTTAAGATGGCAAATGGTATAAGGCAAGGATGCCCTATGTCGCCAGTTCTTTTTATACTGGCTTTAGAACCTTTTCTTAAACATGTAACAGATAATGTCAAGACTGAGGGGATCATAATTAAAGGAGCTGAAAATAAAATTAGCATTTTTGCTGATGATATTATGGTACTTATATAAGATATCAATAAAGGACTACCCTTTATTCTGGATGAGATAATAACCTATGGTAATCTTTCAGGGTGCAGGCTAAATAAAACAATATCAATTATTTTGGAAATTTATTTTCCTAGTTATGTATTGAATGATGAGATGAAACAAGATTTCTTCATTAGTAAACAATGTCGATATTTGGGCATTACATTAACTAATGTCCAATTAGATACTATAAATATAAATTACAAGAAAGCCTGAGAAAAAATGAATACCTTACTTCAGGGGTGTCATGCAGTCAGAAATTCTGGAGGGGCACAAAATCTCAACCTCTCTATGGAGGTCCGGGACATGCCCTCCTCCCGGAAAACTTTTCAAAAAGTGAAGTCAAATGGTGCATTTTGGTGACTTTTAGCAGTCCAGAAAGCTGTTCCCCAATGAGCTAAATGCCATAATACTGATATAGGTTAGAGAAATGATAAATTGTTTCTGTACTTTGTTCATTCTACTTACAGTGTTACCTTTCAGTAAAGTGGCACATTAGGAGGGTAGAGATCCAGATATCATCAGGGACTGATTGCAGAGAAAAACTGGTACAATACCTGATTGGCAGAGTGGATGAAGGGATCTGAAAAACTAATGGCAGAGCAGAGGTCACTCCGGCAGGCCCCACCTCCACACGCATGCCGATGAGACCACTGCCTCAGCCATTACTTTCAGATCTGCACTTCGGTACCCCCCTCCAAGTGAACTGAACAATAAAGTGAAAACCGCATGGATGGCATGCCTTTCTGTCGATGAACGTGCTGCACAGGCAAGGGTAAGTGTTTACCACAGAATATTGAATGCATAGATTACATATAGTTAAACACAAAGCCTTTTGTGGTGAGGGAGCGAGGGACAGTACTATTTTCACTGCATCTAGAGGCAACAGGCTGATAGTTACACAATCAATGTATTAGATATTCTGTGGTGAACCCTTGCCATTGCCTTTGCGGCACTGTCATCAGCATGCAGGCTTGCCTTCCACGTGTTTTCCACTTTTTTACAAAATGAAAAACACATGGAAGACATGCCTTAAAAACCCAGAATCAATTTGCCCCAGTAACAGCATTGTGGAAGTAGCCAGCCCAGCACCAGGCCCAGCTACAGTCTACACTTTCTGAGTTGGCTCACCTCCCACAAGAAAGAATGCTGTTGTTGAACTTGTGTCCACTGATTTCTCTGTTATGTTTTCCTTCTTAGGAGAATGGCTTAAGCATTCACCCCACAGGGGCAGAGTCCAAAAGTCTGTTTTTACAACAGGTGAAAATTTATCCTGTCCATAAGATAATTTAACTGAGAACACAACACAGTCTTAAATTGTGCAGGGGTGAACTACACACCTTAATCCTTAGGCTGCCGACATAATTAGAACAGATAGGGATTTGGGACTGATATATAAGTCCATGGCCCTGCAAGGGTTAAGTTAGAGGCAATACTTTACATTTTAAGCAGTTTGACAGTCCTCAGCAATGGTAAAATTCCTCTGGGACACCTACGGTACATTGTTGTCATTTTAGACATTCCCCAAAGCTTCCCACACAGACAGAACATCCCCCCTCACAGATACTTCTAGACTGCACTTGCAAAATAACTATTGGGTCCAGCCCTTGCCTTAGCCGACAGATGCTCCTAGACTGAGGCTACAAGCCTCTTCTGATGTCACCCACCCCATAGAAGTCTGAAGCTGGGGGCTATTACCTGAGCACAATGGCATTGGAGGCTAAGGGTCAATACACAATTACCTCCCAGTGGATGTTACCTGGGGGCTATGCATAGTAGAAATGTGGGATGCCTCCCTAAATCCCCAGGGTGGGGGGAAGCTTAGATTAAAACAATCTGTCAAACACCTATACTTTTCCCTCTCTTAGTTAAGTACTTTACTTTTTCTGCCACTGAAAGTTGTTCTTTTCCTTTTAAAAAAAATCCTCAGTTGAAAGAAGGCAAATCCAAAAATCCAAATGAACTTTTCCCAGGCATAAAAACCTCTAAGCGCTGGTGAGCTCTTCATACACAACAGTTTAGGGTGAAACATTCTCTTTTTCTTTCATCATAGGTCGAAGTGGTGCTACGAATTATGGCATTATTTATAATTGGGATTAAAAAAGGATCGGGATCCTGTAGAATTAAAACAAGCTTTCCATGTTTCTTAGCTCATTTTCAGACTGGTGTATTACTGAGATTGCTAACCACAGATGGAACTGCCTATAGACCAATCAACTTGCCGGATTTCTTCTGTCTTTTCAGACAGGCCAGTCATTAAGTTCAATATAACAGCAACAGATTACATCAATCACATAATTTTTATGAGAAGGAAATCGGAAAGTAGACTATACAGAATACACTCTGTGTGCCACAAGTAATATAAGTAAAATAAATTAAATAACTAGTAATAATGTCAGTCACAATAGTACTCCCTTAGTACTTACTGTATTAATGAGGCTTTGTAACTTTAATTTTGTTCTTTCTGTTTGCCTGTTTGGGCACCTGACTGGTCACCTAAAAAGCTGCAACACAGGGTATCACATCATGAAACACTGTCTGAGAGAGTTCACAGACTTCCGATTCCCCAAACTCTAGAGCCCCGAGTCACACTAGTCCCCCGGGTCCCAAGTCCGACTCCCCTCCTGACCTCTGATTTTTGAGCTCTGAGTCCTGTCACTAAGTTTGTATCCTGGAGTCCCCAGTCTGCTGTGGCCTTGGCCCCCCTGCCAGACCCCTGCCCTGTGTTCCACGAGTCCTCCAAGTCTCGACCCCTGCCAAGAACTGAGTCCCAACTGAGACCCAATTTAAGAGCCCCTCCCTGCCTCAGAGTCCTTAATCTTGAAGATCAAAATGCCCACATAGGCTCCTCCTTGCAGAATGGGCCAGTGCCCATCAGGGTCTCTCATTCTGCTGGTGTAGAACTGCTGTGCCCCACTGCATGTCACTACTTCTTGTAATCAGCCGCTGCTGCAACATTGTTTTTCTCCAGACCCCAGACCGACTCCCAGCCCTGAAGCTCACACACACTCACATTGCGACTCACAGGTAATTGACAGCCGATTTTCCTTTACTGGGTGTCTGCTCAGTTCACCTCATCAGCTGCTGGACACTGCTTCCTAGCCTTCCTTCCCCTGCTGCTGCCAGCTGCTTGGCAGTACTGACCTTTTCTTTTTCTTAATCCAGGAAGCAGGAACTAACTTGTCTTCTGGTCTGGGACAACATGCTCTCTGTCTCATCTGAAGGGAATCAACAAAGTCCAAGAGGGCATCATCTTTCAGAAAAAGAGATGTACAAGAACAAGGGGGCACAATTTGAAGATAGAGTGGGGATGGCTCAGAGGTAATGTGAGGAAGTATTTTTTCACAGAGAGAGTTGTGGATGCATGGAACTGCCTCCCTGAGGAGGTCGTGGAGTCAAGAACAGTGGGGTAATTCAAGAATGTATGGGACAGACATAAGGCAGTCCTAGTGGGGGGTAGTAGGAAGTAAGCTGTTGGTTAACTAGGATCTGCAGCTTATCTGTTAGGTAGGAAAATGGGCAGACTTGGTGGGCCAAGCGGTCCTTATCTGCCATCACATTCTATGTTTCTATGTTTCTATCTGACTCTCCAAAGGAATTGACCGATGACCGGAATGGCACCTAAATGAACGACGAATGAACCAGTTTGCCACATGAGCTATTTCTTCATGCCTCTGCTGTGATTGGCTGGCTGGAGACAGTGGCTCTAGGAAAGCAAAAAGGAGACGTCATGACTGGGGCTAATTGTTGTCACTCAGCATGGTTGGTTGGATGACTACCAATCAACTGTTGTCTGTCTCTCTGTTGTTTTTTACGTTACTTACAGATGCTCAGCCCTGAAGCCAGTCACCAGTGGGAGCAAGTAAATTTTTTTTTAAACCACCGGTGGCTCTACATGGTGCCCAGTCTAGTCCCACACCACACACACCAATTGAATTCAGACCCCCCCAACCAAAAATACTGAAAAACAGCATTTTTTTTGGCCCTCCAGAGAATAAAATAAAGTACTGAACCAATTTGTTTTTTAATAGATTGCACAACAATATTGGGGGGGCACATGCCCTCTCAGGCCCTATTGGCATGAAGCCATTGCCTTACTGGATGGATGGGAGATAAGGTCGCTGTCTCTGTGGGGTAGAGTCAAGACAATAAAGATGATTCTTCCCCACTTTATTTATATCATACAGAATATGATAGGTTTTCCCTCTGAACAGTGGTTCAATAAAATCAGCAGAAGATTTGTAAAGCTTTTTTTGGAGGAGGGAGAAGCCAAGAATTACTTGGAGATGTATGATTTTTCGCAGAAAACAAGTGGGATATACAGTAGCTGCCCAGACCCAATACCTTATGCTGCTGCTTATCAAATAAAAATGTTGTGGGACAGGGGCCTTCCTACCTGATGAAAACTCTTTTAATGAACCTACCTTTTGGGAAATGGAAGGTACAGTAGCCTATGACAATATTGTAAAGGATTATCTACAAAGTCGAAAATCCCAGTAATCTTTCAAAGTATAAAAAAAGCCTTATTGGCAACAATAACTAAAATGAAAGAGAGTAATTTATTTCTCTGGAGATATTTAAATATATGGGGTAATTCTGATATTATGTAAATAAAACCATTAAAGAGAATTAAAAAGGGGAATCATTTAAACAGATTAACTTGGTACAACTAATTGAAGGAGAAAACTTTATTACCTTTGAAGCTTTTAACCTTCTTTTCCCTAAAATGAAAAATATAAATCTGTTTTATTATCATTCTTTGTGTAACTTTTATAAAAATTATATGCTCCAGGGAAATAAGCAAACTATAAGAGCTAGCACAACAGAGTATGAAAAAATTATTTAAAAAAAGTTGCATGAAATGAACACAACAAATTTATCTGTTATTGGTAACAAGTCAGGCTAATTTATGGACCAAGATTAATAACAAATGGGAACTGGAAAGTAAAATATCTTATTTTATGCAGCAGTGGAAACATTTATGTATCAAAATAAACAAGAATTATGTGTATGCTAAAGACAGAGTGATCCAAAAGAAAATTATAGATAGGGCTTATCTGACTTCACAGATTCTGGGAAATATCAAAACTAATAGGAAAAGGGAATATTGGCATGTTTGTGGAAAACTAGGTGATTTGCATCATTGTTTATGGGAATGTGAAAATATTTATTAGTGGTGGATAAAGACAAATGCACTGCTTCAGTGTTGGTTTAATATAACACTTCCTATGTCTTTTAGCAACTTGATTTTGAATGATGTATGTAATGCGGATGTATCCATCACTCAAAAAAAGATCTGCTGTTTAGCAACTATGCAAGCCAAAAGTTTCGAGCACAGATGAACCTCAAAAGAAGGACGCCACCATATAAAAAATTATTTTACATAATTATATTGATATAAAAGCACCAAAGGTCCCACCTGATGCATTTCAGACAAATGTGTCCTTTATCAAAGGCTGGGGACCACACCATATCAACTCTTGAAATACATTCTAAAAACACTATGTGACACAATTAGATTACAATGCTTATCAATCACCTTCATTTTTGTGTTAAAAAACATGTTTGTCATCCTTCAATTTCATTTCCTGAACCAGCACTGTTTAATTTTAACACTCCAGTTAACCGCTATAAAACCAAATTAAATTCAACCATGAAGAACAATAATATAAATTAAGAAACTGAAAGAAAAAAAGGGAAAAACAACATCTTAAATAAATCTAAAAAAAAAAATTGTTACTATTCATTATTTAAAAAACTACTGTTGTCAGAACATTGTTTAACTGTATTAGTTTCATGACAAACATAATCAATGGACCGTACTCCAATATTCATGAAGGATACATTTTCCATTCATGAAGAAAACCATTTCTAATTTCATTTAATACACTATGGCCCAGATATTCAAAGGGGTTGCACCCCAGCACAATATCCAAATGGGCAAGTTGCGCTGTGCAAATCCCAATGCACCGAGGTGCACTGGTAATGTATGTGGTGCAAATGCAGGGGGTGTGCCCATGCTCACATTCAGCCCGGGATGTGTAGCGCATATGCTGGCACAACCCTGACGTGTGCCACATATGGAGCGCAATGTTGCACCTGTAAAAAGGAGGAACAAATCCTGTCCACCCACAGGTGGACTGCTGCATTGCAGGGTGCAACACAGCACCCACCAGCTATGGGTGGCCACCCACCCAGCAGGGACATAGTCCGCAAACACCCATGCCTTCCTGGTGGTAGAGTGGATCTCCCTCCCATCATGCCCAATCATGGGCATCTGTATGGAATCATAGCACCCCCCCTCCCATGTTGCCCGATCGTGGGCAGTAGTTTGTTTGTTTGTTGAATTTTGTTAACCCGGTAAGCCCACTGAGCCTAGAAGTCCCTTTTTCAGGGGCGACCGGGGGAAGGGGGATACTGATGGTAAGCAACTGAATTTGAACCAGATTAAGCTGTCGGTGGTATTTTTAGTGAATGAGGGAAATTTGGCCAGGACACCGGGGAAATTCTCCTACTCTTTTCGATAGGTGCCATGGGATCTTTAACATCCACCTGTATCCCAAATCCCATACCTGGTGGTCTAGTATTCCCCCCATTTCCCCTGATTGCTGGCATGAGATATGTACAGTACACCTGGTGGCTCAGTGGACCCCATCCCATCCCACTCACAGAAGACCCAGCCACCCAGGCCTCCCATCAATGGTGTGTGGCAGCACCCCTCCCTCATACCGCCCAGCCACCCACTGAATGACAGTGTACTGTATGTGCTGTATGCCCATTGGTCCACAGTGTGGACCAATAGGCATACAGCACATACTGTAAACTGTCATTTCGTAGGTGGCCAGGTGGTATGCGGGTGGGATGCTGCCACCCACTGATGACGGGGGGGAGCTAAACATCTAGAAGTCTTTCCCACGTAGAAAGCACCACACTTGTATGTCACTAAATAAATAACACCCATTGTAGAGCATGTTATAAATTGCCTAATCTGAAAATTTTTTGGGATGTTGCAGCATGAAAATGTTCCAATCTGTGTTACTCTATCATAGTACATACAGTTGCCACATCTAAAGCAGCAACTATGTCTGCTAAATGTTTAATATTAACTAACTGTAATATGGAAAATTAGAAGATTTTGACCAATATAAATGGTCTTATTGGCTCCAGGAAATGGTTCAGCTAGAGCATTTGTGAGACACATTTGAAGCAGAGAATAATGAAACATGTATACCATGGAATGAACTTAAAAATATATTATCTCCATTGTTAATAATAAATTAAGAATCCTTCTGTAATTTTGGTTAGGGTGGGGGGGTGGTAATATAAAAATTCTGAAATATTATTTATCTAAGACAAAGTAATGTTGGATTTTTCCTTACTTGTATTTAAAGTTGTGATATGGATATGTATATGTTTATTTTGATTGTATTCATTAGTGCCTTCTGCTTTTTGAATAAATTATTTTTATTTAAAAAAAAAACAGACTGAAATAGATGGTAAAGCCCAGACACCAGGTGAGACTGTGAGACCACCAAGAAAAAACATTCAGGGATGGAGGAATCCATCACCCCTCCAGGGCCTGGGACCTAAATATGAGGATATCACATGAATTAGTTGATAGTATTTAAAACAAAAATTCAGAGGGAGTTGAAACTGTTTTCTGAAGGTGACAAAAGGTGCAAATCTGTCCTCCTCTAATAAAGAAGTAAGAGATGTACCCCGGAGCTGGGGACATGCCTCAAAATAGTCACGTTTGTGTCTACAGGACTCAACAGGTTATCAAAAACTAACTAAATAAAAGGAGGGAGGAATAGGGCAGCCAGCAATACGAATGTTGGGATTTCCCAAAATGGGTTGGGCTGTACTTTTGGTCCATGCTAGCCCCAAATAGAGGCCAAGTTGTTGATGTGCCTTCATGGACCAGCCAATAGGTATACATCGGAGTGTAGAGGGGATTAAAGATACTTTGGTATATAACAGACTTTAAGGCTTGATACCCGCTCATCAACATAAAGCATGTTCAGTTTTAAGCCAGAGAGGGAAGTAGGCAGGATCAGGTCGGTCCATGTCATGTGTACTCCATTGGGTAGGTTTTGCTGCCATGAAGGGCACAGCAATATAAAAAGATATTGAGCATTCTGGTGAGAGGGAATAACTATAAATTATCTGCATATGCTGATGATTTATTGTTACACATCACTGATCCCTTTACTTCTATTCCGGCTGCCCTTGATGCACTTGCTAACTTTTCTTCAGTCTCAGTCTATAAATTAAATTTAGACAAAACCAATGTTTTTCCACGAAATAGCTTCATAAACAAGCAAGATATTATTAGGTTGGGATTGTACTGGGAGATAGTTAAATTATTTGGGAATACACATCTCCCGATCCCTGGCAAGGATGTTTAAGAGCAACCTCGCCTCCTTACTTCAGTCCATTGAACTGGATTTACACAGATGGCCAGCTTTGCCTTTCTCTTTATGGAGCCAGGTTAGTGTCATTAAAATTAATGTCCTGCCGTGATTGTTATACCTCCAAGGCATGCTCTATATGTGTTTGGCCAAATCTTCTGCCGTTCTTATTTTAAACTTACAGTGCCAAAATTAGGGGGTGGTCTATGCCTTCCTAATATCTTTTTATATTGTTGTGCCCTTCACGGCAGCAAAAGCTACCAATGGAGAAGACATGACGTGGACCAACCTGATTCTGCCTGCTTCCCTCTCTGGCTTGAAAATGAATACGCTTTATGACACAGAGATTTAGCACCCCGATATCAGCAGAAAGTTTAAAACAAGGGGATTTTTCTTTTGAGGGCAACCGACAATGGGGGTGGGCATCTCAGTGTCAAAATTAACAATTAAATATTTGGGGACACTAGGGGTGGACTCCCCAGTGTCCCACACTACTGGGGGAGGCTACATGCTGACAAAGGGACTGGGCACCCTCTCGGCAAAACCTTTTCTATTAAGCAAATCATGCCTTAGCCCCCTTAGAGGCAATAAAAGAAGAAAACTCCTTTTATTAGGTAAATGCCAACAGGTGTTTACCTAAGCAGGGGCCGAAGAACATGATACTGATGTTATCTGGCCCAAAAAGTGTCCAGAAAAGGTTTAGGGGTATTTTACTGGTGCCAATGGGTTTTCCCAATGAAGTATTGCCACAATTCATGGCAATTTTTGTGAAATACTGTAGTTCCTCAATTTGTGGCAGTTTTGCAAAAGAAATTCTGCAAATTGTGGCAGTACCAATGACTGAAACTGAGATAGCCTATTTCTATCCACTTTTTCTAAAAAGTAATGTCAGGATCTTCTTCCTCAGCCTCCAATTAGGTTAACACAACTGCTGGTGTTTATCAAGGAGCATTATTTTCTGAACTACGACATTTGTTCTCTGTCACTAATTGAAAACAAGATGGCTGCCTCATGACAGTACTGAACCCATTTGCAACAGTAAAAGGTGCTTTCATGAATGTAAAACATGCATTCGCATGGCACATATATTTTTCCCTATAGGCTATAATGGGAAACTTTAACATTTAATAACTTTTGTACGGATTAATATTTTTTCACCAAACCTTCAAAAAGCACATCAGTGGCCCAGACCTTACATTCCCTGTCAAATTCAGTCCAGACCCCCAAACTGTTTGGACCATAGCCCTGAGCAAAGAATTTGCCAAAAAGTGGTATTTTACATGGGATTTGGCACTGTGCAGCTCTGCAACTACATATCTGATTAGAATGTAACTTACCAGATTCAGAGATCTACGGTACTAGACTGCACATGCAAATTGTCAGGCAAATCAGTCATACGATTGCAAAGTTATTAAAGTGCAAAATGTTAAGCTTAATATAGAAGTGGATGGGCAACTCTAACTATCGTGGCACTACCATGCCACTATAATTATAGTGGCATGGTAGTGCCACCATAGTTAGGGTTCAATGGTCACTTCTATGCTAAACCCAAACCTTTGTACTTTAATAACTTTGCAACCATTTGACTGATTCACATGAAAGTGTGCATGCACCACTGTATAACAATGGTTTCCAAATCTGGCAAGTTTTGGTCTGGTCAAGTGTGTGGGTGTGAAGGTACAGAATGTCACAAATTGGGTAAATTACAATTTTTGCATAAATTCTCTGTTACGCTGTTTTTCAGAAATGGATTGATGGTTTGGTCTAAAATGTTTAATGTATATCGGGCATGAGTTGCAGATGTGCCTTTTGAAGATTTGGTGAAAAATATTAATCTGTTCAAAAGTTTCAATTGTCCCATTATTTCCTATTGGAAAATTATACGTGCTGTGCAAAACAACTGTTTTGCTGCCGCAAAGGCATTTTTTATTGTAGCAAATGCAGAATGTAGTGTTGAGATTCTGCCATCGTGTTTTCAGTTAGCAAGGCAAACAAATTTAAATAATATAAAAAATACTTGCAGTTTTTAAACACCAGCTGTTGTGTTTACCTAATCGGGGCCCGAGGAATTAGATTCTGTGGTCAGTTTGCCCCAGAAATGCCCAGAAATATGTTTACGTTGTCCATGGCCATATTTGTGCCACACATTGGGCAGTTGTTTTGCCAAACTAGGGGAAGTTTATGCAGCAAACTGCAGCAATATTCCATTGTTTCAGAAAGCATTGAAGGGTGTGCTGCATAAAGAGCTGCCGTAATTTGTGGGATAAATACAGCCACAGAAAAAAGTAGCACTTCTAGGCCTTTTAGGGGCAAACTGACCCCAGAATCTGATTCCTTGGCCCCTGTTTAGGTAAACACCTATTGGTGTTTACCTAATTCAAGTATTATTTTACATTTAAAGACTTCCAAGTGGAAGGGGGTCGAGATATGATAACAGCATTAAAAATAATGTATCGCTCACTGCTGAACGTTTGCTGCTTTTTGCCACAGTTCATTGCTTTATGACGTAGCCAACATCGCAGGGCCTAATTCCTGTGTCAGAATCCACACCCCCCATAGTGTGGGACATTGAGGAGCACACCCCAGTGTTCTGAAATAGCTTAATTATAATTTGTTTTGTAAAACCTGACACCAGGATGCCCACCCCCAGTATTGGATGCTCCCCCTCAAAGCCTATTGTTTTAATTATAGGTGCCAACATCGGGGCACCCAATCCCCATGTCAGCATACTCAAGCCCCCTCAGCAGTGTGGGACACTGGGGAGCCCACTCCCAATGTCCAGAAGTATTTGTTTCTTTCTACCCTGTAAAATAAACAGTTCCCTGATGCCTTTTTGGTTTTTAACCCTGAAAAAAAGAAAATGGTCCCTCATCGTCCCGCCATTCCCCGCCCCCATCCCAACCATCCCACTGAACACCCACCACCTCACACCCCCCTCACCCTATACTTATTTCCAGATGTCATCCACTGTCATCTTCTGTGGACCCGGACACGTCTGCACTCTTCAAAGCTGAACCGCAAACTGAGGAATCAAGGTAAGTGCAGTATAATATATTTAAATGGCGTTTTGAACTTATGTTCATAACTTTACCATTTTTAGGTATTTTTTCACTAAATTTTCAACATAGACTTTTTGAGACCCCACTTCATGAACACTGTGATTGTCATTTCATTAATCAGCCAGGATGGTGATTTCACAGTCACTGCATGAAATCACATTTCAAGACCGATTCGTGAAATGACAGCAACAGTGTTCATGAGGTGGGATTCCAAAAAGCCTATGTTGAAAACTTGGTGAAATGATTTCTAAAAATGGCCTAGTTGCAAGAGTTTGTTGAAATGTTTCTATCTGCTTGCGTAATATTGGTAATTTGTAAAATTTTGATTTCAGATTTTCAAAATAGCCATTTTTTCACACCACCTCATGAACAGTACAGCTGTCATTTTTCACATCCTGCCCAAAATGTGTTTTCACACCTGTGGCATGGAATGGCATTTTGGCATGATTTCAATGTTTTCACCAACAGGGTTTATGAGGTGAGGTCATCAGAAAACTATGTTCAAAATATGGGGTCAAAATATGAAAGAAATAGCAAAGTTATGACCATTCATTGCAATTTCAGTATGCCTGCTTGCAACTTCAGAAATTGTTAATATATTGACCCCAGCTTTTCAACATAGCCTTCTTATTACCTGCCCTGATGTACAGTACATCACAGCTGTCATATTTCAAATCCTGCCCAAAATGTGTTTTTGCACCTGTGGCACAAAATGGCATTGCAGTTGCATAAAATTACAGTTTGGCGTAAATCTGAACATTTTCTATACCTGGGATACATAGGGAGAGCTATATAGTATTCCTCTATTGCATGGGACCTTCTAGTTCTATTGTTCATACTTCCTGCAAAACAGCAGGAGGAGGAGGTGCTAGATAACAGCTCTTGCACAGGACCTTCTATTTACTTTCATCCACACTTCATTTCTATGTCTTCTCACATCCTCACACCTCCTTCCAAATGTTGAAGGCCTGAAGAATATGGGTTAGAAGTGAGCTAGCATCACAGGTGTACTGTACGAGGGCAATCATCTTAGAAACTGCCATGCTTTGGCTGGCTAGCAGGCCTCACACCAATGGCACCTGGGAGGCAGTAGAGTGCAGGTGATAAGCTCGTCCCATCTCAGAGCTGATTTTACTTTCAGTGACTAGTATCTGACTAAGCAGTTTGATTTAGCATCAAAGGCTGCTTAGTCTGTTGCTTCTTTCTGCATACAAGGAGCAGGGTCACAGGTGTCTAAAGGCACTCCAGACAGAAGCAAAACACATTCCTACCTGGCAACCTGCTAACCTGATTGTTTCTGCAGGGGAGGCGCTTAGGACTTGGTAATCAGCATTTTCCAGGTCTAATGTAGAGTACATTACAGAACCACTTAATTCAGACAAAATGTTCTCAGTCAATGGCAAAGGCTAACTGTCAACCAATATGGCTTTGTTTGGCTCACACAAATCTCTGCACATCCAAATTCCACCTGATTTCTTCATGGTCAGTGCTACAGGTGAAATCCATTCCAAAGCCTCAATTCTCAATTACTCTCAGATCTACCCAGTTGCCAGCTCTTTAGAAATAGCCTTTCTTACTGATAGGGGCAGGCATGTACTGGTTTAATAGCTGTGCAAACCTTCACCTTGTGAACAAACCCTTTGATGCAATTAAATTCAGAACAGGCATTATTTTCAGCAGAAGATGTACTATGAAACTGCAGGGCAGCACCAATAGTTGCTGACTGAGAAAGTAGCCCACTGCCTTGAATTTGCAGTTTCAAGGCAGTGACAAGATCCATACCTAGAACTGGTGTACCAGTCTTTACAATGTAAAAATCCACAACAGCACTTTTTTGGCATAAGTAACATAGCAAGGAGACATCCTAAGACATGCAGAGCTTGCTTGGAGTATGTAATAATCAACCAATATCTTTATTTATCCAGGTGGACTACATTGAGCAAGCTCATTTACAAGGTGGACCTGCAACATACATGCACTAATACATTTAAGAAATGGATACAGTCAAAGGATCACAGGTTAATTACAATAGTCAGAATGTGACATATGAACAGAATAAGGAACAGTAGACCTTGCTAATCAATGAGGACCAGTCCGTTAGTAGAAGACAGCGGTCAACCAGGAGACAAGGAATAGTGCAAGTGCATAGTTTTGAAGCAAGTAGGACACTGCAGGTAATAATCGAATATTGGTGATGGGCAGGAGAGGTAATTTAGAGATACGGTCACAGGGTGGAATATGGAAGTGCTAAAAAAAAGTATAGTAGTAAGGGCTATTAGGGACGTGCATAGCAGATGCATTTTTCAGTGATGACATTTCAAAATAGCTTTTTAGATGTGTCAAGGCTAATAGAGGACATTAGTTTTAAGGATTTCTGGAGTTTGTTCCAGAGTGAAGGGACCATGAAACCTATAGCGGCTTGCCCTAGGTGTTCGCAGAGAAATTAGGGAACAGCTTCTAAGGGTATAGCTTCCGGCAATGATAGGGGTTAGGCAACTGGCAATACATTGGGGAAGTTTGCCTATAATAGCTCTAAATGTCCAGAGTGTCGCATTCATGTTGTGCCTATATTGTAATGAGGTCCACCCTACAACCACATATAGGGAGCAATGGTGGGTGGTACGAGGAAGGTCAGAGATGAAGTGTAAGGCTCTGTGGTACAGTGTATCCAGTTTCCCAAGGTAGGAGGCAGAGCAGCTGCTGTATATGAGGTCCACATAGTCAATTATTGAGAGGAACGTAGATTGGACTAGTTGCCTCTTAGCTTCTGTAGTTAGAAGCTGTCTTATCTTGTAGAAAAGGCCAAGCCTTTGTCTTAGCTTCCTCAGCAGGTCATCTAGATTGTCCGCAAAGGAGAGTTTGTGGTCTATTCAGACCCCCAAATATTTGAATTTCATGACATATTCAAGGTTCTCTCCCAGAATCGTGGAGATGGGGGGGGTGTACAAGTTGATGCAGGGTAGGTGAGGTGACTTACAGGGGAGAGTATCATGGATTTGGTTTTCTTGGCATTGAGAAGCAACATTCTTCTAAGAAGTTGAAGTTGCAGGTGATCGAAGTCTTTTTATGGTCAGCGCATGCAGATTCTGGAGTAGGTCAGCTTAGGTAGAGCACTGTGTCATCCGCGAACAGATGGATGCTTGCCTCTTTAACATCTGTGTCTATATTGTTGATATAGATGGCAAATAGTGGTCCCAGGATGGAGCCCTGGGGGTCCCCTCTTAATAGCAAATTGGGTGAGCAAAGCTCACCTTCAGCCTTAACCTGTTGGTACCTGTCAGACAGGTAGTTGAGAAACCAGCTTAAGAAGGTGGAGTATAGTCCTAGTGATTCTAGTGAGGACAGAAGAATACAGTGGTCAACCGTGTCAAACGCTTTACTTAGATCAAGGAATACAGCACAGACGAACTTCTTGTATTCTAATTCTTGTTGCCAATCATTTGTTACCTTGGCTAGTGCTGAAATTGTGCTATGCTTTGATCTGAAACCAGATTGGAGAGGGTTTAAAAAATTAGTATTGTCAAGAAAGGATCTCAGCTGGGAGTTCATGATTTAATAAGCTGTGCTTTAGGTGGCAGTTAAAGGAGTACTACAATCAATACTTGCAAAAACGTATGTTGTACAAAGTGTTTTGATTTGTGTGTTTAGTCCTGATGCGTCCCACCCTTTGTCTGCTATTAGGAATTTTTTCTAAATGTGCCTATCAGTTTTATATCCTCTCCCACTAGTTTTATGGCCTCTGGGGCTTTCCATGTTAGAATAGTTTATTGCTATTCTTTGCCCAACAATGCCTCCTGTCTAGAGCTATGTGGCATATAAAATTCTGCCCATGGAATGTCCATTCCACTTCCATGGAATTGCATGGAATTTTCACAATTCCATGGAATTTCACAAAATGTTAAATTTCAGTTATTTCACTATAATTATAAATGTACATGTCCAAATAACACTGTATTTGGAATGTAAGCAGTGCCCTATGGCTTACAGAAGTGTACCAAAATGTCAAAGTTGTAGGTTAAAAATGGCAGCGTTATGGGTGGCCAAATATTTAATCAAAATTTAATTTTCAGTTATTTTGAGATAATTTTAAAATTTCTTATCCAAATTTCTCCACAATGTCAGGATTTAGAGAAGCTCCTAGAATGCATACATGTGCCATGTTTTCAGTCTTAAGCTTCAATGGGAGCTGAGTTATAGCTTATAGGTAGCCAACTATTTTGCCAAAATTTAGATTTCTGTAATTTCAGTATAATTTTGATAGTATTCATGGAAATGTTATAAATAATTAGCAGGTATACAGGTTATCACTACATTTGTATATGCATATAGTTTCAGATTCCTAGCCTTAAATGGGACTGAGTTATAGCCTGCCAAACATGTTACCAAAATTTAAATTTCAGTTAGTTCCCTCTAGTTTTAAAACTACATATCCAAATTTAACCAGCAATGAAACATTTAAACTACTATACAACAGGGTCATTTCTGAAAATGTTCATATTTTCAGCTTTAAATGGGATTGAATTAAAAGTAGTCAAACTTTCACAACATTTATACATTTAATTTTGCAAGAATGTAGACTACAAATTTATAAATCCTGAAACTTTAAAGCTAGAGAACGCAATTTCATTAAATTTGGTAGGTTCTTAGACCTTACTGTGGTAGGGCGCAGGTACAAGTGGGCAATCATAGCGAAACATACATCACCAATTCTTTTTTTTTTTTTGAAATTCAACTTCTTTATTGAATTTTAGTAACAACGAAACATGATGTACAGACAGTATCACATACTGTAGCGAGACAAAAAAGCATATAACCAGTGTGACAACAGGGAGCTAGATGATGTATATGCCTGAATATACACAACCAAAAAAAAAAGGAACACCAACTAAACAAACTAGCCCTTAAACCCCTCCTAACCCTCCCCCCACCCACCCCTGGAGGGTGCCACCTCAAACCCCAGAATAACAGAGATGGGATGGCAAGAGGTCACTGTACTAAAAACTAATATAAGGGAGGCAGAGTGTACTAAGGCTGTCAGAGGTAACTCTTGTATGGGATTTAGTGTAAATATAAGGCGTATAGCTTGCCCCACTTCTGGCTAAAGGAAGGCATACCATTCTGGGAGCTAGCTATTAACCTTTCAGTCTTGAAACAAAGAGAAATTTCACTTAGCCATTCAGTATATGAGATAACAATTTGATCCAGCCAGTGTTTGAGAACCAGCCTTTTAACTGCTATGGAAATTAAGGTCATATGGAACTGGCGTTCTTTAACTCTAATATCAGAATACATCCCTAGTATACATATATCAGCTGTGAATAACTCCTCTAATCCCAGGAGCGGATCCAGATTGGTTTGGATTGTATTTCATAGGGGGGCCACCTTGTCACAGTACCAAAATATATGCAATAAGTTTCCTTCGCCTGCTCCACATCTTGTACAAATAGTTGAAGTCAGCCTGCCAAGTTTGACCATCTTAATTGGCGTATAATACAGATTATTCAAAATGTAAAACTGGATTAACCTATTTCTATCTTGAGTAAGATATCTATATGTGTCATGCCAGATCTGGTTCCAAGGTAGGGGGGAAGTCAGGTAAGAGGGAGAACCAAACCTTGGAACCGGTTAAAGCATTGGGGTATTTAGTATCCAATAGATAAGAATAGATTCTGGCAATTCCATGGGGTTTGCTTGCACGCTCTTGAATTTGATCTAAGAAAGGTTTGGTTTGGGATGGTATCATTACAGTCCCAAACAGCTTCCCTAAAAGGTGTCTCAACTGGAAGACCTTAAATATATATTTCTTCGAGATATTCAATTTGGTTAACAATCCAGTGGAGGAAAGAAGAGAACCCTGAGAATAGAGAGTCTCCACTGGCCAATCATGTATTTGTGGAAGCCTGTCTGAAATTAGCAGGGAGCCACCGATTTTGATGTTGGGATTTAGGGTAAGAGGTTGCACCACATCTTTTGTGAATGGGATATTAAAAGCTCCAGCATTGAGAGAATCTTAATGGAAAGCCTATAACCGAATTTTGTATAACCTCTGGTAGTGTGGAATAGGTGTAATAGAAAATTCGGGGAGGGAGAAGATTGTATTTGTCCAGCAGGTTGAGTTCTAACATCAACCAAATGGGTTGATAAGTATTTGATTTGTCGCTGAACCAACGTCCTATTTTGGCTAGATGGCTAGCCCAGTAGTAAAACAAGAAAGTTAGGAAGGCGAAGACCTCCCCTATCTTTAGGTAAATTGAGTTTTAGGAAAGCCCGTCTGGGGTGTTTACCCCACCAAATGAAGTTGGATAGGGCAGTATGAATTTGCTGAAAATAGGATCTGGGGAGCCAAATGCTAAGAAGATTTCGGGGGTAAAAAATACGGGGTAATATGTTCATTTTAATGTTGCTGATGCGACCCCACAAGGACAACGGTAGACTGTCCCATCTACAGAGATCCTTTTGGACTCTCACCAGCAGGTCATCTAGGTTAAGCTTTTTAGTAATCTCCGGGTCACGAGCTAGATGTATACCTAAATATTTGAGGGAGACCGGAGACCACCTCATGCCAAATTGAGAGAAGTTAGCTTGGGGTATAAGGGAGTTAAGAGGGGAAAATAACTGATTTGGTTAGGTTTAACCTGTAATTGGATACATGCCCGAACTGATTAATAATTTGTAATGCCTGCGGTAAAGAGGATTCTGGGTTGGTAAGATGCAAGAGAATATCATCTGCAAAAACCGAGAGGGTCAAGACTTTCTGGGAAATAACACAACCTGTAATCTGGGGTGAGGCCTTAATACTGAGTATCAAGGGTTCTAAATACAAGTTGAATAAGTAAGGGGACAGAGGACAATCCTGTCGGGTACCAGAGTACAGGGGGAAATGAGATGAGAAGACACCATTACAATAAATTCTGGCAGAGGGTGAGTTGAAGACTGCTCTAACACACTGGATAAAGATATTTGGGAAGCCCATTCTCCCAAGTGTGGACCACAAAAAATCCCAGTTAACCCGATCAAAGGCTTTTTCTGCATCTAAGGCAATCAATGCCATGGGAACCTGGGAGTCTTGTGCAACCTGAAAGATATGGGAGAGGGTATGCAGGTGGTCTGCCGCAGATCTACCTTGGACAAACCCCACTTGTTCAGGACTCAGCAAATGTTGCCAGACCTGTTTAATTCTGAGAGAAAGAATCTTGGTTAGGATTTTGATGTCATAATTTAATAATGAGATTGGCCGGTAACTAGCCGGCTCCAGCTGGGGTTTATCTGGTTTTGGAATTAAAATTATTGTGGCCTCCAACAGCGAAGGGTCAAAGGAGTTTGATGAGAACATATAGTTAAACAATTTAAGGAGGAGAGGAGAAATCTCCTTTCGGAAAGTTTTATAAAAGTTAGGGGAAAAGCCGTCAGGGCCTGGAGATTTGTCCAGAGGTAGCCCCTTAATTGCGTCCTCGATCTCATCCAAGGTAATGGGAGAGGATAACGTTTCACAATGATGTGCCTGTAAGTAAGGGAGAGAAACACCATCTAAGAAATGTTCTATAGCGGGAAGAGATACTTGAGAGGTACCTCTACCGTACAGATCTTTGTAAAAAGATTCAAAGATATGAGCAATATCTCTTGGTGAGGTTTTGATGGAGCCATCAGGTGACTTCAGAGCGGGGATTAACCTTGAGTTTTCTGTCTCCCTTAACCTGAGAGCTAACAGTCTACCCGGCTTTTCCCCTTGATCTAGGTAGTGAGATTTGGTTTTAAGGATGGCATATTCCGTTTTTTTTTTGATCAGGTCCTCATATTCGTTCCTGAGCTTGCATAATCCCTCCAGGTCTTTTTGAGAATTAGAGAGAGAGAAGACACTCTCAGCAGTCCTGATTTGGTTAGACAAAGATACAATCTTGGCTTCCCTAAGTTTTTTTCCTTCTGGAAGCCAGTTTTATGAACTCACCTCTAATAAAACACTTTAGAGAACACCATATTAGATCCTCCCTAGCAACAGAACCCTGATTAAGTTCGAGAAAAGACGAGATCAAAGATTTGAAATGGGAAATTGTATGTTCATCTTTTAGGAGTTACGTGTTTAGCTTCCATGAAGTGTCCCTTTGACCATATGGTCCGGGAGACACCTTAATCCATGCAAGGGAATGATCAGATATGACAATTGGCTCTATACTTGAGTGGGAAGTATTTTCTAAGAGGGTGGTGCTAATTAAAATATAGTCAATTCTTGACCATGTTTGGTGTACCTGAGAATAAAAGGAAAATATACGGCCAGAAGGATTAAGCAGGCGCCAAGGGTCACATAACCCTAGTAAGTTCATGAAGTCCCCAAGAGCGATTTGAGATGGGGAAAGGGGTTTTATAGGTCTGTAAGTTTTGTCAAACTCTTGGGTTGGGGCAACATTCCAGTCACCTCCCAGAATAAATGAGGATGGCAGGAACCCACTCAATTTAACAGCTAAATGCATGAGAAAATTGGGGTCACTGCCCACTGGGCCATATATTGCCCTAATACCACACTAGCACTATTAGCAGACCCTTAACTAAAACAAATCTGCCCTCCTGATCTATAGAGCTGTCTTCAACCACAAATGAAATACCTCGTCTTATCAGAATAGCAGCACCTCTACTGACCGATGTTCCCCCGGATACAAAAACCTGAGAGAACCCCTGACGTCGTAACCCGCTGGTCTCTGTAGCTAATAAGTGTGTTTCCTGCAAGAATAAGATATCAATATTTAACAGGGAGCAGTTTAAAAGAATTTGATGCCTTTTAGTGGCATCCCTGATACCTCTGACGTTCCAGGTAGCAATTTTAATAGGCCTCGCAGCCATATAACGTAGGAAAAAGGTTGGAGAAAATGCAATCCTGTGGCACTTCCACCAAACTTAAATACAAGTGGCACCCTCCAGGTTCCCCACAACCTCCCAACAACCCCAATACATTGACAAAATGCCATAATTCCCTAGCTACCAGGGAGTCTAATTGTGAACATCTAATAACAATGTTAGGTAACATTAACAGGTAGATGTATAATATAGATAGCAGGATAGCCCTTGACCTTCCCATCCTCCCCAACCCCATAACAGCCCACCCTCTCCAAGTCCCCTTTAAACTATATACAAAAGGCCCCACTAAGATTAAGAAACTAAATACAGAAAACCAGAATAAACCTGACAGGGACCATCCCCAAAAGGTTACATTCCCAGGAGTAGTCAGACTTAAACTGAAATAAAGTATATGAAGGTAAACCACTACGGAGGCACAAGTCATCCTGCCCTGAACCAAACAAAGGACTCTAGATCTCCTGGGTACAGTAACCCATCCCCCCCCGGCTAGAACATGAAGCAGGTCTCCCAGTGTTTATCCTCTCCCTGAGCCTCCGACCCACCAACCACAATTGAAGAAGGGAAAACTAGCCTTGTGCCCCAAAAGAAAACAGAGGAAAAAAAGGGGAAAAACAACCCACTATTAAGAGTATAGAAGCATGATAGGGTCCCTACCAGAGCTGCAAAAACTTGGGGTGATAGCGGCCCCTCCAGTCCATATCGTGCCAGGAATCATTTCTGATATCGGATTCGCAGGGAAACAGCCTTCCAACAGGTATATCTATCTGCTTCCAGCAAAAGGAAAAATAAATCAAAAAGAAAATCGGGAAGAAAACAAAGACTTGCCCGACTGAACTATATTAATTTAAATCCGCCCTGAAGTGTGGGAAGTGACGGGAGGAGAATTCAACTGAAGGACCGGCCGGTCCGTCACTAATAAGGGCCAGTGGAAACCGCAATCGGAAACTTGGTTCCACCCCTTCTCCCCCCTCCCTCGAGGATAAACAGCTAGGCCTCTGGAGTTTACTCAGGCCTAACAGGCCCTGATCCAGACATCAACCCCGGTCCCAGCAATCGAAACAGAAGGGGACAAGAGAGGAAGCACCTAGCAGGTAAAAAACCTCAGCATCAACGCATTAACAGGAAGATCATACTAAACAGAATTTCATAGCTTCAGACTCAGTTCACTTTGAAAAGGCTGGGAAGCTTAAGAGTGAGGTCTGAAATGGCCTGATTGGGGTTTTCGTAGGAGTGCCAGACACCATCCAAGGCCACCAGTAGCTTAGCCGGATAGTTCATCCTAAACCGAATTCCCGCTGTGATTAGCTTATTCACGATCGGATGAAAAGCTGCTCTTTTTTGGCGGGTTTCATAAGGCAGGTCCTGAGTCAGTCGCAGCTTGGCATTGTCCCAGAGAATTGACTCCAGCTCTCTTGATTTAGACAGAACGTGCTGCTTCTCTAAAAAGCTGAGGAATTTGATTATTAAGGGTCGAGGAGGTGCACCAGGTGGAGGCTTAGGCTTTAAGTAAAGATGAGCTCTTTCAATGTGGTACTGCTGATTGAGGGGTGAGGGACCAACAACTTTATTCAGCAGCTTTTGGATGAAAGAGATGGTATCGGTTCCCTCTTCGGATTCAGGCAAACCGAGAATCAGTATGTTGTTTCTTCTACTTCTACCCTCTAAATCTTCCATCTTAAGTTGTAACTTGTTGATTTATTGACAAAGTCGTGCGATCTCCGGTTCAGTTTTCCCCTTCCAGTTCTCCAGTGAAGACGTTTTAGACTCCGTATCACCCACTCTTAGTGTAAGTGCACCAAGGTCACTTCTGATGGTTTTCACTTCGGAGGAGATATCTTGGAGGGTTTCTTGAAAGGGGATCAATTCTTGCAGGGAGCAATCCTCAGTAAGCAAGTTAGCAGAGGAGCTAGGGAGAAGCTGTTTAGTTGATTGCCCCGAGCTTTGATTTTTGGCTTTTTTGGCAGCTTTCTCGGGGGTAGTAGGTGGAGTGTGCTTCACTCCGGCCTGCTTCATCTCCGCTTCCATTCTTCTAAAAGCTCCTGAAACGGCCGCCGCTGGTCCAAAAACAGAACACTGCACACTCCAGGCAGAAGGAGCAAGTCATAAAAATAATCACCTTATTACTTTGGGTTTTAGATGGGCAAAAACTTGAGATTTGCTGGTTGGTAGGTAGGAGCTCCAGAAAAGGCTGCCACTAGGTGCTCTGCATCACGTGACCTCCATCACCAATTCTTTTTAAAAGTTCCAGTTTTAATTAATTCTTCTTCAGAAGTTGTTTACATCAGGACAAATTTAATACAGCAGAATAATCTGGCAGCTTAATCTTCCATTTGGAGCAGCAAATATTCACATAGAAACTCTACAGAGCACCTTCAATAACGTCCTGGAGTGTACCTCCAGACCCACAAACAAATCTGATTACCAAACTCAATGTTCAGCATTTATACACTGCAGGGGTCAGGTGACATCTTAACCCCACCCCTATACTTTATTTTAATTATCATCTCTTAATTTACAACATTTATATTTTATATAGTATATCTAAACATTTTATATTTAACACAACAACTCACTCTCTTATATAGAAGTGAAATACAGTCTTTCTGTGAAATGTTTAATTCAATCTCTAATCCCAGAAAGCACCACCCCTTGTTATTCATTATAAAGGCAGTCAGAAAACGGCCAGCTGACTCCTAGGGAAACTACTGCAGCTGAGAAAGAGTCCACTCGGGGCTCTGAAACACCAAAAGAAAAACAACAAAAACCTTCACTTTCCAGAGGTCCCAACTGCAGCACCAAACCTCTTTATTCTACCTTCAGGAGGTTTGTAGAACTCAACACATTATATATTATTTAGTAAATTTCATTTTAGGAGGAACCCAAAAGTAAAATGCCTTTGCGATAGTGCAAATGCTGTATTTCAGCAAAGCTCTTTAAAAGACAGGCGTAACAGGGTCAAATTAAGGACCCAGCAAGTTCTTTCATTTAATATCTTGATAAGCGTAACGAGTATTTACAGGCTTAAAAAGCCATACTAGTACATTATAAAACAGCGTCCTGTGTTTACAAAACTGAGTGTTTTCTTAAGGAATATACCCAGGCTATGAGTAAGTATTTTATTAAGGAAAGCAGGAGGGAACCAACAGGTTCTCACTATTATTTATAAACTCAGCCAAGTCCTCAAAAGCACAGCAACAACAAATAGGGCTGAAACAGACTTAGCAGCGTCTTGCAATACAGAGGGCTATTTCCTCACAGAAGAGAAACCCTCACTACTATACCATCAGGTAGCCTGCACTATTGGAAACAACTTTTAATATAGGACAAACCGGGAGATTCTATTCATTACTAACTAACCTAAAATACCAAAACAGATTAATTTCCCCGATGGCTAACATATCAGCCCATCAATATTTATAGCATTTAAAACCTCACAGTTTTCTTATTTATTTCCTTCCCATATCATTTCTGTTTCTTTATATTACTTTAAAAATGCAACACCTAAACGCTAACTTCTTTTCTAAGCACTGACTTCCTATTTTTATAATGCGGGGGGGGGGGGAGAATTATTCTACATTACAGTAAACCATTAAGAAATTCCATTCTATACCCACAGCTCTTTCACTCATTATTTTTATTTTTTTTTTAAACACTAAGTTTTAAAGTTAGAACAAGTTTAAGGCTCAGCTGCTAGGTTCCCTTATTTTATCATTTCAAAGGATGCCCCCTAGAATAGCAGTTGCCTTACAACTAAACAAACATGAGCACATAAATCCAGCAACCCAAAGACATACATCAGGCTGAACTAAACCGCCTGCCTGTGTGATGATGCGCACTATCGCAGCACCTTTAGGGCAGAAAACAGCCAGACCTTCAGGTATCCAGCATTTTTACAATTATTATTTCAGGGCCCTCAACCCTTCACAGGGGCACCCTGTGACTCACCTCCTCGCCTAAGACAGCAACCATTTATTTGGTTGTCCTAATACTTCAGATGTCATTATAATAGAAGGGAGTGAGACCTGTGGAGCTCCGGCTCACCCACACCTAGAGCTCCACCCCAGGGTCCCTTAGTACATCATTCTTATAACATATATTGCGATTTTAACACAACAATACCCTGGGGCTTCATGTTATATTATTGCTCAAAAGCCCATGTTCAAATTCTACAACCTACTTTAACTTCGAGGTAGTCTGACTTTTGGATGATCCCCAACACCATCGGATGTCATATCTAAAGCATTTCATATAAATTGTTTTCTTTACCCACGTTGACTATTTTTGTCACTAACATCTGTGTACTTATACAAAAAGAGACACACTAATGTTTTGTTTGTGAAATATTTCCACCTTACAAATGAAAAATCATTTGCAAGCTAACGATCACATTTTCTATACTGTTATTGAGAAGAAAATCAAAATTTCACAAAATATAGTACAGCTAGAAATAGCTAGCTTACTTTGTCAGCTTCACTTCCACCAAATACTAAATAACATCCCTTTAAGCAAGCAGATATTACCCTTTCCATCTTAAAAATAAAGTACAAAATAAGGAAAACAAACCCAACAAAAACATAAAAATAATGGGATAGAATAAAGACGTCTGTAGGTGGCCAACCCCCCGGTCGTTAAGAGATTAGGAAAAACGTATCGCTTAGCTTTTAGATGTTTTAACCACAGCAGGCTCAAATATAGGTGTTGGAGTGAGATCAGGTCTTAGCCTTTATCATAACAGCCCCACACAATTACCCTGAACAAGAAGTAATGATAACCCCCATCTGTATTCAGGCAGCGTTCCTTAATTTGGGCATTCTCTTTTCAAATAATTCATCTCCACCTTCCCATTTACTTTTTTTATTCCCAGTAACAGGGGTCAAACTTGTATTCCCAAGGTTTGAATACCCCACACTACCCCAGCCTAGTACAATTCTGTTTGAGCACCTACCATTTAGTACATCTAGTACCCTTGTTCCTGTAGGAAAGTTTCCCCTTTCTCCAGGGTAACCACTTATTGTGATTATCATCCCTTTGGGTTACATCTTTCCCACATTTTCCAATATGTCTCCCGCGTTCCCATAAATACACTGCCACTTGTCGGTACATCCCAGGCCAGTGGTAATATGGAACTAGACATCGCAACACTTCCTCACGATCTAAATAGCTACTTTCCTTACAAATTTAATTAAGTACCCATTCCCTCCACTTATGAGGTATTACCACCCTTGAATCCACCTGCTTAGTATGGGGGTTTGGTCTCATGTGATACAATATATCATCTTTTACTTCGTACCACCATAACTGCCCTTTCCTCCCATCCACACGTATACCTTTATTCTGTTGAATAGTGTATTTACTGAGGTGTATAATCTCAGGATCCCCCGCCTGTAACATATCCCAGTTAACAGTAAATAATTCATTTGTGGGTGCATGACAAAATGTACTATGAGTCTCTCTAGATATTGCTTCCTCTGTTATAACCATTGGCTTCACCCCACAGTTCAGAACAGTCTCACCTGGGGACTTATCCAGAATTTGCTGACCTTCATCAACAGGCAAATCAGAACTTTCAAAACATGTTGCACAATGGTTCTCTACCTTCACCCCAAAGTCCAGAACAGTCTCACCTGGGAACTTATTAGGAACTTGACTCTCATATTCTATCCTGTACAATCCTTCAAACATAGGTAAATCAGGAAGTTCATTACCTTCTTGAAATAGTGTATTTTCCTCCTCTCCGATAGGATCCAAAATAGTAGTCTCTTCTCCAGACACTGCCAGACGTCCCAATATTTCTTGGTACCGTAACTCAGCACTCCTGCATCGACTCTCTGCTTCCATCCAGTGCTCATACAGCCATCACAAAACTTTCAAGCGGTCACTGTTCAGCTTAACCTGTTCACACAAGGTGTCACCATCTGTCCATTGTTTCATTGACTCCATCACTGGAACAGTTCCTCTCAGCAGCAGCAAACAATGAGATATCAGACCTGCTGTACTGTCCTGTTAAGTTCACTGCCCACCAGACCTTACGCAGGCCACACTGCATCCCACTTCTGACACCATATGTGGTAGGGCGCAGGTGCAAGTGGGCAATCATAGCGCAACATACATCACCAATTCTTTTTAAAAGTTCCAGTTTTAATTAATTCTTCTTCAGAAGTTGTTTACATCAGGAAAAATTCAATACAGCAGAATAATCTGGCAGTTTAATCTTCCATTTGGAGCAGCAAATATTCACATAGAAACTTTACAGAGCACCTTCAATAACATCCTGGAGTGTACCTCCAGACCCACAAGCAAATCTGATTACCGAACTCAGTGTTCAGCATTTATACACTGCAGGGGTCAGGTGACATCTTAACCCCACCCCTGTACTTTATGTTAAATATTATATCTTTATTTACAATATTTATATTTGATATAGTGTCTAAACATTTTCTATTTAACATAACAACTCACTCTCGTATATAGAAGTGAAATACTGTCTTTCTGTGAAATGTTTAATTCAATCTCTAATCCCAGAAAGCACCACCCCTTGTTATTCAGTATAAAGGTAGTCAGAAAACAGCCAGCTGACTCCTAAGGAAACTACTGCAGCTGAGAAAGAGTCCACTCAGGGCTCTGAAACACCAAAAGAAAAACAACAAAAACCTTCGCTTTCCAGAGGTCCCAACTGCACCACCAAACCTCTTTATTCTACCTTCAGGAGGTTTGTAGAACTCAACACGTTATATATTATTTAGTAAATTTCATTTTAGGAGGAACCCAAAAGTAAAATGCCTTTGCGATAGTGTGAATGCTGTATTTCAGCAAAGCTCTTTAAAAGACAGGCATAACAGGGTCAAATTAAGGACCCAGCAAGTTCTTTCATTTAATATCCTGATAAGTGTAATGGGTATTTACAGGTGTAAAAAGTCATTCTAGTACATTATAAAACAGCACTCTGTGTTTACAAAACTGAGTGTTTCCTTAAGGGAATATACCCAGGCTACGAGTGAGTATTTTATTAAGGAAAGCAGGAGGGAACCAACAGGTTCTCACTATTATTTACAAACTCAGCCAAGTCCTCAAAAGCACAGCAAGGACAAATAGGGCTGAAACAGACTTAGCAGTGTCTTGCAATACAGAGGGCTATTTCCTCACAAAAGAGAAACCCTCACTACTATACCAGCAGGTAGCCTGCGCTATTGGAAACAACTTTTAATATAGGACAAACCGGGAGATTCTATTCATTACTAACTAACCTAAAATACCAAAACAGATTCATTTCCCCAATGGCTAACATATCAGCCCATCAATATTTATGGCATTTAAAACCTCACAGTTTTCTTATTTATTTCCTGCCCGTATCATTTCTGTTTCTTTATATTACTTTAAAAATGCAACACCTAAATGCTAACTTCCTTTCTAAGCACTGATTTCCTATTTATATAATGTGGGGGGGGGGGGAGAATTATTCTACATTATGGCAAACCATCAAGAAATGCCATTCTATACCCACAGCTCTTTCACTCATTACTTTTAATTTTTTTTTAAACACTAAGTTATAAAGTTAGAACAAGTTTAAGGCTCAGCTGCTAGGTTCCCTTATTTTATCATTTCAAAGGACGCCCCCTAGAATAGCAGTTGCCTTACAACTAAACAAACATGAGCACATAAATCCAGCAACCCAAAGACGTACATCAGGCAGAACTAAACCGCCTGCCTGTGTGATGATGCACACTATCGCAGCACCTTTAGGGCAGAAAACAGCTGGACCTTCAGGTATCCAGCATTTTTACAATTATTATTTCGAGGTCCTTAACTCTTCACAGGGAATAATATGTGATGTGCTCTTAAAGTCAAATCCCATGAATCTTTGTGAAAATAGTAGAATTTCATGAAAAATTCCATAAAACTGGAATTTTCTAATTTCACTCAGGCTTATCTGGGGGGTTCTAATTAAAGAATAGGGGTATAAGAGGCAGGTAGCACAGGGGTCACCAGGTTCTGGAGTTAGATGCACAGTTTCACCAAGAAATGGACAGCTGAGTTGGGTAGCACGACAGTGGTAGACCCCTAGGTTGGAGCAAGAAAGCACAGAGTGTCAACAATTCCAACCTGAATGCAGGATATTTAAGGATTACATCCAGTAAAGTTATGATCCTGGGAGCCTGGTGTATATGCAAGTCTAGGACTTACTGTGGAGGTACTCAAAAGAATGTAGTGTGGGAAGACAATGACTTGGGCAGCAGGAAGAAAGATTTCTGTCTATTTCAACAGAGTAGGTTGATAGGAGAAGGAGTAGGCAACTGACATTTTAAGGAAGTTTGTCACTGTAAAGAACAAAGAGGATATCAGTGGGATAAGTAGTTCTACTGAGTCAATCTGACGATGCCAGAAGAGAAGGGGGGGGTAGTCACCCAGAGAGGAACAGGAGGACTGCAAAAAGTTCAGGTCAGTTTATCAAATGAAGTTATGATATGTACATTGCTAATGTGGAATTCCACAAAAGAAATTCTGGATGCTTCACCTACAGTATATGCTATCATAAACATCTGAGAAAATGTTACTAATTGTCACAAACGCACTCCGCAGGTCAGGCCCTCTGCTCCCACAGTGCCAACCTCAGAGTGCAATAATGTGAACAGGTAACAGACAGGGTAACCCTCCTGCCTGCTTTGGGTCCAAATCACCTTTAGTCTTGAATTCCAGAAGGATTCAAACTGTGAACCTTATGATAGCATACCCAATTAATAGCATCGGATACGTACCCTCTTCTGGGAATGTGGTACAATCTTTCACCAGGGGCACCTAACCAGGTATCAAAAATTAATCATTTTTAACTCCAAAATTAATTATTTTTAACTCTATAAGAGACCTAGGATGTTCTTACCTTTTTCCAGTTTAGTAACACCATGCAAGCTGTTACAGCTGTTAGACTTAATATCAGTTCAACAATGACATGCAAAAATGACTGAGGAGAAACAAGCAGTGTGTTAAAGAAAATGTTTACTAAAAATTGTTAAATAAGGAAAATTAAATATAGAACAAATAGCACGAGCTTACAGTCACAAAAAAATGGGAAAATTACAGAACAAAACTCCTACCACAATACTTTCGATCTTTGCTATCTAAGTATTACCTTTTTGTAAGTGCTGATTTTAGTTAGAGAGAACTTTCTGTTTTCAGAGCCCAAGATTATAATAATACTTCATCTACAATGTTATATGTATAACTGTATCTTCCCTACCCCCTTTTGGATGAGGTCAGCAGGATCCTCCCTTAGATTTTAATTCTCTGACGTAAGTGTCTCTGAGGATGAGTCATTTCCTTGAAAAATCTGTAACTAGCCATTTCCCAGATATGACAGTCTTTAATTAAACATTTCTCTTTGAACTTAACAATCCCACACTGGCACCATTGTGTTAAAAAGCAGACAGGAATCAGCCTAATGCCATCCTTTTTCTGCTGTCATAAAGTCACATTTGGTTTCAACTTCAAAAGCCTGGGCAGGTCATAAAAAGGTAATAAAATGCCATTTTGCAAGGAAGTCAATTAAATGGTTCTCCTGGTCAGCTTAATTACATCCTGTAGTTCTCAGCCACTGACATCTTGAAGTTACAGGCCAAATTCCTCACACACTGAAATGTCATACACAGACCATGTATTTATAATACCAGTATCATACAATAATCATGAGCAAGGGACAGAGCATCACACTAATATTTTTTTTTCTTCTGCAAAATTAAAACTGCTTAACCAATTTATCCAGTTGTGTTTGACACCAGGATACACTGACTATGGATATGCATGTCAAATATATACTCTATGCATGCAAGAGCAGAGGAGTTACAAACGTCCACATTTTGATAGTTTTCACAAAGTTTTGTCAATATACAGTATACATAGTAAAGTTTTGAACCCCTGTAACTTAAAAATCTCTTATCTAATTCTGTACATATTTAGATCATTCTGTAAGCATTACAAAAAGGTTATCTATACTAATTTACACATGCCTAGGTCCAAAGGTGCCTGAGTCATATGCAGATGAAATTTTTTCATGACATTTCTGGAACAAAATGAAATGACAGATTTTCAGCACATATAATTTTGAGACAATGCATCATATTGTCATGAAATATGACACATTGTTAGAACACCTATCATCAAGAAACCATGCCAAATTTAAGATCCATGACCCAATTGATGATTAAGGTATATGCAGACAACATTATTCATAAAATTTCACACAATCAACAAAATGACAACACTTGAGCACCTATAATTTTGAAACTATCCATCCAAATGTCAAGACATTTGGTACATTAGTGGCCATTGACCTAAGGATTACACGTTCCACATTTCAGAGTACTACATTTTTAAAATTCCATGAAATTCTTATGAAATTCAGTGAAATTGTGAGGAATTTTGTAAAATTTCACTGAAATTCCATGGATTGAGAATTTTCTCATTCTGTGAAGCCCTACTCCTGTCTCATGTGGCAGTGATATGTCCGGTACCACTGATTTATAAGAGGGAAAGCAGGAAAGCACTGCATCAGTAATCTGAAGATACAAGCTTGATGTTCTAGCCATAACTACAATAAATACCTCTAATTCAATATTTTTGTATTCTGTATCTGTGTCTTTGTCTAGCCAGCAAGAGTAAATATTTTGCTTTTAAAGGTTTTAATTTCATCAATCTACACCCAGCCATAAAATGCACACAAATCACCCTAGGAGATTAATTGTATGATTAATAAAGTCCGTAGCTGTACTCTTACAAAATTCCCACTCAGATCACAACTGATTGCTAAGTTGTAAATGTAGCCTTCTGTGCCTATTGGATAAGGAAAGTGACTTAAAATTATGTCTGTACTGCTTTAAAATTGACTGTAAACAGGTACTTGCTGAATATATGGTCCCATATGCATCACTGTCACATTGGACAGGAGGCATTGAAGGAAAAAGAAGAGCAATATACCATAGTAATAGGGGGATCCCAGAGGCCACAAAACTAGTAGGAGAGGCTATAAAACTATTAGGTAAATTGAAAAAAAAATCCTAATAGCAAACAAAGGGAAGTATACACCAGGTCTAAGAACACTAATCAAAACACTTCGCACAACATATATTTTTCAAAATTCTGGCAATAGTACTCCTTTAAAGCATTACCCTAAAAGTAACACAGGTACATATCTTCAGGTAGTATAGACACAGCTGACCGTTCTGCTGAGCACTCTATCTCTGGGTGTACAAAGATATCTAATTTGCATAATATCATCCATCCTTGTGTAATATGACTGTCTAAGCTTAAGACTCCCAGTTCTGGGAAAGTAACTTGATTTACAGGATGTGTGGAGTGAAAGACTTTAGCAAAATGTCAGATCTTACAACATAAACAGTACGTAACTGCCTTGGCAGGGCAAGCTGAAAAATTTGCCAAGTATTCATGAGAATCACAATGGAAGCCATGATTATTTTTCACATTTCCTTTATGGAAAGGTTTAGGTTTGCCCTTGTATCTAAGTCATTGCTTCATTGCAGTGGCAGGGCCTGATTTTTATAACTGCATGGGTGAAGCCATACTGATGTATTGCTATAATGTAGAAGAGAGAAGGGATGGTGGACACATGTGACTGGACGCCTTCCCTCTGTTCTTCCACAGTGCTGCTGTCAGTGCTTTTCTGTTGCTCCTTCACCATTCCTCCTGTCTGCAGGCACACTATTTTATTGTTGCCTGTCACTTCCCTTTTAGTTCTGCAGTTGTGGTAAAAAAAGAAAGAGCCCAGCATGCCCAAGATGGCCACCTTGAGCTCAGTGCACACACGTGACTTCATTATCACAGTTGTGCATGTGTGAGTTCACTTCTGCAGGTGCGGTGAAATGGCACATGTGCACTAAGCTCATGGCAGCCATATTGGGCACTGCATGCTCTTTTTCTGGCTCCATGAGTGCTCTTAAAGTGGCATAGTAGCCGTGTTGCTCTGACCAGAGTTTGTTCTTGTATTGCATCATGCTCTTGGTGTGTTCCCCCTTCTACAATTGTTTTAGCATTACTGATTGCAGAATCAATTTGACAAACAATTGTTAATTCAAGTGTCAGGTCAGTCTCTAGCAACAGGCTTTCCTGAATTTTTGCAAAGCATGTTTTTCCCACAAGCTGATCCTTGATAATCTCCTCAGTGAAACCTCCAAATTCACAAGAAGCAACTAATTCCCTCAAAGTAGAAATGAAGTGATCAGCTGACTCACCTGTATGCTGTGCTCATTGTCTATGATATCTTTCAACAGCCACATTGACTCTTGCAGTGAAGTAGCCCCCAAAGCAGTAACAGTTCCTTTGTAAGTCTCATCTGGCAATAATAATGTGTAGTAGAGCCTTTGTCCCTCTGTAACTAAGCAGTGGATCAATAATGCTCATTCTCGTTCCTCAAAAGAGTAATCACCACCAATTGCCAGCAAGTAGTTTTTAGACATGCAGTTCCAAGTTTTGAAAGTAATTTTTGGCTCCCCTGAGCACTCCATGAATTAAATCAGTGGTGGAACAGAAGTAGTCACCATCCTTGTCGCCAGTTTATTATGTACTAGGCCAGAGATCAGAATATCAAATGGTTATCAGAAGACTGAAACACAACAGTTTTATACTGTAACCCACTCCAACAACGGCTTCTTCTTCACTTCCCCTTATCAGTGGTACTGCACCTTCTAGTGGCAGAAAGCAATAAATATCACAATACCCAAGGCACTGAGCCATAAACTCATGAAAGCACACACAATGGGCATGCATGCTGCAAGGCTCCATGCATCTCTCCTCCACTACTGCCCCCAACTGACATGCATCACCCAGACATCCCTAGGGGGTATTCCTGCTGTGGGAAGTAGGCCGCTTCCCTCCTGAAGGAGGAGAGCATCTTACGGGATAGAAATATAAAGACATGTAATCTGTTGACAGAACAAGATCAATGGTCTATCGAGTCTGCCCATAATAAGAGGAGGTTATATTGCCCTTGTACAGATCACTGGTAAGGCCGCATCTAGAGTATGGAGTTCAGTACTGGTGTCCACACCTCAAAAAGGACATTAACCTGCTGGAGAAGAGCCAGAGGAGGGCTACAAAGATTATATCTGGTCAGCAGGATAAGGCATACAAGGAGAGATTGAAAGCACTGAACATGTGCTCCCTGGAAGACAGGAGGGGGGGGGACATGACTGGGACCTTCAAGTACTTGAAAGGGATAAATAAGGTTGATAAGGAGAGTCTCTTTAAGCTGAGTGGCAACCATAACATGAGGGAGCACAGTTTTAAGCTGGAGGGTGGGAGGTTTAGGAGGGTAGGCAGGAAGCACTTCTTCACAGAGAGGGTGGTGGACACTTGGAATGCATTGCTGGAAGAGGTCATCTCATTGAAGATAGTGGGCAGCTTTAAGGGAAGCTGGGATAGGCATAGGGGAAAGGTAAGGATCATGGGAAGGGAGGGAGGATGGGAGAAATGGGGAGAGAGAGTAGGGACATTAGCTCAAGCTGTGGACCCTGCAGTATGAGCAGACTTGATGGACTAAATGACCTTCTTCTGCTAGCTTCTTCTTATGTTTGCATGTTCATATGTACTACTTCACCCTGACCTAGTGTTCTGGTGGGTTGATCCCCTCTGCTCCCTCCTTCAACCCTCCCCTCCCTCATGTACTCCCCTTGAGACTATGAGCCCTCTTCCACTATTCTTGGTATGCTAGGTCTGCAAGATAAATTGGGACCTTCAGTTAGGGTACTAGACAATATCTCCCTCCCACCCTTAGCCAGTTCCACTTTTATGGGCACTGGTGTTGGCTGACAACAGGAACTGTTTGGGAGCAGGAAGGAAGGGATCACTGAAACACATAAGACTCGCCATCCTTAAAGGAAAAGAGTAGCTCTCCTTCCCCCCATCTGCTAGGGGTCTTTCTCTGAGCAAGGAAGGAAACTACTGAGGAATACAGGAACTTTCTGTCCCAGAACAGGAAGGGCAGGAGTTATAAGGGCACAAAGACAGTAGAAATGTAAGGAGAAAAAACAAAATAAATATTGTTTATTGAGTTTTCTCTCTCTTAGCTTTTATTCCTTTTCTTTTCTCAGGGGAGGATTTTTACCACTGCATACAGGAAGATCTGTATTACAGGAGAAATAGACATGGTTAGTTGATGAGGTGTGGGACTACTATAGAAGACTTGACACTGTCCTATGTGCAGGAACCTGAATTAGCTCCGAGCTCAGCTGGAGGAGGTAAGAAGAAAAATTGCCAGACTTCACCATCAAATATATTGGTGTACACTCCCTGTCCCCTTCCCCAGAGGTCCTCTGGCCCAGGAGGGTGGAAGTTGTGGGACAAAAACAGAGCAGACAGGCAAGGAATCTGAACAGACCAGCAGAAATTTCAACTGTAAATCACTTCACAGCCATGGAGAGGATGCAGGACACAGGGGCCAAGGAAGCAAAATCTGAAGCAAACACTACGGAGGAAACAAGGAAGAATGGAGGAAAGACTACAGAGGGACAGAAAGGGAAGCAGAAGAAAAAGAACTGAAAACAAATACTCATTCTGGGGCACTCTATGATTAGAGGATTCGAGTCCCACTTGGATGGAACTGCAGTAAAAATCTGATGCCTTCCCGGTGCCATAGCCAAGACAGACACCCCAAAAATTTATAGGCTAATAGACCAAGAAATGAAGAAATAAACATTCTTATCCATCTCAGCACTAATAACCTAGCAAACCAGACAGTAGAGAAAGTCAAGCTAAACTTCAGAAAGCTGGGAGAGCGAATGGAAGTGTGGACAGCCTCACTAACCTTCTCAGAGATCCTTCCATTATGTGGAAAAGGTGTTGACATGAACAGGATCATGGAGGAGGAACCCAAGGATTTCAACAGTTGGTTACAGGAATAGTGCAAAGAAAAATGTTACCATGTCATAGATGACTGAGGAAGCTTCTAGGATCAAAGACTATTCAAGCCAGATGGACTTCACTTAAACAGGCAAGGAATGAGTGCATTAGGACAGAAGTTCGATGTTCACCTTGGGAGTTTAAACTAGACAAAGGGAAATATGGCATTAGGAAACCTATGAGCAATTATCAGAGGATGGGAACTTAGTCACCACTCCCCCACAATCAAGACATACTGACTCACACCACAGGTACAACCAAAATAAGCAGAAAAAGATGCTGAAGAACCAAAAAAGGGTTCTGGATAATGGGAAATACAGGAATTTACCAGGTGGAAGAAGCAACAATTCAGTCACAGGCTCATGGACAGGGGTGTGCATTAATGCCAGAAGCCTGGATAACAAGATGCATGACCTTCAGGCTTGAATAGCAGAGTCCTGTATGGATCTTGTGGTGGTCACAGAGACCTGGGCATCTAACAATGACTGGGATCTCATAGTCCCTGGGTATGCGCTCTTTAGGTAAGATAGGAGGGGTGTCAAGGGGGGGTTGCACTCTATGTTAAGGAGGGGACAGAGGCCACATCCTGTGAAATGAGCCTTAGAGAAGAGCTCTACCATATCAACATGACAAAAAGATCGCGACCGGCATTACAGCGATGGGCTCCATGTCGACCGCAAGTTGCAGTCTGCATGGAGCCGCACAGTTTGGATCTATTTTTTATATCAGGGGGCTTTGTCCCTGAACTCCCCCCAAACTAAAGTATTCTAACTCCAGATCAGAGTTAGTTCGGGGATGGGGTGCATGTTGGGGGAAGTGGTGGCCCCCTTCCAGTGGTACTTCTACGGCGGCATGGCACTGTTGTCGATATCAACGCATGTTGACATAGAAATGTCACTGTTAGGGTGGCATACCTTAGAGAAGGAGTGGAATCCCTGTGGGTTCAGATTAGTTCATCCTCAGGAAAGAAAATCCAGGTTGGGGTGGTATATAGCACTCTGAACCAAGCAGAGGACAAGGATAAGGAGCTATTGGAGGAAATCAAAGAAATGTCACTAAATGGAGAACTAGTGGTAGTGGGGGTCTTTAATATGCCCGATGTGGACTGGAGCATCCCAGAGGCTAGATCATCAAGTAGTCAGTCGGTGGTAGAAGCCTCACAGGATTGCTTTCTCACACAGTTGGTCACCGATCCTACTAGGTGGAATAACCTCTTGAATATGGTTCTCACTAACTTGGAAACAATTGAGGCAGTCAGAATCGGGAAGCCACTGGTGAACAGTGACCACAACTCAGTTCGGTTTAAAATAGCCCTAAAGGATGTCAAATCCCAGTCAAGGGCAGAAGTCCCAAATTTCAGAGGAGCAAATTTCAATAAAATGAGGGAACTAGTAAGAGAAAAACTAACTAAGATTCACCAGCATTTTGCAGTAGAAGACATTTGGGGAATGATTAAACAAACCATCACAGATGTCACAAAGGCATGTGCAAGAACAGTGACCAAAAGAAACAGACACAAACTCCCCATTTGGTTCACAAGTCAAGTTAGGACAGCCATTAGGGTTAAGAGGGAAGCATTCCACAACCTCAAAAGTAAGCCGGGAAATGACCTTTGGGAGGAATATATACTAAAGAATAAAGAGACTAAGTGGCAGTGAGACAAGCAAAGGTGGCTATGGAACTTCAGATAGGCAAGGCAAGGCAACATTTATTTAAGAGACGCCCAATCCCCGAGGTTCTGGACGCCATCCAGCAAAAACACAGCATCAGTTACAATACAGTAACAAACACAATAACCAATCATGAACATAAATAAAATATAAAAACAATAATTTAGTTTACTACAGTTCGCTAACAGTAAAGCGGGTCGGGAACAACTTGCATAATGGCCAGGCAGTGGATGTTACACAGTGAGCTCAGGAAATGCCTGTGCAAACAGAAAGGCCTTGAGGCAGGCCTTAAATACCTCAATTGAAGGGGCCTCCCTTTTAGATGGTGGAACTGAATTTCACAGGACAGGGCCGGCGACGCTAAATGCTCTGTCGTCATCAGTTTTTGACCTCGTCCTGGGAATCACAAGGAGGCCCCTAGAGGAGGAACGAAGGGAGCGGACTGAAACAGCTGGTATAAGAAGATCAACCAGGTAGCCAGTGCCCAATACATGTAGGGCCTTAAAGTTGAGCAAGTCCACCTTAAAGAGGACCCTCCACCTGACCGGCAGCCAGTACAGTTCCTGCAGCACTGGGGTGATGTGACAGTATTTTAACTGCCCCATCAACAACCTGGCAGCTGTGTTCTGCACTAGCTGCAGTCGGCAGAGTGTACCCCCAGAGACCCCGAGGTAGAGTGCATTACAGTAATCAAGCCTTGTCATCACAAAGACAAGTACCAAAGTTGGAAGGTCCAGAGGTGGAACTAAGGGCTTAACCCTAGCGATATTCCTCAGATGATAAAAGCTGACACAGACAGCTGCTGATGCCTGAGCTGCAAGCATCAGGCCACTGTCCAGAATAATACCCAGTTTCTGCAACTTAGAGGCTGCTTTCAAGGGTACAGATCCCAGGAACAACCCTGTCTCCACATCCGAGGCCACCATAGTATGCCCTCTATTCAGCTCCACAACTAGTATCTCCATCTTATCTGGGTTCAGTTGCAACCAGCTGGAGGCCATACAGTGATTTATTTCAGTGAGGCAATTATTTAGCATGTTCACTGTTTCAGATGTTCCAGGGGCAAGGGAAAAGTATAGCTGGGTATCATCAGCATAACAATGAAAACCCAAGCCATACTTCCTAATGATCCTTCCCAGTGGTAACATGTACACAGTGAACAACATTAGTGACAAGACCTATCCCTGAGGTACTCCACAAGACAAGAAGCTAGGGGAGGAGGAGAAATTCCCCATCACTACCCTTTGCCTCCTGTTGGTGAAATAGGACACAAACAAGCAGATGACCATGCCAGAGAGTCCACAGAAGATTCTCAGGTGGTAAAGTAACACACAATGGTCCACCGTGTCAAAAATTGAGTAGAGGCCAAGGAAAATGAGAATTCTCCTCTCCCCTTGATCTCTTACCCTGAGAAGGTCATTATGCACCTGAACTAACACAGTTTTAGTGCTATGCCTCACCTGAAAACCTGACTGGAAGGGCTTGTATAAGTCATGGACCAAGACGTGCTCCTCAAGCTGAAGCACCACAACCTTCCCCACAAATGGGAGGTTTGAGATAGGACAGGTAATTTGCCATGATGGCTTTTTCAGAAGGGGTCTCACCAATGCCTCCTTCAAGACATCTGGAAAAAAAAACCTTCTGACAAGGAGCACCAGACAATCAAGGCAAACACCAAGCCGATGAAATTGACGTATCCCATCAAGATACGCGCCGATAGTGGGTCCAGTTCACGATATGTGTGCCTCAACTTGGAAGCAATCTCAATGACTTCAGCCACCTCCACTGGTCTAAACTCGCACCAACCAGATGGAGTGCTCTCTGAACAACTAAGGCGATCCAGGTCAGCCATAACACAGCTCACTGGCATAATTCCAAGCTGGATGCCGGACACTCTGTCCGAGAAGAACCGAGCAAACTCCTCGCACAATTCATTTGAAAAAGTCTTCTTCGGCTGCAGACAGGCTGGATTTAACAGCCTGTCTACAGTCTAAAAAAGCACAGTTGGTCGGTTCCTCCCGGCAGCAATCTCCCTGGATAGGAATTCTGCCTTCATATGGTTGATTGGCCCCTGGTACTCACAATAATGAGCACACAGGCCCAGTTTATCCACCTTCTTCCCGGTCTTCTGCCAGCAGCGCTCCAACCTCTGACCATGGTCTTCATCACCCTGAGTTTCCCATCAAACCAGGGGGATCTCATGTGAGAAGACTTGGGTCATACACAGATGGGTGCAAGGGAGTCGAGTGCAGTGGACATCGCCTTATTATGGGCAGCAACTACCGCAGCCGCATCCCCCTCACATGCATCGACCACACTAGATAGATCAGCTACCACCAGAAAACCCTCCAGATTCAAACCCCTCAAAGGGTGGCAGCTTACCATCTCAGCAGGGGGAGAGCTCTCGAGGGGCGCCCCAAACGAGAACTCCACCATGCAATGATTGGACCAGATGACCTGATCAGTCTTGAGATCATTTATCTCAAGCCCCAGTGAGAAGACCAGGTCCAATCCAATCCAATCCAACTTTATATAGTGCCTTTCAAATCCAAGGAGCTGTACATAAAAACATATACACAATAATAAAATTTTTTCATACGTTAAAATATATCAACTATGACTAAGTAAAGGCTAAACTAAATAAATATGTTTTTAAACCAACCTTGTGGCCACCTCAATGGGTCGCGGAAGAAACCTCTTGCGACAGACCCAGCAATTACATAGTCTGGAGGAGGTTATGACCAAGGCTAGATGATTCGTCATCAGCCCAAATGTTGAAATCCCCCAGAATCAAACATCTGGGGGCATCCAAGGTTTCACCAATGATGAAATCTGCCCCCTCCTGCAGGTATTCCCTTGCCGCCCGTGGGGGGGGGGTTAATTAGAAGAATCCTGCAGCCCGCGCCCGGATCTCTGCGAACAGCCACACATTCAAAGGAACCCGGCCTTCCCACTTGGTGCGCGATGAAGCCTAGTTCAGATCTAAAACAGATAGCCACGCCTCCACCCCTGCATCCCACGCTGGGGAAGTGCACCACAGAGTACCCAGGTGGGACGGCAGCCTCTAAAACTGGGCCTGCATCGTCTCCCACCCAGGTCTCTGTGATACATGCCAGATCAACCGTAGAAATCAAGTCCACTATAACCGCGGTCTTGTTTCTGATCAATCTGGCATTACACAGCACTGCCCCCAGGATTGGTGGGCTGTGAAGCCCCTCTTACTACCTGCCCACGTGGTCTGGTGGGAACCCTGGGGATAGGCACCAAACATAGCTAAAAGTGTCTGGGCGGGGAACAAACAGTTTTTCAGATATTTGCAAGAAAAAAGAAAGAAGGGTGGAGGGGTAGTTAAAATCTGGGCTGGGAATAGGATAGTGGAAGAGGACAGGCAGAAGGCCACCGTTCTGAACAAATACTTCTGTTCAGTGTTCACCAAAGAACACAGTGACCCAATGCCTGACTGCGACATTACAACACACGGCAGAGGGGTGCCAAAAATGGAAATGCCAAGTATTACTGCAGGCGGGGTCAGAGAGGTGCTTGAGCATTTAAAGATTGACAAATCTCCTGGTCCAGATGGAATACAGGTGAGGATAATTAAAGAGTTAGTGAGTGAGTTAGCAGATCCCTTAGAGCACCTATTTATTCTCTCCAGATGGGAGTCATACTAATGACTGGAAGAGAGCCGAAGTAGTGCCTCTGCATAAGGGTAGTAGCAGGGAAGAGGTCAGTAACTTTAGGCTGGTCAGCTTCACATCAGTGCTAGGATGCAAATGGCGGCCCTGATTAAACAAGACCTAGTAGACTATGTGGATAAACATGGCCTACAGGACAACAAACAAAGTTTTGTTACAAGCAGATCATGTCAGACAAACCTGATTACTTTCCTTGATTGGGTATCTAGGGAAGTGGATAGTTGCAGGCCAGTGGACCTCCTCTGTTCTGACTTCAGCAAAGCCTTTGATTCCATGCTACACAAATGCTTGCTGAAGAAGCTAGAGGATCTGGGCACAGCAAGCTGCATCGTTAAGTGGGTGGAAAACTGGTTGGATGGAAGGAGGCAAAAGGTAGTGATCAACGGGGAGATGTCAGAGGAGGGAGAAGTGATGAATGGGTTCCTGTAGGGCTTGGTCTTATACCCAATCCTGTTTAGTGTGTTCATCAGTGACATAGGAGTAGGTATCCAGGGCAAGACTGCACTGTTCACAGACGACACTAAATTACGGGGAAGGTGGACAGTGAAGAAGCAGTGAGAATCATACAAAATGATTTGAAACAATGGTCTAGTGTCTTGCAGCTGAAATTTAATACCAAGAAATGTAAGGTGATGTGTATTGGCAGGAATAACCCTAGAACCCTATTGGCCAAACAGGATCAAACCCAGTGACTCAAAATAGGAAAGGGATCTAGGAGTATTTATTAGCGGCACCCTAAAACAAACCAGCCAATGCAACACAGCATATAGCAGGGCCAACAAAATGCTGGGATGCATAAGGAGAGGATTTGACAGTAGGCACAGGGAGGTGATACTTCCACTGTACAGATCTGTGGTGAGACCCCATTTGGAATACTGCATACAGTTTTGGAGACCATACCTTAAGAAGGATAGGGAAAGGATAGAGACCATTCAGAGAAGGGCAACCGAAATGATACAGGGGCTTCAGGGGCTGCTGTACGAGGGGCATCTGGAGGCATTAAACATGTACTCACCTGAATCTAGGAGAGAAAGGGGGAATATGATAGAAACCTTTAAGTACATGAGGGGTTTAAATTCAGTACCCTACGCTGAACTATTTACCAAGGCTCCCAACGTAAACATGAGGGGGCATGGATAGAAACTGAGGGGTGGGAGTTTCAGGAGGGATCTTAATAAGCACTATTTCTTGGAAAGGATTGGGAAGCTGTGGAACAAACTACCTGTGGAGGTGGTAGGAGCTAGGACTGTATCAGCATTCAAAAGGGGTTTGGATAAGGAGTAAGCTAGAATCAAATCTGCAAGGTAATCTACTAGCTAAGACACAGGCCCACCTAGGATCTTGGGATCTCAAGGGTAGACTTGTTGGACCTTTGGTCTCCTTCTGCCGTCACCTTTCTATGTTTCTATGCTTAAACCCAATTAGGGCTCCTGCCCCATGTCCATCAGCAATCCATTCCATGGGTCCACCATTTTCTCTGTGAAGTAGAACTTCCTCACATTTCTCCTGAATTTACACTCCCCCACACACTAACGTTCAGTCATGACATGCCCCCTTGTGGTTGCATCCCTATTCCTAAAAATCAGATCTTCATCGCTTATCCTATTTATACCCTCAAAAATGTGTATGTCTCTATCATATCTACACTTTCACATCTGGCCTTCAGTGAGAAGATATTCAGGGCCAACAGCCATGCCTCATAGTGCCTGCCCTGCTGGCCCTGAATTGTCTTGGCAAACCTTCGCTGTACTGACTCCAGCCTTTGTATGTCCTTTTTCAGGTGACGGCTTCAGAACTGGGCACAGTACTCCAGGTGAGGCCTCACCACCAATTTGTATAGGGCAGCATCACTCCACCTCTTCTGCTATCAAAACCCCTCCCTTTATACTCCAGCATTTATTTATTTAAAATGTGGTAACTGGGAAAGGCACACTGAGCTGAGGCTCATTTCCAGCTGCAACCTGGAGGAGGGAGAAGAAGAGTAGAGCCTGGGTCATAAAATTACAAAGCAAAAGTACAATAAACAAGTCACATCCAAGAGTACAAGCTGTGGGGAATCAAATTAAATGTGTAATGTAAACATGTAACAAAATGTGCAAAGGTGCAGCAAGTGCACAGTCCTCGATGCCTTACTGTATGCCTTATTACACTGGCTGCTTTTCTTGAGGGATTCACTGATAATGACTCCTAGATCCTCTCCACTGTTGTAGTGGCCAGCCTAACCCCTCCCATCCAATATACCATGCGTGGGTTCCTTTCCCTGTGCATCACCTTGCATTTCTCGGTGTTAAATCTCAACTACCAGATCTCTGATCACCTCTCCAGCTTCTCTTTGTCTTTCAGAGGTTCCCTCACACCTTTCTCACTGTCTACACTGCAGTACAACTTTGTGTCATCAGCAAAGAGGTACATCTTGCCCTGGATCCCCTAATGAACATATTGAATAGGATAGGTATCAGAACTGATCCCCGCAGCACCCTGCTTGAGACCTCCCCCATCTTCTAATTTGGTCCTGTTTACTACTACCCTTTGCTACCTCCCCCATAGCCAGTTCCTCACCCACATGACCAAACTCTTCTCTACCCCTAAGTAATCCAGTTTTTTCAGCAACCTCCTGTATGGTACTGAATTAAATGCTCAGTCACCCCCCCTCCGCGCCCCAAGCTGGCCCCCAATGGCACAGGCTTTCTCCCAAACTCAGGTCATTGGCATTGTAAGCGGTAGCCCTACTGCTGCATTGTCAATGTAACCCCAAGGGTCACTATCCCAAGGGCTACTACCCCTGCCTGCTTGGCTAGTAGCAGGTTAAGGGGCCTGGGTACTGAAACGGGTACCTCCACCCAGAAGCCAGGGTGGTTACTGGTTAAACTAACCTGAGCACAGCCCTCCAGGACACTGTAACCCCCCTCTTTCCCATCTAGTGGCCTGAACAATATACAATAATCACTTTCACAATGACCCTTATTCACCATGCAATTACCCACACTGTTTGCACTTACCACAAGGGCTGGTTCCTCTAGCTCGACCATAGGGACCCCTGTAAAACAAGGTTATGCACAGCAAATAGCAACAGTACAGTACTATTGGTACAAACTGTAACCACAGTCAGGTTAAATGCAAAAAGAGTTAGATCTGGTTTATTCAAGGGACTTAAACAAGGAAGGGGCGTAATCAGGTTGATTGACTTAAAAGCTAAATCAATCAGACAGTTATGCATGCACTTCAGAGTGCCTACACAGTCACACACTCTGGGTACCCAGGTAGGAAAAAGGTGGGCTAGCCAGGACCATTGCCCGGGGTAGGCATGCATTGCAGCTGGTTGAGGCCCTGTGATGGAAGAAAGCAACATGCACAACACACACTATTTGTAATCTGGAGCCGGAGGGCTCAGTTCATGAAGGAAAAGACACCAAAGCAATCAGATGACGACACTTTAGATTTAGCTGTTGTTGCAGGGAGCTACCTTGATGTTTACTCATGATACCCTATACAGGACACAGGCAGGACAAAATCGAGACAGCAGGTTGTTGAACTGGAGTGCCAAGAGAAGCAGGGCCCATACGAATTACCGAGGCATCGTTCCTGTTCAAAGCGTGAACAGGGGGCTGATCCCCAGGCAGGTCTGTCATCGATGACTTTCTGTGTGCAGTGGGTAATCTGGCTGGGCCAGTGTGGCCAGGTCCCAGGCCCATTGGAGATGAATATGGATTCAGTCTGTGGGAGCTGGATGCAGTCTCCAGCAAGTAGAACACAGCTCAGCACACAGTGGAGAACCAAATCCCACTAACAGCACATTTACATATAAGAAATTCTACTGTAATAGGCAGATTGCTATCCAGTCACAATTACAGAGTCTCTGCACAAACCAGGAGTTCAAAGGTGGCTGGAAATCCTGACAGGCCGTTCACATTTAGCAAATCTTCGGTTTTCTTCAGGTTAAAGCCTGATCTCAGTTCTGTGGCTTAAATCATCCTCACAATTCGGATTCAGTCTGAATAAACTTCACTTTCCCTCTCAGGGACAGCAGGCAGACAGGCAGGCCAAAACTCGACCCTTTCACAGTTCTCCCATGCAAATCCATGCAGGATTGCTGCTCGACTATCTCGAGCTGTTACTCCTTCACTTCCCAACTTAGCTATGAACTGAAACTGCAAGCAGTCTGGGACTTTCCCCAGGATCCAAAAGGTTCGGTTGGTTGATTCCTCTGTCAGTCACGACAAGGGCTCCCCATCCAGGTTCATTTAGGCTCCAAAAGCTCAAAACTACAATTCCTACAGAATTTTGCTCCCACGAAACCCCTGGGGACAGGCTTCATTTTAGAGTCCCCAAAGGTACTGATTGGCCCATTTCAGCAGTCCAGGACCAAGATGGTGGAGATAAACAGAAATGTCTATGCTGCAAAGAAGGCAGGTTAGACAAACTGCAATATAATTACTATTCTAATAAATGATCAGCAAACAAATACATCTTCTAACAGAGCTCCCTCTGCGCTAATAGCAATGGCAGAACAGAGTGAGTATTTGGCAGCCCGGGCAGGACTCGAGCATAGAAACACTCAGCCTCCTCCTGGATTAATTATGACTGCAACCCAGGCAGCTCTTAAAGAGACAGTACACAGAGGCTATAAAGGCACTCTCTGGCAATACATTTAAACTGCTAAAATGCAGGACACCAGCCTGGCAGTGAGCATTTAGGCAAGCTCAAGGAAGACTTTCCGGGAACCCCCATTTGTAGGAGGGTTACATCCAGCTGGCTTCCATAAAAAGTAACATAACAATTCATAATTCTGCTGTTTTGTCCCCCTCTACCTTTAAAACAGCTTGGCCAAATGTTAACACATTTACTAAGTTTTGAGATCCAACAAAAGTTGTACACACCAACTGTATGGTTGTTGACTCAACAGACAGCTGAGTTATAACGTAACTGCAAATTGCTATTTAAACATTAAAGTGCCTTTCAAACTTAACTATAGAGGCACATAAAATATACAGTCATTTCACTTGTGTGTATTTTCAATATTTTGAGCTTCATATACGACTCACTTAAATGTATTTGATGAAACAGTGTCTCACCAGCAGATTACTTTTGCATACTTTTAAGCCAAGAGACAGTGTTCTTGTCTTAATATTTGTTTCCACTTCATAATCTGTATTTAGTTGCGAAACTAGTACAAGTAAGACCCCATTAAAAATGAAATGAAAGGCATCCCTGTTTAAGTAACATTGCACAAAAAGATGAAGGCCCCAATATTCAGCCATGCTGAACTGTGCCACACTAAAATAGAGCTGTACAGAAAATAGTGTGTAAGCCCGGGTCGCCGTGTACCAGTGGGCTACTACTTCTGCCTGCCGTCCACAGTGCAGGTTGAGGGGCCTGGGTCCTATTTCTGATATTACAGTGGTTCTTTCCCAAAATATATCAATATATTGCACGGTGCCTCCACCCAGAGAAAATCACAATGTGTCAGATATCTAGCTAGTACAACCCCCTGGGATTATCTTCAACCCTTGATTTTAACTATTTACAGTCCCTTGGGTGCAGGAAAATTCCTGCTTTACTCACGGTTTCATAGCTAGTCTTTTGCAAATGTAGCAATGATTTGTAGCAAGTAGATCTGAAGTGACATAATCGGTAGAACTTGACTTGGCTGAGGAGCATAACATGGGCTTCCGGCAGGCCCCCGTGCCAAACAGCAGGCTCTTGCAGCTTTAGCAGGATGGAGACTTCTCTCAGCTTCTTTAGCAGTTGAATGGTTCGGCTGAATTTGCAATCTGGAACACAGACCAGCACAGGGACCTGGGCTGGCACACCTCAGACCCCCATGTCTAGGCATGACCCCTTGGGGGGTTGCAATGACAGAGTCTAGCTGGTGGCACTACTTGACTGATTCCCTGCACTGACCTTCATGGCAATCTCTTTCTTTCTTTCTTTCTTTCTTTCTTTCTTTCTTTCTTTCTTTCTTTCTAGAATTCAGTCACATTGGGCTATATTGGCTTTTTTCAACCACACTGCCAGCATAGCAGCTGTGGCCCTTTCACATTCAAACACAGTCTCAGTAAGGCTCAGACACATCCAATTGGCTTCACAGAAGACCATTAAACTTGTATTGAAGACCCACACCTTCTACTTGAACAGTCCCATGATAACAGACATCACTTTCCTCACTGTGCAGGTGCTCATAGAACAGAAGAGGGTCTCTCTTCTCACTTCTGAAAAAACACACTGGAGATTAAGGCAAGTCTCTCGACCAAACTAGGCACTTCTCACATTGTAGCTAATTCACTTTACACTTTAGCTTCCATAAGCTGAGACATAGGCAAACAACTCCCCTTGGCAGACACGCTTCATGTCCCCAAGTATGACATTAAACTTCTCAAAGGCAATAACTGGCAAGCTCCTTTCTCCAGGGAGACAGCCATACCATTTTCGGTAAACCAGAACCATCCACGGTCATTCCTTCAGACAAATGTACACCCCTTTCTGGCACTGTGACAATGCAGGGCAACAGACAGAACTGAGCACCTCTGGAACTAGTGGCTACTTGGCCCTCAAGCAGATCTTTATCTTACTTGAGACTCAGAGTAGGCTGTCTCACTCAGAAACATTCTGGGCAGCGCTCTCAGCACTGAGGTTGCAGATCCTTGCAGCTCTCTCACAACTGCTGTGGCAGGATTCCTACAGCTCTCTCATAGCTGAATGTTGCAAATCAGGATTCCTCAGATAAATTCCTCCAAATGTGGAAAGGTACATGCAGGCCCTGGAGGACAGGTAGCTGGCAACCACTAGGCAGGCCACTTTTAAGCCTTGCAGCCACATTTCTCTAGCAAGGTGCCAGAGCCCCCCACCCTGTGGAGGGGCTCCCACCGAACTGAGCCTAGAACCAAAAGTCTCTTGGGTTTTGGGAGCTTTAGGCAGCTTGGTTGGCTGAAAAAATTGTTCCTTCAAAAACTTAATATTCATCAGGCTCCTTCAATACCTGATTGGTCCTTCAAATGGGCGCCAAGATTTGTCCCTGTATTTTCCACCAAACATCTTTTAGGCAGTCCCATAAGTCCATGGCAACAATCATGGCCTTCCAATTGGCTGAAATAAGGTTAAAGTCTGCTAACATGGCTGCTAACACAAACAGTTTATATGCAGTCCATATATGTCCCAACATTCAAGCTCTGGTGCAGACAGTATAACCATTTTTGTTTATTAAATGCCCCACAGATTTAAAGCAGTCCTCATGCCCTATTGAACAATTGCAGAGTTAAAAGTTCAACTTCATTCTTCAGCCTGTTGCTAGCACTTAAATAAACTATCCCAAGTCACTAGGCAGGTGGCTCATTAATATTTATTTTACCTCATTAATATTTATGAGGCCATCAATTGGCACTCTTTAATTAAAACATTTTCCCACCTCTCTTAGGCCTCATCTGTGTCTCCAGTCCCCGACTAACTGAACTTGGGGACTGAGACCACTGGAGAAGCTTCCATTTTACCACAATTGCAGTAAGAAAATGATCATGGAAATGTAGAAATTGTCAGCAGATAAGGACTGACTGGCTCATCTAGTCTACCTCAACTGTACACTAATTTGTGGCCTTTGACTCTAACTGGTCACTGGCTACTCCCCCTTCTTCCCACCAGTAAAGTTCCCCAAAGCCTGTCCCAGGCATGTTTAAAACCCTCTACTGTGCTCGCTCCTTCAACCTTCCATGGCAGTCTGTTCCATGGATCCACCACCCTCTCTATGAAGAAGAACTTCCTCACATTTCCACTTACCTGCCTCCTTCCAGTTTCATGTCATGCCTCCTTGTCCATTTACAACTCTTGTATAGAGATGCAGAAAATTTTAAATCCGCCGTGGAAGTGGACACGAAGTGGCCAGTTTGCGTTGGCAGAGCACAACACGAAGTGGGCACCATAAAGTGCTCACTTCGCCTTCTCGTTATTACTTCACATTGTCATTCTACCTTAACGCAAAGTAAGTCGAAGTGACAACAAAATAGGCAACCCCCCACACATCACATGGCTTACAGTACTGTAAGTCACATGCTTTAGCCAGGCAGGAAAGAAGTGAGTCAGAGAAGCAGTTACTTTCACTTTCTCCTTTGCAGTTGCAGAGGGAGAAGGCTTTTTTGGTGAGAGACGAGAGCAGTTTGTGTCTCAGTGATTTTATGCCGAAAAAAAAACAGCTTTTTTAAAAGCTACATCTTTATTTAGTTTTTGTATTGTGTTTGTGATTGTTTTTTTGGTACTGAATTTTTTTTTATAAGTTTTGTTTTGTTTTGTGCGTGTGTGTGACTGTGTGTGTCAGTGTGTGCATTTCTGAGAGTGTGAGACTGAGTGCAGGTGAAGGTTAGGCATCAACTCGGGACTCATTGATAGTCGGGGACTTGTGTGCAATGGACTCTGGACAAGGAGAGTCTCTGGCCTGTGGGCATGGGCAGAGGAGAGGAATGCACACACATGGGAGAGGTTGGGTGTTACTGGACCGCTTCCAACTCTTAGGTGTTGCTTACCCCCCTGTGGAAGCAGCAGCACCAGTGCCACCAGTGGCTGTTGCACAACCACCTACTCTGCCACTACCACTACCACCAGTTGCAGCTGCAGGGGCTCCAGCAGCACCCCCTCCATCATGTCCGCAGTCACAGGTGGAGCCCCAGGAAAATGTAGGTGGTCCAAGGATTGCATCTGGTCCCCCTGGCAGCTTCCCAGTGTGGGAGTTTTTTAACTGTGTGGGGGGGGAGAAAGCACAATCATGGTTTGCTGTCTGTGTGGTGTGCTGGTGCACTGTGGGCCCCTAGGGAACACATTTGGGGACAGGTGGCCAGCACACGCACATGGCAAACCATCACAAGGCAGAGTGGTAGGCTGCCACTGAAGGGTCCAGGCGTCCTCTTGCTGGCCCTTCTGTGGCAGAGGCTGAGGGTGCTGGGAGTGAAGTTGTGCCTCGCCGCTGCAGCAGGAGGAGGGCAACTGCAGCAGCTGCTCCACCACCGCCATCACAGCCACCAGTACTGCCCTCTCCACCACCACCACCACTACCTGGGTTTCCAGCTGCAGTGGACCCCACCACAGTGCCTGCAACACAGGCCGACATTGCTCTGGTGTGAGTGGCCCTTGAGGAGAACAGTGAGAGGGTAGGTGCTGTGCAGCAGCAGGTAGATCAAATCCATCAACAAAGCTGCAAATACTCACAATGCTGCACCTGCTGCTTGAACACCATGGTATCCCCCATTAAGGGATTGTTTTCTGCCACTCCACTACTGTGCTGTACTGTTTTTGTGTTTTTTTTTTTTGTTGTTGTTGTTTAATAATAGACATTTTCCCTTCTGTTGTTGCAGTGCCTCAGTAATGTTGACTTTTTGTTTTGGAGTGCTTGTGGACAAGCTGTTGTGAGAAGTGCAAGTATGATGTGTAAAACTGCATGTGTGCAGTCAGTGTTGTTTCCTGTGTGTGTGTGTGTGTGTGTGTGTGTGCGTGTGTGTGTGTGTGTGTGTGTGAGAGAGACATCAGACATTGTGCAGCATGTTACAAACATATATTGCTGTTGCTGACTTGATGCAGTGTTTATGCTATAAAGAATAGTGAGCAGAATACGGTATATTTTATTGTCACCATCATCATCATCAGTGGACTAAGTGATACAATACTTTTTCAGAGGTGTTTGGCGAGAGTGCACCTTAGTCACATTTATACTATACTGCACACATAACTTTTAGGAGAGCATGTGTTTTTTGTGCTATGATCTCCACAAAGTCCTGTGTGCACTGTGAGTGACTGAGGTGCACAGAGATCTGATACCTCTGAAAAAATATCATATCACTTCGGCCGCTGGCACTGATGGTACCAATTATATATACATCAGGAATTCTTTGTTGTCCTTATTCTTGATAATGCAACAAGTCTTACCATATATATGTTTGCATGAAGCGGGACAATGTAAGCACACACAGGAAAGAACAGTGATGGCACACATGCAGTTTAGCAAAACATACCCGCATTGCTCATTCTTCATGCTGTTTGCAAAACACTTAAAATCTGATTCATGAGTCCCGACACAAAGTAAACATTACTGAGGCTCTATAACTATTTTGCTTGTGAAATAGACATGAAAGAGATTCACCAGGTTACAGCATTGCACCCGATATATGGGTGCCTTACTTCAAGGGGAATCTTTCTTGCTCCACATGTCCTTACATAGTGCAATACATTTCTGTGAAAACCACCCATAATTTCATTATAGTGTGTCATGTCACAGAGAAATTCCCGTACATAACAGCTGCCCAAATTCTGCCCACCTTTCTCAGCAACATTAGAACGTGATGCCAGGGAGAGCACAGGTGCGTGCTCCATTATAGTGAATGTCCGATTGTCCTGCAGCTTTGCGAATGTTTCTTTATGTTATAATGGTCAGTTTGTGGTGAAACTTGTGGGCACGTTTCCAGTAAGAAGAGCCTTGTTAGTGGAAACGTGCCCACATTTCACCACAAAGATAACCTTATAACATAAAGAAACATTCGGATAGCTGCCAGACATTCACTATAGTGCAGCATGCACCTGCGCTCCCCCTGGCATCATATCCTAATATTGCTGACAAAGTGAGGCAGAATGTGGGTGGCTTTTTTGAATGGGAATTCCTCTGTGACATGACACACTGTAATGAAATTACAGATGGTTTTCACAGAAATGTATTGCACTATGTGGAGCAAGAAAGATTCCCCTGTGTCAGGAGGTCTAAACCTCACTCTCAGGTTCTTGGCAATATTGGGAATGCAAGAAATCACAGACACGTTGCATAAGAATAATGAACTCGTTTATTACTACCAAAGGGATAAATCACAGTTGCCCTAAGCAGTTCTTACCAATACGAACCGGGAACCACTGCTAAGCATTCTCTATACCTCGAGGTTTCTTCATGTCTCTTGATTCTCCGAGGTATAAGACTCAGTGTCTCACATTATATACCTATGATAATTACTATTGTTACTCTAAGATAGAAACATTTCTAGTTACAGTGATGAGCCCTATTGGCTAAATTAGAGTTGGCTCCATGGTCCAAAATAACATTATACAATTTTGTAGTTGTCATCACTTTGTGAAACAAAAGAGTACAGTTCTTACACAAATCAGTGTAGTAGTACAAATCACCAAAAGGTGGCAGTGCCGACTTATATATCATAATCATTACAAGGACACAGATGTCCTAACATCTTATGAGTAAGAAATATATAGAAAATATATATGTATTAGGAAGCAAAGTGTATAACAATAATATGCATACCTATCCTGACATCTACTCCCTTTACGGTAGATGCCCTTAGCCCTATATGTTAGTATACCATATGCCTAAGCACTAGCTGTCTACGGTGTACCTCTGAGGGTATAAATAAGGGTGCAGGGACCTTGTGTAACATTCCTCCCCTTGTTGCCTCCAACAGCAACACAGGCAAAAATTGGGTAAGGTCAGGGAGCAGGGGTTGTTTACAAACCCGATGCGCAAGCTTTGTAAAGGAACTCCAACTGCTCACAGTGTTGGTGCAGTGTGTGCCGTAGGCAGCATTGCATAATAACCAAGAAAAATATCATAAATGCCTGTATAATAACAAAACACTTAAAGGTAATCTCTACCCATGTGTTAGTCAGTGCATCATTCATATCACCATCATTAACCAATGAAAGGATAGCTTCATTAACTTTGGTTATATTATTGCTGAAATGTGGATGAGGTGGGTGTCTTTCCTCTCTAAAAGTGATTTTAATGTAAGTGAGAGTGGATCTATGTGTACATTAAAATATGGTAGATACTCAGAAAGGGTGAGCAGATAATCGGAATTACCACCAATGATGTCCGCATCCATAAGGGGGACGGGGGGTAATAATGGTATGTCCAATAACAGCTTTCTGATGTGGAGAGAAGCAGAAGTTGGGGGAATCAATAACACATGCCTGTGAGCCGTACATATAAGTTCTGTAGTTAGTAACTACGCAATGCTCGCCATCTGAATTGTACTACATTTTAACAGCAGGTAAGCGCCACTTTTGCAACTGTACCAGGCAGGTGTAGGTTGTCTTGGAAATCCGTGTTGACAGGCAATGAACATTCTCTCGATAAGACTGGTAAAGTTTGTCTGGAACCAATGTTGAGTCCAAAAGTCTTTCATTCGTGCTGATGTAATCGTCCATAGAAAAAGACCAATCAATACTGTAGGGAGAATAACCACATAGAGGTTTAATAACATCAAATACATCACATCGACACAAGTAGATATATTGTTTCTTTGCACAGCAATCTGTGTGTGGTGCGACCCAGGCATCAGGAAAGGATGGAAGACCAACAGAGGAGGCAAGTCCAGGCGTTCTCTGTAGATGTCGTCATCAAGGTGTCCAGTGGAATGTACAGAAGCCAGCTTGTTGAACAAAGCTGTAGTGGGATCAAAACATGATAAAGAGACAGTAAAAGAAACAAACATTGTATCTTTGATAGAACATTTCTTAGAAGTAAAACAGGGACCAGTATTAGCATGTCTGGTCACAAAAGCGAAATTCCTAGCTGTAGAAAGAGGAATAGTTAAAGTTTGTTGCATACTCATAGCAATACAGCCAGGGGTTTTACAACGTGGCCAATACCATTTAGAAATATGTCTGTCATGTATAATATCAGGGATCCTTCCAGATTTTAGATAATGGAAGAGATTATTGATGGTAGTGATAATGTACGAGCCATAGGCTGAGCATAAAATCTCATGGGCAATATATTGCTTATCTGCTTCTTTGTTGTCCTGTGCAATGAGTGTGTTAATCTTATCTTTAGAATCTGTAAATGCCTTAGCAATATCGTGCATATTGTAAACAGTGTATCTTTCTTCCTGACTAAGGCCATCCACACCATGCAATAATAGGGGTAGTATATTATTTACCAAACCAGTATGGAATTTGGCTGAATGAGATTTGATAGCAGCAATGTCTGCTTTATTCCAGATAGACATAGCAGTAAGTAAGTAATCCTTGAAAGTACACACCACGAACTAAACGGTCCAAGATACAACCATGCAGCTCTCAAAGAAGGGCAGGAAACCCAAAATAACAACAAAATCCAAAGAAGAAGAGTGCAGCTGAACCTTGAGCACTGGAATGTAAAGACTTGTTAGTGAAGACGGAGGTAGTCCACAAAAGAGTATCTTAAAGTGCAAATACTCCACGATTTATTCGAAATAAAGTCTCCACAGTAAAAAAACAAACACCCCTAGCGCCTTGTAATTGTAAATGGAGTCTCCCCCTTTGAAGACTCGTGAGAGTCGAGGCACTAGGGATGCTTGTTGACCTGCAGAAGTTCTTTTGCACTGGTTATTTAATCAATTTGTTTTTTTGGAGACTTTATTTTGAATAAATTGTGGAGTATTTGCACTTTAAGATACTCTTTTGTGGACTACCTCTGTCTTCACTAACAAGTCTTTACATTCCAGTGCTTGAGGTTCAGCTGTGCTCTTTTTCTTTGGATTTTGTTGTTACAGAAGAGGCAGGAAGGGGAGAAGAGGGGGAGGAGTAGCTCTCTATGTAAAGGAAGAGATAAAAGCAACTGAACAAAAGAGTAAACAGGGAGGAGAGGAGGCACTGTGGGTCACCTTAGAGACTGGAAATGGCACCACAGTCCACACAGGGGTTGTATACAGACCCCCATGTCAGGGGAAGGGAATGGACAAGGATATAACGGAAGGCATACTTAGGATGGCAGAGAAAGGGGAGATACTGTTGATGGGGGACCTTAATATGCTGGATGTCAACTGGAGCACCTTTGCTGCAGCCACATCCAAAATCAGGGCCATTCTCGCTGCCCTTCAGGTGGCATGCCTCAGACAGCTAGTTCTAGAACCTACTTATGAGGGAGCAATCTTAGACCTCGTACTCTCAAATGGGGACAGTGAGAGGATCTCAGATCTAGAAGTGGGTAGCCATTTGGGAACAAATGACCACCAAACAGTGTGGTTCATGATAAACTCAGCTACAGAGTCAAGCCATACAAAAGTGATGGTTCTGGATTTCAGGAGGGCTGACTTTGGCAAGATGGGAGAGTGCCTTAGAAAAGCACTAGCAAACAGGCTAGAAGGAGGGTGGAGCAACAATAGGAATATCAAAACTGCCATCACAGAGGCAACAAGTCTTTGTGTGAAGCAAATAAACAAATCAAATGAAAGAAAAGCCACTGTGGTTCTCAAAAGAGGTGGCAGTGAAGGTTAGGGAGAAAAAGATAGCATTTAGGAAGTATAAGGAAACACAGAAGGAGCAGGACAGAGAACTGTACCAGTTAAGGCAGAAGGAAGCAGGGAAGGTAGTCAGAATAGCAAAGGCCCAAACTGAGGAAAAGATAGCCAACTCGATTAAGAAGGGGGATAAAACCTTTTATAGGTATATCAGGAAGCCTAGAAAGACAAAGGGAGGGATAGTGAGGCTGAATAGAATTGACAGTGGGTGGGCAGAGAGGGACAGTGAAAAAGCAGGGATACTGAATGAATACTTCTGTTCAGTACTCACAAAAGAAGAGGTGGGGGAGGTGCCTAATCCAATTAACAGAAGCACTCTGGATAGGGGGGTCGCTCCCAGTCCTTTCACAGAAGAAAGGGTTCTGAAAGAACTCCTAAAACTGAAAGTGGACAAAGCAATGGGACCAGATGGAATTCACCCCAAAATTCTAAAATAATTAAGCAGAGAACTAGTGACACCACTGACTACCCTTTTTAACAAATCATGGGAGGATGGTGTGGTACCTGAGGACTGGAGGAAGGCAGATGTGATTCCCCTTCACAAAAGTGGGGCCAAGACAGAGGCAGAAAGATACAGACCTGTTAGTTTGACCTCTGTAGTAGGGAAAGTGATGGAATCAGTTCTGAAGGAAAGAATTGTTGAGTACCTAGAGACCAGTGGGCACAGGACCCAAGGCAGCATGGGTTCACAGCAGGAAGGTCATGTCAGATGAATCTAATTGATTTCTTTGACTGGGTGACTAAGGTAGTAGACGAGGGAGGGGCTGTGGACATGGCCTACCTAGACTTTAGCAAGGCATTTGACACAGTCCCACACAAAAGATTAATAGTCAGATTAACCAGCCTGGGAGTGGGTCCCAGGGTGGTAGCCTGGGTAAAACATTGGCTGGACAACAGGACACAGAAAGTGATTATAAATGGAGTCCACTCTGAAGAAAGAGGGGTTACTAGTGGAGTACCTCAGGGTTCAGTACTGTGTCCAGTCCTCTTTAACATCTTTATAGGTGACATTACAGAGGGACTGGAAGGAAAAGTGTGCCTCTTTGCAGATGACACAAAGTTCTGAAACAGAGTTGATACACAAGGAGGCATGGAAAAGATGAGAAGGGACTTGGCAAGGTTGGAGGAATGGTCAGAAGTATGGCAGCTTGGATTCAATGCAAAAAAGTGCAAAATAATGCACCTGGGAAACAAAAATCCAGGGGAAGATTACACAATGGTGGGGGAGGTAGTAACAACAACAAAAATGGAAAGGGACCTGGGGTAATCATATCAGATGACCTTAAGGCTGGCAAGCAATGTGAGAAGGCGGTAGGGAGGGCTGGGGGGGATACTGGGATGTATAGGCAGAGGCATCACCAGCAGAAAACAGGAAGTTGTTATCCCTCTGTACAGACAGTTGGTAAGACCCCATCTGGAATACTGCGTGCAGTTCTGGACACCAATCTCTGCAAGGACATAGACAGGATAGAGGCAGTCCAGAGGACGGCAACTAAAATGGTGCAGGGTCTGCAAGAGAAGCCATATGAGGAGAGACTAAAGGAGCTTAATATGTATACCCTTGAGGAAAGGAGGGAGAGGGGGACATGATAGAAACTTTCAAGTACCTCAGTGGAATCAACAAAGTCCAAGAGGGTATCATCTTTCAGAAAAAGACGTGCAAGAACAAGGGGACACAATTTGAAGATAGAGGGGGGAAGGCTCAGGGGCAATGTGAGGAAGTATTTTTTCACATAGAGGGTGGTGGATGCATGGAACAGCCTTCCTGAGGAGATTGTGGGGTCTAAAACTGTGGGAGAATTCAAAAATGCATGGGACAGGCAATTTTTGTGGGGGTAGGAAGAAATAGGCTGTTTGTTAAATAGGATCTGCAGCTTATCCTCTAGGTAGGGAAATGGGCAGACTAGGTGGGCCAAGCGGTCCTTATCTGCCGTCAAAGTCTATATTTCTATGTTTCTAGCAAGGACAGAGTACCATTAGGGGATAATTTAGTGTTAGGCCAACCCTGGAAAGTTCCTTTGGAGAATTTGGCCACAGGGAGAATTTGTCCTTGTGATGTGGTTTGTCACTCAATTTGTAGGGTAGATTTATCAGAAGCAACAACCGAGGCAGTGAGGTAGGCATCAGAACCTTCCTGGACAGTAATCAAACTGTTGGGTATTTTGATGGATGCTCCCTGATGGTGGAGGATCAAGGTGAGAAAGGAGGTTCGATACCATGCCTTGGATGCAGGGGATAACTCCTGAGATGAGGAGAAAATGGAACAAGATAGCTATCTTGTCAGTGTATCTGAAAAGGAAAATCAAACATTAGTAGATTAGTATTATTCTGCCCAATGGGGTGAGGAAAAGTAATTATACTCCTTTATACAGTTCAGTTGGTTTGCATGTAACCACTTGTCAGTCAGTTTATTGTTGTGCAAGAGTCTAACTTGATAGACTGCTGGACTGAGCTTGTTGACAATGGGGTAAGGCTCTTCCCACTTATTGGAGAAGGAGTGTGTGGGATGGGCAAATCTGAGGACCATCACTTGATCTCCAACTTGCCAATTTACATCTTGTGCATGTTTGTCGAACTGTATTTCGGACTGTTGCTGGGCCTTGCCCATGCAATTAGCTGCATACAAGTGTGTGTGTGTATGAGGTCTTTTCTGAGTTTTTCCACATATTGGTCTACAGACACACGGTCTGCAGTGGGGGTGTGCAGGTCAAACAACAGATACTCAGGTAATCTCATCTGTCTTCCAGTCATCACCTCAAATGATGTCAACTGAGTAGTGGTTGAGGGTGTGCCCCTAATTGCCATAAGGAGTAATGGCAACAGGGAGTCCCAAGTTTTTGAATTGTCCTCAATGAATTTGGAAAGCATTTGCTTAATCCGTCTGTTGACTCTTTCTACTTGACCTGAAGATTGAGGGTGGTAAGGTGTGTGGAACTTCTGTTGAACTCCAAGGAGCTCAAGGGATTCTTTCATCAACTCACCTGTAAAACTTGTTCTTTTGTCAGAGTCTACCTTAAGAGGTAGGCCCCACCTGGAGAAAATTTGTTCCACCAGGATTTTGGCAGTGGTTTTAGCAGTGTGTGTCTTATTGGGGAAAGCTTCGACCCACTTAGAGAAGAGATCAGTCACCAAAAGAGCATACTTGTTTTTTCTGCTGGTATTGGTCAGAGGACCAATAAAATCAATCTGTCTGGCATGCCAAGAGCCAGAATGTCTTTGTGGTAGAGGTTTGGCATTTCACTTGGTGGGGATGGGATTGTTTTACGCACAAACAAGGCAGTTGTCTATGTACTGCTTGACGTCTTTGGTGACACCAGGCCACCAGGCGGTGGTCTTGAAACTCTGGAGGGTGTTTTCCACTACCTGCTGTCCACCAGTGGGGGTATCATGCACTTGGTGCAAGAATTCAGACCTAAGGTGCCTGGGAACCACCCACAATTTGGTGGTGGAATCATCTGGTGGGTACCAGATGAGCTAGTCAGCTGGGGACAAGCGTAACTTACCTCAATGCCTCTGGTAAGGGTTATGTGTGGGAAGTTTTTCTTTGGTACCCTTGTCAAGGAATCTGAACACTTCTTTGAGTTCAGTGTCAGCATGTTGAGCTACTGAGAGGTCCAAGGGGGAAAAGGATTCAGTTTTTTTCTTGACTGCTGCAATGTGTACAGCTGCATTGGCCTCTGGATGGTCCATCGTCCAGGTGTCCCCCCCTCGGGCCCCTTCCTTGGCAAGGGTGTTTGCTCTGTCATTGAAGGCATGATAGGGGTCATGTATGGCGTGAGCTTTAACTTTGTGTACATAGAGTTTGTGTGCAAACCTTTGTACCAGTGAATGTATGTATATTACCAGTTATTTGTGTTTTACTGGGTTGCCATCAGAAGAGAGAAAGGAGTTCTTCTGCTAGAAAGGAAAAAATTCTGTAAGAGAACAACAAACCCCGTTAGAGTCTGTAAAAATGATGGTATCCTCAATCCCATGCTGGATGAACTCAAGGGCGCAGGCCACCGCTGCCATCTCGGCATACTGTGAAGACGAGAGTAGAGAAACCCTCAAGAGTGTCCATCATATGTAGATGGAACAGGGATGGGCTGTTATAGAATCCCTGTGGTAAGCAGGTCCACATCTACTGTCTATCTTCAAAGGTGAAGGCAAATTTATATTGACTCCTAAGGGCCAATGGCAGTGACCAAAAAACATTGGAAATATCCAGGGCACTGAACCAATTTTGGTCAGGGGTCCAGAGTCGTAGCACATCAGGTGCTGAAGCCACAGTTGGAGCACAACTGGGGGTGACCTGGTTCAGTTTCCTATAGTCAATACTAAGTCTCCTGGCATCCGTGGGTTATTTCACAGGCCACACTGGGGAGTTGGCGGTGGAGACACATGTTCTGATTACACCTTGGTTGAGGAGAGATTTTATTGATTCCCTAAGAGAAGGCAAAGCCTCAGATGGGAAAGGATATTGCCTTTGCCTCTCATGTGCTGGGCCTGACACTTCGATGACAGTGTCCATTCTGCCACAGTCATGCTTGTTGGTAGCAAATGCTTCCAAATGTCTTTGTAGAATGGGGAGAAGCTTTGGGAAAAGCTCATGGTTCTTGAACAAATCTATGACGTCATATTCTTTATTGCTGGCAGATATTGTTGCCACAATGTGTGAATCAGGGATCAAAATAGTATGATATTGGCCCTGAATCTATATCAATAGCATGTTAGCTAGATCCACCGCACAGCCATGTGGTGCAAGGAAGTCAAATAATGCTAGGATGATGATGTAATACCATCAGTTGAAAGGTGTGTGAGGCCTTCAGGTGTCCCAACTCTACGGGTAGTGGTAGAGAGCGGTATGCAGGTAACCTAGTACCATCTACTTCTGACATGTTGGTCCTCTGTCTGGTGGACCAAGGAGATGTATCCGGGTGGTCATCATGTAATACGGACACAGCCACGCCTGTATCCAATAACACTGTAAGTAGGCAGCCTCCAACCTCGGCCTCAGTGCAGGGCCTTCTGTTTGTATCCAAGACCAGCTTGTTTACAATACAGACTGGGGCCTGTAATTGTCAATCTGTACTGGATGGAGCACGGAGAGGTTGGGCCTGGCTCTTCTGAATCACTTTACCATGCTGCACTGATGCTATATAGGGAGTTGCTTCTGGGTTCAGGCCTGTATGAGCCTGAGGGCCTGTACTTCCGGCATCACCATGGCCCATCGTGGCCTGGGTTCCCAGTTGTATGGCTGCAAGGGACTGAGTTGGAGCATCAGCTACAGAATACACTTGCCCCAGGAGCTCTCTAAACTTCCAGTTCTCTTCAGCTATTTCCCTATACTAAGGGCCTGGTCTTTGTTGTTATTTACCCTTATTCTTCTGGTGTTTTTTATTCTTATGATAATTCCAGTTCCCACCCCATTGTTGCTGTTGCTGTTGTTGGGTCTGTGGGGGATGTTGGTTGTCTGTGAGGAGGGGCTGTTTGTGTTGGCCTGCTCTTCTACCGTGTAGTGCGTCACAACCTCTGTTATAAGTTCCATGGCGGCTACTTTCTTGGAACCGGAGCCCAGATCACGGATGTAGAGTTGATAAACTCTCTTGGTGTTCCGAAGGATATCGGCAAACCATTCCATGGTGGGAGAGGTGGTTGGCTCTGCCTTCTCTCTTACTGCAGAGATCATGTTCCTAAGGAACAAGGTCTTATATTCAATAAGATCCACATCCGCAGCTTCTTGTATGAGTTGCTTTCCTGCTCAGTAGGCCATCCAGAGTCTCTGGTGGTAAGTTGCTGGACTTTCCTTTGCATTATGTTTTACAGGGTATTCAAGCATCACTCCTACTACACCTAAGCTGTGTGCAGAAATGCTGCGACCTCATCAAAGGTGGCATTGCCAGCCTGGCGAATGGCATTGGGGAGTTTGGACCACAGTCCAGGATCGATGGTCTGGTGTAGTATTTGGACCTGATAATCTGCAGTGAGGCTAAGCATCTCACATTTGGAATGCACATTTTCCAAGAGGCAGCTGAGGTTGTCAGAACAGGCTAATCTGACCGATACTGTCAGTTATCTGCTGAACAGAGTAGGCCATTTGTAGGGGATTATTGGGCCGATCAGGCTGGGTTAGGTTACCTCGGGCACCATGCAGGGCTGCCCAGGTTGCGGCCTCAGCCACGGTATGAACCATGCCTTCCTGAGTACCAGCCTCTTTCAGAAGCTGCCTAATCTGGGTTTTAAGGACCCGCTTATTCCTCTCAGAGACAGGCACATTACCTATTGCATTCTCAATCATTGTTTCTATCTCCTGCCTGTCTTCCACATTAATAATGGCTACCAGTGGTGCTGTCGGGACCAGGCTTGGGCCTGCTGCCCCCTATTATGGGGGCCACCATGATTGCATCACCCATGATGTGCATCATGACGTCGATGACGTATGACAAGGTGTGGGGACCCGCCATGTTGTGGATGGCTGGGTTGGGTTTCTGGGCCATAGTAGGGGTGTGACTGGGCATTGCACTGGGAGATGTCAGCATCTGAAACCTCCCCTTCAGATGATATGGTTAAGGCAGGGCCTACGCCTCCCATCACCTTAACATGTCCAGCCAGAACCTCTCGCTGATGGTGCAGTTTCACCATCTCAGAGACACATTCTGTACGACTCACATTTGCAACATTCACATCAGCCTCATCTTGCATGTGTTTCTGCAACACTCTATACGCGGTGCTCAATTTGCGATTGTCCCTAGTAGCCACTTCTAAGTCATTACGTACCTGGTTTATCTCATCCTGTAGCTCTCCCATCTCCTCACTCAGTTGTTCATTCGCTCTACTTAACAAGTCATCCATATTCAAAGCCTGTCCCTTATCCTGTCTCAAACTTTCACACTCCTGCTTCAACATACATATTTCCTGCTCTCCTGCCTGGGCACAATGATGCAAAAGTGAATACTTTTCATTGCACGGTGTTTGAAGTTCAGACTTCAAATTCTGCTGCAGTCTAACACATTCTGTTTCCTGCAAACCCATCTCTTGCTTAAGAGACAAGATCTGCAGGTCAAGGGTTCAAAATCTTGCTTCAGAGGCTCCCAAAGCAGCATAGAGACCCACAACCAATAGCCCTTTAGCATGATACTTATTAGCTGTCTGTCTCATCTCTGAGTACTGGGTTGAAATCCCCAGTATAGGATTTTCAGATTGACTTGCGTCCCGCACGAAGACAGCCCACCCTCCATGGGAGGCAAGGAAGTTCGAGACATCGAGTCTCAGTTCTGTGCAGATATTTGACATGGTGGCCATTGTTTGGGAGGGAACGAAAAATCAAACTGTGAAAAAGGTGCCGTGCTGTGTATTGATCCACAACAGGAGTACTTTACACATAGTTGGGCTACTGTATACTCTGTGGGCTTGCAATTCAAAGCTGCAGTGGAGTAGGTCGAGCCGGCATTGACCACACCCAAGAAAAGCAGCCAGACTTTGCAAGTTGCCACAAAGTTGTCAAAAAATGGGAAAGGTGGTGTGGAAATGCACATCTACAGTCCCCGTTGGGAAGGGAAAAGTTTTAAGCAACAAGTGAACTCTCACAAACACCAAATATTGCCTGCACACGGTCGCCAATTATCAGGGTCTAAACTTCACCCTCAGGTTCTTGGCAATATTGGGAATGCAAGAAATCACAGACACATTGCATAAGAGTAATAAACTTGTTATCCAAAGGGATAAATCACAATTGCCCTAAGCAGTTCTTACCAATACAAAGCCAATGCTAAGCGTTCCCTATACCTCAAGGTTTCTTCGTGTCTCTTGGGGTCTCCAAAGTATAAGACTCAGTGTCACACATTATATATCTATGATAATTATTATGGTTACTGTAAGACAGAAACATTTCTAGTTACAGAGATGAGCCCTACTGGCTAAATTAGAGGTGGCTCCACGGTCCAAGATAACATTATAAAATTTTGTAGTAGTCATCACTTTGTGAAACAAAAGAGTACAGTTCTTACACAAATCCAGTGTAGTAGTACAAATCACCAAAAGGTGGCAGTGCCGACTTATATATCATAATCATTACAAGGACACAGATGTCCTAACATCTTATGAGTAAGAAACACATAGAAAATATATATGTATTAGGAAGCAAAGTGTATAACAATAATATGCGTACATATCCTGACATCTACTCTTGTACAGTAGATGCCCTTAGCCCTATATGTTAGTATAACATATGCCTAAGCACTAGCTGTCTACGGTGTACCTCTGGGGGTACCAATAAGGGTGCAGGGACCTTGTGTAACACCTGGAAGTAAGGCGCCCACATATTAGGTTATGTGCAACACCATAACTATGTAACATGGTGAATCTCTGTAAAGCAGCAGTGCAACAATCTGTTGAGAACTCTGACCTATATTTTTTAATGCTATGTTACAACTTCCTTTACTTACAACCTGACTGGAATGATACCATAATTTCCAGTATTTGAGTCTGCTGTACTACCTTTTTTCATGTGTGAAATAATGAAAGGAGCATTCCTTTTAAATTGGTGCTGACCAGGTCTTTGTCAGTGTTTTCTGCTGCTTTTCTCCATCACATCAGTTAGTTGTTTTATATCACTTCTGTTGTAAATTAACAGTTATGCAGCAGGCAGTGTTTTATGACCCCCACAGAACAATATTTATTGAAAAACAGCTGCAAATAAATACAAACCTGGTCAGAACAATATTGAAAGGTGTGCTCATTTGTTTTTCGTATATGAAAAAAGTAGTCAACTAAGTAAAGCAGACAGAAATTGTGAAAAGAAGTGTATCATTCAAGTCACGACTCAGAGGTAACTAGTGGCTGGCAATGTAAAGTAGCATAAAAAAAGTGTAGTTCAAAATTGTCACGACATCCTTGTGTAACCCCTTGTTACCCGGGGTTACTAGAATCCCAGTAAGACCTAGTGGTAGGCAGGGAAGGCAGCTTGTGAAACTCCAGTTAAATGGGTTTCACACTGTCTCACTCTGTTCTCAGTCACAGTTGAGACTGAGAGATGACATCACCATAGAACTGTCGCAGCTGCATAAGCCACATTGGAATCTGCAGCACAGGGAGTGAGATAGAACATTGGGAGTTTTCAAAGTCAGTCTTCTGCTTGTATAAAGCGCCTCCAATTCATTTGGCTCCCACATGGACAAAAATTCAGGAATCTGCAGTTGGCAGCACACAGCATCAGGTGGAGCCTGTGGAAGAAGGTCCCTCGGGGAGTGTGGCACAAAGCTAGAAGGTGCAGAATTAGAGACTGAACCTGAAGTTGAAGTTGAAGTTTTGGATGCTGGATCTCAGAAAGAAAGTTTGGATAAAGTATCAATAGACCCCTGGGTGGGGGAGCCTAGCCCGAGTCTCTTAGGTGAAGATGAGATGCGGGAGGCCTTTGAACGGGAGGTGTTGACCTCTGCGCCTAGTGATGAATGGATAGTCTCGGGGTGAGAATGACTGCTCACTCCTGGGCTCAGATCCTCAGTGAAGAGGAAGATGAGGGGGAACCTATGTGGCCTTGTGAGAAAGGAACGGGTACACAGCCTCAAGATCTTGCCTCGGAGGAATGTGTTGAAGAAGGTGGTGATGCCACTGCCCTGGCTTTACAAGAAGAAGAAGTCAGGGATCCGTTTTTAATTTCTTTGAGGATGCAAAGCTGGCAGAACCAGGACTGGCCACCCCCAAGCCAGGCCAGTGGTCTTAGATTGACCAAAGCAACTAAAGAGGAGAGACTGGTTCGTAGAAAGGCAAATGAGATCTATGGTATGACCTTTCCTACCTTTCCTCAGGGAATCTGGGAGGAGACTGAGGACTGCAGGAAATCCTGGATCTGGGATGAAGCAATGAAACATGTGCATCCTGGGGCCAACCAGCATGTAAAGAATAGACTGTTCCATGAAAAGTATATGCAGTGGAAGAGAGGCAGGACACTGTTTATGGACAGAGTGAGAATAATGGACGGAGAGGGACGTGAAATCTCCCACTGTATGAGTTATGTGTGCCCAGACGGGGTAATAATTCAAGCCCCTGACCCCCGGTACTATTGGCCTCAGTGCAACGACCTCCCAGTAATTAAGCCCGTGACTACAAAATGGAGAGCCGAGCAGTGGTAGTCAATACTGCCACACTAGACTGTGAAGTGCCCTTATTGATCCGCCAATATGAATAACCAAAGACTCAGGTGCTCCACATTCATCAGTCTACAGTGTACTGTCCTGTCCAGCAACCATCTAATAGCCCACCAGATGACTTCAGATCCAGAGAGGACACCAGCTCAGCTGTTTCCTGTTCATCGCCTGGTAATCAGATGACGTCGGACCAGCTGTTTTTTCTTTTTGTTCCTGTTCTAAGGTTCCTTCTCCAGAGAAGACATCAGCCCAGCTGTTTCCAGATGTGCCCTCCTGTGGTTCCCGGAAGATGTCCGCCCAGAAGAAATGCTGCCAGGGAGAGTCTTCAGCCATGGACCAGGTTCGTGCAGTTCTTGTACTACAAATGGCTGGTAAGTCCGAAACCTTTTCTATCTTTATGACATTGCAGTACACACCCTACACTACAGACTTCAAAAATGTGTGAACTGTCCGCAAAGACTCTCCCCTTCAGGACTTTGGCCTTTTAGAACCGTGCTTCACGGGGCTCCGGCCCAGGAGAGACTCTTTATTGGACTAGCCTTCGGGCCTTGTGGTCACTAGTTGGGACTTTAAGGGCACTCCATCCCCCCAAATGTGTATTGTAAATGATGTCATTATTGTACTCTAATGTAAATACTGTTTTTCTACCTTTTTTTCTAAAAAAATATTTTTGGGATTGTTCAGTGTTTTTGTATGGTAGGGTTTTAGGTAGACTGTGAATGCAAATTAGGAGTGTGTTTTGTCTTTCTTTTTCTTACAGGTGTTCCTGGGAAGACATAAGAGAAGACAAGAAGAGGAGGAGGGGCTCATCGGAGTTCCTCATCAGTGCTTTATTGTGTAGAATTTAAAGTACTGTGTTGTTATTGTTATGGTTGTTACTATATTAACCCTTTCCTTCCACAGGTGTGGTTGTGGGGGTAGGGAGGAGGCAGTAATTGGTATTTTGATGGTGTGGTTGCAGGTTGCCCAAGGTCGAGGAGGTCCCCAGGTTTTGTTTTTGTTTTTGTTTGGGAATGTTATGTTAGAGGCAGATAGGTTTTCCCTAGAGGGTTAGGGGGGATAGACAGGCTGTGGTCCTGAACGGCCATAGGGACTGCAGTGCTGATCTATCAGGGCTATGCTCTGGATGGTTCTACCAGAGCCACTAGGTGTCCATAGTAAGTGGATAGTGTAGAGGCTGACATGTCAGCTATAGGCCTCTAGGCCCTTAGTGTTGCCTGCCTGTGCTTGCACATGGTAGGAGGAGGCCTGATCACCCCCCTCCGCAGGTAGCACATAGGGTGGGATGGCCTAAGGCCGGGTGCATAATGACTGAGGACAGTTATTTTCCAGGTCAAGGGCGAGTGTAACCCCTTGTTACCCGGGGTTACTAGAATCCCAGTAAGACCTAGTGGTAGGCAGGGAAGGCAGCTTGTGAAACTCTAGTTAAATGGGTTTCACACTGTCTCATTCTGTTCTCAGTCACAGCTGAGACTGAGAGATGACATCACCATAGAACTGTCACAGCTGCATAAGCCACATTGGAATCTGCAGCACAGGGAGTGAGATAGAACGTTGGGAGTTTTCAAAGTCAGTCTTCTGTTTTGTTTTGAAGAAGGAAGTGTCTTTTGTTTACCTTCTGTGTGAGAAGGTCAGTGTCCAGTTTCAAGTGGTGGAGACCGCTGTCCAGGTCTCAGTGCCCCCTCTCCCCGGGAGGGAGTAAAGTATCCCTCTGTGGATTCCAGGGGCAATCCCCTAATTTCTACTATAAGAAGAAAGCTGCCTTTTTTGCAGTTTCTGTTTTTGGTCTTATAAAAGTGAAAGAAGTTGTACTTTGCCTGTGGGACACCTGCAACAAAAGGGTGAGTGTTTTGCTCTAATTTGAGAGGGCAAACAATATGTTTCTTCAGTTTGGAAAATGTGAAGAAAGCTGGGATGTGAACTACTATTTGGGAGGCCTATTGTACTAGGACAAACAAATGGAGTAGTGTAACAATCTAAAGTCTTTATGGATTCAAGTAATGTTGTAGAGGGGGTGCTTCAGGTCATCCACCGTTTAATCTACATTTTGAAGTTTTAGTTTCTGTTTGTCCAGAGAAATGGCCGGGTATGGGCTGTAGGAGCTGGAGGTGGGAACACCCCCCATCTTTAGTAACCAGGTCCACCTCTACGGATTTCTACTGTGATTGCTACTTGCCTCATGCGCCTGGCCAGTGATGAGGTAGGTACCTAGACGTGGGTCGCAAATTGAAAAAGCTCTCTAGGGGTCGCAGACTCTAAGTGGTGTGGGGAGCCACAACTTGGGAAAATAATTCTCCTTGTTTGATGGGAGTCAGAAGGAAGTAAGAAGAAAATCTCTATAGGAGTCGCAGACTCTAAGTGGTGTGGGGAGCCACAACAAGTAAAATTTGGGTTCATTCTTTAAATGGACCGTCAGTCAAGTGGCCGGCAGGGGAGCCGGGCCAGTCGGGCTGTGTATCCAAAGCGCATGCAAGTCCGGGCTGTGTGCCTGGTGGGTCCAGAGCCAGAAAACAGTAGAAATTGGTTCATTCTTTAAGTGGACCGTCTTGTAGTCTCTAATCTGCATTATCAGTAAACGTAGCCCCTTGGGGGTCCATCTATGCTTTGTTATGTTCAGCTAGTTATGAATAAAAGCCACACTGAAAAATCCAAATCCTGGTTCTGGACATTACAGTTATAGCTTCCTGTGTTCGGATTTACTTGGGTGCCCCTGTGCAGAGTAGCCAAACCTAGCTCCCCTTGTGCCAGGTAACCTCATCCTCCCTGAACCCAGGTCCCTACCAGGTATTGCTGCCAACGCCAACAGCATGCCACCTGTTGTTTTAGTAAAAAGGCAAGGGTGAGGGGTTACACTTGCAATGCTGCTTTAATTGAAAATGTCAGTATGACATCATGAGCTCACAATCACACAACACACAAAAATGCATCCACCTTGTGTCCAGAAAATTGACAAGTGGTAAACTGAAATGGGATTGTTTCAGCACATACAAAGTCCCCCAGATTTAATGGAGCACTCAGTCATGCTCGCAGTGGTGGCACTGAGTCCCCAGATTTTTTATGCATGCCCACAATGCATCCTCCTTGTGTGCAGAAAATTGACAAGTGGTAACAAAGTGAAATGGGAGTGTTTCAGCACATACAAAGTCCCCCAGAATAAAATAATGACCGTGAGCAAACTGTTGCTGGTCCAATGTGTGCTGCGATTCTAGCAAATGCAATGCGATCGTCTCAACTGGATGGAAGGGTGCCCTTTGTCTGTACACTAATAGTAGCCTTGGTGAGTTGATATATATAGATATATGTTTGTGTATTTTGTAGGTGAGGGGGTTGACATGGACATGTACTCATGGTATTGTTCTGTATCACAGGTCACAGAAACTGTTGATGTGCACATTCCAGTGCTCGATGAGAACTTTTTGCATACAAAGTTGAAATGGATAACTCTCAAGCACATGAAGGTAAGTATTTTTTTTTTTTGGGGTAGGGTGGGAAGCGTATTTCCAGGTTTGCCTGTAATGGTTTCTTATTTTGTTACTTCTTCACAGATTTCATCTGCATCCTTCTGGAGTCTGGTTGTTAATGACGGTCATGGGCATCTAATGAAACAACTTCTGCATGTTGCATGTGTGCCCCAGCCCAGGGAAGGGGGGGTCTGATGTTGGAAAACTTGTTTGGATAAGGCCTCTTTGACAGAACAACAAAGCATCTGGAAGTTTCCTAAAAAAAGAAATGAATGACTTCTTACAACTTAATTGTAATTTGTCCCTCCCTGGTTCTCAGTCTCAAGTCAAGTTACATTTCAAACCCACATCTTGTCAAGTTACAAGTAACACAACCTGTGTGCAACTTTTTCAACACTGTCATGGTCAGGGCTGCACAGCTGCAAGTTCAGAATACGGTGCATGAATGATATCTTACAGAAATAGTTTTGGTGACGTACACATGTCACCTAGTTTATGAATCGTACTCAGTCGCATTTGCTGCAGTCTTTCCAAAACAATGAAATGGATTAAATAAAATCTTCAAACTCACCAGAATGGATTTCAAATGGATATTCCATAAGTTCCTCTGTACAGTACAGCTGCAGTACCATTCCTACCGAGTTTCAGTGCAGAAGAGTGTTTTTGTTAACCTGTAAAACAATAAAAAAAAATAAGTGTACCGTATGTGTTTGACCATTGCGGCTATGAAAAGCTACTGAAAACAAAACATATAACTAAAGGAAGTGAAATGGCATAACAAACATGAGTACACATACTCACTTTATGGTTTAAATATTAAGAAGCTTTGTGTCTGTGGCTGATGGATGTGGTGGTATGGGTGGGGGCGGACAGACTCATGCTCAGTGGTGGCAGTGGCTAACATCAGTCCCAGTTGTGGTGGTCTGGGGTGGACAGGCTCATGCTCAGTGGTGGCAATGGCTAACATCAGTCCCAGTGGTGGTGGTCCAGGGGGCGGACAGACTCATACTCAGTGGTGGCAGTGACTAACATCAGTCCCAGTGGTGGTAGTCCGGGGGGGGTGGACAGACTCATGCTCAGTGGTGGCAGTGGCTAACATCAGTACCAGTGGTGGTGGTGTTCTGGGGTGACACACCGCCTTTTAACAACTTCAGTTAAAACCTGCCAACATTAACCACATCATCATCATCCTCATAAAGAAAGCTGCCCTCACAGTCATCTATGTCTGAAGTCTGACCACTGGGAAATTTTTTTCTCCATTGTGTCATCATCTACATCAGTGGTGGGCCATTTCAGGCAGCCACTGCCAGTGCCACCAGGATGGTCCATTTCCACATCACCAAAACCACCATGACTAGGCTGGGTTATGAATATCGAGGTTGCAGTCTGTGCTGGCATGTGCCTCTCATTCATTTTAATGAATGTTAGCAGACTAACATTTGCAGGAAACATGTTTGTCTGATGATCCCTGACTATTGCACCTGCTGAGCTGAATACCCTATCAACACTTACACTGGAGGGTGGGCATGTGAGGTACTTCAGTGCTACTACAGTCAGCTTGGGCCATTCACTGACCTTTCCACTCCAATACAAAAGAGGATCTTTACTTATTGTTAGATGCCTGTTTTCAGACAAATATGACCCAACCATTCTCTGTGCCGCACTAAGTCCAGTTGTTGATGCATCATCCTGTTCTCCAGAATCATTTATTTCACAAATACCCACTTGGGACAAAGCCTCCCAAAGTGGGTTGATGCCAGCCGCTTTGAATGACAGACCACCTGGAACTGCAGTCCCCTTCCCCTTGCAGGATATGCCTGATGGTCCTCCAGGTACACCTTCAGCTGAATTATGCTGCTGAGGTTTGCTGACCTTAGCACGTGACTTCAGTGCCCTATGAACCAAGCGCACCAGTTGACCACTGATATTCTTTACCTGTTCAGGCCCTCGCTCCAGTACTGATGCAATTCCACATTTGTATCATGGGTCCAGCATTGTTGCTGTGGCAAAGTTGTCACTACGCTGAATGCTCAAAATGTGACGATTCTGGTCGAATACTGTCAGCGTGTGTTGCAGCAACATACTGTTACCACTGTCTCCGGCAACATCACAATCATGCTGTATATTCACCAATATCTGCCTCAGCACCTGCAGCAGTGGAATTGATTGGCTAATGGAGGCAGACTTACCATGAACTGTCTGTGTGGCATGTTCAAAAGGTCGCAAAATTTTTATTAGAGTCCATGAGGCACCACTGTTCAGTCATCATAGATATGGAGGCCCTGGAACTGTCACGGCTAGTGTGCATCACAAGATATTCTGAGGTGGCTTTGTATTGTTCATACAACCTCTCTGCCATGTATAAAGTGGAGTTCCATCAGGTGACAACTTCCAGCTTCAAGCAGTGCTGAGGCAGGCTGTTTTGTATCTGCAACTGCCGCAGTTGGTAATGGGCCTTTCCAGATCGTGAAGAGTGAAAGCAGATACATCGTGCAACAGTCAGCATTTCCTTTACATCAGGGTGCTGCAGAAACTCCTGCACCACAAGATTTAAACAATTGTTCATGCATGGAACACGATAAAAACGCCATTCGTGATCCATTTCACCACATTTGACCCATTGTCACTTGCTATGAACCCAGCTCTCAGGGACAGGGGCTTTAGCCACTTGTCAGTGTCAGTCAGTACCATGTCCAACATGTTCTCACCAGCGTGTGAACTGGTCACATGGTGCATAGCAAAGGCTGCATGTCATCAAATTCCTGGAAGATTGCTACCGTGACAATTCACCTTACTGCACTGATTATTCGCTCTACCAACACCACAAACAACCCCTGGCACCTGCGCCTAGTGTGCAGTTATACACAAATATGAACTCCCCACTGTTTTGCCACTTGTCCACATATCCATACTTAAATGGATGAATGCAGAGGAGGAATGTTGAAGGGCATGTCTTACTGAGTCGGACACAGTACGGAACAACTCAGGTACAGCATGGGTAGAAAAGTATGTCCTGGATGGGACTTTCCATTTTGGCCAGGCACATGCAGCAAACCTCCAAAGCCCAGAATTCTCCACAAAGGAGAAGGGCAAAAGATCAATTGCCAGCATTTCAGCTACAGCAGCATTAAGTTCACGTGACACTGTATGATTGGGGGGGGTACTTCAGCTTATGCACAAAAACACTCTGTAACGAGCGCTGACTTAAACGTTTTACATGGGGTGTGATCACAAATGGTTGTGCTCTGTGATGAATGGCATTGGAAGGGGGTGGAGTGTGGATGTTTGATGAAGACAGTTGCACAGGTGATGATGACAAACCCAGAAATGCAGTTATTTTGTCAGATTTGCCAACCAGGGTTGATGTACCACTTGCACTAGATATACTGCATTCACCACCACCACCAAAACTGGTACTCTCACCAGCATTGGACAACATTTCAAAGTCATTATGCTCCTCCACCTCATCATGCCTATAGTAATCCTCTGCTCTTATTACCGCACTACTGCACACGTTTAATTTACTACTGGGCTTAACAGTCATGAAAGGGGATAATATGCTCGTTATGGTTGCTGGTGATGAGGGTGAACGCCCCACTGTGGTATTAGCTGCCTGCTTGTGCTGGGTCCACAGAGCCAAGTGCCTGTTCTTAAGATGCATATGCTGTCCTCCTGTCCCAAGATGGCTCCCCTTTTTACCTCAACTCACACGCACATGGCAAACCTGGCAGATTGCAACTGAATCATCATTTGCATCTTGAACAAAAAAATCCCAAACAAGGGATTGTGAAGCTCTACTTTTAACATGTCCATGATGCTGCTTACTTAACTCCGTTCTTTTAAGCACTGAAGTGTGGGGGGGGGGCATATGATGTTTCAGGCATTGCACACCTGGACTGCAACTGACCACCACGACTACCTATCATTATTACTGGGTCATCATAATCAACTGAAACTGGTAAATCACAAGTTTTTACAGGAGAGGGATTCCTGCAAACAGACTCAGACACAGCCACTTTGAATTTCTTTTTCTCTGGTTCCCAGCTGGGGTCAATTACATTATCATCATCATATTCATCAACATCACACACATCCACATCTTCTGCTTGGATGCTAGCTTGTGGACTGCATGTTGCAACAACAGCAACATCTTCATCATCATCATCTACACCGCCATCAGCTGATATTTTTTCATCACACTATGAATCACTGCATGGAAAATGTGTGACATTAACCGCCACGGTGGTCAAAATACTAAATTGTATGCTATTGTCGACATGACCATCAGAATCCTCAGGTTCAGTTACTGGGATGTTACTGGGAAGTATGACATCATCTACGCTGCCATTCATTTGCACTGCTTCACACTCCACTATATTTTTGGATATGGTATACTGGTCAGAATTCAAACTTGAGGCACCAATACTAATACTACCACCACCACTTACACCACTGGCTGGGAAAACATCATCTCCTCCAACTACGAGTGAAGCTATTGATTGGGCTGTAAAAAACATTGCAGGAGAAATACCTTTCCTCACATCAGCAATGCACTTCTGCATCTGTGTACTACCATGCCCACAGACTATCTTACTGACAGCAGTGCTATGGCGAAAACCAGCTTTGCTTGCACGTCTCTTTGCGGGCATTTTGGGGGATCAACAACAATATTATAAACAAATTTAGATTTTGTTACGTTCACTCTCTGATTGGGGGGATGCTGGATGTGAAGCCAAAAAAACAACTGTGACTTCAGCAACAGATAGAGACTGCCACACAATGAAAACAACTTCAGTAACCAGTGGTGCTGATGAGGTCGCAAACAATCCAATCTGGTAAAAAATTCCTTTTGCCAGTGGAGGTGGGGGGGGGGGGCACTGACTGCAGATTTTTATGGCAGTACAAGCAGCAAACCAAAGAACAGATACCACGATCACAGTACAAAATCAGGCAGCTGCAGTGGATAGCAGGTTCACACTGCTGCGCCTGCAATTACACTAGTCTGTGGCACAATAAAAGGTGTATTATTTGATGTCATGCAACAACACTCACACACACACACACACACACACACACACACATATACACACACAGACACAGACACACACACAGAACAGTTTTGTTTACAATGGTGAACGAGTAATGCATAAAAAATTTAAAACTTCAGTAACATGCCACGTCTTGTAATGTAAACAACCGGAAATTATGAACTGCTGCACCAGATCCACACAACACACAATCAGCAAGAAAATTTCCACAATTACTGACAATATTACTGTCTGCACATTAACACAGTCAGTTATATAACAAAAATATAACCAAAAAACAAAGAACTCCCTATTTCTCCAACTTAAATCTACCTACACCCCAGATACGCCCTTCCCCCAAAGCACACTTTCACTGTCGTTCACCACACACACTCAATGTTGTACATTAACATTCAAAATCCACACAAAAACAAGAAGGCTCGATGATATGAGCACAGGAGGGTTTCCTGCAATCAATGAAATAAAGGTGGAGCCCCCCCAAAAAATGCAAAAACGCTTTTTTAACAACTTTTAGAAGGTTTCAATCACAGACAGCTCTCTGAGCACACTGTCTCCTACTGCTTCCTACACACATTGCCCCAAACTGAGGCTGTGCATATCAATATTTTTTATTTTATTTAAACAGCAGTTTGGAAAACCTTTGAGCCACAGGCTCATTTACAAAGGTACCTTGTCACAGTACAGCCCATTTGACCTGAAATCCTATAAATCACTGCAAAATTCACCTTCGGAGCTCAAAAACAAGGCGAAGTGAAGTGAAGCACATTGTTTTCAATGCACTTCGCTTAAGATTTTGGTGGAGTAATGGTCTGGGAAGGTGGAGTAACGTGAAGTCATTATTTTCAATGGATTTCGCGTTACTCATTATAATGCGAATTACTCCGCTTCACATTGCAGAGCACTCCGCAAATCTGCATTTATTCCGTGAATCACTTCGCGGAGTGGATTGAGCTCACTTCGCCCACCACCACTACTCTTGTATTGGAAGATGTCTCCCCCCTGCACCCTGTTTATATCTTTAGGGTACCTAAATGTTTCTATCATGTCCCCCTGATCTCTCTTCTCCAGCAAGTACATATTGAGGTCCCTGAGTCTCTCCTCATATGTTTTATGTTGCAGTCCCTCCACCATCTTAGTCACTCTCCTCTGGACTGCCTCCAGCCTGCCAATGTCCTTGCAAAGATGTGGCCTCCAGAACTGAACACAATATTCTAGGTGAGGCCTGACCAGCGTTCTATACAAAGGCATCACCACCTCCCATCTTCTGCTAGTGATACCTCTGCTTATACACCCCAGCATGCCACTGGCCTTCCCTGCGGCCTTTGTACTCTGCTTTAACATCTTTAGGTCATCAGAAATTATGACTCCCAGGTCCCTCTCCTCTTTGGTGATCGTCAGCAGTCCCTCCCCCCATTTTGTAGTTTACCTTAGGGTTTCCTCTTCTCAGGTGCATTATTTTGCACTTCTTGGAATTGAACATCAGTTGCCACAACTCAAACCATCTTTCAAGCTTTTTCAGGTCCCTCCTAATCCTCTCCACCCCATCTGGAGTATCCACCCTGTTGCAGATCTTGGTGTCATCAGCAAATATCAGACCCTACCCTCTAACTCCACTGCAATGTCACTAATGAAGACATTAAACAGGACTGGTCCCAGAACTGATCCCTGAGGTACCCCACTGGTCAGTCCCCTCTCACAAGACTGGATCCTATTTACCATCACCCTCTGCATCCTGCCCGTTAGCCAGTTTCTAAACCAATTTACCACCTTGTTCCCCATTCCCAGACTACCCATCTTGTTAACCAGCCTCTTGTGTGGGACGGTGTCGAAGGCTTTGCTAAAATCCAGGTAGGTGATCTCTACTGCCCCCGCCTTGGTTGATTTCCCTTGTTGCTCAGTCAAAGAAATCTATCAGATTCTTCTGACATGACCTATCTGCCATGAATCCATGTTGTCTCAGATCCTGGGCACCTCTGGCTTCCAAGTGTGCCACTATTCTTTCTTTAAGCAGTGCCGCCATAATCTTACCCACTACTGAGGTGAGGCTGACTGGCCTATAATTCCCTGCCTCCTCCTTACTCCCACTCTTATGAAGAGGCACCACATGTGCCAGCTTCCAGTCCTCCGGAACTACTCCAATGCTGAGTGACTCTGTGAACATGGCTGCCAGAGGTGCTGCAAGCTCCTTTCAGAGTTCCTTCAATATCCTTGGGTGTATGCCATCTGGTCCCATTGCTTCATCCACCTTCAGTTTTGTGAGCTCCCCCAGGACTCTCTCCATTGGGAATAGATTTGTGTCTCCCTCCCTCCCTCAAGTTTGTTACCAATATGTGGACCCTGTCCCTCCCCTTCTTCAGTGAATATTGAACAGAAGTATTTGTCCAGTATTTCTGCCTTTTCCATGTCCCCCTCCACACACTCTTCTGCATCACCTTTTAGCCTCACAGTCCCTCTCCTGGCCTTCCTCCTCTTGCTGATGTACCTATAGAATGTCTTGTCCCCTTTTTTTACTCTCTGCACTAACCTTTCTTCAGTCTGCACCTTTGCTGTCCTTACATCCTTTCCTACCTCCTTTAGATTCCTTAGGTACACTTCCCTTTCCTCCTCCTGCTACTGTGCATGCGCGGACTGCCAGCTCGCACATTTATGCAGCTGCAGCTCAGTAGTTCCGAGGTTTGGCTCCTCTGACCCCATTTAAAGAAGAAGACCCAGCAGGGTCCGGAAGGAGGGTCCAAAGGGCATTACTGAACTTGGCCAGGTGGCAGGGCATATAATGGGGGAAACAGAGAACTAGGGCAAATAAGGTAAGCCGCCACGGGGGGTTACATGTGCACAGGCTTATGAAACCAGATATTCAAACACTGCACCATGCACTGCACAAGTGTTATAATGGTTGAATATTAGGCCATAGCACTACAGCAGAAGACAGACTGCACAGTGCAAGGGCAATGTAGAGCACAGCTACAGGCACTGAATATGGCACAATGCAATGCTGAACAAACATGCAGCAGTAATGGCACTGAATATGATACAGCAATGCCCACCCCTGTCACAAACAGCATGTTCCAGCACAAATGGCCCCTCAAAAAGGAACAGACAACAATCAAGGAAAGGTATCAAAAAGGTTTAATCACAGAAGAGCAACAGCAACATAGAAAACTGAACAATATAAGCAAAACTAGCAAAACCAGAAATCCAAAACAAAACCAACAGTAGAACAAGGGCAACAGCCACAGAAATGTAACAGCCCCACCTCAAAACAATAGAGGCATGTACATAGAATGCCCAGAAATCACTGGCAAATTATTGTCCATCAGCAGGAAGCTGCTATCTCACAGTGTTGGCCTTTAGAGCACCAGCCGGGTCTGTCACAGAGTGGTGGTCCAGTCCATGCTCTGAATCACACAGTCCAGCACTGACTCCACCACTAGCAGCCTGACCCATAGGAAGTGGAGCAGGAGCACCTGCCTCCACAGAAGCTGGACCCTGCCCTCTACTTCAAGGCCTGCAGGTGCCACCCTGGTGGTACTGGAGGCACCTATGGAAGGAAAGAAAAACACGCTGTGCAGAATGGTACACCCAGCTTTTCATAAAGAGGTTTGAACTCTTCAGAAGTCTGAGGATTTCTGAGGTCTGCCAAAGGTTTCAGTGCTTAGAAAAGCTTCAACATTTTCAAAGCATAGACATTCTTGGATCCCAAGTTTTGTTTGGCTTTTCTGAATCTTGAATGTCTAAGAACAAACATTGTTTTTGGAAACTCTAGGACTTTTTGCAGCTGGGAAGTAATCCAGTTGCAGATTCGGCCACAGAGAGGTATGGCGTTTTTGGCACGGTCCCTGCTCGGGACTAGAGGCATATCCAGCAGCGTTTTCAGCATGGTCTCTGCTCAGGACTAGAGGTGCATTCAGCACCAACTTTGGCCGCAGAAGAGTGGATTGGCAGTAACTTCAATCCGGCCACAGAAAAGGGGCATCAGGTGGCTCCAATCAGCTGCAAATTAGGAGGAGGCAAAGTGAGCCAATCGGGGCCAGAGGCACCAGAAACAAAAGCCATCCAGGCTTTAAAAAGGGCACCTCAACACCTGAGTTTCAGTAGAGCAGCAAGGGAGTAATCCAGTGGCAGTTTGAGCTATAGAGAGGAGCAGTGTTTTTGGCGCAGTCCCTGCTCGGGACTAGAGGAGCATCCAGCAGCAGCTTTGGTCACAGAAGAGCATGGTGGCTACAATCTGGCCACAGGAAAGTGGCATCAGGCAGCTTCAATCAGCCACAAGCCTGAAGGAGGCCCAGTGAGCTAATCAGGGCCAGAGGCACCAGAAACAAAAGCTGTCCAGGCTGTAAAAAGGGCACTTCAGCACTTGAGTTTTGGTCGAGCAGCAGGGGAGTAATCTAGTGGCAGTTTCGGCTGCAGAGAGGAGTGGCATTTTTGGTGTGGTCCCTGCTCGGGACTAGAGGCACATCTAGCAGCGTTTTTGATGTGGTCCCTGCTTGGGACTAGAGGTGCATCCAGCAGCTTCGGCCATAGAAGAGTAGATCAGCGGTGGCTCCAATCCGGCCACAGCTAAAAGATCATCAGGCGGCTCCAAACAGCCGCAAGCTAGGAGAAGGCCCAGCGAGCCAATTGGGACCAGAGGCACCAGAAACAAAAGCCATCCAGGCTTTAAAAAGGTCACCTCAGCACCTGAGTTTTGGCAGAGCAGCAGGGGATTAAAAAGAGCCCCCCACCTGCCCCCTCCACCACAGCTGTTTAAGTACTCTTGAGTTCGAGAAGATTGCATTGAACAGGAAAAGGGGGTGTCTCTCGGAGACTTGTGGATCTAAGGCTTCACTGAAGAACAATGACTATTTAAAGGGGAAACATGCAATAATGGAAAACTGCTTTTTTTGATATACACTAAGGTACAGTAAGGAAGGGGGGACCACTGTGTTTTGATATCAACTAAGGTACAGTAAGGAAGGGAGGCAGTAAATACTGAGCAGAAGTATCTATTTAGGACAGATGCATTTCTTTGATCCTCCTCCACAAATCCCCCTTATCTCCTTTGATCTTAGCAATACCTCCTCTGGACTTTCTCCTTTCACTAATGTATCTATAGAAAGTCTTGTCCCCTTCTTTTACTGTTCATGCTAGTGTTTCCTTGGTTTGGGCCTTTGCCTGCCTTACTGCCTTCCCTGCTTCCCTTAGAGAAGTTTAGTATGCCTCCCTATCTTCACCCCGCTGCATTCCCTTATATTTCCTGAAGGCCCAACCTTTGGCTCTGACCTTTTCTGCTGCTGTTTTTAAGGACCAAAGTGGTTTCCTCCTTCTTTTGTTCTTGCTTTTCTCCCTAACACAATGGGATGTTGCTTCAAGTATTGCATCCTTAATGCTTGCCCACTTTGCCTGTACCCCTCACCAGTATTTCTTCTTGCCAGGGCTAGCTTAACTCTGTTAGCCATCTTATCAAAGTCAGCTCCTCTGAAGTCCCATATTTTTTTCCTTGAAATGGGATGATTTAGTTCTAGTGGCCAAATTGAACTATACCATGTGATGGTCATTGGCCCCCAGGTGACCTTCTATCTGGAGATCTGTGATCCTTTCCCCGTTAGCCAGTACTAGATCTAGGATAGCCCTGTCTCTTGTGGGTTGTTGTACCAGTTGTTTGAGGCCCTCCCCCTACAGGAAATCCACTATGTGTCTAGTTCTGGTGGATGCTCCTGCTGGTATTGACCAATCTGTATCTGGCATGTTGAAGTCTCCCATTATCAGAACCTCCCCTTTAGCTGTCATGTTGTGTGTATCTTCTAACAGTAATGTGTCTATGCCCCCCCCTTTCCTCGAGGGTATACATATTAAGCTTCTTTAGTCTCTCTCTTTGTATGGTTTCTGGTGCACACTCTGCACCATTTTAGTTGTCCTCCTCTGGACTGCCTCCATCCTGCCTATGGCTTTGTGTAGATGGGGTCTCCAGAAATGCACTCAGTACTCCAAATGGGGTCTCACCAACTGTCTGTGCAGAAGGATGACAACTTCCTGTTTTCTACTGGTGATGCCTTTCCCTATACATCCCAGTATCCCCCAGCCCTCCTTACTGCCTTCTCACATTGCCTGTCTACCTTTAGGTCATCTGATATGACTACCCCCAGGTCCCTTTCCATTTTTGTTGTTGTTAGTACCCCACCTCATTGTGTACTCTTCCCCTGGGTTTTTGTTTCCCAGGTGCATTACTTTGCACTTCTTTGCATTGAATGTAAACTGCCATACATTTGACCATTCCTCCAACCTTACCAAGTCCCTTCTCATCCTTTACACACACACACACACACACGCACACACACACACACACACACCCTTGTATATCAACCGTGTTGCAGATCTTTGAGTCATCTGCAAAGAGGCATACTTTTCCTTCCAGTCCCTCTCCAATGTCACTTATAAAGACATTAAAGAGGACTGGTCTCAATACTGAATTCTGCAGTACCCCGCTAGTAACCCCCCTTACTTCAGAGTGGACTCTGTTTACTGTTACTCTCTGCGTCCTGTTGTCCAGCTAATTTTTTACTCGGGCTACCACCCTGGGACCCACTCCCAGGCTGGCTAACTTGTTTATTAATCTTTTGTGTGGGACTGTGTCAAATGCGTTGCTAAAGTCTAGGTAGGTCATGTCCACAGTCCCTCCCTAGTCTACTACTTTGGTCACCCGGTCAAAGAAATCTATTAGATTTGTCTGACGTGACCTTCTTGCTGTGAATCCATGCTGCCTTGGGTACTGTGCCCCGCTGGCCTCTAGGTACTTTACTATCCTCTTTTTCAGAAGTGATTCCATCATTTTCCCTACCACTGAGATCAAACTAATAGGTCTGTAGTTTCCTGCCTCTGCCTTGCTCCCACTTTTGTGAATGTGGAATCACATCTGCACTCCTCCAGTCCTCAGGTACCACATCATCCTCTCATGATTTGTTAAAGGGTAGTCAGTGGTGTTACTAGTTCTCCCTTTGGTTCTTTTAAAATTCTGGGGTGAATCCCATCAGGCCCCATTGCCTTGTCCACCTTGAGTTTTAGGAGTTTTTTCAGGACCCTTTCTTCTGTGAATGGACTGGCATCGACCCACTATCCTGGGTGCTTCTATTGTTTGGTTTAGGTATGTGCCTCTCCTCTTCTTTTGTGAATACTGAATAAAAGTATTCATTCTGCCTTTTCACTGTCATACTCTGCCCATCCACCCTTCTCCTTTATTATGCCTCATTATCCTTCTCTTGGTCTTTCTTCGCCTACTTATATACCTATAAAAGGTTTTATCCCCTCCTTAACTGAGTTGGCTATCCTTTCCTTGGTTTGGGCCTTTGCTGTTCTGACTGCCTTCCCCCCTTCCTTCTGCTTTAACTGGTACAGTTCTCTGTCCTGATCCTTCTGTGATCCCTTATACTTTCTGAATGCTATATTTTTCTCCCTAAACTTTTCCGCCACCTCTTTGGAGAACCATAGTGTTTTTTTCCTTCATTTTGTTTTGTTTATTTGCTTCACACAAAGGATTGTTGCATCTGTGATGGCAGTTTTGAATTTCCTCATTGTTCCTCCACCCCTCCTTCCTGCCCTTTTGCTAGTGCATTCCTTAGGCACTCTCCCATTCTGCCAAAGTCAGCCCTCCGAATGTCCAGTACCCTTGTTTTTGTATGGCTTGACTCTATGGCTGTGTTTATTGTGAACTACATTGTCTGGTGGTTGCTTGTTCCCAGATGGCTACCCACTTCTAAATCCGAGATCCTCTCACCATCCCCGTTTGAGAGTACCAGGTCTAAGACTGCTCCCTTCAGAGTGGATTCCAGCACTAGCTGCCTGAGGCATCATGCCCCATGCAGGCATCAAGAATGACTCTGCTTTTAGATGTGGCTGCAGCAACATGCCTCCCTCTTTCCTCTGCAGGAAGATGCAGAGAAAAAAGGGAAACAAAGAAGGGGAGGATAAGGGAGAGGAGGAAGCAGAGGGGAAGCCAGGAGGGAAACAAGAGGCTCAGGTAAGCATGAGGCTAGACGACCAAACTAAGAAGGGAACAGGGGAGGGACAGTGATCACTGAGGTAGAGGCAGGGAAGAGTAGAACAGCATAAACCACCAGAGGGAGGGTAAGCAGGGAGGAGCACAGGAGCAGGTCAGAACTCAGAGGAAGGAGGTCGGTAAAGGAGAGGATGGGAATAGGGTGGTAACAGGAATACCAGGAGCAAGAAAAAAGATAAATGAAATAAAATACAAACAGAAAGAAAGGGGGGTAGTGTCCTACTCAATGGGAACTCAAATATAAAGGGTGTCAGGAGGTAGGGCAGGGGGGCAGGAGGAGTAATGCAGTTTGGATGGAGTGCATGCCGGGTATGACAGCACTGGAGGTAATACACCATTTCCCCTCATGGGGTAAGCAACAGGATTAGAGAACACACCTAATGTTCCACCTGGGGACAAATGATTTAGAGGGTAACAGTCTGTTGGAGGTACATGCAAAATTCTGGGTGTTTGCTAGGTTTTGTAGCAGTCTGTCCTTCCAGTCTGTAGTGTTCTCAGAGGTATTGTAGGTACCTAAAGCTAGTACTACAAAAAGGCAGAGGATCAGAGAGTTTAATCTATGGCTGGTGGAATGGTGCAGACAGATGGGGTATGGGTTCATGGTGGACTGGGAAGCAACATGGCTGGATGTCTGAGATCCTATTTGCACAGGACAGTCTGCACCTAAATGAGGAGGGAACAGCCATCCTGAAAATCAAACTAGGAGAATCCATAGAGCAAGGGTATAATTTAAACTGAATTGGGGGGGTTAGGAAACAAGCCACATCAAAAGGCAGGAGATAAAGGAGGCTTGCAGCCACCCCCTAGGGAACAGTTGAAATGGTGGATGACAACAGGTCCAAGGGTGGGGAAGGAGGGGTAGAGGAAGGGGGGGAGTTTGGTGGAAGGGACTGGCAACCAATGTCAGCAGCTTGGGAAATAAGATGGTGGACTTGGAGGCCATCATGGGGGATGAAGGACTGGACATAACTGCAATAAGTGAGACATGGTGGACAGAACATCACACATGACAGACAGCCATCCCTGGCTACAGGCTATTTACAAGGGACAAGGCAGGTAGAAAGGTTGGGGGAGTCACTCTATACATCAAGGATGACATAAAGGTAACTGAGGGGCAGGCGGAAGATGAGGAGACAGAGCTCCTGTGGGCGACATTGGACAGAAGGTCAGGGGAAGCCTTAAGACCAGGGTGGTATACAGACCGCCTATGCAGGAGGAGGAAGGGGACAGAAAGCTGAGTCAGGTAGTCACACTGTTGGCTCTCAAAGGGGAATTACTCCTGGTGGGGGACCTAAACCTCCAAGACGTGGACTGGGCCATCCTGGGTGTGGTATCAGCTAGAAGTCAAGAATTACTTGAAGCACTGCAGGGAGTATTTTTACAGCAACTAGTCAGGGAGCCTACTAGGGGTAACAGCCTGCGGGACATGGTCCTGACAAATGGGGAGAGTGTGGAGGAGGTGGAGGTGGGAGAAGTACTGGGCACCAGTGACCACAAGACAGTAACGTTCAGGGTAAGGACAGGGAGGGAGGCAAGTCGAACCAGCACAATAGTGATGGATTTTAGGGGCATGAATTTCAAGAGGATGAGAAGGACAGTGAGGGAGAACATACCTGTCTCTCTGAAGCTGGCCTATCCACGCCTGCCACCAGCTGGTTCAGAACCTACCTGGAAGGGAGAACTCAATCCATAAAAATTGCTGGTTCCACCTCTCCCCTACTTCCTATAGCTGCTGGTGTCCCCAAGGCTCAGCACTCGGCCCTATCCTCTTTTCCATCCTCCTAAACAACCTGCCTCTTGCCTGCTCAACTACCTCGATTCACATGAATGCAGATGACACCATCCTCTTTTCCTCTGGCCGTACCCCTGAGGAGGTTATTATCAGTCTTCAGGCTGATTTCTACAAAGTTCAGCACTGGTTTAGCTCCCACCAACTCTCCCTTAATGCCAAGAAGACAGTATCCATGACCTTTGGCACTAGGCAGAGACTATCCAGGCTTACTACTCCCCTGAACTTCCATACCCTTGATGGGACTGTCCTTGAGGACGTGTCAGCTTTCAGGTACCTTGGCATCTGGCTTGACCGACATCTATCCTTCTCGGCTTACGTGGATGCTATCCTGAAACAACTGTGTCCTAAGCTTGGGGCTCTACAGAAACCACAGTTGCCTCCCCCTACCGCTGAGATGCGAAATTGTGCAGAAAATGATATTGCCTATGTTCGACTACTGTGATGTAGTCTACAGTGCTACTCCTAAGTCGACTCTATCCAGACTGGACTCCCTCTTCAACACTTTCTGCCGCTTTGCCCTCAATGCCCCCCTCCCACCCACCACTGCAAGCTTTACCATGCGCTGACCTTCCCCTCCATTGACAGCCGGTGCCTACTCCATTGTGCTAAATTTGCTTCAAACCTCTGGCTCTGGTCCCTTCCACCCTACCTCAACTTCTCCCTTTCTCTCACCCCAACCCCCTCTCATGCCCTTAGATCTACTGACTCTCAGCTGTTAGTAATCCCTCACTGCTGGACCACTGCTGGCCAATCGGCCTTCTTCTACCACCTCCCGAGGCTCTGGAACGACCTGCCAGCACAAATCCATCACTCCTCTAGATATTCCATCTCCTCTGCCCTGACAAACTACTCCACTGTAAACTGCCAGTGTCGCTGGCCTCCTCCTCCCCTCCTCCTCTTGTCTTCCTTCTCCCTTTCTCCCCCCACTGTTCTATCCCAGATCCTATGTGGCCTGACCCACGGCTTTAGCTATGGCTACAAACGCTGGCATATATCCACCAACCTCCGCACTTTCCCCTACTGCACTTCTAACCTGACCCTCTGTCTACCTCGCTACCATAGATAGTAGCTGGCATGTATGTAGATATATTTTACACCCTTTGTCATTATAATTCTTTGTGCAGTTTCTCTCTCACTACATGTAACAATGTGGAAAACTCCTTGTTGCAATGTTTTCTATGTTGCTCCTACTTCATGTTTCTGTGGTATACTTATGTACCGTCATGTAATTTCATTTGTGTAATTTTGTTTCCTTGTACAAATGTGTACAGTTGCTCTCCTCTGTACCCCCTCCTTCCCCAGGTCGCTCTGTGAGACAAGCATCTTTTTGCCCAGTGTGCCTTCCTGGTGAAACATTTCAATAAATAAATAAATAAATAAATAAATAAAATATGTTGGGAATGGATAACATAGGGGATGTGGAGGAGTTGTGGGAAACCATTAAGGGGGGTGCTGAAAGCAACATTATAACAAGGGTCTGAGAAATGAAGCTTTCTGATTGGCTGTAAACATTCTAACAGCCTTATTTTAATCTTTTATTAACATACTTGTACAGCTTAACCATATATTGAACACGGTTTAACACTATTTAAAAAACATTTTATTATAATAGCAATATAGAGCTAGTTATAAAGACCTCTTAGGGCATGCACTGGCAACGCCTCATACATTATGCCCCTAGAAGGTGATTAACAGATCATTAACATAACCCCTGGTCATGCCTTATTGCTTAATGAATATGTGGAAAGAAGCGAAGGAAGAACAGAAAGAGGAGGAGACTGCTATGGTTTACAAGAGAGGTGGCAACTGCAGTCAGGGATAGGCAAAGGGCTTTCAGACAATAAGACAGACAGACAGACTGCAAAGAGAAGAGGACAGGGAAGCCTACAGGGAGAAGAGGAGGCTAGCAGGGCACAAGATAAGGAGGGCAAAGGCAGACACTGAAGAGAGAATAGCTAAGCAGGCCAAAAGGGAGGACAAAACGTTTTTTAGATATGTAGGAGAAAAGAGGAAGGCAAGGTAGGGGATTGCAAGGCGGGGAAGGGGTAAAACTGGAAGGGGATGGGAAAAAGCAGAAGAGCTAAACAAGAACTTTTGCTTGATATTTACGAAAGAGAAGGGGGTAGGGGGCCCGAGCTTAGGGGAAAGGAGAGGGAGGACAGTGGGGTGGATACGAGCCTGTTCAGTGTAGAAAGAGTAAGAATGGAACTAGGCAGATTGAAAGTAGATAAGGAAATGGTGCCAGATGGGCTGCATCCAATGGTAATCCAGAAGCTGGGGAGGAGCTGGCTGCCCCACTGATGAGGCTATATAACGTGTCTCTGGACGAGGGGAGGGTGCTAAAGGACTGGAAAGAGGTGCACATGCTGCCACTACACAAAGGAGGAGTAGGGAGGTGATGGAGTCTATGACCCATTCAGCCTCACCTCAGTGGTGTGGAAAGTAATGGAGGCACTCATAAAGGAGAGGGTGGTGGGTTACCTGGGAGAAAAAGATTTGCAGAACAAAAAGGCAGCATGGCTTCATGAAAGGGAAGTCATGCCAGATGAATTTGATTGAGTTTTTTGATTGGGTGACACAGGTGGTAGACTAAGGGGGGCAGTGGATGTCGCCTATCTGGACATCAGTAAGGCCTTCAACACCGTCCCCCACAGAAGATTGAAGTAAGCTGGAAAGTATAGGGGTGAGGGAAGGTGACCTAGGTGAAAACCTCTGGAGGGTAGCCAGAGAGTGCGGGTTAACAGGGTGTATTCAGGGATGAGTAGGGTAACAAGCGGGGTTCACCAGGTGTCAATGCTGGTACCCCTCCTTTTCAATATCTACATTAGCAATATAGCAGAGGGACTGAGGGGAAGGGTGATCCTGTTTGCAGATGATACAAAAATCTGCAATAGGGTTGACACCACAGAGGGGGTGGAGGACATGAGGCAAGACCTGAAGACAATGGAGGGATGAGCAGAGACGTGGTAGCTGAAATTCAATGCCAAAAAGTGCGCCGCAATGCACTTGGGGAGCAGAAACCCAAAAGCAAGATACACCCTTGGGAAGGGGAGGATATCAAGGATACTGAGCAGGAGAGGGATCTGGGGATTACAGTGTCAGGGGATCTGAAGGTGGGCAACCAATGTGAAAGGGCGGTGGGTATGGCCAATGGGATGCTGGCATGCATTGGTAGGGGCATCATTAGCAGAAGGAAGGAGTACTGATGCCCCTCTACAAGGCCTTGGTAAGATGGCTCCTGGAGTATGGGGTCCAGTTCTGGAGGCCACATCTCTGCAAAGACATAGACGGGATTGAGAGAGTTCAGAGAAGGGCAACCAGGATACTGCAAGGGAAGACATACAAGCAGAGATGTAAGGAATTGGATCTGTACACATTGGAGACTAGAAGGGAGAGGGGAGAAATGCTTGAGACTTTTAAATATGTCAAAGGAATCAACAAAGTAATGGAAGGGGGTTTGCTTAGAAGGAAGGAAGGAGCTATAACCAGAAGGCATAGCCTAATGCTTCAAGGAGGAAGATACAGAGGCAATGAGAGGGGACAATTCTTCATGGAGAGGGTGATAGAGGTATGGAACGGGCTTCCAGAGGAAGTGATGGGGTCTGAAATGGTGGAGGATTTTAAGAGAGCATGGGGTAGTCATATGGGTCTGCATAGCAAGGGGAGGGGGGATCGGGGGGGGAGGGATGAGTAATGGGGGGAAAGGGCAGACTAGATGGGCTGGTGTGTCCTTATCTGCAACCAAGTTTCTATGATTCTTTGATTTTATGAGACAATTGGAGGGTGGGATTAGCAGAAAAAAAGTTTGGATGATATTATTAACATTTTAACAGTTCTGAGTAATTTAGTGCAAAACACGAAGACAGAAATAACTACAAGAATTAAAACAAGCATTTATCAATGCCAGATGTTCGCCACTGGTATAGAAGCCCTGGGGTAGTAGATGCATTGTGGTGCACTGTGTGGGTTATGTATTACCAAAGTTAGGAGCCTGCATTTGTAAATTTGAACACAGGCTCATAACTTTGTTATGTTTTAATATTTTTGTCCCAAACTGGCAACATTGCCTTCTTATGACCCCACCTCATGAAGAAGTACAAAGAAAATGTTCAACTAATGTCTGAAAGGTGATTTATGCAGTAGGCGTGGGCATAAATCCTATGTGATAAATCTGAGCTACTATGTGTATAAATGTGAAATTTCACATTTATACACATAGCAGATACCATTAACCCACCATTTTAGGGCCCTGCTAAGCAATCCACTGTTCCACAGACCCTTCCCCCTGATCTTTCTTATCTAAAGCCTGCCTTTACAGGGCCTAGATAATCCAGTTTCCACTCCTCCCTTCCCCCGGTCACTCAGCACAGACACTATCTCTGGCTGCCCCAGCCCGTAATTACTTTTTAATCACTGCCAATTGTTTGTGCACAGAAGACCCTCCCCCAGATTAAGCCCTTCTTTGTCTGTGGTGCCCCTGTGCCCCTATGGTGTAAGTCCTTACCCTGTGTTCGCTTTTATTCCAGACTGCCCATGGCAGGGCTTCCATACAACAGCAGAGCCTGCCATGGAACCTGCAAGCTGATCGCCAGCTCCCAAGGACATGTGCTGACCACAGCAACCAAGGTACAGATGGAGCTTGACTGCAGGAGCTGCGACTGAAAACCACGCTCCTGATAGGACATTTGGCCTGAGTCAGAGAACCAGGGATTGGCTATTGTCCCTTTATTTGAAACGGCTCTTGACTCTTAGTGCCACAGCCCTGCCTGATTACTATCTACCGTTTCTCTAACAGTGTTTTCCGGCCCTCCCACCCTGCCCCGGCACTAATTAAATATGTCTCCTCCCCAGACCTCAGCTAACACCTCCCATCTCTACAACAGACACACTGACATATACCCACATTTAAAGGAGCAGTCTTCCTTGCTGTGGTTTCAAACCACCGCATATACTGTGACCCTCATACATGATGTACTTGCACTGGAGAAAAATAGGATTTTTCAGCCTAATCCTGCTAATGTTAATAGCCATCAGGGACCTGGAGATGAATATAACAACGCCCACACCACCTCAACCTGAACTGCTCATGGTTAAAAATATGGAACTTAATCCACAAGACAGAACCATGTCCTTGGCAGAAAATCATTTTGAGCAACACTACAATATGCAAATCATGCAAACCCCTAGGCTAGCTACAATAGCCGCAGCAACCATGACAAAATTGCTGCAACAACTCTCCTTCACTGGAATTGTTAAATCACATGGTCACCACAGTCGCCTGAACTCCCTAAGATCCAAATCACAGTGGAATAAAAAGAATGATAATCATGCTGCTCCAACTATCAGGGAATGTACACCCCACCCCCAGCCTACCAGATCAAACAACACAAAGGTCACGTGGGAGCATCAATTAGCATCTTTCAACATAGGGAGCTTTTTGCCAAAATTCCCCCAATTCCAGGCATGGGTGGTGTAGCACGGCCCAGATATTATATCTATTACAGAATCATGGCTGTCCCCTAAGATACCAGATTCCTCAATATTCCTTGATGGCTACATCATTTTCCGCCTGAATAGGCTTACAAAGAGAGGGGGTGACTGTCTGGTGTACTTGCATGATGACATCCAGGGTCACGAGATGCCACACAGTCTCTCAACCAAGGAAACCCAGATACTGTCCCTTGAGCTCACAATAAGTAGACAGAGAAAAAACCTCCTCCTCTCCACTGTTTACATACCACCTGGAGGTCAAAAGATAGTGATGGAGCAATTTATTAACTTCTGCAAGCAATGCAAACTGAACTGGGAACATGTTATTCTGGGAGACTTCAATACGAACTGGCTAGCACAGGATACCATGGCAATCCAGGACCAGATAACAAGCCTGTACCTCTCACAACTAGTGACAGAAAATACTAGGAGAAATTATCAAACTGGCACCTCTACACTAATTGACTGGCTACTCACCTCATGCTCCGAGCACATAACTAACATGTGTGCTCCCTGACTCATTAAGTGATCACTCACCAGTGGCTTTTATCTGGTCTAATAAGCTTCAAAAAACAACTCCTAGACTATCAAGATACTGGTCCCTTAAAAAAGGTCAGTTAAATAACCTCAAACTCTTACTAAAAAATGCAAACTGGACGCCACTAGACCACGCTGAAGATGCTAATCAGGCTCTTGAGTACTTTACTCACATCTTTAATAATGTCCATGACATTTCTGCACCCTACAAATCAGCTGAACAAAAAGAACCCATAAACCCTTGGCTAATTGGCCCCATCATAGTGCTTATGAAACAGAACAATCTCTGGCATAAGGCCCATGCCTCTGGGAGGACGGGCGACTTTAACGCCTATAAAGAAGCAAGAAACAAATGTACAAGTCTTGTCCGGAATGCAATGGCAAATTACGTTCAGGAGCAGTTGAGTAGTACATGGGGCAATGGTAAACTTTTCTGGAACAGCCTAAAATCTCTGACTGGCAAGGGCTCCAAAGCACCACCTGAACTGATTACCGCTGAGCATAGCACATTACAGGACCCAATAGACATAGCAAATGCATTCAATCTGGCCTTCACAGACCTGAGTTCAGTTCTGCCACTGGAGTATCTAGCAACTCCATCCCCTAGAAGGTACAGCATATATGACTCTCACCCAGCTGGAGCCACTGGTAAACCACTATTCCACTTCAAAGAAATAAGCTTGATGAAAGCAATAAATCACATTAAAAGAGTCCTTGGCAAAATAAGAATCACTAGTGACAGGTTGGACATGAAACTTATTGCTCTCACCCTAAACAAAATTGCCTTCCCTCTCATCAAGTTGTTCAGTATCTCACTGAGGACAGGGACCTTCCCGGACATGTGGAAAGTTGCCCATGTCACTCCAGTATTCAAAAATGGTGACAGGTCACAACTGAGTAACTACTGTCCCATCTCAATTCTACCCCCAACTCTTGAAGGCCCTGGAAAGCAATGTAGCAGATCAGGTAGTCGAGTACCTTAACAAATATAGCCTTTTGTGTGAACAACAACATGGTTTCAGAAATATGAACCGGACCATCTCTGGACTTGTGGAGTACACCAGTCACCTGTATGATGCACTTGATTGTGACAAATCTGTGGGGTCTACCTTTACAGATCTTACAAAAGCTTTCAACACTGTAAATCATTAGGTACTTCTAGACAACCTAGTGTCGATTGGCTTGTCATATGAAACTGTGAATTGGTTCAGCAGCTACCTATCACAAAGGTCACAATGTGTCAAAATATCTGGAGCAACGTCTGACCTCCAGGGCGTGGATTTGGGGGTGCTGCAGGGGTCAATACTAGGCCCGTTGCTGTTTATCCTCTTTATAAACTCACTGCCATATGCTTGTCCTGCCAACATGGTCCTACACACAGATAATGCTGTAATCTTTGCCCCTGGAGTCCTGACCTCCAACATCAGCACTAATCTCCAGCTTTATTTTGGAATCTTCGAGGCATGGTTCAGCCAAAACAAGTTGCTGCTAAACTGTAAAAAAACAAAAATAATGCACTTCTCTCTCCCACAAAACAAAAAGAAAGCAGGCCCCCTGTGTATCCTTAGCAGCAAAGGCGACACTCTTGAGCAGGGCCACACTTTTAAGTACCTGGGAATTCATATTGATGATACGTTAACCTTCACGGGTCATATAGACTATGTCATCAAAGCAGCAAATATCAAATTAGAGATCCTATACAGACACAAGCATTCCATAACCACTGAGGTGTTGGACATGGCAGAAAGGAGCTCCATACTCTCATCAATAGACTACGAGCTCACCATTTACAGTGCTGCCTCGGACTCAGCATTAAATAGGATAAAGACATTATTAAATAAAGCGTGCAGACCCATCCTGGGAGTTGATCACCTGACCCACACCTGTCAGCTTTATAGTGAAATGGGATGGCTCCCCCTGCCTCAAAGAATCCAATATCAGGCCTGCCTACTTGGAAAGAAATCCCTACTAGGGCTTACACCCACATCAACAGCCGGTATCTTTAAACTGACACATCTGAGAAGGCAACCTGGAGGATGGTTCATGGAATGCTCCAGGTACCCTTTATGTGCACTACCTTTGCCCAGCGTGCTGTCTCTTTTAGGGGACCTAAATGGTTTAATGTTCTTTCTGCGTCGTTGATTGAGTGTGAAAAGATAAACCCATTCAAGAAGAACCTACGTAGACTACTGACCCAAACAAACCTCTGTGACTGCCTAACACATCACTAACCCTAGGAAGGCTACTTGCTAGCAACTCCCCTCCTTCTCTTCCTTCCCCCCACTACCCCCCGACACTGTCTCCCCTCTCCTTCTCAGACAATGCCTGAAATGTGGCAGCTACTTCTAGGACTCAGAACACCACTTCCACTAATCATAACATGCCCCTAAGCTCACATCCCAACAACTCCTTTACCCCAGTCTCTCCCTCTGCTCTAACTTCTACCCCCCTTTGAAGAACTAGATGATTACTCAAACTCTCCTACACCCTCCTTACCTCAACTGTTACCTTTCTTTTTTCTCTTGCTATGACAACACCTGTTCCAGGTGGCAACTTTTTTTTCCTCCTCTTTCTTTTCCTTCTTCCCCTAGTTCCTATTTCCTTGTGCTTTGTGCCTCAAAAGGCAGCACGTCAAAATATCTCTAAATGGTATCCTGTGTTTGCGTATGGAATAAACTGCAACCTAACTGTGTATCTTATGCTATTGATAAATAATGTTTATCAGTGCTTTATGTCTTATTTATTCTGTGTTAGTTGATATAATTACTATGTTAATCCTAGAACCCAATCTGTCTTACCCATGTGATGTGTATTACTGGTTTTACTCTGAACTTGTTTGTTTTTGTATCCCATTTGACTTGGAACCATTGTAAAAGATCCTCAGTGCTCGAAGGCATAAATCCAAAATGATGAAATAAATAAATAAAAAATCATCACAGATTTATACATATTAGATATGTTACAATCACTCCAGAACTTATTTAGAATGTTCGGTCTCAGTACCAGTACTAACTATATTCAAATGTAAATAATTTTAAAACAAAAAAGATAGCATGGTACAGTGAGCTTGAAGGTTGTTCAGCACAAAATTATCTACAAAATGATTGGTGTTTCATTTATAGATACCTTATAGATTTATTTATAATTATTAAAAAACAGCAGAAAATTCAAACGTTTTTGTTCATTTTTTGACAAACAAATTCAGATAACTTTAAAATGAAAAATAATAGCATAGTACTGTGAGCATAGAAGTTGTTCAGCACATAAATATCTACAAAATGATGATGTTTCATTTATAGATACCTTTTAATTTTTTTTATAATTAGCAAAAAAAGCAGAAAATTCATTTTTTTATCCACTTTTTCAACAAACAAATGCAAATAACTTTAAAATGAAAAAAGTAGCATGGTACCATCAGCCTGCCATTTGTTCAGCACCAAGTTTTCTATAAAATGAGTGGTGTTTAATTTAATAGCAACCACGACACTAGGCGGACATACACTAGGAAAGTTAACAAAAAGTCCCAGAAATTATCATTAAAAAAAAAGATAAACAGTCAAAAACAAATTTTCTGCACTGACACAAAGCATCCCTATTGCATAAATGAAATATACAATGGTGAGCTGTCAGATAAATGATTTACTCTACATTTTCAAAGTTGTTTGACTCACATACTCACTCGTGGCTTACGCCACTCGTGAAGTTACCCGAGGTCAAACAGCACTTGTACAGATAAATCATTTATCTGACAGCTCACCATCCCTTATTCACGCAGGTACTGTAAATTCACATTTTCAGGATGGAAAAGCACATTTTGGGCAGGATTTGAGAAATGGCAGCTGTCACATTCATGAGGTGATGTAAAGAAATGGCTATGCAGAAAATTTGGGGTAAAAACATGGAAAATTACCAACATCACCAGCCTGCATTTGCAAAATTTAACATAGCCTCATAACTCTGTTGTTTTTTAATATTTTTACACTAAATTTTCAATATAACCTTCTTATGATCCCGCCTCATGAAGACGGGAACAGAAAATTTCAAACTCCTGCCCAAAAGGTAATTTTGCACAGGAACCATGAAATCACTTTTTTGGGATGTAAAAACACATTTTGGACAGGATTTGAAAAATGACAGCTATTACATTCATGAGGTGCTATAAAGAAATGGCTATACTGGGGTAAAAATATTAAAAAATTACCAAAGTTACAAGCCTGTGTTCTCAAAATTCAATGTAGGCTCATAATTTTGTTGTTCTTTTATATTTTTACACCAAATTTTCAACATAGCCTTCTTATGAACCCACCTCATGAACAAGGGCAGAGAAAAGTTTCAACTCTTGTCTGAAAGGTGATTTCATGCAGGGACTGCGAAATTCACTTTCGAGACACAAAAACGCATCGTGGGCAGGATTTGAAAAATAACAAAAATTTCAAGACAGTTGTTCCTGTGCTCAGGGTTGAGGTGGTTCGCAGAAATAGGGCAGCCAGCCCAGGAATGCACAAAGTCCAGAACATAGCACTCCAAAGAACCACAAATAAGCCAGGTATCAACTAATTGTCATCACTCCCCTGACCATTTATTGATGAGGCCCCTTGAGCCAAGTATCTCTTCACTCTGCACACATACCTATTTGCTCTCCTGATCCTCTATTGATGAGGCCCTGCACTGAAGTATCTCTCACTCTGCACGCATACCTCTTACTTTTCACCCTGTCCATTCCTTGAAATATTGGCATTGCTACTGGGGGACGTAAGATAGTTCAGATAATAGAGGGATTCATAAAATTGAAGGTCCCTTTAGCTTGTTCCTTTTAGCTCGGGGACATGGTACAAGTTCAGATAATCCAGAGGTTCAGATAATGGGAGGTCGGATAATCGAGGTTATACTGTATTCTACATGGCCTGCATTGTTGTTATTCTTTCTGTTGTTCTGTAGTTCTATAATGTATAGCACTGTATGTCTAGTCTTTGAATTACCTGTTTACCTTTAAAACCAACTGTTGTCACTGTTATTGTTTTACCTGATGTGGAACCTATTGTAATGAGCTTGTTCTCAAAGGTGTTAATCCAAGATCACAATAAATAACTAAATAAATAAATAAATATTTATCTGCTAAAGTGAGAGCCACTAGTGCTAGGGGCTCTCACTTTGGTGGAGAAATAAAACAACAATTAGTTGATACTTGACTTATTTGCAGTTCTTTGTAGAGCTGTGTTCTGGACTTTGAAAAATGGCAGCTGTCACATTCATGAGGTGCTGTAAAGAAATGGCTATGTTGAAAATCTGGGATAAAAATATTAAAAATTACCAAACTTACGAGCCTGCATTTGCAAAATTCAATGTAGGCTCATAACTTAGTTGGTTTTTAATGTTTTGCACCAAATTTTTAACATAACCTTCTTATGACCCTGCCTCATATAGAAGGGTACATAAAATGCACAACTTCAACCTGAAAGGTGATTTTGCACAGGGACCGCCAAATCGGCTTTCAGGATGTGAAAACACATTTTGGCAAGGACTTGAAAAATGACAGCTGTCACATTCATGAGGTGCTGCAAAGAAATGGCTATGTTGATAATTTCAGGTAAAAATATTGAAAATTACCAAAGGTACAAGCCTGCGTTCACAAAATTTAATGTAGGCTAATAACTTTGTTGTTTTTTAATATTTTTACACCAAATTTTCAACGTAGTCTTCTTATGACCCAGCCTCATAAACAAGTGCAGAGAAAATTTTCAACTCCTACCCGAAAGGTGATTTTTAAGAGGGACCGTGAAATCACCTTTCAGGACAGATTTGCCTAATGTCAGTGCAATTGTTCATGAGGCAGGATCCCAAAAAAGGTATGCTGAAAACTTGGGCCAAAAATATACAAAAATGGCTAAGTTATACCACTAAGTTCAAAACCCCATTGAAATACATTGAACTGCATACCTGTTTCTTCAATTTGCAGTCCAGCTGTGAAAAGTGAAGATGTGTCTGCGGTCCACAGAGGATTACGATGTTGGACTTCCATTGGGTAAGTAAGTAAGCAGTGGGTGCTGAGTGTGAGGGTTGGGTGGGGGGACAATAACAGCCACAACAAACATTAATGGACAGTTTTCTTTTGCAGGGTTACTTGGAAAAAAAAGGAAGAAACTACGAGGGAAGGTTTTCATTATTTCAACTTATGACACTAGGTGATTGGGCACAACCAGTGTCACTGTTATGTTTGGGGGGTGTTGAGAGGGTGGGTTGGGTGGGTGGGAGAAAAAACAAAACAAACAGGACCCATGGAGATGTGATTGCACATGCGCAGTAGTGGGTTTTGGGGATTAAAAAAAAACAACGACAAAAGGTCTTATTATTCCTTTATGTGTGATCATGACACTGAGGGATTGGGCACCATCATGTTTGTGGGAGGGGGGTGCTGAGGGAGAGGGTCAGGTGGGCAGGAGTATACAAAAAAAAGAAGGAAAACAAAAAAAATCCTCTGCGGAGGTGATGTAACTGGACATTACAAACAATGCAGTAATGGAGTACGGGGGTTTCACATACAAGGTGGCGATATTGGGGGATTGGGAACCCCAGTGTGACTGATAGGTTTGTTGGAAGGAGTGCTGAGAGGGAGGGTTGGGTGTGAGCACGGTCACTGGGCACCAGTAACAGACATCAATGGACGGTTTTCTCTTACAGCTAACAGACATTTCAGGCATTCCAGGCTGACCATGATGGATAAGCTTGGGTTGCTGGGTGGCCTAGATCAAAGGGAAGGCCTGACCTGTGATTGGGTTGGTGGTTTCTTTTCAAGTTTGTGCCATCTCTGCCCAGCAAGCTAAAACTCCATCATGATCAGCCTGCCTGATGATTGGTGTTGCAGGGACTTGCCCCTAAAACATTGCTGTGGATTGGTCGAACAGTGTCACACCAATCAAAAAGCAGTACAATTGCAATACATTCACTGTGCACTGGCATGCATGGTGAACATAATAATGTTCAAGTTCAAGTTTATTAAGCAGGAAAAATTCCATTGAGCAAGCTCATTTACAAGGAGTTCCTAATGTATAAAGTTCAAAGGCAATGAGAGGTATAGTTAGAGTTTGACAAGTTGAGAAAATATTTCCTATACATTTACTTTGTCATTATACCTTTCTCATTGTATCTATCTGTTTTCTGATTATTTTCAAATGTACTTTAATATCAAGAATCTAAACCTTAATAAATATATGTTGCTGTTATGAGCAGAAGGATTAGAACTGTTGCCTCCAAGACGAGGCAAGGGTTGATCCCTGGGTCTGACAGGTGGTTGCAATTAAGTTTACAGATAATGTTCCCTATGATTCCTGGGTCTGACAGGTGTAATTAAGTTTACAGATGATGTCCCCTACAATCGTGGTAGGATATTACAGATGCAAGTAGTTTAGGTTTCAGGACTCATTTGACAACATGGGCTAGATATTCAAAAATGCACAAAAGCAGAGCGCAAAGGTTTGAACTGCGCCTGCACTCAACTGAGAGGCTGTGATATTCAGTCAGATAGCAACCTGCACTATCCAACTGAATATCAGCCCATGTTAGCACAGTACTAAGTCACCCTGCACTGCTCCAACATGGAACAGGGCTGTAACCATCCCACAGGGAATTATGCTCCCAGACTGGATGGCACCAGGAGCCATGGCACGATATTCAGTCACAAAATGCAAATGAGCCCAATGGGCATGCAAGGCACTAAGGGAACATTTGCATGCCCATTATGGGCTCATTTGTGTAGAAAGCAGCAGCCCAGTTGTAACCATCCTGATGTCATCCTTAGTAGGTAGTGGTGCCCCCAGTCCCAAACACCCCTCCCAGTTCTTTGTCAGGTTTCCCTGGTCTCTTATGGTACCCCCCCGAACATCTGTCTCAGGTGTGTGACAGTGTTCCATGGTGGCTAATAGCACCCCCACCTCCAAACACCTGTCTCAGGCATGTGACAGTGTTCCCCAGTGTCTAGTGGCCTCCCCACTCCCCAAACACCTATCACGGGTTTGTGACAGTGTTCCCTGATGTCTAGTAGCACATCCCACCCCTGATCTCCCATCCCAGTTCACGGCCATGATTCCATGGTGTCTCATGGCAAACTCCACCATCCAATTGCCTGTCCTTGTGCAGATAACGTCTACCCTGGTGGCTAGTGGCACCCCCCACTCTCCGATCACCCATCCCGGTACTGCAAAATTATTCCCTGGTGTCTAGTAGCACCTCCCTCTGACTGATCACCCATTCCCATACTGAAAAATTATTCCCTGGTGTCTAGTGGCACCCCACCCCACTAATCACCAGTCCTGGTCCTGCTAAAGTATTCCCCAGCATCTAGTGACACCCCCTACCTTCTGATCACCCATCCCTGTACATATAAGTATTCCCTGGTGTCTTGTGGCAACTCCTATCCTCCGATCACCCATCCTGGTCATTCCAAACATTCCCATGTGGCTAGTGGTACCCCCCCAATCTCACCTCCCATATACTGCTCTGCATTCCTGGTGTCCAGTGGACCCCCCCCCGCTCTTCCAGCCCATGTAACTTAGACTATCAATGGCATCCAGTGATACCCTCACCCACCGACTGCCAGTTGCCAAATGGACTGGCGAACATTGGTGGTTCAGTGGCCCCCATCTGCCCTGCCAACACCAGGCACATCAACCAGACAACCCCCCCCACCAGTGATGGCAGGGCTGTGTGGTGAGCCTGCAACGATGCCTGGCACAGCCCTCCTTTCACCTCCTCAGCCAGCGGCACTAGGGAGCACTGTAAAAGTACCAGGATGAGTGGTCGGCAAATGGGGGTGCCACTAGGCACCAGGGACTACACTGTATTACCAGGAGGGGTGATCAGAGGGTGGGGGTGCTACTGGACACCAGGGAGCTTTCTGCATGTCACAGGAGAACATGGGTGGACAACTGCAGTACAACTGCAGTATAGCTGTCCCTCCATCGGTGAGGTCGGGTGTGGCTTTGCACCCAATTAAGACAAGGATTTCAGAGGCAGTAAATAGCATCAATTTAGGTATCATTTATCAACAATGCAAACCTTTGAGATTGCCGCTGCACCTGTATGCCTGGAGGGACCCCCTCATTTGTATGAGCTCAGCATTATGTTAGTGCTTGGGTGCTAAAGGGTTTATCCTGCACTGCAGGGGTCTTTGAATATAGACCCCAGCCCAAAACTGGGCACAAAACATGGTTATCACAAGCAAACACCCTTTAACACCTGTGCTAACTTTTCAATATCTGGCCCCAGGTGTTTGAGAAATATGTTGCATATTTTTAAGATAGGTTTGTGGTTTTGTTATCGGTAGTAACTGTTTGATATTCCTGATGCAGTGAACTGAAGTTTTTTCTAACTTTCCCAACCCTGTTTTTGCACCTCAAACATATAAAATATCCAACATAAATTTGTGTGTCGTTTTTTCTTATTATGAGAGTAGCAACTGCATGCTGATGATGTTGAAAGTAGTGGTGTGCAAAACCAGGAAGGTTCTGGTTTTCATTTTGTTTTTTTCAAATCACACCTGGTTTTGGTTCTGGTTTTGAATTAATGGCCCACATGCAGTTAATATAAAACTTGCTCTGAACTTTATTTTAAAATACAGTGGAAAGCAAAAAGAAAGACCACCCCACTGCTGGGTGTGCTTAGTAGAAAAACAACCAAGAAAAACAAGAATAAAAAGCACCACCTCTGTCATATCGAAAAACAGGCTGCAGACTAAAACTCATATCGAGAGCAATTTATTGTGAAAAAAGTGTAACATATCATACAGACCATAAAAAGGTCACCCCTCACAGAGACACCGGCAAAGCACCTGCAGAATAGGAGCTTTTGTCTGTAGTCTGTTTCTTGATATGACAGAGGTGGTGCTTTTTATTCTTGTTTTTTGTAATATAGAGGAAAACAGGTTCAATTCTATAACAAAACAGTTCAGTAGCATGGGTGCTAACCGGGTAGCTAGCAAGCCCCAGCTGTTTATAAGTTCATGGAAAGTCTTCTCGTAAGGTATTTTAGACAGTGCTATATTCAGAAGATGAGTAGCAAATAGTTTCATTAGCTTGTACTATAAATTCCTAGCCATTTGCACAGAAGAGCTGCGTGAAATGGTAACTGGCAGGAGATACCAGTAAATGACAGGAGACTAAAAAAGACATGTTGAATGATGGGAAACAGGCTGAACCAGTGTAACAGCTGAATGGCCCCTGGCTAGTTTAGCCTGCTAAAGGGACACTGTCAACCTGCTTTTCATCATTTTATTTCTAGTTAAAAACCTACATTTTATGATTGCTTACCTTCTCTACAGTTCGTTGATGTTGCTGTTTATTTTGTCTGTGTCTCCTTGTTTAGCAGAACTGAAGTACATGGTAATGTATATTTATGAACAGTCTTGTTTTGTTTACAGTCATTGATCTGTTTTTACTGCCTACTTCCTGAGCATTAGAAACACACCCAAACATTGCAGCCACTCATGAGGCAGTAGCCTCCTAAACTCCCATTGCATCATGAGGGGCTAGACTGTGCTGTGGGTGTTCCCAAGTCCAGGAAAGATGCAGCTGGAGCTAGCTGATCAACAAATGCAAACAAACCTATGTTTGTGTGGTACCACCAGTGTGGTGAGCAGTTTGTTTTTCAATTTTTTAATGAAAAAAGAATCAGAATCAAATTACAAGCTACATCAGCAATCTTTACAGAAAACTGGCGATCATAAAATGTGTTTTTTATGTTTGCTTGCGCGCATGCGCAACAAACATGATGTGACAGCTTAGGAAAGAAGCAGGTTGTGGAGGCGCGGCACTGCTACAGCCAAGGGAGGCATTACATTTGGGGGCTCGGCACTGGTGGACCAATGGAGGCACAGTGTGCCGATGACACTGGTCTCCAAAAGTGCACCAAGTTGTAACGTTTCGCCGCAGCAATCAGGGGCCGCCTCATCATTGAAGCATCAGTCATTGTGCTGCAATGAGGGAGCGACCCATCATTGCAGGGTGGAATGTTAGGTAGCCTAATACTGTTTGTGATCATGGCTGGCGGCTTGCCGCCACGTTCACAAACAATATTATGCTGGCTCCCACGCTGAGGGGGTGTCCAATCCCCCTCAGCAGCATGTGCCTCCCCCCAAACGGTGTTTGTTTTGGTGGCGAGCGGGCTCCAATACCCGCCAGCTTCAGTGCTCGATGTTTATTTTGCTGACGGGGAGCCCACTCCCTGTCGGCATGATGTAACCCCACCCCTGTTGTTGTCTGCCGGACGGGGAGCCCACCCTATCTGCATGATGAGCCCCTTCCAACCGCTTTTAGCCTGCCGACAGGGTGCCCAATCCCCATCGGCATGATTTCCCACCCCTGTTTTCGTGGTGCTGACGGGGTGCCCAATCTCCGTCGGCTACAGCTGCCCCCAAAAGACTCCCTTGGCATGCTGGGAGCCCACCCAGCGTAAATGCCCCTGTAAAGTGGAAACCATCCACGTTGTCTGATTTTTTGTCCTGTAAAGGAAAACGGTCCTCGTGGTCTCCCAGCAACCCTCCCGCAACCTGCGCTCCACCCACTGCGCACCCTGTCTCCCCACCCCCACCCCATACTTTCTCTCTGGTGTCCAGCGCTAAGATCTTCGTGGACCGGGGAACATGTCTGCACTCTTCAAAGCCGACCGCGAACTGAGGAAATGTCGGTAAGCTGTATAATGGAATGAATAGGGTTTTTCAACATTACTGCATATCTGGCATTTTTTGGAATTTTTGCACCAAATTTTCAACATGGGTTTTTTGGGACCCCTCCTTATGAATTCTGTCATTGTCATGGCATTACTCGGCCCCAAAAGGTGATTTCTCGGTCACTGCGCGAAATCACCTTTCGGGACCGATTAACGAAACAACAGTGCCAGAGTTCATAAGGTAGGCTCTCAAAAAGCCTATGTTGCAAATTTGATGGAAAAATTCCAAAACATTACTGTTTTACGAGTGTGCGTTGTGCAGTTCCTACACACGCTCGAAAGTTTGCAAATTTGTAACATTTGCACTCCAGAGTTTCAACAATGCCATTTTACCACACCTACTTATGAGCAGTACAGCTGTCATTTGTCACATCTCACCCAAAATGTGTTTCCGCACATGTAGCGCACAATGGCGCAGTCGATGTGCGAAATCAATGTTTGAAACAGATTAAAAACACAGTGACACTGTTCATGAGCAGAGGTCTTAAAATGGCTATGTTGAAAATTTGGTGAAACAATTCCTAAAAATGACTGTTTTACGAGCGTGTGTTGTGCAGTTCCTACGCACGCTCGTAAGTGCACGACTTTTTAATATTTGCAGTCCAGATTTTCAACAATGCCATTTACCACTCCTCATATGAGCAGTACAGCTTTAATTTTGCATCATCTCACCCAAAATGTGTTTCGCACATGTAGTGCACAATGGCGCAGTTGGTGTGCGAAATCAATGTTTGGGACAGATTAAGAAAATCACAGTGCCATTGTTCATTAGCAGAGGTCCTAAAATGTCTAAGTTGAAAATTTGGTGAGAAAAGTCCACAAAATGACTGTGTTACCAGCGTGCGGTTTCTATGCACGCTCGTACCTTGGCACATTTGCAATATTTTCACTCCAGATTTTCAACACTACCATTTGTCCGCACCTCCTTATGAACAGTACAGCTGTCATTTTCATATCCCGGCCCAAATGTGTTTTACACTTCGGTACAGACTAAGCGATGCGTTGTGAAATCCATGTCAAAAAGCCATAAAATAGCTGTGTTCACGGCGTGCATTATCAGCAGTTTCTCACGCACGCTCGTAATTCGCACATCGGAAATATTTTCACGCCATATTTTCAACATTGCCATTTTTCCACACCTCCTTATGAACAGTACAGCTGTCATTTTTCACATCCTGGCCGAAATGTGTTTTCGCACTTCCGGCACAGAATAGCGCGGTCGCTGTGGGAAAGCACTGTTTGGGACACATTACAAAAATCACAGTGACACTGTTCATTAGCAGAGGTCCTAAAATGCCTATGTTGAAAATTTGGTGATGAAAGTCCATAAAATGACTGTGTTACGAGCATGCGTTGCGCAGTTTCCATGCACGCTTATAACTTTGCACATTTGTAATATTTTCTCTCCAGATTTTCAACATTGCCATTTTTCCACACCTTCTTATGAACAGTACAGCTGTCATTTTTCACACTGTGGTTGAAATGTGTTTTTGTAGTTCCGGCGTAGAATACCGTGGTTGCTGTGGGAAATCAGTGTTCAGGACACAGTAACAAAATCACAGTGACACTGTTCATGAGCACAGGTCGTTAAAGGCCTATGTTGACAATCTGGTGATGAAACTCCATAAAATGACTGTGTTATGCACATGCGTTGAGCAGTTTCCACATATGCTCAGAAGTGCAAGCATTTTTAATATTCCCACTACACATTTTTAACATTGCCATCTCTTCATGCCTCCCTATGGATGGTACAGCTGTCATTCTTCACATCCTGCCTGATCTGTGTTTTCGTACATGTGGTGCAAAATGGCACTGTCACTCTTGGAAGTCAGTTTTCTGGACACATTGATAAAATCACGCTGCCACTGTTCATGAGAACAGGTCCCAAATTCTTTCATGAGGTGGGGTCACAAACAGGCCATGTTCAAAATTTGTACTGTGAATACCAACAAACGCCTGAGGCATTACGGTTTCTAACCATAACGTCCTACCCTGTACAGACAGACAGGCATCGGGGTGTGCCTTTTGATTGATGACTGTACTGCTCATGCCATCCCACCCCCACTCCCCAGCCACTGACAGGCATCGAGGTGTACCTTGGACTCTTCATCTCAAGACTTCACCCCATTCTCCTATGCTGCATCCATTTCAACGTATGTCCTTATGGAATGGGGTGACTGTAAAGCCAAATACCCTAAGGCACAGCTCAACACGTGTCAGAGTCTGCAGAATAGGGTGAGGTGACATAGCTTGACCGTCATGTGTGACAACCCAAAAACTTTCCCCAAATCCTGTCTGTCTCTACAGGATGGAGGTGGGGTTCATGTGAAATTCAGTACTTCACTGCCATTCCTATTCTGCATCTGTCTAACTCCTGCATTTCTAATGCTAATACCAGCAAGCAAACATTCGGCATTGACAAATGCTTGTTAAACTAGGGACACTTTGAGACCTAAGGAGGGTTGACAGTGTCCCTTTAAGTCATTTGTTTGCTGCTGACAAAAGTGAATTGGCAACTGAAGGGTAACAGGACATAGTAAATGACAGGTGATGGTCTGAGAGTAAACCTATATTTTAAAACAAAGTGTAGCAGCATACACATTTTGGGCCCTCCCACCCATTGTTTTGAGCTGATGTTATTTTGTTTTATAAGTCAATGTTATTTTTGTTGCCAGAAATGGGTCCCATAGTTTTGACTTTTTTTTTAGTTTCATTAATTATAATGCACATGAACACTACATATTTTTACTTTTATTTTATTTATTTATTTTGATATAGCACAATTCAGAAAAGGTCTTGTTATGAAGATAGACTGAGGTAGCACTGTGAAAGAGAACACCCACTTTGATGTGGTGCGTTATATTATATTCTTTTGTATTTCAGTTTTTTCTTTCATAGATGACCATCCATTCAAGAACAGCAGATCTGTCAGAACTCAAAGTGGAGTTATATTCAGGAAAATGTTATCCAAGACAGAGATCTGGCATAGGATATATGACTGGAAGAAGTCTATGCCTGACAGTGCAGCCTTGAGTCATTTACAAATTTAAGTTGACCTTACAGATAAAAGATTAAGGAACAAAATACACTGGGTGGGATATTCAAAAGGATTGCACAATGCGCAATAGGGTTGCACCTGCGCAAGTCCGAAAATGCGCCATTCTGCGATATTCAGCGGGAGGCAGTTGCGACACTGAAAACATGCTGAGCAACAGTGCAATGCTAATGAAGGCATGCGCCGCTTCGAAGAGGGTGGAACCATGCATAAAGTGCTGTCTGATATTCAAAGACTTGCGCCGTCTTTAACCTGGCAGCCAGGCAAGTTGCGCCCATAGCGGAAATGAGCCAAAATAAAAGGAGCAAGGAAAAGGTGCAAGAACGCTACAGGGAAGCCACATGAGGCAGGGAGAGAGACAAGGCCAGAGTGACAAGAGGGCAGGCCAGGGAGAGCAGAGGACAAAATAGGGGCAAGGGAAGGTGTGTGGGGCCACAGAATGCAGAGGCCAGTAGCTGTACCGGGTGCAGTGGAGGTAGCAGTCAGGACAGTGGGGGGAACAGAGCAACAACAGCTGGGGGAGGAACACAAGCCAGGGACATGGACAGTGCCACCTTCCACATGGAAGCTGTAATGAGGGGGTGAGAAGGCATGCTGCAGGGGCATGGCCATGGAAGGAAGACCTGTCGTGATGCGCCCCAATAGGCGATGCCGAGCCGCACCAGCTTTGAGCTGTACTCCAGATGTCAAGATTGTGGGCGGTACCACCTGAACAGGGCAATACTGAGGCGGCTCTGTGCTGTGCAGTGATGTGATGCAGGCACCCTCACGACGGAGTCACGCTCTGTCAGTGGAGACAAAGGTAACAGCCTGCATGTGCTTGCTCACCACGGGTACCTTCCAGAGACCAACAGGGGACACCACAGGCATAACACAGTTGGCCATGTCACGCATCCTCACCCAATTCCTCAGCGCACTGCTGCCACATACTGCAGAGTACATCCATTTCCCCAGCACCGTGGCGGAGTGCACAGCAAACATTTAGGAGTTCCACAGGGTAGCACGTATGCCTGGCGTGCTAGGGACGATAGACTGCACCCATGTGGCCATTCGCACACCACCTGGCCCCGATGGGGCCACCTATATGAATCGGAAGGGTTATACCAGTGTCAACTGCCAGGTGGTGTGTGATGCCAGTGGGCACATCATCAATGTCTGTGCCACGAACCCTGGGGGAGCACACGATTCATTCATATGGTACCAGTCGGCACTGTGCCATCAATTCGAGAGTGGGGACATCCCCACAGGACATCTAGTGGGTGAGTATGCATGTAGGACTGACAAATCAGGGGCAAGGGTGGGTAAGCCACAGGTGCCATGGGTGTGGCACACAGGGTTAGGGGCAATATGAGCCTGAACAAGACACTAACCTCCACTATCTCCACACAGGTTACAGTGGATACCCACTCTGTCCCTGGCTGCTCACATCCTACCGGCGGCCCATGACCCCATCGCAGCAATGCTTCAATGAGGCACATGCCACCACACGCAACATCATTGAGTGGGTGTTAGGGATGCTGAAGGCGTGCTTCAGTTGCCTAGACACCTCCGGCGGTGCCCTACAGTATAGCCCCTCAAAGGCCTGTGGGATATTCCTGGCCTGTTGTATCCTGCACAACATGGCCAAAGACTGTGGGATAGCCGTGCAGGTCGAAGAGGGGGACAGAGATGGGGACACCAGTGACGCCGGTGATGATGGGGATGGGCAGCCCCCCCTTGGACGACGTGACCCCCAACTGATCCGGCTGGCCCAGCTGCGCCGGGACACCATCACAGAGGAGCACTTCGCCCAACACAGGTAAGTCATGGGGCCATGTGCAGCCGACAGTGGCTAGGGCACAACCCACATACACACAGGGAAACACACCAGGGGTGCATGATGGCAAGGGAAGTGGCAGGGCACAGAAGCACACACATACAACCAGGGAGGGGTGAACAGTAACACGCCACATGGATGGGGACACACACACACACACACACAATAGGCACAAAGTGCACAGGGGTCAGGTGTACAACAGAGCTGGAACACAGACACTAAAAACACACATGTCCACAGGCCACCATGTCCACTGACTGTCCATGTATGTGTGTCAGATGCTGGGCACCTTCGCACTTTGGTGTACAGTGCAATGCAGGCATCATCATGCACACGCACCTGTGGACAGCAGTCGGGAGGGTGTGCAGGTGGTCTGTGTGTCTGCATGTAGGGCTGGGCACCCACCGGTGCACTGCCCACCAAAACACACATTGCACACAGGGCAGCACCAGACTGGGCCCACACTGGGAGACAGCTCAGTCTTGCGGCACAGTGCCACGGCCGCCTCGGATGCGTGGGTGGCCCCACTGAGACCCAGCAGCACTGGCAGGCTGAGCACGGGCCTCATGGGGTGGCACCGATGGACCACCAGGGGTTCCACTGCACGAACGCGACCTTGCCTGCACAGGGGTCTGCAGCACACCGAACATACCTGCACCAGGGGTGCTCGGGATGCCCACAGCTGAACCCGGCATCGACAGGGTGGGTGTCGCATGATGCTGGGAATGGGGAGTGGATAGCGTACTGCGCGGTGTGAGTGGCACAGGGGCACCTGACTGTGTGCCCAATGTGGCCATGACAGCAACCAATGCCTGTGTCTGCCTGTCAATGGTGGTGGTCACATCCATCTGCAAATGGTCAATCCATGACAGGATCCTCTCATTGTCCCTGCTGTGCCACTCCAGAGCCACACACAGTGCCTCCACGGAGGTTGCAACCCGCATCTGCTGCTGTACTGATGCCTGCAGCAGGCGGGTGTGCTCGTCAAAGGGGTCGTCTGCCACATCAGCAACCTGTCCCTCAGGGTATGGAAGGGCTGATGTTCAGCACCCTTGAGGGTGGGTGCTGCTCACCAGGACCAGGTATGGGCAAGTCCAAAGGCGGTGCACATACGCTACCGCTGAACCCTGTACCCCCAGTCCTGGTGGGTGACTGCTGCTGCTGCCCCTCCACCTGCTGTGCCCAAGAGATCAGTTGTTCCACTGCTGTGGCTGCAACAGTGCCAGTGACCTGTACAGCTACCGGTGCTGCCCCACCGGTGCTGACAGGCACAGCCTGGGACTGTGCTGACGTGCTGGCACACACGTCGGAACCAGCTAGGTCCATGGGCGTGAGCTGTCCTGCTGTGTGTCCATTCTGTGACACACACGTGTCAATGCACATAGTGGTCATTGCATCATCAATGGTGCAGGTCTGTGCCACAGCCACAGCCACAGCATGCTGGCATGCTTGCATGCCAGACCGCTGAGACACAGGAAGGGCACCCCCCACACCTGTCTCACCGACATCAGTGATAGCAGCCAGGCGTGCACACTGGTGCAATGCATGCCGGCTACCTGCGGAGGTGGATGGTCCCTCCTCCAACTCTGGATGGCTGTCCGCAGTGGACAGGACCTCCACCACTGACCCCTGCAGACGCACAGTATCTGTAACAGAAAGTCAGAACACGTTAGTGCATGTGATCTACCTTCCCCCCCAACCATGACATACCATGCAGTGATGGGCTACCACCTGTCTGGAAGCCACCTCCAGGAACGCCCTCAATGGCACTGCGTTGCATGCTTTCAGTGAGCCAGTCCTCTGCCAGAGTCAGCTGCACCACCTCCGGCTGGCCCCACCTGTTGCAGCACGTGCCGCCCTGATGGCTGCCACCTTCTCCTTCACCCTCCTCCTGTCGGTCCCCATCTTCTTTTTACACTCCTGCACAGAGCGCTGGTGTCTGCCGTGCAGGTTGACGGCACTTGCCACCCCCTCCCATGCACCAGCATGGGCCTGAGGGGTGCCCCGCCGTCCACTGAAAAGTGGCTCTTCATCCAGGTAGGCCTCGAAGAATGCCTCTGTCTCAGCTTTTGTAAAATTGGGCCTCCTCTTCCGCCCACAATCAACCTCCTCACCCATTCCTCGCTCGGTCATATCACAGCCTGTATGGGTGAGAGTGGTCACCTGTGACCGTGCAGTATGCAGCAATTCCCTAAGACCATAGTCCAGAACATCACACAGCATGCAACTCACCTATCAACTGCAGTAACCGAATATGGCCACTGCAGAACAGCGTCGTATTTTTATAGCGCAATCCATGCAAATTAGGTGTGGTGCAACTTTAATGAGATGCAAATCTCGTTGTTGCGCCATTGAATGGCTGATCGGATGATTTGCATATGATGGCTGAATATCGTGCTGTTGCGTTTTGCGCAATTGTGTTGTACGTGCTGAGCCAATGGCGCAGTTCTGTGACTGCGTAGTACACCGCACTGCGCATGCCCAGGTAGCTTACGCAGGCATCTGCCGCACTGATGATGAGCTGTGCGCAGTAGGCAATTCAGGGCATGGCCACCATTGTGCCAGTGGTGCTACAGTGAGGGTCACTACATGGCGCTGTGGCACAACTGTGCAATAGTTCGCTGTGGCAATGGCACACAGGCGACCAATCACGCTGGACGCATAAACGTCTGATGGTGCTGTGCATGGCCATGCGCCAGAGACCCATGACCCTGTGCCCGACCTTTGCCCCTTAGCGCTGTACGTATGGCATGTCTGCAGGTCTATCGCGCTGTTCGGTGACAGCGCGATAGGGAACTATGGCGCTGTACCGACAACGCGATAGGAATAAGCAGCGTTGTATTGGCGCAGCAATTCCACTTGGGGTTGCCCGCTGTGGGAGCCATATTGCCTACTATAGATCTAGAGATGGCACGCAGAAGAGCCCCACAGTGGAGTGCCCTTGAGCTGGCCAACCTGGCGGCCGTTGTGGAACCTCACTATGGCCCACTGTATGGGGAGGTTCCCCTAGACAGGGCCAGGACCCAGGTGTGGCAACAGGTGGCCACTGACCTGGAGGTGGCCACTGGCCGACGGAGGACCCCGGAACAGTGCAGGCACTGCTATGGGGACCTGAGGAGGAGGGAGCTGGTGCTACTGGCACGTCTGCGGTCGCGTGCCAGGAGGGGCGTGGTGCCTCGACCAGGTGGGTGATCCGTCTATGCACCTGTATGGTCCATATGGGTAACACTGTCTATTGTGTCCAGCATATGGGGAAGGGTTGGTCTAGGGTTGGCTGTGGCGGTGTTTACAGGGTATGTGATGTATGGGTCTGGCTGGGTGGGTGGGCACATTCATTGTGGCGGGGGAATATGCTTTGGGATTGTACTGATGTGTTTCTCACCTTTTGTTTCCCACAGGCATGGCAGAGCGGCGGAAGGCCATGGCTGAACAGCAGAGGGTGGTGCCAGCAGTGCCCGAACGTGGTGGTGGAGAACCACAGCACCAGCAGCAGCCCGATGAGGGTGAGTGCCATGACAACATGATTGCTATTGCATGCTGTGTGACAGGGTAGGGAGTAGGGCATGGCCACCATCCATGCACACCACTGCCATGCACGTGACATGTGACAGCAGCACTGTACAGTGGCACTGCATGTCTGGGAGTGCATCAATGGTGGTCCATGCGTGCACTGGGCACATGGCTGTGGCACTGCCTGCCCACCGCGTAGCCACGTTACTGTACGGCCTTGGTTGTGCTGTGCTGGACATGGGCGGTGTGTGTGTGTGCAGTGATACACATGGCTGTTGCTGCCTGGTTGGGCATGTCTTGTGCACACGGTCACTGTGGGTGGGTGCAGTCCATCACAGGAGCGGGGCACTTGGCAGTATGACATGCATGATGGGTGGGCTTCAGGGATATGGACAGTCACACCCATTGACTCTGATCCCTTGTCCTAGGTGTCCGGATACTACTATGGATCGAGAGGTCCATGCAGCAGCTGTTGCAGGTAGCCATGGACTCCTTTGTGATCCTGCAGGACCTACAGCCGCTTGGGGTGCGGAGGAGAAGGAGGCCCCGCGACCAGCACCAGGCAGCAGAGGAGCAGGCTGGAGGACAGTAGCTGGCCATCACCTCCCCGCTTTAACTATCCCTCACACCCCGCCTTCCCTCTCCCAGTTGTTCACCCCCCTGCCCCTTACCCACCCCTACCTTGTACCTATACCCCCACCCGTTTTGTACATATGTATATAGTTATTGATGTTGTTATTCTTATTGTTGTTCTTTTTCTAATACAGTTATTTTTATATGAATACTGTGGTGGTCTCTGATTTGCAGCTGGCTATAGGTGCTCAGTTGTAGTGGTGTGCATGGCATCCGGGGAGGTTCAGTCATGGGTATGTGTGTGTGTGGGGGGGGAGGTGTCTCTGGTGTGGGAGTGGCTTTCAGTCGGTATCTGTGGTGTGCGTGTTGTTCTCTGTGCATTGCATTACTGTGTGCAGTGTTCCATGGTGCCTGCTCTGTGTCCATTGTGCCCCTGTCAAGCTGTCTTTGGCCTGTGCAGCTGATGCCCTTGCATGTCTGTGGCCTGCCAGGTCTGCTGCCTTGTCAGTGGGTGCTGTCCCTGCAGATCATCCACTGTGACCGTCACGAGGCTGGGTTGCCACCTGTCACCGGTGGGGTGCATGTTTGCCTCGGGTGACACTGTGGCCTTCACAGTTGCTGTCCCACCTCCATGCTGTGTCTTGTGTGTGTTGCAGGGGCAGTGCAGCACTGTCTGTGACTTGTGCTCCAGGCATGCTGGTGGCGTACAGGGCCACAGTACATGCACAGGGTGGGTGTCACCCCTGTGCCATGGTGGACTGCAGGCTGTGTGTGCACAGTTTACATGTGCCCACACTGGGGGCTGGGTTGCCACACTACTGCATCCCTGTGTTGGTGTCCCCGAGGGTATGGGTGTGTGTTTGCCCCTGCACTGTGTTGCATCTGGTGTGCTGCATGCTTCCATGCACCACTGTGGGTGTCTGTGCTGGCTGCTGTGGGTCGTGGTGGGTCACGCTGTGACACCTGTCTACTGTGCAGGGTACTGTATCAATGGCAGTGGTGTCAGGGGCACGCTCTTTCCCATGGGGGGTACCACTTGTGGTGACACATGTTCGGTCTCTCAGCTGTGCCTCAGGGGGGTTGTGCGTGTTGGCACTGTGTCTGCCATTGTTGCATTGCCATGTGCTGCCACCCACCACTGGGTGCTCATGGTGGGTCTGGCTTGTATGGTTCTGTGGTACACCGAGGTTGCAGTGTGACGGGGATGCATGGGGATTCCTGCAGTAATGGTCACTGCTCATGGGGGGTGTCTTGGGGTCACAGTGCAGGGTATGCTGTGCACAGGGGGGGGCTGCTGTATACTGGGGTGGTCTTCACCCCTTGTGTGGCAGTCTCAGCTTGCCAGTGGGTTTGCTGGGGCAACATGGCCTGGCTGTGCTTTGTTTGCTTGTCCCCATGGGCCAGTGGATATTCCGTCTCTCCCCCAGTTGTGCTGTGCTTGGGGTGTGGGGGTGCATTGTCAGTTCTGCAGTGTGTTCCTGTGCCCATCTGTGGCATGGGTGGTGGGCCCCTGCCTACCTCCCTGGTTGTGCAGTTCCATTGCTCTGCTGCTGGGGGGCTCCCTAGCTTGCGCTATGGCGCCTCTGGACTGCTCAGCTGGACTGCCCTTGTTGTGCTATAGCGCATCGTATCTGCTCAGCTTCCCCTTCCTGGTTGCGCTACGGTGCAGGTTGTGCGATATTCAGATGTTGGCTGGTTGTGCAATTTGGCTTGCTCCATGTTTGAATATTGCGTCTATTGCACAGGTGCGCAATGGACTTGTGCTTGCTCCTACTATTACGCACATTTTGGGCACAGTTTGAATATCCAGCCCACTAAGTGTAAATGTGAAATGCTTTCATAGGTTCCCTAGAGTCAGAGGGCAGGATTTACAAAATGTGGCCCATGCTTGCGTCCAGCCCTGCGCCACGACTCTTTGGTTCTCATAGTGCACCAATCCCTTCCCCTGCAACTGCACCTGATTTTACAGTCTTGGGTGCAGTTGTGACATTTTTCATGTATTACGGCAGCTTGTGCCAGATATGTGACGTAAGCTCTGTAAAATGGTTCCCAGGAGTGCCTTAAGGTAGACAAGAAAATGCTGGTCTACTTTGCGGCAATTGCTGCACAGGATAGAAAATCCCCTTAGATCGCCGCAAGTCTCATGCATCGTATCATCAGTGTACCACTGCTTGCGGCGATCTAGGAGTTTTGAAAATCCAGCCCAGAGAGTAGCTGCTAGCTTTTAGCCTTGCTCTACAGTTGTTCACTGGAACTTGAAGAAACGAAGTGATGACTGGCATGAGATGAGACATGAATGGCATAAGAGACAGGCTGAGGCAAGTTTCAACATTCTCCCAATAGTACTATTCCTTAGAAACATCACTGCCAATAGACTCATCATCACTACTGTCCAAGCAGTGTTGTGGAAGTGCCCCCGAGTATCCAGCAAATACACCACAATTCAGTGTAACAAAAAATGTCGACATTTCTGGAAGGAGTTCTCTCCTCTTATTATTTATTATTTATCACTAGCAACATGGCCCTCGGTGCATCTTAAACAGTAAAGGGACACTTTTTGCCATGCTGGTCAGCAGATTGTGTCCTTTTTGTCCTAATACTGAAGTGGATCATCTTAAACATTTATCTTTCTGAGGTTCCTTAATAAGTCATCCACCATACTGTTTGCTGAGTAGCTTTTGTTGGGAGAAGTAACAGTACTCTTTCTCTGGGTCATCCAGTCCTGCCCAAATGTTGTGCTTTGAGGTGCCAGATAAATTGCAACTGGGTTCATATTCATAATGCAAGGATTTTCTTATAGGTTGTTTTTTTTCTAGCTTCACTGGGATCTGTTTCTTGGAAGGAAACTTGGCTATCTTCGTGATCAGCAGCTGCAGCACATTTTGATGGAGTCTCGGTTGTCATTTATTCAGCAACTTTATTATTGAGCAGTTCTTCATAATGGCCAGAGGTCTGGGGGGATTACATGTACACTCAACCAGAATAGCCACTTAAACTACAAAGCTCCTAACATCCTGTGGGTACAGTCACCTACCTGAAATCTTTTTGAATGGAATTGTCAGAGGACACCTCCTGGATTGACCTGGTGATGCCAGTTTCTGTTTCGTACCCAAAAGAAAGAAAGAATTAGACGCCTCCTCTGCAGCTTGTAGGCAGCTACATACAAGATGTCCAACCACAGAGTAAACCCCAGGACCTCCAACTTGACTGATATTAAGGCCTTGCTTATTATACAATTATCAGATATACCAACAATAAAGATGACAGTTACTGAAACACAGGAGGGGCTGAATCAGCATAGATTAAAAGCTGAGGCAACAGAGAGCAAAGTCATCATCCTGAAATAGTGCATGGACATCTGTACACAAATGAACAAGGACTTAACAGCTGAGGAAACATGTCTCCATAACAAACTGGAAGATCTTGAAAACCACCCCAGGTGGAATAATATCCAGTTAGTGAGGCTAGCAGAAGGGAGCAAAAGGATGAGACATGATTTCTTTTCTCCGTGACTGTCTTCCTATGTGGTTTCCTCTGGGGCTCAAATGCATCTTTGAGATGCAGCATTCTCAAAGAGCTCCTACTGCGCTTCAAGTGCCCCCATGGAGCAACCTCTAGACTTGTGGTAATCTGCTTCTTAGAAACCCCAATCAAGAACTCATCCTCCAGAAAACAAGGAATTAAAAGACATTACTGACCAGAACAAATGCCTGTCCATCTACCTTGAATATTCTCCAGCAGTGCTGGCCAACTGATGTGCTTTCAATGACATCAAGCATCATGGTCTCCATAAAAGAGGGCTTACACATTCCCTCAGTTTTCCAGCCATCCTCCATGTTAAGTTTCAGGGTAAAATGGAGTGCTTTGCCGCACCCAAAGAAGCTAATGATTTCTTTCAATGAAGCCTGGAAAGCCAGCGGAGAGACCCATCCTCGATGCATGCACCACCTGTAACAGATCCAGTAACCCTGATGATGGAGATCACAAACTGAGATTGCCTGTGAGCTGCATGTATCCTGATTTGTGTACGTACACATTTCAACCTCCATGTTCAGTATTAGACCCTGTGCAGTATTTTTGGCAACTATAATGGTTGGGCCTTGACACATTGCTCATACTCCATTTCATGCAGCAACCTCCCCCCCCCACTACCTCTTCCTGCAGACCATGGCTCAGCAAGTCCACGTGCACCTGGGCATGGTTCTGCCCAGAACTGCTTACTTCCTCCCATTGTCTCTGCACCTCCAGCCTGATTCTACTGCAGTGAACAATTTCCTACTCCTGGGGGACTGGGTTTATTCCCTGGAGCTCACCCATGCTACAGCAATGAATACCTGCTCTCCTACCCACATTTATCTCATGTGGGATGCTTTCTTCAGTTGGAGCAATCCACCTTAGCTTTGTCGACACCCCTTTGTACGTACTCTCTCTCTCTCTCTCTCTCTCTCTCTGTCTCTCTCTCTCAGACACTCAGGAACCAGCAGAAAAGGCGAGCTGTGACCCAACTGGAGGTGGTCACTAACTGTAGAGTATCACTGAACTCCAAAATGGGCCTGAACCTGATTGCACTGCTCACCCACTATGACTTCACGATTGGACACTGCTGTAAACATTCTCTGTACTAGAGGCAAGTATAACTGCATAATTATGTGTGATGGGGGGAACAAAGCAGGAAATCACTGTAGGTTTTGTTTGTATTAAGGTTGCTGCCCCACTCTCCCCTGATGAAGGAGCAGTGTCTCTGAATTCATATGGGCAAGCTGTCATGGAGGGTTGTTGATTCCACACGACACTTTAATAATTTAACAAAAGAAAGTTTTTCATAACTCCTGAGGTCCAGTTCCTTTTTTGTCTTTGGTGCTGCCCTATTTTCCTCCACTCTCCCTCAAAGGGGCAAGTGCATATATGATCTGCTGCCCTTTCACAGCTCCCATGATAGACTGGCCCCCTACTATGAGGTCTGGAGCCTATATCCCCCTAATTGAGTATCTTTCTTATCTGGGAAATGTTTAAAGTTCTTCAAGCTGTTCAGATTATTGCTGCCAACTGGCAGTTTATGTTGGCAATATAACTAAGTCCTCCATTCCTTTTCTTCGCATAGTTGCCCATTAGTAACCCCCATTTTAATACCCCATCTTTGTGGGTTACTCCTTATGTATGCCTAAGTACCCCAACCCATGGGAAGGGGGGAGTGAAGCAATGAAATACCCCTTGTTTGCCTTCTTTGCCAGATTCCTACCCAAGACAAGTAACATCTGCCCCCAACATTTGCTCTTCTAGCATAAATGGCATACTCTGTACTTTAGTTTATTTGTTCGACTGTTTCAAGTCATTACAAAATTATCAATATGAATATAAGATAAATCATAGTACAACACATCAACCATAAAAACATACATATAAATACAAACAACATGCCTTCAGTATTGTAGCAGTTAAAACTACTAGTAGTTAATGGAACCATTTGTAAAAAGCCATTCTGTTAAATAAAACCTTTTCACATTGCAAATAATTCTTATGGTAATGGCATGAGCATTTAATATTTTAAATTAAGACATATAAAATGTAATTTATCATGATAATATGCACATTCATAGTTTCTTAGGCCATAAAAAATGGTTCTTGGCTAAAATTTATTCCCCAATGTAATATTAATTATATTAGTCGTTAAGTATATAGCCAAAGCAAACCAAACTATGCTACTATTCAGAAAGAAGCCTGCCACAGCTCTCCCAGGGAGCACTGCCCACTTTGACCAAAGCAAACCTCTTTCAGAGACACCACAAATATGCCCCCCTCTCATAGCGAAACCAAGTCAGATGTCCCATGCCCCTTAACCAAAGATCAAGGTCAGAATTACAAACTACTTCATCCCACTCTGGGTTAACAGGCCATTGTCATTTGACTCCAGTTGGGCCAATATGTGCTACCAGCCATACCCTGCCAGTTCGGCTGGGCCATAATGGACACCCTGCAAGCCATGCTGCTCAGTATCCCCTACATGACCCCCCCCAGTTAGACATTGTCAGCTGGCCGTACGTTGGACTGTAAGTATAGGGTTCTGTAACTAAGCCTGCATTCCCATACTGGACCTTTTTGTTTCATGCCCAGACACTGGCCTTAGTATTGTGCTTGAGACCTAGCAAAACCGCACCCCTTCTGTAGGGGATATAAGTATCTTCTCTGCAGAGGTCTGATATAACCAGTCCATCGTATGCATCCACCAGACATTTTCTGGCAACTCCCCATACTTGGCGCACAAAATCATTTCAGTGAAAGCGCTTTCTAAAGCACCTTGTAAAATTGATAAATAGTTTCCAAGGACCTTCTTCAATTATTCACCTGAACACTCAGAGTTTTGAGGTCAGCTTCAGGGCCCTATAGAAGCATTATCAAGCCTGACCATAGCACATCATTAATCTTGGGGATCTCAGCTCCATTTTGCGTTTAAGTAGCACTATAGAGCTAATTATGACCAGGACCAAGAAGCCTGTCCAAAGGGCCTTCACTTGTTGACAGACTACACTTGGCCGACTTTGAGCTAGCATACTTAACATAACTTTCTGTATCAGCGAAAAGCCATCTAACATACTGGCATAACATTTTTCTGCTTTGGCTACAATTCAGCACCTGGAGGTTTCAATCATTCTGCAGGGGCCCACTTTAGACAATATTTCTTTGGTCACTGGTATACAAGTAAACCCTTTTTCTCACCATAGCAGACAGTGCTTTAAGATCCTTTAAGGCCAAGACAGGCAGATGTCTGGCTCAAACAACAAGGCAAAGCAAAGCAAAGTTTGTTTATATGGCGCCCAACCCCGGAGACTCTGGGCACCTTACATACAAAACAGGCAGGATATTAGATAAAACCACATATCATAAATAAAATGGAATGGGGGGGGGGGCGTGGCCTGACCAGACAGAAGATGGCAGCATAGTTCAGAATTTCTGCAGGAATGACTGCAATCTAACCTCATCCAGCCTTCACCAGACCTTTCTTTGGTACCAACTCCTGTGACCATCCTGTAATCTTATTGCCTGACAGTAGTTTGTAAGTCATTTTTGATACATCATCTACTTATATTCAATTATTCTACACTGTACTGCAGCATACTAGGCCTCATCCTTCAGCATTATGGCAGATCTCCAAGTACAGCAAAGCTCACTTGCTAGAGTGGAAGTAATGTTTTCTAAACTGATCGCTGAGATTAATGATCTAAAAACCTCCACCCAACAGAATGCGACCACTCTTGAAACATTTAGCCAGAAAATTGCATTTAATGAGAAAGCAATGGCCTGTAACACCACTACTATTCATGACCTCCAGGCTACTGTCTGCAATCAAGATCGAACTATTAAATCCCTACAAGCCAAACTGATGATATTGAAAATCGTAATCGTCGCAACAATTTACGATTTTTTGGCTTCCCTGAAGGTGTAGAATTAGGAGACACTACTGCTCTTGTATTACATGTGCTGCCTGCAATGCTTAAACTGTCTCCTGACCCAACGTTAATCATTGAGCGGTGTCACCGCACTCTGGGTCCCAGGCCAACATCAGACCAGCGACCAAGGCCTGTTATTGCTCGCTTCTTGAACTATTTCCACACAGAATTAATACTGAAATGAGCCAGAGAAATTGGGAAACTTCAGTGGCAGGAGTTTAATATTTCCATCTACAGAGACTTTTCAAAAGATTTAACCATCAGATGGAAGGCCTACAATCCACGTAAACAAATCCTTCACCAAAGAAGCGTTAAATTTGCTCTACGTTACACCGCGACACTACACCTTTTCTCAGGCTCTTCCTTCAAGGATTTTGAAACTCCTGATGCCTTAGCCAACTATCTGGAGGTCTCTGTCTGCAGTCTTACCCTGGGAGGTTCATCAGCAATTGGCAACCCGAACACAGCTTTGGTATCCACATGGAGGATGGACAACGAGGTAGAGGAACGTGGGGAAAGTGTTGCAGAACTCACAGCCCCAAGCAGCAACGCCACAACTGATTTGACCCCAAGGCAATCAGCACAGCTGCAAGAGAAGCTTCTGTTGGGGCATTATTCTTCAAGACTTTCATGCTGTTTTAGCAAGATTTCACCCCAAACACCCCAAGCTGCAGCCTCTCACCTTCAAATCAACCTCTCTATTCCCTTGAGCAATAAGTTTGCTCTCTTGGAGGATGACATGCACTCCTCACAGGAGGATCTTTCCCAGCAAATTTCAGACGAACATCCCTCTAATTTTGGCCCTGTGCTTCAGGGATGTATTTCTGACGATACTTCATGGGCAGAAGTTTTTGCAAGTTCCCCAATCAAATCTTTAGAGCTGCCCAAAAAGAAACGTAGGGCAAAGACCAAAAGCAAGAACATCAATAGTCACAATCCTGCTAATAAATCTAAGGTGTCATGAGCTTATATGGTCAGTAATATGGTCACAGTTGCTATATCTTGGTAGGTTTTTTTTTTTCCAGGATACTTAAAGGGAGTGCCAGCACACTTCTTCTGCATAGCCGCCCACTCTACAGTTTATGCTACCTGGTTGCGTTCGCTCCCAGCGGGGTGCAGAAAGCAAAGGCTGTACATCACGGTGCAATCAATTTACTTTTTGTTGCAGTGTTTAAATGAGCAGCTTAAAGGTCTTCAAGGGAACTTTGGTATATCAGCAATGCTTTTCTAACCCATTACTTTAGCGTTAGATCTTATACATTATCTCACTAAACAGGCTCTCTGTATCTAGCCTTTTACTCTCCAATTTAGCAGTGCATCAGGTTTATAGTCTTTTTGCTGTTCAGTTGCAGATCTTCAATCAATATGCATCCTGATTATTGCCTTTTCCTTTTTCATATGTGAATTATTATATATTACAAGGCAACTTACCCCCTTCCTTCTCCTGATGACAGGTTCTTAAGTATTATTGGTAACTACATTTAATCCATCTCCTTCCCTACGCTCCATTATTCTTACTACCTCCTGTTTACAATATGGAACTATCATTAGCACTCAAAGAAGTGGGCGATGTTTGGTGTACTGTTGCAAAGGATTGTCAATCTACATCTTCTTTATGCTCCTTATTTTACTCGAAGCCTACAGATATTATAGAAATCCACTGCTGTGTGGTCCCTCCTGTTTTGGGGCTCACTGGGCCTAGTCTTTTAGACCTAGTCACCCCATATAACACCTATTTAGGCAATTTTCGAGTAATCAGAGCTGATCTTTACAACGACTATTTCTTCTGTCTACAGTTATCACCGAAGCCTATACCTCTCCACATAATCCCGATTTGCATTTGGCTCAGGGCGTAAGGGCTTGAATTAACCTCCCCTTTATTCTTTCCTCCTCAATATTGTATTTATTATGTACTGATTCTGTTGCACTGCAAAGTATACTCAGAGTCATTCTAATGTGGTAATGATCTACTTTTCCTTTTATATTTGTTTATTTGCATTCCACCTGACTCCCTGAATTCCTTGCTCTATGTCTAGGCTGTACTGGCATCTCGTATATGGTTCTTTAATTTACTTTTATTTTGAGTTGGTGTATCTTGTACTATTACTACTAATGTTTATAAATAAGTTCTAGTGTTTAACTTTATCCTTATACATTGTCCTGTTAGCTAAGAATTAAGCTGAGGTTATTACAGTCCCCTGCCTTTCTTGGTATTATTCCCTTTCAGTTTAGCTTATCAGGAATACTTACTTTATTATATTACTGGGATCAGACTTAGGTTTGGGTTGATATGTATAACTGGTCCTCCCTAGTCTCCTCCCTACATCAACGCCCCAGAGTGTGGTGAGAGAGTCTCTTAGCTAGTTGGCTGACTTGTATCTCCCCACACCCATAAAACGTTTTCTTTGTTATTTAGCTTACTAGTATTGTTGTCGTTGTTAATGACTTTTCTTCTTCCCCATCTCTATTCTAACTTTAAAAAGATATCTGTGCTACTCATGTATCATACATCTCATTTTTTTTGACTTGAATGTTCCTGCCACTCTCTACATATACGTAAGCTCTCTATATTGTATTCTAATCATCCTCTGCCTCATTTATTTGTCCCTTCACACTCCAGTGATTATTCCCTTTCTTTAACACTAACAATATGAGTGACATATTTTTCTATACATGGAATGTGAAGGGACTTAATTTTCCTTGTAAGCGGAAGCAAATTCTTTCACATCTTAAAAAACATAAAACACACATTGCTTTCCTTCAAGAAACAAAATTATTAGCAGAGGATGTTCATAGACTTAAAAAAGATTGGGTCGGTCAGATCTACGAATCATCCTATACCTCAAAAAAAAGAGGTGTTGCTATTCTTATTCATAAGAGTCTCAAATGGTCCCTTGTAAACTCTGTTTCCAATACTGATGGCAGATGGGTGATGGTCAAACTGAATACCAACTCTAGTCCTCTTCTGCTTGTTAATGTCTATGCACCCAACTCTGATTCCCCGGAGTTTTTTCATAATTTAGCTCAACAGATTCTATCCTTTAACACTGATAATACACCATTTATTCTTGAAGGGGATCTTAACTTAGCTTTAGAAGCCAGCATTGACAGAAGTAGCCCCACTACAGAGGCCCACCCTAGAAGTATTAAAGCCCTCTCATTACTTGTGCAAGATGTTGGATTAGCTGATGTATGGCGCCTCCTTCATTCCCATGATTGAGAATTGACTACTGGTTAGCCTATCCTGCTATAATGGAAAAAACTATTGATTCATCCATTTCTCCCAGCATAATCTCGGACCCTTTCCCTGTCAAATTGCAACTTTTGTGGGGCCCATTAGCACCTAAATCTTCTTACTGGTGGCTGGACCCTCTCCTTCTCAAGGATCCCAATTTCTTACCCATGATCAAAGCACAAATTCAGGACTTCTTCTTTCACAATACCCCAACCAAATCTTCTATGTCCTCTGTATGGGAAGCTCTTAAAGCTACGATTCGAGGAAAAATGATCAGTTATACTGCACATAGGAAAAGAGTAAGGTAACAACAGCTGACTGACTTGGAAAAATCCCTTAAGGTTAAAGAGAATTTATACTTTTCTTCTAATAAGCACTCTCCTGATTCTCAATTTAATCTTGAAATTCTTCAACTTGGAGTTAAAACTAACAAATTCATTTCTCGTAAAACCGAACTGGCCTTGTTTAAACTTAAATATAAGTTCTGGAAACACGGCGATAAAATTGCAAAACTCCTCTCTTACCAGCTCAAAGCGCAACAAATGGAATGACACATCCTAAGCCTAAAAGATGAACAGGGTACGATTCACTCCGACAACCCGTCTACAAATTGTATCATGAAAACCTTTTATCAAAAACTATACTCTAACACAAATCCTCCATCTACTTTACAAATTCAACAGTTCCTTAAATCGTTACATCTTCCTCATCTTTCTACTCTTGAAACAAATTCTTTAGATGAACCCTTCTCGGTTCAGGAAATCCAGAAAGCTTTGTCTTCCTTGAAATCTGGCAAATCCCCTGGGGGTGATGGATTCCTTGTCGATTTCTATAAAATGTTTTCCAACACCTCATGTCCCCTTCTTCTTAATGTTTATCAAGAAGCTTCCAATACTGGCAAGTTTCCCCCATCTTGCACCCAAGCAATCATAACCCTAATCCCTAAGAAAGAAAAAGACCCTACTTACCCCGCAAGTTACAGGCCCATCTCTTTATTAAACATGGATGGGAAGATATTTGCTAAACTACTAACTTCTCGACTTGAATCCTTGATTCCCAAGTTAACTCATTGTTCACAAGCTGGTTTTATTAAACATAGATCTGGTTCTGATCACCTACGTTCCTTATTTAATTTAATTCACAAAGCCAAATCCCTCAAGACACCAGCTGCAGCCATAGCTCTTGATTTCGAGAAGGCCTTTATTTCCTTAAACTGGGACTACCTTCATCAAGTTTTATCTTATTTCGGTCTTTCTCATACCTTTTGCTCATGGATCAAGCTATTGTATAACTGCCCTGTTGCTAAAGTACTCGCTAATTCCACCCTTTCCTCTTACTTTCATCTAGCAAGGGGAACTAGACAAGGCTGTCCTCTGTCACCTTCCCTGTTTATTTTAGCCATGGAACCCCTGACTGCTTGTTTACATCAATCTTCTGGCATTATGGGCATACCTGTGAGCAATTCAAGATATGTTTCTGTCTCCTACGTGGATGACCTCTTAATCTTACTCAAAAACCTGAATGAGGTTAGGCCCCTGTTGGTTGATTTGCTTAATAATTTTACTAAAATTTTGGCCTTGCTTTGAATTATGGCAAATCACAAACTACGCCCCTTAATGACCACTGTAAAGGCTTTATGAACATACCTCTTGGATTCTGCTGGTCACCACAGGTTATAATATATCTAGGAATCAAAATTACTAGTAACTTAGGGAAGATATGGGACATTAACTTTAACCCTTTATTTGATAACATCAAAACAATTCTGGATGGATGGAAGCTTTTTAATCTCTCTTTCATGGGGAAAATTGCAGTCATTAAGAAGTCCATTTCTCCCAAGATTCTTTACCTCTTTGCCAATATTCCTCTAGTCTTACCATCCTCCTTTTTTGCTAAAATTGATGAATTAATAGATAACTTTATCTGGGATGGGAAACCACCGAGATTTAACTGCAACAAACTTCGATCACATTGGAAAAAAGGGGGATTCGGACTCCCCTGGTTCAAAGGCTACCTCTGGGCTTTCCGAATGGCCCAAAACATTAAATGGCTTCAAAAACCTTCCCCTCACTCACCACTATGGGTTGCAGTGGAATCCGCATTGTGCCCGGGAGGACTTCCCACTTCCTTCATTTTTTAATCCCATTTCCTCTAAACTAAAATCTCACCCAACTATGTCATCCTCTGTTCTTTATTGGAAACTAACCTACAAATTCCTGAAATCCAATCCAACACCCTGGTTGTATGCCCCCTTATGGGGCAATCCACTGCTCACTGTAGAAGATCACCCAATTTTCTGTCGTACGTGGAGGAACAAAGGCATTTTCTTTCTTGAAGATATCCTGGACCAGAATTCACTTACTCTTAGATCATTCTCAGACTTGCAGGTCACATGGAAACTTCCTAAACAGGACTTCTGGAAGTTTTACAAATTCAGGCAGCTTATAACTCTCTCTCTAGTTTAGTGTATAGGCATACTCTTCTAAACCCATACATCTCGCACTGGACTAATTTATCAGTAAAATTAAATAGCTCCAGTTACAAAGACATTATTGATAATCTACCTGATCAGTCTATATAGGCCAAAAATAAATGGAGTACTCTTCTTAACTACAATATTTCAAACGCACAATGGAGTAATTGTTGGCGTATTGCACATAATACCTTTAAAGATGCCCGTAGTTCTTTAATACAAACTAAAATCCTACAACTTTGGTATAGAACCCCCTCTGTGCTTCAACGAATGGGCCTATTAAATAATAATAATTGCTGGTGCTGCAATTTGGTCAACGGGGATCTACTTCATATCTTGTGGTCTTGCTCTCCCATTAATAAACTCTGGCACACAGTCTGTTTAGTTATCTCCAGAGTAACAGGACAAAAACTACCTTTTGACCCCAAGCTATTCCTTCTAGGCATCCTTATCCCCAATACCTCTCTCCTCTCACATGCACATTTTAGATGGCTAAACATACTTTATCTTCTGGTCAAGCGTCTGCTTCTTATTAAATGGAAATCAACTCTGGTGCCTTCTCTTTCAGATGTTCTTCAAAGCCTCTCTCAGTATGCTTCCCTAGACTGATTATCTCATGTTACTCATAACCGACTCACTGTATATGACAGATGTTGGCAGGATTACTTCAAGTACATCGAACCTAGTTCTTCTAGACCCTAATTCTTAGGGATATTTAGCCTTCCTTCTTATTTTGCTCTCAGATTACATTTTCTCAAAACTTTTGTGTGCAGATTTCTCCTCTTTTTTCTCTTCTTCCCTGTTTTCTCCCTCTCTCTCCTTCTCTTCTTCCTTGCTTTTTCTCTCTTCCTTCTTTCCTTGCACATGTTTCTCTTATCTTCACCTCTCCATTACTGAACATTGTTCATATTACCACATTTATCACTTTTTGCAATTTACTGAATGCCTTGCCATAGCCTGCCCTAGCATGTATTTCGTACATGGTTGCTATTTCTGATTCTATAATACCCTATTGATTGTAACCCTTCTGCTCTCCACTTACACCCTGTCTAGGTTTGTGTTTTATTATCAATACATGTTTATAAGGCTTCTCCAATGTGTTTACCCTAAATACTGTGTTTTGTTAAGTGATAGTTTATACCTTACACGGAGGATAGTCTTCTATTGTATTAGATGTGTGTTTTCTTATATACTCGAATTTCAATAAAAAGATAAAGTGAAAAAATAAATAAAACAGAACAAATAAAGCAATAAAATGTCAGACACAGCACTAACACTAGCAGTTTCTTAGGGCTGGTCAGATCACTACATCAGGGAAGACCAGGGAAAATAGGTAGGTTTTCAGACTACTCTTGAACCTCTCAACTGACTGGGCCTCCCTGAGGGCAGCTGCAAAGGAGTTCCACAGGACTGATCCAGTGACGCTAAAAGCCTGGTCACCGGAAGTTTGTAATCGAGTCCTGTGAACTTCAAGGAGGCCCCTGGTCGAGGAACGGAGGGAGTGGACTGAGGTGGCATGTGTCAGAAGATCAGCCAGGTAGCTAGATCCTACTGTAGTCCATGTAGGGCCTTATAAGTAAGTAAACTCACCTTGAAGATGACCCTCCACCTAACTGGCAGCCAGTGCAGAGCACACAATAACCTGTTAACCCAGAGTGGGATTAACACCAAACAAAAGGCCACAGTGTCGACCAATGTTCCCTCTAATTTTTAGTCTCTGTGGTTGGGCGACTGATATGTGTGTGCGGCACTTTGTGCAAAAAAATTGATTCATGTGTGCAAATTGGGTGGCCCAAACAAGTGATATATTTTATTGCCAGTAAACAGTAGAAAATATAACCAAACACTCAAATACTCAATGCAAAGTATAAATATACATTCTGACACAGTCCAAAGCTTGGATGTGCATTGTGCGCCATAACAGTATGAACTGAAAACATGTGTAAACTACGTATATTTTAAAGAGTCTTGCATGCATCTAAAAGGGGTGCTGCTGATGATGCATTGCTAAGAAATCAACATTTACTGTTTTTCTCTCCTGTCTTTCCCATTCTTCCAGTGGACTTATATTTTATTAAGATCCATTTTTCCACTAGATGTTAAAAACAATTTTGTTCGCATCAGCATATCTAAATGGCTTTCTTCAAAGTGGTTTCTTGGTTTGCTCTTAATGCAGTTCATGAAGCTGAAGCCTCTTTCACGGTCAGCACTAGAAGCTTGGAATGTAGTAGTAGTAGTACAATTTATTGTTCAGCATAAAGCAGTTACTGTATACTAAAATCAGGACAAAATACATAGTAAATATAAATAGACAATAAATAAATCAATTTAACAGAGTACCTTTTCACATAAAAAACCTCCACAGAACTTCAAGTCCCCCTAATAAACTTTACAAATGAGTTGAGATGAAAAATCTTGCAAAGATCTCTTCCATGTTTTTCTCTTTCATAGTAAACAAATATTCTAAAAGATGCTCCAGGGGGAGGCCGAGATCCCCCAGCAGTTTTTTACTTGTTGATTCATACCTAGGACACAAAAGTACCACATGTTTGAGATCATCTATAGTCCCCACTCCACATTTACAGTATGGAAAAAGTACCCCCTCTCTTTTGTCTGAAATGAATGCATTGAGCATTATAGTTTTCAGTTCCGAATCTTGTATAGATTCTTCTTTGTTTAGGACAGGTTAAAAAAGAGAGAGATATGGCTCATATACCCATGAAATCTTTCCTTTTTATAAAATCCATATAGCTTAAGCTTGGAGAGTTGAACACAGAAATAATTTATGTCTCAAGTCAATAAGCCTCAATTTGACATCCTGCCTAATCTCCTCAAATGGTCTTGTGTAAATTTTATAGAAGAGGTGGCCCAATCCGGCCAGCATTATTGTTTCCTTAATAAGTTGAATAAAGGGATGTGCATATTCCATGCTGGCCAATTTGATGGCTTCCACTACACACATTCTGGGATATCTTTTTAGGGGCAAAAGAAAAAGTTTCAACAGAAAGAGAATCTATCGTTCACAGATGAGAGAAGTCAAGGAACGTTGTCCTACCTCCAAGGCAAGAATACAGCTTGGAGTTCCATTTAAAAATATTAAGATGTATCTATTGAGTTTATTCAGAATTATTTCTAATTCTCTAACCTTAGCATAACCCCAGATTTCAGAGGCATATACTGTGATCGTTCTTATTTTGGCATTAACAACTCTTAATACCCCACTCACCGATTACTTCCCCATCTTGCTGTTAAATATTTTTAGGGCATTTATAGAAGATCCCATTTTAAATTGAATAGCCTCCAAATGGTTGGTCCAAGATAGGCTATAGGCAAAATGGGCACCTAAATAGTCATAACACTTAACAGTGTCTATATGGTTACCGTTTAGCCTAAAGCCTACCGTATTCTTGATTTGAGAGCCAAAAACTACAATGTTGGTCTTGCCGAGATTAACTTTTAGTTTCCTTTGAGAACAGAGAGATTCAAAGTGAGCCAGTTTTCTTTTAAGACCTAGGACTGAAGTAGAGAACAAGACTAAATCATCTGTATATGCTAAACATTCAATCCTTTGATCATTAATTTTTGCAGTATGAAAATCTGGGTTACCTAGCTGATCCAAGACTGTATTAATGTAGATGTTAAATAGAGTGGGGGCCAAAATGCACCCCTATCTGTCCCCCACATTTGTCTCAACTCTATCAGTTAGATGACCATATTGATTATACTGGACCCTTGCCCACATATTTTCATAGAGTCTATTAATAACATCAAGAAGTGAGGCCTCCAACTTCAGATCCCTTAATGTAGCCCAAAGGATTTTTCTACTAATGCTGTTGAAGGCAGAGGAGAAGTCCACAAAACAGCAATATAATCTGTTTTTTCTCACTTTAATATACTTCCAGATCAGGTGCTGAAGCACATAATAGTGTTGTACTGTAGAACAGTCCTTCCAGAAACTGATCTGTGTCTCATTTGATACTGAGTTCTCCTTGACCCATGACAGCAATCTGCCCAAAATTATCCTAGACAAAATCTTCTGTGAAACATCTATCAAGCTAATAGGCCTATATATCCTTGGGTCATTCGGATCCTCTTTTTTAAAAATTGAGAAGATAACACTACCGCAGGGTAAGAGTACCCCTGAACCAGGCCATTGAACAGTAAAAGAAGAAAAGGAATCCATCAGTTGGTAAAAATCTTATAGAGATCACCTAGGACCTCATCTGGCCCTGGTGCTTTATTTGTCTTAAGGCCAATCAGTGCCATCTGGATTTTGTCCTCTGTGATCAAGATAGGTCTTGGAAAAATGTCATCCTCCTATATTTTGAAAGCATCAGGCATCTCCTGCTCTTTATGAGAATAATAGAGCTTGGAGAAATGAGATGCCCAGACTTCAGGTGTAATATAGGCTTCAATCCTATTGGCATATCTATTATATCCCTGGCAACAATATTCCAAAATCGCCTTCCATCCCTATCCAAAACAGCCTGCCTCAGTTTTTCCCAAAGTCCCTGATTATGTTTATGTCTCTCCCGTTCGAGAATTTTCCTATATTTTTCTCTTTCAGTCTTTAGCAATTTAAAATCTGCTGCAGACTTATTTCTTTTCTTCTTGTGCTGTCTTAGTTTTCCTCCAAACTCTTTCTTTGCCTGTAGGCATACCGAATTAAACTAAGACTTTTTATAAAGGGACCTAGGATGGTACGTTGTTTTACATCTAGGTCCAAGTAAAGAATGAATAGTTTCCCAATTCTCCAAAATATCAAAGGCCTTACTTTTGTCCAGGACCAACTCGTGAATATTACCTAAGACTCCTGTACTAACAATTTCTTTGAAACTAGCTTGATGAATCAGCTCCCATCCAATCCTTCTCTTGTTTATGACTTTCAGACTCTCTTCCTGTTGTGCCTCACTCCCTAAAGTTCCAAAAGGGCATTTGATGTTAATTACAATAGCACAGTGTGCTGATTCCAATCTATCCATGACCTCTAACTTTTGGATCAGCTTTACTGCTTCCAAATTGGTCCAAACCTGATCAGGGGTTGAAGAGCCAGTAGATCCTCTACACAGTAAGGATCCAACTAGATTGACCTGAGTTCTACCATTTAAAATACAGAAATTTCTACTGGCTAAGCCCGCTAGCAATTCCTTACCTCTGAGGTTAGATTTTAGATCCTCAGCAGTCCTAGATTATGAGATATTTGGATTAATTATATATATTGTATGGATCATATCTGAATATACATCCTCCAAGAAATGAGAAGGAATTCTGGCATTAAAGTCTCCCAAAATAATTATAGAACAAGGTATACTCTTATCTGACAATTCGTCAAGTGCCATTTTCAGATCCTATATGAAAAGGTCAGCGGGCTCAGTAGCTCTATTGAGAGGGGGCAAGTATATATTGCAGAGAATAATCTTCTCTTGTCCCTTGCTACTCATTAGAGCCAAAATACCCTCTGACTTAGTAGAAATGTTAGTGATCTGAAAATTTAGCAAAGTTTTGATAAAAAAGGAAATACCCCCTTTAAACCTTCCAAACTTTTTATCTTTAGTTGCTGGCAGAGTAAAGACAGAATATCCAGCCAATTTGGGAGTTACATGTTCTGTACACCATCTTTCTTGCAGTCCAATAATATCAAAATTATCCAGAAATCTCACTACTTCATAGTCAATTATTTTAAGATGGATGCCCTCAATATTCCATGAAAGTATAGAAAGGGCATCCACATCTCGATCCCCAGCTGCCTTATCCAAATCCAGCTGGCATTCAGAGTTCATTTGTTTGATATTATCTACAGGCTGCATTTGTCAGGCTTGAACAATAACTGTCAGCAGCGAGTTAGTATTAGGGTCAATTAGGTTTCCAAAGTCAATCAGGGGATTATCTGTCTCTAAGATTGATTCTGGACTATCCTTAGTCTGTTTAAACCATGAAAAGACTTCACCCAAGTCTAACATGTTAACTAAATGTATTTCCAAACAATTCTGCTTGCTGGCCAGAGAAAGCAAGCTGCTAGCTGTATGAGGATTTTTAAATGTACTATCAATCTGTGTTGTGGGCTCAGGGTCTCCATATAACTTTATGGACTCCGCCATGTTTCTGGAGATATAAAATCCTAATGCTCTTTCCAAGAGCAGCAACAAATCTTCCCTAACTTTCCTATGAGAATCTTTGAGTGAAACCTTCCACCCAAAGATAGTTATGGTCTTACTCAGCCATACTTCTCTCTGCTTCAGTACGCGATCCTCTATCACTCCCAAGATTTTTCTCTGTGCTATTGTAGCCTTCTCACTCTGCACCTCCCTATGGAGAATCTCTTCTGGGGAATGGTAAGACTGTGTAGGAACCTCTATGCATGATAGTTTCATGTTTAGCTTGGAATGTAGCACATACATCAATAAGTTTAGCCACCATGCTGTATTGCACATTATTCAAAGCAAAGTGGATCATGTCAGCAAAGGATTTTAATGATCCTCCCTTTATTTTTTCAGCAATTATAAATCTGAAGTCATTGTACTGGCTAACAATTTCTGCCTGGTCCACTGATGAAAATAAATAGTCCTGATATTTGCTGTACAGTCTCTCAATATTTGATAAGCCAAACTCAAAGCTGCAATGTGGCATTGCTGCAAAATCAAAGGCAGATCAGTCAGAAAGTTCACCTCCAGATGGTCACATAACAGGCCAATGAATTGCCAAATTGCTGTTGTGATTACTTCAGCTGTGCAATTAGCCAAAAGCAGTTTTACTGGTGGGCTCCAGTAGACAGTTTCACCCAGGTACTGGCTTCTGAACTTTTTTTGTTTTTGTCCTAGCAATCTGTACAGCTTCAACTTGTTAGACCATTTTCTGAAACATCTTGGACAACTCTGCCAACTCCAAAAGTACATAATTTAATACTGTCATGGCAATGTGGTATTCAGGGTTGGACAGCTTCTTAAAGCAGTACTTAGCAATGGGATCTTTGGATCCATGCATAATTGTATGTGATGTCATTTACCCTAGGTATGGTTTACAATAACAATGCTGAGTATTGTCAAGCTCAGTGGGGGTTTTAAAATGTATTTTTGCAATGTAGTGAGTGAGTCAGTGTGATATGAGAGAGAGGAGATGCATTTAGGAGACTGTTATTCTCTTCCATTCTGGATCCATACTAAGAGCAGTCTGAATTTATGAAATTAAATGAAAAGGACATTTTTTGCACTGCTATTTCTTGTTGTCCATTTCAGAATTACTATCCCCATGTAGCCAACATGGGCAACCTTTTACAAGCACTGATTCATTGAATCTCAAATGTGTGTATAATGTGAGACCCTGTTTTAAAGAGAAGCACAATCTCATCTCTCTAAACATAGGTACAGTCTTGTACTAAAAAAAAAATGAACACGCTTTCAATGGTGAGGCTTTAAATCCATTACAGTATAAACACATTTTGTATGTGAGACGCTGCTTGGGGAGGAGGCAGATTACACTGAAGTTGTGCACTTTAAAACTGAAATAATATAATATACACCCTATGTCAGAGAATCTCTCGCATTGCTTTGTTGGGGGGGAATCTACCAAACAAATAAAACGTGCCATTTCTGTGAACAGCAGGGGAGTACTGTTCATTATCAAGTACTGTCTTACTGAAAAGAGGTGTCAAGCCAAAAACATTGCTGTAACTACAAAGCCGATTGGTTGGAATTTTGCAGCGCGGTTCCATTGTTCAATAAGTGGAACAAGAGCAAGATGTCTGGATTGTTAACTGCTGGCTTGTTAAAGTTAATGAGTTGTGGCCTCAGAGGTGGGCATACAATGTTTCTTTCCCATTCACTTTCATGTCCTGTTGTCTGAGTCTTAAATCTGAGTGATGACTGTAGTCACTACTTCATGAACATGAGGATCCCTGTCAGCTGCTTTGTGCTCTACTACTAAAGCTGTGTGTAGGTTATTTCTGACTGCTGTGTGGGCGCATATGCGCACACCTTAGGGGGAACATAGGTGTCGACCATAAATATCCTTTTCTAATATGAGAGGTTGGCAGGCCATAAGCATTGAGCTTTCCAAATAGTTGACATCGTACCATCAGAATTTTCAAAAATGTGAGTTAATAGATAACAGACAATAGTGACCTTACCTCTGTAAACATTTATATTATATCACTTTCATATCAAGAACATGTTATCTAGGGGGGTCACGTGGGCTGCAATGCAAGATGGTCATTTAATCCCATAGCTTCCTTTGGCTCTTAAACCTTCCACCTCCAAACATTGATTTTTTTCATCGATACAACTGCCCAACCATAAGATTGTACTGTGGGATGACGATGTCAACATCTCCTCGTGATTCTGCACCTCTGACAGCCCAGCTGAAATGGAAAAAAGATATTGAGGCATCTCTGCTGGGCCCAGTCATGCCGCACTTCAAAATAGCAGCACTCCCAGAGTCTGACCTCCGCGCACTGCAGCACACACTGGTGGACCCGTCAGGTTCGATGTGAGAACGAATGGCAGCCAGCATTGAAGTAATCAGGTACACTGTAACAGAAACCCAAACTGCAGTATCTGCACTGACCACCCGAGTCTCGGTAATAGAAAATAAAGTACTAGAAATAGAGGGGGCTCAGGCAGATAGCACATCGCAAATACAAAATGTACAAAAGCAGGTTAAATGGCTTACCCAGAAAGTGGAAGATTTGGAAGGACGACACAAGAATCTGTGAATACTAGGCTTACAGGAGGGGCTGGAAAGGAGTGATGCAGTGCAATACCTCAGGCAGCATCTTCCCCTGTGGCTTAAACTTGAGCCGACAGGCTCTGATTTTGAAATTGATAGGGCCCACCGCATATGCAGTGCTAGAAGGCCTCAAGTCTCGGACAGAATGAGATGATTGATTTTCAAATTACTCCGCTATCAGGATAAGCAACTTATCCTCAGAAAAGCTATGGAGCTCCAGCCAATAATGGTAGATGGCTCCCGTATTTCCTTTTACCCTGATTATCCCAAAGGGATACTAGAGAAGCACCAACAGTTTGATAAAATAAAGACAGGTACGTAACAGGGGGACAAAGTATGTACTCCTATATCCAGTAATCTTATCCTTTAACCAGTCAGAACAAAAAGCACAATTTCCACTCTCTGGCAGCTGTAGATGAATTCCTGCAAAAAGTCTTGGGTTCTCCAAGTTGCATAACCTCTCCTACGCAGATGGATGGGCCTCCAACTTCATCACAACACATGCAACATGAATGTTGAGAAGGCCCCTTTAACCCAAGTGGACTACCTTAAGGGGCAATGAATGGACAGTTAAATACAATTCCTCCGATGAATATGGAGACCCATTGGTCTTGACTCTAGTTGAAAATGTTGCCCCCCTCCCCAGTCTGTTGTGGGGATTATGGCAACCCTGCCAGACAAGGGACCGCTGAAAGACAGGGGGCTATATATCGTAGGGGACACAGAAACGAGGCATTGGATTACGGCCTTAGGAAGATTGCTTGTTTGTGTTTATTTTCCTCTCTGTGTTTAAGAGTTTAATTGCTGGAGTCTTAACTCCCAGATTCCTTAAATAGCGACCTTATGAATGAAGCAATGAAGCCTGGTGGGGGCAGTGATGTAACTGCACCACACTGGGTCTGGGTCAGAGCTCCTTGTAGCCGAGATGGAGGACCATGAGATGGATGCTACCCCCTGTAGGTGGCACTAAAGGAGTATTTACCCCTTGACCCCAGCATATGCAGGGTTTGGGATGCAGAATACTGCCTGCACTAGATAATCTAAATGTGAAAAAGAGGCAGCGTCTCAAAGACTGAGGCAGAGGAACCTGAGCGAAGAGTAGTATCTGCCATTCACCTGGTTCCTGTGAGAGTGTTGTGTTTAACTAGCCACCATTGCCTATCATTAGAACGGGCAACTGGCATGCCCCAGCCAAACAGGAACACTTTATAAAGAATAGGTAGTTCTTTGCTGCCTGTTTATTTTACAGTTTTATTGTTTGAATTTGGGCCCATAGTGGTCATAGACTTTACGAACAAGTGTGTACAGTTATAGGACTTTTATAAATGCACCTGTATTTGAGCTGGTTGCTCTGCATATTGGGGCTTCTGGGTACTGGTGGTGGGTGGTGGGGAGCTGGCAGGGGAAGGGGGGTTTGAGTCCGAGGCTAAAGACCCATTGGATGTTGCTCTTGGTGAGACTGCAGTGATGGCACCACTGAACACTCTTCGGGTGATCTCCTGGAACATAAATGGGATGTCAAATCCCATAAAAAGAAAGATACTCACAAAGCAAAAAAATATGGATTGTGATGTGGCTTTCCTCCAGAAGACACACCTGGGGCTTTTAGAGGCAGCACAACTGAAGTGTATGCGGGTGAGAAAGGTCTACCATAGCTGTACAACCACTAAAACTAAGAGAGCTGCCATATTACTGAGAAAGGGACTACAATTTGGAGCACAGGTAATATAAGTTGAACAAGAAGGAAGGTACCTCTTTGTAGATGGGACTTACCAAGGGGAGTCATTACAGTTGGGCACCGTTTATGCTCCAAACCCACCTGACCTAAGCTTCTTTACAAAACTTTTTCGGTTCCTGGCACAGTCCCTTGGACATACAATACTGAGAGGGGATCTGAATCTGGCCCTCAATCCAGCTATTGACAGAATGGGGCCTGCAAACAAATAAGAGACTGCATTGGTGACCCAAGTGGTGAACCTGTGTTAGAGGGCAGGGGTGCAGGATGTGTGGAGGACACAACACCCTCGGGAGTTAGATTTCTCATACTTTTCAGCTGCCCACACATCCTATAGCAGAAATGATGTGATGCTGGTTTCACAGCCCTTGCTGAACCAAACCCAGAATGTTACAATGAGAAACATCTTGATATCAGATCATACCCCAGTTACACTGTCACTTTCCTGGGGGGGGGCTACACCACAGAACAAATAGAAGTTGAACACATCCTTTCTGCAGGATGAAGCCTTCTGGGAACATATACAGGTGGAGACTGAAGAATTCTACCTTAATAATGACACGCCAGAGGTGTCTGTGGGAACACAATAGGATGTCCTAAAGGCAGTTTTGAGGGGCAAAATAATTGCATATTCAGCTAGAAAACAGAAGGAGCGGGACAACTCAGTTAGGGAACTGGAAGGCGAATTAAAGCTACTAGAAGCAAAGGTAGCCCACTCCTCTATATGACAGCTTTTACTAAGGGCTCAGATAAAACGCCTTGGGGGAGACAGAGGGTACATTTCATAAACAGGTGGAATACAACCTGTAAAAGCTCTGTCAAACATATTGGGAGGTAGGAGAGCAGCCAGGCGGCCTGCTAGTGGCAGTGTTGGGTAAGTTACTTTTGAAAACTTGTTCCAGAAAGCTCTGTGCAGCCACTAGCAAGGATGGAGAAGTACTGGAAGATGTAAAATACCTTACAGCTACATTTACTTATGTATTTTTATATAAAAGAAATATGTAACTGTAACTGATTACATTTATTTGAAAGTAACTAGTAACTAACCCATTACTTTAAAAAAATGTAACCTGGTGTAGTTATTCTTTTTGAATTGTTTTTGTACTAAAAGAAATAAGTAACTATAATTGTAAGGTACATTACTTTTTCTAGTACTTCTCCATCCTTGCTAGTGACTGCACAGAACTTCCTGGAACAAGTTTCCTAATGCAATAGAAAGTAATAGAAAAAGTAACTTACTCAGCACTGGCTAGCAGCTAGGGTGGAAGCCCAGGAGGCAGAGAAATACATCCCCCTCATCCACAAAACTGAGACAGAGGTAGTGACGTCCCCGGTTGAAATCAATGAGGTTTTCCTGGAATACTATAAGAAACTTTATGCTTCTGAAGTATCCCCTACGCAGGAGCAATTTGATGCCTACTATGACCTGCTGGAATTGCCCCATGTACCCCACTCTAGTCATGGGACTTTCACTTCCCCCATCTCAGTTCAAGAGGTTAGGGAAGTGATCTCATCGATGACTAGGGGGAAATCCCCTGGATCCAATGGTTTCCCCTTTGATTTCTACTACTCCTTTCAACTGCAACTGGCACCCAGGCTGGCCTCAGTATTTAATGAGGCTGTCCGAACAAACCAACTGCCTAATACCTTCCACAAGGCACTGATTACATTGATCCCAAAAAAGGGCAAAGACAGTGTGCTGTTCTCACATTACCACCCCATTTCCCTCCTTAATATGGATGTAAAGGTGTATGCTAAGCTCCTGGCATCATGTTTGGAGGGGGTTATGGGGCAAACAATCCACTCCAACAAAGTGGGATTTGTGCCTGAACAGTTGGGAGTGGACAACAACAGAAGAATCATGGGTCTACTAGGGGAGGCCCAACACTTAACCGAGCCTGCTGCCACCCTGTCCCTGGACACTGAAAAGGTGTTTGACAGGGTGGAGTGGGCATGCCTCTTTGATGCCATGGGCAGATTTGGCTTCCCAGAGCAGTTTATATAAAAATATAAAAGCAATATAGAAATACTAATATTCCCTATTGAAATGCAACATGATGCTGTTTTAGGCTGCATTACAACAAAACTTTTTGTTTTCAAATTGTATGTTTCATTCTATTTTATATGCCACATGTCTATGATGTACAGTATAACCCAGATTATCCAAAACCCCATTATCCGAAACTCTGGATTAACCAAAATTGTAGTGTGTCCCCCGACTAAACAGTAATAACTGCAATTTTGTGGTAAACGTAAACGAAATTAAAATGCTGGCAACGAAACACTGTGCTGTTTTGTACTTAACCACGTTATTTCGTTTAACAATAGTGCAATGAAACGAAATTAAGATGCAGGTTTTTCTAATGTAAACCCCCTCCCTTGATTGCCTAAACGAAAATAAACGAAATTAAAATGCTGACAACTAAATACTTACTGAGCTGTGGCATATTTAACAACGTTATTTCGTTTAATAGCAGCGCAATGAAATGAAATTAAGATGCAGGCTTTTCTCGAACTCACACAAAAACTTGATTGTATGCTGTTGTATGCTATTAGCCTATTATCCTATTAGCTGTTTGATTAAATTAACATCACTTCGCTCTCATCTGACACTAATAAATTTAATTATCAAGCCCTGAATAGAGTTTGCAATCAGAAGGTGATTTGTTTCAGTGTGGCAGCTTTGCGATGGCAGGCAAGCGAAAACGGAGTGTCCTCGACATTGAAGCAAAGTTACGCGTTATACAATGCCTAGACAGTGGTGAGAATATTGTCTGAATTGCAAGAAAATTCAACATAGGCAACGCTATGGTTTGCGATATCTGCACTGCTCGGGAAAAAATCAGGGAATACGCAGCTACTTTGGATTGCCCTGATAACCACAGCAAAAGGAAAAGCATGAAGGGGAGTAAGGATGAGGCACTAGACAAAGCACTTTATCTTTGGTTCCTACAAAATCTTGTTAAAGGAATCCCTATTTCTGGTCCTATTATGAAGCAAAAAGCAGTCTCCTACCACAACAACATGAATGGGCATGATGAAGTGTTCACTGCATGTGAAGGCTGGTTAAATCGCTTTAAAAAGAGACATGGGATTAGACAGCTATCTGTGGCAGGGGAGTTGCTGTCTGCTGCTACTGATAGCATTGCACCATTCAGAAAAAAATAGGCAGTCCTTATGAAAGCTGAGCAGCTTAGTCCAATGCAGATTTATAATGCGGATGAGACGGGTGCGTATTGGAAGATGCTGCCAGAAAAAACACTAGCATCATGGTCAGAGAAGTGCACGCCAGGGTTCAAAAAGAACAAAGAAAGTCTAACTGTGCTGGGGTGCACAAATGCCACAGGGTCCAAATGTCTGAAACTGCTTGTAATTGGCAAATCAATGAGGTCTCAGTGCTTTAAGCACATTAATATGCTCACTCTGCCCATCACCTATATGGCACAAAGCACTGCCTGGATGAACTGTAACATATTCAAACAATGGTTCCATACTGACTTTGTGCCTGCAGTAAGATCACATTTGCGGTCAATTAACTTGCCTCCTAAGGCTACTCTTATGATCGACAATGCTGGTGCTCACCCCGAACTTGAACAACTAACATCTGCTGATGGTGGTGTCCGTTGTCTTTTTCTGCCAGCAAACACAACACCCAAACTGCAGCCAATGGATCAGGGCATCTTAGCTACTTTAAAGAAGTTGTACCAGGGCAAATTGATAGCCACTGTGCTTGCAGACGAAAACGACCAGCTCACGCTTACTGATGCCATCAAGAAATTAACTGTAAAAGATGCGTGTTATCTATTGGGGGAGGCATGGTCTGAGGTGAGACCTGAGACAATCAGTAGATGCTGGGAAAATGTGACTGTTCTTACTGAGCCAGAAGGTGAATCCGAAGAGCCACTGTTAGTACCACAAGAACAGGAGGCTAATGATGCACTGCACCGCATAGCTCAGCAGACCGAGTGCTCGGCAGAGGTAATGCAAGAATGGCTAGACTGTGATGCCCATGATGATGAATTCAGGGAACTGAATGATGATGAGATCATAGCTATTGCACAGAATAATCCTGAGGTGATGGATGCAATGAAGGAAGAAGATGAGGAGACGGGAGACGGAGCTGCAGGGACTGTACAGGTACCCACGGCGACTGAAGCCGTGGAAGCCTTCGAAAAATGTCTTGTATGGCTAGAAGGGCAAGAAAATACTGATTACCTCTACACCCTGCTTCTTAGAAAATGGAGACTACAGGCGCTTGAAAAAGCCAATAATTCTAAGAAGCAGAGTGCGATCACTCAGTTTTTCTCATTACTGTAGCTGAGATGAATGTTTTCTTTTAAACATACTATAACTTTCTGATAAAATAAAATGTCCACTACTGAAAATGCAAAGTAAAGGAATCTTTTATATCAAAACATGTTCTCTGTGTATTCCTATCAAAACAGAGTATCTGCACTGCATATAACTTACTGGATGTTTAAAAAAAAAAATCTCCCGATTTACCGAAACCCCGATTATCCGAACATTTTTGATGTCTCCCGTTGTGTTCGGATAATCGGGGTTATACTGTAATTGAAACTACCTGTATTTAAGTAACAGGTGAATGAATTTGACTCCGCCTCTTGATGAAGAGGGCTTGGTCCCTTGAAGCGAAGAAGTGTTTGTGCTTGTTTGGTAGCACTTTTCAAGTAAAAGATATTTTCAGAAGACTTTTGTGGGTGCTGGTTATTTTGTGAGTTTGAGCTATTTGCCTTGACCACAGGTGCTCCATTTATTTCTTAGCACACCTGGATTGTGTATTTTTCTGTGTGTGTGAAGATTTGGCATCTTCACTGAGTGCAGCCTTGAATGGAGGTTGGTCTTCTATCTGCTTCTTACGGATTTGTTATTACCATAAGTCATCTGTAGCTATCAGCTATTTAATGCGAAGTGCTTCAAATGAACATTGACAGACGTTTTCCCTTTTTCACAAACAAACATTATCGCTGCAAGTTCAGTTCTAATTGCCACTGCTGAATCGTTCAAAACAGAGAAGAATGGGGAACAGCATATGGTGGTTACTGCATGTTTGAACTCTATTTATCCACTGCTGATTCACTTGTGTGATATGTTTAAGTGGGGAACAGCAATTAGTGGTTACTAACTCGTAACAAGCTTCTCATTAAAAAAAAAACAAAAACTACAAGTATTAAGACTGCACTGTGTCTCGTTGAACATTTTTTCAGCCTTTTCACTGATCATTTGCATATCCTATAAGTTGATATGAGTGAAGAAAATGTTGTTTTACAATTGTCTGGATCAGATGAAGAAGAAGTCATTGCTGAACCAGTGCACACGTCTTGTCTGTAGTCTCTACAGGATCGAGTTAACAGACGTGCCATCAATAGACTTGCACTCACACTTCCTCCACAGTAAGTGCTACCATAGAAAAAACAGGTGAACTGAGAATTGCTTTCACAAAGCTTGAGAAACTTTTAAAACAAGAATTGCTGCTATATTATAATATTAATAGCCTTAGGAGGAATATGCTGCAAACCATAGAATACCACAAGGTCTTAGACTAGACATTAAACCTATGGTTGGGATTGCTAAGTAAGTTTAAACACAAAATTGAATGGGAAAGGGCTCCACACACTTGTTACGAGGAGCTCATTAGAATTCTCATTAAAGAAGACAAAGCAAATTATGAGGAATTCAAATCAGGAACTGAAGCAGCACAAAATTAACTTAGTCAATGTAAAGAACATCCATTATTTTCTAATAGAGAACTGAAAATGAATAAGGTAATGGAGAAATTTGAAAAAGACATTATTAAACGTAAGGAATCCAAGCATTTAAGGGATCTCCGGGATTATACTTCAGGGCAGATTTTCGAATGGGACAGACCTTCACGATCACAAAGCAGAGGGAGACAAAGGAGCACTAGCGGCTCAAGATATGGAGGCCACAGCAGAAATAGAAATTGGAAATATAACAAAAGACAGTCTGCTCCAGGCTCTAATTCAGCCACAACTAGTGCTGAGAAAGGTGCATCAACATCAACAGATGAAGCAGCCAAAAAAGTTGTTTTTTTTAGACAAAAAGAAGACACAAGAAGAAAAACAAGACGTGGTAAACGTGGGGGAAAAGGAACAAAAGAAGGACTCATACAGAGAGAAATGAAGTTGAAGAACAAAAAGAAATAGTAAATTTAAGTGACTACAATCTCTCTGACATTGAACTAAATATTTTAAGAAAGGGGTTTAGTTTTGTTCCTTCCCCAAGAGTCAATAAATTTGAGGTCCAAATAGAGCTATTCAAATTCTTTAGAAAGATCAATTTACGCCACTTTCTCCAGTAAAAAGATGGGGGGCTTAGATGCAAATGAATTTAAATGTGAAAGTTCAAGTTCACAAGATATGATTAATTTGTTGACATCTTTACAAGATTCTATAATCGTACCTGAGGAATCGCAGGATGCTATCAGTAATACTGACTTATTAGATCAAGTAGATTTTGATGTTCAGGGTCAGGCTGTGATAACTGAATTCGTGGATATGGTTGAAACAAATCAAATAGATGCAGGTGTTAACAACACCACACGCAAAATGCTGTTCAAACTCAAATCAGTTTTTTGCCCCACCTCCCCGACCCGGCTATTGCTGTATACCAAAGGGTAGTGAGTGGTGAAATTGAAAAGCTTTTTCACAAAAGAAGGTCTAACAATATGAATAATTTAACCTTGTGTGAAAAAACAGGCCATTGCAGACTTAAGTAACAAAACTGAACTTGTTTTCAGGGAAGCAGACAAAGGAGGCAATATAGTGGTTCTTAACAGAAGTGATTATGAAACAGAAGCCCTGAGTTTGCTCTCAGATTCTAACACTTATGTTCTAAATAGAGATCCAACTTTGCAATTTCATCCTGAGCTTTTTAATTTGGTATTTTACATTAGATGTAGGGGTTTCATCACAGAGAGGGAATGTGATTTTTTAAAGGTGCAGTCACCCATTACCCCTATGTTTTACTATTTACCTAACATCCATAAGCGTACCACTTGCCCACCTGGGCACCCTATATATCGGGCAGTGATTCACTCTGGGAATCTGTCAAGTTTTTGCAACTTTTTTCTACAGCCATTAGTGACAAGTTTAAAATCATATACACATGATCCCATGCATATTGTTGAAAAATTTGAAAAGTTTGTTTGGGAGACCACCTATTTATGGATCACTATAGATGTCACATCCCTTTATACATGTATACCACATAACTTGGGACTTAGAGCCTTAAGGGATACGATTGAGGACAGTTCCATTGGTGGTATGCTTCCATCAAAGTTTCTGTGCCTAGCAGTTGAATTCATTCTTACACATAACTTCTTTTTATTTAAAAACAAGTTTTATTTTCAGCAAGTGGGTACAGCTATGGGTTCAACTGTTGCACCCAGTTATGCCAACCTATATTTAGGTTGGTGAAAAAAAATTTGATTTTCAATAAAAACAATCGATATGCAATAAACATTGTGCCTTGGGACTGTTATATAGACAACTTGCTTGTCTTCTGGGAAGGCACTGAACAGTTGGCCAATGCATTTATATCATGGATCAATGAAAATTATTTTAATCTGCTTTTCAACTCAGTAATTGACAGTGAAAAAATAGATTTTTTAGACTTAAAATTACAAGCAAAACTAAGATACATTGTTACAACTGCAGGCTTTAGAAAGTCTACAGCTGGCAATTCGATCCTGCATGTCACAAGCGTACATCCTACTTCCCTTATTCGTTTTGTCCCATACAGGCAATTTTTGTGCTTATGACGCAATTGCTCTTCAAATGAGACCTTTTCTGAACAGGCTACAGAGATGTACCAGAGGTTCTCTGTTAGAGGCTATGACAAATGCATTCTAGATGACGCATTACATAAAGCATCATGTGTTGATAGAAATACCTTACTTCAGTCCACAGTAAAAAATATAAATCAGGACAATGTTATTAACTGCATTCTGGAATACAATGCCATAGCACCACAAATAAAAAGCATTGTTTTAAAGAACTGGCAATTGTTACAACAAAGTAGCTCCAGCAACTCTTTTCCTCAACCTGCTAGGGTAACTTATAGTCACACCAACAATTTGGGCAACTATCTAAGTCACAGTCACTATGCTGTGCCTACTAGATCACACACTTGGCTTCCTACACAGCCAGTTGGCTATTACAAATGTAGCCACTGTATGGCTTGTAATTATGTGACTCAGAATAAGGAATTTAAACATCCCACGAATGACTCCACTATAACAATTAAGGAGTTTATTAATTGTTCTACCCCATTCGTTGTTTATGTTGCCCAATGCTCCTGTCCACTTGCCTATGTTGGTATGTCAACTAAACAGGTGAAAGAACATGTGTTGGAACACATTAGAAACATCTGTAACTCAAATCTTGATTCAGCATTAGGAGCACATTTTCTGGAAAAACATGATAGAAGATTGAATGAAATTAAATTCACCTATCTTGAACATGTGAAGCATCAGATTAAGAGAGGTGACCGAGTCACCAAATTGCATCAAAAAGAATCAAGATGGATTTTCAATTTGAATGTTGTGTACCCAAGAAGTCTTAACAGAGAACTCGATTTAACCATGTATTTATAAAGTGAATTTCTCTGTGTGTTTAGATTTTTCCAGCTTCCCCTGGTTCTTATGTCTAGTTATCATAAGTAATTCTCTGAAAAATTAAACAGTTTATGTAGCATTAAATAAACTGTAATATTATTTTAAGATTTGTACTAAAAAATTTTAAATTGCACAGATTGAACCTATCAAACAGAGAGAAAAAAAGTATCTATGATTGATACGCTTTAGATGTCTGTTTTCTCACATTGATCCTGTAGGTGTTCATTTTAACCCGAAACATCCATCATGTTGCATTTATTGACATGTGCCTTTAATGGCACGGCATCAAATAGTATAGGAATTTCAAGCAATCCACTTTTTGTTCTATTGTGAAATTCATTGATAAAAAATATAAAAGCAATATAGAAATACTAATTCCTCATTGAAATGCAACATGATGCTGTTTTAGGTTACATTACAACAAAACTTTTTTGTTTTCAAATTGTGTGTTTCATTCAATTTTTATGTCACATGTGCTCAGCCACGTTTAAGGAATCGTGCTCAGGCTCCCACAAAGTCCTTCTGGCCCAACTCACTTTGCCTGCCTCTCTCCCTCTATTCATTGCGGAGCTCTATGCTGCACCCCGTCTTTCTCTGAAATCTCTAGGAGCCACTCTAACTACCCTCTCTGACCTGACCTCCTCAGGGGAACTGATTCTACTAGGTGATTTTAATCAGACTGGCTCGCCCTCTCCTCAAAAACCCATATCTCCAGAATAGAGGCCCTCAACCTGACACAACTGTTGCACGAACCCACCCGCTACAACCCCCACTCCCAAAACCACTCTTTAATTGACTGGATCCTCACCTCACACCCGCACAGGGTGACCATGTCTGGCATCCTTGCAAATGCATTAAGTGACCATTGCATCACCTACTGCATCAGAAAATCCCGCTTGCCCAAATCAGCCCCCAAATACATTAACATCCACTCCTTAAACACTTTGGACACTGAATCCCTGCAAACCAGACTCAGTCATGTCGACTGGCACCACGTGTACTCTGCCCCTAATGTTGACGCTGCCCTTTCCAGCTTCTTGCATACCTTCACAAACATCTGGGATGCCCACGCCCCCTTTAAGAAGCTCAGGGTAAAAAAGTTCCATCACAAATGGATAACTGTTTTCATCCTTGCATTATGCAAGACCAAGGACAAAGCATGGTTGGTTTTCAAATCCATGCCTAGTCTCTATAGTAGGCAGGCCTACTACTCCCTATGCAATGCATGCACAAAGGCCATAAGACAGACAAAAGCTGATTTCTTCAAATCACAACTGTCGCATGCCCACCCCTCCAAATTCTGGAATGTAAGACACTCAGTCCTTGACCCTCCATCGCAACCCACTTGCCCTGTTTTCAAACAGTATGGTCAGCCCATAATAGATTCCACCTTCATTGCTGAAACCCTCAACAAATTTTTCATGTGCGGCTTACCTCATGGCCCCCCACCTGCATCCTCAGCCCCATCTCCATCTCCTTGTCTTAACAACTTCAAATTCTCACCAATCTCTGAAAAAGAAATGCTCATGTCCCTCCACACTTTAAACACTTCCAACTCTAATCCAGATAGGATTCACCCAAAACTCCTGCATATCACTGCCCCCGCAATAACAAAACCACTTACCCATCTACTAAACCTCTCCTTTTCCACAGGCATGGTCCCTCAGGTCTGGAAATCTGCCTCAGTCATTCCTCTACACAAAGGAGGGGACCCCTCTACACCCAACAATTACAGGCCCATCTCCCTCCTCCCTGCTCTTGCAAAGCTTCAGGAATCCCTGGTTCACTCCAGACTGGTGGAATACCTATCCACAAACAATCTCCTATCTCCCCACCAGTCAGGCTTCCAGAAACAGCACTCCACTATCTCTTCTCTCCTACATGTCACAACCACATCCACACTGCCTCTGACCAAGGCTTCCTAACTGCTGCAGTCTTCGTTGACCTGGCCAAGGCTTTTGATTCTGTATCCAACCCCCTCCTCATGCTAAAACTAGAAACCACAAGCCTAGTTCCTATCTCCTTTCAGTGGTTCAACTCCTATCTTTCTAACAGGTTACAATCTGTCAGAATCACTGACGTGTCATCCTCCCACCCATCCTAGCAGGCATTCCGCAAGGATCTGTCCTTGGCCCCATCATCTTCTCCCTCTTCATTAATGACTTCTCCTCCTCCTGCACCAAGTCCAGTATACATATGTATGTGGATGACACCATCCTTTTTACCTCAGGCCCCACAATACATGAAGTTCAAGCCACCCTCCAATGCAATTTCAACAACATTCAAAAAATGGTTCCTACAGAACCAACTAAAACTTAATACCTCCAAAACTGTTTCCATGATATTTGGTACAGTGTAGATAATTAGCAGATCCCCCCCTCCCTTCCCCCCATCACCTTAATATATGGCACCCCTCTTGACCAGGTCAGCAAATACAAGTACCTGGGTGTTTGGCTAGACCACAACTTATCTTTCACTCCTCACATAGACACAACCACCTCTTAATTACACCCCAAACTTGGTATGCTTTACAGGCACAAAGACTCCCTCCCACAATCTGCCAGGTGTCAAATAGTAACTAAAATGATACTCCCCATTTTTGACTGCGTGGACGTGGTCTATTGCCTGGCCTCAGTAACAGCCCTAGCAAAACTTGACATCCTCCTGAATTCTTTTTGCCACTTCACTACCAACTCTTCCTTTAAAATGCATTACTGCAATCAATACTCCCTCCTAGGAATAGCCCTGCTGTCCCATAGGCGATACATCCACTCACTCAATCTGATATCTAAATTCTGGTTCAACCTGCTACCTCCCTACCTGGAGGATAGTCTCTCACTGGCCTCCACCACCCCCTACACACTTAGACACAGAAACAAAAGATCTTTTTGCATACCTCGACTACCCACGTCCTCTGGCAAAGCTGCCTTCTCCTATTGGCTCCCCACTTTGTGGAATTCACTAACCCCCCTCCACTAGAAATGCCTCCTCTTTCCTCGCTTCCAAGAAACAACTACGCCTCCTAGCACCTCCCTCTTGTCCCTGTCCCAGGTGATTGAAACATAGAATTTGAAACATAGAAACATAGAATTTTATAGCAGACAAGGACCGTTTGGCCCACCTAGTCTGCCCATTTCCCTACCTAGAGGATAAACTGTAGATCCTAGTTAACCAACAGCCTACTTCCTCCTACCCCCCAATAGAATTGCCTTATGTCTGTCCCACGCATTCTTGAATTTCCCACTGTTTTTGACTCTATGACCTCCTCAGGAAGGCGTTCCATGCATTTACAACCCTCTCTGTGAAGAAATACTTCCTCACACTACCTCTGAGCCATCCCCCCATTATCTTCAAATAGTGCCCCCTTGTTCTTGCACATCTTTTTTCTGAAAGATGCTACCCTCTTGGATTTTGTTGATTCCCTTGAGGTATTTGAAAGTTTCTATCATGTCCCCCCTCTCCCTCCTTTCCTCGAGGCTATACATCTTAAGCTCTTTTAGTCTTTCTTCATATGTCTTCTGGTGCAGACCCTGCACCATTTTGGTTGCCCTCCTCTGGACAGCCTTCACCCTGTCTAGGCCTTTGTGGAGATGGGGTCTCCAGAACTGTACACAGTACTCTAGATGTGGTCTTAGCAACTGTCTGTACAGAGGACCAACAACTTCCTGTTTTCTACTGGTGATGCCTCTCCCTATGCATCCTTGCATCCCACCAGCCCTCCTTACTGCCTTCTCACATTGCTGGTCCACCTTTAGGTCATCTGATATGACTATCCCTAGGTCCCATTCCATTTTTCTTGTTGTCAGTATCTCACCCCCCATTGTGTACTCTTCCCCTGGGTTTTTGTTTCCCAGGTGCATTACTTTGCACTTCTTTGCGTTGACTCTAAGCTGCCATATATTTGACCATTCCTTTAACCTTGCCAAGCCCCTTTTCATCCTTTCCACCCCACCTTGCATAACAACCCTGTTGCAAATCTTTGTGTCATCTGCAAAGAGAAATACTTTCCCTTCCAGTCCCTCTGCAATGTCACTTATAAAGACATTAAAAAAGACCGGCCCCGGTACTGAACCCTGTGGTACCCCACTAGTAACTCCCCTTTCTTCACTGTGAACTCCATTTACTATTACCCGCTGTGTCCTGTTGTCCAGCCAGTGTTTTATCCAGGCTACCACCCTGGGACCCACTCCCAGGCTGGCTAATTTGTTTATCTTTTGTGTGGGACTGTGTCAAATGCCTTGCTAAAGTCTGCGTAGGCCATGTCCACAGCCCCTCCCTGGTCTACTACTTTGGTTACCCAGTCAAAGAAATCAATTAGATTTGTCTGACATGACCTTCCTGCTGTGAATCCATGCTGCCTTGGGTTCTGTGCCATACTGGCATCTAGGTACTCAACAATTCTTTCTTTCAGAAGTGATTCCATCATTTTCCCTACACAGAGGTCAAACTGACAGGTCTATAGTTTCTTGCCTCTGTCTTGCTCCCACTTTTGTGAAGGGAAATCACATCCACCCTCCTCCAGTCCCACACCATCCTCCCATGATTTATTAAAAAGGGTAGTCAGTGGTGTGACTAGTTCTTCCCTTAGTTCTTTTAGAATTCTGGGGTGAATCCCATCAGGCCCCATTGCTTTATCCACCTTCAATTTTAAGAGTTCTTTCAAAACCCTTTCCTCTGTGAAAGGACTAATATCAACCCCCTATCCAGAGTGCTTCTATTGACTGGATTAGGTATCTCCACCTGCTTTTCCGTTGTGAATACAGAGCAGAAGTATTTGTTCAGTATCCCTGCTTTTTCACTGCCACTCTCTGCCCAACCACCTTCTTCTTTATTCAGCCTCAGTATCCCTGCCTTAGTCTTTCTTTGCTCCCTAATTGACCTATAAAAGGTTTTATCCCCCTTCTTAAATGAGTTGGCTATCTTTTCTTTGGTTTGTGCCTTTGCTATTCTGACTGCCTTCCCTGCTTCCTTAAGCTTTAACTGGTACAGTTCTCTGTCCTGCTCCTTCTGTGTTTTCTTATACTTCCTGAATGTTCTCTTTTCTCCCTTACCTTCCCTGCCACTTCTTTTGAGAACCATAGTGTTTTTTTCTTTCATTTTGATTTGTTTATTTGCTTCACACAAAGGCTTTTTGCCTCTGTGATGGCAATTTTGATGTTTCCCCTTTGTTACTCTACCCCACCTTCTTGCCTGTTTGCTAGTGCTTTTCTGAGGCACTCTCCCATTTTGACAAAATCAGCCCTCCTGAAGTCCAGTACCTTCACTTTTGTATGGCTTGATGCTACAGCTCAGTTTATCATGAACCACACTGTTTGATGGTTGCTTGTTCCCAGATGGCTACCCACTTCATGATCAGAGATCCTCTCTCCATCCCCATTTGAGTGTACCAGGTCTAAGATTGCTCCCTCCTGAATGGGTTCCAAAACTAGCTGTCTGAGGCATGCCCCTGTAGGGCATCAAGAATGGCCCTGCTCTTGGATGTGGCTGCAGCAAAGGTGCTCCATTTAACATTTGGCATATTCAGGTCCCCCATCAGCAATATTTCCCCTTTCTCTGCCATCCCAAGGATGCCTTCTATCATTTCCTTGTCCATTTCCTCCCCAAGACGGGGGTCTGTATACAACCCCTGTGTGGATTGTGGTGACATTTCCAGTCTCCAGGGTGACCCACAGTGTTTTTATCCTGCCTGTTTACCCTATAGTTCTGTTGCTTTGATCTCCTCCCTTACATAGAGAGCTACTCCTCCTCCTCCTCTTCTTCTTCCCTCCCTGTCCCTCCTGTAGATTGTGTACCCTGGTATGTTGACATCCCAGTCATGGTTCTCTGTGTACCATGTTTCTGTGACTGCTACGATATCCAGGCATCCCTCTTCCATCAAGGCCACCAGCTCAGGGAGCTTGTTGCCCAGACTACAGGCATTGGTACTCATTACCCTCCATTTTTTATGGCTTTATTTCTTTTTGCTCCATCCCTATCCTTACTGCCTTTGTCTTTTTTTCCATTTACCCCTGCTCTTCTTCCTATCAACTGCTCTGTCTTGGTGTTTACCTCACCAACTACCCTGATTTTTTTGGGGGGCTAGGAATTCCCTTCTCCTTTTCAGAGCACCCCCCCCTTGGCTAGTTTAAATGCTTTTCAATGAAGCATTTAAACCTATCACCAAGGATCCCAATTCCCCTCCTGGATAGATGCAGACCATCGCACCCGTATAGGCCTGCATCCCTCCAGGTGGAGCCCCAGTCCCCAATGAAGCCAAATCCCTGAGCTCTGCAATGGATTTTCAACCAGTCATTGAATCCCATGGTGCAGAGTACCCTAGCCTCATCCATGCCATAAACAGGTAGCACTTCTGAGAAACTTACCGTGTGTGCTACTTGTCTAAGGCCCCTCCCCAACTCCACAAACTCCTGTTGTACTGCTCTGATCCCATTCTCAGCCAGGTCATTTGTCCCTAGATGGATAATGACATCCAGCTCACTCCCCCTTGCAGCTGCTGCCATAGTCCTGAGGATTTGTTCCTGCCCTTCCAAGCCATGGCACCAGGCAGGCACCTTACCTCCCTTTCCCCTCCCTCCCCCAGTTGTAACCCCCTAACAATTGAGTCCCCCCCACCAGAAGTTGTTTCCTTCCCCTGTGGGGTCCTGTGCCACCCTCCCATGGTCTCCATTGTGGAGGTTCCCAGCATCCTCCTCCTGGTCTTCACTGTGGGTGTCTCCATAGAGGAACCATGCTCTGCCAGAGTGGTGAATGAATTGTGGAGAGTCACAACTGGAGGGATGCACCTCTGTTCCACTTCCCTCACCCTCTCTGAGCCCACTGTGGTTCAACCACTCCTCTTTCTTGGCAACCTCTGAGGTAGTGGTGGTGGCCTGAGTGGTCCCTGGGTGGGGTAGCAGGTTTCCTGAATCCTTGCCAGGTCAGCATGGAGACAAACAACCTCCTCCCTCAGACGAGGGAGATGCCGGCAAATAGGGAAGCAACGCAGTCTCCAGAATGTCTCCCAGAAGACTGCAGCTCCACAGCCAGTGCATTGCACCACTCCCCACATGTCTGTGTCCCTTCCTGTTACAGATGCTTTTCTTTTTTTTCTTGTTTTAGTGTGTGCAAGCTTGTGAGTGTCTCTACCCCCTATTCAGTGTGATGTGTCTTTAAGGGTATGAACAGGTATATGTTGTTAGCAGTTTTGGGGCAGTGATGTCAGAACCCCTGCTATAAAGGAAGTTATGCACTTGGGATGGGTGGGAGTAAACCTGCGCCCTCCAGAAACAATCAACTACAACTCTGACCCTCCACCCTGGGGAGTGCCTTCCTTCCTTTCAGACACCTATTTGACAAAGGTTATGTAACAGGTCTAGTCACAAATGACTGCAAATATCTCCCAGCTACAGTTCCTCCCTGGCAAATTAAAGTTAAACTAAGAAAAGTCAACCTCAAAAACAGAATCAATACTAGTTTCTTATTCAGGTCCAAAAAGTAATAATTCAATTCAGTGTAGTCTAGAAAATAACCTCCCTGATTTAAGGAAGCTTTGGCTTCTTTCTCTCTCTCTCTCTGTTTTAGCAGTCTTGCCACAACCTCCAGTGATTCTGCCATCATCTGCAGCTCCTACTAGACATCTTTCACACTGATCACACCTATTTCTTGTTAACCCTCATCCTCACGACTCGTCTCATGCACTTGAGATGTCTGTAGCATACCATGCTATTTTTAATGCTCAAATAATTCAGTATATAAATGTACCTACTAAAAGCATCTGTAAATAGTTGTGTAAATATCCTGTCTTTGTTATTATTGTATGTACTCCTTTATCCCTTCCCCTGGGTAGCACCTGGAAACAAGCCTTGGCTCAGTGTGCCTATCCCAGTTAACAAATGTTTAAATAAAAAATAAATATATATGTCTATGATGTAATTGAACTACCTGTATTTAAGTAACAGGTGAATGAATTTGACTCCACCTCCTGATGACAAAGGCTTAGATCCCCCAAAGCGCTGAGGTGTTTGTGTTTGTTTGGTAGCACTTCTCAAGTAAAAGATATTTTCAGAAGACTTTCGTGAGCACTGGTTCTTTTGTGAGTTTGAACTATTTGCCTTGACCACAGCTGCTTCATTTATTTCTTGGCGCACCTGGTTTTTGTATTTTTCAGTTTATAGAGATGACCCACCTATTGTACCAAACACCTACTGCCCAAATACTGACAAATTCCACAATATTGGATAGCTTTCAGTTTAAACAAGGCACAAGACAGGGATGCCCACTGTCCCCCTACCTCTTCCTACTGGCCGTAGAGCCCTTGACCCAGAGAATCAGAGTAGAGGAGAACTTCCTGGGGATTAAAGTAGGACCCACCAGTCACAAATTAACAGTTTTTTTGCATGGCATTACGCTGTTTTTAACAAAAATTCTGCAATCTCTGGAGGCACTGCAGAGAATAATAACAGCCTACTCAGAATTGGCAGGCTACAGGCTAAATGCCTCCAAATCTCAGGTTCTTCCTCTTAATGGGGGCTGCACCCCAGGACTAATCTACCCCTACCCCTACCAGTGGACACCGAGTGGGGTAACCTGTCTGGGGGTTAAAATCCTCCCCACAACAAAGGGCACCACTAAAGGCAATGTCCAGAAGATGCTGGATTAGCTAGAGAGATTTTCAGCAATGGCAAAAGCACATTCTTTCAATATGGAGCAAAGTAAAAGTGCTTAAGATGATCACACTTCCCAAGCTGCAGTATATTTTGTCCAACCTCCCAGTCACATTGCTAGGGTCATTTTTCAGGGCTTTAAACTCCAAGCTTTCCAAGTTCATTTGGGCAGGCACAAAACCCAAGATCAGCCTCCCAAATCTGCAACTACACTGGTCCGACAGGGGCTTCGGCATCCCTAATCTTCAGCTTTTCCACTCATGTGTGATACTGCGCCAGGTGGTGCTTTGCTTAAGGCTAGAACTGCTGCCATCATAGCCTAGCTGGGTAGGTCTTGAACTCCACCAGATGGGCCTCCCAGCACCACAGGCGCTGAACCTGACAGACTGGCACATCACTAGGCTGGCACACCCATCTCTCCAACAAATGAAGATGCAGTGGAACAAGTTCCTCATACCAATGTTCTGGAGGACCACCCACTCATGACACCACCTGATATGGCTTAACCCTTCCTTTCAAATAGAACACAAATCAATAGCATGGAAAACAGGCAACAGGGAGGTATCCTAACAGTAGGTGACCTGTATGACCTGGAAACAAGAGTGCTCCTGCAATCTTATTCACTTAGGGTTAAATGAATAGCCCAGGGGCAAAAAAGCATCCTTTGCTGGTAGTACCTGCAGATCAGAAGAATGCTTAAAGCAACTCTGACACCAAACTATGTCTTATCTCCATGTCAGTTAGATGAATGGGTGAATAGCCTACTGACACTTTAGCACTTGACAAGCAAACTACTGAAATTGTGGATCTCCACAGATCCACGGGCCTTGCATAAGGCTACTAAGCAGCAATGGGAAGGTGAACTGGGAGTGGACATCCCCCAGGAGAAATGGGAAGGGGCCTACAAAGCAAACAGGGAACTGCAGGCCAAGACACTTCAGTTTAAGATCTTACATAGAGCATATCGTACCCCTCAGATGCTTTATAAAATGGGGCTGATGACCCACAGTGATTGCTGGAGATGTGCATCCCCACAAGCCTCCTTCACCCACATCCTATGGACATGCCCCATGTTAGACGTCCGCTGGGATAAGATCTGGAGACAATGTTCCCTACTAGACCCAACTCCCCCCGGTCAGAGAACAGGTTCTGGGTGTTTTGGGAATCCCTCCCCCCAATCCCCTCCTGTACCCCACACCAGCTGCTATGGCTCAATGGAGCGCTGGCAGTGGCAAGGAGAGTGATTCTCCATCACTGGAGAGATGAGTCCCCCCACCAATCTACCAGGAATGTGAAAATGTATTAAATCTGACAGCAAAGTAAGAGCACACAGTGCATGTGGCCACGAGCCAACTGCCATTATACCAGCAAATCTGTGGCCCTTATCTAGAACAACAGCATGCACAATGCATGCCACAGTACCCCCCTAGGTGAGGAGAGAAAGAAAAGCATAACCAGTTTCAGATTGTTGTGTTAAGTCCACTACCCACCTATTTCAGTTTGCAGAATACATGTACAAACTGAGTATGTACGTAACAACTTATGTAATCACAGTTTAAAGAACACCTAGGGAAGAAATAGCAGTTTTTTAATTTTTTTTTAGTTGTTTAACCAGGAGTAGCACACTAAGCTGAAAGCTTTTTTACAGGAGCGACCTGGGAGCACAGGGAAGTTATACTTAGTGTGTGCCAATTCCAATGACTGAACCTTGCTTCTCCCACGTTTAAATACTATTGTGTACTTTTTGAGATCACTACTATATGCACACTGTTTAAGTTTGTATTGCATCAGTTTTAAACCTGTGCCAGTAACCTGGTTTGATATAATGAGAAGGTATGGCCTGTAACCCAAGTGCCCATTGATGTGATAAATATTATGTAAATGTGTAAACCTGAGAATACCAATAAATATCTTTATGGAAAAAAAGAATATGTTATCTAGTCTCGTGATTTCCAGTATATAAAATCACAAACAATTTGGTCCGCAAATTGTTAAATATCCTTCAGTACTTCGGTACTTCTGAGTGCCAGGCTCTAATAAAAGAAAAATATGGAGGAGTACCAAGTCTCCTCTTTGATCTCTGCAAAATGCTAATATTGTGCCCATATTAACAGAAATCACTAATTATTACTGCTGATTACATACCTATATGGTAGTAGTAATTCTTAGTGAAGCATATTTTTGCTTTCAAACAATTTTCAGACAAGTAGAAAAACAATAGAGAACCCTAAACAGGGTCCATTTACCACATCTCCGGGCAATAATGAGAGTTAATCCTGCAGTCCAGGTAGTCCAGGTAATTTGCAGTTCCAAGTGTCCAAGCTTGAACAACTTTTGTCCACCGACCTCCTTTCCCATTCTCCCATTTTTCTGGGGAGGTACTCCAGTCTCCTATTCTGGGAATCTATTATCTTTCAAGTAGACAAACTTTACAAGCACTCCTCCAGTAGTCCAGTAGTCTCTTTTTGTCCAGATCTGTCCATAGATGCACCTGTTAAATTAAACAGAAAAAATATTCCTCTGAGTGCAGTAACTTAGGGATTACAAAGTAAAACAAGCATAAGTGACCCCCACTCCAAGGCAACATTAGCATGCCTTATAAAAGGCAAGACAAGCCATAAGCATTTAAAGTGCCGATATGGTTCTCTTTTCCACTCAGAGTTCAGCCTGGATCCAAGTTGGGTGGGGGGCTTCTTGCAATCTGTTCAATACTGCCACATAAACTCCGTGATCCATCTGCTTCTCCTATCCCCCAAAATGCCACAACTTTATTCAATTTCTACTCACAGCCCAGCATTTGCAGCAGGTAACGTCTACCAACATCTCAACAAATTGAGTTCTCTCAGTACTAAGAGCTGAATTTTGAATTGATTTACTGAATGGCAGTCATTTTCGGCACGGGGTCATAAAAGCATTGACAATAACAGCATGGCAAAAAATGCCACAGGCAAAACCTCCTATCCCAAAATACCATCAGAAACAACACTGGCCAGATCAAAACAGTACGGTCTATTTAAAATAATGGGACTTTCTTTTTTTATTGGGGAGGGCTTGGACCTATGAACCCCCCACGACATGGGGGCTTTGCCCCCCACATCCCTAGACTTTAAATAATGAACAACAAGGGGGTGTGCATTCGGGGATGGGGCAAAACTCAAAGAGGGAGGAAACTTTAAGTTTTCAAAACCAAAAAAAATGAATGAAAAAGCTACACCAGGAGACCTGGGAGGGAATTGAACCTTGGTCCAGGTTTCCAACCATGCTGTGTGCAGGTGCTTTAGTCACATCACCATGGGAGCAACTCAACCAGACACTACACACACGGCAACTTGATCTGTGTCTAGTAAGAGCTTGGGGGATAGGAGAAGCAGGTGGATCACAGAGTTTATGTGGCTTGGCAGAAGACACCAGGAGAAAGGACTGCTGTGTGACTGGACTTCTCTACTGGGACTATATTGCCCTCCTTCCCTCCCCTCCAAAGCTAGTTCTACTTTTATAGGCACAGGATTTGACTGACAACAGGTACTTCCTGTTTGGGAGCAGGAAGTGAGTGATCACAGAGCCACCAGAGACCCACCATCCTAGAAGGATAAGAGTAGCTATCTGGCCCCCTCTAGCTGTTGGAGGTCTGCCTCTGAGCAAGTAAGGGATCTACTGAGAAATATAGGATATTCTTGTCTCAGAACAGGACAGTCAGGAGCTTAAAGGGCACACAGGCAGAAAGTAAGGAGAGAGAGAAAAAAAAGCAGAGGGAAGAGTAAGGATTGCAAACAGTTAAGGGGCCAGAAATAAGACATGATGGGAGTGGTGCAGGGCAGTGGCTGTGGAGCAGCAGTCTTCTGGGAGACGTTCTGGAGGATGCGGTGTTGTCCCATCTGCAGGCACCTCTCTGGGCTGAGGGAGGAGGTTGCTCATCTCCAGGCTGAATTGGCCAGGATTTGTGGGACCTCCTCTTCCATCCAGGGACCACCAGTGCCACTGCCGTTGCCTCAGAGGTTCCCAAGAAAGAGGAGCGGTTGGACCACAGTGGGCTCAGGGAGGGTGAGGGTGGTGAAACAGCAGTGCATCCCTCCAGTTGTACCTCTCCACAATTCCTATGCCATTCTGGCAAAGTGTGGTTCCTCTATGGAGGCACCCGCAGTGGAGACCAAGGAGGATGCTGGGAACCTCCACAAAGGAGACCCACAGAGGGTGGCAGGGGACCCCGCAGGGGAAGGAAACAACTCCTGGTGGGGGACTCCATTGTTAGGAAGGTAGAACTGGGGGAGGAAGGGGAGAGAGAGGTAAGGTGCCTGCCTGGCGCCATGGCTTGGAGGGACAGGGAGCGAATCATCAGGATTGCCGGAGCAGCTGCACAGGGGAGGGAGCTGGATGTCATTGTCCACCTAGGGACAAATGACCTGGCTAAGAAAGGGATTAGATAAGTGCAGGAAGAGTTTGTGGAATTGGGGAGGGGCCTTAGGCAAGTAGCATGCATGGTAACCTTCTCAGAGGTGCTGCCCATCTATGGCGTAGGAGAGGCTAGGGTGTTCTGCACCACGGGGTTCAATCAGTGGTTGAAAAACTGGTGTGGAGCTCAGGGATTTGGCTTCATTGGGGACTGGGGGTCCACCTGGAGTGATGCAAGCCTATACTGGCATGATGGGCTGCATCTGTCCGGGAGGGGAACCAGGATCCTAGGTGATAGGGTTAAATGCTTCATTGGCAAGCATTTAAACTAGCTAAGGGGGGAGGCACTGGAAAGGAGCAGGGAAATCCTAGCCCCCAAAAAATAATGGTAGTAAGTGTGGTAAACACCAACATAGAGGTGTCGATAGGGAGAAGGGCAGGGGTAAATGGAGAAAGTGACAAAGGCAAGAAGGACAGGGATGGGGCAAAAAGGAGTAAGGCCATCAGGAAATGGAGGGTAATGAGTACCAATGCCCATAGTCTGGGCAACAAGCTCCCTGAGCTGGTGGCCTTGATGGAAGAGGGATGCCTGGATATCATAGCAGTCACAGAAACAGGGTACACAGAGAACCATGACTGGGATGTTAACATACCGGTACATAACCTACAGGAGAGACAGGCAGGGGAGAAGAGGGGAGGAGTAGCTCTCATGTAAAGGAAGGGATAAAAGCAACTGAACAAAAGAGTAAACAGGGAGGAGAGGAGGCACTGTGGGTCACCTTGGAGACTGGAAAGGGCACCACAATCTGCACAGGGTTGTGTACAGGCCCCATGTCAGGGAGGGAATGGACAAGGATATGATAGAAGGCATTCTTAGAATGGCAGAGAAAGGGAGATACTGTTGATGGGAGATCTGAATATGCCAGATGTTAACTGGAGCACATTTGCTGCAGCCACATCCAAGAGCAAGGCCATTCTTGTTGCCCTACAGGTGGCAGGCCTCAGACAGCTAGTTTCGGAACCCACTCGTGAGGGAGCAATCTTAGACCTCATACTCTCAAACAGGGGCAGTGAAAGGATCTCAGATCTAGAAGTGGGTTGCCATCTGGGAACAAGTGACCATCAAACAGTGTGGTTCACGTTAAACTCAGCTACAGAGTCAAGCCATGCAAAAGTGAGGGTACTGGACTTCAGGAGGGCTGACTTTGGCAAGATGGGAGAGTGCCCCAGAAAAGCACCAGCAAACAGTCTAGAAGGAGGTGTGGGCAAACAATGGGAATCATAAACTGCCATCACAGAGGCAACAAGCCTTTGTGTGAAGCAAATAAACAAATCAAAACTAAAGAAAAAGCCACTATGGTTCTCAAAAGAGGTGGCTGTGAAAGTCAGGAAGAAAAGATAGAATTCTGGAATATAAGGAAACACAGAAGAAGCAGGACAGAGAGCTGTACCAGTTAAGGCAGAAGGAAGCAGGGAGGGATGTCAGAATAGCAAAGGTCCAAACTAAGGAAAAGATAGCCAACTCGGTTAAGAAGGGGGATAAAACCTTTTATAGGTACATCAGCGAGTGTAGAAAGACAAAGGGAGGGATAGTGAGGCTGAATAGAATGAACGGTGGGTGGGCAGAGGGGGACAGTGAAAAAGCAGGGATACTGAACGAATATTTCTGCTCAGTATTCACAAAAGAGGAGGGGAAGTGCCTAATCCAATTAAGAGAAGCGCTCTTGATGGGGTTGATCCCAGTCCTTTCACAGAAGAAAGGGTTCTGCAAGAACCCTAAAACTGAAGGTGACAAAGCAAGGGGGCCTGATGGAATTCACCCAGAATTCTAAAAAGAATTAAGAGGGGGAACTAGTGAAACCACTGGCTACTCTTTTAATAAATCATGGGAGGATGGTGTACCCGAGGACTGGAGGAAGGCGGATGTGATTCCCTCTCACAAAGTGTGGACCAAGACAGAGGCAGGAAACTACAGACCTGTCAGTTTGACCTCTGTGGTAGGGAAAGTGATGGAGTCACTTGAAGGAAAGAATAGTTGAGTACCTAGAGGCCAGTGGGGCACAGGACCCAAGGCAGCATGGGTTCACAGCGGGAAGGTCATGTCAGACGAATCTAATAGATTTGTTTGACTGGGTGACCAAAGTAGTAGACCAGGGAGGGGCTGTGGACATGGCCTACCGAGACTTTAGCAAGGCATCTGACACAGTATCACACAAAAGATTAATAGTCAAATTAACCAGCCTAGGAGTAAAACATTGGCTGGACAACAGGACACAGAAGGTAATTGTAAATGGAGTCCACTCTGAAGAAAGAGGAGTTACTAATGGGGTACCGCAGGGTTCAGTATTGGTCCAGTCCTTTTTAATGTCTTCATAAGTGACATTGCAGAGGGACTGGAAGGAAAAGTATGCCTCTTTGCAGATGACACAAAGATCTGCAACAGGGTTGATACACAAGGAGGCGTGGAAAGGATGAGAAGGGACTTGGCAAGGTTGGAGGAATGGTCAGAAGTATAGCAGCTAGGATTCAATGCAAAGAAGTGCAAAATAATGCACCTGGGAAACAAGAACCCAGTGGAAGAATACACAATGGGGAGGTAGTAACAACAACAAAAAAGGAAAGGGACCTGGGGGTAATCATATCAGATGACCTTAAGGTTAGCAAGCAATGTGAGAAGGCAGTAGGGAGGGCTGGGGTTATACTGGGATGCATAGGGAGAGGCATCAGCAGCAGAAAATAGGAAGTTGTTATCCCTCTGTACAGACAGTTGGTGAGACCCCATCGGGAGTACTGCATCCAGTTCTGGAGACCCCATCTCCGCAAGGACATAGACAGGATAGAGGCAGTCCAGAGGAGGGCAACTAAAATGGTGCAGGGTCTGCAAGAGAAGCTGTATGAGAAAAGACTAAAGGAGCTTAATATGTATACCCTTGAGGAAAGAAGGGAGAGGGGGGACATGATAGAAACTTTTAAGTACCTCAGTGGACTCAACAAAGTCCGAGAGGGTAGCATCTTTCAGAAAAAGAGACGTGCAAGAACAAGGGGACACAATTTAAAGATGGGGGAGGTCAGGGTAATGTGAGGAAGTATTATTTCACAGAGAGGGTAGTGGATGCATGGAACAGCCTTCCTGAGGAGGCTGGGGTCTAAAACTGTGGAGAATTCAAGAATGCATGGGACAGACATAAGGCAATTCTTGTGGGGGGTAGGAAGAAATAGGCTGTTGGTTAACTAGGATCTGCGGCCTATCCTGTAGGTAGGGAAATGGGCAGACTAGGTGGGCCAAGCGGTCCTTATCTGCTGTCAAAGTCTATGTTTCTATGTTTCTATGTAAGACTGCAGAGTGACAGGGTAGTGGTAATTCCCTACCACTATTATACCCCTGTCACTCTAAATGCAGGTGCACTCTACACAGACCAGTTATTGCTGCGCAGTTTTGTTTAGAGCTATTGACCTAGTATCGTTATATTCAGCTCACTGCATGTAAAAATGGAAAACCTCCAAAAGAGAATTTTCAGATGTCAAAGCTGAGAAAAATGATTACAGGACCATCCATTATGAGAAATTGTTAAAACAATCAAGGCTAACAGACTGGGTAGACTAAAATAATTCAAGCTTCAAGCTTCGTGGTGTGGTGCGGAGCAGCATCATGGCCATCCTGCTGCTCCACCCTACTCACCAACCCCTTGCACATCTAAATGATATACAGATCCTGTTTCATTCACCACTGGGACAACACATCACCCCCCCCAACCCTCTGTCCACAGTGACCTAGTTGGCAAACGGTAACCTTCCACACCCAAGCGGTTACAGTGGGACCTTCTGGTTGTTTAGAGTACTCGTCTGTAATACTGCCTCATGTCAGATGTAATATTGGCCCTGCGACTAGTATATGGACTAGAACTCTGTCCTTGTGCTACTTCTCCTTCCCCCCCAAAGGACTTTAAGCACTGCGATACTTCCAGAACTCTCATCTTGAATACTGTTTGTAATTTTGTTTGCTGCTGTACCACACTTAATTTTTGCTAACCGAGTGCCACTATTGTCCTTCCTGAACTGCTATTTTTGTTTCTTTTTCTTGTGCTAATTTTTTTGCTGCTCTCCTGCCACACCAACCTTGGTGTTCTCTGGTTGTGCTGGAAAATACAGTGGGTCATATTAGGCCCCCCTCTGTTTAATACTATGGATGCAATGCTTAATCTTAAGATAGTCATGTGGAACATGAATGGTCTCCAATGGTACACCCATGCCACAGCGACATATAAAAAAGCAATGTAAAGTAGAGCACAGCCAATTCACCGGCAGCAAGTGCAGAGCCCTGGCATTTTGCTGTAACGGAACTATAGTGACATACAGGGAAATGAAACCCAGGTAACAGCATGGCAACCAGCACAGGGTCATAATGTCGCAAGACATTATGCCTCAGCAATATACCACACTGCCAATACAGCGCAATATATTGCCAGCGGCGTGTCTTTTTTTTTTGCAGGGGGCTGCATAGCCGAATCACTAAAATAACTAACTGGGGGGGGTAACAGTTACAATCGCACAAAGTGCGAAAAATGAAAAAAATCCATGTGTCTGGGACTCAAAAGCCCGTCCCAAATGCACTGCCTGTCTCCCTTGCTGCCAGTGGCTCATCCCGTTGAGCCACGGAAGCTGCACACTGAAGCCCTGTCCCAGCAGAGGTCTTATCCTCTGCCTGAGAAACTGAGAGGGTGCACTACCACGTATACACCCTTTTGCAATTTTGCACCCTCTCGCTCTTCCCTACCGTGCTGTTCCTGTTGTGCAGTTTTGTCTTGCGCTGCAGAGCATACAACAAAGGGACCTGATAGAACAGCAACCTCAACAAATTACTGGGACACCAAGTCAGGGACAAAGTGATATAAAACTGTATTATTGCGGGGGAGGGGAGGCTGCTTCCCCCACACCACTCACTACTTACTATGATAAACTCCAAACCCTAGCGAGGCGTTGAGAAGGAGCAATAGAAGTGAGGAAAGAATTATAGGAGCCAAACCACCCCAACAGTCACACACCTTATAAACCCAGCACTGTTACACCGCTTATGCTCAGCATACCGAGCAACAATAAATCAAGATAGCCCCAGCAGCCTGCGGCAACATCCCAGTGACATAATCACTGTGCCAGTAATGAGTTGGCACATTAATGAACTACCATCTCCAACATCCTATTAAATGGAGGAAGGTGATCACTTGACTAAAGACCCTGGGCTGTGATGTTGTGCTGCTCCTGGAAATCCATCCGGAACTGCATGAACTCAGTATATTCCAGAGTCGGTGGGTGGGGAAGGCATTTCATAGTGCGTACAATACCAGTAGCTGGGGTTTAGCTATCCTGTGTGCAAAGCATCTCTCTTTATCAGTCACTAGATCCCTGACAGGCAAGGATAGCAGATCAGTCTTCCTAGACAGCACATCAGCCCTATACTATTGGGCAATATTTATACCTGACCACCCCAGATCCCTCCTTCTTTACTAACCTTGAAGCTCAAATAAGAATCCTTGCTGGTACCCTGATTACTGGTGGAGATTTCAATGTGGTGCCAAACCCTAGCCTAGATCATTGTGCAGGATGGTTAGAACCTCCCACTTGAGTGGCTGCCACTTTGATCAACAAATCCCAAGTCTTGAGGCTAGTAGACCTCTGGAGAACAGTATAACTTGGAGTTCATGATTTCTCATTCTGTTCAGAGGCTCACCACTTACTGTATATAGTCCCACTGACACGATATGGGTGGCACAAAATCTCCTGCCTATGGGCTGCTGAAATAGGTAACATTCTTCTTTCTGACCACACCTCTATAGTTCTGGCATGGTGCCATGAGCCTTTTCTTTGGAACAAGTGGAAGTTCAACGCCTCCCTTCTCAAAGACTCATCCTTTGTGATGTGGTTATGACTAGAACTATTGCAGTCTCTGGGGAGAATGACCAGATCAGTATCTCAGGGGTGCTCTTCTGGGACACAATGAAAGCAGTTTTGAGAGGCCACATCATAGCCTGCTGTTCCCAAGTCAAGTGGGAATAACAGAGGCACCCTGCTCAAATGGAAGCTAAGGGACCAAGCTTCTCCTGAAGTTGGGTTCCCCCAGGAAGGATGAATTTCGGAGAGAAAAATGCCACCTTAAAGCAGACATTGAGGGGCTCCTGCAGGGAGGCACAAAGTACATCCTCTTTAGACACAATCAAATATACTGGGAGAGCAGAGAAAAGTCTGGGAAACGTCTGGCTCATGGCACAGGAGACAAATCGGCATATTGCCTATATCTACAAAATGGATGACACAGCAGTTACCATTCCAGGAGAGAGAAAGAAAGAATGTATAGCCTTTTACACTGCCCTTTATATGGCTGATCCTGTAGCACCACAACAAACAGACTCCTTTTTTGAAAATCTCCCTTCCCCCAAGTCACCCCAGAAACTAACCGGATGATGGCATCCCCAATACTTGCACTTGCAGTGGAGGTGGCTGTGACTATCTGGTCCATGTCACTGGGGAAGGCCCCCGGACTGAATGGCTTTCCTTCTGACTTTTATTCAGTCTTATCAGCCGACATGGACCCACTGCTGGCAGTGGTCTTAAGTGCGGCTAAGTTGTTGGGGCACTACCTGACTTTTTTGCTATGGTGCTTATCTCCCGCATTCCCAAAAAGAGCCCAGATAGTATCAAATGCTCAGTTTCACCCTATCATCCTAATAAATGCAAACACCACAGTTTTGGCAAAAATACTAGCTAATCGACTTTCCCCAGTGATCCCTACCTTGATCCATCCTGACCAGGTAGATTTTGTCCCAGACCATTTAGGAACAGATAATATCAGACATCTGTTCCATCTCCTGTGGTGTCACTGGGAATCTAGAACTCCAGCTGCTGCCCAGTCATTGGATGGGGAGAAGGCCTCTGATAGGGTGGAATGAGAGTTCCTCTGGATAGCCATGAGATAGATCGTGTTCTCTGAAGCATTCCTGGACTGGATTCACTTTTTTTACAATTTTTCTCAAGCAAGCAGTCCTCACCAATGGATATGCACCCCCCCTTTCCCATTGCTAGGGAGATTAGGTAGGGCTGCCCACTTTCCCCTTTTTTGTTCCTACTGACTATTGAACCTCTAGCAGCCAAAATGTTTGTGACTGCCCTTATTGAAGGTATGGTGGAAGGAAGCAAGATTCATAAACTCCTTCTATATGCAGATAACATCATAGTTACTCTGTCAAATCAATCAGTAACTAAACAACCCTTTATGGATACCTTGCAGCAGTATTCCAAAATATTGGGATACAAACTGAATGGGGAGAAATCCCAGGTTAACCTGTATCAAGGGAATGCCCTACACATCTCTTTGTCTTGTACTCCTTCTAATGACACCATCAGGATGTCTACTACCTAGGATTCAGGTTAAAGTCAATCACAGTTAGTACGGTAGAGGCAAATCTTTATCCACCCCTGGATACTGTCAGAAGAGACACACAATGTTGGGAGAAACTCCATCTTTTGCTGGGGAAAAGTTAACACCCTAAAAAGTATTAGTATTCCTAAGTTCCTAATTGTCCTGGGCAACCGCCCCCTCCCTATTACCCAGAACTATATTAAATCACTGAACCAGACATTTCACTTTTTTCTGTGGGAGGATGAGAATGCCCACTTAAACATTCAGACATTATCTAGACTGTGGCCTGGGACTCCCAGACTTGAAAAAATATCACACTGCTTTCCTGCTCCATACAGCATACCTCCTACTAACACTGTCTGCTGTCCTTCCCCCGACCCCATGGGTGTCCTTGAAGTCACCCATATGGGAATACCTCAACCTCTGGGACTTTTCTTCCCGACTTCCCACTGCCAGCCCAAACTCCCTCCATGGTATGAGTGACCTGTAGTATGCACAGCCCCTAAACTAAGCTGGAGTTACAACTTGGTCCCTTTCTAGACCATTGTGGAACACTCTTAGACTCCAGATTGGTGGAATACTGGTTACATGGCCTTCCTGGAGAGATGCCCACATACTTGCTCCAAGAGACCTCCTTGATCATGCCACAGGTATTATGCTCTCTTTCATTGAGCTCTGTGACCAATACAGCCTATCCAGGACTGCGGGGTGGCAATACATGCAACTGCACAGTGCACTCTGATAGTGGTCTGTTGGAGGTACTGGCCCATGTACCAAGTGGACCCCCTAGTACATAGATGCCATGCCGTCGCTGATTGTCCATTGACTCTCTGACACTCCATGGTCATCTTTGCCAGGCTTGGGAAATAGTACTGGGAATCCCATCCTTGAAGTTAAGAGGGGATACAGCTAGAGCCAATGAGGCAGTGTCTTAAAATCTGTTTTTTTTCCAAAATGTAAGGAAAATCAGATCAAAATAATTTGTACAAAATTTTGGTTAAAAAGGCAGGGGTGTATCCAAAAAGGTGGTGCAAAATGGGTTTTTTTTTCATGAAAAATTGGCTCACAAGTGCTGATTTAAATATGACAAAGTCCATAAATTCCATTTTTTAACAGTGTTTTACATTGAAAATGGAAAATCATTGGTCCTAGGTTATGGTGCACTGCTTATTGGTCACCTCAGGAACTTGATGGAAAGCTGACCCAATTTAAAACCCTGCACCACATTTAGTACACACCTGCAGTCCTACATGAATAGTGCATCCTCCCTCATAGCTGCTACCAGTGGTGCCAAGAAGAGAGGGCACACCACACATATCCTCTGGGATTGTTCTTCACTGCAGCCATATTGTCACCAGATGCTCCAAGAATGTGAAATGGCACTGCACCACACTATTCCCTGCACCCCTCACCTAGTTACTATATATACCCAGCGATGCCTCTTTGGAAAACAGCCAAGAAACTTTGATTAGTAGGGGCTCTACTTGCTGCAAGACATGTACTTTTACGACATTGGAGAGACCCCCAGTGTCCAGTTCCTCAGAAGTGGAGCACTTTGTTGGAGCAAACAGCTCGATATTGAAAAACTGGTCTATGTTATGGCGAATCGCACACTCCTGTATAACCTAACCCAGACTTCATATATGGAGAGACTACAGGCAAAACCAATCTGAAGACCCAAGGTCCTTGCATGTATTATAACCTGCTCACAGCTCCACATAGGAGTGTTCTATTTCATGGGTGGCAGTAACTGTAATGGCTTTCAAAATAACATTTGAGAAGGACACGTCCTTCTTCTTCTGATACTGATTAAAACATGTGTATATCTGAACTGAATAATGTATGAACACCTGTTATTATGACACTAATTTGTATGGACACCTGTTACTCTGACACTGTAACCCCCTTCCCCTCAACTAATGAATACTTGTTATTGCAACTGTTATGGTACCCTCTGATTTATCCATATATAGCCCATAGATACATTATTCTTTTAAGAGGTGAAATTATGAAGTATGTCTGTGCTGTGCTAATATCAATACCATACTGATGTGCTTAGCTGAAGGGTAGTATATCTATGACTGTATCTTCTTACTATAGAACCTAACGGTAGCCTATTGCCCCTCCCTTCTCCTTCCCACCTTACTGATGTAGATGGTGCAGCTAACCTTATCACCCCTCCGTATTGCTTGCGTTTATGCACGCATACCCCCTCCACTTAGCACTGCACTGACGTGGCCCAATATTCAGTTAGTTAGCACCACTCCACCAGCAAGTGCTAAGTGGCTGACTATTCCTTAGAGCCAGACATGCGCTATTGCAAGAGCAGCACAACCAGCTGCGCTGTGCTTGTGGCCGGATCTGAATATGGGGGCCAGAAAGTCTAACCTTTTCAAATCAGATTTTTCCTTGGAGTTCTTGGCATTTCTAACCTTATTTTTACAAGGGACATCAGCAAGCTGTGCACACAGTACATATGAAACGTGAACACAAGGCTGTGGCAAACAACTGTACTGTACATCTGTATCAGACATGGGAAGACATGCAAGGTATAGGTAGACAGATCCTGTCATCTGTGTGAAACATACCAGAGACATGCATGTGTGCCTCTAGAGCTAACGTGGATACATGAATAGATGGGTCAGGTCTGCAACAGAGTCAGTCACAGGCATGCAGGACACACAAGAGCAGGAAGAGGACAGGTGCAGACACAGCATATACCAGAGTACCATAACAGCACCACAGTGGACTCAACCATCAATTTATTTATTTTATTTATTCCAAAAGTATTACCAGAAAAGTCATACTGAACTGGTATCGGCTCATTTTCTGATGTGTACTAGGGGAAGAAGGGAAGGGAAGGAAGGGAAGGGGAGGGGAGAGAAGAAGAGAGGAGAGATCCAAGGTACAGTGAACAAAAATAATACAGCAATATGGAAATAAGCAAAACAATACAGTATATACAAACTACAAGAAAACACTGCAGAACAAAAATTGGCATACAGTAAATTACCATACAGTAAATACAAAGCAGGCAAAATAACATTAAACTGTGAGCAACAAAACAATAATATAAGTAGGGTGACAGATAACTGGGGAGAGGAGATAATCTAATGTCAGTGTAGGGTGGAAGGCTGGTGACAGAAGTCTACCCCAGTATCAGAAACAGTTGTAGGAGTGAGTAGAGAAATTACAGAGGATGGATTTCAGAGGGAGAGGGGAGAATGACTAGGCCCACTGAGTCAGATACAATAGGCACCCAACCAGCACACAACATACCATGCATCCTGCACACAGAGCCAAACATGTGCATGTACAGGACATAGGGCCTGCTAAAGTTACTGACTGACTGACTGCAATAGGGGCAGGGCACAGACATGCACAACAATGGTGCATCTACATAGTACAACTGAATGAGGACTGGACCTTGTGGAGGACCTGCAACATGCACAGCACTGATAGGGCATAGACCACCACAGCAGTGACAGGGCATAGACCACCACAGCACTGACAGGGCATAGACCACCCAGCACTAACAGGTCATAGACCACCACAGCGGTGACAGGGCTTAGACCACCACAGCACTGACAGGGCATAGACCACCACGGTGGTGACAGGGAATAGACTACCGCAGCACTGACAGGGCATAGACCACCACAGCGGTGACAGGTGGCTAACAGCAGCAGAGCCTGAGAGGGGCATACTTAGCAAAGTACTAGTGACATGAAACCCCAGTAGTAGCAGGTTGGGGAACACTTGTGTCGGGGGGGTTGCCCATTAGATGAGCAGCACAGGTGTTACACATACAGAAGTGTATCATACCGCAGTGCAAACTAAATCAGTGCGAGGAACAATACTGTGGTACCCATACACAGATGGCACTGTAGACGAGGGATGCCAGCTGGCTACTAGTGACTGCCCATGTGTATTGTGTGTCACACATGATAAGACATAGAGATGTAACAGTAATGTAGTGGCAGGGGATAGCACCAACTGTCTAGCATGCATAGCTATGCCAGTCCTGTCAGCGCCAAAACCCAGCAGGCAGATGGTGACAGCATGGAACAGAACAGTGTGAAGTTGCTGGCCATACCACCACAATGGCAGAAGAGTAGCTGGGAGTACTGTACACAGAAAGACAGTGGATGGCATAGCGGCAGACATACACATGCCCTTGCTGCAACCAGAATACACATGGGCACCAGCAGTACCCCGTACATGCAGTCCCTGCTACATGATGGGTCAATATAAACAATATGCTGCATAGTATAGACATGCACCACTATACACTATGTGACACCAGGGCTGCTAGTTGAAACACATACTACATACATGTGCACTCCACAATGCACGGTACATATGGTGTCTTCAACCAAATGTTTGCCTGTCACGGCACACTGGTGCTGCTCACTCCTCCTTCCGATAGCAAAGCTGGTCTCTGCTGGGCCACTCTGCTCCCTCTGGTCAGTCTCAGCTATTGTGATGGTCCTTCCTAGTCCTGTCTGACCCTCTCCTGGTCATGACATCTGTGGAGTGCAATATAGTGGGCATCAGAACTCTACCGGACCATAAAAACTATCACTGTATGTGACTCAAGATGTGTCATGTGGTGTCCCACATTTTTCAGGCTGTCCACAGACTGTACCCAAGCACCATCAAGCAATACTGAATCTGAGTCAGCAAGTGTGCATGCATTCCATAGCCGAGTGAACAGAAACACCAGGGATACCATCCATCCATAGCCACATGCTGTACCATAGCAACCTGGTGACAGGGGCATCCACTGAGTGCCATCCGGCAGGCTCAGTAGTAGCACAGTAATGCACATGACACATGTCAGGATGAGTAGTGTACAGGAATGTGTGCATCATTATTCATTGATGGTACATGCAGATCAGTATACTGACTGGTGTTTACACGTGTGACACGTAAGATGTTACACATCCACTGGAACAGTTGCATGGCCAGTGTATAAGAGCAGCATAATATGAGTGTATTCTGGTCTAGTATGCACTTATGGCCATTACATATGAAGCACACACTGTATGGCAACCAGGATCAACATGTGACATGCCACCACCATGACCAGCACTGTAGGCCTCAATGACAGGTGCAACCAACACATTGCCGGACATGACACATACAGTATGTGCCACATGGCTATGTGTGGTGGGGTCAGACACTACAGGAAACTAGGTACACAACCACAGTGACACATGTTTAATGGAGCATGTATCCTTGTCATGTGATATCATGGGTGCAGACCAACACCTAGAAGGTAAGAGCACACATCTGCAAAGCTGCCGATGAGCATAATTAGGCCTTAACAAATCAACACTTGGCATTACTCACTGTTGTACTTGCCCATAGTAGGCACACTGCCACTTGCAGCAGTGGCCCTGAGCTGTGCCAGCCACTGTGGCTTCCTCTGGAATTGTCTCATCTGTGCCAGCACTGGTCCCCCATCCTTACAGTCCCAGTGCACCTGGTCAGGCAGCAGCCTATTGAGTCCCATATCTGTGACTTTGTTGCATGGAACACACCCTCCTCCTTTTCCCCAAACAGCTGCTCCTCTATTGCAACTGCCAGGTCAACTAGGTAGGAGAGCTCAGCAGGGGTTAACCTAGTGTCCTGCAGCCTGCCCATGCATGCCTCTCTACCATAGTACACCTGAGAAATCATTGCTAGGCTGCACTGTGACCTTCCTTCAGGTGTCAGAGATGCCCAGTGGTTTTACACAGCAGAATCATGGTTGCATAAACATTGTTTTATGTACAAAATATCCATATCCCATTGGAGGGCGAACATTACATGTATTGCTAAGCAAACATATGCGCACATGCAGATTACTGTAGCCACTCATCAGTCACAGTATCATACTGTGTCCTAGACTATGCTATACCATCACATATGCACAGCCTTTTATTTATTTAGTTAAACATATCATAGGAATTGCAACCCTCACAAAGGCTCCACATGAAACATAATCATACATACAATGAGACAGGACAGAAGTATGACATCACAACTTATACAGAGGTATTTTACATACAATAGCTAGAGTGACTGTTGACCTATACATGTAGTAGCTAGAGTATTGAATGTAAATACAAGTGGTACAGTTACAGAGCAAGTGCAGCCTCAGAGACATTGCCAGATAGCAGAAACAGTGACCAGTAATGAAGCTGTTCTACACAGCTGGTGGCTAAGGGTAGTGGTACTATGCAATGAATATAGATTCAGCAGTAATAACAGTTGGGATTAGTACATATTGATATAGACAGCGCCGCCAAGGTGCTGGCACCTAGGTCTGTTTGAGAAGTCAGTGGATCTGTAGGCAGGAGAACTGAGTTAGTGGGTGCTGTCTAGGGGAAGACATTGTCAAGGACCAGCCTAGGGCAGCTCTGCGAGGGGCTAGGCCAGAGAGAAGGATTAGCAATTACACTGGCAGTGGCGCAAAGAGAGAATGTGATTTTTTAGGGTAGTCTTAAAGTGCCCTAATTTGGGGATGGAGGTTATGGCTGGGGGAATTCGTTGTACGAAACAGGGGCTCTATGAGGAAATGATCACTGATCTAGGGAGGCCCTGACCCTGGGCACAGTCCACAGGTGTTTATTGGTGGAATGAGTGGCTTCTGGGGGAGAGCATGAGAGTAGGGAGGCAGAGACCCTCAATGGGGACAACCACAGGTGGATGTTTTTGGTGAGGAGATAAGTTTAGTATTGTAGTCTTTCCTCCAGGGTGAGAATGTTGGTGATGGCGTAGAGGGTGCAAGTATGGGAGTGTTTGTCTGCTTCTAGGAGGAGTCGGCATGCTTTATTAATAGCTATGTGAATTTTGTTTAGGGTGGTGTGGTCAGCAGCTGAGTAGATGGGGCGCCCATAGTCAATGAGTGAGAGGACAGAAGAAGTGACAGCCAGATTGAGAACTTCTGGTGTTAGACAGTCCTTGTGCCAGTAGAGGAGGCCGATGAGGGAATTAATGGCTGAGGATAGGATATTAATATGGACATGGAAGGACAGGGAGGTGTCAAATGTAAGGCTGAGATATTTATAGGCATGTACCTGTTCCAGAGGGAGGTGAGAGTGAGAGAAGATTTTTAGTTCAGTGTCCTTGGCCTTGCTTTGCTGGTGGGCAAAGAACATGGCCTTTGTTTTCTTGACATTGACTATGAGTCTGCGGTCAGTGAACCAGCTTTCAATCTGGTTGAATGAGTCTTGGAGGGAGGACTGTAGGATGACTGGACTGGGGTGCAAGGCATAGAGGACCACATCATCAGTGTATAGCAGTAAGTTACCAGAGCAGGATTTGGGTAGAGCATTTAAGTAGATGCTGAAAAGTAGAGGGCCCAATATGGAACCTTGGGGGACCCCAGAGCGGACAGGCAGGGTGCTAGATAGAGTGTCATTTATCTTGACACATTGGGATCTAGCTGTAAGGTAGCTGGTGAACCAGGAGAGGGGACCGCGCCATAGACCAGTGAGGTGGAGTGGGTCTAGGAGGAGAGGGTGGGAGACCATATCGAAGGCCTTTGAGAGGTCTACGAAGATGGTTCTGGCAAGATGTTTTTGGTCCAGGGCAGAGTGAATGAAATTAGAGAATTCGATGAGGGCAGTGGTTGTGCTATGGGACAATCTGAAACCATGTTGGTTCCTACATAGTAAATTGTTGGCAAGCCGATACTTATATACAACTGCATGCATGGAGAAGGCAATGATGCAGTACCATGGAACTAGCACACAGTGCTAAATCATAATATTGAGATGGATTACAAGAATTACCTCATCACACAGCCCAGGCACTACCAGCATCTTTGTATCATTACTTAAATGTATTCATTCATAGAAATGTAGAAAAAAAAGACCAATGGTCCATCCAGTCTGCTGTTGTTTCTTATCAAACCTTGGACCTACTGTCCATAAAGAGTACTAGCCCTCACTATCTACCTCCCTGTTACTCTGCCTACTACTACTATTATCCTGAGTTACTACTATACCCGTCACTCTCACCCCGATGTGCTTGAAACCATTTATGGTTTATGCGCCCACCACCTTGGCAGGCAGAGTGTTCTACAGTTCCATGGTCCCACCACCCTTTCTGTAAAATAAAACTTTCTCATATCCCTCTTGAGCCTCCCTCCCATCAGTTTCCAGTTTTACACCTGAGGCTGTGCTCTTGTACTCTTACTCATGCTAAATAGTTAGTCACAGTTCACCTTTCAGGAACTTGAAGGTCTCCGACATATCATCCCTCTATCATCTGGTCTCCAACGAGTACGTCTTCAGTGCCCTGAGCCGATTCTCATAAGATCTGCCCTGCTGACCATGAATCATCCTGATCACCCTTTGTTGCACCGTCAGTAGCCTGTCCTTATCATTCCTTAGGTGAGGACTCCAGAACTGTGTACAGTACTCCCGGTACGACCTCACCAGTGCGCTATAAAGAAGTAGTAATACCTCTTTTCTTCTATTGTCAATACCCCTTCTGATACATTCCAGCATCCTGTTTGCCTTACTATGGGCCTTGTTGCGCTGACTTGATTGCTTCTCCTTGTAGCTGATGAAGGCCCTTTCTTGTCCCTCACTGCCTCCCTGACCTTCTTAGAGAACCATGTTGCTATCTTGTGCCTGTTACCCTTGGCAAGCATTCACAAACATGATTTAGTTGCTTCATGAATTACCCCTTCAGATTCTCCCCATCTTTCCTTCACCCCCAGATTTTGTCCACTCCCATCAACTTACTCTTTACTGATTCCCTCATTTGGTCAAAGTCTGCTCATCTGAAGTCCAGAACCACAGCTTTTGATGAGGGTAAACTGGCACCCACAGCCAGTTTAAACCATGCGTGCGTTTGGATTTGCTGCACCTACCCTCCGGAATTCTCTGCCCCGTAAGCTCCGGGAGTGTAGGACGGTGCGGAGTTTTAAGCAGGCACTAAAGACCTTTTTATGGGAAAAGGCGTTTCCTTCTTTGTTCTGATTTTATACTGTTGTATTGGAATTTATGTTCATATTTGATTTTATTGAATGTATTGAATATGTTTTATGTTTTGTTTTGCTGTACAGCGCCTTGAAATTTTGAAAGGCGCTCAATTAAATAAATTTTATTATTATTATTATTATTATTATTATTATTATTATTATTATATGGTATTATGGTCACTGGACCCCAGTGGTTCCCCAACCTACACTCCACCTAACATTTCTGAGGTGGACAATACCACATCAAGAATGGCAGCCTGTCTTGTGAGCTCCCTAACCAGCTGCAGCAGCAGACAGTCCTGTAATGTACTGTATAAGACATTATATTTGCTGGCAGTAGATTTTCACTATATTCATGATTTAAAAAAATTAGCGAAAATTAAACGCCAGTGAAAATAACACCAGTGCCTGTGTTAAGACTGCTGTACACCATGGCAATAGCACTATTAGGCTACTAAAATCGGATGGGTTTTTTCTAGCAGTTTTGGTGCCCTTGAGTTTGTGAAAAAACATCCAGTTAGGAACTGCCGTGCCCATGTCATTGTCAGCTTGACGGTTCCCCTGTTTTCTTTAAGCAAGTGTGGGGAATTGGATTTTACTATACCCTGTGCTATTGCAAGTAAAACGTGCCCATTGACAAAGTCACCCTCACACCACAAGGTGACCACTAACTTTTTCATCTGCTTAGTAATGTTGGACATCAATAGTGTTGTTCTACCTCTTGATTTACGTGGCAGTGAGGGTGAAAGCTGGGATGGTCTGAGGTAGTTTTCAATTGCTGCAGGTAATCCCATTTGAACTTATGGATGCTGCTTTCACTGATGTTCTTTTTGGTTTTCTGACAATAGTATTGGATGGCAGACATAACCCAGTGCTCTATGGCATACTGCCCCAGCTCGAACCTTGTCTCTGGGGTGTAATGACCGAGGTAGAAAGGTCAGTGGGGGATGCTGCAACAGAAGGTAAAGCCATCAAAAAAATGGAGAGCAATGAGTACAAATGCCGTAGTCTGAGTAACAAGCTTCCTGAATTAGTGGCCTTGATGGAGGAGGAACATCTGGATATCATGGCAGTCACAGAAACATGGTACACAAAACCATGACTGGGACGTAAACATACCAGGATACACTATCTACAGGAGGGACAGGGGAGGGTAAAAGAGGAGGAGGAGTAGCTCTTTACATAAGGGAAGAATCAAAGCAACAGAACAAAAGGGTAAACAGAGAGGAGAAGAAGCACTGTGGGTAAATTTGGAGACTAGCAATGGCACCACAATCCACACAGGGGTTGTATACAGACCCCCTTCTCAGGGGGAGGAAATGGACAAGGAAATGATAGAAAGTATACTTAGAATGGCAGAAAAAGGGGAGATATTGCTGATGGGTGATCTGAATATGCCAGATGTTAACTGGAGTGCAGTTGCAGCAGCTTCTAAAGAGTGGGGTTATTCTAGATGCCCTACAGGGGCATGCCTTAGACAACTAGTATTGGAGCCCACTCGAGAGGGAGCAATCTTAGACTTGGTTCTCTCAAATGGAGATGAAGAGGATCACAGATGTAGAAGTGGGTAGCCATCTGGGACTAGTGACCATTGAACAGTATGGTTCACAATAAACACAGCAATAGAGTCAAGCCATACACAAAGGCAAAAGTACTGGACTTTAGGAGGGCTGACTTTGCAAAATGGGTGAGTGCCTAAGGAATGCACTAGCAAATGGGCAGGAAGGGAATTGGAAGAACAATGGGAATAATAAAACTGCCATCACAGAGGTAACAAGCCTTTGTGGAAGCAAATAAACAAAACAAAGCGATGTAAGAAACCACTATGGTTCTCAAAGGAAGTGGCCGTGAAGGTTCAAGAGAAAAAGAAAGCATTCAGGAAGTACAAGGAATCACAGAAGGAGCAGGACAGAGAACTGTATCAGTTAAAGCAAAAGGAAGCTGGGAAGGCAGTCAGAACAGCAAAGGCCCAAACGGAGGAAAAGATAGCCAACTCAGTTAAGAAGGGGGATAAACCTTTATAGGTACATCAGGGAGCGAAGGAAGACCAAGGGAGGGATAGTGAGGCTTAATAAAGGGAGGAGGGTGGGCAGAGGGTGACTGTGAAAAGGCAGAGATACTAAACAAATATTTTGCTCAGTATTTACAAAGGAAGAGGGGGTCGTACCTAAAAGAAACAGTAGAAACACTCTGGATACAGAAGCTGATACCAGCTCATTTACAGAAGAAAGGGTTCTGAAAGAACTCTTAAAACTGAAGGTGGACAAAGCAATGGGGCCTGATGGGATTCATCCCAGAATTCTAAAAGATTTAAGGGTAGAACTAGTGACACCACTGACTACCCTCTTTAACAAATCATGGGAGGGTGGGTGGTACCCGAGGACTGGAGGAGGGCAGATGGATTCCCCTCACAAAAGTGGGAGCAAGGCAGAAGCAGGAAACTACAAACCTGTTAGTTTAACCTCAGTGGTAGGAAAATGATGGAATCACTTCTGAAGGAAAGCATTGTTGAGTATCTAGAGGCCAGAGGCGCGAGGACCCAAGGCAGCATGGATTCACAGCGGAAGGTCATCCAGACAAATCTGATAGATTTCTTTGACTGAGTGACCAAAGTAGTGAGATCAGGAGGGGCTGTGGACATGGCCTACCTAGACTTTAGTAAGGCATTTGACACAGTCCCACACAAAGATTAATATACAAGTTAGCCAGCCTGGGAGTGGGTCCCAAGATGACAGCCTGGGTAAAGAGTTGGCTGGAGGAATAGGACACAGAGGTAATAAATGAAATGGAGTCCACTCTGAAGAAAGGGGGGTTACTAGTGGGTACGCAGGGTTCAGTATTAGGACCGGTCCACTTCAATATCTTTATAAGCGACATTGCAGAGGGACTGGAAGGAAAAGTATGTCTCTTTGCAGATGACACAAAGATCTGCAACAGAGTTGATGCACAAGGTGGGGTGGAAAGGATGAGAAGGGACGTGGCAAGGTTAAAGGAATGGTCAAATGTATGGCAGCTTAGATTCAATGCTAAGAAGTGCTAGGTAATGCACCTGGGAAACAAAAACCCAGGGGAAGAGTACACAATGGGGGGTGAGATACTAACAACAACAAAAATGGAAAGGGACCTGGGGTAGTCATATCAGATGACCTAAAGGTGGGCAAGCAATGTGAGAGGGCAGCAAGGAGGGCTGGGGGATACTGGGATGCATAGGGAGAGGCATCACCAGTAGAAAACAGGAAGTTATTATCCCTCTGTACAGACAGCTGGTGAGACCCCATCTGGAGTACTGCATGCAGTTCTGGAGACCCAATCTCCCATAGAACATAGACAGGATGGAAGCTGTCCAGAGGAGGGCAACTAAATGGTGCAGGGTCTGCACTGGAAGACATATTGAAGAGAGACGAAAGGAGTTTAATATGCATAGCCTCAAGGAAAGGAGAGAGGGGGACATGATGGAAACTTTCAAGTACCTCGAGGAATCAACAAAGTCAAGAGTGTAGCATCTTTCAAGAAAGAGGTGTGCAAGAACAAGGAGGCACAATTTGAAATGGGGGCGGCTCAGAGGTAATTTAAAGATATTTTTTCACAGAGGGTTGTGGATGCATGGAGCGGTATACGGGAGGGAGTTGTGGAGTCAAAAACAGTGGTGGAATTCAAACATGCATGGGACAGTCATAAGGCAATTCTAGGGGGTGGGGGTAAGAAGAAGTAGGCTGCTGGTTAACTAGGATCTGCAGCTTATCCATTAGGTAGGGACCACCGAGCGGTCCTTATCTGCCATCAAATTCTATGTTTCTATGTTAATGGGCATAGTTGTTAGACCTTTTCTTTTTTGCAGTAGGAGGGTTAGAAGCAGGGAGCTCCTTGACAATGGCGGCAGTGACATGCGTGTCTACCCCTGATGTCTGAGCGAAAAGTTCGGGGTAAACATCTGTGACATCAACTGAGTATTCACACTTGACAGACTTTGGTTTTAGCAATGCAAGGAGTGACATTTTAGTGAAGTGTAAAACCTAGTAATACAGCTGACAAACAGACCAAACGCCGAAAGAAACACGTGAGAGAGTGATTTTATTTGTAGTTGCATTGGCAATTAGCTAATCTGTAACTAACAAGCTAAATTAAAATGCTGAGAAAATGTCGGGTGGGGAGGAACAGGCACGTAATCTAGTGGCTGCAAATTCATTGTCTTACAGAGTATCCAGCTGAGTCTGACATCTGGTGCTCTTGCTGCTCGAATATCCCAATCTATGTCTGGTAGATTGAGATCTCTCACCACACTGCTCCCTGTCTGTGGCCCACTTCTCAACTTCTGTCCCTAGTTCCCTATCCTCCTCCTCCTCCTCATCTCCCTGTCCCGGCAGTCTACAGAACATTCCCATTAATAACTTCTTTCCCAAGCTAGCAAGCCACCGCTGAGCTGAGCGAGGAGCAGCCGTAGGGGACAGTAAATCTTTGCCTTTCTCTATTACCGTTGCCAGGATTGTGTATACAGTACCTGTGTGTGGGATTTTTTGGGGGATGAAGCTTACTGCTGGTGTGTGGGGACATTCGTGTGGAACTATGGGTGAAGGGAGAAAGATGCCAGAGGGAGGAAGAGGGAGGGAGTGAAGAAAGGTGCTCCACGTGACTCCTGGCAGGCCAGTTGGGCCATGGAATGGGGCCTTTTATAAGGCACCATCTTAGTAATTCACTCGCACAGCAAGCCACTGCTGAGCAGAGCGAGGAGCGACTGGAGGGAACAGTAAATCTTTTGCTTTTTCTGTTACTGTTGTGGGATTTTGAATACAGTGTGATTGTGTGGGACATTTGGGGGAAATGCAGTTTTACTGCTGGTGTGTGGGGACCTTCTGTGGGGAACTATGGGAGGAGGGAGGAAGATGCTAGAGGGAGGAAGAGGAAGGGATTGAAGAAAGATGCACCACATGACTCCAGGCAGGCCAATTGGGCTGCAGAGTCAGGGGGTTTATAAGGCGCTATCTTAGTAATTCGCTTGCACAGCAAGCCGCTGCTGAGCGGAGCGAGGAGTGACCAGAGCGGACAGTAAATGTTTTGCATTTTCTGTTACTGTTGGGATTGTGTATACAGTGTGATTGTGTGGGACATTTGGGGGAATGTAGCTTTACTGCTGGTGTGTGGGGACCTACGGGAGGTGGGAGGAAGATGCCAGAGGGAAGAAGAGGGAGGGAGTGAAGAAAGGTGCACCCTGTGACTCTGGACAGGCCAATGGAGCTGTGGAGTCAGGGGTTTTATAAGATGCCATCCCCAGTAGTGGCACTCTGTAGTCAGTGAGGTACACATCCATGTCTGCCAAAACAAGGAAAAGGGGGGTTTTTTATAGGCAGATCGCTGACTCTTATCTCATTGTTCTACATTGACTGGGTATTAGTTTCACATTAAGGCATGCCTAATGATCAGTGTTGTTTGTCCATTAGGGGTGGGTTTTGGGGGGCTGCTGACAAATGTCTCTCCTCCTCCACTGTTTCCTGACTGGCTTTGCATCTTCCTTAACTAAGTGCATGACAAAGAAGCTATCATGTTTATTTTAGTCATTATTTATTGCCCTTACTTAATATGCATGGCAGGGAAGCCAGCTAGTCTGTTTACTTAGCCAGCAGCATATGTTCTCTGTGCTACTCTTTAACCCTTGACTGCCAACAAAGTTCCAATGTACTGGCACAGCAGTCAGTAGTGTGGCAAGGGTTAATTTCTGGTCATCTTCTGTAATGTAATGTTCCTGACAAACTGATGGGGAATGGTGGTAATGTCAATTTCAGTTGCTGACAGGGGTTGGTGGGTGCCAAGATTGTGATACAGAGCAGTGCTGATGTGTACTGTATGTCCTAGGCTAAGTGGGCTTCAGATCAAAATGTAGAGGTGAGGGGAACAGGGAAGTTGAGAAGTCTTTCAATCTGTGCATTGCTGCCTGCTATAGAGTCTGGGCAAAATGCTTCCTGTTGTTGTTCAGCTCAGCAGGTGGGGGGGGGGATCACAATCTTATTAAAATAAAAAAGTTGCTTTCTGAGCTTTCTCTTCTGTTGCTGCTTGTGGAGGGTGATCAGACATCAAGATGACTCATGATGTGATTGCGATCAGTGAAAAATAAATCATTCTTGTCCTTAATATCAAGAGCATGCCAGCTGATGTTGTGCTGTAGTGTGTATTCACACTACACACAGTACAGCTCAGCATCAGAATTAGCCAGCACGGTGATCATTTTTATGAATGCTTAATTTAATTTCACTGATCCCAATCACATCATCAGTGATCTTGCTGCCTCATCCCCCCCCAACAGCAGCAACAAGAAGGCTTCAGTCAGGTCAGAAAACAAGTTAGTTATTTTAATTGAATCACACCCGGATTCTCACTCTCACACACACACACACACACACACTCTGATCACTCCTCGACTCCACTGTTGGGCTTTGTCAAACCAGATGGAGCCTCAACTAGGCAGGTGGATGGGATGGGTCAAGCTGATAATTAAAAAGAAAAGGCTTGGCAGGAAATACATGCAAGTGGCACTGCCATAGCCCATTTCAGACAGGTGGTGCAAGCTGGCAGACCTAGTGGGTACTCTGTCATTCACATCTCCTTCATAGGGACTGAAAAGAAGTTTAAACAGTTAAAAAGGGGCATATCAGGGAAGGTCTGGGCTTTTATTCAGGCAGGGATCACAGCTGTATGCCATTTCTATATGTGCACTATAATCTGCCTCCTCATTTTATGCTAAAAGAGGGAATGGGGGCCAGAACTGACTCCTTGAAATGGTATTTTAGGGGTGCAAATTTGTAACCCAAAACAAGGAAAGGGATCATTCTGAAAAAGTCCAGATGAGCATGGGTACCACTTTTATATGGAGTGCCACCACCGGGGAGCCATCTTAGTAGTTTGCTCACACAGCAAGCCACCGCCAAGCAGAGCGAGGAGTGACCGGAGGGGACAGTAAACCTTTTCCTTCTTGTTACTGTGTCTACTACATTGGGACTGGGTGAGTCCTCAGTGTTGGGAGGATTGAGTGGACGTGGTAGTGGTGAGAGAGAGAGAGAGCTGAGGTGCACTACTGTGTAGGAAGCTGATTGATTCTCACGGGAGTCGGGTTAGGCCTAACCCACCCTCCCCCATTCCTCCCACGCCATGATCCTCGGCATTTATTGGGGAGGTGCTGCATTGGGATTGGTGAATTGCACAGCCAGGTGTATCAACTAATGTGTCCTGATCATTCCTGTGTTTCGGAGGGCGAAAGTAGCAGCAGAAGAAAACAAATAAATAGTAAAGTTGGTTATAGATAGCTATCTGTGAGAAAGAGGGTGGGGTTGTACAATAACATGGATATGCATAGAAGGGAGGTAGGGCTTAGATGATGGGGCAGGCAACCAACAGCTGTTGGCATTGGAGGGAGCTGGATGGCTGGTAGAGATATGGGGAAAGTGGTAGGCTATAACAGCTGTGGGGCAGCTATCTTTTTAGGGGTGGCATGGAGGGCAGGGGGTGCTTGGCATGTAGGCAGCTTGCACAGCTTAGGGACAAGATAAGTAGGTTAAGGGAAGAACTAAGGAAAGGGATGGGGAAGTGTGTGGGAACCATCCAGTACCTTGGGCACATAGGAGTACTCCAGAGGTTGGCAGGCATCCCAGACCAAGGGTATGGAGGGGTGGGGTAAAGGGGCCAATATTGCCACCCCCTTTGGATCCTAGGGGTACTGAACCAGGGGGCTGGAAGAGGATCAGGAATGGGGGCAGGAATGGCTCAAGAGCTGGCAGCTAAAGGAAGTTTCAAAACAGTTTGCCAGAGGTAGCTCAGGGCAGGGTACAGGTATCAAACAATAGGTACTCGGTGCTGGCTACAATGGAGGATAAGGAGGGAGAGGAATTAGTGGATGGGGCAAGAAGACGGAAGGGTACTGACAACCCAGAGGGCAGCGGTATGGCAGATGGAGGGGTTAGGGATATGAGGAGTAATGGGAAGAGGGAAAAGGCTAGGAGGGTGTGTGGGGGGACTGAAGCTGAGGCAGGGAAGGGAAGCAAGGGGTAAGTGGTGATGGGAAAGAGGGTACTGGAGTAGGGGGAGAATTAGGGGAAGTGGAAGTCTGGTCACATAAAGGATGCAGTGGGGAGGAAGGGAGTCAGGATGAGGCTAGTGGCTGGGGAAGAGGCAGGAGTGGCAAGGGGTATCAGGGATATACCAGAGGGGGGAAAAGATTCTGAACTTGGGCCAGGAGAATGGTAAGGGGCTGAGGTTAAAGCAGGAAAAAGGAGATGGGGCCTTGGTTCTGGGAGATTCAATACTAAACAGGGTGAGATTGAGGAGAAAAGGGGAATGGCATAGTTGCAAATGGGTGGAGTGCATGCCAGGAATGACAGTTTATTCTTAAATATGCAAAGAGGGAAGAGAGAGACCTCCTATTGTGGTGCACTTGGGCACAAATGATTTAAAGGGAAACACAGTCGAGGAGGTACAGGAGAGGTTCATGGAGTTTGGGAGGTTGTGTGAGGAAGTAGGGAGCTCGGTAGCTCCCAGTAACAAGAGCAAGTGCTGCAAAGAAACTGAGAATAGTGGAGTTTAACACCTGGCTGGGAGACTGGTGTCAGACCAAAGGATAGGGGTTATTGGGGAGATAGGGTAGAACTTGAGATAGTAGCACCCTGTATACCTGGGACAAGCTACACTTGAGCAAGGAGGACTCAGGGGTATTAAAACAGAGAATGGGGGAATACTTAGCAACCATAGTGGATTTAACCTAGGTGTGGGGGGAGGCAACTGGGCAGAACTCCAACAAGGTCTCCAGGACGGGGAGTCAAACAGGCTTACCCTCCATACCAGTAGAGCTGGATCAAGGGAGGGTTCATAAAGTACTGATATTAAAAATATTCATAAGGGAGGAGGGGAAGGATATGAAGGGCACATAATGGAGGCTAGCCTCCTTGAATGCAAGGAGCTTGGGGAGCAAAATGGTTGAGTTGCAGGCTCTCATGGCAGAGGGGGAGGTGGACAAAGCTGCCATCACCGAAACATGGGTCAATACCAGGACTGAGACCTGGTGATCCTAGGGTACAGGATATACAGCAGGGATAGAGAAAAAGGGAAAGGGGTGGGGTGGCAATTTATGTGAGGGAGGGGATAAGGTATGCTAGGGAGGATGGATTATCTGGATCAGTTCTCAGGGCTGCCACTCAGATGTGCTATTGGTATGATGTCTCCTGTGTGGTTGTGCTGAGATAAGGGCTGCCTTTTATAATCCTTTTTTTGTGCCATGCAATTTAGCCTAAATGCACATTTATTCAATGCTATTCATCTGAAAATCACTTGGCGCTTCATATTCAGGTGACCACCACCTGTGTGCTCAATGCATATATTATACAATGGGGTAAATCCAAATGCCCAGTCCCTGAAATCTGATTGATTGGCTGGCACCGTTTCAGCATGATAAATCCTCTAGTGTACCCTCTGAAAAAGGTACCAGCCACCAGTGAGCCACATCAGGAACCTCCTCCAAAGTCACTCCAACAAAGCCAGGACTGGGAAAAACACAGCGATGATTGGACAGTGATATCGGCTAAACCTGCAACTAACACGACCCCTGAAAACAAATCTGCCTTCTTACATCAGCGGTAAATGCACAACTGGAGACCCCCTGCAGCACTCAAATAAATTGAATTAGTCACTATACCACATCGGGCCAAAACAATGTTTCCCAACTCTTCCCCCGTAACTACTTGTACCCGACTAACCTCTGTGAAGCATTTTTTGTTTTCACTGGCACTCGCCTTCGTTGAAACCGTTTGCTCCTTCTACCTTAACCATGCTGCTGCTGCTGGACTACTGAAGCACAGAGGGATCGCTAGAGAGAGGGGAATTAGGACACACAAGAGCCAAGGGAAAGGTGAGGTAGGGGGATGCTGACGAGAACAGATGACTTTCCGAGCAGCTCCTGTTACTACCAGGAAGGACGTGCAGGAAGAAACCTCCGAGCAGCTCATGTTAGTTCAGGAAGCACCAGCGAGGCAGCCAGAGTGGGAACGCTGATGTGGGTAACAACATGTTCATGAAACAGACACTTAGCACAGAGGAAAAATAACGTGCAGTAGTTTTTTGTATTTTTTTCTTGTCTACATATGCAAAAGACAGACACAGCCCCATCCACAAAAAAAAAATTTCCTTGCAAACCGATTGCCTCGGTCTCCCTTCCCACTCTTTCCCAACACCAGCTAAATAGTACTTTGGTTCCACAGTGGATCATTTAACCTAGCAAGGCAGGATAGTTTAATAAAAATCAATAAAAAACATACATAAATTTAAATTTGTCTTTATGTATTCTAAAACAACTAAAGCTAAACATTATATAATAGCAATATACCACTCCAGGGTGGGGGTATATGAGTGTATTTACCACTTCTGGTGTGGTTAAGTCACTCGGCCTGTGGCCTCATGACCAAACCACATCAGGCTGGTATATTGCTTAATTAATTTAGTGCTCCAGCACTATCACCTGTGCGTGGCACACTAGACACCACTGGATATGTTGTCTGCATAGTGTAGCATGCATAATATCCTTTTCATGGCACAGGCATATTTTGTGCCACACAATCACTCTGACTACAGAAGCCGCAGAATCTAGGGCTGCTCATGCCCTACATTTGTGTCCTGGTCTGTGACAGCTTAGCTTAACCAGCAGGGATTCTATCAGCAAGTTTAAGGAAACATGAAATGCATACACATGCAGATGTCTTTGCACAACTTCAGACTACAGTAGTTGCTTTGGCAAAGGCTTACAATCCAGAAGAACTAATTGCAATTTCAACCAGCTTCTTCAAACCACAGTGGTTTGGTGTAGGCAGTGTAGCCTAGCTGTGAGCATACTGAACCAATAATCCGGAAGTCAGAGATCTAATCTCAAAACTGTTGCTGGTGCACTTTTTAACTGTAAAGAAGCCAAATGACATTCTTGTGCTTCCTTTCACCCAGTTTCAAAATTATTTAGACCCAGGAGATACCATTCTGAATGTAAAGTATGAGTCTGGCTCTCATGGGTAAATACATTTCTAAATAAAGACAAGCCACAGTTCTCAAATGTTCAGAGATGTGGTTTCTGGTGCATTATAAATAAATGAAATCAATTATATGTAAATATTCTAATGACATCCTTTGGGACTGAAGGCAAAGACTAATGATGTTTATTTATTAATTTATTTATTTATTTAGCTTTTGTTGACCGGGTAGGTACACTAGACAAGTTATATGTCTATTTTCAGGAACGACCCAGGAGAGTACAACAAGGATACAGATACATCAGAGTACATAACAGTGAGTAGAGCTGAGTACATTGAGTCACGAGAAACAGTCTAACGTAGAATAGTCTACTGTAAGCAGTTTTAGTTAATATACATATGTACAACAATAAATAGTCTAGATCATTCAATGGCACAGACGTTTGCCATAGTGTGCATAAGAACATTAGGAATGAACGTGAGAACATTAGCAGATCCTCAGAAACAGATAAGTTCTGAAGTATGTAGTCAAAGTAAATCTCGTGTAACCAAGTGTGAGTCTAATGCAGAGACCATTGAGTTAAGGAGGCTTGGGACACTCACACGCAGAGGTCAACTTCAGATGCTCCCCCAGGGACTTCTGGAGGCTCTGGTGGGAGGGGGTGGAGCGAACATGGTCAGGAGTCCCTATCCCCCATGAGGGTTCGGATAAAGGGAACTTTTAGCACCCCGGGACCCTGAGACCTGAGGGAGTAGGGGAGAGGGGTCAGGAGGTGAGAGAAGCTGTGCCAGCCCTAAAGGGGGTGCCAGTTCTGATCACTTTACCCATGAAGCAGCCCAGCCCAAAGTTCAAGTGATTTGCCAGGGAAAGCCAGCCTAGTTTTTTGTATAGCTCGCAGTGATGGGTGAGGCGAGGGGCTGCCAGGGCAAAACAACATATATTATTGTAGGTCATGTGCCACTGAGTAAGGAGAGCCTTGGAGGTGCGGGCAAATTGGTGAAGGCCATAACTGAGTGAGGGAAGCAGCACACCTCTGGAAGTGCCAGACGAGCAGCAGATGTCAGATTTTTCTTGCTCTGTAGGCTCAGACAATTTACAGTTAACAGTTCTGCAGACATTTAGGATGTGACTCCCTAGGTCCAGTTGGGGTCAAGTATCACCCTAAGGTATTTGATGGAAGCTGCAGTTAGGAGGGGAGCACCATCCACACCATTGATGTGCAGAGGGGCAGAAGAGGCTTATATCTTGGCTGATGACCCAAACAGCATGGCCTGAGTATTTTTCAGGTTGAGGACCAGCTTGTGTTTGGTTACCCAGGACTGAATATTCTTAAAGTCCTCAGTCAACTGACGGTTGAGAGTCGCAATGTCCCGGGAGTGTGGCAGGATAACCAGATCATCCGCATAAAGGGTGGCACTACAGATTGTTACTGTGGCTGGGAGATGGTTAACAAATAGAGAGAAGAGAAGGGGCCCCAAGACCGAGCCCTGAGGGACACCCGAGGTCACTGGAGTAGGATCGGAGAGGACCTTGTTGAATTTGGTCAGCTGTACTCTGCCCTGAAGGTAGTTTGTTAGCCATTTCAGGACAGGAGGGGACAGGCCAAGGGATCTCATCTGAGTGCAGAGCAATGCATGGTCTACAAGGTCGAAGGCCTTAGATAGGTCAATGAATATAGCTCCAGAGAGTTTACTCTGGTCCATGGCAGCCCTGATGCTAGATGAGACAGAGACCAGGGCCGTGGTCGTGCTATACCCTTTTCCAAAACCATGCTGTGCTGGGGATAGAAACTCATGGGCCTGAATGTACTCTGTGAGTTGTTCAGCCACAGCTTTCTGAAGGAGCTTACTAATAGCCGATAAGATGGCAATCGGCTGATAGTTATCCAGGACTTTTGGATTTCCCTGCTTCGGTACAGGTACAATCTTCACCACTTTCCAGATGTCAGGAATTACCCCTGTGGCAAGGGACAGGTTGAGGATATGCGCCACTGGGGAGGCAATGTGGGGGACGCCTAGCTTCAGAAGCTTGGGCTCCAGATTATCAAGGCCAGCACTGGAGTGCAGGGAGAGACCAGAGAGAAGTCTCTGCATCTCCATGACAGACACAGCCCTGAGAAAGAATAATGGATGGAAGGGGTGAATCTCCTGCAGGGCAGGGGCCGAGGGGCCACTGGTGCTCTCACCGGCAGGGAAAAGGGAGGAGAGCGCTGATAGGTCAGAAAAGTGGGAATTAAAAGCATTTACAATCATGAGTGGACTGTTGCAAGTGACACCACCAATGTTCATGTCAGATACCCCAGAATTAGGGGAGCCACTGGCAAGGTTTTTTATGTTCCTCCAGAACCTATGTGGGTCCTTGGCAGAGCTAAGTAAGGTAGACTTACAGAAGTCACTCTTAGCCATCCTGATGGCTTTTTTGCACTCATTTCTGAGCTTTCTATATTGTTGAAAGATGGACTGATCAAGGGTGCTTTTGAAGCGGGCCCAGCACTTGTCTCTAGCCCACATAAGGGCTAAGAGGCTCCCATGCAACCATTTTGTGGCAGACCCCCTTACCCTCCGCCTAATAATGGGGGCATGCTTATCCTGCAGGGCACCAAAGCTATTGAGAAACTGGGTGGCAGCAGTAGAGGGATCAGGTGGTGCTAAACACCCCAGACCAATCAGTGAGCCTCAGATCTTCCTGAAATGCCACCAGATCAAACCTAAAGAAATTTCTGATATGAATGATTTTGTGGGGAATTTTTGGGGAGGGGATTTTCCAAACACAGAAAACTGGGGTGTGATCTGAGATGGAGTTGGATAGAGTTCCGGCAGAGCTGATCCTCTATGGATGATTAGACAGAATCCAGTCCAGTAAAGAGCTTGAGGTACCATTAGCTGAACATCTAGTAGGCTCCTGGATAAGCTGCGTTAGGGCTAGATTTGCAAGTAGAGGCTCAAATTGCTTTGAATTGCCTCTGGCCCAGTTCAGGTTCATATCTCCTAGGTTTAGAAGTTCATTGTCTCCGACACTGGGACCAACGGTATCCAGGAGATGGGTAAGGCCAGGTAGACCACCCCTGGGTGTATTATATGTACATACAACATGTAGCTTCTTAGTATTCCTAAGTAGCAGCATAACATACAGCAGCTCGCATGGGGACAGAGAGGACTGCTGATGCGCCACCAGAGACACTTTAAGATGACTCCTAAAGTATATTAGAATGCCTCCACCCCGCTTGTTTCACGGTTAAGTTACATTATGTCTACTTACTCAGAAGAGATGTCAAGGCAGGACTGTAGCCTGCCATTTTGTTATTTATGCATTGTTCTGAAGCAGCTGCACATCTGTATAGACCATACAAACAAGCACTCACTGGTGTTCATTCAGGAGAACTGGTCGAGTAAGGAAACTGCATAGCATATTAAGGAAATCATAATATTTTAAGGATCTCTGCAGTGATCCCAACTGCAATTATTTAAGCACTATATGCAATTATCCACACAGCCCTGGGCACATAAAAGGGAGCAGCTGACACCGCACATCCACACAGGCTGAATACAGGAACTGCAGGTTGTTAGACGTGAGCCTGTGTTTTTCTTCCTCATCAAAGCCTATCCACAGGGGACTGTTGTCATGCAGTGGAGTATTACAGTGTTCATGTCTGATGGTCTGTACCCTTTCCACAGAGCAAGGTGGCTGCAGATGGAGCTGAATAGAGACAGCAGTCAATGTTTAAGGAAAATTAACAGATGATCCTGGCCCAGGTGTATGTGGGCAGAGAGGATATTCTAGGGTACCATAAGGCCCCACAGGCTGAACACAAGCAGGCTTGGAAGGAAGTGTCAGGGCAGTGAATGCCCAGGGCCACCAGTACCACACACTCCAGGAGTGCTGGAAACATGCAAGAGGAGTGAGGGTGCATACAAAGGAGCAGCTGGCACAGGTTTGAACAAACTTGTAGGCCAGAAGGGGCAGGCTTTCCACTGTTCCAGCCCTAACAGCTGCTGAGCAGCTCCTGGTCACCATGGAACAGCATGTGGTCATGCTGGGGATCCTTGTGGGGGACTTTGAGAGTGAACCCAACACTCACATGCATGTGGGTAACCTTTTTTGTTACTGCACACGGCATTGACATTGATGGGCATGGTACTGTTGGGGTGGTATATGTCACACTAGTGGTTGATGTTACTATCTACTGTTCCCTTGTTGGTGTCCTCTGGGTGCACACTGGATCACAAGTGATGTGTGTAATGTGTGCAGTACTGGTTGGTAATAGGCTATGTAAATGCACAGGTGACATGGGTATGGGATCATCCTTACAGTGCTGCTCGGCACACTGACTGTATGCCACATCAGGGCAACATGTATTACTCATCTGTGTCTTCCTTCATTTCTTCACAGCACAATCACTGTTTATAGCACAGGAGGAGGATGATGATGACAAGGAGCAGCTCAGACCATCCCCACGTACTGTGACCACACCAAGAACCCCACTGGATCACAGACCCTGGGTGGAGGAGTAAGTGGCAACAGAGGATCACTAGAACACTATGCCCAGATCGTGGCAGGTGCAGGAGAGGAGATAGCTAAAGACACTGATCTTGGGGAGGCCATGCAGATGCCTACAGCCAAGAGGTGGATTAGGAGGAAAATGATGACCAGACCCTCATTCATGGTTGTTGCCCTGGAATCACCATACAGTGCCAGTGACTGCTGGACTGACTGTCACTGCTGTGAGACCACCTGAACCTCTCCTTCAGGTGCAGCCAGTGCCCATTCCCTCACCCAGCCCCCAGAAACAGCAGGCTGCAGCAAACCATCATCTGCAGCAGGCAGCCATTGCTGCACAGGAAGACTTCCAGGCAGAGGTGAGTTTCAGGACAAGGAAAAGTGGTTTGCTGCCTGCCATGCTGCACTGCAGCAGCCCATTACTGTGGACAGGGCCTCCATGCAGGGGACACTAAACACTGGCCTAGCTGCCATAACTGATGCAGTGTCATAGCACACAGCTGCTGTGGTCTACATGTCCCTGTGTGCATCACCTTGCACTGTTTGGAACTGAATTTCAACTGCAGAACCCTGGGCCACCTCTTTAATGTTTGCAGATCCCTCTGCAACTTCCTAACCCCATCCTCACTGTCTGCTCTGCCCCAGAGTTTATTGTCATCTGTGAAAGACATATCTTGCCCTGAATTCCTTTTCCTATGTCACTGATAAACATATTGGAAAGGACTGGTCTCTGGCCTGCCCCCTGCAGAACCCCACTTGTGATCTCCCTCTTTCATAATTTCACCCCGTTTACCACCACTCTCTAACTCCCTCCTAACCAACTTTCTACCCATCTAACTAGGTGCTTCACTGCTCCCACATTCTCTAACTTCTTCATCTGCCTTCTGTGTGGCACAGAATTGAATGTCTTGCTGAAATCAAAGTAGGAAAAATCTACTATTTGTCCTTATCCACCACCCTGGTTACCCCGTCAAAGAATGCTATCAGGTTGGTCTAACAAGAGCTCTCTGCCATGAACCCATGCTAATTACTATCCTGGAGACCGTTTCTCTTCAAGTAATCCACTAGGTCCTTTTTGTCTAGTGCCTCCATCAGTTTATTTACAACAGATTTAAGACTGATGGGTCTGTAATTGCCCAGTTCCTCCCTGTCCCTTCCCTTGTGGAGAGGAATCATGTCCACTATTCTCCTTTCTCTTGAAATCACCCGACTGTAGTGAGAAACTGAATAGCCCCGTTAGGGGTTCATGTGACAGAGCTAAATAATGCACTGCCCTATGTGTTATGCAGAAAGAGTTTAAACACAATGGTATATTCTATCCTCTCCTTTTCTGTCTCTTCTCTGTCTGGTTGTGCAAACAAATTTTCTTGTGAGGCCTAGGAACTGATCACTCTGATGGTTTCGCAGTTCTTCACCTCTTGCTATCTCTCTGCCTTCACTTGCTGTTCTGTTTTTTCTTCCCCCTTGCATATCTGTGGGTATACAAATATATGTGAATCTCTGTGTAAAACTGTATGTGATACTGGGATCCCTTTGTTTAAAACTCTATATAGTTATGCTGCTGAAATGATTGCAAAAAGCTTTTTGGAACTCGAAGAGTTAACCTGAGATGCAGTTTTTAAGCCTGTTGCAGAGTTGTCAACAAGAGGTCAGTCCTGGGACACAATGTACTGTTTTGCTGCACCTGCAAGGAACGATACTGACAAGGACATTCTATAAGCTTACAAGAACATTCTGTGAAAAGCAGGCTCTCGTAATGAGTTCCCAGACAAGCACTTATAAAAAGAGCAGCAATGCTTTTGCTAGAGAGACAAGGAGAGTGAGAGACTGAGAGACTGAAACTTGGAATTGAGAGATACCCTCAGAAGAAGGACTTAGTTTTCTCTGTTTGTACTGTCTTTGTACATAGTTACACTGAATAATTTTAATTTTTTTATTTTGCTGTTACTGAGAAAAATAAAATGCTATTTGCAAATTTTGAAACTGCTCCTGGTTTTCCTATGCTTCCTGACCTGTGCCTCAGTAACAGTTCAGCCAGTTGCAAAGCCCATTCCCTGAGCGCCCTCCAATACATCCCATCCAGGCCTGGAGTCTTATCTATTTTCAGGGCTGCAAGCCCTTGCCTAACCCTTTCTCCTGTAATTTCCACCTGTCCCACTTCTTGGATTCTTGCAGCCTTTATGGCCTTTCACAGCAAGCCGTAACCTTCACTGTGAATACTGAGCAGATGTCGACACTAAGAAGGGCTGCCTTCTGCTCCTCCTCCTCTATTGCACTGCCCCCTCTGTCAATCTAAAAATTCCCCCTCATCCTACTATTTTCCCAGCTGTACCTAAAGAACTGTCTTTCCTGTCCCTTGCTGCCCTCATACATAGCTCTGCATCTTCCTTGGTGTCCCTAGCTGCCTTCTTAACCTCCTTCAACTTATTCCTTCCGTTCCTTGTCCCCTGTTTAAAACATAGAAACATAGACAATGACAGCAGAAAAGACCAATGGTCTGCCCAGTCTGCCCATAGTTCTCTATTAAGCCCCAGGACCTACTGTCCATACAGGGTACTAGCCCTCACTATCCACCCCCTGTTCCCATCCCTACTACTACTGCCCTGAGGAACCACTGTCACCTTCACTCTGTCCCAGATGTGCTTGACCCCATTTATAGTTTATACATCCATCACCTCAGCAGGAAGACTGTTACATTATAGTTCCACCACCCTTTCTGTAAAATAAAACGTTCTCATATTCCTCTTGAACCTCCATCCCATTCATTTCCACTTGTACCCCCACATCCTTGAATGCTTACTCATGCTATATAGTTCCTCACAGTTCACTTTATTTATTTTAGTAACTCGAAGGTCTCTGTCATAGCCTCTCTCTCTCTCTCTCTGATCTGGTCTCCAGTGAGTAAATGTTCAGAACCCTGAGACGATTCTCATAAGATCTGCCCTGCTGGCCCTGAATCTTCCTGGTCACCCTCAACTGTCTCTAGTCTGTCCTTTTCTTTTCTGTGGTGAGGACTCCAGTACTGGGCACAGTACTCCAGGTGCATTCTCACCAATCATCTAAAAAGAGGAAGTAATACCTCTTTTCTTCTACTGTCAATACCCTTCCGATACATCCCAGCATCCTCTCTGCCTTATTATAGCCCTTGTTGCATTGGGTTTATGTGATATCGATGAAAGCCTAAAGGCGATCGCTGTTATCGTGAAGTCAGAGTGCCAAAATTTCTTTGGCACTCTGACCTCAACGCTTACAACAAAAGCGGCACCGAGGACTTAGTTTTTAATGTTTTTATCGGAGGCTGTGCCTCCGCACCCCCTTAAGGATTCTCAACTCCAGGAGGATGCAGGTTGGGGTGGGGTGGCTATAAAAAAAAGGTTTGGGACAGGCACAACAGAAACACACCAGCACGGACCCAAACCCAGTACCCTGGAATAGCGCCATAACCCACCCACCATGCATGGGTCGACACACGCAACCCACCATGGCACCACCCCTCACATTCCCTCCCACCCCTCGCTGTCGTGCCTCGCTCCCCCGCGCATATGTATGGCGACAGCCCATTTACTATATTATGCCCCCCCAATCCGGCCACCCTACTCTCACGGTAGCCCTGGAGACATGCACCGGGGATTGAGTCATCATTATTGTAGGCGCCCAATTCCCAGCGCTCATATCTCATGCTACCCAGGCACTGGCTTGCTTATTTCTCCTCGCTAATGAAGGCCTCTTTTTTTGACCATCACTGGCTCCCTAACCTTCTTAGAGACCAAGACTGGTCTCTTGTGCCTGTTACCCTTGGCAACTATTCTCAAACATGAGTTAGTTGCTTCACAAATGGCCCTTTTAAATTCTCCCCATCTCTCCTTCACCTCTCTGATTTTGTCCACTCCAACCTACTTACCTTTACTAATTCCCTCATCTTGTCAAATTCTGTTTATCTGAAGAACAGAACCACAGCTTTTGATGAGGGTAAACTTGTACCCAGAGCCAGTTTATGAGTACCACACAAGAATGGCAGCCTGTGGGTTCCCTGACCAACTGCATCAACAAGCACTTCTGTGATGTACAGTATCTAGCTGAGCCTGACATGTTGGAATATCCCAATCGATGTCTGGTACATTGAGATCTCCCACCGCAACTACCCCCTCTTTTTGGCCCCTTCCTCAGTTTCTGCCCCAGTCCCCTATCCCCCTTGTCCCCCTGCCTTGACATTCTATAGAATACACCCATGCACAACATCTTTCCATATACTGTCATGAGCAGTAACAATAGCAATTCTGTCTCCCCATTTTCTCCTGGATTAACCCACCCTCTACACCCTCGATGCCCTCCATGAGATAGTGGGCTACCTCACCTCCTTTTCCCTTACCCCATCTCTCCTATACATGGCATATGCTGGCACTGCCAGGCCCCAGTCATTATTCCCGATGGCTCATACTTCTGTAATGAATATGAGGTCTAATCCTACACCCACCACCACATGGAACTCACTAATTGTACTTCCTAGGCTCCTGACATTTAAGCAGACTGCCTTCCAGCTTGCACCTATACCCTTCCCTTTTTTTGTCAACTTCTCTCCCTTTGTCCTCCCCCTCTCTCCTTAACTTCTGCGTTTTCTTGCTGGCTTTGTGTGCCCTGTAGCACCCTTACTTAACTTATTATGGACCTTTGCTTTGCTGCTTTTATCCCCACTGTTCCTAGTCCCCATCTGTGGTGGTGTCATTGCTAGGCTCCTCTTTTGCACTTTATCTTCTGTGGCAGAGGGGCATTCTCCCTTTTAATATCATCCATGATTAAGCTTTATTAGAAAATGGGCTTATAAATCCTAGAAATGTGATGTGTTGCCAAGGGGACATTAACTTACAGTGAGAGCCCTCAGAATAATAAGTACCAACCCCAAGTGCCCCTTCACCCATTCAAGTATCCATGTGCCCACCCAGCTAGGTAATTGGCCAAAACCACCACACAAAATTTGAAATTGCCGCCATTTTTTTCTCTCGCTTAGCGAGAGAAAGTGCCCCCAATGCTTGTTCAGTGCCATGCCAACTCCCTAACATTTTTTTCTAACTGTAGCATCTGTAACTACCACACTTCAGAAGGAGATAAAAAAGTACTTTTCTGTAGTACATAGGAAAACCCCTGCTTTTTAAAAAAAATCTATGGACCTTCTGTCCCTGCTACACTTTTCTAGACCACAATGCCACAGCCCGCCCACCACTGCCGATTCACTGACAGACTTACTGTTGTTTTTTTTTTAAAACTGTAGTCCTGTAACTCTTCTTTAAACTTGTCTGTCACTCACCCCTGCTCCACTCCCACTCCAACTAAACATCACTATAGAGTGACTACCTCTGTACACAACACTCCCATTCTGTTTCCCCAATCACCCAATTGCACTGACCCTTCAGTGTTGCTGCCGATACTATTGAACTGGTGCCATGGTATTTTGTTAGTGGCACTCACCTGCTAACACTCACGCAACCACAAAGCAAATACATAGATATGGTATATATTAAAAAGTAAGCAGTCTCCACATCAGTCTCTACTGCTACCTGCTTCAAATCAATGCGGTGTCACACCAGACTTCTATATGTCTCCACTTCCTGGGTTCATGTTCCGGGGTTGTACAAGGTCCAGCGTCTAACTGCTCCATCTTCTAAACAAACAAACAAACAAAAAAAAGCCTTGCAGTCTGTTTAGAAAGCCATGCAATAATACCCTCCAGGATGGTGTGGACAATACCGGACCTTCCAGGGGCTATAAGGCCTTCTGCCTGTGGCATCAGGCCTCATTACGCCCCTGAGTGGTCTGGTATTGCCCAATACTGCCCACCCTTTTGGGTATTATTACTTGCTGAGATGGATTATTTGGATTAACTCTCAGTGCTGCCACTCAGGTGTGCTGCTGACATGATATCACCCGTGTGGTTGTGCTAGGATAAGGGCTATCTTTATAATCCTTATTTTGTGCCGTGCAATGTAACATAAATGTACATTTACTCAGTGCTATTTATCTGAAAATTGCTGGGCGCATCACATTCAGGTGACTGTCACATGTATGCATGATGCATATATTAATTTAGTGCTTCAGTGCTATCACCTGTGTGCAACACATAGAACTCCACAGAATACCGTAGGTTGTCTCCTTGCTATAGCTTGTATAATGTCCTTTGCTTGGCACAGAGGCATTTTGTGTCACACAGTCACTCTGAATATGGAGGCCACAAAATCTAGGGCAGGTAATGCCCTAAATTTGTGTCCTGCTCTTTAACAACTTAGCTTAGTCTGCAGGGATTCTGTCAACAAGCTTAAGGAAACACAAAATGCATACACATGCAGGTGTCTTTGTAGGACCTCAAACCTCAGCAGTTGCTTCAGCAAATGCTTACAATTCCAGAAGTAGAAACTAACTGAATTTCAAGCAACAGCTTCTTCAAACCCTAATAGTTTAGTGTAGGCAATGTGGCCCAACCATGAGCATACTCAACTGAGAATCAGGAAGTCAGTGTTCTAAATCTCAACTGTCACTGGTGCACTTTCTGATCATCAACAAGTCAAATGACTTTCTTGTGCTTCGGTCCTCCTAGTTTCAAAATTATTTTGACCCAGGAGATGTTCTGAATGTACAGTAAAAGTCAGGCTCTCATGGGTAAATACATTTCTAAATAAAGAAAAGATAAACAGCAGTTCTCAAATGTATGGAGATGTGGTCTCTGGTGCATTATAAATAAATTAAGTCAATTATATATATTTATTGCTATGATATCCTTAGGGACAGAAGGTGAAGTACTAATGATGTTAAGTTACATTATGTCTACTTATGCAGAAGAGATGTCAAAGCAGGACTGTAGCCTGCCATTTTGTTAATTTGTTTATGCATTGTTCTGAAGCACCTACACATCTGTATTTATACAGTAGACCATAAAATTGAACACACACTGTGTGCACATGCAGTGGGGGACAAGAATAGTAAGGGCACTACACACTATGTTAAGAAAGTCATGATATTTTAAAGATATCTGCAGATAAGTTAGCTAAGAAAGCAGGGGTTTCCCTCCTGTTGGGGACACTCACCAAGAGAAATCCCAGGTCCTCTTCAAAGGTTGCAGGAAGTCAGAGATAGTGAACTGGGGTTCAAATTTTGCATAAGTGTACAATGCTTGGCTTCTACTTGTTCCCAAGATGTTTTCTTGTATCTACTATTGTCTAGGTGTCCTTTGTTGTAATCTCCTGGGTCATACCTGAAAATAGGCAGCTATGCTGTCTAGTGTACCTAACCGGTTAACAAAAACTAAATAAATAAACTCTCCTATTTATGTGCTCAGAGCAGTAGGATGAGACCTGTCCCTGGAGTGACAACCCTCTTTGGTACTCACCACCCACATGAGTGTGTGGTGCATGTGTGTGCGTGAATGTGTGTGTGTGTGTGTGTGTGTGTGTGTGTGTTGACCTCTGCCAGGTTAAATTGCCCTTTTCCCACCTAGCAACATCTTCACTGTTGATCACACTTCTGAAACCTATCCCTAGGGTTAATGACATCCTCTTGTCTTATGGTTATTTTCTGTTTACATCCTAGCTGCTCAGGATGCCTCTATTTGAAAAGTCACACTCTCACACCTGGTAGCTGTTAATTCCCAGGATAGCTGCTGGGATGTGCAACCTGCACTCCATTATGTTTGCTGTATGCCATTCCAAATAGAAAGACTTATTTTCTTTCCTATATGTATTTTGTAAGTGTTTTTCATTTTTCTCCCTGATGCCTTGCATCCCCGGCGTAGCACGTGCGTGTGTGGAGGCATGCGTACATCATGCACTGCAGGACACCCCACCCTACCAGTCACTCTGTTATCGCCTATGCCTGCCACCGGACCTCCATCTGGTGACGGCGGGACTGCAGATGGGTGAACCCCCCCCGGAAGAAGAGAGCCAGTGCTCAATCCTGCTCCCACCCTCCCTCCCTGTGCCGGCACCCCAGCGACCCATGGTCATTCCAGATCCAAGCTCACCAAAGCGTACCACAAGGTAAGAAATCCAGTGCCTCAGCCCTCAGCACCACCAAGCCGGTTTCAAATAGAAAGACTTGTATGAAAATAAGTAGAAACAAAAATAATTAGAGCAACCAAAGAGGAGATTACATTAACATGATCACATTCCTGCCACATCTCCCCTTGCCATAGCTTGAAGGCATGTCTCTTTTTAGCAATTCCTAAGAGACACTGCCATTCATGTAGAGACTGGAAAGTGACTAAGTTATCATACCTTGCACTTAGCCCTGCCTAGGCAACCCATCCGCATTAGCATTTTGTGAACCACTGCGATGCTGGATGGTCATATTTTATAATTGCAATGGCCAAACTCTAGCACAGTAATTTTGTGTTTTGCCACTAGTCCTATTGTGCTGAGTCAGGTCCTGCTCAACCCCCTCCAGTGCCCTGTAGGGGGACTGCCTCAGTGGAACTTGGATTCCAGTAGCCAAGTGGAGTTCAGCCATCATGGTGTACCCCAGTTCCCTTGTGACTCTTTCCTGAAATGCTCCCCCATCTCCTGTGACTGGTCTGGTGTCAGCTGCTCCAAAAGGGTGAGGTTATCCATTGAGGATTCCCCCCTCACAGCTCCCTGATGAGGTACACCAGTGGATCAGCCTCCTTTTTCTCTTCTGGGGCATTGCACACAACAAGGACTATTTCCTCCCTATCGTAGTAGGGTTTCATTATGTTAACATGATATGCCCTCTGCCTGCACCTCCTTTCAGGCAGTTCTACCACATAATTGACCTCACTCACCTTCCTGACTATGGAGAATGGGCCCTCCCATGTTGTCTGTAATTTATTTTGTTGGAGTAGGACGAGTACCATCACTTGCTGTCCAACTTAGTACTCCTAACCTCTGGCCTCACGGTCATATCAGGCTTTCTGCTGCTGTTGTGCAGTGGCTAAGTGCTTCTGGGTGAATCCCATGAGCTCCTTAACTCATTATACCCTGAGCGGCCATTTTGTATCAGGAGACTCAATGGATGGTTCGGACTTCATACGGAGCTATTGGGTACAATGATTAAGCTAGGTTCTGAAGTTCAGGACATACTTCACAACAGATTCCCTATGGGAGGCAAGGTCACTCTCCCATTCATTTTCTAACTAAATCTAGGGGCCCACTCACCCTGTTTATACTAGGTGAATTAAACAGACAGAAGGTGTTAGCCCATAGGACCTGTCTCCCCTTGCAGGGTTTATCTACCCTTCTTTCGGAATAGTAAGTGATCATCCAGTTTTCTTTTGAATATTTCTACAGAGCTTGACTCAATGATTTCTTTAGGGAGTTGGTTCCACAATGGAATTATTCTTTGCATGTAGAATTTCCTTCTACTATTTTTCTTAGGATACGTTAATGCAAGTTGTTGATTCCGACTCCTAAGATTAATCTGTATTTGTGGTTTGTAAATCAAGGTCGTTCATAAGATCCATGTCTCTACTGATTTTATACATGAACAATAGGTCTCCCCTGATTCTTCTTAGCTCTAATGGATAAAGACCAGTCATAGTGATTCTCTCCTCGGAGTTGTAATCCAGGTTACCTAATCCAGCTATCATTTTAGTTAATCTCCTCCGGACTCTTTCCAACAAATTAACATCTCTTCTATAATATGGGCTCCACAAGGGACTGCAGTAATCCATTTCTGGTCTCACTAGGGATATATTGAGGGGTATTAAACATGCCCTATGTCTTGTAACCAAAAATCTTCTAATTCCATTAATAATCTTGTTGGCCCTGCCCACTACCTCATTGCCGTGGCCAGTAAAGGTGAGGTCGTTAGTAATGGATACACCTAGGTCCTTCTCTTTAGTCACTGTATTCAATTTTATGTTGCTTAGCGTATAATCCTTATATAAGTTGTTGCTTCCAAAGTGCATAATGTCACATTTTGCCATGTTGAACTCCATACTATTCTTCAGGGTCCAATCTTGGATTTTTAATAGATCCTGCTGGAGTAATACTCCTTGCTTGTCATTACTGACTTCTGAACTTATTTTTGAATCGTCAGCAAATTTTATGCATTTACCCAATATGTTCGTACGCATATTGGAGATAAAAAGCGCAAAGAGTGCAGGTCCCAGTACCGATCCCTGAGGGACTCCACTGGACCCTTCCTGGACAAGTAGCCCCTTATCCTTGCTGATTGATTTCTATCTGGTAACCAGTTTTTGACCCAAATAACAATCCTAGCACTAATCCCAAGTTGTATCATTTTGGAGTTAAGTGTATCATGTGGTACTTTGTCAAAGGCCCTCTTGTAATCCAGAAAAACTACATACACAGGTTTATTCTAGTCTAAAAGTGCACTAATGTTGTCCTAGAAGGTCATCATATTTGTTAGATATGAACTCTGTCTTCTGAAACCATGTTGAGTTCTGTCAGTTTTACCCATCGATATCAAATCATCCTCTAATATTTCTCTGATGAGGTATTCCAATATTTTCCCCAAGATCGAGGTCAGACTTATTTATATATAGTTTCCTAAATCCAATTTGTTTCTCTTTTTATATACAAGGACAACCGTAGCTGACCTCCAATCCTGGGGAACTTCCCCAGTGGTTAATGACTGATTAAATAACTTGTGGAAGGGTGTCAACAGCCATTCTCTGATCTCATATGATACCCTGGGATGGAGCCCATCTGGACCTGCAGCTTTTGAGGCCTTTATTTTGTCCAATTTATCTTTGATCTTCAGTTTTGTGAAGAACTCTTTATTGTGTGAGGGATTAGCTGTAGGCAATACCATCTGCGAATTGGTTTGTTTGTTAAAAACAGAGCAGAAATAGTCATTAAAGATGTCAACCATCTCCTCAGGGGCTGATATGATAGTATTATTACTACTGACGGGACCCACAATTCTGTCATTAGATTTGTTGTTAATATATGCATAAAACATCTTCCCTCCCATCGCTCAAATGAGCCATCCTAAACTCCAGATTTCTCTTTTCTCATCTTATCAGTGCTTTAGTTTTCCTCACTTGACTTTTGTACTTATGGACATTGTATTGGTTACTATCCCTCTTCATGATCCTATATAATTTTCTTTTGGATGCTATATGATGCTTGACTGTGTTTGTATACCACGGTGGCAATTTACCTTTCTTATTATATATGACTTTCTCTCGGACTATTCTATTCTCCACTTCGAGTATTTTATTTTTGATTAATACCCATAATTCCTCAGTAGTGTGCTCACCACTTAGCAGTTCCCACCTATGTAACTCAGATTGTATGGACTTGAAATCTGCCCTATCATAATTCTTAACTATTGTATTTCCATGCAATATTTCTGGCTTGTCATTAAATGGAAATAACACTGCATTGTGGTTGCAACCCAAGAGAGGTTCCAAACAGGAGCTCGAAGGGTGAGAACCTTGTGGACTCCTGTGGAACTTCCCTGTAAGCAAACAGGAGATGGGACAAATACTTGCCCCACTCCCTCTTGTGTTGGTCAGGAAATGTCCTTAGCATAGTTTTCAGGCCCACCTTGAAAAAGCGTAAGTGCTATGTGAAACATCAGTGGAGAGGTACTGCTTGTCTTGGTCAGCTTTTTTACTTAATAAAGTGATTTTTTAACATGACCTAGTGTTGGAGGTCTTTTGTGGTCGGTTTACCAAGTTACTCTGCTCCCCTACATGTGCAATGGTTTTCAGGGACCCACTAAACTGCTCGACTGGGCCATTAGCCTTGGGGTATTAAGGTGAGGTACAGAGCTGTTTCACCCTGCCCTTCTCCCACAGACTAGTCATGAGTGATGACATGAAATTCATCCCCTGGTCTGACAAAATCTCCTGGGGAATCCCATTCAGTTTAAGATTTCTAGGAGTTCATCAGCCAGACAATGGAGGAGCTAGCCACCACCTTGGGGTACCTGGTTGCATAGTCCACAACAACCAAAATGTACATTTTGTCCATGTGGCTCAGGGTGCTCAGGGGCCCCATGGTGTCCATGCCTACCCTCTTAAAGGGTTCATCAGTAATAAGCAGGGACATTAAAGCTGTCTTATCCTTCTTTCCCACCTTTCCCACCCTCTGGCACTGTGAACAAGTCTGAGAGTAATTTGCCACATCTATACATACCAGGCCAAAATAAATTTTTGGTGAGTGAACTTTCTGTGCTACTAATACTCAGGTGGCCTGAAAAAGGGATGTCATGGGCCAGGGCCAAAAGCTGTTTGTAGTAAGCCTGAGGGCCTACCAGCTGCCAGAGTACCTCTCTCTCTCTCTCTCTCTCTCTCTCTCTCCAGCTTTCTCTGTAGTGTACACTCCCTGTACAACACCCATTCTCCCAGAAAATTCACTTTTTACTCCCCTGAGCACCATTAGCACTATCAGCTATCTTTCTGAGCTTCTGTAAGGATGGAGCTCTTCCCATCTGACCCTCCTTAACTCCTCTTCAGAAGGAAGTGTACCCATGACTGAGATCTCATCAGTCTGCAGCTGGGGTTCAGGGCTTCTACTCCTAGTTAGACCCTTAACCACACTAGCCGCTTCATCAACGGCTGAGGTAAGAGTTAGTGCAGGCTGCATTGCCCCTCCTGGCCCTCAGGAGCATGCTCTTTTGCCTAACTGCAGGTTGTAACACACTCAGGGGTTTCTCTGTGGTTAAAATTATTCACATTATCACATCCACAGGGAGATCAGGTTCGACTCTCACGTTCTGTACCCCATAGCCACCTTCCCAGTTCAGGAAGACCTGAGTCATTGGTACTTGGACCACTGGACCCTTGACTCCCTGAATCTTGGAAAATTGCCCCGGTAGAATTTGCTTCACCTGGATTAGATCCTGCCTCACCATGGAGATGGAGGCACCGGTGTCCCTCAATCTTTGAGTTACGGTCTCATTAACTAGGGGAGGGTGCATATGTACAGAGGAGTTAGGTGGTACTGTAGTCTATGAGCAGCCTACTAGCTGCTGGGCACTGTCTTGCTCACCCCCTCCTCCAGGCTTTTGTCCTTTGTTCATATTTTTAGGCAGTCATATGACAGGTGCCCCACTTGTTGGCAAATGTAGCATTTCTTTGCCCCAGGCTCCTTGTTCCCCGTAGGCATGGTGGATTGTGTTTTGGTTTCAGGCTGGTTTACTTTAGGCTGCCCTTCCAGGGTCCCTCTGAAACCATGTGCTGTCCCCCACCCATTGTTCCTATGCAGCATGTGTGGTCTGTTGACCACAGACAGATCAGCACATTCTGTTGCCTCCTTTGCGGAGCTGTATGTCTGGTCCAGCAACCACACATGCAGTTCCTCAGGTACAATTTTAAGAAATTGCTCCTTTACAAAGTCTTTTATTTGTTCCACCATTCAAGTTTTAGACATGTCCAGCTAGTGGTTTAGATAGGTACACATTCCTCCTGGGCCCTTTCTTACTTCCCCAAATTTTCACCTACATTATACAATGGCAAGAAAGAATCCTGGTTTCTTATTGGTTGGCTGGCTATCACAGCAGGGCTGTTATCCTGGCATAACATGTCTGCTGATATTTTTCCATTGCACTTGCACTTGTTACTCCCCATCTCTTGCATCTTCTCTTAAGAAACAAAAAATATTTTTACACACTAACAAAACATTCTTTAAAATTATTTATTTTATTCTGTATAAAACAATAAGCCATTGTATAATAGGAATAATGCCCTCCAGGGTGGGTGTTATGCTGGGATAACATCCCTTCTCGGGTGTTGGACACCCTCGGCCAGTGGCCTCAGGCCCAACCACCCGAGGTGAGATGTTATCCCAGCATAACAACCACCCTGTTGGGCTTTATTCCTTTAGTATATGCTTCAGGAGTTTGCACAAAACATTTTAATAACACCCTCTTGACTTTATCATAGTCCATACAATCCTCATCATCCATTCTAGTGAATATGTGCAAAGCATGGCCAAAAAGCAATGAAATGAGGTGGGTCATCCATGAACCCTGTTCAATTTAAACTACACACATATCATCTCAAATGATTTTAAAAGCAAACCAACATCATCCCTCTCATGGTATTGAGGAAACATTTTAGAATTATTTGTGGCATTGTGGGTTTGACCATTGCTTACAGCTTGCTACAATCCATGTATGGGTGGGAGGATTGAGGTTGTCAGGTCCAGAAGGCACCCTAGATCATGATGGGCACATGGGAGAGGCCAGACGTGGTTGGTGCCCATCCCCAGGGAGTCCACCAGATCGAGTGGCCAGGTAACCTGTGGGGCTGCACCACCCCCAAATCCCCGGACGGCAGTGCTTTGTAATGCCGAATCGATCAGAAATAAGACAGCAATTATTGCTGCCTTGATTTCGTCGGTCGATCTGGCTTTTGTCATAGAGACTTGGGTGGGAGCGATGTGGGCCCAATTTTGAAGGCCGAGTCCCCCTGGTATACCGTGGTGCACTGCCCCAGAGTGGAATGCAGGGGTGGTGGAGTAACCATTTGTTTTAGATCCAGCCTGACCTTCACCGTGCACCCGGTGAGAGCTCCGGGTTCCTTTGAGTGTGTGGCCATCCGGGGAGGACCTGATGCGGGCTGCAGGATTTTTCTCATCTATCGCCCTCCTGGGTCGATGGGAAATTTCCTGCAGGAGATCGCTGATTTCATTGCCGTTGCATCATTGGAATCCCCCAGATGTGTTTTTCTGGGGGATTTCAATGTTTGGTTCGACGACTTGAATCATAGACATAGTTATGAATTTTTTCAGATTATGTCCTCCTTGGGTCTGATGCAGGCAGTTACTTCATCGACCCATCGTGATGGCCATATATTGGACCTGGTGTTCTCACTAGAACTTGATATTAATGATCTTGAGATCAATCCAGTCCTTTGGTCCGATCATTGCACAGTGCAGTTCACGCTTGGGGCTCCTGCCACAAGCCCTTCCCCTGTTGAGACGATTTGCTGTTGCCCTTTATGGGGTTTGACCCCTGAGGGTTTTTTGGCGGCAGCGAATTTGTCTAGAGTGGGTGATGCATGCGTGGGAGGTGTTGTGGACGGGGTTAATGCCTATAATGGGGTGTTATCCGACACTATTAACTCCCTCGCACCTGTCCGTATACGACCCAGAACTTCGTACCTGAGATCGCCATGGTTTGATGGTGATCTCAGGGAGATGAAGAAGACAGGCCGGAGATTGGAGTGCTGCTGGAGGAGATCCCGTCTGGACATGGACAAACTGGCCCTGCGTGCCCATTATGTTGGGTACCAGGAGGCAATCAACCATAAGAAGACAGCTTTTCTGTCTAAGGAGATTGCTGCTGGAAGGAACCGACCGGCCTCACTTTTCCAGACTGTTGATAGACTTTTACATCCAGTCTGTCTACGGCCTGGGAGGGTTTTTTCTAATACTGATTGTGAGGATTTTGCTCAGTTCTTTTCAGACAGGGTGTCCGCGATCCGGCGGATGGCTCCTTCAGCCAGTAATGACATAGCTGGCAGTGATCACCTGATTTGTTCTGAGTGCACTCCGTCTGGTTGGGGAGAGTTTAGACCAGTGGAGGTTAGTGAGGTTATTGAGGTAGCAACCAATATGAAGCATACCTTTTGTGAACTGGACCCGGTGCAAACGCGTTTTTTAATGAGATGCGTTGACTCTGTTGGCCCGGTGTTTGCCTTGATTATACGGTGTTCCCTCTCTGAGGGTGTCTTTCTGGATGCCTTGAAGGAGGATCTGGTGAGACCCCTTTTAAAGAAGCCATCTTTGGACCCAGAGGTCAAGGCAAATTACCGTCCAATCTCTAACCTTCCATTTCTGAGAAAGGTTATTGAGAAAGTGGTAGCACTTCAGTTGGAAGAGCACCTCATATCTCATGAGTTGCATGAACCCTTCCAGTCGGCTTTTCATGCTAGACATAGCACCGAAACTGCACTTGTTCGGGTGCAGAATGACCTTCTCAGGGCTAGAGACCGGGGAGACAAGACAATTCTTGTTCTCCTCGATCTCTCTTCAGCATTTGACACTGTGGACCATTGTGTGCTGCTTGCTCACCTTGAGGACCTATGTGGACTCACCGGTAATGTCATCAAATGGTTTGAGTCCTTTCTTACCAACAGGAGGCAGCGGGTTATGATGGGAAATTTCTCATCTACACCCAGCTACTTCTTTGTGGAGTTCCTCAGGGATCAGTACTGGCTCAATGTTGTTGCAGTGTACATGCTGCCTCTGGGTGGGATCATTAGGAAATACGGCTTGAGTTTTCATTGTTATGCCGATGATACTCAGCTGTATTTTTCCTTTGCCCCAGGAACATCTAATGCAGTGGATGTGCTTAACATCTGTCTGGCCGAGATAAACGACTGGATGGCCTCCAGCTGGTTGCGGCTGAACCCCGATAAGACGGAGGTATTAGTAGTGGAGTCAAACAGAGTTCATGATAGAATGGCCTCTGACGCAGAAACTGGGCTTGTCCTAGGATCTGTGCCATTGAAGGCCTCCTCTTGGGTGCGAAATCTTGGTGTGATTCTGGATAACGATCTAACCATGGAGGCTCAAATATCCTCCGTGGTTCGTACTTGTTTTTACCATCTTAGAAACATTGCCAGGATTAAGTCCCTTGTTCCGCCTCTGGACCTCCCTACTTTGATACATGCCTTAGTCACATCTAGGCTTGATTACTGTAACACGCTCTATTTCGGGGTCACAGGAAGATCTCTCCGCAGATTGCAGCTAGTGCAAAACGCAGCTGCCCAGTTGTTGACCGGGCAGCAAAAGTTCTGCCATATTACACCAGTTTTGCACAAGTTGCACTGGCTGCCAGTCAGGTGGAGAGTCCTCTTTGGTGGGTCTTCTCACCTATAAGGCCCTACACGGGCAGGGCCCTGGTTACCTGTTAAACCTTCTGTCACCTGCCTTTTACTCGGGCCCTCTTCGCTCCTCCAGTGAATGCTTCCTGACCATTCCCAGAACTAGGCTGAAATTCGCTGGCGATAGAGCATTTAGCACCGTGGCCCCTGTTCTGTGGAACTCCTTACCAACTATGGTCAGAGAAGCTTCGTCAGTTGATGTTTTTAAGGCCCAGCTTAAAGCTTTTTTCTTCTTTAAAGCTTTTAATGTCTAGATGTATATTTACAGTTATGGCTTGGTTTTGTAAGATCTGTATTTATTATGTGTAATGTCTATATTTATTATATCTAAATGCTTGTCCTAAATTTTGTACGGCGCCCAGAGCCTCTGGGATTGGGCGTCTTTTAAATAAACTTTGCCTTGCCTTGCCTTTCTGGCTCAGTTTCACCATCTTTCTCATGCTGTTGTTTCTGGGTCTCATGCTAGCATTCTTTCTCATTCCTTCTCTTTTTCCACTCGTTCCTTCTCTTTTTCCTTCTCTTCTGCCTCTCATATGAGAACCTCATGCTGACACTATTACTCTCTCTGTTTTGCTGCATCAGGATTTCATGTTGGCATGCTTTCTTTCTCTTTCTCTCTCTCTCTGCTCAGCCTCCAGCCTTACTCTCTCCCTCTCAGCCTCAAGACTTGCCCTCTGCTGTTCCACATTTTTCAGCACAAGCTCCAGTTTCATGAGCTCAAGCTGATTTTGAGACTGTTCTGGACCAGTTCCTGGCTCAAGGTCCAGCTCTGGCTCAGGCTCTGTGACCTCAGCTTCCCTACTTAAGTCACCTTCCTCAGTGACCACCTGCTCCACAGGCATTTGGACATACTCCTCAGTGACCGCCTGCCTCCCATGCATTTGGTCCGGCTCCTCCAGGGTATCTATGAGTCCATTTTTTGTCAGGCCCTCATAGACAATCCCTCTGTCTTTGAGCTGCATATGGAGCTGAGGCACATGAAATTTGCCATACAGTAAGTAGAGCTCATAGTTGCTAACACTGCACTAAGCTGTGTTTCTAGAAATAAAAAGAACAGTAGTAAAAGACGTAATCTTTTTGTATCTCCTGTTACGTGTCTGTTAATGTAACTTTTCTACTGGCAATCTCTGTTTGTCTGTGTGTCAAGTAGGACTTTTGTCTCTTTCTCAGAGTTCCTAGTTCCACCAGTAATGCACTCTGCCCATAGATTCCAGCTTTAAATTTGTGCACTGATCCCACTAATCTGCCACCAGTTTGTGACAGGCTACCCTTTGGGCCATACCAGCTTCTAGAGTAGCTTGGTCTGATTCACTTCTCCACTGCCATCTGATTATACCAGGAAAACACCTCTGTTTCAGGGACTCAGAAGGTCACACTCAGTAATATTTGGTAAAGTGCACTTCAAATGGTGGGCATTAAACAAAGAATTCTCCCTTTACCAGCATGAATGTTACATTTACCTTTGCAATAAAGGTTCTCAGCCACTAGGTCTATAAAATAGATTCTTTAGTACTAAATGCTACAGATATTACAAACAGGATACGTACAGCAACCAAAAATATTTACACATTTACAGGAAAGGGAAAAAACACAGTTTCAAAAGATAGATTACTGATAGAATAACCTCACAATCTAGTCTCACACTAGGATCTATATATTTATCTGCCAGCTAACTTGAAAGAAACTTTCAATTAGACTGTTGTTTTCCTCACCCAGATAAGCTAGCTAAGAAAGCAGGGCTCTCCATCCTGTTGGGGGCACTCACCAAAAGAGACCCCAAGATCCTCTTCAAAAGTTGCAGTAAGTCAAAGAGAGTGAGTTAGTGCTTAATTCCTCTTCTTCGGGTGCACTGACTGAATATAGCAACCTCAGACACCTGGGCAAGTGCACAGTGCAGCGTTAAATTCTGTGCTGCATTTTGCACCTTTCTGAGAATTGGGCCCCGGATCTGTAATCCGATGCTACTTAGCTCCCAGTTCTTCTGCAGAAACTTAGTTTTCCATGTGCATTACAAAGACTACACACAGAGAAAGTCACCATTTAAGTAAGAAACGTTAAGAACTTGTTTATTCCAGACTACATAACTTAATTTTGGAGGCCTCTGAGCCTGTACTAATTTTTAGAAGGAAAAAAGCATAAAATTTCAACTATTTTTGGCCAGTCCAGTGGCATGGAGGGCTGAGGCATCACTGCCCTACTTCCTACCATGACGGTGACCTGTGTTCGCGGTGTGAGAGGGTCACCAGGGGTTGGCCGGGGAGGGAGAGGCTTGAGCATCTGAAGGACAGCTCTCCTCTCCCAGGGAGGAGTGGTTCTGGAGACTGGTGCATGCCTGGCCCCTAATAGTAACTGGGGTTTGGTACACCAGCTTCATAGAAAGTAGCTGGTGGAGGCAGAGCAGATGTCCAGTGTGCCATGTACGGAAGTGTATGCAGCTCAGCCATTGATATCATTGCACACTACTGCACCACACTCCCAGGGATAGGAGAAAATCAGAGGATGAAAATCTCGCTGACTGGTGAGATGAAGCCAATCCCCGCAAGTTCTGCACCCAGCTAGCTGGTACCTCAGAGCCATGAGTGAGTACCAATGGATGCTGGGATGATGGGGCTGGGGAGGCTGGTGGATGGGGGCCAGTCAGTGAAGGAGCTAAAAGAAATTAACAAAAAAGAAAATTAAGCTGTTTTCATTCCATTCTCTCTTATCCTGAGATCATGTTCAGGGACTCCATCCAGGGCATACCTTGACACTGAGGGTTGGTTAGCCTAATCGTGTGATTGTGCAGCCTGACAATATTCAATCAATTGTCTACTTAGCAGTTTCTTTACCTTCCTCATGTTGATTCTATCATTCTTCCAGCATTGTTCTTAAGTTATGATGATAATATTTCACCTAACTGTAAATGTACATGGGAAATGCTTGTTGCAATTTCTCAAACACCTAGGAAGAGCTATATCAGAATTTCAATTGCTACTTGTAATATGTAACACTTGTTACCTGTGTGAGCCTGAGTTTGTATCTGGCCCAGTGCATTGTGGCAGCCCCATCATACATACCAATGCACACCATCTAGACATTTAAACATGGTGTCAGCAGATGCCAAGAGTGCCCTACCCCCCCATCCCTTCCCCAGAGGACAGAGCCTCTTAACCATCTGGGATCAGTTCTAGCCAGATTACATGGCAACCTAGAGAGGCTAAGTACCTATCTGCCAGCTGCAGACCCTTACTCTGTGCAAAGTATGATGCTCCTGAGACTCTTTGGGAGCAGCCCTAGTTGAGGAAGGTGAGTGCCACACTGCCTCGCTGCCTGCTGAGACCCCTTGCAAGCAGTCTCAGTGTAGACTGCAACATATGATAGTTCCCTTCAAAAATGGGACTGCACTCTACAGAGCACCAGACTGACCTTACCAATGGCTGTATCTGGCAATACTACACCACACCACCATGTATATATGTTTTGGTAGAAGGCTGGTATCATTCTACTCACTGAGCCCCATATTGGCAGAGAAACTGCAGTTGCAATTGTTCTATACTGTGGCAACCACATGGCTCTGCATATCCAGCACATCACTTGACTAGGCCAACACTATCCATCACCACTGCTGAAGCTACTTCCGCCCACCACATTGCCAGTGTTAGGATGCTAGTACCTCCTATGCCCTTTCAAGGCGCATACCACCTCCCCCAACTTGGGAGAGCTGTATAATACACCATCATGCATCAAAACAACTCAACGCCCCAACTACTGCCACAATGACATGTCACACAAATACATCACACTACATCGATGTGACATATCCACACAGGCACACCTCTGGCTGACGTAAGCAGACATCATCTTATATGTCTACATAGCATTTTTAGGCAGCAGTCTTATCATTCCTTTACCTGCAAGGACACAATACAGTATGAATAACAAGTCAGACCAGATGTTTTTCACATGTGATGGCCACTGGGAAGATAAATGTACTGAGGGTTGCACCCTGTTCTTAATAGGATGAATGGGCCTACCTTTCTAATAAGAGAACATTGCTGGGGTACATATTCATTTCTAAGTCATGCCTCATGGCTACTACTTAGTACCTCAGATAGCGTTATGCACTCAAAATAAAGAGATGGCATTGTGCTGTCAAATCATAAATGGCCATTTGCCATCATACAAATATTTATATTGCCCAGACCATGTCTGCACCATCACCAACCTCTACTTCCCTTATGGTAATGAGGGCTGTGCAACTTGCTTAACCGTCATCTTTTCCAACCATAAGTACAACAATCTGCTGTGAGCTCACTTCATAGACTAAGGCTTCCACCCCATGTACAGTGCTAAGGATAAGGTTTACTATTCTACAGGTAACTGCAGTAAGGGAACCTATGCTAAGTAGTATCCTCTATCTTCGTATTGTGCACAGGTCACTGATCGTCGATAAAACAAAGAAATGCAGATCCTGCAATATGGCACTTCTCAGTTCTCTATAGAGACAGCTGTGTGAGCATTGCTATAAATGCACCCAGGCAACGGATGGCTTAAATGAGACAGACATGGACACCATGAATAAATTAGATCTTCAAAACATGTCCACAGAGCAACAGAATTCAAACACAACACATTCATAAGAGCTGAACAGGTGATTATGCTCTGCATGCTGGATTGCATAAAGACTATATCTATTCCATATGTATATGTATATTTTACCTATTACTGCTCACTGTAGACTATCTATGTTCATTCTAGCTCTTTGTGACTCTGTACATTGCCCTTTTTTATGTTCGTGTGCTTGCGCAGCCAACATCTTGCGGCAGTGGGAATTTGGAGGCTCGGTCACTGTTGGGTGAACGCAGCGCACGCACCAGTAGATGCGTCCCTCATTCCCCAATCAGCCTACATGCTGGTGCCACACCATGCATAGTAATGTGGCGAGCATGCCTAAGGAAAGGTCCGCTGCAATGCGAGCAAAGCTTGTCACACGCAGCGGACCCTTCCTACGTGCTCACCAGCTACTAACATGTGGTTAAACTGCCTGCAAAGTATGTACCGATGGGGGAGCCCACTTCTCCCCCCGGATTTGTTGTTTGCTGACTGGGGTGCCCAATCCTGTCAGCATTCGTCTCCCCCCTTTCCCTCTGCAATGTGCCGATGGGGGAGCCCACTCCCAATCGGCATGATGTCCCCCCCCTTCTTCTGTGCTGACGGGGGTGCCCAATCCCCCATCGGCTACTGTACCTCCCAAAAAGAAACCACCTGCAAAAAAGAAAACCATCTGCAATGTGTTTAGTTTAGTACCTGCAAGCAGAAAATGGTCCCTCATAGTCTCCCTACCCACCACCTGCACCCACCTACTGTGCACCCTGCCTCCCCACACCCCCCTCACCTCATAATTACCTCTGGAGCTTGGCGTGATGATCTTCTGTGGACCGGGAACACGTCTTCACTCTTCAAAGCCGACCGCAAACTGAGGAAATGCCGGTAAGCTGTATAATGGGATAAATAGGGTTTTTCCAACTTTGATACATATCTCGGGCATTGTTTGGAATTTTTTTACCAAATTTTCAACATGGGGTTTTTGGGACCCCTCCTCATGAATTTTGTCACAGTTATGATGTTAATCAGTCCCAAAAGGTGATTTCGCAGTTACTGTGCAGAATCACTTTTTGGGACCAGTTAATGCAAGGATAGTGGCAGTGTTCATGAGGTGGGCTCTCAAAAAGGCTATGTTGCAAATTTGGTGGAAAAAATACCCAAAATGGCTGTTTTACAAGCCTGCATTGCGCAGTTGCTACGCACACTCATAACTTCACGGATTCGCAATATTTTCATGTCAGATTTTCAACACTGTCATTTTTCTACACCTCCTTGTGAACAGTGCAGCTGTCATTTTTCACATCCTGGCCAAAATATGCTTCCTCACTTCCAGCGCACAATACCATGGTCGCTGTGGGAAATCAGTGTTTGGTGCAGATTATGAAAATGACAGTGACGCTGTTCATGAACAGAGATCCTAAAATGCCTATGTTGAAAATTTGATGATGATACTCCATAAAATGACTGTGTTATGAGCGTGCATTGCGCAATTTGCTCGCACGCTTGTAACGTTGTGCATTTGTAATATTGTCACTCTGGATTTTCACCTTTGGCATTTTTTCACACCTCTTGATGAACAATACAGCTGTCATTTTGCATATCCTGCCCGAAATGTGTTTTCGCATGTCCGGCGCAGAATAGCACAGTCGCTGTGTGAAATCACTTTTTGGGACAGTTTGAGGAAATGACAGTGATACTGCACATGAGCAGAGGTGCTAAAATGCCTATGTTGAAAATCTGGTGCCAGAACTCCATAAAATGACTGTGTTACAAGTGTGCATTGCGCATTTCCCATGCACCCTTGTAACCTCGCACATTTGCAATACTTACATGCCACATTTTCACCACTGCCATTTTTTTACACCTCCTTATGAACAGTACAGCTGTCATTTTTCACATCCTACCAAAAATGTGTTTCCGCACTGCACTACCAAAGCCAATGCCAGCACGACAACATTCGGCATTGACAAATGCTTGTTGTTGTTATGTACCTTGTTTGAACCTGTATTTTCATTGTACTCTCCCAGGTCGTACCTGAAAATAGGCATACAGCTTGTCTAGTGTACTTAGCTGGTCAACAAAAGCTAAATAAATAAATAAATAAAGCAGTAGCAACTACCACCGCCCCTCATCCATCTACTTCTAGATACCACATAGGAATAGACAACCCTGCAGCATGATGAGTAAGGCAACTCAGTGTCTACAAGCATGGAGATGGGAAAGACGGATTAATCCACAGAGAAGGATCAGCAAGACAAAGACTTGGGGGATGAGGACAAACAAGAAGATGAACAAGAAGAAGAACCATCTCTACTGAAGAAGCTATGTGCATCAGAATGCTCATTAGGGCAGTAAAGGACTGAATGGGAATCAAGGGCCCCCTGCTTCAAGAACAATCAAAGCTCAGTCCTCTTCTATGAGTCAAAACAAAGAACAAAGATTGTTTCCCCATTTGTGACTGAGTTAATAAAATAATCCAGAAAAAATGCATGGTTCTCAGCGTAGTGCTTGCGTATACTTATGAACTTGAAGTTATGGATTTGAATGTTATGAACTTGAAGGTTTATGACTTGGAATTTGGCCTTTCTCTATTCCCACCCTCAGTAGGAATGCTGGGTAGGGTTAGGAATAGAGGCCCAGCATCAAGGGTGAGATAAGCATGCCAGAGAGGAAGGAGGTCAGGGAGGATGGTAGGCTATTTCGAAATGGTCGAAGCTAAGTGGTCAGAAATGCAACACTTATGTAAGGGATGTGGGAGGAGCTATTCCCTCCGCATTGAACCTCAGGCTTTAAGACCTCCCATTCAATGTGTGGTTCATAGCGTAGTGCTTGCATATACTTATGAACTTGAAGTTATGGATTTGAATGTTATGAACTTGAAGGTTTTTGACTTGGAATTTGGCCTTTCTCTATTCCCACCCTTGGTAGGAATGCTGGGTAGGGTTAGGAATAGAGGCCCAAAAATTGTTAGCGGTTCAATTACCTCCTCCAACTCCAGAGAGTGTGACCAGTAGCATGCAGGAGAGGAAGAGACCCCTGTGGGGGAAACCTCTGAGGACTCATAGCTACTGACTTGCCCATCCTCCTGGCATACTAATGGGGAGATAATCCTAAAGATGTGGACTAAGGTTGAGACTGGTTATATCCAAGAGCCTTATCTCTGAGTCTTGCTGGTCAATGGAATGTGTCCTCTGATCTTGACGGTGATCAGTAAGGTTAAGTCTTTGCTGTTATGAGTGAGCAGGTCGAGTCTGGAAAATAAATGAGAATCTGATATGGATGGATGGATGTCCAAATGAAGAATGATGGATCATGGGTGATTAAACAATGCCTAGGATTTCTGTCATGTTATTCAAGAAATGGAGACTTGACATGAGGATGGATCCAGAAACAAATGTGATGAATGGTTGAGCACTAGACTGTGGCACACTTGAAGATCCCAAAAGGAATACAGAAGGAGGAAGTCCAGGAGATAATCCAGAGTTAGTACAAAGATAGGGAATCCAAGTTGAAGACAAAGGAAGGGCCAGCATAGAGGGGACCCAAATGGTGGATGATGGATGGAGGGAAGGGACGGATATGAGGAACAGACTCCCATCACTGGTGGGTGGAAAAGTCAGTCTTTACACAATGCTGCCTGGGCAGAGCTAGAGATGGAGGCTACTTGAGGAACAGAATGAAGTGGAACAAGTAAAGAATGAAGTTGGAGGCAGGAACTCCCATCCCTGGTGGCCAGGCAAGCACGTCTTCGCTCAATACCCCAGAGGCAGAGCAAGGGAAGGTGGCTGTCAGATTGAAGGCAATGGAAATGATGGAATGATGGTAGATATGAAACAAGGAATGGCTCCTAATCCTGGCTGATGAGCAAGCCTGCTGCCGTCTGATACCTTAAAGGTAGAGCTAAGGGTGGAGCCCAGTGGAGGATCAGAAGGAAGGCTAAGGTAAAAGAAAGCTGGGTAGGCTCCCCATTGGGAATGATGTCACAGAACAAGGCTAAGGTCCTTAAATGAAGAGTGAGGAACTGGAGGCAAAGCAGTCAAAATGTAGTGCAGAATTCACAGGAGACACTGAGCAGTAGGCTCTGATGCAGCCCAAAAAAAGCCAGGAGGGGAGGACCAGGAGGTTAGACGAGGATGCACAAGGTCAACGGGCAGCAGAAAGTGTCAGGAGGAGATGGAATGAAGCCAGAGGTGGCAAATGACAAGTAACCAGAGCAAACCAGGAAATACAGTCCTTGACATGCAACCTGAACAGCACAGCAGAAAGCAGCCCTCTCAGATCAAGGTGACAGGCTTCCTGCAACACCAGGGCAATTGTCCTGAGTAGTCGTGCAAAATACAGTAATGTCATTGGAAGCTGCAGCGAGCAAGAGTCCTGTACAGTCGATGTAAGGTCATGAGAAGCCACTTCCAGGAGATGGTCAAAGCACAAAACAGGAAAGTACACTGGGAACAGATACAGCCGAAGCCTCAGGTGGGGCACCGGAAGGAAGGAGTCTGGGCAAGTTCATCAGGAAAGGCATGAAACGCTTTTGTGGAGTAAGCAGTGGTGCTAATGGCAAGGAGAAAAACAACCCAGGAGCAGAGCAGAATTTGGTTAATCAGTAAATCGGCAAAGTTCATTGATAGCCCATTATGGGACAAAAGCATATGCAGCACCAGTACAGAAGGAACCAGGTATGAAGCAGGACAGTTCTGAAGGACAACCCAGATGCAGACAAAGTGCAAGTATATTCTGCTGGAGCTCCCCTGTTACAGCCACTCCATTTGAAAAAATAAATCATGGGTACCCAGAAGCCGAGCAATGAAAGTCAATGCACAATACAGAGTCCAAAAGATCCGGAGGTTGCAGCATGGAGCAGAAGATACTGGTGTAGGAAGTACTAGCAGTGACAGGCAGATATGTGACAGCTGCCACAACGGTACCTCCGCAGCAATGTAATGGAGCGGTGGGCAGCCAGGTACACAGAACGGTCCCCAATGCAACAGATAGGAGCAGCCACGGGAAGGTGGCAATAGGTGGGGGGAACCAGCACTCCTGCAGAGAGAGAGTACTGGCCGAATCCAAGGAAGACCACTTCATGAGTGCTGGCAGCTGGAAGCCAAGTGTGGCGGATGATGTTGCACCTGAAAGTGGTTGCATCAGGGAGGTCCAATCTGAGGCTTGGGTCAAGGCTGGAAACTGAGGTGGCATGGTAGAGATATAGAGCAGTGGATGGCAGTGGAGGGAAAGCCCAAAAAACGAGAGGAGAATGAGGAGGGACAGAAAAAAATGAACAAGCGATGTACAGGGAGAAGCAGAACAAGAGAAGTGGGGAAGGGAATGGATCGGGGGGAGCAATGGAAGGGATAACAGCAAAGGCGGAGGAGGGGATGGAGAGAAACAAATGCTAGGATGAAAACAGGAGCCAGGGAGGGGAAGAAACCAGGAAGAACAAAAAGGGGAAGAGCACAGGCAGGAGAACAGAGAACAGGAGATAATAAGGGGAAAAGAGCAGGAAATGCCCAGGAACGCCAGCCATACAGCTGTAGGAACCAGAAGCACAGAAGCCACAGACCAGTTGACCCAATTTTGAAACAGTCGAAGCTAAGTGATTGGAAATGCAATGCTTAAGTAAGGGATGTAGGAGGCCCTATTCTCCCCCCCCAAAAAAACTGAACCCCCTTGTTTAAGGCCTCCCAAAAAAGACAAAAGAAAAACCTTAGTGTTCGGCTCCTATTGTTGACCACCAAATAGCAGCCCTGAGCCACAAAAAAGTACTTCCAAAGGAAGGTACAGTCCCTTAAAAGACCCTGTTGGCAAAAAGATTAATGAGCTACCAAAGAAGAGCTTTGAAATGTCCGTTCTTGCATGCCAAGCAGCAATAGCGGTGATTTACTCATCTAAAGCACTTCTCATGTGACTCAAGGAACAAGCCACAGCCATGGATTCAAACTCCAAACAAGTGGACCTCATAGAATATCCTATCCAGGCAAACAAGTACTTGGCAGATGCATCAGTATCTACCCTCAAGATGAACTCAGGGGCAATAGCTGTAGCCAACAGGGCAAGAAGTGCATTATGGCTGAAGTTATGTGAGTCGATAATGAGTCCAAGGCACTCCTGAACAAACTGGCATTCAAAGGAAACCAGTGTTTTGGAGAAGAACTAGAAAAGTTCACTCAACAAAAGGAAGATGGATCCTTTCAAGGAATATTTTGTTCCAACAGAGTGAGGAGAGACAGAAGACAGAAGAGCTATGCCTACTCACAAAGCAGTCCCTACAACTTCAAACCTGCATACTTCTCACAAAATAACAGAGGTCGGGGTCAAGGTAGAGGACAGAGAGGTAGATTTAATGCAGGATTCTGCCACAGAAAAATAACGCCTGACTGCCCACCTCAGAAGAACAAAGACCCACCAGTGGGGGCATGACAATTACAGTTTTGCAACCAGTGGGGTAAAACAACCTCAGACAAATCGGTCATGGAAGTCATATAATCTGGATACACTATAGAATTCAAAGAGAAACCAAGAATAAACAGTATCAAAGAAAGCCCCTAGGATACAGAACATCAAGTCAACAATCAACAACTGACTGGCCAAGAAAGCAATTGCACTAATGCTAGCAGAACAAATAGGTCAGGGGGTGTATTCCATCTTCTTCTTGATGGTCCCAAAAGGACAGGGAATGACATCCCATGCTCAGCCTAAAGAACGGCAACAAATTTGTCAGGTACAAGAAGCTCAAAATGGAAACCCTCAGGTTAACACTACGCTCCATAAAGACCTCACATCAAGTGACAAGAAGGACACATACCTTCATATCCTAATTCACCCACCACACATCAAGTTCTTACAGTTCAAGATTCTGGGGCAACCTTACCAGTACCAGGCACTACCATTTGGCCTGGCCTCAGCACCCAGAGTTCTCACAAAGGTCACAGTCCCCATCGTTACCCATCTCAGGCAAACGGGCATGCACATAATCCCACACCTTGACAAATGGCTGACTGATTAGAGCCTGGACTCCAGCACAACCTCATCATCACACACAAACAGTCATGAACACATTACCATTGTACAGATGGATCATAGACACCAGCAAGAACAATATAAGCCCCAGCCAGCAACTAGAGCATCGAAGAACCATCATAGACACAGTCATGGGGACTGCTCACCCATCACCAGAGAGAGCCCACAAAGTGCTGGATCAAGCAAGAACATTACAATAGAAACAGAGCCCCACACTGGTGAATATCTATCATATGCTTGGCTTTATGGCACCTTGCATAGACATAGTGCCATGTGCAAGATGGAATATGCAGCCATTACAATTGACTGTAATACAAGCAGGAGAGTCAGTCAATCAAGAACTAAACAAAATGGCCAGACCAGTGGTGCAGAGGGCTGAGGCACCTTGAGCACCTTGCCTCTCTAACACTGGTGACCTGGGTTTGGGAACAAGATCAGGCCATCAGGGATCAGCCGGGGGAGGGCTGGGAGAAGGATTGAGCAGCCGCTTGGCAGCTCTCCTCTTCCGGATTGAGGAGGCAAGCCTTTCTGGCTCTTGGCTGCCAACCAGTGGAGGCATGATGGTAGTGTCGAGCAAATGGGGGCTTGCGCTAGGCTGAGTGGGTGGAATGGGGTCTCCAGTTCTGGAGTGCAAGAGTTCCTCCATGCACATACATGACCATGTAACTGAGGCCCTGGAGAATTAGTGACAGGAGAAAACCAGGGTAAAACCATGTCCCCCCCGTTGTCATATGTGATGGCCCTTGGGACTTCTGTGTCCTGCACCACATGGATCCCGAATGGCCTGATGACTGGGGAAGCAGCAGATGGGATTGGGGGTCCTAAGCCAGGGCCTGAAGGCAGATATAGGTGGCGACAGGCACCCAAAAAGCTGTATGAAACAAAAAAGACCTATCAAATATAATTTTCCCAGGGAAACTCATCAGAGACACCTTACTATGGTGGATGAAACCAACAAACATTCTCAGAGGCGCCTTAATTGAACCGACACCCGGCTCACACCCAGACATCATATAATTCTTGAAAGCAGCCAACAAAATAAGGCCGAGACCCGGTGATTGATGGCCTCGTGGGACCTCATCACGGTACTAAATGCCCTAAAAGTGGCACTGTTCTAACCACTTCAGTTGGTGGACATAATATGGACATCATTCAAAATGTCTTTCCTGGTAGCCATCTGCTTGGCCAGATGAGCCAGTGAAATACATGACCTGTTTTGCAAGGAACTATTCCTGGTCATACACAATGAAGGCATATCCAGGACGACAGTGTCAGAATTCATGCCAAAAGTCTTGCCCAACTCCCACAACTCGCAGACGGTGGAACTCCCATCATTCAATAGCACAGAACTGAACTCATCTACAATCAGGCACCCCATATGCTGGAATACAGAACAGCAATTATCATCTATCTCGACTGAATGAAACAATTCAGGAAGTCAGAAAGACTATTCATTCTAACCGGAGGTCCAAGAAATGCCTGGTGGCAAGATCAACCATGTCCCATTGGATTAAAAAGACTATCATGGAAGCATACAGATCCTCAAACCTGACTCCTCCAGAAGGAGTGAAAGCCCACTCCACAAGGGCCATAGCCACACCATGGGTAGAGAGTAATGTTTAGTTGAGGAGATATGTGCTGCGGCCACATGGACTACCATTCACACATTGCACTATGGAAAAAATAATCAGAAATAACTATACCAACTCAATAATCACACTCTCGAAAGCTCTTCAAAAGAACAAGACTTGGAAATTATTGTAAACAACACATTTACACATAGGGAAAAATGCAGGCGGGCAGTCCAGACAGCAATTTGATCATTAACCAAGGTTAGGCGTACCTATGCAAATAAAAGTCAATCCTTCATCATTCCTGAGTACCAAACCTATATACGGCCACATATGGACTTTGGCTCACCATTTTGGAACCCTCATTACATTAAGGACATTAAACTTTTGGAGTCAGTTCAGAGACAGGCAACACAATTAATAACTTGCTTAAGAAATCTTCCATATGAATTTAGATTACAACAGACAGGCCTAGTAAGCCTTGAAGATAGGAGGGCTAGGGAAGATATGTTACAGCTCTATGAAATACTTAATGATACTGGCCTTACTAAACAGTGTGGACTAAATTATGTAAACAGAACTGTCAACTTAAGAAGCCATGACAAACAACTCTACATTCAAAAACCAAACATCTGTAAAAGGGATAATTTCTTTCCAGTAAGGATGCAGAAGCATGGAATATGCTACAGCAAGACGTAGTGGAGTCAAGGAACATCCGTGATTTCAAATCTAAATTAAACAGACAACTTGACAGGAACGGGACACACAAAAACTAAGACGCCCACTAGGAGTGGGAGACATTCATAATGGGCTGATGCCTTCTTGTGTCTTGATATACCAAATCAAATCAAGTAATACATTTGCCAGACGCTATAGACTTGAAGTGGCCAACACAGAGATTGACATTTTCCAGAAAAGTACTTTCATCCCAGTTGACACAGTAGCTTAACCACTATCCTTCTTTACCCATCCTATTTGGGTACATTGCTTTTTACTAAACCAACTGAGTAATCTATGATGAGAGCAAGTGAAAATGAGCGAGTCAATATGAGTGACATGTTAAGGGCAAGTCCAAATTGAGCGACATGGACTAAATGCCGATTGGGAGTAATACCTATGTTTTGGAAGGGATGAGCAAGGTAGGGACTGAGGTACTGACATACAGTATGAGGGCAGGAAATTGTGAGGGTGGAATCGAGCCAGCAGCATGGCATAGAGGGTAGGAGTGCTGCCTGTGTATGTGTTAGCCCTGGGCTTGGGATGGGCTATAGGAGTTTTATTAATTCCTCGGGTTGGAGTTAATTTATTTTCTCCATTTTTCCCCCATGTTGATTATTTAATAATCAGGGGATGTGGGAGGCATAGCCCCCCACATAAAAAGTAATTATAAATCTCCCCTATGGACAAAGTGAGCCCCTGTCAGTGTTTCTGTGAGGCATTATTGTGCTGGTCACCATTTTGATTTGTGGCAATTTGTAGTTGCTGTTGTGCTGTTCGCTCTTATTTATTAGCTGTTATCATACGGAACCCCCCAACAGGTAAGGGATAGGGATGCTGTAAGGTGATGTAATATGTGACGGTAGTTTACTCACCTAGTAAAGGTGATTGCATGAGCATCGTCTTACAGCATCTGTATTCCCACCCTTGGGAAGGTGGATAGTGAGGGAGATTCAGTATACAGCTACAGTGTATAAAAATCCAGAATGCCATATGGGCTGAACAATGCTTGGCATTACTGTATGTAATCTGATAGGGAATAAAAGTAGTTGTAAGATATATTATTTCGCCACCATTCCATAATACAATTCACTCCAGCTTCAAAAGGACACTGTCAACCTTTTTTGCATCATGTTATTTCTAGTTAAAACCCACATTTTATGATTGCTTCTCTTCTCTAAAATTCATTGATGTTGCTGGTTGCTTTTTCTTCCTTCTTTCTTAGTAGATCTGGAATGCATACTAATGGTATAGTTGTAAACAGCCTTGTTTTGTTTCAATTTTTCAATTCTTGATGTGCTCTTACTGTATAGTACCTAAAAACTAGGAACACCCCCACAAAACTACAGGGACTCATGATACAATTGTCTACTCGCCTCCTAATGCATATGTAACCCCAGGTGGAATGCCATTTGAATCTGACAGCAATACCAGGTGGGCTGGGTTCGGGGAGGAATAGGTCACTCGGCACAAAGGCTAGGTTTGGCTACTCTGCACAGGGGCACCCAAGTAATTCTGAACACAGGAAGCAATAACTGTAATGTCCAATATCAGAAGTGGGATTCTAAAGTGTGGCTTTTTATTCACATCCAAACAGAATAAACAAAGCATAGATAGACCCCCATGGGGCTACACTCCTGGTAATGCAGATTAAAAGAAACAAGAACACTTCCTCAACACTTTAGCCCTCAGGCTCTGAACCCACTGGGCACACAGCCCGGACTTTCATGCTGCTTTGGGTTACACAGCCCAAACTTGTACAGTGTTCTAGGTTTTCCCTAGCTCGGCTCCTTTTCCGGCCACTCGGACACCTTCCATACTTCATGGAAACATTTTCTTGGGCTCCCTAAACCACCTAAGAGCACCACAGCTCCATCAGGGAATTTTTCCTTTCAATCCCATGTCTGGGTACTTTCCTCAGGCACTGGCCAAGTACCTGAGAGAAAGTAAAAGGTGTCTCAGAGCAAATCTGTAGAGGTGAATTTGGTTACTACTGATGGGGGGGTCTCCCACCTCTCACTCCCACAATTCATACCCGGCCATTTCTCTAGACAGTAAACACCTCATCATGTAAAGCTCTGCAATGTAGATTATTGCTAAATGTATATCACATTCCATCTACCTGTCTTGCTTCCCATTTGTGCTGGACTTGAACATACTTTTAAGTGGCAATGTCCATTTCTCTAGACCCCCCCCCCAGTTAAGCAGTCCAATACCCACTTTCTAACTGTACTTGGCTGTCTTTTCCTGACCCCACAGTAACAGTCCCTTTAGTTTCCTTTTGTTCAGGTGAAAAACACTTGGCCCTTTTTCAAGAATTTCTCTCTCAGAGCTTCTGGTGCCTCAGCACAACTTGAATAGGCAGCTTCTTTCCCTTAGCCGGACCCGGGGGGGGGGGTGCCCCTGGAAAACAGGCAAAAACCTTCCCCCATCCCCTCAGGGATGGGGCTCTTGAACCATTGAAAGCGGTCTCCACCACTTCAATTACCAGTTCCTGTGTTCCTCTTCAGGTGGAAACACACACCTTCCTAAAGTAAGTCTAAAACAGAGCTTAAAGCTCTGAGTGCCTGCACACACTCAGCTGTACTACTGTCTCTCACTCAGACTGCACACAGACTGAATTCAAAATCCCCAACGTTCTACACTAACCTCCAACTGCAACATTCCAGTGTGGCTTATGCAGCTACGAAAGTTCTATCATGATGTCATCACTCAGTCTCAGTTGAGACTGAGAACACAGTGAGACAGTGTGAAATCCATTTAACTGGAGTTTCACAAGCTGCCTTCCCTGCCTACCACTAGGTCTTACTGGGATTCTAGTAACCCCGGGTAATGGGGGGTTACACTAACCCTGGGCCAGGAAAATGACTGTCCGCAGTCATTAGTTACCCGACCTAGGCCATCCTACCCTATGTGTTACCTAAGGAGAGGGGTGATCAGGCCCACTCCTACCATGTGCTAGGCACAGGCAGGCAACACTAAGGGCCAAGAGGCCATCGGCTGACGCATCAGCCTCTACTCTACCCACTGACTATGGGTACCCAGTGGCTCTGGAAGAACTGTCCGGAGCATAGCCCTAATAGATCAGCACTGCAGTCCCTATGGCTGCTCAGGACCACAGCCTGTCTATCCCCCCGGCACTCTAGGGAAAACCTGACTGCCTCTAACTCAAATCCCAAAACAAAAGAAACAGGGGATCTCCCCGACCCTGGACACCATGCAACCACACACCAGGAGCTAATACCATACCATTGCATTACTACCACATTTCCCCACAACCATACCTGTGGAAGAAAAGGGTTACAAACAGTAACAAGAACAACAGTGCTTCAGACACTACACAGTAAAGTACTAGTGAGGAACTCCGATGAGGCCCTCCTCCTCTTCTTGTCTCCTCTTCTTTCTTCTTCAGGAACACCTGCAAGAAAAAAGAAAGGCAACACACACTCCCAATCTGCATACACAGTCTATCTAAACCCCTACCATCAAAACACTGGAGAATCCCAAAAATATATATATTTTTTTTTAGGAAAGGTAGAAAAACAGTATAAACATTAGAAAACAGTAGAAAACAATAACATTATTTACAATACACATATTTGGGGGATGGAGTGCCCTAAAAGTCCCATCTAGTGACCACAGTGCCCGAAGGTAGTCCATTAAAGAGTCTCTCCTGGGCCGGAGCCCAGTAAAGCACAGTTCTAGCAGACCAAAGTCCCGAAGGGGAGAGTCTTTGAGGGCAGTTCACACATCTGGAGTCTGCTAGTGTAGGGTATGTACTGCAACGTCATAAGAATAGAAAAGTCTGGACTTACCAGTCCATTGTAGAATGAAAAATGGCACCGACCTGGTCCTCAGCCGAAGACTCTCTCTGGCAGCATTCTTCCGATACAGCTGGGAAGACATCTTCCGGGAATGACAGGAGGGCACATCTGGAAACTGCTAGGTTGATGTCATCTCTGGAGATGGAACCTTGGAACTGGAACAAAAAGGAAAACAGCTGGTCTGATGTCATCCGGATACCAGGCGATGAATCAGGATACAGCTGCGCTGGCGTCCTCTCTGGATCTGAAGTCATCTGGTGGGCCAGTTGATGGATTCTGGAAAGTCAGTACACTGTAGAACTGATGAATGTGGGGCACCTGAGTCCTGGACGTCCATACTGGCGGAACAACAAAGGCACTGCAATGGCTGTAGTGGCAGCACTGACTACCACTGCTCTACTTTCCATTTGGTAGGCATGGGCACATTTGCAGGGAGGTCTTTGCATTGTGGCCAATAGCACAATGGGTCAGGCGCTTGAATTATTACCCCGTCTGGGCGCACATAATTCACACAGTGAAAGGTTTCACGTCCCTTTCCATCCACTATTCAAACAGTGTCCATTAACAGTGTCCTGCCTCTTTTCCACTGGCTGTATTTGTCATGAAACATTCTGTTCTTGACATGCTTGTTTGCACCAGGATGCACATATTTCATTGCTTCTGCCCAAATCCAGGACTTCCTGTTTTGTTCAATCTCCTCCCAGACTCTCCGAGGAAAGGTAGGAAAGGACATCCCATAGATTTCATTCACCTTCCTACGAACCAGTCTCTCCTCTTTACTAGCTTTGGTCAACCTGAGACCTCTGGCCTGGCTTGGGGGTGGCCAGTCTTGGTTCTGCCAGCTACGCATTCTCAAGGACACACAAAATGGATCCCTGACTTCTTCTTGCACAGCCAGGGCAGTGGAATCACTACTCTCTTCTGTGCATTTCTCTGTGGCAAGAGCTTGAGGCTGTGTACCAGTTCCTTTTTCACAAGGCCACATAGGTTCCCCCTCTTCTTCTTCTTCCTCACTGAGAATCTGTGCCCAGGAATGAGCAGTCATCCTCACTCCTGAGACTATCCACTCTTCGCTAGGCACGGAGGTTGAAACCTCCCATTCAAAGGCCTCCCTCATCTCCTCTTCTCCTATGAAACTTAGGCTAGTCCCCGCTCTCCACAGATCTACTGAACCTCTTCCTGAATTGTCTCTCAGCGATTCAGAATCCGAAACATCAGCACATTATTCTGTCTGTAAATCTGCACCCTCTAGCTTTGTGCCACACTCCCCCAAGGGGCCTTCTCCAATAGGCTCCACCTGGTGCTGCGTGCTGCCAACTGCAGATTCTTGAACTTTTGTCCATGTGGGAGTCAAATGAATCTTGGGCTTTTTAAATAAACCATATTACTCTAGGCACCCAGAACAGTGAGGTACCATGAAGATGTCCCTTCCAGCATTTAAGCTTATTAAACACACTTGCACTGGATATCCAGGAATCGCCACATGAGGAGGCAGTTGTCCTCTGTAGTAACATCTCTCAGTGTCCCTTAACTTGTTTACTTCTACTGCTACTACAGCCCGGGCATGATCCAGGTAGCGGGCTGGTCCTGAGGCCATGACTGCAGAGAAAAACAAACAAACGCTCACTGTTATTGAAAGTCCCACACCACTGAACACTTCTTTCACTTTCAAAATGGCTCCTATGCTGCTGTGTTTACATTACTACCCCACCCTGTAATGGCGGCGGCAGCACTCCTACACATCAACATTCTGAAATTGGGTCAAGCCACTGCGCATCCGATTTACACATTCTACTGATAACTTTGCTCAAACTGCACAAACTTGCACTGTTCTTTTTCCTAGCACATTTATATGATTTACCACGGACTTTTCACTTGCTGAAGACATTGCTCTAGCTCACAGTCCCTTAAAGCCTCAGTAATTCAAGCACAGGATTGCCTGTAATTCTTGCTACACATCTTGATACAACTCACAGTCTCTCTCATGGCTTTGAACTGACGCTGAATCCATAACTATGCTCACAGTCGCTGGCTTAAAAGGCTTGCTTTTGCTGATAAACTTAACACAGTCTTTGATTGCAAAGCGATTACACTGCTGCACACAGATTCAGCTGACTTTTGGCAAAAATCACTTGTTTGAGCAATTATTTCTGTTGGTACTCACTGTTATCAGTAGCTGTTTGCTGCGATGGAAAATGACCTGCAGCCAGTCTTGGAGGCCTCTGAACAGAAGAGGGTTGGCAGTCCTGCCGATCGTCCCTCTGAACACCACACTCACAGTCCAGTCGATCGAGATGGGGCTTGAGCCTGAATTTAAACAGAACAAACAGTTTTTTGAACTTTTACAGCGCTTTCAGTCACCGCGATGCTCCTCCTGTAAGCCAGTACACACACTCCACTCACACTCCCTCTCGAATGCTGGGCAGTCGCAGTAGAGCTGGCTTGGGGTTGGGACTGATTGCAGTCTTACAAATCACACAACGCCATACAAATGAGCCTCTTTCCTCTCGAGTGCTCTTCTCCGTACGACGATCATTGAGCAGGCAAATTTAACTGCAAGACCACACTTTTTTTTTCGACTGACTCCATGGCGGGAGCCCATTTCAACCATTTTTCATGGCAGTTAAGCACAACCAGTCTCTAGTTCACAAGAAAGCATTTCCAATGTCCAGGGCACAATTTTCCTTTTGCTACCCCTAGTTTTCCACACTTTTCTTTGTCACAACATTTTTAACAAAGCTGGCAAATGCTGTAAATTTTGATGCAGGACAAAGGCATACTCTCTCAGGCTTTACTGCTCCTTGGTAAACAGTTGGCATTTTAACAGCAGCACATGGACAACAGCACACAGCGGCACATTAGTTAACATTGCTTCAGCTTTTTGGGCTACCCTCTGTCAGATAGCTAAAATGCTAGCCCTTTGCCTGAGCACCTTTCTTGCATTCCTCCCTAGGTTCCAAACCCAAATCCTCAGCGGTGCCTCCATTTTTGTAACCCCAGGTGGTATGCCGTTTGAATCTGATAGCAATACCAGGTGGGCTGGGTTCAGGGAGGAATAGGTCACTCGGCACAAAGGCTAGGTTTGGCTACTCTGCACAGGGGCACCCAAGTAATTCCAAACACAGGAAGCAATAACTGTAATGTTCAATACCAGAAGTGGGATTCTAAAGTGTGGCTTTTTATTCACATCCAAACAGAATAAACAAAGCATAGATAGACCCCCATGGGGCTACACTCCTGGTAATGCAGATTAAAAGAAACAAGAACACTTCCTCAACACTTTAGCCCTCAGGCTCTGAACCCACCGGGCACACAGCCCGGACTTGCATGCTGCTTTGGGTTACACAGCCCAAACTTGTACACTGTTCTGGGTTTTCCCTGGCTCGGCTCCCTTGCCAGCCACTGGGACACCTTCCATACTTCATGGAAACATTTTCTGGTGGCTCCCTAAACCACCCAAGAGCACCAAGGCTCCATCAGGGAATTCTTCCTTTCAATCCCATGTCTGGGTACTTTCCTCAGGCACTGGTCAAGTACCTGAGAGAAAGTAAAAGGTGTCTCAGAGCAAATCCGTAGAGGTGAATTTGGTTACTACTGATGGGGGGGGTCTTCCACCTCTCGCTCCCACAATTCATACCCAGCCATTTCTCTAGACAGTAAACACCTCATCCTGTAAAGCTTCGCAATGTAGATTATTGCTAAATGTATATCGCATTCCATCTACTTGTCTTGCTTCCCATTTGTGCTGGACTTGAACATACTTTTAAGTGGCAATGTCCATTTCTCTAGACCCTCCCCCTCTGAGTTAAGCAGTCCAATCCCCACTTTCTAACTGTACTTAGCTGTCTTTTCCTGACCCCACAGTAACAGTCCCTTTAGTTTCTTTTTGTTCAGGTGAAAAACACTTGGCCTTTTTTCAGAGCAAACTCACCCTTTGGTTGCAGGTGCCCCACAGGTGCTTCCTTCACAAGGAATTTCTCTCTCAGAGCTTCTGGTGCCTCAGCACAACTTGAATAGGCAGCTTCTTTTCCTTAGCCGGACCCAGGGGGGTTGCCCCTGGAAAACAGGCAAAAATCTTACCCATCCCCTCAGGGATGGGGCTCTTGAACCATTGAAAGCGGTCTCCACCACTTCAATTACCAGTTCTTGTGTTCCTCTTCAGGTGGAAACACACACCTTCCTAAAGTAGCTCTAAAACAGAGCTTAAAGCTCTGAGAGCCTGCACACACTCAGCTGTACTACTGTCTCTCTCTCTCAGACTGCACGCAGACTGAATTCAAAATCCCCAACGTTCTACACTAACCTCCAACTGCAACATTCCAGTGTGGCTTATGCAACTGCGAAAGTTCTATCATGATGTCATCACTCAGTCTCAGCTGAGACTGAGAACAGAGTGAGACAGTGTGAAATCCATTTAACTGGAGTTTCACAAGCTGCTTTCCCTGCCTACCACTAGGTCTTACTGGGATTCTAGTAACCCCAGGTAGCGGGGGGGGTTACACATAAGTAATCATTAAACCATGACACAGCAGGGTTCTACTGTGGCATTAATCCATGGTTGGGCTGGTTGGCTGGCCAAGTACGTCCAACCTGCCAACCATGGATTAATGCCACAAGTAGAACCATGCCCTGGAGTTGTTTAATGTGCTTGTAACATGGCAAGTGCTGGAAGGAGTAATAAGTTAGACAGAAAATAAAGTGGAAAAATCACACACTGTGCTTTCTAAAACACATGAAAAGTGTCATTTTAATAAAACTATAATGGATTCAATAGCTGTGTCTGTTTTACATTGTTGTTGCTGCCAATATTCAACATTTTTGATAACTCTATATTTATAAATCAAAAGGGAGAGGGTGGAGCACAAGCTGCACAAGTGGTGCTATTCAAAAAAAATGGAATCTATGACTCAAAGGGAAAGAATGCACACGCCAGCCACATAATCAGCAATATCAAACTGTTGTTAGGTTACATCATAACAGTTTATTATCAGAACCAAAGACAAGGCAGCAGTACAAATTGCACTGCAAAAGACAGCTTACGTTTCACCCTGCATCCAGGGCTTCCTCAGAGCTCTGATAATAAATTGTTATGATTTAACCTAACAACAGTTTGATATTGCTGATTATGTTGATGGTGTGTGCATTCTTTCCCTTTGAGTCTATATTTATAAATGTTTTCTATGTATAACTGGTGTTTTTTTCCTTTGCGAAGTGTTGTAAACATTGTAAATATGCTCCACTTCTAACAATTCTTCAACAGTGACACTTGCTACACTTCCTGGGTAGTGCTTTAACATTTTTTTTAAATAAATGTTTTTTATGATTTTTTCTCACTTTCATAGTGAAGACTTGACAAACTGTTTAACTTAAAACTCTGTAACTTACATTTCCTTTCATCGTTAACTCTCTGCAATGCTCTCGTGCTATGCACTCTGGTCTCCCGCTCTAACTATAGAACCTGCTATGGGTATTATATTTTATGCCATAGTTAGAATGGAAGAGCAGAGGCGCGCCTGACTTATTACAGAGGACAATGAAAAATAGCACCTGAAGTTTAAGTAAGCTAATGATGCCAAGTCGGCACTGTGAAAGTGAGAAAAAATCGTTAAAAAAGTTTATTTAAAAAAAAAATGTTAAAGTGCTACCCAGAAAGCGCAGCATGAAACACTGCCATGAAACTTACTGTAGACAACTGTGGTACTACACAAGCAACCATGGATCTACTGTGGCATTAATACATGGTTGCTTTGTAGTCAACTGGTGGTGTTTGACCAATGTCAGACAGTTATTTTGGTATTATATTAATGCCATGTTACAATTACTGGATGGACTGTGTTAAGGGTGTTCCTAAGTCCAGCAAAGATGCACTGTGAGTTGATGAAGGATTGTAAACAAACATGTTTTGGTGTGGTAACACCAGTATGTAGGGGGGATTCGATCGGATGGTAGCGTTCGAGATGGACGTCCTGCTCTAAGCTCAGTAGCAGCCTTCCTTCCCAATTTTTTTACAGTAATATTTTCAGTTTTATCAAATTAGCCTATAACATAGAACAGTTAAATCAGGATGCTAAGCAGTTAAAGTATCGTCCGATCTGGCTGGAGGCGTGTCTCTGAATATATAAATAATTTTTGTTACCTTAGACAGTTAACATTGTGCCTCCTCGGGTTGAATTGCGACGCTCGCAGGGAAAGCACCCTGACAACCACATAGTGCCACATAGCATTGACATCACAACCCTCTTTTCTTCATCACAGCAAGTACAGGATTAAATAACATATTTGATACTGGATTGGGACCTAAATTACCCTTATATACTTAACTGGAAACATTTTACACAGCTTTTGATTCTCTCAGGCTTCCAATTCTTTTAATCTCACCAACTGTATTTATATTACAAGCATGATCTCAGATGACAGATTAACAACTATGCGAGATGAAGCTATAGCTTTAAAACACCCTCTTCCAGACTCAGATAATAGCTCTGATAAATCAAAGGACCATATTTCAAAGAAACCTGCTATGTCTGCCACACTAACAGTAGACCATTTCCATATTATTATGTCTGAAAATATCAAGGCTAAGCATACAAATGTCTGAGATACACACTGATTTAAAAGATGTCAAACAAGAACTGGTAGCTCACAATGTGAGAATATCTGATGCTGAAACAAGAATTAGCAGTTTGGAAGACACATTAAATAAAGTGCAGGCAGACAGAATTGCAGACAACCATAGAATTAATAAATTGGAAACTAAGACTGAGGACCTAGAGAACAGAAACAGGAGAAACAATCTAAGGTTTTTTGGTCTTAAAAAGGGAATAGAGGGAACAGATACTCTCTCTCTTTGCTAATAACCTTCTCATTAAAATAGCTGGTCCACCTCCTGACACTAAATGTTATGTTATTGAAAGAGCTCATAGATCATTGAAGCCTAAACCAAATGCAGGAGAAAGACCTATGTCCTTTATTCTGAGATTTTTAAATTTCCAACAGAAAGAGCATGTTCAAAGTGCCCTTCGGGAATGTGTAGTACGGTACGGGCTGCACACCCATTGGCTCACGCTGTGGACCAATGGGCGTACAACCCTACAGACAGTGTCAGTCAGCGGGTGGTGGGGCAGCAGGCGGGTGGGGTGCTGCTGCCCGCCGGCTGACCGGGGTGGAGCAGGGCAGTGGGGCCCAGTGGGCGGGTGGGGAGGGGGTACCGCTAGACCACCAGGGATATTGGAATTATTTATTTTGTTATACAGATGCCCGCAATCGGGCAAACAGTGGTCCACTGGACCAACAGGGATATTGGACAGAATTCTTATTTCTTTATACAAATGCCCATGATCGGGCAGACAGTGGTCCACTGGACCACCAGGGATTTTGGATGGCATTCTTTTTATTTATACAAATGCCCGCGATTGGACAGTCAGTGGTCCACTGTACTAGCGGGGATATTGGACATAATTCTGCATTTTAATACAAATACCCGTGATCGGGCAGACAGCGGTCCATTGGACCACCAGGGATATTGGACGGCATTCTTTTTATTTATACAAATGCCCACAATTGGGCAGACAGCGGTCCACTGGACCACCAGGGATATTGGACAGAATTCTGCTTTTTCTAACTAATGCCCATGATCGGGCATGGGTGGGCACTGCCAGGTGCAGCGGGAGCTCAGGTGGCCACCCACAGGTGGCAGCTGCCATGTTGCGCCCTGCAATGTGGCAGCTCACCTGTGGGTGGCCATCCGTTGTTCCTTTTTTTTTTGGATCAACTTTGTGCTGGTGCAGGTAGGGGTTGCGCATGAATGGCTCTGCACATCCCGGGCTGAATATCTGGCTGTGCAGGGTATGCATGGGCACACCCCCCCCCACCTGCACCTGCATACATTACTGATGCGCTCTAGTGCATCAAGATTTGTGCCATGCACTTTTCCCTTTCGAATATCGTGCCGGGGCACATCAGTGGGTTGCGCATGGCACAACACTGTTGCACCATGCGCAAACCTTTTGAATATCTGGACCCATGTGTTTTGGGCTAATGATAAGATTTGGGGAAGGGGGGGAGTCTGTTTCTGAATAAATCCAACCCAGAATGTGTTGGCAAGAGGTTATCAAATGTTTGGTTTTATGGTCCTTGTTTTTGAGGGATATTTGCCTAGAATGGTATAATACTAGTTATACTGTTGATTGTAAAATTCTTAATACGTAAACATCATGACAAGTTCTTACTCTTTCTGTGCTGTTATATCTCATTTATCTTTTCCCTTTTTCAGATATTTATCTATCTCTTCTTTTCTTCTTACCAAGAGGAGATGAGAAATGAGAGACTCAGGTAACACTTTATTTATCTAGATTTGGATTTTATTTTTCCTCTAATAGGTATAACCAACACCAGAAAAGAACATTATGTCTATAAACGACAGACTAAAACTTATAACATGGAATATTAGAGGCCTAAATCACAAACTTAAAAGGTATTCGGTATTAAGACATTTAAAGAAATTAGAAACATCTATTGCCTTTCTTCAGGAAACACACCTCAAGAAAGATCATTACACATTAATGTAAAGGGAGTGGGTAAGTCAAGTATTTGGAGCAGGTAATAATTCAAAGAAAGCAGGGGTTTTAATCTTATTTAAACGCAGCCTTAATTTCATACCCATTACAACATATGAAGATCCTTCGGGTCATTATATTATTATACATGGCAGATTGGGAGAAGAATATTTTACTTTTATTAACATTTATGGTCCTAACTCCACTACACATGGCATCTTTGACCTTGTCTTCAAAAAAATGGATAACCTATTAGACAGCACCATCATAATTGCTGGTGATATGAACAGTACTCTTAATCCTGTATTTGATAGATCCACCTTTTGTCCTACCAGATTGAAGACTGACAAGGACTTAGAACATTTAGTAGAGAATGTGGGACTGGTGGATGCATGGAGGGTTTTACATTCTGATATAAAATAATTTACTTTCTGGTCTCAGTGTAATAACTCAGGTTCCAGATTAGATCAAATATATACAGCTAAAAATGTCTTTCCTAGAATACTTAAAGTTATGATAGAGTCACAGGTAATATCTGATCATTCCCCAGTGTCATTATTATTCTACACTGTAACTAACCCCCACAGATCGCGTAGATGGAAACTTAGCAACTATCTATTAGAAAATAGGGACATCTGCAATAAGATTAATTTTAATATTGAAGAATTCATTGCCTTTAATGACCCAAAGGATACCTCTTGGAATAATAAGTGGGATTGTCTAAAGTGCTGCTTGAGGGGTGTTCTAATTAGGGAGGTGGCCATTAGTAAGAGGGGAAAATAATCAAAAACAACAAGAAATATTGGGAAGAATCAAAGAAATTGAGAGGAGGTTGATGAGTTCAGATTCCCCTGATCTATGGAGGAATTGGTCTAAACTTAAGTCAGAATATAACAATTCCATCAATAATGAAGCTATCTTTGCTATCAGGAAATCTAAGCTGAATTATATTGATTCTGGACACGAGTCCTCCAAGATTTTAGCTATAAGACTACCTCAAAATAGCAATGCCACTAATATTACAGCTATTAGGAATAGGGCCACAGTGGATATTGTGGCAGGTCATGCACAAATAAATAGAGAATTTAAAAATTTCTATACAGAACTTTACTTGAAAGAAGATGGTATTAATTCCCTGCACTTAGAAGATTTTTGTAATGGTGTCAATATTCCCTCTGTGCCTGATAATTTTAAAGAAGGATTAGGGTCGGCAATATCACAAAAAGAAATGCTGACATCAAACAGTTAAAAAAGAACAAAGCTCTGAGAACCAGATGGTTTTTCAGCTAATTTTTATTATACCTTTGGACAAAAATTAGCTCCTATATTAGTAGAGGTTTTTAATTTTGCATTTTTAGAGGGTAAGCTTTCTCAAGAGATGACTAAGGGTCTAATAACTTTAATACATAAACGAGGAAAGGATCCCTTGGACTGTGGGAATTAAAGGCCGATATCATTGACTAACTCAGACATTAAAATTTTGGCTAAAGTACTTGCTAATAGATTAGAAATAGTATCTCATCTCTTAATATCTAGAAATCAGATGGGCTTCGTGAAAGGGAGATTTGCAACAGATAATACGAGGAAATTATTTCATGTAATACAGGTGGCAAACTGTCAGCAGACTCCTTGCGGACTTGTTTCACTAGATGCTGAAAAGGCATTTGACAGAGTTGCTTGGCCTCATATAATTAATTCCCTTAGACTATACGGATTCCTGGACCCATTCTTAAAGTGGGTACATTTATTGTACCAAAATTCCTCATCAGCAGTGATAACTAATGGTGTGATTTCACCTTTCTTTGAAATAGGTAGAGGTACTAGACAAGGCTGTCCTTTGTCACCCCTACTATTTAATATTACTTTGGATCCCCTGATCAGGCGGCTATCTCAGGATAAAGATATTAGAGGCATTAAAGTAGGCCAAGAAGAACAGTTGCTGCTTATGCAGATGATATTCTACTTATGATTACAGACCCTGCCTCTTCTCTCCCTCTTGTTCTGAAGCTAATTCAGGAATTTGGAAAGGTCTCCGGTTATAAATTAAATAAAGAGAAAACCAATTTCTTTACCCCTCGCTAAGTATTGCACGAAAGAGGCTGTTGATAATGTAGGGATTTCATGGTCAAAAGACTTTATTGAGTATTTAGGTATCCACATTTATAAAAATATAGACAAAATAATTTCAAAAAATGCTACAAAAGTTAAGCAAAAGATTTCAGAGGATTTAATCAAATGGAACAAATTACCACTAAGTTTGTGGGGTAGGATGAAAACCATAAAAATGAATCTGTTACCAAGATTGCTTTATATATTTATGATGATACCCTATAGCTTTACAAAGAAATGGATTCAGGGAATAACATCTAAGGTGGCACATTTTATATGGGGTTACAAGAGACATAGAATGGCCTACACAAAAATGTGTAGAACAAAAAATAAAGCAGGACTAAAGGCTCCTGATTTACACTTAATTTTTTTAGCAGCTAGAATTTGTCAACTGGCATTCTGGTTTAAGACAGGGAACACTCAAGGATATATTCCAGATTGGGTTCATATTGAACAAGATATTTTAAACAAGCAAGGGATAAAATTAGATCTTTGTTCTTTGCAAAACCTATAGAAACAAGTTTCTTACCGACTCTCTTAGACAGATTAAACAAATAACCCTACTACTTAATCTTAATTTAAAGCATGTCAAGATTCAACCCATTTGGGGTAATTCAAACTTCTTAGAAAATGGTCATCCATTAAACTATTATATCTGGAAACACAAGGGGGTGTTATCACTTCAAAACATTATTGAGAAGGGTAAGTTTCTTCCTTTTATAACTTTAGTAGATAAATATGGAATCTCTTCAGGAGATGATATTTACTATAATTCAATTCAGCAGATAATTAAAAATAAGTTGGACTTAGAAACATCACTAAACGAACACTCCATTTCATTCTTGGGATGTTTGAGAACTTCTCCTTCAATCTCTTCCTTTTACTCTCTACTAATTGATCTGGTTGGGGGGACAGCAACAGAAACAACTAGATGGTGGTCTCAAACACTAGGTTGTCCCACTGAGGATTGGGATTGGGAAAGTGTGTGGTCGCTTCCCTTTAAAGCATTTAGTACAGTTGATCTTAGATTAATTCATTTCAAAACACTAAACAACTTGTATTATACTACTGTTCAGAGATTTAAGATGGGTCTGTCTTCTTCTCCACTTTGTCATAAATGTAAGCTCAGCACTGGTATGTTATTGCATATGTTTTGGTTCTGTCCTATGGTCCAACCATTATGGGCAGAGGTAGGTCAGATATTTAAAAATGATACTTCAATATCAAACAATATTCAGAAAAATACCTGCATTGTGGGCCATTTTGAAGGAAAATATCATTGGTCAATAAATCAGAAATACATGCTTCTCCTAATAGGCGTATCCATCAGAAAGGTTATCCTGAAATATTGGTTAGAAGATACAGTACACACCTTACAAGAATGGAGGTGTAATAAACTTGAAACACTCAGACTAGAAAGGTTAGTGCTTTCATTATGAGACAACATTTCTAGGTCTGTAGAGAAATGGAAATATATTTATACGACATTGTGTGGTATAAATCAGAATCAGAGCCTAATATAACTTTTTTTTTTCTAGTAGGTCTCTTTTACAGCATTACTTGGAAATAGGCTATGAATGCATAGGATCTCTCATTAAACTCTTAATGAATTATTCAGGAACTATGTGTCTCTCTTTTCTATAGCTCTCCTTTCTTCTTTCTACTTTATAGTCTATTTTAGCCTTTCCTTATTTAAGAATAATATTGCATAATATATGATACAAAGTTTTAACAAAATTTTTTTTTTTCATCTATTTGAGGTGTTTAAGTAGACGTATTTGTAAAACTAAAGTACGGATCACCTCTGAATTTACTGGAAAATGGAATGAATCTCTATTTAATTCAGTTTTGAACATGTATGTTTGATCCTATAGTATATATGTCTGCATCTTTCACTTGAGATATATGTATTAAGAAATGACATGTTTTTACATTGTTTTTAAACTGTATGAGAAACAGTAAAAATGATACTGACAAAAAAAAACAAAAAAAAACACCAGTATGTAGGGCAGTCTGCTTTTCACTATTTAAAAGAAAAAAGTATCAGAATCAAACTACCAGCTACAGAATGTGAACAATCATAACATGTGTTTTTGAAACTAGGGGAACTTTGAGTCTTTAGGGGGTTAACAGTGTCCCTTTAAAACAGAGCAAGAAGACTGCTTGGGAAGATGTAAACTCAGTTCCAGCAGGAAGACTGTGAGCTAAGGTGGATCAGAGTGCAGATTGGGTCACATGTGCAGCATTAGCCTATCAGATGGGCATAAATCAGATTGGTAATGGATAGGAATGCTGTAAAGTGATGCTCATGCAATCACTATTACCAGGTGAAAAAACCATCATTTGTGTTATCTGAAAACAGCCTACCAGAGCCAGCCTCTACCTTCAAAACTGACATCACAGGCTGGCCACAGGATTTCTCACTAAAAGAGGAGTGATGAGTATTTGTCAGATAACTGAACTCTTATATTTACCTGTCAGCAGTTTAGAATTCCACTGAAAGTGAAGGCTGTAACACAGATTAGGGTTATGCAAATCTCCTAAAGTTTGATATTATGAACATGGACTGTCAAACCCATAAAGGTATGTGCCACGATTAGCGACACCAATACAGTGACCTACACACCCATCGACAAAATCGACAATTCTCTGACAGGTCGCTGTGTTGGTGTGCCTAACACAGGGACTCATTGTCTTCCAGTCCTGCACCCCCTCTCCGAATCAACTCTGACTCAGAATTGATTATCTATAGTATGGGGGGGTGAGGGGCAGAGCCCCCCACCTTGGGCGTTCAGGGGCAATGCCCCCCAATGAAAACGCAGACCAGGAGACAGTCAGGATTTATGTCAACCGCAGATCGTAGAGCCACCAGTAAGTGTCACCAAAGTTGTCTTACTGACAACATGTTGAACTTGATGTGATTTCTAGGGGTATGCTGGGTTCCTAACATGTTTAACAACATCCTGTTGAACCTCTCTTGCAGTGGATCTTACTGCAGGTGGTAAAAGGTGTTATGGATTTCACAACCCCTGCCACTTTCAAGAGCTCCTTCATGAGTCGACTCTCAAAATCTGAGTTGACTCTCAAAATCTCTGTCCTGTTCAGTGTACAGTCATTTATGTACAGTATCTGATAATGTACAGAGTTCTTTTCCCAGCACACCCTAGCAGTTATTGATGCATTCAGGTCTTTTGCAGGGTAGGCCTGAGCATAACAGCTGTGGTGATCAGCCACCACCAGGATGTTGCTGTGCCTTTTTGGTCTATTTTAAAAGACAAGTCCATGCAAACCAGGTCCAACAGCCCACTGCTTATAATGTTGATAAGTCTGATTTCTGTCTATAGCTAGGTCTTGCACTGGAGGCAGTGACTTCACTGCTTATGTAGCTGGCAGCCTGGATGGCCATGACCCATGGGAGGTTTCACGCTCCCATGCCCATGTAATACCTCAACAGTTGCTATATAAGCCAGCAGGAAGGACCACAGGGAGAGAAAGGGTTAACCCCCACCCATCCCACACACAGCCAGCTGGCTTGCTGACCGAGCTAGTGGGCTGACCACTTCATGTCCTGGTCCCCCACTCCCCTTCCTCCTCCTGTACTTTTCCCAGGTTTCAGACTTTGTTCTGGGCATGCCAGAGCTCCGGCCAACACCTAAATAGGCCACAAATCAGCCCAAGGGGCTGATCTGGGCCCAAGGGACCCAATCACCTGGCCAGAAGCCAAGTCCACCCCCAGGCTAGAAAAGGGTCTCCCCTGCTAGCCAGAGGGCAGTTCTGGACTGGGTGGATTACAGAGTGGAGGGCACATGGGTACGGATACCTGGAGGCTTACCTGAATCTCGGGTCAATAGCTACTTGGTGGCTGCTCCTCAGTAGCTAGGGGTCCTCCAGGGTCTTCGACAGCAGAAGCAACAGCAATGCCCCAACCTGAAGGGGTTCCAGTCGGGGTCCAGCAGTCCTCCAGCCAGGCAACAGCAGGCAGTCCCTCAGGGTGAGTCCCTCTAGCTGTCTACCCCTAGGTTTAAGGCTTGGTTGGGTCTGGGGTGCCCTGTGGGGATACTGGCATGCTACTGGGCCCAGTGTGTAAAGCAGGTTTCCCTTTGTCCTCTTAGTCAGCTGGCATTAGGGCTGGCTGCCTACCCGCTGGCAATCTCTTGTCATTTGGGGTTTTATTTTCTCTCCCCCCCCCTTATCCTTCTGGCAAGCCTCCCACAGTTGGTGGAACTCCCCACCCCTTCCCCAACCCAGGCAGAGTCCTGTCCAGTGATCAGCAACAGAGAGGGGGGTGCTTTAATTTATTTGCTTCCCCGCTTTCCTCTTTCCCTTGCCTCCCGCAAACTCCCAGTGCAGTGGCATTTGTTGAGTTGGAACTGCCGACTCATGCAGTGCCCGAGAGGGGAACTGTTGTGCGGCCGGACCGCGGTGTACTACCGTGAAGTGTGTCCATGCAGAAACTACTGCCCAGAGCACCGGAGTTCCGCTGCATATTACAGAGGGGCAGCAAAGGCATCGGGTGGTTGTGCGACTCCCCGACCTTCCCCACTAGCACCACCAACAATTCTCCATTGGGTGGAGGACCCAGGCCAGAAGGTAAGTGGGCGGCAAGCCCAAAAATTACTTTCTTCAGCACCGGAGGTCCCTGGAAAGGGGGAAAAGCAAGAGATCAAGGCAGTAAGTGGGCCAGAGGCCTAAATAACAGAAAACCAGAGACAGAGCGGGGGGGAGCAAGTGGGCAGAGAACCCACTAAGGGAAAAGAGGGGGCACCACGTAGCATGAGCCCCAGGGGTTAGGGTGGGTGCAAAACTCGGCATCCCTAGCAACAAGGAGGGGTATTAGAGTGGGGCGAAAAAGTGAATGGGCAGCAAGCCCAAAATAGTCATTTCTGGCACAAGAGGCACTGTGGGGAAGGGGGTAGAGGAACAGGAGAGCAAGAAAAGGAGAAGTAAGTGAACATGGCACCCAGTAGAGGCACAGGGGCACCATGAAGCATGAGCCCCAAAGGTAGCTAGGAAAAGGGTGGGGGAAATTTGAGTGGGTTGGAAGAGTTAACTCAGGCCAAGAGTGGTGATGGGGCAGCCTGAGTTGAAGGCCCAGTACTGAACCCTTGCAGCTGAAGCAAGGGTAGCCATAAGGAGTGGAGGTGGGGGAACAGGCAGAAGTCCTAAATGAATACTTTGCCTCAGTTTTTATTGGGTGGGTGGAGGGGCTATGTCTTGCGAGGGGAGCAGGGGTAAACTGGAGCAAGGGGTGGGACCGGTAGATACCAGGGGCCCTGATGGGTCTGGGGAAAGAGAGTGATCACCACAGACAGGTGGGGGTCCAGCAGTGCAGGGTGAAAAGGGGGAGGATGTGGAGGCTGAAATCCCAGTAGAGAGAGTAAGGGAAGCCCTCAGGTCCCTTCAGATGGATAAAGCACCTGGGCCAGATGAGATACATCCCAGGGTGCTGAGGAAACTGGCAGATGTCCTGGCAGTCCCTCTAGTGGAGCTTTTCAACATCTCTCTGAGGACTGGGTGGGTGCCCCAAAACTGGAGGGTAGCCCACGTTGTGATGATCCACAAGGGAGGATCAAGAGAGGAGGCAGAAAATTACAGGCCCATTAGCCTGACATCGGTGGTCGGCAAAGTGATGGAGGGTATTGTCAATGAAAGGTTAGGGGGGTTACTGGAGCAAACAGGGTACTTGGATGATAGGCTGCATGTTTTTTTCATGGCAAAATCGTGCCAGACAAACCTTGTTGAGTCCTATGACTGGGTGACGAGGGCACTGGACCAGGGTAGGCCAGTGGACGTCCTCTTTCTGGACTTTAGCAAGGCGTTTGATTTGGTACCCTACAGTGACCTGCTGGCTAAGCTGAAGGAAATGGGGGTAGGGAGACAGTTGTTAAGATGGATAAGAAATTGGCTCTCTGAGTGTACTCAGAGGGTGGTGGTTGGAGGGTTAGCTTCATCCCCAAGGTGGGTTACTAGTGGGGTTCCCCAGGGGTCAGTGCTGGGGCCACTCCTGTTCGACGCCTATATCTCAGACATCAGGAGGGGGATCAGGAGTGAGATGAGTCTCTTTGCAAATGACTGAAAGCTGGGTGCAGTGGTGGATGGGAAGGAGGGAAGGGTGGCCTTGCAGGAGGACCTGGAGGCTCTGGAAAGGTGGTTCGGAAAAAGGAAACTAAAATTCAATGCGAGGCAGTGCAAGGTTCTGCACCTGGGAGTCAGAAATCCAGGCCAGGGGTAGTCATGGAGGGTGAGAGGGACCTGGGGGTAGTGATAGATGTCAAAATGAACAACTCAGAGACCTGTAGGAGGGCAGCGGCAAGGGCAAATAGGATGCTGGGATGCATCACCAGGGGGATTACCTCCAGAAAGGCAGAAGTGATCCTTCCACTATACAACTGCTTGGTTAGGCCACACCTCGAGTATTGTGTATAGTTTTGGAGACCACATTTAAAGAGGGACATTACACTCCTAGAGAAGGTCCAAAGGAGGACAACCAAAATGATCTGGAGCCTGGGGGAGAGACTCTATGAGGAGAGGCTCAAGGAGCTCGACATGTACACCCTGGAGGAGAGGAGGGACAGGGAGGACGTGATAGATGTCTTTAAGTACATGAAAGGGATCAATAAAGGAGACCCAGTCAGGGTGCTCCAAAGGAAGGAGGGTGGGGCAACAAGAGGTCACCGGTGTAAGCTGGAAGAGGGCAGGCTCAGAGGGGAGAGGAGGAGATGTTATTTTACTGAAAGGGTGGTGGAGCCATGGAATGCACTGCCCAGGCTGCTGGTAGAGGCGGAGATTGTGGACAGGTTTAAGAGGGGATGGGACAGGTACAAGGGGAGGGTAAATATGACCAGGCCCAATACAGGTAGAACATCTGGGACTGGGGACAGTTTAACTCAAGGGGAAGGGGGGGACACCAAAATCGGCCCTCAGTGCAGGTGCTGAAAATCGAGCAGACTCGAGAGACCGTTAGGCCTATTCTGCTGGCATTTTAGTTTGTTAGTATGTTAGCTCAGTTTGGGCCCATGGTGGAGCCCAGTGACCACCCCTCATACCTGTGTGCAGGTGAACTGGTGTGGACCACCCCTGCAAGGATTTAAAGGGCAATGTCCCTTTCTTTACCGAAAGTCCTCAGGAGCCCTGACCCTCCACTGCAGGCCCTGACCACCCCTGTCAGAGCCCTTTTGCGCTGGATTGCTGGCCGACTGCTGTGTGCAGGTGGACTGCAGGGAGGGTCAGGTCAAGGCTGCACTGCCTGCCACCCAGACCCTGGCCTTCGCTAAACCCAGTACCTGGTGAAAAAATAATTACTAAAGTGTACTTGCTTTTTTTAGTGTCTCCCCGGGTTGCACCCTGGGATGTAATTGATACCAACTGAATGAACTAATTGCATTGGGGTCTGATCAGAATTGCAACAGGGCCTGAACTGCCTGCCTTACACCCACTAAGGCCACCTATCCACATTGGGGCTGAACTTGCCTGCCCTGCACCCGAACCAGTTGGTTCCTGCACTGTCCTAGAAGCGGCTCAAACTGCCTGCCCCATCACCAACTGCATTGAGCCACGTCAGTTCTCTCTCCACCCCCCAGTCTGAGCTGTTGCTGTTGAGAAGTGGACAGACTGCCCAACTGTGGTAGTCCCATCACCCTACTAATTGCCATATGAAGACTGCGATTGCCTGCACCCCTGAGTTCAGGGGTCATACGCCTTTCACCAGCCAAGCATCTAGTACCTCCCACCCAGCCTGCCCACAACCCCCGAAAATGATGAAAGACTGCATTAAACAGCATAGTGTTAGTTAGTCCCCCCAGTATAGTCAGCTTAGGAGCTGCCCCGGTTCATGATAGTGAGGTTTCCTCTGCAGTACACGATTAGAAAATTGCCCCATTTTTGTTTTGCTTTTCCGAGGTGTACATAGCTCCCCTTCTCCAGCTGGGCAGCAGCCGTCAGGAGCCTTCCAGAGGACCCACCATCACCACCAAAGGACATCTCCTCTACCATCCTCCATCCTCTCCTGGGTCATGCCTGAAAATAGTCATTTTATGGCTAGTGCACTTACCTGGTTAACAAAAGCTAAATAAATAAATAAATCCTCTCCACACCTGCAACTCCAGCTCTGGACCAGCCTGCATCCTCTTCATCTTCTTCATCTTCATCTCCACCTTATCATCCTCGGCCCTCCTGCTGACCAACAAGACTGATCGGTCGCTCAGGTACTGTACCCCATTCCTCAAAGCTAGCTAGCTAGCAACCACCTGTGCTGCACTAAAAAGACTGCTTCTCCTACGGGACTGTTGGACTATAACTAACGTGTCTTTCTAAGTATCCTTGGCCAAGGTGGTTGGGTATTGATAAACTATTATTATTAACATCTGCAGATGTAGGGCACTAGGTGACCTAGTTAGTGGTATACTTCATATTGATAGCATACTCCTTTTAGACCTGTATAATTGTCTCCTACTGCTAAATACTGTTTTGTGCATGACAATCACCTAACCTATTATTTTCCAGTGGAACCAGTGGCTGCTACCAACAAACGCTATCTGTTTGTATCTGGAACCATTGTGCCTGCCTCTCCTTGACCAGAAGAGACAAACCACCCATGTGAATCCAGTCACCACAACTTGGCACAGCGAGCAGGGTTCAATGGGGCCCAAAGCAGGTCCACGTGTCCACGAATAGCTCCAAAATGGCAAGCAGTCACCACTCCGACTCCAGTGATGAAGAGGGAGACTAGCGATCAGCACCCACAATCTGCTGTTACTTTGGTGCCCCCTGGCTCCCCAGTACACCAGAGATCCCACCGTCCCCAAGGGAACCAGCATGGGAGAATTCCAAAATCGGATGCTGGCTATGTTCCAGCTCTACCAAATCCACGAACATCAGAAGGTGGAGGTCCTGACTGGACAACTGGGAGGCACAGCATACTGAGAGATTACCAGCTGGCCTGAGAGGGCATGGGACACTGCCAACAGAATCCTAATGAGACTGGGCCAGACCTTCGACACGTGCACCCTGTCCCAACTGAAGATGAGGTTCTTCTCATGAACCCAGAGCCCAAGAGAGAGCCTAAGAGTTCGCACTCAACCTCCAGGAGGCCCTCAAGGCCATAGAGTGAGAGGATCCAGAAGCAGTGCAGGAGCCCGACCACATGCTGCAGGATAAATTCATTGAGGGGCTGTGCAGTGCCATTCCGAGGAAGGACCTCCTGATACTCCAGTTACAAGAACCTGGTGAGACCTTCCTGGATTTTAAGGAGAAGGCCATCTGGAGCCTGGGGGCCAACCGGCCAACCAAGGAGGTCACTGCTGGCATACAGCACACCAACATCCCACTGATGATGTGGCCCGATGGCATGGCCCCAGTGGACACATTTTACCGAAAAGAGTGGTGGACAGATGCAACTTGCACCCCAGGTTACCTGAACCACCCCCGAATGCCCGTTAGCAGTACAGCAAGCAGCCCAGGCACCAGATCAATGCCCCATTAGAAGGCTGCCTCACCCAAGAACCACACCCAAGAGCTCAAGGACCGGGTGGCCGAGCTCACTCGGCAGCTGGAGGACATGAGGAGAAAGATGAGGGACAGGAGAGAGGGCCAAGGAGATGGAGGGGGACACCCACCTGCCTGGGGCCCAAGGGGTGCTGGACGGAGACCGACCAATCGGTTTGAGGAGTGTGGCAGGCCCATCTGCAGGAGGTGTGGAGTTGCTGGCCACATAGAGTGGGAGTGCTCACAACGACCAACAAAAGTCGCCAGTTTAAACAGAGAGTCCTCGGGGCAGTGGGTCAACCCTTGGGAAGACAAGAGATAGGCCCTAAGTCTGCATCAGAGCACCGTAGGTACGTTGGTAGGTGCCCCATCATACCAGTTTGGATCAACGGTGTCAAACTTATGACACTTCACGATATGGGCTCCCAGGTATCCACCATTCAGGGAAGGTACTTCTTAAAGCACTGGTCTGAGGCACCACTTCAAAATTCACCCCAAAAGTGGCTTAATCTAATTGCAGGGAATGGCCTTGACATCCTGTACCATGGCTGCCGTGAAGTCGATGTCCAGTTGGGCGCAACCATGTACCCCAACCAGGGCATCATTGTAACCCAGACGGCCAATGATAGCCTACCCCCAGTTATCCTAGGGATGAACTGCCTGCTCAATTGCCATGAAGAGCTAATAAACGTCCTGAAGAACCTTGCCACCCAGCTACCAAGATCAGAGAGGCGTGTCTGGCACCAAGCAATACAAGTTATCAAAAGCCACCAACAGTTCACCACTGACCAAAGTGGGATGGGCCTCATATGGGTTGTAGACCCCTGCTCCATTGTGCTAAGTCCAGGGCATGAGACCCTTGTCATTTTCAAGGTCAAGAAGGGGGTAGAAGGAAAAGACTACCCTGTCCTGCTGGAATCCTACATCACCACAAAGGATAGTGCCATTTCTGTTGCCCGAAGCCTAGTGGTGGTAAAAAAACAGACAAGTACCCATGAGGATCCTGAACTGTGGAGTGACCCCAGACCTGCTGTACAGGCACCAAGCAATCAGGCAGCTGGTACAGACTGATCAGGACAGCGTCATAGAGGCCTCACCTACAAACATGCCTCTGCACCATGGGTGCAACCATCTCCACAATGGCCACAGGTGTACCGAATGATGATTCCTATGAGCAGTGGTTGCACAAAATCGACCTGGGGACACCAGCCACCATGGAAGAGCAAAGGCAAGGGATGCGGGAGCTAATCTGCAAACACAACAGGGCGTTCTCCCAGTACACTCTTGATATTGGATGTACCAGCCCAGTGCAACACCACATCCCAACCGAAGATCATGCCCCCATTCCAGATCGATTTCAGCTCATACCCCCTGCCTTGTACCAGCCCACCAAAGATCTGTTGAAGGAAATTCTGGAAGTGGAAGTTATCCAGGAGAGTCACAGCCCTTGGGCCGCACTCATAGTGCTGGTCAAAAAGAAAGATGGCCAGCTCCATTTTTGTGTGGACTACTGCAAACTAAACCAAGTCACGCACAAAGATGCTTACCCCCTCCCATGGATCGAAGACTCCCTTGCCACACTGAAATCAGCAACCTGGTTCTCCACCCTGGATTTGGCCAGTGAATACTGGCAGGTGCCCATCACCCCAGAAGATCGAGAGAAGACTGCCTTCACCACACCCATGGGCCTGTACAAGTTTGCCAGAATGCCTTTCGGTTTGTGCAATGCCCCTGGAACCTTCCAACGGCTGACTGGGCACTGCCTGGGCAGCCAGAACTTTGTCATTGTCCTGCTGTATCTAGATGACATCATTGTCTACTCCAGCACCTATCAAGAGCACCTACAGCATCTGGAGACAGTCTTTGAGCAGCTTGCAGCATATGGGCTCAAAATCAAACCCTCCAAGTGCCACCTCCTGAAGGACAGAGTCAATTACCTGGGCCACATCGTCAGCACAGCTGGAATCTCCCCCAACCCAGAGAAAATTCAAGCCGCACAGGACTGGTCCATCCCCAAAACCATCAGAGATGTCTGCAAGTTCCTTGGCTTTGTGGGGTACTACCGCCGATTTGTTAAGAACTTTGCCAAGATTGCAACCCCACTGCTCAAGCTCCTCAGAAGATCCAAGGCCCAGAAAATTCACCATAATGCTTCAGTAGTGTGGGCTGAACCCCAACAAGCAGCATTTCAGCAACTGAAGAACATCCTCAGCACAGCCCCTATACTCGCCTACCCCGACTACAACCAACCATTCATTGTATACACGGATGCCAGCAACTGTGGACTTGGAGCAGTCCTATCCCAAGTTGAAGAGGGGCATGAAAGGGTCATTGCCTATGCCAGCAGAGTGCTAAAAGGGTTGGAGCACAATAACAAAAGGTACAGCTCCTTCAAACTTGAGTTCCTGGAGCTGGTGTGGGCAGTGACTGAAAGGTTCAAGCACTACCTGGCAGCTACCCCATTCCTGGTGTACACAGACAATAATCCCCTGGCACACCTACTTACTGCAAAACTAGAAGCCCTAGAACGGAGGTGGGTGTCCGACTGGCAAACTTCAATTTCACCATCCGCTACTGGTCAGGGCGCATCAACACCAATGCAGATGCCCTGTCGTGGTTACCTGCCACAGATGAACAGGAAAAGGATGAAACAGTGCAAGAGAGCCTAGAGATGCCACCGTTTCTCAATGTGCCTGCTGAGGTGGTCCAGGCCTGCTATCACAGTCTCCCACAAGGGTTAAGTGCCAATCAAGAGACTGAACTCCCTCCCCTTCCTCAAGATGAGGGTCAGTGGGTCCTGATCCAACAAGAAAGTTTGATCCTCAACTGACTGCAAGAGGTGCTGGTAAGTGGGGCCACCCTCTCACCCCAGGCATGGTGACAGGTGCCGGAGGAACTCTTCAAACTCCTCTGGCACTGGGACCTCCTCTTCATCCAGCAAGGGAGCCTGCTCCGAAGAGTCCACTGCCAAAAGACACATCTTCCCCTAGTCCAGATTATACTGCCTAAAGAAGCTGCACCAGTTGTTCTGGAAGCTTTCCATGACCAGTCCGGACACTTCGGCCATGACAAAACTGAAAGCATCCTCGGAAAATGCTTCTACTGGGTAGGCATGAGAGAAGACGTTGTCAACTGGTGCAATGCCTGTAAGCCATGCAGCCTCACACGCACCCCAGGAACTGCAAATTGAACACCTCTGGTGCCCATTGTTACAAGTGCACCACTAGAGCTGGTTGCCATGGCTCACCTCAAACTGAACCCCAGTTGTGATGGGCGAGCCTACGTCCTGACCATCATTGACCACTGCAGCAAATTCTTGGTGGTAGTACCAGTCTGAGATGTCACAGCCAAAACCACTGCCAAAGCCTTCTGGGATCACTTTGTCAAGCTGTATGGGTTCCCCACCAAAATTCTCACTGATCAAGGTCCTTCTTTAGAATCGCAGCTCTTCCAGGAACTCTGTGTGCTGTATGGAAGCCACAAGCTGCAAACTACTGTCTATCACCTGCAAATTAATGGACTCTGTGAACATGCCAACCACACCATCATAAATCTGCTCAGATCCATACCAGATGAGACATGCCTGCAATGACTCACCATCCTCCCAGAGCTGACTTACATCTACAATAACACCACCCACAGCTCCACAGGACACGGGCTACTACTTGTTGTTTGGGCGCCAGGGCAGCTTACCCATGGACATGGTTCTCAGAGAACCAGCACAGTCTGAAAGTACCCCAACAACTGACTGGGTCTAAGAGCACCACGAACAGCTGCAACTGGCCGGTAAACTAGTCTCCCAGCACATGGACAAAGCGTGCCAACAGCAAAAAGACTTGCACGTTAACACAGCCAAAGCTGAACTGCTTGCCATTGGAGACAGAGTCCTGCTGAAAAGGACACACAACACCCACAAACTCAAAACCAAATGGGAGCCCAACCTGTACTTAATTGTGGACACCCCCTTTCCAGAACTTCCTGTCTACCGAATACAGTTGGAGTCAAATCCCTCCCAGCAATAGAATGTGCACTGAAACATCCTTAAACCCTGTGCCTTTCAAGCTGTGCTACCTGCAAAGGATGTCAACCTAGAACCTAAAGATGCTGAACCCGAGGAGAGGCAGGTACAAGGATCCAATGGACCCCTAGGACTTTTCCCCAAAAACCCTTACCCATGGCCCTGGGCGCACACTATCCCAGCTACTGTGCCACAGAGATTGCCGGTGGCAGACCCAGTCAATGTTACCCAAGAACCCCCGTTAGTGGCACAGGTTGCGATACCACAGGAACCACCCCTAGTAGAACCGTTGCCTGCTGAGTTACCTCCAAGATGGTTGCAGCGTACTACCCAGGGAGTTCCCCGTACTTGTCTCATTACAGAAATATAGAGCCCTGTTAGAGGGCCCAATCAAAGGGTGAGCAGTAGCTCCTGCTCAATGGTTATGCTGACTTCAGCCACAGGTACCCCAAGGTAATGATACTGTCTAATGTATTACTGATGTTTATCATGCTGTAGGTAGTCCTTACTGCATTTACATGTACCAGGTAATTGGTGTGTAATTGTAACCTAATTGTTTATCTTTTAAAAATATAATGGTACTCAGCCCCATACATGGGGACATGTGTGATTAAGAGGAGCCAAATTGTAGCACCCCAATGGTTGCTACATAAGTCAACAGGAAGGACCACAGGGAGAGAGAGGGTTAAACCCCCCCAACCCCACACACAGCCAGCTGGCTTGCTGACCGAGCTAGCTGGCTGACCACTTCCTCCCCCTCTCCCACTCCCCCTCCTGTAATTTTCCCGGGCTTTGGCCTTTGTTCTGGCCAGGCCAGAGCTCCGGACAATGCCTAAAGGGGCCATAAATCAGCCCAAGGGGCTGATCTGGGCCCAAGGGACCCAATCGCCTGGCCAGAAGCCAAGTCCACCCCAGGCTAGAAAAGGGTCTCCCCTGCTAGCCGGAGGGCAGTTCTGGACTGGGTGGCTTACAGAGTGGAGAGTACATGGGTGCAGATGCCAGGAGGTTTACCTGAAGCTTGGGTCCATAGCTCCTTGGTGGCTGCTCCTCTGTAGCCAGGGGTCCTTCAGGGTGTTCAACAGCAGTAGTAGCAACAATGCCCCAGCCTGAAGGGGTTCCAGTCGGGGTCCAGCAGTCTTCCAGCCAGGCAGCAGCAGCAGGCAGTTCCTTAGAGTGAGTCCCTCTAGCTGTCTACCCCTGGGTTTAAGGCTTGGATGGGTCTGAGGGTGCCTTGGGGGGATACCGGCATGGTACTGGGCCCAGTGTGGAGAGTGGACTTCCCCTTGTCCCCTTAGTCAGCTGGCATTAGATCCGGCTGCCTACTGGCCGGCAATCTCTTATTGTTTGGTGTTTTGTTTTCTCTCCCCCCTTATCCTTCTGGCAAGCCTCCCTCAGTTGGGGGAACTCCCCAACCCCGGCAGAGTCCTGTCCAGCGATCAACGACAACAAGAGGGTGCTTTTATTTATTTTCTTCCCCACTTTTGTTTCCCTTGCCTCCCACAAGCTCCCGATGCAGCAGCATTCCATGAGCCAGAACCGCTGACTTGCGCTGTGCTTGAAAGGGAAACTGTTGTGCAGCCGGTGTGCTACCACGAAGTGCATCCCGGGGGAAACAACCTCCCAGAGCACCGGAGTTTGATCGCACATTACAGAGGGGCAGCAAAGGCATCAGGTGGTAGTGTGACTGCCCGATCTTCCCCACTAGCACCACCAATGATTCTCCAGTGGGCGGAGGACCTGGGCCAGGAGGTAAGTGGGTGGCAAGCCCAAAAATGACTTTCTTCAGCACAAGAGGTGCCTGGAACGGGTGGGAGGGAAGCAAGAGTTCAAGGCAGTAAGTGGGCCAGAGGCCCAAATAATGGAAAACCAGGGACGGAGCAAGTGGGCAGAGAAATCACTAAGGGAAAAGAGGGGGGGCATCATGTGGCAAGAACCCCAGGGGTTAGGGTGGGTGCAAAACTCGACATTCCCATCTGCAAGGAGGGGGATTAGAGTGGGGCAAAGAAGTGAATGAGCAGCAAATCCAAAATAGTTATTGCTAGCACCAGAGGCACTGTGGGGATGGGGTGGAGTAACAGGAGAGCAAGAAAGAGAGAAGTAAGTGGACAAGGCACCTAGTAGAGATACAGGTGCCTCAAGGATCATGGGCCCCAGAGGTAGCTAGGAAAAGGGTGGGAAAAATTTGAGTGGGTTGGAAGAGGTGACTCAGGCCAAGAATGCTGGAGGGGGGGGCAGCCCAAGTTGAAGGCCCAGTACTGTACACCTGCAGCCAAATCGTGGATAGCCATAAAGGGGTGGAGCTCAGTTCGGGCCCATGGCATAGCCCAGTGACGGCCCCTCATACATGTGTGCAGATGAACTGGCCTAGACCACCCCTGCAAGGATTTTAAGGGGCAACGTCCCTTTCTTTACCGAAAGTCCCCAGGAGCCCTGACCCTCCACTGCACGCCCTGACCACCCCTATCAGAGCCCTTTTACCCTGGATTGCTGGCCGACTGCTGTGTGCAGGTGGACCGCAGGGAGGGTCAGGTCTAGGCTGCACTGCTTGCCACCCAGACCCTGGCTGTGGCTAAACCCAGTACCTGTTGACAAAATAATTACTAAAGTGTACTTGCTATTTTAGTGTCTCCCTGGGTTGCACCCTGGGATGTTATTGACCCCAGCTGACTAAACTAATTTCATAGGGGTCTGATCAGAATTGCAACAGGGCCTGAACTGCCTGCCCTGCATCCACTAAGGCCACCTATCCACATCGGGGCTGAACTTGCCTGCCCTGAACCTCGACCAGTTGGTTCCTGCACTGTCCTGGAAGCGGCTCGAACTGCCTGCCCCATCTCCAACTGCATTGAGCCATGTCAGTTCTCTCTCCACCCCCAGTCTGAGCTATTGCTGTGGGGAATTGGACGGACTGTCCAACTGTGGTAGTCCCATCACCCAACTAATTGCCGTACGAAGACTGTGATTGCCTACACCCCTGAGTTCAGGAGTCATCCACCTTTCACCAGTCAAGCATCTAGTCCCTCCCACCCAGCCTGCCCACAACCGCCGAAGACAATGAAAGACTGCATTAGACAGCATGGTGTTAGTCAGTCTTCCCCCCCAGTATAGTCAGCTTAGGAGCTGCCCCAGCTCACGATAGTGAGGTTCCCTCCACAGTACGCGATTAGGAAATTGCCCCGTTTTTGTTTTGCTTTTCCAAGGTGAACATAGCTCCATTCCCCAGCAGGGCGGCAACCTGTCAGGACCCTTCCAGAGGACCCGCCATCATCATCATCACCAAAGGACATCGCCTCAACCATCCTCCATCCTCTCCTCACCTGCATCTCCAGCTCTGGACCAGTCTGCATCCTCTTCATCTTCATCTCCACCTTGCTATCCTCAGCCCTCCTGCTGGCCAATGAGACCAATTGGTTGCTCAGGTACTGTACCCCATTCCTGAAAGCTAGCTAGCAGCCACCTGTGCTGCACCAAAAAGACTGCTCCTCCTACAGGACTGTCGGACTATAACTGGTGTGTCTTTCTAAGTATCCTTGGCCAAGATGGTTGGGTATTGATAAATTATTATTATTGATGTCTGGAGATGTAGGGCACTAGGTGACCCTGTTAGAGGTATACTGCATATTGATAGCATATGTATGAATGTTTACCCCCTATAATTACTCCTTTTAGACCTGTATAATTGCCTCCTATCGCTTAACACTGTTTTGTGCATGACAATCACCTAACCTATTATAGCCCAGTGGAACTAGTGGCTGCTATCAATGAAAGGTATTTGTTTGTATCTGGAACCATTGTGCCTGCCTCTCCTTGACCAGAAGAGACAAACCACCCACCTGAGTCCAGTCACCACACCCACATGCCCAGTGGTGATGATTTCAGGTGGTCCAGGGTCCTTGGGAAACAATGTGTCCCTTTACAAGAGGAGGGACAGCCTGGGTTCTTGAACAGTTCTTAGGGGTACAGGGAAAACATGTCTGCAAATTAGGAGGGTGCCTCCATGTGTCTCATATTGACAGAGAGTGCCCCATGACAGTCAAGCCCTGAACCTACCGAGCAAAGGAGCAGTAAGTAAGCAATAATACCTGACAGGTCAGGGTGGTAGTGGGTATACTGGACTGCTCAGGGGCATAATGAGGCCTGACGCTGCAGGGAGAGGGCCTTATAGCACCTGAAAGTTTTGGTACAGTCCATACTGCCCTCCCTGGAGGATATTATGGTGTTTAGAAAAATGGGTATTTTCAAAAACATTTTAAAAACTTTCTATAAACGTAAAAAAAAAATATGAAAATGAAGAAAGAAAGAAAGTGCTTCAATGTAAAGTAGTCCCTCCACTGATAGAAATACTGCTAGAGGGTGCTGCTATTTTTGTTGTGCTTTCTTTTTTTTTTCATCCCCCACACCCAGTAGCATTGCTTCCCCCATACCATTTCAGTGTGACTTTTAATTGGTTTCTTCCTTCTTTTCCAAGTGCCTGATTCAAACTGTTAACTTGCTCGGGTTGTAGTAAGCATGATCGAGCAGAGCATCTGACACAGTGAATTTGACGGAAGTGCACAAAGTTGAGCAGAGTGGCTGTGAAGCAATACCAAACCTTTTGGACATTGCAGCATCAGTGTTATTTATTTTAGAAAATGGGTAAGCTTGCTTTACCCAACAGTGTATATCTTAATTTATTGCCAAGCTGGGGAAGCCTGGGTTGTATGAGAGGGGAAGTGACAGGAAAACCATCACTAACTGTAAAGCAGTGGCAGGTAAGGAGGCATCTGTGCAAGCACTTCTTTCTTTTTTCTTACTGTTTCTGTCCCCCTATGGCCTCAATCAGGTGGCACTCCAGTCCCATCCCCCAACATCTCCCGGCACCAGCGTCTTTCCCCCAGGGCTTACCCACCCCCACCACTTCAAGATCCAGTTCCATTGGTCCGACTGGCCTAGGGCAGGGCCTGCAGGGTCCAGTCATCATCCAACCACAGGAATGTTCCCTTGTTTTTCTTCCCCGTGGGGGGGAGGCGTGCAAAGACCCCAATGGTGGTGTATGGCAGGCGTCTGCCCCACCTCTGCCCTGTGGTCTTGGCAACATCAATGTGCCAGCCTCTAGCCTTCAATGGGGCCAGGCTAACACCAACTGCTGTGTCCCCCCCTCCCTGGAGGAAGAGAACTGTCCTAGGGATGCTCGATCTGCCTCCACCCTGGCCGACCCCCAAGGACCTGCTCCCACCACGGACATGGGTCACCAGCGTGGCAGGAGGTAAGGCATGGATCACTCAACCCTCCACATCACTGAGCCAGCTATGTGCTAGCACTTCTGGTTTTAAAACAACGAAAAAAAAGTGCTTTTTTTGCAGAGACTGGAAGAAGTTACATAAAGAATGAGACAATTTGTGCCACTTCAATATAGCGACAGCAGTTGCAGAGGAGGGAGAGCTCACTCACTAACCAAGCCAAAAAAAGGCTGCATTTTAGGTTTGAAAATTATTTTGGGGGCACACTGATTCAGTTAGTGCAGAGGCAGGTTGGCAGTGGGTCTTGTTTTTTACCAGTCTCTAGTGGCACATAAATGCACCCCTAGGTAAGGGGCTCAGCCAATCAGAGACAGGGATTTTCCTACCCATTTCATCTATTTATTTATTTATTGAAATGTTTTACCAGGAGGGCACACTAAGCAACAAGTTACTCATTTCACGGTGCAAGCTGGGGGGAAGGGTGTACAAAAGAGTGGGCAACTGTTGTAGATACAGTCATTGCAAATCACACAATTGGAATACAGAAGCAGATACATATATTGCAGATAATCAATAGAATGGTACACCAACTAGGAGCAGTGGATACATACATTGCAAATACACAATTTGGATTACAGTAGTAGATACATGTAATGCAGATAATCAATGGAATGGAACACAAACTAAGGAGCATAAAGCTAGAACACATAAAACATTTTTGGAGCAACATACAATTGACATACAATTTGGTAAGCAATAGAAGTGCTAGCGAGCAGAGGAAATGCTGCTCAGTCCAGGCATCTAGCAGTGGAGCATAACGTGCAGGTCAGAAAGATTACAGGGCTATAAGTTTTAAGTGTAGTAGATACAGGGCTTGTATTTAGGTGCAGTGGGGTCGAAGAATTTAGTGCAGTGAAGTTAGTGGGGGGGCGAGAGAGACAGAGAGAGAGAGAGAGAGAGAGAGAAGTAGAAAAGTGAAGGGGTAGCAGGAAGGGAGATATATGCCAGGTGCTGGACCCCTACTAGATGCTGAGAACTGAGCCAGGGGGAAGGACTGGGCAAGGAAAGTGGAGTGAAGTGGAGGGAGGAGGAGCAGGAGTAGAAAAGTGGAGAGGGGGACAGGAAGTGAGATATATGCCGGGTGCTGGCCCCCTGCAAGATGCTGAGAACCGAGCCAAGGGGCAAGACTGGGCAATGAAGGAGGAGGAGTGGAGGGAGGAGGGAAAGAAATGGGGGGCAGGAGGAGATATATACCAGTACTGACCCCAACAAGATGCTGAGAACCCGCCGAGGGAGCAGGACTGGGCTCTGATGGTGGTGGAGGAGGAGGAGGGGTAGTGATAGAAATGAGTGGGGGGCAGAGGGAGAATAGGCCAGGTACTGGCCCCCTACAAGATGCTGAGAACTGAGCTGGGGGGCAGGACTGGGCAGAGTAGGTGTAGAGGAGAGAGACAGAGATTTTCTAAATATAGATGTATACAGGTTTGGAATAGGTGTATCTTTGGGGTAACTGGCCAGTGGCACAGAGAAAATATCAAATCTATTTTGCAACAGTTAAAATGCTTTTTATTCAATCTCTGGTCAATTTCTTCCACAAGTAACTCCCAGGAAGCCAGGTATGACATTTGAAACCGAAGTTGCTTAACCAAAATAATTTATTTCCAAAGCACTGTGCAGTCATAGTTTCAGAAACATGCTTCAGTAGATGGCAATACCATTCATGTTTCTTTCCCAGTCATGTCCCAGGATTATGCTAAGTACAACTGTGCCCAGAAACACTTGAGCATTTAGTGATACCATGTGTCCAGAGACACTAGACATTAAGCAGTAGTAGGTGGCCAGAGATACCACACATTTAGAAGTGTTAGGTGCCCAACACTGTCTCTTCACAACAGTAAGAGGGGAAAAAGGGACCTGAGGTGGACCCAGCCCTGTGAAGCCCAGCTTTACTCGGTGCTTTGGCAGAGGTTAACAATGGAGAGGTGTACCTAAGGACCCCTCTCTTCTGTGGTTCTGAGGCACGTGGCAATTGCAGCAGAAATCAAGGCCAGATGCAGAATTTGGTACTGGTTACAGAAATTACACAGAAACTGCCCCAGTAAGTTAGATAGAGACTGCCCCCACTCCTTTCTGCCCATTACTCTGCCTGCCTGTAGCTTTATAGGAACTACAATTCACCCCTAACCATCTCAGTCCCTTAAACTGTCACCACCCAGCCCTGAGAGCCCCCTTCAGTCATCCTGCTTTTTATAATAGCACCCTTTTCTGGTTGAACATAGTGTGATAATCTGCTCTTTTTCTTATCACTGCTAATGGGCCAGAATGCTAGTTCCTCATCCCAGAAGTGCTTCTGGGGCCCATGCAAAGTTGCACTGGGGCATGAATCCAGCATTTGAGCCCAGGAGTAATATGAAGTGGTAGGGGAGTAACTTACAGTGTTGGACCAAAAAAAGTGACTTGATGAGGATCTGGGGTGAGTGAGTTTTGTGGCTAAGATATGCAGGGTAAGGTTTTTTTGTTTTATGAAGGAGCAGAGCAATGTCTAAGAGGAGATCTTACAATACTTTTGAGAAAGGAAGAGGCAGACGGTTATTGTGTAGTGACTCTCAAGCCAGTTTAGGAAGGTGGTGGGGCTGAGATGAGCTGGGGTGAGTGTCAACTGTTTTAAAACCATGAGAGGGAAAGTGCTTCCTGGTGCACAAGGCAATTGCAATCCGTTTAAGGTTAAGCACAAGAGGCAGCTGTGGATGGGCTGGGAGGCTGACAGCCTGACGAATCAACTCTGGTGCCTGGGAGAGAAAAATGTGAATTATAGAAAAAGAAAGCAAAGGAACAGCTAAGTAAACAAAACTATTGGGGCAGGAAAAGAATAAGAGAATGCCAGATAGACTGAAGAAATTAAAAAGAGGAAGCCAAGGTAAGAAAAGTGAAAAGTCAAAGCTAAAGATTACTTGTGCAGAATGTGGAAACTCCATAAGGGAATGAGAAACAGAGAAATAGAGAATCACAATGATACTGCAGATGATACATTTTTATATACTGTATGTTGCTTTGGGACACATTTATATGGGTACTGGTACAAACTGGAAGAATGTTGGTGAGGGACAAGTCAGTGTAACCAAAGAATACCAACGCAGCTTCAAAGTTTTTTTTTTTAAAGCATACATAACTTGACCTTTCAATACTGTAGTCAAAATAATCCAATAATTATTTCAGGATGGAACTTACTTAACTGAATGAATCAAATTTTGTCTCTGTGTAACTGACAGCCTTATTTCTCACACTTCCCTAGTCTGACAGCCAGTCCCAGTGTGTCAAAGTTCTATGACGAAATTGTTTGGCGAGCATTGCAAATACCATCCCTTTCCTTCCTGGAGTTGGTGGTGGGTGATGGGGCTACGATGGACAGGGGTGGGCTACACTGGATTTAAAAATTGGGATCAGGCAAAGCTGTTGATGAAAGGGTAGGATCATTTAAGGGACAGGAAAGCAAACCTTGCTGCCATTAAGTCCAGGCTGGGGGTAGGTTGCAGAGAGAATTACTACTATTAAGGTGGCGGGGAGGGGAGAGAGAGTGTTGCTGCCCTTAGGTCTGGGAGAGGAGAGGAGAGGAGAGGAGAGGAGACAGTTTTGCTGGTATTATGTGAATTGAGGGAGTAGAGAGCATTGCTGCCAGTAAGTGGGTGGAGGATGGGGGAGGAGAAAGCTTTTCCTTTACTAAGTTGGGGGTTAGAGAGAAGAGATCATTGCAACCTTTCGGTCTAGGTGAGGAAAGCTTTGCTGCCATTATTTCATCTGGGGGAAGGGGAGCTTTACCGACATAGAAACGTAGACAATAAGACTACAAAAGACAAAAGAAAAAAGGGGAAAATAAAAAAGCTAGCTGAGCCATCATGATAGGCCAGTGGTTGTGCATCAAGGTTCCATGATGACAACCCACGTTCAGGTGTGATTCTGGAATCACCTGCTCTAGTACTGCCGATGGTTGGGGGGTACTGCAGGTGCCAGGGCTTTCTGGCTAGAGGGTGCACATGAAAGAAAATGAAGAAAAGATGAAGCCAAGGTAAGAAAGGTGACAGCCAAGCAAAAGATTATTTCAAAATAGGAAGACTAAACAAGGAAAAAGTGAAACAGAAAAAAAGAAATAATCACACTGACACTGCAGGTGCTAAATGTTTTTTTTGGGTGGCAGTACCGGAAGCCTCTGTGTCCCCCAAAAGCATGCCAATCCCAACTGCAACTGTGTATGGTCCCTGATGGGTGTTTACAGAAGAGGGGGGTCTTGGGTGCTCCATGGCTAGGTTACTACAGGCCCTCCCCATGGGGAACAACTATTCAGTTTCAGGGCCAGATTAAAGCATAGGCATCATAGGCCTAGCCTAGTAAGTAAAGTAAGTAAAAATTTATTTTAAACGCTTTTCCAAAGATCAAAGCACTTTACAAATAACAATAAGTAAAAACAAATACAATATTAACAATATAAAATCACATAGGCCTAGAGCCTCCACCTGCTAGGGGCCCCAACAATCCCCAAAATATATTTATTACATACCCATTTCTTTCAGCCTGAGCAGCATTTTTTTGTAATGGACTTGGTTGCTGAATAATCTGAGCAAGGCTGGAGCTGAACTGTGATGGGAATCTCACCTCCCTGATTAGGTGTTAAGTACAGCTGATAGCTTCAGGGGGCTCCAACGACTGACCTTTAAGGTGTAAACATGCCCCTTTTCTTTCCTTTGTCTGCTTGAATGTGAATCTCACCTCCCTGATTACGTGTTAAGTACAACTGACAGCTTCAGGTGGCACCAGCTTCAGGTGGCGCCCTCCAGACTGACCTTTAAGGTGTAAACAGGTCCTTTTTCCTTTGCTTTGTCTCCCACCCCCTGGTATACTAAGTGGGAAAAAGCACCTAGAAATATCCTTGCCCCCCAGTTGGTGTTCCTGGTAGTGAGAGTGACTGCTGCAAATCTTAAATGGGGGCCCCCTGCAGTAGTTTGTGCACTACTTGCCTCATCTTGTGAATTTGAGGGGGGCCCTGTCATTCCTATTGGAAGGATTGGAGAGCCAGGAGATCCTGCTTATTGGATGGCCTGCTCCGAGTACCAGGTGCCACTCATTAGCACATGGATGTTCTGTGATATGCCCTGACCCTGGGTCACTTAGTATGCAGACAGAGGTTGTGGTTCACAAATCCAAGTGTTCTGAGTCTACATGTCTTCAAGGTTCTTGACTTGGGGCTGTAGCCACTAGGCTATACTGCCTAACATATTTAATTTTTACATTGCCTGACTGGAATTGGATTATCATTGTTAAATGCAATTCTCCTTTCAGGGAAAATTAGTAGGAGGGTGATGAGTGCCATGAAAATGATAATCAAAGTTATGAAAAAAAGAAAAAATGGGGCTAAATTTTCGAAGTCCTTTAAAAATGCTATATTGTAGTTTGCAAACAGTGTGGTTAAGCATCATTTTTAACACCACATACAAAACCACATTATAATAACACAAAGTAGTAAAGAGATTACAGTGCTGTTGACACGCTTGCATTGCACTCAGGGACAGCAGTGGCGTTTTGATCATATTTGTTTAATTTGCAGGCAATTGTAAATGTTATGGAGCTACATACATGTGGTACTACCTCCCACTATGTACAACTGCCTGCAAAGTAAACAAATAGTATCTGAAGGCCACCACTAACCCTGACCATTTTAAGTCTATCTAAAGCACTACAACCCCTCCCCATGTGGTTTTGTGGGTGAGGCTGTATCAGGAAGTAAGATTGTACTTGCAGTAAGTTAAGTAGCATAAGAAAGGTGGCGATCATGTATACTGAGAGTAGTCTTCCTCATACAGTGATCCCTCGATTATCCACCAAATGTTTGTAGAAATAGCTATACTGTTGGCCCTTATTATCTCGCACCCGTGATTATCTACCCAATTTGCTTGTAGGCAAATGGGCAGATAGTCAAGGGTGCATTGTAAATTATCAGACTGAAATCAAACAGTATGTGACACTTGGGGAAAAGGGAGACTAGAGAATGGTGTGCACTGTCGCTAATATGATTTTGAGAGAGAGGAGTAGAAGGGTAGGAATTTTTATTTGAATTCTGTTGCCCGTATCACTTTACATGCAAACTCTATCCTAACATGAAATACTGTTTGTAAGTAAATGGATTCCCAAGGTGCCTCACAGTCTGTGACAGGGTCTCTTTGTGGCAAAGGGGCATGGTCATGGTGAGAGGAGGCCCCAGTTTCTTTTTCTAATTGGTCACTAGGCAGGTTTGTGGGGGGTTATAGCTTCCCAGAGGGCTATGCCAGGTCAGGGCCCGAGGCCTAGGGCCCCAGGTTATCTTAATGTGGCCCTGTTCAGTTGTGTGTTCGCAGCCAGCAGGGTGGGAGGGGGATGCCTGCCAGTAGCTGTTAATATTGCATACAATGACACTAAGCCCTAAATTGGTTTAGATAAACATGGAGAGCCAGAAAAGCTTCTGAAAAGCATAAAACAGGATGCTTAAGGGAAATTATGTAACTTATATTTATGTTAGGAGGCCACCCATACTGGGTCTCCCCAAAAGTGTAATGCTGGCTCTGTATTATTTATTTATTTATTTTATTTTTCTATTAATGTGCGCAGAACTTTAAACCTTGCCACAGAACTTAACCTAATAGTTCTGAAGATGTTCAGAATCCCTGATGCAGAAGTTATGTCTACAGTGCCACAGAGAACAGGGGACCTTGGATATTGGGGGCCTCCCTTAAATATCTTCCTGGGCTCCAGCCATGCCTACTGCCAGGCAGACATCCTGCATAGACAGTAAATCCATGGTTATTTACTTAATCATGTTGATCTGTGTGAGAGTGCCATAATGTCTCTCCGTGCCTGTCCCTCTAATTTTATAGATAGTGTGTGTATAGTAAATGGTCTGGGCTGGGTCTGAGTGTTTCAACGCTCGTGACTGGCCAGACACTGCTTTAATTTGCTCCACTCAGCTGTTGATAGTAAAGCAGAGGAAGCTTTAACTATTACTGTAAATATTTACTTCTAACTTGTTACATTTAAATTAGAGTGCTTGTTTTAACCTGCTTTCTTGCAGTTTGTTTATCCAAATGGGAGCCACCATGTTTGGTCCAGGACTTCCAGAATTTGGACCAATGGGACACAGGAGACCTTGATGGGTCATTAGTTCAGGTGCCTCATGGGAAAAAGCTGTAGTTCTTGTAGTTTTAAGAGTTGGCACCTAAACTGAACTAATGGGAGCACCAGAACTGTGACTGATGGCTCCCCTAGCCAACCAGAACGCAAGAAAACCGGACTAGTTCAAGGACTGAAAGAAGAATGTGTGGCAGTTGCTATTAGAGTCTGGAGAGTGAGCAGCTCAAGCTGTTGAAAGGCTGCTCCAGGAAAGGAGCTGAGGAGAATTGGCAGGGAAAGGCCTGACCTGACTTCCTGCTGTGGTTCTCCAGCATTGGACTGCCTTATTGCAGTAATCAGCCTAATCCAAAAAGTATCTTTAAACTGTGGCAGAAAGTGCCAAGACTCTGAGTAGGGCAGCTCAAGATATTGGACCGAAAAGAAGCTCCCGTGAAGTATTTGGCTCAAGAACTAGGGTTAGAGACTGCCTTGGTGAATTAAGAGGGTTGCTCAGTAAATCGATTGCAATTGTGAACTGGCCTGAAACCAAACTGAGAGGTAGAAAAGTTAATGCTGTTTTTATTAAATGTGCTGAATGTTAATCGAGGGTTGAGGCCTGTTTCTGCCAGTGACTGGACTGTTTGCCAGCTGGATGCCTTCACCAACAATCAAACTAAACTTTGCCAGAAGTGTTTATCCAGCCTTGGGCCTATGCCAACCCAGCCCAAGCCGACTGTTCTTGCACCAGAGACTGCTTTCTTGGAGAGAGACCAGCTTGGGGATCTAGCCCCTGTGCAACAAAGAATTGCAGGTTGCTGCCACCTGGAGGGAAAAGCCATGAAGCGGAGGTGTGTCGTGGAGGCCCAGCTTCCCCATGCTCTTCAGTGATCTGCAGCAGGTCTTCATATCGCCAGGCCAAATCCAGCCAACTGGTGTCATGAGTAAACTCAGGGTAGATCCTGCAACAATTCTTTTAATTATTTTGTGGTACCATCTGATTGCTTCAGTGTGTTACAGGGTTAAAAGGACTGGGCCAACCGGCCAGGAATACAAATAACCAAAGTCTTGGTGTGCATGTTAACTGCCTTTTTGTTCCATCAAGGTCCCCACCAACAGATGCAATGCCGGCCACCCCTGGGCACCGATTCTGGCCAGCCAGCATAACATTTTGGGTATGCAGTGTTGTCAGACTGTTTACTTTGGGACTAAAGCATATGAATGCATAGCAACCTGAATCAAATTAGTATAGTAATCATTCATCTAGAGTCACCCCTTCCTTGTTCAATTCCCCCTAAATAAATTGGTTTGTTTTACTGTTACATTGACTCATGAATATCTCAGTGTCTGGGTGAAGATTAATGTGCTTGAGGGGAAACATATTCAAAAGTGTATGTTTGTATTGACTATTGTATTACAGAGGGATCCAGGGTGGTTACCGAATACCAGACCATGGTGGTAAGTGCAAGAGGTGTGAGAATATCATTAATGCTGATTGCAAACTATATATTACTGCCATAAAGGGTTGCTGTCAATCACAAGGTAATTGGTCACTAGGCGGGTTTGTGGGTGGTTATAGCTTCCCAGAGGGCTATACCAGGTCAGGTAGATACCCCTACTTACATTACTCTGGGTGGAGGCACCAAAATACTGTAATTACTAAGGGTAGGGAAACCCTAGTAAGTGTTAAAATTGAACCCAGGCCCCTCAACCTGTGGTCAGGAGTACAGACAAGGGTAGTAGCCCTAGAGACAGTGCCACCTAGGAGTTACATATACCCTCCCAGGGTGAACACAGTGGGGCTTACTGTATCCTTCTCTTTGTCCTGGGGTACGGATCATCAGTGCCTGCCACCTGCGCTGACTCTTTCAGAAACCCTACCTGCCTTTTACTGTTTGTACAAGTCTCAAGTCACTGAAAAACAGCACTACAGTTCATTTCTTTTCTGGAATATGGGACAGTTGGTGCAGAAACCATTAGGCCACTGCTCTTTGTGGTTAAGGCAACAACAGGCCCCTGCTGTCCCCCATCAAGGACCCCATTCAAGCTCCGAGCCTCTGGAGACCTGTACCAGAGGGAGCCAGTGCCACTTGAACCCAGGACCTTGTCACCATACCTGAGCCCGCATGCTCCCTCCAGCCAGTCACCAGAGAAAATGTACCCGGAGGTGCTGCTTTCTGTAGATCAAGTAGCACAGAAAGACTGAAAAAATGCCTCCGAATATAGCACTGAACTGAAACTGAAAATAAAATGCTCCACTGTGTGGCTACCTATTTTTATACCCTGCAGAGGGAAGGCACTCCAAAGTCAGGTTACTGACATATAAAGCCCTACACGGACTAGGCCCTGACTACCTGAAAGAGCTCCTGATTCCTTATCACCCTGAGCGACCACTTCGCTCAGCCGATGAGGGGGTTGCTAGAGATTCTGAGGGTGACTTTAAAATCTGCAGGAGACCGGGCATTTATGTTCATGGCCCCGACCCACTGGAATTCTCTACCCTGTCGGATTAGGGAGTGAGCAACTGTGGGGGGATTCAAACAGGCCCTAAAAACATTCCTGTGGAATAAGGCATACAGTGAAGATGTTGGCTGACATGTTTGTATTTATTGAATGTGATGATGTTTTTATATGTTTTAATTGTTCTGATTGTTATGCACCTTGGTTTTGAAAGGTGCACTATAAATAAAGAATCATCATTATTATTATTATTATTAAACAGCACAGAGCCTTGCAGGATAACAAGGACAGGATGTATCCAGCAAACTCACACATTTTGGAATGCTGAGCTCTCTGCAAAACAGTAAACACCAAGCACTGCAGCATTTCTTTCTCTGCCTTTTGTGACTGAAAAATGCTAACCCTTTCTATGCTGGGGCAGGGATGAGAAACGCAGTAACCCTGATTTCAATTGGGGGGGTTTCACTTGCAATGTGTCTCCATCTCAGCAGCCATGTGTGACCAGTAAAACCATGGTTTGGCAAGTCCAAGGTCTTGTTGATTCCTAGATGTCCCAGGTCCTTATGCAATGCCCTCATTACAGATTTCCAGTACTTGATAGAGATGACCATCTGTTTCCTAGGGAGAGGTATCAGTCCCTGGCTTATCCAGTACAGTAGTCCATTTTATGACAACAAGCTAACTCCATTCTCTCAATAGCAGTGACAGGCTGGGGTGGTCAGACTTAACACAAGAGGCATCTAATCCCTTCTCCAATGCCAGGATGATATTGTATCCTTGAAACTAGGGTCAGCTCTCTGCACACATTGCATGTCTTCTGGGCAGAGGTAAGGCAGGGAAATGTTGCTTAAAGTATCAAATTGGGCATATAGTACACCACTGGCACAACATCTGGGTGAACTCCAAGCAGATCCACAACCTTATTTGGGTTGGTAGAAGTAGCCCAGTTTTCAGGTGTTATCCCTCAGTGTTATGCACTGACAGATATCCTTCAATCTAGCTTCGGAGACATATGTCAAGAGCCCTTCTATCTCTATGCAAAGCATCAGCATCAGTATTGTTACATCTGGGCTGGTTCTGTAGGTGGAAAGAGCAAGTGTACAGTGCCAATAGCCATTAATGCCTAGTTGCTCACAACTTGGCTGAAGTGAGTACATACAGTATATTACAAGGTTGTTATCAGTAAGCACCAGAAATCAGGCTTCCTAGAGGTATTATAATCATAGATTGGTCCACCACTGCCCAGTTCACTGCGAAGAACTCCTGTTTGTGAACTGGGTAATTTCACTCAGACGGAGTTAGACTTCAGCTGGTAAAGCAACAGGGCTCATCCCAGTCTCATGCTTGTGTTAAAACATAGTTCCTAAATTTCCAAGCTGGAGTTGATATGAAGGGTGTAAGGTTTGGTCAGATCAGCAAAAGCCAGCACAGGGGCCATATCTCTTTGAAGGCTGCTTCACACTGGCCAGTCCAGCAGGCACCAAATTCTGTTCACTGATCTTGCAGTAGTGCTGGTCAAGGTTGTCTTCTTTTGACATCATCATCCTTCCTGGTGGGTGGATATCCCTTTGTCAAATTGAACAGTGGTCTTACATTTGATGAAATTTCCTTCCCAAAACTTTGGAAGTATCCATAGAATCTATGAAATGATTGTAGACTCTTGAGATTGTAAGGCCAAGGGCATGTGGTGAGGTCTTTGACCTTCAGAGGATTCGTTCTCCCTCCTTTCTCAGAATCAATGTATCCCACATACTTCAATGACAGCTAAAAAAACTGGTAGTTGATCAGGAACAGCTTCAAGCCATACTCCACCAAGTAATCTAACGTATCCATCAGGCAGGCTGCGTGCTGGAAAGTTTATCCAACCACATAGAAGTTATCCAAAACTTTCAAGATATTTATGTCTCCCTTTGCCTTCTCCATCAGGCACTGAAATATGTTGGCAGCATCCAAAAATCCTTGGGGCCTGCACTCAAACTGGTAAAATCCACTAGCCTGAAGGCATGGCTGGCTAAGATGGGTATACCATTACATGAGTGAACCAAACTGAGCAACTCGAAAGTGAGCTACTCAATTTGGGCGCCAGTAGGGTTAGTGACAGTGTAGCTATAGCGAGGGGGTTGGGATAGTGACGGATGGGGACAAAATAGCAACGGTGAATGGCAGAGCTTTGTGTGGTCACATGAGTCAAATAGATGAGTGCAGCCTGCTGCTGCTGAGCTGGTCGCCTGGTGTGGCGGCCACGGATGCCACCTGCAGTGCTGATGGCCCCATGTTCGGGACTACCTGCGGGTACTATTTTGAACTGTGTGGGGTTTATTTGTTTTTTCTGGTCTCTTGCCATGGTTGCAGTCTTCCCCGTTCAGTGTCTGCCCCCCCCCGAAGTTGATTATATTTAGATGTGGGTGTGGGGGGCATAGCCCCCTGCATTAAATATTTACAGTATTTCCTTGCCGTCGTTGTTTTGGAATGTGTGGAGGTGGATTCCTTGCTGATTTCGTATTTGGTGATATGTACTTACTCTTGTGCAAGTCGCCAGAGTTATTTCACTATTTTGATATAGAACCACTGAGGTGCTATGCACCTTACCTTCTTCCACGCTGATGTCCTGAGTTTAGGAACAAAATCAGGTTGCTGGTGATCGGCCGGGGGTGGAGAACTGAGCATCTAGAGGACTGCTCTGCTCTTCTGGGGGTGGGGGGAGAAGCATGCTGGCTCAGCTCTTGGCCACCATCAGGTAGAGGCCTGTGGGTAGAGCCAGCAAATGAGTGACAATGTAGGGAGGGGTTGCGGTTCTGTGGTATGTGCGTGCGAACACACACGCGCTCATGCACTGCCATGGCAGGGGACCCAGATAGAAAAGTGGAAAAAGGCTGACTCGGGCTCCACGAAGTTCTGCCCACTTCCGTCCTGCACAGCTGTCTGGACCACCAGATCCATGCTGGATATGTATCTCCAGGTGGGGAGAGGATGGCTCTCCCCTTCCTGGCCCCTACACTGGGGGCAATCCATGGGGGTCTCTAGGTCTGGTGAGTACTAGGGGAGGCAGTTGCCAGTTAGGGGAGACAGGGACAGAACAAAGGTAGCCCTGCCCAAGTCAGCCGGGAGTAAAAAGCAGTATGGAAAAAAAACCTGGTAAAATCCAAGGGGGATAATAAAGGCTATTTTTTCCTTGACTTCTTCGGTAGTACCTACTTCGCAAGTCCAAGACAGAAAAAACACTTGATTCCTGTGAGATGGTTCAGTGCATCCTCCACTACAGGCATGGTGCACTAATCTGATATGGTTCTTTTATTCAGAGACCAGTAATTAATGCACATCTAGGGCATTACGTATTTCTTCTAGGTCACATGATGGACAACGTGGATGGCTCTAGGACTCCTTTATGATCCTGGTGGACATTAATTCTTGCAGGTGTCCTCTAACATCCTCAATACCTGCTTGTGCTAATCTCCTGAACCTCTTCTGAAAAGGACAATCATCACTCAGGCCTTTTAAAGCCTGTATTCTTCTCCTTTGGCACATTTGAAGTCCATCTGAGAAGTGCAAATACCTCAGTTTTTGTGTGCCAAATTCCTTTATGCGTTGTGCTTTGCCCATTGCTTGATGCCAGTTTTTCTGCTTTGTCGGCCTCCTTTAAGTCATCATGTCTATCAGACAGAGATATGTGATAAGCCAAAATCAAATGCCTCTTCATTCACTGGAGGGGTCAGTTCCCTGGGGGATGAGATCATTATGGTGTTTGTAAGCATACATGTTAGTCAGCATTGTCCCAGGATAGATAGAAACATAGAAACATAGAATTTGACGGCAGATAAGGACCACTTGGCCCACCTAGTCTGCCCATTTTCCTACCTAACAGATAAGCTGCAGATCCTAGTTAACCAACAGCTTACTTCCTCCTACCCCCCACTAGGACTGCCTTACGTCTTTCCCATGCATCCTTGAATTCCCCCACTGTTCTTGACTCAAGACCTCCTCAGGAGGCTGTTCCATGCATCCACAACCTCTCTGAAAAAATACTTCCTCACATTACCTCTGAGCCGTCCCCCTCTATCTTCAAATTGTGCCCCTTGTCCTTGCACATCTCTTTTTCTGAAAGATGCTACCCTCTTGGACTTTGTTGATTCCCTTGAGGTACTTGAAAGTTTCTATCATGTCCCTCTCTCCCTTCTTTCCTCAAGGGTATACATATTAAGCTCCTTTAGTCTTTCTTCATATGTCTTGTGGTGCAGACCCTACACCATTTGATCTCCCTCCTCTGGACAGCCTCCACTCTGTCTATGTCTTCGGAGATGGGGTCTCAGAACTGCACACAGTACTCCAGATGGGGTCTCACCAACTGTCTGTACAGAGGGATAACAACTTCCTGTTTTCTACTATTGATGCCTATTCCTATGCATCCCAGTATCCCCCAGCCTTCCTTACTGCCTTCTCACATTGCTTGCCCACCTTTAGGTCATCTGATATAATTACCACCAGGTCCCTTTCCATTTTTACTGTTGTCAGTATCTCACCCCCTATTGTGTACGCTTCCCCTGGGTTTTTGTTTCACATGTGCATTACCTTGCACTTCTTTGCATTGAATCTGAGCTGCCATACATTTGACCATTCCTCCAACTTTGCCAAGTCCCTTCTCATCCTTTCCACTCCATCTTGTGTATCAACCCTGTTGCAGATCTTTGTGCCGACTGCAAAGAGACATACTTTTCCTTCCAGTTCCTCTGCAATGTCTCTTATAAAGACATTAAAAAGGACTGGTCCCAGTACTGAACCCTGCGGTACCCCGCTAGTAACCCTTTTTTCTTCAATGTGGACTCCATTTACTACTACCCTTTGCGTCCTGTTGTCTAGCCATTTTTTTATCCAGGCTACCACATTGGGACCCACTCCAAGGCTGGCTAACTTGTGTATTAATCTTTTGTGTGGGACTGTATTAAATGCCTTGCTAAAATCTAGGTAGGCCATGTCCACAGTCCCTCCCTGATCTACTACTTTGGTCACCCAGTCAAAGAAATCTATTAGATTCATCTGACATGACCTTCCCATCATGAATCCATGCTGCCTTGGGTCCTGTGCCCCACTGGCCTCTAGGTACTCAACAATTCTTTCCTTCAGAAGTGATTCCATCATTTTTCCTACCACTGAGGTCAAACTAACTGGTCTATAGTTTCCTGCCTCTGTTCTGCTCCCACTTTTGTGAAGAGGAATCACATCTGCCCTCCGCCAGTCCTTGGGTACCACCCCATCCTCCCATGATTTGTTAAAGAAAGTAGTCAGCGGTGTCACTAGTTCTACCCTTTAGAATTCTTGGGTGAATCCCATCAGGCCCCATTGCTTTGTCCACCTTCAATTTTATTAGTTCTTTCAGTACCCTTTCTTCTGTAAATGGACTGGTATCGACCCCCATCTTCAGAGTGTTTCTCTTGTTTGGTTTAGGTACCTCCCCCTCCTCTTCCTTTGTGAATGCTGAGCAGAAATATTCGTTCAGTATCCCTGCTTTTTCACTGTCACCCTCTACCCACATTCCTTCCCCTTTATTAAGCCTCAGTATCCCTCCTTTGGTCTTTCTTCGCTCCCTAATGTACCTATAAAAGGTCTTATCCCCCTTCTTAACAGAATTGGCTATCCTTTCCTCGGTTTGGGCCTTTGCTATTCTGACTGCCTTCCAAGCCTCTTTCTGCTTTAACTGATAAAGTTCTCTGTCCTGCTCCTTCTGTGTTTCCTTATATTTCCTGAATGCTATCCTTTTCTCCTTAACCTTCCCTGCCACCTCTTTTGAGAACCATAGCGTTTTTTCCTTCATTGTGTTTTATTGATTTGCTTTACACAAAGGCTTGTTGCCTCTGTGATGGCTGTTTTGATTACTTCCCATTGTTCCTCCACCCCTCCTTCTTGCCTGTTTGCTAGTGCTTTTCTGAGGCACTCTCTCATTTTCTTAAAGTCAGCCCTCCTAAAATTCAATACTCTTGCTTTTGTATGGCTTGATTGTATGGCTGTGTTTATCGTGAACCACACTGTTTGGTGGTCGCTTGTTCCCAGATGGCTACCCACTTCTAAATCTGAGATTCTTTCTCCGTCCCCATTTGAGAGTACCAGGTCTAAGATTGCTCCCTCCAGAGTGGGTTCCAATACTAGCTGTCTGAGGCATGCCCCCTGTTGGGCATCAAGAATGACTCTGCTCTTGGATGTGCCTGCAGCAAAGGTGCTCCAGTTAACATCTGGCATATTCAGGTGCCCCATTAACAATATCTCCCCTTTTTCTGCCATTCTAAGGAAGCCTTCAATCATTTCCTTGTCCAATCCCTCCCCCTGAGATGGGGGTCTGTATACAACACCCATGCGGATTGTGGTGCCATTTCCTGTCTCCAGGGTGACCCAGAGTGCCTCATCTGCTTCCTGTTTACTCTTTAGTTCTGTTGCTTTGATCCCTTCCTGTACATAGAGAGCTACTACTCCTCCTCCTCTTTTACCCTCCCTGTCCCTCCTGTAGATTGTGTATCCTGGTATGTTGACATCCCAGTCATGGTTCTCTGTGTACCATGTTTCTGTGACTGCCACAATATCCAGACAACCCTCTTCCATCAAGGCCACTAGTTCAAGGAGCTTGTTACACAGACTATGGGCATTTGTACTCATCACCCTCCACTTTTTGATAGTCTTACCCCTTTTAGCCCCATTCCTGTCCTTACTGCCTTTGCCTTTTTTTACATTTACTTCTGTTCTGCTCCCTAATAACTTCTCTACCTTGGTGTTTACCTCACTAATTACCATGTTTTGTGGGGAGGCTGGGATTTCCCTGCTCCTTTTCAGTGCCTTCCCCCTTGGCTAGTTTAAATGCTTGCCAATGAAGCATTTAAACCTCTCACCTAGGATCCTGGTTTCCCCCTGGACAGATGCAGACCATCGCACCAGTATAGGTCTGCATCCTCCAGGTGGCTCCCAGTCCCCAATGAGCCAAAGCCCACATCTCACACCAGTTTTCAACCACGCATTGAATTCCCTGGTGAGGAGTGCCCTAACATCACCCTTGCCATAGACAGGCAGCACCTCCGAGAAGGTTACCGTATGCGCTACTTGTCTAAGGCCCCTCCCCAACTCTACAAACTCCTCTTGCACTGCTCTGATCCCATTCCTAGCCAGGTCATTTGTCCTTAGGTGGACAATGACATCCAGCTCCCTCCCTCATGCAGCTCCTCCCATGATCCTGAGGATTCGCTTCCTGTCCCTCAAGCCGTAGCACAAGAAGGCACCTTACCTCCCTCCCTTCCTCCCCCATTTCTACCCCCCTAATGATTGAGTCCCCCACCAGGAGTTGTTTCCTTCCCCTGTGGGGTCCCATGCCACCCTCCTGTGGGTCTCCTTTGTGAAGGATCCCAGCATCCTCCTTGGTCTCCACTGCAGGTGCCTCCATAGAGGAACCACTATCCCCCAGAAGAGCAAATGAATTGTGGAGAGGTACAGCTGGAGGGATGCAACCCTGTTCCACCACCTTCTCCCTCCCTGAGACCACTCTGGTCCAGCCTCTCCTCTTTCTTGGCAACCTCTGAGGTAGTGGCATTGGACCTGGTGGTCCCTGGGTGGGGAAGGAGGTTTTTCGAATCCTAGCCAGGTCAGCCTGGAGACGGGCAACCTCCTCTCTCAGACCAGAGAGGTGCCTGCAAATAGGGCAGCATTGCAGCCTCCAGAATGTCTCCCGAACACTGCGCCCCACAGCCATTGCACTGCACCACTCCTATCATGTCTTATTTTGTGTCCCCTCTACTGTTTCTCTGTATGCTTACTCTCTCCTCTCCTTACAACTCTCACCCTTCCTGTTCTGGGACAGCAACTTCCTATCTTCTTCAGTAGCCTCCTTCTTTCTTGCTCAATGTCAGACCACCAGCAGCTGGGGGGGACAGTGAGCTACTTTTTTCCTTTAGGGTTGACAAAACCAATGTTTCTCTATGATCCTTCCCTTCCTACTGCCAAACAGGAAGTTCCTGTTGACAGTCAAATCCAGTGGCTATAAAAGTAGAACTGGCTTAGGGTGGGTGGGATGGAGGGCAATTAGTAAGAAAAAAGGCTAGCAACAGGAAGTTGTAATTTGAGTCACCTGCTTTTATAGTGTCCAAGCCACACCCCCAGTTAAGCTCTCTTTCCTCCTACTGGTTTAGCAAAGTCAGCTGATATAGTACCCTTCCCAGCACAGAACACACACTGACTTTCTTTCTTTCTTTTTTAACCCTAAATAAGACCCCTTCTAATTCTAATAAAGTATCTGTCTACTTAATCTCAACAGATACTGACTCCTGCTGAGATCTAAGTTTTAAATTAATAAGAAAATGTAGCTTCTTTTAGTTAGCTGCTTTCTGCTCTACAAGCAAGGCTAGCAACAGGCACATCCTCAGCTTGTTTATTGGAGGAGGAACAGACAGCATTATCAGTAGGGAAACAACAATGCACAAGAAGGTCTTTGTTAGTTTTATTCTTGAACAGCACAGTAATTCTCTTTGCTAATACAGATATCATGGGTAAGATACATCACCTTCAACTTTAATACTTCAGGGAATCTTCTTGTCTCTGGTGGCTCAGTTAAGGTTACCTGGTTCTGTGCATTAATACAGTAAGTTAGCAAGATATTCAGTTGTCTCTCCTAGCAGGTACTCAGCTCCTGAGGGCAACTTCAATGACTCCTTCTGCACCTTCTTGGTGGTTCCAATCATCCCATGATGGAGGTTGTAGGCTTCTACCTCCTTCAAGTAGGCAGTATGGACAGTACGGTGAATGGATAAAGCCTTGTAGTATGATCACAGGCCATCTGTTGGCATATCCGAGCCATAGTCTCACTCTTTTGAGAAACTCCCATGAGGGTCTCCAGGAATACAATTTACATTTTGATGTATCTGTCAGAGGGGGAACCAAAGCTGCTCAAACCCAAGATGATGAGTACTTCCAAAGGTAACAAGAGCAGATGTCTCAGGCAGGTCCTGTAAAAGAAATATAAAATGATGGTGACCAGAGAGCCAATGTCCAACAAGACCTTGCATGACTATCCCTCAATTATGGTGATTATAGCTTCTTGTGGCCCCACTAGCCCCAGGGGCATCTTACTTCCAGAGAAAAAAGTAGATTCGGTCCATTTGACAGCATTGCACTGTTGGATTTCTAGTTTTTCTCATTCATTGGGCTCCATTGTTGTTTCCCTACTGATAATGCTGTCTGTTCCTCCTCCTACCATAAACAAGCTGAGGATTTGCTTTTTGGGGTCATTTTTGGTAGACATGTCCTATATCCCCACATCTGTATCAAAATATCTACTTTGTACGCAGAGTCAAGCGACGCAGTTCATTCAAAGGGGAAAAACAATATTGTGGACATGTTATCTTCTAGTCGGCTTTCAGACTGATTTTAGTCACCTTTCACATAAGCCATCTTTAAGCTTTCACATGTTCAGTCAGTTGATGCACCTAGACCTCCAGGGCATCATTCTGTGTTCTTCACAAAAGGGTATGGAGTTGAAGATGTCTGGAAGTTCCTGTGGGCACACTGAGAGAGCCTATCATTGCTTTCTGCCATTCTTCCTGATGTCAAGGTCCTCTCTCTTGCACCAATTCAGTTATAACAAGGTTTTGCCTGTGGATCAGTGGGAAAGCAGATTACTGCACCACGTACCCCTCCCCCCCAATGGAGCACTGTTAGAGCACAGCAACAAGCATCCTCTGGATGCTTGTTTTCATAGCTGCCTGCAGGCAGCTCATCCTCCCTTTTCTTCCCTTCTGTGTACCTATGTTACACCATCCCTGATGCTTCCATTGACATTGGAGATTGGGTTGTCCTTAACTGTATGCCCTTCAAAAGCCAGTCATCCACCTTTCCCACTGCTTGGCCCTCTACATAGAGCATCCATTTAATCCCATCACCTTGAATCCAGAGCTCCTGCCATGTGCGGCTTCTACACTGTGCCATCAGTAACAGCTGTCCTGCGTATGCCTCAGGCTCATTACTTAAGCTCTCCTCTCTCTCTCTCTCTCTCTCTCTCTCTCCTCTGGTTCCTTGCAGCATCCAGATTGCACAGCTGGATTTTCCAAGCAGGCTGCTTGCAGAGGCACTCATCCTACAACTACCCCACTGCATCCTGTAGCAGCTGTCACTTGCTGCAAGTCATACACGGTGGCCTCTATCTCCCATAAAAACCACACACAATGGGCCTCTCTTTCACTCTGCTGCCTGCTGCTGCTCAGTGTCCCTTTCCCTCACACACTTGTGATGCATAAAAGCATTATACTCTATCCGGGTTGCTCCAAGTTGAGCCTGAACTGGTTTATCATTTCTATCATGCAAGGCACTCCCTGTAGGTCAAACTTGCTGCTGCTGTTTCTGCCAGGTAGGGGGCTGTCCTTCCTTCTCTGGCTACCTTTTCAGCTGACTTAGGATTTTGTTGCTGTGGCCATGGCTATGTCATTTTGTCTTTTGGGTGAATCACCTCCCCTTTGTCACCTGGTCCCAGTTTGTATAGTAAGTCATCCCTCTCCTCTCCTTTCCTCTCCTCTCCTCTGCTCACCTCCCCTCTCCTCTCCTCTCCTCACCTCTCCTCTCCTCTCCTCTCATCTGGGGTATGCCTCTATGTTGTTTGTTCATTCAGTTAGTCATTCAGCCATTCTCTTCATATTAATCCTTCAGTCATACCAGTCTATACATTCAGGCAACTGCCCTGAAGCTTAGATGCCCCTTAAGAGCTCTGTTCTGATGTTTCTACCTCAACTCCAATGTTTCTCTGTATGGGCCTTACACATTAAGCAGCCATGCCTGCAGCAAATGCTTTCTCAAGTCTTTTCATACTCCTAAACCAAGTGGGAACTCACCCTCCATCACTCAACATACTTCACTTTTCTCTGTCGTAGGGTTTATACCTCAATGTATGCCCATCAAGGGCCAGTATGTTCACCCTTCAATGGCTTCATACTATAACATGTTACTTCATAACTTCCTAAGTGATTCTTGCTCTTATAGCACATCCACAACTCCTCCTGGGTTAGATTAGGGCCTAATTTGCACAGTGCATAGAGTCAGGGCCTAGCTTACAGGGCCTAGAAGTAGTCACTTTTTCAGTTGGTGCCAGAGTTGAAGACACAATATCCTATAACCTTCAAGAGATGATGTTTTCTGCGGGGAACCTCTTTATTCATACAGTTGCAACTCTGTGTTATCCTCCATACCTCAAACCCAGAAGAAGTTCTATTGTTCCTTCACTGGTTTACCCCAGGATTCTCCACCTTAACTACTTATCACAATGCTCAGTCTCTCTCCTCTCCCCTTCCTTTAGTGGGACCTCTTCCCTCAGTTGTTCAGTCAGGGGAGAGCCTTCATACCCTGGGGCTCCTTTAGTCATATAGTATGAATGCAACTCTGTGCCATACACCTAGATTTAGGCCCCCAGGCAGGTCTGAGGTTGGGCATCATTCTATAACAACATCAGCAATCATGAGGGTCCTCCACATTTTCCATTCAGTAGACATAGAACCTTTAAAACTTCTAAGGGTGGTGCCCTCTGTGGCGGGGGAGCCCTTTAAATTATACCACTCAACTGCAACACCTACAAGGTCATTCATGCTTAGAATTATTCCATCATTTGTTCTTCTTCCCTGCCAATTTAATTGAAATTCAAGCAGTATCTGAGCTGTCAGGTTGTTTTTTATTCTCCTTTCTTCCTTTCAAGTATAAACTAATAAATTAAATACTTGTATGCATGTCTGGAGGGTGTCATCTTTAGGCCTTAAATCACCAGATATTTCATGCACGGGGGATTTTTCCTCTCTTCTGTGCTGAAGTTCAAAGATAGAGATGTGTGAAGTTGAGAAAACTTTGCTTCAATAGAATTTCACAGTTGGCCAACTTCACAAAGTTTGCAGTGCCAACTTTGCAATGCTTTTTGCCAGGTGAAGAGGCACTTTTTTTTCTGTGATGTGGCCAAACTTCACTTGTGAAGTTGCCCCTTGTGGAAGAAAGTGCCAAATCGCCTGAAGAAATTTTGCAAAGTCCGTGAAGTCGAGGTTGGTGATGCCAATAGGAGCTTCACAAAGTTTCATAAAGTCAAAAGTTTCGCAACTTCGCCAAGGAAGTTTAACTTCGCTGCACCTCTAGTCGAAGACCAGGTTCATGTGAACCAAAAATGTTAAAAATGTGATGAAAGTATAAATAATATTTTAAAGTATTGATAATTGCAAACTGTATCAATATAACTAGTCTACAGTGTGTCATCCTGGCACAAGCTTTAATTTATATGAACATACGAAAATGCCAGCAGATACAGGCCATAGAGGTCTATCGAGTCTGCTCGAGTGTACAGCTCCCAGTCTAATCTACTGCAGTTGCCCCACTAAACACCTGTGTTATGCCCCCAGACCGCCTCCACCTCCTTCCCTGTTTCCTCTCAGTTATGACCTTGCCTGTGACCCTGTCCCACCCCCTCTTAAAACTGCCCACAGTTGCAGGCAAAATCATCTCCTCTGGCAGTTGGTTCCACTTTGCACCCAGCCTTTCTGTGAAATAGTGCATCCTCATTTCCCTCTTGACTCTGCCCCTGTCCAGTTACAGACTATGCCCTCTCGTATCCCCCCTTAGCCTGAACATGGTCTCAGAACTTAACCTATTTATGTCCTTTAAATATTTATAGGTCTCAATCATATCACGTGTCTCCCTCCTATCCTCCAGGGAATACAAGTTGAGCTCCCTTAGTCTTTCCTTATATGGCAAGTCTCCCAGATCTAGGATCATTTTTGTTGCCCTATGCTGTACCCCCTCCAGTAAATTGATGTTTTTCTTTAATTACGGGTGCCAGAACTGCACACTGTACTCTAAGTGTGGTCTCACCAGCAACTTGTACAATGGCAGGATGACTTCCTTCCTTCGAGAATTGATCCGTCTGGCAATGCACCCCAGCATTTTATTAGATTTAGTTGTTGCTTTCCCGCACTGCACAGAATGATTCATGTGCCCTGTAATTAGTACCCCTAGATCTTTCTCCTCCACTGAGGTGGATAACTGCACCCCCCAGCCAGTAGCCATAACTAGGGTTTCTGACTCTCAAGTACATGACCTTGCACTTCTTAGTGTTAAAGTGCTAGTGCAGCCAAAACAGGCAGACATGAAAATAATGCAAATTTTAAGTAGTAGTCAGTTGTAATTTTTAATTTTTGAAGTATTTTCCTTTTTCCTTTTGCTCATCAGACATTATTCTATGTGATAATATTGTGCTAGCTGTGTGGAATAGCTCTTAGCCTGGCAACTGACTTTATCTAACACTACCTCCCCACACTACATCATCAGAATTATGATTTCACTGACTGTGACATCACAGGTGAATGACCTGGCAGTCACTCACTTGTTGTTCGTAAGTAGCAGTTATGTCACAGTAAGTGAGATCACAAAGCTGATGATGTAGAGTGGGGCAGTAGAGCAAGATATGTCAGCTGTCAGGCTAAGAGCTGTTCCACACATCACACCTACCAACATCAGGTAAACAATCTTCTAATTAAACAAAAGGAAAAGAAAATGTACCTCAGATATAAAAATTAATGGTTGTCTGCTTTTAAAATCTAATATTAGTTTTAGGCAGTACACTAGCTCTTTAAATCTTATCTGCCAACTGTCAGACCAGCACTCAAGCTTTGCCAGACCATCTTGCAGAACCTGCCTCTCCTCCTTACTGTTCACCACTCCCCCCAATCTCAGTGTCATCAGCAAACAGGCTAATTGTTATTCTTGATCTCATCTGCTATGTCTCCAATGTAGATGTTGAATAACACTGACCCAAGTACTGAGCCTTGTGGGACCCCACTGGTGACAGCTCAGGGAGATGAGAGCTCCCCCTTAACACTTACCCTCTGTTGCCAATCCTGCAACCAGCTCCTAACCCATCCTACCAAATTCTTCCCTGCTCCCAGGGCCCTCAGTTTACTAATCAACCTCCCATGAGGCACCGAGTCAAAAACCTTGCTAAAGTCCAAATACTAGACATCCACCACATGGCACTTATCAAGTGCCCATGTCACTCAGTCATAAAAGTTGATAAGGTTGGTCTGGCAGGATCTACCTGCAACAAATCCATGCTGCCAATCATCCTGGAGCCCATTCTCCTCCTTAAAGATCACTGATCTCTCCTTGAGAATACACTCCATTAGATTTCCTACAGTGGAGGCAAGGCTGTAGTTACCTGGCTCATCCCTGGGCCCACTCTTATGGAGAGGCACCACATGTGGCATCCTCCAGTCCTGAGGCACACATCCTGTCTCTAGAGAGGTGTTGAACAGATTTGCCGGGGCTCCGCCAGGACCCCCACCAACTCCCTCAGTACTCTGGGATACACACTGTCCAGTCCTGGAGCCTTATCAATCATCAGGGTCTTAAGTCCCTCCAGCGTCCTATTCACCGGGATTATTCCATCTGTAACACCCACCCCTCCTGTACCCACCCTACCCTTCCTTTGCACCATAGGCCTGTTATTCTCCCTGGTAAACACTGATCAGAAGTACTCATTGAGTGCCTTTGCCTGATCCCCCCCCCACCCTCTTCTGCCCACCCTCTATCTTTTTTGATTCTGACTATTTCATCCTTGCAGAACCTTTTCTCCCTTATGTACCTAAAGAAATCCTTTTCCCCTTCTCTGATCCCCTGTGCCAACTTTAGCTACCTTGAATCCTTTGCCGCCCTGACTACTCTATTCACCACCTTGGATTTCCTGGAGTACTCCTCCCTGTCCACCTTCTGACCAGATTTTTTATATCAAATGAATGTGACCTTCTTCTCACTCATTTCCACCTTTACCTCCTTGTTTAACCATCTTGGATTTTTGGCCCTTGACTTTTTACTGTTGGTTTTAGTACATGTATCAGTGGCCTCCGTCAGCCCTAACTTGATGAAGGACCATTTCTGGTCAGCATCTATGTCTGGGCAGATTTTGGTGAGATGCTCCACAAGTATTTCCCTCATCCTACTGAAGTCCACATTTCTGAAGTCCACCACCTTTGTCTTGGTCCTGGATGTGTCCTTTCCTAGACTGAGGAAGAACCACACTGTGTGGTGGTCACTGCCTGCTAGGGGGTTCTCCACCCATACAGTATGTTTTGGACATGCCCACTATCTGTCAACACTAGGTCCAGTTTATTACCCTCCCTAGTTGACTCTGTTACTACCTGAATCAGGAAGCTGTCCTGGAAGTCCTCCAGAAGGACCTGCTCCCTAGCACTAGAGGTAGCCGGGGTGCTCCAATCAATCCCCAGCATATTGAAATCCTCCACAAGAACAGTATTGTTCTTTCCACAGATCTTCCTGATTTGCTCCCCCAGCTTCTTGTCAGTTTTCTCATTTTGGGAAGGTGGCCTGTACTTTACTCCCAGCCTAATCTTTCTCCACCTCAAGTTTTGGAGCTGTTTGCATAAGGCTTCAAACATAAAAACAATTAAGTTTCTAGCTCTAACAATTCCATAATTAGCCCTTCCTTTTTTTTTTTTCAACTTTGTTTCTGCTCCACTTCCTCGGGAATTCTCTCCAGCAGTCTTGGTTCTCTGGGCTCTACCTCCCACCTGAGACTATCGCTTCTTCTCCTTCACATCGACCAGCACAACCCCTGGATCTGAACCCCCCCAGAGGAAGGGTCGCTCTATCCACCCAGGGCACTCTATCTGATAGTATTTAGTGTCGGTCTTCTGTGAGCTGGGGCCGGAGAGGAGAGGAGAGGAGAGGAGTGGGTCCGGTATTGGGAGTGTGGACCAGAGGCCAAGGTGCCTTCACCTATCCCCAGGAGTGGAGATTCTTTCCTTATGTGTGATGTTGCCCCTCCCCCTACCCCGGAGCTTGGACGTGCAATGATGTCCTCCAATGTCTGCAGCAGCTCTGTCCCTCTATGTCTGCCCTAAGCATATGCAGTACCTCCAGCTTCCACTGGGGGGCCGCTGCTGTGCCGGGCATGCCCTGGATCCTCCCTAGAGAGAGGAGAGCTGTCCTCTGGACACTCAATCCTCTCTTTCCCCTGCCGACCCCTGATGGCCCAGGCTCATTCCCGAACCTGGGGCGCCAGCATGGCATGAGATGTAGCGTCCAATGCCTCAACCCTCAGTACCACCGGGTTAGCCCTATAATCAGCCCTTTCTAAAAACAGTTTTTTAGAAACAGGCCAACTTTTGAAATGTTGGCACTAGAAATATTGATAATGTTTAGAATTATAGATAATTTTTTTATTATAAATTATTAAAAACTGTATTAACTGTTCTACTGTGCCCTGACCCCAACCTTTAATTAAAAAAGGAGGTTCTTAGCCCTGCTGGTTTAAAGTTAACTATATCTAAAGATACTTCTTTGAAAAAGGGTTAACTTTGGAATCATTTAGGGCTGCAATTGGCATTTCTTTTTGTCACTTTATGTTTATTAAGTTTTTTGCCAACAAGTAAAAACCATACATACAACACCAGAAAACGTCTGTGCTGAAATTGCATATAAATACACGGTAAACAATACCAGACTAATGAATAAGTCTGCGAAAGTGCAGCAATAATTTTTTAAGTATCTGTTGCCAGTCCATTAGTTGAGAGGAATCCGTGTCCTCCAGGACATCATCCAGGTCTGTCCATCTCGGTCATACTACTTCTTCCTGCGAGTTAAGTGTGGCAGAGAGCAGTTCCATTCATCTCACATCATTGAGTTTACTTATCACAGCACCTAGGATGGGTGGCAGAGGGTTCAGCCATTTGCTGGTGATGGCCTTAAGGACTATGGCTGAGATTATCCCATAAAGGTAGACTTCTTTTTTGTATCTGTTTATGTGTAAACACTCCTAAAATCATTACGTGTAAGGTCTTTGGCACAGTGGTAGGGTGGGTTCAGTTCAGGAGGACATGTACATCTGTCCAGAATGTCTCTAGCTGTTGACAAGCCCAAATAATAGGGTATGAGTTGTACCCCTGACCACAACCTCTCCAATATCTGTCTGATTTGTTGATAGAGTGGTGCATAGTGGGTGACTGTGTGCAAAAGAGTCATATCTGGTATTTCTTTTTTTAAATGAAAACACAAAGTCAGGACAAAACTGCAAAGTTAGGAAAATACTGTTTGCAATGATTGACATCTAAAAATCTATCGATGATTTTAACCCTTACAGGGCCGCAGACTGATAAAAGTCCAGAACTCCAATACGTTCCAATTCTGTCAGCAGTCTAGGGGTTAATAGTATAATACTTTCAGCCTTAACAATTCCAGAGTTAGCCCTTTTCAAAAGAATTTTCCTTAGAAAGGTCAGCTAGCCAGCTCCCAGGCACAGTGCAGAAATGTACTGTTCTGGTATGCTGGCAATCTGGGGCACACGCCATATCCAAGATGTCATAATCAGTGGATGGCAAGGAGGAGACAAAGTATCTCTTGAATGCTCTCCTCCTGGGGCATGGGGGCTGTGTGGCATTGCTACTGTTGCCAGTGAATCTTGGTGACAGATATGACAGTGGACGGTAGTGCCCTAGGCAGCACCGGTGAGCACATGTTGCTGGGCGCCTCCCCAAGATACTGTAGCTTACATGTACTGTGATTGTGGGCTGGGAGAATAACTAGGAAAACCAGCCCAGTAGGGCTCATGCCACACTTTATGGGTGCAGTGGAGGACCAAAGATAGTTTGGAGGCACAGTCTAGCAGGAGTGGAGTGGGTACATCTGGAGAGCAGCAGGATCCAGCCCATTGAAGGCCTGAAAGAATTGCATGCTCTTGATAAGTGAGAAGATTAAAGAAATGTCTTGCAAAAAAGAAAAAGCTAACTGTGAAACCATTAAGACTAGAAACTTCATTTTTGTTTTAAGTGAAAGTCTGGCATCATGTTGGCATGGTTTTTCCTGTTGATGCAGTTTCCATGCATTAATATACTCTACCTCAAGCCTTGGTGGTGCCAGTTGGGTACACTTCTTCTTCTTCTTAAGTTTCTAATGCTGGTTGGGGGCTGGGGGTCACTCAGCAGCAAAAGAATACCAATCTAAAGGAGGACATTCTAGTCACATGTAACAGTTCAGATAAATATATTTTAGAAAGTCATATTACGGCATGCCCTATAGTCCTTGTCCAACATTTTGCCATGCTGGCTTCATCACAGAAGAATGGGCTTGTTCAAGATAACACATTTTTTTCTGTACATGCATTAATTTATAGAGTTTCATACAATATTAAATCTCCACTTGAATGATCAGAATGAAATAATAAAGATGCATTTTGAATTTAACTCTTAAATGGAATTACAAAGTGTTGAAGTCTGTACAGAATACAACAGTGGTATATTGTATGGTGTGATGTTCTGTTTGCATAACTCCCTCCTTTGGATTGGTATTCTTTTGCTTTACAGTACTTGAGTACATATCATTATAAATCAATATATTTTAACTTTAACATTATGCTTACAAGTATAATGATGTATACATTTTAATTTTACTAGTAGGACTTATCCTTGTGAAGTTAATGCTGATTCTTTGCCACCTCTTACCTTTCATGATCCTTTGCCAAAAAAATGGAAAACATGATGGTTCCCTAAATTGCTGGGTTAAAGTATGCAGAAAACACCAGTAGTATTCTATTACGTAAAACCGCACCCTTTTTCTAGTTTTTTAAAACTCTTCATCCCTCATTAAGGTTTTGGCCATCTCTACGGTTTCCATGAGCACTAAACAAAAGAACTGGGACAGTTTTTTGTCCCTACCCCCCTGCCGTGTCTGCCAGGGTCAGGCCAGTGAAAAAAATGTCAATTAGTGCTTCTGATCATTCTGCTTCCAGTCAGCAGGGAGCCAGTGTTTCATTATTTTAAAAACTGGTTGTAAGTGTACAGTTTTTGTCCTGCATTGACTGCTCTGGTTGTGGCAACAATGCCTGCCCTGAAGGCAAAGAGTTGGCTGTTGCTCTGTTCTTGGCCCCCGTCTTCTGTCTTGTGGGACTGGAAGGAAAATGCAACTGGCTGCTGCAAAGAAAATGGATCTGCTGTTGCTACTGACATCCTGGACCCATCTGCTGTCTCTTGGGTCCAGGAGAAGGAGAGGTGTGTGGCTGCCAGTAAAGTCGAACTCCGAGGATGGAGCAAAAAGGTAAGCCCCTGTTTAGGAGGAGTTACCCTGTATACTTACTGATCCTTGCTTGTGAAGTCGTGGGTGGACCTGATGTACTGAGTCCCTTCCAACCTTAGATTACTATGCTACTGCTGTGTGTAACTTTACCAGGCTAATCAGTACTACTTCAGGACAACATTAATCAAGAAAAGGGATGCACAAATCTATTGTGAAAGGCTCTTAAGATATATATTTTTCCTATTGTTTCCTACTAGTCCAGAATGCAGACTCTGGCAGCTCTCTCTCTTTTTGGGCATTCTATTCTGATTTATCTGTTTTGCCAGATTTGTTCCACTCTCCCCAAAATTTGTACATCACTGTACCCTTCCCAGAATTGTTATCCGTGCCCTTGCAACCCTTATACTGTATCTACTCCTGTGTTTGGCACATATTCCTGATTCCTAACTCTACCCCACACTACTAATTTTAGATTTTTAACCCTTCACAGTTCCCAGAATCTGCACCCCTTATACTGTACCTGACCAAAATGTTTACCTTGATACGTTCTCCTCTCTCAAAGTTTACACTTTTATTCCTACACCCCTCCAAGGATATACACTTTCTCCTTTATCCCCCAAAAATGCGTGCCTTTACCATTGCATTTTTTCCAAATGTTTACTTCTTTTTTTATAATTTAAAGTTTCTTAGATATTTTCCGATACAGAGAACAGATCTGTGATACATGTATACCAAAACAGATTACAACACCGAGATTACATGATCCATCCTCTCCCCCTCCCCGTTCTTATTCTCTTGTACCCCCCCACCTCCCACACCTTGCAGGGAAAGGTGGTTAATAGTTTATAGGTTATTCCTAGTTATTTCAGTGTGTTACAGGCTGGATGGCATAAAGAGCTTGTATATCTTATAAAATCTTTTAGTCCTATTATGGAGAATTGCAATAATTTTCTTTGTGCAAAAATTGGCTAGAAACTCTTGGAGCCATTCCATATAGGTGAATTGCATGTCATCTTTCCAATGCTTCAAAACTATTTTCTTGATTGACATGGAAATCATTGCCATATAATACTTCCAATTTAATACCGAAATGGTTGAAAAGTCACCTAGCAGGCATATTTCAGCTGAGAATAAGTCAGCCAAGCCCAGGAGTGGATCTACTCTTTGTTGGATTAGGGTCCACAGAGGAGCCACTTTAGGGCAAGACCAGAATATATGTAGCAAATTACCCTCTCCTTGCTTACATCTTATACACGTTGGGTAACCCACAATTCCAAACCTGGCCAGTTTCTGAGGTGTATAATAAAGACTGTGTAAAATTTGGTATTGCATAAGATGGAGTCTGTTCTGAGTGACTATTTTATGACAGGAGCTCCAGAATTGGGGCCAGTTAAATATTGTTTCTGGGAATAATGTGGTCCAATAATTTGTAGGACCGAAACGGTCTGGGCATACCCAATTATGTACCGTGCTGTAAATTCTAGAGACTGCGTGTGGAAAGCCTGCTACTGGACTTAATTCTCCCAGAACATCAAGCGGAGCAGATGGAGGAGGATTAACTCCAAAATCTTTAATAAAGAGGTGTTGTATTTGGAATGCTTTAAATATATCTGTTGTTGGAAGACCAGCCTTTACCAAAATTTCTTGGGGGACCAGGTTCTGTCCTCCCTGACAAAATAGAGAAGAGAGCAGTCTCTGATCTACGGAAGCCATCTAGATGAAATAACATTACCCCCTAATTTGATATTGGGGTTGCCCTTCAAAGGTTGAGTCAAATCTAGGGTATGCTGATATTCCAAATGTTTACTTCTTTCACTGCTTCAAAATGTATACTTTTACCTATGCACCAGTCCTAAACTTGACACCCTAACTCATTCATCCCTCCTAAACTTTGTACTACTGCCAACAAACCTCTCCCCAAACTTGAACTGTTTTCAAAATTAGTACCCTCTAACCCAAATTTGTTCCCCCTGTCCCCACACCCTTCTAAAAATTTTACAGCACCACTGCCCCACTAAATTTTGGGGTGAGGAAGGTCAGAGGGTACAAAATCTGGGAAGTTATCAAGGGCAGAGGGTACAACTTTGGGATGGGAGTGGGGTAGAATGTAAAACATTTTGTAAGTGGTGCATGGGTAGGTATGGCCTGCCAGTTTGGGGAGTATCCTTTGAGGGTTGTAGTAGAATAAATGTTGGAAGGAGTGCAGAAATAAGGGAACACATTTTAGGAGTGGAGAATGGGTACTGACTAGACATATTTGGAAAGTTATAGGGTTAGGTACACATTTTGGTAAGGATGTAGAAGAAGCAGAAACAAGGGTAAGGGGTTCAAGATCTGTAGCATGTATGGAGGTGAGGTACAAATGTTAGGAGGGGTGTAGCTATATGAGGTATATATTTTAGAAGGGGTGCAGAAATCGGAGGTAGGAATTTTGTAGAAAGTGCAGATTTGTGGAGTAATACATCTGGAGGTCTGAATTTGAAGAGTTGTGCAGGGAAGGGGTTACAAATTACAAATTACTTGGAAGGGTGAGGCTGAAGGGGTGTACATTTGGCAATAGGTGAAGAAATGGTTACAAATTTGGGGAGGGTAAGGATCACTGGGTAGAAATTTGGTGAAGTTGTAAGGGTTGGGTTCAGAATTTCAGGAGGGGTACAGGAGAAAGGGTACAAATGTTGGGTGCAGAGCACATAGGAGGTCAGATTTTTGTAGAGAGTGCAGGGTTGAGGTAAATATTTGGGGATGGTTGTGGGGGATACAGGTTTTGGGGTCACATGGAATAGGAGGTACAAGTTTGGGAGAGGTGCATGAGTAAAGGGTACAAATTTCAAGAGGGTTGCCAATTTGGGGAGCAGTGTAGGGGAGGAGTACACATTTTTGAAGCTGTGTGGGAGCAAACAGTACAAATGTTTGAAGGATGAAATTTGGGGGTTATAAATTTTGAGTAGGGTGCAAATTTTGCTACTGGTATGAAGTTGTGGCATGACTTGGAAAGGTGCAGGAGAAAGGGTACACATGTTGAGGGACTAATGGGGAAAGGGTACATATTTGTAGGAAGTACAGGAGAAGGGGTACAATTTTTGAAGATTTTCTGGTGCAATGGTACACTTGATAAGAGGGGAGTGGAAAAAGAGGAGCAAAGTTTGTGTTGGTAAGGAGGGACAGAGTAGGAGTGTTGCAAATTTAAACTTTGCTGGTAAAGTTGGTGTAAAGTTTCCAGACTTCACTGCATTTTCACACAGCAAATTTCTTTTAAAAAAAAAAAAGTGATTAAAAACACACCACCCATGTAAACCACCTTTCTCCACCCCTTCCCACCATAAAAGAGTATTAACTGGTACACCCAACCTCCACCCCCACCACCGGTAGCACCCACTCCTTTCCTCTCTGCCACTGTCTCAGGGAAGTTTTCTTTTAAAATCAGTAAAATCATTCTTACACCCACCCCAGTCAAATTCCCATTTTACTCTCCACCTACCAGATTCAATAACATATAAATACCCCCACCTCATCACTCTCTTGTACCCAAACTCCCTTCCTTCCCCAACTCTCCTAAAGTACATGCGTTTCAAGATGTAAAAGAGAAAACCATCCCTTGCCATGGCAAACAGCAAAGCAAACATAATTATAAAGCACCCATTCCCATGGGATCTGAGCAGCTACACTATACTGTACAATACAATACCTCAGCACTTACATAGAAACCACAAATATTAAAGAACTAACACAAAAAACTAATAAAATCAATGTTTAAGTACAACCAGACTATTAAAGAAAATAACTGGAATAAATGAAATAAAATTCAGAATAATATACAGTAAAATACAAATAAGTACATTAGATAAAGTTGTTTGCCAAAACGCTAGGATACACCAAAAACTGCTGTAAAAAGATAGTACTTTAGACGCCTTTTGAAGGCTTCCAGTGAGGGGGCCTCCCTCCCTCAAACAACTGAGCCTTCCAGTTCACTGTCTCACTCATCAATGAATGAATCGGTGATGACAATCCCTAGTAATATTGAATTGGTCACTGTGGTCAGCCAATCAGATGTTACAACAAGGGCACATCACCATTTCATGCATTAATGGTCTCCCCCTACTGTTTCAGAACAGCTAAATATTGGCTTGGCTCCTTCCCCCACTCTCTTCCCACATCTCTCCAGCCATCTCCCCAGGTTACTCCCTCCCCCATAGACACACACATACTTTCCATCTCTCACTCCTCCTCTCTGCCACTGGGCAAGCTACCTTTTCCTACTGGCTCTCCCTCCTTTGGAACAACCTCCCACCCATACTTCACCAGGCCTCCTCCCTATCAGCCTTTAAACAACTCCTCAGACTCCTCCCTCCCCTTCCCCCTCCCTGCCCAAGATGCTCATCTGAACCCTCCTTAACTCGGGCCTAGCGTACCCTCTGTGGCCCCTTTCAGGTCAATATTTATGCACATGTCAGCCCCAAACCGTATTGACCACTTACCTACTGCACATTTTCTGTGCTAGTTTACCAAACTCTAGACATCCACTACTTGTAAAAATGTCTATATGTACACTTGTAACATACTGTAAATACGAATTGTTAGAAATGAAATGTCTGGATGTTTTTCAAATCATCTGTCCTAGCTACAATTGTTACTTTACTATGTACCACTATGTAATGTCCTTATACTGTACTATTGGTCTGTAACAAGAATTTGTTTGTACTCTCTGCCTTCTACAGCACACACCTTGTACCTGGGTCGCACCTGGAAATGAGCCTCAGCTCAGTGTGCCTTTCCCGGTCACCAATTTTAAATAAATAAATAAATACAACCTCCTTGGGGAGCTTTTTTTTTTTTTTTTTGTATTTACTATTTGTGCTTCTACCTCCTTGGTTGGGGGTGTTGCCTACGGTGCCCCTTCAGCCCTATGACCTCTGGCGCTCCACCAGCTGCAGCTCCCATTCTCAACCTCTTCCCCCTGCACACAACCCAGGTCTTGACCCAGCAGGTACATACCCTGCACACTGGGGAGTTCCTGGTGAGCTAGGCTGGAGGGAGAATCCTGGTGCGTCTGGTGTGGTGCCAGTAGGCAAAGGCCTCATCACGCCAGAGGATTTTTCTCTCATCTTTTTTTCTTCCCTTCTTCCAGCACGGGCATGCAATGACGCCTAGGATGTTGCAGCATGTGCACCCACATGCTGTATGTCTGACATCTGCCCTGGCCATCCCTGTGCTCTCTGAGCTAACTCACCCCCCTCCACGTTGCAACCAGGAGCCAGTGCTGCAATGGCTGTAGTCCCCCACCCTCCCCAGGAGAGGAGAGCTGTCCTCCGGACACTCAATCATCTCTACAGTCAATCCCCAGCAACTGGAGCATTTTCCCAGCTCAGGTCGCTGAAGTGGTGTGGCGTCAGCACCTCAGCCTCTGTACCACCAGGTGGACACTCCTCAGGAGCTTGTTCCATTATTTACCACCTTTTCATAAAGGAGTACTTCGTGACATATTTTCTCAACTCCCCCACCTGCAGCTTCATGGAGTTCCCTGGCACCCATGTTTCCAGTCACTGTGAAGAACTCCCTGCTACAGTATCTACTCTCTTTAGCCCACAGAGGTACTTTAATGTTGCTATCATGCCTACCCTCTCCCTTCTTTCCTCCAGTGTTTACATACTGAGGTCCTCCAACTGCTCCCCATGTGTCTTTCCCTGCTGTCCCTGGCTCATTTTGGTTGCCCTCCTCTACAGTGACTCTAGCTTCCCTCTGTCCTTCTCTAAGTGTGGATTCCCGAACTGCACACAGCACTCTAAGTACAGTCAAACCAGGGATTTGTATAAGGGCCACTTCTCCTTATCCCCCTTCTTTTTTTTTTTGCTCCTCCCAACCCCCTGGCCCAGCCACTGCTTCGGGCCACCTAGGACCCACATCCACCCAGATTCTCTGTTCACCATCCTGCTGCCCCCCCACTTCTGCCAATTTATCCCCCTGGGTGACCCGATGTAACCCTTCGCCAGATGGGTCTCCCCCATCTGGGGGAGAGGTGCCCCTAGGCACATCCAATTAGCCCATGGGATCAGCAGTGGGGGAGTCAGCATGGGGCTATCCCAGGCTACTGTGGCATGCCGGGACCTTTGGCTATCATCTGGTTGAACCAGGGGCATTTTCCTGTTTTTTCTGGGGTGCATGATGTGCCACATGACATCAAGACGTACGCCGATGTCCATCATCCTCTCACCCACAGTGTGGCTCGACATATTGCCATGCTCTCGGCCTCCACCAAGGGCCAGCAACCGCTGAGCTGTGAACCCTGGCTCCCTTACAGGAGAAGGTGAGCAGCCTGTGGATGCTCGAGCCGATTCCCTCCAGTCAGTCCTCCAACACCCAAGTCCGTTCCCAAACCCAGGTCATCAGTGTCGCAGGTGAAAATCCAACCACTGCACTGGCAGGCCAGCTTGATCCCCTTTCTTATACACCCTAGCAATATATTCCCCTATCCCACAGCTCTCGTATACTGTGCCAGTGCTTTCAAGTTCTTCCTTAGTAACACGCCCAGTTCTGTTTCTTCCAATGTTCAGTCCACCACTACCCCACCCATCCTGAATTCTGTTCTTGGCTTCTTGACCGCTATAATCATTCCCTTATACCTTCCGGTGTTAAATGTCAGCTGTCACACCCTTGATCACCTCTCCAGTCTTTCCAGATCCTCTCTCATGACCCTTAACACCTCTTTCCTATTTACCCTTCCAGAGATCTTATTATCCTCTGCAAAGAGGTATATCTTCCCCTGGACCACCTTCCCATGTCACATATAAATATGTTAATGAAGACCAATCTCCAAACCAACCTTGGGATACTCCACTTGTGACCTCCCTTATCACTTAATGCTTCCCATTTAGGTCTACCCTCTGCATCATCTTAAGCAGCCAGTTTCTAATGCATCCAATTATTTTATCTCCCTACTCCAGGTTGTCTACTTTCTTAATCAACCATCTGTATGAGGCAGAGTCAAAGTCCTTGCTGAAATCTGGATGCAAAATGCTCACTGTCTGACCCTTATCTACTGCCGCTGTAACCTAATCAAAGAATTTGATCAAGTTTGTTCAGCAAGACCTTCCACTGGCAAACCCATGCTGCAATAGCTTGCAGAGCATTTGTCTCTCATACCATATCAGACTCTTCTTTATTATTGACTCCAATAGCTTCCCCACTATGAATGTCAGAATGATTTGTCTTTAATTACTCAGCTCTTCCCACCTCCCACTTTTGTGCAGGGGGAACCACATCTGCTGGCACCCCCCATTTCCAAGGAGCAGTTGAAGAGATCTGTAAGTCATCCTGCTAGGACCCACACCATCTCCCTCAAGGCCTTCAGATGCCTCCTGTCTGGATCCATTGATTTATCTGGTTTCAGTGCCTATAAGCCCTTCAACACTTTCTCTTCTATTGTGGGATCCATGTTGGCACTCGCTAATGATCCTCTACTTGCTTTAATGCTGCAGTACAGCAGCTGGCCCTCTTCTTCCACTGTGAACACTGAACAGAAATAGTTGTTCAAAAGGTTCACATTCCCCCTCTCATCCTCCTCCTACCTCTCCCCCTTCCTGAGCCTGACCACACCTCCCCTGCTTTTGCACTGCTCTCATATGTACCCAAAGAATGTTTTGTCCCAGTTTTCAGCCCCATCCACTAACCTCAGTTCTGCATCTGCTTATGCCTGTCTTACTGTTTTACTGGCCACTGTCAACCTTTCTTGATATTCCCTACTGTCCTTTCCTACCTGACTGGTTTTGTACCTGATGAAATCCCATTTTTTTATATGGCTGCATGGCAGAGCTATGCAATGCATTGTTATGACATAGTAGAGAGATAGGGGACTCTGCAAGTACGTGACAAGATACCTCGACCATGTCCTTCCACTGTGAAGTTGAAGCACATGTTGTCATCTCTATTTACTACAGTGGTGTTCTTCCCTCCCTCCACACGCACTGACTTCTGGTTAATTTCCATGGTTCAAAGTTACTTGACACCCCCACCCTGTAATGTTTCCCTGGTGTCTAGTGGCACCCCCACCCTCCCATCATTCGCCCCATAATTATAAAATGTTTCCCTGGTGTCTAGTGGCACTCCCACCCTCCGATCACTGCCCTGCATTTCCTTAATGTTTCTCTGGTGTCTAGTGGTACCCCCACCCTCTGACTGACATCCCCCATGTATATAATATTTCCCTGTAAAAAAGAAAATGGACACTCAATGATCTGACCCTTCCCACCCTGACCTCACACTCAGCTCCCACCACCCCACAACCCCCACACACCCTCAATTACCTAAACAAGTCCCAGGATAAAGAACCACTCTCTGATTGAATTCACATCTTGTGTCTTGCTAGTGGACCCACTGACTGCAATATGAGAAACTAAGGTAAGTGCAGTTCAATTTATTTTAGTACATTTTTAACTTTGAGGCATGACTTTGTCATTTTTGCATATTTTCACTTCAGATTTTCAAAATGGCTTTTTTGGACCCCACCTCATGAACAACGACAGTGGAATTGTACAAATCAGTCCCGAAATGCAATTTCATGGTCACTTGGCAAAATCACCTTTTGGGCAGGATTTGAAAATGTTCGCCACCATGGCACATGAGGTGGGGTAATAAGAAAGCTATGTTGACAATCTGGGGTTGAAATATGTACAAATGACAAACTTACAAGCTAATGTTGAAATTTATCTCTGCTCACTCATAACTTCAGTAATTTTAAATATTTTGACCCCAAATTCTCAACATAGCCATTTTTTCACCTCATAAACATGATGGCTGTCACTTTTCAAATCCTGACCAAAATGTGTTTTCACACCTGTGGTGTGGAATGATGTTTTGGTGGTGCACAATCACATTTTGGTGGGGAATTGAACACTTTCACCACCATGGTTCATGAAGTGGGGTAATAAGAAGGCGATGATGCAAATTCATCATTTTGCAGCCATATTGACTCTGAGTAGAATTTATCTTTTACTGTCTCTGCCACCTCCTTGGAAAAACCACAGTGGTTTACAAATTACACTCCCTTTTCCTTTCTTCACTATTTTGTGTAGAGACCTTTCACCTGCAGTGCTCCCTTCTTTATCAAGTTCCATTTGCTGCCCACTCCTACCACTGCTTTCACACCCTGCAGATTTCTTCTTAACACTTAATAATAATAATATACATTATTTATTATGCACCTTTCAAATTTCAAGGTGCAGTACAATAAGATATAAATACAAAAATCAGCATCCTAAAACCAAACAAAATCAAGTCAGAAAACAATACAACCGTAGGCTTTTTCCCAGAGGAAAGATTTCAAAGCCTGTTTAAAACTCCCCACAGTTGTGCACTCCTTAATCTTACGGGGTAGAGTATTCCAAAGGGAAGGGGCAGCAAACATAAAAGCACGGGCCCCAGGAGATTTTAAAGTCACCCTTGGAGTCTCTAGCAACCCCTTGTCAGCTGAGCAGAGCGATCTCACAGGGTGGTACGGAATCAGGAGTTCTTTCAGGTAATCAGGGCCCAGATTGTGCAGGGCTTTAAAAGTCAGTAATCTGACTTTGAAGGTGATCTACCACTGAACTGGGAGCCAGTGCAGATCCCGCAGCACAGGTGTAATGTGAGAAAATCTAGGAGTACACACCAACCACCATGCTGCAGAATTCTGCACCAGCTTCAAGCGGTGGATATCAACCCCAGGAAGCCCAAAGTAAAGCGAGTTGCAATAGTCTAGGTGTGAGGTCACAAAGGCATGGATTAAAGTTGGCGGATCACCGAACGGAACAAGGTGCTTGATTCTGGCGATGTTTCTTAGATGGTAGAAAGATGACTTCACCAATGACACCTGGGACAGAAGAGTCAGCCCCACATCTAATATCACCCCCAGGTCTCACACCCGTTCAGAGACCTGTAGCTCGACATCCCCAAAAAACAATCCAGATGGGGAGCCAACCGCAGGTCTCCCTATCCGGCAATCTGAATCCAAAACCAACACCTCCGTCTTCCCAGAGTTCGACTTCAGCCAACTGGACCTCATCCAATCCTGGATTTCATTGAGGCAGCTGTTAAATACCAATATAGCTCCTTCCTGGTCGGGTGCAAAGGACAGGTATAGCTGGGTATCATCGGCATAACAATGACACCTCAGCCCATACCATCTCACAATGTCTCAGAGGGGAAGCATGTACACCTCAAACAACATGAGGGACAGTATAGAGCCCTGAGGAACCCCACAAAACAGAGAGATGGGATCAGAGGAAAAAAAAACTGAAACCACCCTCTGAGTTCTTCCGGTGAGATATGAAGTGAACCATCTGAGAACAATCCCAGAAAGCCCACAAATACATCTCAGGCACTCCAATAGAACCCCATGGTCAATGGTGTCAAATGCTGATGACAGATCTAATAGTACCAAAATGGACCGTTTTCTCTGGTCTCTTGCCATCAGGAGATCATTGAGCACACGAACCAGCATGGTCTTGGTACTATGCCTCTTTCGAAAACCTGATTGGAGAGGTTCGTAGATTCTATGGATGGTCAAGTGGTTCTCCAACTGAGCCACCACTACTTTCTCGATCACCTTCCCCTCAAAGGGGAGGTTCGAGATAGGCCTGTAGTTGGCAAGACAGTCTGGGTCCAAAGAAGCTTTCTTCAACAAGGGTGTCACCACTGCCTCTTTCAAGCAACAGGGATATTCACCCAAGACACGGGATCACCAGACTATCTGTGCTAGAACCAGGAGAATAGACTCCCCACACCCCAAAATTAGGGAGGTAGGATTTGGATCTAAATTACAGCAAGTAGGGCACAACCCTTGCACAATCTGCATAACATCCACGATTTCCAGGCGGTCGAAGGTACTCCAGGAAAACGAAGGGGTGGTGACCGACTCCTGACCAATAGCAACCTGCATAGAATGTGTCGAGTGGATCTCTGACCTAATGTCAGCCACCTTATCAGCAAAGAACCGAGCAAGCTCATCACACTGTAATGCTCTATGGATCTGTAGACAGATTGGGTTGCACAATCTGCCCACAGTTCTGAACAGCTGAGCTGGTCAGTTCTGAGCAGCAGAAATTTCCCCGGACAGGAACTCTGCCTTCTTATGAGAAATTTCTGACTGATAGAATTGATAATGTTCTAACAGTTTAAGATGGTCTGCATCCAGGCCAGATTTCCGCTAACTACGTTCTAACCTGCGTCCAAGTCACCACAACTCCCTCAAGGCCCCATCAAACCATGGAGCCCTAGGTCGAAGGGAGAGAGGACGCTCACGAACTGGAGCAATAGAATCCAGGGCAGAGGTGATGGCATTATTGTAGGCCACAACCAATGCCTCTGGATCACTGCAATGCACAGGAAATTTTTATTGGTCAAGGACCGTAGCAAGGCCATTGGAAGAAATATTCTGCAAAGGAAGGTACCTGACCATTTCCACAGGGGTCAGCCTACAAGGTGGGGTGCCAAAATTGAATCTCACAGTGTAGTGATCGGACCAGCCAACTGGTTCCACCCCCACGTCAGAAGCCTCGATCCCCAGGAGGAAGACCAAATCAAGAGAGTGGCCACCTTTATGTGTAGCAGTGGTAACCACCTGTGTTAGGCCCAGTGAATCCATTAACTGGAGGAAGCGTTGTCCAAATTACGAGAGTTCATCGTTGATCCAGGCATTAAAATCACCCTGGATCATCAGCCTGGGAGACTCAAAAGCCATGTCAACGATGAAGTCCGCTACTTCCTTAAAGAATTGCTTCCCATCTCCGGGTGGACAGTAGATGAGAGCAATTTGATAGCCTACATCTGCCACAGCAGCACATTCAAAAGAGAAGGTCTCCTCAACTGGAACACTAGTGAGTGCCAATTCGGTCTTAAAACAGACCCTTATTCTCTGGAAATCTGCCCTCCTAAAGTCTAGGACCTTAGTCCTGGAGTGTAACCTAGCTGCCTGCAGGTTGACATCTATAAAGCAGTGTGACAGTATAGCAAAACAAACAACAAAACACATAAGGAATCATGCACATTTTTGGAGGGGTGCAGTGGTAAAAAATATAGGAGGGATGCAGTGATATGTATAAAGATTGAAAGGTGTGTGGAAGACAGGATACAAATTGTGAGAGTGGTGCAAGGCAGAATTGCACAGACTAATTTCTTGCCATTTTACAGTCTGATGTACTACAGCTTGTGTTCTGAGCTTACAGGACCTTGAGGAAACATATTTATTAACTTCCAATGCTTTGACAGGCATAGACTGCAATAGCTGGGGAAGATTTTAAGGTCTCCCAAAGGGGAAATGAGGATTTTATGTATTGCAATCAAATTACTTTTGCAACAGATTTTCAAAGCAAAAATCATAGCATTAGTTATTTTGCCTCTATATGTACTGTACCAAAAATCTGAAAATGTAAAAAGTGTTCTTTTTAATTGACTGGTTTGTCCTTGTCCCCACTTTAGTGTAGAGGTATCACATATCCTGCGTCTAGAATCCAGAAACATTTATTCCCCAACGAAAACATTTAAAACACACATTGTACAAAAACAACCCTTTTTAAAATTGATCCCATTTTCCCTGTAAATTCCCACTGGTTGCTCCAGAAATTAAGGTTGACCAGGGCAGAAACAGTGTACAGAGGGCTTCTGTATAGACATATGGGAGAATTTAAATCTAGACTATGCTACCAGCTATGTAACACTGCTGAGGCACAGTTTGGGCACAGAAGATTTTTATGTTCCCTTGTTATCACTGTCCTGGAGCTGCCCATGTAAGTTCTCCTTTAAATATTGTTTCCTGTGAACCACCTGGTCCAAAAGGGAAACACCAGGATGACTCCTAAGCCACAGCTTTTCCTCATACAGCTCCCACATGGAGACGCGTTGATTTAACATTTTATGCACTGAAGGAGTATTAAAGCAGCTACATATCCATTCTATTTGCAAGGCAATAAACATACAGTATGGGGGCAAGGTACAGTATAACTCTTCATGTAATTAATCTTTGTTTCTCATGCGGTGAGAGAAGGGAAGTAAAACTCTGTATAGACTGCTCTCTGCAAGGCACTTCCCCTTTCACAGTCCTTGTGCTGCTGCCAAAAAGCAGGCTAAATACTGAACTTGCCACTGAAAGAGGAATTAAAACTTCCTCAAATCTCTGGGTGGCTGAGAAAGGAAGGTTGGGGAATAAAACAAAAACAGAAAAGAAAATGCAAGTACCTCATTTACTCTCAATGTGCATCACAGACACTCACACTATACACAAACTTGTAAACAAGAAATGTGTGTGTATGTGTGGAGGAGGGGCATTCCCAGGACAGGCATGGTATTACAACAGGTGGGTATCAGTCAGGGAAGTCTTAGGACACACACCACATCACAAAACTAAAACAAATGTTCAGCCAAGCCAGAATCACACTCCATCTTGGTAATAAGGCCCAGACCACCCCCATAATATTTTCTGTCTTGGCTATTGGCATGAAAAAGGGTTTGAATCCCTGGTATTCAAAGGCAGCCATTAATGATGTGAAAACAACGCAGCACATGAGAAATAGTATGTGACCATCAGGGTGCCATATTCATATACACAGCATGCCCTGTCCAGCACCTGTTGCCGGTATGAATATAGAGCTGTTTTAGTGCCGCACAAAGTGAATAAACACAGTGGTAACACAGCCGTCTGCTGGCAACAGACTCCCAAGAGCAAAGGGAAGGAGCATGTCCCAAACAGGATAGTGCCTTTGCTTCTTGGAGCTGATGACCACAAATAGAGTGCTAGGCATTGAGGAGCTATTTACATGTAATTACTAGAAAAATGGGCTTAAGTTTTTCTGGGCTTTTGGCTGAGGCCCTTGGCAAGGTGGGCATCTATCAGACAACACAGCCTGGATAAAAGAAAGTGCCAATGTCAACCAATCTAATCATACAAATCACAGTGCCAATCAGATTTAAAAAAAATGTGTTTTCCCGTCTGACCCACACTGAAAAAGTAAAAAAAATACCAGATTACCTTTTAGTAAATTTTACTATCCTGGACCTTGAAAATGGAAATGCCTTCTTCCACAAAGAAGAATAATTGTTCAATCAATTTTAACAAGTCTGGGCCCCTTTTCTCTCTCAGTCTGGTGTACTCTTAGACTGGAGTTTGGCCTCTATTTCCCCTCAGCGTTCCTTTAGCTGAGTTAGTGTTTTATAGGCTGGATGTCTCTTGCCGTTTTCACCTTGAGTGCTGACTGTCTCCCTCCTCCCTATTGTTTCCTGGGTGGTGACTTAGCTGTTTGTTTTATTTTAATTGTTTGTTTTATCTCGAGTTTTATCATTGTATATTTCTTTACTGGTTATCTGTGTTATATTTTGCTGTTTGTATGTTAGTTATGGACAGTTATATGTTTAATGTTCAAGATATTTGGATAGTTTTGAGATGAGTATTTAGAGGTGGGCAATTTTGATAGTTTGGATTTGACTGGCCTCATGATATGGGAATGGTTTGAAGTGGAGTGCCAATTGTCTTGTCTTGGGTTATTTTTTGTGCATCATTTGATTCTTTGTTTCATTTTTTTTGTAGCAATCTCAGTCATGACTTTTTTGTATGTAATTTTATGAACATGTGGCCATGGCCAGGGTCTGAGGCGATAATATGTTACTGTTTAAGTTGTATTGTAACTATCTAAAATCTCAATGAACTATCAATTTAAAAAAAAAGAAAGAATAATCTGTTCAGTCACCAGAACCTGCTGTGAAAAAAACTAAATTAGACACCAGTACTACTAGCAGGTTTGTAACACTAATGTTTGCAGAGCTCAATCAAATTGAAGTGCGCTGTGAGGAGGTTAGTTAGTTAGTTAATACTTTATTACTTAATATTGCAACCAGGCACAAAAATACAGTCTGAAGTGATATACTGTACAGCATAAAAAGATAAACATTTACATATACTGTAGCAAATCCAAAACATAAAATTATTCCATTTTAAAACAAGAAAAAATTAAAAAAATAATAACATTCATTTCACCACATTCAAATATTGCACAAACAAAGATGTACTGTAACTTTGAGTTCATAACACAGGTTTTTCCCACATCTCCTTACTTCGCAAATTATACCCAGACATATTCCTCGATACAAGTAAACAAATAGAATAATAGATAGGTTCCAGTGAATTACAAGGCTGTAATTCCATTGAGAGGTTCTGGGGACATAGGTAACCTCGAGAGCTAAGCTCGAGAGGTTCCTATGTCCCCAGAACCTCGAGATGGAATTACAGCCGAGTGATTCACTGGAACCTAACTGTTATTTTTTGTAATATATGGATGCGAGATGCTGACGAGGTTTTACCTCTGGATTCCTTGTGGGACGGTTCCGTGCTGCTTGTTCTCACTCCTCAGTCACATCCCCCCTTCCCGCGTGCAGTCCTGCTACTCTCTCTCAGGAATAAAAAGAAAAGAAACAAAAAAAAACTATGCTTTGGACACTAGGCAAGTTGGTGATCGCAATGATAGTATTACAAGGAGCGGAAGTATAGTATTATTGGACCGGAAGTATAGTATTACGAGGACCGGAAGTATAGTATTACGGCACTGACTAAGGTATTACAGGGTTTTTTTTATATGCTTTTTTCGGTATTATTTTTAAAATCCATATATTACGATTTATGGTCAGGCTCACAATTTTTGTTAAAAACCTCTTTAGTCATTTTTTTTCTTCTAGTACCTAACCTATCAAGCCCACATTTAATCAAGGCTTCCCTATAACTCACATCCCACCCAATAATTACACTTACAGTAGTGCCCTTTTTTGTACTCTTTCCAAATCTTCAGATTCACTTTTGGTGCGGCCACTATGCCACACAGCAGCTCCATATTCAACCACCGGTCTAACCACTGTAGTAAAATAATAAACCAAATCTGATTCATTCAAACCTGCATGTCTCATAACAGTTAAAAAGTATGACCTCCTGTTTGCTTTCTTTACCATGCTTCAAACCTGTTCTGCCCCCAAAAAATCATTCTGAAAAATAAATCCCAAATATTTCACTTTTCTTACTGCTTCTACCTCCTCTCCCCCAAAAGACAATCCTTTTATCTCAGTCCATTTATTCTGCTTACCAAAACATATCTGTTTTGTTTTTGTAAGACTGATTTGCATAAAATTATTTTCAGACTACATTTCTGCACAATCTAAATAACTTTGCATTAGTACTATCTTCAACATTTTCCAAAATATCCAAAACTGTAGTAACATCTACATACTTTATACATGGGCCCTTTGTGTCTAGATCAATTTTCATAATCAAAAATAATAACGGCCACAATCTAGTTCCCTGAGGGACCCCACCACACATACCCACAACCTTAGATTTCATGCCTTCCATCTCAATCCATTGTGATCTTCCCTGCAAAAAACTGGCCACCCCATTTACTATGCACTCTGGCACATGTAAACTTTGTAATTTTTGTATTACCGTCCCATGATCAATAAGATCAAAAGCTTTTTTATAATCTACTAAAACAGCCCTTATATTATTTCCTTTATCCCAAGCTTTCATACTTCATTCCAAAAATGTTAAAGAAGCATCAATATTTGAGCAACCCCTCATAGAACCAAACTGGTTTTTGTCCAAAACCCTCTCCACAACCTCCATAATCCATCTACAAATAAATATTTCACATACTTTCGAAACTGTACATGTTACAGCAATTGGTCTAAAATCTGCTGACATATTTTTAGGTGTCACAATTTTAGGAAGGGAAACGACCTTTGCCTGCTTCCACTATTAAGGAATTTCACCACTCAACATTGATCTACTAAAATATAGCACACCCATGGTGCAAGCAAATCAACACCTTCCTTCCATATCCAATTTGGAATAGCATCAGGGCCTGCAGCCTTTTTTAATTCCTTTGTGATTTCTTCCACACATACTAAGTACTTATGGGGGACCATTACTCCTGAAATATCCTTCTTTTCCAATGGGAGTAAATCTTTACTTACTTCACCAAATAGTCTATTTAAGCAGGTCAAAAAGGAAACACCTTTGTCTCTCTCAGAAAAACTACACATTTGCTCCCATCTTTTTATTTGGTCACCTCATGTTCCTGTTCCCAAGAATTCTTTTGTACTTTTCCACCACTTTCTCAGGTCAGATTTCTTTAACCCCTCCAATTTCCTCTCATAAAAATTCCTACGTAACCTCTTTCCCATGCAATTTACCCGATTTCTCAACCTATGATATACAATAATATCATTCCTCATAAATGCTGCTTGCCTTTCATTTATCATTTTTTATACTCCTCAGTAACCCATGGTTTGTCACCGCCTATCTTTGTTATTTCTTTTGTAGGCATTATTTGATCTAGAGCTTCATTAACTATGGTTGTCACCATCTCCCATGAGGCATCCACATTCCTATCCCCAAATTTTGCTTCCTGTAATTTACCAGCTGTCACATCCAAAGTACGACTCTTACCCTCCCTGGTAATCTTTCTACATTTAAACACTATTTGCTCCTCTTTTAACCTTCGACACCCTTCTGAATTATTTGCTAGCAATACAACATTATGGTCTGACAATCCAATAGATGTCACAATTGTTGGTTTACAAAAAATTTCAGTTAAATTTGTTATAACCACATCTAACACAGCTTGTCCCCTTGTAGGTTTCTTCAGCTATTTGTTTTAAACCATCTTCACTTGTTTAGTTTTCCAAATGGCAATCTATTTGCATTCCCCATAACAACAAGACCACACTTATCGTGTTTTCCCCGAATTTTGTCTAAACACCAGATTCAATATGCTTACACAACTGGATGAAATAAGATAATGCTTATGTAACTTGATTTGCTTTGTGGCTTTCCGCCTCTCTATCCATGGGATATACCACTCTGTAGGGGTATGACACAAGGAACCCTAGAGGAGGGTTCTCCCCCTACAGGTACCATAGGAATGATTGCGTTGGCTAAAGGTAGGTTAGAAAGAAGCCCACAGGTAAGAGAGATGAGCCACGGGAGGAGGAGGGGTGGATGGTGGGAAATGAAAAACAAATCCTGGAGGTACCAAGGATGAATAACCTTTTAATCCCAATGGGGGAGTGATGTTCTTGCTCTGCCCATTAAACCTCGGGCGTAAAGCCCACCCCCATTCAATGTGCTTATGCAACTGGATGAGATGAGATAATGCTTATATAACTTGATTTGCTTTGTGGCTTTCCACCTCTCTATCCATGGGATATATCACCCTGTAGGGGTACGATGCAAGGAACTCTAGAGGAGGGTCCTCCCCCAACAGGTGCAGTGGAAATGATTGTGTCGGCTAAAGGTAGGTTAGGAAGAAGCTCAAAAAGAATACTTAAAGGTGTCGAGCATCGAAGAGGTGAGGATGATGAAAGAATGAATTCTGAGAAGATGATAAAGGCTGACTTCCTAATGAGAGAGGGGAAAACTGGAGCTACCATCCGCCTCTATCCAACAGTGGAACCTAACAAATTAACCAAAGATAGCACTAAATCTAACTAATATTATGACCATTGGCATGGAAGAGAGGAAAACCCCCCTTTGAGGAGGAAACCTCTGGGGATCCAAGGCCTAGGTCACCTTCCCTCCAGGCTGACGATGTTTGATTTGAGGATGTAGGTTGTTAAAAAGAAGGGTTCAGTAACGAGAGGGATACAAGTAGGGTGGATGATGATGGAATAGGGAAAATCCCCAAAAAAGAAAGCAGAGATCGAAGGGGCTGCATGCAGATCAAAGAAGGAACATGAGGCAACAATGAATACTGATGGTGATGATCACTGCAGGAGGGCGGCAGGTTGATGAGGTAGCATAAGATCCAATGAGAGGTATGATTGATTGTGTGAGGCAAGGAATTAGACACTGAGGCCGAAGAGGCATAATTATGCAATGTGAACGATTAGATCCTGATGTGGTCGATGAGTAGCATCGGATTCAATGATGGAATGCTCGAGTAAATGATGTAAAGAGATAAATCTTGAGGTACGGCTGAGTGAATGATGACTGGAGTTATGAACCTGATACATGTGGCAGGATGGCCGTGGGTTGATAAGGTGGCATAGGGGTCATGATAAGTATGCCCAAAAAGAAATATCAATTGCAGGCCATGAGTGGAGTGAATCCTGGATGGTTGGTATGGAGTGGAAGAGGAGGTGGCAGGAATGAACTTGAAATTAACTGGTATGAAGGTAATAAGAGTAAGTAGGCTCCTCAAAAGGAGGCATACCCTAGCAAAACTGGACGATGGATCATAAGAAGTGGAGCCACGAGAGAAGTGAATCCATGAAAGCTGGTATGAAAGAGGCATGATGAGAGATGGAGCTAGGATTGGAGTGAATCTGTGATGGCTGATGATGGATTGAAGCCAAGAGTGGAGGTTCGATGCGAGAAGAAAAGATTAATGAGGACCGGCAGCAGGAACCTGATACATGCGGCAGGGGGCCATGTAGCGAGCAGGTGGCATGTGATACGTGATAGGTATGCCCAAAAGAAATATCGATTGCAGTTCAGACTGATGTACTGAAGCCAAGGAGACCGGTACGGGAAAACGATGCATGAAAGAAGGAAGGATGGTCACTGGGGTGGCATAGGACCCAGCCGGTATGAGATGAGAACTGCGGGAGGGCTAGTCAGATGAGGTGGTGCTGTTGAAAAAGCACTGCTGGTAGCAGCATTCAACAGGCGCACAGCGCAAATCCAGCACATGCAATTGAATAGAGGGCTACATATCCAGAGCAAGAGAGGCTGCATAACGGTGGGAGAATTGAAGTGTAGTAGAGAAGCAAAGCCGGAGTGAGAAATCCAGCAGCATGGGTGGAAGTCCAGAATGCCGGGCAAGATCAGCAACAGAAACAGCCAGCAGCCATTGAAGTGTAGAAGTGGCAAGGAAGCGGAACCACAGAAAATGCCAAAAGGCTGCTGGCACTAGGGAGGAGGGCAGGACAGATCAGCTGCCCACTGATGCACAGCACTACACCGAGTGCAGAAGGCACCCCGGAGTTGTGTCAAAGGCCCAGGTGTGCAATGGAATCAAATGTGCCAGATACCCTGGCAGCATTGAAAGTGTAGAGTGAGACAGGTGAAGTAGGAGTATCATTATTCTAATTATTTTCCATTTTCTAAGTGCAGCAATACACAGAAACATAGAAACATAGAATGTGACATCAGAAAAGGACTGCCAGGCCCACTCACTCTGCCTAGTATGCCTAGCTAGCTGCTGGGACTTTGCTATTTCCTACCATCACCCACCCGGATCTAAATGACCCTTGTGTCTATCCCATGCTCTCTTGAATCCCACCACAGTTCAAGCCCCCACCACTTCCTTTGGGAGTCTGTTCCAGTCATCCACCACCCTCTTCATGAAGTAGAATTTTTAAATGTTTCCTCTGAACCTCCCCCCTACTATCTGCATATCATGCCCCCTAGTTTTCAATTGCTTCTTTAGCTGGAAGAAGTCCCGTACTGGCACCCTGTTAATACCCTTGATATATCTCAAGGTCTCAATCATGTCCCCTTTTCCTTTCTTTGTTCTAGGGAGTACATGTTTAGCTCCTTCAGCCATTCCTCTTATGACAATTGACTGAGGCCGTTCACCATTTTTGTCACCCTCCTCTGGATGTGCTTCACTCTATCCACATCCTTTTTGAGGTATAGCCTCCGGAACTGGACCCCATACTCAAGATGCGGCCTGACAAGCTGCCTGTACAAGGGCATTATGATCTCCCTCTTCCTGCTAGTTATTCCATTACTAATACAACCCAGCATCCTACCAGCCCTAGCCATCGCCTTCTCACATTGCCTTGCCACCTTCAGGTCCCATGAAATGATTATACCAAGGTCCTTTTCCAGCTCGGTAACCTCTAGGGCATGCCCCCCCCATCTAGTATTCTGCTCCCTGGTTTTTCTTGCCTAAGTGCATGATCTTGCACTTTTTTGTATTGAAGGACAATTGCCACTCCTTGGACCATTCCTCCAGTTTCTCCAGATCCCTGCGCACACTCTCAACTCCCTCACGCACTACTCTATTACAGGTATCTTGTGTCATTCATGTATTAGACATACTCTTTCCTCTAGCCCCTCAGCTATGTCCCCTATAAAAATATTAAAAACGAGTGGCCCCAGCACCAGCCCCTGAGGTACCCCACTGGTGACCATACCCTCCTTTGAAGGTACCCCATTAACAATTACCCTCTGCCTTCTGCTCCCCAGCCAGTTCTGCACCAACCTAATCACTACTGGCCCCAGCCCAAGATATCTCATTTTGTGCAGTAATCTCTTGTGCGGCACATAATTGAATGCCTTCTTGAAGTTGAGGTATGCAACATCTACAGACCCCCCGATCCAGTACCCTGGTGACCCAGTCAAAGAACTCAATCAATTTCGTTTGACATAACCTTCCCTCAGTGAACCCACATTGTCACCAGTCCTGTAGGCCATTGGCTTCAAGGTAGCTAGTGATTCTCTTCTTTACCAGTTTCTCCATGAGCTTGCCCACCACTGATGTTAAGCTCACCAGTCTAAACAAGAAACAAGAAACACATTGGTGGTACCATAGCAGGGGGAGGAGCCACATTGGTGGCGTGGGAAGTGGAGGAAGAGCCACATAGGCAGCTTAGGAGACTGCAGCAAGCTTCAGGAGGCATTAACTGGGAGCCAATAAGGGAAGAGAGGAGGCTCCCAGCTCGGGCAAGATTTACAGCCAATCACCAGAGGAGGCGGGCTGTTCAAACTGCAGATAGACTTTAAATAGCCTAGGCCCGGCCGTGGCTACAAGGCTGCTATAATTTTCTCTGAAGCCACACCCACAGCGTTCAGCTAAGGTGGAGGGACCACCACTCTGAGGCTGCTGGGGGAACCGGCCACATTGGCGGTACAAGAGGGAAAACAAGAGCCGCATTGGCGGCACTGTAGTGGGGGAGGAACCACATCGGCGGTGTGGGAGGAGGAGGAAGAGTTGCATCGGCAGCTTAGGAGGCAGCAGCAAGCTTCAGAAGGCATTAGCTGGGAGCCAATAAGGGAAGAGAGGAGGCTCCCAATTCGGGTGAGATTTTTTGGCCCACCATCCCACCCTGCTCCAACACCTTTATTAAATAAACTACAGGAACCACGCCCCATAGGAGTGCACTAACAAGGGACTACAGAGCAGTGGAAGGTGCCAACCTCTAGAGGGAAGGACTACTTGTAGAGGAGGAGGGGAAGAGGTTAGTAAAGGGCTGAACACTACCTTCGAATTGTATCGTGGAATATGGTGAAACTATTTCATGACTATTTAATCGCAACATTGATTGAGTAGGGAAGAAGGACAGTAGGGCATATGTGTGAACAGCTAAGCAAAGCATCTCTATGTTAGTGTGCTATACAAATATATGAATTATGTGTGTGAGCAGTTAGGGTCGCGTCTCATGGGTAGGCTTACATAAAGTGTATAAGGCAGTACATGGGCAGGTCTTTGAAGGGGATTGCTGGGGGCTGTATGTGAAAGGGTAAGTGGGCAGGAGGAGAACATTTGATTGGGAAGGCTGTGCATTGGTAGAGTAACTACAGGTAGTGTTCATTGGTCACTAGTATAGGCAAAGTGCCAGTTTCAAACATGTTTAGTGGGGCTAAAGAAGGGTGGAGGCAGGCATGGCGGAGAAAAAGGGATCCTTCAATGGGTAATAAAGGTGGGTGCTGGTGGGCACATAGTGGAATGGGATGGATAGTGGGATGCAATAACTGTGGAACACCAATATTTCTTAATCTTGCATGGAGCAAGGGGGGATGTCTAGTGTGTAACCAAACAGGGGAACTCAGAAAGGTGATCAATGGTCTGCAGGAGGAACTGAGGCAGGCAAGGCAGGATACAGGAGGTTATGGTTCAATAGGGAGAGGAGGAGGAGGAGGAAGGAGGGGAACAAGGGAGGGGATCAACTAATGCAGTCGGGGGAGAGGTTATGGGTAAGTGGAGGGGGCATTGGACCAGGGGGGACCCAGGCCTACAGGAGAAGACGAGACTGGCAGGAAAGGTTATAGGTGGTTATGGTTCAACAGGGAGAGGAGGTGGGAAGGATGCAGGGGAGTAGGGTCAATTGGTGAAGTCAGGGAGGGAGGGAGGTTACAGGTTTAGTGCAGGGGGCTATAAACCAGAGGGACTCAGGCCTACAGGCACTGAGCAAGAGGAACTATATTGGGGGGAAGGAGGAAAAAGGGTTAGGGGAGAAGGGGAAGAGGCACAGGACATGTAGTTGGAATGAGAGGACAGGAAGGCAGGGGGAAGGATGAAGGAGGAATAGGAGTAGGGTCTTCAGGCATCAAATGCAAAAATGTGGGGGAAGGATGTGTACAGTGGGGAAAGAGGTAATCTGAATGAAAATAGAGAAGGAGAAAATGCTGATGGGGAAATTGCAACAGGGATGGAAGGAGGGAATATTGTGCTGGAGGAGGAGGAGGAGTCGGTGAGGCAGGGGAGGGTGGCAGAGGGAGGAAAAACTGATGGGGAATTTGCAACAGGGATGGGAGGGAGGAATATTGTACAGGAGGAGGAGTCAGAGAGGCAGGGGAGGATGGTAGAGAAGCAGGTAGATGGAAGTAAGGGGGGATCTTAATATTAGGTGATTCAATACTAAGAGGCATCAGGTGGGGTAGAAAGGGGGAAAGGCATAGTTGCATTTGAGTGGATGCCATGCCAGGAATGACAGCTGAAAGGGTAGGGCAGTCAGCCCTAAAGTATGCTAAAAGGAAAAGAGAGAAGCCCCATCTAATTCTACATTTGGGGGCAAATGACCTGGCTGATAGGATGATAGATGTGGTTCAGAAGAGGTTTGAAGAGCTTGGAACATTATGCAAGGGAGCTGGAAGTTCAGTATCTTTTTCAGAGGTGCTACCAGTCCCCAAAGCAAGCACGGCAAGAAAACAGAGAATTGAGGCTTTTAACAAGTGGTTAGGGACATGGTGTTAGGCCAAAGAGTATAGGTTTGTGGGAGGGTGGGGTAGGATCTGGGAGGACAATAGTCTATTCGCTAGGGATAGACTGCACTTAGGTGAAGACGGCATAAAGGTGTTGAAACAGAGGATTGGAGAGTACATCGAGGTAGCTGAGAATTTAAACTATGAGTGGGGGTGGCAGGAGGAGAGTGGGCATGCAGAGGCCACAAGATGGAAGTCACAAGGGCTTACCCTTCAAAATAGGAGCAAGGGACTGGGAGAAGGTACTAAAGGGGAAGCTAGAAGGGGAGGGCAGGGGAAGGGGGGGAAGGAGGGGAATAGAAGGTGGTCACCTTAAATGCAAGAAGCCTGGGGAATAGAATTATGGAGTTACAGGACTTCATGGCGGAGGGGGGTGGGTGGACATGGCAGCCATCACAGAAACATGGGCCACCCAACACCATGACTGGAACCTGGTGGTTCCAGGGTACAGGATATTCCACAGGGATAGGATAAAAGGGAGGGGGGTGGTGCTATACATGAGGGAAGGACTGAAGTGTGTAATGGAGGAGGGAGAGGAGGGCAGCACGGAATCCTTATGGTTGCTAATCCAGGATTCCAAGAATAGGACTCTCCGGATGGGAGTGGTGTACAGTCTGCCCTCCCAGAAGGAGGAGTTGGACAGGGAAATAGCAGAACAGATTAGGAGGACATGCGGGAAGGGGAGTGTGGTGGTTGTATGGAACTTCAACCTACCAGGAGTAGATTGGGGTACCCCAGCCACAAGCAATAGACAGGAACAGGAACTAATGGATGCTTTCCAGGACAGCTTCCTGGAACAGAAGGTCAGCGAACCAATCGGGGGGGGGGCATCCTGGACCTTGTGCTGACTAATGGGGATTATGTGAGGGATCTGAGGGTGGACAAACCAGTAGTGGGAGCAACCACCGTTCAGTACAGTTCATGTTGAAGATGCGTAAAGAGGGAGTAGTATCCAGCACGAAGGTACTGGACTTCAGGAGGGCCGATTTTGCAAGGAAGGGGGAAGTAGTAAGAAGGTACCTAGCCAGAATCCAGCATAGTATGGGCACTAACCAGAGATGGGAGCTCATAAAGATGGGAATAGTAGAGGCAACCAAATCCTGCAGCAGCTCTCAGAGTAAGAAGTCTAGGGTGAAAAGGCCAAGCTGGATGAGCAGGGATGTTATGGAACAGGTAAGGAGGAAAAGAAAGGCCTTTAGGAGATACAAGAAAACAGGGAGGGAGGAGGACAGGAAGGAGTACCTGAAAGTAGCAAGGGAGGTGACAAGGGCAGTAAGAGCAGGAAAGGTGTCAAAGGATCTCGGGCTGGCGCAATGCATTAAGAAGGGAGAGAAGGACTTCTTCAAGTATATCAGGGAGAAAAGGAGCTGCATGGAACAGATAGTGAGGATTAGGATGGAAAGGGGATGGGTGGAAAGGGGGGAGGGAGAAAGGCAGAAGCACATAACGACTACTTCTGCTTGGTATTTACTAAGGAGAAATGAGGAGAGATACCGGGGGGGGCAGGAATTGGGGGGAGAATTGACAGACGGGGTAATCACAGAGAGTAGGGTGCTGGAGGGATTGAGGGTGATGAGGGTGGACGAAGTGCCAGAGCCAGATGGCATCCACCCCAGGGTACTGGAAGAACTGGCAGAGGTCCTAGTGGGCCCTTTGGCAGACCTGTTCAGTGCCTCATTGGTTGGGGAGTATGTACCTCAGGATTGGAGGATGCCTCATGTGGTACCCCTCCATAAGAGTGTGTTCCCAAGGATGAACCAGGGAACTATAGGCCTGTGAGCCTCACATCCATCATGGGGAAGCTAATGGAGACAATCCTGAAGGAGAGGCTGGTAGCTTTTCTGGGGGCCAATGGGATGCAGGACAGCAGACAGCAAGGCTTTGTCACTGGCAGGTCTTGTTAGACCAACCTGGTAGAATACTATGACTGGGTAACTAGACAGTTGGATGGGGCCATGCAATAGATATCCTGTACCTGGACTTCAGCAAGGCATTTGACTCTGTGTCACATGAGAGGCTAGGTAGCAAGCCGGAAGGCACGGGCCGGGTGCCAAGATGGTGGGAGGGATAAGGAACTGGCTGACCTGAAAGCAACAGAGAGTGGTAGTGGGTGGGGAGCTCTCATCCCCCAGAGAGATGACAAGCGGAGTTCCACAGGGCTCAATGCTAGGACCAGTGCTATTTGGGATATTCATTGCTGACATTTTGGTGGGTATCAATAGCAAAATCAGTTTGTTTGCTGATGACACCAAGATGGGAGCAGTGGTGGATGACCAAGAGGGATGGCAGGGGTTGCAAGAGGACCTGACAAAACTGGAGACCTGGTCGGACAACTGGCAACTGAGGTTCAATGCCAAAAAGTGCAAGGGGATACATTTTGGGGCAAAAAACCCAAAAAGGAGCTACCAGCTGGGTGGGGTAGAGCTTGCCATGATGGAGGAAGAAAAGGATCTGTGGGTAACCATAACGGGTTTAATGAACAACTCAGCACAATGTAGGAAAGTGGTCACAAAGGCCAATAAGATGCTGGGTTGTATTGCCAGGGGGATAACCTCAAGGAGGCGGAGGTTATTCTGCCATTGTATAAGTCACTGGTAAGACCGCACCTGGAATACTGCATGCAGTACTGGGGATGGTACCTCAAGAAAGACATTAAGTTGCTGGAGGGGGTGCAACGCAGGGCAACAAAGATGATCGGGAGTCTGGGGGATTTACCATATGAGAGCAGACTGAGGGAATTGAACATGTTCTCGCTGGAGGAGGAGAAGAAGGACAAGGGAGAGATGATCGAAACCTTCAAGTACGTGACCAGCATAAACAGGACTGGAAAGGAAGGGCTTTTCAAGGTGAGGGAAGGGAGGGATACTCTAGGCCATGCTATGAGATTGGAGGGGGGGCAGGTTCAGGAGGGTGATGAGAGGACACTTCTTTACAGAGAGGGTAGTGGCTGAGTGGAACGTGTTGCCGATGGAAGTGGTATTCAGCAAGACAGTGAACTGCTTCAAAAGGGGCTGGGACAGAGTAAGAGGAAGGGTTAAGAGGGGAGAAGGGAGGGAGCGATGGGCAGTTGCTGAGTAGGGGGACTAGCTGCAAAATCAAGCAGACTTGATAGACCTTTGGGCCTTTATCAGCTGGCATATTTCATATGTTCGTATGTACGTATAATTGCCTGCCTTCTCCTTGTCCCCCTCCTTATGAAGGGAGACTACACCCGCCATTCTCCAGTCATCAGGGACCTCCTCTGATTCCAAGGATTTGTTGAAGAGGCTGGTCAGAGGTACTGCTAGTGCTTTACTTAGCTCCCTCAGTACCCTGGGGTGCATCCCAACCAGCCCCATCGCCTTATCCACTTTCAACCTCTCCAGCTCTTTCAGGGCCTCCTTCACCTGGAACAGACAGGAGTCAACCCCCACCCCACCACCTCATTTTCCCTGATTTCTCTAACCTCCCCATCCTTCTCTACCGTGAACACTGAGCAGAAATAGCTGTGGAGTATTTCCATCTTCCCACAGTCATCTTCCACCAGCCCCCCTTCCTCATTTTTCAGCCTGACTATCCCCTCCTTTGACTCTTTCCTCTCACTTACATGCTGGAAGAAGGTTTTATCTCCTTCCTTGACTGTGTTGTCTATTCTCTCCTCTGTTCTTGCCTTCGCTCTCCTGACCTCCACACCTGCTTCCTTCTGCTACTCCTGGTGTATATAGCCCTATCCTCCTCCCTCTGTGTCATTTTATACCTTCTAAATGTCCTTCTCTTTGCCCTGACCTTCTCCGCCACTTCTCTATTAAACCAAAGTGGCTTCCTCTTCTTCCTATTTATATTTACCCTCCTGACACAGAGTCTAGTGGCCTCAACTATTGCCCCTTTTATTGTACCCCACATTTCCTCCACCCCCCTAAGTCCCCCACCCCTGCCAATGCTTGCTGAACGCATTTTCCCATTTTCTTAAAGTCTGCAAGCCTGAAATCTAGCACCTTCACTCTGGGCTGATGAACATCGGCAGTCATTTTTACCATGAACCAAATGGTGCTGTGGTCACTCATGCCAAGGTTCTCTCCTATGGATACCTCTCCCACCACTTCCCCATTTGTAAGAATCAAGTCTAGGATCACTCCTTCCCTGGTCAGTTCCCTTACCAGCTGCTTCATGAGAGCTTCCTGTAGGGACTCCATGATTTCCCCTGCTACTGGCAGATGCTGCTGATGGGGTGCCCCACTCCACATCTGGCAAGTTGAAGTCCCCCATCAGTAGCACCTCTCCTCTATTTGCCATCCTCTGGATCTCCTCCATCATTGCCTTATCCACCTCATCCTACTGCGCTAGCAGTCTATGTACCACCCTGGTATATATGACTTCTCCCTTCCCTGTGTCCAATGATATCCATAAAGCCTCAGTCCCCCCACCTACCCTGCAATTCCATGGCCTTAATGTGTTCCTTCACAAACCGTGCTACCCCCTCCTTCCCGCTCTGTCTTTCCTATAAAGTATATACCCCAGTATTAGTATGTCCCAATGCTGGCCATCATGACCTCATGTCTCCATGATTCCCATGATGTCGAGGTCCACCTCAACCATGACTGCTGTTAAATCTAGGATCTTGTTACCTAGGCTCCTGGCATTGGTGCACATGGTCCTCCATTCTCTGGACCCATTTTCTTTGTTCCCTGGTGCACGTTTCTTTCCCCTCTCCTCTACCCCGTTTTTTTCCATCCTTGGGGGGGAGGCAGGTACCCCATTTGTCCTGTCCTGTGGTATGAATTTGTTAACAACCCCCCAATTTAGTTTAAATTATAGTTTTGTTCTATGAACTCTCCTAACTTGCACCTTAGGACTGCCCTACCCTCCTTATTCAGGTGCAGTCTATCAGGGGCAAATAGGTTCTCATCCCCGCATGTTGTTCCCCAGTCCCCTACTAACCCATACCACATCTGTTCACACCATCCCATCAGCCATTTTTTTAATTCCTCAATCCTCAGTCTCCTCTCTGTGCTTGCCCTTGGTATGGGCAACACCTCTGAAAAAGCCACAGTTTTGAGCCCCAGGCTGTTGCAGTACCTAGCAAATGCTCTAAATCTTGCTTTCACCTCCAACAAGCTATTCCTTGCCAGGTAATTTGTTCCCAGGTGGAACATCAGGTGTGCTTTTGCATCCTGCTGTTTCCCCTTGGAGGGGATATAGTGAATGACCTCCGCTGCCGTCATACCTGGCAGGCAGTCAACCCATATTGTACTGCTTTTGGCCCCCCTGCCCCCCCATCAAATTCCTTTTATTATTGAGTCTCCAACAAGTAAGACCCTTCTCTCCATTATCTTCTGCTTGTAATTCTCTTCTGTCATTTTTCCTGCCCCTTGCATTCCATTAGTTACCCTATTCTCGCTTCCCTCTTTTCCCCTTGTAACTCCCTGAGTCCTAATTTCCCCTTTCTCTCTACATGCTCCTAGCCTCCTGCAGGCATTTTCTGCAAAGCCTCTCTCTTCTGCCTCACTAACCACAGCTCCATCTCCCCCCCCTTGCCCTGCTCTTCCTCACGCCCTGACTGAAATTCCCAGAGCTCGCAATGCTTCTCCATATCCGTCCTGTTTTAGCCCACTTAAACCTGTGCTCACTGTCTCCCCTCTCCTGAGGATTTGTCCTTTCTGGGGTCAGTTCGCCCCTGCACCCTTATCTTTACTTTTGCCATCCTCCTTGTCCTCTTTCAACGGGACGTCCCACCTCCCCCTGTCTACTGAGCCTTCCTTCATGTTTGTCTCTCCTGTTCCCTCTGAGTCCATCTCAACTCCAATTTCCTTATTCTGACCCCCATTTTGTGGCACTGGTGGTGTGAATCTGTTTTTGTGCTGTATGCCCACTGCCTGTATCCCTCTGACTGGGCAGGGCTCCTCCCCCATCCCTTCCCTTTCATGCATGCTTTGGATCCGTGTACCTTATCTCCTGCCATTCCCCTTGGTCCTTCTCACATCCTGTACTGCCTCCACCTGAGCCCCCAGAAGCCCCACAATGCCCCCTACTCCTGCACTGCCTCTACCAGAGCCCCCAGAAGTCCCCTTATGCCCACCCATACTCCTCCTCCCCTGCTTGTGTATTCCTTTGTGCTCTTCCAATCTGCCTCCTGACTACACCTGCCTATTTCTGCTTTTGGTCCTAGACTCCCTACCTTTCCATCATTGCTGTCTCTTCTGCCCCATCCTATCTTACTCCCTCAGCAGATCCCCTCCTATCCTCCTCACTACTCTCACCCCTGCCCATCCTAGATTCCATCTCAACCACCTAACCTCCTCTCTTAGCTGTGCCAGCTGCCTACATACCATGCATCCCCCCCACATCTTCCATGCTATAGCCAGTACTATGGCCGACCTACAACCAATACACCCTACCACCCTTCCAAATAGGCCCCCTGCCCTTGCAGTCTGGGGACCATGCCCCAGCCCTGTCCCCGTTCCACTCCATTTGCCCCTCCAAATCTGTTGCCCCTCCATTTTTCCAAACTCTACTATAGTCCCATATGGTTCAGCACAGCAACAGCTATATGTGATTTTACCCTCCAATACCTGTTGCTTAATACCCTTAAAGAAAACATTGGAAGCCTTTTACCTAATGTATAAAATTACTTGCTCCTTGACTAGAAATTCCCCTGCTGCATGAAAGAATTAGTGAGCAAATCTAGTCAAAGCAGTGCAGTATGGACAACTAGAAACAGCAAAGTAACTCAAAGGTGATGACCATTGACTAGAGATTCCCTTGCTGCATTAAAGGATTTGTCAAATCAAGTCAAGGCAGTGTAGTATAGGACTAGCTTCTAAAATTTGCAAACAAGCTTACAACCAGTTTGCCCCTATTTTACACAGATCCACCCCCTAATCCCCTGCCATGCACCGGACTCTTTCATGCCCTTTATTGTTTGAAAACTTGTATTTCTCCTGTAGTCTCTACTGACCTGTAGCCCAGCTGTGTTCTCTTATACCTCTATTTTAATCCTTGGAAAAAGACCTTTATTTCTCAATTATTCTCAATGATTTGTAGACCAGCCCAGAGCTCCTCTTCCTCTCCTGTCAATCCTGTCCCAGGCCTGTGCCTTCCTTGCTTGCTTGCTCCTCCTCATGGGCACTTAATAGAGGTCGGGGCCGGGGTGGGTGGTGGGACAAAAACTATCAACACCACAGCTCCTCCGTGGATCAAGTCAATGGCTGGGCATGCAACTTTTAAAGCCTAGACACTCAGTTAAATCACCCACCCTTGGCCCTGATTGGCTCAGACCATACCTCCCCCAATGCGACTGATGCAGCCAGAATAGTCCCTCTTCAGTTCCCTTGCCACCAATGCAACTGAAGAACACAGAGAAAATGCTGGCTATTGCCAATGCAGCCAGGCAGACCCTCCTCTGTGCTGGTGTGGTGCTGGCCACCTCCTTCTGCTCCCTAGCCACTGATGTGGCCACCGAACTCTGGAACCCCTGGTTGCTGCTGATGTGGCTCTCAGCACCTGCCACCACAGCTCCTCTATGGATCAAGTCAGCGGCTGGGCGTGCAGCTTTTAAAGCCCAGTCAGTCAGTGAAATAACCCACCTATGGCCCTGATTGGCTCAGGCCACTCCTCCCCTATGCCACCGATGCAGCCAGAACAGTCCCTCTCCAGCTCCCTTGCTGCCGATGTGGCCAGAACAGTCCCCTCTCCAGTTCCCTTGCTACCGATGCAGACTCTCCAGGGTTGGTATTATTGCTTGCTTATGTGGCCATTATCAGCTTAGCACAATGTCTCTGCTCACAAATGTGTGGGGACGAATGCATGAAGACACTGAGCAGAGCTTCCACTATTTCCTCCACCTTCATCTGGTCCCTGGCTAGGTAGTTCCTGGTAGTTTAGTGTTCCCTTCCCCCAATCCCTGAGATACTGTCCTATTTCCTTGGTAGGCTAGTGGTCCAGACCCAATTCCCAAAGTATTGTCATAAAATTCCTTGAAATCTAGTGGTCCCCTATGACCCCCAAGATACTGCCATGAAAGAACTGGTAGTCTGGTGGTGCCCCTGATCCCTGAGATATTGTCATAATGACCTTGGTAATCTAGTGCCCCCCCCGTTCTTGTACTGAATCAAAACATCCCTGGTAATCCAGTGGTATCACCTCCCTTCCAATCAAACAATCGTATCCCCAGTACCCTTCCCAGCCCACCCACCAGCACCCACTACCATCCACCCACTAGCTGCCCCAAACTCACCCATACTGAACTCTTCTTAGTTTGCCTACAGATCTGCAGACAGAGACTGGCACAGATCCTCCACACACCACCTTGACCATCTGGATGAAAGGGAAGGAGCTTGTGCTTATTGTAGGAACAGCTGACTAAGCACACACCACTCAGCTCACTTCTATGAGGTACACGCATTATTCCATATGTGGTGTAAATTACTGCACAGACTGACAACCCAAGTATTGAGGAGTTCAAGTGCATACAGGATGCATTAGTTTTTTTGGAATGGCTTGCACAGCCTGTGGTTGCATTCCTGTAGTCACTGAATATGACATGAATACTCAAATATATTGGGCTTTCTCGGGCACAAGGTTGATGTATTCTGGTGCTGTTCACACTGTGCTTGTACTGAACCCACCACTACAATGTCAATGCCTCTGCCCTAGTTTATGGCAGTGGAGGACAGACCTACCTCCATTCGCATCTCCGATCGAGGTGACCTACAATGTTGCTCCTGTACTATGCACTGCAGTTTTACCACTGACTTGCTCCTACTGTATGTTCTAAACTAACCAAGCAACAAGCCATTAAAGCTGACCTTTTTATACTTGCAAGTGCAGGTGTTGCCCAAGAACACAAACTCCTATGGGATTCATCTTTGAAGAATTAGTCATTCCGCTTGAAACTTTTTACCACTAATTGTTTCATATGCTAATGTCCACACTGACATGGCTGTATCCATAAACTATGATCTTGTAGTCAGTCAAGTACACATTAGTTTTCTTTATGCACTTTCCCTCTGTGTCAACCACTTGATAAGTTGCAACCAATGATAATCCTACACAGTCTAACCTTTTCACCTAGGCCCATACTGCAAGAGGTCTCAGGTGTCTGTGGACTCCACTCTCATCAAGTTATTTATTTATTTCAAACATTTCACCAGGAAAGACATACTGAGGTGTGAACAGTTAGTTTCCAGATGCACCCGGGGAAGGGGGGGATGAGGGAGGGGTATAAACAGCAACAAGATGCAACTGTAAAAATACAATGTGTAAAGTGCAGGAGTAATAAAACACTCACAGTAAAAATGCATACAATAAATTAAACTTAAATATAGAATAGTGCTTAGTCAGAGTTATGCAAAATCAACACAGTAAGTAACAAGTGCTAAACCGTGCAGGCAGCAGTGCAGATGGTAATAGGATAATACCACCCAGACCATAGGGTGCGGCTAAGTAGGTAGGGCCAGGGGTATACTTCAGGGACACAGATACCCAAACAGATATTAAGGCACAGCTAGCCTAGGGTTGGGTGGGAGGAAATTGCTCATAGCATGGAGGGATGGGCAGACAAGGGAGAAAGTTAAACACAGGACTAGGGAATAAAGGGGACGGCAGCAACAGAGGAGGTGGGAATACAAAGTCAAGGGTCAGAAAAAGTTGCAATGGGGGGGTGGCAGAGTCCTGAAGAAGGGCTTTAAGGGAGGAGAAGGATGAGACTGAAAGGATGGATAGGGAAAGGGAGGACCAGAGTTTAGGAAAATGATATAAGGAGGCAGCTTGGACCTTGGAAGATTTCCTGAAGGGAGTGAGAGATGCAGGGAGACAGTTTCTGGAGGGGGTGAAAGGAAGGTAGAGAGGTGGGGAGAGTGAGCCAAATCAGAATTTGGAGGTGAAAGCTGCACAGTGAATGAGGCACCTAGCTGCGAGGGAAGAGAGGGAGATGAAGGATTTGAGAGAGCAGTGATGTGTATGAGGGAGGCAGTTCAAAGCAAAGTCACAGAAGGAGTGGAAGAGGGGGTCCAGGCTGGCAAGGAAGATCATGGCAGTGCACTATAGACAATGTCATCATAGTCAAACATGGGAAGGATCATGTTCATGACCAACTCTTTGTGGGCAGGGAAAAGGATGCTTGCTTTGTTTCTGTACAGTGCACCCAGTTTGGGTGAAGCTTGTGATGGATGGCATCAATGTGCTCTGAGAAGTCGAGGTGCTGGTCCAGTCAGACCCCAAAGTACTTAAATGAAGAGACATCAGCAAGTGTAGTACCATCAAGGGTACAGAAGGAGGGGAGGGGTAGAGTTGGGCAAGCCTATCAGGTGCCAAATGTCATAGAGATGTTTTAGTGGCATTGAGGGAAAGAAGGTTTGCATGGAACCAGCACTGCACACTGACAGATACCTTTTGGAGATGGGCCATCAGCAGCAGAGGAGCCAGAAGCAAACAGCACAGTGTCATCTGCATACCTACGGATGGGCACAGAGGAACAGGCATTTTAACAAAGAACAGTAAGGGACCCAGGACAGACCCTTGGGGGATGCCAGAGCAGATAGGGAGTGAAGGGGGAAGTGAGGCACCAATAGAGATAGCTTGTGACCTGCCCTCAAGGTAGGAGCAGAACCAGCTGATTGAGGAGTCAGAGAGCCCTGCTGCCTTAAGTGTGACCAGAATGAGGGTGTGTAATACAGTGTTGAAGGCTTTGGCCAGGATGACAAAGATGGTGGCGGTAACTTAGCCCTGGTCCATACTGTACAGGATGGCGTCAATGAGCTGGAGGAGAGAGGTGGAGTTGGATGTGGAGTGAAACTAAATCTCAGATTAGCCTTCACAATGCAACCCTTTCCTCTGATAGATCACTCTAATAGCACTGCTGCTGAAGGACTGCTCTTCTACTGTCCCTCCATATAGCCCAGAGATGAATCTCCTACCTTTCTGGGTCACTTTCGGTTCTGCCACACCCTTGTCTTCCATCTTCTACTGTGTTACTGCTGCACAGGCCTATCTCTGAGAACACCACTGACAGCCTGCCATTGGGTCCTTTACTTTCAGAGGGAACTCTCTTTCTATGGGTGATACTTATGGAAATGCCCCCAAAATCCCAGGACCCCAAATATTTCCCCGATGCTAGAGGTCCCTCCCTGGCAGACTACCAGGCTTGAATATGAAGCCAGCACTAACACTCTTGAACCATTGAAGTGTCTAGAAAACCCAACAATCAAGGAAGCCCAGAGGGCACCTGGCACCCCCTGTCTGTATCCCAGGCATCTTTGCCCTTCACACTTCTCTTAAGCTCCTTCTTCCTCTTCCCTCCTTCTGATCCATGGCACTACAAGGGAATTCTACTTGTCTACTCTACCAAACTCCTTCCCCCTGTGTATACCCTGGACAATGACATTAGAGCATCAGTCCCCACTGATTCACCTCGGTGAACAACCACATCCCCTTATGATAAAGAGGGGGTTGTTTCATTATTTAATCAACTGTGTAACTTATTTATAAGCATGCTTGTTTACTGATCTTTCTGTTATCACCACTCACTCCACCTCCAGTGCACAAATCCTCCGAGGTAGTTTTAATATCAATTGGCTTTCCTCTGCTGCTGAGTGTACTGTACCTCCCTCAGGATTAAGTCCCTAAATCTCACACAAATCATCACTGAAACTATCCAGTTCAGTCCACATTCTTTAAACCACATCCTGCTGGACTGGTTTCTTTCCTCCCATCAACAATGCATCATTGCTTCAGGTATATTGTCTGATGCTTTCATTGACCGTTGTATGACTTCCTGTGTCAGAAAAGTCCTGCGTCCCCCATCCCTCCCAGTACATCTGGTCTTGGTCCCTACAGTCACTAAATACAAGTGCTCTTCCAAGTGACCTTTATGCAACAGATTGGTCACCCATGCTCACTGCCCTTGATACAGATATTGCACTTTCCCTCTTCCCTTCGATCTTAACTTGTGTCTGGGACAAACATGACCCTGTCAGGAAGGCCAGGGTCAGGTCTTCCCTCCATCCTTGGATCACCCCTGGTCTCATCAATTTGTGTCATACCCAGGATCAAGCCTGGTTTCAGTTCAAATTCTCCTGCTGTCTGTCCAACCATCACTCCTATAGATCACTTAGGAACTCATGCACAAAAGCTATTCGAACCGTTAAATCCTTGTACTACAAAACGAAACTCTAAAGCAATCTCAACTGTCCCACCAAGTTTGGGAAGGAGATTCACTCTCTGTTTGACACCCCCCCAACCCAATATGCTTCTCCTGTCCTTACAGTAAATGGCACACCATTCTCTGATCCTGCCCTGTGGCCACTCACCTCAATTAGTTTTTTACCACTAATGCTCTCCCCACCTCCCCTCCCGTACTCATCTCTCACCCTTTTTTCTCCACACTCCACTCCATCTTCCTCCTTCATGAGGTTTCATTTCCCTCCTGCATCTATGCAGAAAAACCTGCTAGCTCTCCTTTCAATCAGCCTCTCCAAACCTAGCCATGATGGTCTGGACCCCAAACTCCTCCATCTGTCAGCTCCAGCCATTGCTTCCCCTCCTCACTCATCTCCTTAACTGCTCCTTCATCCTAGGTGCTGTCCCACAGGCTTGGAAGCTGGCCAAAGTTCTCCAGCTTCATAAAGGTGGTGATCCCTCCTACTCTGGACACTACCGTCCTATCTCCCTCCTCCCCAAGTTGGTTAACTCATGATTATCTAACTTCCTCCACTCCTCTAACTTCTTCTCTCAAGTCTAGTATGGTTTTCAGAGGCACCATTCCACTGTCTCCTCCTATGTGTCACTGACTCCATCCTCTCTGGCATGGATCAGGGGCACATCACAGTATCCATTTTCACTGATCTAGCCAAAGCCTTTGAATTGGTGGCCCATCCCCTTCTCCTGGATAAGCTGAGTTCTGCTGGCCTTTCAGACTCTGCTGTTGGGTGGTTTCTCTCCTACCTCTCAAGCTGTCTATAGTCAGTGCAGGTATTGTCAGTGACATCCTGTCCCCTCCAATCCCCATCTGTGCTGGTGTCCCACATGGCTCCATTCTGGGTCCAATCCTCTTCTCCATCTTCCTCAATGACCTTCCCTTGGCCTGAGTCAACTCACATATTCACATGTATACAGACAACACAGTTATCTACACCTCAGGACCTTTAGCTGAAGCTGCTGAAGTTATGATCCAGCAAGATTTCCATAATGCCCTGAATAGGTTTAAGGCCAACCGGCTCTGGGTCAACACCAAGAAAACAGTGTCCATGAACTTTGGTTCCAATCAGAAACTGTCCAGGCTTGCCTCCCTTCCTCCCTTCCTCCCTTCCTTCACCACCCTGGATAGTTCTCCTCTTGATGTGGTCCATTCCTGTAAGTACCTTGGTATGTGGCTTGATAGCAGACTCAACTTCTCTGCCCACATTGATGCTGTCAATGCTAAACTTTGCCTAAACCTTGGAACTGTGTACCGTAATAAAGACTGCCTGTCCCTGCATGTCTGCCAGCAACTAACTACCAAAATGGTGTTACCAGCGTTTGACTACGCTGATGTGGTATACTGTACTGCACCATCCTCTTCCCTTACCAGAGTGGACACCCTCTGTAATGCCTTCTGTTGGTTGTTTTTTTTTTGCCACTGATTCACCTCCTCATTCCCATCATTGCACACTGTACTCTTCCTTATCCATCCTCTTTTTTCTCCTTCCCATCTCCTGCATCACTATGCTTCTTTCATCTCTAAATGCTGGTTTAAGGACCTGCCCTCATACCTATACACTCTCATATCTCTCATGTCATCTGCCTCATACCCTCTTCATTCCAGGGATCCCTACATTTTCTCCTTTCCCCACCCTTGCTGCACCTCAGCTGGGAAGTCAGCTCTCTCCTATTCTCTTCCCTCTCTCTGCAACCTTCTCCTTTCTGCACTCCATCTCTCACCCTCCCCAACCTCCTTTAAGCACCAGCTTAAACTTCTCCCACCTCACTCCTGTAGCTGTCAGCTCCCTTCCTGACCTGCTTTTCCCTCCCCTCCCTAATGTTTGCCCCCCTTGTGATGTTTGTATGCCTCCCATCTCTCTGCTTCATGATTGTGTACCAGTTGCTTGATTTTTGTCTCAGAATGTAGAGTGCTTTCTTGATCCTGATTCCCTTGACTTGAACATGTTGCACCTTTTGCCAAATTACACTACTGTTGCTTGCATTTTACTTATTTGTAGAAATCTATTTCATTGTATTTGCTTGCTGCTTTCATCTACCCTTCCCCCAGGTCACACCTGGAAATGAGCCTTGGCTCAGTGTGCCTTTCCAGGTTACCAATTTTTAAATAAATAAATCAATGATCCATAAGGATGCCATTCAAACGAGTTTTGTCTCAGTTGTATAGAAATATCTTCTTTGTTAATAAAAGTAAATGACTATGATGTTAGACCATCTGCAAAATGCATTAGGTTATGCAGACAGTTGAAAATACCAGTCTGTTGTTGAAAATAGGGGGAAGGTGGATCCTGGATGGATTCTTTGGAAACTCCTCTCATGTAGCTGCTACTAAGCACTCAGCTGTTGGAGAATTCTCCCTTAGTCATTGTAGTTAAACCTGAGCCTTTCAGCCCGCCATCACTTAGCATCTTACATCTAAAGGGGATTCTACTGCAAATTATCAACACTAGAGGGCTTTTCTATTGCAGTTTTTCCCATCCTGGTGGGAGAAGGCTACTCACAGACTGCTTCATTCTGTACCTGCCTAATAGAAGTCAATTATAGGAAATTGTGTGATCAAGTTCAGACTATCTACTTTACCAGGATAGGTACCTTATAGGGGACTTCAACATGCCAGGAGTGGACTGGAGCACTCCAACAACCAGGAACAGAAGGGAGCAGGTACTGCTGGATGCCTTCCAGGACAGCTTCCTGCTGCAAATGGTCAGTGAATCAACCAGGTTAGGAGATACCCTTGACCTTGTGCTGGCAAATGGGGACTTTGTGAGAGAACTTACAGTGGAGGAACCGCTGTCAGGGAGTGACCACCGCTCAGTATGGCTCACATTGGATATGGGCAAGGAAGGAGTGTAATCTGGCACAGTAGTGCTGGACTTCAGGAGGGCCGACTTTGGGAGGATGGGAGAAGTGGTAAAAGGGTACCTGGCTAGAATTCAATCTAGTATGGACACTAACCAGAGGTGGGAGCTCATAAAGCTGGGGATAGTGGAGGCAACCAAAACCTGCTGCAAAGCCCAGAGCAAGAAGGCTAAGGCTAAGAAACTGATCTGGTTAAGCAAGGAGGTCATGGAAGAGGTAAGGAGGAAAAGAGCTGCATTTAGGAAGCACAAGAAAACAGGGAGGGGGGAGGACAGGGAGGAGTACTTGACAAAATCAAAGGAGGTGACAAGGGCAGTAAGGGGAGCCAAAGCATCTACGGAACTCAGGCTGGCACAAGGCATTAAGAAGGGGAAGAAAGACTCCTTTAAGTACATCAGGGAGAAAAGGAGCTGTAAGGACCACATAGTAAGGATTAGGAAGGAGGGGGGTTGGGTGGAAGCAGGGTGCGATAAGGCGGAAGGACTAATGAGTACTTCTGCTCAGTATTTACTAAAGAGAAGAGGGGTGACACCCAAGGTGGGAGAAATGGCAGAAGCAGGGGGAGTGGTGAAGATGGGGAACCATGGAGAGCAGAGTTCGAGAGGGTTTGAAAGCACTGAGGGTGGACAAGGTGCCAGGCCCAGATGGCATTCACCCCAGGGTACTGAAGGAGCTGGAAGAGGTCCTTGCAGGACCTTTTGCAGACCTATTTAATGCCTCACTACATTCAGGGTGTGTACCTCAGGACTGGAGGATGGCTCATGTGGTGCCACTCCACAAGAGTGGCCCCAAGGATGAACCGGGAAACTACAGACCAGTGAGCCTCACATCCATCGTGATAAGCTAATGGAGACTATCCTGAAGGAGAGGTTGGTGGCCCTCCTAGAGGCCAAAGGACTACAGGACAGCAGACAGCATGGCTTCATATGTGGCAGATCCTGCCAAACCAACCTGGTCGAGTTCTATGACTGGGTGACTAGGCAACTGGACAGGGGCCATGCAGTGGATGTCCTGTATCTGGACTTCAGTAAGGCATTCGACTCAGTGCCACATGGAAGGCTGGGAAGGAAGTTAGTAGGCACAGGGGCGGGTGCAAAGCTGGTGATATGGGTAGGAAACTGGCTGCAGGAAAGCAACAGAGGGTGGTGGTGGGTGGGGAGCTCTCACACCCAAGGGCAGTGACGAGCGGTGTTCCACAGGGCTCAGTGTTGGGACTAGTGTTGTTTGGGATATTCATTGCAGACATATCATGGGACATCAAGAGCAAGATCATTCTGTTTGCTGATGATACTAAGGTAGGCGCGGTGGTGGATGACCTAGGAGGATGGCAGGGGTTGCAGGATGATCTGGCAAAGCTTGAAACCTGGTCAGACACCTGGCAACTGGGCTTTAATGCCAAAAAGTGCAAGGTTCTGCATTTTGGGATGAAGAACCCAAGGAAGAGTTACCAGCTAGGGGGAGTGCAGCTAGTCCAGACAGAGGAGGAGAAGGATCTGGGTGTGCTCATTACAGGGTCAATGAACAACTCGGCACAATGTAGGAAGGCAGCTGCAAAGGCCAACAAAATGCTGGGTTGTATTGCAAGGGGTATATCCTCGAGGAGGGAGGTGATTCTGCCACTGTATAGGTCATTAGTTAGACCACACCTGGAGTACTGCATGCAGTACTGGCGTCCGTATCTGAAGAGGGACATTAAGTTACTGGAGGGGGTGCAGCGCAGAGCGACAAAGATGATCAAGGGGCTGGGGGACTTATCATACGAGAGGAGGTTGAAGGAGTTGAACATGTACTCACTGGAGGAGAGGAGAGACAGGGTGACATGATTGAAACCTTTAAATACAAGAAAGGAATAAACAAGATGGGTACAGAGGGGCTGTTCAAAGTAAGGAAGGGGAGGGCCACCAGCGGCCATGATATGAGACTGGAGCGAGGAAGGTTCAGGAGGGAGATGGAGACACTTACAGAGAGGGTGGTAGCTGGGTGGAATGCTACCTGCTGAAGTGGTATGCAGTAGAACAGTGGACTGCTTCAAACAAGGATGGGACAGGACAAGGGGGAGGGTTAATGAAGGGGAAAGGTGGAAGGGAGGGGCAGCTGCAGAATAAGGGGTGCTAGCTGCACATTCAAGCAGACTTGATAGACCTCTAGGCCTTTATCTGCTGGCAAATTTTGTATGTTCGTATGTATGTTCGTAACAACTAAGAATTAAACCTAATTTATAGGGTTACAGAATGTACAGGTTGCAGCTGACATGATATAGAATGAAGTACTTAAGAACGTAAGAAGTGGCGACTGAAGAAGGCCATAGATATATCAAGACCATCCTCTGCCATTTCAGTAGTTACAACTTGTTATATCAACCTCTGTTATAGTATGTATTCACACAGCTCACTTTTAAAGGGCACTACTGATGGTTTATTTACTAGGGTTTCAGGCAACCTATTCCATTGATTACCCTTTGATAATAACATTTATTCTTACTTTCCCCCTCCATTTCTCCCCAAGTTGTAGGTTGTGTCCATTGATGTTATGTCTGATGTGCATTGCCCTTGATGTTTAGGCTTAAGTCATTTAGGAGCTCTAGATTCCTACATGCCTTATTGAATATAGATTAAAATAAATCCCTCCTACCCCTTTTCTCTCTAATGTTAATAGGCATGATTCATCCAGCATCTCTATACAGGGCTTCCCCTGCACTATACTATCATTTATATAATGTTTATAAAAGGAATAAAATACATTGGTACAGTTTAAGAAAAGGACATTGAAACAGTAAATAACACAAATACTCACATGGAGAAATCTTAGTACAGAGAAGAAATCATGTACAGCAGTTACAACATACTTTCATTCTGAAATAATCAGTTATGGGTTTTGTAATCTCCAGTAGCATCTCAAAGGTTCCATTGGCAAGGCTCCTAGCACTCCAAAGGCACAGTGTCTGATGGTGGTTTGGGAGTATGCCAAATAGTGTCATTATTTGATCTGAGGGGAATATTTTTGAGTCTTTAACTGATATTGAGCTAAATATTTAATTTTGGGTTTGGAGCTGAAAAGCAAAACAATAAATAATGGGAAAATGCACACCATTCCAGCAGCAAGTTAGGAGCTTTAAGGATAAACACACCAGTTCTGTTATATAAAGGCTGAGGTTTTTCCAGAGTGCCATCTGAATCAGCCAAGTAGACTACACACCCAGAGACAGTATTACCCTGAATGTACAATAGCCTGAGTTTAGATTCACCATCTGCCTTTGAGAGAGAAATACAGTATTCTATATGCCTACATAGAAACATAGAAATATAGATTTTGATGGCAAATAAGGACCACTTGGCCCTCCTAGTCTTCCCATTTTCCCTACCTACTGTAATACCGCAGACCCTACTTGATCTCCACCTCTGGGAGAGTGTTCATGCATCCACCACCCTTTCTGTGAAAAACTATTTTCTCACATTTCCCCTGAGTCTACCCCCCCCAACTTCATAGCATGACCCCTTGTTCTTGAACATCTTTTTCTCTGAAAAATGCTACCCTCTTGTACCTTATTTCTACCTGTGATGTATTTGAAAGTCTCTATCATATCCCCCCCTCTCTTCTTTCCTCCACGGTGTACATATTGAGGTCCTTTAGTTTCTCCTCATTGGTCTTTTGGTGCAGACCCTGCACCATTTTAATTGACCCCCTCTGGACCATGTCTGCTCTGTCTATGTCCTTTGGGAGATGCAGTCTCCGGAACTTTACACAGTACTCTAGATGAGATCTCACCAATGATTTGTACAGTGGTAACACCACCTCATTTTTTCTGCTGGTGATACCCCTCCCTATGCACCATAGCATCCCACTGGCTCTCCCCACTGCCTTGTCACACTGTTTGGCCACCTTTAGGTAATCAGATATGATTACCCCAGGTCTCTTTCTTGTTTGGTGGTCATCAGTACCGCTCCTCCCATCTTTTACTCCACCCCTGGGTTCTTGTGCCTCAAGTGCATGATTTTGCACTTCTTTGCACTGAAATGTAGTTTCCATGCTTTCGACCACTCCTCAAGCTTTCCTAGATCCCTCTTCATCTCCCCCCAGAGTGTCTAACCTGTTGCAGGTCTTTGTGTCATCTGCAAAAAGGCATACCTTCCCTTCTAACCCATCTGTAATGTTGCTAATAAAGGCATTAAAGAGGACTGGTCCCAGTACTGATCCTTGTGACACCCCACTGGCTCCCTTCCTCAGAGTGAACTCCATTTACCACCACCCTCTGAAGCCTATCTTCCCACCAATTTCTTACCCAGTTTACCACCTTAGGAACCACTTCCAGGCTGCTCAGTTTGTTTATGAGTCTCTTATGTGGAACGGTGTCTAAGGCCTTACTGAAATCTAGGTAGGCCACGTTCACCGCTCCACCCTGATCTAACTCCCTGGTCACCCAGTCAAAGAAATCTATGAGATTTGTTTGACATGACCTCCCCCAGTGAACGCATGCTGCCTTGGATCCTGTAAGCTGCTGGATTCTAGATATTCCATAAACCTTTCCTTCGGTAGTGATTCCATTAATTTTCCCACCACCAAAGTCAGTCTGACTGGCCTGTAGTTGCCAGCCTCCTCCCTGCTACAACTTTTGTAAAGTGGAACTACATCTGCCCTACTCCAGTCCTCCGGAACCACTCCCGTCTCCAGTGAGTAGTTGAACAGGATTGTCGGTGGTGCAGCCAGCACCTCTCTAAGCTCCTTCAATATCCTTGGATGTACCACATCTGGCCACATTGCCTCATCCACTTTCAGATTTATGAGTCCCTTCAGGACTGTCTCCTCTGTAAATGGACTGGTGTCCACCTCCCTTCTTTTGATGCTCCTGTCACATAACTGTGGTCCCCCATTTACCCCTTCCTGTGTGACTACTGAACAAACATATTTGTTCAGGACGTCTGCTTTTTCCTGGTTCCCCTCCACACACTACCTTCTCCTTCCCTCCTTAGCCTTACAGTCCTTCCTCTGGTCTTTCTCCTTTTGCTTACATACCTGAAGAAACTTTTGAAACAATGAGATATCTGAATGAGATGCCATATTTTAAAGGAAATGTGTATTATTTTCTGTATGATCATTTTACCAGTTACTATAGTTTTACAACAATTTGATTACTTGATTTTATTTATCAAAAGATTTTAGTAAAACTTTGAGAAATACAACAGGAATATGGAGGTATCCATTTTATGGACAGGAAGGGTGCTGTGAGGCTGTTACTTCCTCACCAGTCTTAGCAGTGTATAGTGCTGCAAGATCTTTGCTGTGCTGACAGGGATCCTATTAAATTTTGAAGACAACCCTAGATATTTTTTTGGCATGGTGTTTCCAGAGAATTCAGTGTTTTTTTCACACAATTTGACAGGATTCTTCTCAGTAAGAGCAATTTGCTTTAACTTGTTTCACCGCACACTATTTGGCCCAGTGATGCAGTGTTATTATCACAGCACCTGTCCTCTTCACAAAATGAAAGACCTCCACATCACATTTTAAAAAAATGTATGAAATTTTTCTGAATGCATTTGCTAAATCTAACACAGCAGTTCACCAACTGTACCAGATGCTTATAATAACATTTACAATAATCATACAGGACATGGTACACATTCCCTTGAATTTTAACCATTTGGTCTATACGATTGTCAGATGGTAATGATGACTCTAACCACTGACCAACATACTGTAATAGTAGTAAGATACAATTTCAAGAGTTAATTTGGTTATTTGATAGCCCTGTGTATTTTGTCTGCCAAACCAAACATCATGATCTTAGTGTTAGAGTTATTTAAAACTAATCGATTCTTTCCTAGTTTGCTCTGAAATTCATTGTCAGATTGGGGCTGACAGTATAGCTAGAGGTTAAAGTAACAAGCTGTGAATGAGCTTAGTACATACAGCAGACTTGGGTTTGATTCCCACAACCTCCACTTGTATACTGTGTGACTCTAAGCAAGTCACATAACCTCCCCAGTGCTCCCGAGTCACTCCTGAAAACAGGCACTTGTGCCTAGTAGGCCTTATCCAGTTACCAAAGAACAAAAAGGAAAAAAAAAAGACCGTAACTCACGCTTATGTTTTGTAACTCATATTCACATTTGACCAAAAAGGATCCACTAACAGAAATAACAAAATCATCATTCAGTATAGAGTTACTGCAGTAAGAAATTGTGAAGCCCTTCATGTACTGTGCCATTTACATACAGAGCATCAATGGACTAAGTATTGTGTCTTATGGAACTGTTCACAACAATGCTTCCTTGATTTCATTCCATTCCATCTTTGACTGCCCTTTGACTTCTGTTCTGCAGGTAACTGGAAAACCATCTCACAGCAGTGCTATCAGTTTGAAATGTTTATAATTCAGTTGCCCAGATTTGGTGGGCCATGGTATCTTGCTTTTTTAAAGCTGGTGAAAAACATATTACTATACAGACTTTGGTCCATAGTTAAATGTGGTGTGTCATTTTATAATTGTGATTGCTGTGCTAGCATTGTTGAGGGGTCTAAATATAGATTGGTATGAAACTGCAACTAAGGATGGATGAAGTCTGTCCACTACTAATCTTCATAGCAAAGTAACAACACTTTTTTTTTTTTTTGCATAGTCTTTGCCACAAAGTAGATAAGTTGGGGCTTCAAGTGGTCTTACAATGGTGACACTTCACTAACAATACTTCACATAGTGTTCACCTGAGAGCAGATCACATGGGTGATTTCCTGTTCAAAAGGATGGTCACATGGTGCATGCTGCAGCATGATGTTCCCTACGGAGCCCCATCTTGAGCAGTCAGATAGAGCGGAAGGCTCAAGATGTGCTTCTGAATGCTTAACAAACAAGCATTTGTCAATGTCAGATGTTTGCTTGCATGTCATGACACCCAGTATTTGACTGGGTAGTAGAGAATGATGGTAGAATGACTGTAAAAAGCTACTTACAACCAGTGTAGTAATTGTGTTTAAGTTTAGTTAGTGTAATAGATGAGAGTTAGTTAAAAATGATAACCATAAATTAAGTATCATTCATACCACATACCTCCAATATCATGGACAAAACAAATATCTGCTCATGTCACCATATTTGGTCTCTTTCACATGACCCTTTACATGTCACTGATCCCCCCAGTGAGTGGGTGAATACAGGGCAAGAGGCAATGTATAGATTGTCAGTGCAAACATCAGCAGGATATCTCTTACCACCATGCATGGCTAACTGGGTATCCTCTTGCTTTGTGGTGGTTGGGGGGGTGACTTCCTAAAGTGTGAAATATATGTGTTCCATGCTAGACAGTTATGTTGTCCATAAATGGGGGGGTAGGAGTCTGACCTATTGTCTCAGAAATGAACTGAGTGAGCACTGCCTTTTTATGAGTTTCAAGTGGACTAATTAATCAATGCCTGCACAGTATAACCAGTGGTTAAATCAGAAACCTATACAGGGGAGGTATGGCTCCAAAAATACTGAATAAGATATGGGGCAAAGTCAGGGCACAGAGTTTCACTGCTATGTACAGCACAGTCATGTTTAAAGAGCTTCAGGCACTGCAGGTTAACTTTCAAACAATAGGAGTAAACATGTTTAGAATATATATTTCATTTACTTAACTTTCATACTTTGTTACTTTCAAAATGTTCTCAAAAACATGATCTGTGTCATTTGGTCATCTTCCGCTGTTCTGATTATTCATTTATTCATGACCATAACCCTCTCTCGTGACATGGCTACTATAGAAATTATTATGATGCCACCAGCAAACCACTATGATGCCACTTAGAGAAGATGAAGGCCATGACTCCTAGATCATTTTAATGCAGATGTCCTAAGCAATAAATACAGGGAAGTGGAAATCAAAAATATCTGAATTGTGTCATTGAGGCATAGGTCTGGAAGTATTGGGAAAACCAGGAGCAGTTGTAGCATTCAAAATATTTATTTATATATAGTCATAGTAACATAAACAAATAAACTTGTTCAGAAAAACTATGTACAGAGGCAAAAATAAAATCTTTCTTGTAATCCTCCTCTTGTTCTTCCAGAAACAAATCTCTATCTAACCCATTGCAGCTCAGCTCAGCTCTTTTATGTAAGTCTTTTCCACCCCCATCCTTAGCGAGCATCCTGTTTTTGCAGAAAGTTCTGTCCTCGTAAGTATCAGGAGCTACTAGAACAGTGAGCTTCCTGAGGCCCCCACAGCCACTCTCCTTACAACGACAGTTTCTTTGCAAAATGAACTGGCTTATTACTGTTATAGCACATAATGTCTTTGGGCACAGATTTATTACACCCACCAGAGTTCTTATCAGGCTTGGAATTTAAATGGGAAAAAGAGTGTCTTACCAGTGCTTGACTGTTACCTCACTGCTGTGGCATCTGTCTGGCTATTTGGTAGTCCTCAGCCAAAGAAATAGCTTTTTCCCCATTCTCTGGTTGGTGTTCCTTAACCCACAACTGAACATCTGTGGCAAGATATTGATGAATTGCTCCATGGCAAATATGTCAATAATCTGTGGAACTGTTTTGCTCTCTAGTTGGATCCATTTTATCAGGAATTCTCAGAGTCGGGTGAAGGCTTCTCGAGGATTGTCAACCGAGTTGTACCTCAGAGATCGAGATCTCTGCCTGTAGGTCTCTCTGGAAATGTGGTTCCTTTTCAGGATTTCTCTTTTCACCAGGTCATAGTTTTCTGACTGTGCAATGTCCATACTACTGTAGGCAAGCTGGGATTCCCCTCTCAGGTATGGTACCAGTCTAATTGTCCATTGCTGCTTTGGCCACTGGCAGGCTGTGGCAACTCTTTCAAAGGTTGTCAGGTATGCCTCAATATCATCTAAGGGACACAACTTAATAAATTTAATGGTCTTTAAGTTGCTTGCATTTTGTTGCTCGCTGGATCTGTGCCGGATCCTCTGCCTTCGATAGCTTGTAAGGCATCCAGCCATCACTGCTCCTGTTGTTGCATCTCTTCTCCCATCTGCTGCTCCTGTTGCTGCATCTCTTCTCTCCTCAATGCTTATAACCACTGAATTTCTTTTTCTTCCTGCTTCTCAATCTCTTTTTGTTGTATAGCCCACCATTTGAAACAGTCCATCAGGCTTTCAGGTTCTGCCACTGCTTGTTCTTTTCCCATAATGTGTGCTCGCTCTACAATCTCAGACTGGACTTCTACTGCAGAATCCATACCTTCCTCTGTGCTTCCCTGGTACTAGGTCCAGTACCAAATCTCCTGTCTTAGGGTATGCACATCTTAAATCCCACTTGTGACACCATCTGTCATCGAGGCATAGGTCAGGGAGCACAAGAAAAACCAAGAGCAGTTGTAGCATTCAAAATATTTTTTTTTATAGTCTCAGTAACATAAAAAAAATTAACTTGTTCAGAAAAACTATGTACAGAGGTAAAAAAAAATACTTTCTTGTAATCCTCCTCTTGTTCTTCCAAAAACAAATCTTTATCTAAACCATTGCAGCTTGGCTCAACTCTTTTATGTAAGTCTTTTCGACCCCCATCCTTAAAGCAAACATCCTATTTTTGCAAAATGTTCTGACCTCGTAAGTGTCAGGAGCTGCTAGAACAGTGAGGTTCCTGTGGCCACCACAGCCACTGCAAAAAGGCTCTGACATTTGCACTCAGGTAACCTCTATTTTTAAAGTCATGTCAAAATACCATTAATATCCATTTCACCAGTAATACTAAATATTTTCTAAACAAAAGTGATCCCATTATCAGTTTCATTCCATACATTGATTGGCATATATTTTTATATTAGCTGATACAGATATGAAAGGAAGAAAAACAGACAGTAAGAGAAAACTTGAGAGACAGTGAGAGGCAAAGAATTGCGAGACTGTTCGGGTTGATCAAGTCTGAGGTCTCACAGAAAAATCTGGTTGCACAACCAGACAGAGAAAAGGAAAGATCCTTGCATTTAAACACATTCTCCATAACAAATGGGACAGGGTCCAATTCCACCCTGTCACAAATTGTAAGCTAAATTCAGCCTAAATATTTTGTTTCATGGTTTCTTCTGTGATGTTATAACCTCTATAGGACTGGACTAATATACCCTATAATTAGAAAATCCATATGTAGTATAAGGGAAGTGATTCAGATCACAAGGTGGGCTATTACATGCTTCAGACCTGCTGATTTAGGTAACTCGTCAAAAGGGTGAATGAATAACGGCAACCCGTCAAAAGGGGGAAGCAACAATGGTGCAACACATTTGGGCAACCCGGTTTTGCCCCATCCCCGAGTTGTGTCTCCCCTTGGAGTAGGAATCTATAGTAAGGGGGGTGTGGGGGGCAAAGCCACCACAAGGGAGGGTGTGGGGGGTGGTGCCCCCCTCATGAAAACAATATCCAAAAGGTTTTGGCCTGGGGGTTCGGCACCCTTTTGACGAGTTACTGTTATTCATTCGGCCTTATGACATAGAACTCTAATTTATGAACCCAATAACAGGAACATAAAAGTTTGAAGCAAAAAGGCATGCATTTTTCATTCAATACTTCTTTATTCCCATCAGTGCTCTGGGCATCCATTCTCATTTATAAGCAACTGTGCATATATAACAAGGAATGGGAAACTGACACATTTTGCTGATGATTTTAGTTAAAATATTACTTTTAAAAATTGATCTTTCAAGTTATGTATGTTTAAATTCAACCTTGAAAAAGAGTACAGTATGCAAACTGCAAGCGCAACATATATTTTCACAGCAACTTGTGTTGTGTTGTGAGGATTATACATCGCATCTGTTATCATTTGGAACACAATAATGGAGTGGTTATTTTCAAATGTTAAGAAATGAAGAAATATTTCAGAATCTTAAAGAAAAAAACTGTAGAAATGGGTTTTAATAAAGGGGCATGGCTAGCTGCCAGCAAGATGGCAGTTTAATGTCTTAGCTGTAGTCTGAGCTGGGAGAATTACCGTGCATCTGAGCACCCCAAATCAATGTAGCTGTCCAAAACGTGTATGCTTCGGCAGCCACCGTACTGCTGCACCAGTATCAGTTTGCAGTTTTACCAAATTCAGCTGTGATCTACCTAAAAACTGTGGTTTAATTTTTGGTGCTGTCTCTCGTCTGGGAAAGTAAAAGTAGTCTGCCACATGGCTGCTGCCCATCCCTGCTAGGCCCTGCTGCCACTCTCCACTGAACCCATGGTCTTGGCAGTGGTTGCCTCAATGAATTCCTCTCACATCCGTATTAGCTGAAGAAAATATTAACTGATACTGCCAAACTAAGACAATCTGTGGTACAACCCAACCGGGACGTCCAGAGCCTGGGGTCTCAGGTTGAAAGCACTGAACATCACCTGGGTCAGCTTGCATGAAGGGAGACTGACATACATGCTCTCCTTCAGGGTCAGGATAGATTGATCTCCTATCTGCTATCAAGAGTGGATGATCACAAAATCATGCCATTAGGAACATTCTGAGACTGGTCTGCCTGCCTGAGGGGGCAGAGGACCCAGGCATTATCAGATTCCTCCAGACTATAATTCCTGTCCTGCTGAATACCCCAAACTACCCTCTGATTTAGACAGAGAGGGCACACAGGACTCTTGCTCCCTGCCCTAAGCCAGGCAACAGGCTTTGCCCAAGCCTGCTTAAACTTCTGAGACACCCTGTTCAAGAGAATATACTGCATCTTGCTAGGGAGAGAGGGCTGCAATGATGGGAAGGGCATCAAGTGTCCTTTTTCAGGACTTTTTAAATGAGCTGCCGCAACACCAGATGGCTTATGCTGCATCTAAATGGAGACTGTCTCACTTAGGTATAAAATTTGCACTTTGATATCCTGCACAGCTTGGTGTCTTTGTCAGTGGGGCACAATACTAATTCAAAACACCTGAAGCAGTGGATGACTTTATTCATAGACAGTGGCCAGATTATTAATTTCCAGTCTTCCCTTATGAGAGCGCTTCTCGAAATGACACACCAACAGAGATGGACATTTCTGAAGCTGTGGGAGCCAGGAATCTGCACGGGCAATCCCCCAGAGTAGAGGAGGAGGAAGGTGTGTGAGTTCAGCAGAAGCTGGGCCAAGAAAGGAAGCACCAGAATGCCAAGATCAGGTCACTGCAAGCCAAGGCTCCTAACAGATCCAGAAGCCACTGTCGCAGCTTGCCCTCTTCTGCATTGTCTAGCAGCTCCTTCTTGATTCACAACCTTCCAACTCACAACAGATTTGACACCTTTAAGCAGGCCCTGGCTCAGGATGTGCCCCTCCCACTCCTCTCCTTGCCTCAGCAAAACCTGTGGAGGAAAATGTTACATGCAACCTGACCTGTTCACCTCCCCAGACACAGAAATCCTGTGTGGAACATGTAGCCACTCCATCACTACAGCATATCCTGCACCCTCCGGAACTGCAAATGTCCCAAAACCACAGAGATCACACAGAAGCAGCCAGGATGAAGAACTATGGATATTAGTGTATGGGGCTTTCTGTTTCTTCTGTGGCCTGATGTCTTTTTTGCCTCTATCCCTACCTAGACTTTGACTCATTTCAATTTGGACTTCAGGCCCACAGTCTGTGGGTTCACCTTTGGACTCATGTTTAAGGCCACATTCCATTCAGTGTCATGAGCCCTGAAGCCCCCCATCATGCACTTTTCCAGTACTTTGAACCTCCAAGAAGCAGCCAGCCCAGCTGGATCTTGTATGCATCAGTCTTCCAGCAACTCTACCTGCAAGGCTGACCTTCTCTGAACTTCTGTCACATACCTGGACTGGGACTCTGTGAGGGCACATGATGGTTACTTGCTCTTTATCAGCTCAACCAGAGCATCCTTTCATGAACTGCTTTGTTTCTGGTTGTTGTTATCATTGTACTTGTATTTTGCAGTTGCTTTCGAATTGTTAATATGATGCTGTTACTGTTATGATGCTACTTATCGGGTGGCCCACTTTGCTACTTGGTTTCATAATGGTTATGGGCCTGAAGGCTCCTCTCCTTGCCCATTACTGAAGCCCAGGTTCTGAAAACACCACCTGTCTCATGTAACTCTACACTGTCTACTGTGGCCAACACGTCATGCTGTGATGTGAGCCAGGTGGTGGAATGACATGGGGTGGGGGGAATGAGGTCTGTAGCACTGGTGCTTATCTGGCCCCAGGGTATTATACACTATGATTACTAGACAGTAGTCTCCCCTCCCTCCTGCCAGAGGTCCCGCATGCCCTGGGCCAGCTGGCAGAGTGAGGGCTGACCCTCATACATTTAGCTTAAAAGCCAGGTCCTCACTAAATTCTGTTCCACCCTCCCCCATGCTTTCTCACTCATTCTTCCTATTATGGTGCTCGTAGGCTAGTACTCTATTCTGGGTCCCTGCCCCCCCCAACACTGCATTCCTTACCCCTGTAATGATCCTTCTAAGGTACTTACCTGCTGCCCTGACCTGAAGCAGCAACATGATAAGCTACCACCTTTAGTGCTTGGGCCTCTTCTCCCCAGTTGTGCTCTGCCTGGTTTGGTTATCATAGTTCACTCCATGTTGGTAGGGCGATTCTCTCAGGGCTATTGCCCCATGTCTATTGTTGTTTCTTACATCCAACTTTGTGGATTTGGTACCACTCCCCACACCTCTCACTCCTAGGTCATGGTAGTCGCAGGACTGCATATCTCTATAGGTGCAGGGGAGATAGATGGTGGTCCGCTGTTAACTCTACTTCATGCCATAGTTTTTACTGAAAATTCACAATTTGTACAATATGTGGTTTGCAATTATGTTATTATGTGGTCTCTCTAATGTAGTCTATCAGTCATATTGGGTGTCATTTGTGCTTGGCCTCATGACACTGTGGGACAGGAGTGTAATTCTTTCCAGATGATGTTCATTGTACAGGAGAGACCTTAATTCCTTGATCAAGAGGAACAGGATCCTGAACAGATTGAAACACTTACAGGTAAAGGTAGCTCTTTTACAAGAAACTAAGCTCTATTCTGAAGAGGCTGTTAAACTCTAGAGGGAGTGGGTGGGTCTCAATATCCACATCAGCACCTCTTCCTCCAAAGCTTGGGTATTAATTTTGGTACACAGGCATCTTAAATGGCAGGTGGATTTAGTCAAAAAAGATGCTTAGTACACATGGGCAGACACAATGGTCCACATGGATCCCATCTGCCAATATATTCTATGTTTCTATGGTTGCTTCCAGAATGTCTGCTCCCTAGGGTCCCCTCCTGATTATTAGTGTACACGGCCACATCTGGGATTCCTCCGATTTCTTCTCCTCCCTGGTCACTCAGTTGCTGCCATGGTGGAACCTGCCACTCCCACCATTAAAGGTAGGGAGTTCAGCATCACCCTGGATATCCACCTGGATAGAAACTCAAGGAAGTTGGAACTGCATGCCTGGTTCCTGACGGAGCTCCAGGACATGATAACCCTTCTGCCCTTACAGATATCTGGTGGCTTCACTACCCACAAGACCATGACTACATGGCTTTTCTTCTACCTGCTCTTCCTTGAGCATGTTGGAGTTCTGGCTGATGTCCCCATTGACTACTCAGATAGTTACTGTACCTCAACTGATATTGTCTCTTTGTATCTGTTGGACCATGCAACAGTAGAGATGGCCTTCATCTGGGGTCTCCCCTGCATAGTCCACCTCTTGGTGTCCAGACACTCTCCTGCTGCATGACAAGGACTTTGTGCAGTGGCTGAAAGTAGGAGCTGCTACATACTTCCAGCAGAATGATACTGGGGAACCCATCAAACCCCCAGTCTGGGAGGCATTGAAATACACAATATGAGGTCAAAAAATGGCCTACATGGCCACAAGAAGAAAGAAAAGGAAGGGGAATAAAAAGGCTTTTGAAAACAAACTTGCAGATAAGAAACAATTTATGAAGCCTCATTATATGCTATGACAGACCTTTCCCTATTATGAGATATTAGGTCTCTATGGATGCAACTCAATGTGCTGTTCACCTGAGTTGGAGCCTGGATATGGATAGTTTGATCAGTGATTTCTTATGGAAAGGAAAGCCCCCCAGATACAGCAGGGGAAACTAAGGATGCATTGGCACAGGAGTGACTGGTCACTAACTTGGTGCTATGCATACTATATAGCTTTCATGAGTGCACAAATGTTCCAGTGGCTGCACCCTCACTCAGACATGCCCTCAGTGTTTGGACATAGAAACAGGCCTCTTACAGGGTATAAGGCAATCCTATCTCCTTTATGCCTCTTAAGAGGTTCATTGCATGAGCCCTCCACCCTCACTCCTTCAGTGAAGGCCTGGTGGAGGCTAGAACAGTAGATACACCTCTCTCTAGCTCCCAAATCATCTGTCACTCTGATACAAGTGTGTGGACACACAGTACACTGGAAATCCTGGGATGACAGGAGACTATCCACAGTTACTGATCTCTCACAGCCCTCCTGCTGTCATCTAGACTCCTTTGCAAATCTCAGAATCAGGTATGGCCTCACCTCTGGGGTCTTTTTATTTTAATAACTGTACCAATACATAGATTAAATGAGTTTCAGTATCAAATACCTTCATTACAATGTGTTTTTAAATATATAATCATTAAATGTATACACAGTCAACAATTTATTTTTAACTACTGTACAGTAAGTTCATCTTAATAGAGGTATGTATATCCCCTTTCCACCATAACGAACAGTCGGCATAAGACACAATAACTTTATTCATGAACACTATTATAATCTAATCATAGGAGGCAGATGTTCCTGTATTTTCTTCCATGAAGTCCCACATACATCATCCATGGTGTCATCTAAAATATTAATTAGTTTCTCAAATGACATAGTTTCTTTGAATATATTCCACCATTTACTACTTTCAAATGGAGAAAGGTTTTTGGCATTCCATTTTTCTAGGATCAACCTCTTCAATGCCATATTTTCCCAATGAAAATATTTTGCATTGTATCTGATTTTGTATTATACCTGTTGTGTTACTTAAAGAGGGACTCTGACTGAAAGTGTTATATTGCAGAATTAGAATAAACATGCCCCAATAAATCGCATACCAAAAAATAGATTTCTACGTTACTTCATTTTAAAGTTATGAGCTATTTTGTAACCCTGATTTCACTACCTGTTTAAAAAGCCTGTTTCAGTGAAGAGCTACTGACAATGTCATCTCCTGAACTCATATTCTAGTCTTCCCTGTCAGCAAGCTTATAGGACCTATTTCTCCAAAGTTTTAAAGACCAAGTGCAATAGTTTTCAAAAGTAAATCAGGCAGCACCATTCAAAAAACATTGCTATAAAAACTGTGTGTTTCAGGTTTTGTAAAAATGTTGACAAATTTGTATTTTAATGCCTTTTTCATGTGGACCATTTCTCCAGGGTTGCTGGATGCTGTGTCATAGCACACTGTTGTGCGGTCAAATTTTAATGGAATTAACAACTTTAACACATTTTGAAGAATAGCGCTTACTGTATTCCACCATACTTGTGATTAGGGTCAATCCCATAAACAATGATATAAAGACCATTGTGACCCACACCCATTGAAGCATATGTTGTTACTAGTTTTATTTAGTTTTGCTATCTGTTCCAGAGTAAAATAGGCCCTTTGTAATATTTTCCCTTGTATGGTATTATTTTTTCCAGATACATAATACTTATTGACCAGAATCCTTAAATTTGTTGTTGGTTTAATGTTGTTTCTTGGTTCCATTTATTATAACATTTATTCTACTGTCTTTATTGCCTAATATAATCAAATTGTAAATTCTGGCCAATCATGTTTACTACCTTTCACTCCATTTGCTGTTCTTGAATATTTGATGTAACATTCAAAGTACCTTCAAATAATTGTTGTATTTTATAAAACTTCTTTTGCAGTTTATAGTAAGTAAGATAATTCAACTTATTATTTGCCAATTTAAGTTTTGATTGGTTATAGGATAGAAATTTACCATCAATTAAATCATTCCAAATACAGAGATTCTTTAAAAAAAATATATTATTTACTGTTTTCTCTTTACTCCATATCTCTTTGCTGGCCCATATAGTAAAGTATTGCCATGGTACATTCCGTTTTTTGTTCTTACCATGTATCATTTAATGAGGTTGAACCGAGAAGAAAAATAGTGCTCTATTTCTTTAAGATTTATGAGATCTAAAAAATAACTTTAATATGAATACTATTTTTGAAATTATAAATCATTATGTCTTGAAATATTTCTAAATCAACATCTTTCATAAAAGATCATCCCTATAGAATACCAATTATATGGGCTTCCATGTATTTCTGTGGGTCAGGATATCCTAAACTATTTAATTCTCCTGGTGTAGTTCATAATGACCATACGATCCAAGGTTTGCCTCCTCTCTGTAAGAACTTCTCAAAAATTCACCTTAAATCATTCATCCCTGAAACTGCAGCTGAAAACAAGCTTGGCCCATTCAAACGTAAACTCCACCAGCACCTCACTGACCTCAGTTGTGACTGCTCTGCCAAGGCTCGTGGCTTTGTTTCACCTCTTCCTCCTCTTCACTCCTCCCTTGCTACCCTCCCCACTTCTCTGTGCCCCTTCATCCCCTGCTACTCCCCATCTCTCCCACCCCACCTACCATTCTACCCCCTCTCACTTCCCACCTACCATTCCACCCCCTCTCCTGCTCCTCTCCTCCTGTCTCCCCATCAACCTATCTCTTGTTGCTCCACCCCAGACTACCTAGCATTTATCTTTCTGTTCTTGCACTTACAACAATGTCAGATCCTTGACTGCCTACCTCCCTCCCTTTCCCTCCCCTTCCCCCTCTTATCCCCACCCCTTGCTCCACTTATGTCACCCCTAGAATGGTTTTCATTTGTATCTGTGTCTTGCTATATATACAGCCATATTGTTAATTGTGCATTATTTGCCACTGACTGTTTGCTACTGTGCTAGCCTATACACATGTACTTCTTTTGCTACTAAGTTAGCTTCCTTATCTGTATTGTATCTTACTTCTGCTTACTTCTATGTTAACCTCCTGATCTTGTATTGTATCTTATTGCTGTTTTGCTTGCACCCATTGCTGATGCAGAACCTTTGTAAAAGAACCATTGGTTCAAAGGTATTTGTAATCCTAGTAATAAATAAATAAAAAATAAAACCAAGCTAAGGTTGGAGTACATCTTATGTTTTGCATCACAAAAATAAAATGCAGTATTGCTATAATTTTCATGGTTTACCCATGGCAGTGCAACATGAATCTGGTTGCTGTCAATTAGTGCACCAGAAACATGTTGCACACAGTGACTGTAGCCCCACATTCCATTTCAAGACATGTCACTCTCAATGGACACTACTGTGAAACAAGTTGTTTTTTCAGGGGGCTTTGCCCCCGCACCCCCTGACACTAAATATGATCCCCTCTGGGTCAGGGCATGAGTGAAAGGGGGAGACCAGTGTGGATGGCAAAAGGGTCATGAGTGGGGGGGGCACAGTGAATTCTGGCATGCCTTGTCATTCATGACATTTTCCCATCACCCGAATTATGGTGCCTACCTAATGGTATACCCATTTTTAGTGTGTCCACTGTGCCCCAGAGGGATAGTGATAGATTTCTCCAATTCTCTAGCAAGTGTTTCATTTTTTGCTTGGCAAGGTTCAAGTTTGTTTTGATATTTGTATTTTGATCTGCTGTTAGTGTTATACCCAGATATTTTATAGAAGTATCTATTCTGAATTCCTTTTCAGATTTGGCTAAATGTTGTATTTTAATCTTAGAAATTTTTGTTATATCTGATTTATTTTTATTTAATTGAGATACTGAAAATAAAGAAAAGTCTTCAACTTCTTTCAAGAAAGCTTTTAATGAACCTTGCATGTTTTTAATGACCAGCTATATATAATCAGCGAAAACACTAAATTTTAACTGTTCATACTTCAAATTAAATCCTTTAATTTCCTGATTATATCTAATATTCTGCAAAAGGGGTTCAAGGCACAATATAAATATAGTGAGGGATAGTGGACAGCCTTGTCACACTCTGTTCAGCATATCAAACACGTTAGTGAAAAATGAGTTCATCTGAAATTTAACTACTGTTTTAATGTATAAACCTTAATTAATGTTAATAAAGGAGATGGGAGCTCCCAGACTTTTAGGACCTCCAACATAAAGGGTCTATTAGTCACATCAAAAACTTTACTTGCATCTAAAGCTCCTGCATAGAAAATGACATCTTTAAATTTCTTTTGCACATTTACCAACTCAAATACAGTGTGCAACTTTCTTGTAGCTTGGAGTATTGTGTAGCCCTTAATGAAACCATATTGATTTATGTGTATACATTCCAGCAAATATGGTTGAATTCTATTATGATCAATTTAGCAATCAGTTTGTAATCAGAATTTAATAACCCTATTGGTCTATAGTTCTCCGGATTATCCACTGGTTTACCATTTTTGTGATTTAAGATGACTTTGGCTTCTTGCATTGTGTTAGGCAAGTTAGCAGTCTCCCCCATCAGTTCTTCCATTATTCTTAAAAGCCAGGGAGCTAGATCTTACGCAAAAGCCTGGTAAAACTAATTTGTTAGGCCATCTAACCCTGCTGATATTCTTCTAGGTAAAGTTTTAATAGTTGCTAGGATTTCTGTATGAGTAAATAGCAAAAAAAAAAAAATTGTATTTTCTTGAGATTGGCTCTATTTATAAATTCAGTACATTTCTGATAGTCCAGATCCAGTTTATCTTGATAGTTTTGTAATAGTTATTAAAAATCTCTGCAGTTTCAGTATCTTTCATCTTATGAACCCCACTTTCCTCATTTAGAAACGTAATTAATTACATTCATTTTTTTCCTTAGTAACCCAGCTAACATTTTCCCAGACATGTGAGTGTGAACATATTTGGTATATTTTATATTTTTTAACATGTGGCAAGTTTCCTGATTAATCTGATCTTATTTTTTTTATTTTAAGGGCTGTACATTCATTCATGTATCTGTTATAAACTTTCAAAATCAACTGATCCAATTGCTTTAATTTGGAATCGATTAATTTTGTCTCCTGAATTTTAATTTTATTTAATTTACCTTGGTATGAAATTATGGTACTTTTCGAAGTTGCCTTAAGAGGATCCCATAATTGAGAAATATAAATGTGTCTATTGTAATTATAAAACCAGTATTCTTTAATAACATCTCTTATCAATGAGAAAAAATCTTGCTGTTTCAGTAATTTGTTATTAAATATTCATTGATAATTATATTTTCTTTCTGGATTTTCGATATTGAAATCCATATGTAGTAAAGCATAGTCCAATATTATTATAGAATTTATTTTAGCAGCTTGCAAGAATTTTGCTAATCCCTTAGAAATCAGAATATAATCAATATGGGAAAAGGTTTTTCTTGTCAAAATGTGTAAGCTTTGCTCTTAAGAATACAGGTTTCTCCAACTATCTATTATGTTTTCCATTTGCATGAAACTAATTATCTTTATTTGCTATATTTATATTCCCTCCGGTGGGTCCTGTTGATTTATCCAAAAAAGGATTGAATAATCCATTAAAGTCCCCTGCTAAAACAATGTTTTTAGCTTATAGTTTTGCAGACCTTCTGTAATAATAGACAAGAATTTGTCATAATTCATAAATGGGCCATATATTGAGCCCACAGCAAACTCAGTATTATTGATTATTATTTTACTCAATAATATTCTACCATTGGAGTCTCAAAAATTCTCTGTAATTTTTATATCAGTTACCTTCCTAAATGTAATTGCCCCACCACAGATTTTGCTAGTTCCAGTGTTGTATATTAAGTGGCTCATCCATGCTTTTTTAAATTTAACAATCTCTTTTTTTCTCAAGATGTGTTTCCTGTAGACATATACTATTGGCCCTTAGTTTTTTAATATATGTCAGAATTCTGGCATGCTTAATGGGAGAATTCCATTGACATTAAGGGAGGCAATTCTAACATTTAAATTCTTATTCATGAGACTAAAGATAAAAGGTTTTTTTTTATTCTACCCCAGTAATTAAGTTTGTAAAATATTCAATCATAGCTCTCCCAAAAAGACAAATATTTAATAACATTTTTAATTTGACTGTCCCTTGATAAACACACCATCAATAAGTAATATATAGCCTCCCTCCCCTTACCCATATCAAAGAACAATTCAATAATACATAGCATTGCTCTCTGTAGCTCACAACAACTGCTAGCTTTTACTCATTTCTGCTGCTGCTCCCCCTCCCCAAATCAAGTATTAGTTATTTACTTATACGGTATGAATTTTGTTACTTCATGGAGAAAATACAATATTTATTTAAATAACTAGGTGAGCTTTTCCAGTAAATGTTTAACAGCCTCCTATGGGCTATCATGAGTCACTTGAGTACCATCAAATAATACTTTAAATGTAGCCGGAAATAGAAACATAACTTTAATATTGTTTGACCATATTTTGTTCTTGATGAAATCATATTTGTTATGCTCTTGTACTAGCTAAGGGGATAGATCATTAAATATTGAGATTGTTGCTCCCATTAACTGAATCCTTTTTTTTTTTGTAGACTGTTGTCATTTGAGAGTCTTTGTCAGCAGATTGAGAAATTTTAAGATAATTGAACTAGGTGTAGCACTATCCTCTGGTTCATTTCTTAGCCCTCTAAGGATCCAATCAGTTTCAAAGTTAACATTAACAGGGTCAATTTTTAGGTATGCAACTGCCATCTGTTTAACTGTCTCATGTAATCCCTTATTGTTATCCCAATTTTCAGGGACGTCCAGTACTCTTAAATTTTTTCATCCCAGCCTGCATTTCAAAGTCTAATAATTTGGATTTCAGTTCCTTATTGGTTAATTCAATAATGTTGATTTGTCTCTGGATGGGAATGCTTCCTTCCATTAAGGTGTTCACCTGATGTTGTAATTGAGAAATGTTATTCTTCATTTCTGTGTTTTCTTTCATTAAGCTTTATGTCAGACAGTAATAAGTATCTATTTTTCCCGCAAATCAATTAACTATTCCATTTTAGTTGAGATATTACTGATTTGCAAAAAGAGATCAGTAGCTCATGCAGGTGCTTCTTCTGTGTTCTTTGTTACCTTGTTTTTTATTTTAGACTCTGTTGCATTGTTCTGAGGGGCTGCATTTATAGAAGGAATGATTATTTTTTGATCTCCCCCTTTGAATGGAAAATTTTGTGTATTATTTTCACTTGAACCTGTCCCCAGGTCAGAAGAAGAGCTTGATCCTATTGAAGTATCACAAACTGAAATTCTGTCTTGGTCAACTGGGGATTGCATTGATTGATTAAAGATTATATTAGCATTTTGTTGCAAGATAGTTGACTGAGCATTATCCCTGTTTTTTTTTTTAGGCAAGCTGTCTTCCAACTCTTAATCTTGCATTTTCTAGCTAATAAATTCAAAATATTTCAGTTTATTAAAGAAGGCATTTGTGCTGCTTACCCCTCCAAAGTTTTGTGTCAGCTCTGCCAGAGTATCCTCATTCTCACAAGCCTACTGCGGGGAGTCTCTAATCCATTCTTCCTCCTGTACCACTTGTTCCTCATGAGATTGCAAAACAGCTGCACAAGTATGTTTGTCCCTGGGATTAAGTACTGCTTCAGCAGTCGATTGACTATTGGTGAGAATTTACTCTTTATCTTGAAGTTTACCTTATGCTGGAGTTGGAGTGAAAATCAGTTTACAGGAACCTGGCTTAAGTGGGGTTGCTCCATTGTTACAGGCTGCCATTTTTTCTTGCTGATTAAAAAGTGAAAACAGGTGACTAGCTGCAGCAGCATTCATACCTGGAGCATCAAAAGTTATTGTTATAGCCTTCTGTTTTGAAATCAAACTGACTAACAATATGTATAGGCTCATCTTCAACAAACTGCTAAACTACCTAGACTCTGATTGAAGTCACACACACACACACACACACACACACACACACACACACACACACACACACACACACACACTCTGTTGTAAATGTTCAGGTAGGCAATTAAGAATTTATAGTCTATAGATTTCTGCTGTCACATGCATTATACCCTTGGAAGAAGTTGTGATTTACATCCAATTAGGTTCTCAAGGACTGGTGTTTAATCTTTAGTTTTGGTCTCTGTTTTATATCTTACTATCAGCAGAGCTGCCATATCTGCGTGTGAGTTTTTTTTTACCAATTTTGTTCTGAGTACTTAAAGTGATATATTTCCTAAACTGCAATTTTTCTTATGAAGGACTATGTGAGCCTGAAAGCTTAAACATATTGTAAATCTTTTGTTGGTCCAATAAAAGATATCAAATCATTCATTTTGTTCATGCTTGTTATTGTGTATTTGAGATACCTATGTATTGGTGGATTGACTGAATCTGCAATAAAAACTATGCAAAAAGAAATGGGGTTTAATTCAGCATGCAAACTTTTTTTTTAATTTTATGATGCTTGTTACATAGAAACATAGAAATCTGGAAGCATAGACAATGGTGACAGAAAAAGAACAAGAGCTAGCCAGTCTGCCTGACAGTTACAAATGCTTCAATAGTTACAACTGCAAATGCTTCATACTTGTTGCTGTTGGGGCTCTGCTGTCTTAAAAATTGAGACTGCGATTATAAGTATTACAAATGACAAAGTTGAATATGTAATTTCTTTCCTCCTCAATGTGCTCACAGAAAACATGTCAACAAATGCAAAGTGACTGTAGAGCTACATAATTTCAAAGTACTTTTTTCATGCTGAACTCCTTCTTACAGTACGAAGTATAAAACGTAAATCCTGAGTTCAATCAGAGTTCTGAGTTTGTGACATATTATAACCATGTAATGAGGAACAAGTGTTTCAGAATTCTACTGTAAATCAATCCAAACCATTTTGAGGATATTCACCAATTATATCGTAAATGTGCTAGTAATTTTTGAATTCTTTGTGTTTCTAGCAATGCTCAACTATCCCATTCTTAGATTCACTGTCACTGTAATGGGTTATGTGAGTTTTCTGCCTCTGATATGAAGATGTTATCTATATATCTTGCTATCTATCTGAAACACTATGCCCCTTGTGGACATGCATGTGAAAATGATTACGTGCAGCCCAGTAGTTAATGCTTTCACCAACCTCATATCTTTACTTCCCATATATGTAGTGCTGTCCCACATTTATTGAGCTGCTCAGCACTGCAGTGATAAGCGTTATATTTTACCAAGCTCACACTTGCAGTTATTAAAAGGGGTAGCCTGTGACATGGAAGTGGCCATTATGACATGAAACCTTAAAAGGCAAGGATCCTCTTTCAGAAAGCACCCCACACACACACACACACACACACACACACACACACAGACTCCAGCACACAGCATAATTATAGTGCAGGCTACCGTCCAGCATCTGTGTGGTAGGTAAGATAACACATCACTGAGGGGAATATAAATGGCAGGCATAAGGAAAGGCAGGGAGAAGGAATGGCATTCATTCAAGGCACCTAAGATATCTAACGCACAACTCCAGTAGAGCAGTGACAATTGTCTGGTTGTTCCAGGGACAGAGGATTCTGATAGCCTCACCTCTGGGAAGGAGAGATTTGTCTACAGTTGTTTGGTGACAGTAGCCTTAAAAAGTTGTCATGCACATTCTGCCAACAAGGTCCAAAACAAACCTTTAAATTTTGTCATCAAATTGTGAATTTTCTCACACATTCTTCAAATTTTCTGTTAACATGAAAGTGCCATTAAGTCAGCATTAATAACTGGATGCCAATTCATAATCTCTATATTTACTCTCGTAAAGGCATTTAAATGATCCATACTGTACATGCATGCTTGTCTTTTAATCAATGGTACAGAAATGAGTAGAATCAAACTGATTTAGAATTTTTCAGTTAAACAGGTACAGGTATAATGGGTGCACTGCACAAAGAATGTGCAAGTCGATAAGCTAGAATGAATGAACACTGTGATCAGTGAAACAAAATCTGAAGTGTGGCAAGCCAGGGTTTTGTGGTTTGGACTATGACAGGGGCACTGGGGCAGAATCCTTGTTTGAATGTTATGGGGGCACCAAGGACAGAATCAGTAGGCGAGCGGGTGGGGCTTTGTTGCTGGTATTATAATGAGGGCACCAGGGATGGTATTAGCATTTGGACCATTGGTCGGCAGTGTAAAAAAGCCACCGATAACAAAGATGATGGCCAGACAAGGGGGGAGGAGAACTAACAGCAGGCTGATAATGGCAAAGCTCAGCTGGCTGCTGGGTGACGTCTTGTAAATGAAAGGATTCAGCTGCACTCTGATAGGTGTGGCTGCCTCCTTTCAGCTATGCAGAGTTGTCACCTATCAGTCAGGCTGAACAACATCATTGTCAGCCTGTTCCTCATTGGGCTGTCATTGGTGACCCTTCTGCAGCCTATGCTGCATTGGCTGCCATAGTGTCAAGCCTCTGAAGCTTTTATTATCCCACACGGATGCAAGATGTTGGCTGTACATTGTCTGAGCAAGAAAACATAAAAATCAGTCAAAATAGGTTGCAACAAAACATAGTGCAGAAATCTTTGCTCAGTTTGAGTGTTGAGACTTTGTGGAAAGGATCTAAAATATAATTAATTTAGAGAGAAAACATTTTTAGGAGATATTTTGACATGTTAAACTTTGCTTATTCAGAGTTGATTCCACTGGGGGGAGGGGAGAGTCAACTACTGTACTAGTTTTAGTTTTGTTTGACTAAATGATTTAAACTTTTAGGGACCCATATTTAGCTTGCAGCACCTGCGCTGTGCTTGTGCCACTACATTGCCACTGGGATATTCGGACAAACTGCTCCACTACTAACACCTTTGAATACTGGGACACAGTGCAGTGTACATACCCATTGCAAATGCACAGCACTGGTGCAGGACTGCATAGTGCAGGTGCAGAACAAGGGACATGCACAACACTGAATTTAGCAATGAACATAGGTCTGTACAAAGGGGCAGCACCAAGTGGACTGTGGGTCTGACTGGAGGGCACCAATGAAAGAGTCACCACATATCAGCAAAGGTATCGCAAATATTTATTAAAGAAAAGAACATGGGCACTGGCCCATAGAAAACAACAAAAACTAAAATGAAATAAGGCACCTGCCCATTATATATAAAAGAACTGAACACAGGGCACCCACCTATTAAAAATCAAACAAAAAAGGACACCCACCAGTTAAAAATCTAACAAAAAAGGGCACCTGCTTGTTATATATATTTTTTCATTGCAAAAAATTTTGTTAATGCACTAGTTAGGGTTAAAGTAACAAAAATAGAAAATGTGGCAATAGGGTTTCCAATCTGAATACTCCACCCCCACCCTGCAGGAAGCAACAGGCATGGGGTGTGCCTTGGGGTTGTCAATCCGAATGCCCACCCCATTCTCATATACTGTACCCATCTCAGCTTACTTACTTATGGAAAGGGGTGAGCGTTAGGGTTGACAGCTCCAAGGCACACCAAATGCCTGGTGCTGCCTGCAGGGTGGGGTGGGATAGAGTGTTAGGGTTGGAAACCCTAAGACAACATTTCCCTACTTTTGTTGCTTTAATCCTAACTAGTGCAGTAATGAAGCTTTTTGCAATGAATTCCCTAACTTTTTGAGGTAGTACTTTTCTGTAATTAGTTTTTATAACACGTAAGTGTTTTTCTATAATTAGTTTTTATAAATGCATGAGTAATTATAAAAAAAACACAACTTTTGACCATATTTAGTGGAGGCTGTGGGATTCATACCCAGGTCTCTAGGTTCATAGCCCAGAGTCTTAGCCATTACACTACAGTATATTGCCTCCTTTGATAGCATTGTGTCAATGTTCAATAATCCAAAGTCAAGACAGTTCCAAATTAAAACAGTCAAAAATGCTTTCCTGTTACTCTGTATTGCCAAGAGTCTTTTTTTTAAACTTTACATATTTCTAAACTGTTGAATTGTCTGAAATTTTTTCAGTTCACATGAACTCAACATCTATACTCTAATGTCTATTTTAACATAAGTTAAAAAATGACTACTGTACTTTCCTTCTATAGCCTATGGGCAGGATTCACAAGAGTTGTGCCGAGCGCAAGTGAGATGCGTCGGCGCATCTCCACAGTGTGCCATGTAATGATTCACAGACAGGGAGTATGCACTGGTGCATCACAGATGTGTTGCGCTGAATGGGATGTGCTGTAGATGCACTATAATGCTATGTGGAGCATATAGAGGGGCTTATACATGCACATACAGTGCAAAGTGATTCACAGTACAAAATGAAGGTGCAAAGACAGAGCACATCTGGTGCAAGTACCAAATGTGCCATGAAAAGATAAGTACATGTAAAAGAACAAGACTTAAGTGCAAGCCACCAGCAGGACAGCGGCAGTACAGCAGCACCCACACCACATTACAGAGAGGAAGGTCACATCGAGCAGCATGGAAGCAACACCTCTCATCATGGCTGTAATAATAATGAGGATGAGGAGACGGGGTGGCAGAAGGCACTGTAGGTGGCTGGCCCTACAGTGGTACAGTACCAGGCTGTCTTTTGAGCAGCTCATGGATGTAGAGACAGTAGGCTAGTACCACCTGAACATGGCTGTTCTGAGGCAGATCTGTGAGATGTGCCATGATGAAATGCAGGCACCCACTGGACATGGTCATGCCATAGCTGTGGAGACCAAGGTGACAACAGTAATGTACCTGCTCACCATGGGAACCTTCCAGAGGCCTAGCAAGGACACTACTGGCATTTTTGCAGACCTCCACTTCCTATCTCCTCACACAGTTCCTCACTGCACTGCTACCGCATGCTTCAAAATATATCCAATTCCCCAGCACACAGGCAGAGTGGACAGAAGCAATGCAGGAGTTCTACAGGGTGGCACACATGCCAGGCATCATAGGGGGCCATTGACTGCACCCATGTGGCCATCTGTGCACCACCTGGCGATGACACCATTGTCTATGTCAACAGAAAGGGATACCACTCTGTCAACTGTCAGGTGGTGTGCAATGCCACAGGGTGCATCAGCAATGTTTGTGCCACACACCATGGGAGCACACTTGGTGCCTTCATTTGGCACCAATCAAGCCTCTGCCACAGGTTTGAGGCTGAGGACAAACTGAGTGACCATTTACTAGGTGCTTCGACTATGGCAGCCACCCACACAACATGGCACAATGGCACAGGATAGGAGGGAGGGCCAGGAGGGCAGGTAGCACAGTGCATATACTGCAGAGGGTACAGCAGATGTAGGACAGCAGAGGTGTGCATGGAGACACAGTGAGACACCATCCATACCAGAGCAGCACACGGATACAGAATGGATGGTGGGGAACAGTGCCTTGGGGGGCACGGGTGGCAGAAACAGGCACAACACATGCAGACAACGGATAGTGCAGCACTGCACACTAGGCAGGTCAGTGGTGCATGTGGCATGTGTGACACCATTGGCATAGGTAGCCTGGCGCCAACCACAGCAGCAGGCACAGTCAGAAAACAGGTGGATGGTGGAGGCAGGATGGAAGGGTAGGGCCAGGCACAGGCAGTGGTGGATGCACAGCACACACAGCAGCACAGCATGGAGCAGGGAGGGCCAGGCCATGCTGCACATGTGACCAGTGAACTAACAGCCACCCCCCCGAACAGGTGATGCAGCATATCCACTGAGGCCCTGGCTTCTCACCCCCATCTGCTGACCCAGAACAGAGGCAGAGGAGTGCTACAATGAGGCCCACACCGCTACATGCACCATCATCAAGCACGTCTTTGGCATGCTGAAGATGTGCTTTCAGTGCCTAGATAGGTTAGGTGGGGCCCTACAGTAAAGCTCCGAGAAGGTCTGTGGCATTTTCCTGATCTGTTGTATGCTACTCAACATGGTCATTGACTGTGGAATAGCTGTCGAGGCCAGTGAGGGCGACAGTCCTGGGAAGGAGGAAGAGGGTGGGGAGGATGAAGCAGTGCAACAGGGCCACAACACAGTTCCACCCATGGGTCAGCTGGACCCATGTCTGGTTGCCAGGTCCATGGAGTACAGACTCACTCTGCTGGAAGAGCATTTCAGGAACCAAAGGTGAGTATCACTGGTATGTATAGGGGTAGTGCACATTTGTGACAACAGGTGGACACATATCCATGCATTGCACGGCAGACACAGCACAGCGTACAAACAGCCCAACAGTGGCACACTCACACAACACACACACACACAGCACACATGTGCCACTATAACAGTGCTAGGGGTTACATGGATCAGTGTGCACTGCTGCCAGCACACAGGTGCAGTAGACACTGTACCACACTGATCACGCCCATGCCACATGGCACAACACAGACATGCAGGGGGCACTGCACAGGGAGCCCAGGCTGGCAGTGTACTGGGGCACGTGCCCGCCGCACACATCACTCCAGGCAATGTTGGCCAGGTGTGTGGGACACAGCTGTGGAATGAGCAGCCGACATTGGAACAGGGACCGGGATGTCAATGGGCAGCACCACAGTCACCATGGACATGTGGATGGCCCCTGCCATGACTGATTGATATGGCTGTGGCACCACCAGCCACAGGGGGGTGTACTCAATATTCTTGTATGGGTACTGTAATGAGACCGTGAAGGGGTGATTATTGGTGTTGATGCCCCAGAAGCCATGCCTGTGCCAGGGAAGCTAGCCAGTGCAAAGTGAGGCAATGGCACTAGCAGCAATGGGTCCACCTGACACTGCTACCTGGGTGTGCAGGACGTGCTCCTGGGTGTCTGGCTGGATGGCCTATGGCCACGGCACGTAACAGATGCACACACTGCCTCCGCAATGGCTGCAATCTGCTCCAATGCTGCAGTCATGCCCACCCGCATAAGGCATGTCTCTGCCAACATCTATGCACACCAGGCAGCTGCAGACTCATGCTCCAGGACTATTGCCATCCATAGGCTCCAGAACTCCACATGTTGGGCCACAGTCTCCTCTACAGTGTCACGCAGGAGGTGGACATAGGCCTCAATGCCGTCATCATGAGAGGGCTCAAGGTGGCGTCGATGACATGCTGGGGGGGCTAGCCTGCTGCAGGGCATCCACAGGCTGTGGTTGCACCATGGCAGGCTGTGGCATGGGTGGGAATTGGCCATGCTTGGCCCCATCACGTCCATGGCTGATATTGTCACACTCCAACGGTGCCTGCGTGTGTCCCACAGCTCCTGACCGGGACACCCATGATGGCTCTGCCAATGCACCTGGACTAGATGTGGGGGTTAGAGCACCGATGGCCATGGGAGGCTGAACGGTACCTGCATCCGCCCCATGTGCAGCAAGACCATCTCTGGCATCAGGGGCCACCTGCACAGGCACCTACATGCTGCATGCCCCACAGTCTGCTGTGTCCTCCCTATTTGGGTGGCATCATCATCCGCAGGGTCATCACTGTACACCCCCTGTATGCCAGATGCCAGCACAATGAGGGCATCAGCGATGTCTACAGTGTCTGCAGGATCATCATCAGACAGTTCCAGCAGACCCTCCAGCCATGTGGCGCATTGCTGGCCACAGTGGCAGCAGTGGCAGAAGGGCCTGACAGGCCCATCAGCACTGGGCCTGGGGCAAGTGGTGCTGGTGCAGTGGATGGACTGGGGATGGTGTCATTCACTGCAGTGCCTGCAGCACTGAGCGATGGGCCTACATCATCACCTGCAAGGGCATCCTGAGCAGCTGTGCCCACAGCTGCACCTGTGAGGCGTGAAAGAGCTGTGAATAGAAGAGGGAGATCAAGATTAGTGCACAGGATGATACATTGGCATACAGAATGACATACAGATGTGTACAGTGTCCCACAGTGTTGTGCCATGGCTGTGCATGACAGTCCCTTGCATGGCTGTGCAATGCCCATACCGCAATGCCATCCATGCACATGCTGTGACCAGTACTGTGTGGTGACAGGCCATTGTCACCTGGACCCTGTGTGGCACTGGTACAGCAAGTCCATCTGACAATGTGTGTGTCCCAGCAGCCTGACTGGCACTGGCCCACCACATGTGCACCCATGTGCATGGAATGTCAGGCAATGCATTGCACAGCAGGCTCCATGCATGTGTAACTGTCACTCATGGTACAACCCCTATTACCACAGACCCAAGGCACAACACACTGGGACAGTCATGGCTGCCACGACACACACATGGCCAGACTTGTGTCCTGTGCATGTATACTCACAGTGCTGTGATGGGCTGTCACCTGTCTGGAACCCCCCACCAGGGACACCTTGCACAGCGGCTCGGGATATGGTGGCCACCAGTAGCTCTTCATTGAGGCTCAGGTGGACATCATTCTGCATCCTGCCCCAGTCCGCCACATGGATGACTCAATGTGGGCCACCTTCTCTTTCACCCTGCGCTTCCTATCATTAAGATGTTTTTAGTACTGAAAGGCACATCTGTAAGATGTCGGCTGCATTCTCTCCAAATTTCAGGCCAAAACACCAAACGTTTTTTGCAGCAGGGTGCCAAACAATTGCTGTCATTTTCCCACAGCCTAGAAAAGTACTGTCAAAGTTTGCGAAAGCTTTCACAAAGTCATTCAACAGTGTCACAAGTGCAACAGTACTTTGTGAAAGTACTTTTTCCAGAAATTTGAAAAACATATTTCTGGGGTGTTTTACCCCAAAATAAAGACATGGCTAGCATCCTCAGGGTCACTAGGTGAATACAAAAAGAATTAGGTTGCTAGAGAGTCCCAATTTTAAATGCCAAGCATTTTTCTGATCGCTAACTGAAAACAAAATGGCAGATTTGAGACAGTAAAAGGGCATTTGCGAATGTAAAAACTGCATTTGTGACACTATCAAACTTTTTAACTTCTCCCATTGACTTGTAATGGGAACTTGTTTTTTGAATAACTTTTGAACCGTTTAATATTTTTTCACGAAATCTTCAAAAGGCACATCGGAGACCCTGGCCACACATTCTCTGAAGATTTTGGACCAGTCGCACAAACCGTGTGACCTGTAGAGATGACAGTAAAATTCCAGAAATGCGTAAATGCACACAGATCATGCTTAATAACTCTGCATCCATATAAGCGACTGGTCTGAAACTTGGTAGATCCCAAGGCATATGGGTCTTGATCACATATTCCAAATTTCAGGCAAATCCATCAAACGGTTGCAAAGTTATTAAGATGCAAAACTGTGTGTTTAACACGTAAATGGCTCCTCAACTCTAACTATAGTGGCACTACTGTGCCACTATAATTAATATATATACATATATATATATATATATATAGCATGAATACAGTATTCGAGAGAATCATACCTACTGCACATTGACACCCTGTAACTTTTTGCTGAATTGTTAAAAGGTTCACCTGACACACCTAATTTGTAGTCCCACATTAGGAGAGATATTAAACATAACATGACCCAGTTTGGTTCCACTGTGCTCTTTCAGTTTTATCACAAACATTGATTTACCCCTTCAAACAGGGTTCCATTTTGTGACATTGCTTCCATTCCCAATTTAAGTATTTAAATACAGCCCTTTATTGTGCCTAAGAAACCCAACTGTTGTTAATGTGTTATCTAAATACTTCATTTAAGCCTCCCCAAGAACTCCTTGTACAGAATAAAAGTTTTTGCCTTTTATTTAATCATTTTATACAGCTGTAACATTCATTACATGTAGTGTCCCTCTAGTACCTCATTCTAAGCAGACTACCTTTAATTTGCATGAACTGTGGTCCAAAAGCATTATTGTGTCTGGTGACCTTCTTTTTGTTACTGACATGCTGCCAAAACCTTGCAGTTTGTTCTAACTTATTTATTTAGAAAATTCTCTTTTCCATGGCATGTTATTTTCATGTCCTTTTGTTACCCACGTTACTATTGGTTCCTCCACCGGCCCAGAATGTTCAGAACTAGAAATGCATGCTGACACCTTCAGTCATCACCCCATGGCTCTTTAAAGCTGTGGACCTGGTGGGTCTGTATTCTTTGTACTGCCACCTACATTCTGGAAAAGACATCTTGTCCTCCTGAAGTTTGGAGTTATGCACGTTACGGGCACTACAGTGGGCTATTCTCTTTGCATCTCAGCTGCTCTTTTGTTCCCCGGTGTGTCAGATGTCTGCAGATTGTAAAGGTACACATTTGCTTTTTGGGAAACACAGAGACATGTAGTCTGACCTTGCCTCATGGTCCCAAGATGCTGAGCTCGGGGTATGAAGGGTGGGATAGGGGCAGAGAGAGAGAGAGTTGATTATAAAGCATTTTAAAGTTGAACAACTGCAGGCTTCCTAGATTAAATGGTTATACATATTTACCTATTCTATAGACCAAGTCTCTATATGGGGATCATTCTGTGTGGCCTGGTCCCTGTGGGGGGGGGGGCATTTTGTGTGATCCTATTCTCTGTCAGAGGCATCTTTAATGTTACTGATGCTAAATAGTTTGTTCTATACTGAGCAAAAAAACTGCAGTTTTGGGGAGTATATCAATTGGACCTGGTTAGTGCTGGGGCTCATTTTGCATAAGGCATCAGAACACCATATCTACAGTTTGGAGAGTTCTGTAATGATAAGTAAAATACATGTGGTATTGGGGAGTAAATGAATAGGACCTGGTCTCTGCAGGTGCTCAGTTTGTGTAGACCTGATCTCTTTAGGGGCTTATATTGTGTTGGAGGCATCAGAACACCAGAACTACTTTTAAACTACCTGCTTATCTGCTAAACTTAAAAAGAAATCCTGGTTAATATCATATTTATTTTTGTAAAAACACTTCTGTAGAACAGAAAAATGGTCAGCACTCCAAACGTACTCACAGTACTTATTTATTTTATGTGCAAGTGCATCGAAGCCATTTAGCAGCAGAAAAGCAAATAACAGCGGCAGTAAACGAAGTGTTGGGTAATCCACAAATTTCTCAGATCCACAGGAGTCTATAAGATGGCAACTTTTAAAAAAAAACACATTGCACCCACCAACTCAACACTGAGCACCCAAACACCAGCACAGAACCATTTACATTCCAGCAATATGTTTTGTGATCATTAGGTGTGCCATGTGCTGCATGTTAGGCCAAGAGTCTAGCATGGCACATTAAACAATTACTGAGATTCACTGCAACAGTAAAACGAGCCTGGTAAGGCACAAACACCAAAAATGGATGTAAAATGACTGTAATTGATGGTAACCGAGTTGCAGTCACCAAAAACATCAACCCTGTTCATTGTTTTTGTGCAGTTTTAGACTCATTTGGCTGCTGTTATAGTGTATCTCGGTAACTGGGCTATGTGCTACATGGTATGCCTTAAATGGCTTCCACGGCAGTACAAGTGAAGAAAAATACTGTTTTTTCCTTACTGGGATGATTGCTGTCAGTGACTGTTAAAGTGTTACCCTTTGTTCTGTATTTTTTTTTTCATTCCGTTTTTTTTGTGCACTTTTAGGCTTACTTTGCTGTTGCAGTGAATCACAGTAATTGTTTGGTGTGCCATGTGCTGCATGATAGGCTGAGGTCCTAGCATGGCATATCAAACAGTTACTGACATTAACTACAATAGCTGAAGAAATCTAAAAGCGCACCCTCTCCCAAAATGCACTGGTTGCCATATGCAACTGCAGGACCATGCTGTGGAAACAGTGAATGATGGTACCATGGAGGGGTCCATTTGACAACAGGAAGGGGCTGTGTCTTCAGTTGTGGCTGTGATCTGCAGGATGGCATCATTAGTAACAGGGATAATTGTATATATCTGCAACACACAAGGGGACCATGCAAAATTACCTTGCACTCTGTGATTACAGGACTTCACCAGATTTCTGGTCCATGACTTTCCATTTGTATTGTGCCAACCTCAGAAAATCTCCTGGACACAAACCTTGTTTGCCCATAACAGGACTTTGTAATATGGACATCTGCTCAAATCTGGGTTTATGCAGAAAAACTAGGCTTTGCACATGGACAAGCTTTTGAAGATCTGGCCCCTGAAGTCAGTTTTTAATTTCATTTTCATTTCTTAAAACACATTTTAAGATTGAAGCAACCCACTCAAGGGCATAGTTCTATTAGTAGGAAGTAACCCACTCCAGGGTGTGCAGTTATTAGGGATTAATCAATACCCTGAATGCATTGTGAAGCACGAGGCTGCTGGCTGAGTGTCCTCACAACACCCAGTGTGTTGCTTAATCCCCACTAACCGCACATCCTGGAGTGGGCTATTACACTTATAACAGAGGGTGCACTACAAAACAAGGAGAAAGCAATATACATGTTTTTTCTCCTTTTATAAAAGACAAGCAAATTTCTGTATTCTGCTGCCTAAAAATAGTCCCCAACAAAATGGCTGTTACACATACAGATGTCAGAAGGAAAGTGTTGCTGTGCTTTCTCTGACATTTGTTGTGCATGATATGCCTTCTGAGACAGCACGGTAGCTCTGAAGTGCAAAATATGGAGTTGCCTCTTGTGGTACGGATACAGTGTCTATACCTCCACTGGCTTAGCTGCTCTGTCTCTCTGTCTGTGGTTACATTAATGTATAGCAAGCAAGTAAACATTTTCCCCAGCAGTGCAGTCACACAGTCTACCAGACTGTATTCTACCAATTAAGAAATGGCAACTAATGGGACTCAGAGCTTGCAGGTCTTTCTGGAACTCTGTTTCTCTGTTCACCAGCATAAAGCTCACTTTCAGATCATGACATCATTGGGGGGGGTCTCCCTCTCTTCACACTGTTCCATCTGACTTTATGCCACAGCTATGGGATTTACCTGTCAATCAGGCTGTGCAACAGAAAAATGACCATGGAGACCACACACTTCACTCTGGGAACAAGCTTGGGTAAGAAGCAAAACTACAAACTTTGAACACTACAGCTACTGTTGCTGCACTGCCTGGGACTACATGGCAGGCCTCGGCTCTCACTCACTAAGCATGGATAGTAATGGCTGCTCCACAGACTGCAATTTTGCACTATAACAAGATCAGAACAGAAACACAGGCTGATCTCTCAGAGGGATAGTTCACCACTAGCTGTCATATTTTGTGGAGTAAGCAATGGTCACCTGATGGTTGTTTACCACTCACCTGCCTTTATCTACCCCATGTTATAAGTCACTAATACACTTTCAGTGTTTTGCCTTCAGCCTTGAATATCACAAGCAGCAAGGGCATGCATTAATCCCAAACATCCCCATTCATCTCATAAAGATATAGTTGGTTTCCCTCTCTCTTATTGTAGGCTTGGGACCAGCTGGTATATGTAATAGACAGACCAGGTGAGATTCAATCCATACTACACTGTAACATAAAACATTTGTGAATATCTTAAGTTAATATAACATTGTGACTACAGTACAATCTTCAAAATGTTCAAAAAATGTTATACCAAATACCCATAGTATGACAATCATTTTTTTGGTTGAACATTAGCAATAACTTTTGGTATGACTTAGTGAGACACTTGATATGATACTGATACTACTGTTCTGGTGTCCATGTTACTCATGTGACTTCTTGTGTTGTGTCTGTGTTACTCGCATGAAGTCCTGTGTAGTCTGAGTTACTCACGTGACATCCTGTGGAAAACACCCTTGTAAATAAAGTATAATTCACTTTCTGAAAATTAAGAGATTTCTGTCTTTTCCTATGAGGGTAATATAGTTGTGCAAAAAAACAACGGGCTAGAAAATCAAGGACATGAATGTGGTAGCCAAACTTAAACATGTCCAGATTTGGGCATATTGTGATCAGTAAACATATTGTGGCATAATTACCAACAAGTTAAGTTTATGATAGAAAACTGAAAAGTTAGATATTATGCTACCTAAATAGATACCATAGACATAATAATATCAAAAAATATATGTTTGATAATATGACGAATTTGCTGTCAAGGACACAATGTTACTCACATTACGTTGCCCTTGTGGGAACTTTTAATCCCATTTTTTAGCACCTCTGAACTACAAGCTATCTTTATGTTGGGGACTGAAATACTACCACATGCACCCAATGTAAATATGATATGGTTATGACAATTGTCCTAAATAAATTTTGGAACCTGATTGTCACTTTGTCTCTCGGTAGCATATTGGTACCTATATATATATATATATATATATATATATATATATATATATACACACACATACACACTACATTTGTCTAGTGCACTTACCCGGTCAAAAAAAACTAAATAAATAAAAAAAATATATATATATATATATTATATATATATACATAATATACATAATGGCAAGAAAAAATCTAGAAATCTCATTGGCCATGAGACATCAGCTGACTGTACTTGAAATATCTATTTATGCAGAGTCATTCTGGTCCTAAACCACATCACACAATGAGCAAATCAGTACTCCTACAACCAGAACTATCTTCCATCAGTTCCCCTGCAACCAGAACTGATCTTCAATTACAAACATGGCCACTACCTTTACACTGTGAAAAGCTTCAGCTGGGCTCTAAAAATAAAAGTACCTTAAATAAAAAATAAAACAAATTAATTAAATGGTGTTTCCCTGATCATCACACACTCCTTAAGCACATAAACAAACTAGAAACATTGGGTGGGATATTCAAAAGGGTTGTGCCTGCGCAAGACCAAAAGTGCGCCATTCTGCGATATTCAGCAGGAGGCAGATGCGCCCCCGAAAACATGCTGAGCAACAGCACAATGCAAAGGAAGGCATGCGCAACCGACGTGGGTGGAGCCATGCATAAAGAGCGCAATGCGAAATTGAAAGGCTTGCTCATTGCGCAAGAGCGGAACTGCCGGAAATTGCGCACTAGTGGAAATGAGCCAAAATAAAAAGGCTCAAGGAAGCGGCGCAAGAACGCTACAAGGATGCCAAGTGGGGTAGAGAGAGAGACAGACAGACAGACAGTGACAGGCTAGGGCAGGCAAGGCAAGCATTGTGGGCCATAGGCTGCAGAGGCCAGCGGGGGGTGCCCGGTGTAGTGGAAGTAGCAGTCAGGACAGCAGGGGTAACACACAAACACCAGCCGGGGGGGGCAGAAGCCAGGGAGATGGACAGTGTCAGCTTCCACATGGAAGCTGTAATGAGGGGGTGAGAATGCAAGCTGCAGGGGGACGAGGCCGTGGAAGGGCCCGTCGGCAATCGCCCCCAACAGGCAGTACCGTGCCCGCATCAGCTATGAGCTGTATACAGATGTAGAGATCAGGGGCCGGTACCCCAGAATGGGCAATACTGAGGCGGCTTTGTGAGCTGTGCAGTGATGTGATGCAGGCACCCTCACGACGGAGTCACGCTCTGTCAGTGGAGACCAAGGTGACAGCCTGCATGTGCCTGCTCACCACGGGCACCTTCCAGAGGCTGACAGGGGACACCACAGGCATCACACAGTCGGCCACGTCACGCATCCTCACCCAATTCCTCAGCGCACTGCTGCCACATGCTACAGAGCACATCCATTTCCCCAGCACCGCAGCAGAGCGTACAGCAAACATGCGGGAGTTCCACAGGGTAGCACGTATGCCTGGCGTGCTAGGGGCCATAGACTGCACCCATGTGGCCATTCGCACGCCACCTGGCCCCGATGGGGCAGCGTATAGGAACCGAAAGGGCTACTCCAGTGTCAACTGCCAGGTGGTGTGTGATGCCACTGGGCGAATAATCAATGTCTGTGCCACACACCCTGGTGGAGCACATGATGCCTTCATATGGCATCAGTCCACACTGTGCCATCGATTTGAGAGTGGGGACATCCCCACAGGACATCTAGTGGGTGAGCACATGTATGGAATGCAAACTTGGGGCAAGGGTGGAATGCCTTAGGTGCCATGGTAGTGGCACACAGGGATATGGGCAAATAGACCTGAACATGACACTGATCTCCACTATCTCCCACAGGTGACAGCGGTACCCACTCCGCCCCTGGCTGCTCACACTGCATTGGTGCCCCCATGACCCCATCGCAGCAACGCTATAATGAGGGACATGCTGCCACACGCAACATCATAGAGCGGTGTTTGGGATGCTCAACGCACGCCCGATGCCTAGACACCTCCGGCGGTGCCCTCAAGTACAGCCCCCAAAGGCCTGTGGGATATTCCTGGCCTGTTGCATCCTACACACATGGCCAAGGACCGTGGGATAGCCTTACACAGGTTGAAGAGGGGATATGATGGGGACGCCAGTGGCGCCGGTGTTGATGTCGATGAGCAGCACCCTCAGGACGGCGGCCTCGACTGATCCGGCAGGCCCAGCTGCACTGGGACACCATCGCAGAGGAGCACTATGCACAACACAGGTAAGTCAAGGGGACATGTGCAACCAGCACTGTCCATGCGCAAACCACAGGCACACAGGGTAACACACCAGGGGTGCATGACGGCCAGGGGAGTGGAAGGGTCCAGACATACAAACACACCATCAGGGAGGGGTGAGCACTCATATGGACACACACACACACCAGGCACAGAGCATACATGGGCAGATGCACAGCACAGCAGAACCGACAGTGCTAACACACAGCACCACCGACCACCCCCACCACCTGTACTGTCCAAGTACGTGTGTCAGATGCTGGGCACCCTTGCACCTTGGTGTACAGTACAATGCAGGCATCATCATGCACACGCACTCTGTGGGCAACAGTTGGGAGGGTGTGCAGGTGGTCCGTGCATCGGCGTGTTGAGCAGAGCACCCAGCAGTGCACTGCCCACCATGACACACATTGCACACAGGCAGCACCAGACAGGGCCCACACTGGGAGACAGGTCAGTGTAGCACTGTCCCATGGCCACAGCGATGATGCGATGGGCGGCCCACCGTGACCCAACAGCACTGGCAGGCTGAGCAGGGCCACATGGGGTGGCACTGTTGGACCACCAGGGTCCCACTGCCAACGCCGACCTTGCCCACACAGGGGTTCTGCAGCATGCCGAACACACCTGCACCAGGGGTGCCTGGATGCCCACAGCAGAACCCGCATCAACAGGCCTGGTGTCGCACAACGCCGGGAATGGGGAGTGGAGCATGAACTGTGTGGGCTGTGCAGTACAGGGTCACCTGACCGTGTGCCCAATGCGTCCACGACAGAGACCACTGCCTGGGTCAGCCTGTCAATGGCGGCGGACACATCCATCCTCATGTGGACCATCTCTGCACGGTCCAGAGCACACTCCCTGCTGTGCCGCTCCACAGCCACACACAGTGCCTCCACGGACATTGCAACCCGCCTCTACTGCTGTACTGATTCCCGCAGCAGGCGGTGCTCGTCCAATGGGTACTCTGCCACAACGGCAGCCTGTCCCCCAGGGTGTTGAAGGTCCTGATGCACAACACTCCTTGAGGGTGGGCGCTGTTCGCCAGGACCAGGAATGGGCGTATCACAGGGCGGTGAGCATGTGCCACTGCTGGACACTGTACCCCCAGACCTGGTGGGTGACTGCTGCTGCTGCCCCTCCAACCGCTGTGCCACAGAGTCCACTTGTTCCACCGCTGTGGCTGCAACAGTGCCAGACACCTGCACAGCCACCGGTGCTGCCCCACCGGTGCTGACAGGCACAGTCTGGGACTGTGCCGACATGCTGGCGCACAAGTTGGAACCAGCAAGGCCCAGGGGCACATGATGGCCTGCTGTGTGTCCGTCATGGGACACACACATGTCACTGCCCATTGCAGTCCTTGCATCATCAATGGTGCAGGGACGTGCTAAAGCCACAGTCACAGCGTGATGGCATGCTTGCATGCCAGACTGCTGAGACACAGGCTGTGCACCCCCCACACCCGAATCACTGACACCAGGGTTGACAGCCCTACGTGCATGCTGGTGTAGTGCATGCTGGCTGGCGACAGAGGTGGATGGAGCCTCCTCCATGTCCAGCAGGTCATCCTCACTGCCTGGTCCCACCACCACCGTCTCCTGGAGATGAACAGGATCTGCAACAGAAAGAGAGGACATGTGAGTGCATGTGACCAACCTTCCTCCCCCCCCAACACCACCACCATGTCATACCGTGCAGGGATGGGCTTCCACCTGTCTGGAATCCACCTCCTGGTACACCTTCAATCGCACTGCGCTGCATAGTTGCAGCCAGTCGGTCCTCAGCCGGGGTCAGCTCCACCACCGCTGGCTGGCCCCGCCAGTGCCAGCGTGTGCGCCTGAGGGCCGCCACCTTCTCCTTCACCCTCCGCGGTCTGTCCCAATCTTTTTCTTGAATTCCTGCACGAACGCTGGTGGCTCGTGCAGGTTCACTGCCCGGGCTACCCCCTCCCATGCAGCCGCACAGGCCTGAGGGGTGCCCCGGCTTCCACGCAGTAGTGCCTCATCCTCCAGGTAGGCCTGGAAGAGGGCCTCAGTCTCTGCCATGGTGAAGTTGGGCCTCCTCCTTCGCCCACCATCCTCACCCTCACCTTGTCTCTGCTCGGTCATGGTGATCTGTATGGGTGTAAGTGGACACCTGTCACTGTGCAGTCTACAGCATCATCCCATGCCCATTGTCCAGAACATCCCACAGCATGCAACTCACCTCTCACCTGCAGTAACTGACTTGTCCAGCACAGCCCACTGTCGCACTTTTATAGCGCAATGCATGCAAATTAGGAGAGGAGCAATTGTAATGAGATGCAAATTGCGCCACTGCGCCCTTGAATGGCTGATCAGATGATTTGCATGTGTCGGCTGAATATCGCGCCATTGCGCTTTTCGCAAGACGGTTGATCCAGCTGAGCCAATAGCGCAGATCTGTGACTGTGTGGTACACTGCATTGCGCATGCCCAGGTAGCTCACACAGGTGTCTGCCGCACTGATGACGTGCTGTGCGCGATCGGCAATTCAGGCCATGGCCACCATTGTGCCAGTGGCGCTACAGCACTGGGCACTATATGGCGCTGTGGCACTACTGTGCAATAGTCCACTGTGGCACTGGTACGCAGGTGGTCGATCGCACAGGATGCATATACGTCAGATGGCGCTATGCGTGGCCTTGCGTCATAGACCCTGACTCGTGTGTCCCACCTTTGCCCCCTGCCGCTGTTCGCTGCCATGTGTACGGTTCCTGGCTGCGCTGTCTGGTGACAGCGCTATGTGGATTGACAGCGCTGTTCTAACAGCGCCGATTGGAACCTATGGAGGTCTATTGCGCAACATCTCCACGCAAGGTTGCCAGCAGCAAGCGGGTGCCATATTGCCTGCTGTAAACTTGGCAGCATGGCACGCAGGAGGGCAGTGCAATGGAGCCCCATGGAGGTGGCCAACTTGGTGGCTCTGGTGGAGCCCCACTATGGGGCACTGTATGGTGAGGTGCCCCTCACCATGGCTAGGACCCAGGTCTGGCAGCAAGTGGCCAGTGACCTGGTGGGGGTCACTGGGCAGTGCCGGTCTGCTGAGCAGTGCTGGCACAGATACAGTGACCTCTGCAGGAGGGAGCCTGAGCTGCATGAGCGGCTGCGTTCATGTGCCAGGAGGGGCGTGGTGCCTAGACCAGGTGGGTGTACCGTCTATGCACCTGTATTCTCTGTAGGGGTGTGAGTGTGTTTTGGTGGATGTGCATAGGTGATGGCTCTGACATGGTTGGCTGTGTCAGTGTGTGCAGGTGTGAGATGCATGGGGCTGGCTGTGTGGGCAGGCACTCTCACTGGGGCAGGGGGCAGTCAGCTTTGGAGTCACACTGATGTTGTTCTCAACATATGTCTCCCACAGACCGGGATGTGAGGATGCAGGCACATGCTGTGGAGGGCCGTGACAGGGCCCCGGTGCCTGTCAGTGGTGCAGCAGGAGGTGGGCCACAACAACAGCGGCAGCAGCAGCAGCAGACACACCTTCTTGCGGAATGTGAGTATCATTACATCATGGATGCTATTGCATGCTGGAGGGGGTGGGCATGACCACCAGCCATGCACAACACAGCCATGCACGACACAGGCGACATTCATCACTGTCCAGTGTCACTGCACGTCTGTGTGTGCATCACTGGTGGTCCATGCATGCACTGGGCACATGGCTGTGTAACTGGCATTGCACCACATTGCCACATCACTTGACAGCCTTGTTTGTGCTGTGATGGATATGGGCAGTGTGTGTGTGCAGTGGTGCACATAGCTGGTGCCGCCTGTTTGTGATGGCCATGTGCATGTTCACTGTGGGTGGGTGCATGCCATCACAGGTGCAGGACATTGGCCTATATGGCTTGCAGGTTGGGTGGTGTTCAGGGTTGTGGTCAGTCACAGCCATTGACTGTGTTCCCATTTTCCTAGGCCTCAGTGTTCTCAGGAGGATACAGTGGGAACTGCATGGGCTGACACAAGTGTCCTTGGACAACCAGGCCATCCTCAGGGACATCCATCGACATGGCTCATGGAGGAGGCAGGCACGCTTGCGACAGCGGCACTGGGCAGAGGAGGACCAGCCTGCTGGACCTTAGGCCAGATTCCTTCCCACTTCACCCATCCCTCCCACCCTGCCTTCCCTCTCCAAGTTGTTCATCCCTACCCTTGCCCACCCTTACCTTGTACCTCTACCCCTCCTTGTAAATAGTTATGGTGTTGATAGTTTTGTGATTTACATTTTTATAATACATTTATATTTTGTTATGAATACTGTGTTGGTCTTCTGATTTGCAGCTGGCTATGGTTGCTCAGTTGCAGTGGTGTGCATGCCATCTGGGGTGGTATGGTCCTGGGTATTGTGTGTGTGTGTGTGTGCACGTGTGTGCATGGGGGTATCTCCAGCATGGCAGTGACTTTCTGTTGGTCTTGCCGTCTGCTGCCACCAACTGCTGGGTGCACAGGGTGGGTCTGCTTATGCTTCTCTGCTGCAGGGGTTGGCGTGGTGCCGGGGGATGCATGGTGTTTCCTGCAGTGCCAGTCACTGCACATGGGTGGTGTCTTGGGGTCACGGTGCAGGGTGTGCTTGCGCACGGGGCTGATGCACTGTGGTTGTCAACCCCCTGTGTGTGGCACTCTCAGCCTGCCAGTGGTTGTGCTTGGGCATCATGGCTCTGCTGTGCTTTGTTGGCTTGTCCCCATGGGCCAGTAGATCATCCGTCCCACCCCCAGTGATGCTGTGCTTGGGGTGGTGCAGGTGTCTTGTTGGTTCTGCAGTGTGTTCCTGTGCCCATGTGTGGCATGGCTGGCGGTGGGCCCCAGCCTGCCTCCCTGGTTGTGCACTTCCATTGCTCTGCTGGGGGGGCACTGTGCTTGCGCTATGGCACCTCTGGACTGCTCAGCTGGGCTGCCCTTGTTGCGTTATGGCGCAACCTTACTGCTCAGCTTCCCCTTCCTGGTTGCGCTATGGCGCAGTTAGTGTGATATTCAGACGTTGGCTGCTTGCGCAATTTGTTCTGCTCCATGTTTGAATATCGCGTCTGTTGCGCATATGCGCAATTGATTTGTGCTTGCTCCTGCTGTTGCACACATTTTGAGCGCAGTTTGAATATCTGGCCCATTAAGTATTGTTTATAGTTTTCACTACAACTGTTTCTTTACTAACAGTGACAAATCCCCCTTCTGTCTTTACCTGCTCATCAGGGAAATCTCTTCTGCTTGCCCCGACAGTGAGATAATTGAATCTCTGGCTCTAAAACAGGCCTTTGTTGTCTGAGTGTACAGTATGTTAGGAGAGTAACGTTCTACCAGTGGAACAGAGCAGAATTTTGAATCCCTATATTCAAAGGTAAACATTCCATGATAAACATTCTATGTCTTGAAGGTGGGTAAAAAAACAGAAAAAAAAACCAGGAAGGTAGGCAATACAGTAATACCTTACAAACAAAGAGAAAAGGTGGGAAAACACAGCTGCTTAAGAAGAGGCAGACCCAAACTGCTCAAATACATTGGTGATGTTTATAAAAGCACATACATTTGGATCATATATGGGTGTTTTCAGGTGAAATCTAACCCCCCAACAAAAAAAAGGCAACCTAGTAGGTATAAAGTGTTTGTTTTCTTACTAACCTTTCACCTCAATCCTATAAAAGTTTTCCTTTTATATACTAGACCACAACACATAAGTAAAACACAAAAATGAAGAGAAAGCTGCCTTCAGTGAAAGTATATAACTACAGTGTAATGAAAATTAAGTTTTAAACACTGCTTATATTTAACAAATTTACAGATGTTACAGTGCATTTTTATGATACAATTTACATGTACAGAGAAAATATTTATTTTCAACCAACTCTACTAAAAAATACTTTTACTGCAAAGTACTGTACTAGTTAACTTATTGCTGAGATATGCTATTTTATGCATTAATTGGGACTACTTTTTTCAGTTTTTAGATGTTTTAGAGGTAATGTATTATACACTCTTTTGAAAATAGTAAATAAGTTTTAATCCCTATCAGTGTAAATCAAACTAATTCTTTTATGATGGTGGCCTATTTTATAAGTGTGATAAGACACTCCAGGGTGTGCATTAAGGGAGTTTAATGCACTTCCCAGGGGGTGTAAAGTCACTTGACCTTCAGCCTCATGCCTTAGCACACCCCTGGGTGGTGCATTAAATAGAAGATAATGCCTAGCACTCAGGTGATAACCATGGTGTAATCACCTCGAGTGGTTGCTATGGCAGCAGTAAATCCCGAAAGCGCAGCTCGAGAGGTTTACTGCAGTCCTAGCAATCACGAGAGGTGATTTCACCCTGGTTGTCACCTATGTGCTAGACATTATCTTTTATAGTGCAGTTTGGTTGCAGAAACACGTCTTGCAAGTTCAAAACACCCAACCCATCCACAATCAGATTATTAACCCTACTTGTAGAAATGATCGTCACTGACACCAGAACAAATATAATTTGAAGAAAATGTATTTATTAAACAGTTGACCCAGAAAATAACTATGAAATTTATTACTGCTTTAGAACTAATTAGGTCATTTGTGAGAAACAATGAGGAAACACGAAGATGAGAAAAACATCCGATTGACCCATCAAAGGAGAACCGTGGGACTTAACGCTGAATTTGCCCTGGACATCTGGAGTAGGAAGAGTATCTTCACCATTGATGAAAAGACTGTGGCATCAAACTACAAGGTATCTGAATGAGGAACAGAAAAGATATTGTGATTGCTGGTTTCAGTAACAGTAAACTGCTGTGATTATAATGCAGTTTGAATTACTTACTGAGACTAGCGATCGTATTCTTTGTAGAATGTTGGCTAACGATGACATTCTTTTTTGTAAACCCACTGACGTGACATAGATGAGATGGGTTTATAAGGTGTAAACATCATGTCAGTGGGTTTACAGATTTGTAAACTGATCGCTTTCAAGTAATAGGCTGTCTAGCTTTTCTGTTGTTAATATTGAGTGCCTTCTCTTGTTGCTGTGAGCTTCTCAATGTAAACCATTGTCTGTAATTATTATCTGTACCTATGTTATCTTGTAAACCTGTATTGTATTACCCACCTATGTATCTCCCCCAGGTCACATCTGGAAATTAGTGGTTCCCCGCTCAGCATGCCTGCCTTGTTAATCTCTTAAATAAATAAATAAATAATAACAGACATTCCAAATACATTATAATCCTTTAATGCACACCCTGTTGTGGCTTATTAATTACATATATAATATATTGCAAAAAACATCATTAATACATCAGGGTTGAAGTGACAAAAAGCAGGGAAAATGAGACATTAGGGTTGAGCCCCTAACATCCCCCACCCAACCCTACCAGCCTACCCCACACCCACCCTACACAGACCAACATGTGTCGGAGTGTGTCTTGGGGTTGTTGGGCCTAACTCTCACCCCATTCCACCTGTAAGAAAGTTGACAATGTACAGTATTGGAGAATGGGATGGGATTTAGGGCCGATGACTCCAAGGCACACCCTGACGCACGTTGGTCTACGGAGGGGTGGTGTGTGGGTGTGGGGTGGGCTGGTGTGTCTGGTGGGTTTTGCTACAGAAGCTGAGAGAGAGAACAGCTACCCTACAGCAAGGAGGAGATTTATTGAGTACATTGAATTTAATTCTTAATTCAGGGGCTTGTAATAGTAAGTAGAATCAATGTTTTGGTTCCCTGTTTTTGTGGTTGTTTTTACTTGGTGTAATTTTAATTTGCCAGGGAGGTAATCTAGCTGGAAGAATATCTGCAGTCATTTGTGACTAGAACTGTAACTGAAACTCTGTGAAAGAGGTGTCTGATAACGGGAGGAGCTGAAGAAGGCTTGAGGGACTATGGATTAAAAACAGGAGTTGACTGTGGACTCTGTTTGCTGCACAAGCTGAGAGAGGGAGAGCAGCTACCAGCCCTACTGGGTCATAATGTCATACGCTTAATAGCGTATGACGCTATAGCTAACCGGAAAGAGTGCCATCCAGGAGAGCGAATGGTGTAATACCGTGCATACTGTTGTACGTGATATTGCACCATTCACACACTCCCAAGTAGAGATAAGACCTCTGCTGGGAGTGGGTTCCACTGAGCAGCTGCTGTGAATAACTGGGCTGAGCCATAGCAGCTGTAACCCAGGTGCTGCATCTGGGACCAGGTTTCATTCCTGGTCCCAGACATTTAATTTTTATTCACAGTTTGTGTACTCACTGAGTTGGACCCCCCTCCCAGAGTTGAGAATCTTTAGTGTGGGGCCCCCCACAGAAAAATAATTATGCCGCATGGCAATATCATGCTGTATTGGCAGTGCGATTTTGCCATGCGGCATAATGTCTTGTGACATTATGACCCCGTGCCGCTACCAGCTACTTTAAACTAGAATTGTGTTTTGCCCTGTAGGTTATAGAAAAAAGTATTTTTTTATCAGGTTGTTGATTGTTTTTTTTGTAGACACCAAGTACCAAAGGAACAACCCCCCACCCACCCCAATTCCCCAACCACCCCCAGGTGCTCTACCTTTATAGTGGAAGGCCAGGCCACACCTACTTAAAGACACAGGAACAGTTAGGCAGCACAGCACAGGCAATAACCTAGCTTGTATGTAAGCAGAATTACACAGGGTGTAGCTAGCAACTAGGCCCACAAAGGCACATATAAGAGGAGGAGAGAGAAGCTGTAAGTCACTACAGAAGGAGAGAAAGACAGGGAGAGAAGGAGAAGGAAAAAAAGGGTCAGCTGCTGGAGGTCTGTCTCTGAGCAAGTAAGAAGGAGACTACTTAGGAATACAGGAACTTCCTGTCCCAGAACAGGAAGGGCAACGAGCTGTAAAGATATAGAGGCAGTAGGGAGAAAAAACAAACAAACAAAAAAAAAAGAAAACAGAGAGAGGAAAGAGTAAGCATACAAAACAACAGTTGAGGGACCACAAATAAGACATGGTGGGAGTGGTGCAGTGCAGTGACTGTGGAATGGCAGTCTTTTGGGAGATATTCTGGAGGATGCGGTGTTGTCCCATCTGCAGGCACCTCTCTGGGCTAAGGGAGGAGGTTGTTTGTCTCATGGCTGAGTTGGCCAGAATTTGGGAGACCTGCTCCCAGCCAGGGACCACCAGGGCCACTGCCGGTACCTCAGAGGTTGCCAAGAAAGAGGAGTGGTTGGACCATGGTGGGCTCAGGGAGGATGAGGGTGATGGAACAGAGGTGCATCCCTCCAGTTGTACTTCTCCACAATTCATACACTGTTCTGGCAGAGCATGGTTCCTCTGTGGAGGCATCCACAGTGGAGATCAAGGAGGATGCTAGGAACCTCCACTAAGGAGACCCACAGGAGGGTGGCATGAGACTTCACAGGGGAAGGAAACAACTCCTGGTTGGGGACTCAATTTTAAGGGGGGTAGAACTGGGGATGGAGGGAGGGGAGAGAGACGTAAGGCATCTGCCCTGTGACATGGCTTTGAGGAACAGGGAGTGAATCCTCAGGATCATGGGAGCAACTTCATGGAGAAGGAGCTGGGCATCATTGTCCACCTAGGGACAAATTACCTGGCTGGGAATGTGATCAGAGCAGTGCAGGGGAAGTATGTTGAGTTGGGAAGGGGCCTTAGACAAGTAGCATGCACGAAAACCTTCTCAGAAATGCTGCCTGTCTATGGCATGGGTAAGGCAAGGGTGCTCCATGCCATGGGATTCAATCAATGGAAGAAAAACTGGTGCAGAGCTCAGGGTTTTGGCTTCATTGGAGACTGAGGGTCCACCTGGAGGGATACAGGCCTGTACGGGTGTGATGGTCTGCAGCTTTGCAGGAGGGGAACCAGAATCCTAAGTGACAGGTTTGAATGCTTCATTGGCAAGCATTTAAACTAGCCAAGGGGGGAGGCATTGAACAGGAGCAGAAAAATCCCAGCCCCCCCCACAAAACAGGGTAGTTAGCAAGGTAAATGCCAAAATAGAGATGTTGATAGGGAGAAGGGCAGGGGTAAATGGAGAAAAAGGAAGTAAGGACAGAGATGGGGCTAAAAGGGGTAAGGCAATTAAAGAATGGGGGGCAATGAGTACCAATGCCTATAATTTGGGTAACAAGCTCCCTTAACCACTGGCCTTGATGGAAAAAGGAAGCCTGGAAATCGTGGCAGTCACAGAAACATGGTACACAGAGAACCATGACTGGGACATCAACGTACCAGGGTACACAATCTACAGGAGGGACAGGGAGGGTAGAAGAGGAGGAGGAATAGCTCTCTCCATAAGGAAAGGGATCACAGCAACAGAACTAAAGGGTAAACAGGGAAGAGAGGAGACATGGTGGGTCACCCTGGAGACAGGAAATGGCACCACAATCTGCATGGGGTTTGTATACAGACCCCCATCTCAGGGAGAGGAAATGGACAAGGAAATGATAGAAGGAATCCTTAGGATGGCAGAAAAAGGAGAGATATTGTTTATGGGGGACCTGAATATGCCAGATGTTAACTGGAGCACTTTTGCTGCAGCCACATCCAAGAGAAGGGTCATTCTTGATGGCCTACAGGGGGCATGCCTCAGACAGCTAGTGTTGGAACCCACTCGGGAGGGAGCAATCTTAGACCTGGTACTCTCAAATAGGGACGGAGAGAGGATCTCAGATTTAGAAGTGGGTAGCCATCTGGGAACATGTGACCACCAAACAGTGTGGTTCATGACAAACACAGATGTAGAGGCAAACCATACAAATGTGAGGGTACTGGACTTTAGGAGGGCTGACTTTGGTAAAATGGGAGAGTGCATCAGAAAACCACTAGCAAACAGGCAAGAAGGAGGGATAGAGGAACAATGGGGAAACATCAAAACTGCCATCACAGAGACAACAAGCCTTTGTGTGAAGCAAGAAAACTAATCAAAATGCAGGAAAAAAAACCACTATGGTTCTTGAAAGAGGTGGGGGAGAAGTTAAAGGAGAAAAAGATAGCATTTAGGAAGTATAAGGAAACACAGATGGAGCAGAACAGAGAACTGTACCAGTTAAAACAGAAGGAAGTGGGGGAGGCAGTAAGAATTGAAACTGAAGAAAAGATAGCCAACTCAGTTAAGATGGGGGATGAAATCTTTTATAGGTACATTAGGGAGTGAAGAAAGACCAAGAGAGGGATAGTGAGTCTTAAAAAAGTGGAGAGTGGATTTGCAGAGTGTGACAGTGAAAGAAAAAGCAGGGATACTGAATGAATACTTCTGCTCAGTATTCACAAAAAAAGAGATGGGAGAGGTACCTAATCCAATCAATAGAAGCACTCTGGAAAGGAGGGTTGATATCAGTCCATTCACAGAGAAAGGGTTCTGAAAGAACTCCTGAAACTGAAGGTGGACAAAGTGATGGGACCTAACGAGATTCACCTCAGAATTCTAAAAGAACTAAGGGGAGAACTAGTGACACCACTGACTGCCCTTTTTAACAAATCATAGGAGGATGGTGTGGTACCTGAGGACTGGAGGTGGATGAATGTGATTCCACTTCATAAAAGTGGGAGCAAAGCAGAGGTAGAAAACTACAGACCTGTTAATTTTACCTCAGTGGTAGGGAAAATGATGGAATCACCTCTGAAAGAAAGAATTGTTGCGTACCTAGAGGCCAGCAAGGCACAGGACCCAAGGCAGCATAGATTCACAGTGGGAAGGTCATGTCAGATGAATCTAATAAATTTCTTGGACTGGGTGACCAAAGTAGTAAACCAGGAAAGGGCTGTGAACATGGTCTGCCTAGACTTTAGCCAGTCCCACACAAAAGATTAATATACAAATTAGCCAGCCCAAGAGTGGGTTCCAGGGTGGTAGCCTGGGTAAAAAACTGGCTAGACAACAGGACACAAAGGGTAATAGTAAACAGAGTCCACTTCAAAGAAGAGGGGGTTACTAGTGGGGGGTTTTACTCTAGCATTGCTACAGCACTGTCACCAACATCCCCTGCAGTGACGGACACAATGCCGAGCATTGGCATTGTGCCGTCGGGATGCCAGTGTGTGTGTCTATCAGGGACTCCGCCCCCACATCCCTGGTCTCTAAATATCTAACCTTGAGTCAGAGTTGAACTGGGGGGGGGGTGAAACACTGGGAAATGCACCAATGATGCCTTCCTTGCACCAGCACAGTGACTCATCACAGACAGGCAAATTATGTCACTGTGCTGGTGTTCGCGGTGCTTATGTTGACCTTGTGTCAGCACACCACTAGCGGGTACTGCAGGATTCAGGACTGGGACTGGTCCTTTTTAATGTCTTTCTAAGTGATATTGCAGTGAGACTGGAAGGAAAGGTATGTCTCTTCGCAAACGACACAAAGATCTGCAACAAGATTGATAGACAGGGGTGAAAAGGATGAGAAGGGACTTGGCAAGGTTGGAGGAACGGTCAAAAATATGGCAGCTTAGATTCAATGCAATGAAGTGCAAAGTAATGCATCTGGGAAACAAAAACCCAGGAAAAGTGTACACAATGGGGGAGGAGGGACTAACAACAACAAAAATAGAAAGGGACCTCGGGGTAGTCATTTCAGAAGACCTAAAGGTAAGCAAGCAATGTGAGAAGGCAGTAAGGAAGTCTGGGGAGATACTGGGATGTATAGGGATAGGCATCACCAGTAGAAAACAGAAACTTGTTATTCCTCTGTACAGACAGTTGGTGAGACCCCATCTAGAGTACTGCATGCAGTTCTGGAGACCCCATCTCCACAAAGACATAGAAAGGATGGAGGCAGTCCAGAGGAGGGCAACTAAAATGGTGCAAGGTCTGCACCAGAAGCCATATGAAGAGAGATTAAAGGAGCTTAATACTGTATGTACACCTTTGAGGAAAGGAGGGAGGGGGGACATGATAGAAACTTTCAAGCACCTCAAGGGAATCAACAAAGTCCAAGAGGGTAGCATCTTTCAGAAAAAGAGATGTGCAAGAACAAGGGGGCACAATTTGAAGATAGAGGGGGGGACAGCTCAGGGGCAACATGAGGAAGTATTTTTACACAGAGAGGGTGATAGACACATGGCACAGCCTTTCTGAGGAGTTCATGGAATCAAAAACAGTGGGGGAATTCAAGAATACATGGGACAGACATAAGACAATTCTGGTGGGGGGTTAGGAAGAAGTAGGCTGTTGGTTAACTAGGATCTGCAGCTTACTAAATAGGTAGGGAAATGGGCAGATTGCGTGAGCCAAGCGGTCGTTATCTGCCTTTAAAGTCTGTGTTTCTACATTCTATAGGGGGGTTAGGGGCTCAAACCTAATGTCTCATTTCCCTACTTTTGTCGCTTCAACCCTAACTGATACATTAACAAAGTTTTTTGCAATTTACTTCCTTATATTTTGAGATAGTATAACAGTATCTTTATTTTACTGTGGAGGACCCTGCACTCCAATTCCTCTCCAGATGCATATATGTATCTAGCTGTGGAAACACAACAATCTCCTGCCCCTGTGCTTCCACACATTATCTGACGAGCAGGTGTAATGAAATTGTTACAAATAGTCATAACTGTGCCATCTTAAATAATTTTCACCCAAAATGCTCAACATAACCTTCTTATCACCTCACCGCATGTAAGGAAAATTTTCAAATCCCAGTCAAAATGCAATTCTGCGTAACTGTAACACCATTCTGCGCCACAGGTGCAGAATAACATTTTTTACAGGATGTGAAAAATGACAGCTGTACTATTCATGAGGTGGTTTGGAAAAATGGCAATGTTGAATATTTGGAGTAAAAATATTACAATTTGGCAAAGCTACGCATGTGCATAGCAAAATTTCAAAGACCATGTGTAACTCAGAGGTTTTGGGTTTTTTTTGCACCACTTTTTCAACATTCCTTTTTGTGACCCCACATCATGAACAGCAGCATTACAATTTCATCACTCCATCCCTAAAGCTGATTTCGCACAATAACCATGCCATTCTGTGCCACAGGTGGAAAACACATTTTGGGCAGAATGTGAAAAATGACAGCTATGCTGTTCATGAGGAAATGTGAAAAAATGGCAATGTTGAAAATCTGGAGTGAAAATATTAAAAACTGGTGAAATTATGACTGTGTGTAGAAACTGTGCAATGCACACTCGTAATGCACTCATTTTCGGGATTTATGCACCAAATTTTCAACATGGGCTTTTTGGAACCTGCCCTCATGAACACTGGCACTGTTATTTCATTAATCAGTCCCGAAAGGTGATTCTGTGCAGCGACTACAAAACTCACCTTTCAGGACCGAGTAACGAAATGACTGTATCAGTGTTCATGAGGTGGCGTCCCAAGAACCCCATGTTGAAAATTTGGGGCCACAATTCCTAAAAATGGCTGAGATATCAACCTAAGCTGAAACCCCCATTGACTACCATTATACGGCGCTTACCTTTGATTCTTCAGTTTGTGGTTTGGCTTTGAATGGTGCAGACGTGTCCCGGTCCACAGAAGATTGCAGCCGCCAACCTCAGAGGGTAAGTTGAGGTGAGGGGAGGCGTGGGGAGGTGAGTGCACAGAGGATCCTCACAAAAAGGGATCAGTTGGTGAAAAGGGATCATGAAGAGGGATTGTAAATTGAAATAATATTGTTTTTAAAATGAACTATACAAAACCAAAGACATGAGAGTGCACAGGATGTCCCCCTAAGACAAACCTATGCCATGGTTTTCAAAGAAACCTCCCTGGGGCAAGTTCTGACATTTTGTTTTCTCCTCTCGCTAAGGGAGAAAAAAAATGGGCACAAGAGAAAACAGATTAGTCTCATGAAAAAGGATTTGGCTAGATTTCCAAATCCCTTTTCTCAATCCCTGTTCATGACCAGCTCACTATCAGGGATCCTTCATCGAAACTGTGCATCTATCCCAAAAACTGAACTAAGCATGCTCATAACCCAAAATTTCAAAATTAAATAACTTTGGAATGGAGTAATATTTGTTCACTAATCCAATGCTGGAATATTCCTTAAGATCCCCTCTTTTTACCCTGAACATTTCAGACCAAATGTATAATTGGTGTGGGAGCAGTGCGATGTCGAAAAATGACCCTGACATTTGCAAAAATAAAAAAAAAGCAAAAAAACACCTTTTTTGGGGCGCTTTGCTACACAAAAAACACAAATCCAATCGAAATGCAACTTGGCACATCAAGAGATTTTCCATTCAAGACAGAGTATTCTGAATTTCGCGCAAAACCACTGAACAGTTGCAAAGTTATTAACATGCAAAATTTGGGGTTTAACATTAAACTGCCTACTCAACCCTAACTATAGGGGTGCAACCACACCACTATAATACATATATATTATATCACGCCTGTATAGTTATGGTTGAGCAGCACTTTCTATGTTAAACCTGAAATTTAGCACTTTAATTACTTTGCTACCATTCAACAGATTTGCACAAAAATTGGATTCCGCTGTCCTATGGAGGTAGATCTCTTGATGTGGCAAGTTTTGTTCTGGTCAGATGTGCAGATTCTGAGATCCAGATAGTGAAAAATAGTATAGAACCACTGGGTTTTGCTGTATTTTCCTCATCACCTTGCAGCTATATGGTGTGGAACTCCTACCTGATTTTTACAGGCTATAAAGAAGTTTGGCAGAACAGACAGTGAAAATTGTGTGCAAATCCATTGATTGGTTGCAAAGTAATTAAGTTGTTTAGTTCCCATTATATATCCTATGGGACTTTGCTGAACATTCCATTTCTCGGATAGAGATGTTTCTCACGAAGGAGGATTTCATCTCATGAGGAAGGATGTAGTCCTGTGAGAGCATTCCTTCTTCTTGAGATTTGGAATTCCTCTTCATGAGAAAAAATCCTTCTTCAAGAGCCACCGTCTTGTTTTCTGTTTTTCTTTTTCTTTTTTTATTTGAAAACCCAGAAAAATGAAGACATTAAGATACACCAAGGCATGTATCTTGTTCATCAGGACTCCCTTAGATGGACTCCTAAGTAGCTGCATGCAGTGCAGCCTCAGAGGGTGTTTCATTAATAGTTTAGATTCCTTTTTTGCCACTCGCTAACTTCCTTTTTCACCAGCCGGAAGTTAGCGAGTGGCAAAAAGGAATGCTTTTTTCACCGCTCTCTGTTCACATTCCACAATTTTTTTTTAAATTGCCAATATCGGGGTGCCCAATTCCCATGTCAGCTGTAGAACACCCACCCCCCCACGCCACTGTGGGACACTGGGGAGCCCACTCCCAGTGTCCTGAAAGTTTTATTTATTTAAATAAAGTTTTTCCTGATGTGGGATGCCCAGTCCCCATGTCGGCACTTGCACCCCCCCCAGCACTGCCAGTGTGGGACTCTGTGGAGCCCACTCCCAGTGTCCCCAGTTATTTGTAAACCCCACACTACTGTGGGACACTGGGGAGGCCACTCCCTGTGTCCCCAAACAATGAGTCCCTGTAATAAAGAAAACAGTCCCCCGACGTCTTTTTTTATTTTTCTTACAACCTGTAAAAAAGAAAATGGTTCCTTGTCATCTCCCCATACCCCCTCCCACATCCCAACCTTCCCTCTGTGCACCCACCTCCCCTTACCCCCCTTACCCCATACTTGCCTCCCGAGGTTGGCGACTACGATCTTCTGTGGACAGGGACATGTCTACACCCAACAAAGCCAAACTGTGAACTGAGGAATCCAGGTAAAGCAGTATAATGGTTGTCGACAGGGTTTTCAACTCATGTTGATATCTTGACCATTATTTTACATGTTTGCATCAAATTTTCATGAACACAGGGTTCTTGGGACCCCACCTCATGAACAGTGGCACTGTTATTTCATTACTTAGCCCCAAAAGGTGATTTTGTTGTCTCTGTGTGGAATCACCTTTCAGGAATGATTAACAAAATGACAGTGCACCCGACGCCCACCCCATCCCCACCAACAGGCACTGGGGTGTGCTTTGGGGTCGTCGGTCCTAACTCTCCCCCATTCTCCTATACTGCACCACCTCAATTTGTTTACACATGGAATGGGGTGAGAGTTAGTACCGATGACCCCAACGCACACCCCAATGCCTGTTGGTGGGGATGGGGTGGGTGTGGGGTGCAAGGGGTGGCAACCCTAACACTGAATTTCCTTGCTTTTGTCACTGTGGAACAATCCTAACTGATGCATTAAATGGAGTTTTCTGCCATGAATATACAATACATATTGCTGCAACAAAAATAGGGAAATTAGGAGTTAGGGTTTCACCCTAACATCCCACCCTTGCCCTGTGGAGACCAGGAGGTGTCAGGGTGGGGGATGGTAGTGGAGTTGCCAACCCTAACATTCACCCCATTCCACTGTAAAATAAGCTGGGTGGCAACAGTATAGGAGAATGTGGTGAGTGTTAGGGTAGGCAACCTCACTGCCACCCCCTGCCCCTGACACTTCCTGGTCTCCACAGGGCAGGGGTGAGATATTAGGGTGAAACCCTAACACCTAATTTCCTTACTTTTGTCATGGCAACCCTAACTGATGCATTAACAAAGTTTTTACAATTAATTTCATTACTGTTTGAAGTAGCATAATAGTATCCTCATTTTACTGTGGGAGCGCAGGGTCAGAACCATCCCTCCATCCAGATAGTGCAACAGTATCCATATTTTACAGTGGGGGTGCAGGGTCCTTTGGACCCTGCACTCCCATCCCTCCATTGAGATAGTATAGCAGTATCCTTATTTGAGCCCAAATTTTCAACATAGCCTTTTTATGACCTCACCACATGTACCCAGTACAGATAATTTTGAAATCCTTGCCAAAACATAATTCTGCACAACCACAATGCCATTCTATGCCATAGGTGTGACAACACATCTTGGACAGGATTTAAGAAATGACAGTTGTGACACACATCAGGTGGGGGTAATAAGAAGTGTATGCTGAAAATATGGGGTGAAAATATTGAAAATTCATTAAGTTATGAGTGTGTGTAGTGAGATTGTGCCAAATGCCCAGAACGCAGCCATTTTTCAAAATTTTGACCCCAAATTTTCAACATAGCCAGCTTATGAACCCACCTGATTAACAATGTGACTGTCATTATGCAAATCCCACTGGAAAGATGATTTCACCAAGTGACCATGAAAGGTGAGAGCTACCTAATGACAATTCAGGAGATGGCATCCCCAAGACTCCATGTTGAAAATTTGGGACCAAAATCTTTAAAAATGGCAGAGTTTTGGACAAAAGTTGTACTCCCCCTTTGAAATGCATAGGACCGCATTTACCTTAGTTCAGATTGCAGTTGCCGGTTCCAGCAGCAAGATGTGTCTTTGATCGCGGGAGAGAGTGTTGAACCAGGGAACCTCCTCAGGTCAATGGTGGTCTGAGGGGACATCAGGGGTGTGTGGAGATGGGGGTGCACAGTGGGGGTCGGGTGGAGGGTACAGGCGTGATTGGCAATGGACGGTTTTCTTATTACCAGGCAAATGACCGCAAAAGACAATGAGGGATGGCTTTCTAATTTTTACAAGGATAAAAAAAAAGTAAATGGGGCACAGATATGGGACCCACTGCCACCAATGATAACTGGGGCAATGGAGGGTGTGGATACTAGGGGATGGCAAATGGCCGCAAAAGACAATGAGGAACAGTTTTCTACTCTTTTAAAGGGAAAATAAAACAATTAAAGGGGCACAGATATGGGACCCACTGCCACCAATGATAACTGGGGCAAGAGGTTGGGGTTAGAGTTAGGACTGATGACCCCAAGGCACACCCCATCACCTGTTGGTCTGTGGAGGGTGGGGGTAGGGTGGTAGGGTGGGGCGTGTTAGGGTGTCAACCCTAATGCCTCATTTCCCTACTTTTGTCACTTCAACCCTAACTGATGCATTAACAATTTTTTTTGTAATGAATTTCCTTAATTTTGAGAAAGTGTAACCTTACCCTTCTATGATTTTGGGTGCGCAAGGCCCCACAATATCAGTTTTTTAGAGTGCCATCTACCTATAAGGGCTCCGCACTCCCAGTATTGCATAATGGATGGCTCAGCAGTCCCATTACTAGATAATAGTATCCATCTGTGGGAGCATAGGGCCTTCCCACATACCTATACATGCAGTGATGCAGCGGAGGCCTAGAGACATTCCAAGTAAGCGTTGTGTTGCAAATGATGCAATATCTCAGTCACTGTAGCAACTTTGGAAACAATTCTGTCGTAGTTGCAATCATGGACTGGTAACCTGCATGCATACTTAGCGAAAAATCTGTATTTCAAACTGTTTTTGATATATAGGCACTGAAAAATGCCTCATTTGCCACAATGTTACCAAGGGGAAATTTCTGAACTTCAGAATGCCATAACTATGGAACCAATTAAACTGTTTATGCCAAACCAGCATAAGTCACATATGTGGACAACCCCTTTGTACCCTGCAAATTTCAAGCCAAAAGTCTTAACCGTTTCTTTGCAATAAACTGGCAAAGAAACAGCAACCTTTAAAAATCCCTTTTCGTGAGCTGTCAAAATCCGTGTTCATGAGCTGAATCCCCTTTCATGAGCTGTCAAAATTCCTGTTCATGAGGAAGGGCCATCTGATCGTCCCCTCACAAACAGGGATTTTGACAGATCACAAACAGGGATTTTGACAGCTCGTGAAAAGGGATTTTTAGGGCCATCTGGTCATCCCCTCACGAACAGAGATTTTGACAACTACGAAAAGGGATTTCTCATGAACAGGGATTTGGACAGCTCATGAAATGGGGTTAGTTTTTATAATCTCTTTTTGTGATCAAAATCCCTGTTCATCAGCCGAATCCCTGTTTCATGAGCTGTCAAAATCCCTGTTCATGAGAAATCCCTGTTCTCGAGGTAGGGCCATCTGGTTGTGCCCTCAGGAACAGGGATTTTGACAGCTCATGGAAAAGTATTTCTCATGAACAAGGATTTTGACAGCTCACAAAAAGGGATTCATTTTAATAATCCCTATTCGTGAGCTGCCAAAATCCCTGTTTGTGAGCCAAATCCCTGTTCATGAGCTGTCAAAATCCCTGTTTGTGAGAAATCCCTGTTCATGAGATAAGGCCATCTAGTCATCCCCACGTGAACAGGGATTTTGACAGCTCACAAAAAGAGATCGGCTTGCAAACAGGGATTTTGACACCTTGTGAACAGGGGTCGGAAGTGAGTCGTGAACAGGGATTTTCAAATTTAAAAATGTCCATTTTGGGCTAAACTAAATGGAACCAAAGTCATGGGTTTGTAGAGGGTGTCACCCTGAACATAACCAATACTTCAATCTCTACAGAAGATATCCATGGGGCAAGTTACAGTGTTTTGTTTTTTAACAAAATTGAAAACAAGATGGCGGCTCATGAACAGGAATTCTTTTCATTAGATCAGGGATTTAATGAATCCCTCTTTGTGAGCTGTCAAAATCCCTTTTTGTGAGCCAAAATCCTTGTTCATAACTGTGCAGTTATCCAAAAGACTGAACTGAGCATGCGCAGAACCCAAACTTTCAAAATTGAATAACTTTGGAACGGATTAATATTTTTTCACCACACTACCACTGGCGTGTTCTTTGGGCCAAGCTCTTTCTAACCTGAAAATGTCAAGCCAAAATTCCAAATGGTGTTGCCTCAGCATGATGGGGAGAAATCAGCAAAAATGGCCCCAAAAAAGTGGCTTTTACAGTTTTTCACTATGCGCTGTGAAAATACCACACATCCAATCAAAATGAAACTTGACACATCAAGAGATCTACCCCATGGGACTGTGCATACCAAATGTCAAGCAAATCTTCTAAATGGTTACAAAGTTATTAAAGTGCAAAATTTGAGGTTTAACATTTAACGGCCTACTCAACCCTAACTACAGTGGTGCTGAAACGGTGTGAGAGGCCTTTTGGCACCATGCATTTCTGCTTAAAGTTAAACCAGCATAATATTCTGTGGTGATTTGCATATGCAGCCCATGATGCTTTGCATTGTGGGGGCATGTGCGATTTTGTATTTCTTTGAAACTTGGCTTCCCAACCAAATGCCCTTTGGGGTAACCATTGTCTCAGTGCTTGCACACAGAGGTTCTTTGTCTATATATATATAGTAAATGCTGTTCAGTATGTCTTTCCTAGTAAAACTTTTGAAATAAATAAATAAACTAGTACTGTAACACATTCCAAGTGGTAAATGGGATTAGAAAATAGTAAATGCCTGAATAACAGCCACCAGAATCTGTTCCTCAACTGGTTTTAGGGATCTGATGCAGGGGACATGGAGCAAACCAAAACCAAAACTGTCAGTATGGACCAAGTCAAAATGTTTGGGGGGGAGGCAGATTTTTTTAATGCAAGAATAAGAGCTGCTTATAAGGTGCACAGTCTGCCTGGAAGAAGACAACACAGCAGCAGCAGCAGCAGCAGCAGCAGCACAAATGGTGTGTGTGTGGGGTGGGGGAGTGCTTTACTCAGAACATTACTCAGTTCTTTCTAGTCTACCTGGATGCAGACAACTTACAGTAGCAGCAGCACAAATTGGGAAGGAGCAATGTACTCAAAACATTACTCAGTTCTTTCAAGAATGCCTGGACCCTTTTACTAAAAGCATTTTCCTACCAGTTCCTTTAGGAATTATTCAATTTAACATCCAGGTTGTCTGTACTGATCAGGTGCCACAATGTCACTGGTTCAAATGACAAAATATGAGTACTCTGTTTTGTATTTACAGAAGGCAATTGCAGCATACTAGTATTCACTGAACTAGATAAAAGTATATACTTATAATCTCATATTAGAAAGATTTACCAAAAATATAGGACAAAAAATGATATAGCAGTTCAGCAAAAGCAATAACCCAAAGTTACTATTTTCTATGCTCATCAGATTTATGTTCTATAGCCCTGACTTCTAAGCTGAGTTCTAAAGCAAACTAATCTAATTAAGCTGCATCACAATGCCCCCCAGGTATTCCATAGTGCACTGCCCGAGGAAGGATCCCAGGGTTGGGGGGGCGGCCACTGTTTTTCAAGCCAGCCTGGGCTTCTCAGTGTTCCCAGTTGGTAGCATCTGATCTTTTGAGTGTGTTGTCATTCATGGAAGTACATGTGCGGGCTGTAGGATTCTCCTTATTTACTGCCCTCCTGGGGTGAGGGGAGACTCCCTGCAGGAGGTAACAGACTGCATTGTCGACCAGGTGTTGGAGTCCCCCAGATGTTTAATTCTGGGGGACTTCAATGCCTGGATCGATGATGAATCCTCACTTTGGTTATGACCTCCTCCAGTTGATGCAGTCTCTGGGCCTGTCACAAGCAGTTGCTTCTGCTACCCACCAGCTTGGCCACATACTCGATCTGGTGTACCAGCTGGGTCTTGAGGTTCATAACCTCAGGATTGATCAGGTCATCTGGTCTGATCATTACACTGTGGAGTTCACATTTGGGGCCCCCCATGAGAGTCCCTCCCCTGTGGAAATGGTCAGCTATCACCCTTTAAGGGGCTTGGACCTGGTGGTACTGTTGGCGGCAGCTGATCTTTCTAGGGTTGACACAGCATGTGTGATTGGCACCAGGGCGGTGGTGGCTACCTATAACAGGGTGGTTTCTGATGCTTTTGATGCCATCATACCAGTCCGTTTATGACCCAGATCTTCACACATGAGATCCCCTTGGTCTGATGGGGATCTCAGAGTGTTGAAGATCAGGGATCAGAAGTGGAGCATCACTGGCAGAAGACCAGCAAGCTGGCCCTGCATGCCCACTATGGTGAATACCAGGGGGCAATCTCCTGTAAGAAGGTAGAATTTCTGTCCAGGGAGATTGCTGCAGGTAGGAACAGACCTTCTCATTTGTTTTGAACTGCAGACAGGCTTTTACACCTGGCCTGTCTGCAGTTGAAAAAAGCCTTTTCAACCACTTTGTGTGAAGAATTTGCTCTGTTCATCTCTGACAGAGTGTCGGCCATCCGGCCGGGGATTCCACCAGTTAGGCTTTTGCCTAGCAGTGGTTGGGCTCCACCTATCTGGGAAGAGTTTAGGTCAGCTGAGGTGTCTGAAGTGACTAAGGTGATTGTAAATCTGAAGCACACATTTTGTGAACTGAACCCAGCCCCGATATGGTTCTTAATGGGATGTGTTGAAGTTGTTGGCCCGGTGTTCGCCATGATTGTCAGGTGCTCGATGGTGGAGGTGGTTCTCCTAGTTGCCTTGAAAGAGACACTGGTTAGGCCTCTTCTGAACAAATCTTCTCTCGACCCTGATGTCCTGATGAATTACTGTCCTATTTCCAACCTGCCTTTTTTGAGCAAGGTTGTTAAGAAGTTGGTGGCTTAACAGCTCGAGGATCACCTGGTGTCCTTGGACATTTATGACCCATTTCAGTCAGGTTTTCAGGCCAGACACAGCACAGAAACAGCTCTAGTGAGGATGCATAATGATCTGCTCAGGGCTAGAGATAGAGGAGACAGGTCAATTCTTGTACTCCTCAATCTCTCCTAAGCTTTTGACACTGTGGATCACGTTGTGTTACTGGATCAGCTCTGTGAGTTTTGTGGACTTGCCAGTACTGTCATCAGTTGGTTTAAGTCCTATCTCTCAGACAGGGCGCAGCAGGTGGTGATGGGGAATTTCTCCTCCCCAATGCCCCTGTCTTGTGGAGTGCCACAGGGTTCAATCCTGTCACTGATGTTGTTCGCAGTGTATATGCTGCCCTTGGGTAAGATCATTCGACAATGCAGTGTGGAGTTTCACTGCTATGCGGATGATACCCAACTGTATTTGTCATTTGCTCCCAGAACATCAGGATCTGTGGATGTGCTTAACATCTGCCTGGCTAAAATCAATGACTGGATGGCTTCCAGCTGGCTGTGACTCAATCAGGCTAAGATGGAGGTGCTGGTGATCAAGCCAGGTCACGGGCATGATAGGCTGCTATCCGGGGCGGCTTCCGGTCTTGTGCTGGGATTTGTTTCGTTGACAGTTTCCATGAGGGTGCAGAATCTGGGCGTGATCCTTGACAGCAGGCTGACTTTTGAAGAGCAGGTGTCGTCTGTTGTCAGTAGTGGTTTTTACCATCTACGGAGCATTCCCCAGATTAAGCTCCTCCTTCCACCTGAGGACCTGCCGATGTTGGTACATGCCTTTGTCTCCTCCAGACTCGACTACTGTAACACTTTTTACTTTGGGATCATGGGAGGGACCATTCGCAGGCTGCAGCTAGTGCAGAATGTGGCAGCTCAGTTACTGACTGGCCTTTCTAGGCTTAGTCATGTGACCCCATCCTGCACGCTCTGCACTGGCTGCCAGTCAAGTGGAGGGTCCTTTTCAAGGTGGGGCTTCTCACCTATAAGGATCTAAATGGACTGGGCCCTGGCTATCTGTCTGAGCTCCTTACACCGGTCACCTCTGCCCACTTCCTCCATGCCTCTTCGTGGGACCTCCTGGTGGTTCCAGGGTACAGCTCAAGGCTTCTGGGTATCTCTCTTTCTGTATCTCTGGGCCGTCCCTGTGGAACACTTTACCATCTGCAGTCTGGGAGGCCCCCTCGGTGGAGGATTTTAAGTGGAGGCTGAAGGCACACCTTTTCAACCTGGCATTTACTGAATCCTGAATTTTATTATGTTGTCTGGTCCCAATTAATTTGTTTTTACTTGCTTTATGTACTAACTGTATTTAGATTTATGTCTGTTTAACATTTATTTTAGTGTACTGTGAGGCGCCCAGAGCCCCTGGGATTGGGTGCCATACAAATAAATTTGCCTTGCCTTTCCATTATAAAGCAATTACCCAACAGTAACCTACATAGAAACATAGAAACATAGAAGTTGACGGCAGATAAGGACCGCAAGGCCCATCCAGTCTGCCCATTTCTTTTTCTACCTTATAAATGTGCCATCGGCCTTTGCTCTGTCAGTGACCTATCTATTCATAGTCATTTGTATTGCTCCCTTATGCCTATCCCATGCCTGTTTGAAGCCCTGCACTGTATTCATAGCCACCACTTCTTGTGGTAAGCCATTCCATGCATCTACCACCCTTTCTGTGAAAAGAATTTCCTCACATCTCTTAATCGGCCTCCTCTAATCTCATGCTGTGTCCTCTTGTCCTGCTATTTTTCTTATATTTAAACATGTTAGACTCTTTCACCTTGTTTATGCCCTTAAGGTGTTTAAATGTCTCGATCATATCACCTCTCTCCCTCCTTTGCTCAAGGGTATACATATTGAGCTCCGTTAATCTGTCCTCATATGTCTTCTGATGCAGTCCCTGCACCATTTTGGTTGCCCTTCTCTGGACTGCCTCAATTTGGTTAATGTCCTTGTGAAGGTGTGGCCTCCAATACTGCGCATGTACTCCAGATGGGGCCTAACCAATGTCTTGTACAGAGGGATTATTACCCCTCTTACGACTTGTGATACCCTACTAATACATCCTAACACCCCCTAGCCCTACCTACTGCTTTAGAGGTCTGCTTGGATGATTTTAGGTCATCAGTGATGATGATGCCCAAGTCTCTTTCTTCCTTTGTGACTGCTAGCAACTCCTCCCAGCCTATAAGTGGCTTCAGGGTTTCTCTTCCCTATGTGCATGATTTTGCACTTCTTTGCATTAAATCCCAGTTGCCACTCTTCTGACCATTCTGCTAGTTTATCCAGATCTCTTCTCATTCTGCCCACCCCATCTGGATCATCTACTCTGTTGCAGATCTTGGTGTCATCTGCAAACAGACAAGCCTTACCTCTAGTCCATCTGCGAGGTCACTAATGAAGATGTTGAATAGGACTGGCCCCAGGACTGATCCCTGAGGTACCCACTTGTGACTTGCATCTCTTCTGACTGTATACCATTTACCACCACTCTCTGTTTTCTGCCAGTCAACCAGTTTGCCACCCAGTTGACCAACTTCTGACCCACCCCGAGCCTACCTAGCTTATTTATCAATCTTCTATGGGAACAGTGTCAAAAGCTTTGCTGAAGTCAAGGTAGGCGACATCAACTGCTCCCCTTGGTCCACCACTCTGGTTACCCAGTCAAAGAAATCTATGAGATTAGTTTGACAGGACCTTCCTTTTGTAAACCCATGCTGTCTTGGATCCTGTGCCTTATGGATTCCAGGTGTTGCACTATCCTTTCCTCAAGGAGTGCTCCACATCTTGTCACCACTTGAGGTAAGACTGACCGGGCTGTAGGTTCCGCCTCCTCCCTGCTACCACTCTTGTGAGTGGGATCACATGAGCCCTTCTCCAGTCTTCTGGGACCTCTCCTGTGCTCAGAGACTCACTAAACAATTCTGCTAAAGGCTCTGCTAGTTCCTCCTTTAGCTCCTTAGTACCCTGGGATGTATGCCATCAGGTCCCATTGCCTTATCCACCCTGAGCTTGTAGCTCTTGTAGGACCCTTCTTTTGTGAAGAGAGGAGTCGCTCACCTCCCTCCCGCTGTGTCCATGATGCTGAGCTGTGGGCCCTGCCCTACCTTCTCTTCAGTAAATACTGAGCAAAAGTATCTATTTAGGATAGATGCCTTTACAGGGTCCTCCCTCCTCACATGCTCCCTTTCTCCATTAAGCTTAGCAATACCCCTCTGACTTTCTCCTTTCACTAATGTATCTATAGAAAGTCTTGTCACCTTCTTTTACTGTCCGTGCTAGTGTTTCCTCAGTTTGGGACTTTGCCTGCCTTACTGCCTTACCTGCTTCCCTTAGGGCAGTTTGGTATGCCTCCCTATCTTCATCCCGCTGTGTTCCCTTATATTTTCTGAAGGCCAGCCTTTTGGCTCTGACCTTTTCTGCTACTGTATTTGAGAACCAAAGTGGTTTCCTTCTTCTTTTACACTTCCTTTTCTGTCTAACACAATGGGATGTTGCTTCAAGTATTGTATCCTTAATGCTTGCCCACTTTGCCTGTACCTCCTCACCTGTGTTTCTTTTGCCAGGGCTAGCTTAACTCTGTTGGCCATCTTATCAAAGTCAGCTCCTCTGAAGTCCCATATTTTGCCTTGGAATGGGATGATTTAGATGTAGTAGCCAAATTGAACCATACCATGTGATGGTCACTGGCCCCCAGGTGACCTTCTACCTGGAGATCTGTGATCCCTTCTTTGTTAGTCAGTACTAGATCTAGGATAGCCCTGTCTCTTGTGGGTTGCTGTACCAGTTGTTTGAGGCCCTCCCCCTGCAGGGAATCCACTATGTGTCTAGTTCTGGCCGATGTTCCTGCTGGTATTGACCAATCTGTATCTGGCATGTTGAAGTCTCCCATTATCAGAACCTCCCTTTAGCTGTCATGTTTGTATATCTTCTAACAGTAATGTGTCTATGTCCTCCTCTGGTCTGGGGGCCTGTAGACAACCCCAGTTCTTATGGCTGTCCCATTTCCTGTTTCCAGGGTGACCCACAGTTCTTCTGGCTCATTATGTGTATTCTGAATTTCTGTAGCTTTGATATTTTCATTAACATACAGGGCCACTCCTCCCCCTTTTGCACCTCGGTCTCTTCTGAACAATACATAGCCAGGTACTAAAGTCTCCCAAGTGTGGTTACTGGTAAACCACGTCCTCACTAATTGCTACTATGTCCAGTTTAGCCTCTGACATTATTGCCTGCAGGTCTGGGATCTTATTTCCCAGGCTGTGAGCATTGTGTACATGATTTTCCATTGGCCAGATTTTGGTGTGTTAGTTGTTGGGTGAAGTTTGGCATTACCCTGTGCATCGTATGGGAGACAAACCTTTTTTCTTACCTGGTGATGCAAATGAACGGCAAACAGCTTGAATTCCTTGTTTGACCACTAGCTGAGGGGAGGGGTGTTCTTTCCATTCGACGATGGGGTGCTGCACCCTCTCCCCATTTGCTAGTTTAAATATTCTGCAAAGACGTCAAACTTCTGCCCCAATGCACTGACTCCTCCTTAGTCAGATGCAGTCCATCAAATTTAAAGAACTTTCGCTCCCAGAACTGTTGCCAGTTCCCTACAAATCTGTGTCCTTTTTTCTGGCACCAGTCCTTGAGCCACGTGTTTAGCTCCCCTATCTCCCCTTCTCTGACCTTCCGTCCATCTGCTCCCTTCTCCCAGACTGGCAGGATCTCAGAGAAGGAGATGCCATATTTGTGTACAGTACATGTTATAAAGCAGTTATCACCTAAAGCAGTAGCCTCAGTGACCTGTAATCTTTCTTGGCTACTAAATGTTGCATGAGAGGTGATCAATGCATGAAGCGAGATCTGAACCAATAGTCTTACCCCTCAGTGACTCTGTCAGCAACCTGCAGCCAGTGCCTACTAAGACTATTTACCAGCAGCAGCTGTCTTTCCACGGGCCTGCCTGTACTGTCTTATTTACTGTCAGAAGTCTGGGGTTGTTGTATTCTTGTGCCATCTAAAAAGTTTTACTGACCCAAATAAAAATTAGTATTGGCAAAGATGTAAGTAGCAATCTTATGGCTGCTAACAATGTCAAAGACTAAAAGATGGAGGCAAGTAGAAAGTTCTAAAAGATCAAAGGTAAACAAGTACATTTTGGTTGCTGAAAGGAGGAGGAGGCAAATAGGAATGGATGACTGTTCAAAAGGTAAACAAGTACATTTTGGTTGCTGAAAGCTGAAAAGAGTGATACAGATGGTACTTTAGGTTGGTAAATACTAAAAATTGCTATGGGTGGTTGGCTACTTTTCCTGAGGCTGCCTTACAGTTAGCAATGCCTGTAAGTTTTCATATAGATATATAGATCAGAGGGCTGTGGGTTCAGTTCCCACATCTGGCACTTGGGTTAATATCCCAGTATAGACACTGTAATGCAGCTTGAGAGGAGTGCTACACTTCTGAGGTGCTGTCTTTCAGATGAGATGTTAAACCGAGGTCCCATTTGCCTGGATTGGTGGTAGTTCAGGTGGATGTTAAAGATCCCATGGCACTTATCAAAAAGAGTAGGGGAATTTCCCCGGTGTCCTGGCCAAATTTCCCTCATTCACTAAAAATAACACCAACAAGCTTAATCTGGTTCAAGGTCAGTTGGCATTCATCTGTATCCCCCTCCCCCGGGCCGTGCCTGAAAATAGGCAGGATTTGTCTAGTGCACTTACCCGGTCAACAAAAACTAAAATGAGAAAAATAAAATAAATAAATATACTGTAGCTTTTCTTTGCAAATGATTGATCTGGCTGATTTTTATTCAAACTCAGGTCCATCTTTGGCTGGTCCCTGCAAATGCTTGGCCTGGCTGATTTTTACTCAAACCCAGGTCCATGGGAAATACTTCCCTAGTATCAACTTCCTAGAAAGAACCTTTAATGTGGCACCTCTGTGGACCTTCTATAGACAGATGTCACAATCCTTCCCCCTCCACCTATTTCTAATTACTTAGTTGTCATCCTTTTCATTCTATTTGTTATGCAGCACTTAAACATGCACATTTAACTTTCCTTTTTGATATAAGCCACTTAGGCTCACTATTCCCATTAAGAGTGTCACTTTTTGCAGCAGCATCTCTGTAGCTTTCACACAAACCGCTGTAATAATTTTATTCTTTCATCTCTTTCTAACTGGCGATCTGTGATCTGCAATAACAATTCAGCTATACATTACAAAATAAATGCTGCCACCCCCATCCCATTTTTACAGTTGCAGGGTGGAGCTCTGCAAACTACTTGCTATCATAGCAGAAAAATGGAGCTCAGCAGATTCTGAATGGACTTCACAAAATTGGAGTTTGAGCATGATCACTCCATTAGTTAAAGCAGTCTGGTGTGTCCCTGCACTGCACAATTTTTTCTCTGTCTGACAAGGGAAGGGATATTCGCAAAGTATACATGCTGAAAAAGCTTTTTTCTTTAGCTGCTGAATGCAAATGTTTCCTGAATGTAGAAGCGCTGAAAGGGAACATATGGAGCTGTTTCCATCAAACTGAAAGATAGAAACACAGATGTTTTTTCCTTCTCCTCCTATTGAACAGTGTTTAGTTTATTTAGTTTCATTTGCTTAGAAAGAACCTGTCAGCTATGTAGACTGGAATGCGCTCTTGAGAATAGAGCACCTTACAAAGCAAATAAATCAATGAAAAATAGGAAATGAGGTTTCACAGCATGACACCCATAAATAGTCATTACTTTAGAACTGGTAGGAATTTTGTTTCAAAGATAAGAACTGTTTAGCACTATGCAGGCATTTGAAAGTATATGGTGAGGGGAGCACACTTTCTCATTTTATCTATAATGTTTCCTTATTTAAATATGTATTCTGACACTATCGCTCAAGGTTTATATGTGCATGGTCAAGTAGACTAAGTGCAAGTTACAAGTATTTATAGCTACAAGAGTTCATCCACAGAGACATGTACAGTGTGATGCAGGATCCCACACTGTGATGTATTTAGTGTTGGTGAAAGGTGAGGAACTGACATCACTGGAGACTGAACCCTCTGTTTATCCACAGAGACAGGGACAGTGTGGGGAAAGTAAGTTGCTAGCATGCCCACACTGTGATGGTGTTACTGCTAAGGAAAACTGTTGGTCTGACAGCACTGAAGACTGAACCTTCTGTTTATTGAGAGGAACAGGTACAATGTGGGGAAGGAACAGTGCAGGCTTCTCCACAGAGTGATATATTTCCTGCTGGTGAAAGGTGAGGGACAGACAACACTGAACACTAAAGTCCTCTGTTTATCCTCAGGGGAAGGTAGAGTGTTGGGAGGGAGATATATGTTTTCCCCAGAGTAGGATGTATTTAGTATGTGTGAGAGGTGAAGGACTGACAGCACTGGAGACTGAAGCCCTCTACGTATCCATAGAGACATGTACAGTGTGGGGCAGGAACAGTGTACATTTCCCACACACTGTGATGTTTTCAATACAAGTGAATGGTCAGAAACTAACTAATGCTGGAAACTGAAGCCCTTTGTTTGTTCACAGGAACAGGTACAGTGCAGGCTTCCCACACTGTAATGTATTTACTACTGGTGAAAGATGAGGGACTGCCAGCACTGGAGACTGAAGCCATCTGTTTATCCACAGTGATTTGTGCAGTGTGGAGCAGGGACAGTGTGTATCTCCTCCACACTGCAATGTATTTAGTGCTGTTTAAAGGTGAGGGACTGCCAGCACTGAAGACTGAAGCCATCTGTTTATCCACAGTGATTTGTGCAGTGTGGAGCAGGGACAGTGTGTATCTCCTCCACACTGCAATGTATTTAGTGCTGTTGAAAGGTGAGGGACTTACAGCACTGGAGACTGAAGCCATCTGTTTATCCACAGGGATTTGTGCAGTGTGGAGCAGGGACAGTGTGTATCTCCTCCACACTGCAATGTATTTAGTGCTGTTGAAAGGTGAGGGACTTACAGCACTGGGCACTGGAGACTGAACCCTCTTTTTAACCAGAGAGACAGGGACAGAGGGGGCCAGGTACAATGCAGTCATCCTCACTGTGGGATGGACTTATTGCTAGGAAAAGGTGAAGGACTGATAGCACTGGAGACTGAACCCTCTGCTTATCCAGAGGGACAGGTACAGTGCAGGCTTCTCACACACTGCATTGTGTTTTGTCCTGGTGAAAGGCGAGGGACTGCCAGCACTGTAGTCTGAAATCCCCTGTTTATCCACAGGAACATCTACAATATGGGGGCAGGGATAGTGTGCATTTTTTTCACACTGTTATATTTTTAAAACTTGTGGAAGGTGTACAGACTGACAGCACTGGAGACTAAAACCCTCTATCCACAAGGATTGGTACAGTGTGAGCCAGGGATAGTGCAGGCTTCCTCACACTGTAATGTATGTTGTGTTGATAAAATGGGAGGGACTTGCAGCACTGGAGACTGAAACACTCTATTTATGCCCAATGACAGGTACAATGTGGAGCAGGGATATAACAGGCTTCCCCACAATGTGATGCATTCAGTGCTTGTGAAAGGTGAGGGACTGACAGTACTGGAGAAAGAAACCCTCTGTTTATTCAAAGAGACATGTACAGTTTTGGACAGGGACAGTGCACATCTTCTCCACAATGGGATATATTTAGTACTATTGAAAGGTGAGGGACTGACAGCAATGGAGACTTAAAGAGGGACTCTGGAGGTTTGCAGAGTAGTATTTTGATTCACTGTCCCGTAGTTCATGTGGCCGCATGTCAAAACGCATCAGAATTTCATTAGTAATCGCTTTGCACAATAAAATATTTGTAAATGTGTATTACTGCGCTGTACCCACGAGCTGCAGCCACCCAATTTGTCTATCCAACCGGAAGTGACGCACTTTCCTGAGGTAGCCACTGACAGCACTTATTTTGGTCTAGCTGTCAGGCGCGGGAATATTCATAGGAGGCACACGAGAATTGTACCTTTTCTCTGTATTATTTGTGGAGAGGCTAAATGTGTGTAGATAATTACCTTGCCCAGTGCTGAACAGTACTTTATTTTACTTCGCAGAGATCATAGTTCGCTGTGGCTACCGTTTCCCTGTTATTCAGTGTGTCGTCTGCATTGTGATGGTTTGACAGCTCAGCTATTATCTGTGTGGGCAGAATAGGAGTTATTGTCGTGGCTTTTAATTGTTTTTTTGGTCGTGTGCTGTAGTAAAACTATTATTTACATGGTTGTAGTTACTCACTGACACACTGCATTGTTAATCATGCATAATATTGCCATCTGTCTGTCATGATGCAACGTGAGTGACGTTTCAGTCCATGGTGCATTATTCTGTGGCTCACAAGTAATTGTGTTGTAATTTCTGAGGTGCATTACTTTCATATGTTATACTTTATCCCACACTGTTTTGTGTACGGGTTGTAACTGAGGTAACAGTTATATGAGACGTCACAGTTCCTCTGCTAATACTAGTGTGTGCTGCTGTGTACTACAGCTTATTATGTAGTGCTATATAATTGTTAGTCCTGATGTGTAGTGTGGTTTCTGTGTCACAGGTTTGTCATGCTACCGTGTTGTCTCACCCATAAAAGTCACTGCAGTGTTTCTCATGTGGTATTCATGCCACTGTACCTTACTGTATTGAGACATTCACTTTTCTGTCTCAGTTGTTATTGACTTTTGTGCTACATTGATAATTGCTACCTTTTTTCCTTTGCCATGTCTTGGTATTTATTTTCTGAATAGTGTAAATCATATGTGGTCGTCAATAATTTTTAACAGCATCCTCAGAACAGCATAAGCATTACTTTATGCAATTGCTGGATAGCTGTGTTCTGTGCAGATGTTTCTGCTTATAGTGGTCGCATTGTAAACTTTTAATTCAAATTTATAGCTGTAGGTACTGTAGTCATTCATTACACTTGGCTCTCCTCAGTGTATCTTGTTTCTCCATAATGCCATCTCGGTGTGTTGCTGCCAATTGTGGGAACACCCATAAAATGGGGTTTTCTTTGTTTACCTTCCCTAAGGACCCTCATTACCTTCGACTGTGGAACACTTTTGTGAAAACAAAGTGTGCTGACTGGGTTGGGCCTAGTGAGTTCAGTGTGCTTTGTTCTGCACATTTTACTGAGGACTGTTATGATCCCTCCATATTGCTTCGGTACAAGATGAAGTTTGTCAAATGCCTTCAGTTGCTGCCTATGGCTGTGCCAATAATTCATTCACCACCACGCACTGCGAGTGTTACTTTGCAGGTTGCTGAATCAACGGTTGACATACTATGTTGTACCTGTGGCAGCAGTGATGGATCATCACATTCAGTACCAAGTATTAAAAGGAAGAAGATTGGTGGAGCATTTCGTAAAAGACAGTTGGCAGAGGTCAGTATTTTCATGCTCTTTGTTACTTTCCATTTTCCTGTGGTAAGTGACAGTGTGTTCCTTTGTGGGAAGAAACATATCTACTGTCATGGATCATGCGGTCTCTTTCTGAGTGTGTGTGTGTGTGTATGTGTATGCATATGGATACTTGGTTCTGTGTGTGTGTGTGTGTGTGTGTGTGTGGCAGTGTGTGTATCTGTGTGAATATGCATGCATGGATATGCACGTGTGTGTGTTTTTCTGTTGCTGTGTCTCTGTGACTGTATTTGCGTATCTATGTATTTGACTGTGGTTCTGACTCTATGTGTTGCTTCTGAGTGTGTGCCTGTTGTGACTGTTCAGTACCGGTAAAGTGAAGGTATGGTTCTGGTGCTGCAATCATGTTGCGGCATGGACATGCTTACTGTGACAGAAAACACTGCGGTTTGGTCCTCCTTGCTGTAAGCTCAGACTAGGTTCAAATCCTGGACAGTGAATCACGGGACGGTATACTTCTTGCTGCAACTACTGTGTGTGTGTTTCACTGTGTGCACTCTCACATCTGCATGCTTCTGTATAAGCATGTGTTTGTGCTTCTTTGTGTGTCATTCTGTATGTGTGTCTTCCTGTCTGTGTGCGACTGTGTGTGTGTATATGTGTGTGTGTGTGTGTGTGTGTGTGTGTGTGTGTGTGTGTGTGTGTGTGTGTGTGTGTGAGCTTTTTGGTGTGAGTTTATGTATACGTGAGTGTGTGTGTGTGTTTGTGTGTGTGTGTCTGTGATTCTGTCATGTTTTTTGTGTGAGTTTCTGTATATGTATGTGTGCATGTGTATCTTGCTGGTTTGGACTGACTGTGTGTGTGGGTGGGTGTGTGTGTGTGTGTGTGACGTGACAGTGTATGGATACAGATGACTATCTATGTATGAAATAGTATGCACATCAACCCCCCGGTCCTGAAGTAGGTGATACAGAAATAATGCAACCTGTGTTTCTGTACTGTTCTCTGACATCCTACCATACAGAATGGAATATTATACAATGGTGTGTGAAAATCCTGTAACCTCATTGGTGTAAACATGTCAGATGACCGTGGGTAAATCCTGCATAACCCACGGCTGAGGAATTTCATTTATAAACAACATAATGAAACATATTTTACATTTATTTTACACATGGGTCCATTGTATAATCGCAGTAAGGCACTCCAGGGCATGAGTTATTGGGTGATTTAACCACGTGACATACCACACAAGGCATGGGTAAATCCCCAATAGCCCACACCCCATTGTTCCTTATTGCTTAAATAATGCACAATCTTGTTGCCATAGTGTATGGTCTCCAGCCGTGTGACTGCAACGGTAGCAGCATTGTAATCTGTTACATTGCACAGTAAGTTGGCTACTGCTACATGGGCACGTGAATGTGAATTGTTGTACTGCGTATGTTGGAAAAGTAATGTTTCTGACCATGTATTATTGAAAGTATAGCTGTCTGATAATACTGTACATTGTGGCTACCTGTCTGTTGACAGTTATGGGTTTACACCACTACAGTTGTGCAGCGGTATGGTGCTGTTCACCTGTCTACACATGCGTACAGCCTGTGAGTAGCAGGCACATTGTGACAGCTTTACCATGGCAAACGGCGTGCATATCATTTTCTTGATGCTGCAAAGCTGTGTGTAACTGGTGTACTGTAGTTACAGTGCCTACATGCAGCAGTTCTGTGGAACATTTGTCATGTGAACTGCATAACAACATGTGTTACTACTTACACATGCAATGTTCACTTTAGACATTAGTGTAAAATGAAATGACTTCATTTCACTTTGATTTACCCTTCATTCCCAAGATAATTCGCCAGTACGAGGACATTGCTGATGTGGATGACACTACCGGTCTGATATCCACTGATACTGATGTGGCGTCAGACATTGCTGATACCTGTAATCCAGCAGTTGTTGTCACCTCAGATATAACATACCATCAAGTCCAAGAACACAGTGAGGTGTCAGGAACTACTTATGTGTCACGGTCCACTCAGAAATCCTTGAAAAGACCACCATGTAAAAGCATAGGTAACTAGCATGTAGTATAATGCTGTGTTTTTCGTTGTCCATCACAAGAATCAGGGTATAAAGCTGCGTAGTGTATTGGGCACAGTATGTGTAAAGCCAATCTCATTATACTCCCTCAATAAACAAGAAATGATATTTCATTGTTACAAATGTGATACTTTCAAACTTCAACTACGGTACTGTCAGGGTGAGTTGTAAAAAGTTAGCTTTCCCCTGTCCTTATTAATCAGTGCAACTGTCAGAAAACATTAACATGTTAAGATTGGTACACATGGGTTGTGTAAAAAAATATTAAATGAATAGACCTGATGGAATCAGTACAGTAAGTGGTATGTATTTGCCATGTGTTGGTCAGCTGCTGTACTATAAAACGTGCTGTACCTGTGCCAAGCTTTATATACAGACAGCATATAATTCCATTTTTAGCCAGCGTTATTCAACACATTTGGGTCACTGTTCCACTATGTGAGCCCGTTGTGGTGGTGTGACCTTTTTTTACATAGTTAAAGTGCATGTTGTTTAAAGACCAGCAGCATGGCACCCTTGTCCACCTGTACTTGACAATGGAAGACTTTGCCATCCACATTTTCATGATGGTTGCCTTGGCATTTGTGCTACCGTGACACGTCTACAGTGCTGATGAGTTTCTGTGGACATGGCAGGTGTATGTAATACTGTTCGGACAAGGTAGTCTGTCACCATGGGTACTTTGAGTACTCATGGTTTTTAGTCCCTGTATGCATTATGTTGTGCAAAGGCCATACAAACCTCAGGCATTGGGTCATAATGTCGCATGACATTGTGACGCATGTGAAAATCACGCTGACAGAACAGTTCTATTTCTGGCATTTGGTAAACACTCCACAATAAACATTCTCATCTCCTTCAAGTTTGGTGTGCAATTTGGGGACAGCGCAAATAAAACAAATATTTCAATTTTCTTGGATCAGGAATAAAACAGGTTCCCAGAATCACTGCATGTGTTCATGCTGCTGTGTCTCATTCCATTGAGACATGGCAGCTGCTTGGCAGAAGCCAGCCCCAGCAGAGGTCCTGTACTGTGCTTGGGATAGTGAGAATGCTGAAATACCACATATATCACTATGCGCAGTATTGCACCATTGTCTTACCTGGTCAGTGCTATTCTGTGTTACCTGGAATGCCATATGCTTTGAAGTGTAGCACATTATAACCTTATAGTCATAACAGATAGTTTTTGGTTACTGTTATCACATGGCCTGTGCTGGTTTTGCACACATTGACTGCAGAATTCAGCAGTGTCACATGACAGTCGATGGTAGCATAACAATTCACAGTTTCATGATTCAGCAATGTTGTACATGGTCAGCATGATGTAATGGAGATATGCATGCTACAGGTGGCGCGTGTACAGGATTGCAGTCCCACTTCACGATGTGCCAAGGCATGCAGCAAGTACATCATGGTTACTCTTCAACAAAGAACTGATGCTGAGTCTTCATATTGTGTTTCGTACATGACAAAAGAGTTGCACATGGTGTCAAAGTAATATATATTGTGATATTTCATATTGAAAAATTACAGTCATGGTGACCACTGTCAAAATTCGTAATGTGTATTATGCACTTGATATCTCTTGTCAACCATTCAGTCAGTACCAAAGTATAAGGATGCAAGTGTACAGACAGATGCCATGGTACACCACCTTTTCACATCTTCACCTGTACCTAGTTCAGAGTCCGAGTCAGACAGTGAGCCACTTCCTGATGCTAAAGATGTCAGCTATGTACCAACCAGCTCAGATAGTGAGTTAGAGGTAGACATAAGTAATCCAGAAGCGAGGTAAGATATCATTTTGAAAATACTGTAATAAACAATGAAGTATTACAATACATACAGAATTTCATATGTGGCACCAAGACAGTAGATGAATAAGGAATACCCATGACTGATCATTTGGGTACCTGGTTCAGTCTGTTACTGGGCAACACCAACATCTGTGCAGCAGTTCACAACACAGATGGTGTGCATAGGACACATGTTCACGTAATCATACGTGAGTACTAGTCGTGAACGGGTTCACTGTGTTTCAAATACAAGTGAAGGCAGGTTATGTAATTCTTGTACAGGAACAGTAAACGTCAGTACTGCTTACATCGCTTCTGGTTATGGGTCAGTGAGGAGAAGGATGTGAAGGTCATAATAATGTGCAGCATGAAGAACTCTTTTTAATGCTGGAGTGCATGAGATAGAGGGAACTGTAGCCTTCAATTTATTGCAGGTGGTCTGATGTGTAGGCACAAGGCGGTCATTTCTGCAATGTACAGGTGCATAGTCAGGCATCAGTTACCATACTGCATGCAAAGCTGTACATCATATCTGAGGAGAGATATCAGTGTGCCAAATGCAATATGTGTCACAAACCCTGTGAAACAAGCATGTCATGCAATGCCCAACATTCTAACTCAGTCTGATTTACTTCAGTCTGTTCACGTTCCATGACACATCCTCCTAGAAACATGGCAGCTCCCCGACAGAGCACTGTACAAGTGACAGGCAATGTACATCCTGCATGCAATTGGTGGACACTGTTGACATGTGGGCCTGTAGTGTGACCTTCAAAGTGTCAGCAATGGGCCACAGGATGTACATTACCTGACAGTCGCACACAGATCTGTTGGTGGTAAGCTGTGGTGGTATGAGGGTGGGTTGTGCTGACTGCTGAGGGTGAGATATGTAGCAATATGGGACTGTGGTGGTTAGTGATTGTCTTCTTCTGGTGTGGTGGGTGACGTGTGCTGTGGAAGTGGAGGTGCCAGCTTCCTGTAGATTTACTGGTCGATGGGTATGGCTCGCACAGGTTTTGGTTGCTCTGTGAACTGCAATGAATTACCACATGTACCGGGTGTGTAACAAGCATGGGGGACAGGTTGTGTGTGTTTACTTGTTGTGTGCCACAGGAAGCATCATCCCGACAGGTCATGCTGTCCAGGTTGTGCATCAAATTGTCCTTCCAGGAGCACACCTATGTGTGGATGGCATGCAGTTGCCCCTGGATGGAGTGGTGGCTGTTGAATGGATGGGGCTCCCACTGGGCACCTCACCCATGACAGGTTGTGTGGCGCATTGAGTGCGGTGCATCACTTCATGCCGCTTGGAATCGTTGCTATGATGACATGCAAATGGGACCATTGCACCTTGCATGAATAATACTCACATTTGTTGTGCAGCTACCATAACAGCAGCAAACAATTGTATTGATATTTCCATGTGTACTGACAACCGCATTGTAGAAATCATGTGCCAATAATACATGGCACACACATCAGATTTACACATGTTACATGTAGAAACAGTCCCTATGCAATGGTTAACTTATTAGCAAGTTATATAAAAAGAGGAAGAAAGATACAAGGCATACTGTGCTACTGAGTTCCTGCAATGTGTGCAAGGCAGTCAGATGGTCAAAGAGAAGTGCACCATTGATGTGTAACACTCAGTGAAAGTACATAAAAAGTTATGTACTTATTGGTCACAAGTCAATATATGTATTCTACGTGTACAGTTTTGCTGCAACACTTATCTCATTTCTGCTGTCCCTCATTAGGTTATCACAGGCAGAAACATCTAAACCAACAAGTGAGTGGCAGTGGCAGGAAAGAAAGTTTATAGTGTTCGAGTCATGCTTACTGCGGTTGTTTAGCATCTGTATACAGTGCCAGTCAGCAAACAGTCCAACTTTGACTAAAATAAAGGGGGACATTCATTGTAGTACAGCAGAGCTGTTCAAATTGTGGCTATGAAAGAACATGGTCATCACAGCCTCTCATTGGTGACTATCCAGCAGGAAATGTACTGCTGTCAGCAACCATTGGGTTCAGTGGAGTGTCACCACAGAAAGTACTGAGGATGCTGCGACATATAAGGATTCAGTGCATCTCAGACCCAACTTTCTATGAACATTCCAAACACTTTGTGCAACCAACCATCCATGATGTGTGGAAGAGAAGCAAGGAGAACATTGTTTCCAGTATCGCAGCACAGAATCGCAATATAGTTCTGTGTGGTGATGCAAGATTCGATAGTCAAGGGCACTCAGCAAAATATGACACTTACACCTTGATGGAGATGGAACACCGAAATATCATAAGTGTCAGCCTTGTTCAGGTTAGTAGTCATCACTGAGTAGTTTATTGCCTGACCAATAACTGTGAAATATCCATGGCCACCTGTTTAAATATGAACTTTCCATTCTGTTTTGATAAAATACAAGTCATTAACAGTCACTTTTGGCTGCACCACTTTCCCATATCTTTTTGTACCGCAGAGCAATGAGGCAAAGAGTGCATATCACATGGAGCTAGAGGGCCTAAAAAGGGGGCTACAAGATATCAAGCACTGTGGTCTGCATCCATCCACCCTAATCACGGATCGACATCCCCAGATACAGAAGTACTTGCATGAGAATGAACCATCACCTATTCATCAATATGATGTGTGGCACTTTGTAAAAGGTGTATATTTAGTATTATGTTAATCCACAAAACTTAGATATTTACCAGCACTTGTTCCACAAAATGTACCCTACGGTTGCATTCGCACATCATATCTGAACTATACTGTCCCATCACTTTCTTCCCTCATGTCCACCTCATATCTAGGAAGTCACACCCATCCAGTCTTCAAGCTTAGCATTCACATAAGTTCTGGAAATTTCCCTAACCCACTACTCCCATCCTCCATATTCATTCTTACCCCCCTAAATATAACAAACTTTTAATTCATCCCAGCCCAATGTGCCAAATTGCTCTACACTCCTTGACGTGGGAAAAATTATAAGCAAATAAATGAAGTCCCTGTTTTCAAATGTTACCTCCTTGTAGGGATAATGAAGAAGTTGGAGCCATACACTGCCCAAAAGCAGTGCGAGAGCATCCGGGAGTGGATCCCCAGTATTAAAAACATGTTATACTGGATTCCAAGATCAACACCAGATGGAAATGGTGAACTGATGCTTGCCAAGCTGGAATCCATCACCAACCATATACAGGGAGTTCACCAACATGATAACTCACTGTTTCCAAACTGTGCACATGGGCCACTGGATGACACCATTCGGAAGAGGAAGTGGATGACACCCCGTAAGAACCTTTTTCATCTTTCACCATCATATGAAAATGGTAACATTACATTGCAGTGCACATAGCTTCATCAATGAGTAGTCAAGACCGTGGCAGTCAATCCACATTCGACATTATAACAAGTGGCTGAGAAATACAGCTGTCTGATTAGTTGTAAACAGATCATCCCTGTCTTAATCTTTCATTAGCATACATGTATAGCCTAGTAATATGCTGAACAATGTGTCCCACTATTTCCAAAACATTGTTATTTTAATAGCAATAAGGCATGCACAGGGGTTTGGTTAATGGTTACTTGATCACCCTCAAGTGCCATCAAGCACTCAGATCCACCTCGTGCCACATTACATGGCTATGTGGTGTAAACCGACCATTAACATAACCCTTGGTCGTGGCTTATTGCTGGATTTCTGAATGCCTATACTTTATGTGTAAATCCTTGAACAGTTAACTCGTTCATGTCCTGCACATGTTAAACAACTGGTTCATGTTATAATAGCTGTTATGAAATTCATGGCATTTGTAGCACTTTGATTAACACACGTCTTCTGTTGTTCTCAGTCCTACAAAACAATTGAAGTCATGTGTAAATCACACAACACAGGTCTTCTGCTGCTAGAGACCTAAACTGTTACATGAAAACTTTACAATTAGGTTTCAATGAACACATGTAGTGCAGAAATAAATTGATTCCAATTGTCTCAATCAGATGAGAAGGCATATGAGAAAGTTGAAATGGCCCTTGGCACAGCCATGGTGAAACGAGATGTCAAAAAGCTATCCCCAAACCATCAAACCTCGTCGTTGGAGAGCTTTCATAGCCTTGTGATCCAGTACACACTGAAAAGTTTAGCGTACAGCTACAAAGGGATGTTCACAAGGTGATCATTAACTTTAATATACCTGACATGTCATTTACCATCTTCAGTGTGTGTAAAAAAGTACTGTGCTTGAAACTGTACAAATGAAATACAGTCAATGGGAGTGTTTTGGGGGAAAGAATGAACGGCCACCATGAAAGGCTAGTTGAACCATGGAATGCGCTGCATGGGGAGCTGATGTATGTTAGCACTGTAGAAATGGTTCAAGAAATGCAGGAACACTTACACAGTAAGGCTGCATCACTGAGCAACAAGGGGAAATGGAGGACCTTGTAGGGATGTAGTGGATGCTACAGTTGGTCACTAGTGAAGGCAGTGACCATACAGCGCACTTGATAAGCAATAGGGCATAATCTGATGTCTTCATAGTATATAATATAGAGTATAATGGATGGGGCTCGGGTGATAACCACGTTGTAATCACCTCGAGTGGTTGCTAGGGCAACATGGTAAACCTCGAGAGCACAGCTCGAGAGTTTAACTGTACCCCTAGCAACCACGAGAGGTGATTTCATCGTGGTTGTCACCCAATCCCCAGCCATTATCTGTTATAGTGTATGTTCAAAAAAACACTGTTTGCATTCTATGTGTGACAGGTATGGAACTCTGGTGCATTCTTTTTTGTTATGCCACTGTTTGGAATTTCTGAAGTGTGGTTAACAACTTTTAAAATTCTAAACAGTGCATAACAAAAATGTATGACTGCTATGCTTTATTATGTGTTAACCATGTAATGAAAAGTGACACTTTTACATGTGTGACTATCAGTATTGTAAGAAATAAATTCAACATATAGAAACTTTTTGCTATTACTAAGTCGAATTGTTTACACCTATGTTTCATGTACTCACAGAATACTACTAGCAGCCATTCACTTCAACAGCAACTTGGGGAGAGAACAGGCAGTGTCTGCTGAAGGAGAGGCATGCTTCACTGTTGACATGCCAGAGTACACAGGTGGTGCAGGAGTGGTTAGACCCCAAAAAATGAACACATCTTATGGTAAGCTTTACATTTTATTTACCAAAATCAGTCATTTCAGAACAATGAATCACAGGTAAATGACCTGGTACTCAATAGGTCTTGTTCAGCAACCAACAATGTTCTCGTAAAGTCATGAATAATATTGCAGCAGAAATATCAATGGACACATGGCCAACTAATCTGTGAATGATACCACGTATTGTATTTGCTGCTGGATGGATCGTAAGTGGCACCACAGCATCGGTCATCAAATACCTTACATCTTCCGGTACCCCGCACTGCACAACAACTTCGGTACCAGTCACTCGATTGCATTGTGACGTGTGACCACAGAAAGTGCTGGGGTGAGCAAGCACCAAACAGCTGTATGTTGTCCATATTAAGTGACTGCTTTACTTTTCCACTCAGACTGTTTAAAATGGCTAAGAAGATGCTTCAAAAATAGTCACTATTAAGTCGGATTGTGCTCTCTGCCCACGCACTTGCCATGGCCACATGTCACCATATCAGATAGCACATGGTTGAATTTTTATTTGTTTTTTCTTCCACTCACCCCTTGGGTCAAACTCCCACCCCTGCCTACTCCTCAGCACCCGAGTCCGTTTCCAAAGAGGGGTCGGCAGTGGGGTTGCAGTTTTTGAGGATCCCACCACAGCTCGAGGAAGCTGCAAGGGATAGGCTGGCAGATGCTTCAGTGCCAGTTACAATCCTTTCAACAAGAAACTGCTATCACAGTTCAGTAACTATTTTTGCTTATGTCGACTCACGCAGCTAAAAGGTAGTGGGCTATGAAGACCAGTACATGATAGCATTTGTTTGCATCATCACTGTAACATTACAAAACAACAACCTGTGTTTATTTGTGGTAAGCAGGGTGGGGAGGGAGACAAAGTATCTTCAAAGCAACCGTCCCTTTCAATATACATAGCATACTGTTTGCATTAGTATTATACACTTAGTTCATGATGGTATCTCAATATTTGAGATGACAGATCAACAACACATTGCCATATGAAGTACGAAACAGTAAGTGAATTCAAACTGTGCTGTATAACTGTTACTCATGACTGTTTTTTCAATTTTAGCATTTGCGGAGGACATGCTATCAACCCTAGAAAGTGCTGTTCTAGCGGGCAAACCGAAACAAGAGTGGTATAACAAGGAAGTCCCACCTCCGTTAACTTCAAAATTTCTACCAGTGGACAAACAGATGGCCATTGAATGCTGGAAAAGAAACTGACAATTCCATAGTACGGCTGTCCAGGTCAGTCAGCATGCAGAAACCCCACCTACTGTTCCTATGGCCACCTCTCCCTTATCCGGTTCACAACACAGGCTGGCAATACCACTCTAACTTTCCTTCCCAACCAGCCCCAACACCAGCAGATGAAGCTGCAGTAGGACAGGAATCTGTGCTGGCTGAAAAAAACAAATATAAACATTGTTCAGTAATTGAACTGTAATGATGACATATAACACAAATCATCACTGTTAAATGAAATGTACAAAGTAAGGTATTGCACTTCATAGCCTAATCCGTTACTTTGTCTGCAGCTGGCAGTAACCAAATATGTACTACAAAACAGTTCACTTCTTCTTTTTGAATGGATCATAGGTGGCATAGAATCATCAGACAGAAGATCCCTTGCACCTGATTGCTGACCTCAGCACCCGAGTCCGTTTCCGAAGAGGGGTCGGCAGTGGGGTTGCAGTTTTTGATGATCCCACCACAGCTTGAGGAAGCTGCAAGGGATAGGCTGGCAGATGCTTCAGTGCCAGTTACAATCCATTCAACAAGAAACTGCTATCACAGTTCAGTAACTATTTTTGCTTATGTCGACTCACGCAGCTAAAAGGTAGTGGGCTATGAAGACCAGTACGTGATAGCATTTGTTTGCATCATCACTGTAACATTACAAAACAACAACCTGTGTTTATTTGTGGTAAGCAGGGTGGGGAGGGAGACAAGGTATCTTCAAAGCTACCGTCCCTTTCAATATACATAGCATACTGTATGCATTAGTATTATACACTTAGTTCATGATGGTATCTCAGTATTTGAGACGACAGATCAACAACACATTGCCATATGAAGTACGAAACAGTAAGTGAATACAAACTGTGCTGTATAACTGTTACTCATGACTGTTTTTTCCAAGCCCCTACTCCGCACACACGCTCTGTGACATTGTAACGTCTGACCAGGGAGAGCGCAGGCGCGCGGTCCATTTAAGTATGTAGGTGCTATTTCTCAAGGTTGTTTTTTTTACCCATTGCAAAGCATATTAGGGGAAAATTACAGCAGTCAGTTAACTAGTATGGACCATAGTAGTCAAGCGACTGCTGTCATTGTCTCCTAAGATGCTTTACAATCACAGAAAACTGTATTACAAAATTAGCAGCAACAGACTTACAATGTCCTGGGCCACGCACTCTCCCACCATAATGTGTACCCACATTGGGGTGGAGGGGGGACAACCCATCAGAATCAAGCAAATAAAAGGACCAATTTATACTGTCAAATATGTGGCTGTCAGCCGGCCTGGTGGCGCGAGGGTTGAGGTGCTTGATACCACACCTCGAACCACGCTGATGACCCTGGTTCAGAAATGGATTCGGGATGCCTGGGGTCGGCAGGGGACGAAAAGGATTGAGCATCCAGAGGACTGCTCTCCTCTTTGGGGGTGTGGGGAGTGGGTGACCTCGCTCAACAGCGGCTCCCAGTAGAGACTGGGGGCACTGTTCAGAGCGGTGCAAGAAGGGGAACACTAGATAAGCGGAAAATGGCTCACTGTGTGTGACAGATGATGGCTCCCCCACTGTGCAACAGCACCGCAACCTCCACGGACAACGTCTTCCTTAGCAGTGCTTCCGGGGGCCTAATTAAGAGTGCACTGGATAAGCCCCCTCCCGGTGCCTTCCTTCTTGGAGGAGGGGGACCCGTCCAGTGACGGGATACACCAGGATACTCTTCGGGAGCCGGCTGCGATATAAGAGATCAAGGTGGCCCAGGAAGAGGATGTCCACTGTGTCATGGAATACTGTGGAGCCCAAAGGAGAGGGGAACAGTGGGGCATTAAGGCGAGTAAAAACAGATAAAAAAAAGTGTTTATGCATTTCACTTCAGTTTGCATATAACAATTGCATGTCATGGATTTTTGATGATTCTCTGCAAAGTCAATCAATTTCACTATACGTTTTAATGTTCTTTAGGAAACATGCCATTTCACAATGAATATTGCTTGTTTTATTGCACTCTTCTAATGAACTTTGTGAACCAACCTATATGTCACACAGCAAATGCATGTCTACATATGCAATTGTATGACAAGATTGGTACTGTAGCCATGACTGCAAGCTGATAACAGCACACTGTTAATATCTACTGACAGGATGAAATAGTGTTGCAATGATGTCTTGAATAAAGGAATAATGACTGACATGTTTGGTGTTATGCTGACATACGATCCTGCCTGTGCCGGTTGAGCCCCACTCCACAGGCCCAGGGCATCAAACATCAGAGAAGAGATTTTACAACACCATAACACCCACAGTGTCATGCATTATTCCTATTATTCAACTGTTTGTTGTTTTTCAAGAATAAAAAGTTATCATTTTAAAGAAACATTTTTTATTACTGTGTTATAGTGTTTTTCTTTATTCACAGAACATGAGAAACACAGACACATAGAAACACAGAAATTGACAGCAGATAAGGACCACAAGGCCCAACCAGTATGCCAATTTCTTGTTGTACCTCATAAATGTGCCATTGGTCTTCACTCTGTCAATTGCCTATCTATTCATAACCCTCTGTATTGCTCCCTTATGCCTATACGATGCATGTTTGAATCCCTGAACTGTATTCATATCCACCACTTCCTGAGGTAGGCCATTGCATGCACCCACCACCCTTTCTGTGAAAAAGAACTTCCTGACTTTACCCCTTAATCGGCATCTCTCTAATGTGATGTTGTGTCCTGTTGTCCTGCTAGTTCTCTTATATTGAAACATGTTAGACACTTTCTCCTTGTTCATGCACTTAAGGTGTTTGAATGTTTCGATCGTATCACCTATCTCCCTGCTTTGCTCGGGGGTATACATATTGAGCTCTGTTAATCTGTCCTCATATGTTTTGTGATGCAGTCCCTGCACCATTTTGTTTACCATTCTCTGGACTGCCTCAATTTGGTTAATGTCCTTCTGAAGGTGTGGCCTCCAGTACTACACACAGTACTTCACATGGGGCCTAAGCAGTGTCTTGTCAAGCAGTATTATTACTACCCTCTTCCAACTTCTGTTTCCTCTACTAATACAACCCAACATCCCCCTAGCCTTGCCTACTGCTTTAGTGGTCTGCTTGGATGATTTCAGGTCATCGATGATGATGATGATGATGCCCAAGTCTCTTTCTTCCCTTTTGACTGCCAGTGACTCCCATCCCATGTCAAGGCAATGTCATTACGAAAGCAATGGCGATGCAGTACTGTGAGGTAAGTCATGCAGTGCCTCACCCAGCTGCAACAGTGTGCCAACACTGTGCAGCGCTGCTCAATAAAAATCTGGAAATTTACAAAATGTGTCTATCACTGATATAAAAAAAAGTGAACAAATGCCACAATTAAGAGGAATGAATTTGTGCTGGCACAAATAAAGTTGACTTACAAGTATCCCCACTATTTACATGTAGTGGCAAAGGGTACATGACTGAGTTTATGTAGAAAAAAAAATATTAACAGATTTCATACTCATTCACAGGCAGGCCTTCATTGTTGTGGTACTGTCTTTATTCGGCATGAACTGTCTCCAGAACCCATATACTTAAGCAGACTTCAGCAAATCCAGGGTGCTCAGTGATGCAGGAAGGTACATCAGAGTCAGGTACAACATTGGGGACATCAGCCATCTTTTCAAGTACTCGATTGATCTCTTGGAAGCAACTGCATTCAAGCTCAGTGGGCATCACTACACAGTTCCCACAAGTGCACCTTAAGAAAAGCAAGAAACATGTAATGACAATTGACATTATTTATTATTTTTGCCATCGACACATTACAGTGCCATTGCATGGATGTCCATTCCCTGTCCACATAACACTTAGTTGCTACGACCATCATGGGCATTGCCATTAAGGAAGTGACATCCAAAACTTGTTACCTACAGTCATGCACCCACAGACTATGGGCAACTTCCAAGAACAGCAGAAAACACATTGGATGCTGACTCACTCCATGTCTCCAGGTACCGCATACCATTGCATTGCCTGGGACACACTACTCAGTGTCTGTGTGTATGCGTCTGGGGTGGGTGGACCTGACTCACAGACACAGTCACACCATACATTATTTAAGCAATACAGCATGACAGGACGTGGGTTATTACAGGATATACCACACTCATGTGATGTGTTTTGAGCAATGACGTTACAGGATTTTCATACCCCATTGTATAATTATGTGTAACGTGCTAGCAGGGACATCCCACATGTGTGTATGTGTCTGTGGGGGGGGGGAGGACCTGAGTCACAGCCACAGTGAGACTGTACATTAGTTAAGCAATAATGCCCTCCAGGGTATGTGTCTTGCTGGGACAACGTCATGCCTCAGGTGGTTGGGCACAAGGCTGCAGGCCGAGTGCGGCCAACAACTGAGGTGTAATGTTATCCCAAATGACACAAACCCTGGAGGGCATTATTGGTATTATACAATGGCTCATTGTTATATATAAAATAACAAAATAATTTAAAAAAAAAGAATGTTTTTTAGTGTGGAAAAATATTTTTGTTTCTTAAGAGGAGATGCAAAAAAAAAGAGGTCCTCTAGGTCATCATATAGATCAGCTACAGGTTCACAGTTAGGCTGAGACTAGACCCGTGATGTTATGCTGGAATAACAGCAGGGGTCCAGCCCAAGACTGAGCAATGAGAGACCAGGAAATTTTCTTACCATTGTATAATTATTGTTATACAATGGTATGTGAAAGTCCTGCAACCTCAGTGGTTGAAACATGTTACATGCCCATTGGTAAATGCTGCATAACCCACGGTTGAAGAATGGCATTTATAAAAACCAGAATTAAACACATTTAAATTTTATTTCACACCTGAGTCCGTTGTACAATTGCAATAATGCACTCCAGGGTGTGAGTTATTGGGCAGTTTAAACACTTCTTAGGTGGTTAAATCATTCGGCTGCACCTCATGACACACCACACAAGGCACGGGTAAATCAACCATAACCCACACCCTGTTGTGCCTTATTGCTTAAGTAACGTTCTGTCACATACATACCTCATGTACTGTGCACTGCAAAAATCTGTATGATGTGTGTTGGTGTAAATCCTGCATCTAGGCTGGTTGTGTCAGAGTACAGACCATTTCAAATGGCGACTGCATACTATCACATTGCTTGGGACGCACTACTCAGTCTCTCTGTGTCTGTGGGGGGGGGGCAGTCACAGCCACAGTGCCACTGTACATTACTTATTTGTAACGTGCTGTCAGGTACATCCCACATGTACTGACCACTGTGTGTCCCTGTCTGGGGGGGGGCGGAGTCACATACACGGTGCCACCTTACATTATTTATTGGTAACTTGCTGGCAGGTACATCCAGGGATTTACTTGAACTCTAACAATTGATTAGTGTTTTGCTCATAAAACTGCAAAATCTTTGTGAAAATGAGTAGCTCTTGCCTCCCTGTGTTTAACAAACACAGCACTTGTAGAATATCTATATAAATACTTTCTGTACAGTTACTACAGTCCCAGGAAAAAAATGCTAATCAATTATTTACAACCCTGACATCCCCCATATACTAACCACTGTGTGTATGTGTCTGTGGGGGGGGGGGCATGAGTCACAGTCACACTGTACATTACTCATTTGTTACGTGCTGCCACATACATACCTCATGTACTCTCCACTGCAAAAAACAATGGCCACTGCGTACCATCACATTGCTTGGAACACACCACTCAGTGTCTGTGTGTATGTGCCTGGGGGGGAGGACATGAGTAACAGAGATAGTACCACTGTACATTACTTATTTGTTATGTGCTGGCACGTACATATGTAATGTGCCATCCACTGTACAAAGATTGCTACTGCAGACCATGACATTGCTTAGTACACACTACTCAGTGTCTGTGTGTATGTGTCTGTTGGGGGGGGAAGGACCTGAGTCATAGCCACAGTGCCACCGTACACTACCTCAGTTAGTGTCCACTGTACAAAACAGTATGATGGCTAGTGGTGTGATGTCTGAATCTAGGCTGCTTTTGTCTGGGTAGAGACAATTGCAAATGGACACTGCATGCCATAACATTCCATTAGACACACTACTCAGTCTATGTGTGTGGGGGGGTGGACCTAATCACAGCCACAGTGCAACTGCAGACTCTCAAACTGTACCATTTTTGCTGCTAAAATAACACATTTTGTGTCTGTGCTCAGTTGCCATGAGGGCTAGCTAGCGGAGTGTCCAATGGTCCCCAAAGGTAACCATGTCCACTTACTTGAATCTGGTTGTCAAAACATACTGTGGCACCACCGGCAGATGGACAGGCACATTGACTGCTTGACCCCGGAAGCAGCGGAGAGTGCTGCAGCCTTTACCCTGTGACACTTGACCATCTTGCCATGCGTGACAGTCAGACTGTCAGTTCCAGGAGAATAATCACTGGCTGAGTCACTGTTGTTGTCTATCTTCTTGCTCCAGCATGCTCCGAGCCACAAGCACATTTTGTGCCAATTAATTATTTTGTTTAGTGGTGACACACAGAAGTCATCAGTGCAGGACTGGGACCATAGCTCCGCATGTACTTCTGTAACTTGTGGTGTGTTGGGGTGATTGCAGGTCCAGGGTACAGTGTGCTGTGTAAATGACTTGGCAGGACTTAGAGTTTTTTAAAGTGTGGCCAGACCGACCAATGACCAGGTGAGTGGACAGACCCACAGCGAGTGATCCTCTTGCCCTAACACTCACTAGTGTCAGCAGATCAATTACAGAGACACAGAGCACCACCGTTCATCACGCTGCATAAGTTATAGTAAATGCGATCTCATTTAGGATAAAATTAAATTGACAGATCAGTTTAACTGAATTGCTGAAAGTTCTGCCTGTGGGGGTCATTTACTGTCCGACTATCATTGGCCCAGACATAACCAAGGAGCTTGAATCATCTGTGTATCTGCCGCAGGGAAACTGACTGTTATTGGGGCACATTGGCATTCAGGGGTTCACTAACTGCTTGCGGCTGAACCATAACACTTGGTGCATTTGCAATGGTGCTGTTTCATGCAGTTCAGCTTCCTGACTAACCAATAAGGAATGCACCACTTATTTTACAAATTGCTTTGCTTGTTACACATGTAAACTTTGCTGAAATTATAATCAGAAGTTATGTGTGACAAATGTGGGGACAGTAGTCACCCACCCCCAACCACAACACACAACTGTACATATTCTCTCCTGACAATTGTTGGATGGTCTGCAACTGTAGTGTACATTATTAGATAACCCGTGACAGCACAAGAAAGTCCATGTTTCAGGGGTCACATTAGGTCACAACTGTCTGCTTTTTACACAAAGACATTGACAGAACAGTAAGGTAAAGGAATATACACCCACCATGAGGTAGAGTCAAGACGGCTCCCTGATTCACAACTGCTGGGACTGGAGGACGTGACTGACTCCTTGTCACTGCACAGCAGGTCCAAACAATATGGATCTTCGGTGACAACATCAGAGGGATAAATCTCCCTCTCATCTAATGAGCTGTAACTTTCTTCAGTGCTAGCCATTACTGCAGTCCGGAAAGGTGGCTCAGGAGAAGACGTCACATGCACCGATCACTTCAGACTGACGCGATTCACGCACAGTGCTTGCACTTCCGGTTTTGCGACTAATAATTATTAAAATTAAAAATGAACACTGCATTTTGTTTAAGTATTTCACTTGCGATTCTGTTGCTTAGGGAACATGAAGTCCACTGACAAAAGCAAGGTATGTTTACCAGAGTCCCTCTTTAACTATATGCTGATCCACAGAGACATCTACAGTGTGGAGCAGGAACAATGTGCATTTGCCCCACACTGCGACGTTTTTAGTGCAAGTGAAAGGAAAGAAACTGACAACACTGGAGATTGAAGCCCTCCGTTTATCCAAATGAACAGGCACGGTGCAGACCTCATACACTGTAATGTATTTGTGATGGTGAAAGGGGGAGGACTGACAGCACTGGAGACTAAGACCCTGTTTTCATACACAGGGACAGATACATTGTGAGGAAGGAACACTCCAGGCAACCCCCATATTGTGATGTATTTAGTGCTGCTGAAATCTGAGGGGCTGACAATACTGGAGACTGAACCGTCTGTTTATCCACAGGAATAGGAACAGTGTGTGTCAAGTACAGTGCAGCTATCCTCATACTGTGAGGTACTTAATGTCATTGAAAGTTGAGGGACTGACAGCACTGGAGACCGAATGAAATGTTTATCCATAGGGATAGGTACAGTGTGGAGTAGGGACAATGCAGGTTTCCCGGCACTGTGATGGACTTAGTGCTGGGGAAAAGTGAGGGATTGACAGCACTGGAGGCTGAAGCCCTTCATTTATCCACAGGAACGTGAGCAATGTGAGGCAGGAAGGGTGCAAGCCCCTTGACACTGTGATGGATTTAGTGCTGCTTAAGGTAGGGAACTGGCAGCATTGGAATCTGAAGCACTCTGTTTGTACTCAGAGACAGGTACGTTGTGAGGCAGAGAGATTGCAGGCTTTCTCGCACTATGACGGATTAAGTGCTGGGAATGAAGTCCTGGGAATGGTGAGGAATTGACAGCGCTAGAGAATGAAGCCTTCTTTTTATCTGCAGGGATGGGTTCAGTGTGGAGAAGGAGCAGTGCAGGCTTCCCCACAGTGTAATGGTTTAATACTTGTGATAGGTGAAGGACAGACAGCACTGGAGACTGAAGTCCTCTGTTTATCCACAGGGACAGGTACAGTGTCGGACAGGGACAGTGTGTGTCTCCGCAACACTGTGATGTATTTTGTGCTGGTAAAAGGTGAGGGACTGACAGCACTGGATACTGAACCCTCTTTTTATCTACAGGGACAGTGGGGGACAGGTACAGTGCAGGTATCCCCATACTGTGATGAACTTAATGCTAGGGACAGTTGAGGGACTGACGGCACTGCAGATTGAACCCTCTGTTTCTTCACAGGGACAGGTACAGTATGGCTAAGGGACAATGCAGTCTTCTTTGCACTGTCATGTATTTACTTTTGGTGAAATGTGAGGGACCGACAGCACTGGAGACGGAACCCTCTGTTTACCCACAGAGACATGTTCAGGGTGGGGCTGGAACAATGTGTGTGTCCCCAACATGGTGATGGTTTTAGTGCACGTCAGAGGTAAGAAACAGACAACACTGAAGATTGAAACCTTTGCTTATTCACAGGAACAGGTATAATGCAGACTTCCTATAATGGAATGTATTTTATGGTTGTGAAAGGTGAGGGACTGACAGCACTGGAGACTGAACCCTATGTTTATTCACACAGACAGGAACAGCGGGGGGCAGGTACAATACAGGCATGCCTACACTGTGATGGACTTAGTGCTAGGGAAAGTAGAGGGATTGATAGCATTTGAGACTGAACCTTCTGTTTATCCACAGGGACAGGTACAGTGTACGGATGGGACAATGCAGACTTCCCCTCATGATGATTTATTTCCTGATGTGAAAGGTGAGGGACTGACAACAATGGAGACTAAAACCCTCTGTTTATCCCCAAGAATAGGTACACTGCGGGGCAAGGACAATGTGTGCTTTTTCCACACCGGGATGTTTATTGTACTGGAGAAAGTGAGGGACTGACAGCACTGGAGACTGCAGCATTCTTTTTATCTGCAGTGATGGGTACAGTGTGAAGAAGGAGCAGTGCAGGCTTTTGCATGCTGTTGTGATGGTTAAATGCTAGAGATAGGTGAGGGACTGACAGCACTGGAGACTGAAGTGCTCTGTTTCTTCATAGGGACAGGTACAGTGTGGGGCATGGACAGTGGGTGCTTCTCACACACTGCAATGTATTTAGTGCTGGTGAAAGGTGAAGGACTGACAGCACTAGAGACTGAACCCTCTGTTTATCCGCAGAGACAGAGATGCGTGGAACAGGTAAGTTGCAGGCATGCTCACACTGGGATGGTGTTACTGCTAGGGAAGCCTTTGGGTCTGACAGCATTGAATATTAAACCCTCTATTTATCAAGACGGACAGGTACAATGTGGGGAAGAAACAGTGTAGGCTTCCCCACACAGTGCTGTATTTACTGCTGATGAAAAGGTGAGGGATTGATGACATTGGAGACTTTTGTTTATCCACAGGGAGAGGTAGAGTGCAGGGCAGAGACATGTGTATTTTCCCCACACTGAGATGCATTTAGTATGGGTGAAAGGTGAGAGACTGACTGCACAGGAGACTGAAGTCCTCTTTTTATCCACAAAGACATGTATAGTGTGGGGCAGGAACAGTGTGAATTTTCCTCACACTAGGATGTATTTAGCCCTGGTGAAAGGTGAGGGATGCTAACACAGGAGACAGGAGACAGAAGCCCTCAGTTTATCTACAGGGACATGCACAGTGTGGAGCGGGGCCAGTGTGTGTTTTCCCCATATTGTGATGTATTTAAAATGCTGGTGAAAGGTGTTGAGCTGCCAGCACTTGAGTCTGAATCCCTCTGTTTATCCACAGGGACATGTACAGCGTGAGGCAGGAACAATGTGCGTTTCTTCCACACTGTGCTGTTTTTAGTGCAAGGGAACGGAAAGAAAGGGAAAGGCAAGAAACTGGCAACACCGGCAACTGGAGCCCTCTGTTTATCCACAGGGACAGGGATAGGTACATTTCAGGTCTTCCATATTGTATTGTGTTTTGTGCAGGTAAAAGGTAAGTGACTGCCAGCACTGGGGACTGACGCCCTCTGTTTATCCACAGGGACATCTGCAGTGTGGAACAGGGACAGTGAGCATTCTCCTCACACTAGTATGTATTTAATACTAATGGAAAGTGAGGGACTGGCAGCACTGCAGACTGGAGCCCTCTGTTTATTCACAGGGACATCTGCAGCATAGGGCAGGGACAGTGAGCATTCTCCTCACACTAGCATGTATTTAATGCTAGTGGAAAGTGAGGGACTGCCAGCACTGGGGACTGGAGCCCACTGTTTATCCACAAGGATGGGTACAGTGTGGGCAGGGACAGTGCAAGCTTCTTCACGCTGTGATATATGTAGAGTTGATGAAATGACAAGGACTTACCACACTGGAGATAGAAACACTCTGTTTATGCGCAAGGACAGGTACAGTTTGGAGCAGGGAGAGTGCCATCTTCCCCACATTGTGGTGTATTCAATGCTTAGAAAGGTGAGGGATTGACAGTAAGGAGACTGGAACCCTCTTTTTCGCCACAGGAACAGGTACAGTGCAGGGCATGTACAATTTATCTGCAGAGATTGATACAGTGTGAACAAGAAGCAGTGCAGCCTTCCCCACGCTGTGATGGTTTAATTCTTATGATTGGTGAGGGACTGACAGCATTGGAGACTGAAGCCATCTGTTTATCCACAGGGACAGGTACAGTGTGGGGCTAGGTCAGTGGATCTTTTACCCACACCATGATGTATTTAGTGCTGGTGAAAGGTGAGGGACTGACAGCACTGGAGACTGAACCCTTCTTGTATACACTAAGCCAGAGACAGTGTTGAGCAGGTACAATGCCAGCAGGCCCACACATCTGTTTAATTCTGTGTATGTATAATTCCAGCAATTAACTTTCACTATGCAGACAGATGTTTGTGAGATGACATTCCTTTCTGTGGCAACATGATTCAGAGGAAAGCAGATGTTCAAGCACTGGTTCTTATCTCTGTGTTCTGTCTGTTTTGTATGCAATTACTCTTCTATATTGCCAAATGTGTCTAATCCACCAGCACAAACTATCAAATCACCCATTTCTTTCAAATATTAAAAAGAAACATAAGTACAGCAGTCCACCACCCCTTCTCCTCTTACTACAACTGCTGCAGGGAACCCATATAATAACCAGCACAGCATTCCTCTCACCACCTCATTCAGCTATCATATGCAGTGATATGTTAAGGTTGCAATGTGTAATATAAAGGGAGCACTCTCTTCATAGTATGCAAGGCACGTAGTCCCAGTCATTGTATATGGTAGTGACAAACACTTTCAAAATAAAACACCGTACAGATTCCTGATATGTCCAATGATCACCACCATCACTAAATGCATTTTGTAGCCGTGTTTGCTCTGACCAGATTTTTTTATAATGGCTGCCATGGCTTGAGCTTGGATTTGCATTTACATTTCAATCCATAAGTATTATGCAGCAATTTTCCTAAGTAATACCAAACTTCATTTTTATGTTGTCTTGTGCACATGCAAGCAACATATTGGGGTAGCTTGGAATAGCAGGTTTTGGAGGCGCAGTCATGTTGTGGCTAGTGGTGCCACTGCTTTTTCCAGCTGGGCTCCATGGCATGATTTAGATTGCACACTGTCTATGACAGCAGTGCAAAAGCATGCCACCAACTTGAAACAGTTTAGCCGCTGCAGTGAGGGAGCTCCCCCTCATTGCAGGGCATGCCTTGCCTGGTGTAACATTTCAATAAAAGATGGCGGTGGCTGTCATCATCCACCTCACAGTCCCAATCAAGCTGACGTCGGGGGTGCCCAATCCCCTTGTCGGCATGCCCCCTTCCCAATTCAGTTTGCTGATGGGGAAGCCCACTCCCCATCAACATAATGGTCCCCTTATCATTTGTGTGCTGAGAGGGTGCCCAATCCCCCTCGGCATCATGCTCCCCCCCCAGACACGTTTTCTGTGCTGATAGGGGACCCAATCCCTGTTGGCTTTGGTCTTCCTCCCCAAAATATAGGTGGCACACTGGGAGCCCACCCCAGTGTGCCAAAACACACCTGCAAAATAAGAAAACTAACCAGCATTGTCTTTATAGGTTTTAATTTTTTTTTACCTGAAAACAAGAAAATGGTCCTGGATGTGTCTGGTGCTCCTACCTCAACCCACGCCCATCCTCTGCATACCCCACCTCCCCACACCCCCCTCACCCCATACTTACCTCCAGAGCCTGGCAAGCCGATCTTCGGTGAACCAGGAACATGTCCGCACTCTTCAAAGCCAACCACAAACTGAAGAAATGCCGGTAAGCTGTATAATGGCATAAATGGTTTTTTTTTTCAACTTTGGTGCATATCTCAGCCATTTTTGCAAATTGTGGCACCAAATTTTCAACATGGGGTTCTTAGGACCCCACCTCATGAATTCAGTCACTGTCATCTCGTTATTTGGTCCCAAAAGAGGATTTCACGGTCACTGCACAGAATCACCTTTTTGACTGATTAATGAAACAACAGTGTCACTGTTCATGAGGTGGGCTTACAAAAAGCCTATGTTGCAAATTTGGTGAAAAAATTCCAAAAAATTACTGTGTTACAAGCGTGCATTGTGCAGTTTCCATGCACGCTCATAACTTCTAGAATTTTTAATATTTTTCCTCCAGATATTCCACATTGCCATTTTTTCACACCTCCTTATGAACAGTATAGCTATCATGTCCACATCCTACTCAGAATGTGTTTTTGTACATCTGGCGCACAATGGCGCAATCACTGTAGGAAAACAATGTTCAAGGCAGAGTAAGAAAATCACAGTAACACTGTTCATGAGCAGTGGTCCCAAAATGCCTATGTTAAAAATATGGTGACAAAATTCCACAAAATAACTATGTTACAAGCGTGCATTGTGCAGTTTCCATGCACAGTCATAACTTCAAGAATTTTTTATATTTTTACTTCAGATTTTCAACATTGTCATTTTTGCACACCTCCTTATGAACAGTACAGCTGTCATTTTTCACATCCTGCCCGAAATGTGGTTTTGCACATCTGGCGCACAATGCCGCAGTCGCAGTGGGAAATCAACGTTTGGGACAGATTAAGAAAATCATAATGCTACTGTTTATAAGCAGAGGTTTCAAAATGCCTATGTTAAAAATTTGGTAAAAGAATTCCAAAAAATGACTGTGTTACAAGCGTGCATTGCGCAGTTTCCATGCATGCTCGTAACTTCAAGAATTTTTAATATTTACACACCAGATTTTCAAAATTACCATCTCTTCACACCTCCTTATGAATGGTGCAGCTGTCATTTTTCACATCTTTCCTGAACTGTGTTTCCACACGTGATGCAGAATGGTGCGGTCACTGTGGAATATCAACATTCTGGACAGAGTAACAAAATCACAGCTCCACTGTTCATGAACAGAGGTCCCAAATGCTTTCATGAGGTGGGGGTCACAAAAAGGCCATGTTGAAAATTTGGAGTGCAAATACCAACAAACGCCCGGGGCGTTAGGGTTTCTAACCGTAATGTCCCACCCTGTATAGACTAACAGGCATTACGGGAGTGCCTCTGGATTGTCAGCTGTAATGCTCACACCATTGCACCCCCACCCCCACCCTGCAGCCACTGACAGGCATCAAGGTGTGCCTTGGACTCTTCAGCCCCAAAGTTCACTCCATTCTCCTATACTGCAACCATCTCAACATACTTTCTTATGGAGTGGGGTGAGCGTAAGGCCCGATGACCTCAAGGCACAACGCGACACTTATCAGAGTCTGCATAGTAGGGTGAGGTGAAATGGCATGAGCGTTATGGCCAACGACCCAAAGGCACACCTCAATGCCTGTCACTCTCTGCAGGTTGGGGTGGGGTTGATGTTGGCTCCATACTTCACTGCCATTCCTATTATGCATCTAACTCCTGCATACCAATGCCAATGCCAGCAAGACAACATTCAACATTGACAAATGCTTGTTTACATATGCCACTATGGCTTGATACTTCCACAGATGTGTGTCTGTAACCTGCACCTCTGTGGCTTCTTTCTACTTTCAACATAAGCCATATAATAACCCCCCCCCCCACACACACACACATACATACACACCCCTTCCTACCTTCGAGGTGCCTAATCTTCTACACACTGTACTAAGTCTTTTATTATCTTCATATCTAATTTTTGTATCCAGCTTATTGTCTCTGCTGTTCTTCCTTTGAGGTCCATATTTTGGATTACATTATTTTACTGCATTCACAGTAATTCATATGTCTAACATTTGCAATGTGTGCAACATTTTTACACATATTTAAATGTAGGAAGTTTTTCTATGGCCTCCTTTGTGTAATCGAATTACTGTGTCTTTTAATGTTATGCATTGTTTGCACCTTATGGATTCACTGCTTTTACATCTGGCAGATATTGTGGCTATGTTAAAAGATATGTGTACCTTTAACTAACCTGCATGAATTAGACAAATTCACATATCATTAGCCACTCCCCTTGAAGAAAACTTATTATGAGTCAAAGCACTGGGGGCTTTTTACCACTTTTTTCACAATGGGATTTTAAAGTTCTCACTCACTACAGCTTTTACTCAATTATTTATTTGTTATGTTATACAGTTTTAATGCTTTGCCCTGCATGCAGTTTTTCATATCCTGTTCCTGAAGTTGTTAATTCTCACCTACTGAGTTGATCTGGAGTGTCTGAGTTCATGTTGGCTCCTAGGTGCACAGATGGCAGCATGGGTGCAGTCAGTGGCACCCAGTACAGCTGGTAGGTGCACAAGTCAATCTGCTAGTGTAGTGGAGAATAAAATGAACTTCCCAGCATAGGTCAGGAGGGTATCTAGGAATGGGCCCAACAGTTGTAAGGTGGTAGACTGTGTGATACTGATGGTGTCACTCATAAGTATCTGGATCATTATGGTGGCAAGGAAACAAAGTGCTGCTGTCACCTTGAGCTCTATGAACATTGCATGACTGCAGTGGGTGTCTGTCCAGAGCTGGTCATGCAGCAGCTCACACAACTGCATGAGCATGGGCCTGTTCAGCCGGTACTGACCCATGATCTGTTCATCACTTTGGACTTCAAATGTGACATGTGGACATTACTGTCTGTTTGCTGCATAGTGCCTCCGGGGTCTGTGCTGGGCCCCAGGAGGGGCATTGGCCCACTCCTCAAATTCTCATCCTCCATGACTGTCTGCATCAGGTACACAATGTGTGCCATTTTGTTTTCAAGTGTCTGTTTGCTGCAGAGCCCCTCCCCACCTCTTGGGTTTGCCCTGAGTCAAGGTCTGCTTTTTATAGTCAGGGTGCCTGGATGATAGACAGCATGGATTCATCCCGGGGAAATCATGTCAGACAAACCTGGTGGAGTTCTATGACTGGGTGACAAGTGCCTTGGACCTGGGTAGACCAGTGGATGTCCTCTTTCTGGACTTCAGCAAGGCATTTGACTCTGTTCCTCACGTGGGCCTGTTGGATAAGCTGGGAGAAATGGGGGTGGGGAACCAGATGATCAGATGGATAGACAATTGGCTCCAGGACCGGACCCAGAGGGTCGTAGTTGGTGGGATAGTCTCATCCCCAAGGAGGGTCATTAGTGGGGTCCCACAGGATCAGTCCTTGGGCCTTCTGTTCAACACCTACGCATCTGACATAAGGACAGGAATCAGGAGTGAGATGAGTCTCTTTGCAGATGACTCAAACTGGGGGCTGTGGTGGATGGGGAGGAGGGAGGGTGGCCCACAGGGGACCTGGAGGCTCTGGAAAGATGGTCTAGAAAGTGGAAGCTGAGGTTCAATGCAGGGAAATGCAAGGTACTCCACCTGGGGGGCTGGAAACCCAGGTCAAGTGTACACCCTGGGAATGCTACAAGTCTCGATGGCTGAGAGGGACCTGGGGGGTGGGTGGATGTCAAGATGAACAACTCGGAGACTTGTAGGAGGGCAGCAGCCAAGGCCAACAGGATGCTGGGATGCATCGCTAGGGGGATCACCTCCAGAAGGAGGGAAGTGATACTCCCTCTGTATAACTGCTTGGTGAGGCTGCACCTGGAGTACTGCGTGCAGTTTTGGAGGCCACACTTAAAGCGGGACATTAACCTTCTGGAGAGGGTCCAGAGGAGGGCAACCAAAATGATTTGGGGCTTGGGGGACAGGACCTATGAGGAGAGGCTCGAAGAGCTAAATATGTACACATTGGAAGAGAGAAGGGACCGGGGGACATGATAGAGGTCTTTAGGTACATGAAGAGGGTAAATAGGGGAGGAACAGTCGGGTGCTTCGAAGGAAGGAGGAAGGGGCCACTAGAGGCATGGCTGGAAGCTGGAGGGAAGATTCAGGGAGAAAGGAGGAGGTGCTACTTCACTGAGAGGGTGGTGGAGCCATGGAATGCACTGCCTAGGGGCTGGTGGAGGCAGAGACAGTGGAGGGGTTCAAGAGGGGTGGGACAGGTACAGGGGAAGGGTTCTGGAAGCAAAATCCATTGCAGCAAGAATATCCGGAACTGGGAAGGGAGAAGCCAGAGAAGGCAAGGGGGACAGCAAGGTCAGCACCCAGGTTGGGGACTGACCAAACGAGCAGACACGAAAGACCATTAGGCCTATTCTGCTGGCATTTTAGTATGTTAGTATGTTAGTATTTTACAGTATGTAAAGTTGCACTAAATCCTGCTAGTGCAGCGTTAAACCACTGAATATAGTGCTGCACCCGAATATTCACATCACCACCCCTATTTCCAGTGCTGCATACATTAATTTTGTGGTCGAGTGCTAGCACTCCTAACAGGTGCAGCTCATACAGCTGGATACAGCATTCCAACACAAACTTCAGGTTGTGCTGGTGCAATCTGAAAGCACCAGTTGCCAACCTTTTGAAAATGGGGGTCTTAATGGGGTTTTTGTCAGTGTTCTTCTTGTTTTATGGTTTGTGTTTCTCACCACTGATTGTGACTGTATCATTGGCCACCATATCTGAAATTTTGGAAGTGTGCAGATTATTTTTTTAAAAACAGAAATGTTAATTAAACACATATTTTTTTGGCTATGTAAGTCACAGTTACATGTGTAGGTCAGCACTGTGAAGCAACAGCACTGGGCACTTCTGTGCTTAGACAGTGTGGATGTTTGGTTCTAAAGAATAAATATTAAATAAAAATGCTGTGAGGCTGTGTGAGACAACAGTCAAAGTTATTTTGTAGGATTATTGATCAGTTTAAGCGGGAGCTGAAAATACATCTATTTAGACAGTCCTTCCCAGAGTTAAACTAGTGTATCTTGTTTAGCAAAAGGAGGAAATTATTTGTTTTAATGTAGTTATATTGTATTTAAAAGTCTGAATTTTATGTAATGTACTTTGAATCATGCTGAGAACTGCACTGTATAAATAAAGCTTGATTGATTGATTGACTGTGAAGCAACAGTCCATGGCACATCAGTGCCTAAGCAGCACATTATTTTTTTTTATAGTAATAAATATTATATAAACAATCTTTAGGGGCTGTTCAAGACAACCGTTAGAGTTATTTCTGAGGGCTGTGAAGCAACAGTCCTCAGTACTTGTGCCACTTTAGTGTGGATGCTGGAGGTGTACTGTATATTAAGGGGGATCAAGGAAAAGACAGAGATGGAAAAGGTCAGTGCCGTAGGCTTGGTATTAGGATGATGAGGAGGAGGAGGAAGAAGAGGAAAAGCTGGGCTTATCACCACCAGATATGCAGTAGGTACAGGTATAGCACACACTATTCAACATCACAAGACAGAGGCAGGGTGGCAGAAGAAGCGTGGTTGCCATGGAAGCCATTTTTGTGTGCAATTGTACTTGAATGCTATCTGCTGTCGGCTCCTTTTACAAGTGTTATTTTATAACTTGTTATACAGCATTTGATATACAGTATGTGTGATTAATTGTAACAGGAGAGTTCCTATAGGCAAGGCAAGGCAATTGTATTTATCAGGTGCCTTGTCCAAAGGCTCAGCGTGAAGTACAGAAACAGCCAAAGAGATAAATTAATATATATTAATAGTAAATAAATACAGTCCCCATAAAAAAAATATGTGCTAAATCAATCAGGTAGGCATGATTAAAGATAAATGTTTTCAATGGGGCTTTAAAAGGCCTCCACCATGCAGTTGGACCAGATGCTCACTGGAAGGGAGTTGCATAAGATTGGTGCAGCATCGCCAAATGCCCTGTTCTCCAACTGCTTGAGACTAAAACAAGGGACCAGATACAAGTGTGCATCAGTGGAGGTGAGGTGGTGGGTAGGGGTGTAAGGCAACAGAAGATCTTTAAGATAATCAGGACCCAAACCGTGTAGGGTGTTGAATGTTAACAAGCTAATCTTCAAAGTGATGCACCACTGAATGGGAAGCCTGTGCAGAGCATGTAAGACCAGCGTGACATGTTCACTTCAAGAAGTTCAAGAAGTTCCAGATATCTGCTGGGCAGCCTCATTCTGTACCAGCTGCAGGTGCCATGCCAAATCTCCAGATAAGCCTAATTAAAGAGCATTGCAGTAATCCTGTCTAGAGGTAACAAAGGTGTGGACAATCATCACTAAATTTGACAGTTGCTAGGTACGGTTGTTCCAGATGATGTTATGGAGATGATAGTAGCACCTGCATACTATTGATGACACCTGCTCTAGTGACAGCCTGCAGTCCACAATGACCCCTAGATACTTTATCACATCCACAGCTCTAAATGGTCGGCCATTAAAAGATAGTAAGAGAGCCTCTACAGTTGTCATCACTGACCCACATTGGCTGGTTTAACCATCAAAACCTTTGTCTAACCTGGCTGAGACAGAGGCCATCCAATCACTGATCTCACAGAGATAATGCCCTGACCCCAAGGCTGCATTCATCCCATTAGGAGTGCATGGCAGATAAAGTTTAGTATCATCTGCATCATCTGCAGAGCAGTGGAGCTCAACACCATGCCATCTATTGATCACTCTTAGCAGTAACATATACACAGCTAACAACACTGGTGTGAGGATCAAGCCTTGTAGAACTCCACAGGTGAGCACAGCCACTCCAGAGACAGAATTACTCAGAGCTACTGTATATACTGTGTTCCCCCTGTAATGTAGGATTCAAACTAGCCCAAAATCATGCTGGTTAGTCCCACATAGTTACTCAGGTGATCCAACAACACTCCATGGTCCACCATGTCAAATGCTAATCAGAGATCCAGGAAGACCAAGATGGAACAGAGCCCTTGATTCTTTACAGTAAGGAGATCATGAAGCACCTTAACAAGAGCAGTTTCAGTCTATGGAGCCAAAGTTCCTATTGTAGAGGCTTGTAGATGTCAAATATCTCCAGGTGAACCTTGATCTGAGCCTCACCCACCTTTTCCATTACCATCCCTAGCAAGGCAAGTTTCAAGACAGACCCGTAATTTACTAGACTGTCAAGGTCCAGTGATGGTTTGGTTGGGAGAGGGTTTCAGGGCAGATGGGGAAAACACCTTCCATCATGCAACACCTAACAATCTCAGTATAAACTGGCCCCACAGATTCCTGGCAACCCAGCATTAACCAGGTAGGCCCACGGTCTAACATATAGCAAGTAGGACCCAAAATCATGAAGAGCACCTCCTCTTCTACATCTGATTGAAACTCCAACCAGGATGGCAGATTGTCAGTGCCCCACATTGGCTGGAGACTGCCAGTCCATGGCAGACCACTTAAGGAGGGCCCAGTCTGAACAGATGACACTTAGCCATGAAAGAACCAGCTGAACTCCTCACATTTTTCTGCTGAAAAGGCTCAATCAGATCACAGATTGGTGGGGGGGGGGGAGGTAATCAACCTATCCACACTACAAAAGAGCAGAGCTGGCCAATTCTTTCCTACAGCAATCATCCTTGATGGCAACTATGTCTTTCTCAAGGAGATTGCTCGCTGATGTTCACTGACTGAGTCCTCAGCACCAATTTGCCCTCCTTGGTGTAGACTCTATACCAAGAATGCTACAATTTCCATCCCTTCATCTTCACCACCTCAAATCATCACAGTACCTCGGTGAGCTGTGACCAGATGCCAAACAATTGACACGGTAAAATGCTAGGGAGTCCAAGGCAGCTGTGAGAACCATATTATTGTGCTCCATAGTTTTCTTGGCTCCCTAGGGAAAAAACATCATTATATTCAAGATATCCAGCACTTCCTGGAGTTTGTAAGGCTCCACAATTAAGTAAAAGATCACCTCCACAGGAAGTGTATTCATATGGGGAGCCCAGCAGAGGAAGAAATGGTGGGGTGATTTGACCAAATGACCAGTCAACCTTGACTGTACTAATGTCAAGACTTGATGATAAAACCAGCACTAAGGTGTGACCATGCAAATGTGTAATAAAATTCCCAAACTTTGGAGTACTCTCCGTGTTGCTATTTGTAATGCTCCCTCTTCCAAATCACTAAAATCCCACCTCCATGACTTTAATACTTACTCCTGCAGTTGCCGCTGAGGGTCATAGTGCATAGTTCAAGTGTCTTTGGAGTCCCATAATAAAGGCCCTCAGTGAGAGACTACTGCCTAATGGAGGAGGAGGGTGCAGCTCTGACCATGTATGTAGGCTGCACAGCAAATAAAATGACTTTCACATTGGAGGCACTGAACAGGTTGCAAAGTTCATTAATTTACTGGTGCCACAATAAGAAAATCTTAAGTTGTGGAGTACTGTATTACTGACAAAGAAGTTGCAGATACGTCTGTAGATGTCTTAGTTACTCTATATGTAAACAATGGTCTTAAATCTTATCTGCCATGGTATTCCCTGTTTGATGAAGATGATCTGCTCTATGTATTTAAAATGTATTGAAGCTTTCTCAATAAATTATGTTTACAAAAAACAGATCAAGTAATGTCTCTGTTTTGTCTGATGTCCTTAACAGGCTAGGACTGCACACTGTCACAAGGTTACATCTCTGTACTTCCTGTGCTGTAACCATTTGATAATTTTTTCGCACACCATGCAACCTTGCCGAGATAATTATCCTTCATGAAGCAGAGGTAACCTTGCTGGTGAAGCACCTCACATAGTTGTACAAAGTACACTATGCCACAAATTTGACAATGTGGGTTCCATTTGCAAAGTCTTTGTAAAGGGTGAAGTCTGTGACTTTGCTATGTCTTTGTCAGCAAAGGAAAACTTTGCAACAGCTCTAGCTATGAGCTCATTTAGTCTGATCCTCTGAACTATATTTTCTAATTGTTTTGAAATAGTGGAAATGGTAAATTAGAATAAGTGCAGCACTCTGCCCATGGTTCAGTGAAGCAACAGGAAATCCATGCTATGTTATATTGAGTAGTATTTAACTGCGCATGCTCCACGTGTCCTTTGGATGCTCAGTTTTCAGTGCTGCAGCTGTGCAGCTGCCAGTTTGCAAGCCTCCTTTGCCCTGCTCATCCTCCACCTTCCTTGCTGCTGTCTCACTCCCCTCTGGCAGATTCCTGACCCCCTTGGATCACTCCTCCTTCAATATCTATGACTGCTGGTTTTTGAACATCCCACCTGCTGCTGCTGCTCTCCTCTCTCCAGTGTTCTATCTGGGGTGGCCTCCTTCCTGTTCGACCCACTTCTTTCTTGGTCCCTGCTTCCCTATTGGTGCCATGTGCATTGTCTGCATCCAAAGTGCAGGCCTGGTCTTAAGCATAGGCAAACTAGGCAGTTGCCTAGGGTGGCCATTGTAAGCGGGAGTCAAAAATACAATGCAGCTTTCTTAACCTTTTTTTTTTTTGTTCAGTATGAGAATGTGTGTGTGTGTGTGTGTGTGTGTGTGTGTGTGTGTGTGTGCATCTGTCTGTCTGTGTCTGTATGTATTCAGACTCTATGCAGTAAAACAGCAGCAATTTCAGAAGGGGGGGGTGAGGGGTTCCCATCCTGACTGTGGATTCCCTATGTCACCATCATCTTCTCATCAAAACGGACAAGTCACATCAAAGGGGGCTATGAACTGACCAAATGACAGCAGCAGTTAGTGGCAACATACAGGATTGGAATCAACCTAGACTGCTCAGTCCCCCTGTCCCTTTCCTACACAACTGTCACATGATTGGACAGATTCTGTAACCACCGATCAGTGGCAGCATCTCACCTACCCAAACTCCAACACTCCTGCCTAATGGTTCTGACTCCAGTTCTGTGGTGTGGAACTGTATGTGACATGTGCCGTAGCACCAGAAGCAGAGATGGTGGTCATCAGCGCAACTTGGTGCATGGCCACAGTGAGTGAATCAATGATCATCGGGTTCATGGGTCAGCTGCTAAACTAAAGTGTGACTGTCCTAATCCCTCCACAACCATTTGCCTGGGAAAGTCACAGGACTTGATCGGTGGCCAGTGCCTCAGTTGTTGTGTGTGACGGGGATCAACCACAGGCCAAGCATACCAGTGAGACTGAGATTGACTCACTCTGAGAGGAGAAAGTCAGGGAAAACCACTCCAGGAAAGTGATGGAGTGTGAGCAAGAAGAGTCAAGAGCTGGTGGAGAGAGCAGGAATAGTCATTGGGTGGGACTGTGTAATTGCAGGAGAGTTGCAGCAAATCATAAAAAATTGGCAAGGTATATTATATTTTTATGTTGCTTGCACGCATGTGCAAGAAACATAGTGCCATCATTCTAGTTTTTGGAGGTGTGGCACCCGTCTTCCAATGCAGTCAGTGTGTTTGCAGGCGCGGCCCCAGTTCCCCAATCACTGCAGCAGCTGTCTATGACAGCAGCTGAAAATGCAGTGGTCGTACAGTTGAAAGGGAGAGCTCCACTTCAATGAGCAGAGCTCCCCCTCCACACACACGCATGCACGCATACTGCATGCTCATGCGCCTTCCACCTCCCCCCCCCACATTGTACGGCCGACGGGGGTGCCCAATCCAGAATTCTGAATGGAAAGACACAGTGGATGCCTTGGGAGGAAGGCATGGAACTATCACTTCCAAATACCTAAACAGCATTATACAAGAAAGCAACATTCAGCATTGACAAATGCTTGTTAAAAGAGGTATACCACGTTACCTTTATAGAATGATCTCTGTTTAGATCTGCTGCAAAAGTAAGGGCCACTGGACTCATCTTCTGGCTACTCAGGATTTTAAAATATCTTCCTGCACATAAGGTGGCCATAAAATGGTTCTATGTGATAATGGCGAGTGCCAAATGGGGACTCGCATTATCACAATGTCAGGGCAGTGAAAAAAGTTCACCACTCTGACAACCTCGGCACATGGACAAATGGCACTGGGGACTGAAAATACTTGCTTGCTTCGCAACCCCCACTTAAGGATTCTCAACTCCAGGGGGGGTGCATGTTGAGGGGGTGCAAAAGCAAAAATAAAATTAGTTTTGGGTTGGGCACAAGAAAAGCACAGTAATGCCTGAACTCAGACTTGAACCCAGAACCCCAGCACTGCAAGCAGAGGCCAACCCCTGATGCCATGGCACAGCTTGGCAGCCGACCACAGCACCACCCCCTACATCCCCTTCACCCTCTCCCAGGCCACACTTGCTGTGCTCGCTCCCCCACGCTTGTACACATAGTGACATCCTGTCACTAGGGTCACACACCCCACCACATCAGGTCACCCTCCCTGCCCCCTCGCCTTTCGGGCTTTCACCCATATCGCATTGTCATTTTAAACGGCACCGTGATTCAGGCACCCACCTCACGTGCTACCCCATAAAATGGATGCCATTCCAGACTACTGTCTTAATATACAGTTTATAGCTTCGTCTTTGCTTGCCATTTAATTTGTTTTAGTTTAATCACAGATAAGGGTATATAACCTGTGAAACAGGAATTAGATGGGGTTGCTGTGTGCTTAATACTTTATCCTTGAGTAGCCTGTCACTGTAACCCCAAAAAGAATGCATTTGAGGTTTTCAGACACATCACTACCCAAACAATTACATTGGTGTTCATATGGGCAAGCTATAAATTCTGCCTGTTTCTGAATGAAGCATCTGTTTTACTGTAACATTATGCCATTGCCAACCTTTTATGATTTTACAAAAAAAAAAAATTAAGCTTGCTGGTACATTATTAGCTCACTTTTTTTATAAACAGTTGCTATTACATTACTATGGCTGCCAGAATTGCCACAAGACAACTTTAAATGTGACTGATATAAGTACTGCCAGGTAATGGAAAAGACAGCTCTCTTCACCAGTCAGAATGGCACAAAAATCTTTAACACTACAAGTTGTATCAACTGTGATAGCACACATGTCTATTTGGCAACATGCACCTGCAAAAAGTTATATGTAGGAAAAACCACAAGGTAACTAAAGATTAGAGTTGGATAACACATGAGAGCAATAGAAAATGCTAATTTTAGAAATGCACTTGCAGTACATGTATTGGAAAATAAAAACAAAAAGGAGCACACCTTTCGTTTTCAAGGCATAGAAGATATGTATCTGGGTAAACGAGGGGGTAGCCTTGATGATTTATTGCTGTATAGAGAGGCACTATGGATTTTTCATCTGGGAGCATACTATCAACCTGGTTTAAATGACAGACTGGATATCATGCCATTTTTAAATAAGAGAAAACATAGGAAATATTAAAGATTGCAATATGATGTCAATTGTTTAGTTATAACAAGGCATATGTCTATGTAGGAATTATTATATCAGCATTTAAATATGTCTTTTGCATATCTTTTTTTGTCCCTTGTTCTATCTCTCTTACTGCCCCTTCTAGAAACTTTTCTATTTTGTCGTTCCTAAATTCTTAATTTTGCAAAATATCAAACTTCTTTTTAATTAAATATGTTTTTTCCATATTTTTCATATTTCAGGTTCCCAGGGAGGCTTATTTTTCACTGGCACAGACTGACCAGTGGTAGGCAGCATAGTCCCACCTCGAGCACCAAGTGATGACCCAGAGAGCCCTAGGACTTTGGGCCCTTTAAAGTAATCAATTTACTGAAAAGGAAAAGACAAAATATCTGGTTGCAACTCATATATATATATTTACAGTATATATATATATATATATATATATATATATATATATATGTGTGTGTGTGTTCTTAAAATACTGTTATTAACTAGCTAGATCAACTGGTAACATTATACCACAGAGCATTTAACTCAGGAAAGGATTATAGTTATCATACAGTCATTGCTGTTAGAACATTGTAATCTATATGGCTACCTGAATTTTTTTAGATAGTGATATATACAGCAATAATAATGAGAAGAATGGTAAATCCATATGTACATGCTTTTGGTGGACTGGTTTTAAAATGTGAATAATTTAAAAGCAAGTGTTGGCTTTGTTTAAAATGCACTGTTGCACTTCAGCACTTAGCAAATCTTTGTCACTAACAGGCACTTTATTCATTTCTATCACTTTAAAATTCATCATCAATGTTGAGAATTAAGTCACTTGTTTGTGATTGGTTGCACAGTATTTTTATGTTTGCTTGCATGCATGTGCAAGAAACATAGTGCCATCATACGAGTTTTCCAGAGGTGTATTTGCGGGCACGGTCGAGAGCACCAATCACTGCTCCAGCTGTCTATGACAGGAGGAAAATGCAGTGGCATACAGTTGAAAGGAAGAGCTCCACTTGAGTGAGCAGAGCTCTCCCCCCCACACACACGCGCACATGCACGCATACTGCATGCTCATGCGTCTTCCCCTTCCACACTGTACGGCCGATGGGGTGCCCAATCCCCGTCAGCTCCACGCCCCCAAAGCATCCAAGTGCCACACTGGGGCCCACTCCAGCATGGCAAAATGATGTAATGGCCGGCAGGGGTGCCCAATCCCCGTCCGGGCTCCACTGTCTCTCCCACCACCCCCATGCTGTCGCGGCGAGGTGCCCAATCCCGTTGGCTTCACTGTCTCCCCAGTAAAGGGTGCCATGCTGGGGCCCACCCCAGTGTGGCAAGAGATCCATGGCCAATGGGGTGCCCAATCCCGTCGGCTCAAGTGTCTCTCCTCCAGCCCCAGCCTGTCACCCGACAGGGTGCCCAATCCCTGTTGGCTTCACTGTCCCCCCAGAGGGTGCCACTCTGGAGTCACCTCAGCGTGGCAACAGATGCCATGGCTGATGAGGGTGCCCAATCCCCCATCGGCTCCACGCCCCAGCCATCCTTCTGCCACACTGGGAGTCTTTAAAAAAAACCTGTAAAGAAAAACGGTCCCTCGCAGTCTCCCTGCCCCCCACAATCCACACCCACCCACTGTGCACCTGCCTCACCACACCCCATCCCATACTTACCTCCGAGTCCAGCGCGACAACTTCAGTGGACTGGAACACGTCTGCACTCTTCAAAGCCGACTGCGAACTGAGGAAATGGTGGTAAGCTGTATAATGGGATAGATAGGGGTTTTTCAACTTTGTTGCATATCTCAGGCATTTTTTGGAATTTTTGCACCAAATTTTCAACATGGGGTTTTTGGGACCCGTCCTCATGAATTCTTGCAATGTCATGGCATTAACCGGGCCCGAAGGGTGATTTCACAGCCACTGTGCAAAATCACCTTTCTGGAATGATTAACGAAAGGACACTGCCAGTGTTCATAATGTGGGCTCTCAAAAAACCTATTTTGAAAATTTGGTGGAAAAATTCCTAAAAATGACTGTTTTACGAGCGTGTGTTGTACAGTTCCTAAGCACGCTCATAAGTTCGCAAATTTTCAATATTTTCACTCCAGATTTTCAACATTGCCATTTTACCATACCTTCTTATGAGCAGTACAGCTGTCATTTTTCACATCTCACCCAAAATGTGTTTCCACCCATGTAGCGCACAATGGCGCAGTCGGTGTATGAAATCAATGTATGGGACACGTTAAGAAAATCACAGTGACACTGGTCATGAGCAGAGGTGTTAAAATGGCTATGTTGAAAATTTGGTGAAAAAATTCCCAAAAATGACTGTTGTAGGAGCGCACATTGCGCAGTTCCTACGCACGCTGGCAAGTTTACGAATTTGTAATATTTGCACACCAGATTTTCAACAGTGCCATTTTACCGCACTTCCTTATGAGCAGTGCAGCTACCATTTTTCACATCTCACCCAAAATGTGTTTCCGCACATGTAGCGCACAATGGTACAGTCGGTTTCTGAAAACAATGTTTGGGACAGATTAAGAAAATCACAGTGACACTGGTCATGAGCAGAGGTCTTAAAATGACTATGCTGAAAATTTGGTAACAAAACTCCATAAAATGACTGTGTTACGAGTGAGCATTGTGCAGTTTCCACGCACCCTCGTAGGTTCATGAATTTGTAATATTTTCAGTCCAGATATTCACCAGTGGCATTTTTCCACACCTCCTTATGAACAGTACAGCTGTCATTTTCCACAACATGGCCGAAATGTGTTTTCACACTTTCAGTGCAGAGATGCATGGTCGCTGTGGGAAATCATTGTTGGGACAGATAAAGAAAATCACATTGACACTGTTCATGATCGGAGGTCCCAAAATGCCTGTGTTAACAATCTACTGTAAAAAATCCCAAACTAGTTCATTACAGGTGTCGTTGCACGAGTTTCTCATGCTTCTGACTTCACCAGTTTTTTAAGATTTTCAGAGCAGATTTTCAACATTGCCATTTTACACCTCCCCATGAACAGTACCACTGTCATTTTTCACATCCTGTTCGGAATGTGTTTTTGCACCTGGGGTGCCAAATGCCATAGTTACTGTGCAAAAGCAGTTTTCGGCTAACAAACTGATATTGCCACTGTTCATGAAGTGGGGGTCACAAAAAAACCATGTTGAAAATTTGGAGTGAAAATTCCAACGAATGCCTGAGGCGTTAGGGTTTCCGACCATAACGCCCCACCCTGTAGAGTATGACAAGCATCAGGGGTGTGACTTGGGATTCTTGCCTGTCATGCTCATACCATTCCACCCCCACCCACACCCTGCAGCCAGTGAGAGGCATCAAGGTGTGCCTCGGACTCTTCGGGCCCAAACTTCACCCCATTCTCCTATACCACACCCATCTCACCATATTTCCTGATGGAATGGAGTGCGCATAAGGGCTAAAGACCCCAAGGCACACCGTGGCACTTGTCAGTGTCTGCAGGGTAGGGTGTGGTGAAATGGCGTGGTCATTATGCCTGATGACCCAAAGGCACACCCAAATGCCTGCCACTCTCTGCAGGGTGGTGGTGGGGTTGGCTTCAGTTCAATACTTCGCTGCCATTCCTATTATGCAGCTCTGTTACTTCTACACTACCAATGCCATTGCCAGCAAGCAAACATTCGGCATTGACAAATGCTTGTTTAAGTGTGACTCCCATTTCCCACTGGTATCCTTCTGAAAAAGCCTATTAAGGTGAAACTGCTCAGGAGTTTGTGTTGCTGCTTTCCATGATATCTTGGAATAAAACTGCAAATTAAAAAGTAAGTGTGAGTCTTTGTGCTGGCTTTTCTCATGCTTGGTGCTATTACATTACTATGCAGCTTATGTTGCCAGCAATAAAACATTAAAGGAGTAGTCCACCCAAAACTTGCAAAAATAGATGTTGTGCAGAGTGTTTTCATTTGTATGTGAAGTTCTAGTGTTTCCTTACCTCTGACTGCTATTAGGAGTTTTTCCTAAATTAACCTGCTAGCTTTGTAGTAGTTTTACAACCCCTGGGGATCTCCATCTGAGACAGCCTAATTCTATTCCTTGTCCCCACAGTGCATCTTGTCTTATGTGACAGTGATGTAGCAGAGACCCAACATTCAGCACACACATGCCAAACAAACTAAATATCTTGGAAGCTTTACAAGCTGCATAGAAATTACCAGCAGCAAAGTTTTTCAAGACAGTAAGACATTTGCAATGAGGGTAGTCACTAAGCTGAATTCTATAGATTTTAAAATATAGCCATCTCTACTGCTGTGAACTGATTGTAAAGCAATGCTTTCTGCTGGATTTATGGTCTCTGCTACATCACTGTCACATGAAACAAGGTGCATTGTAGGACAAAAGAATACAATTAAGCTGTCTCAGATGGAGATCTCCAGGGCTTGTAAAACGACCCTAAGGCTAGCAGGCTAATTTAGGAAAAACTAAATAGCCGACAGAGGGAAGGACATACAACAACTTAACATACAAATTAAAACACTCTGCATAACATATGTTTTCTGCAAGATTTGGGTGGACTACTCCTTTAACAAGAACAAATGAAAATCAGCAAATAACTCATCACTGAGGTTAGATCACCAGCATTTATTTATTTTTTTTTTTTACGGGTAAGTCACACTAGACATCCATGTGCCTATTTTCAGGTGCGACCCGGGAGAGTTACATACTTGAATTATACAGATACAGTGACTAAATACAGCTTTTACATACAGTGACGTGAATAATACAACTTTTACATACAGTGAGTTGACTAAGATAGTTTTTACATACAGTGAAGTGTCAGAATACATAGAGGAGTGACAGTCAATAAAAAACAGATGAGCCCGGGGGGGTTACAGGGGGCCCGGGAGAGATTAAGAGCTAGGCCATACATAGACTGTGAGTGAGTCAGGATTATGTGCATTGGGAGTGCAGGCAATACAAGTTAAGGTGACCCAGAATGTCGTTGCTTGGCCAGGTAGTCAGTAGAGTAAGTGCAGTGGTCCCAGAGAGTGCAGGGCCCCCTGTGCCAGCAAAGTGAGGGGCGAGATTACGAGGTGCAAGGGCAAGTGGAGGGACCCTTCAGAAAGTTCCAGAGGAAGTTTTAAATCCAGTGTGAGAGGGGTGGACGTGCCAGGGGCTGGGAGTGAGTTCCATAGTTTCAGGCGTAGCTGGCAAGGCCCGATCACCCCCAAGGAAGCGTGTCCTAGGAACTGGGGTGGTTGGTTGCCGCCTTGACCTAAGATGGTGAGGTAGTGGTGTCAGGGTTGAGGGAGGGCAAGGGTGGCAGGGGTGGCTGATCTGACGATGTTGTCAATGAAGTTACCTATTACAAAGATGCAGTGCTTCTCGGAGGGAGCCATTGGAGTAAGGCATAGAGGTCATGGCCGGTGTGTAAGGGGAGGAGCGGAAAGCGTGAAGTGGAAGATGCTGTTGTAGGCCGTATCCCATTTCGAGAGGATGGATTTTGGCACAGGGGCGAAGGTCACGAGTCCGTAGCAAAGGGAGGGAAGGAGAACATCCCTGGCTAGAGCCACCCGAGCAGCTGGGGTGAGGCAATTTTTAGCTCTGTAGGCGAGTCTGAGTTTAGCATTCATGGCCTTACAGATGTTACGGATGTGTAGGGAGAGATCCAGCTGAGGGTCAAGAGTGACGCCAAGATATTTGATTACGGGAACTGTCTGCAGGGGCAAGCCATCAGCCCCGTAGATTAGAAGGGGGGTGGGGCAGGATTTGGTTCTACTCTGGGAGCCAAAGAGCATGGCCTGCATTTTCTTAAGGTTGGTGGAGAGCTTGTGAACCGCCAGCCAAGATTGGATCCGCTTGAAGTCTGAGTTAAGTTGGGAATTTATGGTGCCAATATCACGATCACTGTTTAGAATGACAAGGTCATCAGCGTACAAGGTGATTAGCCCATGGGTGGATTCAGATGGCAGCTCGTTGATGAAAAGGGAGAAGAGTGCCAGACTGAGGACGGACTCTAGGGGAACCCCGCATTGGACAGTGGTGAGATGAGAATGGGTCTGGTTAAAATTGGTGTATTGCTTTCTACCAGTTAGGTAATTGAGGAACCAGGCATGGGCAGGGTTAGAGAGTCCGAGGGAGAGGAGAGTGGAGCTGAGGAGGGAGTGGTCTACCCTGTCAAAGGCCTTGGAGAGAACCAAGAAGACCGCGCCTGTGAGGTTGCCCTGGTCGGTGGCTGTTCTGATATGCGAGGTGACTTCAGCAAGGGCAGTGTAAAAACCAGGAATCAACAGTTTCAAACCCCTCTAGAGCCAACTACTTACTGTGTGACCTTGGGCAAGTCACTTAACCTTTCAGTCCTCCAGCCCACCCAGCTACGGAAATGGGTAGAAGCAGGACCCCACTGGAAACAAGATGTTGACTGCCTCTTAGCGGGGCCATCAGGATAAAGAAATGATAATATACTGTATATCAGCAATCACATATATCGCTTCCCTCCACTGAAGATCTACACAAATGTTTTTGGCTCAAGCATTCATTAGATGGCAGGCAAATTTAAGATGGTTTTGAATTGGCATTTTGGTTTTTCTATCTTTATTAATAGTTTCCATGTTGACATTAGTGTACAGCAGGACTCTTCAGTCTAAATGGAAGGAGAACTGAGGCAAAGGGAGTGAGCACTCACCAGAGACAAGACTAATGTGCTGCAGCAGAGTGGTAAGCCTTTAACAATAACAACAAAGAGAAAACAGCTGCTACAGTCCATGAGTAACTGTTAGAAGTCAATTAAGCAAAAGAAATGCTGGAAACTTCAAATGCTATGCTGAATGCATTTTATTGTGGACATTACAGTGCAGTACAATTCACTATTTGACCCCCCCAGCATTTAAACCAGTGCTAATTCTACATCAGGGGCCAGTCACAGTGGGCTAGAATTCCTCACTTTATACTGTGTGGTACCTGATGTTCCAATCAGATGCAAGGATAATTTACAAAAGAATGTAAAGTTTCTTAATGGTAGATCCAGCAAGTGACAGTGGTGGGAGTCAAAGAGATTAACAGTTTCTAATGTCAAATACTGCAACAAATCTCAAACATGAGGTGTTTTTCACTAATCAAAAAGTGTAACTCTTTCAAGGGTTTGTTTGTAAGTAAACACTTCTGCAGGACATTAAAAGAAATTGCATATACAAAATAAACATTTTAAACAAATGCAAAAAACATATAAATAACTGCATTACAATCAGTTACCAACATGTGCCTGGACATGTATACAATTTATCAGTGCTGAAAAACTGAAATAATTGATTTCATTTTTAGCAAATTCAAAATTAGTACATGATGCCAAAGCAAAGCAGACTATGATGCACAGTACTCAGCAACAAATGGGGCACACAGAAACCAGATATATAAACAGATGGTGATGGAAACAAGCAACTGGAATAAGTGATAGAATGAGTGCCCAGATATTCAAGAAAAGCTGCAATTGTCCTGGATGAAGTTATTCATAGCCATGGATCATCAACATGGGGAATCTGCCAGCTCACAAATTCCTTAGTATCTCCATAGATGGTATAGAACCCCTCAGGTACTATACTATCTGGATTTGTCCATGGACTCTACGTGTTGGAAATGCTCACCCTTGAGGCAGAACTTCTCCATATTCCTTGTAGTTGCCTGAATCTCATGACATGGTGGTGTGATGTTGTCCTGTCCAACTGTTCTGGGATCTTAGATACGTCACAACCACCACTCCTAAACCAGTGGTTTTGGAGCTTCACTTTGGCATTTCCTTGTTACCTAGGCCCCAGCAATGTTGACTTCTGACAGCTTTAATGGAGGCCAGATGCTTACTGCTTATGTCATTGAAACGTACAGTACCACGCTTCTCTTGCTACTTACCTGACACTTGGCCCTCTAAAAGTTAGCCCTTTTTGAAAGATTATCCTTGGTAACAATTGGTCAACATGACTGGTATAGTAGTAAATGTTACCCCTTCTTATTTTCCCACTTATGTTCAGCATCCCTTTCCCAGCCCCACAATCCCCTATTATTAACTTATCGTCCTGTCTTATTGCTCCTGTACCACCTGCCTCCCTTCCCGACTGGCACCCAACCGAGTCCCTTTGTTCCCTTTTGCTCCCTCTGGCTTTGATCCTAATTTCATATTGCATTGTATAGATGTTTAATTTTATACATATATCAAGTTTCCCACAACATAAGAGTTTATCTGCTTAGCTGGACACATGCTGTTGGTGTTTATCATGGGTTACTATAGTTGATATTGGTTAGTTCTTACTTGCTCCTAGTGCCAACATTTATTGTAAGCTATTGTAATTAAGTAATGTTGTTTGTTTGTATTTTGCATTTCTATTTAGAAAAAAACATTCTTCAATGAAAAGGTTCATGTTAAAAAAAAAAAACCTTAATAATAATAATAATAATAATAAAACTTTATTTATAAAGTGCCTTTGGGGCACCAAGGCGCTGTACAAAATGAAACAATACAACAAAAACAAATATAAAATCAGAATCACCACAATAGTAACAATTTGCAATAAAACAAGAAAAATATGTATAAAATCAGAAAGCGACAATCCTAATTAATAAAAGCATGATTCCAAAGATGGGTCTTAAGTTCACGCTTGAAAGTCTTCATGGTCATGCATTCCCGAAGCTGGCAAGGTAGAGAATTCCAAAGGGTTGGGGCAGCAAACATAAAAGCCCAAGCCCTAGAAGATTTTAAAGTAACCCTCGGAACCTCCAGCAACCCCTCATCAGCTGAGCGGAGCATTCGTACAGGGGTATAAGGAATCAGAAGCCCTTTCAAGTAGTCAGGGCCAAGTCCGTGCAGGGCTTTAAAGGTCGGAAGACCTACTTTAAAGTTGATCCGCGACTGTATAGGCAGCCAGTGCAGATAGTGCAGGACAGGGTAATGTGCATACTTCTTGATACCCCTGTCAGCAACCTAGCAGCAGCATTCTGCACTAGCTGCAAGCAGCAGATATCAACATCAGGAAGCCCCAGGTAAAGGGAGTTGCAGTAGTCAAGGCAAGAGGTCACGAAGGCGTGCACCAACACAGGTAAGTCGCAGGACGGAACCAAGTGCTTCACCCTGGTAATATTCCTAAGATGGTAAAATGCAGACTTAATGACTGCTGACACCTGATGATGAAGGGTCAGCACACCGTCAAGTACAATTCCCAGGTTATGCACTCGTTCAGAGGTATGAAGCTGACCCCCCCAGAAATAAACCGGAAGGTGGGTCAGACCTCAACCCCTCTATCCTGCACCCTGGGTCCACAACCAAAACCTCGGTCTTACCCATGTTCAACTTTAGCCAGCTCGAATTCATCCAATCATGGATTTCAATGAGGCAGTTGTTAAATATCGAGAACGCACTTTACTGGTCGGGTGCAAAGGAAAGGTAGAGCTGGGTATCATCAGCATAGCAGTGAAACCTCAGCCCATACCATCTTACAATGTCTCCGAGGGGCAGGATATACACTGCAAACAACATGGGGGAGAGCATTGAGCCCTGGGGAACCCCCACACTGCAAAGAGAAAGGGTCAGAGAAAAAATCCCCGCCATAACTCTCTGTGTTCTCCCAGATAGAAAAGATGTAAACCATCTGAGGACTGTACCTGACAGTCCACAGATGGACTTCAGGCACTCGAGCAAAGCCCCATGGTCTACAGTGTCAAAAGCTGAAGACAGATCAAGGAGAACCAAGATAGAACAGTTTCTCCGATCTCTCACCATCAGGAGATCATTGAGCACCTGAACCAGAGCAGTCTCAGTACTGTGCCTCTTACGAAAACCAGACTGGAGAGGTTTGTAGATATTATGGCTGGTTAAATGGTCCTCCAGCTGGATGATAGGTCTGTAGTTGGCAAAAACATCTGGGTCCAAAGAAGCCTTTTTCAAAAGGGAAGTTACCACAGCTTCCTTCAAGGAGCTAGGGAACTCACCTGATTCTAAGGAGCACCAGACTATTTGAGCCAGAAATGGTCCCACGATCTCAACACAACCCAAAATAAGGGAAGTTGGGCCCAGATCTAAACTACAGCATGTAGGGCGCATCCCCTGGACAATCCATGTAACATCCTCGAACTTCGGCTGGACAAAGGAACTCCAGGAAGTGCAAGGTACCATGACCAAGCGCCGACCAACAGCGTCCCCCATAGAGTGTGACTGTCAGATCTCTGATATCATGTTGCCCACCTTATTCGCAAAGAATTGAGCAATCTCATCACATTTCTCTTGTGAAAAGGCTTGACGGAGCTGGAGACAGGCTGGGTTGCACAGCCTGTCCACAGTTCTGAAGAGCTGAGCCGGTGGATTCTGAGCAACAGAGATCTCCCTGGACAGGAATTCAGTCTTCTTACAGGAGATCTCCGACTGGTAGAGCTGATAATGCCTCTCCAAACTAAGGTGGTCATTCTCTAGAGCAGATTTCTGCCAGCAACGCTCTAACCATCTTCCCACACATCGCAGCTCCCTCAAGGACCCATCAAACCATGGGGCCCGAGGGCAAAACAAGAGGGGATGAACACGGACAGGAGCAATTGAGTCAAGGACAAAGGAGATGGCCTGATTATAAGCCAAAACCAATGACTCTGGACTCTTGCTAGCAACTGGAAACTCTAAGAGGTTCAACACCACCATCAGGTCCTTAGGGCACACATCCCATAAAAGGCAGTATCAAACCGTCTCCACAGGGGCAGTCCTACAAATGGGAGCGAAAAAACTGAATCTCACGGTGTAATGATCAGACCAACAGACTGGTTCCACCACCAAATCAGAGGCCTCAATCCCCAGGAGAAAGACCAAATCCAAGGAGTGACCGTGATTATGAGTAGCCGAGGAAACAATCTGTGTGAAGATCAGCGATAACATCAGCTGGAGGAAGTGTTGGCCAAAAGAAGAGAAATCATCGTCAACCCAGGCATTGAAGTTGCCCAGAACCATCAATCTGGGTGACTCCAATGCCATATCGGTGACAAAGTCTGCCACTTCATGCAGGAATCGGCCCCATCCCCCGGTGGATGGTAGACTAGGGCTATCCTGCAACCCACGCCTTATTATCTGAAAATGACAAAAACAAACACCAATTAGACAATGAGAAGCAGGATTTATTGGAAGATAAAGATGACGATAATGTGAGGGAGGGGTGCAGTGTTTGGTTTGATGGGGGGAGTGTTTGGAAATAAAGGTAGGAAAAAGAATGAGGGTACGGGGTAAGGAGGGATAGGGTGGTGGTGGTAGTGGGGTGTTTGGTTATGTTGAGAGGAGAGGGGTGGGGGAAATGAAAAGAAAAAGAGTTCTCTCTCTACCATTATACTGCCCAGATAATTACCTCCTATTGGCACATTTTTACTTTTCTCTTTCCATTTGGTATGTTTTTCTCCTCTGGTGGTGGGAGTGGTTTGGGAGGGTTAGGGAGGGGGTAGGGGGTGGTGTGATATTTGTTTCTTATAAAAAAAAGAAAATGACTGAGGTTAATACTGTAATTTACCTATTTTGTGGCTCTGGATGATATGTTACTTTAGTATGTATCCAACATGATGACAATTTTCATCTGCTAATATTGTCTCTGTTGATAGTGTACCATTATCCAAATAAAGCATATTTAATTAAAAAAAAAAGAGAGAGCGAGAAATGGCACATAAAGGATATTCATTGTCAACAAACCCAAATAATATTGCCAAATTATTAGTGCAACATGGTTGAAGAGAAATTTACATGCAGAGTTCAAAGGAAGGGTTTAAGGTCGCAGTCAACATTGAGGCCTGTGGATTGCAGAGATTTGGTAGTTAAAATCTAAAGGCTTTCTCTCTGCAACAGTTTCATCAATCTCTCACCCCCTCTCATGTTCATACTGATTCACTCAGTTTCCATTAACAGTAGCAGACTGAGGTCATGATTGACTGATTGATTGATTGATTGATTGATGTAGTTCAACGTTTTACCAGGAAAGTCATACTGAGCTGGTGTTAGCTCATTTCTAGATGTGTTCTGGGGAGTGGGAAGGGGAAAACAGATACAAAGTACAATATATAACATAATACAACAATATGGAAATTAGTACATCAAAAATAATTAATTTCAAGAATGTTAGAGAATGAATTGTCAAACACAAAATTTCCACATGGAAAGCTGTGGAACAGGGAAAAGAACATTAACATTAAACAACACTACAAATTAAGATACAGAGAGAAATGATAATACTAGGGGATTGGCGCAGTACTGGTGACAGAGATTGGGTTAGTTAAAAGAGAATAAGGGACCACCCCAAAATCAGAAACTATTGTAGGAACGAATAGAGAACTCACAGAGGAGAGATTTCAGAGCAAAAAGGGAAGGAGCATAGTGAATGGAAGGGGGAAGACAGCTCCATAGTTTAGGGAAGCAGAATGGAAAGGCAGCTTGGGCAGCAGTAGATTTCATCTGAGGGAGAGCAAGAAAGTAAAAGCAAGAATTGCAAAGGGAGTAAAACGAAGAAGTGGAGAAGAGAGGAGAGAAGCAAGATATGAAGGGAGAGAGCCAAACCAGTATTTGGAGATAAAGGAAGCACAGTGGGCAAAGCATCTGGCACCAAGAGACGGGAGGGAGAAGTAAGTATACAGAGTACAATGATGAGCATGCAGGGGGTTTTCGAGGGCAAAGTGACAGAAAGAGTGAAAGAGAGGGTCCAGTCTAGCTAAACTGGACTTTAGAGCAGCACTATAAACAATATCTCTGCAGTCAAAATTGGGGAGAATCATCTTAGTGAGGATTTCTCTCTAATCAGGAAGCAGAATATTTCTCTTATTTTTGTACAATTCCCCAAGCTTGGAGTGGAGCTTCTTGTGGAAAGCATCCACATGAACAGAAAAATCAAGATGACAATCCAGCCAGCCCCGAGGTACTTGAATGAGGAGACATCTTCAATAAGTGCACCATCATGGGTAGTAAATGAGGGAAAGGGGAGACTTTAGCAAACCTCTGCCTGGTTCCAAAAGTCAGGTAGACAGCTTTCTTACCACAGAGGGATAATTGATTTTCTTGGAACCAGAGCTGGATGTTGTTAAAGTCCAGTTGGAATGAGTTTGTAAGTTCAGGGACAGAGGAACCACAGGAAAAGAGTACCATATCACCTGCATGCATATGAATGGATACAGAAGAGCAGGCATTGCGTAGGTCCTTTAGAAAAATGGAGTATAGAATTGGGCCAAGGACAACGCCTGAGGGATGCTTGAGATCTCTGAAGGGAGGGAGTCTCCAATAAGGACAGCTTATGACCTTCCCTCAAGGTAGTAGTAGAGCCTTTCAGCTGAGGAAGTAAGAGTTCAGCCTTAAGCAGGTCCAGGAGAATGGGGTGGGCTACAGTTTCAAAAGCTTTGGCTAAGTTTACAGAAATGATAGAGGTAATAAGGCCCTGATCCATGCCAGAGAGATAGTAGCAGTGAGCTGCAGGAGAGAGGTGGAAGTGGAGTGTGATTTTCTAAAGCCTGACTGGTAAGGAGCGAAGAAAGAGGCTGCATCAAGAGAAGGGGAAGAGTTGGGAGAGAATAACGTATTCCTGGAGTTTGGTCAAAGTGAGAAGGGGATAGACAGCTCAGAAGTTACTAGGGGAAGAGAGGTCACCACCTTTAAGTAGGGGAATGACTATGGCACTAATGAAAATGCTGGTATACAGGAGTAGTGTGGCTAAGGGGTTTTCATATCCCTGATGTTCTCCTGTATCCTTTGTTTCAAAGGCCTGATGGTGTGTCCAATATATAACTTTGGACATGGGCACCACAAGGCATACACCAGAAAGCTGGTATTGCAAGTGATAAATTCACAAACATCAATCCTTCTGCTGTAACTTTCCAGCTGCAGTGTATTACACCACTTTCAGTGTTTGCAAACACCACATCTTCCACGTTTAAACATTTTCTTAGGTTTCAGAGGAAGCTAGTTGAGGTATATAGGTTCAAAATGACTGCTCTTGAACTGGCTATAAACAAGTTTGTCCTTCAGCTTTGGAGCCCTAGAGAAAGAAATACATGATGATGTCCCCGGTTCCTCTGCAAATTTTTTCTCATTTAGAAGGATCAGCCAAAACATCTTCATAATACCTCCTATTTTACTAGATACACTATCGTATTCTGTCACAAAGCATGGAGGGATGAGAAGAGGATTAATAGGATTGCAAGAGCAATAGCAAGGAGGGAGGAACTGGATGTCATCATTCACCTGGGGATGAATGACATGGCGGGAGACAGGGTGGAGTTAGTTAGAATACAGGAAACTTTCAGAAAGCTGGGGGGGAGTCTGAAGCAGGTAGCACACTCCGTCTCCTTCTCGGTGCTTCTACCTGTCCACAGCAGGGGGGATGCCAGGACACTCCACATTCAGAAATCCAACTCCTGGGTGAAGGAATGGTGTGGAAGGGAGGGGGTTTGCTTTATGGGGGACTGGGGCCCAACCTGAATGGATGCGAGCCTGTATTAGGACAATAGCTTGCATCCATCTGGAAAGGGGACCACAATCCTGAGTGACAAGTTCGAATGCTTCAGCAGCTAGTATTTAAACTGGCCAAGGGAGTGGACCCAGGAAGGTCAGGAGCTTAATAACACCCCCCAAAGGGTGTATGCAGGAAAATAATTTAACTGCAAGAACAACTGAAGTTGTCAGAAGGGAGGCCAAAGTGGTGGAATCAGGACAACACAAGAAAGGTAACTGGGGTCAGGGAAGTAAGCAGAAGAGCAGTAACAGGGGCAGAGGGAGTGATCTAAAATGCACAACAAGGAAGGCCTTGGTAACAAGTGGCTGTAACATAGGAAATAAACTCCCAGACCTGGTGGCTTTGATAATAGAAGCAGACCTGGACATAGTAGCAATAACTGAAACCTGGTACACTGCAAATCATGGGTAGGAAATCAATGTACCAGTTTATGCTCTGTTCAGGAGGGATTGAATCGGTAAAAAAGGGGGGAGGGGTCGCCCTGCATGTCAAGGATGGTATAATGGTGACACTGGTACAGGGTAAGCAGGGGGAGGCCGAGGCACTGTGGGTCACCCTTGAACCTGGAAATGGCACAGCAATATGCAAAGGGGTGATACACAGGCCTCCAGGATAGGGGGAGGAAATTAACAGGGAACTAGTGGATGAAATACACAAGATGGCAATGAAAGGTGAAATTCTGCTGATGGGGGATTTCAATATGCCAGACATGAATTAGACCACCTCGGCAGCTGATTCAGCCAACAGTAAAGGCATCCTAGATTCCCTACAGGAGGCAGAACTCAGGCAGCTTGTGCTTGATCCCACCAGGGACAGGGTGATTCTGGATCTAGTGATGACCAATGGAGATAGAATCACAGATGTCCAGGTAGAAGGGCAACTGGGATCCAGCGATCACCACATAGGGGATGGGGACTCAGTCAGGTCACACAAGGTCAAAGGTTTGGGATTTCAGAAAGGCACACTTCACTGAAATGGGGAGAGGTATCAAAATAGCCCTGGAGAAAAGGGGGATGGGGGATGAAAGAGCAGTGGGAACACCTAAAAGGAACCATAGTGTAAGTGATTAACCACTGCATCAGATTGGTATCAAAAGGCAAGAGAAGGAGAAAGCCACTATGGATCTTGAAAGAGGTGGCAGACAAAGGAAGGGCTAAAAGGGCAGGGTTCAGGAAATATGAGGAGACCCAAAGGGAAGGGGACAGGGATGTGTGCCTAGAGTGTTTAAAAAAAGCGGGGAGGGCAGTAAGGAGAGCAAAGGCACAGAGTGTGGAAGAATTAGAGCATACAGTAAAGAAATGGGAAAAGACATTCTACAGGTACACTAGTGAAAGAAGGAAACTGGGGGTGTTAGTCTAGGCTCAAAGGGAGGAGGGGAATGTAAGGAGGGTGACATGGATAAGGCAGAAATACTGAATAAATACTTCTATTCGGTATTCATGGAAGGGGGGGGGACAGCAACCACAGCCAAGCAACAGATGCCAAGGGGGGCTAGACAGCAGTCCATTTGCAGGAGAGGGAGTCCTGCAGGAGCTCACTAAATTGAAGGTGGATAAAGTGATGGGGCCAGACGGCATGCACCTGAGGATATTAAGGGAGCTGTGGAGAAAGCAAGCAGAACCTCTGGCAGCTTTGTTCGCAGAGTCACTCAATACTGGAGTGATGCCAGAGGATTGGAGGAAGGCACATATGGTTCCTCTACACAAATCCAGCAGTAAGAAGGGAAAGGAGGAGGAGGGGAACTATAGGCTGGCCATCCTCACCTCAGTGGTGTGGAATATCATGGAGGCACTGCTTTAAGAAAGCATAGTGAGACATCTAGAAGCCATCGGTGCCCAGGACCCTAGGCAGCGTAGTTTCACAGCAGGTAGGTTGTGTCAGACAAATCTGATAGATTTCTTTGGCTGGGTGATGAAGGAAGTAAATCGGAGGGGGGATGTCGCCTACCTCGATTTCAGCAAGGCCTTCAACACTGTCCCACATAAGAGGCTGGTTAACAAGATGGGTAGTCTGGGAATGGAAGACAAGGTGGTAAACTAGGTTAGGAACTGGCTAACTGACAGGAGGCAGAGGGTGGTGGTAAATGGGGTGCAATCTGGGAAGGGGGGGTGACAAGCAGGGTGCCTCAGGGATTGGTCCTTGGGCCAGTCCTGTTCAATGCCTTCATTTCTGACATTGTAGAGGGGCTGGAAGGAAAGGTCTGCCTGTCTGCAGATGACACCAAGATATGTAACAGGATGGATACTCCAGAAGGGGTGGGGAAAATTAAGAAGGACCTGGGGAAACTTGAGAAATAGTGTGAGGAGTGGCAACTGAGGTTTAATTCAAGAAGTGTGAAATTATGCACCTGGGGCACAGAAACCGTGGTGAGAGCTATAGGATGGGGGAAGTTGCTGATAGTCACCAAGAAAGAAAGGGACTGGGGGTTTATTATTTCAGATGACCTGAAAATGTCAAAGCAGAATACAAAGGCAGCAGGGAAGGCCAGTGGCATGCTGGGATTCATTGGGAAGGGTATCGCCAGCAGAAGATGGGAGGTAGTGATGCTGTTATATAAACTGGTCAGGCCTCACCTGGAGTATTGTATGCAGTTCTGGAGGCCACAACTTTGAAAGGACATTAATAGGTTGGAGACGGTCCAGAGAAGGGTGACTAAAATGAAACAGGGCTTGCACCACAAACCGTATGAGGAGAGATTAAGGGACCTTAATATGTACTCGCTGGAGGAGAGGAGGGAGAGAAGATACATGATAGAAACATTCAAGTTCCTCAAGGGCATAAACAAGGTGCAGTGGGGGAGACATCTTCCAATGCAGGAGCCGTACAAGAATGAGGGGGCATGACATGAAATTGGAAGGTGGCAGGTTAAGAGGGACTGTGAGGAAGTACTTCTGCACAGAGAGTGTGGTGGACATATGGAATGGTCTGCCACAGGAGGTGGTGGGAGCAAGCACTGTGACAGGATTTAAACATGCATGGGACAGGCATAGGGAAACCACAGAGGTAAAGCAGAGGGAGGGTCAGAAGCTGTAATCAAATACAGGGCTTATGGGCAGACTAGATGGGCCCAGCGGTCCTTATCTGCCGACAATTTCTATTTTTCTATTTGTTCTTTTCCATCACAACTTCTCCATTTAGGTGTTAAACAAGAGTCCCTATTGCTTGATTTTGCTTTGATTAAAGCTTCAGTGAGTATTCTAACTATAACAACCTCTTTACAGAAACATATTTGTTAGTTCTGCTGCCTGTGTAATGAAATCTGTATCATCAGAACAGTTTCTGCATGACCTGAGGTACTGGCCATATGGTACAGAGTTTGTAAGTGGGCTGGGATGAGCACTATCAACTCTGAAGAGGCTGTCTGTAGCAGTCTTTTTCTGGAAGCATTAACTGTTAACAACTCCCGATGTGGCCATTAAGTGTGACATCCTGGAAATCTATGGTTTCCTTATTTAGTGTGTGGGTGAACCTGAGCTCCATGTTGCTTATGTTAAGCCACACTGAATGAATTTTATGGCCTTAGCCTCTGTCCTCTTCCATATACAGACAGTATCATCAATAAAGCAAAACTATTTTGAAATGTAGTGTATACAGAATCAGACTGGCCCACCAGGATACCTGGAAATTTCCAGGTGGGCCCTCTCTCTCTGTTGGGTTCCTAGCCACCTTCTAAACACTAAAAATCTTTGCATTTATCATCTATTTTCTAATTAGAGTATTCTTGGCACTGCAAGTAAATGTAGAAGGCAAACACAGAGCTAGTGTATCAAATTTAAATGGAATACTGACATACATGTGTCACCCTGGGCCCTCCCCTATTGATTTTCAAGGTGGGCCCCTGCATCTACTTTCTAGGTGGGTAATCAGTACCCCAGTCTGACTCTGAATGTATATATGGGTTGGACACAAAATCTAACACAACACATTTCTCCCAGACGCCCAGTCAGATTGTCAAATGATGGGGCAATGGCAGCCCCCACTGCAGTGTCAAGAGCTGTAAAAAGAATTACTGGTTACATTTAATGTAGTTCTGTGTAGGCACAAAATTCAGTGCTTCCATAGTGAAACCAATTAAAACGTATCATGGGTTGGGTGGATTCATAGAAAATACTCACATGCAGTTAGATCATCAACAGGTCTGACAAAAGTATATAGAGGATACTGGATGGGCAACACTGCACAACCAGTGTCTTCTGCCACAGAGGGGTTCTGATTCCCTCTGACCTTGAGAGCAAAGCTCAAAGGGTCCATGAGAATCAAAACCTCAAGGTGGCAGAACACACACTGATTGTGCATAAAGTTGCTCATCCGATATTTTTTATAGTGTATAGTAAAAAAATCTGTTGACAATTGTGTGAACTGTGCATGTGGCAGTTCTTTCTCTTTTAAAAAGAAACTGATTCATGCAGTCTCTAGAAGTTTCAGAATGCTGTTGTACCAGAGATGGGTATAATTATGTTCCATGACCTCTGAACTGTGGTACAACAGCACTTTGAAAGGAAGGGAACTCTATACAGAACAACACTCTATTATACCCTATATAGAGAGTCTGTATCAATGCCTGGCAACATATCATTCGGTTCCCATGTTAAATTGTGGAATTTGTTCAAAACATCCATGGTGTTACATAAGTGGGATCCCAACCTCTGCACACAGTCTGTTGAAAACAAATCTAAGAACTTGCAAAGGTTATCAGTAAAGGATCTCAGCCCACGCAATATGGGATGCCCTGGTGGGTTGGTAAGAGTTTTGTGCACCTTAGGTAAAATGTAAATATAGCTATTAAAAGTGTTAATGGCCAAAGGAAATCAGACTAATCTTCCTGATTTAAGAGGTATTTTTTACCCCATTCCAACAGGTGTAAAAGATTTTTCTTAAATGTGTCAGTGAGGTCAACCTGTGTTAGTTAATACCATTATTAAGTAGATAAAATACACACCTCTGATAAAGAGATTTGGGTATTGCAACAATATTTCCACCCTTATCTGCTGGTTTGTAAATTACCACTTTAAGATTTCTTAAAGTGTTGAAAGCATTAATTTGTTCTACTTTGACTTTTACAAATAAATGTTGGGACCTCCATAAATGATTTTTCAACCTTGCTAGTAACCACAGTTTCAAATGCTCACATGCAGGGTTTAGCAGAGATAGAGCAGAATTTGGATTTACCTTTAAAATATTATTTTTCTTAGTTCAAAGTTCAATGGCCTATGCAGCCAGTAAAGTGTTATGCTTGTGCAACTGTGTTAGTTTGGTTTTGGCTGTTCGCACTCTCTATTCCAGAGGAATTACCACCCTATAGGAGTACCAAAAGCAAGGAACCCTCAAAGAGGGTTCAACCCCTAGAGGTGTCATGGGACAATTCCCGTAGCTAAAGGTACCTTAGGAAGCATCCCCAAAAAGAAATGTAGTAGTATGAAGCATATAAGCAAGCAGTAGCTGTGACATAGCAGTAGATAAAGCATCAGGCAGCTTGATAATGTAATGAGATGCTCAGGTTTGCGTGGCATGATTTTGATGGTTTGCGTTAGAGAAGGAGGGGACCATCTAAGGAGAGGGGGAATGGCAGGGACACCATCCACCTTCATCCAACAGCGGAACCTACATAAAGAAACTAGGGAACACTACTATGCTAACTAACAGTTATGACCTAAGGCATGGAGGAGAGAAAAAGGCCCCTATGAGGAGGAAATCTCTGGGGATCCAAGGCCTAGATCGCCTTCCCTCCAGGCTTGGGATATTTTATTTAGTGATGGCTCTGCTACTGCAATTTGGAAACCCAGTTAAAGGGGGATGGAAAATATTCCAATTTGGAGGAAAGCTCTCACTCAATCCCTCTAGCAGGAACTCCGTGGAAGGCTGTGAGAGTGCTCTGCAACATCGGGGGAAACCAAGCCGGGAGGAGGAGGAGAGCACTGACTGCTGAGGCACTCACCTAGCCTACTAACCTTGAAAACAAACCAGGTGAACCAGAGGCAATCATAGGGAGAATGCGGTGAAGGTGCCTTGCTAGGGAACTACTAAAGCCAATGGATAACCATTGTAGTGGAACCACTAAAGTTAAAGGAGATTGGAGTAACCAACCTTCACAGCTAGTCTTAAATTCTACACCAGGAGCTGCTGTCATGTCATCGAACAGATAAAGCCAAGCCCGGAGCGAGGACATTTTCAGCTCTGGGCCAGGTGAGAAGGATCCCACCCCAAGTCGGGCACGTTCAAGATGTGGACTGAGAATGCAGAGTGACACTGTCAGCTGCAGGGGAACCCTGCACCAGAATGGTATGGATGGCATGCCCCAGAAACTGATGAGGAGCTGAATGAGTGTTAAGTGCTGAGACCTGCAGAGGTCAGATGCAGTAAGTGAGCAGTAAGCAATGATTGCGTAAGCAAGAGTGGACCTGCACGTAGGTCAGTAAAGCAGTGTAGCAATAGTCGGGCCTGCACATAGGTCTGCAAAACGTAGTAGCAATGTAGTACCTGAATGTAGGTCACAGGAGCAGCACTATGAATAGTGGGGCAAGCCAGCCAGGCATGTCAAAAAGCCAATGAAGGTGACAAATACTCTGAGGATTTTTGGCGGCAGAGGCAGGATTTAGAACATGAGTAATTAGCCACATGGGGCCACAACTCCCCAAACACCGCCAAATCCCCGCCGTAGGAAAAACGAGAAAGTGATGGAAGGGCAGAGACCCATATGCAGTTATTGAAACTAGTTTACAGCATCAGCAGTAGCTTAGCTGACCTCAGAGTATAACAGTGTGTACAAACATAGAGAGCATCTGTATTGTGTAAGTGAGTTGTAAACTTCATAAACATAGAATGAAAGAAGGCACAGTGCTCTGAAGCAGCTGTCACCAGGCAGTGCAATGAAGCTGCAGTAATGAGACAATATAGAATGAATTGAGAGAGCAAGAGTGAGCTGCATAGTTAGGGTTCAAAGTGAGCCTGAATCAGGTGAAAACAGAGCAGCTATGGTTGAGCTGAAACAAACAGATAATGTTTGCAGTTGCATTGCAAGTAATTGAGAGTTGTGAGTAACTGAGAGCAAGTAGTATGAACTCCAGTTTTGCACTATGCTAGGACCTTAGAAACAAAGTCCCCTGAAAAACAAAACCAAAGACACATAAACAGAAAACAGGGAAAAAAGACAGAAAGAAGCACACAGTCAGAGGCAAAATACAAACCAGAATCAGGAAAACAAACACGGAAGTCCATCAGAGACCAGCAGGAGCAGCAAGATGGGGGGTAGGCCCCGGACAGCCCGTTAGGTCCCAGCCAACAGCAGAGGACAGAGCCTCTGGCTGGCAAAGAAAAAGTGCTTCAGAAGAAAACTGAGAGGAACTGCTTATATAGCCCAGGAAGTGGGAGTGTCTGGTGCTTGTCCATTGAACTACAGGCCCAGCCTTCCAAATTGTGTGGCCTGTAATATCAAAGATTGTACCAGAATCTGTAACCCCTGTAACCCCTGGACTGTCTGTTGGCTCATCCTTACACAGGGTTTCCAAAATATCCAAGTTCATGAGGGTCTGTGTTGTCCAATTTGTTAGTTTGCTGTTGTGTAATCTTGATTTCCAATTACTTCTGCAGTGACTTGCAAAGGTTCCATGGTGGCACTTGCATCAAAAATTGAGTTCCCTTGGGTGTAATCATCCTCTGTTAGCACACTTGTTAACTCCGTCAGGCCCATGGCTTTAATGTGTGGCATTCTGTTCAAAAAGAAATCTTTCAGGTGGATTTTTCTAAAAAGTGTTTCTAGAGCCACATGTATGGTAAATGGATCGGGTACAATATGAAGCACAATGTTCGGTCCCTTGCACAGTATGGAGGTTTGGACAGGGGTAAATTGAATGTCAGTCAGATTATTACTTCTGTGCTGTTTTCCTGCTTGATCTTCTTGTGCCTTTATTTCCCTTTTCCCTGCCTGCCCTGCCTTGTTTTCTTCCTTTTTGTTTTATTAATTTATGTTTCTTGCTGTCTAGCCTACTGGAACATGGGGGAAGGGCGACCCTGCCTGTGAGCAAATAGTTGAAATGTTTTCCCTGGGTATCCTGAGAGTTAAGAGTTAAGACAGTAACCTTGATGCATGCATTCCACGGGAAGGGGAGACATACATTCCCTAGCTGAAGCAGGGAGTTCAAGCTGGAGACTACACGAGATGCAGGCTGAAAAGACTATCTTATGCTAAATGGTTTCTGATTAATCTTGTACACCACTATTACTGTAATAAAGATGACTACTACCTTTTAGCAAGTCTGTGTGCCTGAATTATAAACAAGATACTGGCGAGGTATCATTTTCAAGTTCATCTAGGAATGCCACATATCTTAAGGCTAGCCCTGCCAGTGTGGGACGAGATGTGCTGCTGTGTTTGTGTTCCATCTGATGCTCTCATGACCCTCAAGGGCTTTCTCCCTTACCCCTCAACGGCATATCCACCTTCAGCATCTTCCTTCATGCATTTGGTTCCATTGTTGTTCTATCAGATTTGCTACACAAGGGCTTCACTCTGAAGTTCTACCAGAGTTTAGTCTCAGAGGAAAGCATCTGGACAGCTAAACCTGAAGCAGTTGTTAGAACAGCTACCTTCTCCTCAGGGTTCCTTTGGTATTCTTATTGTTCCTCTAGCACTGAGCTTTGACCACCCAGTAACTTTCCAAGGGCAGAGTACATCCATGTAGGGATTTCTTTGGATGTATGGCCAGCTCTGCAATACCTTCAGGAGGGAGGAAGGAACTCTTCAACACAGAAGAAGAGACCTATATTCCCTTTAATCAAAGTAGTGTGTCTGAGGTCCTTGTCCCATTCTACTTAGTGATCCTTTGCCTGGAGGGATGGTGACCAAGATCACAGTTCTCCAGCAATTTCCTCCATGGGGGCAATCCTCTCCTCTGTGCTGAAGGTCATAATATTAATAATTAAATAAATATTATGCTGAAAGTTGGAGATAGATGGTGGTTCTGCATTCATCAGCAGTGGTATTTTTACCAATATTGACCTACAAGGTCTGTGTCTCTTCCCATTCTTAGGTTTTCTTTTCTCTCCATATGAGATGTAAGTGCTCATGGTCATTCTATTCATGTACTGTTTTGAGCTTATTTTTCCCCTAACGTACCTTTCATCTAAGGAGACCTCACCCCTGGTAGCTCTAGAGGAGGAACCCTCCTGAAGAGGCTTTCAGTGTCTTCACAACACCTTAAAAGAGTGGTTGTCCCTGTAGCTGGAATAGAGAGAATGTAAGGCAAATGTAGATTGCACAAACATTCAGACATACTCCCCAACAACAAGTGTATTCATCCCCTCAACAACTTCAATACTGTACAAACCTATTTAGTAGCTGCTGCCATCCTGTCTTACCTCAGTGCCTACTTTACCATTCAATCACCAGTTGTTCCAGCCTCAGTCATTTCAACCCTATCAATCCTAGGCAAGCCAAGGCAATTTTATTGATACAGTGCCCAATCCCTGGGACTCTGCCTCACAAACTACAAAGCAGAATCAATAAATTAGTTAAAATCAATGCATCGTACAAAATATAAAATCTCACAAAGACTTACATAACAATGCCAGGCCCAAAGCTCAATGCAAAAAGATGGGTTTTCAGAGACTTTCTCAATATGGCCAGTGAAGGAGCACCTCTCACCTCCAGGGGACGGTCATTCCAAAGAATTGGGTCTGCTTCTCTGAATGCCTTATCACCTGAAGATTTTAAGCGAGATCTTGTCATGAACAAGTGGTTTGTCTCCACTGATGGGACGGAACGGTTAAAGGCATAAGGTATCAGGAGGTTTTTCAGGCAGCCCAGATATAGACCATGCAGAGCTTTGTAAGCTAATAAGCACACCTTGAAATGGTAACCCATGATAATATCGAAACAAAAAAAGCTACCGCAATAATACCGAAGTCAAATCAGCGATTCACTAAAACAGCAACAGTATTGATAGCGAACATGCATAAATAGTGCCACTGCTCGCCTACTGGTTAACAACATAAGCAACTCAAAGCCATAAAAATAATACAGAAATAGCACAACGATTTGTTACTGTTTGAGCCTGTCTTGCTACACATAGCAGTCTCACAGGTCAGCAGCCTAATGCAGAAATAGCGCTACGATTCACAACTACATAAAGCCATAAACAGCAGCAGCACTAACGCTAGCAGGACAACGAATGGGCAGGACTGGTAGAAGAAGTGCTTTATTCCCCCCACACCAGTGTAAGTTTTTCGTGGCAACAACACAGTAATGCATCAAAACAGCGACACCTAGTGTTTAAAAAAAAAAAGTCTTGATGACTTGGTTGGTTTACTTTACTGAATCCTCCACTGATAGTGCACTAATTGTAAAATAGTCTCCTTTTTTCAGTACTTGCTTTCACTTAGACCTGGAACTGAAAATTGTATGCCAGCCCTCGCAGATATTCATATCTGCTTCAATATGAATGTTCTTTCACAACAGAAACAAGTCTTTCGTCCATGTTTTTGTACTTTTTTTTTCTGGAACTTGTACTGGCTCCTGAAACCATTTGTTCCAGCTTCTTCTCCTGAACAAGTAGTTTGAAATTCTAGGGGGATATCCAGTTTCTGAACAGAAGCAGGAGTGACAGGACAGCCACACTCAACCTGTCTGATCTGCTGTATAGTTCTTTTCATCGGTGGCACTCCTGGTAAATGCCCAGTTACAGACTCAGGGCTGTGGTTGTGCATTGCACGACCACCTGTGAAGTGGTCTCCACACTGGACCATGCTCATTCGCGGACACTGGCCATGATTTTGCGAGCCCCAACTTCGGCAGCATCAAGTGTGTGAGTATGCTCTTTCAGTACAGAAATAACAGAGTTCTCTACCGTGTGCATACGAGCCAGATAGGAGAATTTGGGACCAACTGCACAGTGCCAATAAATCTTTTCACCCCTTTCCTTGTCTTTTCTGTACAAGAACCCTGCATATATAGCCAGTGGCTTACCTTTCTGGCTCATGACCGTTTCAAACGTATCCATCTCGATCTCTCACCACCTATCTCCATGAAATGCAATCTAATATAGCAGTACCCCCTTTAAAATGTATGCTGTTGCATTGTGGGTAATAGGAAATACATGATCATTGTACACAAAGTAAACAGAGTATTGGTTACCGATTATTTGGATCCTCTGATCATATGCAAGACTGTATTAAGATGGTGCACTTTTATTGCAGTCGATGAAATAGATAAGGGCCATTATTTACAGTCACTAATTTGCAGGTCGACGTTTTGCTTTCGTGCTATTGATTTAGCGATTTTAGATTCGCTATTTTTACATGGAACCCCCTTGAAACTAATGCATCAATGCACTGGCAACCAGTAAAGAACATTGAGAACCAGCATGATATGCTCAAACTGTGAAGTCCCAGCAACCAGGCAAGCTACTATGTTCTGGACTAATTCCAGATGACGCAGCAACCTCACTGAGTCCAAGGTATAGAGCATTACAGTAATCCAATCCTGACATGACTAAGGCATGCACCAGTGTTGCTAGGTCAGTGAGTTCAAGGTAAGGTTTCATCCAGGAGAAGTTTTGAGGATGGTAAAAGCCTCTGCGAACAACAGCTGACACCTGATATATATTTTTTTAATTTATATTTTTCTCACATTTGCAGAGCTAGCAGGTGGCTCCAGCCCTCCCTCAGACCCCGACCATCCCCCGTCCAGCTCTACCAGGTTCCCCACAGATTACCCCCTATGGCAGGGCCAGAGAAAGGAGCACCAGCTTTCTCCCCTTCCCCCAGAGCACAATCTAGAATCAGGGTGGCTTGTGCAGAGGGCACATTAAGCTGTAATGGAGCCTGCGAGCTCCCATTTTTTCCACATGTTTTTACTTCCTGAGCCTTATGAACAGGCAATGGGTGGAACGGCTGGGCTCCACCTCCATGGAGGCAGTCTTCACCTTGGACATGTTGCCCTCCCCTTCTGACAGTGCACATGTGCTGACATCCAGCCACTGCTGGGTGTCAGGCTAACAGCATGTCATACTGTCCCCCTTCCCTGAGGAAGAAGAGCTGTCTGCAGATGCTCAAACCTTCCTCATTTCTGCCAACCCCTGGGTGACCCGAGTCTGTTCCCAAACCCGGGTCACCGGTGTGATGTTTGGTGTGCCTCAACCCTCAGTGCCACTGGGCCAGCTGACACCTGATATTCTAAGATCAACCCCCAGATTCTTCATCCTATCTGTAGCTCCAATTGTCACTCCATTCAATGAGTGTAAGATGGCACTACTACTCTTCACTGCTGAACCCAACTAACCCAGCTCCACCAATAACACATCCATCTTCAATGGGTTCAATCTAAGCCAGCTGTCCACCATCCAGTCCTGAATTTCCGTAAGGCACTCACTCATTTCCAAGACAACTACACCATTGTCAGGGGCATAAGACACATAACAAATGAAAACCCAAACCATAGCGTCTAATGATCTCCCCCAATGGCAACATATACACGGCAAACAGCATGGGAGCACAATAGTCCCATGAGGCACACGACAGCAGAGAGCAGCACTGCTAGGTGTAAAACAGCTAAGTGACACCTGCTGCATCCTGCCAAACTTGTTGGACTCAAACCACCATAACAACATCCCTGTGAGTCCCACATAGTGCCTTATATGAGTCAACAGCACCCCATGATCCACCACGTCAAAGACCAAAGAAAGGTCAAGTAGAGAAATGATGGAATGACACCCACTATCCTTCACTAGAAGGAGATCATGGTGCATTCTGCATTCTGCCAAGAATGGTCTCTGTACTATTGTGAAGCCAGAAACTGGACTGGAAAGACTAATGGATGTCATATTTCTCCAAGTGTTGTTCCAACTGCACTGCCACCACCTTCTTGATCAACTTCCCCAAAAAGGGAAGGTTCATATCAGGCCTGTACTTGAACAGAACATCAGAGTCTGTGGAAAATTTCTTAAGAATGTGTTTAACCTGGGCCGGCCTGGTCGTGCTGAGGGCTGAGGTGCTGGACACCTTATCTTGCACCACACCAGAGATCCATGTTCGGGAATGAGCATGGGTTGCCGAAGGTTGGCAGGGGAGGAGAAGGATCGAGCATCCAACGGACTGCTCTCATTCTCTGGTGGAGGTGAGTCACCAGCAGTCAGTGTTCAACTGGCTCCTAGGGTTGGCTGGGGGGCAGCACACCAATGCTCCAGAGATGGAGAGGAGAAGAGGCAAACACCTGAAGAGGGCATGTGCAGATGCGTGCGCACTCCCTCCATGGGTGTCACTGCATGCCTCATCTCCAAGGGAGAAAAAATGGAGGAGAAAAGTGTTCTGGATATGGCTAGATGACAGCTGGTCCCCGCAGGTGCTGCTCTGCAAACAGGCAGTAACCCTGGCACTGGATCCGTAACAGCAGGTTGAGGGTTCCCCGCCACGGGGGGGGCAAGCCATGAAGATAAGCCAGAGGTAAGCTACAAGTGGGAGATGGGGCTGTGGAACTGGCTAGAAGGAACGCCACCCAGGACAAGGTGGCAAAAAGAAATTAACTGTAAAAAGTATGGGTTTAACCACCACCTTTTTTAGGCAAATTGAAAAATCCCCATCTCCAAGGGAACACCTAATGATCTCCACAACAACTGAACCAAGCAAATCCCATCACTCTAAAAGAATCCAGGTCAGCCCAGGGTCCAACATACAGAAGATGGGACATAGTCCAAAAACCACTGAGAGGACATCTTCCACCAACATCTGCTCAAACTCTCTCCATAAAGACAAAGTGCTTCAGTCCATCAAAGACAGGGTACAGTCAGCCAAACAGACAGCTTGGGGATATCTCTGCCTGAACGGAGGATACCTTGTCCAGAAAGAATCAGTTAAACTCCTCACACTTGTTGAGAGACAAGGATCTGCAGGACTGAAGACAGAATGGACTTAATAGTCTGTCCACAGCATTGAAGAGTTATCTTTAGGGAAGGCTTTGAAAATGCAGACACTTCATACTATAGTTGCTTTTACACTTCATTGAGGTGAAGTAGCTTTTGATTTGCATATTGTTATGAGGAGCAAATGCAGAAAGAGTTGTCACAGCTCCGAGCATGTTAAAGAAGCTGCAACAATTAAACATTTTGCCTGGCTAGTATAAAAACAATAATTGACAAGACTTTCACGTTTCTCTATATCAGTGTATACAATTTTGTCAACCGCTGTTTTCTTAAAAGCACAATTTTTTTGATCACCCTCATCATCCATGATTAGTCTCCGTAATGTTTGAGGGTTTTGTAAATTCTTAGATGTCTGCTGCAATTAATAGGATGTCTTTGACTACATGATCTCCGCTGTGAGTGACAAAGTCAATATGTGAGCTGAAACCATAGAGAGTTCATATGGCACAGGAACTGGAAAGTTAACAGGGAGAGAAATTGTAACATACAGTAGCAACACAGTTATTTAAGGACAGAAAGGACTCCCAGTACATTTCATTCATTCATTTATTCATTCATTCATTTATCTATTTATTTATTTGTTTATTTATTCATTCATTTTTGGTATTTATTTAGTTGAGGCTGGCAGTACAACCTAAAGGTTAGAATAAGGAGCTGGGAATGAGCTTGGTACATCCAGCAGGCAGACCTGGGATTGTTGCCCACAACCTCCACTTATATACTGTGTGACTCTGAGCAAGTCACTTAACCTCCCGAGTGCTCCTGGGTTGCCCCTGAAAACAGGCACCTCTACCTAATGGGCCTTACCCAGTTACCAAAAGAATAAAATAAAAAAGACATGTTTGACCAGAAAAGGCACACTAAGCTATTATAGTTTGTTTCCAGATGCATTCTTGGGGTGGGTTGCATGGACCTAGTTTACTGACAGGGGAAATATTGGCTATAACACTGGGGAAACTCCCTTGCTCTTTGTGAGGGGGCACTGTTAGCGCAAAATCCTAGATGGAGGAACCCAAGGCTGCAGATGACAAAGGTCTGCAGCAGGCTGTGGAGACATCCTTCCTCCCAGCTGGTGGTACCTAGGAGAACATGAAGTGCTCTAATCCATTAGAAGCAACTGAAGGCTTGATGAGAGCAACAGATGCAGGAAAGGACTTAGGCATGGATCAAGATGCAAAAGAGCTGGCAGAAATGGGAAACTCAGACATTATAGTAGCTGAAGCACAGCTGGAAGAAGAAATTGCTGAATAAAGATGACAGCTGTCAAAGATGCTAGGGGAAGATGAAGAAAAGTATTGCAAAAAGAAAGAAGAGCTGTAAAAACTGAAGAAGGTGGATATGGCACAGTCTAAGAGTGTCAGAATGCATAAAACCGCTGAGAGTGGCAGTAATAAAGCTAAGACTTTTGGTGTGCAGTGCATAGCAACCAGTGTAGATACAGAGAACCAAACTGTTAATTAAAGAATGACAGAGGTGTTTGGCGTAAGCAGTCACCTGAGACTGCATTACTTCACACAGGCTGGAACAAACATCGAAGGGTAAGTGGGTCATGGGCCCTGAATGGAATATTTTGAATGTTTCACAACCTGAACTTCAGTTTGTAGTTACATAAAAATGCTGCAAATTCATGATAAGCCAAAAGTAATTAACAGAGAAAAAAGAAGAAATGGAAAAGATAATGGGTGGGATATTCAAAAGGGTTGAGCCATGCGCAATAGGGTTGCGCGAGCGCAAGTCCACAATTGCGCCATTCTGCGATATTCAGCAGGAGGCAGTTGCACCACAGGAAACATGCTGAGCAACAGCGCAATGCTAATGAAGGTATGCGCAACCGAAGGGGGTGGAACCATGCATAAAGTGTGCAATGCGATATTCAAAGGCTTGAGCAATGCGCAACAGTGGATCAGGCAGAAGTTGCGCCACGGGAAATGAGCCAAAATAAAAAGGATCAAGGAAGAGGCGCAAGAACGCAACAGGGAAGCCACATGAGGCAGGGAGACAGAGCAGGCCAGAGCAATAAACAGTGCAGGCCAGGGAGTGCACAGGACAGAAGAGGGGCAAGGGAAGGTGTGTGGGGCCACAGAGTGCAGAGGCCAGTAGGTGTACCCAGTGCAGTGGAGGTAGCAGTCAGGACAGCGGGGGTAACAGAGCAACAACAGCCAGGGGGGTAACACAAGCCAGGGACATGGACAGTGCCAGCTTCCACATGGAAGCTGTAATGAGGGGGGTGAGAAGGCATGCTGCAGAGGGACGTGGCCGTGGAAGGGCCCGTCGGCGATACGCCCCCAACAGGCAGTACCGTGCCCACATCAGCTTTGAGCTGTATTCAGATGTCAAGATTGTGGGCTGGTACTGCCTGAACAGGGCAATACTGAGGTGGCTCTGTGAGCTGTGCAGTGATGTGATGCAGGCACCCTCACAACGGGGTCACGCTCTGTCAGTGGAGGCAAAGGTAAGAGCCTGCATGTGCTTGCTCGCCACGGGTTCCTTCCAGAGACCAACAGGGGACACCACAGGCATAACGCAGTTGGCCACGTCACGCATCCTCACCCAATTCCTCAGCGCACTGCTGCCACATGCTGCGGAGTACATCCATTTCCCCAGCACAGCGGCAGAGAGTACAGCAAACATACAGGAGTTCCACAGGGTAGCACGTATGCCTGGCATGCTAGGGGTGATAGACTGCACCCATGTGGCCATTCTCACGCCACCTGGCCCCGATGGGGCTGCCTATCGAAATCGGAAGGGGTTATCCAGTGTCAGCTGCCAGGTGGTGTGTGATGCAAGTGGGCGCATCATCAATGTCTGTGCCACGCACCCTGGCGGAGCACGCGATTCATTCATATGGTACCAATCAGCATTGTGCCATCGATTCGAGTGAGGACATCCCCACAGGACATCTAGTGGGTAAGTATGCATGTAGAATGGCAAATCGGGCAAGGGTGGGTAAGCCACAGGTGCCATGGGAGTGGCACACAGGGTTAGGGGCAATATGAGCCTGAACATGACACTAACCTCCACTATCTCCACACAGGTGACAGTGGATACCCACTCCGTCCCTGGCTGCTCACACCTTACCAGCGGCCCATGACCCCATCGCAGCAACGCTTCAATGAGGCACACGCCACCACACGCAACATCATCGAGCAGGTGTTTGGGATTCTGAAGGCACGCTTCTGATGCCTAGACACCTCCGGCGGTGCCCTACAGTATAGCCCCTCAAAGGCCTATGCGATATTCCTGGCCTGTTGTATCCTGCACAACATGGCCAAAGACTGTGGGATAGCCGTACAGGTCGAGTAGGGGGACAACGATGGGGATGCTGGTGACGCCGGTGATGATGGGGATGTGCACCCCCCACCTTGGACAGCGTGACCCCGACTGATCCGGGCTGGCCCAGCTGCACCAGGACACCATCACAGAGGAGCACTTCGCCAACACAGGTAAGTCAGGGCCATGTTCAACCAACAGTGGTTAGGGCAACAACCCACATACACACAGGAACACACCAGGGTGCATGATGAGAGGAAGTGGCAGGCACAGAAGCACACACACACAACCAGGAAGGGGTGAACAGTAACACGCCACATGGACAGACACACACACACACACACACACACACACAACAGGCACAAAGTGCACAGGGGTCAGGTGCACAACAGAGCAGGAACACAGACATTAAATACACACATGACCACAGGCCACCACCACCACCACCTGTACTGTCCATGTATGTGTGTCAGATGCTGGGTACCCTTGCACTTTGGTGTACAGTGCAATGCAGGCATCATCATGCACACACACCTGTGGACAGCAGTTGGGAGGGTGTGCAGATGGTCTGTGGTCAGCGTGTAGGGCAGGGCACCCACTGGTGCACTGCCCACTGAAACACACATTGCACACAGGGCAGCACCAGACAGGGCCCGCACTGGAGACAGCTCCAGTCATGCGGCACAGTGCCACTGCCACCTCAGATCGCGGAGTGGCCCCACCGAGACCCAGCAGCACTGGCAGGCTGAGCATGGGCCACATGGGGTGGCACCGATGGACCACCAGGGGTCCCACTGCGCGAACGTGACCTTGTCCGCACAGGGGTCTGCAGCATACCGAACATACCTGCACCAGGGGTGCTCGGGATGCCCACAGCTGAACCCGGTGTCGACAGGGTGGGTGTCTCATGACGACAGGATCGGGGAGTGGATAGCATACTGAGAGGTGGAGCCGCACAGGGGCACCTGACTGTGTGCCCAATGTGGCCACGACACCAAACACTGCCTGTGTCTGCCTGTCGATGGCGGTGGTCACATCCACCCGCAAATGGTCAATCCAGGACAGGATCCTCTTGGTCTCCCTGCTGTGCCGCTCCATAGCCACACACAGTGCCTCCACGGATGTTGCAACCCGCATCTGCTGCTGTACTGATGCCTGCAGCAGGTGGGTGTGCTCATCAAAGAGGTCGTCTGCCACATTGGCAACCTGTCCCTCAAGGTCTGGAAGGGCCTGATGTACAGCACCCATTGAGGGTGGGCGTTGCTCACCAGGACCAGATATGGGCATGTCCACAGGTGGTGCACCTACATCACCGCTGAGCCCTGTACCCCCAGTCCCGGTGGGTAACTGCTGCTGCTGCCCTTCAGCCTGCTGTGCCCACAGGATCAGTGGTTCCACTGCTGTGGCCGCAATAGTGCCAGTGAACTGCACAGCCACTGGTGCTGCCCCACAGGTGCTGACAGGCACAACCTGGGACTATGCTGACATGCTGGCACACACGTCGGAACCAGATAGATCCATGGGCATGAGCTGTCCTGCTGTGTGTCCATTCTGTGACACACACATTTCAATGCCCATAGTGGTCGGTGCATTATCGATGGTGCAGGTCTGTGCCACAGCCACAGCCGCAGTGTGCTGGCTTGCTTGCATGCCAGACCACTGGGACACAGGAAGGGAACTCCCCACACCTGTCTCAACATCAGTGAAGGTAGCCAGGCGTGCACACTGCCGCAGTGCATGCTGGCAATCTGCGGAGGTGGATGGACCCTCCTCCAACTCCGGGTGGCTGTCCGCAGTGGACAGGCCCTCCACTACTGACCCCTGCAGATGCACAGGATCTGTAACAGAAAGGAAGGACACGTTACTGCATGTGAACTACCTCCCCGCCGACCATGACATACCATGCAGTGATGGGCTACCACCTGTCTGGAAGCCACCTCCAGGAACACCCTCAATGGCACTGCACTGCATGCTTGCAGCGAGCATGTCCTCTGCCAGGGTCAGCTGCACCACCTCCGGCTGTCCCCCGCCTGTTGCAGCACATGCCGCCCTGATGGCTGCAACCTTCTCCTTCACCCTCCTCCTGTCGGTCCCCATCTTCTTTTTACACTCCTGTACAGAGCGCTGGTGGCTGCCGTGCAGGTTGACGGCATGTGCCACCCCCTCCCATGCAGCAGCATGGGCCTGAGGGGTGCCCGCCATCCACTGAAGTGGCTCCTCAGCCAGGTAGGCCTCAAACAGTGCCTCTGTCTCCGTCGCCGTAAGTTGGGCCTCCTTTTCGCCCACCATCATCCTCCTCACCCAGTCCTCACTCGGTCATTTCACAGCCTGTATGGGTGAAAGTGGTCACCTGTGACTGTGCAGTACACAGCAATTCTCTGGGGCCATGGTCCAGAACAGCACAATGCGCAACTCACCTATCTACTGCAGTAACCGAATATGCCACTGCAGAACAGTGTCGCAAATTTATAGCGCAATGCATGCAAATTAGGACTGGAGCAACTTTAATGAGATGCAAATCATGCCGCTGTGCCATTGAATGGCTGATCGGATGATTTGCATATGACGGCTGAATATCGCGCTGTTGCGCTTTGCGCAATACGGTTGAACCGGCTCAGCCAATGGCGCAGTTCTGTGACTGCGTAGTACACTGCACTGCACATGCCCAGGTAGCTTACGCAGGCGTCTGCTGTGCTGATGACATGCTGTGCGCGATAGGCAATTCAGGACACGGCCACCATTGTGCCAGTGGTGCTACAGCGACGGTCAGTACATGGCGCTGTGGCACAACTGCGCAATAGTCCACTGTGGCAATGGCACACAGGCGACCAATCGCACTGGATGTATAGACGTCCGATGGCGCTGTGCCTGGCCTTGCGCCAGAGACCCATGACCCTGTGCTCGACCATTGCCCCTTGGCGCTGTACGTATGGCATGTCTGCAGCTCTATTGTGCTGTTCGGTAACAGCGTGATAGGGACTGGCGGCGCTATGCGAACAGCATGATAGGGAATAGCGGAGTTGTATTGCGCAACAATTCCATGTGGGGTTGCCGCGCTGCGGAGCGCCATATTGCCTACTATATACATGCAGGGATGGCACGCAGGAGACCCCCACAATGGAGTGCAGTGGAACTGGCAAACCTAGTGGCCATAGTGGAGCCTCACCATAGCCCACTGTTTGGAGATGAACCCCTGCACATGGCAAGGACTCATGTGTGGCAGCAGGTGGCCACTGCCCTGGAGGAGGCCACTGGCCGGCGGCGGTTGGCAGAGCAGTGCAGACACCGGTACGGTGACCTGCGGAGGAGGGGGCCGGCACTACTGGCATGACTTTGTTCATGTGCCAGGAGGGGCGTGGTGCCATGGCCAGGTGGGTGAGCCATCCCTATGCGCCTGTATTTCCGTATAGGTAACACTGTGTTGTGACCAGCACATGGGGAGGGTTGGTCTATGGTTGGCTGTGGCTGTGTTTACAGGCTATGTGATGTATGGGTCTGGCTGGGTGGTCGGGCACACTCATTGGGGCAGGGGGATGTCTGCTTTGGGATTTCACTGATGTGTTTCTCACCTTTTGTTTCCCACAGGTGTGGCGGAGCGGAGGAGGGCCTAGGCTGAGGCACAGCAAGGGGTGGCAGCGGTGGCTGTGCATGGTGTTGGTGGTGGCGGTGGTGATGAACCACAACAGCAACAGCAGCAGCAGCACGATGAGGGTGAGTGACATGACATCATGAATGCTATTGCATGCTGTGGGGGGGCAGGGCATGGCCACCATCCATGGACAACACTGCCATGCACGCGACATGTGACAGTCAGCACTGTCCAGTGGCACTGCATGTCTGGGAGTGTGTCAATGGTGGTCCATGCATGCACTGGGCACATGGCTGTTGGCACTGCCTTCCACCGGCGTAGCCGTCACTATACAGCCTTGGTTGTGTGCTGTGCTGGACATGGGTGGGTGTGTGTGCAGTGGCAGCACGTTGGGCATATCTTGTGCCCCGGTCACTGTGGTGGAGTGCACTCCATCACAGGAGGCGGGGCACTTGGCTGTATGCCATGCATGTTGGGTGGGCTTCAGGGATATGGACAATCACAGCCATTGATTCTGATCCCTTGTCCTAGGTGTCCGGATCCTGCGGAGGCTTGAGCGGTCGGTCCACCAGCTCCTTCAGGTGGCCATGGATTCCCTCGACATCCTGAGGGACCTGCAGCGCCGAGGCATTAGGCACAGGAGGAGGCTCCTGGGACCAGCTGCAGCCGGATGATGAGCGGGCTGGCAGGCAGTAGCTGCCCATCACCTCCCCCCTTTACCCATCCCTCACACCCTGCCTTCCCTCTCCCAGTTGTTCACCCCTGTCCCTTACCCACCCCTACCATTGTACCCATACCCCCACCCTTGTATTGTATATATTTGTATATAGTTCTGGTTGTTCATATTGTTATTGTTCATATATTAATTAGAAATATATATTTTGTTATGAATACTGTGATGGTCTCTGATTTGCAGCTGGCTATAGGGGCTCAGTTGCAGTGGTGTGCATGGCATCTGGGGTGGTATTGTCCTGGGTATGTGTGTGTGTGTGTGTGCGTGGGGAGGTGTCTCTGGTGTGGGAGTGGCTTTCAGTCGATCTTGCCGTGTGCTGCCACCCACTGCTGGGTGCTCATGGTGGGTTTGGCTTGTATGGTTCTGTGGTACATGAGGTTGCAGTGTGACGGGGGGGGATGCATGGGGATTCCTGCAGTGACATTCACTGCACATGGGTGGTGTCTTGGGGTCACAGTGCAGGGTGTGCTGTGCACAAGGGGGGGCTGATGTGCACTGGGGTTGTCCACCCCCTTTGTGTGGCAGTCTCAGCTTGCTAGTGGGTGTGCTGCAGCAACATGGCCCGGCTGTGCTTTGTTGGATTGTCCCCATGGGCCGGTGGATATTCCGTCCCTCCCCCACTTATGCTGTACTTGGGGTGTGGGGGGGCATTGTTAGTTCTGTAGTGTGTTCCTGTGCCCATCTGTGGCATGGGTGGTGGGCCCCTGCCTACCTCCCTGGATGTGCAGTTCCATTGCTCTGCTGCTGGGGGGCTCTTTGCTTGCGCTACGGCGCCTCTGGACTGCTCAGCTGGGCTGGCCTTGTTGCGTATAGCGCATCATATCTATTCAGCTTCCCCTTCCGGTTGCGCTGTAACGACTGTATGATGTTCAGATGTTGGCTGGTTGCGCAATTTGCCTTGCTCCATGTTTGAATATCGCGTCTATTGCGCATGTGCGCAATGGACTTGTGCTTGCTCCTGCTATTGCGCACATTTTGGGCGCAGTTTGAATATCCAGCCCAAAATGTGTAGGTCAGAACTACTGGGGGCAGGAACAATGGACATTTCGGGACAAATGCTTGAATATAAAAAAGAAATAATAAATATGAATATTACACAAATCAAGGGAAAGCATGGAACGAAGGTGAGATAGGGGAACCTCACAGCAAATGGGGTGACAGTCATATTACACACAGTCCAAAACAAGAGAATTAAATATAAAAAGAGTAACTGACCTGGCCAGGGCTCAGAACAAAGAAAAATGATAAGAACAGAACCAGAACCAGAGAGGGTTGATACTAACAATGCACATACTGGAATCAAAGAGAGCAACCAGAGAGGAGGAGGAGGAGCAGAATTTCCCTCAACTGCACAAAGAGAAACAGGAACTATTCAAATGACATCCACACCCACAACTCTGGCTCCACACCTGAGGAATCAACAGAGGAAAGGAGAGGAGAGAACCACATCAATGCCCCAGATTTGCAGACTTATTTGATCATACAGAGACTGCACCCTGAAGAAATGCTGTATGGATTCAGTATAAAAGAGGGATGGAACCCTGGCCAGACAGAATATTTGTGGGCAGACAGTTGCTTAAAGACTCTATTAGATTTATGGCCTCAGAGATATATACACTAAGACATATCTCTGGAGAAGATAATTTTAACATAGAAACATAGACTTTGACGGCACATAAGGACCACTTGGCCCACCCAGCCTGCCCATTTCCCTTCCTATTGGATAAGCTGCAGATTCTAGTTAACCAACAGCCTACTTCCTGCAACCCCCCCCACTATAAGTGCCTTATGTCTGTCCCATGCATGTTTGAATTCACCCACTGTTTTAGACCCCACAACCTCTCCAGGAAGGCGGTTCCATGCGTCCACCACTCTCTCCGTGAAAAAAAATTTCCTCACATTACTCCTGAGCCATCCCCTCTCTATCTTTAAATTGTGCCCCCTTGTTCTTACACATCTCTTTTTCTGAAAGATGCTACCCTCCTGGACTTTGTTGATTCCCTTGAGGTACTTCAAAGTTTCTATCATGTCCCCTCTGTTCCTCCTTTCATCAAGGATATACATATTAAGCTCCCTCAGTATCTCTTCATATGGTTTCTGATGTAGACCCTGCACCATTTGGGTTGCCCTCCTCTGGACTGCTTCCATCCTGTCTATGTTCTTGCGTAGATGAGGTCTCCAAAACTGCATGCAGTACTCCAGATGGGGTCTCACCAACTGTCTGTACAGAGGGATAACCACTTCCCTTTTTCTACTTGTGATGCCCCTCCCTATGCGTCCCAGTATCCCCCTGGCTCTCCTTACTGACTTCTCACATTGCTTACCCACCTTTAGGTCATCTGATATGACTACCCCCAGGTCCCTTTCCATTAGTTTTGTAGTTAGCACCTCTCCTGCTATTGTGTACTCTTCTTCTGGATTTTATTTCCCAGGTGCATTATCACTTTTTAATTGAATCTAGTTGCCATATGTCTGACCATTCCTCCAACCTCGCCAAGTCCCTTCTCATCCTTTCTACCTTCCCTTGTGTATCAACTCTGTTACAGATCTTTGTGTCATCTGCAAAGAGGCATACCTTTCCTTCCAGACCCTCTGCAATGTCACCTATAAAGACGTTAAAGAGGACTGGACCCAGTACTGAGCCCTGAGGTACTCCACTAGTAGCCCCCCTTTCTTTGGAATGTGTTCTATTCACTATTACCTTCTGTGTCCTGTAGTGCAGCCAGTTTGCTACCCAGACTACCACCCTGGGACCCAATCCCAGGCTGGCTAACTTGACTATTAATCTTTTGTGTGGACTGTGTCAAATGCCTTGCTAAAGTCTAGGTAGCCCATATCCACAGCCCCTCCCTGGTCTATTATTTTGGTCACTCAGTCAAAGAAATCGATTAGATTCATCTGATGTGACCTTCCTGCTGTAAATCCACGCTGCTTTGGGTCCCGTGCCCCAATGGCCTCTAGATACTCAACAATTCTTTCTTTCAGAAGTGATTCCATCATTTTCCCCACCACTGAGGTCAAACTAACAGGTCTGTAGTTTCTTGCTTCTGCCTTGCTCCCACTTTTGTGAAGGGGAATCACATCTGCCCTCCTCCAGTCCTCAGATACCACCCCATACTCCCATGATTTGTTAAAAAGTGTGGTCGGTGGTGTCACTAGATCCTCCCTTAGTTCTTTTAGGATTCTAGGGTGAATCCCGTCAGGCCCCATTGCTTTGTCCACCTTGAGTTTTAGGAGTCTTTCAGTTCTTTCTTCTGTAAATGGACTGTGTCAACCCCACTACTCAGAGTGCTTCTATTGTTTGGTTTAGGTAACTCCTCCTCTTCTTCTTTGTGAATACTGAGCAAAAGTATTCATTCAGTATCTCTGCCTTTTCACTGTCTCCCTCTGCCCACTTCCCCTCTCCTTTATTAATCTTCACTATCCCTCCCTTAACCTTTCTATGCTCCCTAATGTACCTATAAAAGGTTTTATCCCCCTTCTTAACTGAGTTGGCTACATTTTCCTCAGTATGGACCTTTGCTTTTCTGACTGCCTTCCCTACTTCTTTCTGCTTTAATTGATACAGTTCCCTGTCATGCTCCTTCTGTGATTCCTTATACTTTTTGAATGCAGCCTTTTTCTCCATAACCTTCCCTGACACCTCTTTTGAGAACCATAGTGGTTTTTTATTCCACTTTGTTTTCTTTATTTGTTTCACACAAAGGCTTGTTGCCTCTATGATGGCAGTTTTGATTTTTCTCCATTGGTCTTCCACCCCTCCTTTCTGCCATTTGCTAATGCACTCCTCAGGTATTCACCCATTATGCCAAAGTCATCCCTTCAAAAGTCCAGTATCCTTGTCTTTGTATGGCAAGTCTCCATGGTTGTGTTTATTGTGAAGCACACTGTGCAGTGGTCGCTTGTTCCCAGATGTCTACTGACTTCTAAATTTGTGATCCTTTCTCCATTTGAGAGTACCAGGTCTAATATTGCTCCCTCCTGAGTGGGTTCCACCACTAGCTGTCTAAAGCATGCCCCCTGTAGGGCATCAAGAATGACTCTGCTCTTGGATGTGGCTGCAGTCCATGTTGTCCAGTTAACATCTGGCATATGCAGGTTCCCCATTAATAGTATCTCCCTTTTTTCAGCCATTTTGAGAATGTCCTCTAGCATTTTCTTGTCCATTTCCTCCCCTTGTGACAGGGGTCTGTATACAATCCCTGTGCGGATTGTGATGCCATTCCCTGTCTCCGAGGTGACCCAGATTTTGATGTAAAGTTTTAGAGCACCTCGGAACCTCAAAAGATTTTTGATCAGATACAACCAAGTAAAGTGTTCCCCATTGTGGACCTCCTTTCTGGTTATACCCCTCTCAAAACCAACCATTAAAACCATAACAATAATGTTTAGAAATGAGGGTGTACTTGTAGAATATATACATCACTGGCTGCAAAAATGCTGCAATGTACTGAGTGCACCAGAATCTGTAATGTACTCAGGGTACCTGTGGGCAGGGGTATGGAAATTTAAAGTTAAACTCAGGCAGAATGAAACAGGGGTACTATACCTACCCAATAGCTTATTTATTGGAAAAGACAGAGGGGTGTGCTTTTACGCAGGACAGCCTAAGATGTGTTACAAGTGTGGGGTAAAAATGCATCTGGCAAGTGTATGTGATAAGTTACATTGTGGTCTGTGTGGAGAATTTGACCACATAAGCATGCAATGTCAAAACTATGCAAAGTGTAGCTTATGTGATGCAAGCGGTCATGTGCTCTAAAAATGCCCTGGGCAGCACACAACAGAGCAGATGGGGTAGATCTAGATTCCTTTATAAAAGAAAGTCCAACAAAAATCAACAGAAGGAAATTCAACAGCAGTAGCAGCAGGAACAACTACTAAGAGAGCAGAAAATGGAAATAAAAGACATGACTCAGAACACACAGAACACACAGAGGTCAGGATGGAGGAGAATACTACCAAAACTCGAGAACCTGAACAAGGATCTGAGTTAGAAACACTAACAGTTCAACCAGAGCAAATGGAACATGATGCAGAACTGGCAGGCCCCTTGACAGGGAAAGACACTGAAAAAGAAACAGACAGAGAAGAAATGCCCCACCCACACACACACACACAGATATGGACTAGACCAGTTGTTAGAATAAGGAGTACCTGCTTGCTGAAACCTACTACTACAAAATCTACCATGCAAAACCCATCCATATTGTTGTGATTTCGGAGTAAATCCTACCTGCGCTCTGTTGGAGCTGGATAAGGCAGCCAGCCCAGACAAACATGCAATTTCCAACAATCTTCCAAGTACAGAGAGGCGCTCTCTGCTGTGGTGAGCTGATGTTTGTTAATTAGCAATTTTCTTTAATAAATTGCAAATGCACTAATAGCAGCATTCAGCGTGGTGTCTCCTTTGGTTGGATGCACTTGGAAGTTTGTTGGAAACTGCAAACAGACATATGCTAGGAAAACAGATTTGGATTATTATCAGAAAAAATAGTGGGGTGACTCTGATCTAGGGGATTTGTACTCTGAGAATTCTACACACTCCAGAATTATGGAAGTATCTGATGCAAGTTCAGAAGGGAAGAGGAAGGAAGAAAAAAAGGAAATAAATGGGTGAAGATGATTAAGAAACCCATTCTGACAATCCTCAAATGGGGCAGTTTAAAATAGCCACACTTAATGGCTGCAATCTTAAGAACTGCAAAAAAAGGGATGTAGTAATGTCTTTGTTATCATCTATGCATTTGGATATATATTTTTTTTGCAAGAGACATGGATGGTAGATATTTCTATGTTGGTACAATGTAAAAAATCATTGATATGGGGACCCTCGTACTGGTCTTTTGGGTTAGATAAGGCTGATGGTGTGGGAGTCTTATTTAAAAGAACTGAATTCCTTTTTCAAAAACTAATAGAAGTTCTCCCAGGAAGGATACCAATTATAGATGTGATCTGGAAAAATAAACCATGTAAATTTATTAATGTTTATGCCCCACAGATTAAGGCAGACAGAGTCACACTATTTAGACAGGTGCAACCCTATTTGGCCACTGGTAGGGACATATATTTGGGAGATGATTTTAACTGCCCCCTTAGATGTTGGACATGAAAAGCAGAAGGCAAGAAAATTTACTGTGATTCATATGCTCTAATGAAATGTATAGAGACAGCAGGGTTACTGGACTCGCAGAAATTGAAAGGAAAGGGCCTGGAACCATATATGTAAGAGGACCTTTGACCTCCACCTAGATTATTTCTTCCTGTCTAACAGATTAAAAATGTATTCAGTCAGAACAATGCCTATAACATTTTCAGATCCCATAATGTTACAAATGGAGATACAGGAAACACAAGGACCACACACGAGTAGGAAACATTGGAGACTAAATACAGCCCTATTACAAAATGAACAAGTCCTGACAGGTATAAAAACAACTTCTAGAAGATAGGAAATCAGTATGTTTCCTATATGACTCATTAGGGGAATAGTGGGATGACGCAAAAACAGAAATTAAAAATTTGTCTCAAACCTGTGGCAAAAAACAACAAAATGAAAAATCTTTAGCATATATTACAACTAGACAACAGCAACAATATGCTGTAGTTACTAAGTGGCAAACTCAATCTCACAAGACTACTCAAGACAAATCACTAATTTAAAAGACACAAAGAAGCAAATACCAGTATGACAGGGCGGAGACTTTAGTAGCAGAACTGAAAAATGGAACAATGAAAACACCCTTTAGTGATCCTTGTGAGACATGCAAGAATACGTTAGACACATCTATGATAATGTCTAAAAAATAGGACAGGCCAGATAACAACATCACAGGAACACATACATCAAATAATTATAGAACATGTGGAATCAATGTATGGGCCCACTGAAGTCAGGCCAGAGGAGATAGCATCATTTTTAAAGTCTATAAGGAAGGACTTAACTGACACAGAGAAGAATGGACTAGTAAAACCAATAAGGAGACTGGAAATAGAGGATGTTATAAAACTAGGAAAAAAATGAGTATCCGAAGGATGGGATGGATTGCCCAGTGAATTCTATCAAATCTTTAGGAAGGAAATGTCAGAAATGCTGGAAGCAGTGTTTAGGGAAATACTGGAGAAAACATGGTACCACATACTTTTTCAATTGGATTACTAGGAATGCTATTTAAATCTGGTGACGAAACATTAATACAAAACTGGAGACCAATTTGTTTTTTGAATACAGACTGGAAAATATTAACCAACCTCACACATAATAGATTACAGTCAGTGGTGAATAAAATTTTACTCACAGTACAATCATGCTTTGTACCAGGAAAGAAAATTCATGATAATTTAGTAATTATCAGACAGTGCTATGAATACTGTGAAAAAAAAAAAAACACTCCAGGATATTTACTATCATTGGATCAGAGTAAGGCCTTTGATAAAGTGGACAATTTTTTAATTTTTTTCAAGTTTTAAAAAGCTATGGGATCCTGGAGGGAAAGGCGAAATGGTCACAGTGCTCATTTAAATCAGCAACCATACTGCCCCTACTTAAGGGTATAGAAGGACAACCAATTGTAGTACAGGTGGAAGTACAACAAAGGTGCCCTTTGAGTCCCTTATTATGCGCACTAGCATTAGATCTAGTATTAAGACATATAATTAAACCAAACTCAATGAAAGGGATACCTTCTCCAGCATCAGCAGACAAACTTAAAATATTAGCAACACGGATGACGTATGTTTATTTTTAAAGGACAGCAGGGAGTGTGAGAACTTTATTAACCATAATGGACAAATATGCTCAAATATCAGGCTCACAGTTAAATGTACATAAGAGCATAGGACAAAAATTTGGAGAGCCTTTAGTAATACAGGACAATGTAGAAAGGATAAGACTTTCACAAGAACCTATCAGAATTCTTGGTATAACATTTGGAAGTAGTGACATGGCATCAAGTAACTAGCATGAAGCATTTGAAAGATGTGACAAGAAAATAGTGATATAGAAGGGATAGAAACTTTCAAAGTAGAAAAGGATATTTAAAAGTTTATTTTATCTCGGTTGACATATATCGCATGGTATGATGTGTGGGATAAAAGAGGACTTTGGCCAGTAGTTGTAAATAAAAAAAAAAAACATTTATTTTATCGTGATTTCACAGTGGACTGTATGACAAATAAATAAAAGAACAGAAAGAAAATAAGAAGGTTATAATCACTCAGATACTAGAATGAGATAGCATCCATACTTCTGGAAACAACATACCTCTGTACCTCACAGCTCCAGCTACTCAAATGAGTTTCTGCCTCCTATACATATCCAGAGAAAAGGGAAGAAGCCTCAGACTCCTCCTTGCTGATGTTTTTAATTTCTAACATCACAAATCAAGCTTATAAATAAAGTTTAAAATATTATTAACAAGAACATTTCTATTGGTTACTCTTTTAAAGAACAAAAAGACAATAAATCCCCCAGAAACAGAAAAATCAAGAAAAGGTTTCAAAGGAAACTCCGCCCACTTCTTTGATCCTAACAAAAAGGGATGTGGAAAGGCCAGCCAGCTCTACAGGACACAAAGAACATTCCAAGGCAAGAGTTCAATTTTGAAGCGTTCTTTTGAACTTCTCTCAAACAGATATTACCAGTCTGTCCCACTCAATACATTTGACATAGGTTTAAACATTCACAGTTCATGCAGTAATTATTTATAACAACTACACAGTAGTTCTGCAGGTAAACACTTGAGCCACAGTAAAAATGAACAGAAATTAACACTAAACCCACTTTGCGCATGGTTTCAAACAAGGATTGAAATAACCAAAGAAAAACCCCTTTTGTTTTATACAAATTTAAGCCCTGAACGAATGCTGGCCATTCCACTCAAACCTAGCGCTTAAGAAAAGTGAAGAAAAATTCAGGGCTCTTCCTCAGTTTAAAAACGAACATATTTCTAACGCTGTTAGGTGAGCCAAGGAACACTCGCACCGCGTCTTAAACTTAACCCGTAAAGTGCTTTTCTTAACAGGCAGGGTGAGTGAGCATTTTGCAAATAAACCAAAGGCTCAAGCCACACAATCTCTAATTGTTTAAATGCAGAAATACAACTTAAAACAGAACATCTTAGCGAACTATGGCAGTGCTAAGCCTAGAGCTTTGGTCCATTTTGTTGCAGTGTAAAACTATTATTACGCCTGCATTGTAATGCTTATACTCACGGGCCCAGATATTCAAAAGGGTTACGCCATACGCAACTCCAAAAATGCGCCATTCTGCAATATTCAGAAGGGGCCAGTTGTGCCACCGAAAACATGCTGAGAAACAGCGCAATGGAAATGAGGCATGCGCAACCCAGGGGCGGTCCATGCATAAAGTGCGAATGCGAGTCCGAACACTTGCACACGCGCAGAGTACCAGCCGGAAGTTAGCACCGGATTTGAGCCAAAATAAAAAGGCTCAAGGAAGGTGCCAAGAACCCTAGCAGGGCCGAAAACTGGGGAGAGAGAGAGAGAGAGAGACAGGAGTTGAAGGGCAGAGAGGGATGCAGGGTCCGGAGGACAGATAGGCCAGTGGGGGGTGCCGCGCGTGGAAGCAGCAGTGGGGCAGCGGGGTAACACAGGAACAGCAGCCAGGGGACAGGCCAGGAGATGGAAGTGTCAGCTTCCACATGGAAGCTGTAATGAGGGGGTGAGACACCATGCTGCAGGGGGACGTGGCGCGGAGGGGCCCGTCGGTATACCCGACAGGCAGTGATCGTGCCCGCATCAGGCTGTCGAAACAGAGACGTTGAGATTGTGGCCTGCACCGCCTGAACAGGGCAATATTGAGACGGCTCTGCGAGCTGTGCAGTGATGTGATGCAGGCACCCTCACGACGGAGTCATGCTCTGTCCGTGGAGACCAAGGTGACAGCCTGCATGTGCCTGCTCACCACGGGCACCTTCCAGAGGCTGACAGGGACACCACAGGCATTACACAGTCGGCCACGTCACGCATCCTCACCAATTCCTCAGCGCACTGCTGCCTCATGCCGCGGAGTACATCCATTTCCCCAGCACCGGGCAGAGCGTATAACAAACATGCAGGAGTTCCACAGGGTAGCATATGCCTGGCATGCATAGGGGCCATAGACTGCACCCATGTGGCTATTTGCACCACCTGGCCCCAACGCCAGGCTTATCGGAACTGAAAGGGCTTTTCCAGTGTCAACTGCCAGGTGGTGTGTGATGCCACTGCGCATTATCAATGTCTGTGCCACACCCCTGGCGGAGCACATGATGTCTTCATATGGCACCAGTCTGCACTGTGCCATTGATTCAAGAGGAACATCCCCACGGGTCATCTAGTGGGTGAGTACACATGGGAATGCAAACTGTGCAAGGGTGGGAATAAGACACAGGTGCCATGGTAGTGGCACACAAGGATATGGGCAATATGGACCTGACATGACACTGGTCTCCACTATCTCCACACAGGTGACTGCGGATACCCACTCCATCCCTGGCTGCTCACACCATACCGGCGCCCCCACGACCCCAGCACAGCTATGTTTCAATGAGGCACATGCTGCAACACGTAACATCATAGAGTGGGTGTTTGGGATGCTCAAGGCACGCTTCCGATGCCTGGACACCTCCGCGGAGCCCTACAGTACAGCCCCCAAAAGGCCTGTGGGATATTCCTGGCCTGTTGCATCCTGCACAACATGGCCAAAGACCATCAGGATAGCCGTGCAGCAGGTCCAAGAGGGGACAACGATGGGGACGCCCAGTGGCGCCGGTGATGTGGGTGATGAGCAGCCCCCTAGGACGGAGGGGACCCCGACTGACCCGGGAGGCCCAGCTGCACTGGGACACCATTGCAGAAGAGCACTACGCAACACAGGTAAGTCAAGGGGACATGTGCGGCAACACTGTCCATGCGCAAACCACAGGCACACAGGGGAACACACCGCATGAAGGTCAGGAGTTGAAGGTTCCAGGCATACCAACACACCATCAGAGAGGGTGAGCACTCATGGACACACACACACACCAGGAGCATACATGGGCAGCAGCACAGCACTGCGGAAATGACATTGCAACACACAGCACCACCAACCACCCCACCACCTGGACTGTCCACGTACGGTGTCAGGACCTGGGCACCCTGCACCTTGGTGTACAGTGCAATGCAGGCATCATCATGCATGCACCTGTGGACAGCAGTTGGGAAAGTGTGCAGGTGGTCCGTGGTCAGCTTGTGAGCAGAGCACCCAGCAGTGCACTGCCCACCGTGACACACATTGCACACAGGGCAGCACCAGACATGGCCTGCACTGGGAGACAGTTCAGTCAGGTAGCACTGTCCCACGGCCACCACGGATGCGCAGCAGCCCCGCCAGGGCCCAGCAGCACTGGCAGGCTGAGCAGAGGTTACACGGGTGGCGCTGGTGCACCACCAGGGTCCCACTGCCGAACGCCACCTTGCCTCACAGGGTCTGCATCCTGCCAAACAACCTGTACCCAGGGTGCTCGGATGCCCACAGCAGAACCCGCGCGACAGGCCTGGTGTCGCATGACGCTGGGAACGGGAGTGGAGAGCGACTGTGTGGGTGTGGTACAGGGCACCTGACAGTGTGTGTCATGCATTCGACAGAGACCACTGCCTGGGTCAGCCTGTCAATGGCAGTGGTCACATCCGTCCGCATAAGGACCAGCTCAGCTGGGTCCCCGAGCACACTCCCTGCTATGCCGCCCATGGACACAGACAGTGCCCACGACCTTCAACCCGCCCCCGCAGCTGTACCGAGTCCTGCAGCAGGCGGGTGTGTGCGCACTGGTACCAGCCCCAATGGCATCGTGACCCCAGGTGGGTGACGAGTCCTGGTGCACAGCAATCTCTTGAGGGTGGGCACTGGTTCCAGGACCAGGTATGGGCAGATCGAGGCGGTGGACATGTGCCACTGCTTGACACTGTACCCCAGACCTGGTGTGCTACTGCCGCTCTCTCAACTGCTGGAGCCCCTCAGGTCCACCTGTTCCAACTGCGCTGACAACAGTGCCAGACACCTGCACAGCCACCGGTGCTGCCACACTGGCTGACAGGCACAGCCTGGGACTGGCAGCATGCTGGTACACAGGTGTGAACCAGGAAGGCCCAGGGCACGTGTTGATTTTCCGCCATGTCCGGCTATGGACACACACCTATCACTGCCCATTGCAGGCCTGCTATCATCAATGGTGCAGGTGCGCGCATTGCTATAGGCACAGTAGCTGGCATACCTGCATGCCAGACTGCTGTGACACAGGCTGTGCACCCCTGCACCCGGATCACTGACACCGGAGTTGTTGGCCCAGCGGCATGCTGCTGCAGTGACTGCAGGCTGGTGGCGGAGGTGGATGGTCCTCCTCCACGCCCAGCAGGTCTGCCTCACTGATCCCACCACCACCACCGCCTCCCTGCAGACGAACAGGATCTGTAACAGAAAGAGAGTACATGTGAGTGCATGTGAACAACAGCCCCCCCCAACAACACCACCATGTCATACTGCAGTGATGATGGGCTTCACCTGTCTGGAATCCTCCGCCTGGCACGCCCAAGCATGGCACTTGGGCTGCTGGCTGCCACCAGTGTCTCCTCTCAGGTCAGCTGCAACACCACTGGTGGGCCTCACCAGTACCAGCATCGCCGCCTGAAGGCTGCCACCTCTCCTTCAGCCTCCTGCGGTCAGTCCCCATCTTCTTCCTTTATTCCTGCACGGAGCGCTGGTGGCTTCCGTAGGTTGACGGCCCGAGCTACTCCCTCCCATGCAGCTGGATGCTGCTGAGGGGTGCCCTCCGTCCAGTCAATAGTGGCTCATCCTCCAGGTAGGCCTGAAGAGGGCTCTGTCTCTGCCGCGTGAAGTTCGCCTCTCACGCCCGCTGTCCACACCCTCAGCTTGGTCTCTGGTCAGTCGTGGTGATCTGTATGGGTGGAAGTGGACACCTGTCACTGTGCAGTCGACAGCATTTCATGAGCATAGTTGCCGGTCTGAGATGGAAGCCCCTCATTTCCTCTCCACATGGCAGATACTGATAGAAAGGGTGCTCTTTGTCCCTTTCTAAGTGCCTTTTCATGCTCAGCCCCTCAGCTTTTTATCATCCTCCGCACCCCTGCCCATGAGCATTGTCCTGAGCATCACACAGCATGTAACTCCTCTCACCTGCAGTAACCAAATCTGGCCAGCACAACCCACTGTCCATTTTATAGCGCAAACATGCAAATGAGGTGTGGTGCTACTTAATGATACGCGCATCGCGCCACCGCGCTTTTGAATGGCTGATCAATGATTTGGTATGTCGGTTGAATATCGCGTTGGCGCTTGCACATACGGAAGGTCCGCTGAGCCAATGGCGATGTTTGTGGCTGCGCTGTACACTGTATCATGCACCCAGACAGCTGATGCATGCGCCTATCGTGTTGCAGACCTGCTGAGCGAGCAGGCGATTCAGGCCATGGCCACCATTGTGCCCAGTGGCGCCACAGCACTGGGCACTTATATGGCGCCTGTGGCACTACCGCGCGACAGTCCACTGTGGCACTCGGTGCTCAGTTGGCAGTCGCGGCAGGATGCCCCTATGTCCTGTCGGCGCCAGCGTAGCTCTCGCTGCCATTGCCGCGGACCTGTGTATGCCCTCTGCCCTCTGCCCTCTGGCGCTGTTCACATGCCATGTGTACATCCCTATTGGCGCTGTCTGGTGACAGCGCCATGTAAAGTGACGCAACTGTTCAAAACAGCGCACTGGAGCCTGTGGTGGTCTGCATTGCGCAACAACTCCACGGGGGTCACGGGCGCAGCAGGGCGCCTATATTGCCTGCTGTAAAGTTGGTGCCATGGCTAGGAGGAGGGCGTGTCCTGAGCCAGCTTGAAGTGGCCAACCTGGTGGCCCTGGTGGAGCCCCACTGTGAGGCACTGTATGGTGAGGCCCCCCTCACCATGCCTAGGACCCACGTGTGGCAGCAAGTGGCCACTGACCTGGTGGAGGTCACTGGCTGGGGCCGGTCTGCTGAGCAGTGCCGGCACTGGTACGGTGACCTCCGCCGGAGGGAGCCGGAACTCTTGATGCGGCTGCGTTTGAGTGCCAGGCGGGGCGTGGTGCCTAGGCCAGGTGAGTGTACCATCTATGCACCTATATTCTCTGTAGGGGTGTGTGTGTGCTTGGGTGGCTGTGCATAGGTGCCAGCTCGGACACGGTTGGCTGTGTCAGTGTGTGCAGCTGTGCAATGGATGGTTATGGCTGTGTGGGCAGGCACTCTCACTGGGGCCGGGGGCACTCTGCTTTTGAGTCACACTGATGTTTGTCTCAACATATGTCTCCCACAGGCCGGATTTTGAGGACGCCGGGCGAGGGTGAGGTGGGCCGTGCCAGGGCCCCGGTGCCAGGGGGTGTTGTGCCCCAACCACAGCAGCAGCAGCAGCGGCAGCAGCAGCAGCAGTAGCATCAGCAACAGTGGCAGACCCAGCTGCTGGAGGAGTGTGAGTATCATTACTTCATGGATGCTATTGCATGCTGGGGGGGGCAACACCACCAGCCATGCACAACACAACCAAAGGGGAGGTCATAATTCCACTATACAAGACACTAGTGAGGCCCCACACTGGAGTACAGTGTACAGTTCAGAGACCATACCTACGTATGGACATGGACTGGGTAGAGAGGGTTCAGAGGAGGGCAACACGGATGGTGCATTGATTGCATCACAAGTCCTATGAAGACAGGTTGAAGGAACTGAACATGTACTCCCTGGAGGAGGGAGGGAGAGGAGATATGATGGGGACATACAAGTATCTTACGGGGAACAGGTGCAGGACAACACTATTTTTCAGCGTAAGATGTTCCAGGACTAGAGGGCATGGGATGAAGTTGGAGGGGGGACGATTCAGAGGAAACATGAGAAAGAATTTCTTCACAGAACGGGTGGTGGACAAGTGGAACACCCTGCCAGAGGAAGTGGTGGGGATGACTTGGTCACGGGATTTAAGAATGCATGGGATAGCCATACAGGAATTCTGGAGGTCAGGGGTAAGGTGCAACAGACTTATAGGAAAACAGAGTGAACTTACAAGGTCAAATGGCCAGACTGGGTGGCCCATGGGCCCTTATCTACCGACACTGTCTATGTATCCATGTATGCAGGCACGACACAGGTGACGTGCATCACAGTGCAGTATCACAGCACGTCTGTGTATGCGTCACTGGTGGTCCAGGCATGCACTGGGCACATGGCTGTGTAACTGGCATCGCACCACGTTGCCACATCACTTGCCAGCCTAGTTTGTACTGTGATTGACGTGGGCAGTGTGTGTGGGCGGTGGTGCGCATAGCTGGTGCTGCCTGTTTGTGATGGCCATGTGCATGTTCACTGTGGGTGGGTGCATGCCATCACAGGTGCGGACATTGGGCTATATGGCTTGCAGGTTGGGTGGTGTTCAGGGTTGTGGTCAGTCACAGCCATTGACTGTGTTACCATATTCCTAGGTCTCGAGGTACTCAAGCGCTGTCCAGGGATGTCCGGGCCATCAGACAGATGGTCAGTGATGACCAGGCCATCCTGAGGTCCATACACCGCCATGGCTCATGGAGGAGGCGGAATGGAACTGGCAGACAGCAGGCGGAGGACGGGCGTCCGCGGAATAGTGATTTTCTTCCCTTCCCACTTCTCCCATCCCTACCACCCTGCCTTCCCTCTCCAAGTTTTTAATCCCTCCCCCTTGAACACCCCTTCCTTGTACCGTCCCCCCCTTGTAAATAGTTTCTATTGTTGTTGTTATTTAATGTTCAATATACATTTCTATTTTGATATATGAATACTGTGTTGGTCTCTGATTTGCAGCTGGCTGTGGGTGCTCAGTTGCAGGTGTGTACATGCCATCTGGGGTAGTCTGGTCCTGGGTGTATGTGCGTGCGTGTGTGTGTGCGTGTGTGTGCATGGGGAGGTATCAGCAGCATGGCATTGACTTTCGGTTGGTCTTGCCGTCTGCTGCCACCCACTGCTGGGTGCACAGGTGTGTCTGGTTTGTAGGCTTCTGTGTTGCATGGGGCTGACGAGTACTGGGGGGACTGCATGGTTTCCTGCAGTGCCAGTCACTGCACATGGGTGGTGTCTTGGGGTCACAGTGCAGGGTGTGCTGTGCACATGGGGGGCTGATGTGCACTGTGGTTGTCAACCCTCTGTGTGTGGCACTCTCAGCCTGCCAGTGGTTGTGCTGGGGTGTCATGGCTCTGCTATGCTTTGTTGGCTTGTCCCCATGGGCAGGTGGATCATCTGTCCCACCCCCAGTGATGCTGTTCTTGGGGTGTGCGGTGTGGTGTGGGTTCTGCAGTGTGTTCCTGTGCCCATGTGTGGCATGGCTGGCGGTGGGCCCCAGCCTGCCTCCCTGGATGTGCAGTTCCATTGCTCTGGGGGCTGTGCTTGCGCTATGGCAGCTCTGGACTGCTCAGCTGAGCTTCCCTGGTTGCGCCATAGCGCAACATTTTGGCTCAGCTTCTCCTTCCTGGTTGCGCGATGGCGCAGTATGTGCGATATTCAGACGTTGGTTGCTTGCGCAATTTGCTCTGCTCCATGTTTGAATATTGCACCTGTTGCACATTTGCGCAACTGGTTTGTGCTTGCTCCTGCTGTTGCGCCAGTTTTGAGCGCAGTTTGAATATCTGGGCCACTGTCTTTTTTAAGGGGCAAGGAGGGGAGAACATAGAAGGCTGAGCAGGAGAGGAAATTAGAGTAATAGGGTTAGAAAAACAAAAACAAGAAAACCTTACAGGTGGCTATCCTGTAAGTGAAGAGATAGCAAACAGTAAAACAAGACAAGGCTGTTGCAACGGACGGGCTTTAAAAAAAAAACTCTCCTGCAAGAAGGTCAGCCTCACACATGGGTATACTCTCTACCAGTGGCACTAGAAACCAGACTGCTAAGTATTTTTTTCAGATGTTCTGTAGGAGCAGCAGGCTGAATCCGATTAGAAGGGAATTTACATATTTACCTAAAGAAAAGGGAGTGGTAGGGATGCTTAACCCTGTAGTGTTCATACATACACTATTTTGGACAGGTACATTGCAAATACCTGTACAGCAAGACTGGACCATAATGCAAGAATGGATAAAAGGGAACCTAGTAGAATTCCTTAATAAATGGAGAGAGGAACTGCTCAAAATAATGCTTAAATTACAAATTCCAGTATATATGAAGCCTGCCATTAGAAAATTACTCACATGGAACATTCAGAAAACCTCTTTATTACAGAATAATAGGAAATAACTATATAATATGGTTTTAAGTAAGATGGGACTAGTAGAACCAGAGTTTACACTTTGTAGGCCAGAGAAAAGAGAGGTGGCTATAAAACAGTCAACAATCCTAGAATCCCTCAGAGAATGTGGGATATTATGTGGCTATGTACTTATGGGAGGCTTAATATCAGGGGGAGCAATAAACATAAATCAAGAGAAGAGAGGCGTTGCCCATATCCTGAATGTCAAGCACAGGAAGAAGCTATGAAACACTATTCGGTGCACTGCCAATATGTATTTACTTTATGGAAATATTTAGCAAATAAATGGAATTTATCATGGCTACAGAATATGTCATACAATGTATTGGTCTTGGATGATTTCCCAGCATCAATGAGGAAATATACTGTAACATAAGTGCATTAAGTGTGATTCTGGTATGTATAAAGTTTTACTTCTGGCAAGCAAACTGCAGGTTAATATTTCAGCAACAGAGAATGTCATGTGTATCAGTAATTAATCTGTGTGAAGCAACATTTCAGGAACAATACAGAAATGATATAAAACATAATTCTTTGCGAAGAGCATAAGAGATGTGGACTGGACTCAAAAGACTTGTGCAGTAAAGAAATATAGGGTAGGATATTCAGAAGGGTTGCACATGGCACAACACAGTTGTGCCATGCGCAATTTCGATGATACACCTCGCGCGATATTCAAAAGGGGAAAGTGCGTGGTACGAATCCCGATGTGCTGGGGTGCATCAGTAAGTATGCGCGCAAGTGGGGGCGGCACAACATACCCCGCACATCCCGATATTCAACCCAGGATGTGGAGCTCGTGCAGGCGAACTCCTACATGCGCTGCATACAGTTGTTCCAAAAAATAAAGGAGCAACAGCCGCCACTACAGGTGAGCTGCCATATTGCAGGGTGCAACACGGCAGCTGCCAGCCGCGGTGGCCATCAGAGCCCGTGGCACCCTTCGTCGGTTAGCCTCACCCCATGCCTGATCGTGAGCAGAAGCAGGAAATTAAACAGTCCTATATCTCTGGTGGTCCAGTGGGATCGTTCGCAGCCGATCGCGGGCATAAGTATAAAAATAATAAACTCCTATATCCCTGGTGGTCCAGTGGACTGCTCACAGCCTCATCACGTGCAGAAGCCCAAAAGATATCCAGCCTGGTGGTCCAGCAGTACCTCTCACCAACCCTGTGAGTCCCACCACTCACTCTCCCCCGGTCAAGCGGCAGGCGGCAGCTGCTCTCAGCCACAAGCCACTTGGCTACCCGCTGACTGACCGCATACAGGCCAGTTGTCCATCTACTGGTCCACAGCTGCAAGGCGCAACAGACTATTGTACTATACAGTCCAGATATGTGAATGGATTCATTCACATACTGAACTGTGTAGTACGGTACAGTCTGCCTGCACATTGGCCCACGCCGGGACCAATAGGCATACAGCTGTACTGTACACAGTCAGTCAACGGGTGATTGGGCGGCTTGTGGGTGGGAGCTGCTGCCTGCCACTGACCGGGGCAGGTGGGGCTTAGTGGGAGGGTGGGAAGGGGGTACTGCTGGACCACCAGGGATGGGATGTAATCTTTTTTTAGACTTCTGCCCACGATCGGGCTGCAAGCTGTCCACTGGACCACCAGGGGTATAGTAGTTTATTATTATTATACTTAAGCCCGTGATCAGGCTGCGAGTGGTCCAATGGACTACCAGGGATGTAGGAGTTTATTATTTTTATACTTATGCCTGCGATCGGGCTGTGGGGCACTTTGCCGCTTGTGCAGGGGGCGTCGGTCCCAAACAGCTGCAGCCTGGCAGGACGCCAGGCGCAAGTCACCGTGGATGGGTGCACCTGCATGCAAATGGGGCCATAATGACATGCAAATGGCCCCATTTGTGCCTTGAATGCATTATGGCCCCATTTGCATGTGCACCTTTGAATATCGCGGTTGATGCACCTAGCGCAACGGCACTTGCGCTAGCGCATCCCCCTGCCCCTCTCTGGCCACTTGTGCTGGTGCAGTGCCACTGCGCCATGCACAATGCGGGTGGCCACAGAGTGATATTCAACGGTGCTGAGCCATGGTGCAGCACTGTTGAATATCACCCTGTCAGCACCCTGGCACATCCCAGTTGCGCTGCGCCCAGGCTTGCACCACAGCCTGGTGCAGTCTGAATATTCCACCCTTAGAATATAGCAAATGTTCTTCTGTATTCAAGGGGATTAATATGTTTGTTTCTTTTCTCTTCATTTTTTTACTCCTTTAAAAATATATATATAGGAATTGCAGCTGCTTGTTAACTGAATTATTGACATGATATATTGGCTTATGATTTTATTTGTTATGACTTTCAATAAAATCACCCTACTCTTCTGAGATTGGGGGTGGGGTGCTAGAATTATTATCATCCATGTCCTCATCTCATAGGCTTTCTAAGTTGCTATCTGCAAAAGTTTAAAATGTAGCACATGTCTTTCTCCCAGGTTACTTTGTTTTCCAAGATTAATTTGTATGAGCAAATTATTCTAGGGCATGTCACTGAATTGATTTTTGTTACAGCTTATGATATCAGACCTTCAGTAATTTCTAGACAGCTTATTGATCCTAGAATTCCAGATAAAATGAAGGACTCAATTTGTATGTGTGCCCATGGCAAGCTACGAGTAAGAAGAGATAATGTGCACAAAAGTAAAGCTGACCGCTTTCATCTTCTGGATTTTTGTGACCAAGACATAGAAACCATATAACATCTATTCTTTACATGCCAATATATTGAAGACTTCTGGTTACTTTGGGGCATCAGTGGAAAGTTTTAACCTTTGTTATGCCTTCTTATGATAATCCAATTCATTGCTTTTTCCGATGAGTGGTCCAGCTGGGATTACAGCATCCTATGTACAGTATTATTATGGGATGTATCAAATGGTGTATATGGCAGGCCAGATGTTCTTTTATTTTTCAGCAAAGTACTGTACAGCCCCACTGCCAATTCTTGTAAGTATTGTTAAAAAAGAAGTAAGAGTTGCCTATAGTCAGGAATACTGTGTAACAAAATGACCAAACAATGATGGATTAAGCTTTGGTTTGATGTGCTTACACAACTGGATGAGATAATATGAGATGATGCTTGTGTAACTTGATTTGCTTTATGGCTTTCCTCCTCTCTATGCATGGAATATACCACCATGTAGGGGTACAATGCAAGGAACCCTAGAGGAGGGTTCCCCCCTACAGGTGCCGGCAATGAATGTGTCGGTTAAAGGTAGGTTAGGAAGAAGCCCACAGGGAAGATAGATGAGCCACTGGAGGAGGAGGGGTGGATGGTGGCCAATGAAAAAGAATCCTGGCGAGGACCAGGATGTAGTGACCCTTTTAAGCTCGATGGGGGAGCGACGTTGTTGCTCCACCAATCAAACTTTAGGCTTAAAGCCCTCCCATTCGATGTGCTTATGCAACTGGATGAGATAATATGAGATGATGCTTGTGTAACTTGATTTGCTTTGTGGCTTTCTGCTTCTCTATGCATGGGATATACCACCCTGTAGGGGTACGACGCAAGGAACCCTAGAGGAAGGTTCCCCCCTACAGGTGCCGGGAATTAATGCGTTGGCTAAAGGTGGGTTAGGAAGAACCCCAAAAAGAATACCCAAAGATGTCAAGCTTCAAAGAGGCGAGGATTATGAATGAATTCTGTGAAGAGAAGGGTTAACTTCCTAAGGAGAGAGGGGGAAGTCGGGGCCACCATCTGCCTCCATCCAACAGCAGAACCTTACTAATTAACATGAAGAAAGCACAAACTCTAACTAATATCATGACCATTGGCATGGAGGAGAAGAAAAAAAAAACTTTGAGGAGGAAACCTCTGGAGATCTAAGGTCTAGGTCGCTTTCCCTCCAGTCTGACGACGTTTGATTTGAGAACATATATCTGTAAAGAGAATGGTTCATATATGAGGGATATAAGTAGGGAGGATGATGATGGAATAGGGAAAAACTCCAAAGAAGCACAGATTAGAGAAGGAACATGAGGCAGCAGGGACCCAAGGAGGGTATGCTTCAGTAGCTGATGCGAGATAGTATATCAGAAGAGCAAGGGTTATCCATATGTGCTCACGAGGGGAGTCCAGATGTGCTGATGAGGAGACTGAAGATAATGCATACTGGCTTGACTGAGCGATGAGAGTGAGCAGACACTGAAGTTGAAGAGGCATGCTTGATTATGCGATGTGTGCTTGATTATGCGATGTGAATGATTAGACCCTGAGGTTGTAGTCAATGAGATAGCATAGGATTCAATGATAGGAATGCTCTAGTAAGCAATGTATAGTGAAGGATGACTGGAATTATAAACCAGATACATGTGGCAGAATGGCCGTGGGTTGATAAGGTGATGTAGGAGTCATGATAGGTACGATAAGGTGGCATAGGAGTCATGATAGGTACATCCAAAAAAAAATATTGATTGCAGGTCTCGAGTGGAGTGAATCCAGGAAGGCCAGTACAGAAGTGGAAGAGGAGGAAACTGGAATGAACTTGAAAAGGAACTTGAATGAAGGTAGTATGGCAAGATGGAGACAGCCGAGGCAAACTGAATGAGTGATTCAATAGATGAGAAGATCAAGGTGAGGTATCGTGGACCAGCATGTCCTGGACTGGAGATCGAGTCAATTCAAGGTAGCATGGAGATGAGGTGATATAGAAGCCATGAATTCAATGATTAGACCTTTGACTGGGACTAGATGCTCAAAAGCGAAAGAGGAAGTATGATGCCAAGAAGGCATACCTGTGTCTGGAACCAGAGGGTAGAGGAGACATGAATGAACTGGAAATGAACTTGAACAATAGCAGAGAACAGCCAGCTGGCCCTTAGCAAAGGGCAATAGACAGGAAGGCATGTCCTGGGGAGGAGATGGATTCAGTTAGAAGTAGCAGGGACAGTATGGATGAGGGGAAAGCTGGCCAAAGTCAGGAGGCATGATATGTATGCCCAAAAGAAATACCAAAAGCAGGCCATGAAGGGATATAATCTGTGATGGCTGGTAAGGGAGCCAGATGGAATCAGATGAGGAATGCCAATTGGGCAGTCGGGGCATACAAAGGGAGTGAGGGAAATAGATAAGCAGGGTGGTGCGAGGCATCGTGGAGCTCAGAGGGTGAAATGAACTGTAACGAGGCAGCTAGAGATAGGTCGAGGGAAATGGTGATGAATTGAATGCAGGAGGTATGCTCGATAGAGTGACGAGATGAAGTGGGCTCCTCGAAAGGAGGCAGACTCTGAGGTGATGAAGGACAAACCAAGGTAGAGGATAGATGAACCAAAGATACCAGCCATGGGCAGCTGTTCGAGGGGGGGACAGTAGACGAGGCACTGGAAGAGACCCACAGGAAGGTTGGATGAAGACCGGACAATGGGTAACAGGGCAGGTTAGTGGAGAGCAAAACCAGTGCCTGTCGAGAGAGCAGAGGAGAGGGAGCAGAATGAGAGCACTCAGAAGCATGAGCAGATGATGGGATGGAATAGACCCATAGGAGGCTTAAGCAGAAGAAATGAATGCAGGAAGCTTTGAATAAGAGACATGACAGGACAAAGGAATTGAAGCCCAGAGGGCTGGTAGAGATAGGGCAGGGGCCCCAGGATGCTATAAGGAAGGATGAAAAACAGTGACGGGAGGAGAAGAAGATCGGGGGGGACCAGAGGATCCCAACACCCAAAATACAACACGCAGCGAACCAAAGAGCCAGAAAGCACAGAGCACATAGAAGCCCAACTCCAAAAGGGCTTGGAAATACAGGCTGACATCGAGAGAGGCAATAAAACCATGCTGCAGGCCCCTCTATTTTTTTAATGAGATGACATACAATTGGCATATGCAATAGACCAGGTAAAATAAGTCCCAAGGAGGACAGCAGGGTCCAAAATTGCAACAATTGGGAGACCATCTAGCGACTGACCAAAACATCCCAGAAGGTGCATAGCAATGTAGGGGAAGCACAGCTGACAATCACTTTATATGTCAGATGGGCATTCCAGAAATGCCAGCAGTGGAGTAGGCAACAGGGGACCCATAGCCAGCCAACATAGAGCTCGGGCAGTCCCAGCAAGCAGAATTAAAACATGGGCTGCAATGCAGCTGGAGAGAACAGTGGCAGCAATGGAGAGGGAGACCAGAGAAACCTAATGGGGAATGATGCACCCAAAGTGCTGGCAACGAATGCAGAGATATGGAAAGGTGCGAATAGGGAAGAATGCCATCGGAAGGAGTAGTAGTGCTGGATTACCTGAGGAGGAAGTGGAGGACTCCAATGAAGGAAACAGGACACCAGATCAATACCCAGGGCAGCGGGAGTGGAGAGCCAAAGCAGAAGAGAGGAGTGAGTTGCAACACGGAGCAGGGTGAGATGAACAAGCCATCACAGCAGGAGCAGCAGAGAACTCGGGATACATTACAAAATCACCAGCACTTATGGAATGGAACTGAGAAGGGGGCACCTCCCTGAGGATTTTCTAGTAGTTAAGGACCTCTGCAAGGTGTTCGAAGAGCATCAGTACCCCCGGATCTAAAGCGAGGAAAGAAAGGCAGTGCTGCACAGAGTGGCGGCTCAAATCAAAAAAGGAGCAGGAAACAGGAGAGCAACCAGCAGCGGATGAGGAGCCAGGGAGGGAGAACAGGACTATGAGAACGAAGGCATGGAGAGGGAGAACAGCCAATGGAGCCCCCAGCTACAATGAAAAAGAATCCTGGCAAGGCCCAGGATGTAGTGACCTTTTAAGCTCAATGGGGGAGTGACGTTCTTGCTCCGCCCTTCGAACCTCGGGCTTAAAGCCTCCCCAAAAAATGTAACTTGTGTACAGTAGTTACATATGCAAGTTTGTTTTGTTGATTTGCAATAGTGCCTTTCCTTTTATATTATTTTTTCCATTCTTTTGTTTTTTTCAGTATTGCATTGACCTGTCAGATGTCAGCAGCGATTGCCAGTTCTTGTTCACATATTTATCATAATCATGCATTGTTTTTTTTTTGTTTTGTTTACCTTTCTAATAGTGTATGAATTTGGGTGCTGTTATTTTTCTTCTCTGTTTGTATATATTTTTTTTATAAATAAAAACATCCCAGCTCTTCTTCTTTTCTCTTTGGAAGGAAGTAACTTGGATCAAATAATGTAGGCTGGTTGGAAATAAAGCAAGTCACTAGTGGTTTTCCCTGTGTGGTATGCACAAAGACTTCAGTTTTTTTCTTAATTTAAGTGGGGAGGTGGGTTTAAAGTAAATAGACTATTTGGTTTGTTCAACTGATTTTCTTTATAATGAAGGAGCTGGACTGTGTGTTGTTTTTGCATCAGTATTGCCTATTCCCCATCCCTTCACCTATATCTGAAAGGTGTTGATTTTTCAATGAATTAGCCTTGACTTATTGCATACTTGTATTTTGATCATTTTGTTTTGAATATTTTCAATAAAATTCCCCTGTTCTTCTTTAGTAAGTGCCATGAAATCTTTTACTCACACCTGGACAATGACCAGAGATGGGCAGAAGGATCCCCAGTTTAATGTCTCATTCAAAGTATGGCACCTCAGGAGTGCAGCGAACCCTTTGTGCTGCACTTGTGTCAGTTATGGATATTACCTCAAGGACCTGGTACTGGACTAGAACCCACAACCTTCTGATCATCCAGCCCCAGAGATTAGTGCGCTACTTACTGAGCCACTGACACTGATGACCACCCCTGCTTCCTAAGCAGGGATGAATAAATATGCTTTACAAATATGTTCCAATTTAAAGGGCTTTCCCTACCCTCTCTACCATCCAGGGAACTCCCTGATTCCCTTTGGAAGAAAACATTTGTCCAGACTTGCCTTGAATGCCAGCACTCCCCATATCCTTTGTCTGCACTGCAAGACTGTTCCATAGTTTCTCCACCTTCAGTGAGAAGAAGTGCTTGCTAACAGTACCCTTATGTTTACCACTTCTGTCCACACACCTTGCTTAAGGATACACGATCAAACATCTCTGTATGTTCAATCTTGTTGATACCCTTGAGTATGCCAAATGCTGTCATCATGCTCCTTCACAGCCTTCTTTTCTCTAAGATAAACATGTTAATAGCCACCAGCATCTCCACATGCCTTTTGCCCCCAAAAACAATTATATTTTTGGTTCCCCACTGCTACACACGTCAACCACCTCAATATCATTTTGTACCGAAGAGTTCAGAACTGCACACAGTACTGCTGTTGGAGTCTAACCAGGGCCTTGCAAAGTGGCAGCATTACCTTCCCTGTCCTGATGGTAATTCCTACCCTCTTCTGATGCACCCCAGCCTTTGCTGGCCCTCTTGATAGTGTCCACACACAGCATGTAATGCTTCTTCTCCTTGTCTACGATTACCAAGTCTTTTCCTCCTGCACTGCAATAAGGGGAATCCCACACAGTGTGAAGGCCCAGTCTCTGCTCCCTAACTGCAGCACCTTACATTTGGCTACATTACATCTGAGATAATGTGATTCAGACCAATGACACAGCATGTTTAGTTCCTCCCAAAGTTTGTACCATTCTGCGAGGGAGTCTACCACCCTAGCCAGCTTAGTGCTATCAACAAACTTAAGCAAACAACTGATGTGTACACAGCGCTCACCAGTGCAGGGTAGGGTGCAACTTAAGGTCCATGCTTGGCCCTAATTTGCAATAAACAATTTCAAAAATAGTTGCGCTCCTGAAACTAATAATATGCTCACAGAAACCAAGTCCACGACTGGAAATTCCTTCCAAAAGATGTGCCGGGGTTTCTGAGATAGCAGTATCAGCTCCTGTACCTTCTCTGTGCTCCAGTCGGACCTGTGTGATTTAAAACAAATAAACTGCATCTTTTGGAAGGAATTTCCAGCCATGGGCATGGTTTCTGTGAGCATATTATTAGTTTCAGGATTGCAACTGTTTTTGAAGTTGTTTATAACAAACTTAAGCAGCCTGCCTGCAGGAGATTCCAACTTCCAGATCATTGATGAGATTGTTGATTAGCAGTGGCTACAGCGCAGATCCTTGAGTGATGCTGCTTATTATCCCTCTCCTCTCAGAGTAGCATGCCCATCATATACCACACTGGTGTATTTTGCCCAGAAACTTGTCACGCACAGCGTTGTCAAAGGCCTTGTTGAAATTCTGATACACTACGTCTATAGCCTTGTACCATTTCACCACTCTGGTAACCCTTGTTAAGAAGGGAGGCAGTATAGCATAGTGGTTTAAGGCTCTGAGCTGCAAATCTGGTGATATACAGCAGACCAGACCTGGGTTTGAATCCCACAGCTTCCACTTGCATACTGTGTGACCCTGAGCAAGTCACTTACCTTCCCTGTGCTCCCAGTCTGCACCTGTAAAAAAGCGTTCCGCTTAACGTGCTACTCCTGGTTAAACAACTAAAATAAAATAAATAAATAAAAAGAAGTTGATAGGTTGGTTTGGCATAATCTGTCCCTCATAAAACCATTCCGGGAGGGGTTGTAAACCTTGGTCTAAACCAGGTACTCTGTTATTCTGGCCTTGCTCAGGATTCAGGACCTTGAACAGCACTGATGTCAGCTAACTGGCCTAGAGGTTCTGGGTCTGGTCTTACCTTACTTAACAACTGGGACCACAGTGGTCACTTTCTACACCTGTCCAGATAAACCCATGAAATATCACTGCAAGTGGCCTTACCAATTGTTCCCTTAGTTCCACTATTTATTAATTTAGTTTTTTATATCAGTAAGATACACTAGGCATATTATATGCCTTTTGTCAAGCACAACCTCTGAGAGTTACAGACAAAAACAGCAAAAGAGGGTATACAGTACCTCTTACATAAATCTGAGAGCAACATCATCAGTCATGGCTCTGGTTAAAAGCAAATGACAGACACATGTAGTACCAGTATGCATAGATTTGAAGGCAGCATCAGTCAGTCCTAGTTATGATTTAAAAAGTGACACCATAATAATCAGCAGTACAAATAAAATACTGTGGCAGGAGCAGTCAAAGTGTTTGCAAAAAATGAGTGTGGTACAGGGCAAGTAAAGATATCAGCTGTATCAGGAATTGTGGTACACATACTGCAAACCGAGAACAATAACATGCAGCATGTAGAAGTACACAGAGATTTCAGCAGGAAGTGCACAGTGCTAGGGTGGCCAGTCCTTAGCTACTAGCAAGAGCAAGGGTCAGGTAGTCACAAAAAGTTCTTTAGTGCCTTGCATAAAATCGAGTGACTGGAGAAAGATGTAAGTCAGGAAGAAGGGAGTTTCAGTATATTGGGGCAAAGACTGTGAAAGCCAGCTATGGTCCAGGGGTGTATTCCATCTACCCCTTGAAACTTACATAATTTGATCTTCACAATGTAGTCACCTACCAGTGCAGTTAAGGTCATACCAAGGAAGAGGTTAGATGCAGAGAAGCCAGAAAGGGAAAGAAGAATAGATAGTTCAATAAAGTGAAGTTGGATTAGCGGGAGGTTGGTGAAATTTTAATTACAACATGAGTCAGAGCCAGGAGTGGGAATATAGGGTTGACTTCAAAACAGATAAAACTAAAGGACTTACAACAAATTAAACAAAGTGAACCTATAGGCACCACAGAGGTGTGGCATGGACAAACCTTGTATAAGGTAGAAGGAGGGAAGCCAAAACAAGACAAAAAAGTAATGGAGTGAAACCATGTGAAACAAGGGACCTGTCCTGCAGTAGGCCCCCCTGCTCCTGAGTCACCACTTCAAGAGGATATCACTACCTATGGTACGCACAGCATGGAAACACTAAAAAGGAGAAGGAAGAGGGGAAATCCTGTCCTAGAATATTGGTGCCACCAAAACAAAAATATCTTCAGGCATGCATCACTTAACATTACATCATCATAAAAAGTGGCATCAAAAACTGATGCTGGAATGGCATTTGATGCTGGACTGGCATTTGTACGCATATAGTAATCTATCTGGTCCTAAACAGGGTTCAGTAGACTTGTTCTGTATTCCTAGGTCTGGTACAGCCAAATGTGCTATACAGAAATATTTAGAACAAGTCCTCCTTGCACTCTGGCATAAATTTGTGGTGCCCTAGCACACAGCATGTTGACATGAAACACAAGAAATGAATATAGTGTCTACCGTGGACTGAACCCTAGTTTATCCTTCCACAAAGTATGAAGTAATTATCAAATCAGCACAGAAGCATGACATATTGAAGTTTTTTTAGAGCAGTCAATCATGGGGTATGCAGTTGGACACTTTTTCTGAATGAAGCATGGCTGGACAGATACCATCTTACACTCCACAGTCCAGTCAGCTCTGTAAAAGCAAGATGAATCAGTCTGACAGAGTGGTGTGGGTCTGAATCCAAACAAGCACTCTGTTAGGAGATTGCAGTGCTGGAGATAATTAGATAGTTGGCCATGTACCAATTTTTCAGCAATTTAGGAGATGTTGGGTAGTAAGCCTTTCTCATAGGTCAATAGTTTGATGGGTTTTTACTCTCTAGGGTTTTAACATTAGGTGTAACCTTTCCAGTTTTCCATGTCAGAATTATGCTTGCTGTAATGAGCTTTAGAATGAGCAAAACAAATTTGACTTCTGTGTCCAGTGGAAAACTAAAGTTTATCATTACTACAGCATTTTGTTTCTGAGTGTCATTCTGGGGATCTTTGCTAAGCAGTGGCACTAGGTTTATAGTATGCAGACTGCATGCCTTCTGAAGTGAAAAATCAATAGCCTGATGCTAGACCAGATTCCGCCCTATAGTGATAACCTCATTTGTTATAGATTTGAGCAAGCAAGGGTCTGACAACTGCAGCTGCTGTCCTGTCGCCTGGGTTATAAACCTAATAAAATGTTGCTAATGCTGCTACTGTACCTGCTGACGTTGAAAGTATGTTGCTATGGAAATGTTAAAGAAATTGCAGGAGGAAGATTCCCTCACTGACCACAGCAGAGCCAGAAGTTTAATCCTTTCTACATACGTAACTGGAAAAGTACCCCACCACCACCATTTCTCTTCACCTTCAAAGACACCAGATTAAGTAGAGTATGAATGCCTTATTTCCCAGAGAGAAAAAAGAAGACTGGCAAGATAATCACAGAAATCATGGTTCCAATTGTACTAACTACCAGAATTCAAGGTTACACTGTAATACCAAAATGTATGCCCAAGTCTTCCCAGTATTCCTGGAAGGGTGCCCAGTATACCCCCAGTAAGGTGTCCCAATGACCCTTGTGTAAGGTAGCAATAGTATGGCGGGGGGGGGGGTACGTGATAAATGGGACCTGACAAAAGAAAAGTCTGTTTGTACTTTAAAACTTTGTTTTCCCACTGCAGCCTCTTGTCCCTTTTTGCTCACTTTCTCACCCTTAGGTTGTGTCCACACTGATGCCAACTCAGTTTGTTATTAAATATGCCAGCTTACTCTTTATTTTTTATTTATTTATTTCTTGGATTACATACCTTTGACCTATAGACTCTTTTACAAAGGTTCCACATTAGAATTAACAGTAGATTAACAGCAAAGGATGAGTTGATTAAACACAGCAACTATTTGATTACAGACAATACACAAATCAGGGTTAACAATATGGGCAGTAGTTTAACGGCATAGGACAAGATGATTAACAAAGCAATAAACTGATGAAAAAAATTACACTTAGCAGAGTTTATAAAGTAACATGTGGATCCAGTGGGTACATGTGGAGTCAGAGGGCACAGACAGTGAATACACATAGCAGGATTTATGCCATCAGTAAGATGACAATTGTCAAACAGTGTAATAGATAACGCTACCATTAGACAAATTCAAAACAACAGTCGAGGTTACAGAGTAAAATCAGGGGTAACGTTGTTGGCAGGTTACAGGTAGGTACAACAATTGTGCATCATAGTAACATTAGAGCAGTCAGTAAATTGACATCTGTCTTGTGCCAGAGTGGAGAATGGGAGGGTAGAAGTAGTAGTAGATCAGTCAGCAAAAAGACATTGTCTTGTACCAGAGTGGAGAGTAGGAGGGTAGTAGGGTAGAAGGAGGGGAGTGAAGTGGGGGAAGAGTGAACAGGGGTCCATAGCAGTAACACAGACAAAAGGATCAGAGGGAAGGAGATGGAAAGATCCAAAATGGCATAAGAGGCAATGAGATGGGTAAAGGGGGGGGTAGCAGGTAGGGAGGACGGGGGAGCTGAGTGGGGGAGAGAGAAAGTGGGTTCCAAAGCCATTAGCAGTGCAGAGTGGAGTAGTTATATGGCATGGGGTCATAACATCGAAACACAAAACTGCACAGCAATGTACCGCACTGTAAATTCAGTTAATGGATTGCTGCCACACAGACACAGTGTCAAAACGCATTTCGGCGAAAGGAACCTGTGGTTTTTTGTTGTCTGCGAGAGCTCTGCCCCCGCACCCCCCATCATGGGGGGCTGTGCGCCCAAACCCCCCCATTAAAATAATCAACTCCCTGGGGGGGTCAACACGGGGACAGGGAGAAACACCGTGGGGGAGACATAAAAATAAACCCCACAATGCAGTTTCCAAAAAGTCTCGGACTGAGATTCAAGTCCCAGTCCACAGATGCACAGCAACCTCCTGTATAGCCATGGCTCATTCCACTGAGCCATGGTGGCAGCTCAGTGGAGCACCTTCTGAATGGAGGCCTTCACCTCCATGTAAGCCCTCCTCCCCACCCATGTGTGATAGGGTACAAAACTGTGCGTGCAACATATCTGTCTTGCGAGGTTCTGTACCCTATCATGCTACTGCACTGCGCAATGTAGACCATGCACGGTAGAATGTGCAACATATTGACCCGATAGGTAGTTATACTAGGGTGGAGGCTAGTTGAGGCAGTCACAGCTGCTAAGTGCAGTGAGGTGTTGTCAGAGTTTGTGCTTGAATGGACCAAGTTTGGATTTATCCAAGAGCCCTGTTCACTCTTTCCCCATCCACTCCCCTCTTGCCAATTGGTTGCCCCCACACTACCAGGGACTCAGTGTCCCAAATGTTGGGGGGTTACATAAGGCTCAACCCAGCAGGAATGGGGTATTTATCAAGCATTCATCCAATTAGTATGGTTGGGGGCTGTGTGTGGCAGCTTGAGTTTGAGCAGTGGATGCAGAGGACCAGCTGAGAAAAAAAGAGAAGTGGCTTACCAGTGGCTGTGGTCCCCGTGGTTCTCCTTGCAGTCCCTCCCATTGATTCAGTGTCCATCTTCTCATCCTAGTGCAGAGATCCAGTGTCTGCAGTCCAGGCCCAGTGACTCACCATATTCCTAGTCAGCAGAGAGGAGCAGCATCCAGTCAGCAGAAGCCCCAACAGGAAGCACATTGGCAATCTTATTTTCTTAAATCTAATTATTTCTTTGTCTCCATTTGAGAGAGCAGGTAGAACAGTGTTGATTTGGCTGCCATGATGAGAGGCAAAGCAGCACTGACAAGAGTTGGAGCTAGCAGCAACATTAGGCTAGTCAGACCAAGTAGAGTAACCTGCAGCAACCTTTCTCACTAGTCTCCAGAGCAATGTCCCAGCAGGTTGGTGAGATAGCACCATAGGTAGTCTGCCATTTCATTCTGCCACTTTTTTTTGGGTAGCCCCAGTCAGCATAGCGGTCAATAGCCAAAGTGACATGAGAGGACAGGCCCCCGGTTATGACACTGCCAGGTGGAGGAGGGACAAAGGGGAAGGGGCAGGCTGCAGTACCTGAAAACTACAAGGGTCGCAGGAAATTGAAAGTGCTCCAGTCGTGAGCAGGAGGGAAAGACAGACCCCAGAAATGAATGCCCAGTTAGGATGGGGTCCAGTAAGGCTAGCAGCCCAGAGGCATTCCATTAGCCCAGAGAAAGAGGCTAGTTAATTAAACAAATGGAAGCATTTTCCACACATTTTGCCCCAGTCAGGAGCAGGGGGAGCAAAGAGGCTACAGTGTGTCACCCAGCAGCATATCTGCCCACTAGCTCAAAGCAAGGGGCCGATAGTTAAGTAATAAAATAAACTGTACAGTGGAAACAGGAGAGGGCGAGGGGAGCAAAGAGGCACCAGTGAGCCACCAAGAAGCATAGCTGCCCAGAAAGCCCAAGCCACTGGCTAATTAAATAAAACTATTCCTGTACCCTGTGCACAAGCCAAGAGAAGAACAGTAGGCATGTGACTCCTACCCCCTACACACAGCAGAAAAGAGACTGGTCCCAGGTAAGAGGGAAGAACGGCACTTTATATATTTTTTTTGCTATTTCTTTTCCCTCCTCTCTCGGCATAACTGGTCTGCTCCCTATTTCTGGCAGCCACCTCAGAAATCCCAGCCACTGTCCATCATCTGCACTCTAATCAGGGTCACACCTACATTCCCCTGTGGTTTACCCCCTCCCGTGGGGTGGCAGGGAGTCCCCAGTTTCCCACCTTGAATTGGATCAGACTCCAGGAGCCCCCCCCCAGAGCCGACGTCATTGGATGGCCATGAAGCCACTCGAACCAGGAAGCCAGTCCATTTTCTATTTTTTCTCCCCAGAGCTATGGGCGTGCAAGCCCCAGCTTCTCCCCATACTGCAGAGTGGCACCCTGTACCCCAGCCTGTGCCAGGGGGCAAACAAGTGCCGACTCTTATGGACCCCCCTGCCCGAGAAGGAGAGCTGTCCAGCAGATGCTCAATGATTCTCCTTCCTTGCTGACCCCCGGTGACCTGTGCTCATTCCCGAACATGGGTCACCAGCACAGCATGAGGTAAGGCATCCGGCGCCTCAACCCTCAGCACCACCAGGCCAGCAGCACTTTATATTTAAAGTTACCCAGTGTGCCTGCAGGAGGGAGGGCATAGCCCTAAGTCCCTACTGTTCCTTGGGTTATTCCACCCTTACAGTGACACCAACACAGCAAAATACACAACTGTCAGCAAAATCAACACTTTGCCAACAGGTCGCTGTGTTGGTGTGCCTGAGACAGGGGCTTGCTGTCTCCTAGTCCTGCACCCCCGCCCTGAATCAACTCTGACTGGAGTTGAGAATCCTAAAGATGGGTGGTGGGGGGCAGAGCCCCCCACACAGGGGATTCAGGGGGGGGAAAAGTCCCCCTATACAAAAACAGGACCAGGAGACACACAGGAATCATGTTGACCACAACTTGCGGTTGACATGATTCCTGTTGGCAAGATGTTGAACGACGTAAAGGATGTCAAACCAGCATGGTAGAGCCGTAACTTGGTACATCCAAGCCAATTTGCCCATTTGTAAGCCCTGAATTCAGCCTCACAGTCGAGTTAAAGTATGATCTATCCCAGTAAATTCAGACCTCTCGTCTGGTATGTCTGCACTGGCATAATGTCCCAGGTTGCAAGCGAAACTGGTAGTGCAAATGTTGTTAAAGTGACAGTGCTGAATATCTGCACAAACATTTTAAAGTGAAAGTGCTGTGTTGTATCCATTCTGCTTTCTTGAGGGGACAGTGCCAAACTGTAATTGCATGCTCTGAGCTTGCTCTGAGACTGTGTAACTGCCCTTGCATGTTCCAAACTGCCTTTGTTTGCACCAAACTGCCTAAATCACTTTTATGCTGGGTCCATGGTACTGAGCAATGGGGCATCGCTCTGGCACACTGGTGATCTGGGTTCTTGCCTAGAGCCACGTTACCAGGAGCAGATGCTGGCAGGGAGAGAGCTAAAAGCATCCCTTGGATGCTTCCCTCCCGGGGTAAGGTCATAGTGAGACACTCTCATGGCGGCTTTTGGTGGTGGTTCACGGAGGCATTCTTAGCAGTGTGGGTGAACACATGCTGTCGAATGCCCCCACTCCCAGGATGCCACTGTATCCACATGCATTGTGCAAGATGGGTGGGTGGGTGCCCCAGAAAAGGAAAAAATGGCTGCCCTGCAGTGCCAGATGATGGCCTTCAGTAGGGCTTCCCCATGCCACTGACTGTCCAGCGCACCACACCTGGCCCCTGACCAACTTCCCTGTGCTTCCTCCCCCCTGTCGCTGCCCGCCAGCAGGAATAAGCCAGACCACCAATGGGGAACATTGGCAGAGCTCTGGAAGAAGCTGAATCAGATGCAGCAGCGGGGGTTAGGTTTGATGGGCAGGGGGAGTACCAGCACATGAGAGCCTGAAGAAGTAAGGCTGCAGGGGCCCCAGAGGAGCACAAAAAAAGCCACTCTTATTCGCTCTGAAATCATTTAAACTGCCCTTGCTTGTTCCAAAACTGTTCAAATGTTAATTGCATGCACCAAGACTGTATAATTTCACATGCATGCCTAGAAATTATCCAGACTGATCTCACTTGTCCCAAAAGTATGATCTACTACTGTGAACAGGTGTGCTTGAGGGTGATATCAGTGGGGGCATGCTCACTGCTGGCTCAGAAGTGCAACTGCTCCAGACATTATTACAAATATTTTGCAGCCATTTCCAGCCTGAGGCCCGGATCCTGCTTGTTGAGCCACTCACTGATCTCTGAATCAGCTACCTGCCTCCATATTGCCACTTCACCTGGTTCTGGTAAGCTGGAGGGGGGAGGCTCCCATGAACAGGTGTGCTGGGTATCTGATGTCAGTGGGGGTGAGCTCACTCCCTGCTCAAAAGCATGACCACTTGCTACCAGGTCATAATGTCATACTCTTAATAGCATACGACATTATAGCTAACACAAAACATTTTTGTCCATGACAGTGAATGGTGCACTACCGTGTATACTGCTGTACGTGGTATTGCACCATTCACACACTTCCAGGCAGAGGATAAGACCTCTTCTGGGAGTGGATTCTGCTGAGCAGCTGCCATGGCTCACTGGACTGAGTCACAGCAGCAGGAACCCAGAGGCTGCGCCTGGGACCAGGTTTAATTCAGTCCCAGACATTTTATGTTTTCCACAAGTTGCACTCCCCAAGGTTGGACCCCTCCAGAGTTGAGAATCTTTGGTGGGGGCTGGGGCACAGACCCCCATAATGGTGGGTGTAGCTTAGTCCTCCACAGAAAGACGTATGCTGTACGGCAATATCATGCTGTAATAAGTGGCTGATTTTACATGCGCATAATGTCGTGTGACATTATGACCCCCTGCCTGACCACTCCAACGGCTACCCATGGAGCAACTGTCTGCATGTGTGGCTCTCACTGACGTGGCAAGAATCACAGTTTGAGGCTGAGGGGAGACTTTTTTTTAATTATTTATTTTCTTGATTTTATAGTTCTTTTTAGTTTTAACTTGTATTCTGATTGTTTATAGAGTTTTAATTTTTATTATTAGTTTCAGCCTCCTCCCAAACTGGTACTGGTCCTTTCCCATTGGAATAATTGTAGTAATATATGCATTCAACACTTTAACTCTAGACTTTGTAACTGTGAATTTGTGTACTTGCTAGCACCTGTTTTGGGCTAGGTTTGAATTTAGATGCCTTCTGTTAGTGTTGCCTTTGCCTTAGCAATAATGCAATGGATGGTTTATTTATTCCTCTTTTGTTTGCCTGAAAGGACCTTAAACCAGTGAGGGCCTGGAGAGAGGAGCGGACATTAACACAGCACTGGGAAAAGATAACTAGAGTTAACTTATGGTTCACCACCGTAATGACGTCCTGTCTGGAAATGGAGATAAAATCATACTCTGTTATGAAACTGCTTATCTTAGTCACCTGTTGTGGTTTTGCTCCCTGGGTTTCTTTACAGAAGTTTGTCATGACGTGCAGGGCAACAAATCTACATTCTAAGCCCAGGAAATGTGTAATAGAGGAAGTGTTTAGGTAAACTAAGTTTTTGTTTAAGATGTTTGTTTCTCATAGTATGTGTGTTGGGACATCAGTCCAAACCCAGACTCCACTTTACCCATTCCGGAAGCTAGCTGTAATTTCAAGGGAGGGCTCTCATTAATAAAGTACATGCAAACATGCTCAGTATTGTGAATGTACTGGATGAAATATGTGAATTTGCTGCTAGCAAGGAACCTACTATAATGATTTTTTTCTAAACATGATTAAATAACAAAATGGATGACCAAATGTTGGTTGTTCAGTGTTTTAATTTGTTATGGCAGATAGGAATAAAAGGGGGGCATTAGTTTATCATTTAGATAATCTGATTGTTAATTGTATTGACTTTAGGATTTGACTAGATTGCTGAAAATATAGCATTGGAACTAAGGCTTCATCTTGGTAAACCTGTCCTTTTGTTTGGGCACTATAGACCACCAAAAATATCCTCAAATATCTCTCAACTGGCTGAGATTTTGGCTCCATTTACAGACTCCCATGGATTACTATTGGTAGGAGACTTCAATGTGGACTGGCTGGTTCTGATAAGATCTAGGCATCTATATAATTTATCCCCTGATGTAGACTTAAATCAATTAATCAGAGAGCTTACAAGCATTAATACAAAAAATGGCTGATTCGTCCTTACTTGATCTACTTTTGATAAATTACCCTCAATATTATAGGGAGGCAGGAGTCCTGGTCGATCTATTCAGTGACCATAATAAAGTGTATTGTATTAGAGGTAGGGAAAAGTCTAGAGGTCTACCAAAATACATTCAATATAAATCTTACAAAAAAATGATTTCTTTGCCTTCATAAGGGATTTAGAGAGTATACATTGGGATAGACTCATGTTAATACCCAATTTATACACTGTCTGGAGCAATTTTGTAGACAAACTGAAAAATGTATACAATAAACACTTGCCTGTAAAAAAAACAAAAAGAAAAAGAAAGTCAAAATGGATATCACAGCGTGGTATTCCCTTCTGGGCCAAATTAAGACAGACAAAAGACAAATTACGGAGGAAACCACAGGACTCTGGGTTTAGTAGGGACTGGGAGCAATACAATACGGAGGAGTCAGAACAAATACAGTATGTACCTGAAGTAAGGAAAGCTAAAACAAATAAAAAAAACTATGGAAGAGGCATCTTTTCCAATCAAATTCTGGAATACAATGAAATATTTGAGTGGGAAACAAATGGTTACAGCTATCATATATATTAAAGATGAGGAGGGTAAATATTTCGGAAGGGAGAAATTGGCTAATGGGCTGAATCATTTTTTATGAACTCTGATGAACCTTGAAGGAGGAAGTACAGTTGTAAAGTTGGAACTTTTACATTTTCAGAAATTATAGTACATAAGATTCTTGAGCTATTACTGGGTTTGAAAGAAAATAAGAGTGGAGGACTGGCTGACCTTTCCCTTTGTCTATTAGAAATCTCAGCATGTCAGATTGCCGACCCCTTGACATATTAGTATAACTGGTCCTTGAAGTGTGGCTGCTTTCTAGAGGGCTGGAGATTGGTCCAAGTGGTGTCTATTTTCAAAGGGGGAAGCCCAGACCAAATGACTAACTGCAGGCTGATCTCTCTTTTGCCAGTAATTTAAAAAATGCTGGAGAGAGTAGTATTGAAACAGTTACAGAATTACAGTATATTTAGAAAAATGGCCTTGAGGATTCCTTCCAATTCAGTTTTAAGAAAACCCAGAGTACCATCTCCCTTGTGTCAAAAGTCTTGGATGACATCAACAAAACTATGAACTCTGGACAATATACTAGAGGGCTCTTTGTTGACCTCCCCAAAGCGTTTGACAAGGTGGACCATGGAATACTAATTAGTAAACTTAAACAGGTGCGATTGGGTAGTGAGGCAGTTAGTTGGTTTTCTTCTTACATTCACAGCAGGGAACATTTTACAGTAGTAAATGGATTTACTCCACAGAATCTGGATCTGAAGAGATGGGCACCCTATAGTTCAGTTATGGGTTCCATTTTATTCACTATGTACTTGAGAGAACAGGGAGAAAGTATTAGGAACTCGAATTACCATCTTTATGCAGACAGCATTGTCATCTATGTCTCTGGGGAATCCTTCTCAGATTCCTAGATAGATGGGATTATGGCACCTCAGGCTTTCTTTACAGCATCCAAATAAATATTTATTAAAATCAGTTTATTTAAAAGAGGACCTCACCTAAACACTCATTCATCATCCACACAATAGATACAGAATAAACACCCTAGATACAAACATACCACACTCATACACTAACTAAACCCACCCCAAATAAATATAATCAATGCAACCGTATGTAATCCCCCTTTGGGGGCTTACCTGCATTTCCCCATTCTCCCAGCGGTCTCCTGCCATTACCCTGAGTTCTTTCCTGGACTGCCCATTTCCCCAAGTCTTTTGATCCCCAAGGGATGCCCTGAATAGTCCCATATGTTGTTTAAGCCCTGGTGGGACTTAAGTGCTAAATCATGAGCTGCAGCTATTGTGATTGCCCTCTGAGCTGGTGTCACTCATGCAGGTGCATAGGAGCGCTTTTGATCTGGTGACCACCAGTTTTGCGGTCAATCGAGTGGTTTCCCTATGATCCCAACCACCTTGCTAGCCTAAATGGGGGCCAGCTACCTAGGCAAGATGGGGAAAAGCCACTTTGAGGTGCAGGGACTAAGTTTGAAGCGGGCAAGGTTTGAGGCTCATGAATATTAATGCAAGCCTTATGCATATTAATGAGGATGCTGCTGCCACTTGGGGAAACAGTATTTTGGCAACAGCGACAGGAAAAATATTTCAGATAAATGTATCATGGAGTGATTGCTGCACAGGGCGACAAAGGGGCTACTGAAATGGAGGGAATTGAACAGATAATAATGTTCTTATTGGCTGTAGGAGAACCAGTAAATGGGTCACTGCACAGAACTGTATGGAACCGCATTCTAAGGTATACCAGCAGCCACTTCCTTGATACTTTGACCCCTGAAGACCGCCAGTCCACCACTTGGCTGCCCAAAACTCTGACAAAGGGTTGATGGGAAGAGGAGTGAGCTATTTTCAGGTGCCAAGAGACCTTCGCCAATCAGTAATCAGAGAGGGCTAATCACTATGGATATTTGTGACTGACAACTGGAGGCAGCCAATCAGAGGGCAGGATTCTTAGGGGACATCCCAGAGACTTTGGGAGTTTGGGTCAGTCTTTGGCTGGGCTCCCATCGAGTCAGGTGGGATCTGTGCTAAAAGAGTTGAAAGTCTGAAGCCTTTCACAGGACTTAAGTGGAGAACTGAAGCTGACAGGAAAAAAGAGCATTTTGTCTGAGACTGGAGACTAAGCTGGTGTGAGAACGCTGCAGGTATTTAGGACTGAGCTGTTTCTTTTGGGGAAGACTGTCTGCTGCAGAAATCCTGCGCTATTACTGGAACTTTTAAGAAGCTGCTTAGAGAGCTGAGAACTTCCAGAGCTGGATGTGAGCCAGGTGTGTGAGAGTTGTTCTCAGGACTAGAAATTGCTGAGATTTGTACCAGCTAAAGCTGTCTAGAAAGCTGGTCTGAAATTAAGAGTTGGTGCAAATGAACGGTGAGCAGGTAGATCATGTCTCAGAGTACCTGCTACTGCTGTGCATCCCAGTGTGAGGTGGAACTGTTACTAAAAGCTAGAAAATCAGTGGCCCAGTGGCACTGCAGACTGAAATTTGAAAGTTGCCTGGCTGTTCCTGGATTTGTGTATTTGTGCAGGAAAGGATTGCCCTCTTCCAGTTACAGAGGCACTCTCCAAAGCCAGGGAGTGAACTTGCTAACCCCTCTCAAATGGGACCACTAGTCTCAGGGGTCACCAGGCGCTGGCTGGGGTGCTAGGGCACCTGCAACCCATTGTGGGAGCCAGTCTGTGGAGCCACTCGGGTCTTGGCCTTCTGAGGCTGGGTGGGACCTGTATTTGTGCCTGTGATGGGCCAGAAGAGGCTGAAGGTGACAAGTGGCTACATCTTCAGTCAAGAGGACAACCTGCTAGACCTTCAGTCAAGATCCAGGTCTCAAGACATCTTCCTTCTTCCCAATATTGTGCCATCTGAGGACTGAGCCCATCACTCCTAGACCAGCAGAGCCCACTAAGTCAGAGACTTCCGAGAACTTTCAAACTGTGAGTACCCAGGGCTTGCCCCTGGAATTCAAGGGGAGTGTTCAGTTTAAAGTATACATAACTTTTCAATCTTTTAAGGCCCCAACAGCCAGCCAATCTGCGGCACCACAGAGGCCTGCACCTTTTGGGTACCCAGAGAGACTGTTTAATCATATCACTGGTACCAGTGAGGGTGGCCAACTAGGGTGGTTTGGCCTATGGGCCCTGTTGTTACTGTGTTGCCTATTCTTACTAACACTATTTCCTTCCATAGCTATCCCTGGTCCCGCTATTCCCTTTCGTAACCCCCTTCCCATCTAATAAAGCTGTGATTTGTTGTTTGGAATTGCTGTGTGAGGAGTATTTTGTGACTGTCAATTACCAAGTGCTTATGGTTATTGGTATTGGGAAACTGTTGGGTATTCAGTGTGTGGGGTGGTTGGTAGGGGAGGTGCAGCATCCTAGGGGGCTTTGCTAACTAGTCACCTGACCCACTTGTAAACTCACTCTGGGTGGAGGCACCGCGCTATTTACTATAACTTTGGGACAGAACCCCAGACCACCACCATAGCAGGACCCAGGCCCCTTAACCTGTTGGAGGGTCAGCAGGCAGGGGTAGTAGCCCACAGGCACATGGCACCTGGGAAACATCTTTGGAGGCACTGCTGAGATCTCTATTCACCAGCCATGCCCACCATGGAGAATACAACTGTAAAGACCCCTGTTGGGTCCCCAGCTCCCAAGTCTACCCCCCCCCCCGTCAGCCGAGGTTTGGGCCTAAAGAGAAGGATAAAGTGAGGTTGGTGGAATGGAGTGGGGGTATGAAGATGGACCCCAGAGGTACCTTCTGTTGCTAGGAGTACCCCCCAAGATAGACGAGGGCAAAATAGAAAAACATCTGTCCACCATAACGAAACTGGGTAAGGTGAAAGTGCAGGGTCAAATGCTTGATTCAGGTACTGGAACGCTAACTGTGCTGATGGAATGCTTAAATGCCATAGAGGCTACCTGGGTGCTGGATGCCATAGAGATGGAGAGTAAGACAGAGGCCTGAGCAATAGTGACAATGTTTAATGTGGTTTCCTCATGGGGAGGACAGTCTGATTCCTCATGGGCCCCTGCTTCAGATGCGAGGCTTTGTTCCGGGCATGTACCCACCCCCATGGAATCTTATAGGAAGTTGAGGATGTTTTGGGGGGTTAAGCCTACACCCATGGGGAGGAAGATTATGAGTCATGGATAGACTATGTGCTACCACTGCTTCAAGACTGACAGTGCAGTGAGGGGGAAAAAATGGAAAAGGTTAATGGAGAACTTGAGGGGCCCTGCCCTCGATGCCAATGGTCTCTCCAGACCACTGCCCCTGAAGCCAAGGTAGAAGACTATGCAGCTGCCTTGGATAGTGCTTTTGGTAGCACAGAGACATGTGAAGATTTATGGTGGGGTTTCAGAGCAATCTGCCAGCAAAAGGGGGAACCCTTGTCTGACTGTGTGCAGAGGCTGGAGAAGGCCCTGCAGAAGGTGTATAGGAAAGGGGGGATACAGGCCTCTGAATTGAACAAGACCAGGTTAGAGAAAGTACTGAGAGGTGCCTGGTATTCAGAGTTGTTGCTATTAAAGCTGGGCCTAAAAGACAAACTGGTTAATCCACTTTCACTCCTGGTGCTGCTTAGGGAAGTGAGAGAGTTGGAGGAAAGGGATGCCCAATGGGGGTACAGCATACTATAGTAGCTACTGCCCAGGTCCAGGAATCCACTCCCCTGGCTGAGGTTTCTGAGGTGAAAAAGTTATTGAAAGAATGCAGGGAAATGTTGGATAGGGTTGGTGCCGGTCCTACTAGAGCCCCTGAAGCTTCCGCTTAACAGTCTACACAGGCAGCCTCCACCATCCTCCCAGTGATAGGCTGGGAGTGCCACCTACACTGTCCTCTATAATCCCTCAGATTGAAGCCCAGTTGCAGGAACTGTGCCAGGCTGTTAATGAACTAAAGACCCAGGGGGGTGGTAAAGGAAAGGGATCCCAAAACAGTAGCTATGGCCCAAGCGATAGCCCCAGTTTCCCCTTCTGCTTCCTTAGAGTATCCAGGGGCCCAAGCAAGCCATCATCTCAACTGCTTCCTGAAGCATACTACCCCAGACAACCTAAGCGAGAAGAGATAATCTGCTACCAATGTGAAAGGAATGGTCATTACTGGAGAGGGTGCTGGTCACCAATGGATCCCTTTGAGTGGCTAACAGGCTGTTGTGCAAGGAAGAAAAGCCACAGGGAAACTTCGGTGGGGCCCAGTAAAGGAGCGTACCGGGCCCCATGCAGGTCCAGCTCCATAGCTCAAGTAAAAGCTTCATCAACCAAAGCTACTGTCACTGTACCCCTTGATATGCACAGGCTCATGGGGCCATCAAGTGAAACCTTTGTCACCATAGAGGGAGTCACCAACCGTGCGATTCTTGATAGTGGCTCCCAAGTCACTATAATCTTCAAGACCTGGTATGACAGACACCTGTCCCACCTGGAATTACAGTCCTTGGAAGGATTACACATTTTGGGGGCCCAGTGAGAAGTATTACCCCTACCTAGGATATGTCAGAGTATGGATGGCCTTCCCGACTAACATGGCTGGAGTGGGATATGCAGTTGAGATCCTGGCTTTAATCTGTCCTGAGACTGGTCTGTATGATGGGATACCTGTGCTGGTGGGCACGAATGCTCACATGTTCAGGAGACTTGCTCAACTTTGCCAAGCCCGAGAAGCAGAATGGCAAAGGAAAAAGTTAACCATTCAACTGGTGATCCAAGAGGACAATAAGAGACAAGGGCAAAACCCCCCTGAAGAAGTGGATGAACCTGTGGGCACAGTTTGGAGGAGAGATGCAGAGAAGGTCATGTTGCCACCTAACACGGAATGTAATATCAATGGAGTAGAGCGGTTAAAGAAAGAGGTAAAGAACAAAATTTTAATGTTGGTTGCCCTGAGGAACATGGATTGCCACCTGGATTATTAATGAAGCCTAGTGTCTTACTGGCTAAGGCACATGCCTATGTTTGAAGAGTGACAGTGCAGGTAAAGAACACAACTGAGAGAGAAGTGGTTGTCAGAAGAGGCCAGACATTTGCCAGGGTTTACAGTGCCAAAACTGCCATACAGACTGCTGCTCCTGGAAGAAATTATTGTAGTGGCATTGACCCTGCCTTGTTTGATTTAAGTGACTCTCCCATCCTGGAGGAGTGGAAGGAGTGTGTTCAGAGGAAGTTGGCTGCCAGGACGAAAGTGTTTTCCTTGCATAAGTGGAATGTTGGCTGCATCACGGGTGAGCAGCATTGCATCAGGCTAACAGATGAGCACCCATTCAGGGAGAGATCCAGACGTCTTGCCCCAGCTGACATAGATGATGTAAGGAGGCACCTTCAAGAGATGCTAGCTGCAGGCATCATCCAGGAGTCTCGAAGCCTGTATTCATCACCTATAGTGGTGATGAAGAAAAAGAGTGGCGCCATCAGGATGTGCATGGACTACCGCAGCTTGAACAAGCGCACTGTGCCTGATCAATATACAATGCCATGAATACAAGATGATGTAGACTGCTTGAAGGGCAGCCAGTGGTTTTAGGTTTTGGACCTAAGGAGTGGGTATTACCAAATTCCCATGGCCCCGCAAGATCTGGAAAAGACAGCCTTTATATGCCTCCCTCAGATTTTATAAATTGCTGAGAATGCCTCAGGGCATTCGGATGCTCCGGTGACATTTCAGCACCTTATGGAAAAGGTTATGGGGGACATGAATCTGCTGGAGTGCTTGGTTTACTTGGATGATATCATCATGTTTGGAAAGACTCTTAAGGTGCCTGAGTCACGGCTATTCAAGGTGTTGGACTGACTGGAAGAATTTGGTCTGAAGCTCTCCATTGACAAGTGTCAATTTTTCCAGGTTTCAGTAAAATATGTTGGACACATTGTCTCTGTCAAGGGTATTCAGTAGGGCTGTGCAAATACCGAATATTACTTTCCAAATACCACGAATAGTAGGCTATCTGAATATTCAGAACTAAATACTGAATAATCCACCATTCAGCTTGTATTCGGTATTTGGCCAGCTGCAAAGAAAAAAAAGTAATTCCCACCCTCCTGGCCAACATTAAATTAATATTTTGGCCCAGGTATCTAGTGGTCCCACCCCCACGGGCCAATCCCCAGTCCAAAATGAAGAATCCCCCCTCCCAAAGACCCTCAGCAATATCCCCCAGTCCCCACATCCTCAAATATATAAAAAAAAATCTGGTAACTTCCCTGGAGTCTAGTGGACCCCTCCACCCTGTCAGGAAGTGCCTCCCACCCCTCCCCACACCCCGCACCAGGAGCAGGCCATGGGCACAGCCCTCCACTCACCTCCACGGATGGCAGCCCAACTGAGTTTTCAGTGAATGAGCGCAGTACATGCGCTCATTCACTGAAAACTCAGGCTGCCAGCCATGGAGGTGAGGAGGGCTGTGGGGAGGTACTCCTGACAGAGTGGGGGGTCCACTAGACACTAGGGAAATTACTGGATTTTTTTTTTATTTTTATATATTTGGGGACGGGGGACTGGGGGTATTGCTGAGGGTCTTTGGGAGTGGGGATTCTTCATTTTGGACTGGGGATTGGTCAGGGGGTGGGATCACTAGACACCAGGGCTAAAATATTAATTTAATGTTGGCCAGGAGGGTGGAAATTACTTTTTTTCCAGGGTCATGAGTAGGGGGGAGAGGGGTGGAAGGCACTTCCTGACAGGGTGAGGGGTCCACTAGACACCAGGGAAATTAGGGAATTTTTTTTAATTTTAAACATTTGGGGCTGGGGATAATGCTGAGAGTCTGGGCAGGGTTGGAGGGATTCATTATTTTGGACTGGCGATCAGCCAGGGGTTGGGGAGGGACCACTAGACACCAGGGATTAAAACATTTATTTAATGCTGGCCAGGAGGGGGGTGCTTTTTTATTTTTAAATACCCCCCTCCCAGCCATGTGAATACCAAATAACGAATATTTCGGCACCGAATAATGAATATTCGGCCAAATATTCGAAAAAAGGTATTCGCACAACCCTAGTATTCAGACCAACCCCAGTAAAGTTGAAGCCCTCACTACCTGACCAAAGCCCAGAAATCTAAAAGAATTGCAGTGACTACTCTGCTTCTGTGGGTATTACCAGAGATTTGTGAAAGACTACACAATGGTAGTCAGGCCTCTTTTGAACTTATTACAGAGGTATCCTCCAAGGAATAAGAGCAAAAAGATCCCTCCTCCTCCTGGAGCCCAAACTGAGCAACTTTAAATATTTATGTTCATCTGAACCTTTCATCTCTGGTGGACCAAGGAGTGTGACAGAGCTTTTGAGGACATCATATACTGCTTGACCCATGCACCAGTGCTTGCCTATGCTGATCAACAGAAGCCCTATATCCTGCATATGGATGCAAGTTTCAATGGCCTAGGAGCAGTGTTGTACCAAGAATACCAGGAGGGCCTGCACCCAGTAGCATATGCGAGTCAGAGCTTAAATCCCTCAGAACAATCGTATCCTGTCCACAGACTGGAATTTTTAGCATTAAAAATTGGCTATTGTGCACCAATTTTAAAATTATTTGTATGGGGTGAAGATTACTGTAAAGACTGACAACAACCCACTCACGTATGTACAGACTACCGCCAAATTAGATGCAGCTGGACACTGGTGGTTGTCTACTCTATCTACCTATGGCTACAGCATGGAGTACCGTCCTGGACTGAATAATGGTGATTCAGATGCTTTGTCCTGTCGTCCCCTGGCTCAGGTGGCCGAACACTTCAGCTGGGTTAGGATACTCAAACAAGTGGTGAAGGCTCTATGCAAGAAATTTGATGGTGAAGAGGTACCCTGTCTCAAAGATGCCCCTTGTTTGATGGACTGCTTAGCAGCATCTGGGAGCTGCCTTCATGCAGCCTACTGCCATCTGGCGGCCCTGGATATGAGGTCTCTACCCTAGCTGACCAAGCAGGACTTACAAAAGGAACAGCAGGCCAGTTCAGTCATGGAAGAGATAATTCAAGTTCTTCAGAGGAAAGGAAACATAGAAACATAGAATTTGATGGCAGGTAAGGACCGCTTGGCCCACCCAGTCTGCCCATTTCCCTACCTGATGGATAAGCTGCAGATTCTAGTTAATCAACAGCTTACTTCTTCCTGCCCCCTACTAGAATTGCCTTATGCCTGTCCCATGCATTCTTGAATTCTCCCACTGTTCCTGACTCCACAACCTCCTCAGGAAGGCTGTTCCAAGTATCCACAACTCTCTCTGTGAAAAAATACTTTCTAACATTACCTCTGAGCCGTCCCCCCTCTATCTTCAAATTGTGCCCCCTTGTTCTTGCACATCTCTTCTTCTGAAAGATACTACCCTCTTGTACTTTGTTAATTCCCTTGCGATACTTGAAAGTTTCTATCATGTCCCCTCTCCCTCCTTTCCTCAAGGGTATACATATTAAGCTGCTTTAGTCTCTCCTCGTATGTCTTCTGGTGCAGATCTTGCACCATTTTGGTTGCCCTCCTCTGAACAGCCTCCACTCTGTCTATGTCTTTTCGGAGATGAGGTCTCCAGAATTGCATGCAGTACTCCAGATGGGGTCTCACTAACTGCCTGTAGAGAGGGATAACAACTTCCTGTTTTCTACTGTTGATGCCTCTCCCTATGCATCCCAGTATCCCCTCAGCCCTCCTCTCTGCCTTCTCACATTGCTTGCCCACCTTTAGGTCATCTGATATAATTACTCCTAGGTCTCTTTCGATTTTTGTTGTTGTTATTAACTCACCCCCCATTGTGTATTCTTCCCCTGGGTTTTTGTTTCCCAGATGCATTACCTTGCACTTCTTTGCATTGAATCTGAGCTGCCACGTATTTGACCATTCCTCCAACCTTGCCAAGTCCCTTTTCATTCTTTCCACCCCACCTTGTGTATTAACCCTGTTGCAGATCTTTGTGTCATCTGCAAAGAGAGATACCTTTCCTTCCAGGTGCTCTCCAATGTCACTTATAAAGATATTAAAGAGGACGGGTCCCAGTACTAAACCCTGCGGTACCCCAAGCTAGTTACCCTCCTTTCTTCACTGTGGACTCCGCTTTACTATTACCTTTTGCATCCTGTTGTCCAGCCAGTTTTTATCCAGGCTACCACCTTGGGACCCACTCAAGGCTGGCTAACTTGTATATTAATCTTTTGTGTGAGACTGTGTCAAATGCCTTGCTAAAATCTAGGTAGGCCATATCACAGCCCTCCCTGGTCTACTACTTTGGTCACCCAGTCAAAGAAATCTATTAGGTTCATCTGACATGACCTTCCTGCTGTGAAACCATGCTGCCTTGGGTCCTGTGCCCCACTGGCCTCTAGGTACTCAACAATTCTTTCCTTCAGAAGTGATTCCATCATTTTTCCTACCACTGAAGTTCAAACTAACTGGTCTGTAGTTTCCTGCCTCTGCCCTGCTCCCACTTTTGTGAAGTGGAATCACATTTACCCTCCTCCAGTCCTCAGGTTCCATTCCATCCTCCCATGATTTGTTAAAGACAGTAGTCAGTGGTGTTACTAGTTCTACATTTAGTTCTTTTAGTATTCTCGGGTGAATCCCATCAGGCCCCATTGCTTTGTCCACCCTCAGTTTCAAGAGTTCTTTCAAAAACCCTTTCTTCTGTGAATGAACTGGTATCGACCCCCCTATTCAGAGTTTCTCCCTTGTTTGGTTTAGGCAACTCCCCCTCCTCATCTGTTGTGAATACTGAGCAGAAATATTTGTTCAGTATCCCTGCTTTTTCACTGTCACCTCTGCCCACATTCTCTCCCCTTTATTAAGTGTCTGTATCCCTCCCTTGGTCTTTCTTCGCTCCCTAATGTACCTATAAAAAGTTTTATCCCCCTTCTTAACAGAGTTGGCTATCTTTTCCTCAGTTTGTGCCTTTGCTATTCTGACTGCCTTCCCAGCTTCCTTCTGCTTTAACTGATAAAGTTCTCTGACCTGCTACTTCTGTGTTTCCTTATATTTCCTGAATGCTATCCTTTTCTCCTTAACCATCCCTGCCACCTCTTTTGAGAACCATAGTGTTTTTTTCCTTTGTTTTGTTTTATTGATTTGCTTTACACAAAAGCCTGTTGCCTCTCCGATGAGATTCAGCTCAGGAAAAGGCTATTGATCCACACGCCCAATTACTACTGCGAGACTGGCCGAAGTTGCAGCTGAAGAAAGGTTTGCTCTACTGAGAAACTCAGGACCAGCAGGGGGCACCCTATGTACAGTTGGTATTACCTGACTGTTTCCAAGATCTAGTGTTGAAGGCTCTACACGATGACATGGGTCACTTGGGCAGCAAACACACCCTGGAATTGGTAAAGAGCAAATTCTATTGGCCTGAGATTGGAGCTGATGTAGAATATTATTGTAAGACCTGATGCCGGTGTATCCCGAGGAAAGCGCTTCCCCAAAAGGCTACACCACTGGTTAATACCCATACCAGTGCTCCAATAGAATTAGTTTACATTGATTTCTTCACATTGGAACCAGACTCCCGGAATATCTCCAATATCCTGGTGGTTATAGATCACTTCACCCAGTACGCTCAAGCCTATCCCATCAAGGATCAGAAGGCATCTATGGTGGCTAAAGTATTGGTTGAGAAATGTTTTGTCCATTATGGAGCCCCCCCCCCAAGAATCCACTCCGCCCAGGGATGTAATTTCAAGAGCCAGTTGATAAAAGAGATCTTGTCTTTGTGGGGTGTCCAAAAGTCATGAACCATGCCATACCATCCCCAAGGTGACCCCACAGCTAGAAAGATTCAACAAAACACTCTTGGACATGCTTTTCACCATGGATCTCCAAGACAAACATACCTGGAGCCAAAGTGCTATCACTCTGGTTCATGCCTACAATTGCACCAAGAATGACATGATTGGTTTCGCTCCTTACCACCTTATGTTTAGGAGGGAGGCCAGCCTGCCTGTGGACCTGTGCTTTGGAGTGTGGTCTCAAAGGAAGGGACTATTTTCAGTATGCGGGAAAGCTAAAACAACAGTTGAACGATGCTTATCAGGAAGCATCTGAGAGAGCCACTAAAAGAAATCAAGCCAATAAGAAGAGGTACGATAACAAAGTGCAGGCCCAAGACTTGAAGCCAGGTGACTGAGTGCTACTTCGGAGTCTGGACATACCTGGAAAACATAAAATTGCGGACAGGTGGGGAAGCACCCTGTATGTGGTAATAGAAAGACTAGAGAGGCTGCCTGTGTATAAGATTCGGCCACAGGGAGAGACCAGAGGGTGCAAAGTAATGCACAGAAATCACATGCTTCCCATCTGAGATAAAACTGTTGGGCCAGAGACTGATTTAGTAGAGGTTTCTACATCCCCAACCACCTAAGCTGCTGCATGCAGGTGACAGAAGCAGGAAATTAGGGATGCTACAGGGGCTGGACCTACCTAGATGGAAGTGGTACCCAAGGAAGAAGATTCATCTGATGAATCAGAGAGCCTGATGACATGCCTGTGTGTTTCTACCCCACATCTGAACTAGACAGACTGTTTCAGGGACCACTCATGATGTTAGAGACTGGTTCTGCCACAGACAGGCCCATTGCAGGTGACACGGGTGCCCCCAGAATTGACAGACATGGAGAGGGGGATATGGCTGTGCCGGGGGAGCAGGGTGTTGAAGGGGAGGCTGCTCCTGTTACCTCCCTCAGAGGGACCACTCTGGACTTGAATACTAGTCTGGCTGAGCCATTTGAGTGGTTTCGGAGCAGTCTCCCCCCCCCGAAGAGATGCCTTTTGGAGAGCCCACCGTAGACTTGAATACTGATCCGTCTAGGTCTTCTGAATGGCCTCAAGACATCACCACTACCCAGAGTGGTGTGACTAATGAAGTGTTAGAGCACCCTGCCCCCAGAGAGGAAGATGGCACAGGCCAAGGAGAGAGTGACAAGGCCTCTGCCTCTGAACAGGAGGTAGCCATTAGACTTGAAATGCAAGAAATCCCCAGGAGGTCAGGGAGGACTGTATGGCCCCTACTTAAACTGACTTATGATATTCCAGGGGTGCCCACTGACCTGCTCTTATTTGTAGTACACAAGGGGGGTATATATCACACCTAGGTCCCTGGAAAGGGTGTTCATATGCCCTTGTTAGTGCTAACCCCTCTCAGGCCCAGATGGAAGGTAGCCAAGAGAAAGAAAGGGGGGGTGAAAGAGTATAGAAGGAGGAAAGAGTGGTAAAAAGTGTGCTTATGGAACTAAACTTCACAAGGTTACAAATGCTTAACATATGAGTGCCACATTTTATGTATACAGGGAGTTCGTTACAAGGCAAAATAACTCATAAACTGTATATAATTATTTCTTGTTCCTAAATAGTTGATGGTATCATAGTTAGGAACCAGGTGTATAGTTAGAAATGTTATTGGGTGTTAATGTTAAAACTTACCTTTTTGCAATTTTTATAGTACTTTACTCTTAGGCTTGGCATGGAAGCCAAGCATTTGGGGGGGAATGTAACTCCCCTTTGGGGGTTTTACCTGCATTTCCCCATTCTCCCAAATGCCTCCCGCCATTTCCCCAAGCTTTCTCCTGGTCCACCCATTTCCCCAAGCCCTCTGATCCCCCAGTGGTTCCCCGAATAGCCCCATATTTTGTTTAAGCCCTGGTGGGTCTTGAGTGCTAAATTGTGAGCTGCCAGTATTGAGATTGCCCCTCTGAACTGATGGCATTCACGCAGGTGCATAGGAGCACCTTTGATCTGGTGACTGCCAGTTTTGCAGTCAATTGGGTGATTTCCCTAGAATCCCAACCACCTTGCTAGCCTAAACGAGGACCGGCGACCTAGGCAAGATAGGGGAGAAGCCGCTTTGAGGTGCAGGTACCCAGTTTGAAGTGGGCAAGGTATGAGGCTCATGAATATTGATGCAAGCCTCATGCATATCAATGGGAATGATGCTGCTGCTACTTGGGAAGACAGTATTTTGGCAGCAGCAAGTGGGAAAATATTGCAGATTAATGTGTCATGGGGTGATCACTGCACAGGGTGATAAAGGGGCTACTGAACTGGAGGTAATTGAATAGATAATTGTGTTCTTATTGGCTGTAGGAGAACTAGTAAATGGGGACACTGCACAGAACTGTATGGGACTGCATTCTAAGGTGTACCAGCAGCCACTTCCTTGATACTTTGACCCCTAGAGACAGCGCATCCACTACTTGGGCGTCCAAAACTCTGACAAAGGGTTGATGGGAGGAGGAGTGAACTATTTTCAGGTGCGAAGAGACCTTCACTAATCAGTAATCAAAGAGGGCTAATCACTATGGATATTTGTGACTGACAACTGGAGGCAGCCAATCAGAGGGCAGGATTCTTAGGTGACATCCCAGAGACTTTGGGAGTTTGGGTTAGTCTTTGGCCGGGCTCCCATCAAGTCAGGAGATATCTGTGCTGAGAAAGCAGAAAGTCTGAGGCCTTTCACAGGACTTTAGGGGAGAACGGAAGCTGATAGAAAACAACGGAATTTTGTCTGAGACCGGAGACTGAGCAGGTCTGAGAATGCTACAGGAATTTAGGACTGAGCTGTTTCTTTTAGGGAAGACTGTCTGCTGCAGAAATCCTGCCCTGTTACTGGGACTTTTAAGAAGCTGCTTAGAGAGCTGAGAACTTCCAGAGCTGGGTGCAAGCCAAGTGTGTGAGAGCTGTTCTCAGGACTGGAAATTGCTGAGATTTGTACCAGCTAAAGCTGTCTAGAAGACTGATCTGAAATTAAGAGACAGTGCAAGCGAAAGGTGAGCAGGCGTTTCATGTCTCAGAGTCCCTTCTACTGCTGTGCATCCCAGTGTGAGGTGCAACTGTTGCTGAAAGCCAGGAAATCAGTGGCCCAATGGCACTGCAGACCAAAATTTGAAAGTTACCTGGCTGTTCCTCGAATTGTGTATTGGTGCAGGAAAGGAGTGCCTTCTTCCAGTTACAGAGGCACTCTCCAGAGCCAGGGAGGGAACTTGCTAACCCCTCTCAAATGGGACCACTAGTCTCAGGGGGTCACCAGCGCTGGCTGGGGTGCTAGGGCACCTGCAACCCATTGTGGGAGCCAGTCTGTGGAGCCACTCCCGGGTCTGGGCCTTCTGAGGCTGGATGGGACCTGCGTTTGTGCTCTGTGATGGGCCAGAGGAGGCTGAAGGTGACAAGCAGCCAGGTCTTCAATCAATGGGACAAGATGCTAGACCTTCAATCAAGATTCAGGTCTCAAGACATCTTCCTTCTTCCCAGTATTGTGCTGTCTGAGGACTAAGCCCATCACTCCCGGATCAGTGGAACTCACCAAGTCAGAAACTTCTGAGAACTTTCAAACCGTGAGTACCCAGGGCTTGCCCCTGGAATCCAAAGGGAGTGCTCAGTTTAAAGTAAACATAACTTTTCAAGCTTTTAGGGCCCCAACAGCTGGACAACCTGTGGCAATATAGAGGCCTGCACCTTTTGGGTACCCAGAGAGACTGTTTAATCATAGCACTGGTACCAGTGGGGGTGGCCAGCTAGGGTGGTTTGGCCTTTGTGCCCTGTTGTTACTGTGTTGCCTATTCTCACTAACATTATTTTCTTCCACAGCTATCCCTGGTCCCAGTATCCCATTTCTTAACCCCTTTCCCCCTAATAAAGCTGTGCTTTGTTGTTTGGAATTGCTGTGTGAGGGGTATTTTGTGACTGTCAATTATCAAGTGTTTATGGTTATTGGTATTGGGAAACTGTTGGATATTCAGTGTGTCAGGTGGTTGATAGGGGATGTGGGTAGATGCAGCATCCCAGGGGGCTGTGCCAACCTGTCACTTGACCCACTTATAACTCACTCTGGGTGAAGGCACCATGCTGTTTACTATAACTTTGGGATAGAACCCCCAACCACCACCGTAGCAGGACCCAGGCCCCTTAACTTGTTGGAGAGTCAGCAAGCAGGGGTAGTAGCCCACAGGCACATGGTGCCTGGGCTACATATAAATAGCGAATAAAACTATAGGAGAATCCTAAGGCAGATTGCAGAGGAGAAGTCTTTTGAATCACAGGGAGTTTCAAACAGCTCCTTGCGTTTAAGTCTCAACCAGTTTATGAAGAGGCAACCGGTAACGGTGCTCTCACCACTGTACCACAATGTCAGTCACAGGCCAGAACAAAGAGCTCAGATCAAAGTGCTCTCATCACTTTGCTTCAAACAGAACCAAGGAAGTATCCATGCAGGCTGCTAGGACAAGCAGCCAGCAGACCAGCAATTAGTGCTCAATGCATACAGGAGAGAGAGAGACAGAGAGAGAGAGACAGAGAGAGAGAGAGAAATGAGAAAGAGAGAGAGAGAGAGAGAAAGAGAGAGAGAGAGAGAGAGAGAGAGAGAGAGAGAGAGAGAGAGAGAGAGAGAGAGAAAGAGGGACTGTCACCACCCTCTCCCTCAGTGGTCATAGATCGTCTGACACTAAACAGTCCTGTACTCACAGGTTGATGTCACAGACCGATGGACTAGTTAGTGGGCAAATGCAGCCTACTCCTGAAACCCGAAATTAATGGGCGTGCAGGTTTAACTATGTTAATGGGCCTTCTCCGACCCCAGTCTCAACTGTGTCGGTTGCAATTTCCAGCTGCCACCTCCAAAGTACTAGCTTCTGGCTCCTCAGCTGGAACACTTCCAGAGTATGTGCTCCGTTACTTTACCCCAACTGCCTGCAGATTCTCACCCCACTCCTGCAGCTCCAATTAGGTCTCCTTAGTTTGCCTCTTGAATTTCTACCCCAAATTCAGTCCAGGACAAATGTCGTTTCAATCGAATGCCACTATTAGCGGCCACTCAGGAGACAGAACAGATGAAAAGAAACTCCTCTGCAGGATGCCACGGTAATCTTGAAAATAAAAAGCTACCTCCTATGATACATCACTGCCTGGCTCTTAACTACACTGGCTAAAATCCCTGTCTCACTTACTAAATGTTTTCAATTGTAAATTTAAAAAAACAGTAGTACTCACTGAAAATATACCAGTGGATGCAGCTAAAATAATTTTGGATTCTCTTTTTCTCCTTTTCTCCTTTACTCAATACAGGGAGGGAGATTTGTGTGCTTACTCAGAGCACAGCCACACAGCAGCCCAGCTTTGGCAGCCATCTTCCCCTGTAGTTCTCCTGGCAGCCTTACCTGCCACAAAGTTCACTGAGGCCAACATTATAATTTTCTTGTGGACAGAATTCAGGAGGAAAGGTTTCGTATTTTGGCTCCATGGAGCCGAGAGCTTGACCCCTTCCACTTCCAATAACTAGACAGTAAACCAGACAAAATGGGGTTTTATTGAACTTTTTTAACATAGAAAAGTGAATAGAATTAGTAAACAGTTAAAACAAGTTGTCCTTTCTTAAACGTTATTTTAATGAATAATTTAATTTATAGGAACACTATCAACCTTCTTTGGCATCAGAGTGTCTTTAATTTATAAAACAATATTTAATGATTGGTCACATTCTGTAGAGATTGTAGATGAAGCTGGTAGTTTGATTTTGATTCTTTTGGTTTTTCAAAGTGAAAAACAGGCTGCCCATTACACTGGTGTTACCACACAAAAACATTTTTGTTTGCATTCCTTGATCAATACCCACTGCATCTTTCCTGGACTGAGGAACCCCCCCTCCCCCTCAACAGTCTAGCCACTCATGATACATTTGAAGGAGAGAAGATTATTGCATCAAAAGTGGCTGCACTACTTGGGGGTGTTCCTAATGTTTTGGAGGTATGCAAGAAGAGTAGATCAAAGATTTGAAACAATTATACCATTAATATGCATTTCAGTTCTGCTTAGTAAAGAAACACATAAAACAACCAGCAATATCAATGAATTTTAGAGAAGGTAAGCATCACAACGTGAGATTTAAACTACAAATACTATGATCCAAAAAGGGTTGACAGTGCCCCTTTGAAATAATCCATGATTTTTTTCTACTTGGAGGTTTCTGCCTCCTGGCAGGCATGCATTAGAAGGGTGCTGCTCTGGGTAGGAAATGACCACATCCAGATTGTTATTTGCCTCTATTGATGTGACTGGCAGAGGTGAAGGTGTAGCTAGCTCCTGCATAGCGTCAGACCTGTTTATTGTGAAACCATTTGCAATTTCAGAATTTGTTACAGAATACAAATCTACATAGTAATGAGTCGGTGGTTACTTGTCTTTGTTTATGATTTTCACACACTTCATGCATTTCGTGTACTTAACACTACACTAGAAAAATAAAAAAATAAACTCAGCATAAAACTTTGTTCTTTTGAACTGTATGTACAAATTGTTATTCTTCCTCAAAGTGAAGCCTGTTGTACAAGTTGTAACTATCGTTTTCTTTGTTGTCTCTATTATATTTCTGTACCTGATGTTGCATTATGTGAATTCTATTTATTGTATGTAACTTATCCCCAGTTGTTCCTGAAAAAGGGATACAAATCTCAGCACACCTAAACTGTTACCAAAATCCAATAAATAAAATAAACATTGTTTATTTTATGCTAATATGGTATTTTTGCTTAAATACTACACTGTTTGTTTAGACTGCCGTGCCACCTTTTCAGACTAGATGGGAGGAAAATTAGGGGATTGGGAGGATTAACAGTTCGACAACTTAGCACCTAAAATTAACGGGACACAACAGATTTGTCTCTTGGCTGGATGTTAGGTATCCATAAACACGGGTTTCTGGATTAAACAGGCAAATTACCATCATTTTGTTTAGTCTGTCACACCCCCCCCCCTCCATCTTCATCTCTCTCCCTCTCCCTCTCTTCCTCTTCCACCCTCCCTTCCTCCAGCTTCCTCACCATATATCTTCCCTTGCTATCCTAGAAAGTCTCCTCCCTTCTACTTGGCTTCACCTTACAGCTCTCAGGTGCCTCCTTCCCTTTTACCCGTCTCATCCTCCCCACACTCACCGTCCCTCTACCTGTAAGCATCTCATAGGCCCCATAAAGCTCTGTGTCTCCTTACTGCTTATAGAAGCAGATGATACTGAGCTCAAGCCCGGCTCTACCCAGTCATCTCCCTCTCATCTTCCCAAAGGACTGAGAGTGATCCATATCGATATCTGAAGCCTCCTCCCAAAGATTGATCAGCTGCAACTAATTGTGGTTACTCTCCAGCCTGATGTGCTGGTAAGCTCAGAGTCTTGATTATCACCTAAGATTTCAGATACTGCAGTTGCCATCCCTGGGTACACAATCATCTGGTAGGATGGCAGTGGAGTTGCAATCTGCCTCTCCTGTAACATCCAATTTGAGTGTGTACTCTCTGCCACCTCCCCCTCTGCCTATGAGTTGCTCCTCCTCAAGCTGTCCCTCCCCTTCTCTGTCCATGTATTCATGGTTGGTGCCTACTGCTGCCCTGGCATGTCCCCACCTTCAGTCACTGAGCTCCTTACCACAATCTCCTCCCATGCCGCCTCTTGTGTGCTGCTCATCGACTATGCTAACCTCATTTGGCTCTCTCACCCTCTCTAAATAAATTGTGCCAAAATATTAAGTCCTTCCAACTTACCCAGCTGATCACTGACCCAGCCCAGCAACAGTCGCAGATCCCTCAATCACTCCCTTCTGGACTGGTTTTCACCTCCCACTCCCACCATATCATGGGATTATGGGTGAAGGTACCCTTCCTGATTCCGTCAGTGACCACCATATGGTCTACTGTGTGTAAAAGATTCACTGTCACAAAGCCCTCCCTAGATTCATTCAGATCCTGTCTTTCAGATCATTGGACTTGTCCTCCCTCCATGAAGACCTTGTGGCTACTAACTGGGCACCCATCTCTACAACCAGCAAAGTATATACTGCCCTCCATTATTTCAATGCCAAATTTATGTCAGCCTGGGATATCCATGCCCCCGCTTTGAAAAACCTGGGTCAGAGGTTCCAAGCTCCCATGGATCTTGGCTAAATTGCTGGGCTGCCTCTATGTGTGTGACCTTGCCTGGCAGACCCAATAGTCCTCCGGCTCCCCTGCCAACCTAATCAAGTACCAGACACTTTATAATGTCTGTATCAGAGTTACCAGGTTTGACAAGTCCGAATGCTTCACATCCATGTTCCAGAATAACCTTAATCACCCCATGCAGGTTATCCATACCCTCTTCTCCCCCCCCCATCCAGTCCACTCCCCCAATCCTTAAGGTGGGTGACACTCCTTTTGGTTTCTTTTTTTTTCTACTATCTTTTTATCCTGCTGGAGCCCTGGCAGATGGCTTTCGCCCTCCTGATGGAGGGACTCTCTCTCTCTCTCTGGCTCCACCACTCCCATCCCTACAGTCCCCGGGTGTTCCCCAGTGGATTGCCCCCATGACGGGTCCAGGAGGAAGTTGCTGGCTTCTCCCCCTCCTCCTGGAGACCCAATCCAGAATACGGAGACTGCCCCAGGGAGTGGCAGACCATCATTGAGCCTGCCAGGCTCATATTCCTCCATTTTTTGCCCATCCCCCCTCCCTTCCGACGTAGGAATGTTGGATCAAGTCTCCGACCTATACTGCTCTCCAGTCACCACCAGAGGGCAGTCAACAAGCAGGACAACTAGTCTCCCTCCTCCTGAGAGAGGAGAGCAGTCCTCCAGATGCTCAATTCTCTCTCTCTGCCCCCCCCCCGCCGACCCTCAGTGGCCCGAGCTCATTCCCGAACCTGGGTTGCCGGCATGGCATGAGGTATAGTGACCAGCGCCTCAACCTCCAGCATCATCAGGCTGACAACACTCCTTTTCCTGACTCCTCCTCTATCCCCTCAGCTTTCAACTCATTCTTCACCTCCTGTGCACACTACCAGCTCTCCTTCTCCTCCTCCTCCTCCTCCTCCCCCTCCTTCTACCCCTCACCACTCCTTCTCCTTCTCTCCAACTACTTCACTGCTTCCTTTAAGGCCCTCTTGGCTCTTGACCCCCACAAGGGTGTGTGCCCTGATGGTCTTGATCCCTAATTGTTCCAGCTTTCCATCACTACCATTGCTCTATCTATTACCTCCCTTCTCAACCTCTGCTTCTCCTTAGCCGCTATCCCTGACACTTGAAAGCAGGCTACAGTCATCCCCCTTCCTAAGGGGGAGGCACCACCTCTCGTTCCAGTTAGCACCCTATCTACCTGCTCCCTACTTTAAGCTCTAAGCACATCTTGTGCTGTCTCAGCTCTCCCACTTCCTTGATTCATCCTTCTTCACCCCTTTCCAATCTGGCTTCCTGAAGTTCCACTTTGCCTCCATCTCCTCCTCCAGCTTTTGGACTCCATTCTGTCTGGCATAGATTAGTTCTTGGTCACCCCCACTATTTCTGTTTTTCACCCGGGAAAAGCTTTCAGTACTATTGCCCACCCCATCCTCCTGGACAAGCTCAAGGCTGTGAGATTCTCTGACTCCTTAATCGGTTGGCTCCACTCCTACTTTGAGGGCAGGTCTCAAGCTATCCATATTGGAGATCCCACATACCCCAACCTGCTCACAGCTCAGGTGTCCTCCAAGGATCTATCCTTTGTCCAATACTCTTCTCCAGCTCCCTGAATGACCTCCCTACTACCTGCTCCTCTGTATCCATCCATATGTATGCAGATGACATGGTACTCTTTACTTCTGGCTCCTCTGCCTCTGATCTCACAGCCAGGCTCCAGCTGGACTTTCCTAACATCCAGCACTTGTTCCTGGAAAACCAGCTGTCTCTCAATGCCAAGAAAATGGTCTTTATGACCTTTAGCACTAAGCAGATGCTCCCCAGGCTCACCCTCTCCCCTCCTTTCTTTCCCTGGATGGTGCAGCAATTGAGGATGTCCCCTAATTCAAGTACTTAGGGGTCTAGCTGGATCGGCAACATCAATTTCTTAGAGCACATGGATGCCAACAACAAGGCACGGGGTCATGATGTTGCAGACACCACTGCGCACATCACAACTGCGCAGCAGCAAACAAGGTGAAAACATTCTCAACAATTTTCTGTTTGTTTTGCTGGGGGTGTGGACTTAGGGACAAGAAAAAAAAGTAAAAGATTCCCAAGTTGGGAATGAAACCCCATTCCCCATTCACTGCAGGGTCTGGTGCTCTAGGCACTCCACCATGGGAGTGGCTCGACCAAGCACCTGACCGGCAGTGTTCATAAACACTTCCTCCTTCATGGTGAGCATCGGTGGGGTAGTGATACTTTCGAATCACTGTAATTCCCCAGATGCTCAAAAGGCATACATGCTACTCACAGTGTGATTGTGCTGTGCATGGTTTTCTCCTCACGGATATCTCCTGGTACCCATCCACAAGAAGCTGCACCCCAAACATGGTGCACGTTACAGGAATAAGGGGTTATCCCACTTCCTGCACTTCGAGAGATTGTCTCGCAGATGATACTCCCCATCTCCAACTATGATAAGATAGTACACGTTGCTGCTGCCAAGTTCACTCTGGCTAGACTGGATTCCCTCTTTTATTCTTTTTGCCACTTTGCTCTAGACTATCCTTCCACTGTACACCCACCACTACCTGTACTCCTCCCAGTCCTTTCCCTCCCTTGAAGCTAGACACCTCACCCATTGTGTGTCCTTCAACTCTAAATACTGGTTTGGCACCCTCCCCACCTATCGTACTACCCTCCTATCTTCCCCCACCCACATTTTACCCCCTCTGCAACTCTGCCTATCATTCTCTCTCATTCCCCTCAAGGAAATCCAATGCTGGTCAAGCTGCCTTCTCCTTCTGTTTCCCCAAACTATAGGGTTCTCTCCCCCCTACCATCCGCTCTGCCTCTTCCCACCACTCACTCTCCTTCCTCCTCCATGACTTCACTACTCACTCCAGCAGTTGCCCCTGGTACTGGTCCCTGAGCTGCTGCCCACCACCCTCCATCCTCTGCTCCGTTTCACCCTGCACTTACATTGGTGTAGTCCCCTCTTCATCTTCCCCAGTCGACAATCATTGCTCCCATCCTTAACTCAGTATTGCCTCTGCACAATGTAGATACTATCTTTAAGCACTTCGTATTGTGATTGCAAATGTGGTTATCCTCCATGACTTTACTGTATAGTTATGTATTTACTTCTTGCAATCTTTGTCTTTGCATAATTATTTATGTCTGTTCACCTATTATTGTGTTATTGTTATTATTTGTTATTGTTCTTAGTGTTCCACATTCTCCTCCCTTCCCCTACCCCCCAGGACGCATCTGGAAACAAGCTATTACCAGCTTAGTATGTCTTTCCTGGTGGAACTTTTGAAGTAAATAAATAAAATAAACTGACAAACAAATAAATATGCTGTATGTTACTTAGTCAGTTTATGTTAAAATCTCCCATTATTATTACTTCGGTGCTGACCACCATTTGCACTACTTCCATGAGATCCCCCACTCCAGCCTTAGGTGGACTGTACACACACTGTAAATTTAGTTGTTTAATGCCCATGTTCAATAGTATTAGTAGCCATTTACAATCAGTAGTGGCTGCATAACTGGGGGTGCAGCTCTCAGCATCCAGATCTGATCTGATGTAGAGCAGCATGCCCCTTAGTGTTCCTAATGAGGTTCTGATGGACTGTGTAATTTGGTATCTCAGTTTCAGAGTTACTGAGGTATAGCTTTATCCAGCTCTCAGTAACTATTTAAATTGTGCTTTGGCTCATATTGTACTGTCGAACCTACCTGATTCCAAGTTTACCTTATTTGATGCTGCAGTGATTATTGTAAATTATGCATTCTGTAATCTGTATTTACATAGATTTGCTTATTGCTGTTCCATGCCTGCTCATATCTTTGTTGTTGTGCATGTATCACTGTACTGTTTTCTCCATTGTATGCCCTCTCCCCAGTACACCTTTGAAAACGAGTTACTTTGGCTTAGTAGGCTTTTCTTGGTAAAACTCATTCACAAAATAAATTCAGTATTATGGAGAAATAGACTGTAAACTGCACAAGGAAATACCCATTAAAAATATTATTGAAGTAGAAGAAACAAAAGATAATTTGCCAGCTGCTTCACAAGAGGAGTTAAGAGCATTGACAAGAACAAAAGAAACTCCAATGCACCCGGAGAAGATGGCAAATAGCTGAGATCTATAAATAGATCTTGTATGGTGAAGAGATTTAATGGTAGTAATATTTAACTGGATCAATAATACCGTAAGAGTCCACTTAACTGAAAAAAGTAACATGATAGTACTTATTTTTAAAAGGGTAACAAAAATTATCCTAGCTGTTATAGGCCCATAAGCCTAATCAGTTTCATAGCACAATAATATGATCATTATCAATTGTACAAAAAATATTTTCTGCAAAAGTGACATGCAGATAAATAAAAAAATGTACTCACCATAGTAATGTTTCTTCCAAGGGTTCCCTCACTATGCTTAACAACTGCATCATTTCCCTGGAATCAGCTGCTCCGGAGCTTGGAATTATATGCTAATTATGGAATATGGAGTGAAATCCAAACTCTGCTGTGCAGTCACGCTCACCCACACATTCTAACCGCAAATTTATTTTGAAAGCTGTTGTAAGCAGTGACCACTAACTAACCAAATGGCTACCAAAAATATAACAAAATACTTTTAAAATGTTATGAACATTTTAAAAGGCTCAGATCACTGCTTACCAATTGTAAAGGTACTGTAACAAGTAGTGTCAGACATAAATAATTGATTTCTGTATGAGTCATTTCTCAGATTCTGAAGGGGGAGGTAGGGATTGGGATTGTTAACATAGTGAGGGATCCCTTGGAAGAAACAACATTACTCCAGTGAGTAGCTTTTTCTTAAAACCTCTGGAATCCCTCACTTATGCTTAACAACTGCAGACACAGGCCATAACAGTACCATGGGAGGCTGGGTACAGAACCTATTTAGGGAAAAGACTGTAAGACAGCAGTGCCAAAACTGGCATCCCTTCTGGACTGTATGTCCAGACATCAGTGTTTTGTTAAAGTTTGTACCATTTTCCGGGTAGCTACCTACAGATTTACTGCAGGGAAACATTGCTTGTTGCTGCAAAAGAGGCACAGGTACCTATTGTGCAGTGAGACCAATGGCCTTCAGGTGTTAACCTGCCAGCTTTGCCATAACAGAACTGTACGTAGGAAACTATCCAATGAGAACTGGTTTTCTTGGATACTGGCTTACTTGCCCCCACTTCACTATAGGTGAGGAATAAGTGGGTATTAGTGGATCTTACATCTTTGGTATAATCCAAGTAGTACCTCAGAGCCCCTTAACATCCATACTGTGGAGCTGTTCTCCTAAACTGGATTTTGCTGTAAAGAGACCTGGAAGTGTAACAGACTGAATCAGATGAAATTCAGACACCACCTTAGGGAGGCATTTTCTGTTAGCTCTTAGGACTACCATGTCCCTGTGAAATATGATACAGTTAGGATCTGTTAAGAGGGCTAGCAGCTTGTTTACCCTTCTGGCAGGTGTCAATACCACCAGGAAAACTGCTTTCCAGGTAACATACTTCAAAACAGCAGTTGCCACAGGCATGAAGGAGCCTCCCTCAGCTGGGCAATACACAGATTCAGGTCCCATGGGGTGAGAGGATCCCTACCTTAGGATGCCGATGATTAAGGCCTTACCTGAGGTCATCATACCCATTACTAAGCTGTTTAACCTATCCCTCCTCCTATCCGCCTTCCCATCTATCTGTAAAACTGCTCTTGTCACACCCATGCATAAAGGAGGTGTAGTATCTGTAGTATCCAACTACAGGCCCATTTCAATCTTATCGTCACTCTCCAAAGCACTGGAAAAATCATTGCCAATCAACTAATGGACCATCTGCATAAATATAACCTCCTCTCCCCTCAGCAACATGGCTTCTGCAAGTTGCACAGCACTAATACCGCTCTGATTGACTTCACTAGTTATGTACATGAAGCTCTTGACCAGGGTCACTTGGTCGGGGCAATTTTCATAGACCTGATCAAGGCATTCAACTTTGTGGACCATCAGCTGCTGGAACACAGGCTAAGTGGCCTAGAGCTCTCCTTTGCCACAGTCAGCTGTTTTTCCAGCTACCTGTCTGGGTGATTACAGAAAGTAAAAATCAGCAGCGCAATCTCAAACTCTTGTGAACTCACAGTAGGGATCCCTCAGGGTTCTACATTAGGCCCGCTCTTGTTCAGCCTCTACATGAACAACCTCCCTGCAGCCTGCTCAATTTCACAGATCCTGCTATATGCAGATGATGCTGTCATCTTTTCTCAGAATTCCAACCAAGAGGCTCTCACTAGGGAGCTGCAGTACAACTTTGACCTCCTTCAGGACTGGCTCAAAGATAGCATGCTTGTGCTCAACAGCAAGAAAATCAAGGTAATGCTCTTTGCTGGTCACCAAAAGAGAAGATCTACTGTTCCACTCACAATTGCCTGCAGCCCTAACTCCTCCTTGGAACAGGTGTCATCGTTTCGGTATCTTGGAATCACAATCGTTGAGTCCCTTTCATTTGATGAGCACATCTGCAATATCACCAACACTGCAAACAGGAAACTAGGGGCCCTCTATAGGCTCAGATTCTGCCTCACATCTGAGGCCAGGCTCCTGGCTGTCACAAGCACTGTGCTACCCACTCTGGGCTATGGAAACCTGATATATGGCACAGCCTCCAGTACGAGCCTGCAGAGAGTTCACACAACCCTCAATAAAGCCTGCACGTTTGTCTTAGGTGCAGATCACCTAACACACACGTACGATCTATATATCAGGACAAAATGGCTTCCTCTCATGGACCGCATAAAGCTCCACTCCTGCCTTGTAGGGAAGAAGACCCTCCTAGGTTTAGCACCCCCCTCCCTCCAAGCTTTATTCCATCCTGCACCTACTGAACATGCTACAGGAAGTGTCACCAAACAAGCCCTAGCAGTCCTGTTCTGAAGAATTGCCCTGGGGAGGAGAGCCTTTGCAGTTAGGGCTCCTGCCTGGCTAAATGAGCTCCCTACCACCTCCACAAGCCTCACTCAAATTGGTCCCTTTAAGTCTGAGCTTTGAAAAGCTATCTCCCCCCAGAACACTGTTACTGCCACTCTTAACCTAGCTGGAACTAGCCTACAGCACAACTAGCCATTGCCTGGACCAACCCGCTACTGACCAATTGAGCATAGAAGCTTACTTCTCCCCCCCTTTTCCTACCCACCAACCTGGCACCCCTTGCTCCCAACCCCCCATGTGCCCTCAACTGCCATCCCCAAATCCTCCCACCGCAAATGCTCCACAGTGCCTTCCATTTCTCCCTCTAATTTTGTTCTTCTACCTGATCTGTGGACTAATTTGAGGACTCCCTCCACTGTCCCTTACACCTCATCCCCCAGACGTGCCATCTACTGTCTCCTCCTTCACCTCCCAAACCACTATGTTGCTCCCCACCCCTTTTCCCTCTCTCCTTTCCCCTCTCCCCTCAAGACTGTAATCCTTTCCTGTAGTGGTCAGTTGCCACCACAGCTGTCCCTTTCCACCTGTTTCCTCATGCCTCAGCTACTGGTGTACCCAATATCCATGTCACTGTGGGTTAGCGATGCAGCAAAATTAAATTCCACTGGTGAAGTGAATGTGAAGTAGCCACTTTGCATTGTTACTCTGGTACATGGAATGGCCAATAGGAAAGGTTCACTTCGCCTTGTAATTGTTACTTCACATTCTCATTCCACCTTAACATGAAGTAAGGCAGAGTGGCAACAATATAGGCAGCCCCCCAGTACCCCCCCCCACACACACACACAGTCACCAGAATTAATGTGCATCCCCAAAATGATACTGTCTTATGTCCAGAAAACTCCCCAGTGCTGACAAAGTGAAATGAAAGCACAACAAGAAATACAAAGTCTCCCAGAATTAATGGCACACTCAGTCATGTGCGCAGTGGATGTGGTCACATCACACACAGACACCAAAATTAATGTGCATACCCAAAATGTTACTGTCTTGTGTCCAGAAAATTCCCCAGTGTTGACGAAGTGAAATGAGAGCTTAACAAGAAATGCAAAGTCTCCCAGAATTAATGATATACTGCAGATGCACAAACAGATTAAGATTGTGCTGCACACTCAAGAGATGCAGAGTCAGACACAAAGGCACAACAACACCTAACCACTGCTCACAAGTCACAAATCTAAATCTGGAAAAGAATATATTTTGCCAGTTGGGAGGGGAGTAACAGTCCACTACCAGTAAAGATACCACAAAGCAGTTCAGGTGCGGTGGATAGCAGGCTCACACTGCTCCAATTACTCTGGCACAATAAAAATTGTTTGATTTAATGGTACGCATTGCACACACACTCACACACACACACTACAAGTATTGCGTAACAAATTGAAAGCCTTTAGCAATATAACCAAATGTTTTAAAAAACTGAAATTATACACTGCTGCACCACTACAATCAGCAAAAAAATGTCAAGAATTACTGAAAATATTACTGTGTGTACATAAACAGTTACACAAGAAAAATATAACCAAAACAGAAACTGCCTTTTAATCTACCTACACCACAGATACGCTCCTCCCCCAAAGCACACTTCACAGTACACAGACTGACTGTTCTAAATTAACATTCAAAATCCACATGCAAACAATAAACACTTGATGATATGAGCATGGGAGGGTTTCTTACAATCGATGCACTAAATTTTGAGCAAAAAAATGGCTCTAAAGGGCTTTTTTAACAGCTTTTAGAGGATTTGAATCGCAGAGCTCTGAGAGGAAACTGTCTCCATCTTCCACTACACACACACTACACAGAACTGAAACTGTGCAGAACAATCTAGAGCCCATGTGACCTGTAATCCCATGAAGCACTGCAAATTCACTTTGGAACTCAATAACAAGGCGAAGTGGTGCGAAGTACATTGATTTCAGAGTTACTTCACCTTAAAATTGGTGGAGAAGTGATTTGGGGAAGGCAGAATAATGCAAAATCATTGGTTTCAATGGACTTCAAGTTCCCAATTATGACGCGCAGTACTCTGCTTCATGTTGGAGTGCTTCATGGATTCTGTATTATCTCAGAAATCACTTCCTGAGCTTAATTTTGGCCACTTCGTCCACCTCAACTGTGAGTACAGTTTCCTATATTACTATGCACCGAGCTTTGGTATGGTGATGTTTGTTTGTTTGACTGATTTTGTATATAGTTTGTTTGACTGATTTTGTATATAGTTTGTTAGACTGGTTTCTCACTACCTAATTCACAGAGGGTACTGTATCCTATTGTACTCTGTACCAAGCTTTGCTATGTCAGCTGTTAATGCTTTGCCTGATATTGTATTTAGTTTTATCCTGTACAGCTTGTTCCTCAGTTTTTGTCTGACAGTGCTTACTGACAGCTATTGTACTACCTCCTCATATTTGTGTTCCCCTGCCCTTGTCCTGATAAGGATCCTTTGTAAATGAGCTTGTAGCTCAAAGGTTATAATTCCAATTTCTCAATAAATAAAATAAATAAATAAATAAATAAAGAACCTTTTGAAAATGGGTTTGTAGGCCACTGGCCTGTCTTTGCCAGCTGATGAATCAGCTGACATTGCTGCCAAATGCACCTTCAGAGCTGTAGACCTTAGATCCAAGGACTGGAGGTGGATTAAGTAGTCCAGGACTGTGGCCAGAGCTGCCCAGAGTGGGGTTGATCTGTTTAGGAGTGCACCATAAGGAAAATATTTCCTCATTTTGGAGCATAAGTTTTCCTTCTTGCTGGTTTCCTGGAAACCTTAAGTACTTCCATACTTTTTCAGCAAGATTCAGCCCAGAGTGCTGTAACCCCTCAAGAACCATGCCCTAAAGCACAGAGGTCTCAGATCTGAGAATGTTATCCTGCCCTGGTACATTGTTAACAGGTTGTGCCTCAGGAGCAGGTCGATAGACTGCTGAAGAGGGACAGGGTCATTGAGAACCATGTTTGTCTGGCCCAAGCCAAGAACAATTAGAATCATTGTTGCTGACTCCCTTCTCAGTTTTAACAGTATTCTCAGTAAAAATGTGAAGGGAGGGAAGACGAAAAGAAACTTCTATAACCAGACGAGGACTAGAGTGTTCTCTGGGATTGAACCCTCTACTGGGGGTCTGCAACAAAAAAGTGGGAGCAGACTGTTCTCCCAGGGGGCAAACAGACTATTTCTGGTGTACTCCACCTTCTGACCACTCATGTCAGCACTTGCTGAGTTAGGGCCCATGCTTGATTTCCCTGGCTGATCCTGCTCAAGGAGTCTGCTAGTACATTGTCTTTCCCTGGTAGGTGTGCTGTAGATAGCTGCACCTCCAGGAAATATTCCAGGCTAGATTTTCATGGCTTCTGTGCACAACATGGAAGATCTTGTTCTGCCCTGTTTGTTTCTGCAGTACATGTTTGTGGTGTTGTCTGCTCTGGTCTGGACAGAGTGACCACTAATCTGTGAGGAAAAGCTTGCATTGCCAGGTGCAAAGCCCTGAGTTCCAGGAGATGTATGTGCTCCAGTGTCTCTTACGGAAGGGAATCCCCCTCTTTGAGGCTGCATTCCTCCTTCCACCAGTCTAATGTCCTTAACAAAGTTCTTGTGACTGACACGAGTTTGGACAGAGTGTTCCACCTCTGGGACCAAAGGTCCCATAGTAGGTACTGAATATCTGTCACCTGGAACTTGGCCCCTAGTACTACTGCTATGGAGGAGACCATGTGACACAGTAGCCTTAAAAAGTCTCCTGCAGGCCTTGGCTGGCCTGCTTTGAAGGATTCTACAGATTTAAATCAGATTTTCTACCCTTGCTAGAGGAAGGAATGCCTTCCCTTGCAGGGTAGCCAGCTCTGCACCGATAAAATCTAGAACTTGAAAGGCTCTGTTTGGGACTTTGAAAGTTCATGAAGAAGACCAATCCCTCCAAATTGTTTAGAGTCAGCAGTATGGAGGAGTTTGTTTCCTGCTGTGTTTTTCCTGAGATCAGCCCATTGTCCAGGTAAAGAAAAAAACACCACCCTCTCCTCTAATGTGCTGCCACCACAGCTAGGCACTGTGTGAATACCCTTAGTGCTAAGGTGAGACCAAAGAGAGGGGCTGTGAACTGGTACAGGCAGTCTCTTAACCTGAACCTGATGCATTTTCCTCAGGAATCTTATGCTTGTTTCATTAGGATTAGGTGTATCTGGACTAATGTCCCTTGCCGTGTTGTGCGGACAAACTTTTTGTTGGACCGTATGTGTTTGCAGCAATTTCTTCACCCCCAACTCCAGCAGGATGTTTTTCTGCTGGAGTGTGAGGTTGAAAGACTTTCAGGTCCTGTAGTTTGGAAAATCTTCTGAACTGCTGAGACAAACCCTGGCTCACTACCCCTAGGATGGGAGTAGTGCACCCATCTTCCTTCTACTGGCAATTGTTGGGCAATCTGGACAGACTTGTCAGGGGTTCTGCTTTGCCTGGGATTTGGGTGCTGGTGTTGCAGCAGCACACCTATTTCCCCTTTTACCTCTACCCCATAACAGGCCCTTTGTGAAAGGTATTCATAAGGGGTATATGCACAAAGGTAGTATCCCCTACACTCCTGTAGGTGGTTTTATACTCATTCACCTTTTCCATATAAGGGTCTGTCTCATCAACAAAAAGAGAATTTCCCTCAGAAAGAAAATCTATAGCTTTTGTCTGAGAGTTCTGGGACAGATTTGTAGTTCTAAGCAAGACAAACCTTCTTGGGGCACTGCACGGGCCATGAGACCCTGGATGCAGTGTCACTAGTATCCACTGCCTTTTGAAACTGATATTTTAGCCGGCCCGGTGGCGCTGAGGGTTGAGGCGCTAGACGCCACACCTCGCGCTGCGCTGGCGACCCGGGTTTTGGGAATGGACTCGGGTGGCCGGGGTCGGCAGGGGAAGGGAGGATCAAGCGTCCCAACGGATGATCTCCTCCCTCAGGGGTGGGCTACCAAGAGCGCATCGCGCTCTACACTCCTTCCATAGCCAGTGGAAGCACCGGCAGAGGGAAGGGGTGGAGGCGGCTCCGCCTGTCGGAGCCGGGAAGGGGGACGTCTCGGTGCATGAGGGTCTGCGTGCATAAGCACGCTACCACTCGGGGACGTATGTCCCTAGCGCAAGGCGCCCTGGGGAGCGGGACGCCAGGGAGAAATTGGAAATATCCTCCGCAGCCTAGATGAAGTCCGCCCTAAGTCCGCCCGGACCGCCGATAGGACAGACCCCAATGTGAAAGGAGAGGAGGTTGGGCACTCTAGGGGCAGATCCCTGAAGGTAGGTACCGGGGGGACATGAGCGGACGGAAGGAGGGGGCACCAGAGGCAGTAAGGAGGGATAAAGATGAAAATAAAAAAAAAAAAAGAAACTGATATTTTGTGGCATCTATGGCTGGTCTTGCAGTGCAAGCCATATCCTCCAACAAGTCTCCAGTAGCCTTTTCACTTAGTGTCAGAATGGAGTTCCAGAAAGCACTCTGGTTCTGTGCTGTGTAGGCCAGATAAGCTGCCTGCCGAAGGAGTAAGAAGCCAAAGTATACACTTTTTTGTTGTTGAGGCAGAGTAAAGAGCCACACTAGAGTGTCCTGGGATGCTCGATAACAGTAAACAATACAAGATTAACCAGTCATGGCACTTACTCAGGGCACACACTTTAAAGAAGAGTTCAGCAAACGTTGTTTAATTTACTTCAGTGCTTATTTTATTTGCCAAAGAAGAGTCTGTATGGCAATTTGTATTTGGCCAATAAAATAAGCACTGAAGTAAATTGAGCAACGTTTGCTGAACTCTTCTTTAAAATGTATGCCCTGGGTAAGTGCCATGACTGGCTAATCCTGTTACTTTTTTGCTGTTCTTGTTCTCCTTAGAATCCAGTTTCCTGCAATCTTTTAGCATGCTGGGAGGAAAAGGGCATTTTGGCCTTGTCACATGCATCAGTCTGAACCACTCCCTCATGATAAGGGTGGGAATACAGGTACCCAGAACCCTGTTTGCCGATCGATATTTATTTATGCATGCATGTATGTATGTATTCATTCATTCATTCATTTTTTTCTTTTTCAATTTTTCTTAACTATGCCAGCAGGTAGGTGAGTCCTAACATGATTTTAAAAGTGGCTTATCTGAGGAATTTAGGGATGGGAAGCATCAACCCCTTAGTGGGGGATAAGCCTATCATATCCACAAATTCAACCTCCTCCTCATACTCATCAGTTTCCTGAGGAAATGCTGAGGGAATTGACTATATGTCTCACAAGTGTATAGTGAGAGACAAGTGTTCTGACGGTCTTGAAGGTGAGACAAATTCATACTCAGGAGAACCATTTGTTTCTATGGGTTCTCCCTCCTCCTTTTCTTCATAAAACATTTCTACCCCCTTCTCTGCAAGCACTCGGGTTGGAACCAGAACCTGTTGATAGGGGTGGGCTTATTCAAGAAATTCCCCATAGCCTGGAATGCCTGGAAGAATTCTTAACCTTAGTTGTATCCTCTACAGAGGGCATTTTATTTTCATTCACTGGTGACTTCTTTCCTTTTTTAGGAGAAGGGACAGCTACTTTTTTGTTGTTTGTTTTTTTGGCATGCACCATCTCCGGTGCCACTCTGACTCTTATCTTTTGCTGGTTTCAGGGTTCTCCAGTTCAGACACCCTGATTTCTGATCCATCTGTGCAGTTTATCTTTTCTTTTTTGGCAACTGATGTCTCCATTGCTTCTTTGGCAAGGGGCAGTGACATGTTTTTCTTTTATTCTTTATCTTAGCAGGCACCAGGTCTGATGCCTACTCAGCAGCCCTTTTACTCATACTGGTTTCAGGGTTCTCCCTTCCTGACACACTGACATCCATACCATCTCTAGCAGATTTGTCCTTCTGCTTACTATGAGGGGCTGTCCCCACACCTGAGCTTTGTTATGACATAGACAGACTAAGAAGCCCTAATGTCTATTCCATGCAGTTTTGAATCCCCCCACAGATTTCACTCCCACCACCCCTGATGGTAAGCTGTGCCATGCCTCCTCCACCCTTTCCACGAAGAAGTTCTTTCTCATGTTGCCTCCTACTCTACCCCTTCTAGTTTTATGTCATGTCCTCTTGTTACAGAGGATTTTTTAATCTGAAAGATGCTGCCTTTCTATAGCATATTTATTCCCATTACATACTTGAAAGTATCAATCATGTCACCCCTCTCTCTCCTGTCCTCCATGGTGTACATACTGAGTTCCTCCAATCTCTCCTTGTATGATCTCTGGTGTAAACCACGAGTAGCGTGTCTGCTCTTTTATCCGATCTCCCTCACCCCTCCTCGCGTACAGCTCTGATGACAGTGCCCACCTCCGTGACCCCTGGCTTCTCATTCCAACTGGTTACCCCAGACAAAGTATTAAAAGCACTGGGGGCACTCAATCTCAAACAAGGGAAAATACTCCTCTGGCCTTGATGCTAAAATGCTTTACCTGTCAGCACCAGCCATTGCCTCCCCCCCCCACCGCTGCTCTCTTCAATCTCTCTTTTATGCTAGCTGAAATCCCTACTGACTTGAAGCATGCAGTAGTCATACCCTTCCCTTGAGGGGGTGACCCTCCAATGCCAGGTAACTACCGCCCCATCTCCCTTCTCCCAATCCTAGCCAAACTTCAGAAGCATCTTGTACTAGCCCAACTCTCCTGCTTCCTCAACTCTTCCACCTTTTTCTCCCCCTACCAGTCTGGATTTTGGAAGTCCCGCTTTACCATTACCTCCCTTCTAAGGCTCACTGATGCCATCCTCACTGGCACGGACAAAGGGCACACCACTTCAGCCATTTTCGTCAATCTTGCAAAGGCCTTCGACACCATCTCCCACTCCCTACTTGTATCCAAACTTATGATGGATGGTCTCTCTCTGGATCTGCCACCAGTTGGTTTCACTCATGCCTAGCAGGCAGATCCCAGGTGGTAAAGGTTGGTCCTCACACCTCTAAGCCCCTCCCAGTCACTACCGGCATCCCCCAAGGCTGGGTCCTAGGACCAGTACTCTTCTCCATCTTTCTGAATGATCTGCCCTCTGTTTGCCCATGCACATCCATTCACATGTAAGCTGATTATACCATCCTGTATGCATCAGGCCCTTCCCCTGTCAATGTGGCCTCTACACTCCAGAAGGACTTCAATACCATTCAGCACTGGCTCCGCTCAAACCAACTTTTCTCAATACTAAGAAAACTGTCTCCATGACTTTCAGCTCACGGTAAAGACTTGCCCTTCTCTCCTCACTCCCCACCTTTCTCACCATCGATGGGACTCCCTTGGAGGCTTGTACCTCCTTCAGATATCTAGGAGTCTGGCTCGACCAGCACCTGGATTATGCCACCCATATCGATTCAATCCATAAGAAACTGTATCCAAAACTAGGAGCCTTATATCGCAACAAGACTGCATCCCTCCGGCTACCCAGAAGGCAATAGTTCAGAAGATGATCCTCCCTCTACTTGACTACGGTGATGTAGTCTATGGCACTGCTCCTATATCCACTCTCGCTAGTCTTGACACACTCTTCCATTCCTTCTGCCGCTACATCTTGGGCTGCCCCCCCCACGACTCACCACTGTGACCTCTACAGTTCCCTTGACCTGCCGTCACTCCACGATCACAGGCAGATTCACTGCGCCAGGACCATAGCGAAATACTGGACACAGTCCCTCACTCCCTATCTTGAATCCGCCTTCACAACCCAATCTCTGCCTCTCTACTCCCTCAGGTGCACTGACTCCAGGCTCTTTCATGTCCCATTTATGGGTTCAGCTGAGGGCCAAGCTGCTTTCAGTTACGCTTGCCCAAACTCTGGAATACACTACCAGCTGCCATCACACACATCACTAACTCTCAGCAGCTCAACCTTTTCCTAAAGACCCACCTCTCCTCTACTTGTGCGTGTGCCTAGGTCCAGCAAGTGGCACGCCCCATGCCACACAAGCCACAAGCTAGCCCCGACGTATGTAGGTCCCTTGCACCTGTAAGCCTTGTTCCGCATAACCTACACAAGGGCTATGTTGCCAACAACTCATGTTGACTCAGCTGCTGCCACCACTCTAGTTCTACAAGCATCCCGAGTAGTGGTAGGGAAATAAGCTATCACAGGGACTCAGTACCATTACATTGTACAGCTTGCTATTGTAGTTGTTTGTTGTGTTTCCTTGGGACTCACAGCCATGCAAGCTCTGCTATCCATTAATCTTTGTATACAATGTTATATGTACATTGCATAATCTGTATACTTGTACAATTATTTATTCTGTATTTTACTCCTCTTCCCCCTGCCCTGGGATGCATCTGGAATCGAGCGGTATCTCTGCTCAGTATGCCTTCCTGGTAAAACTCTTAAATAAATAAATAAATAAAATAAACCCTGCACCATTCTAGTAGCCCTTCTTTGAACTACCTTCACCATGTCTATGTCCTTTTGGAGATGCGGCCTCCAGAACTGGATGCAGTACTCCAAATGTGGCCTCACAAATGACCTGTACAGCAGCATTGCCACCTCTTTCCTTCTGCTAGTTATACCTCTCCCAGTACACCCCAGCATCCCGCTGGCTCTCCCCACTGCCTTGGCACATTGCTTGGCCACCTTTAGGTCATCAGATATGATCACTCAGAGATCTCTTTCCTGCTTTGTGGTCTATAACAACACTCCCCCCATCATGTAATTCTCCCCTGGGTTTCTGCATCCCAAGTGCATGATTTTGCACTGTTTAGCACTGAATCACAGCTGCCACACTCTGGACCATTCCTCCAGCTTAGCCAGATAGCTTCTCATCATCTCCACTCCTCCTGTGCTGTCTACCCCATTGCAGATCTTGGTGTCATCTGTAAAGAGGCACACCTTCCCTTCCAGCCCTTCTGCAATGTCACTGATAAAGATATTAAATAGTACTGACCCCAGAACTGATCACTGTGGCACCCCGCTTGTCACTCTCCTTACCTCTGACTTAAGTCCATTTACCACCACCCTCTGTGTTCTATCCCTCAACCAATTTCCAACCCAGTTTACCACCCTGTGATCCAGACCCAGGCTTCCCAACTTATTCACCTGCCTCCTATGTGGAATGGTGTTGAATGCCTTGCTGAAGTCAAGGTAGGCTACATCCACCGCTCCCTCCTTATCCACCTCTCTGGTTACCCAGTGAAAGAAATCCATCAGATTTGTCTGGCATGATTTTCCTGATGTGAATCCGTGCTGTCTTGGATCTTGTGCTCCGCTGGCTCAAAGGTGCTCCACTATCCTTCCCTTTAGCAGTGATTCCATTATTTTCTCCATCAATGAGGTCAGACTGATAGATCTATAGTTACTAGCCTCTTCTCTGCTCCCACTCTTGTGCAGAGGGACTACATCTGCTCTCCTCCAGTCCACCGGAACCTCCCCTGTACCCAGTGACTTGTTGTACAGTGTTGTCAATGGTGCAGCCAGTATTTCCCTTAACTCCTTTAATACTCCAGGGTGTATTCCATTAGGTCCCATATCCTTGTCCACCTTTAGTTTAGTGAGTTCCTTTAGGACTTCCTCCTCTGTAAATGGACTGCTGTCCATCTCCATCCCAGTCTTGAGTCCTAGCTGTGGTCACTCCCCTTTCTCTTCCTCTGCGAAAACTGAACAGAAGTATTTGTTCAGAATTGATGCTTTTTCCTGATCCCTTTCCACTCCTTCCCCTCTCTCCCCTTTTAGCCTAATAATATCCCCCTCCAGTCTTTCTTTCTTTGCTAACATAGCAATAAAAAGTCTTGTCCTCCTTCTTAAGCTCTTTTGCTATTCTCTCTTCTGTCCTCGCCTTGGTGCTTCTGACCACTTTCCCTGTCTCCCTTTGCTTTTCTATATACATTGCCCTGTTCTCTTCCTTCTGTGACTCCTTGTATTTCTTGAATGCGGGTTTTTGCCTTTACTTTCCCAGCCACTTCTGGCATGAACCATAGCTGTTTTCTTTTCCTCTTGCCTTTGTCTATTTCCTGAATGCAAAGGTTTGTTGCTTCCGGTATGGCTTCCTTTAGATGGGCCCATAGTTTCTCTACCCCCTTTCTTTTCTATCGCTTTTCAAGGGCATTTCTGAGACACAGCCCCATCTTTGTGATGTCTGCCTTCCTGAAGACCAGAATCCTTGCTTTCATGTGGCAGGACTGTGTTTCAGTACTGATACTGAATGACATTGTGCGATGGTCATTGGACCCCAAGTGGTCACCCACCCTGACATCCGACATTCTGTCCCCATTTATTAGAACCAGGTTCAAAATGGCTGCCTTTACAACTGACTTTGGGATGGGGGAGTGAGTACATAAGATAAGCCTTTTTAAGGATTGATACAAGAACTGCAAGTGCTAACTTTCTGCACACACTAACTGTTGGCCCAATACAGCCTAATGTCTGTGTGTATAGTACTGAATTAGGATAATAGGGCTTGCTTGGACAGAACTAGAACCATTCTCATTTTAATTTGTCTTTCTTAGCTAAATGGAAATTTAATTATCTAAAGAACAACTGATTCCACACTGTTACTAAACATGATGCATGTACAACAAAGAAGGACTTTGGTTCACAATTGGAGTGGAGAGCCAAGCCATTATGTATAGAGAGTTTTTAGATGTTAACCCTCTCCTGCCAAGGCTTGATCAAAAGCCAGAAGGAACTAAAAGTAAACTGCATTTTGTTTTAAAGCTGGGCTAACATTTCATGACAAAACAATTAGTCTGTCAGATTGCCTGATACAAATTTCTATCATAGCAATTAAGCAGCACATCGATAAACTCTAGAACTGTTCTAAATGTTACATATTGTACTTTGGGAGACTTGGGGTACTTGCATTTGTAACTCAACATCTATTGCCCCAAAATGCACCAAACTGCACCATTTAACTCATAAATGTTCAAATCTTTCTGAGGGGGAGTATGCCTAGAAATATTTGGAACAACCCCACCACAAAATCCTGCCTACACCCCTGAAAGTTTATTTTGTATTATATGTGGATATCACGCAATGTGGAGCATATTCATTGGACCGAAAGACACCCAACATTTCACAATGAAATGCTATGCTTTTTCAAGGTGTCTGGTCAGAGGTGGTAGTGGAATTTATTTTACAGATTTAAAGTGACAAGTGTAATAGTAACCAAAACATACCACTGTGAGAATATGACAGACATTTAAACAAACAGAGTCAATGCCAATGTCCTAGGTACATATAGTATATCATGTGTCTATTGTGTTAGATACTGACAAAGGCAAACAGCAATTAAATCGCAACTATTGCAGACAGAAAACTGATTCTTGCACATTAGTTTTAGCAAATCAGAAAAAACTACATCAGCTACCACCTCGTGTGCTGTATTACTGATTAGCTGTCTTGTATGTGTGCCAAAAATGCTTCTATTGCTGCTGCAAAAAAAAAACCTTTCTACAAAATGGGGTCCCCTAGCTATTAAGAGCATACATTGCATATCGCAGTATAATATGATCTGAACCTATAGATTAAATAGGGAAGTCCCACTGTAATGTTAGATCCAGATGTCACCTGGCAATGGACAAGTCAAAACCACCATCTTTGTTTGCACACCATGCATTGTGGCAAAGTCCTGTTTTCTATGACCAGGATCACATGCAGCTTGCATGAAAGGGACCAGCAAATCCAGTGTCTGCAAATAGAAACAAAAAAAGTTAACATAGGTGAAACCACATAACCTTCGTACAATATTTACATATTTAGACTATTAATCCAGCTCATGCTTTAAAGAGCCATAAGGGAGAGACCCCAAGGATTGGGGCTTGGCTACTCGGGGTTGTTGGGGAGGAAAAAAGGAAAATGGGAATGGGAAATTATATCAAAACAGATACCCATTGCACAGAATTCAGTGACCCAGGACATGGCGGACTCTTTGTTACACAGGTAATGATGTCAAAAGAGGAGCAAGATCCAGTCTGTCATTTAGGCCAGGGGGGTGGGAACCTCTGAACATGTAGCTCCAATAGCTCTCTGTCCTAAGTAGGAGACTGTGCAGATCTCCTCCTCTGTGGCCTAATATGACATGTCTGATGTGTCCCTGCACCAGCTGTTACATACACCCCGGCAACTATGGTGGATGCCCGTTCCGTCACAATGATGGCAATCTCCAATGCATGGCTTCGAACAGCCCTCAACACCTTGAGGCCAGACTGCACACCATCTTGAGCAGCTGCAGCATGTAGTGCAACTGTTCCTCCCTCAGGTCAGGTGGTGTAGCCCCTCGCCTCCTCTGCATCACCCATGGGCAGCCAATCATCAGCATCATGGTCCAGGTGGGGGCCATAAACAAGGGGCTCATCCTGTGGCCTGCACAGTTGGCCCTGTCACAGGATTAAGATCTCAGTAGGTGTGGCAGATCCCTGAAATGACACAGCATGCAGCTTTCAGCATCACAGACAGGGCCGTTGCCAGGATTTTTACAAGGGGGGTTCTTTTATGCAGTCTGCAACTTTTAAAAAAAGCTGTGGGTCTTAGGGTCACTAATACCCCGAAAGCCATGGAATCCTAGAATTGCTCTGTGGTGCATTTTGTGGCTTGTTCTGAAGCTAAAGAAGACATATCTGAGATCTCCTGCACTCCTTGCTCTAAATAAAATTATTATCTGGCTGGCTGCAGGGTGAATACATACGTATTCAGTACCGGAGGGCAGCATACCTCTCAGCCTCCTGCCTCATAAATCAGTGATGAGGCTTAAAAAAATCAGGGACAAAGGACCAAAATCAGGGACACATCTTCAAAATTGGAGATATCCACTCAGGAAGCAGGTAGAATAAGGTGCTTAGTGTAAAATGCATTTTCTAAAGAACAAGTCTGTAACTTTAATGTTTGACATTATTTTGTGCTTACAGCTCCCATTGTTTGGTCATGGAAACACAGTTTTTAGGAGGGATAGAGTCAAATTTTGAGGCCAAATCAGGAACTTCCCTGAAAATCAGGGACAGTTGAGAGGTATGGAGGGCAGCAAGATGCTGTTAATGTAATATACCTAAGACATTTGCTCAGATATATTATGTTATGAGTTGTAATATCTGCAGCTGTATCTACTGGTGTGTAGGAAAGAGGTCTGGGGGCTGCTTGGCCCCAGAAGCTTTGGGGTACTAGATACTCTGTGGCTAATTTTGTAGATTATTTGAAACCAGAATAACTCATCTGTGAGCTCCCCTCCACAACCTGCTCTAAGGACAATTATTACTATCTGGGTGGCTCAGATTGTGTGTGCATGTGTGTGTGTGTATTTATAAAATGGGAAGCAAAGTCAATAACAAATCCAGCATTCTGATTGTATAAAACACATCACATGACCATGCATCTCTCAGAGCGTGACTGCACACCTGCACTTTTACCCCCCTCCAAAACAATTTTGCCATTTTATAAGACAGATAACCCACTCTAGGATGTGCAGTCATGCTCTGATATACACACACCTTGAGTGGTTGATGCACTCAGCCTGCGGACTCATGCTTAATGCACACCAAGCCATGCGTGTATCAGAGCATGACAGCACACCTTAGAGTAGGTTATCTATTACATATGTAGATATATAGATAGATATATAGACAGAGAGCAAATGCTAATGCACTGAACCTCAATACAGAGTCTGTAGCTGGTTTTGGCTGGGTATTGTGCACTACTAACTTACTGCAGTGCTGGCTTGCTACTAGGGCAGGGGTCTGGGTCTGATAGGTCCCAGAAACCGTGGGCTATGGTATGCTCAGTGGTGCACTTTCGTGGCTTATTTTAAGTCTAAATAACTCATATCTGAACTTTCTGTACCCCTTGTTGTTACCCCCACCATCCACAACTCAATATACCATTTAAGTAAGTGAGTCAGTGCAACATGGCCTATAGCAAGGCTAGCAGGATGCTGGGATGTATTGGTAGGGGTATTGATAGCAGAAGAAAGGAGCTAATACTTCCCCTCTACAGATCCCTGGTGAGGCCTCACCTAGAGTACTGTGCCCAGTTCTGGAGTCCTCACCTCAGAAAGGATAAGGATAGGTTGGAGACAGTGCAGCGCAGAGTAACTAAAATGATTCAGGAACAGCAGGGCAAATCCTATAAGGAGTGCCTCAAAGCACTAAATATGTACTCATTGGAGACCAGAAGGGAGAGAGGAGATATGATAGAGATCTTCAAGTTCCTGAAATGAATTAAAGTGAACTACGGGGTACTATTTAGCCTGAATATCAATTCGCGGTCACATGGACACTAATTGAAATTAATAGGAGGTAGGTTCAGGAGAGATGTGAAGAAGTACTACTTTATGGAAAAGGTGGTGGAACTTTGGAACAGTCTGTCAGCTGAAATGGTGGGTGTAAAAACAGTCAGAGGATTCAAGCAGGGCTGGGACATAATGAAGGGAATAGTGGTTACTGGAGGCAACAGAACCAAGGAGGTGACTAGAAAGAGGACAGGGAGGGTTAGTACCCTGGAGAAATTGTAGGTTCCAGGGATTATAGAGAACTTGGGCAGACTGGATGGACCTCTGGTCTTTTTCTGCCGTCATTGTCTATATTTCTATGTTTCTATTTCAGGCACCCTGCTTGGAAAAAAATCTGTAACATAATTCTTAGTTCAGTATTGGGTACTACAATTGTTGCCCCCACTCCATTCTCCAATGTGGTAGGTATGACAAAGGGAGTGAGGGGAAAGGTAATTTGACAGTGGCGGGGATTTTCAGTGCAAAGTTACCATCTCCTAAATGCCTACCCCCCACCCCACCATGCTTCCAAAAGTACAGTGGGTATGTTCAAAACAGTGAACTGTAGCAACAAATGTCATTCTACTGGCACATGGTCATCTGGAGAAAACGCATCATAACTTATTTGATTTAACGGCATCTGGCACAGATGACACAGACCAAAGTGGTACTGAATGTCCATGAAAATGGGACCACATCACCACAGTGAAGACCTCCCTGAACAGCACAATTAATGAGGTGGCAGTGCAGATCCCAGCCAGACCCTTCCAAATACTTTCATTGCCTTTCCACTGTGGTACCTCATTTGCTTTACTTATGAAAAGTTAAAACAGGCATATGAAACATGACAACTTTGCTTTTTGTATAGAGGGGGATTTATATAATTTATTTCTACATTTTCAGCCCGCCACCTGAAAAGCTGTCTTGCCCAACTGCACAGCCTATCCCTTAATATATAGTTATTAAGGGACACATCTTCGGCAATAGTGGCCAGCAAAATTTACCAGCCTGTGACTGATAATATTATAAGTAGAGGTCCTCTGCTTCTTTTTTGCTCTCCTGGTGATGTCATCTCTGAGCCTGCCACCATGCTCCATCTTCCTCCAGTGCTAGCTGACAGTGAGAATTGTAGGCAGTGGCCATGCTGTATTGAGGTTACATTCATGATGCTGATGTGAGCTCCAATTGGCCAGCCAGTCATAAGGGAAGGGTGCAGAGAAACACTCACAAAGCAGCTCCAGTCATCTTTCTGGTACTGAGGGAGCTGATTGGCAGCAGAAGGAGGAAGGGGGCACATGCAGAGAGAAAGTGCTGGGGTTCATCATGTGTGCATTAGCACTCTATAACAGTAAAAAAATAAACAGAAATGATGAAACTTTTTTTTTACAAATAATGAAAAATAAAGGGGGAGTTTCAAAAGGGGGGTTCTTTCGAACCAGATGAACCCCGGCAATGGCTATGACAGGTGACAAGGCATCTGTATTGTACAGTGCAGTGGCTTGCCATGTGATGCAGCAGCAGCATATGGAACACCCGCAACTGGCAGCTCCACCCACCTCCAGTACATCCCATCTTGGTTATGGTAACCATTCTCCTCCAGGGTCAGTGTCCAGGACATGAGTTCCTCTGGCAGCATAGGGTCTGCCACTTTTCGTGTTTCCATTTTCTTTGTGTGCAGCCTTGTACTTGACCATAAAACATTACTATGTACAGGTCTGAAGGCATGGAATGTCACACCAGTACCTGCATGGTGTGACATTGTCATGTTAGTGGGACACCATGCCCAGAAGCCACTCACCTGGTCAGGATTTAAGGGGCCTGCCAATGTGTACGCTGGTCCTGTGTAAGTACAGGAGTAGTGATGCCTGGATAAGACTGTGCAGCAAAGTGCCCAAATGCATACTGATGGACATGGTATTTTTCCATTTACAAAATGGGGAGATACAACACCACAGGAACAAAGAGGAATGCCCCTATATCTACTGGCTAAAGGCAGACATGGTGGCAGTCATGCAGCACCAGTGCATTGGCAGATACCAGCTGGATGTTGATACAACAGGAAACTGTGCCTGGTACTGGAACTACATCTGTGTACACAAACATGTCATAGCCATGCACTTGCGGCATGCACAAGGTACTTACAGTCCTGGCCTTCTATTGTATGGTCACTTTCCAATGGATGACAGGAGTCATGGCCAGCTTCAGCCAGTTCTCCATGAGCAGATGCCTGTGACAGCTTACAGATGCCCTGCTGTCACATCTAGGCAACCACATCTTGTTTCAGATTTGGAGCAGGCCCTGTGGGACATACAAGCTGCTTTCTATGTCATGTTGGAATGACCAAAACCACTATGGTGTTTGACTGTACACATGTGGTGATCATCACCCCTTCCCGGGTGGAGGAGGCATGGAGGAGGCATACAGGAACCACAAGGTATACCGCAGTATGAACATGCTCTTCATGTGTGATGATACAAACATAATTATGGACATCTGTGCCAAATACCCAGGCTCCACACATGATGCATACATACTGGAGAACTCTTGCATGTGGATGCTGTTGCATGGCAAGCATTTTTTTTTTATTTCGTTTTTGTTGACCAGGTAAGTGCACTAGACAAATTCTGCCTATTTTCAGGCACGACCCGGAGGAGGGGGATACAGATAAATGCCAACTGACCTTGAACCATGGGTGGCTCATAGGTATGTGCTCATGGTACTGGCATATGGGAGGCACATATGTGGGATGAACTCATGGTCTCTTCTTCTCCATAGGTGACAGTGGCTATCCATTGTGAATGTTCCTGAAGACACTGTTTCTGCAGCCCCAGAGTGAGGCAGAGATGAGATGCAGTGAGGTTTCAGGTGCCTTGACAGGATGGGGGCACACTGCAGCTCAAGCCCAGCAAGGTGTGCAGATTGTTCACTATATGCTGCATGCTGCACAACACTGCTGTATGGAAGTGCCTACAGTAGTAGCCACAGACATTGCCAGCTATTTCCAGATATTTCACAACATTTCTGAAGAGTTTCTCTCTGCTTCCCCTACTGTGGAAATGCAGAAAGCAGGAGATATTTCTGGAAATATCACAGACATTTTGGGAAATAACTGGCAGTGTCTGTGGCTGCTAGTGTATCTGTGCCAGAAGAAGACATGCCACTGTCCAGTGACATGCCTCATGATGTGTGGAAGGACAGATGCCTGATGGACATTGATGCAGCACAAGTCATGACCCTATTGTTATCCATAGAATTGCACCCCTGATTGGCTCCCCTACCTCACAGACAGTACTACATATATTTATTTATTTATTTGAGTTTTGGTAACCAGGTAAGTCCACTGAGACAATTACAGTCCCCTTTTCAGGGTCGACCCGGGGTTGAGAATCAACCATGAAGTCACAAGTGAAATCAGCAATGCAGTTCTTCAAGTTACAAAGTTGGCATTAGGCAGAGTACACGTCGAGACAGAATAGTGCAAGTACACAAACAATCGACTACAGACTTTTTCTTGGCGAGCAATGCAAGCCTAGATAGAGGAGGAGGCTATATACAGGGCAGTTATAGTACACACCTTCATATTAAACAGTAATAATATAAAATGGGTATGGCTAGGATCAGAGATTTTACACGTACTACTCTCGTATTATGCTAGGTGGAGTAGTAGTGGAGTGGGAGGAAGGATAAGGCATGAAAAGGCAGCTGTGGGTAAGGTGGAGGAGTTTCTGGGTGGGCACCCTTCGGCGAAAGCAAGAGCAGGTAGCAGAGGTGGACAGAAAGGCAGACAAATGTGACTGAAATTGAGAGAGGGAGGAGCAGGAGAGAATGGAGGGAGGGAGGGAGGGAGTTCCAGTCAGTTAGAGCAGCATATGAAAAGGACAGTCTGGATATAGCAAGACATATTTTGGGAACAATGAGAAGGGGGAGAGAGGCAGAGTGAAGTGTGTGTGGTGTTTGTTTGAGGTGGATAAAGTTCTCTGAGACAAGGAGGGGTGAATTTGTGGATATGCTTGAACATGAGGCTCAGGGTGGAGTGCCCCATTTTCCCTTCGTAGGAGGACCACCCCATAGAGGTGAGAACATCACAATGGTGAGAGTGGGCAGGGGGCCCCCAAGGTAAAGCAACCAACCCTGTGGTATGCCTGAGATAGAAGGGACATGGAGGAGGAGTTAGTGAAGAGGAGGAGGGGTGCAGCATAAGATAGGAGGAGGGATGCAGAGGCTATTTTTTTGCAGGAGGCAAGTGTGAGGTGTGGGCGAATGCGATAGAGGAGTCCAAGTTTCTGGTCGAGATTTTTAATAGTGTTTGAGACATGGGAGTTGAGCGACAGGGCAGTGTCCAAGGTAACACCCAGGTATTTGAAGGAGTGGACCACCTCTAATGAATCTCCCTTGACAGTGGAGAAGCTAAGGGTAGGTGGATTAGGCTTTTGCACAGGCTGATGAGCAAAGACCATGCATTTTGTTTTTTTTTTGAGTTGAGAACAAGATGATTACACTGGAACCAGGCTTCCAGGGAGGTGAAGTCTGAGGCAAGGTCCCGATTGATTTGGTCTATAACTGGAGAGGAGCGGTAGATGATGGCATCGTCTTCGTATAGATGAACTGTAGCACCCCCACAGAATTTGGGGAGATCATTGATAAAGAGCAAGAATAACATGATGCTCAGAATGGAGCCTTGCGGGACACCATGAGAAACTGTTTTTCTATTCAGACTGGCAGCCATCCCACTTAACTTTCTGGGATCGATCAGACAGATAGCTCTTGATATAGTGCAGCGTATTGTGGTCCAGGCCAAGTAGACAGAAACATAGAAACATAGATTCTGATGGCAGATAAGGAACGTTTGGCCCACCCAGTCTGCCCATTTCTCTACCAAATGGATAAGCTGCAGATCCTAGTTAACCAGCTGGTGAAGCAGAAGCCCATGATTCATGAGGTCAAATGCTTTTGTGAGATCCACGAATATGGCTCCAGTGGCCTGGCCCTTATCCATAGCGTGGAAGATGTCAGCTGTTACTTTTATGAGTGCAGTGAGAGTACTGTGATTCTTTCTAAAGCCATGTTGGCAGGATGATAGCAGATTGTGGGAGTCAAGGTATATGTACATGTACATATGCTGTATGTACTAACCTTCGGGCATAGTCACTTATCGTATAAGCATAAGTGTCAGGATCTGAGTTCTACTTTTACAGCGAATCATAATGCATTTGCTATTATTCAGATTGTAACACTTGGGAGATACTTCTATTTACACCATTGTATAATGATTAGTTAGGCAATACTGCCATCTTTAGTGATAGTGCAGAACTGCAACTGTATATGTAACCTCAAGTGTCCTTCACAATATACAAGATCCATTGTTTATCTACCTTGTCTTTCTGCTAGCTCAGCATGCTTTACCTGGCAAGTGAGGAGTCAGGCTAATTGCCACTGACCAATTATAATGTTTTTATATATCTTTTTAGCTGTTGCTATAGTGATTATCAGGGGGTATAAGACCCTTTGCATAGCACCTGCTATCTGAAAGAGAAGTACTGCTACCTATAGGTAAGAAAGATTGGAAGTATTCTCCCGGTGATCACACTGGTTGTAAGCCTGATTTATATACCAGAAATAAATCACTTTTTGTGCTGGACACAACTTGTCTGTCATTTCTTCACTTTAGTGCAGTTCCAACAAGAACCTGAGAAGGTGATTGTTTTATCATCCCATTACACTGTGCACCTTGCTGGGTGTACATGCAGGGCATGGGTAGTGCAGTATTACTTCACACAGTGCAGGTGGTATGTGTGTGTCAGAGGGGCCATGATGGGTAACAATTCCTCAAAAAAGCAGCATGCCTTTCCTCTTCAATTAAGTGCAGTCAGTGTTGTGTGTATCTGGTGTGCCATGTGTGTCCTATGTGTACTCATTGTGGTGTCTCTGTATGATGGTTGGCTCACTCCTGCAGTGTACCTTTATGCAGGTGGGCACTGTGCCTTCTGCCACACTGTGACTTTGCTGTTCTCTTACTGAGTGGCTGGGGGAGGCATTGCCATCCATGTCAGAGGGGGCCAGTTTTGTGTCCAGTGCACATCACAGAGATGCTCTGCCCTCACCACACTCCATGGGTACTGAGTCTGAGGTTGTGGGACCCAGCAATGGGAAGATTCTGTGGATCTGGTCTGGTACTCAGTCACCACCCATTTGAGGTCAATGAGTCCCAGGCTCAGAACACCTGAGAGTCGGTCAAGCTCACTGTCAATGGAACACTGCAAGTCCTTGAGCTCCTCCAGTATGCCCCTGACCTCTGTGCACAGGGTCCCCACACTGTGGGCCATTCAATGCAGGTTCTCATGCCCTACTAACTCCTACACCAGGTTCACTGTTGCTCCAGGCCACAAACCTAAGCATACATGCCATGCAGGGACTGCCTCTGTTGTTGGCAGGCAGGTGATGCCATCCCCAAGGGCCCCTCCATGTGGTCCACATCCATGTCCTGCTGCATCTACTGTCCCTGTGTACCCCATTCCATGTTCTGGCAGTGCTAGTAGTGTGAGATGCGTGGCCACTGCTTGGAGGCTGTAGGATGGCATCAGCATACCCAGGTTTGCATCCTTATCCTGTGTGCTCTGGTAATGGGTGGCAGGAATTCTGGTGTGCTCTGTGTTGCCAGCATCCTTTTCCAGGTCCTGGATCTCCTGGGTCTCCCAGGTGTCCTGGATCTCCAGTGCTTCCTGGGTCTCCATGGTGTCCAATAACTCACTGGGCACTGGACCTGTTGGCAGGCAGGTGAGACATTACTGGAGAGTATGCACCTGGACCCCATGGCATGCAACCCTGTGAGTTGTGCCTGGGGTTCCTATGTCTGGGATTCCATCCTTATCTGAGCACCCTCATCCTCCTGAGCAGGTGCCACTGGTACATCACCTTTTGGTACAGTTGGTGGTTAGCACCTACCTGGGTCCATGCTCTGCCTTGCTCCTGTGTCCCCGTTCCCATATTCACTTTCCAACATATTTAGCCCTTCATCCTTGCCACCTATAGCCAGCTGGCTGATGGTTTTGGCCAGAGTGCTATCCACCTTGGTTAGCTCCAGATTGTTCTCAGGGTTTCCTTGCCCATCACTAGCTATCTCAGCCACCACTGTGCCAGGATGTGCTCTGCCACCCCCACATCTCACGCTACTTGTGCTTTAGGGTACTGATGGTCCATAGTGTATTCCCTGTAATGTTCACAGCATTCTGTATGTTGATTCATAAGAGGTGCTTGTGGGCAGGCATCCCCTTCAGTGCCCCCAAGCCAAAGAGGGTGACATAGGGCACCCTAACCTCCATGACCAGTATGATGGCCTCCTCCATGGTGAAGTTTGGTGTCTGTTGATCTCCCCATCTGGTGCAGCTACCCTTTGAGCTGCGTGTGGGTAGCTAATCTGTCACTGAACATGCCCTGGTAGAAGCAGCAAAGCTAGTGTTCACCCATTGCTGATTCATCCCTTGTGCATCCTCAGAAAACATTTCCACAAAGCAGCCTGCTTGGGGCAAGTTGACTCTTTTTATGGTGGGGTCAAGGGGAATTCTGTGGACATGGACCACTCCATGAGTGTACCTGATCAGGCCCTCCCCATGGTTCCCTCGATACCTGGCAGTCACGCACCGGCCTTTTGTGGACCACACTACCTGTATGGATGGTCCACACTGCTCAGCCATGCACCTGCTGTGTGCAACATCCTCACTTGTTCTGCACATTTTTGTGGCCTGAGTCCTTAGTTTGGAAATTATTAAAATGCTTAACAATGCTGTATAAATATGGTAACCGGAAAGATACGATATTTAACTATTTATGCATTCACTGGGAGAATAAAATTTTTCCAAATAAATAAGAGGTATGCCATGGCCCTCCCAGAAATAGTGCTGATATTTTCCCCAAGTGCAGTTTGATGTTATGACATCACGAGTAGTGAAGCTGTTAGTGCATGCATCAGTGCATCTTGGCACTGTGCTGACATTGTGTAGTGGGTGGTCTAGTATGTACAGGAAGCAGGTGTAAGTTGGACAGACAACCAGAGAAAAGATCATGGTTCCTGGCATGGTGTGGAGTGAAGTGATAGTTGGAGAGAGATGGCATAATTCTCAACATGGGGAGGGAAGTAGAGGCAGTAATAATGTTGTGGCAGGCAGGGGAAATCCAGAGCAATGCAGGGGAGAAGACTTTGAGCAGAAATCTGTATTTTTTGTTAAAATTTGTAATTTTAAGGTAATTGGAGAGAAAGCAAAACTACTCTGTCTTGGCCCCCGAGGAAATGAAAGTCAAAGGCGGGAGCCGATGTGCAAGTGAACAGCTGCATTCTGCTTGTGGCACTCATGCTGCTGATTCCAGCCAATAGGGACCTACAGTGAATATGTGTTTTCTCCTGGGGACCTAAAGTGAGAATGTTTCAATATTCTCACTCTAGGTCCCAGGGAAGGAAAAAAAATCACTGACAGGTTCTGTGAAATATATTCAGAAGTGTTGCATAAATTCTTTAGTCTTATGGCATACAGTAGTGATCTGGAGTGAAAATAATTTATTTTCACTCTAGCTTACTCAGCAATGAACATTTCTCTCAAGCTATATCAGCTTCTTCTAGAATTACGCAGCATGTTCCAAACTCCCAGACCACCTTGCCATTCTTGCCAGGCAATGTCACTGTATAAATGGCATATCAATCAATCATGCTTTATTTATAAAATAGCATTACTCTAGGAAACCATAGCGCTAGTACACAAACAATAAAAAAGTTCATATTAAAAACCACTGCAGCAGCTCAGATAAAATCAGGAAATGCCAAAGTAAATAAATAAGTTTTTAAGGCAGATTTAAAGCTCTCCACCATCAGGCACTGTCAAATCTGAATATGCAATGGGCTGCCTCAAAATAAATAATTTATTTTTAGTTTCAGAATTTTACGTCTTTAGACCTCACCTGTGGTTCTGCCACTTATGAGTTCCATAGAAGTAAAAATGTGAAACTAAAAATAAAAATAATTTATTTTGATCCAGCCCACCATGGCATATCCCCTAAAATACATCATAGAGATATGGGAAATATGCTAAATAAAATCTTAACTGGTATTGGCATCAATGACATTACAGTGTAAGAGCTACAGTATGTGGTAAGATATATTAAACAGACAAATGACAATATCCAAAATGAGGGAATCTAGTAATTCCATATGGTATGGCAAAATTAAGAATGAGGTGTAAACAGGACATAATCTAACTGAAATGTATCATCCAAATATCAGAAGTGACCTACCTGCATTGCAAATGCAAACAGTACATGACAGAATTCTGTGGGTAGATTTTGAAAGCTTCCTAAAGAACAAAATTCTTGTCCGCATGATAGAAAAATGATAGAGAACATCATACATTATTTATTTCATTGCCCCATATATTGAGGAACTAAAAAGAAAATAGTTGCATTCTACAATGAAAGACTGGAAGGTTGCAGCCACCCAAGCAGTAAGTAACACTGTATCAACTAAGGAGAAAAAATCTGAAAAAAAGCAACTGTTCTATATAAGACGAACTAAGAAAGAAATGATACAATAAAGAATTGTATGGTAAAGAATATGGAAACAGAGTGAATTCTTAGACCCTTTTTATGACGTGTCAATATCTTTGTAATGGATTTTTAACTTGAATGTTGTTTATTGTATTTGTATTTTATGTATTACTGTGTTAGTGGGGTATGGTAGCATCCGTATAGTAAGGGGTGAAACCATAGTTAGGGTTGACTGGAGTATTTAATGTTACAACCCTAAGTTTTCACTTTAATAGCTTTGCTCCAGTTAATCAGGACTGCATGAAAGTTGTCATGCACAGTCTAGGGGGCAAGGTCTCTTGAGTAGGCAAGTTTCATTCTAGTCAAATGTGCAGATTCTAAGATCCAGATAGGGCAAAAAGAGGAAAACTCTGTTTTTTTTTTTCTCCCTCACAGCCCGATGGTTGGAATTTTTGTTCTGAAATTTTAAGGGTATAAAGGACTTTTCCCAGAATAGTGCCTTTTGTTGATTTGGTGAAAAAAAATGAATCTGTTCCCAAGTTACAAGGATTCAAATTTTCAGTTCTGAACAAGCTCAGTTGGGTCTTTCAGACGGAGGTTTGATATGAAACTGGAATTCCTGCTTATGAAAGAAGATTCTTGTTTTGTGAGGCAGAATTCCTGTTTTGTGACAAAAAAGTTTTGTTCATATGGCAGCCAGCATTTCTTTAAAAAAAAAAGTTAAAGAAAAAAACAAAACATAAAAATGATGCCCTGGAGAGAGAGACAGACACATGAATCTAACTAAACAAGACTTGTTTTGCTCAATTCTGAAACCCTGAAATGTGTTTTTGGGACATCCCTAACATCCTTAGCGAGGCTTGTTTCGTGAGCTGATTTTCTTGTTTCATGAGGCTAACAAAACAGGAATAGAATCTCCCGAAACAAGAATTTCAGCTCATGAAACAAAATTTTGAACTTTTTTTTATGATCTTGATTCGTGAGCAGATGTTTTGTTTTGTGAGCTTACAAAAATTTCACAAAACAAGAAGGTAGGCTCACAAAACAAGATTTTGGTCTTAGTTTGTTTCAGAATCTTGTTTCATAACATGGGAGGCAGGGGTGTAACATGAGGAGACAGTATAGCCCAGTGATGTAAGGCTCTGAGCTGCAAACCTGGAGACATAGATACATAGATACATAGACAGTGTCGGCAGATAAGGGCCTATGGCCCACCTAGTCTGCCCATTTGAGCTTGTAAGTTCAGTTTGTTTTCCTAGAAGTCTATTTCCCCTTACCCCTGACCTCTAGAATTCCTTTATGTCTATCCCATGCATTCTTAAATCCCGTGATTGTTTCAGCTCCCACCACTTCCTCTGGCAGGGTGTTCCACTTGTCCACCACCCATTCTGTGAAGAAATTCTTTCTCATGTTTCCTCTGAATCGTCCTCCCTCCAACTTCATCCCATGCCCTCTAGTCCTGAAACATCTTTTCGCTTAAAAATAGTGTTTTCCTGCACCCTGTTCCTCCTGTAAGATACTTGTATGTCTCTATCATATCCCTCTCTCCCTCCTCTCCTCCAGGGAGTACATGTTCAGTTCCTTCAACCTGTCTTCATAGGACTTGTGATGCAACCCATGCACAATCTTTGTTGCCCTCCTCTGAACCTTCTCTACCCTGTCTATGTCCTTACGTAGGTATGGTCTCCAGAACTGTACACTGTACTCCAGGTGAGGCCTCACTAGTGTCTTGTATAGCAAATTATGACCTCCCTTTTCCTGCTGGTGATGCCCGCCTATACATCCCAGCATCCTATTTGCTTTACCTGCTGCCTTGTCACACTGTTTCCCTACCTTGAGGTCATCAGAGATGACAACCCCAAGATCCCTTTCCTGCTTGGTGCATGCTATATCCTCACCCCCAACTGATATATTGTGCCAGGGTTTTGTGCCCCATATGCATTATCTTGCACTTCTTGCATTGAATTTCAACTGCCAAACCCTTGACCATTCTTCAAGTTTCTGCAGGTCCCTTCTCATTCTGTCTACACCCTCTGGTGTGTCTACTCTGTTACAGAGCTTTGTGTCATCAGCGAACAGTGAAATTCTGCCTTCTAGATCCTGTGCAATGTCACTGATGGAGATGTTGAATAGGACCGGTCCCAGCACTGATCCCTGTGGTACCCCACTGGTCACTCTTCCCTCTGTGGAGTGACAGCCATTTACCACCACCCTCTGTGTCCTGCCACCCAGCCAGTTACCTACCCACCACACTACTGTCCTGCCCACACCCATATTCCCCAGTTTGTGTAATAGTCTTCTATATGGCACAGTGTCAAAGGCCTTGCTGAAGTCCAGATAGGCCATGTCCACTGCCCTCCCCTGATCCACCTCCCTAGTCACCCAGTCAAAAAATTCAATGAGGTTGGTCTGACATGACCTCCCCTGGTGAAACCATGCTGTCTTGGGTCCTGTGAGTCCATTGACAACCAGATGTTCCACCAATCTCTCCTTCAGTAGTGCTTCCATGATCTTTCCACTACCGGTGAGGCTGACTGGTCTGTAGCTCCCTGCTTCCTCTTTGTTCCCACTTTTGTATAAGGGGACTACATCTGCTGTCCTCCAGTCTTTGGGTACCTCCCTGTTTCCAGTGATTGGCTGAACAGGATAGCCAGAGGTTCAGCCACCACCTCTCTTAGTTCTTTAAGGACCCTGGGTGCACCCATCTGGCCCCATTGCTTTATCAGCTCTTATTACTTCCAGTTCCTTCAGGACCCTTTCTCGTGTAAAGGGACTTGTGTCCATTCTGCACCATTCTCACCTTGTACTCCCTTCAGACCCATTACCCCTCTTCCTTAGTAAAGACTGAGCAGAAATACCTGTTCAATATGTCAGCTTTACTGTTGTCATCCTCCACGGCTCCCATCCTCCCCGTCAGTCTCACTATCCCTCCCTTTGTCCTTCTTTTTCACCTATGTACCTGTAAAGGTTTTGTCCCTTTAACCACTGATTTTGCAATGTGTTCTTCTGTCTGAGCTTTGGCTTCCCTTACTGACTTCCCTGCCTCCCTTTGTTTCTCCTGGTACTTCTCCCTATCCCTTCTGCCTGTGTCTTTTTGTATTGCCTGAATGCAATCTTTTTGGCTTCACTTTCTTTGCTACCTCTTTGGAAAACCATAATGGTCTCCTCTTCTTTTCCTCTTGCTAACCTGCTTAATGCATAATTCTGTTGTTCTTATAATCCCCATTTTAAATACTGCCCACTGTTCCTCAATCCCTGATTCCTGTCCCATTCCCCTTAATGCCTCTTTCAAGCATCTCCCATTTTCCCAAAGTCTGCCCCCTAAAATCCAGGATCGTGTTTTTGTGTGGTTTGGTTCTGCTCTTTCTGTGATTTCAAACCACAATGACTAGTGGTCACTGTTACCCAGGTGCTCCCCACTGTTACCCCCATCACACTGTCCCTGTTTATGAGCACAAGGTCCAGTATTGCCTTCTGCTGAGTTGGTTCCATGACCAGTTGCTTGAGGAAGGCACCCTGAAGGAGTCCAGGATAAATCTGCTCCCTAGTTGATGCTGCTGCTGGGATGCTCCAGTCCACGTCTGGTATATTGAAGTCTCCAACCAGTACTACCTCACCCTTGTCTGCCATCCTTTGGATGGCTAGCATCAACTCCCTATCTGTTTCTTCCTCCTGGGCTGGTGGTCTATAGACCACACCTGTCTGGATGGCTGGCCCATTTTCCTTTCCAGCTAACCCACAGTATCTCTCCCCATTTTGTTCCTCCTGGATCTGTGTGGCCCTTATGTCATTTTTCACATACAGTGCCCTCCTCCTCCCTTTCTGCCTGCTCTGTCTCTTCTGAATATGTTGTAGCCAGGTATGGCCATCTCCCAGTCATGGTTATCATTACACCAGGTTTCAGTGATGGCCACAATGTCCAGGTCTGACTGTACCATGACAGCCTCCAGATCTTCCATCTTGTTGCAAAGGCTCCTGGCATTTGCACACATGGCTTTCCATGATTTGACCTCCCTAGACTGCTTCACTGTTCTACTCCAGCCCCTTCCTTGGTTGTCATTTATCCCTAGTTCTCCTTGCTGTCTGCCCTTCTGCTGAATTGTGCCTCTTTTCTGCTTATCCACCTTTTGGACACTAATCTCCATCTTTTGCACACTGCTTTGCAGAGATAGCCACTCCTCTGGTTCACTGGTTCCATTACTAGCTGTGGGGGGTGAGCAAGTAGGTACCATCCTTGCTGGCCTGCCACCCCCCTTTGCTAGTTTAAATGCTTGTCAATGCAGCATTTAAACTTATCATTGAGTGCTTGGATTCCCCTCCAGGATGGATGCAGGCCGTCAGGCTTGAATAAACCTCCATCCCTCCAGATGGGTCCCCAGTCACCAATGAATCCAAACCCTTCCTCACTGCACCAGTTCTTCAACCATGAGTTAAAGTTCCTGGTGCATGCACTCCTATCTCCTTCCCTCTCCACAGGTAGTACTCTGAGAAAGTGACAGAAGTAGCTACTTGCTTGAGACCCCTCCCCAGTTTCCTAAACTCTTCCTGAACTTCCTTTGGCTCCCCATTTGCCAAGTCATTAGTACCTAGGTGGATAATGACATCCAGCTCACCCTCCTGTCTTGCCTTCCCAGTGATCCCCAGTATCTTCCTTCCATCCCTCCATGTCATGGCACCTGGTAGGCACCTCACCTCCCTGTCCTCCCCCTCCTGTGTTCCTAGCTGGATCCCTCTTATGATGGAGTCCCCCACCAGGATTCGCTTCCTTCTCCTCCTCCTCTGGGGTCCACTGCTTTCCCCACTGAGGTCACCTCCTTGCCTAACCTCCACATCCTTTCCTTCCACTTCCCTGGTGCCTCTATTTGGTTGTCCTCATTTGCCAGTGTGGCATATGAGTTCTTGAGAAGGAATAGGATCTGGGATGTGCCTCTGCCTGACTGCTCTAACCCTCCCTGAGCCCACTGTCATCCAAGTGCTCCTCATTCTCGGCATCCTTTGAGGCAGCTACATTGGACTGGGTGGTTCCTGGACAGGGTGATGGTACTCCTGACCCAGTTTACTTCCGCTCTGAGTCTGGCTACCTCATCCCACAGTCCCGAGAGATGCATGCAGATAGGGCAGCACCTCAGTGTCCAGAAGGTCTGCCTGAATATGGCTGCCCCACAGCCACTGCATTGCACCACTCCCCACATTATATTGCAATTCCACTACTTATCTGCTACTGAAGCTCTCTTAGTTCTCTTTTTATTTATTTACAGTACTAAAAATCCTGTAACCGATCCTCAGATATATATTTTTTAAGGAAAAAGAAACCAATAAATAAATAAATGAGTCAAAACACTTGTTGTGCTGAGGGTGGTCTTCTTCCCCCTTATGCCCCTCCTACTTCACACCTCTTACTATACCCTGTGTTTAGCTCCTGTCAATCAGATTTATCAGGGCATATAATTAAGAGTTGGGAGGGGGTGGGAGAATTAGGAGGAGCGAAAATTGCAGCAATTAAAGACAGCACAGAATTACACCACCACTATTTTTTTAAATTTTCAACAGCCCAAAAACAATTATAAGTAAAGACAACACAGAAAGAAAGTATAGTGTCACTACAAGCCTACAATCTAAGTTTAAAAGAAAAATACCAGTTTCCAGTTACTCTGAAGCACTGAATTGAATATGTTTCCTTCCTTCACCTTCTGGCTTCTTCTGAGAAGATGAACTTCTGTTTGCTGCTTTAACTGTGACTAAGCCCCACCTCCAGTCATCACGTAGCTGAGGTCAGAGGCCAGACAATTAACACCCTTCACCCAGCTACAGGACAGTCAGACAAGCCAAGATACAATTTGCAGCAATTAAAGACAGCACAGAATTACACCACCACTATTTTTTAAATTTTCAACAGCCCAAAAACAATTATAAGTAAAGACAACACAGAAAGAAAGTATAGTGTCACTACAAGCCTACAATCTAAGTTTAAAAGAAAAATACCAGTTACCAGTTACTCTGAAGCACTGAATTGAATATGTTTCCTTCCTTCACCTTCTGGCTTCTTCTGACCTGGGTTTGAATCCTACAGCCCCCAATTGCAAACCGTGTGACTCTGAGCAAGTCACTTAACTTCCTTGTGCTCCCAGGTTGTACCTGTAAACAAGCTTTCAACTCTGTGTGCCTCTCCTGGTTAAAAAAAAATATATAAACCAACAATCTTCTTTTGTCATCCTCAAGAAACATGACTGCTGACTCAAGAAACAGAAATATGATTTCATGAAAGAATAATATCTTTATACTGAAAGAATAAAGACTTGCTTATAACTGTGCCATTTTTTAACATTTCCAAGCTAAATTTTTAACTCCTATGTTTCACTGAGACCCTGCTTTCAGCAAGCTCCCCTAACTCCCATATTGCCCTCCCAGGTTACTGTGTGTTCCACCAAGATCTCAGTAAGTGCGGCAGTAGCATAACCATTTTCACCCACCTTAACCTACCCTGCAGCCTCTCCTCATTGGGTATCTCACACTTCCTCCAATGAGTACCTCTCAGTTTCACTAAACTTCCCATCCTCTCTCCCACTCCTGGTCACTGTCCTGTATGCCTCCCCCAAACTCTCCCCCTTATTAACTTCATTTCCTCCCTTGTCTCCCAGGCTTCCTCAAAACAAATAAATTATACTAGGAGACTTCAACCTGAACTGGGCTTCCCTTTTACATAAACCCCACACTGATCATATTGAATCACTAAATCTAACATAATTAATCAGTGAATCCACCCACCCAAACCCCACCACCTAGAACCACACCCTCCTTGACTGGGTATACTCCTCTCACCCTCACAGAATCCTTACTGTGGGCACACTTCCAGATGTCTTCAGTGACCACCTATGTCAGATACTGTGTCTGCAAAGTGCACACTCTTCATCCCCCCCCAGCTACCATTGGATTTGCTCCTACAGATCACTGGATGTTGATGTGCTACAACACAATCTACACTTCACAGACTGGATGGTGGTTTATTCTGCCCCTGCTGTAAATTCTGCACTTCCCCTTCACACACACACACACACACACACACACTCTTCACAAAGTTTGGAATCAACATGCCCCCATTGAAACGCCACAGGGTAAGATAGCATCATCTCCCTTGGGTCTCTGCTGACCTCATCAGCCTTTGCAAATCCTGTGACCAAGATTGGGCACATTTTAAAGCTACTAAAGCACTTCCTGACCTGTGTAAATACAAGGCATTAAGAAACTCTTGCATGGAGGCTAAGCAGTATAGTTCTGCTCACATCTGCACTCAAATAAAACATCTCCTGCTGATTTATGGACCACTCTTCACTCTCTTTTAGACCCCCAACCCAATCCACAACCCCACTTTACCCATTTATGGTGTGACTGTTTCTGACCCAGCCTTCGTAGCCGCTACCCTAAACTTGTATTTTACTATGTGTGCCGTACCCTTTGTTGGGATTGAGAGGTCATGGTGGAGGAGGTCATATAGGTTATGAGCATATCACTGGCCAGATCTATGAGCACGTTTGTTGTGACAGTTAGATAATTAGATTCTATGAGCACAGTACATCTATGAGGTACTGTGACAGGTATATTATTTAGTTAGATTCTATGAGCAGTGCCTTCACACTGTGACAGATAGTTTTCAGATCTTTCATATTATTAGTTAGACTTTATGAGTTCAGTGTGTTTCCTACAAACACATACTGAAACAGCTAGAACTCTTTTATTAGATTCTATGAGCTCAGTATAAGCACTGAGACAGGTAATTTTTATATTTTCTTAATCTTTACATGCTTGCATTAATATATATTAGGCTTATAAACCTTAGCATTAGTTCATTAAACACATATTATTTTAAGGTAGGCACAATAATGGGGTTAAATACAGACATTTAGAATGAGAGGAAATCACCTAGAATTATAAACCTTCAAAAGTGATGGTGGAAGAATAATATGTTTGTTTATACCTCAAATGTCTCATAACTCAGATTGTACCACATAATTCCCTTGAGAAGGCTGCCTTGTTTAGGAATAGTCCAGATATCTTGTCTCCTTCTCTGGTTAACATGTTATTCCTGTACCAGCGAGAAGGTTACTACACCTATGAGGGCATTTTTGACCATCACAGAAAACATGTATTTTTAAAAATCATGAAAAACCTATGGAATTAGTGAAGGCAACCTGTCCATGGAATAACATATAAATATAGGTTAAACTGTTATCTAAGTTGTCCACACAGTCCAATAGCCAGCGATGGCATCACTACAGCCTTCTCACTGTGCGTGACCCTGCTATCAATGTGAGTATGAATTTTTGTACTTATTATAGCAGTAGCCAAGGATAGCAGGATACTTAACAATACAATAAGAAATGTATTGGTATTTCTGTGTCTGATGTTTGGGTCTACTGATATGATGGCTCTGAACAGAAAATGTCTTATTTGGAAACTCTGTGTTTTTCTAACCGGAAACCCTGTATAATAAATTTGATTTTTGTTATACTTTTCACAAATTGGTATGACTCTCATTAGTAGTTCAAAATAATACTAAAATAGTGTCATAATATAATAACATTTATGTTTTTATCCTCTAATACCCTCAACCACCTCCTCCTTCCTGCTTCTGACTCACTGCCCCGCTCCTCCTTATGGCTACTCTACCCCCCTGATTTCTGCTGACTAAGTCCTCCCAGCCCTTGAATCCTTAAGTTCAAACAAGTCCAGCCCAGATGGTCTTGACCTCTGCCTCCTAAGCATCTCTGCCCCTGTAATAGTACACCCTCTCACACACATACTAAATTACTCTTTCCACCTCAGTATACCCCCACAGGTCTGGAAAGCCACTCAAGTTCTACCTCTGCACAAAGGCAGGGACACTTTCTCCCTGGCTAACTATCGCCCTATATCCCTCCTCCCTACATTGTCAAAAATTCAAGAGTTCCTTGTACTAGTTGTCTCACTGAATTTCTCAACTCCTCAAATTACCTCTCCCTTTATCAATCTGGCTTTCAGACAAATAACTCCACCACTACCTCTCTTCTCCATGTCACAGACTCCATCCTCTGTGGCATGGATCAAGGCCATATAACTGCTGCCATCTTCCTCGGTCTTACCAAGGCATTTGACTCAGTCTCTCATTCACTCATTCTGGAAAAACTCTCTTCTGCTGGCTTCTTTTCTGCTACAGTAAACTGGTTCAATTCCAGCCTCTATGGTTACTCACAAGTCCTTGTCAGTAGTACCCTCTCCCCTCCCTCCTGATCCACACTGGTGTCCCCCAAGGCTCATTTTTAAGACCCATTCTATTCTCCATTTTCTTAAACAAGCTCCCACCTGCATGCTCAGTGGCTAAAATACAGATATATGCTGATGACACTGTCCTTTTTACCTCAGGCCTCCCCCTACCCCCACTCTCCAGTCCCAGCTTCAATCTGATTTCCAGTCAGTCCTCCACTGGTTCCATGAAAATCTCCTCATGGTCAATGTGAACAAAATTGTCACCATGACTTTTGGAACCCCCCAAAAAACTTGCTTCCCTTTCCACCCCTCTCATGTTTACCTCATTGGATAGCTCCACACTTTATGTAGTCCCTCACTACAAATACCTAGGTGTATAGCTTTACTACTGGCTTGACTTTGCTAAGCATATTGAACATATTCATGCAAAACTTCACTCCAAACTTGGTGCCTTGTTTAGAAATAAAGAAGCTCTCTCCCTAAACACTCGTCGTCAGCTCCTAACCAAAATGATAATCCCCTCATTCAACTATGCTGAATTGTGTGTGTCACCACTGCTGCCACCTCTCTTTCCAGGCTTGACTCCCTCTATAATACTTTTTGCCACTTTGCTCTAAATGCTCCTCCTTGCACACATTACTGCTCCCTTTATTCATCCCTTTCTTTTACTTCTCTTTTTCACCATCATCTTCTCCTCTCTTCTTTTTTCATCTCCAAGTTCTGGCTTGGCTCCCTACCTTCCTACCTCTCCTCTGTCCTATCTCCTTCACCCGAGACCTCATACCCTCTCAGGTCCAGGGACTCCCATACTTTCTCTCTCCCTAGGTCCTCATTTAGCTCTGGCTCTGCTGTGTTTTTCTACACATTGCCCTCACTCTGGAACTGTCTTCACTCCCACATCAGACACTCCCCTTCCTGTTCTCTCTTAAAAACTGCCCTTTTGGACTTCCGGTGACATCAGCGAACTAATGGCGGCCTAGCCTTAGTGCTCCACTTCCCAGCTGACAGTAATCTGACTGAATCGCCTAATCCTAGGATGTCTTCCCCTGCAAAACAGAAGAAAAATAAACTGGGGAAACTCCTGTCTACTCCAACCAAAAAATTGAAAGATTTGATCCAGAATGAGAGAGCGGAAGGCTTGGAAACCCAGGAAGCAATGGAGGGCCTACTGCAGCCTGACCCGCATGGTGAAGAAACTCACTCCGACCTGCCTACAACAATTCAGCAAATGGCTCACACGGTCTCAAAGATCGACCGGACTTTGAACGATCTCAAAGCTGATATTAATGGCATCAGCCACAAAACAGAGCAATTAGAATTGTGTACATCACAAATTTCTGAGCAATCTGACAGGCAACACAGGTTGCTCTTATACCTCCTAGCTAGAGATTGCGAGCTCACTCACCATCTGGATGACCTGGAGGGCAGAAGCAGGAGGCAGAACATAAGGATCTATGGGGTCCCCGTGGGCTCAGAAGACAAATACCTGAATGTAATTGGATTCCTGCAAAAATTTATCTGGCACCTTCTTGATCTTCCTTCGGACTTCGATATGTCTATGGATCATGCGCATAGATCCCTCAGACCCAAGCCCTGAAATGTGGATGTGAGACCCCATTCCATTACAGCCAAACTAACCCTGTACAGAGCCAAGGAAGAGTTGTTACAGAAAGCTTGGCAGCGAGGTACCTTAACATTCTCCGGTCACCGAATCACCATCGACAATGATCATACTGCAGCAGTGCAAGATGCCAGAAGAAGCCTGTGGCCAATTTTAAAACAGCTTCGGGCAAAAAAACTCAAAGCTCAAATTCTCCACCCTGTGAGGCTTAAGGTCTTCACTGAAAATGGCCCCAAAATCTTTCAGGACTTGTTAGCATCCTCTTCATATCTTGAGACCTTAAGAATTGCCGCACCTCCCCTTTTCAAAGAGAAGTTAGAAAGGGACTTACTTGCCTCTGCCTGGTCTATTGCAAGAAAGTGAACCTCTCATCCTGGATCCTCTCAGAAGATTCCTCAGACGAACCTCCGTGCAGATGTCTCCACTTTACTCCGTCACTACAGTGATCCAGCCATGATAAACAAGAAGGCCGTGCGCCTGCAAGATGAGGCTGAGGGACCCTCTCAAAATCATGATTCTCAGTCTGAAATGGAGACCTGATCAAAGCTCCTGTAGAATCTACTCTTTATAGGGCATATTTGCTCTTTTGTGACACCCCCTCCCTTTGCCTCCTGTTTCCTTCTTGGCGGGGTCTCCACTCTTTCCGGGTCAGCGCATCCAGGTCATGCAGGGTACCCTGCCAGCTTATTCCATATCGTTGCTGTGCAGTAGTCTCCCCATCGATGCCCTGTGAGTATAATTTTGGTCTACTTAACCTCGACCTGCCAGACCTGTGTTGGAGTGTCGGTGGAGGAATCAGACGTCCTCCCAGTTAATGCCATGCTGAGAGGTATTCATTAGAGATTTTCTTTTGATCTTGTTGATGTTCTTCCTCTTATGTTGGCAGATGCCCCTAGCCTACCATGGCAATGGAAACTGGCAGAATCTCTTGGTAACACAATAAGGTTTGATGCCCACTCATTAATGTGACCACAAGTTACATTCAGGCACAAGCAGGTACTTATTTGTCTCCACTTACCCTGTATAAGAAAGGTGTTGAAACCACTTATGTTCACTTGGCATTTTACACTGTCTCTGGATCGCGGGGGCCCCTTTGGATGGGTGGGGTACTCCTCCAACATGGTAACCGGGGTTCCTCAGACGATTGTTGGGGTCTCCTTGATAAATTACTATGAACTCCTGTTACCCTTCTGTTTTCTCTATGTCACCTAATTCTGTGGTTTAACTCTTTTCCTTCTCTCACAGATGGACTAAATTGAAAGGACTAGATGTTTATTCTTCGCTAAGGTAGTCACAATTATGGGACCTTATTAGTCCCATCCACTTATTAGGGCTGGGAAGCTGTTTATATGACCACAAAAGTTTATTCATATCACTGATTAAGATGCGCCCTCAGTGGTCGCTATAGGTGCCTGCTTTTATATAAGGTACTTGCTCCCTTAAACATCGCTCAATGATTGCAGTCAACTAAGCTGTTTTTTTACTGGTGATTCTTTATACTTGAATTTCAGATGGGTTAGCTTGGGTGGGGGGCACCATAAAATATGGTAACATCTGACCATAGGGCAAGCTCTATATGGGATTTTTCCCAAGAGCTTGAGGGCTACCTCCTCTGTTCCTGGGGGCCCTCCTTTTTTGCATAATTGTCGTTGCCCTACAGCTGGATAACATTATTCAGCTGCACCCTGGAAGTCTTTCCACACATATATATGGAGGAGGAGGCATTGGGGCCTAATAACCCTGGACTCCACCACCTCTTTTATGTTTCTGGCTTCACTTTGCTTCTGGCCAGTGTACAAAGTTTTTGCCCTTTTCGGGGTTTTTATGTACTCTTTAAAGCTAATCACTCTGGTGGAATTAGCTATAGTTTTTGATAGAAAGGTTACTTGTTTAAGCCCTTGGGGTTTTGTTATGGGCTACTGGTTAGATAAAATAATTTCAAACCCCTCTTGTCAGGGGAAGTACTTTTGGAATGTAGTAAGCAGTCACAAGGCTTTAACAAATCAGAAAGAGGTTACAGTGCAGTTGCAATGTGTTAAATGGTTTAATATACCAGATTTATATCTGTTTGATAAATGGCTTGCAAACACCTGAAGGTATACTCGTTGAATGTGAATGGTCTGAGTAGCCCGATAAAGAGGTCTAGAATTATTTCACTAGTGAAGAAATCTACTGCTGAAATTGTCTATATGCAAGAAACTCATTTGACTCCTGTGGAACATGGGAAACTCCAGGCAAGGGGCTATACACAGGTCTTTTCATCGACAATGCCTGGCGGCAGGAGAAGGGGGTCACCATACTAATCTCAGCACACACTCCCTTCCGGAAAGTGAGGGAATGGGCAGATCTGACTGGCTGGTTAGTAATAGTCCAAGGGATCTTGCATGAGCAAGAAGTGGCCCTGGCCAATATCTATCTCCCACCAGCCTCAAACTCACCCACAATCAGTTTCCTGCTGGACAAGGTGATTGAGATGACCAGGGGGACTCTACATCTAGTGGGGGATTTCAATATTGCCCCAAGCCCATCTTTAGACACCACTAGGATTCACAGTGGCAGACAGCAGGCTTCACATACATTTTTTAAACAATTCGTGGGGGAGGTGGGGTGGCTAGACGTATGGCGAACTCTGCATCCTAGGGATAGGGGGTATTCCTACTACTCTGCGGTCCATGGGAACTATACAAGAATAGATCACTGCTATACACAGAGGGAAAACCTCAGTTCATTGATTGACACAACACTGGGATTATAGCACACTCAGACCACACCACTAATCACCACATGGGATCTGGGTTTAAAGAAGTGCAGTACTAGGAGGAGATTTAACCCAGCCCATATGAAAAGTGAACAGTTCAGGGATTTTCTCAGTGAGAAAATCATGGAAATTATTCAAGACAACTCCTCCCAAGAAATCCCATCTACCATTCAGTGGGACACCCTGAAGGCAGTCCTGAGGGGTCACCTGATAAAATATACTGCCACATTAGTGAAGGAACGGAAAGAAAGACAAACACAGCTTGAACAGACATTACAGTTCCTACAGCTAGCACATTAGTGAAGCGGTCACTCAGTTTTCAATCAGATTAAGCAAACAAAGAAGGACTTAGACGCTTTATGCCTCCAACAAACGGAAGTGGCAATGCCATACCTACGTCAGAGATATAGCAAGATTGGCCCTCAAACATCTCGCCTTCTGGCATATCGTCTGTGCCAACAATGTAAAATGTCCACCATCACAGTAATAAAGGACCCCAATACAGGATTACACCATACAAAGCTTAAAAATATCTCTCAAGTTTTTTGTCAATATTTTAGGGCCCTATACACTACAGACCACATGACAGACCCCACACTCGCCAACACCTTTTTATCAGCCCTAGGTTTACCCAAACGTAATCTCGATCAGCAAAACAGCTTAATGATACCGATCACCCCAGGAGAGCTGATGCTGGTCATCTCTGGGTCCAAAACTCAAAAAGCCCCAGGTCCAGATAGATATAGGGCAGAGTTCTATAAGGGCACAACACAGTTAATTAACAAACTCCTCCTGGGTGCCTTTAATGAGGTTCTTTCAGGGGAAAACCCCTCCCCAAACTGGATAAGGACCTTTTACAGTGTGGCTCATATAGACCAATCTCGGTGCTTAACACAGACTATAAATATTTTATGTCAATTCTGGCCCGAAGGGTGGATAGGATTCTACCCACTCTGATAGGCCTGGGTCAAACAGGCTTTATAAGCTCTAGATCAACCTTGGACAACACCCGCAGAGCCCTGCACCAGGTGCATGAAATGCAATCCCAAGATGATCCATCAGTCCTTCTCAGCCTAGATGCTGAAAAGGCCTTCAACCGGTTGTCATGTCCCTTTCTTTTTGCCACTATGATAATGATGGGGTATCCGACCCCCTTTGTGGCCGCACTCCAGAATATATACTCCTCCCCATGGGCCTGCGTGAAAATTTCATGTCATCATTCTGAGTACTTCCCCCTCTTCAGGGGAACATGACAGGGGTGCCCCTTGTTCCCCGGTCTTTTCACTGTTTTTATAGCGCCCTTAGCCCAGGCAATTAGGTTAGCACCCGGGATATCGGGCATAAGTATAGAAGGCATAGAACACCGTATTGCCCTCTATGTGGATGACGTCCTATTATTCCTCACTAACCCTCCACAGTCCATCCCTATGGTCTTCCAAATCCTGGAGGAATTTGGAGCACACTTGGGCTATAGGCCCAATACTAGTAAGACTGATGCTCTTACATTTTACTACATGCCCCCGGAGTCACTAAGGGAAAACTACCCATTTTGATGGGGGCTCTCCAAGATGAAATACTTAGGAATACATCTTTCCCATAGAGCAGAAGATGCTCTGAGTAAAAAATACTGTCCCTTCATGGCACAGATGAAGCAAGATCTCAGTTGATGGAATGTCCTCCCACTAAATATGGTTCAGCAAATTGACGTGGTGAGGATGGTGATTCTCTCAAGGGCCCTTTACCTCTTTCAGAACATCCCCCTTAATCTACTGAATAACCTATTCCGTATTTGGAATAAGGACATTTCAGAGTTCATTTGGGCAGGAAGACGTCCCCGAATTAAAATTAAGACTCTCTTTCTTCCTAAAATGCAAGGAGGATTAGCACTCCCAAATCTTAAATTGTACTACTGAGTCTCGCATCTGTCCTTCACACTCCAACGCTTGGCCAGATTGTCCTTGGCCCGATGGAGGGAGATCAAGGAAAGTGTATTACCCCAACTGGATTATCTAAGGCTTATTATCTATAAAAACCCACCATTGCTAAGCCAACTGACTCAAAAACCTTGGATCATACACCAAATCAGGGTCTTGTACCTAGCACATGAATCTCTAGGGATTATCCCTTTTTGGTGCTGCTCTGCCCGATAGATTTATTGGAAAATTTCCCCCCCAGCTGTAATTGACCACACATTCCATAATTGTAGACGTACTGTACTCACCTTACAAAACTCTCATAGCTGCAGATGGGATCCTTTTTTAAGGAATTTGGGGAAATCAGGCGTGAATTTCATCTCCGCCAATTGGATTTTTTCCGCTACCTACAATTACGACATTATTTTGAGGCTCTCCCCTTGACTGTTCGCACTCCGGGGGAATACCTACATATGATCCATCTATTTCAACAAACATTAAAATCCCAAAAGTTATCACATCCCATCTCAACTTTATATAAATCCTTGATGGAAACAACTGGCGGAAACACAATGGCATTAAGGGAGAAATGGAAGTGATGAGTTGGGTACCCAAATAACACCACAACAGTGGGGCAAATTATACCATACCACATCACATGCATGGAGACTGTTCTCATGGCAACTGCTAGTAAGATTTTTCCATACACCAGCAATAACCTCACATTTCTGCGAAACAGGCTCCACAGCCTGCTGGCGCCAATGTGGAGAGGCATTCCCATATACTATGGTCTTGCCCAAAGCTACAGCTCTTCTTACAGGGCTTACTTGAGGAATTCGAGGAACTCTTTGGGCATAGGCCTCCCCTCACCGGGGAGTTCTTTATCCTTCATGTCTTTCCTCATGAGTTGCGAGACCCCTATTGCCAGTATCTGCTCGGAGGAGTTTGCCTCAGCAGCGAAGAAGGTCATCACTAAGTGCTGGCTAATAACATTGATACCTTCACTCTCAGACTGGAGGGAGATAGTTAACCTTACATATAGATCTGAGAGAATATCACATAACTTAAAAGACAAAGCAGAACTGTGCTCTCTAAATTGGAGAAGATGGATAATGTATATTATGACCAAAGACAAGACTTTATACCCTAGTAACTCTTATTACCTACTAGTAAAGTTAGACCTATCATACCAGGCATAGGGTCCAATTCTCAAGATATAAGGATACTATTATAATATAGTACACGATTCACTATTAGAGGACAGGGAAAGTATTGCTGAAACCATACACCAGGGGAGACGGAGTCGGTGAGGAACATGAGGGAAGGGCTTGAGGAAGAAAGATCTTGGAGAGAGATAACGGGTGTTAATCGGGAAGGGCAGACTAGACTTGGAAAAAGGGTTGAATATCTTCGGGTACGATAATGTTATCCAACTGATGTATGGTATAATAACTCTATATGAACTATAGCCCGGTATAAATAATGTTTTATAAAGATATGCAATGTGACTGTACAATGATAAAATCTTTAATAAAGATTATATTTGAAAAAAACTGCCCTATCGGACTCATCAAAATTCCCAGACTCTTGCCCCTGCCTAGGCTGTTCTCTACAGCTCCACCGACTTACACCCTGGAAACAGCTTGCGCACTTATCTTAGTTTTATGCCTCTTTCTTTCTCCCTCTCGGCACTTCCCCTCTCATCCCTCCCCTTCCACAATCTCCCACCAATTAGGCTACTCCACTTGGACAATGCTGTGTTTGTTATTGGACCTCTGTACATCCATACTTTCTTTCTTAATTTATACTCCATGTTATAACATGCTGTTGCCAACTAGTATTTGTTTTCTGTTTTGCCAGTGCTCACCTATGTATTTTATCCTACTACATTTTTATTCTGGAAACTGTATGCTATGTATACCATGCTTTTGTACCCTTGTACTTTGTACTATGTAGTTCCCAACTTCCACATACCGTATGTATTTGTACTCTGTCCCAATCTGACTTCCCCCCAGGTCACGCCAGGAAATGAGCCTTGGCTCAGTGTACCTCTCCCAGTCAATAACTTTAAATAAATAAATACATTTATTAATTATTGAATTAATTAATTAATAAAACACATGTGCTTTTTCTGTCCGCATCTCATGAACCATTGTGGAAACATACTTGACACATGTTCATAAAGGTGCATCTGTAGCCGCATGGAAGCACAAGTCCCTTCCATACCCAGATGGACTCCTGCACATCTGCATCTGCAGCAGCATTAACATGCAAAGCCTGGTAGTTCCTGTGCTTCCATGCCCACACAGATTCCTCATTTGGCACATGACCTGGAGGGCCCTGCATGTCTCCATCTGTAACCACATAGAAGCACAGGGCCAAGAGAGTCCTGCACTTCTGCAGTCTGATGGACTCTACATTTGGTGCAGATCCCAAAGGGCCCTGTGTGTCTGTATCTATGGACACCAGAAGTGCAGGGCCCAGAGGGCCACCCACTTCAGACCTGCGTGAATGAGGATACAAGTCCACTATCTCAAGAAAAAGGGAAATTCATTACAAATAACTGCAATGATGAACCAGTTATGGTTCAGCTTAAAGCAACAAAAGTAGGGAAATGTGGCATTAAGGTTTCTAACCCCAACAGCCATCCCCCCAAGCAGCAAAAGTACTGCACTCACAACCAACCACAGACAGCCATCATCAAGTAAGACAAACAGCATACAACTCTTTCCAGATGACACGCATGCAGTAGCACTGATGTGCTACCTTTGCAGATGTCTATCTCTGGCATGCACAGCACAAGACATACTCACTCACTTCCCACTGCAGACAGAAATCCAGCATACTCAAATCACAGCAGAAGCACAGGCTCCTTCAGCCACAGATATAAATCCATGATACCCAAATTACAAGACTTATTTTGTCTGCAGAAGTGCACACTTGTAAGTGGCCAACACTTCTGTAGCCTTAGGTACTCATGCACACTGTAAGACACACACCTGATGGTCCTGCACTTCTGCAATCACAGGTGAAGGATATACACACTGACCTCTGGCTGCAGAAGTGTGGGAGCCACAAAATATGTGATACCGACATTGCAACAGTACTTCTCTCTGCAGATGGGGGGCCTGCATGTCTTCAGCCACAGATGTGACACTACACATCAACTTGTGCCTGCAGAAGTTCAAGCCCCATGGGGCCTTGTACTGTGTAGATGGAGGCACTGTTGCAATTTGGGTGTCATAGTTTCAGTTTGGGTGTCATAGTTTCAGATATTCAAAGCTTTGTGTCTGGCACAAATCCATTGTGCTGGAATAGCACCGAATTTGCACCAGGCTGAAATATTCAGAAGCCCTTTTAGCGGCAGAGCTGTGTGATAGTGCTGATGCTAAAAGTTAATGTATTCAAGGGAGAGAGTGAGGAGAGTAGCCATGAATGCTGGCGCACTGGCATATTCAAAATAATAGCACCACGCAAAAGGTTTTTGCACCACCTGTAGCGTGGCGCTAAATACCACCTGCAAAAAGCATGCAGTAATGCAATGCTCCCTTTCTGTAGTAAGTCAAAGTAATCTGAAGTAATTTGAATTCTACTCCTGGTAGTCTAGTGGCTCTCCAACCCCCCAGCCTGATCCCCAACTTTCCTAGGATGTAAACACATTTATTTTCCCTGGTAGTCCAGTGGCCCCCCCATCTTCCCACCCAGCAGTGCTGACCACCGTGCCCCGCCAACCATCCCTGAATGAAGCCAGAGACTGGTTCAACCCACCACTCACCTCTGCGGCCAGCCACCAACTGGGTGTTGAATGTGCGCATACTGTAATGAGTAATGAATGAGCGTGTACTTGCATTCATTCATTACTGACTTACAATACGCACTCATTCAATACTCAGTTGGTGGCTGTGCCAGAGATGAGAGTGGTGGTGAGCCAGTCAACAGCTCCATTCACGGATGGTTGGGGGAATGGATTCACTGCTGGGTGGGGCCACTGACTACCAGGGGAAATGAATGTTTTGACATACGTTGGGGAGTCAAGGACCATGACCGGGGTGCGGGGGCCATAAGACTACTAGGAAATCAAATGTTTTTATATCCTACAGGAGTTAGGGATTGGGTTGGGGGTGGAGGACCACTAGATTACTAGGGAAATATGGTGATTTGCTGTGCCATGGGCTTTGGGGACTGTGATATGGGGGTGGGGGGGGACACTAGAATACCAGGGAAATATGATGGTTTTATATGCCAGGGGGGTTGGCATCGTGATGTAGGGGTGGGGGAGATGCTAGGCTTTCAGGGATGTGGTTGTTATGTACCGGACAGGAGTATACCTCCCAAGTGGCCCTCATTATGAGGGACATCCCTCATTTTACTCCTCTAAATTGTCTTGTCCCTCCTCTATCCCTCATGGAAAAGGTGCTGCACACTCAGAGAATGTGCTGTCAATTCATACAATCAGGTAGCAATTAGTAATATTCTCTGATGCTACATAAATGGTAACTTTGTGCAAGTGCAGGCAATGGTTCTACTGTGTTCTGAGCTTGTATCTCCATGTTTGATGCTGTCACATACCTCTCAACTGTCCCTGATTTTCAGGGCTGTCTCTGCTCTTGCCTCATGATTCTCCTCTGTCCCTTGTAAAATGTGTGTTTACATGACAGAACAGTGGGGACTGTAAACACATAATAATGTCAAACATTAACATTACAGGTTTGTTCTTCTTCAGAACATGCATCTTACACTAATCCACTTATTCTCTCAGTGTTCTGAATGAATAGTACCAGTTTTTCAGATGTGCCCCTGCTTTGGGGTCTTTGTCCCCAAGTTTCTTAAGGTCTGTCCGTGATTTATGTGGAAAGAGGTTGAGAGGTATGCAGCTGTGTTCTTCATTGTGAGAGTCAGTATCCCTCATTGCTTCTCAGTCAGCACATCTGTGTCCCTCATTGCAGTGCTGCATGGTCAGGTGGTATGCACTGACTGCCTGCCAACACCCATTTCCTGCATCATCTAGCCTGTACTTCCCTTCCAACCAACAGGGGGTTGCTGTGAGCTCCATGCAATAACGCTGGGCAAAGTAGATGGGAGCACATGCAAAGCAGGCCATAACGAGGTACAAATGTGATTGTTTGCCCCCGGATTGCCTGAGTAGGCTCATTTGCATAGGATCTTTGAATATAGCAAACTTTTGCCCCGGGCTAACCTGTTTACACGGGGCTAATGTGTTAGCACTGTGATAGCGGGATGGCCATAGGCAAACCTTTCAAAAGCATAGCACAGTTCTGCAGTGTGTGACCTGCATTGTTGTTTGCAGTTGCTGTGCAACACTTCATTGCTGTCACACACTTTGTCCACCAACTTGAACTCTAACTTACTTCACCTCTGTGTCCACTGAGCTGCTGTTGCATTTTGCACTTCCCTGTCACAATATACAGAGCTGCCTGATTTCCTGGGCTATTTTAACACTGCACTCCCAACCCCGTTTGCACTGCTTCCTTTGCATGCTATATTCAGCAGGTTTAGCCGCAGGGCTATTCCTCTGACTATAGCTTGCCACTGGTTTAGGGCTAATTTAGCAAGCCATGCAGTGCTAATTTAACCCCAGGGCTAAGTTTTGAATATCTGTCCCCTGATGTAGAAATTATTCAAGAAGGTAGCAGCTTTTCAATTATGTAGCTGGATATAGAAATCCATGCAGTAGCAGATCATGCAGTCTAGCAAGGTACCTTATACAGTATGCATGATCATCTCTTTCTGCAGCGGCACAGGTGCCATTGGGCTTTCTGTCTGCAGAACATGCTATATGACATATACACACAGGTGTGACTGCATACGCACTTGCCCCTGTGGAGCCTGTTCATATGCAGCCCAAGATAGAAATCCATGAAGGTAGCACATCAGTGCTACTGCATTTGTGTCATCTGAAAATGGTTGCATATTGTTTGTCTCACCTGATGATGACTGCCTGTGGTTGGTTGTTTGGGTTTCTCCTTTTGCTGCTTGGGGGCATGGGGAGTTAGGATTGGAAACCCTAATGCTACAATTGTCTATTTTTGTTGCTTTAAGCTGAACCCTAACTGGGGCATTAATGCAGTTTTTTGCAATGAATATTATACATGGTCAACATCACTCAATAAACACTTTTCTTACAGTATCTGTCCAGTGCATTCATCCAGTCAAGATTTGTGACTAGGATAGTTTGACTAAACCGTACAGCTGGAATTTTCAAAGGGCTGAGTGCATCACTTGTGTCCCTATTTCACATGAGTGCTGCATCAAGGCAAATGTATCAGGATGCTTCCATCAAACGTTGATATATCCTGATGCATTTGCAACACTTGCTACAGTTTAAGGACAAAATATATCACGCATGCATTAAACATAGAAACATAGAAACATAGAATTTGACGGCAGATAAGGACCGCTTGGCCCACCCAGTCTGCCCATTTCCCTACCTACTGGATAAGCTGCAGATCCTAGTTAACCAGCAGCCTACTTCTTCCTACCCCAACCCCCCAGAATTGCCTTATGACTATCCCATGCATGCTTGAATTCCACCACTGATTTTGACTCCACAACCTCTTCCGGAAGGCCATTCATGCATCCACAACCCTCTCTGTGAAAAATACTTCCTTAAATTACCTCTGAGCCGCCCCCTCTATCTTCAAATTGTACCCTCTTGTTCTTACACCTCTTTTTTGAAAGATGCTGCCCTCTTGGACTTTGTTGATTCCCTTGAGGTACTTGAAAGTTTCTATCATGTCCCCCCTCTCCCTCCTTTCCTCGAGGCTATACATATTAAGCTCCTTAAGTCTCTCTTCATATGTCCTCCGGTGCAGACCCTGCACCATTTTAGTTGCCCTCCTCTGGACAGCTTCCATCCTGTCTATGTCTTTGGAGATTGGGTCTCCAGAACTGCACACAGTACTCCAGATGGGGTCTCACCAGCTGTCTGTACAGAGGGATAATAACTTCCTGTTTTCTACTGGTGATGCCTCTCCCTATGCATCCCAGTATCCCCCCAGCCCTCCTTGCTGCCCTCTCACATTGCTTGCCCACCTTTAGGTCATCTGATATGACTACCCCCAGGTCCCTTTCCATTTTTGTTGTTGTTAGTATCTCACCCCAATTGTGTACTCTTCCCCTGCGTTTTTGTTTCCCAGGTACATTACCTTGCACTTCTTAGCATTGAATCTAAGCTGCCATACATTTGACCATTCCTCTAACCTTGCCAAGTCCCTTCTCATCCTTTCCACCCCACCCTGTGCATCAACTCTGTTGCAGATCTTAGTGTCATCTGCAAAGAGACATACTTTTCCATCCAGTCCTTCTGCAATGTCGCTTATAAAGACATTGAAGAGGACTGGTCCTATTACTGAACCCTACGGTACCCCGCTAGTAACCCTCCTTTCTTCATTACGATTACGATTTTGATGCATGCAAAATTTTTGGAGCATGATTGTCACAACTTGTGCTTGGAAGTTAGACCGCCTTTTGGGTAGTCCAACTGTCTGTGTAGGCAGATGTCATGCAGCCACATACAAAAAATGGTCAACTTAAGTATCTTATTTTTTACAGGACAATGCAAGTAAGGAAAATACGTAGAGGATATCATAGCAGCACTGAAAATATCAGATATATGTTGATAAGGCTCCGACAACCCCATGACCTTATGAACAGCATAGCATCAGATGACTAGGAAAAACACCAACTGCAGATTAATGGGCAAAAAAGTTGGATGTACACTGTCAATACAAAAACAGTATAGTACAAAACATTTATTTTTTTTAGTCTTTGGTAACCAGGTAAGGCCCAAGTGCCTGTTTTCAATGGCGACCTGGGAGCACTGGACAGTTAAGTGACTTGCTCAGAGTTACACAATATGCAAGTGGAGGTTGTGAGAATCAAACCAAGGTCTGGTCTGCTGGATGTACCAAGCTTATTTATAGCTCGTTACTCTAACTTCTAGGCTATACTGCCAGCCCATGATAAACTAAAACAAAGGAACAAATATCTAGCTCAGATAAAGCCTATACTTGCACAAGTATACAACCCGTGTCAATTTAAGGTCATTGCATTAATAAAATATGTCTTAGCTGCACTAAAAGCATCAGATTTATTTTCATTCATGCTTTTAGAACCCAGTGATCTTCATGGCTATGTCACTCATGAGCTCAAGTGTTTCTGTGAGCACTCATGGAAGTAAATCTGATGTTTCCAGTGCAGTTATGTCACATCCCATATTTAAACAGTGGCACTGTGAATACATTTACCAAACTAAATTATTGTATTTCTGCTTTTGCCAATGCATCTGAGAGACTAAGCAGATGATTTCCCCAGTTGCAAACGCAAACCGAGGGACAGCACACAACACATGATCTAATAGGTACAGCTTAACAATGGAGCCAGTTGGCCCCAAAACACAGAAAAATCAAAAGAGCAAGGTGTGCACCAAGACACAATGAATGCACACATACATTTATTAAAACAGTATACAATTGTTGGCCCAGTGGTGCTGAGGGTTGAGGTGTTGGACACCACATCTCATGCCATGCCGGTGACCCGTGTTCAGGAACAAGCACGGCCTGCCAAGGATTGACAGGGGAGGAGAAGGATTGAACATCCCAGGGAATGCTCTCCTTCTCTGGGGAGGGGGGCCACCAGCAGTCGTCGAATGCCTAGCCCCTAGTGGAGGCTGGGGGGGCAACACACCAATACCAGCAAGGTGGCTAGGGAACAGGACAGATGCCAGGAGGAGCATGCATGGTAGCATACACATTGCCTCTGCATGCATCATTGCAAACCCTACCCCCAAGGGGAAGGAAAGAGAGAATAATGTGTGGTCATACAGCTGGATGGCCATCCCAGGACACTCTCGACTCTGGAGGTGTCACCACCAGAAAGACTGGATCTGGACTTGGCGGTGAGTAAGGGGAGCTCGCCACCACCCCACCACAGGGGGCAAGCCATGAGGGTATGACTGGGGTCGAGGGCCTTAATGAGAGCCAGGGGTGTGCCAGGACAGTGGCCGGATGTGGGCTGACCACAGGGGGAAAAAGTACCAACAAAAAATAATATACAATTAAGATATCAATTGTAACAAAAAAAAACTGTTGAAGCCTCAGAGCAAAGGGAACTATAGGGGCAATAGGTCCAGACCTTTTTTTCTGTGATTTGTATCAATATTTGTACTATTTAAGCATGTGATTTAATTGGGCCGATGTAACCCCATGGCTATAGTGATATGTTTAATTTCCTGTGTGTCATTTTATCTGTCGTTAATTTACATGTACTGTATTAAACTTAAATAAAGTATAACAAATTAAAAAATATATATATGTGTATTATCTATATATTTGTTGTTGTAGTATGGTATTTTAATAAATGTATATGTGCTTTAACTGCACTTGCGAGAGAGCCTTCTTTGATTTTTTGGCATTCTCTTAATTGTCATGTCATCATGATTTAGTCTCATGGTTGTCCTGTCAACAGCATTTGTACTCTCAGTTATCCTGTCATTACCTTCTAAAAATAAAATCCAAAATTTCAACTGGATCTTCACGTGGAGTTAGTTGTTCTAATACTCTCAAGGTTATCCTGAACATTATGTACTAACATTCTGACACTGCCATGGCAACGCAGACAAATAACAATGAATCAATTAGGCAACAAACTTCTGAAAGTACCCTGTTAAAGCACAAATAGTGCAGTACAAAACACTATAGAATTAAAAAATGTACACACCTAGCTCAGTATGCACAGTATGAGAAAATCCTTTTACCTACAGATTGCTTGGTCCTTGGGATAACTAGAATAGCTCTATAGTGTATGGGGAATGTTGTTGTGCATAGAAATCAATGCTGGGAGAAGCATTGTTGTGCCGCACTAGTAATGCTGGAATGTTGTTGTGTTGCACTAGTGACATGTCCTTTTGTTACCAGCCAACTTCCTTGACCACCTCCCTCAGCTGACATGCCCTAACACTGCACTGCCTTTAATTAGCTATCTGATTGTACCTGGCGCTCTCTGCCCTTCCTGGCAATACCTTGTGTGATAGCCATTTACCATGTCTCTGTATCTGTTATTTCCTGAAGTCTACTGTCTGTACCTGACTGTACCCTGTAAACTATTGTTACCTTATCTGTATAATGTTATTGCCTGTACCTTGCCTCTGTAATGTCATTGCCTGTACCTTTTGTAATTCTCCCGGGTCGCACCTGAAAATAGGCACCTGACTGTCTAGCGTGCTTACCCGGTAAACAAAAGCTAAATAAATAAATAACTCAGTACTCCAGCTCAACAACATAGAACGTGATCGCGTGGCACCTTCTTCTCAAGCCGCATTAGTGAACATGTCAGATTTTCAGAAATCTTTGTTTTAAATTTACAATTTTGTTGTGCTAGAGGATTATGCCATGGCTCTACAATTTGGAGTCGGTTTACTATGGAACTCGGTGCTGCTGCATCTCGGATGTCATGATCGGAATCCACTTGTCACACTTCTATTTTTTTTCCTGCCTGCAGCAAGTGATAGAATACTGCCAAACAGTACACAAAGAAAGCCTGTTTTTTTTAAAAAGTAGTTTTTATGCCCATTCAAGCTTATGGCTGCCCATACACTATAAAAGATTGTACATGAGCAGCCATACACATACAAGCCTGTGTTTAAATCTCAAGGTTTCTTGTTACCATGGAAATCTCTAAATTCTGACTCTGGCTTGTTGTGTATGGTTGCTTATCCACAGTCCTGTGTGATCTGGGATCTCTACTGGTTGATACTTAACAGTTCTAGTCAGGAGATTTCAAATGCTGCCACGATACATACAGTAGTGCCAAGCATCAGGTGGCATCATGAAGGAAGATATTCAGATACTGCTGTCACAATGTCCTCAGTCACAGCTGTTTGCAATGCTTGGTGACACTGATTTAAATGCTACAAATATAAATCATCTGTAGGGTTGTTAAACAGCCAGCAGGTGGCATTGTACAGAAACCCTGCTGCTCATGCATATGCCTCTATAAGCCCTTTGGCCTGTGGGCTCTAGTAGTCATCTGGCAAACTGCAACAAGACAGGCAAGTGTAAAGTGATAGCCTTGACTATTTTTGACTGGTCTTCACTCAAGAATTCACTAATTGACAAGAGGGAACCTGACACTACGCACCACTGTATCATGCACAGATTTGTAAGTTAAGCAGGCCTGATGTAGCTCATGCTGTCTTTCGAAGGGGAACAGCCTTAATTTTAAGTACAGTACTGTAACTGTACGTTACATTGTTGTGAGATTTAGCCACAAAAAAAATCTTCTGGCAGGTCAGTGCTGTTGTAAACCCTGAATTGAGCTCCTTGGCAACCTTATCCCAGTAAGTGGAGAGTTGCTTTTCCAGTAAAAGATAGCTTATCTCCCCCTTATCAAACAGTTTCTGCAAGCCACAAATGAAACACTCGTAATCCTTTTCAGTGTTTCTGCTTGTACCTGTAATTTGCTTGCACTGCACATCTAAAGGTTTTGCATAACTGCTATAGAAGTAATTTAGAATATCAATAAATACTGAGCGAATATTTGTAGAGCAGGCCACCAGTTAAAGTTTGCACAGTTGCTCAAGATCAGACATGCTTACCTGTCAGTGCATAACTGCTTTAGAAATTATAAATATCAATAAATACTGGGTGGATACTTGTAGCTTAGGTCACCAGTTGAAATTTGTACAGTTGCTTAATGCTTACCTGTCAGTACTCAATCACAGCAGAAGGAGAACTAGCAACACTAATTATTCTGGGTTGGACATTTTTGTTTTTAACATCTCGTGATTTGAAATTCACAAACAGTAGGAGTCTGCCAAAATAGTAGTTGCACAAATACAGTATGTTTCCTTCTGGAAGTCTCTCTGATAAAATATATAGTTACAGCAAACTCTCCAGATCTTCCTGGGGAGGTTGTTGGGGCTAAAACAGTGGGGGGAATTCAAACATGCATGGGACAGACACAAGGCAATTTTAGTGGGGGGGGGGTGGTGGTTGCAGGAAGTAGGCTGTTGGTTAACTAGAATCTGCAGCTTATCCAGTAGGTAGGGAAATGGGCAGACTGGGTGGACCAAGTGGTCCTTATCTGCCGTCAAAGTCTATGTTTCTATGTTTCTATCTATACTTCTGCACCATTGCATGGATTTGCTAAACTCCACTGTATGTACAGTATGTCTGGTGCCTGGTCTGACCATTAAGGTGCTTATACTGCTAAGTTAACTGTGATAACATCACAACTGACTGTGTTTCTCATTGAAGCAATTAATTTGCATTCATGGTGTTTTTTTGTACCTTTTTTATCCCCTTTCCCACTCCCTCTGACCAGGTGGGCAGGCAAGTTTTTGCCTTTGCAGTTAATCTCAGTACTTGTCCTTAGTCATGTGACAGAGGTTGTGCAAATGCCAACTGACCCACGCCCTCCCTCCCTTCCAAGGAGTCAGACTCCTCCTTCTCCTTCCCAATGTGATGAATCACCAGTTGGCTTCAGAGTGGGATTCAGGGGTTTTACGAGAACCACAGTGTGGTGCAGTTACCCCCAGAAATGCATACATAATGATTATTAGCCATTATGGAATGGGTATGAGAAATCAAATACCATACATTATTCCACCACAAAAGCACAGCTCAGAAATACTTAACTTTCACAGCCTCTTTACTGAGTTTTTAAAGTAAAAATCAGATGAACCATTTTATAATTACAAAAAGGCATTTCAGTGTGTGCATAATTGTGGGATGACACTTCTTGGATGTGTAATGCACTCGACATTGTCTTGTGCCTCACTTCCTGAGATGTGCTTTTATGCCACAATAATGCCTACCTTGTCATACCTTATTTCTGAATCTGCTTCTGTGTGCAGTTCTGGAATACCTTGACTTTTTTTGTTTTTTTTTACAATATGCTAATTCCATTACAGACTATAAGACCTTGACCTTGATGGAAAACACAACTGTAAGCACTCAAGTAAGTAAGCAATAGCACATGACAGGGTGTGCAGTTATAATGTAATAACCCCAACCCCAGGAAGGTTCGGTTGAATGGCATGAGGTGTCACTCAAGTGCCTTCAACCACATTGGAAGTGTTATTATCACACAATAACCACATAACCTGTAATGTGTTATTGAGCTTATAAAATGGTTTGAAATGTGTCTTTTCTTCTAAATAAATATTTCACAAAACAAAAAACAAATGTATGTATTTTATTTGAATAGACTTCTATTTTAACCGGAAAGACAAATAACCCATATGCTCGTAATGGGGGGGTAGCTGCAAACAATAGAATCTAGCTAATATTTTAACTGATAAATAAGTGTGGTTTATTTATGTATTACATATTTGTATTGTAATTTAAATGTTTTTAAAAATATTGTTGTGAAGCGCTATGAGCCATAATGATAAATGTGCTACACTGAATAAAATTTGAATTTGAAAACTATTAAATTTAAGCAATTATCACTGAGAAGCAGGTACTGTCGGAGGGATTAGTGACCATTTGGTGTCATCATCCTTCCAGCCAGTCATTAATCCAAGCAAATGACTGGCTTTAAGATTGTTATTCCAATTATAAGTCTAATTAGAATAACAGCTTTGGTTTTTACAGTTTTTTTTACTTATTTTTGCCATTTGGGCAGTGCACATGAGCAGTGTGACAAGAGCGTGTCTTATGTTTGAGACTTTGCGTGCCGCACTGCACCATTTGGCAGCTGGATCATTCATTTCAAAGACATAAATGACCAATCCAGTAGCCATTCAGGAGCTTCACTAGGCTCATGAATATTTAATTAAACTTATACTTCTCATTAAACACTTAAAAAGTGACAGCACTGCCAACATATGAAAGATGTGCCCCCTGGCTGTTCTTACCATTAGCAGATTAATCTTATCTAGGACATTATTGATGAATGACCCCTTTCCTTACCCCATGCCCTTACTTCCTAAGAATTGCCTACTACGTACTAGCAATATCCGTCACCCACCTTTTTAACTTATCCCTGTCTCAGGGCATCTTACCACCTATATGGAAGACAGCACATGTCATACCACTGTTCAAATCAGGTGACCCTGGTGATCTCAATAACTACAGGCTAATTTTCCCTCCTTCTGGTCCTGTCCAAGCTCCTAGAGAAAATTGTAAATGCACAGTTGAGGACTCACCTTGAGTCTAGGGAACTGCTAAATCCTATGCAGTCCAGATTCAGGACTAAACATAGCACTATCTCAGCCCTCGCCAAAGTTACTAACAATTGGCAGCGTAATCTTGAGAGCAAAAACTTTATTTGTGCTGTTTTCCTTGATCTAAGCTAGGCTTTTGACACCGTCGACCATAGTCTGTTCCTCTCCTCCCATCAAACCATAGGTGTGGACCCCTCCTCTCTGCGTTGGTTTACTGACTATCTTACAGGGTGCCTTCAACAAGTTAAAGCCGAAGGAGGCCTGTCCCCCTTAAAAACTCTGCAAAGAGGGTACCTCAAGGTTCTATATTAGGGTCCTTAGTTTTTGCAATCTACATTAATAACATCGACTACTGTAAAAAAGAAGCCAACATCCATCTGTTTGCAGATGATACAGTTCTCTACGTGAGTCACCCAACACCTGAAGCTGCCTGCAATGACCTACAGTCAGAATTCAACCTTTTGCAAAGCCAACTCCTCCAAAAAAAAAGCTACTCCTTAATGCCAAAAAAAAAAAATAAAGTGATGGTCCTCTCCGCTTTTATCCATACAGCTAACCCTGTGTCCAGTGGGACAGTTCCCCAAATTATTACAGTTCTAGGTCAAAAACTAGAATTTGTTACAAAATTCAAGTATCTGGGAGTTTGGATGGACCAAAGACTCTCCTTCATTGAACATATCAAGGACTTGCTAAAACGACTTCGTCAAAGGCTTGGATTGATTTTTAAAATCAATCAATTTCTCACCAGCGATGCCAAGAAACAGCTGGTCCAATCCATTTTCCTGTCATTGGTTGATTATGCTGACTTCCTCTATAGCCAATGCCCCAACTCTTACACAGCTAAAGTGGAACCACTCTACCATCGAGCACTATCACTGCACCCTATATGCGGCAGTGGGGTGGACATCACTAAAGTTCAGGCACCACAGAAACGCCGCTGTCTGGACCTATAGAGCCATCTCTAATAAGTTGCCTTCCTATATCTCCTGCTGTCTTCCCCTGAGTATAATTGGGAAATACACATTAAGAAGTTACTCAGCTACTACACTTAAAGTACCCAAAGCAAAATTCCGTTTCGGCAGGGCAGCCATAAGCTTTGCGCTACCTACCTTATGGAACTATCTACAAAACCCCTCAAATTAAGCACTCTAATCGGTATAAATGCCTTCAAGATGCTTTATTTCCATACAATCAGAGAAGTATGTAACTGATTCACCCACTCAGACCCAGTACTGGTGTCTGCACTGGTGTATAGCCATGACTAGACCCAATTTTTAGTACTGACCCCCAGCTTGTTCCTTACCAGCCTAATTGTTCTCTCTCTCTCACTCTCTTATCCCCCTGTCTTATCAACACTAGGCTCGTCCATCCCCTTATTCTTCCTTTCCCAACCTCGGATAGGAGCTCACCACCCTGGGTTGTGACATCCTACCATGCCCCGTACTTTATAGCATTCAATCCCGGGGCTCACACATACTCCTTTTCTCCATCCACCTTCTCTACATCTTGTATTACCAACTCCTTTCTGTGCACTGTGCCCTCCTAGCCTTTCTCCCCCTACCTCCCTCCCTTCCCCCCATCTTCACCTCTACCTGGTGTATATTTTTTTTTTTTCTTCCGTTACTTCCTCCTGCAACCTTAGATAACCTGCTTTATCTTCCTATAGACACTTCTATGTATGTAAATATCATGTAATCTGTACAATATCTGTATAATTCTATGTACATATGAACTTCTTTTTCTTCCTCTCTGTAAAGTATTATCTGTATTGCCTTGTAAATACCTGTGTTGACCTGTATATACAATTGTTCATGCTCCACCCAGGTCCATCTTGCAAATGAGCTTCTGCTCAACGATGAACGCCTGGTTAAATAAAGACTTTGATTGTTTGATTGATTGATCATATTAAAAATGCATTTTGGTATTTTGTCTCTACACTGTTGAGAACTAGAGCACTGATGAATTTTGGCCTGGATAGCAAGTCACTATCAAGTCATTATCAAGTTTGTTATTAGGTTGCATAATTGGGTGCTATTATATAAGGAAAGATACTTTGTTGATTTAGCACCTGTTAGTGTAATCTAATTTTACATATTTATTGTAGATTATAAGTCTAATCACAATAACATTTGGAAAAAAAAGCAGTTTTGGTTTGGATATACAAATTTACTTACATTGCCTCCACCCTTCCCCCTCATTCTTTATATTATCCACCCCTCTCATTTTTTTTCCTGTCTGTTCCCACACCGCCACAAGTAATGGAACGTTTACCATGAAATACAAGAATTTAAAGTTTTGAACAAATCCACTGACAGAATGTTCAATAACTCATTTGAGGCAAACAGTTATTAACGCCTCCCAACACACACACACAAACACACAGCAAAAGACCTTATTTGGAGCCAGAACTACAATTTCATTGCCTGTGTGTGTGTGGGAATATACTATTTTGCCTGAAACTGTTTAAAAGTGCTATTACATTTGTGTTTGTTTTGCTCTGGGAGCCCTGCTTGTCTTTTACAGGAAGTAGGAAGAGAGTAATGCTGTCCCCACCTTTTGGACTGCCTACTAAATGCTAGTATAGCATTTTTATTTACTTTTGGGAACTGTTTTAAACTCTGAAAGCTCTACATACTACCTAAGGGCATTATATCAATATTTTGGGGCACATTTTCACAACTGTAGTTGCGAGCACAGCGCGAACTTGGAAAACAACTTCCAGGTCAGTAGGGGCTTAAAACTCGCCCCTGCACTGAGCAGGGCGAGTGTGTGCAGGGCGTGCATTTTCACGTGCGGAGACGCGCACAGAAACATGTGCATCAGCGCATGTCGGCTGTGTCTGCTGGGACTGTTGGGAGATAAAAAAGTTTTCCTTGATAAAATCATTTACAAGGTAATCATAATGAAGATATGTGCTGGTTGTACAGTAATATGTATGCCAAAGGGGAGGTTGAATTGGGATTTATGTGTCTTAAGTGTTGTAAAATAAAGAGTTTAGAACTAGAGATTGCTCAATTAAAGGAAAGAATAAAAGTACAAGCAGATATATCCTCACTAGAGCAATATATAGACAATGTGGTGGATAGTATGACTGAGTTAAATCCACAGGATCAATATAATACAGATACCTAGAGGCATGGATATGAAAACCAAGAGGAGGAATTGAATAAATGGTACTTGGTTAATAAAAAAACCGAGTAACAAAAGTGGTAGAAGAAATATTGGGGGGCCTCAAACTTTCTAACACCCAATAGGTTCAGTGTACTGGCACTGGAAGAACAGGAGGGGGTACTGAATTCTAATATAGCAAAACAAGAAATGGATTCTGTGATTTCCCAAATACAGCAAGGGTCCATGACTATAAATCAAGTTACAACCCCCCAGCTGCTAGAGAACCAGGATGTCCTCTTTATAGCAGACTCAATGTTAAAATACACTGATACCATACTATGCAAAAATAGAAATTTACACACTACAGTAAGTGCCCTATCAGGGGCAGGTATAGGGGACATAAAAACAATGTTACCAGGGCTTATGGAAAAATACCATCAGACCAGTGACACTTCTTCATCTAGGGGTAAATGATGTGGGGAAAAGAAACATTTTAGATATTCAGCGAGATTTTGAGGAGGTTGGCCAAAAGATTAAAGCAAACAGTGGTAGTTTAATTATATCAGGGCTCCTACCAACACCTAGAGCGAATGATACACTTAACAGGGAAATTCAAAGGTTAAATGGTCGGTTAAAATGCTGGTGCCAGAGGGAGGATCTGCTATTTGTAGATAATTGGCAAGACTTTCAAGGACATCATTTATTTGCTAGAGATGGATTACACCTTAATAGGCAGGGTAAAAGGATTTTTTCTTATAAATTGAAAAAATTGATGGATGAAAATATGGTACATTTAAATTAAATGAGGGGGGGGCTAGGGATAAAACATTAAGGGTAAAAAGTGGAGCAACTGGGACAAAGGCTCAGAAAACTTACAAGCATAGTATACCCAAATTAAATTTTCTCTTAGTTAATGCAAGAAGCTTGAATAATAAAATCAAGGAACTCCAGCTAGTCTTGCATGACATGGATATTCATATTTGTGGAGTAACTGAAACTTGGTGGAATCCTGAAGATGGATGGGGGAAAAATATACCAGGATATACCCTCTATAATAAAGATAGGAAAACCAATGGGGGGAGTAGCCATCTATGTGAAGGATGAAATAGTATCAGACAAGAAGGACACATCTAGATGGGAAGGTAGAGAAATTCTCTGGGTATCAATCTCTCCATCTTACAATACATTTATTGAACTGGGACTAGTTTATAGAAAGCTGTCTTTAACAACAGAGGAGGACTTCATGATGTTAGATTTTGTTAATAAAATATTAGAATGGAAGAATGTGGCCCTAATGGGTGATTTCAATTTACCTGGTATAGATTGGGTTAATCTGGTTACAAACACTAAAAAAGAAAATGATTACTTAAACACATTTAACTTAGCCAGTATGGAACAGTATGTAAGGGAAAACACCCACAATAAGCACATTCTTGATCTAGTCTTCAGTAATATGGGGGAAAAGATAAACAACTGTTAGGTTCTGACACCCTGGGCTCTAGTGACCACTTAATGGTTAAATTTGATTACATAGGGACAGTAAGCCAGAATGAGGGAACTACTATAGTGTATAATTATAATAGGGCCGATATAAAGGGCATGCAGAGAGAATTGTCAAACTGGAGTTGAGCACAGATTTTAAGGGTGCATCATTAGGTAAGATGTGGAATATCTTTAAAAAAAATTATGGGCCTGATCCATACGTTTGTACCAATGAATAATAAATATAAATCAGTTAATAATAAACTTCTCCCCTGGATGACAAGAGTAATTAAGAAACAAAGGAAAAAAATAAAGCTTTTATGAAAGCCAAATTAATAGGAGATGATAGCAGTTGGGCAAATTACAAAAGGTGTTTAAAAGCCACTAAAAAAAGCATTAAGGAAGCAAAGAGCAAATCTGAAGTTACATTGGCTACTAGGGTAAAGGACAACTACAAATCCTTTTATCATTACATTAATAATAAGAAGGGAGAATCAAAAAAGATAGGCCCTATGATAGATGCTGAAGGGAAATTAGTCACTGATAATGTTGGTATGGCTGAATTATGTAACAAATATTTTGCTTACGTTTTCAATAAAGGACAACCATTAGTGGGGATTAATTGTGGAATACCCAGTGATGACCAGGGAATAATTATAGATAGTCAGGAAGTCTTACTACGACTCCAAAAACTAGACCAAAATAAGGCACAGGCCCAGATGGGATACACCCAAGAGTGCTTAAAGATTTGGCTGAACAATTAGCAGGCCCAGTAACTATAATATTTCAGAAATCACTAAGAGATGAGGAGGTCCCGGATAATTGGAGACAGGCGGATGTGATACCTATCCACAAAAAAGGTTCTAAACAAGAAGTTGAAAATTATAGGCCTGTGAGCCTGACCTCGATCCTTGGAAAAATGTTAGAGGGATTCATCAAAGACTTCATTTTGAAGCACCAATATAGAAAAGGGAAGGCTGACAATACACAACATGGATTTGTTAAGGGGAGGTCATGTCAGACCAACTTGTTAGAATTCTATGGTAAAGTAAATCAGGCATTGGACAGGGGTGATGCAGTGGATGTGATATTCTTGGACTTTGCCAAAGCATTCAACAAGGTACCTCATGTTAAAATATTGGAAACTCTAGTAAATATGGGAGTCAAACAAAATGTTGTTTGTTGGATAAAATCTTGGTTATCGGATAGGTCACAGAGAGTATGTATAAAAGGAGAACTCTCCAATTGGCAAAGGGTGACTAGTGGAGTTCCGTAGAGTTCCGTGTTGGGTCCCTGCCTGTTCAATGCCTATATAGGAACAATGAGAGCCTCCCTGGATATCTGGTTTTCAAAATTCACAGATGATACCAGATTTGGAAGGGTGGTTAACATGAATAAAGATACGGACTTATTACAGACGGCCCTAAACAAATTAGAAATTTAGGCAGACAGTCACGGTTCTTCATTTAATGTGGATAAGTGCGGAGTGATGTATTTGGGTAAGAAAAATATAATGCACAATTATAAAATGGGAAGTAGAGATCTTTAAGAGACCTCTGAGGAAAGCGACTTGGGGGTAAAGATTAGTAATAATCTAGACTTTACAGTCCATTACAATCAAATTATTAAAAAAGCCGGTAGTATTTAATATTGTATCAACAAACATATAAAGAGTAGAGACAAGGGTGTTCTGTTGCCACTGTATACATCCTTGGTATGACCCCATTTGGAATACTGTTCACAGTTGTGGTCACCATTTAAGAAAGGGGACATAGCATTGATAGAGAGGGTACAGAGATGAGCCACCCGCAGAATGAAGGAGGTACAGGGGATGGATTATGATCAAAGGCTTGTGTCATTGGGATTGTACTCATTGGAGTTTAGAAGATTGAGAGGGGACATGTGTATGATATATAGGGCCCTGAATGACCCGGTATTAAGGGATCAACTTGCCCTGGATGTTATGGTTCATAGTCATAACACCAGGGCACATCCATTACAGATAAAAATGGAGAGATTCAAATCAAATAAAAGAAAGTACTGGCTAACAGTTACAGCACCAAGGATCTGGAACAGACTACCAGCAGAAATAATAGATAGTGGGGACATGGAAATTTTTAAGAGTAAATTGGATAGCTACTTAATAAAAAAGGGAATAAGGGAATATTCTTAAATACAAGGCGAGCATATGGACTTTGTCTTAAAAGCTCTGAAACCTATGAAACCTATGAATTTTAACTTTAGTAGGGCAAATAGAAGAGGTTTCCCAGGTAAGCAGGTATATATAGGAAGTGAGATTTTTATGGTCAGCAAGGAAGCACTGAATATTTAAACTGTGAGATGCACTTCATTTTTATGGCTGCATAGCGTCAGAGCTATTCTGATGTATTGTTATCAAAAGAAGGGGGTCTGACCAAAATTCCTAATACAGAACAGCTGTGTTGTTACAGTGGAATGGAACTGAAACACAGCTTCCTGCAAATCTGTTCACGTTCTTCCCATTCACTAAAATGTGTTTCCTTTTTTCACCCTGTCCCCATCCCCCCAGCACACTATTTTCTTGCTCTCTTTTTAGAAAATGCCTTTCACATTAAACTAAACATTATGGCAGGCTTGTTGAGCTAATATTATGATCTTTTCAGAAAATAGTGTTGCATTGGGTGAGAGCTGAAGAACTAGACTGGAACTTATTGTATGTTGCAAGTCTTTGACAGGATTATGTAATTTTAGAGATATGGAGGACTTTTTTAATGAAGAAAGGAGAGACACTTTAGAGAGGCTTCTAATCTCAATAAAACATGGCAGATATTGATGCAGGATTAAAAGCAGCAAGTGAGAATGTAAGAATGAAGCTTAGTTTACAGTATTTATTTCTCATCGCAGTTTGTTAAGAAATCCCCAGTGTTGCAGGACAGTTCATGCAGAGTTACATGATGTTAAGTTATTGAGACCTTTTTTTTAAACAAACTACTTGCATAATTACACATAGCAAATTAACATTGACAGTCTGGTGGTACATTATGCCCAACCAAATGCAACAAGAAATACATGATATGCAGAAGCAGACAGCTTTTCTTAAAAGTCAGTCTGCCAGATGGATAAAGGACTCCTTTAGTTTTTACAAAGTTACTTATGGGATAACATACTGCACATGGAAAGGGACACTTTGGCATAGCATGTGCATGGTGCAGTGGCCAACTACTGTATTTGGGAGTTTATTCTGACTTCCATTATTTTTTTCTTTCAAAAGTGTTTTACCTTTACTGGGGTCCAGCAGAACCATCTGTGTTTGCTATGTTATTGTAAACACTTATAAGCAGGGTTTGACCTTAACATTGTTTTACTAGCCCTGAACCTGGTGCAAATTAGCCAGGGCTAGTGCAGTTAGCCCTCTACTTGTCCATCTTGACTAGTGCAGATTTTTCATGGCTGTTAATGAAGTTGACAAAGTCCTTACTTTAGCAGGATGTAGTCCTTTTGCTAATATCCCTCAGTGTTCCAGGTGGCCTGGTGTGATTAGCAGCTTGTTAAGAGCTGCAATTATCTGGCAGTTTAAGAGGGGGATCCAACAAAACACTCAATGTGAGTTGTTATCACTCAATTGTTAGGACAGTCAACTAGTGTGAATGCTGTGATCAAGGGTAGAGTGGTTAAGTCATTAGCTTCCAGTTTGCTGATCTTGTTTTTGATTTGTCCCATAATATTAAAACCAGTGTGCTTCATTTCCCAACCTTTTGAGTGCCTGTATCCAACACTGCAGTGACAGAATGCTATCATGTATACACTGTCTGCCCAGCCAGGTGATCTCTCTTGGCAGGGGTTCTCAAATGGTGAGGCCAGTCTCCCTGGGGAGGCCCCAACCTGTTCCAGGGGAGGCTCAAGCAAGTCTTGAAAAAGTATTAGATTTCAATTTAGAACTTTATAGATTTTGTGTGAAGGGATAAGGCAAACTGAAAGAGGATAATAGGTGAATTTATGTATTCATTCACAAGAATAATAGTAGGTGAATTAATGTATTTATTCACAAGTATGTGACCAGAGAAGGTGCTGTACTCTGAGCCATGGTTTATTTCAGGTGTACCCAGGGAAGGGTGGTGAGAGAACACATTTCAAAATGTAGCTGCAAAACACACGAGCAATACAAAATGAACAAAAGTGCAAACAAGTTAAGAACAATAAACTAACAATGCAAGGAACAACTGATCAATTAGACTGGCAGTAAAACTATCCAAATACAAGAGTTAACCATACAGGTACTAGGGATAAGAGCAGGAAGCAGCAAAACAATCCCTGAGAAGTTGCTTAAGAGCAGGGTGAGAGGCAGAGGTCAGCAGGAAGGTTATTCCAGATAGAGGGGAAACAGAAAAAGCAGTCTGACCCATGAAGAGCACGGCAGTAAGGTAACAATGGTTCAGAGTCAAAATATTGGAGAAAGTAGGTTGTCCTGTTGGGGGTGGGTTACAATAAGCTTAATAACATGAGAGCCACCTATGCAAACAGGTTTAACTTTATTCCTGATGTACTGTGAAAAGTAGGCTATTTTTCTATGGGGAGGCCCAAAAATATTTCAGTATTTTGGGGGAGGCTCAAGATCTTTTCCATGACTTAGGGGAGGCTCACTCTGACAAAGTTTGAGAACTGTTGCTCTATGCTATACTTTCTCTGGATGCCACTACAGACTAGACTCTGAAGTGGCCATCTACAGACCCATAACTGCCATTACTGACTGGTGTAGGGGTTCACAACTCCTCTTAATGGATCACAGCAGTCAATGCCATCAATGCAGTACCACCCACCATGTCATTTCATCCTAAAAACAATGCTTTGGAGCATGTATGATACAAAGCAAAACCTTAGTAAAAAATATAATTTGAAAGGTAAAAAAAAGGTATTCCTGGTGTGCACAGATTATCCTATATAGAAAGAGAGGTAGTACAGCATCATGCCTGAATACTGCTCTCCTTTGACTGATGAAAGGACATTGTTATGAAAAAATCTGTTTTTATCAGGGCAGAGCATGTTAAATCAATATTTGTGTGCCTGGTATATATAAACAGATATGTCAAAGTTTCTTACATCCCAAGCCCCCTGTGTTTGTTTAACTCTCTCCAAAGAAATCTTAGAACTTTCCCCGGCTCACTTCGCAGTGTAAGAAAACTTTCAGAAGTGCAGGTCTGGTTAATCACAGGGTGGGCGGTGAGAGTGTCTTTCTCTGCCTGATTCTGTACATTGCCCTGCAGGTCAGGATGGGACTGTGGTGAGGTTTATGATGATGTTGGCTATTGCGTGTGCAGAGCTAAAACTGCCTGATTGAACATTTGCTATTATTGTATTCTCTGGTTTGGTGGGGAGGGGGTGAAGAAAGAGGAAGCAAGGGATACATGGTAAAAAAACAATGGGGGTACACACTGCATGTAATTGGACCCTAGTCTTTTTTTCTGTGGCAGGAAGCAATGTGGGAGCAGGATAAATGTGCAATAATCAGTATTTCATGGCTTGCATCTTTACTGTATAACCGACCAAAATTGATCATTATTATTGTGGGCTAGTGCAACCATCTGTGGGCTAGTGCAATTTTTAATCAACTTGTCCGGCTGGCTAGTGCAAAAAAAAGTTAGGGTTGACCCCTGCTTATAGGGCATGCCATGTGACTGTCCATTATCACAGCATATTGCTTGTGCTCTTCAGAAGTGAGTGCAGACAGAGACGAGAGGAGGGCAAAGTATGAGAGGCAATCAATCTGAAACAGAACCTCCATTATCAGTCACTGTGGGCAAGAACAGTCCAATACTCTATGTGCAACTGTCATGTAATGCCTTGCTTTTCATGAACCCAAGAACTGCATGTAAATACAGCACCAGTGTCACTGCAGTTCCCTTCAATTCTGGGAAATCCTTAGACATAGGGGAAAACCACCTGCTACTGCATGTGGCTAGTGGTGGCTAGTGTTCACGTAGACACAGTGAGTATAAATAATGCATTTTCAGATCTAAGCAATGTCCTCCCACCTGATTTCTTCAAAATCACCACTGCTAGTACTGTCCGGGAATCAGCATCCTTGGGATGTCCCACAGTTCTTGTTTAAAGATGTCTCTCTGCATCTTGCCAGAACCTACATTCAGGCCATCAGTAAAACTCGACTCAGCGGTGATTCCCTCAACCTAAAGTTGGCTGCGCTTGTGCTTGATGACATCCTCATACCTATCACCAAGATCCTGAACCTATCATTAAGACTGGCTCAGTTCCCCTTAATTTGGAAACAGGAACTTATAACACCTGTGCACAAAAACGGAGATCGATCGCCGCACACTAATTACAGACCTGTCTCCAACCTCCCTCCTTTATCCAAAGCATTGGAACTTATTGTATCAGACTAGATAGTTGAATTTCTGGGGAAATATGAAATATAATGCCCACAGCAGCATGGTTTTAAAAAAGGGCACAGCACCACTATTGCCCTCCTGGAATTTATGAGTTTCATCCACAATTCACTGGATCGAGGAAACTGTGTGTGCGGCTTTCGTTGTTCTTACGAAAGCCTTTGATACTGTCAACCACCCACTCCTACTTAGACAGCTGTCCTGTATTGGACATTCCAATGATGTGCTACCATGGTTCAAAAACTATCTGTAGGGCCAGGTACAGCAAGTAAGGATTGCCAATGTCACTTTGGAGTGCAAGCCGGTTCTCTCCAGTGTGCCTCAGGGCTCTATTCTGGGACCTCTACTTTTTAGTCTTTTCTTGAACAACCTTCCTAATGCCTGCAACCAGAAAATACTGCTATATGCAGATGATGATGCTGTCATTTATACCAGTCACCGTGACACTAAACTCCTTGAGCATCATCTACAGCTTGATTTTGAATGTGTTGAGGAGTGGTTCAGCTCCCACAAACTGGTCCTGATCTACAGCAAAACTAATGTTATGCTGTTCACCAGTGCACGTAGCAAACACAGATCCCAGACCCTCACCATCGGGACCTGCTGTGGTGTCCTGCTTGAACAAGTTTTGCAGCTCAAATACCTTGCCATTACATTAGACAGCTTCCTCTCTTATGCTCAGCACACTGATAATATTGCAAATGCTGTCAATATTCGGATTGGCCTACTACACAGACATAAGCACAGCATGACTGCTGATGCCCTTAGACTGGCAATTCATAGCTCTGTCAACTCCATCATCGACTATGGTCTGACCATATATGGCTCTGCTTCCCCTACAGCCCCCCACAGGATAAATGTGGCTCTAAACAAAGTCTGTAGACTTCTTACGGGTGCAGATCATCTAACTCACACCTGTGACCTATATGCCAAGGCTGGGTGGCTTCCACTCCTTAGCAGGATCCAATATCAGAGCTGTCTTTTTACCAAAAAGGTGCTCCTTGGTCTCATGCCACCAGGTGTCGTAAAGCTCTTAAGTGCCCACTGTAGCTCACAGCATACTCGAAGCTCCAGCCAACATACCTTCCAGGTCCCCAGATGTAGGGCCTCCATGGGGAAGACGTATGTCTACAGGGCACCTCATTGGTACAATATGCTCAACAAGGAAATCCTGACAACTCCCAAACTTGGCCCCTTCAAACAGCTGCTTTGGCAGCACCTCACCTCTTCCAGCAGCTGTGACTGTTTCTCCTAAGGGGACCTCCTCCCCCACTTTTCCCCAGTAGATCTGCACTGCTTCGCGTAACTATCTAATTGCTACTAGAGTCCCCGCTGTTTGCAATACCCCACCCCTTCCTCCTTCTCCCCACCTCTCTTCCCATCCATGCCTCACAAACCTGCACCCCACACTGGCACTTCTATACCTCTCTTAGTACTTCTCTGTCCCTCCTCTTACAACGACAATTGCCCACCAGTCTGCCTACTCCTACTGGGTCTACCCCATACTATCCTCATATTACTTGTGCTTTTCCAAATAGTTCACCTTAGTACTCTGTAGAGTTCCTAGTCATAGCTGAACCTCATCCATGATTCTAAGTTATAGTTATACTTCCTCCTTCTCTGTTTTATTTTTTACCACGTTTACTGTGTTGTCCTTTGTTTGTTTGATACCCTTCACTACAACATGGAACCTGTGTAAATGAACTGTTCTTGCTCAAAAGTAATGTAATCCTAGAGTTCAATAAATAAAATTAAAAAATAGATGTCAAAGTACATATCAATTTTTTTTACATATTGCCTGTTGTTGCAATGCACACTTGTGGTTCAGTCATATATCTTAACTGTCCCTGATTTTGCCTCCAAATCATTCATGGCTCCACATAAGTTTTGCATTTGTTATGCTGATAAGTAGAAGTTAAGGGCAAAACATAATGCTAACTTCTAGTGTTACAGTTGAGTGGTGGTCGCCCCCTCACTTTTTCTATCCCGACAAGATTGCCCTTCTACTGAGTTGCTGCATGCAAGCGAAGATGAAAAGGCTTAAGGCTCTCTCTCTCTTTTTTAACCTAAGTGCCTTTGAAGCTCTGCAGACTCTATGCACCAACCCCCATCATGCAAAACAAAAGATCTGCCTTGCTGTCTCAGGAACCTGTTAAGACCAGAGATGGTAAGGCATCTCTTTTGTTTGTGCCTGCTGGTCTGCCCTTAAGAAGCTCCCACCACCACTAACAATTCCTTCCTTGGGAGTAAAGCCATTAATGACTTTATTCCAATCTCCTTCCTGTGAGATGAACACCCTGCTTGTAGTACTTGGCACCTCTTTTTTTTTTTTTTGCTTAGTGGACTTGCTTTTTGAAGAGTCCCCCTGTATTGGCACCTCCACTTCTGCTGCAGACAATGCGGAAAACAGGACAAGCCAGGGTAGCAAGGTATAAAAAGTAAGATGGATCACAGCCCATTCTTCTTGTTAACCTGGCTTTTGTTTGGTGATAACTTTCTGTATGTCTATGTGAGAGCTGCAGAGTGTCTTGGACCCCTGGTTGATCTTACCCTTTTTGCAGTTTATTTCCTCCCTGCTTGCTAGCACTGCTGCCAACTTGCTGCACCATCCCCTGCCCCCTTAATTCCCAGAAGTCAAGAAATATAAAAGAATTCCCATTTTGTTCATTTGCTATGCCTGGTCCGACTGCTACTAGTAAGTAAAAACATCAGGCTTTCAGGGTTTCAGTGCTCTTCCATTTTGGAGACAGGGCAGTCAGACAGGAACAAGGGTCAGTTGCTTTGGACTGCCTCTGGCTGGCTGAAATAAAGCTAGTTAGAATCCAGAAAAATGGGGTTGGAGCAGCAGCTGATGCAGTTGTTTTTTTTTTCTATTATTTTTAAAGTGACAGAGCAGAACCACTACAGGACTGAACCAGAGGTCAATCACGGAACTCAAATTAAATGTTATTGGTTAGGTACTGGTACTGCTGCCTGGTTGGTTATTATTGCTGACTGGCTGCTGTTTCTGTCAGTAAACTAGTAAGCACTGGCTCTGGGCTCATCCTTAGGAACATCTGGAATGGTAAGGAGCAGAGGCAGGCTGGCCCAAATCTCTCCCTCGGACTCTCGCCTCCCTGTTCTCTTCATAGTGTAGTAGTAAGTGACAACAGTCATATCAAAAACTCCTTGGCCAGCTTTAGTGCTCTTTTTCTGTTTTGGGGACAGGGATAAGGGACAGTTGGGCTGCCTAGCTCAAGCAAGCTTGAACAGAATGCATAAAGATAAGGCAGCAGCAGCAGCAGCTGACAGGGTCAGAGATTTTTTATATGTAAAGAAAAGGACATGGCAGATCTGTTCACAGAACGCCATTTTAGCCAACTGCCACCCCAATGTCAAAATCTGCAAGGAGCTCAAATTATTATGTAATGTTATTACTGCTATTTGTTAGCATTGCACCGGCCCCGGGCTATACCATTATTTAATTAATGCTGCACCTGCTTCCTCATTAATGATAATGTTGTGATGTCCTGTATAACTGCATTTCCTTAGAAAAGAAGAGACAAAGGAAAGAATAATGCAGAGCTCTAACTGTTGACTGTTAGGAGGGATATCCCTCATTTATACAGTACCACTTTGTTTGGAGATGTAAAAGGTGCTTCCAACAGAGAGAAGATGTTGCAAAAATTCAGACGTTAAAGCAGAAATTCATAATTCTCTGTGATGCCAGAGCAAAATAACATTGCACAAATGAAGGCACTAGTTGTGTGCTTATATCATCATTTTAATGATGGGTCCCATGATATTTTCCCACATTTTGAGTGCCATTGTCCCACATTTTGATGACAAAAGGTTCAGAATGAAAAGTAAGAGCATATGTGTAAATTTTTACTGTAGCCCCCACCCCCTGCCCATTGTCTAGGGGTACGCTGGTGCTAATGTCCATGGGGAGGGGGCAACTACAGCAGAAACACATAGAGATGACTTATGTTTAGGATCCAGTGTGCATGCAGTCACTGCAGGGACCAGACTGAAAGGCAAAAGTCAGTTAGCAGTCCCCACTAAAATGACAATGGAATTCAATATGTAAAACAACAAGTAAAGGATCCTTTAAAAGAAAAAAATGAATGGCTCCCAGGAGCTTTACAGCAAAAATCTCACAGGGGTCTTACAGCATGGCACTGAAAGGTCCATTACATCATAGTCCAGTTCTGATTACCAGTCCACACAGTGTCCATATTCAGAGGGTCCATGAACCAGATGACCCTAAAGGCAGGCAGCACATTTCTTACATTGAGCATTTTAAAAGCCCAAAACAATCCCAAAGGCAGCATCTCAGTTCAGCTATGGTACCGCTCTTTCTCTCTCTCTCTCTCCCTCTTGGCAGAACCCACACTGTTGGGACTCTATATGGCCGCACCCCGAGTCTCAAGCAACTGCCCCACAAACTATGGGCATACGTTCACAGCAAATGTTTTGACTCTCTTTTTTTAACATGGTGCAAAGATCAGAGACCCATCCGAGGACCTACATATTCCCTTTAGGCCACGAATACATGTTGCTAGAGCTCCCGGAGGCTCTTGTCTCTTGGGATGGATTCCCACTGGGGACACAGGGTCCCAAAGTCTCTCTCTCTCTCTCTCACTCTACTCTGACATAGCTTGGTTTAGAACCCATCACCTCCTATTGGTCTCTTCCTTCAGACATGCTCCCAACTTCCCCAAATGGGAAAAGGGCTTCCACCCTTCACCCAGCCACTGCCACATTCTGGACTGGAGCTTTACACCTCACCTTCCACATAGGACCACAGAGATAATCCCACAGAGCAGGCAACCAGTCCCACTCCACCAGGACCACCTCTCCTTTTGCCACCTGCGTGCTCCTGCGCCAACTGAAAAAGCCTGCCCCAGGGGCACTCTCAATGCAAACATCCCCTGAAGGTGGGAAGTTTAACCCTTTAAGGGCCTGGGCTGCGATTCCCCAAAACAAATATCCAAACGGTGTGTATCAGTACATTGCTCTGATGCTCAAAACCCCAGGGAGGGTTACATTACTAATTATACAATGGGGGTCTGAGAACAGAGCTTTATGATTGGCAGACTGGCACTTTTGAGTGTGGGTAAATCCTACAACAAAGTGCCAGTCAGTCCAGGTGGGCCTAGTCCTCAGGCTCACTGAGACTAGTAAAGTGGGTGATGGGATGAGAAGGGGTAGAGGCAGAAACAGAGAAAGCCTCTTAACATGACATGCTGACCCCTCTGGTTGGCCTAGACCAGAGACAGTTTCTTCCCAACCCTATACCCATTGTGTTTACCTGGAGAGAGATTAGAGAAAGACAAACCTAAATGTCAGAGAGTTGTTTTTTTTCAAAAGCAGCAGAAGGATTTTAATAAAGGTGTAGACAAGCATTTCTGTACAGTTTTTTCCAGTGCTCGGTGCTCTCCCCAAATGAGATGCTTTGCTGTAACCATTGCCATTTAGTCTGTAGTATTTGATTTAGAGTAAGCAACTAGATAGTGTCTGTATCTGTTGAAACTTCTGCTAGACAAACATCTGACTGGTAACAATCTGATGTGTGGGGGGGGGGGCAGCACTTGGAGACAGACAGTGTGTACAAAACTAACATTTCTGACTACAGTGCTGGGTTTTTGTGTCAGTCCAGATCATTTCCAGGCAATTCCTTAACTAGCTTACATAAATTGTATCCATCCATCCTACATGATTCCTGTTATTGTTTGTTTTCAAATATTGATTTGATTGGTACATTTCTGAATATACGAACATATGAACATACGAAATTTGCCAGCAGATAAAGGCCTAGGGGTCAATCAAGTCTGCTTGAATGTGCAGCTAGCACCCCTTATTCTGCAGCTGCCCTTCCCTTCCATGCTTTCCCTTCATTGACCCTCCCCCTTGTCCTGTCCCTTCCCCTTTTGAAGCTGTCCACTGTTCTACTGGATACCACTTCTGCAGGTAATGCATTCCACCCAGCCATCACCTTCTCTGTAAAGAAGTGTCTCCTCATCTCCCCCCTGAACATTCCTCCCTCCAGTCTCATATCATGGCCCATGGTGTCCCTCCCCTCCCTTACTTTGAAAAGCCCCTCTGTACCCATCTTGTTTATTCCTTTCATGTACTTAAAGGTTTCAATAATGTCCCCCTGTCCCTCTTCTCCTCCAGCGAGTGCATGTTCACCTCCCTCAGCCTCCTGTCGTCTGATAAGTCCCCCAGCCCCTTGATCATCTGTGTCACCCTGCACTGCACCCCCTCCAGTAACTTAATGTCCCTCTTCAGATATGGGTGCCAGTATTGCATGCAGTACTCCAGGTGCGGTCTAACTAATGACCTATACAGTGGCAGAATGACTTCCTCCCTCCTCGAGGATATACCACTTGCAATACAAACCAGCATTTTGCTGGCCTTTGCAGCTGCCTTCCTACATTGTGCCAAGTTGTTTATTGACCCTGTAATGAGACCCCCCAGATCCTTCTCCGCCTCTTTCTGGGCTAGCTGCACTCCCCCCAGCTGGTAACTCCTCCTTGGGTTCTTCATCCCAAAATTCAGCACCTTGCACTTTTTGGCATTAAACCCCAGTTGCCAGGTGTCTGACCAGGTTTCAAGCACTGCCAGATCATCCTGCAACCCCTGCCATGCCCCAGGTCATCCACCACTGCTCCTACCTTGGTATCATCAGCAAACAGACTGATCTTGCTCTTGATATCCAATGATATGTCTGCAATGAATATCCCAAACGATACTAGTCCCAACACTGAGCCCTGTGGAACACCGCTTGTCACTACCCTTGGGTGTAAGAGCTCCCCACCCACCACCACCTTCTGTTGCCTTCCCTGAAGCCAGTTCCCTACCCATCTCACCAGCTTTGCACCCACCCCTGTGTCTTCTAACTTACTTCCCAGCCTTTCATGCAGCACTGAGTCGAATGCCTTACTGAAGTCCAGATACAGGACATCCACTGCACGGCTCCTGTCCAGTTGCTTAGTTACCCAGTCACAGAACTCCACCAGGTTGGTTTGGCAGGATCTGCCATGTATGAAGCCATGCAGTCTGCTGTCCTGTAGTCCTTTGGCCGCTAGGAGGCCCGCCAGCCTCTCCTTCAGGATAGTCTCCATTTGCTTACCCACGATGGATGAGAGGCTCACTTGTCTGTAGTTTCCCAGTTCATCCCTGGGACCACTCTTGCGGAGGCGCACCACAAGAGCCATCCTCCAGTCCTGAGGTACACACCCTGAATGTAGTGAGGCATTAAATAGGCCTGCCAAAGGTTCTGCAAGGACCTCTGCCAGCTCCTTCAGTACCCTGGGGTGGATTCCATCTGGGCCTGGTGCCTTGTCCATCCACAGTGCCTTCAAACCCTCCCAAACTCTGCTCTCCATGCTTTCCCCATCTGTCACCCCCCATTTCTGCCATTCCTCCTTCCCCTTTGGTGTCACCCCACTCTTCTCCTTAGTAAATACTGAGCAGAAGTAATCCTTTAGTGCTTCTGCCTAATTGCACCCTGCTTCCACCCAGTCCCCCTCCATCCTAATCCTTACTATGTGGTCCTTGCAGCTCCTTTTCTCCCTGATGTACTTTCTCCCCCTTCTTAATGCCTTGTGCCAGCCTGAGTTCCATAGATGTCTTGGCTCCCCTTACTACCCTTGTCACCTCCTTTGATTCTGTCAAGTACCCCTCCCTGTCTTCCCCCCTCCCTGTTTTCTTGTACCTTCTAAAGGCAGCTCTTTTCCTCCTTACCTTTTCCATAACCTCCTTGCTCAATCAGCTTGGTTTCCTAGCCCTAACCTTCTTGCTCTGGGCCTTGTAGCAGGTTTTGGTTGCCTCCAGTATCCCCAGCTTTATGAGCTCCCACTTCTGGTTAGTGTCCATACTAGATTGAATTCTGGTCAGATACCCTTGTACCACTTCCCCCATACTCCCAAAGTCAGCCCTCCTGAAGTCCAGCACTCTTGTGCCAGATTCCACTCCTTCCTTGTCCATATCCAATATGAGCCATACTGAGTGGTGATCACTCCCTGGCAGCGGTTCCTCCACTGTAAGTTCTCTCACAGGGTCCCCATTTGGCAGCACATGATCAAGTGTATTCCCTAACCTTGTTAGTTACTGACCATTTGCAGCAGGAAGCTGTCCTGGAAAACATCCCGCAGTACCTGCTCCCTTCTGTTCCTGGTTGTTGGCATACTCCAGTCCACTCCTAGCATGTTGAAGTCCCCCACAATCACCAAACTACCCTTCTCGCAGATCCTCCTGATCTGTCCCGCTAGTTCCCTGTCTAACTCCTCTGTCTGAGATGGCTGCCTGTACACCACTCCCATTCTGAGAATCCCATTCTTGGAATCCTGGATTTGCATCCAAAGTGACTCCATACTACCCTCCTTCCCTTCCTCCCTTACACACTTCAGTCCTTCTTTCTCATATAGCGCCACACCCCCTCCTTTCCCAATCACCCTGTCCCTATGAAATAACCTAGATCCTGGTACAGACAGGTCCCAGTCATTGTATTGGATGGCCCATGTTTCTGTGATGGCTGCAAATGTCCACCTCTCCCTCTGCCATGAGCACCTGTAACTCTTCAGTTTTCCTCCCAAGGCTCCTAGCATTAAGGGTAACCACCTTCCACCCTTCCCCCCATCCTGCCCTCCTTTACTAGCATCACCAATAGTACTTGCCATTTGTCCTTTCCCTTACCAAATGTGACACAATGGCAACACCATGGAACCACAATGGCAACACAGTGGTGAGTGTGTGGTACCATGGTTGTACTATCGTAGTTTAAATTTTGATTGTTTTTGTTGATATGGTAGGACAGTGGTACAATGGTACCACAGTGGATTGAAACAAACCACTGTGATACCACAAAAACCTTAATGGTAGTACAGTGGTAATCACAGTACAGGTACATAATAAGTAAGTGTACTGTATGATTGTCTGATTTATTGTCTTGAAATGTGATTTTAACTGATTTGACTTATTGTACAAACACCCTGAGCTTGGGAAGGGCGCTTAATATAAATAAAATGTTGCTTATTTTTTTTACTTACTTACAGTGGTATTGCAATGGCAAATGAGTGGTATTACAGTGGTATTCCAAAGAACTTTTGTAAGGGTTGTCACTGTTATAGGGGGTAAGGTCATATGGTTTCCCAGCCTGTGGTCTTTGCATGTCTCTTGCCCAATTGTCACCCCCCACTCCTAGTTTAAATGCCCAACTTCCTCTATGTATTCCTCCATCCTCTGTTTCAACACTTTCTTTCTCTCCTCACTCAAGTGTAGTCTGTCCTTGGCATAGAGAGTACTGTCCTCCCAGGTCCTGCCCCACACCCCCAACAAACCATAACCTGTAGCACAACACCAGGTTCTTGGCCATCCATTAAATTCCTCTATTCTCAGCTTTCTTGTTGTGCTTGCCTTGGGCACTGGAAGTATCTCAGAAAAAGTTACTGATCTTCCTGCCCCCTCGCATAATTGTGCTAGTTCCTCAAACCTCCTCTGGACTACATCTACCATCTTGTCATCCAGGTAATTCGTCCCAAGATGTATAATTAAATGAGGCTTGTCCCTACCCCTTCTAGCATATTTCAGAACAGATTTTCCTAGGGTTGCCACCTTTGGACGAGGTAAAAACCTGATGCTAAACTGCACCCCAAACTCTGCCTCTGGCTCTACCCCCTTTTTATGACTGGCGAGTATATCGCTCCTCCTCCAAAGCCATTTGTAATGTTGGAATAGACGTTACTAGTGACAGGAAATCATTTTTGTACTGTTATTTATTTGATTTATTTATTCAGGTATTTATTTTTATTCTTTGGCAACCAGGTTAACTCCCATAGTCCAATAGCCCATTTTACAGGAGTGACTCAGGAGCACAGGAAGGTTAAGTGACTTGCTCAGGGTCACACAGTAAGTGGAGGTTGTGGGAATCAAACTCAGGTCTGCTGAATGTGCCAAGCTCATCCACAGCTTATTGCTCAGCCCTCTGTTAAACATTCCCATTTTCCTTTCCACGTCAGTCAGGTATTCTGATGCTTTGACCAATTTTTGATAACTTAATTATCAGTGCTTATGGTACCCTTAATGCTGTACTGTGTCCCCCTTTACCTCAGGAGCTACTGCTGTTTCTTTTCATATTTCTAAGATATTCCACAATTTCAGATACACCATCCCATGCTGTTTATCTGAATGACCTGTAAAAGTGTAGCTAATATCATGGAATGTTCAGGTAATACAGAAAATTAGAGCAAATGTGGTGATAAAGGCAATAAAAGTTAGATTATTAATTTAATAAAAATGGGTCAAAAACATACCAGACTAGAGGACAAACAAAAAGAAATGCATGACAGCACATAAAAGTGTAAAAGCTGTTTCCTGTCATAGCAGTAGAAGACCATACTTAAAATGCAGAGTTGAAAACATTAGGTTAATTTACTGCTAATGATCTTAATGGCCATACTTTACACCTCTCAGACAGTCTGGTTTTACAGACAAAGGCAGGTCTGAATTACTGTGACATCAGACCTTCTTTGTAACCTGGACATGCAATGCAGCCAAAACAGTGAATGATTTGGTACATCAGTTTTAAGAGTATATGAACACACAAAATGACCCAAAAACCGGACTGCATTTAATCAAAACCGGATGACCAGATAAGGACCCTAAAAATTGGATTATCTGGTCAAAAACTGGATAGGTGGCAACCCTAGATTGTCCCACCCTTTCTGCTGTCATTCCTGGCATGGCCTTCACCCAAATGTAACTATGCCTCTCCCCCTTGCTACCCCACCTGGCTCCTCTTAGTATTGAGTCCCCCAGCACTAAGATTCCACCCCTCTTACTCACTGCTTTCTTCCACTCATCTCCCTCTCTCATTTCCAGCTCCTCTTCTTCCTTCTGCACATTACTTCCCCCTTTTGCCCCTGTTACAGTTCTCCCAGCAGAACTTCCCCTCGCTCCAGTTTGGTCCAGGCATTTATCAATTACTCCTCTAATTTCATCATTTTCCTCCTCCTCCTTCTTCCTCTCTAGCAGTACAAAACTATTTTCTGAAGGCCCTTCACAAATGCCCGCTCCCCTTCTCTTCATAGTAACCTGTTCTCTCCTTTCCGCTCCATGACTTTTGCCACTTCTTCGCCTCCCCTCACAAGTCCCTATCTCCTCCTTCCATTTGTCTTTCGTCTCCTGACCTGGTTTCCCTGGCAATCGTTCTTCCTGGCCTGGGCCCCTTTGTCTCAGCTTTCCTTCTTCAGACCCTCTCCTCACCACTGTTGGCTCAAATCGCCCTCCGTCATCTCCCCTCCTTCCTCCCTCCAGTATTGGGCTAAACCCACCCCCAGTCTGCCCTGCCTGTCTTAGTTTATTCTGCAAACCTTCGATCTCCTTTCTAAGTTTCTCTACATGGTTGCACACTAAACATCCCCCCACACTCCAGGCAATTTTTAGAAAGACTGGTGCACCACAGTTGTTGCAGCCTACCACCCTACCCATTGCTGTTGTTGCTCACAAGCGACCCCCACATGCTCGATTCCAGGATTTTAAGGAAAAGGCCATAAGCATGTGGGGATCCAGAAGGACAGAAGAGGAAGTGGTAGCCTGGCAACACAAGATGATGTCCCAGAGCATGGCATGGCTGAATACCCCATTTAACAACCGGTACGGGAGGATCCACGGCAGTCAGAGGTATGTTCAGAAAGGCTACTTCACCCAAGGACCAAATATGAGAGAGCACCATTGGGGAGTTGTCAGAGCCATTTTCCGGACTCCGACAAGGCCTACACCCAGTGGTCTCAGCCCCAAGAGCTTCACCAGAAAGTGAAAAAGAACCCAAACCAGGAATGGACAGAGCAGATCGCGGCTCTTATCCACAAAGTGACTGAAGTCTGACAAGTGGTGCAGGACTTTAAAGATGGCTGGAAGAGAGGGCTCCTTTACAAGACAACTAAAAAGAAGATGAAGATGCCCGATGGATATGTTTGCTGGCCAGAGAAGACCCATCTGCAAATAGTGAGGCCTTATGAGAACTGACAGACCAGAGACTGAAAGGGCAAGGCAGCAGCTATATGAAGACACCAGGAGAGAAATCGAAAGAATCAATCACAGCAATGCACCAGTAAGAGTCAACTTGAGAAGCCAACCAGAACAGCAAGCTGAGGAAGTTTTACACAATAGAATGAAACTGGTGCAAGAATGCAAATTCCTCAGGGAAACTCTCCAGTGGCAAGAAAAGAAGGTCAAAGAACAAATCACATGGCTCCTTCAGAATAACAGAGAGAGAAAACAGCTCTGCAAAGAAATTGAAAAGCTCCATTGTATAGTTGAGGATTGGCAGAGAAAACAAATCCAGCCATGTGAAGTATCACCTGAAGCCTAGTACCTCCGTCAGAATCACGCCCAGAGAAAGTCAGATTGTCTTGCCCCTGGAGTACAGTCCAAGAGTAAAATGGTTGTCAGCCAAACAGAACCTGAGATGATGACTGAACTGGAAGAATGTGTTAACCCTTGGGGACCAAAGAAGCTGGACATTGTTACACCACAAAGCCTTTCTTTGTCTGTGGGAGAATATGTCACGGTGAAGAAAACCAATCAAGGGGACAATCCACTTGTGGAATGGGAACCTGAGCCTTATGTTGTTGTAGTAATTCTGTATCCTGACTTCAAAGTGTACAGATGCAGGCGGAAAATAGGAAGGGAGTTGAAAAGTTGGTACAGCAAAGCCAACTCAAACCTTGTATACTTCAAGGAACTCTGGAAGAAAATACTGACTCGGTGCCAAAAGAGAGGCAGGAGTGTACCATGGACGGACCCACCGACATAGGGTCTTTGATGCAGTGGTGTGCTGATCTCTGGGTTCACGCAACCCATAGGAACCTGTCCTACCATCCAGTTACTAAGCCCACAGAAAATCGTAGGTCTCTAGATTTCCAGGAGGTAGAGTGTGACTCTGATGATAACATGGTTCCCCAGATCCGTAGGTCACAGAGGTCCAATTTTGGTGTTCCCCGAAAAGATACATATTGGAAGCTTATCAAGTAGCACCTTCCTTGTCTAGACAGTCCTGTTAAAAGAAATCCACAGACGTGGTCATTTAAATAAGAAAGTTTCTGAAAAGTTATAGGTGTTTTAAAAATGTTTTAATTAACGCACATAGAAGTTTAAGTTGAATGTTAAAGTGGTAAGATATATTCTAAGAAACCTATAGAAGTAATGTTTAAGAAATGTTTTATAGAGTTTTAAAGGGAATACATGGGGACATGTATTTTTAGGCGGGCCCGAATCTGTAATGTCCCAAAGTTGGGGGCACTACAGAAAAGGGGAATCAATAGATAATATTTTTTTTTCAAATTGTTTAACCTGGAGTAGCACACTAAGCTGAAAGCTTGTTTACAGGTGCGACCTGGAAGCACAGAGACATTAAATGACTTGTTCAGAGACACACAGTATGCAAGTGGGGGCTGTGGGATTCAAACCCACATCTCCAGAATTGCAGCTCAGAGCCTTAAATCACTGTGCTATACTGCCTACCTAATAGGGGTTTACCGGTGCCCAGGGTGCCTGCAGAGGTGTGGGCAGCAGGGTACGATGATAAAGGGTCCCCTAAGAGTAAAGTTCCCCTCCTTGTAAAAGGAAAATGCTGTAAATAATATAGAAAAGTGCCTTGTGCACTGAAAACATGGTCAAAAACAGAATTAATTGCAGCAAATAATGGCTTAGATGGAATGCTGTGCTGAGCTGCTCATGCACCGCATTCCAGTCCAAAACATTCAAGAATTAAAAGTGTTAGCTTTTGAAAAGTTTTCAGTTTTTCTGGGTACTTCCTGCCAGGCTGTGGAGCAGAGAGGGCACCACAAACCAAGGCGAAACATATTTAGGGCTTACCTGGTGTTGAAGCCATTTCCCTGAGGATTTGGTGGTGTGCCTGCTCTGGGCTCCAGCTGGCAAAGACTCTATGACGCTCCAGTTCAGTCCGCGGTGCCATTGGGGCACCAGAAGAAAGTGATCGGCAGTTTGCCATGGTTTGGGCTTGGAAGCCCCGTCGTCTAGTTGTTTTGCCCCTGCATTTTCTTTTAAAGTTTAATTTCGGTCCCCTGTCAGCGGCAGAGAAGCGCCGCATCGCCGCAAGTTCAGTTGGCCCTCCGAGGCCCCCCCTGTCACCCACGGCAGTGCCTGTAGTGCTCCCTCCCACTGCCAGCATACCTCCTGACTCCTGAGACCACGCAACAGCTCACCAGCAGCCGGAGGAGTGGTGAGTTGGTGGCAGCACACGCTACGTGCTGACCGCCTGTGAAGAAGTGACTGTTTTTTTTTTTAAACAGCGTAGGAGATGCGAAGAAAGGCAGCCAAGTGCTGCAGGGGCATTGGGTCAGTAGGACCCTGGATTTAAATTTTTAGTAGGGAGGTGGGTTAGTGACACCCTCTGGGAGGGGCCAGCTCAGTGAGGCCAAACAAGGGCCTTTGAATATTCATATCAGGTGCGGGTTTAGGGGTGGCGACCTGCCAAGAGAGTGACAGCTCTCAGGGAGCTGTACAGATTTAAAGAGGCCCTGCTACTCCTGGTCCCATAAAGTCTTAAAGGGGCCCTGCCAGAAGTTAAGTGGGCACAAATCCAAAGATAATATAGGGCTTCCAGGCCCAGAATAGAGTGGGGCAAGATAGGCCCATAGATTAAAGCTGGGCACCAGGCCCATTTCAGAGGGCGCCAGGCCCAGTTAAGAGAGGGCATCAGGCCCATTATAGTGAGGGCATCAGGCCCAGAGGTAAAAGGGCTGCTAGTCCCAAAGTCCAGGTAGGGCATCAGGCCCAAGGTAAATGTAGGGCATTAGGCCTGAGGCAAAGCAGGGTTCCAGGGCAGCCCCTGGCCTAGTGTATTAGGGCTAGCCAGCCTAGTGGTAGAAAGGGCAGCCCCAGCCTAGTGGATTAGGGCAAGCTAGCCTAGTGGCAGTTAGTAGGGCATACAGACCCCATAGCAAATAATGCATTTAGGCCTTTAGTGTTCCGGGCAATTAGCATAGGGCAAGTGGTACTCTCAGTACAGTGGTTAGGGCATCTACAGCAAAATGTTCAGGGGTAGCCAGATCCTATTCAGGAAGGCCCTATAGTTAGGAAAAAGGGTCCATCCAAGGGTGCTCAGCTCTCAAATACTGCAAAGTAACTGTAACAGCTGTACTGTTCATGTAACTGTTTATTGCTAAAGTATCTGAAAGACTGTGAGCTTTCCAAGAAGCACCAAGACTGTATTGTATATGGATTGTGGTTATTTTCCCCTGGTTGTCTGTACTATTGCCCTAAGCATCTGAACTATTGTCCTAAGCATCTGAACTACTGCCCTAAGCATCTGAACAATTGCCCCATCTGTAATAATCACTCCCAGATTTATAATTTGCCCTTCCACCGGCAAATTATCTGATCATTCTGCAGTTCTCTTGGCATTGCAGAAAGGTGCATCTTTTAGCTACATGGTCACCATCGTATGGGGACAGTCTCAATCTTCTACCACACTGCAGTCCCATAGTGTGGTCTGTAATACTACGTACTCAGAATCAGTCTCTACCCAGAAGTGGACATCTGTTCTTCATTCTTTACCCAAGTGGGATCGACCATCAGATCTTCTCATCTGTCTGTGTCGTCGGCAAATTATCTGATCATTCTGCAGTTCTCTTGGCATTGCAGAAAGGTGCATCTTTTAGCTACATGGTCACCATCGTATGGGGACAGTCTCAATCTTCTACCACACTGCAGTCCCATAGTGTGGTCTGTAATACTACGTACTCAGGATCAGTCTCTACCCAGAAGTGGACATCTGTTCTTCATTCTTTACCCAAGTGGGATCGACCATCAGATCTTCTCGTCTGTCTGTGTCATCCGTCGAAGTCGAGTAAATCGCCAGTCGCACAAGTTGTACCCGCCGTTTCTTGTTTTTCACAGCTCGAAGTTACGTCCGCTGAAGCGCATCACGACAGCCATGCCAGTGTCATTTCATATGGTTCCTGATCTGGATGTCCCAAAGTTGGTCACCCTCCACAGAAAAGTGTGCATATCCTGGAGAACCTGGTCTGCGTCCCTGGTCATTCACCGAAAGTCGAGTCCGTCAAAGCCCAGTTCGAGACACGTCCACCATTTCTTTATTTTGTTCTAGGTTCTGGTGACAAGATTGCAGAATCAACCATCCTCTTTACAGATTCTTCTGGTTCCTGGTCCTAACAGAGATCCTCCAGAGTTTAGCTGGCCCTTGGAGTGTTGCAGCATCGTTCAGGTCGTGGTAGTCCTCGAGTGGATTCGTCACCACACAGATCCTGTTTTTGCCTCATCCTTGGTGGCCCTGAAAATGGGTTTTGGCCAAGGAATCCTTTGTCTTCAGTTTGGAATCTGACAGCCTGTAAGTGGGTTATTTCAGGAACCAGTTTCTCTGGTTCTTTCTTTCCAGCAGCCTTGGAGAGAGTGGGCTTTTGCCAAAGAATCATGTGGTCTGTTACCAAACCTCTCACCACCCAGTGGCCTTTACAAGGTTCCTGCTGGGAACTGTCTTCAGTATGAACCATTCTGTTTGCTCCCCTTTGTAGCTACCATCGTAGAATGACGGTGTACACAAAGACGTCAGACCTTTGGACTTAGGTGAAATTTGGTATTTGGTAGATCTCTGTGATCATAGCTAAACCAAATATTGTTGTGGGCAGTACATATCATCTGATTCTCACCTAAATTTAGTAATAAGTACAGGAACTGTTGAATTATTATAGAAGTATAGTGGCTTGCGTGGTTCACCCATAGAGAAGAGTAATGTAGAGTTTAGACATTTTAGAGTTTCGTTGTAACTGTTTAGATATCCATGATGCTGTCCATACTCCCTACTGTTTTTGTGGTTGGTATGTTTCTGTACGACCATGTCCTCCAACCCCTCCTGTCTAATAAATGTCTTTGCTTCATCCAATCTCTGTGTATGACTCCTGCCTCTCCTTGTCAGGTGATTCCACCTGCCTAACCCCATTTGGACCTTAAGTGGCCCCTCGCCATCCCACCTGCTGAGGGTGTCGCTGGCGCTGCTGGTAGTGAGACAGTTCCCTTCACCACTCCGAGTGAAGAAGCCTGAGGTCTACCAGTTTGGCAGCCATCACGGTTAGATAATCTGTAACAATCCATTGACTGTAGAGAGAGGAGAGCAAAGGTGTCAGCAGCTTCAGTATCGTTCATGTAGTGTAGTGTGAGTGAGTGGTGTCAATTGCAGTATAAGACATTCAGCTAGTGGATTACATTAAGTGATCCTCTCTTAAAAAAGTATGTTCAATATTTTTTTAGTTAAGAGAAGTGAGAGTACTGTAACAGATGGCGCCAACTATAGAGAGAGGTAAGTGAGCGAATCAGCGGCTTCAGAAGGTAAGACACAAGTAAACATAGAAACACAGAAATATAGACTTTGATGGCAGATAAGGACCACTTGGCCTACCCAGTTTGCCCATTTTCCTACCTATTGGATAAGATGCAGATGCTAGTTAACCAACAGCCTACTTATTCCTATCCCCCCACCAGAATTGCCTTATGTCTGTCCCACACATTCTTGAATTCCCCCACTGTTTTTGGCCCCATGACCTCCTCAGGAAGGCCGTTCCATGCATCCATCACCCTGTCGATGAAAAAATATTTCCTCACGTTGCTCTTGAGCCATCTCCCCCATCTTCAAATTGTGCCCCCTTGTTCTTGCTCATCTCTTTTTCTGAAAGATGCTACCCTCCTGGACTTTGTTGATTCCCTTGAGGTACTTGAAAGTTTCTATCATGCCCCCCTCTCCCTCCTTTCCTTGAGGGTATACATATTAAGCTCCTGTATTAAGTGTGAGCCAGTGTTGCTACAGCAACAGTCACTCGGGCTTGCCTTTTGCCTTCTAAAGTCACTGACTCACTCACTCACTCACTCACTTCTCTTTATAGTTGGTGGCTTCTGTTACAGATATTTTGGTTATTTGTTTATTGTACTGCCCCACAGTCTACATTCCATCAGGATTGCTTGTGCCATCTTTCCTGGAATCCACACCAGGAGTGTTAGCCACTGAGATTAATTTTATTTATTTCAATATGTATTAGTCATTTCACAATTTACAATTCAACAGTACAAAACAAAGCTAAAATAATAAATAGAACAAAGAATAAAATAAAGTTTTTCACTTGAAAGTCCCAAAGATTCTCCAGCTCTTGCATGTAAAGACAGTGTGCTCCAAACAGAAAAGCACTGGGCATCAGTGTTACGTTTGGGAGGGGTGATGAAAGGGAAGGTCTGGTGATGGATACAGTTGGAGGGGGGCCAGTAACAGACATAGATTGATGGTCTTCTCTCTTATGTCTAGCATGAGCCCCTGGATGTGTGAAATCATAAGAGTCTCAGGATTGCTGCAATCTAATTGGTTGTCAGCATTCTGAGGGCCTTATGTTAATCTCTTACATGTCAAATCCTATGCAATTTAGCATGGCGGAGGGACTATTTTCTGTTAATTTCACACAAAAATGAGAAAAACATAAAAAATGTATTCAAACTACATTAATTCATAATCCAATTATAATAATAGCAATAATGAACTTTAGGGATTGTGTAATGTTCAAGTTACTCACCCCCTGGGGGCAATATGGCATCTGGCTACACCTCGTGCCGCATTACACTCCCAGAGGGTGATTAACTAGAATATTAATGTAAACCCTGTCATTCATTATTACTTAAATATTTGGAACTGTGCTTCCCTGCTTTACAACCCTGTTGCAATACTTTTATTTATTTTCTGTGGCACTTCTGAAATGTCACAATGTGTGTATGTTCCACTGTGAGAAGGCTCATCATAAAGAACAGAAATGCGCCTATTTGTTTTTAGTTTTTAAAGAGCAGGTATTTACTTCTAATAAACAGCCGACTGACTATTTTATGTACTGTATGCTGATGTGTTAGTAATTGCTTCCTGCTTTTATAATAAACTATTTTGTTTGCGCAGTGAAACAAGACTGTTGTACTCATTATGTTTCACAGTGCTAATAAAAATAATTCAATAGAATACTAGTATTGTGATGTCAGAAACTGACAGCTACTTAGGAGCCCAATGTATTTCAATGAGAAACTAAATATATTTTTCTGTCTTTTTCTAAAGAAATAAATACTTCTTTCAGGAACAAACTTTGTCTTTTGTATGTTTGCACTATCGTGAGCCAGCAGTATGATTTTACAATTCTTAAAACAATAATTGGCTTCTCTTTTCTTCTTCTGAAGTAAAATCTGGTTATGAAGAAATTGTCACCTGCTAAATTATAACAAAATATCACAGGTTTTCAAAAGTCACATATTTCTAATAAAAATATATTATATTTTGGTGGTAACAGTTTTATTTCTCTATAAAAACCTGAAAACAAGTTTGCAGTTTCTCATCGAAATGCACTGCCAGCCTGGTCAGTAAAGCTGTTCTGACATCATAATTCAATAATTCTATTGGGTTCTTTTTTCACTAGTAGTTCATAAAATTATGAAAAGGCAACTAAAATAAATAAATAAATAAATAAATAAATAAATAATAGCAGAGGCATCTAAAGACCCCAAACCTTCGGTCATTAAGATGTACATCCTTACTAAGCACTTGCTCTTTAATGCAGTTTGTATATTTTTATACAGTATTTACAAGATACATATACTAAAGTTGCATCATATTGCAAGGAATTAAAAATCTTGAATATGGTGGCCTGTAAATTATTTGAAAAATATATCATACTATGTTCCTTCAGTGTTATTTAAGCAATAAGACATGATGGGGAGGTGTTATGGTGAGATAACAGCCAACCTTGGTTGGGTTGAAGCACGAGGCAAAGCTGAGCCTGCCATAATGAACCCTCTGGAGTGCCCTATTGTGATTATAAAATATGCCCTTTTTTGTAAATTGGATGTATTTTTTATAAACATATTTGTGTTGAGCTATTTTCAGCTGATCTGTTGTGCTGGGATAACAGCCCAGCTGAAAGTACCTCTTGGCCAATAAGGAGCCATCATTCTTTCTACCTACAGTATTTCATAATATTACTTCATTCTCAAGAAGAAAATGAGACTGTATCAGTAGTGATGATAGGGAGAATTCCCCTACCTCTAACTTAAAGCACCAGTACTACGAAATCAGGAAGTGAGCTATCAAAATTCTGTTTTTCGGCTGTAAGCATGCAGCCAAAGTTCCAGTTTCCATACCATTAAATGTTTTTTTCAGTCATCTTTAGTTTTTTAGATATTTGCAATTTATTTGAATTGTTGTAGCGCTACAACAAATATGGCGGCTGATTAATTTTCAGCTGTGCTTTTCCTACAGGTCATATCACATCTTTTGACAACAGCAGAGGGACCCTCTGCTGACCATTCCTGGTGTCCCTGCAAGTCATATACATGTGCAGTTGGCAGCAGAGGGGGTTCTAGTGCAACATGCTTAGTGGCAGAAATGTAAACAAAAGCAGCGAACGACTAAGCAAATTATTCAGTGATAGTACAATGCCAGCAAGAAAGAGTAGCAGGTATATGATTAGCAGGGCACAGGGAATGTCAAAAAAGAGCAATTTTTTTTTTTCGTAGTACTGCTGCTTTAAAGAGAAGATCACTCATGACTTTATCGAGGGAATTACCTTTGTAAAGCAAACGTATATAGCATCAGAATAATGTTCATTATTGGTGTAAATAATACTGATGTCAACAGTTTAGTCCCCCTCTTCCAGGTTTCAAAATAAGGGGCAGAGGGGTTCTGTTAAAATGAGGAATTTCCTGAGTCTGGATTCAGATATTATTTCATTGTTTAGTTGTTCACTGAATGGATCTCCTTGGGGCAAATCACCTGCACCTGCTTTGTAAATATTAGCGGTACTTTTTTGCCTGATTAATTGTGTTCTTTCATGTAGAGATTACTCTGTGCATAGCACACTTGTCAATAGGTACAGGGGGAATCAGACCTCCTACACTTATTCTTATTCACACTAGTCTGGTCATGCTTCCTGTAGTATCTGATGACAAAATGCCACAAAACCCTAATTCTCATTTGAAAATTTGCAAAAACAGCTATATATATTTTGTTAATGTTAATCAGCTGTCCCTAATGATATGTGTGACCAGACACAGTTTTTTATTTTGTGATGCCGAGGGCAAGTTAGATGTCAGTAATTGCGTGTTCAAAATGACACCTTTAAATATTATACTTGTAACTGCCTGCTACAAATCAGCTATAACAAAATATAAGATGTTTCAATGCACAATAACATTCATGTTTTGCTTGCACTACAGATAATGGGACACATATTGACTCTGACCAGATTTTGTTAGTTATTCTGTGCTTGGTTGTTGTTGCAGTCTGAGATCGCTGACCCTTCCCCTTGGAGATCGTACCCCACTGCACCCAGATAACAGGGTCTGCTAGTTATTCATTGCTACAGTACAATTCCCTCACTCATCATCTACCACCAGCATTTCTTTACGTCTTGCTACTTTTATATGCAAGTTCCCCTTCATTAATCCACTTACAACATGGTGCCGGTACTCCCCTTACCCCAATTAAAACATTTCCACACTTGTGGGTTTTTTCCCCTAGCACTTTTTCTAGTTACAGGTGTTTATTACACCTCCTGCAACTGTCTATGTGTCTTTTTTGTTTATTTGTTTGTTTGCTTTTTACATCTCCTGCCTTCCTGTACTTGTTCCCCCCACCCCGGTACTTTTAGCTTGTTTTCATTTTATTTGCCCAATTTCTATACTCTGTCTTGTTTTGTGCCTGTGCCTGTAATTAATCTCACTTTTCTTGCTGAGGCAGAATTTTCCAAAAGGTACTTACTGGCATAATTCTATAATTGCATTAATTTCTCTGAGCCTCGCATCTGCATCCCTACATTATAAACATTTTTTTTTCTTTTGGCATCAAAAATCATTAATCTTTTTTCCTTTCCATGTTTTCAGGTTTTACCTTTTTGGCTTTGATGAGGTCATGCTGGTATTTAGATATTTTACCCATTCTATACAAACTTAACTACCCATTATAGCGCCTAAGGGCTCCATTTGCACCTTTTCCCCTCCACTTCTATTGCTTATTTTGTAACCCACTTCTTTATTCAACTTCAAGCAGTTGATGTATTTTTTAATACCTGTTTATTCTGTTTTTGCCCTACCTACTTAAGACATTATACGTGGTTTTAATTTTACTTACCTAGTGTTTGCTACCCAACAATGTTTTTTCCAGCCATTTTTCTTTTACTTTCACAGTTTTTTAATGTTTCCCCTTTGACTACAGATTTCAGCATTGTTAACCCTCCCAAAACTAATCCCTTTAATAGCACAAAAGGCATGCCAATCTACACAATTACACTTTAGCAAATTTGCTGGATAATTAAATTGACTGGTGTAGCACCCCATTGCCCTCATGTAGTCAGGAGCATTTGATGATTTTAAATGCATGATTAACTGCATCACACTCAAGTTTTCAATGGGAAGGATGCTGCATCCCCCCCAAAAAAAAAAAACAATATAAGTTTGCTAATTCCTGCCAATGACATACAGAAAAATAGCCCTGAAGCAAGAACAGAATAGTTATTTCCTCAATTAACATTACCCTTCCACAGTCAGTGCAGAGTCAGATACCAAGCTTAGAGAGTGCTGCAGATCAATCTGAACTGAAAAGTGCAGCAAACGAGTTAATACTGTAAACAAACTCTCCTAAATAGACTCAGAATTCTATAGTACCAGCTGTGTAAAACATTCATTTTGCCTCTTTCTCCTGTCCAGTTTGGGTGTTGCAGCCCCAATCTACCAGCCATACTTCTCCTCTGCCAATTTGGCTATCCTGAAATTGGGGCTGCATAACAGCCCATTGAGAGATATTGTATTTAAAATATTTTGCCTCATTAATTGCGTTCTCACACACAGCACACTCATGAATAGGTTTAGTGGGTACTGAACCTCCTACACTTATCCTTATTCACGCTTGTTTGGTCATGCTTCATGTATCCTCTGATAGCAAAATACCACAAAACCCAAATTCTTACCAAGATTAGGTACTAGGTCTCATACTAGGTAGTGTAAGACAGGAAGAAGGCCAAATGCCCATTTTTGCCTGTTTCCCCAGTAAGGAGTATATACTTCATGTAGCTAGTAGGTATGCATCTAGTCTTGTCTTGCTGTACTGAAAAAGTCACAAGAACAGCTTTATAATGTATGGTGGAACATTGTTATTAGTTGAATTCATCAGAAGGACAACTGGGTTATACCAGCGATGTGACGTAACTTGCTGTTGTACCATCTTGAGTATGTCACATCAACGGTACAATAGCATGGAACTTCCTTGCACATGTGTGTAAAGTTAAGCACCTTAGCCCAGGAAATGCCTGCGGTGGTTAAAAAAGAACCTGAAAGTGAGGAATGCCTCATAACATAAGGGGTCTAAACGCCCCAAAGCAGATGTGTTTAAATTCATTTTCTAAACAAAATGTTGTCTGTGAGATCGTGGGACCAGGACAGATTGTGACTCATTTGGAGGGGGGGTTTCAAAGTCAAAAGCACATTTAGTTTTTTAATTCTAGACAACCTCCAGTAGTGAATTCTCTCATACTGAGCTCATTCACTATACAAGATAATGTATGGGCATCAATTGACAACCTCACTGAATTCACTACTCATGGTTACTAGGCAACAGTAAACATCTTGAGCTTCACTAGTGATGTTTACATGGTTGCCATGGTAACCTCTCGAAGTGACTACAGCATAGTTGTTAACTGATACCCATACATTATCCTCTTGTTCTTTTATATTATGGAAGGAATTTCCCTGTAGATGGCTCCTAATGCAGCTGTATTGGGGAAAGGGGTCATAATTTCACAAGACATTATGCCTCTGCAATATACTGCGCTGCCAAAACAGTGCAACATATTGCCAGCAGTATAAGCCTTCTTTTTTTCTGGGAGCACTGCCCCCCACACTCCCCATTATGGAGGGCTCACATTCTAACCCCCAACTAAAATATCTAACTCTGGGGGTAATAGTAGAAATTGCACAAAAGCGGAAAAGTAAAATTCAAGCATCTGGGACTGGGAATCCAAACCCATTCCCAGATGCACTGCTTGTCTCCCTTGCTGCCAATGGCTCATCCCGTTGAGCCATAGCAGCTGCTTGGTGGACCTCTGTCCTAGCAGAGGTCTTATCCTCTGCCTTGGAGAATGAGAGGGTGCACTACCTCGAATACTGCCTTTCGCAGTTTTGCTCCCTCTTGCTCATCCCCACCACGCTGTTACTGTTGCGCGGTTTTGTCGTATGCTCTACTGTATACGACAACAGAACCTGGTAGGTATATTGGCTCTGTCCAGAGTTTGTTAATGTGTGTTACAAGTGAAAGAAGAAATGAAAGAACAGAACATTTTTTCTTTTATTCAAGGGCGTTTTCCTTTTGGGGCCAAGTTGAAGGTTTGTAGTGTGTAAAGACAGCAACAGTGTTTGTGATGGATATCAGAGGTAAGTGAACCAGCCCATGATTCTCCCTGTAAGCTACAAAGCTTTGAAAATAAGTTCTAATACTTTTCAGCCTGTGCAGCTGTATTCTAATAATTGAACAGTTCTGAACAACCGCTGACCAATCAGAGCAATGATTTTTTTCTTCCTCATTTTGTAACTGTTTTTTAAGGTCTTGATGTGGAAGTCATCTGGCAGTTCTTTGTTAGACAAAGGGAACCCAGACATGTAGATTCTAGTATAGGGCAAAATGAAATGACCAGTCAGCTCTACCTCAAATATGAATGGGGCAAACTAACTGTTTGACCTAGTGAGATGCACATCTTTGACACTGAGGTCAGTGTAGCAAGGAGAAGGTTGACTTCAGTTCTGGAGGATTCTTTGAATAGACCATTATCCCTTATGTAGCAGGGGTGTTACTTGGCAGATGCTATGACTCAGTCTATCGGAATCATGGGAGCTCAAGGTATTTTATCTTGGCATGCAGACAGTATTGGAATTACACTTTATGAGCATTGGGAGCTAGAAGGGCCCGTAAGGTTGCTGTCTTTAAATTGAGCTCCCCTTCCCATTACAAGTTAATGGCATGATGCATGAGCTACTGGGGCTCACTTCAAAGCTAGTAAGGCTGAGCCCTGGAAAGCCTCCCCCCCCCCTGTAATTCCAACATTGGATGCAGAGTCTCTGAGAGTGAGTTGGGCCTGGGGTCAGAGAGGAAGAGGGAGACAGCTAAGAGCAAAAGCCAGTGTTTAGAGATTACTGTCTTATCCTGCATATAACTAAAGCCCATTCTCCCAATTTTCTGTGTTCTTTTTGGGGGAAGCAAACTGGGCAAAGTCTATTTTAAAGAAAAGAACTTTGGTAAAAAGCTAGACTTAGGACCAATCCACAGAGGTGCCACAAGGCTTATGTGGCCATGTGGTGGAAGTGCAAAAGCATTTCCACACCAAACTCATACATGTTGGCCAAACTCCCATCAACAGTGCATGGTATACATCATAGAGAAGTGAAGCACAGATACAGTCACACATTCACACTGTATGCTGGAACACCTCCACACATGGGAGTACTCAGAAATATGCACTGCACAAATTTATAGGTACTGATCCCCAGTGTCAGAAAGGAATTCAGACATGTGAATCATTATCTCTGACACACCAGGGGATCAACATTAGTGATGTTAAAGCCCAAACACAAATTGGTGCAAGACATAGATGCCCTGAGACCATGCACACACAACAAGCCCCAATCCCAGATGGCACAAATGCCATACAAGCTAGAGGAAGCGTTGCAATCCTGAACCTCAGCCTCAGTGCCATTCCTACCAATGTAGCATGAGTGCCATGACTGGGCAATGCCCAGTGCACCAGCAATAATAAAACCATGGACAAGCACTTGAAGTACACATAGTGTAAAATACAAGTGTACACACACATACAGTAGAAAGGGATCTGAGTACTAAATGCCCACACATAGGTACAGGGGCCACATTGCCCTTGTGTACTGCCCCCACCATATTGCAAGCAGAACATGTGCACTTCACCCACTGACAAGACACAGCACAGTAATATTATCAATAACAAAGAAATGTTTACCCTCAGTTCTACTGTTTCTGTGTCTATGTGTGTTTTTTCTAGTAACCAGAATATAGAATGTACCATGCCTGGACTTCACCTACATGACTCTCTGGGATACCTGAGGTGGCCCAGTGGTGTTCATCCCAGTTACTGGGATGCATCATACAATGGGAAAAATAGTGTCCGCATGACTGTGTGTTAAGTACCATGTCTGGGTCTGCAGACTCCTGGCAACAACAGCATTCAAAGGTGTCCCAAACCTTTCAGCTGGCTCTCTGGGTGAGTCTCTGTCATCCAAAGAAGACAACTCCAGGTCCCTGAACAAGGAGAAACAGTGTCATCCATATCAACTTCCTCCTCCCATCATTGCCTGCCACTCCTCTGCATTCTGTTCCTCCTCTTCTCTCTCTCCTGCGGGTAGGCTCTGGGCCTGCCCCCGCTGAGCATCAGGACATTCACATGACAGTGCTAGTCTGCAATGATGTACAGAGATGACCATGAGTGACACTGCACAGTGACAGCACCAGTCAAAAAGCTTAACATTTTAAATGATAAAACTTTAATAGTTATACTGCATATACTTAAATGGAATCTCAACAAGAGGTTTTGTAGATAAATACTAAATAACTCGATAACATCCAAAAATTGTAAATGGCATGCTTCATAACTAATCAGATTCTCTTTCCTTTTACTCTCTTCCCCTCACCCCTTTTTGTGCAGATTGACTTGTTTTTGCAGCTTGCTAATTGCCCCCGTCCATATCCTCACATTCTATTTTCTTCTGTAAGGGCCGGCACCCCCTGGTGTCTAGAGATATTTGGTGGCATACCCCATCGAGGAAGCACCTGCCTTATGCCATGAAACTAATACCTCTCTCCTTACCAAACCAGCATGGGTCAGTGCAGATGGGGACCAAGTGCTCCTATGCAGAGGCACCAACAGACTGGAGGCCTCTCACTCACCAAAGTCCATACCAGGAGCTGGGGTCAAGAAAGCTGCATGTTTATTAGCTGTCTCTGTTGTCACACAGCTTTTAAGGGCAGTACCCTTGTTACTTTAGTTTTAGTCACTGTTTTCCATAAGATCAACAATCACTGGCATATTCAATTACCCTTACCACCATACTATATTTACCACTGTAGCAGTATACTACACTGTACTAGCCTTCACTTTGACATGGCATACTATTTCTGCTGTTACTTCTGGAACCCTATCTCCCATTTTTGGCTCCCTTGGACATTTGCATCCCAAAGATCATTTACACTGTTGCCCTCACTCATTCATGGTGAGCGCTACCCTAGGGGAAATGTGCGTATACTTGTCTACTGTGCAAGCTAGTCCATTATCACTAATTAGCAACCAGAATTATAGTGTACTCCTAAATATCATATATATATATATATATATATACAGTATATGTATATTGGTTCAGTCATGTATGTGTGTCTCCCTTCGGACAGCACACTGATAGCCCTAGTGGCCCAGAGAAATGAACTCCCCTGCCTGGCACAGGTCTGTGGGACTTAACTGACATCAACTTCTACCAGGCCCCTTATCCTGAGAACAATTAATAGTGCACTAATTCTGACTAAACTTGGGAGGGAAACACTAATCTGTGCACCTTTTCTTCATATGGAGTTCTAACATGCAAGGAGTACTTACAAATGTTTATTTATTTAATTTATTTTTTTCAAGATCAGGCAAGTGCACTGGTGCTTGAAATGCCTTTTTCCCTGACCCTCACCCTCATTTTACCGAAATCTGCCCTTCTGAAGTCCAGAACCACAGCCTTTTGAAGAGGGTCTGCAGTTAACAAGAATCAGTTTCAACCACACAGTATTGTGGTCACTGGACCCCGCTGGTTCGCTCACCAGTCGCCCTTTCACCACGGCCGAAATGGAGAACAACAAATTGAGGATGGCATCCTCTCTTGGGTGTTCTCTAACCCACTGCACCAGCAGGCAGTCCTGCATTGCGTCTAGCAGTGACTGACTTCCAGCATCAATGTCTAGTAGATTCAGGTCATCTACAGCCACTAGTTCCTCATTTGCCTGTCCTAATTTCCTCCCATAGTTCTCTATCAAAGTCCAGAAAAAAAAAACAGTGCACAGTGTTTTATCATAGGTGCACTACTGTTAAGAGTCTTCCCAGCTCCAAAACAATCGCTCCAGTCTGGGGGTGGGGAGCCTAGTGAGACTGACCTGTTTCATGTTTGATGGCACTTACACTTCAATGAAAGCTTTATCTTTTCTAAAGAAAACTCTAACAGAGCTGTCTACTTCCAGGTTGGGGAGCACTCTGTTTTTGGTGGACTGTCTAGTTCTGCATCCCCTCCTTTTTCTGCCCTGACAGTTTGCAGACCACTCCCACTTTTATTATGATTTTTCCTGCAGCTGTTCTCAGCTGCACCCAAATCAACTCCACTTCCCACCCCCCCTCCATTTTGATAGTACCATCCTCAGTAGCCTCTGTGCTCTCCTTAATATAGAGGGCTACACCTCCCAACTTGCCCTTGCCCCTATCCCTCCTGTACAGGATATTAACCTGAGATAGGCAAATCACAATTGTTATTTCCAGTTACATATGTCTCTGTTATGGCCATTGTGTCTAACTCAGCAACTGTCCCATTGCCTGGAGTTCATCAACTTTGTTGCCCAAGCTCCTGACCTCCGGGCAGACCACCTTCTATTGTCCCTTCTTTGTCCCTCTCACAATACCTTTTCCTTCCCTTCCTCTTCTGTCACCTCTACCTCTCGTGGCTTCCCAGGACCCCCTTCCCGTTCACCCCCACATCTTGATTGAGTCCGATTCCTACCTATGCCACATCCAACTCTCCTGTGCCTCCTCCACATTTCAAGAGTAGTAGCTAGGCCTCCTTTCTTCAGAACCCTTCCAAGGGCTCCCGTAGCTCTAATCTCCCCAAATTCAGTTTACATGCCTAGTTACGTACTGTAGATATATAACTTCTATTCAAGTACATTGGTTCACTCCTTCATAAGATAAAGGCCATCTCCTTTAAAGCAGTAGTGCAATGAAATTGGAAAAACAATTTGACTCTTTTTTTTTTTAGCAACATAGTAATTGATGACTGAGAAGGACCATTAGGCCAACCCAGTCTGCCCATATTCCCAGCCTGCATCAGCTGCCTCTGACCCTACTCAGTCATTGGCTTTAGCCTTTCCTTCCCACCTCTAGGGTCCCTTATGCCTATCCCATACTTCTTTGAATCCTCCCATTGTGCTAGCTCCCACTACTTCCTGGGGTAGGCTATTCATGTGTCCACCACCCTCTCCATGAAGAAAAGCTTCCTCACATTCCCCTTTATTCTGCCCCCTTCCAATCTCATATCGTGACCCCCCATCCTTGTACACCTCCTATATTGAAAGATGTCATCCACTTGCACTTTGTTTATGCCCTTAAGTTACTTGAAAGTTTCTATATCATCTCCCCATTCCCACCTCTCTTCCAGTGTATACATATTGAAGTATTTTAATCTTTCCTCATATGTCTTTTGGTGCAAGCCCTGCAACATCTTAGTTACCCTTCTCTGAACCACCTTCATCCTGTTTATGACCTTACAAAGATGCAGCCTCCAGAACCGTACACCATACTTCAGATGAGGCCTCACCAGTGTTTTGTACAGTGGCATCACCACCTCCCTTCTTCTGCTAGTGATACCCCTTCCTATGCACCCCCAACATGCCACTAGCCTTCCCTACAGCCTAGGTACACTGTCTGACCACCTTTAGGTCATCTGAGATGATTATCCTGAAATCCCTTTCTTCCCTGGTAACCATTAGCAACTCCCCCCATCCTGTAACTCTCCATACAAGCACCAAGTTTTCTCATCAGCGAAGATGCCAACCTCCCCCACAGTAATAGCTCAATACTGATGTAGGTATTGTGCCTCCTCTTGACTAGTTGTTTTCCTGTAGGGGCTGTTACACCCCCATGTGGGGGCTCTGCCCTCAGCCTCTGGACTCTAAGATTCCAATTTCAGGTTGGAGTTGGTCCAGGAAGGGGGCAGAACACTGGGGGAAGGTGAAACAAGGAAAATGAACCATTACTGCGAATGTCGCCATAATGGTCCTTTTCCTTGTTTTGCCATTGGTTTGTTGACAAAAAGGGGTGGTACACTCTTGACAGGGTTTCTGTGCCCTGGGTTTATGATTTTGCATTTCTTTGCATTAAATTTCAAGTACCATACTTTGGACCATTTTTTCCAGCTTTCCTAGGTTCCTCCTGATTTTCTTGACACTTTCTGGAGTGTCTACCTTGTTGGAGATCTTGGTGTCATCTACAAATTGGCAAACCTTTCCCTCCAGCCCTTCAGCAACGTCACTACTGAAGACATTAAAAAGGACTGGCCCCAGGACTAATCCTTGAGGCACTCCACTGGTCATCCCCTTTCTCCGGATTGGATCCCATTCACCACGATCCTCTGCTTTCTGTCCCACAACCAGTTTCAAACCCAGTTCTCCACTTTATGGCCCACCCCCAGGCTCCCCAGGCTTTTCATAATAAATGATTCCAGGCATCTTTCGGTTGTATTTGGTCATAAAATTTCTAGTTCTATGAAAATTGAAATATTTTATAAATGTTATAATGTTTTGTTCCCAAGAAAAAAGATGGTTACCACATTTGGCTTAAAAATATCATTGTTGACCTGGTAAGGGTGAGGATCGAGAGAAAAAAAAAACACAACATGTTGTGCTGCATAGGAGGTATCTAGACAAGTAGAGTTGACAGGTATGTTAATTTTTTAATTTGTTGTAGCTAAAACTAGCTTTTTGGAAAAATATTTTTTCCATTGCACTGCTGCTTTAAGGAGTCTTCTTTCACAGATATCACCCATATCACCTACAAACCAAAACCCCTCCTCCTGACACTACCCCTTCAACTAGTCAAAGAAAGCTTCTGTTTAGTCCTATCTCACCCTTACCGTGCCCTTGTTCTACACTGGTAGGACCTTGGAGAAGGCCAGCAAAGCTGTGACTCCCCTCATCTTAACCCCCTGCTTCTAGAAATTTGACTTAATTACCTTCAGTTGCCAGGACTTGTATCTGAATGTGCTGTCACCTCTGGCTGCACCCACCCCATCCAGCCAAGGATCACCTCAATTCTGGTTCCATCTCTCCAAGTTGAGGTCCCCTGTAGGCATCTTACAACTCTTCTCCACTTCTTCCCTCAACACCACCTTTCCAATGCCCCTAACCACTGAGTCTCCAACTACCAATACCCTGCCAGTATCCTTCTTATTGTCCCCCCTGCTAGATGTGGCCCTTCCGGCTTGATCCTTCCTTCTGACAGGCTCATAGCCTCACATGGGAGAATCAGCTGCCTGTTCCTCTTCCAGGGGTGCAAAACAGTTTGCAGTCATAATCTGACAGTAATGATCTACTTTCTCATACCAGGGGCCATGGTTACAGTACAAGCTACTTCTCAGCACAGAATATGAGTCAAACTCTGCTCAGTTTATAAACTCTGCAGTAAACTACCTAGGGACCAGCTCAACATGTAACTGTTTTCAAAGTTCAAATCAAAATTTTTAAACTGTCTATGTTATTATAATATTTTCCCTGTTTCTCCCATGTCATGGCTGAAAGCAGGACCTGTGTCTCAGTCTACCTTATCAAGTTATCAAAAAATATATTAAAGGACTATTTTCAGCACCCACGAGTCATGTTTTGCCAACCTCCCCCTCCACACCACCTTCCTTCCTCCTGTGCCAGAGGCCCTCTGGGGTAGTATAGGGGCAGGTGTGGTTGCAGTCTCAAGGCCAGCTGTGTTTCATCCCATGCTGCTACTAGCTGTGACTGGAGTTCCTTGAATCTCCTGCAAATGGAACTGTGACCAGCTCTCTAAAGCGTAGCCTGTGGCATGGTTGCCCCACAATCCCTATAGTTAAGTAACCCTTTCATACCTATCCTCTATATTTTTACACACCCTTTATCTGACACTTTCAACTTTACAATTCCTTTCTACACAGACCTCCCACAGTCCATAACCCGCACTCACTCAGAAGCCTGACCAAAACCAAATCTTACTCAGAAAACCCATTGCAGCTTATAAATTATCTTAATAAGTGTGTATTGTTAAGTTTTGTTATAACTATTTGTTTGTTAGTCCAGTGTTATGCAATTCTATGTTTGTCTGTATTTTATAAAACACAGGACATTGTTGCAAATGGGGGTCACACCCTAACCAATTTGTATCCTGTATAAAAATAAATTTTAATCGACAACATGAAAAACCTCAATTAGCAATAAATGTTGCAAAACACAATGGAAGGCACTCACTCCCTGCATACCGTCTCCATCCTGAGGCTCAATCTGTCTAATCTGGATCCCTTCCTCGACTTGTGGGAAAAAGGGAAAATTGAAGCTCGCCCTTCACATTTCATTGCACCCTTAGAGCCTACAGGTACCTGCCATAAGCCTCTGATAGGTTCCCCTCACTCAGAAGACCACCGAAAACAAACTTCTACCCAGGAAACCTTTTGCAACTCAAGTAAACCCCAGTCCATAATATATGCTGCAAAACCCCACAGAAAGCTCTGACCCTCCCACACACACACACAAACACACACACATATATATGACACATACATCCTGAGGCTGTGTGGTCCCAGAACCCTTCCTCACCTGCAGAGAACAGGGGAAAAGTCACAGGTTACCCCTCACATTTCACTGCTCGCTTAAAGCCTGGAAGTACCCACCCTTAGCTTCTGATACAGTAGGTTACCCTTTCTCAAAAGCCCATCAAAATCAAATCCCTCCCAGAAAACCCTTGCAGCCCACAAAAACCAGATCAGCGATGCAAGTTGTAAAACCCAACAAAAGACATTCACCCACCTATCACATACCACCTCATACCACCTCTGTTTTAAGGCTCAGTACGGACCTGTGGAGAAAAGGGAAAAATTGACACTCTCCCTTCCTATTGCAATGCTCATTCAGATCCTGGAAGTATCTGCCCCCAGCCTGTGATAGGTCGTTCTCACTCAGAAGCTCACCCCAAACCAAATCCTGCCCAGAAAACACAGTTCAGCCCACCAAAATGCTGAACAGCAATACCAGTTGCAAAACCCCACAGAAGGTACCCATCTCCAACATGCTGCTTCCATTCTGAGGCACGGCATGTCCAGAACAGCAGAACTCTTTCAGGACTTGTGGAGAAAAGGGAAAAATCACTGCTCACCTTATACATTTCAGTTGTCACTTTGAGGCTAGAAGTACCCACCCTCAACCTCTGATAAGTCACCCTGATTTAGAAATTGCACAAAACCATATCCTACCCAGAAACGCCCCTGCATTCCACAACCAAAAACAATCAGCAATGCAAGTTTTAAAACTCCACAGAAGGCATTCATCCCCACACACCACCTTTGGGTTGAGGCCAAGGATGCCTGAAACCCTTCCTGGGCCTGCAGAGAAAAGAGAAAAATCACCACTCACCCTGCAGAATCAGCAGTACAAGTTGCAAAACCCCACAAGAGGCACTCACCCCTACAAGCCACTTCCATCCTAAGGCTCGACATGCCTGGAATCCTTCTTGGACCTGTGATTATTAATCAGTTAGAGTAAGACCAAAACTAAAGTGGCAGATCCAGACACCACCCTAAATAAGGATCAGCCCAAGTGCATCAGATAGACTTATTGCTTTTTTACAAAGATGCATCTATTTGCAATAAAAAGGTCATGATTTTCTGCAGACAAATTGCTGCAAAAGCAATCTGCATCATATTTTGCAATCATTTCTTCTGGGTTTTTGGGGGTGAAAATTCAATAGATGGTCTACTATTTTGGACAGAAGTTCAACTTTGAAAATAGAGGTGGGTGGAACCATGGCAGATCCTTTTGAGGTCCTGCCCATTTATTTTTGGAGAAGGAAACAGTGAACAAAGAAGAAAAAAATAAGTGGTAAGTGGCTTCCTGAAAGTGGAAAAAATGAACAAGCAAAATACTTCTAATACCTAGGGATACGAGTGTCAAGAGAGATACAATATCTTGGAAAAACATCATACTGAATCCACAAATGAAACTGTAGTTGCTATGGAAAAACATCTTACTGAAACCACAAATGAAACAGAAGTTGCTATTAATGTGGTAATAAGATTCTATAAGCATGGAGGAGAGAACATAGGAGTAGTAATTATAGTGCTTATAAAGGTTCAGTGGAGAACATAATCTTTTATAAAGCTGAAATGTTCGGCCTTGATGATTACTGTAGGCTGGAAATACCCCCAAACCCAAAACATATTTCTGAGAAGAATACAGGGTTACCTAACTCTACGCCTTCTGCTCAAGCAATGGCAGAATTAGGATAGAACTCTCTAGCACCATTAGCCAAAAGAAGACCCTTAGAATATTGGAGAGGAGCTCAAACAAAAAGTAACGCATTTCCTAGTGCAAGGGCTCAACCCACAAATGGTGCAGAGTTCCTACACTCCTGCACTGGGGCTGTGCGTACAACCATGCACACGCTCTGTGCAGCCCTACAGGATATGCAGATTAATAGCAGTCCATAGGTGAGCACACAGGAGTTCACGGGGACATCCACGCTGCAAGGCCATGGAACTTCACAGTGAGGTGGGGTATGCTGAATGTCCATGTGCAGGGCACTGCAGCCAATCCACAGTTCCAAAAGCCCCATCCCCTGGGATGGTGCATGGCACTCAGACGCACATGGATGGGGGGGGCTGCCTTAGTAAGAACCTTCATGCCTTACAGGGTGTGGAGGCACAGAACATGGTTACCATAGAATGTGCAGCTGCAGGATGCAGCAGCCCTGGTCCCCGTGGACACATGCACACACCCGTAAATGCCCCAGGACCCATCACTCCCCAACCCCCAACCAGTGGATACCAGCCCGACTCCCATCCCTGCAACCAGGACATTGCCCAGTAGCAGTGATGAAAGTGAACAGGAACGTACAGGAACTCAGTTCCTGTACCTTTTTTTGCAGCAGGAACGACGTTCCTGTACTTCTTCCCACTGACACTGGAACTGACATTCTTAAACTAGCAGCATACTGACAGTTTCTAGGCCTGTGACTTGAAATCAGGGTTTCCATAACAACATTTGACTTGTTCAGCAGTGCTGTTTTGCTAGAAATACTTCAATATCTTTAACTGAAATCTACTTACGTCTAAACAGATAAACATGTCTTGACACAGCTATCCTTCAGATTGAGAATCTTCATTCTGCATTTATTTGCCAGTGCCTGAGTTCCTGTATTTCTTGTCTACCACTTGCACCACTGCCCAGTAACATGCATGACACAGCTTGTCTAGAACACCAACAGGCATTTACTGTTATTTAACACAGTACAATAATGTATATATTGGTGCACCGTGCAATTAACCAAGTGGGCCCATCGACTGTAGTCGTTCCATGCAATGTCCATTATGCATGCCTTCCCATCAGGCATGCCTGATATGTTATACAAGAAACAGAGCCACTCCAAATCCACAAGGTGCTTTGGTAAGGTAAATAATCCAGTACAAAAAAGAGATACAAGCACTAAACTTGCAGTCACTCATAAAAAGAACTTAAGCTGCTCACCATAATACAAAAGTTATTTTGAATTGTAGGTGCATATCCCAGTGTGGCGCACATCTACTGACCCAAAAGACAGCCAGCGTTTCACACTAAAATCATGTGCCCTTTTTTAACCAGGTGAGACACACTAAGCTGACAGCTTGTTTATAGGTGCAACCTGGGAGCACAAGGAAGTTAAGTGACTTGTTCAGGGTCACACAGTATGCAAGTGGGGGTTGTGGGATTCAAACCCAGGTTTGTAGCTCAGAGCCTTAAACCACTGCACTATACTGCCTCCTTTGTCATGGTGTCTGGACAGAGGTGGTAGTGCAACCTATTTTACAGATTTAAAGTGACAAGTAAAATATTTATCAAAACATATCACATTGAGAATATGACAGACATTTAAAAAAACAGACTCCATGCCAGTATCCTAGGCACATATATAAGATCACATGCCTATTGAATTAAATACTGACATGGGAAAATAGCAATTACGTTGCAGCTATTGCGCACAGAAAACTGAGTATTGCACAATAGTTTTAGAATATCAGAAAAAAAACTGCATTAGCTCCCACCTGATGTGTGCTGGATTACTGACTAGCTGCCTAGTAAATGTGCCAAAAACTCTATTGCTGCAAAAGAAAAAAAAACTTTTCTACAAAATGGGGCCCCCTAGCTATTGAGTACATACATTGCATATCGCAGCACAATATAGACTTTGATGACAGATAAGGACCGCTTGGCCCACATGATATGATCTGAACCTATAGATTAAATAGGGAAGTTCCACTTTAATGTTAGATCCAGATGTCAGCTGATGATGGACAAACCAAAACCACCATATTTGTCTGCACACCATACATCATGGCAAAGTCCTATTTTCTATGACCAGGATCACATGCAGCTTGCATGAAGGGGACCAGCAAATCCAGTGTCTGCAAATAGAAACAAAAAAGGTTAACATAGGTGAAACCACATAACCTTTGTACAATATTTACATATTTAGACTATTAATCCAGTTCATGTCTTAAGGAGCTAATATGGGATAGACCCCAAGGATTGGGGCTTGGCTACTTGGGGGGGGGGTGTTGTTTGTTGGGGGAGAAAAAAAGGAAAATGGGAAATTGTATCAAAACAGATAGCCATTGCAAAAAATTCAGTGACCTGGGACATTGTGGATGATGTGTCACTCAGGTAATGATGTCAAAAAGGGAACATGATCCAATCTATCATCTTTGGTCAAGGGGTTGGGAACCTCCTAAAATGTAGATTCAATAGCCCTTTTTCCTCAGTAGGAGATTGTCCAGATCTCCTCCCCTGAGACTTAATACAACATGTCTGATATGTCCTTGCACTGGGTTTTATCCCACACCTCAGTGACAAAGGTGGCTACCAGTTCTGTCACAATGGTGCTGTTCTACAATGTGTGGCTCTGACCGGCCCTCAGCATCTTGGGGCAAGCCACTACACCCTCTGGAGCAGCTACAGCCTGTAATCTGACTGTTCTCCCTTGGGACAGGTGGTGTAGCCCCTCGTTCCCTCTGAATCATATATGAGCAGTCAGTTGTCCGTGCCATGGTCCAAGTGGGGGTCGTACACAGGGGGTTCATACCATGGCCTTCACAGTTGGCCCTGCTACAGCATCAAGATCTCACTGATCGCAATGGATCCCTGAAATGACACAGAATGTGGCTCTCAGCATCACAGGTCACATGGCATCTGCAACATAGAGTACAGTGGAGTGTCATGTGATGCAGCAGAGATGCACAGACCACTCACCCTTGGCAGCTCCACAAGTCTCATCTTGGTCCTGGTAACTATTCTCCTCCAGGGTCAGTGTCTGGGTCATGAGTGCCTCTGGAAGCATGGGTTCTGCCACCTATTTGGGCTATTTTCCTTGTGTGCAACCTTGTACTTGACTACAAAACACCACTATATACAGGTCTGAAGGCACAGAATGTCACACCAGTACCTGTGTGGCATGACATGGTCATGTTGGTGGGACACCACCTGGAACTCACTCACCTGGCCAGCTTTTTAAGGGCCCTGTTGATGTGTATGCCAATCCTGTGTGAGTACAGGAGTAGCGAGGCCTGGACAGGACTGTGCAGAGATGAACCAATGTGTACTGATGGACACGGTTCTTTTCCATTTACTAAATGGGGAGATACAACACCACAGGAACAAGGAGTGATGCCCCAATATCTACTGGCTGAAGGCAGACATGGTGGCACCCACACAACATGAGTGCATTGGCAGGTACCAGCTGGATGTGGAGACCATTGGGGAGCTATGCCTGCTTCTGAAACTACATCTATAGACATGGACACGCCATAACCATACACTTGTGGCATGCGCTAGGGTGCTTACAGTCCTGGCTTGCTATCGTAGGGGAACTTTCCAATAGATAACAGGGATCATAGCCAGTTTCAGCCAGTCCTCCATGAGCAGGTGTCTCTGACAAGTTAAAGATGCACTGCTGGCACACCTAGGCAACCACATCTCATCTCCAAATGTGAAGCAGGTCCTGTGGGCCATACAGACCATCTTCTGTGCCATGGCTGGCATGCATAAAACCACTGTGGTGTTCAACTGTACACATGTGGCAATCATCACCCCTTCTGAGGTGGTGGAGGCATGGAGGAAGCATACAGGAACCACAAGGCATACCACAGTATAAACATGCTCTTCATGTGTGATGGTACAGGCATATTTATGCATACCTGTACCAAGTGCCCAGGCTCCACAAATGATGCATGCATAATGGAGAACTTTGGCCTGTGGGCACTGCTGTGCCTCATGCCTGCCAGCCATGGATGGCTCATAGATTTGTGCACATGGCACTGACAGATGGTGGGACACATGTGTGGCATGCAACCACAGTCTCCTTTCCTCCACAGGTGACAGTGGGTATCTATTGTGCACGTTCCTGGCGACACTGTTTCTGCAGGCCCAGTCTGAGGCAGAGGTGAGGTACAATTAGGTGCATTATCTGACACTGGGCATTATTGAGAGGGTGCTTAGCCTGTGGAAGGTGTGTTTCGGGTGCCTTGACAGGACAGGGGGAACACTGCAGCTCAAGCCCGGCAAGCTGTGCAGACTGTTCGCTATATGCTGCATGCTGCACAACACTGCAGTATGGAAGTGCCTACCTGTGCCAGAAGAAGACATGCGAATGCCCAATGACATGCCTTGGGATGTGGGAGGACAGATGCTTGATGGACATAGATGCAGCACCAGTCAGGATCCTGTGTACCATGCTGGGTGTGCAAGCAGGGCATGGGTAGTGTATCATCACTTCACATAGTGCAGGTGAAGTGCATGCTGGTGGGGGGGGGGCTGTGATGGGTACCAACGCTACAAAAAAGCAGCATGACTCTCTTATTCAATCTAGTGAGTAGCATGTTATATGAGTGAGTATTATTGAGCGCGTCAATATGAGCAACTTAATAATATCACTCACACTGAGACCAAGTGGTGAAAATATCGATATGTCCTGTAAAGCAAGTATAACAGGGAGATACACTCACTGCTACAGGATACAGGACATTGTGTGGCCAACCCCTGCCAAGCTGCCCATTTAGCGTAGTGGTATAAACCACTACTTGTGATAACAGCAGACCCAGGTTCGGGCCTAGTTTCAGGAGAAAGAATATTTAGCCTTTTTGAGAAAAGTCACTTTCTCCTGGGTCCGCACCCACCGTGGAGTTGATTATTTTAAGTTTGGGGGTGCAGAGGGCTTGCTCCACACAACGAGGGGCACGGGGGCATATCTCCCACATAAAAATACTTATTTTGGTTGTTTTTTTCTTTGAATGCAGCAACCGTTGCTATTTGCAACAGCCATTGCAATTTCAGTTGCCCTTTTGATGACGGGCTCTTCTTTAGCCACTGTATGTGGTCGGCGGTCTTTCAGACTCACCCTTATCACATAAAACCAATGTAGTGCAGTTGATGTTGTGTGTGTCTGGACTGACATATGTGCCCTATGGGTACTCATTGTGGTGCCCCTGTATAATAGTTGGCACACTCCTGCAATGCCTCTTTAAGCAGGTGGACACTGTATCTCCTGCCACCCTGTGACTTTGTTGTTCTCTTACCAAGTGGCTGGGGGATGGATTGCTGTCCATGCCAGTGGGGGCCAGTTCCATGTCTGGTGCATATCCCATAGATGGTTGGCCTGAGTTGGAGGCTGTGGAGCCCAGCAGGGGATGGGGTACCTGTGGGTCAGGTCTGGCACTGAGTCACCACCCATTTGAGGTTGGTGAGTCCCCGACCCAGCACATCTGAGTGTCAATTGAGCCTGCTGTCAATGGAACACTGCAATCCCTGAGCTCCTCACACATGCCCCTGACTGCTGAACACAGGCTGCCCACAATGTGGGCCATACACTGCAGGTTCTCATGTCCTACCTATGCCTACCAGATCCACTGTTGCTCCAGGCCACGGACCTCAGCATGCATGCCATGCAGGGACTGCCTCTGTTGTTGGCAGGCAGGTGGTGCCATCCCTGAGGGTCCCTCCATGGGGTCCACATCCATGGCCTGCTGCCCCTACTGTCCCTGTGCACCCTTTTCCATGTCTTGTGGCAGTGCTGGCAGTGTGGGGTGTGTGGGCACCACTTGAAGGCTGTAGGGTAGCACCAATGCACCCTGGTTGGCATCTGTATCCTGTGTGCTCTGGTAATGGGAGGCAGGAACTCTGGTGTGCTCTGTGTTGCCTGCGTCCTGCTTCATAAAATAATTGGATTCTAAAATGAAAGACTGGAAGGCTGCAGCCATTCAAACAGTAAGTAACACTGTATCAACCAAGGGAGAAAGATTAGGAAAAAAAAGCAACTGTTCTATATAAGACAAACTAAGAAAGGCGTTATATGATAAAAATGTATATGATAAAGAATATGGAAACAGAGTGAATTATTAAATTATTTTTATGATGTATTAATATATTTGCAATAAACTAGGTAGAATAAATTGCCTTCTTCTGCTGGCTTCTTTGTATATTAGTATGTATGTTTTTAACTTGAAGGCTGTTTATTGTATTTGTATTTTATGTATTACTGTTTTAGAGGGGCACAGTAGCACCTCTGTAGTAAGGGATGAACCTGTAGTTAGGGTTGAGTGGGGTGTTTAATGTTAAAACCCCGAGTTTGCACATTAAGGACTTTACCCCAGTTCAACATGATTGCACACAATTCGGCATGGGGGAAAGGACTCTTAGGCAAGTTTTGTTTCAGTCGAATTTATTTATTCTGAGATTGGATAGTGCAAAAAGAGGAGAAAAATCTGGGTTTTTGCTTCTTTTTCCTATCACCTTCAGCCCAGATGGTTTGGAATTTTGTTCTGAAATGTTAAGTGTAGAACAGACTTGCCCTAAAGTGGTGTATTTTGTTGGTTTGGTGAAAAAAACATTAATCCATTCCCAAGTTACAAGGATTCAAATTTTTGGTTCTAAGCATGCTCAGTAAGGTCTTTCAGACAGATGTTTGATATGAAACAAGAATTCCTGCTCATGAAAAAAGAATCTTGTTTCCTGAGGTGAAATTCCTGTTTCATGAGAAAAAAAATCTTGTTTTATATGGTGGCCACCTTGTTTCTTTTTTTTTAAAAAAATACATACAAATGATGTCCTGTAGAGACACAAACACGTGACTCTAGCTAAACAGGACCTGCTTACATAGAAACATAGAAACATAGAATTTGACAGCAGATAAGGACCGCTTGGCCCACCCTGTCTGCCCATTTCCCTACTTAATGGATACGCTGCAGATCCTAGTTAACCAGCAGCCTACTTCTTCCTACCCCCACCCCCTAGAATTGCCTTATGACTGTCCCATGCATGCTTGAATTCCACCACTGTTTTTGACTCCACAACCTCCTCCAGAAGGCTGTTCAATGCATCCACAACCCTCTCTGTGAAAAAATACTTCCTTAAATTACCTCTGAGCCACCCTCTTCTATCTTCAAATTGTGCCCCCTTGTTCTTGCACACCTCTTTTTTTGAAAGATGCTACCCTCTTGGACTTTGTTGATTCCCTTGAGGTACTTGAAAGTTTCTATCATGTCCCCCTTCTCCCTCCTTTCCTCAAGGCTGTACATATTAAGCTCCTTAAGTCTCTCTTCATATGTCTTCCGGTGCAGACCCTGCACCATTTTAGTTGCCCTCCTCTGGATAGCTTCCATTCTGTCTATGTCTTTGCAGAGATTGGGTCTCCAGAACTGCACACAGTACTCCAGATGGGGTCTCACTAGCTGTCCATTCAGAGGGATAATAACTTCCTGTTTTCTACTGGCGATGCTTCTCCCTATGCATCCCAGTATCCCCCCAGCCCTTCTTGCTGCCCTCTCACATTGCTTGCCCACCTTTAGGTCATCTGATATGACTACCCCCAGGTCCCTTTCCATTTTTGTTGTTGTTAGTATCTCACCCCCCATTGTGTACTCTTAATTCTGGACTTAGTTTTTTGAGAAAGAACCCCAAGATGTCTTTTTGGGGCATCCTTAAAATCTCTAGGGAGGCTTATTTCATGAACCAATTTTCTTGTTTCATGAGGCTAATGAAAAAGGAATAGGGTCTCATGAAACAAGAATTCCGACTCATGAAACAAGATTTTGAACTTATTTTTTCAGAACCTTGTTTCATGAGCAGACATCTTAATTTGTGAGCTAACGAAAATCTCACAAAACAAGAAGATGGACTCATGAAACAAGATTTTTGACTTTTTTTTCACAATCTTGTTTCATGAGTCAACAATCTTCGTTCGTCACCCTCACAAAACAAGACTGCTGGCTCACAAAACAGAAATATGTGCTCATGAAAGAAAAATGTATTTATATTGAAATAATCAAGATGTCTGCTTATAACTGTGCCATTTTGAAAATTTCAAAGCCAAATTTTTAACATGTGCTTTTTATGACCCTGTCTCATGAACCAATGTGGAAACATACTTGACACATGTTCAAAAAGGTTCATCTGTAGCCGCATGAAAGCACAGGGCCCCTTCTGTACCCAGATAGACTACTGCACATCTGCATCTGTAGCAACGTATAAGTGCAAGGCCCCAAAGAACCTGTGCTTCCATGCCCAAATGGACTTCTCAATTGGCACATGGCCCTGAGGGCCCTACATATCTGCATCTGTAACCACACAGAGTACAAGCCCCAAGGGTTTTGCACTTCTGCAGCCTGCTGGACTCCCCATTTGGTGCAGGACCCAATGGGCCCTGTGTGTGTGTCTGCATCTATAGATGCCAGAAGTGCAGGGCCCAGAGGGCCATGCACTTCAGACCTGCATGAATAAGGGTACGATTCCACTATCTCAAAAAGAAAGGAAATTCATTGCAAAATACTACAATGATGTACCAGCAAGGGTTTAGCTTAAAGCAACAAAAGTAGGGAAATGTGGCATTAGGGTTTCTAATCCTAATTTCTCACCCCCCTGCAGCAAAAGTACAAGCCCACACAACCAACCACACACAGCCATCATCAGATCAGACAAACAGCATACAACTGTTTCCAGATGACACTCATGCAGTAGCACTGATGTGCTACCTTTTGTGGATTTCTACCTGTGGTATGCACAGTGCAGGACATACTCACTTACTTCCTGCTGCAGACAGAAATCCAAGATACTCAAATCACAGCAGTACTTCTGTGTGCAGAAGCACAGGCTCCTGCAGCCACAGATATAAATCCATGATGCCCAAATTACAAGACTTCTTTTGTCTGCAGAAGTGTACATCTGTAAGGGGCCAACACTTCTGTATCCTCACGTACCCATGCACACTGTAAGACACAAACACTTAACAGGCCTGTGCTCCTGCAACCACAGGTGTAAGATATATAAACCAACCTCTGGCTGCTGAAACATGGGAGCCACAAAATCCATGATACCAAAATTGCAACTACACTTCTCTCTGCAGAAGCACAGGCTCCTGCGGCGGGGCCTTCAGATCTTCAGTCACAGATGTGACACATACACACTAACATACGCCTGCAGAAAAGCAATCCCCGTGATGCCTGGCACTATGCAGGTGGAAGTACTGTTGCAATGTGGGTGTTATACTTTAAGCAGCAGATATAGAAACTGTTCAAGATGGTAGCAACTTTTCAGACATGCAGCTGCATATAGAAAACCATGCAGCAGTAAATTATGCTGTCTAGCAAGGTATCTCACACAGTATGCATGACTATCTCTTTCTGCAGAGGCACAGGCCCCATAGTGCCTTTTGTCTGCAAAACATACTGTATGATATATACACACAGGTGTGACTGCATATGCACATGGAGCCTGTTCTTATGCAGCTGAAGATAGAAATCCATGAAGGTAGCACATTAATGCTACTGCATATGTGTCATCTGGAAACAGTTATATGCTATTTGTCTTACCTGATGATTTTCCTGATGATGGCTGTCTGTGGTTGGTTGTGTGGGCTTCTCCTTTTGCTACTTGGGGGCATGGGGAATCAGGATTGGAAATCCTATTGCTGCAGTTCTCTACTTTTGTTGCTTTAAGCTGAACCCTCTGGTGCATTAATGCAGTTTTTTTTACAATTAATATTATGTACACCACTCAATAAATACTTTACTTACAGTATGTATCCAGTGCATTTATCCAGCCAGGATTTATGACTAGGATAGCTTGACTAAACAGTACGGCTGGGATTTTCAAAGGGCTGAATGCATCACTTGAGTCCCTATTTCAGACAAGTGCTGCATCAAAGCAAATGCGTCAGGATGCTTCTATCATATTTTCAAATATCCTGATATATTTGCAACACTTGCTGCAGTTTAAGACAAACAAAAATGATGCTTGCATCATTTTTGGAGCACAATTGTTGCAACTGATGCTCAGACATTAGATTACCTTTTAAGTAGTCTGAGTGGGCTGATCAGCCACATCAAAAAAATGGACATGGTCCTTTGAAATGCTATTGTACCTGTAAGTATCTTATGTTATCTTTTATAAGGGGAGTAGAGATAATGCAAATAAGGAAATACATAGAGGATATCACAGCAGTACTGAAAATACAGTATCAGATGTATGTTGATAAGGCACTGACAACCCCATAACTTTATGAGTGGCATAGCATCAGAAGACCAAGAAAAACAACTGTGGATCAATGGGCAAAAAAAGTTAGACATACACTGCCAATGGAAAATAGTACAGTACAAAACATGATAAACCAAAAAGAAGGAACAAATATCTAGCACAGATAAAGCCTGTACTTCCACCAGTATTCAAACAGTGACAATTTAAGGCCATTGCAGGAATCAAATATGTCTTAGCTGCACTGAAAACACCAGATTTATTTTCATTCACGCTTTCAGACCCAGTGATCGCACTTGTGACTATGCCACTCATGAGGTTAGTGGGTTTCTGTAAGCACTCATGGAAGTAAATCTGATGTTTCCAGTGCAGTTATGTCACATCCCATACTTAAACAATGGCACTGTGAATACATTTACCAAAATAAATTATTGTATTTCTGCTTGTGCCAATGCATCTGGGAGACTAAACAGATCATTTCCCCACTTGCAAACGCAAACCGAGGGACAGCACACAACACATGATCTAATAGGCACAGCTTAACAATGGAGCCAGTCTGCCCCAAAACACAGAAAAATCAAAGGAGCAAGGAGTGCACCAAGACACAATGAAAGCACACATACATTTATTAAAACAGTATACAATTAAGACATAAACTGTAACAAAAAAAAACTGTTGAAGCCTCAGAGCAAAGAGAAATGTTGGGGCAATGGGTCCGGACATTTTTTGCAGTGGTCTGTATTTGTACTAGTACACTATTTTTAAGCGAAAAAGATGTACCAGGACTAGAGGGCATGGGATGAAGTTGGAGGGAGGACGATTCAGAGGAAACATGAGGAAGAATTTCTTCACAGAACGGGTGGTGGACAAGTGGAACACCCTGCCAGAGGAAGTGGTGGGGGCTGAAACAATCACTGGATTTAAGAATGCATGGGATAGACATAAAGCAATTCTGGAGGTCGGGGGTAAGGGACAACAGACTTCTAGAAAAACATAAACTGAACTTACAAGCTCAAATGGGCAGACTGGGTTGGCCATTGGCCCTTATCTGCCGACACTGTCTATGTATCTATTTATTTATATATTTGTTGTTCTGGTATTGCATTTTAATAAACTTATGTGCACTTTAACTGTGCTTGCATGTGAACCTTCTTTGATTTATTTAGTATTCTCTCAATTGCCACATCATCATGATTTAGTCTCATGGTTGTCCCATCAGCATTTATACTCTCAGTTGCCCTGTCATTACCTTGTAAAAATAAAATCCAAAATTCCAACTGGACCTAGTTGTTCTAACACTCCCAAGCTTATCCTGAACATTCTATGTTAACATTCTGACAGTGTACTGGCGACCCAGGCAAACAATAACAATGAATCAATTAAGCAACATACTTCTGAAAGTACCCTGTTTGAAGCATAAATAGTATAATACGAAACATTATACAATAAAAAAATGTACACACCTAGCTCAATATGCACAGTGTGAGAATACCCTTTACCTACAGATTGCTTGGTCCTTGGGATTACTAGAATATCTTTCTAGTGTATGGTGGAATGCTGTAGTGCATGGAAATCTACACCTGGAACAGTGCAAGGGTGTAGGCAGGCATACTCACTGTACATATTTGTGTACAGTTTGTTGAGTGCCTGTCATAAACCATATGCCTTTTTGTTAACATTTTCATTCTAATCTGTAGTGTTTGCGTTAGTGTAGGCCACTGAGGAGTGCCTCTGTTAAACTTCTGTTGTTCAGGAGACAGATACATATATAACCTCTTTAGAGATTAGAGGAATCCTCTGACAACAATCAGATTTGTTTGGTAGGGAGTACCATTTGGAGAGGATGTGTACATTTTTTAATTGGGGGTGTAACTGTTGGAGATTGTGTGTACAAAACAGAAATTTCTGGCTACACCACTGGAACAGTGTTGTGCTGCGTTAGTGACACTGTGATGTTGTGCTGCACTAGCATCATCAGTACTGCAGAACAACACCATAGATCATGATCACATGACTGCCTTTCTCTCAAGCTGCATTAGTGATCATGACAGATTTTCAGAGTTCTTTGTTTTAAATTTACAATTTTTTTGTGATAGAGGATTATGCAGTGGCTCATCAACTTGGAGTCAACTTACTATGGAGCTCAGTGCTGCTGTGATTAGGACATCATGAACGTAATCCACTTGTCACACTTTCATTTTTTTTTCCTGCCTACAGCAAGTTACAAAATACAGCTGAACATTACACAAAATAAGCCTGTTTTTTAAAAAGTAGTTCTTACAGATGTTCAACATTATGGTTGCCCATACACTATAAAAGACTGTGTATGAGCAACCATATAGATACAAGCCTTGTTACCATGGAAATATCTCAATTCAGACACAGGTTTGTTGTGTATGGTTGCTTATACACAGCCCTGTGTGATCTGGGATCTCAGCTGGCACATACTTAGCAGTTCTGTTCAGGAGATTTCAAAGGTAGCCTGGAGACATACAGTAGTGCCAAGCATCAGGCTCCATCATGAAAGAAGATATTCAGATGCTGCTGTCACAATGTCCTCAGTCACAGCTGTTTGCAATGCTTGATGTCACTGATTTAAATACTAGAAATATAAATCATCTGCAGGGTTGTTAAACAGCCAGCAGGTGGCATTGTACAGAAACACTGCTGCTCATGCATGTGCCTCCATAAGCCCTTTGGCCTGTGAGCTCTAGTAGTCAGCTGGCAAATTGCAACAAGACAGGCAAGTATAAAGTGATAGCCTTGACTATTTTTGACTGGTCTTCACTCAAGAATTCACTAATTGACAAGAGGGAACCTGAAACTGCGCACCACTGTATCATGCGCACATTTCTAAGTTAAGCAGGCCTGATGTAGCTCATGCCGTCTTTCCAAGGGGAATAGCCTTAATTTTAAGCACAGTACTGTAACTGTATGTTACATTGTTGTGAGAAATAACCACCAAAAAAAAAAAAACATCTTCCGGCAGGTCAGTGCTGTTGTATACCATGAATTGAGCTCCTTGGAACCTTATCCCAGTAAGTGGATAGTTTCTTTTCTAGTAAACGATAGCTTATCTTTCCCTTATCAAACTGTTTCTGCAACCCACAGATTAAACACTCGTAATCCTTTTCAGTGTGTTTTCTGCTTGCACCTGTAATTTGCTTACACTGCACATCTAAAGGTTTGGCATAACTGCTTTAGAAATAATTACGAATGTCAATATATACTGAGTGGATATTTGTAGGTCAGGTCACCAACTGAAATTTGTACACTTGCTCAATGCTTACCTGCCAGTGCTCATCACAGCAAAAGGAGAACTAGCAACACTAATGATTCTGGGTTGGGCATTTTTGTATCTCACTTCTTCTCACCATTTGAATTTCACAAGCAGTGAGAGTCTGCCAAAATAGTAGTTGTACAAGTACAGTAGATTTCCTCCTGGAAGTCTCTCTGACAAAAATGCATAGTTAAAGCAAATTCTCTAGAGCTGCACTTTTGCACTGGTCCATGGATTTGCTGAACTCCACTGAATGTATGTCTGGTGCCTGGTCTGACCACTAAGGTGCTTATGCTGCTAGCTGTGGTAACTTCACAACTGATGATATTTCTCATAGAAGTAATTTAATTTGTATTCATGGTGTGTTTGCACCTTTTTTTATCTCTTTAACCTCTGCCTCCCTTCGATCCGTTCCCCAGCATGACAATCACGGCCTCTATAGCTGCATCCTCCCTTTGACCAGGTGGGCAGGCACATTTTTGCCTTCATAGTCAATGTCAATACCTGTCCTTAGTCATGTGACAGAGATTGTGCAAATGCCAGCTGGCCTGCGCCCTCTCTCCCTCCCTAGGAGTCAAGTTCATCCAGTTCTTTCCTAATGTGATGAGTCACCAGTTGTCTTTGGAGTGGGATTCAGGGGTTATAAGAGAACCACAGTGTGGTGAAGGTACCCCCAGAGATGCATAAATAATGATTATCACCTATTATGAAATAGGTATGAGAAATCAAGGTACCATATGTTATTCCAGCACAACAGCACAGCTCAGAAATACTTCAATTTTGGAACCTAATCACTGTGTTTTTAAAGTAAAAATCAGAGAAACTATTTTATAACTACAAAAATTCACTCCAGAGTGTGCATAATTGTGGGATGACAGTTCTTGGGTGTGTAATGCACTCAACATTGCCTTGTGCCTCACTTCCTGATATATGCTTTTATAACACATTAATGCGTATCCTGTCATGCCTTATTTCTGAATCTGCTTCTGTGTGCAATTCTGGAATACTTTGGCTTTTTTTGTTTTTTTTACAATGTGCTAATTCCGTTACAAACCATAAGACCTTGACCTTGATGGGAGAGACAACAGTAAGCACTCAGTAAGTAAGCAATAACACATGACAAAGTGTGCAGTTAATATATAATAACCCCCACCCTAGCCAGTTTGGGTGGAAAGGCATGAGGCATCAGTTGAGTGCCTTCAACCACCTGGGAAGTGTCATTATTACAGAATAACCGCACATCCTGGAATGATCATTCACAAATCTGGACTGTCATGTACGGTATGGGCTGCACGCCCATTGGCTGTAGCTCTGCACCAATGGGCGTGCAGCCCTACCGGACAGTCAATCGGTGGGCGGTGGGGCGGCAGGCGGGTGGATGCTGTCGCCACCGCCTGCGGGGAGCGGTGGAGGGGCTTCGTGGGTGGGTGGGGGACACTAGACACCAGGGAGATGTTTGGGGGTTCTGCTGTGACATTCTGCTCATGATCGGGCTTTTACGGTCCACTGGACCACCATAGGGAGTTATTCGTTGGGGAGGGTTGCGCCCGCCCGCGATCGGGCACTGGGGGTTTATGCAGGTTCTGCCCGTGATCGGGCACTGGGGGTTTATGCAGGTTCTGCCGCCGACCGGGCTGTGGGAGGTGTGGGGAGACATGTACCTGTACTGCCCACATCGGGTTGGTGGGGGGCACAGGGAGTGAGTTGGGGGCCAGCCAGGGGTGGCAGCTGCTGTGTTGCGCCCTACAATGCAGCAGCTCACCTGTGGGTGGCCCTCGACTTAAGCCTTTTTATTTTTGGCTCAAGCTTGCGGGCGCAGGTTGGGGTTGCGCATGCACAACTCTACTTAACCGACTGAATATCGGGTTGCGCAGGTTCTCATGGATCCTCTCTCCTGTTGAGCATGCATTCATTTGCATTGCTCTCTAGCGCAACCTGGTGCCAGTGGCGTAACTGCCTCCTGCTGAATATCGCAGAATGGCGCATTTTGGACTTGCGCATGGCGCAACCCTGTTGCGCATGGCGCAACCCTTTTGAATATCTGGGCCCCTGTGTGTATTATTTTTTTTATATTTAACAAGGAATAGCTAGGTGACATCATGGAAGAGGTGGGTATAGAGACAGTTTAAACTATTCTATGTCTGATCTTTAGTGACACATTTCTTTGTGGGCTCTTAGAAACAACATCTTATTGTAAGCACTGTAAGAAGGTAAAAAAGGAAACTCTAATTGTATTGTGGTAGGAGTTTATGTTTGTACTTTAACCTTGTTCTTTTAAGTGATTGTATGCTTTGTGATATAGTGTTCTGTGTTTACATTTGACATATTTTTTTATCTATTTTTTAGTAAACCTCTTATTTTAAAGAGACTGCCTCATGTGCCTTCGAAATTCTGTCTTTTGCATGTGAAGTATAGATGGTTAAAGTTGACAACTGTTCATAAGCTTAATGGTGTTACTGAACTGGAAAAGGTAAGAAATACCTAAGGTCTTTTCACAGAGTTTTAAGGGTTCATTTTGGATACCTGGTTAGGTGCCCTTAGGCGAAAGATATATGGCATTTCCCGAAGAGCAAAATTATCTGAGCCTGTATATTTGGGTAGGCTAGCATAAGGTTCACAGTTTGAATCCCCCCAGAACTTGAGACCAAAGGTGATTCGGACCCACAAGCAGACAGGAGGGTTACCCTGTTCTGTTACCTGTTCACAATACTGTGCTCGGAGGTTGGCACTGTGGGAGGAGAGGGCCTGACCTGCTGAGTAGGTTTGTGACAGCAGGCAGTTATTAACTCCTCCCAGCACACACGAACACATAGCAAAAGGCCTTATTTGAAGAAAGATCTACAATTTTAACTCTAGCAGGGTAAGTCACAGAGGTTTCCTGGTAAGCAGGTAAGTACTGTATAGAAAGTGGGATTGTTTATGGTCAGCTAAGAAACACTGAAAATTCAAATTGTGACATGTACTTCATTTTTTAATGTGTGTAAAGAAGAGGAGATGAAATAACTTTTTTAATTCAAGGGTGTTTTATTTTTAGGGCCTAGCTGAAGGTTTTTAGTGAGTAAAGATGGCAGCCATGTTTGTGATGTTAATCAGAGATGTGGTAAGTGTAATGGCCCATGAATGTCCCTGTAAGTTGTAAAGCTTGGGAAACAAGTTCTAACATTTTCAGCCCATGCAGTTGTAGTCTAATAACTGAACAGGCCTGGACAGTCATTGACCAATCTGAGCACTGATTTTATTTTTCTTACCCATTTTATAACTGGTTTATTAAGTCCTGTTCTAAACCATGGAAATGGTGTGCTTATCCACACTTCTGGAGTGTCCTTTCTCTTTAGGGTTAGCCAGAAAATCTTCAAGCTGGCTCCTCCCACTCGGGTGGTAACTCTCTTGGCCCTGTCCCATGACATCAGCTCTTCCTTTCTGCTGGAAGAAGAAGAAAGCTCCTTCCTTATCGGTTTCATTCTAAGTAGGCCCTTTGCTTTCTAAAACCATTTGTTTCATGAATTTTTCAGTCTTCAGGCAATTTGTTCACCTCATCCATGATGGATGACTCAAAGTCAGCACTGGGATTTAAAAAATGCTTGTGCAGGCAGAAAATATCCCAGATGGACCCGCACACCACGTGCATGTACTATCTCGGCCATGAAAACGATCCTCAGGCTTGTGGCCTGTATTACACTTTGCATCCTTCAACTCTAGGAGACCAGCATGCTTGACTTCATTTGGGGCAACCAGATGAATGGGATCCCCCCCCATTGAAGCCAAAGATGCCTGTTGGGCAGTCTCCGCAGCTGCGGGGTCTGCTGAACAACTGGTAGCATTTGAAGAAGCTGCGGCCCAGGCTGCAGAGCATGCTTCTTCGTCTTCAGCCTTTTTGCTGCTTCCCCTGGGTGCCTCCTTTTCTGGGGGATTCCGGGATTTGTGCCAGCCCCTTCCTACTTTTGGGCAGGGCCCTTCTTTGGGCACAAAATCTAAGCTCAAAAAAGAAACTAAGAAAAAGTCTCATCATCAATCGTGGGATCGTGAGTGCTCTTGGGCCTCCGATTCCCATGCTTCTACAAAGGTTTGGACTATGGTCGATCCTTTAGCCCTGGCCACTGGCTCTACAGTCTCCCCATCAGGCCAGTTGGTTGAGACACCCATCGACCAACCTGTCAAGATATTTCTCGAGCCGGTCTACCCGTCGTCACTAGATGGGGCCAATACCTCCTTCTCTAGCACTCTGGTCCTGCCTATTACCTCCCAGAAAAGGTTGGACCAGAACACTTATCTGCTTCCTCCTCCTCAAGATCAGGTGGATCCATGGCTTTTGCTGGCTCCCTCTGAGACCCACCGTCAGCAGCCCCAATGGTCGAGGTCCTGATCCAGAAGTTTGGCAGCCAGCATCGGCGCTTCTGCCCTTGGCACTCAGGCAAGTGGCATCATCGCTACTCCTCCTCTTCTTTATTTAGTTTTTGTTGACCGGGTAAGTGAATTGGACAAATTCTGCCTATTTTCAGACATGACCCAGGGAAGGGGGATACAGCTGAATGCCAACTGACTTTGAATCAGATTAAGCTGTTGGTGGTATTTTAGTGAATGGGGGGGAATTTGGCCAGGGCACCGGGGAAATTCCCCTACCACATTGCTGTCAGTAGGGGGAGCTACTGGCGTTCCTCTGCAGGATGGCAGACTGCGCTAGGTCTTTGAAAGTAATGCAGGTGTTGGAGACTGAGAGGCCAGAGGTTCTGTGTGTGCTACCAGAGGAGATTTTGTTTCGGGATTCCATCAGCGAGTGCAGCATGTCTCAGGAGCTTGGAGGTGATTTGCATGGTGCAAACTGTGCAGCGGGAGAAATAGACTTCAGTACTATGTCTACAACGTTCTCGACCATGACGCCTATTCCAACGGATCAAGTTTCATTTTCTGGGACTGCTTCAGAATGTAGTGGAGAACCTGCCTCTATTGCTGCAGCTCTGCAGTCAAATACAGATGATTGTCAGCCACCAGGACTTACACAGATTGCAAGGATGAGTCAGGCAGCTGACACTTCCCACAAAGGAATGCGTAAGCATAGTGCTGCTGACGTGGCCTTTCCCAGTTCAGAGTGGAGCAAGGAGACTGCTTTGGCAGATGCTGGCTGCACTTTACAGGACGGGAAGTGGATACCAGACTCGGCCTGGATTTCTTTCACACCAGAGTCGCCAAATCGTCAGGGGGCCCCCACTCTGAGAAACCAACCCATGGATACAGATCAGCAAACCCAAGGTGACAATTTACATTTATCTGATGGGGCAAATAATATGGGAAATGGGGCAGGGGCTGAGCAAGAACTTCCTCATAATTCCCCCCTCCCTTCCCTCGAAGAGAACATTTTAAAACTGGACCACGTTTCTCAGATTTATTTAAGCAAAATAAACTCAAGCAAGCCCCCAGAAGAAATGCAGTGTGTTTAAGATACAGAGGGGGGTCTACAAGACCATCTGGATAGATTTTTCATTGCCCAGAGGCTTTTAAAAAACTCCATGAACTTTCAAGCAGCTGATATTTACACCCTTGTTAATATAAGGGGAGAAGACACTTTCGATGTCAGCTTTAAAACGTTTGCTGGACTTGATAAATTTTGGTTAAAATATGAGACATTGAAATCCATGCCTTTATGGACACCTTTTTGGGCAATCCCCATTACAAAACCCCTTTTTAAAACTGTTAATGTTATATTTTGTAATGAAGGGGTTAACATGGGAGATATTCAGTTTTGGTTAGAGAGCAAATGCACTGTGCTAGGGACCCCAGAACCCATCATTGACAGGGAAGGGATTTGGACAGGTAGATGGAAATTTAAAACCAAACTGCATACTGTGGGAGATGAGGTTCAACATAACCCAAACAGTTTTTTTCTGGGGAAAGACGGGGGGTCTGTGTCTATCCAGGGCAGCCGAATGCCTGTTGTAAGTGTGGCAGTACTAGGCATTTAAGCAGTTCATGTGACAAAATTAAATGTGCACTGTGTGGGGAGCTGGATCATGACAGTGGAACGTGTTGAAATAGTTTCAGATACAACCTTTATGATGAACAAGGACATGCTTATCACCAGTGTCCCTGGGCCGGGCAAAACAGGCAAGGGGGTCTGGATAAGAAAACCTTGATTACTCAGGCTCAAGATAGATATAGGACCTGACTTGAGAGGGAAGACACACCAGATGCAGGCCTTCCACCTGTGAACCCTCCTGGTACAGCTGAGCCCCACAGTACTAACCCCAAAGATCACACCACTATGCAGAATGAAACAGATATAGGGGCAGAGCAGCCTGGGGTAGACACAATGCCCACCCCTCTGCTCCAGAGTTTCAGATGCCACACCCCAGGAGGGTCACCAGGGCCAATGCCAAAAAATTGAGCCAGACTACAGGTATTCCTGTACAAAACATCTTTCGGGTATTACAAGAGCAGGAAGGTGGCTCTGAGTCTGATGTTTCTATCAGATCAGGAGCCACTTCGGAAATGGAGTGTGAGGATGAGGGAGGATCTGAACTGTTGGAAGTTAAGAAAGAAACAGGTCGTAAACATAAAAAAGATAAACCCTAAACTTCATGTATGGCCTCTTTGAATCTAGTTTCACTTAATACCTGCAGTATTGAGAATTATAAGAAGAGACTGGGTTTTTTACACTTTTGCAAATCTTTAGCTGCAGACATCATCATGTTGCAAGAAACTAGATTCACTTCCTTGCATGATATTGCACAAACAAAAAAAACTTTGGGTGGGTGGGCCCTCCTTTTGGTCTTTTAGAGCTGATGCTGCTGATGGGGTTGGGAATCTTTTTTGTCATGCTCAGGTCCAAGTGATTAGACTGGTGGACATTGTTCCTGGGAGAGCCCTACTCTTTGACTGTATTTATAAGGGGTATTCTTTATGTTTACTTAATCTGTATGCCCCACATGTCAAGATGGCTAGAATTGACCTGTTTCATGAGATAGAACCTTATTTGTTCACACCTAGGCATATAATATGGGGGAAGGGGGATTTTAACTGCAGTTTAGTCCTAAAAATTAGAGCCCAGGTACAAAAAAAAGGTCTATTGCGACATACATGTTTTACAAGAACTCATAAATAAAGCTTCTTTACATGACACTTATAGAGAATTGCATCATGATCCAGGGTCCACTTATAGGAGGATTAGCTACGCTACCAAAATAGATAATTTCTTTGCTTCAAAAAATTTAATTCCACTCATTTTTTTCTTTGACTTGTGAATTTTTGGACCATTTGGTTCTGAAATGTTGTTTTAATCTTTCTCATTTACCTCCATGATTTCCTGCAGTACCTTACAGGTGGAAACTTAGTCCTGCATTATTGGACCAAACACAGTTTCAAACTGCCCTGATAGGGGTTCTACAAAACAGAAAATCGGTAGCAGGGATATATGACACTTGGTTGGAATGGTGGATGAACACTAAAGCAGAGATTAACTGATCTTTTTTTAGTTTAGGAAAGAAAACCCAGGTAGAGGATTATCTAACAAACTTAGGTCACAGAAATCATTTTTATAAATTGATGTCACTTCCCAATGCCTCTGATATACGAATTCAAGACCAGATGACCCAAATTAAATGACAGATGAAGCAGTATCAGTATAATAGAGATTGAGATTTGAATGCAGAAATGACTTATGGTTAAAAAAAGACACCTGTTTCAGACCCTTATTCAGCGTGCAAACAAGTCTTAGACAGGAAGCTGATGGAAAGTTTATTAGGCAAATTAGGTAATTTGAAAGTTACTGGTATTGAAATGCCTGAAATAGTTCAGGGTGCTCTACAGGACCAATATGGTCATGCTTTTCAACCAGCAGTTAAATGGGCTGATCTTTATACATTTCTTCCTCCTAAATTAACACCCACACAATTATTGGAGTTAGAACAACCCATTACTGTAGAGGAGATTAAGTTGGAGATTTATCGTTTGAAGACAAGGATTTCACCTGGAGAAGATGGCCTGATCAATGAATTATATAAATTTTTACAGGATGACCTTAGCGACATACTTGCCCATGTTTATAATGAAATTCTCGACACAGGACATACACCCACAGATTTTTCCACTGCTTTCATTATTTTTTTATATAAGAAGGGGATAAAACAACTTATTGATAATTGGAGACCAATTAGCTTACTCAGTACCGATTATAAAATAATTTCTGCAATTCTGTGTCATAGACTCCAAAAAATAGCACTTTTTTTGATTCACCCGGTGCAAACTTGCTCGATTCCGGGTAGAAATATTCAACAGAATTTGACACTTTTAAGGAATGTTTGTGAATGTAGCCGGATGAATAAGCTTACAGGGCATTTACTATCTATAGACCAGGCTAAAGCTTTTGACAGGGTATCCAATGATTTTTTTATCTCAGGTACTGCAGGAATATAGATTTTCTTTGAAATTCAGGATGTGGATTCAAACCATATACAAACAAGCAGTAATTTATCCCATGGTGAATGGTTTGATTGGGAAAGGTTTCCAGTTTCACAGAGGTGTACGACAGGGGTGTCTGACCATCCCTGTACAGTACACCTTTGTCTTGGACCCATTGATTAGGGGAATTCTGAATTAACCTGATATTCAGGGTCTCACTCCTTCCATTGAGTTAGAACCCCAAACAATGGCAGTGTATGCGGATGATATGTGTCTTCTTCTGTGCAACAAATGTTCAGGATTTTGCTGCCCTGGAAATTATGGAGTGTTTCAGTAATATAGCAGGTCATAAGATTAATCAAGGGAAACGTTCAGGGATTTTTTGGAGGATGGACCTTATGACACACTTATTGGACTGATTGCAATCATAAATACACCTCTTAAAATTCTGGGGTTTGTTTATGGAAATGGGGATTTGGCAGACTTAAATTGGAGGACTAAAACTGAAATGGGGGAACGAAAGATACAAGTATGGAAAACATGATCTTTTTCAAAACAAAAGAGGGTAATGATTGTTAAGAAATTCATTCTCCCGATTTTTTTATATTTCAGTACTATCTTTCCACTACCTAAAATCTATGAGACCAGGTTGTTGAGCATCTGTTTTCAGATGTTCTGGGGGAGTCGTTTAAATCCTGGGAAGAGGGACTTTACATATTTAAAATGGAATAAAGAGGGGCTAGGTATGATCAACCTCCTGGTGTTTTATTTTTCTTTCTTTGTTAAAGCTACCTTTAGGGAGAAGAGCATTATAAGTCACACCCCAGGATGATTGGAAGTTTTATTTAGTTAAAGATTTTTTACTGAAGTGGGAAGATGAGGCCCCAAGAATAAAAGTAAATTCTGGTGCTCCTTTTTTCATTTATATGGTTGCTGTTAACTCAGGACATGGAGCATTTCAAAAGCTACAGTTCAAAGGTTTCAGCGGAAAGCATTGTATATGGATATTATGGACAGGAACTACCGAGTTCATGCTGATTTTCCGAAATGTTTCCCTACAAAAACCTGTTTGGCATTAAAAGTTCTTAATGACAAAAGAATACCCCTCAGGCCGTGGGACGTGGTTTGGCTGAGTTGTCACGGGGAGATTAGGGGTCAAGGGTAACTTAAAGCATAAATCAATAGCTGAAAGACAATGTCTTAGACTAGAGTGTGAGGGTTTAGAAGAAACGTTGGAGCATTTTTTTTATTTCTTGTAGCTATGCCAAACAGTTTTGGGCAGATTTAGTGGTTAAATAGTGATAGGGTCCTATGAGACACATTAAGTATGAAAGTCTGGTAGTAGGAGATTACTCTGGTTTTTTATCTCAGTATCACCCTAGTACCTTAAACATGATTTTTGCCAGCATAAAGTTCTACATGTAGCAGGCAAGATGCCAGTACTCATTGCAGCACACTCATACGTTGACATCAGTCCTACAAACACATGTTGAAATGGCAATCCGGAAACAGAGGGATTTAGAAACTAGTTCATTGGATCCTCACAAATTTCAAGGATATTGGAAACACATTGTTTGTCTTTAAGTTACACAAAGTGGACTTAGGAATATTATATTGGTGGTATTTTTTTTTTGTTTTGGGCACACAGTTATTCAATGGTTGATTGTATTTTTTGTATCTTATACCGTTTTGGGGTTTTTTTTTGTTTCCTTTTGCTATTATGAAGATATTGCCTTTTTGATAGTTTATGTTATTGTTATTTTCTTCCTGTTTTTTCCCTTTTTTTCCTTGTTGTTGGTTTCTTGCCTATGTTTACAACTGATGTAATGTTTTTCCTAATAAACAATTCCCCTCCTCTTTTCGAGAAGTGCCATGGGATCTTTAACATACACCTGAACTACCACCAGAACAGGCAGATGGGACCCCAGTTTAATGTCTCATCCGAAAGATGGCACCTCAGGAGTGCAGCACCCCCCTCATGCTGAACTGCAGTGTCAGTGTTGGGATATTAACCCAAGTGCCTGGTGTGGGAATGGAACCCACAGCCTTCTGATCTCCCAGCCTCAGAGGTGAGTGTGCTTCCTGCTGAGCCACTGACACTGACTTCTTCTTTGGATGAGGAGAGGCTTCAGTGCAAAATATGTTGATGCTATGAGGAGCATATGTGGAACTAGCTCATGTTCTTTGGGGTCAAGCAGATTCCTTCTCCCACCTCTGCTATCACATGACTCCTGCTACCCAGGCCCATGGGGTTTATCTGGTTAACAAATTTAAAATTTAAAAAATCAAATAAGGGGGGCACTCCAATCTTTCTGAATGCATTTTTCCTGAATGTTAATGGACTTTTGGTAAAAACTGAAGCCAGGGTTTGATTAATAAGGTTTTTTTAGCTGAACCTCAGGTTCAATTTTTATCAAAAGTCTATTTAAATTTAGGAAAAAGCATTCCAAAAGATGCCTCATAGAGATGAATGGAGCACACCCCCGTGCTCTCCCTATATGGATGTCACAAAAATTCCAAGTGTGGGGGCAGAGCAGAAAACAAGAAAGTGAAAGGAATCATGCTGCCAGTCCCTATAGGGCAAAATACAGTCATTACAACCCCTTTCTTTCCTTAGGGGCATTTAAAAAAAATAAAACAGCCATGAAGAAACTCCCATACAGGTAAAGGAGCTTCCTGTTTCTTGTTTGGAGCACTGAGAAAGGTAATCTTTAAGGAGCCAGCCAAGACCCCAATGTACAATGTGTGCATGACTGTGTAGGTAGCCGAGATGGCTATAGCTTATACGTCATTGAAAGAGAGCAATTTGCGCATTACTGATTGGGCTGGGCTTGATAAGCAATGGCACTGGTGGTAGCACTGTATCTTATGGAATTTACAGAAGCATTTCATGCCATATACTATATATTTGCAGCCTAGAATGCATATTCTGCTGTACTATACCCAGAGTATGATGAGATGTAGCACTTCCAGTAGACGTGCACATGTTACTTGTGCCCAACAGTGTAGTATACAGTGGGGAACTATACATGTTGCCATGCACTGTTGTGGTGGTCCTCCCTTGCAGTCCTGCAACAGGTGAGGAAGCTGCATGTTCTACTTGTTACAGTATTCCCAGTATTAGCTATATGGTAATACGTGTGACTCACTGTATGATTGCTCCTTTTGCCAGCCTGTACCACAGTAAATGTACAAGATAACACTATATGTGCTTTGGCAACTCCAAGCATACAGTGACCTTTCACACCCGATTGTTAGGATACAGTATACTGTACATGCCATGACCCTATGGACATAGTGGATGGATATGTGTCCAGTGTTGCACCCAGTCTCAGTTGTGGCATCAAAAGAGTGATGGCAGCAAATCCGCAGGCTTGGGGCCACTTCACCCTGGCCTACTAAGGCTCAAATAACTGACAGGTGTATTAGACAAACACACCCTCCAATTGAATGGCAGTTTTCTACACTGTACAGGAAGTAGAACCAACATATGGCGTTCCCTGTTAAATTCTTCATTGTGCCAATGCCATGGTGCTTTTCTATTTGCAGGGTGAGAATGGGGACCTCCTGATGGGGTTAGGTGAGGTGCCACAGGAGGAGAAGCCATGGCCGGGAACCACTGACCATTTGTACAGGTTGGCAAAGCCATCCAACTCTACCTGAGCATCACCCCTGATGGGGAAATGCTATAGAGACCAATATGGATGTTTACAGGTCATTGCTGGCACCTCTGTAAGTACTCTGCATGTTCCAGCTACACTACTTTTGCCTGAATCCTTTATGTTGTATGGTGTTCACTCTCATGTACCATGTTACATGTGCTATATCCATTTGTGTCTTACAGGTGAACAATGAATTGCAGTGTGTGGTCCCTCACACTAGTGGCTGAGGAGCATTATCTGGAGTGTCCCTTTACTGTATATCTGATCATCCCCTGTGGCCATCCATTCTTGTTGTTTGTTACCCCTTCTTATTCCTTCCCATACATATCTGTTGATGAGATGACTGCTAGTGGTGTTTGTGATCCCTTGTACAGTATGCAGTATGGTGTCCTGCTGTCATCACTCAGCGGGAGTGTCTCCTAGTATAGCCAGCTGTGTGTTGGGGGCTGAACCATTTACCATGTGTTAAGTCTCTGTGCAAAGCACCTGTCAATGTCACTCGTGCTTGTGTATTGTGCTGTGTCAGTGGGTGGTGCAAGACATCATGGAGAGGTCACAAAGTTCACCGGTATGCATAACTAATGGCACTTACCCATGCAACCAGTAAGGGTGCAGAGCACTTTATCTGAATGCCGAACAGTACATTCCCATCACTCCTGCACCCACAGTGGCAGATGAGGCAACATTCATGCCTTCCATGTATGGTTGGAGAAACCAGAATGTGCCCAGAAATGGAATGATTCCTGTGTACCAGTTACCACCAGCTGAACTGCCAAGTATAATGTTCTACCCCCCCCCCCCCCTCAATTCTGGACCATCTGCTTCAAACTCAGGAATGGCTACCACATCCCACTGGAATAATCACCATGGCTGTTCCGATGGGTTGAAATACACATGTCGGGGTTTGGTGCAGATGGTCCGGGGGGGGGGCATTACAGCTGGCAGTCTAATTTGTGGTAATTGGTACACCAGATTATGTGACTCAGCCAGGAATTCTGGACAATCTATTAATGATGAGAGGCTTGTAGAAGTGCCAAACTTGGGGAGAGGGGACATGCCATAAGAGACAATAGGCAAAAGTGAAAAAAACTATGGGGTACATTGGTAACATTAACATGCTGTCCACAGTCAGCCGTCCTGGTGGCGCTGAGGGTTGAGGTGTTGGACACCAAATCTTATGCCATGCCGGTGACCCGGGTTCAGGAACCAGCTCAGGCCTTCGGGGGTTGGCAGGGGATGGAAGGGATTGAGCATCTGGAGGACTGCTCTCCCTTCCTGGGGAGGGATCCAGGGAATACGCTGCTCCTGGGCAGCCCCTGACAGTGGTCAGGGGGGCAGTGCAAGGAACAAAGCAGCATCACAGCAGCAAGGGTTGGAGTTCCAGCAGACATCAGCACGCAGTGCCATTGGACATCATTGCACATTCGGGACTCTGAGGGGCAAAACACATAAGGAAAATCCCTCCGTGACCTGCAGAGATAAAGTAGATCCTGGGGACCTGCCCACATCCCGCCATCAGACCCGCCCACATCGTGATCTCCCATGGGCAGCCCGATCTCATGGTAAGTCCCTCTAATTTCAGACAGGCCGCCAAGGGTGGGTGAGCCTTCCCCTCCCCCCCCAGGGGGTGATCAGGGGGACTGGACTTGCCATGGATTGGGAGGGAGATCGATGCGTGAGGGGATTTCAGACTGGGAGTAGAGGCAGAGTTGAGTAGGTACTCTGGAAGGATGCCCTGGGCATCTGGAGTGAAAAATAGAGTCTACAAAAAAAAACATTTTGTCCACAGACTGTAGTTGGTAGTTTGACAACAAATAGGACTTTATGTACAGCATGATCATTTGACAAAATGCATTTTGTGCATGGAAAGAAGTTTACAATTCAACAAAATGCATTCTGTCCATGAAATGCAGATAGGAAAATGACAAATACATTCTGTTCACAAAATTAATTATATTATTTTTACTTATTTTTAAGTTTTGTTGACTGGGAAACGAGAGCTAGACAATACTGCCTTTTTTCAGCCTAAATAGTTAACAAAGTGTATTTTGTCCACAGAATGAAGTTAGCAACCTGACTGTGGGCAAAGGTATTTTGCCCACACAATTAAGTCAGCACTTTGAAAAATATACTTTGTACAAATAATGAATTACGGGGCTGACAAAATACATTTTGTCCACAAAATAAAGCAGTCTGATAGAATGTGTTTATAAAGTATATCTGCCTCACAACACCCAATACCTCAATATTTACATCATAACTACACAACCCCCCCCGTATCTTCTCTTGCAATGACAAGTATCCCAGTAGCTGCCCCATAACTACCCAACTCCAGTAAAAGTCCCACAGTAACCCAATATTCTACCCCATGACTACATTAAACCACAAGTATCTGCTTTAGGCAAAGACTAGGCAAGGCAAATGTTATTTTTTCAGGTGCCCAATCCCAGAGACTCTGGGTGCCGTACAATCAAAATACATCAAAAAGCAGTTAAAACACAATAATTACAATTCAAAACATATCAATTAAGAATACTTAAAACCAGACCACCCAAAATGGGAGGCCTGACCTAGCAGCAGATTCCTGAAGGGGCCATTCTTTCAGAATGTTTCAGGAGCAGTATCTAAAAGACAGTGTCTGGGAATGCCTGGCTGAATAGAAAGGCTTGAAGCGGGCTTTGAATGCCACAACTGAAGGGGCCTCCCTTACTGATGGACTGAGCGAATTCCACAGGACGGGGATGATGACACTAAAAGCTCTGTCACCAGCAGTTTTTAATCTTGTCCTGGAAATCGCAAGGAGACCCCTAGAGGAGGACTGGAGGGAGCGGACCGATGCAGCAGGTGTTAGAAGGTCCGACAGGTAGCCAGGGTCCAGTTCATGTAGGGCCTTAAAGGTGAGTAAGCCCACCTTAAAGAGAACCCTCCACCAAACTGGCAGCCAGTGCAGTTCACATAGCACAGGGGTGATGTGACTGTATTTTGGCTGTCCTGTCAACAGCTTGGCAGCTGCATTCTGCACTAGCTGCAATCGGCGGAGGGTGCTTCCAGAGACCCCAAGGTAGAGCACATTACAGTAGTCAAGCCTTGATGTCATGAATGCATGTACCAAGGTGCGGAGGTCCATGGGCAGAACTAGGTGTTTGATCCTAGTGATATTCCTCAGATGGTAAAAGCTGGTCCAGACAATGGATGACACCTGAGATTCAAGTGTCAGTCCACTGTCACAGATAACGCCAAGACTGTATACCCTAGAGGAGGCCTTCAATGGCACAGACCCCAGAAACAGTCCAGTCTCTGTGCCAGAGACCATCTTATCACTCCTCCTGTTCGACTCCACCACCAGTACCTCCACCTTATTGGGGTTCAGTGGCAACCAGCTAGAGGTCATTCAGTCGTTAATCTCAGCCAGGCAGTTGTTCAGTACATCCACCATATTTTATTTAGTTTTTGTTTACCAGGTAAGTGCACTAGCCAGCAGAGTGACTATTTTCGGGCATGACCCGGGAGAGTACATTACATCAAAAAATAGGTATAGAACATATCAAGCAATGAGAAACAAACGTTACATCTTGAGGAAGACAAATTCTTATGCATGGCATGTATGGAGATTTGAGCACAGAACACAGGGGCAGTAGCATAATTAACAGGTACAGAGTAGGAGTAACACAATTTGAAGAAAGAAAAACAACATAGAAATTTAACAAGCATAGATAGCAAATAGGTTACAGGAAAGGTATAAACATAGAATAGAGCAGTAAACAGGAAATCAAGGTGGTAATTAGACAGTAGATGTTAGAATATAAGTGAGGGTAGAGTGAGTAGCCAAGGCATGGCGACATGCAGTCTGCCCGACCCCGAAGATTAGTGGGGTTGAGGATAAGTGCTTGGAGTAGTGACACAGGAACAGTAGATAGGGGGCATGACAGGAAGGAATTAGGGAGGATCAAACCAGATGCAATGGTCAGCCTGCATAAGATAGCGACGGACCATGGTTTTGAAGTGAAGGTGGGTCCCTGACTGTCTGACTTCCAGGGGGAGAATGTTCCAGAACTTAGGAGCCACTTGTCCAAAGGCACCTGTACCTTTTGTTGTAAGACATCTGGGGACTTTGAGTAGGTATTTTTCAACTGATCTCAGTTCATGAGGGGAGGTGAAAGGAAGGAACATCTCCACCAGTGTAGTTGGGATTTTTAGCCTGAAGATAGAGTCAACAAGACAGCTAAGGTAGTAATGCCTAGAGGACACAGGGGAGAGCCAGCCTAAGTCACCATAAAGCAGTCAATGGTGCCTAAGTCGAGGGGAAGAGGAGGCATAGCAGCATACGTTATTGTATGTGACATCCCACTTCAGTAGGGAGGTTTTATGGGAAGAACTAAGGAGGGGGGCACAGTAATTGAGGGTCGGCAACAGAATTTCCCTTGCAATGGCCAGTTTAGCAGATGGAGTTAACATGTAGCTAGTCTTGTACACAGCTCCCAATTTGTTATTTACTGCCTTGCAGTAAGTTTGAATATGCAGGTTGAGATCCAGGGATTGATGTAGCAAAACTCCTAGATAGTTGAAAGACGAAACAGACTGTAATTGAGATCCACCCACGTCGAGGACCGACAGTGATGAGGGACCAGTCCTGAGTTTAGGGACTGAGCCAAACAGCATAGACATTGTCTTTTTTGCATTTAGGACCAGTTTATGATCATTGAGCCAGTTTTGGAGGTTCTTGAAATCATGGGAGAGGGCAGTGTTAAGGTCATCAACTTTGTTTGCACTGGTGTAGATGACAGGTTGTCAGCATACAGGAGAGATGAGCAGTTTCTAAGGGCACTAGGGATACTGTGAGGTGTGGGTTTGTAAGGAGGACACTGTTACACAGTTGTAGATACTTAGAAGCAAAAATTTTATTGAAGTTGGACAATTACTGTGAATGTCAGACGAAAAAAATAAATAACATTAAACTTCTTCAAAATAAACATAAGTTACCAAGCAGCATCTCAGACACTAGAAGCAGTTAGTGAACATCATACTGTGGTCAGAGTATGTCTGTGCTCCCACCAGGCTATCTACAGAACTGAGTAAAAACAAAGGCTTATATACCAAAAGGAGAACATGTGACTTGTTTAACTCCTCCCTATGCTTTTCAAAATTATCTTTAAACAGCAAAATAAATATATTTTCATTTCTGAGCTCAGAATAACATTTCCTTTTAAGTTGTAATGTTGGCAACATCACTTTATAGAATAACAACTGGTTAATAAAATTTTAGTTTCAAACACTGCAGGAGTAACTCCACCTCCTAGTACTGTGCCTTTAAATATGGGAGTTGACTGGCTGGCCAGCTCTATAGTACAGAATAGGAAGTGAGACTCCACACAGAGAAGTAGGTAACCTTTTATGAGGGCAACATTTGTTTGTTTTATAAATTATTCCAATAGAATGAATTAAAGGCATTCAATCCACTTTTTAGAAGCATTTTAACTAAAGTAAAAACACAAAAAGAAACACTTTTATTTAACCTTTTTTAACAGAGAAAGGGGGGGAGGTTTAAGGCCAAACAAACCACAGTGTTGTACAACTTGTTTTTACAGGCCTTCTTTTGTTTTTGTAGCTTGTTTATGTCATGAATTAGTTGTTTTGTAGTTTCTACTGAATTAATCCCTTTTTGTATGCTGCAAATTGTGTAAAATGCAGGCTGTTTATTTATTTACTCAATAGGAAGTGCTTTGTGTGTTACTGCTGCCATTTAGAATGAGTTTCAAACCAGAAAGACCCATTTTCTACAGCAAACAGGCTGAAAGGCATTTTAAAGGGGTTTTATATGCAAACATTTTGGGGCTGCATTTACTTCATTTCCACAGAACAACTAGCCTGTAAAGCAGCTCTAGCTTACTCCATATATTTACAAGGAGGGGACAAAAGGGGGGGGTACCTAACGCTAAATGGGATGCTAACCAAGACCATATGAGGGTTTGCATACATAAAGGGGTCATTACAAGATATAACTAAGTGCTTACAATTCCCATATCCAAATGAAATGAAATACTCATTTTAAACAACTATTGTGTTTCTGCATACTCACATTACAAAGGTTCTGAAATGGGGGAGGTAGGGCAACCAGAGAAAGAGCTGTGCAGAACTTCATATACCAGGGCAAGAATACATAAGGGATAGAAAGAACGTTATATAGGTGGCCTGCCTATATAACGTGGAAAGAAAGATGAGAAGTTACAGCAAGAAAGGAGGAGAGTAAAAAGGGCTGTTGCGACAGACTTTAAAAAAAAAATTAGATTTGCCTGGTATATGGAGGTATCTGTCACAGATACCATTAATAAAGAGCGAAAATAGGAGCAGTCCCAGGATGGATCCTTGTGGTACACCAACACTTATAGCTGCAGGGTCTGATATAGCCGAGTCAAATTTCACCATCTGATCCCTGTTGGATAGGTAGCTATTAAACCATGTTACAACCAGAGTAGAGAAACCCAGGTTTGTGAGGCCCGATAGAAATAAAGGATGGTCTACCAGGTCAAAGGCCTTAGTCAGATCGATAAAAACAGCTCCTGTAAGGTGCCCTGTATCCATATTTGAGAGAATGTCAGAGGCAAGTTTCAACAAGGTCATAGACGTGCTATGGTTCTTCCTAAACCCATGTTGAGCATCGGAGAGTAGTTTAAACTTAGAAAGATAGTCAAGAGTTTGTGTGGCAACAACCTTTTCAAGATGTTTGGACAAGGCCGAGAGAATGGCAATGGGTCTGTAGTCATCTAAGTCCTTTTTCTCACCCTTTTTAAAAACCGGGGTTATCCGAGCTATTTTCCATATGTCAGGGACAGTGCTGCCAGAGAGGGACAGGGTGAATATTTTAGCCAATGGCGAGGCAATATAATAGGCTGCAAGCTTAAGGAGGCGAGGCTCAAGGTGGTCCAACCCAACACATGTACTCTCAGACATCGAGTGAAGTAGTTTGAGGACCTCCGGGGCTGTTATAGCTTTGAAATAGAATGACAAACTTTGTCCAGATTTCGGGGCGAGGGTGACGTCATCTGACACTTTGACCAAGCCCCCAGGGTGGAGTTGATTTGCCAGAGGTTTGAAGGAGGAGGTATATGGGGATAGGTCAGAGAACAACCCGTTGAAAGCATTGGCAATTGTATTAAGGTCATTACAGTTTGCCCCATTTAATAACATGTCAGTTGGTGCGCTGTGCTCAGAGGTCCCAAGGAAGGATTTGATATGTGCCCAGAATTTCTTGGGGTCACTAGCAGAGCTGGTAAGCAGATCCTTACAGTACTTACTTTTAGCTATTCTTATTTTTCTCCTGCAGATATTTCTGTGAGCCCTATAGGTGTGGAGATCCAAAACATGCCCAGATTGTTTAAACTTCTTCCAGAGTTTGTCCCTTAAGCGTAGCTCAGCTAGTAGTTCCTTATGAAGCCACCTAGTTTGCTTTCCTCTGACTCTCCTGGTGACCTTAGGAGCATGCCTGGTCTGTACTTCATTGAAACTGGTAAGGAAGATGTTTAGCGCATGTTCGACGCAGTTAGATTGATATATTTCTGACCAGTCGATGGTGGAAATGTCATGAAGGAAGGAAGGCACTTACGTTCAAATTAGCAAGATTCGTGAATGTAACGTAGCATGGAGAGGGAGACGGGGGAGCACCAGAGGTCCATATGCCAAAGATTGGAGCATGGTTGTTAATGGCATCAGAGAGGATTCCAGGTATGGGTAGGTGTTCCAGTCAGTTTGTAAGTAGCCAGTCTATCAGGGTACCCATTTTCTCATGATTGTAGGTTCATTTATTACCTGGTGCAGGTTATAGCTGCTGGCCATTGACATTAGTGAACTATGGGTTGGACCCAGCCAATTTAGGTTTATGTCACCAAGGATTAAGGTCTCGTTGTGGGTAGCATTAGACAGGGTTAAGTCAAGCAGTTCCTGTAAACCAGTGACGCCCCTCAGAGGGGGGTCGTATCCACAGATGAGATGAAGTTTCTTAGACCCAAGAGAGACAGTAATATGTAAGGGTTCACATAATAAAGCGAGATCTGGTCATGTATGACAGTGATGTTGAGATTGTCTTTGTAATAGATCGTAACAGCCCCCCCCCCCAACTTGGCTGTAGGCCTATCCCTGCGGATGATGGAGTAGTTTGCGATGGAGCATGTGGAGTCAGGTATCTTGTATTTCAGCCATGTCTCAGTGATACAGAGAATGTCAGTGTCATAATCCTTCATCCAAGCCTCGAGCTCATCCTTGTGGCATATGAGGCTACGGATATTCATGTGCACAATGAGAAGGCCTTTACTGGCTAACCTAGTTATGTCGCAAGCTGAGAAGTGGGCAGGTGGCTCCGGATTAGTTTCAGTGTCACCTGACCACAGGATTTTTAGCGAGACTAAAAAAACAAGGCCTAATGCCATAATAAGCTGGAATTTTTACAGCCCGCCTCCTCCTCCTCCATCTTTCAGTGGCAAGTAGTTCATAAGAGTAATAGCCCTTTGGGAGGGGAGGAAGAGGCCCTAAGGACATAGGCCACTGGCTAAGGACAAGTTGATTTGAGAAGCAGAAATTCTAGAGGTCAACTATCCCACTCTGTTTGTCACAGGGGATCGAGAGAGAAAGAATGTTGATGCAGAGGAGCGCTAGTGGAATAAGGATTCCCTCCCCCCCCCACATGGTAGCTAACCATAGCTTAAGGTTGCAGATAGGCTGCTTGAGGTAGAAGACAAAATGAGGCCTCCCAAAGTAGCCAGGCGTACCTCTAAATAAGGCAATCGGGCAGTCATAATATCAGACAGGCATCTCAAACTAAAAGACAGGGGTCAAGAGAGTGTTTTCAGGCTAGCAGAGCATGAGCTGGAAAGGGTTTACTCTGGCTCCTATGGGTAGGCAAATTATAAGGTCAGGAAAACAGCATAGAGATTAAGGAACTAAGGTTCTTGTGAGAAATAGCAAGGAGCGTTACAGCTAGTGGAACTAAGAGATGAGATTAAGAAGACAGTACTAAAGGATCCATTCAAAATGGGAGCGTGGCACATTGGCCCCCTGGTGGCAGAAAAATATAACGAGCCAATGGATGTCCCAGGGCAAAGGATAGATACAACTGGGTATCATCGGCATAGCAATGAAAATCCAGACTGTACTTCCTAATGATCTCACCCAGGGGCATCATATACACAGCAAACAACACTGGTGACAAGACCAAACCCTGAGGTACTCCACAAGACAGAAGGCTGGGGAGGAGGAGAAATTCCCCATCACAACCCTTTGCCTCCTGTTTTTGAGATAGGACTCAAACCAGCAGATGACAGTGCCGTCGAGTCCACAAAATTCCCTCAGGAAGTCGAGCAACACACAATGGTCCACCATGTCAAAAGCTGAGGAGAGATCAAGGAAAACGAGAATTGTCACCCTTGATCTCTCGTCCTGAGGAGATTGTTATGCAACCGAACTAATGCAGTTTCCATACAGTGCCCAGCATAAAACCCAGACTGGAGCAGCTCGTAGATATCAAAGGCCATAAGGTGTTCCCTGAGCTGCTGCACCACAATCTTCTCTACAACCTTTCCCAAAAATGGAAGGTTGGAGACAGAACGGTAATTTGCCTTGATGTCAGGGTCTAAAGATGGTGTCTTCAGAAGGGGACTCACCAGTGCCTCCTTGAAGGCATCTGGGACTACCACACCACTGAATCTTCCCCTAAAGTGTCCCACACACCAGTATCTCCCCATAACTATTCCATACATAATTTTCTGGCCCACAACTACCACCTCACCCCAGTATCAGCTCCACAGCTACCCCATATCCTGATGTCTGCCTCATAACTATATTATAGCCAAGTATCTACATCTACAACCACCAACATCCCATTATCTCCCCCACAATCACTCACGCCCTAGTATCTTCCCTCACACTAGCACACTCTCTGGAATTTACCCTCCAACTACCCCTCACCCCTGCATCTGTCAGATAACTGCCCTACACTCCAGTATCTACCCCTCAACTCACTCACACCCAGTATTTGCCCAGTAACTATCCCATGCATCATAATGCACCCACAAACACCCCTACACCTCAGTATCTCTCCCATAGCAACCCACACACGTATTTGTCACATAACTACCCCATACTCCAGTATATTCCCATTAACAACCACATACATCTGTTTATACCCCATAACAACATCTTACTAGTATCTGCCACAAGTACAGTACCTCATACTCATTTCTGCCCAACTACCACTCATTTTAGAATCTGTCCCTTAACTATTCTATACCCAAGTAGCTGCTCTACAACTTTGCAATACCTCTTTATCTGCTCCATAACTATCACTCACACCTTAAAAGAGCAGTTTTGAGGTCTGTACTAGGGTGAGGGGTAATTGGGCAGATACAGAGGTGTGGACTGCTTGTTTGCACATACTGGTGTGTGTGGCAGCTGTGGGGCAGAATTAGGGAAATGGGTAGTTTGGAGGCAGATACTGGGGTATGAATGATCATAGTTAAGGTTAAACTACATGGCTTTGGTGGTGGTTTGGGTCAAATATTGGGATATGTAGTAGTTGTGGGTAGATTCTGGAATGTGGGGATTAACTTACACCTATCTACCCCTCACCTATCCAACATCAAGATATCTGCCACTCAATGACCCCACATCTGAGTATCAGGCAGAAGCCACATTAAACTACAGCATATAATTCACAATAAATTAAACACAGTATCTACCCTATATCTCAATCTGGGTGGTAGTTTGGGGCAGTTACTGAGGCATGGTGGTGGTTGTGGGGCAGATACTGGAGTGAGAGTTAGTTGTGGGTCAGATAATGGGGTACGGAGTAGTTGTGGGGCAGATAAAGAGGAATGAGGTATTTGTGGACAGATACTCCCGTGAGGGGTTGTTGTATGCAGAAACTGGGGTGTTGTTTGGTTGTGGCAGATACTATTTTTTTTTTTAATTTAAAATCTTTATTAAATATTTTATCATAACAAAACCAACATCATCATGGTAGACAGGAATGGTCTCAGCTAACATAAAATAGACTAACTACCCCTCCACCCTCCCAACCCCCACCCTCCCCAGGAGTATGCCCCATACACAGAACAGGAACAGCAGCAGAGTGTTGGAATAAACCATCTGGAGAGTTAGCAAGAACATACACTACTGGTGCAAATATAGTGCATATAGCTTGCCCCATTTTTTGTCAAAAAGCTTGAGCCTATTACGGGTCCCCACAATCAAATATTCCATTCTAAAACACACCGAAAGCTCATTTAACCATTCATTATAAGATATGAGCAACTGATCCATCCAGTGTTTAAGCACAAGCTTTTTGACCACCATGGAGATTAAGGCCATATGGAATCTACACTGTTTAACCCTGATATTGGTATAAATGCCCAAAAGACAGATCTCTATGGTGACAGGCCCTTCCAAGCCCATCATCGGGTCCAACCTAGATTGAATGAGTTGCCATAAAAGAGCAACTTTTTCACATTGCCAGAATATATGTAACAGATTCCCGTCTGCTTAAACGCACTTGGAGCAGATAGGGTCGGGTAGACGACCTATTTTGGCTAGTTTAACGGGCGTATAGTACATATCATTTAATACATGATATTGGGTAAGTCTGAGTCTGTCCTGGGAGTTATAAATATACAGATCTTTCCAGATTTGTGTCCAGTTAAAGGGTATGTCTGGCAACAAGGAAGTCCAAATTTTGGAACCCAGAAGGCGGTCAGAGTGGCCAATAGATAAGAAAGAAGTATATAATAAGGAGATGCAATGAGGTTTTAAGGATAGGTCCTGGAGCTGGGCAATAATGGGCCCTAATCTGGATAGTTGAAGAGTGGTACCAAATAACTGACCTACTAGGTGTCTCAGATGAAAGATCTTAAAGATCTGTACCCTAGTCAAATTATATTTCAGGAGACTATCTGGAGACGAGAGAAGGGAGACCTGGGAGTATAGATCAGCCACTGTGGCTTCCCATAGCTGAGGTAACCAAGCTGGAGTGAGACATATACCGCCTATTTTGATGCTGGGATTAAGAAGAATGGTTTGAGCAGAATCCCATTGCAGGGGAATTTTAAGAAAGGAGCAGCATTGAGAAAAAACTTTTATTGAAGTGCCAATCACCAATTGACAGAGTGGCAGAGGTAGAGTTTTCCATGAAGAATAAAAAATGATTGGTACATCTAAGTTATGCAATTTTAAGAGTTGTTTTTTCTAATTGGAGCCACACTGATATGTAGTCACCTTTGGTATTGGATAGCCATCTACCAGACCTCGAAAAGTGGCTATCCCAATAGTATAAGAGAAGGTTGGCAAGATGAAGGCTACCAGATTCTTTAGAAAGACTTAACTTAAGAAAAGATCGTCTAGGGTGTTTATTTATCCAAATGATACTTGAAATAATGGAGTGTATATCTTGGAAGAAGGAGAGAGGAAGCCATAGGTTTAGCATATGTAACAGATAAAAGAGTCTGGGAAGGATGTTCATTTTTATAATATTAATTCATTCCCATAAAGAAAGGGGGAGGGACTCCCACCTCTAGAGATCTTGTCAAATTGTAGCCACCAGATCTTCTAAATTTAGCTTTTTGATGCATGAGGGGTCTGTGGATAAGAGAATGCCCAGGTATCTAATGGAGTGTGTGGACCATCTCATACCAAGCTGAGCAAAATCATCTCTATGAGTGAAGTGATTTAAAGGGAATATTTCAGTTTTAGAAAGATTTCATTTATAATTGGAAAGATGACTAAACTGAGCTATTACTTGAAGGTCATGCTCTAGAGAGGTGGCAGGATATTCTAGATGAAGGAGAATGTCATTGGTATACACTGAAAGAGTTAAGGAATGATTAAGCACTGAGATACCTTGCATCTGGGAGGATGATTTGATACTCCTAAGGAGGGGTTCCAAATAGAGGTTGAAAAGGAAAGGCGAAAGAGGACATCCCTGTCTGGTTCCAGTGAAGAGAAAAAAGCAGGAGGAGATGACCCCATTACAATATATCCTAGCAGAAGGAGAGGAATAGACAGTTTGTAGCCATTGGAGAAAAAGAAAAAGGAAACCCATTTCCTGCAGGATCGACCAGAGAAATCCCCAATCCACCCCGTCGAACACCTTTTCGGTGTCTAACGAAATCAGTGCCATAGGGGATTAGGCAGCCTGGAAAATGTGATTCAGTTTTCTAAAATGATCCACGGAGGAATGACCTGGAATGAAACCTACCTGCTCGTGACTCAAAAGGCGAGTCCATACTGCTCTGATCCACAAGGAAAGAATTTTAGTAAGTATCTTGATATCACAATTCATGAGAGAAATCGGGCGGTAACTAGCTGGTTGTAACTAGGGTTTATCCGGTTTAAAGAGAACTAGTGTGCCTTCCAATAAGGAAGGGTCGAGAGAATCTGCAGTTAACATGTACCTATACAGTTTAAGTAAGAGAGGTGCTAAGTCTTCAGAAAAAGTTTTATAGAAATTAAAGGGGAAACCATCTGGTCCAGGTGCCTTATCCAGGGTTAGATCTTTAATTATCTCCTCCACTTGTGATAAGGATATTGGAGATGACAGGGAAGCTTGTTGATGAACTAAGAGGGAAGGTAACTCGAGAGAATCTAAGTAAGCCTCAGTATCCTGAGAGGACGGCAGGGAGAGGTGTTTGCCATAGAGAGAACAATAAAAGTTTTCAAAAACCTGGGCTATGTCACGGGGAGCGGTTTTAATAGCGTCATCTGGGGCTATGATGGAGGGGATTAGTCTGGAGCTTTCCAGCTTGTGCAGCTGCAGGGCTAGGAGCCTACCCGCTTTTCCCCCTGATCCGCATATTTGGATTTGGTTCTCAAAATGGAATATTCCGCTTTTTCCTGTAACATGTCCGCATATTTATTTCTGAGGGTTAGTAGAGCTTGCAAAGAGTCAGGGGAAGTGGACGAGAAGAAAGAGAGCTCTGAAGCCCTAATTTGGGATGGAAGAAGTAAAGATTCTGATTCTCTCTGTCTTTTCCTCCAGGAAGCTAACTTAATGCTGCATTTGACACTGTAGATCATGGAGTGCTATTGGACCGCCTGCGGGTCTTTTGTGGGCTGTCTGGTACAGTCCTCAAATGGTTTCGTTCTTACCTCACGGACAGGTTTCAGAGAGTTGTCACCGGAATTTATTCCTTTGACGCTCACTCCCTGCCTTGTGGGGTACCACAGGGCTCCATTTTAGCTCCCATGTTGTTTGCAGTGTATATGCTGCCATTGGGAGAAATCAGGCGATACAGTCTGGGTTTTCACTGCTATGCAGATGATACTCAGCTGTATTTGTCCTTTCTCCCCGGTCAGGGTGATGCACTCTCTGTACTTAATAACTGCCTTGATGAGATCAGACTGTGGATGAGCTCGAGCTGGTTGAGACTCAATCCGGATAAGACTGAGGTGCTGGTTGTGGATCCAGGTCATCCAGAAATTGGTGTGGGAGTTGGACAACCATCAGGTTTATTACTTGGTGGTGTACCACTCTCTACCTCTAAACAGGTGCAAAACATGGGCATTATTTTTGATGATGGTTTGACCCTGAAATCTCAGGTGTCAGCTGACGTCAAGTCCTCTTTTTACCATCTGAGGAATATCGCCCAGGTGAAACATCTGATTCCCCTGGAGGACCTTCCAACATTGGTCCACGCCTTTGTCACTACCCGTCTTGACTACTGCAACTCCCTCTACCTAGGGCTACCAGGGGTTGATATCCACTGCCTCCAGCTGGTGCAGAACGTGGCAGCCAGGCTATTGACTGGGACTTCTAGAACCAGTCATATTATGCCTGTGCTCCGCGAACTGCACTGGCTGACGGTTTGGTGGCGGATCACCTTTCAGGTTGGTTTACTAACCTTTAAAGCCCTACATGATCAGGGACCCAATTACCTGAAAGATCTTCTGATTCCCTATTGCCCCCTCCGTCCTCTCCGTTCTGCCAGTGAGGGATTGCTGGAGATTCCCAGGGTTCGATTAAAGTCATCAGGACCTCATGCCTTTGCTTTTTCAGCACCAACCCTGTGGAATTCTCTACCTTGTTGGTTGAGAGAATGTCCAACCGTCGAAAACTTTAAAGTTGCTTTAAAAACATATCTTTTTGGATTAGCGTATCTCTGTTAATTGTGGCTGACTTTTAAATGTTGGGATTTTATTATTTTAAAATTTGTACAGCGCCTTGGCCTTGAAAGGTGCTTTATAAATAAAATTGAATTGAATTGAATTAATGAATTCCCCTCGGAGATAACATTTAAGCGCACACCAGAACATATCCTCCCTCTGTACAGAGTCCTTATTAAGGTCAATAAAGGATTGAATAAGAGATTGTATCTTAGAGACAATGGGTTTATCTTTTAATAGCTGTGTGTTCAATTTCCACGCTGTGTCTCTCTGTTTAGCAGGGTCCGGACTTAGAACCACTCAGGCCACAGAGTGATCGGACAAGACTATTGGCTCCATCCCTGCTTGGCATAAACCATTTAGGAGGGAGAGACTAACTAAAATGTAGTCCAACCTCAACCATGACTGATGAAGAGCCAAGTAAAAAAAGAAGAGCCAGTGGGAAGGCTTAAGGATGCACCACGCATCACAGAGGCCGAGCAAATCCATGAGATCACCTAACGCTCTTTGGGATGGTGAAGGGGATTTTAATGGTAAGTTAGACCTATCCAAATCCTGTGTCGGTGGAATGTTCCAATCACCTCCCAATATTAGAGGAGTGGGCAGGAACAAGGCAAGTCTATTAGTTTGATCCATAAGAAAGGTAGGATCACCTCCCACTGGACCATATAGGGAATCTAGGACTATATCTGAGCCCAGGAGAATGCCCTTGACCAGAATGAATCTGCCATTTGAGTCCACCATAATTGAGTCAGCTTGGAAGGGTATCTTGTCCATAACTAAAATTGCCACCCCTCCCAACTCGAAAATGAATCCCCTGATGCAAAAACTTGGGATACCCCCTCTTGGCGTAACCTTATGGCCTCTTTCTCCAACAATTGTGTTTCCTTCAACAGGATAATACCAGCATTGAGCAAGGCACAATGTTTTAAAACCTGAAGTCTTTTCACTGGATCTCTAACTCCCCTAATATTCCATGTTACAACTTTAATTATATTGTTTGCCATTTGGTACAATCATTATGTAAAACCAGCCTAGCCAACCAATAAAATCTATAAACCTTAGGGCACATTCCGGCCCACCCCCTTCCCCCCAGACTAAAATATCCCCCATTTTGAAGTACTGTAAGAGCCCAGCAAGGTTGTTTGTTATGATGTACTCACAGGGTGGACTCGAGCCTTTAAACAATAATAAATCCATAGAACCAGTGCAAACAGAAAACTTTTGGAAAAAAAACCTCCCCCAATGTCTTATATCCCAGTTGCTCCAGACAGGCAATATGTAGCTTGGGATCCATGTTCTGAGAGGCCAGAAGAACGCTATGGTTCTGACATGATAGTCCCGAAGAGTCATAGTCCAGAGGTGATGTAGTGCCTGTAAATTAGATTAAACTCTGATATCCCACAATTCCTCCCTCTATTCCCCAAAATGAACCTATACACAGATGCCCCCTACCAAATGTACTATTCCCCCAATAATATATAATGAAGTGACCGGAGGTGGGCAGTCCCCATGTAACCCTGGATACCATATGCCTGACATCGAACGTTAGTTGTGGACAATATGATTGCAAATTGCTAGTGGGCTTGTGATGTAATTGCCCTAATTCCAGTAAAAGCCACGCGACAGTACAAAGGCTCAGAAAACTCCAGAATGGGACAGGAAACCTAAAAGGATAACTTGGCCCGGGCCAGGTAGTATCCAGGGTCCGCCTCCCAACAATCCAATGCATGAGGCGGACCAGCACAACTACCAAAATCCCTCCCCGACCCTCCCCAACAATATCAACAGTAAAAAATAGCACTAAAACAACTAAGTCCAGCATGTGCCAACAAGAACATAGATTAAAGAGCCAAAAAAAATTAATAAATTGTAGCCTGTACCTGGGTTAGAACCTCAGACATCACCATCCAGATCCATGGGCACAGATAAAGCATAAGAGAAAGAAAGGAAAATAAACGGGATCAGAAGTTGCCAAACTAAAGTATACAGCTCGAGATATTAGGAATGGAAGAAAGGTCGGGAGATACCAGGGCGGGAATACTGACAGGGAGAGCTGAAGGATAATGCAGGGAGATGGAAAGGAACATGGATCTGAATGCGCGACATCCCATCCAGGCAAAGATCAGACACCTAATTATTTTGCTGTTTTAAATTAAATCAGCCACTATTTATTTATTTAGTCTCAGATTACAAATACCTTTGAGCCTTGGCTCTTTTACAAAGGTTCCATGTCAGAGAAATACAAATTATGGGGAACATCAAGACAGACATTACAACAATGTGGACATTGCAAACAGAGTACAGATTAAGCCACTAAATGGCAGTTAGAGTGATTAATAACAAAGCAACCCTCTGTGGATCTGACAAACAGTGGAGCAGTCCGGTGGGGTTCCAAAAGCCAGATGGACCAGTGCAACGGAAAGTCAGTCCCTGGGGAATCACCAGGCAAGGCAAATAGGTCCTGGAACAGGAAGATTGGTGTTCCCCAATCACCATGAGCTACGCCACACCGGCCTGGATGTGGGCCCTAGATCCAGGCAGATACAGGTACCGTCCCCCATTACTTCCACGGCAGCAAAGGACCTTCTCCTTAAGTAAACAGAGGATCCAAGGCAGTAAGCAAGGTAAGCTCCAAAATCATAACCAAAAAAGGCATATAACAACTAAGTCCAATTTAGGATGCATCATCAGGGGGTTTTAAAAAGGGAGGGCATCTTCACGCTGAGCTCTGCTTGAGCCTGAGGGGCGGAATCAAAGGATACCAAGGTGCCATCCACTAAAACTTACAGGCGGGCTGGGTATGCCATGTGAAATTTGATACCGGCTGCAATTAGCTTGCACACAATGGAGTGAAAAGCAGCTCGCTTCTGGTGGGTTTCCAGTGGCAGGTCTTGTGTGATGCTCAGTTTTTTATCTTCCCAGAGAATTGCTTGGCGTTCCCGAGACTTAGCTAAGATGTGCTGTTTTTCAAGGTAGTATAGCAGCTTGATGATTATTGGTCTGGGAGGAGCTTAATCTAAGGGTCTGGGTCTCAGGGACCGATGAGCTCTCTCAATGAGGTAAGTTGGGTTGTGTGGGGAAGGGCCAACCACCTTAATAAGCAGCTTTTGGATGAAGGGGATTATGTAGGAGCCCTCTTCACCTTCTGGTAGGCCGGAAATTAAAATGTTATTCCTCCGACTGCATCCCTCTGAATCTTCTGTTTTTAGTTGCAGTTTGGCGACTTGCTGCTTTAACTTGATGATTTCTGAGTCAGCTCTCTCTTTCCATGACGCCAGGGAACAGATATGGGCTTCAGAGTCTGATATATGAATTTTGAACTCCCCCAGCTCGCTCCGTACATTTTTAAGGTCTGGGGCTATTTCCTAGAAGGTTTCCGGAAAAGACATCAGTTCCTCTAGGAATCTTTCTTCTGCAAGTGGCACCGAAGGTGACAAGGTGCCCGATTGCTTAGAAGAGGATTGCTGGTGTTGTTTGGCCTTTTTGGCTTGCTTCTCAGGCGAGACCGGGGGTGTATGTCTCGGTAAGGCCGGTCTCATGTCTGCCTTCATCGTGGCGAAAAATGGGCCAATTGCAATGCAATAAGAGCAGGATCCTCACAGATAGGCAGTACAGAGCTGTTCATTGAGCTGTTTAACCTGGTTTTAGAGCAGGATTAATGTAGATTGTTGAGGAGCTGATCAGGAGCCGGGAGGAGAAGCAGCTAGCTAGCTCAGCACATCACGTGATCTTTGGCCTTGTGGCAGACACTAGAGTAGGGTGGTTGTAGGATAAATAATGAGATATGGGGTGGTTGTAGAGCAGACTCTAGGGGCCTGATTCCAGGTCGCATTACCCATGGCGCAAGGCGATTTACGCCATACCCTATATCGCAAATCGCAACCTACCCCATAAGTTATGTGAGTTGCAATTCCAAGTTGCAGCTTGTGCCATGCCGCATGCTGGTTGCGCCAAGGGTGGGCTACGCCACCCACTATGCCCGCAACCCAGTGCGGCATGGTGCAAGGGTGGGTTACGGCAGCACCTGCGCCCTATTCGGAAAGGGTGGCTGCTGTAACCCAGTTCCACTATTCCAGGTCCTGCAATGGCGCAGTGGGTTAGACCAGCATGGAGGTTGTCTAAGGGGCATCCGTCCTAGCAAAATGACAGATACCCCCCCCCCGCAGTGCCACAGAACAAACATTGCCATGCCCCACGGAGCCCCCAGCACAGTGCCTCCACGAATCTCGGGTGCCCGGGTCCATTATGTGCCATGCCCCCCCTTGCACCTGTGCCATCCAGCCTACCAGTCCCTAGAGGATTGTGGCAGTGTTATGGGGTGGGGGAGGCACTGGGGGTGCAGTTACATGTGGTCTGCAACTTGCAGCACCAGGTCCATTACACCATTCCCATGGCGCAAGCCTGCAGCTGCTGCAAGTCATGGGTTATAGGTGCTGGGGACCCTTCCTGTCTTGGAATAGGGTGCAGGGTTCCCGTTGTAGTGGCACATGGTGCAACTCACATACGTCCGCGAGTTGCGCCGTGTATTTTGGAATCGGGCCCTAGGTGTAGTGATTGTTGTGAGGCAAATACAGATGCATGAGGTAGTTGCTGGGCAGAAACTGAGATGTGAATGAGTTGAAGGGTACACAATGAAGTGTGGGGCAGTTGTGTGGGAGATGCAGGGAGAGGGTAGTTGGGGAGAAGATAAAGGAGTGTTTGGCAGTTGTGGGGAAGATACTAGATTGTGGATGGATATGGTGATGATGCAGGTGTTTAAATGGTTGTATGAGCAGATACTTGGATATGGTATAGTTGTGGAGCATATACTGAGGTGTGGGTGGTTGTGGTGCAGATACCAGGGTATGGAGAAGTTTCGAGAGAGATAATAGAGTAGGGTGATGAGTGGGTACCTTGGTGCAGGGCAGTTGGGTGGTAGATACAAGGGTGAGGGGTAGTTACATGGTAGATACTTAGAAACATAGAATTTGACAGCAGATAACGACTGCTAGGCCCACCAAGTCTGCCCTTTTTCCCTACCTACTGCAAAAGCCGCATACCCTACTTGATCTCCAGCTTTACCTTCTCGTTCCTATCACTAGGGCTCCCCTATGCCTGTCCCATGCATTTTTGAATTCCCCCACTGTGTTTGCCCCCACCACCTCCACTGGGAGTCTGTTCGATGCATCCACCACCCATTCTGTGAAGAAATACTTCCCCACATTATCCCTTAGCCTGCCCCCCTTCCAACCTCATGTCATGCCCCCTCATTCCTGAACATCTCCTTTTCTGGAAGATGCTACCATACCAAATATAGGAAAATTGGTGGGACCGTCTACCAAGACGGTATGCCCCCTGTACAACAACACTATTACAGCGAACACGTCGATGCCGACAACATCGATGTGTTACTTAGTCCTCAGACCCCAGCACTTTGTCTCCGGTTCTGTATCCCTCCTGATCCAGCTCCAACTCTGAGTTAGAATCCTATAGATCGGGGGAGAATCCCGCATGGGGTTAGGGGGCAAAATCTCCCAGTTAAAAAACAGCTGGGGTCTCCAGTCAGATTTATGTCAACCGCAACTTGCAGTCGACAGAAATCTGTCGCTGTGATGGCGGTCGACAACTTAGTTGTTGAACAAACATAGTAGAGCCTACTGAGGCTATCATCACCATAAATGGGGTGTCCTCACGTGCCATCTTAGATAGTGGCTCCCAGGTGACCATCATTTTTAAACCATGGTATGATCAACACTTGTCCCACCTGGAAATGCAACCGCTGGAGGGGTTAAATGTGTGGGGCCTTAGCGACAAATCCTATCCTTACCTGGGCTATATTACAGTATGGATGCTTTTCCTTCTAAGGTGACCAGAGTGGGAGACAAGGTTGAAACCCTGTCATTGATCTGCCTGGAAACTGGAATATATGATGGGGTGCCTGTGCTGGTGGGTACAAATGCCCATATGTCTAGATGGTTGGCACAGCTCTGTCGGGCTCGAGAGGCTGAGCAGAAGGGGAAGGCCCTGTCCATTCACCCAGTAGTGAGGGAAGCTTACAGGAAGCAAGTACAATGCTTTGGCTAAAGATCCGGATGAGCCAGTGGACATAGTTTGGAGGTGGGATGGGGAGGAAATAGTACTGCCCCCGAATGCTGTGTGTAATATCAGTGAAGTGGTGCATTTGAAGAAGGAAGTGAAGAACAAGATCCTCATGTTGGATGCCCCAGACGAGCATGGATTGCTGGCTGGCCTGCTTGTAAAGCCCAGTGTGCTACCTGCCAAGGCCCACGCCTTTGTCAAGAAGGTCACAGAGCAAGTGAAAAATGCGGCAGATTGGGAAGTGATTGTCAGGAAGGGCCGCACTCTAGCCCAGGTATATTGTGCAGACACGGCAATGCAGCCAGCTTCTCCCAGAGAAGGTGCCCCATCTGGTATCGATCCTAGTTTATTTGACCTCAGTAACTCCCCCATCCCAGAGTAGTGGAAGGCTTGGATTTGACAAAAACTGTCATGAAGGACTAATGTGTTTTCCCTGCATGAGTGGGATGTGGGCTGCATGACAGGGGAGCAGCACCATATAAGGCTCATGGATCAATGCCCATTTAGGGAGGGGGTCTCGGCGTTTAGCCCCAGCAGATATCAATGATGTAAGGCAGCACCACCAAGAATTGTTGGCTGCGGTTATTGTTCAGGAGTCCAGGAATCCGTATGCCTCGCTCATAGTGGTAGTGAGGAAGAAAAGTGGGGCTGTACGGATATGTGTGGATTATCAGACACTGAACAAACGGACCATACCGGACCAGTACACGATGCCCCAGATTCATGATGGCTTGGACTGCTTGAACAGCAGCAAATAGTTCTCAGTGTTGGACCTGAGAAGTGGGTATTACCAGATCCCCATGGCTCCACAAGATCGTGAAAAGACTGATTTCAGATGCCCTTTCAGGTTCTACGAGTTTTTGCAGATGCCCCAAGGCATTTCTGGCGCTCCTGCTACATTCCAGTGCCTTATGGAGAGGGCTGTCGGTGACATGAATCTGCTGGAATGCCTCGTGTATCTAGATGATATAATAGTCCTTGTAAAGACTCTGGAGAAACATGAGGCGAGGTTGCTGAATGTGTTGGATCATTTGGGAGAGTCTGATTTAAAGCTGTCTGTTGGTAAGTGCCAGTTATTTCAAGCCTCTGTCAAGTATGTTGGGTATATAGTGTCAGCCAAAGGCATTCAAACAGACCCCAGTAAGGTCGGGGCGCTCACCACAAAGCCCAGGCCTTAGAATCTGAAAGAGTTACAGCACCTGTTGGGTTTTTGTGGGTATTATAGAAGATTCATCAAGGATTATACCCAGGTAGTTAGACCACTTCTGAATCTGCTACAAGGCTACCCCCCAGTCAACCAAAGCAAACAGTTCAAACTGCCAGGGGCTCCCGGTGAACAGCAGCATTACTTCAAACCCTATGAGCCATTTGGCTCAAGGTGGACTGAGGACTGTGAGAGAGCTTTTGAAGATATCATTCATTGTTTAACCGATGCTCCAGTCCTGGCCAATGCAGAAACACAAAAACCTTACACCATATACACCAATGCCAGTTTCAGTGGCCTGGGAGCTGTCCTGTATCAAAATTATCCAGAGGGCCTACGTCCAGTTACTTATGCTAGTCAGAGTTTAAATCCAGCAGAAAGAAGGTGCCCGGTGCACAAACTGGAATTTCTTGTGCTCAAGTGGGCCATTGTAGACCAGTTTCATGATTATCTATATGGGGCCAAGATTTCTGTTAGGACTGATAACAACCACTGATAGGTGCCTGTCAGCCTTGTCCACCAATGATTACTGCGTCGAGTATTGCCCTGGGTTAAATCACATAGATGTTGACACTTTGTCCTGATGCCCCATGGCCATCTATGGAGACAATTCAAGCTGGGTAACAATATCTGAGCAGACTGTAAAAGCTTCGTGTAAGAAATTTGACACTGAAGAATCCTCAGCATTAGAGGCTGCCCCCCGGTTAGTGGACAGCCTAGGAACCCCTGGTAACTGTCTTCTTGTAGTGTACTGCCACCTGACTGCTTTGGATTTGAGGTCCTTACCCCAGCTAACAAACCAAGATTTGATGAGGGAGCAGAGGTCCGATGCAGTTATTGGGGAAGTCATGTGGGTTCTGCAGAGAGGGGGTGATGCAACACAAGTGACCACCAGAGACCCCAATGATTGGTTGATATTACGAGAATGGTCAAAGTTAAAGATAAAAAATGGCTCACTGTATCTTGAGGTGTAGGACCAGCAGGGGGCACTCCGAGTACAATTGGTGCTGCCATAAAAATTTTACGACACAGTGTTAAAAGCTCTCCATGATGACATGGGTCACCTGGGCAGTGAGCACACGTTGGACCTGACTCACTGCAGGTTCTACTGGCCCAAATTGGGGCAGGACATGTTGCAGGTGCATTTAGCGGAAAGCCCTCCTGCAAAAGGCCGCCCCCTTGGTAAATATCACCACTAGTGTCCCCATGGAGCTGGTTTGTGTTGACTTATTCAGCTTGGAACCAGACTCCAAGAACATCTCAAATATTCTGGTGGTCATGGACCTTTTCACCCGTTACGCACATGCCTACCCTACGAACGATCAGGAGGCTTCCACTGTGGCAAAGGTGTTAGTTGAGAAGTTTTTCATACACTATGCAGTGCCACAGCGGATCCACTTGGACCAGGGCAGCGACTTTGAATGTAGGCTGATAAGATAGATGTTATCTCTGTGAGGAGTCCGAAAGTCAAGAACAACACCTTACCATCCCCAAGGTGACCCTCAACCTGAAAGGTTTAACAGAACCCTTCAAGACATGTTGGACACCTTGGACCCCAGAGGTAATTGTACCTGGAGCCATAGAATCAGCAGATTGATCCATACCTATAACTGCACCAGAAATGATGGAACCGGGTTCTCCCCATACAGTCTCATGTCGGTGGGAGGCCCGACCTCCAGTAGATCTATGCTTTGTGGGGTCTGCTGATGATGCTAAAGAGAGATGCTATTTGTTGTATGTACAAAAACTCAGACAACAGCTGAATGATGCCTACCGCTTAGCGGCTGAAGTGGCCACCAGAAAAAATCAAGCCAACAAGGAAACGTATGACGAGACAAGCAGGTTCAGGTACAAGAGTTAATGCCAGGAGACAGAGTGTTGTTGAGGAGCTTGGGCATCCTGGGGAAACACAAGATTGCTGACAGGTGAGGTAGAACACCCAGTGTGGTGCTGGAGAAATTGAATGAACTGCCAGTTTACAAGATTCGGCCCAAAGGGGACTCCAGTGGACACGAGGTCATTCACAGAAATCATCTTCTGTCCATTGAAGAAAAGGTGATTGGCCCAACACCAGACGTGTCAGACCCTCCCACACCTCCCACACCTCCAGTTACTCGACCGGCTGCAGGCAGGCGACAGACCAAACAGAAAGGTGATCATCCAGTGGCTGGTCCTGTTTGGACAGATAAGGCTCCAGAGGGAGAGAATTCAGATGGTGACGCAGAGGAAGAGCTTGATTTTTATCCTGCATGTTTTTACCCCACTCCTGAGTTGGCCAGGTTGTTTCGGGGAGCACCACTGACCTTGGACACCATGGCTGGCACATCTCTGGTGGAGCCACTTGAACAGATAGACTGTATCTGTGGAGGAGGGGCCTACCTCTGGAGAGAACGAGGCTCAAGGCAGTGATGATGAGCCTGGGGAAGTGGACCAAATTGTGGCTACTGAACAGGGCACTGAAAGGGAAGCTGCTCTAATTATGCCCCTTGAAGGGACCACCCCAAACATGAATACTAATCCAGCTGAGCCTTTTGAGTGGTTTCAGAGCAGCTCCCCTGAAACAATGACTTTTGAAAAGCACACTTCAAACTTGAACACTGGTCTGACTGAGCATTTTGAGTGGCCACAAGACAGTACCCCTGATCAGAGTGGATATACAAGTGTGGTGACTGAACACTTCACAGCAGAGAAAGCAGAAGCAGGCATGGAACCAGAGGCAAAAGACATTGACTCCACCTCCGAACAGGAGGTGACTACCAGGCCAGAAGAGCAAGTACCCCCAAGACGTTCAGGGAGAACTGTTAAGCCCCTGCTTAAACTGACTTGATTCTCTTGGGGCACCCACTGATCTGCCTCAATTTGAGCAGCAAAAGTGTTTTGTTGTGAAACACCAATCAGTGTTTCAGAAATGGGAGGTTTATAAATGTTAATGAAGGCTGCATAAATAATAATGAAGGAGCCTGCCTGCTGCCTGGGGACAGTGAATATCAGCAGCAGTGACAGACTAGGGACTGAATATAAATGTTAGACTCTGCAGCCACATGGTAGGGAGAAAAGATGGCTACAAGACAGTGGGGCATTGAATAAATGTGTGTGTGTACTGACTGCAGCACAACTTTAAAGTTGGGACATGTACTGTAAGGACTGCCTGTTAGAACTGAGAGATAGCAGCCATGTTATGATAATATGACCTCCGTGGACAGCCCATCAGCTTCTTGGGTGCTCAAAGACTGGTGAACTGCATTGTGGGAGGGGTGAGAACCTTATTCCAGGTGACAAAACTCTTTTCCAATCGGTGATTGAACTGGGCTAATGATTATTGATATTTGTGATTGACAACAGGATTCAGCCAATCAGAAGCTGGGATTTTTGAATGAAACCCCGGGACTTTGGACAGTTTGGGCAGTCTTTGCTGGGCTCCTCTTGAGTCAAGCGAGAATGAGGCTGTGTTTGTGAAAATGCAGAAGGTCTTCTGCAGGCCTTTGTTTGGTCAATAGATCAAGTGGCTGAGGATTAGGAAAGGACTTTATTCTAGCTGGGAGAAGTGTGAGATTGCATCTGAGCACGTAAGACATTCTTGGTGAAAAGCTCCTGGAGGTGTTGGAGATTCATGAATTTTGCAGTGAGCCTGCATTGGTGTGAGGAAAAACCCTGAGCAGTGAAAGGGGTGGCTTGGAACTGTGAATGCGAGAGCCAAAAGGGCACTGCTGTTTGAAGCTGAGGACATTGGAAGGAAAAGGTTTGCAGGTAAGGTTGCCACCTTTGGATGAGGTAAAAACCAGATGCTAAACCATACCCCAAATGCCGCCTCTGGCTCCACCCCCTTTTTATGACTGGCGAGTATATCGCTCCTCCTCCAAAGCCCATTGTAATGTTGGAATAGACGTTACTAGTGACAGGAAATAATTTCTATACTGTTATTTATTTGATTTATTTATTCAGGTATTTATTTGTATTCTTTGGCAACCAGATTAACTCCCATAGGCCAATAGCCCATTTTACAGGAATGACCCTGGAGCACAGGAAGGTTAAGTGACTTGCTCAGGGTCACACAGTATATAAGTGGAGGTTGTAGGAATCAAACTCGGGTCTGCTGAATGTGCCACACTCATCCACAGCTTATTGCTCAGCCCTCTGTTAAACATTCCCATTTTCCTTTCCATGTCAGTCAGGTATTCTGATGCTTTGACCAATTTTTGATAACTTAATTATCAATGCTTGTGGTACCCTTAATACTGCACTGTGTGCCCCTTTACCTCAGCAGCTACTGCTGTTTCTTTTCATCTTTCTAAGACATTCCACAATTTCAGATACACCATTCCATGCTGTTTATCGGAATGACCTGAAAAAGTGTAGCTAATATCATGGAATGTTCAGGTAATACAAAAAAATTTGAGCAAATGTGGTGATAAAGGCAATAAAAGTTGGATTATTAATTTAATAAAAATGGGCCAAAAACATACCGGACTATAGGACAAACAAAAAGAAATGCATGACAGCACATAAAGGTGTAAAAGCTGTTTCCTGCCATAGCAGTAAAAGACCATACTTAAAATGCAGAGTTGAAAAGATTAGGTTAATTTACTGCTAATGATCTTAATGGCCATACTTTACACATCTGAGACAGTCTGGTTTTACAAACAAAGGCAGATCTGAATGACTGTGACATCAGAACTTCTTTGTAACCTGGATATGCAATGCAGCTGAAACAGTGAATGATTTGGTACATCAGTTTTAAGAGTATATGAACACACAAAATGACCCAAAAACCGGACTGTATTTAATCAAAACCGGATGACCGGATAAGGACCCTAAAAACCAGATTAACCGGTCAAAAACCGGATAGGTGGCAACCCTATTTGCAGGTGTCCAGTGTTGCAGGAACCTGTGGTTTGCTGAAAGCCAGCTGTGAAAAGGAGGAGGTTCATATTAAAGACTGAAAGCCATTAGCCAAAAGCCACTGGGAAGGTGGAAAGACCTGAGAATCTGTTTTGCTGCACACCAAGCTGTTTGCTTTGCTCAAGAGAAAGGCAGTATCTGAGACTATTCACAGCTGCAACTCGGAGCCAGGTAGGGAACCTGCCAAACCCTACCGAGTGGGGCAGACTGGGCTGCAGGAGGCCACAGGTATGTACCTGAGTGCTAGGGCCCTCTAGGACCATTGGGGGAGCCGGACTGTGGAGTCACTCCTGAGTCTGGGCTCCTCATGGCCTTGTAGGTCTTGTGCTTGGGCTCTGCATCAGGCCTGGAAACAGGCTGAAGGGGACAACTGAATAGACCTTCAAGCAAGTCGGAATGGGACAAGCAGCTAGGCCGCCAAGCAAGCCTAAGGTTGTGCCAACAAATCTTTTCTGCCCATCTGGTTGCTGCCCTCTGAAACTGATTGTTGGATAACCAAGGTGCCAGAACCCACCATGCCAGTGACTGAACCCCCCACACAAGCCTTCAGGACTGTGAGTAACCAAGGGCTTGCCCTGACTATAAGGGGAGTCAAGGTTTAAAATTGCTAGCACTCCAGAAAGAATTGTTTCAAAGGCCCAAACGCCAGCCAGCCTTCGGCATCTAACAGGCCTGCACAAAACTTGGGTACCCAGTTAGGTCAATATGGACATAGGGGGGTGTACACCGGTACCAGTGGGGGTGGGCACAGTATACATTTCGGCCTATGAGCTCTGTTAACTCCCTTAACCATTTTTTTCTCCTTCACAGCTATCCTGTTCCCGGTACACCTTTCCCTAGCAATCTCCCTTAAAAATAAAGCTGTGGTTTGTTTGTTGCAATTCCAGTGTGGTGATCAAGTTATTGGTAATAGCTGTTAAGCATATGTATTTTATAGTACTGGGGTACAATGTGGTATCTAGTGTGTAGAGGTGTTGGGAGGGGAGGCGGGTAGGTACAGCATCCCAGGGGGTTGTACCAAGCAAACACCTGGTCCACTGTTTCTTTACTCTGGGTGAAGGCACCACGCTACTTTCTTACCATTTCGGGATGGAACCCCGATCACCACCGTAGCAGGACCCAAGCCCCTTAACCTCTATGGTAGTCAACATGCAGGGGTAGTAGCCCACTGGCACATGGTGCCTGGGCTACAACAGGATGTTCCTGCTCCTGGCTGAGGCAGCATCTGGGATGCTACAATCCACATCTGGCAGATTAAAATCATCTACCAGCAGCACTTCCCCTTTAGCAGCCATTATGTGGATGGATTCCACTAGAACCATGAGCACCTCCTCCCCCTGTGTTGGAGGTCTGTAGATCATGCCCGTGTGAATAGCTGTGCCATTGACCATCTCAAGGGTGACCCACAGTACCTCCGCCCCCCTCACATTCCCTGTATCTCAGTTGTTCTAATACCATCTCTGACATAAAGAGCCTTCCCCTCTCCCTTTTTATCCTCCCTATCTCTCCTAAACAGAGTATAACCTGGTATTGATACATCCCAGTCATGGTTTCCAGTATACCACATCTCTGTAAGAGCTACAATGTCCAAGTCAGCCTCCATCATCAAGGCCATCAGGTCTGGGATTTTATTTCCTAGGCTGCGGGCATATGCATACACGGCCTTACACATTTTGACATTTCTCCTTTTATCATCCCCCCCTTTTGCCATTTTGCCTCTTCCGTTTGTCCTTCCTGTTTTTAATCCCCTTCCTCCTGTTCTGTTATCCTCCGCTGTTCCTCCCCTTTATGAGTTTAGTTACCTCTGGCGATATCATAACTTTATGGTCCTCCATGTTGACTGCACTATCATGTGCGGGTGTGCAGTCTGATTCTCCCTGCTTCCTTCTACCATGCCCCCCCACAGGCTAGTTTAAATGCTTGTCAATGAAGCATTTAAACCATTCACTAAGGGCAATGGTCCCCTACCTGGATGGATGTAGGCTGTTGCCCTTGTATAGGTTCACATTCCTCCAGGTAGTTCCTCAGTCCCCAATGAAGCCAAAACCCTTCTTTTACACCAGTTCTCCAGCCAAGCGTTGAAGTCCCATGTATGGAGGTTCCTAGCCTCCCCCTTATCATGGACAGGCAGTACCTCTGAGAAGGTCACAGAGCCTGCTACCTGCCCAAGGCCCTTCCCCATCTCACTGAACTCCTCCTGCACCCTTTCTATCCCTGCCTTGTCCCTAGCCAGGTCATTTGTCCCCAGATGGACAATGACATCAAGCTTCCCCCTCCTCACTCCTGCCATAGTGATTCTCTTGATCCTTTCCCCATCCCTCCAAGCTATGCTTTCCAGTAGACACTTTACCTCCCTTTCATCCACTGTACCTGTTCCCAAATCCACTACCCAGACTATGGAGTCCTCCACTAGGAGAAGCTTCCTCTTCCTTTAGGGCCCTCTACCACCTGCCAGTGGAACCCTCTTGTGGAGAATCTACTCATCCTCCTTGTTCACAACTTCAGGTGACACTGTGAGATCCTCCCACTCTTTCAAAACTGCGTAGGAGTACTTCAGTTGCACTGGGTGGGGGATGACCTTTTGATCCATCCTCTTCACCCTCCCTGAACCCACTGTAGTCCACCCACTCTTTTTGCTGGTCCACCTTTCAGGTAGTGGGTGTTGACTTGGTGGCCCCTGGGTGGGGGAGGAGATTCCCTGAAACCTAGCTAACTCAGCCTGGAGGATGGCAATCTCCGCACTCAGACAGAGAGGTGCCTGCAGGGTGTGGTGCACTTTGGAAGCAGATACGGTGATATGGTAGTTGCAGAGCAGACACTTGGATGTGATATAAAATAGTGATAGTGGTGGGGCTGTTATAAGAATGGGATATTGATATGGCAGACAATAGGGTATGGGTGCTTCTGGGAGCAGATAATCGGAACCACATGCTTTCTTTCAAACTCTTGTATTCTGTAGATAAAAATGCATTTTGTCAAACTGCTAACTTCTTTCTGTGGCTAAAATACATTTTATCAAACTGCTAACTTAAATCTGTGGGTAAAATGTGTTTTATCAAACTGCTAACTTAATTTTGTGGACAAAATGCCTTTTGTCAGATTGCTAACTTCAGTCTGTGATCAAAATGTATTTTGTCAGACTGTAAACATCTTTATGTAAAGTAAATGCATTTTGTCAAACTGCTAACTTCATTCTGTAGACAGAATCCCCTTTTGTCTGGCTGCTAACTGTAAAGCATGCCTGAAGGGTGTACCTGGCATTCGGAGGTACAGTAGGGGACATATGCCACACACCCTCTCTGAGTACTGTTTAAATGCATGCCCCAGGTATCCTTTGGAAGTTCATTTCTTTGCTGCAGCCATGGAGCTGCTGGGTCTCCTGCCCGCCCTTTGCCTCCCTTCACACCCTCCCCTTACTTTTACCATGAAGCTGCAGTCAAAGGCATCACTGACCAAAGAGGACTGCACACAAGGAGGCTTTGAGAAAATAACACATCCAAGTTGCAATATACAGCAGAACCAGCCATGATGCAATGCAGTGACTTGCAGTAAATGACATGTCAGAAAATACTGCAGTAACAAATGGCTTAACTGCAACTGAATTACATTGTTCCCCTGCAGTATACTGCAGCATTCTGTAATATACTGCTACATTACTGCATTGCATCCTAACTGGTGTTGCTACATCCGAAAAATGTCAGAATGTATTGGGTGAGCACTAATAGTTTAATAGCTGCTAACAAACAGCCCCGGTGCTTGGACCAGTTATGGGCCTTCATCAGTGGGTATCATAATGCCTCCTGACAAAGATCCAGAGTTGGTCAAAGCTCTGTGGCTACCATATGTCTCAAGAGGCTAACATAATGGCCATGTATCAAAATATCCCTTATGATTTTACCTTCTAAGAAAGTGATCCTAGATTGTCAGCCTAGGGCTTGTTCAGCTGTGGGGTCACTCTTGAATAACATGCCAGTGTTTCCTAATAATAGATTTGTATCAGTTTTGCCACAGGGTGACAGTATATTCTGTGACTGGGATGACTAGTTGGAGTATCTCATGTTAGGGCAGTTTGTTTCTTGGAGTTGAGACAGGACCATTCCCTCCACTTGTCTTTCTTGTCTGACTACTCTGCATTGCCAGAACATCCCCTTTCCCTGAATAGGTCCTTCAAGTCAGTTGACAGGAATTCAGAATCAGTAATATCTGTGCAGTTTCTATGTATGTGTAAAAGCTGTCTGTAAAGAATGGACTAGACAAAGTTTATTGGTTGAAAACTATCTGCCTAACGGAAACTGTTTCCAGCAGTAGGTTTTCTAAAAAATGTTCAGGCCACTGTAGTATTATTCATAAAAACAGGGTAATATCAAGAACATTGCTCTCCCTACAGGCAGATTTAAATACGAAAGTTAAAGAGCAACTCTCTATTATAATAAAAAGTTTAAAAACAATAGATTTACAGAAATCATGTTTTTTTTTTTTTCAACTTTGTTTCGCTTCTGCCGTGGCTCCAAGGTCCTCTCTCAGGCATCCCATCCTTGTCCTGCCCACTCGAGGATCCCACGCTATGCCTCCTCTCCTCCCTCCTCACCAGTGCCAGCACCCCTGGCTAACCCTATCTAGGGTGGGTCGCCCCCCCTCTCCTACTTAGGGTGCTCTTCAAGGCAGACTTTGGCATCGGACGAGGAGTGGGCCCGGGGAAATTGAAGACAAGCTAGGGAAACCCCGGCGTAGGGCATGGAGGATCGGTGCCGTCGCCTGATCCTTGGAGCCAGGTTTTTCCTGTGTTCTTGGTTACCCCTCCCACCAATGCAGGATGTGCAATCGCCAGCTCTGACGAGGTGCTCCCACCCACGCTGAAAGGCAGCTGCCCGGGACGTCACCTCAGTGTGCGTAGCCCTGGTGTGCAGTACCGCCGCCGGTCTCCACTGGGGGCCACTACCACACCAGGCAACCCCTGGATCCCTCCCCGAGAGAGGAGAGAAGTCCCATGGACGCTCAATCCTCTCTCCCCCCAACTGATCCCCGATGGCCCGAGCTCGTTCCCAAACCCCGGTCACCGGCGTGGCATGCAGAAATTATGTTTTAAGTTGATTGTTTTGTAGATGTTATTTATTTTTTTACTTTCTCCTGCTGTTAGTCTACAAAATATTGTAGATCATGCAGCAATTATTTCACTGACTCTTTCAAAATGGTATCACCACCCCACAACAGCGACAATTAAACAGCAAACACCACCACAGTGCTGAATCTCATCAGGTCACTGTGGTGGTGCTCTGTACAAGGGCACCACAACTGCCAGTGTTCCACCCCAACCCCTAAAACAACTCTGACTGAGTTAGAGATGCAGCCAATTTAAATTCGCCCGGCGAAGCAGTGGGCACTTCGCATTGTCCTCTGCTTCATGGGTGGCCAGCATAAAATGCCCAATTCACGTTGTTATTATTACTTCGCATTGTCATTCTGCCTTAAGGTGAAGTAAGGCAGAGTGACAACAATATTGGCGGCCCCCCACACACAGAGTCACTAGAATTAATGTGCATCCCCAAAATGCTACTATCGTCTTGTCTCCAGAAAATTCCCCAGTGCTGATGAAGTGAAATGAAAGAGTAACAAGAAATGTAAAGTCTCATAGAATTAGTGGCACACTCAGTCATCAGGGCAGTTGTCAGACAAAGTCACCAGAATTAATGTTCATCCCCAAAATGCTGCTATCTTGTGTCCAGAAAATTCCCCACTGCTGACGAAGTGAAATGAGAGTGTAACAAAACATGCAAAGTCTCCCATCTTAGAGATGTAGTGAATTAAAATTCCACCGGTGAAGTACCTGTGAATTGGGTGTCACAAACCCACTCAGCAGGTCAGGCCCTCTACTCCCAAAGTGCCAACCTCCAAGCGCAGTCTTGTGAACAGTTTAACAGAATAAGGTAACCCTCTTGTCTGTTTTGTGAGTTCAGATCAACCTTTGGTCTCAAGTCTTGGAGAGATTCAAACTGTGAACCTCTTGCTAGCATACCCAATGCACAGGCTCAGATATTTCTGTCTTTGGGGGGCCAGATATCTTTGTCTACGGGCACCTAACCAGGTATACAGAGATGAGCGGCTAAAACTTTAATGAAGACCTCAGATTTAAAATGCTTCTCTTTCCAGTTTGGTACCACCATTCAAGCTTATGTCTAATGTCTGCTATAACCATATATACTTTTCTTACAAATGGAAGAAAATTCAAAGACAGACCAAATATGTTCTAAAAAGAATTTTACTAAAATAGATAAAAATATGTAAAACACAAAATACAGAACTGTTATATCACAAGACATACAAATCTTTTAAAAGAACAAGCTTTAAACAGTCAATTCCTACTTACAGTATTTAGATTTGACTCTCTTTCTAAATATCTGTTTACAAGTGCTCCAAAGATGTTTTCTTTGTCAGAGTCTAGATAAATGTGTGTCTCAAGTAAAAAAGAATGTTCCTTAAGCAAACTGTATGTGCCAACCCCTTTTTGTGTGAGGTAACTAGCTCCACCTCTGTCAGAATATATAAAAACATATATATCTCAGACAAAAACAGGATTTTTTTTCAAAGTATTAAATTCTGCAAATCTTCAGCATGACTCATGTCCTTCAAATGACACTTTTTTGATCTCATAATAAGTTTCCCCCTTCCAGGACATGAAAGCATCTTTATGATTTCACACTCCTGTGTAATAACCTGGGTTTTCCCTCCAACGTCATAAAATAGATATGATCTTCCATCTTTGCAACTACAGCTGTAATTAACTCAGACAAACAGGAGATCCTTGATTAAGGCCTTCCATGTAACACATTGTCTCTAAAACCTGTGTGTGTGTGATCTCACATGCTGGTTCAGCATTTTCTCATGGCTTTCATCTTTCAGCTGAAACCTGGAGGGGGGGGGAGTGAGGTCACTCCTAAAGCACCAGATTTTCAGCAGAGACAGTCAGCAATACATTTTATATTAAAAAAAATGATACAGCACTCAGAACTGGCTGTCCACGTCACAATTCCTCCCCACCTAGACTGAATTTGGGGGTTTTATCCCCTATATGGGATGAGCTTCCCAAATCAGTTCACTCCTCATAGACCCTAGACAGCCCATCTGAGTTCTGGTTGTTCGCTCCAGCCCTATGTACAATTTTTAGATCATACCCTTGTAAAGCAAGACTCCATTTAGCAGTCTGCCATTATTTTTCCCCATCTGTGTCAGCCAAGCCAGGGGGTTGTGGTCAGTCTGCACCACAAAATGCTGCCCATACAAGTATAGCTCTAATTTCTTTAGGGCCCACACTATGGCAAGACACTCCTTTTCCACCGTGGAGTACGCTTGCTCCCTGGTAAGTAACTTCCTACTCAGGTACACTACTGGGTGATCTGTCCCTTGGCTAGATGTCTGACTCAGTACTGCCCCAATACCCACGTCTGAGGCGTCAGTCTGAACTATAAAGGTCTTGCTGTAGTCAGGACTTGTCAAAACAGGAGCACTGCACAGTGCCTCCTTTAGTTTGGTAAAGGCTTCCTCACAGGCTGGGCCCCAGATAATTTTCTTTGGTATCCTTTTCTTTGTCAGGTCAGATAGGGGAGCAGCCAGGGCACTGTAATTGGGTACAAATTTCCTGTAGTACCCTGCTGTCCCTAGAAAGCTCCTGACCTGCTTCTGGGTTTCTGGTCTGGGCCATGCCTGGATCACCTCTATCTTTATTTGGTTAGGACGGAGCTGTCCCCGGCCTACCACATGCCCGAGGTATGCCACTTCTCCCAGGGTCATCTGGCACTTCTCGGCTTTGACAGTGAGCCCGGCCCTCTGTATCCTGCCCAGCACTTCCCTAAGGTGGGAGAGGTGTTCCTCCCAGCTGGTACTAAAGATGGCAATGTCATCCAGGTACACCACAGCCTACTCCTCAGCATCATTTAACACCTGGTTCACCAACCTTTGGAAAGTGGCTGGGGAGTTCTTCATTCCAAAAGGCATTACTTTAAACTCAAATAAGCCTATCGGAGTGATGAAGGCCGACCTCTCCCTAGCTCTGTCTGTGAATTCTACCTGCCAGTACCCCTTGATCAGGTCAATAGTCATAAGGTAGGTCACCCCTCCCAACTTGTCCAGGAGTTCTTCCATCTGGGGCATTGGATGGGCATCAGACTTTGTGACTGCATTCAGTCCATGATAGTCCACACAGAAATGAGTTGAGCCATCTGGCTTAGGTACAAGGACTACGGGTGAGGCCCAGGGGCTGTGGGATCTCTGGATTACCCCTAAATCCAGCATCTCTTCCACTTCCCTCCTAATGTCCTTTTGGACAGCCTCGACACCTGATATGCTGTCCACCTGATGGGTGTCTGTGTCCCTCTCTCCACATCGTGTGTCGCTAAGGGGGTTAGTCCAGGCTTGGTGCTAAACAAGGGGGCAAAGTCTGCTAAAACCTTCCTTACTTTCTGGATCTGGTCCGGGGCCAGCTGGGGAGACAATTTTACTGCCTCCACAGAGGACTTCCACTTACTTTTGTTCAGCAAGTCCAGAAGGGGGTCTCCTTCATCCGTCCCATCCCCATGACTTCACACTGCAAACACCATGTCAGCCCTATTTGCACATGGCTTCATCATGTTGACAGGGTACATCCTTTCTGCCTGTCTTCTGTCAGGTAACTCCACAATGTAGTTCACATCATTTACCTTCCTAACCACTTTGTACGGTCCTTCCCACTCAGCTTGCAGCTAGTCTTTCCGGACCGGAATAAGGACCATGACTTCCTGACCCACCATGTACGATCGAGCTCTGGCTCTGCAGTCCTACCACACTTTTTGTTTCTGTTGGGCAGCTGCCAGGTTGCTCTGGGCTGTCCACATAAGCTCCTTTAGCCTTTTCCTAAACCTTAGGATGTAATCCACAATGGGAGTTCCCTGAGTGGCATGCTTGCCTTCCCAGTACTCCTGGATCAAGTCTAGGGGCCCACATACCCGGCGTCCATAAAAGAGTTCAAAGGGAGAAAATCCTGTCAACTCTTGGGGCACCTCCCGGTATGAAAACAACAGATGGGGAAGGTATTTATCCCAGTCCCTCCTATGCTGTTCAGCAAACGCCCGGAGCATTGACTTTAGGGTACCATTGAATCATTTCACAAGTCCATTGGCTTGTGGGTGATATGGTGTCATGCATCTCTGCACCACCCCACACTTCTCCCATAAACATTTCATCAGGTCCGACATGAAGGAATCCCCTCGATCGGTGATAACCTCCTGTGGAAACCCAACACAGGAGAAAATCCCAAGTAAGACATCTGCCACTTTGTCCTCAGTGAGGATAGGGCAACTGCCTCTGGGTACCGGGTGGCATAATCCACCACAGTCAGGATGAATCTTTTCCCTGAGGAGCTGGGGGAATTTAAAGGACCCACAATATCCATTCCAACCCTCTGGAATGGCTCCTCCACTATGGGCAAGGGGATCAGGGCGGCTTGGGTTTTCTTGCCCGTCTTCCCTATTTCTTAGCACCGGTGATAAGACTTGCGATATTCCTACACCTGCTGGGTGAAGTTAGGCCAGTAGAAATTCTGGGCCAACCGCTGCATAGTGCACACGATTCCCAGATGACCAGACAAGGAAATATCATGTGCAGTTTTGAGCAACTGCTCACGATACCCTTGGGGAACTCCAAGCTGCCTGCCTAGCATCCTTCACTCTGTCTGTACTGCCTGAGTATTCATAGGTCAATTTCCCCAATAAACCTTATGTCTACCGTCACCTCCCTGTATTCCGTCAGAGTCTGCCCAAGCCCTCGGCTTCTCTAAACTAGGGTCACTCCTCTGAGCAGCTGCGAACCCCTCACACATTCCCAAGGCATGGGACAGGTCCCCTTCAGTCGCTAAACTAGGATCCCTAGCACTAGCATCAGGGCACTCAGGATCACTGTCAATCCCAACCCTTGGACAATGGGTCACCCCTCCCTCTTCGGAGTAACCTTCCATAGCTGCATGGTCACTTGCTACCAGGGAAATTTCTACCCCCTCTTCATTAATCTCCATATCAGGAGACATAGGCTGGGGAACCAGCCTCTCAGCTGTTTCCACAATGGCTTCTGTGGGGTTCAGGGAACTACAGCTTTCCCTTGCTGCTTGGCTATGGGTAACTGCACATACCATCCCCTGTTTTAGACTGTTGCCCAGGATCACATCCACTGTTAATGTTTTGGCTACAGCCACCTGTTGCACAGTTCCACCTGTTTCACCCCAGTCTAAGAGAACACTAGCGAGTGGCAATGTTTTCTCCTCACCAGTGAAGTCCTGTACAGTGACGTATTTGTTGGGTATAAGATGACCAGGCTCTACCAGATCCCCCTTTACTAACGTCAGGGATGCCCATGTGTCCCTTAACTCTTGCGTCTGCACACCATTTGCCATGACTGGGTGCATGTGTTCCCTCATGTTCACTGGCATGCTTCCAGGGACACACAAACAACCTACTTCTTTTCTAGCACCCTGTTGTGTATTATTGCTCGCATTTTTGAGACACTGTCTGGCAATATGCCCAGTTTCTTTACACACCCAACAGTCATTTCTTCTCTCAGAGAAATCTTTTCTCTGAAACCTGAGGCTAACTGGTTTTGGTGGGGGAAGTGAGGGTTTTAGCTGCCCTGAAGGCGCGCTTTTCCCTTTCTGCACTGCCACACCCGCCCCATTCACTCTCAGAGCAGGTCTGCTCTTAGCATAGCAGTCTGAGAGTTCAGCAGCCTCTTGCACTGTTTTGGGATCTCGGTTCTCTAGCCAGGTTTTTAGCTCTGCTGGGAAAGCCCAATAAAACTGTTCTAATAAAATCACATTTTCAATTTTATCAACAGAGTTTGCCTCAATTCCTTCCCACCAACATTTTAAAAACTGACGTTGTTTCATGGCTAGCTCCTCGTAGCTCATATCAGGGCTTCTCCTGAGCTTACACAGAATTTAGCTCTGTATGATTCAGCAGTTAATTCAAACTTTTTTAACAGTGCAGCTTTTAGTTTGCTGTAATTATTACTGTCCTCATTATCCATTTGATCCAATGCATCCCGAGCTTTCCCGGTAAGTAGCGGGGATAGCTGGAAGCTCCAGGACTCTCTAGGAATTTTAGCCTGAATACAAACTTTTTCAAAAGAATTTAAAAAGGTGTCCATATCCTCCCCCTCTTTAAATTCTGCTATTAATTTGGAGTTCAATTTGTAACCCAGTCCTGCAGTCCCAGTTAAACCCAAGCCACTTACCTGTCCTGGTGCCGCTGGTTGGAGTCGTATCTTCCCCAGTTCATGTTGCCTCTGGCACTCCTACTCCTCATTGTCTGTGTCTCGGTGTTCTCATTCTCTCTTCTCCTCTCCTCTGCAGCTCACTGCTGCTCATGCTCCTCATGGTCTGCATCCCTCTGTTATCACTCTGCCTCTCGGCGTTCTTGCTCTGCCTCACAGTCTGCTTCTCACTTCTCTCGCTCTCTCTTCTCCTGGAACTCCAGCTCTATCCTGCACAACTCAATTTGCAGCCTGAATATCTCTGGATTCAGGATACTGGTGACAGTCCCCTGCTGCTGTGGCCCTTCACTGACAGTGGCCCTGCTGTCATCCTCACCGGATCTGGACACAGCACTGGCTGCTAGTCCTGCCACACTCAAGGTCTGGTCCCTTTCAGTCACGGTCTGTGACTTGCTGCTCTGGGTATCTGCTACCATCAGGACCTCTATGAGGTTCTGCTTTTTGGCTGTCATCTCGAATGGGACTCCTCTGTCCCCACACAACTGCTTCAAGTAATCTACAGTGTGCCTGCTGTAGTCAGAAGCCATCTTCTTCCCTGACTACAGCTACTCTGACTTGCACTTTAGGAAAAATAAATAAAACGGGTAGGAACTTGACTGTATGCCAAGTGATATATAGTCCTGTTTCCTTTTTAAAATAAAACTCTGTCTTTTTCTTTCTTTGCAAGAGAGTTTATGGTCTCAAACTGACACAGAACAAGACAGGCTTGTAATACCAAAATTATGCCACCGCTGCCAAACAATCTGTCACAAACCCACTCAGCAGGTCAGGCCCTCTGCTCCAAAAGTGCCAACCTCCGAGCACAGTCTTGTGAACAGTTTAACAGAACAAGGTAACCCTCTTGTCTGTTTTGTGAGTTCGGATCAACCTTTGGTCTCAAGTCTTGGAGGGATTCAAACTGTGAACCTTTTGCTAGCATACCCAATGTACAGGCTCAGATATTTCTGTCTTCGGGGGGCCAGATATCTTTGCCTATGGGCACCTAACCAGGTATACAGAGATGAACCCTTAAAAACTTTAATGAAGACCTCAGATTTAAAATGCTTCTCTTTCCAGTTTGGTACCACCATTCAAGCTTATGTCTAATGTCTGCTATAACCATATATACTTTTCTTACAAATGGAAGAAAATTCAAAGACAGACCAAATATGTTCTAAAAAGAATTTTACTAAAATAGATAAAATATGTAAAACACAAAATACAGAACTGTTATATCACAAGACATACAAATCTTTTAAAAGAACAAGCTTTAAACAGTCAATTCCACTTACAGTACTTAGATTTGACTCTCTTTCTAAATATCTGTTTACAAGTGCTCCAAAGATGTTTTCTTTGTCAGAGTCTAGATAAAAGTGTGTCTCGAGTAAAAAAGAATATTCCTTAAGCAAACTGTATGTGCCAACCCCTTTTTGTGTGAGGTAACTAGCTCCTCCTCTGTCAGAATATATAAAAAAAGCATATTTATTTTATACAAAAACAGGATTTTTTTCAAAGTATTAAATTCTACAAATCTTCAGCATGACTCGTGTCCTTCAAATGACACTTTTTTGATCTCATAATCAGCTTCCCCCTTCCAGGACATGAAAGCATCTTTATGATTTCGCACTCCTGTGTAATAACCTGGGTTTTCCCTCCAAAGTCATAAAATGGATATGATCTTCTATCTTAGCAACTACAGTTGCAATTAACTCAGACAAACAGGAGATCCTTGATTAAGGCCTTCCATGTAACACATTGTCTCTAAAACCTGTGTGTGTGTGTGTGTGTGTGTGTGTGTGTGTGTGTGATCTCACATGCTGGTTCAGCATTTTCTCATGGCTTTCATCTTTCAGCTGATACCTCGGGGGGGCGAGGTCACTCCTAAAGCACCAGATTTTCAGCAGAGACAGTCAGTAATACATTTTATATTAAAAAAAATGATACAGCACTCAGAACTTGCTGTCTGTGTCACAGTGGGCACTTTGCATTGTCACTCCACTATGCAGAGTGGCCAACATGAAATGCCCACTTCGCCTTGTTATTGTGATCGTGACTTCTCATTGTCACTCTGCCTTAACCTGAAGTAAGGAGGAGTGACAACAATATTGGCAGTGCCCGGGCCCCCACACATCACATGGCTTACAGTACTGTAACTCACACGCTGTACAGGAACGCAAATGTCTACAGCTTTAGTTCCCCAATGACAATGACCTATATCACAAAACTCCTCAATTTGAAAACTCATATCAATGAGTGCAGTGGTGAAGTCTGGCGAGATACTACAAAACAGGCTTACATGATGCAAGTAACTAGTGAAAAAATACATTTTGTGATTCGTGATGTGATCGGGTATCATGACTGCATTCATGACCGTGAAATATTAATTTAATTTTTCTCGGACTTGGAGCTGACGAGTGTATTGGGGACGCGAATGCCTAAGGCAGTACTTCGCTGATGACCTGGCTGTTCACAAAACTCACCAGCTTGAAAACTCATATCAATGGGTACAGTGGTGAAGCCTGGAGAGATACTACAAAACATTAATTTTGTGATTCATGATGAGATCGTGAATTGTGTGCACCACACCAGTATTCTGAAGGGAAGCCAGAAACAACTGTGACTAAGTAACAGATGGAGATTGGGCTCTAGAGAGATGTAAATGCACAGACAGATTAAGATTGCACGGCGCACTAAAGAGATGCAGACACAAAGGCACAACAACAACACCTGACCAGTGTTCACCATCAGAAATCCAAATTTGGAAAATAATACCTTTTGCCATTGGGAGGGGTAGTGCACAGCAGTAACAGTCCACTACTACCAGTAAAGATACCACAAGCAGTACAAAAAATTAATGCAGGTGCAGTGGATAGCAGGTTCACACTGCTGCAATTACTCTGTGGCACCATAAATGGTATCTGATTTAATGGTACGCATTCATCACACACACACACTCAAACACACACACTACAAGTAATGCGTAGCAAATTGAAAACCTTTAGTAATACAACAAAATGTTTTAAACAAACTGAAATTATACACTGATGCTCCACAACAATCAGCAAAAAAATGCCAAGAACTACTGAAAATATTACTGTGTGTACATTAACACAGTTAGACAAGTAAAATGTGACCAAAACAGAAAGACTGCCTTTTTCTCCCAGTTAATCTACCTACTTCACAGATATGCCCCTTTCCCAAAGCACCTTTACAGTACACAGACTGACTGTTCTAAACTAACATTAAAAATCCACACACAAACAAAAAAACACTCGATGAGATGAGCACAGGAGGGTTTCCTACAATCGATGTCTTAAATTTTGAGCAAAAAAAAATGGCTCATGAAGGCTTTTTTAACAGCTTTTAGAGGATTTGAATAGCAGAGCTCTGAGATGAAACTGTCTCCATCTTCCACTACACAGAACTGAGGCTGTGCAGAACAATCTAGAGCCCATGTGACCTGCAATCCCATGAAGCACTGCAAATTCACTTTGGAACTCAATAACAAGGTGAAGTGATGCGAAGTACATTGATTTCAGTGTTACTTCACCTTAAAATTGGTATAGAAATGGTTTGGGGAAGGCGGAGTAATGCAAAGTCATTCTTTTCAATGGACTTCGCATTCCCCATTATAACATGAAGTACTCCGCTTTGCGTTGCAGAGCACTTTGCGGATTCCACGTTACTCTGTGTATCACTTCGCGGAGCGGATTTAGCCCACTTCGCCCACCACTACTCGGAGTTGTATATTTAGAGATGAGGGTGCGGGGGGCAAAGCCCCCTGCAGAAAAAGATTTTCTCCCAATGGGAGCAATGTCAACAGTCGGCATTGTTCCTGTCACTGTCGGGGATGTCAGCAGCATTGCCAGTGATGTCAAGTGGTGGAACCTTTCAAAATGTATCTGACTATCCCCTAACCACACAATCGCTGTTTGCGACATCACAGTCTATTGTCATGGTGAGCATTATGAAGTCATAAACAAAAGCACTGTGAGGTCAACCGGGGAGAGGCAAATGTTTTCTATACAGAAGATGAAATACCAAGAAAAGTCTTGGAAAAGAACATTGAAAATGAAAAAATAGAGGCTCATGTACGAGCATCAGTAAACAGCAATGCTGTGTTCACTTTGAGTGGTTGTCATGACAACCTAGTAAACCTCGAGAGGTTTACCATTGTTATAACAACTATGAGAAGTCGACACAGTGTTGTTTGTTCACTGATGCCCATACATTGTCTTTTATAAAGTATGGGCACAGGTGAACGCCAGTGGAGCACTTCATTCATTGTGAACGTGTAATCAAGCAGAAAAAAACACACTCACTGATGCATTTTTCCTAAGCATCTGCTTTCACCTGAACTGCTGCAAAAGAAAGCCGCTACCAGTGATATAATGCACACTGTTTTAAAGGCACACATGATAAAATAACAAATAAACTAATTATGGTTAAAAGACAGAAAACATTACACAGTAATTAACTGTTAAAAATGGCTGTCAATGGATGTGCTTTTCTTGCGGCAGATGTCACTGGGTGTCACAGATGTATTGGCAACCAGCAGGCAGCATGGCAGGCATAGAGTTTCAGCTTGTCTGCATCATCAGACAAGATCCTGTGAAAAGGGTACAAAAAAAAGGTCTGACTCAGTTTTCTTTATTGTCCTGATATTTTTCTGGCCCTCTACAAATGCATATGTTGCGATTGCTCATTTTGTCCTTTATTCCAACTGTGAAAACTATATATGTGAACCAGGAATGAAAAAATAAGTGATTACCACAGCTACCAGGGCAACAGGACCACGAGGGTGTTCCACTTTTCTGTACCAACGATTTGATATACTCAGGATGGTACAACAACTATTTGATGTCACATCGATGGTACAGAAGCTGTGTGAAGTGTTCATTTTTAGTTAACAATCACCCTCTACTGTACACTATAAAAATATGGTATCTAATAAACTGTAATAGCTGAATCATCTTTTTTATGAACTTCCATGCTGAAGTGCAAAGTTACTCTTTAAGATAATTTGTATTTAGGTCCTTCCACACTTCATGGATGCCTTCTTCTTCCCCCTTCCAAATGCAAGGAATATTGTCAATGTATCAGAGCTAGGATATAATGTTATTACATAAACAACTGATGGTACAGTTACTGATCAGCTTATCCTCCATCATTCTAAGAAAAGATTTGTACAGGTTGTTGTCACTGTGGCACTCCTTGTTTTCCCTCTCAATTGCAAAAAAAAAAAAAATCTTATCAAAAGTTAAAAAAATATGTAGGAGTTAAAAAGAATTCCAAACAAATAACTCAATGACAGTGGTGAAATTGGCATGTATATACTGAGCTAAAAACATCACAGTTGTAAATATGCCATTTCCATGTCTAATGGAGGCAAACAAAGTTGATATCTACACTGAATCATCTGTATTCATGGTCACAATGGAATCCTTCTATCCAGTTTTTTATGATCTCCAAGATGTCGCTGGCATAGGATGGCAAAGATGCAACAGTATTCTTGATAAAGAAATTGACATTCATGGAATGATTTTCTGTAAATGATCAATCATATCAAGCCAGAGACTATGGGATATCTGGGGGCCCTATTTTAGTGACTTGTAGATTTTGGGTAAAATATAGAAAGTTGGGCATATTGGGAGGTCTAGTGACTTCTGACTTTTGGATAGAACATAGAAGGTGGGGCACACTAAATGTTCCACCCTCAAAGAGGAATTTTCTTTATCAAACAAAGCCCCTGCTTCATAGTGTCTAACCAAAATTATATCTAATTGGCCCTTAAATACAGAAGTATATACCATATTTCTAACGGTGTCTGTTAATAATTATATTGCACGTTAAGCCATCCCTTTACCCACCATCCCATCAAAATGATAGCTGGGGCATATATCTGAAGAGAGAGTACTGAAGGATCTGCTGGACCTAAAGGGGAAACCAATACTCAAGGCCACATAGAATGCACCTAAAAGTGCGAGACTGGACAGGCCCTGGCAGCACCCTCCCCCCTTTTTTTGTTTACTTGAATTCCCCGTATGTCTATCCCATGCATGTTTGAAACCCCCCACAGTTTTTACCCCTACTACGTTTTGTGGCAGGCTGTTCCAGTTGTCCATTACTCTTTCAGTAAAGTAGCATTTACTCACATCTCTCTTAAATGACCCCCTCCTAGTTTCATTTGATGCCCTCTTATTGTGTTGTTCTTTTTCATTTGAAACAGACTCCTGACCTGTAAACTGTTCATTTCCATGGGGTACTTGTAGATCTATATCATGTCCCCTCTCTCCCTCCTCTCCACCGGGGTGTGTACATTTTGAGATCCCTCAGCCTGAACATTAGCAAGCTCCTGTGGCTGGTGGTTCACTGTTCTCCACCCTCTATGCAAAGAAACACAGTTTGCTCTAGGTGACATCAGTTTCTGTGTCAAGATTTGTTGGCATGGCCACTGCCTTGATTTATTTATTTAGTTTTTGTTTACCAGGTAAGCACACTAGACAATAGCATTGCCTATTTTCAGGCACAACTCAGGAAAGTTACAGACCAAGGAACAGCAATTACAGGTTACACAACAGTACAAAACATCAAACAATGGATCAGACAAAACCTGAGATTTAATTTATAAATGGTTTATATATTTGTATCTCTGGACTGGTAATAGCTGCAGATAAACAGGTAAACACAAAACCCCATTTGCAAGATCTCTACATGAGCTTTTAGAATTTGAGAAACCTAGCACACTGACCTTTCCCCTTTATTTGTGCTTTCTATAAAGAGGGGTGGAATATGCCTGGGGTAAAAAGTGTAAGTGAAGGAAGGTTTCAAGTAGCTTGGAGGGAGGAGATGAAGCATCTTCTTGAAGTTGGAACAGGGTGTGCTTTGAAACAACTGAGAGCTGCATGGGAGATACTATATTGGACTAGAAACCTGCAACAAATCTCAGTCTTGCTTAAATCTGAGGGAGATGTTCCTTACTTTATATTCTTATGTTGGTATCACTTTGTGTTTAATTATTTTAGTTTTTAAATCAAGAAGGGGGTTTGCGAAACTGCTTATCTTGTGAGTAACTTCAGAAGAGTTGAAATACTGCGTATTTGATTTTCCCTTGTGGGTAACTGGACTGTCTACTAGTATTCTGTGACAGTTTGCATTAAATTATTTTTTAATAATTTACTGGTGGCAGTGGCTGATTAGTTCTCCTAGCAAAGGCTGCAGTTTGTGTATTCGAATCCAGACAGAGCCTTAGGTGGGGGAGATTATCTTCCCCTGATTGCTTTCAGAGCACACAGCACCAGGTTGTATAGGGTCAGGGAGGCTTACCTGTGTTTTGCTGAACTGCTTGATTTTTCTGTTTTTTTCCTTTGCTGGTTATTTTCTCTGTTAAGTCATTGTGCAGGTTGTCTTGCTGAAAGGAAGATTAGCACTCATCATAGTGATGGGTCAGAGCTTGTAGTTGATTGTGTCTGGAGGGCACGGCTTAGGTCCAATCCTTCCCCTCCTTTGGTGGCACTTCCTTTATACCTTGGATTCTGTCATAATTTCCTCTGAGGGCATACAACTGTCATATCCTTACAGCACATTGCATTGACAGTAAAAGCGCACACACTATTTAAAAAAATTTTTTTACAGAGGGTACACTAGAAAGAAGACAGACATGTGTGGAGTAGTGCAATGCACTGCCTGTAGGGCAGCAGTCTTCCGGGAGGCTTTCTGGAGGCTGAGATGCTGCCCTATTTGCAGGCAACTCTCTGCTCTGATGGAAGAGGTTGCCCATCTCCAGGCCAAGCTGGACAGGAGTACAGGAATCCCCCCACGCAGGGAACACCAGGGACACCACCTCTGCCTCAGAGGTTGCCAAAAAGGAGCAGTGGTTGGACCACAGTGGGCTTGGGGAGGGTGAGGGTGGTGGAACAGAGGCGCACCCCTTCAGACATACCACTCCACAATCCATATGACATTCTGGTGGAGCATAGTTCCCCTATGGAGGCACACACGGTGGAGACTGAGGTTGCTGGCAACCGTCACAAGGGAGGCCCACAGGAAGGTGGCACAGGATGCAGCAGGGAAAGGAAGCAGCTCCTGGTGAGGGACTCCAGTTATCAGGGGATAGAACTGCGGGGGGGCAAGGGAAAGTAAAGTAAGGTGGCAGGTTGGCGCCATGGCTTGGAGGGACAGGAAGTGGATTCTAAGCATCACAACAGCAGCTGCACTGGAGACAGTGCTGGATGTCATTGTTCACCTAGGGGCAAATGATTTGGCCATGCATGGGATTAGAGCCATGTAGGAGGAGAAGTTTGTGGAGTTGGGGAGGGGCCTTAGACAAGTAGCTCATTCAGTATCCTTCTCAGAGGTGCTGCCTGTCTATGGCATGGGTGAAGCGTGGGTATTCCGCACCATGCAGTTCAATGAATGGTTGAAAAACTGGTGTAGAGCACAGGGTTTGGCTTAATTTGGGGGCTGAGGTTCCACCTGGAGGGATACCCACCTATACTATCACAATGATCTGCATCTGTCCGGGAAAGGAACCAGTCTCCTCAGTGATCAGTTTAAATGCTTCATTGGCAAGCTTTTAAACCAGCCAAGGGGGGAGGCACTGATAAGTAGCAGGGAATTCCCAGTCTCCCCCTCCAAAACGGGTACTAAATGAGGTAAAGACCAAGGTAGAAAGGTCAGTAGGGAGCAGGACTGGGGTAAATGGCGAAAGCAAAGTCAGTAAGGGCAGGGATGGGGCTACAAGATGAAAAGCCATCAAAAAATGGAGCGTAATGAGTACCAGTCTCTGGAGACTGGGTAACAAGCTTCCTGAACTAGTGGCCTTGATGGAAAAGGAACATCTGGATATCGTGGCAGTCACAGAAACATGGTACACATAGAACCATGACTGGGATGTAAACATACCAGGGTACACTATCTACAGGAGGGACAGGGAGGGTAAAAGAGGAGGTGGAGTAGCTCTCTACATAAGGGAAGGAATCAAGGCAACAGAAGAAAAGGGTAAACAGGGAGGAGAGGAAGCACTGTGTGTCAACTTGGAGACAGGCAATGGCACCACAATCCGCACAGGAGTTGTATACAGACCCCCATCTCAGGGGAGGAAATGGACAAGGAAATGATAGAAGGTAGTCTTAGAATGGCAGAAAAAGGGGAGATATCATTGATGGGGGATCTGAATATGCCAGATGTTAACTGGAGTGCATTTGCTGCAGCCACATCAAAGAGCGGGGTTATTCTAGATGCCCTACAGGGGGCATGCCTTAGACAACTAGTACTGGGACCCACTCGGGAGGGAGCAATATTAGACCTGGTACTCTCAAATGGAGATGGAGACAGGATCACAGATGTAGAAGTGGGTTGCCATCTGGGAACTAGCGACCATAGATCAGTATGGTTCACATAAACACAGCAGTAGAGTCAAGCCATACAAAGACAAAGGTCTTGGACTTTAGGAGGGCTGACTTCACCAAAATGGGTTAGTGCTTAAGGAATGCACTAGCAAATGGGCAGGAAGGAAGGGTGGAAGAAAATGGGGAATAATAAAAAACTGCCATCACAGAGGTAACAAGCCTTTGTGTAAAGCAAATAAACAAAACAAAATGATATAAAAAACACTACGGTTCTCAAAGGAGGTGGCAGGGAAGGTTAGGGAGAAAAAATAGTATTCAGGAAGTACAAGGAATCACAGAAGGAGCAGGACAGAGAACTGTATCAGTTAAAGCAGAAGGAAGCAGGGAAGGCAATTGGAACAGCAAAGGCCCAAACCAAGGAAAGGATAGCCAACTCGGTTAAGAATGGGGATAAAACCTTTTATAGGCACATCAGGGAGCAAAGGAAGACCGAGAGAGGGATAGTGAGGCTTAATAAAGGGGTGGGGGTGGGTAGAGGGTGACTGTGAAAAGGCAGAGATACTAAACAAATATTTTTGCTCAGTATTCACAAGTGAAGAAGGGGAGGTACCTAAACCAAACAACAAAAACACTTTGGATGGGGGGGGGGGCTGATACCAGCCCATTCACAGAAGAAAGAGTTCTGAAGGAACTCTTAAAACTGAAGGTGGACAAAGCAATGGGGCCTGATGGGATTGATCCCAGAATTCTAAAAGAACTAAGGGTAGAACTAGTGACACCACTGACTTCTCTCTTTAACAAATCATGGGACGATGGGGTGGTACCTGAGGATTGGAGGAGGTCAGATGTGATTCCACTTCACAAAAGTGGAAGTAGGGCAGAGACAGGAAACTACAGACCTCTTAGTTTGACCTCAGTGATAGGGAAAATGATGAAATCACTTCTAAAGGAGAGAATTGTTGATTACCTAGAGGCCAGAGGGGCACAGGACCCAAGGCAGCATGGATTTACAGTGGGTAGGTCATGTCAGATGAATCTAATAGATTTCTTTGACTGGGTGACCAAAGTAGTAGATCAGTGAGGGACTATGGACATGGCCTACCTAGACTTTGGCAAGGCATTTGACACAGTCCCACACAAAAGATTAATATACAAGCTAGACAGCCTGGGAGTGGGTCCCAAGATGGTAGCCTGGGTAAAAAATTGTCTGGAGAACAGGACACAGAGGATAATAGTAAACAGAGTCAACTCTGAAGAAAGGGGGGCTACTAGTGGGGTACCACAGGGTTCAGTTCTAGGACCGGTCCTCTTCAATGTCTTTATAAGTGACATTGCAGAGGGACTGGAAAAAAGTATGTCTCTTTGCAGATGAAGCAAAGATGTGCAACAGGGTTGATACACGAGGTGGGGTGGAAAGGATGAAAAGGGACCTGGCAAGGTTGGAGGAATGGTCAAATGTATGGCAGCTTAGATTCAATGCAAAGAAGTGCAAAGTAATGCACCTGGGAAACAAAACCCCAGGGGAAGAGTACACATAATGGGGGGTGAGATACTAACAACAACAAAAATGGAAAGGGACCTGGGGGTAGTCATATCAGATGACCTAAAGGTGGGCAAGCAATGTGAGATGGTAGTAAGGAGGGCTGAGTGGATACTGGGATGTATAGGAAGAGGCATCACCAGTAGAAAACAGGAAGCTGTTATCCCTCTATACAGACAGTTGGTGAGACCCCATCTGGAGTGCTGTGTGCAGTTCTGGAGACCCAGTCTCCCCAAGGACATAGATAGGATGGAGGTAGTCTAGAGGAGGGTAACTAAAATGGTGCAGGGTCTGTACCAGAAGACATATGAAGCGAGACTTAAGGAGTTTAATATGTCTGCCCTGAAGGAAAGGAGGGATGGGGGGACATGATAGAAACTTTCAAGTACCCCAAGGGAATCAAAGTCCAAGAGTGCAGCACCTTTCAGAAAAAGAGATGTGCAAGAACAAGGGGGCACAATTTGAAGATAGAAGGGTGACAGCTCAGAGGTAATGTGAGGAAGTTTTTTTTCTTGGAGAGGGTTGTGGATGCATGGAACGGCCTTCCTGAGAAGGTTGTGGAGTCAAAAACAGTGGTGGAATTCAAGAATGCACAGGACAGACATAAGGCAATTCTAGGGGTTGGGGGCAGGAGGAAGTAGGCTGTTGGTTAACTAGGATCTGCAGCTTATCCATTAGGTAGGGAAATGGGCAGACTGGGTGGGCCAAGCGGTGCTTATCTGCTGTCAAATTCTATGCTTCTATGTTTAATGTCATTATTTGGCAAGGCAGTTTTATTTTTCCAGCTCTCTATCCTAGAGACTCAGGGTGCCTTACAAATAAATCACAAAACATTATACAAGCTAAGACAATTACTTCAAATAAGTATATGAAAATAATTTATTAAAGCAAGCTAACACAAAAAAAAATGGGACTTCAAAACTTTTATTAAAGCATCCACTGAGCAGGCACCACAAACATGGGATGCAGATGCAGATGCAGAGAGCGCTAAAGCATTGCTACTACTGTTACTAATATTTAGTCATATCACTGGCACTGTAAGCAGGCCACAGTTTACCCAGTTGTTACATATTACAGGTGGGCCCACTGTGCAGGAACTGCCATGGAGTCACTTACTTTTATTTCTAATGCTCTAAAACATGATCACCATGGAGTGCGGCACTTTCTCAAAAATTTAAATTGTTACCCCCAAAAAAGTCTGCTGTATTGCTGTAAAGCAACATGTGTTATTTTACAGATGGCTATGGGAGCCAATACAAGTCACAGTGGGCTTTCTACTCAGTTTCCTTGGCTCCCTCAGAATACAGATTTTCAATAGAAGGTGCATTCTGGGTGTCTAGACTATGGGCCCCATATTCAACGTGGCTGAGTGCGCCACACAAGTGAATGCATCATGCATTGACTTGCACCAGAACAAAGAACAGGATATTCAGAAACCGTGCCAGGAAATGCGATTGCGCACACGTGTCTGAATGTCCTGCATATGCGCGATCAATCAGTGGGAGATGCATGGCACAGCAGGTGACTTGAGAGCAACATGGAGCATACAGAACTGTATGATGCAAAGCCACTTGCGCAGCACGCAGAGATGCAATATTCAGTCAGGATATCCTCATTGCATTCAGTGTCCAAATAGCACTTTACCTTGGGCTACCGGGGGTTGAAATTCGCCGTTTGCAGCTAGTGCAGAATGCGGCAGCCAGGCTGTTGACTGGTTCTTCTAGGTCCCATCATATAACGCCTGTGCTCCGCGTACTGCACTGGCTGCCAGTTTGCTGATGAATCACCTTCGAGGTTGGTTTGCTGACCTATAAGGCCCTACACGATCAGGAACCTGCTTACCTGAAAGAGCTCCTTTGTCCCTACTGGTCCCCCCCCTCTCCGATCCACTGACGAGGGACTGCTAGAGATTCCCAGGGTTCACTTAAAAACTTCAGGGGCAAGATCTTTTAGCTTTATGGCCCCAACCCTGTGGAATTCTCTACCTCGTCAGGTGTGAAATTGCCCTACTGTCCAAAGCTTTAAAGGAGCTTTGAAAACCTACCTTTTTAGTAAAGCCTTTAATGATTTCTGATTATCTTAATGTTGTTTTAACTATTTATTATTTTATGTAATATTGTACAGGCGTCTTGGTTTAAGAAATGCACCTTATACAAATAAAGAATGATTGATTGATGATTGATACCATTGGCATGCACAGTTCCAGCTTTGCAAGGCAGCACCACCACTCCACAAAGGTGATCAGGAGGTACTGCAGCCTAGCAGGCAGATGAGAAGTCATGTTTGTATGTGGGTGGACTGCATTGGCCTGAGTACAATGCTATGACCCATGGCCATGTACATGCCCATGGTGGCCGTACGCACAACACCAGAAGGGTGTCTTTGAAACATGCCCATGCCTCCTCCAGGCCACAGGTAGATGGGGGTCTGCTATGTTGTGGATGGTGGGGTGGGGACTTTGGACCATAGTAGGGGTGTGACTGGGCATTGTATTGTGAGATGTCGTCATCTGTCACCTCCCCGTCAGATGACGTAGTTAAGGCAGGGGCTACGCCTCCCATCGCCTTAACATGTCCAGCCAGAACCTCTCACTGATGGTGCAGTTTAGCCATTTTGGATTCACATGCAGCATGATTCACATTTGCAACATTCATATCAACCTCATCCTGCACCTGTTTCTGCAACACTCTATACGCGGCGCTCAATTCGGGATTGTCCCTAGTAGCCACTTCTAAGTCATTATGTACCTGGTTTATCTCATCCTGGACCTCTCCCAACTCCCCACTCAATTGTTCATTCATTCTACTTAACAAGTCATTCATCTGCAAATCCTGACTCTTATCCTGTCTCAAACTTTCACACTCCAACATACAAAGTTCTTGCTCACCTGCCTGGGTGGAATGATGCAAAAGGGAATCCTTTTCATTCCATAGAGTTTGAAGTTCAGATTCCAAATCCTGCTAACGTCTGACACATTCTGTTTTTTGCAAACCCATCTCCTGTTTAAGGGAGGAGATTTGCAGTTCAAGGGTTCGAATCCCCACTTCAGAGGCTTCTAGAGCAGCATAGAGAGCCATGACCAACAGCCCTTTACCTTCTCGCTTTCTGGCTGTTTGTCTCGTCTCTGAGTACTGGGTTGAAATTCCCAGTATAGGGTTGTCAGATTGACTTACGTCCCATGCGAAGTTAGTCCAACTTCCATGGGAGGCAAGGAAGTTTGAGACATCGAGTCTCAGTTCTGTGCAGATATTTAATATGGGGGCCATTGTGTGGGAGGGAATGAAAAATCAAACCATGAAAAAGGCACCGTGCTGTGTATTGATCCACAGCAGGAGCACTTTGTTCACAGTCGGGCTACTGTGCATCTGTGAGCTTGCAATTCAGAACTGCTGTGGAGTGGGCCGAGTCGGCATCGACAACACCCAGAAAGCAACTAGACTTTGCAAGGTATTACAAAGTGGTCATAGAATGGGAGAGGTGATGCGGGAATGCACACCTACAGTACCCGTTGGGAAGGGAAAAGTTTGAAGCAACCAGTGAAACTTCGCAAACACCAAATATTGCCTGCACGCGGTCACCAATTGTCAGGAGGTCTAAACCTCACTCTCAGGTTCTTGGCAATAATGGGAATGCAAGGCATCACAAACATGTTGCATAAGAGTAATAAACTTGTTTATTACTACCAAAGGATAAATCACAGTTGCCCTAAGCAGTTCTTACCAAATACGAACTGGGAGCCAATGCTAAGCGTTCCCTACTCCTCATCGTTTCTTTGTGTCTCGAGGGATCTCCGTGGTATAAGACATAGTGTCTTACAATATATATCTATGATAATTACTGTGGTTACCATAAGATAGAAACATTTCTAATTACAGAGATGAGCCCTGTTGGCTAAATTAGAGGTAGCTCCACAGTCCAAGATAACATTATATAATTTTGTAGTAGTCATCACTTTGTAAAGAGAAAGAAAGTTCAGTTATACATATATTAGAGTAGTAATACAAATTACCCAAAGATGGCAATGCCAACTTATAAATCATCATCATTACAAGGACACAGTCGTCCTAACATCTTATAAGCAAGAAATACATGTATGTATTAGAAAGCAAAGTGTATAACAATAATATGCATACATATCCTGACATCTACTCTTATACGGTAGATGCCCAATGCCCTATATGTTAGTATATCATATACCTAAATACTAGCTGTCTACAGTGTACCTCTGGGGGTACCAGTAAGGGTGCAGGGACCTTGTGTAACAGGGTTAAGGTCAAATTGAAGTATTTAGGGATTTTTTTTTCTACCTCAAGCTCTAATATGAAACAATATAACCTCGATAAAATCGTGGCACAAATTAAAGTAGATCTAAATCGTTGATCCCTACTTCCCCTCTCACTCTGGGGGCATATAAATATAATTAAAGTGAATGTTCTTCCTCGTTTGTTATACCCTTTGCAAATGATTCATCTTTTTCTCCCAAAATTTTGGTTTGTACAGGTACATAGAGTTATATCTAACTTCATTTGGAATGGCAAGATGCCTAGAAGTGCTCTTTCTAAGTTGCAGTGAAGTAAGGCAAGGGGAGGACTACAGTTACCTAACTTTCTTCTTTACAATTTCTCTGCCACTTATTCGGTCCTTCTGCATTGGACAAAACACATGACGGTGGTGGACCCATCGCTATACTCCCCCCTTTAGCTACAGACTGAAAAAAAAATCTCTGTTCCTCTCAGGGTCCAGATCTTGGTACACTTATGTATGCTCCCCTTAAAAGTATCCCCAAAAGCTTGCTTTGTAGGCCCCTCAGGATAACTCTCCAAGTGCATGCTCAATTATGCACCACCATCCATAGTTCCATAACGAAGGATGTGTCCCAACCTATACTAAGGAATCTTGATTTCAAAATTGGAGGCAAAACTCTTAATGAAACCTTCTGGCCATTTAATTCTAAACTTAAAGTTGAGGACTTTTTGAAGGACCACAAACTGTTGACATTTCAGGAGGCTTATCTTAAATACAATCTTCCTACATATTATTGTTTCAAATACATTCAGCTCTCATATATGCTTCTTCAACATTTTGGAGTAGGGCTTTGGGAACAGAAATTAACTGGACCTATTCTGTCATTCATCTCAACTTCACCCACATCTCATCTCATCTCCTTCTTCTTCTGTCTCCTGCGGGATGCCGTGGAGGAACTTGATGGCCATCCGCACTATATGTGGGATCAGATACTTCCTGCTGCGGCTCTGGCAGTCAGTTCCTGGACTAAAATATGGTCCCAATTATACCAGGATGTCAGGTGAGATAGATATCATCTCCTGCAGTTCTATGTAATTCATGATTTGTATTATACACCAGTCAAATTGTACAAAATGGGTAGGCTTCCCTCTAACCTTTGTTCCAGATGTGGGACACACCCTGGTATTTTACTGCATATGTTGTGAGAATGTGACAAAGTTGTTCCATTTTGGAAGGCTATTAAGTCTAAATTGGACCCATTACTGGGACTTTCTGATGCCTTTAGTCCAGAAATTTGCATTTTAGGGGACTATGAAGGATCTCCAATTGGTAATCAGTGAAAACACATAGCCATTGTGTCCCTTTGTGCCAAAAAAGTAATTCTTCACCACTGGCTTGATCAGGTAGTCCCTTCTCTTACAGAATGGCTACACGAAGTTCTCTTTGCTTTGCAGGCAGAGAATCTTATAGCCCATCTGTCTAAGAGAACACATTATTATCAAAAAGTCTGAGCCCCCATACACACCTTACTGACCATCTGATTATGTTATGGAGTGTTGTAACAGTAAAAACCACAATGATACTGTTACACTGTCGGCATTTACATGCTTAGCTTAAATTGTACTCACCAAGTAATCTTTGGTTTGAGTACCAGGGAGGGATGGGTGGGAGACAGGAACTAGCGGGGGTGGGAGGAGTAATGGGGAGGGAGGAGGAGGTATGATATCGGTGATTATTGTATTGTTATTATTCTTGTTAATTAGGAATTTGAATGACTTTGTGATTCCTGAACTTATTAAGGCTTGTTGTCAATGCTTTGTGCAACTCTCTAGTCCAATATTACTTTACTGTCTAAGTGTCTTCTGTAATATGGAAATGTCAAATAAAGTTTACTAAATTTGGAAATAAATTTGAAGATTTTGATCATATCCCCCCTATCCCTCCTATCCTCCAAGGAATACTTGTTGAGCTCCTCGAGTCTCTCTTCATAGGATTTGTCCTCCATTCTGAGGATTATCCTGGTTGTGCTCTGCTCCGGACCCCCTCCAGTAGTCTGATATCTTTCTTTAAGAAGGGTCTCTAGAACTGCATGCAGTACTCCAGGTGTGGTCTCCCCAGCAATCTATATAGTGGCAGAATTACCTCACTCCTCCTGGAGATGATACCTCTGGTAGTACATCTCAGCATCTTGTTAGCTTTAGCTGCTGCCTTCCTGCTCTGTGCCGAATGGTTCATCTGGCCTGTTATGAGCACCCCAAGATCCTTCTCCTCGTCTGTAGTGGATGACTGCTCCCTCCCAGCTTGTAGCAATTCCTAGGGTTTCTTGCTCCCAACTGTATTACTTTGCACTTCTTCATTTTGAATCCCAGCTGCCATGTGTCTGACCAGTGCTACAATTTAGCCAGATCCTCCAGTAATTCTAGCCACCCCTTTGCTTTGTCCACCTCCGCACTGATTTTGGTGTCATCAGCAAAAAGGCTGATCTTGTTCTTAACCTCATCTGAGATATTGACAATGAAGATTCCAAACAGTACAGACCTAATACTGAGCCTCGTGGTACCCCGCTGGTTACCGAACTCGGAACTGAGAGTCCCCCCCCACTACCATTACCCTCTGTTGCCTATCCCACAGCCAGTTCTTGATCCACTCCACCAGCTTCTCCCCTGCCCCCAGGTAGGTATCCCAATTTGCTAATTAACCTTCCACATGGCACTGAATTGAAGGCCTTGCTGAAATCAAGATACAGGACATCAACGGCCAGGCCCATATCAAGTGCCCTGGTCACCCAGTCATAGAAGTCAACCAGATTGGTCTGACATGATCTACCCAAGACAAACCCATGTTGCCTGCTGTCCTGGAGGCCATCCTCTTCTAGAAAGGCTATCAGCTTCTCCTTGAGGATAGTCTCCATTAGTTTCCCCACAATGGAGGTGAGGTTGACTGATCTCTTCCTTGCTATGTTGGCTCTAGTTACCAGTAGCACTTCAGAGAAGGCTCCCAGTCTAGCAATCTCCTACAGATCCTCCCAACAGCCTAAACCTCTCCTACACTACCTCTACCTCCACTCCAGCCAGGTCATTTGTTCCTTCATGAATTATAACATGAGGTTACCCCCACCCCCTGCACACCCTGTTCTATCATCAGACCCATCTTCTCTGCTGTCATTCCAAGTATACCCACAATGTTCCTACCTGTGTGCCCATCCCTTCCCCTTACAGCACACTCCTGTCTCTATTGTGTCACCCAGTATTACAACTCTTTCTCCCCATCCCATCATCCCTTTCACCCCAACAATACTCTTCCCACCTCTCAAGACCCCCTCTGTCTGTCTCTTCCCCCCAGCCCTGCCTTCTGACCCTCCCTCCTGCTCATCCATTCCAGTCTGACTGGCTTCCCCACTGCCCTCCACAGCCACCTTACCTACCCCCTCTCCAGATTTGTCCTGCCTTCTTGTTAAGGCTGTACGAGTTGGCAAATTTGGCCTGATGAGACAATTTTAAGCCAGGCTGGGCAAAACTTGAATTGGCCTGATTTGGCCCAAAATTAAATGCCAAATTTGCTGACTCACATGGCTCTCCTCTCCTCACAGTGGTGTTATCCCTACCCTGTCTGCACATTGGGAGCTGGAGTGGCACTACGCAGTGTAAAAAACTGTCCTGGATCATTTTTTTATTCAATTAATGTGCTGTTGCTTTCAGAAGTTTCAGGTTTCCATTTCAGGTTTGGCAGTGTGAAACCCGATTCGGACCATTAATTCCGAACACTACCAAACCCAAATGGCCCAAACTTGTAATCCAAGCTGATGCCCAGCCCTGCTTCCTGTATCCCTGCTCTCTCCTTCCCAGTCCCCCTCCTTCATCCTTCCACCCACCCCCACCACTCACCATGCATTCTCCCCTCCCAGTCATTCCACCCAGTCCTGCCACTACTTCCATTCACTCCTCCACTCCCCCCATGACCACCACTCACTTAACCTTCCTGGATCCCTCTCCATACCTTTATCCCCCCTCATCATTCCAAGTCAGTGGGAGGAATCTATTCCACACTGGAACAACAGTAGGTGTTTCCACTCCTGTCCCCTCTATTCTGACCTCACCTCATCCTCCCACCACTCTCCACACCCATCCATATGTTTTATCACCTTCAAAGGTAGAGGAGCCAAAGGCATCTGGGTCCACCCATCCTCCACCCTACATGTCTGCCTGCAACACTCCCCTGGACCGACCACCCACCCTTCCCCCTACCTGTCCCAACTGTCAATCCTCCCCTCTCACTAGCCTGCTTCACTGCCATCAAAGCTGCCTCACGCCCACAACAAATGGTCCATACTCCTGCATATTGGACAACCTCCTGCCTCCCACAATGTTCCCAAGAACACCGTTACTCCACACCCCCCTACAATGCACCAACATACTTCTGTCTCCTGTACATGTTGCCACCCCACTACATGCTGCCTGAGTCAGGCCTTTGCTCTTAGTCCCAGATTACAACTACCACTCCTCTCCCTTATCCTATGGCCACCCCCTACCACTTACTTTGCAAGCCTACTCCAGAAGGGATGTTTCTGCAATTCTTCTAATTCCTTTGTGGGCCTACCCAAGAGTGGGTGAATCTGCAATCCATCTGTTTCCTTCCTACATAGGCCTACTCTAGATGGGGAGTGCCATAGACTCTGCTACCTCCTCTGTAGGCCTACCTTAGATAGGATGTAGTAATAACCCCCCCTTGTTTAATTCCCTGTAGATCTACCCAAGATAGGAAGTACCACCGACTTCCCAATCCTCAGTCCTTGTAAGTCTTACCAATTTTGTAATAGGTACTGTATCCCCCTTTCTTCTTTTCCCTACCTGTTTACCCTACCTTACCTGCCCTCTGCTGAGCAGAGTGGCCTACAGCCTACAGTCCTCCTTGTGAATGGCCCCAGATGCACTTAGTTGGATGCCACACTCCTGCTTCATGGCACTCATGCTTTGGGGTCACTCAGGCTTTGGGCTCACTTGCCCTCTGGGAAACAAGTTTTGCCAGAAGCCACATGATTGGCTGGCTGCAGTCATGTGATTCCCATGTGAGCGAATGGCTGCCGAGTCCAGTATCTATTTAAACCCCTCTCAGCCCACTCTCACAGACTCCCTCCCTCAACCCTCCTTCCCTTGTTCCTTCTCCCCTTAATATACACACACATTAGGCAGTAAGTGGATTTAGTTCACACCTGCAATCTGTAAAAAAACACAGTATTAATTTAAATCTGAACAGTACCTCCCTAGAGAACTGTGCTCAACTGCTGTGCAAGAGAAAGTGAAACATCGACTGCATAACAATGGCATTACCTTCCCCTCACCACGCTCTCATGGACTCCCTTCCTTGACCCCCCTTCCCTTGCTCCTATACCCCTGTTTCAAACAAGCATCAGTCAATAAATTGTATCAGCTCAGTGAAAATTAAACAAAAAAGCACCTCCCTAGAGCAGTATGCTCGGCTGAATGGTGGCTGTGAAAGAAAAAGTAAAAATGTTGACTCAGAGTTTAAAATCCCATGGCTGCAGTAGTGCAATCTGCTTGCTACAGTCACGTGGCTCCAGAGTGAGTGAATGACCACCAGGTCTGGTGACTGTTTCACCCACCCACCCTCAAAGACTCCCTCCCTCAACCCCCCTTTCTTTGTTCCCTCTCCCTGTTTTAACACCCACACATTAGGCAGTAACCGGATTTAGTTTACACTTCTAGTCTGTAAAAAATACAATATTAATTTAAATCCAAATAGTTCCTCTCTAGAACAGTGTGCTAAGCTGCTATGCAAGAGAAAGTGAAGCACTAATTATATAACAATAATGTTACTCTCCCCTCACCCTGCCATCAAGACTCCCTTCCTCAACCACCCTTCCCATGGCCCCTCAGCCCTGTTTCAAACAAACATTAGGTAGTACAATGTATCAGCTCAATGAAAATTAAGCCAAAATGTTCCTCTCTAGAGTAGTGTGGTCAGCTGAACAGTGGCTGTGAAAAAGACAGTAAGAATGCTGACTCAGAGTTTTAAATCCCATGGCTAGAGTCACAAAATTAACTGGCTACATTCATGTGGTTCCCAGTGAATAGCCACTAGATCTGACATCAGTTTACCCTTCCCCTCAGCCTACCCTCAAACCAGGGGCACCAGGTTTTGAAAAAGTTTGTGGGTGCCTAGAGTACTAATAAAAGGCTGGGGGTCCGGGGGCTGCCTATGCTCCCACAAGCTATAGGGTTTTTCATGCTTTCTGGCACATTTAAGGGGTTATTTTGATACATTTTGGAATGAGTATGCTACCATCACAACTACTCCACTGTAGAGGATGCCAGGGAGCCATTGGGGGCTATTTGATGCATGAACAGGTGCTAAGATCAATAGAAGAGAGCCCTGGAGGGATCTTTCATGCTCTCAGTTTTGCAAGCATGCCAGAATACTGATTTTAGGTTACAGTGCCACCACTCAACAGTGTGCAAGTGCAAGAGAGCCCTGAAAGACTTTTAGATGCCTCCAGTTAACGACCCATGGAAGAGTGCCCTGGTGGGCTCTTTGATGCCCTCATGTGCTTAAAGGATCCCCTTAGTGATGGTTACAGTGCCACCACTCCACAGGGTGCAACAGTGCCCTGGAGGGTTCTTTGATGCCTCCATGTGCTGCAAGAAGACATGGAAGAGTGCACTGGAGGGCTCTTTGATGCCTCCAGGATGGTGCTGTGAGAAGACATGGAAGGAAGACTTCCCTGGAGGGCTCTTTGTTGCCTCCAGGTGCAGCAAGAAGACATGGAAGTTCCTTGTCTTTTTCCAGTACCTGGTGGAGGCAAACTAAAATCTCAAAGGGCATCCTTTTAGCACTGAATGCATCAAAGAGCTCTGCAGGGCACTCTTGCACCCTGTGGAGTGCTGGCACTGTCTGCAACCTAAAATCACAGAGAACATCCTTAGAGCACCTGGGGCCATAAAAGGCCTTCCAGGGCACTCTTCTGTGTCTTTTTGCAGCACCTGGAGGCATAAAAAAGCCCTCCAGGGTACTCTCCCATGTCTTCTTTCAGCATCTGGAGGCAATAAAGAGCCCTTTTGGGCACACTTGCACCCTGCAGATTGGTGATGTTGTACCCTAAAATCACAAAGAACATCCTTAGAGCACTTGGGGGCATCAGAGAGCCCTCCACAGCACTCTTCCCTGGCTTGGAGGGCTCTTTGATGCCTCTGTGTGCTGCAAGAAGACACAGAAGAGTGCCCTGGAGGGCCCTTTCATGCCCCCAGGTGCTTTAAAGATGTCCTTTGTGATTTTAGGTTGCAGACAGTGCCACCACTCTACAGGGTGCAAGAGTTCCCGGAGGGCTCTTTGATGCCTCCAGGTGCTTTAAAAGGATGCCCTTTGAGATTTTAGTTTGCCTCCAATAGGTGCTGCAAAAAGACAAGGAACTTCCATGTCTTCTTGAAGCACCTGGAGGCATCAAAGAGCCCTTCAGGGCACTCTTAAATTTCTTCTTGCAGAACTTGGAGGCATCAAAGAGCCCTCCAAGGGAAGTGTGCCAGGGAGGGCTCTTTGATACTCCCAGGTGCTCTAAGGTTGCTCTTTGTGACTTTAGGGTACAGTGCCACCACTCCACAGGGTGAAAGAGTGCCCTTAAGGGTGCTTTGTTGCCTCCAGATGCTGAAAGCAGACATGGAAGAGTGCTCTGAAGGGTTCCTTGATGCATCCAGGTGCTGCAAGAAGACATAGAAGAGTGCCCTGGAGGGCTCTTTCATGCCCCCAGGTGCTCTAAGGATGTCCATTGTGATTTTAGATTGCAGACAGTGCCACCACTCCACAGGGTGCAAGAGTGCCCTGGAGGGCTCTTTGATGCCTGCAGGTGCTGTAAAAGGATGCCCTTTGAGATTTTAGTTTACCTCCACTGGGTGCTGCAAAACAACAAGGACCTTCCATGTCTTCTTGCAGCACCTGGAGGCATCAAAGATTCCTCCAGGGAACTCTTCCTTCCATGTCTTGCAGCACCTGGAGGCTTAAAAAAGCCCTCCCGGGCACTCTCTCATGACTTCTTTCAGCACCTGGAGGCAACAAAGAGCACTCTAGGGCACTCTTGCACCCTGTAGAGTGGTGGTGCTGTACCCTAAAATCACAAAGGACATCCTTATAGCACCTGGGGGCATCACAAAACCCTTCACTGCACTCTTCCCTGGCTTGGAGGGCTCTTTGATGCCTCTATGTGCTGCAAGAAGACACAGAAGAGTGCTCTGGAGGGCCCTTTCATACCCCCAGGTGCTCTAAGGATGTTCTTTGTGATTTTAGGTTGCAGACAGTGCCACCACTCCACAGGGTGCAAGAGTTCCCTGGAGGGCTCTTTGATGCCTCCAGGTGCTGTGAAAGGAAGTCCTTTGAGATTTTAGTTTACCTCCACCAGGTGCTGCAAAAAGACAAGGAACTTCCATGTCTTCTTGCAGCATGTGGAGGCATCAAAGAGCCCTTCAGGACACTTTTCATGTCTTCTTGCATGACTTGGAGGCAAACAAGAGCCCTCGAGGGCACTCCTGCACCTTGTGGAGTGGGGACGCTGTACCCTAAAATCACAAAGGGAACCCTTAGAGCACCTGTGAGCATCAAAGAGTCCTCCATGGTACTCTTCCCTTGGAGGGCTCTTTGATGCCTCCAGGTGCTGCAAGAAGACATGGAAGAGTGCCCTGGAGGGCTCTTTGATGCCACCAAGTGCTTGAAGGATTCACTTAACATATGTCAGTGTAATAGTATTAGAATTTTTTAGGAGCAGCCAAGTCAAAAGCAGGAGTACTTGTAAGTCGTTAGGGACAGTTGACGATGATTTTCAACAGTAAACATAACTGAAAATGTCATGAATGATTACCCATTATTTGACCATATAGAAGGCATGCTTGTGAATGGTTGCTCTGCCAATAAACTCATCAGCTATATTGTCCATGTCTAATGCATCAGTGTGTTCCTGATGAATGTGAAGCAGAAACACACTATTTAAGCATCTCTGTAAATCATGAATAAATTGTTTCTCTGTGATGATACAGTACACATCTTGCAGTGAATCAACAGTTTTTGTACTAGCTTTTGCAATGTCAATGAACATGTCACACTGTACAGTAGTTGCAGATGCCCTACATCTAAGTCATTGCCATAAAAATCAGATATGGGGTCAAATGTCCCTTATCCTATCGCAAATGTTTCTGCATCTAACATAAGCTTCTGAGCTGGAGACTGAAATCTGTCTTTGAGTGAAACAACAACCTGATCAATCACTTGGAAAAATATTCTCCTAAAGTGGTCTTTTGGGGATGCGTCAGTAACTGATTGAGAGCCAGCATCTATACGTCGAGGAACTTTGCATTGACACAGAAGAACTGGTTCATCTAACTGCAGTTCCTCAGCTCTTCCTTCCACCGTACTCCAGATGTTGTCAAACTGTCCTCTGTATTGTTGTATAGTATCAAGAAGAGTATGAATCATACCATTAGCTTCTAGAAATTGAAGAGAGGTTGCTTGAAGGGCTGTGTTTACACTGTCACAGTGAGAGAAAACGTTTAAGAGAAGACTCAAGAAGAAAAATCCTTTAATTGCTCGTAGCTGTGCCAATAACCCTCCTGCTTTTGACCCATACTCCTGAGTGTTCTCTGAGGACACACTATCCAGAAATTTCAATAACACTAAATAGTTTTCTAGAATCAAATTTAAATTATTTGCCCTGACTGTCCACCTTGTTGGAGCAAATGGTCGTAAAGAGCCAGGTCTAGTGTCTTCTATACCGCTTTGTATATTTTCCAAAAAAGTTAGCCTTTCTGGAGAGTCTCTAATGAATGTTATGAGTTCCTGCAACTGATTTAGCATGTCTTGACTTTCTTGTATTTTACTGATGTAGTCCTGTACTACAAGGTTCAAAGAATGTGTGAAACAATGTACGAAAAGGGCCCTAGACTCAATAGCATTTAGTCTAGCCTGCACTCCAGAATGAATCCCAGCCATAGTAGCAGCCCCATCATAACATTGACCCTGGCATTTATGTATATCCAAGTCAAAATGTAACAAAACATCTTTCAGGATAATGAATAGTGTAGCAGCATCTACAGCTGGTGTTTCATGAAATCCTAAAAATGTTTCAATTCCAAAATCCTTGCTGACAAATCGAAAACATTTTGAGACTTGCTCATAAACAGTAGTGTCCATTGTCTCATTCATCATTACAGCAAAATACTGAGCTGCTTGGATTTTGGAAACAATTGTGTTTTGCACATCTTGTCCCATAATGTCCAGCATTTCATTCATTATGTTATGAGACTACCAACTGTAGCTATCCCTTAACAACCACTGCTGCAACTGTGGACAATCAGTGGCTCACACTTTTAGCACTTGCAGGTAATTTGAACTCTCATCTGTATGGACCCTGATAACAAGCCCCTGTCAGGCCAATAATCTTAAAGTTGTTATCATTTTCAAAAGTGCAATCCTTGCATCTACTGCTCGCTGTCTATTGGCATCAGACATAATGCTGTACACATTTTGCTTGACCTGCATTTTCATTACAGCCTCACTGTGACAGCTACTTTTCTCATGGGATTTGAATCTTTCTATTGCCTTATGCCATGCACTATAACCAGTAACTGTGAATGCTTCATCAGCTTTTGTAGAAAATGTGAGCAGTTTTTTCTCTCTTGCCTCTTTACACACTGAACAGAAGACCTTTTTATGTTGGCATGCGTGCGCAGCCAACATCTTGCGGCAGCGGAGATTTGGAGGCGCGGTCACTGTTGGGTGAATGCAGTGCACGCACAAATAGGTGCGTCCCTCATTCCCAAATCCGCCTGTATGCCGACGCCACACCATGCATACTAAGCTGGTGAGCACATCTAAGGAAAGGTCCACTGCAATTGGAGCAAAGCTCGTCACACGTAGCGGACCCTTCCTACGTGCTCACCAGCTAGTAGCATGGCGGCACAGTGGCCGCTACACTGCCGACAGCACCGGCTTCGGGGTGCCCAATCTCCCGGTCAGCTTGCCTTGCCCTGTGAAGTATGTGCCGATGGGGAAACCCACTCCCCATTGGCAGAATGTGCCCCCCACCTCGTTGTTTGCCGACAGGGGTGCCCAATCCCCATCGGCATCCCCCCCTTCCCATTGTACTGTGCCGATGGGGGAGCCCACTCCCCGTCGGTATCATGTCCCCCCCTTCTTCTGTGCTGATGGGGGTGCCCAATCCCCCATCAGCTACTGCACCTCCCAAACAAAAGAAACAACCTGTAAAAAAGAAAACCATCCGTGTTCTTTTTTTTCCCTTCAGTACCTGTAAACTGAAAACAGTCCCTCGTAGTCTCCTTACCCACCACTCGCACCCACCCACTGCACACCCTGCCTCCCCACTACCCCCACCCCATACTTACCTCTGGAGTCTGGCGCGACGATCTTCGCTGGACCGGGAACACATCTGCACTCTTCAAACTGACCACGAACTGAGGAAATGCCGGTAAGCTGTATAATGGAATAAATAGGGCTTTTTCAACTTTGCTCCATATCTTGGGCATTTTTCTGAATTTTTGCACCGAATTTTCAACATGGGGTTTTTGGGACCCCTCCTCATGAATTCTGTCACAGTTTTGACATTAATCAGTCCCGAAAGGTGATTTCGCAGTCACTGCAAGAAATCACCTTTTGGGACCGATTAACGCAAGGACAGTGGCAGTGTTCATGATGGGGCTTCAAAGCCTATGCTGCAAATCTGGTGGAAAAATCCAAAAATCGCTGTTTTACGAGCTGCAGGTTAAGTAGGTTATACGCTAAGCTCGCAAATTCACAATATTTTCATGCCAGATTTTCAACATTGTCATTTTTCTATACCTCCTTGTGAACAGTACAACTGTCATTTTTCACATCCTGGCCGAAATGTGTTTCCACACTTCCGGCACACAATACCGCGGTCACTGTGGGAAATCAGTGTTTGGGCCAGATTGCAAAAATGACAGTGACACTGTTCATGAGCAGAGGTCGTACAATGCTTATGTTGAAAATTTGGTGACGATACTCCATAAAATGATTGTGTTATGAGCGTACGTTGCGCAGTTTGCACGCATGCTCGTAACATTGTGTATTTGTAATACTTTCACTCTGGATTTTCACCATTGCCATTTTTACACACCTCTTGATGAACAGTAAAGCTGTTATTTTGCATATCCTGCCCAAAATGTGTTTTCGCACGTCCGGTGAAGAATAGCGCTGTCGCTGTGCAAAATCACTTTTTGAGACAGTTTGAGGACATGACAGTGACACTGTACATGAGTAGAGGTGCTAAAATGCCTATGTTGAAAATTTGGTGCCAAACTCCATAAATGCCTGTGTTATAAGTGTGTGTTATGATTTCACTTGACCCTTGTAACTTCGCATATTTGCAACACCACATGCCACATTTTACCACCGCCATTTTTACACCTCCTTATGAACAGTACAGCTGTCATTTTTCACAATCCTGCCAAACATGTGTTTCCACAATGCACTACCAAAGGCAATGCCAGTGCAACAACATTCGGCATTGACAAATGCCTTGTTTTATTTGAATCATACAGTAACCATTGGAACTGGTCAAGCCACCTTTCTTGAAAGGTTCTTCCTTTTTTGTTGGAGACTACTACTGATTCCTACCTTGGGTTTTCTGTTACAGACAGAGCTCTGCTGCTGCTACATGGCTCCTCAACATCGACCACATCCACATCTCTTGCAATGTGAACTTGTGCAGCTGCTGTTTCCTCAGCCTCAGTCTCACAACTTCCTACGTCACTTGTTGGTGCTGCTTTAGTGCTGCTTGCCTCACTTTGCTTAACCCTAGCCACACTGTGGATTTTTTAAGTAAATATGAAACAAAATTATTATGCTGGCACAGCACTGACAGAATAACAACTTAGACCACTCTGAGTCTAGTATGTCGGTCTTGTCTGACTCTAGGTGTTAACACCACACTCTAGTCTCTCAGATTGAGATTTTAAATTATCTTTAGTAAATATAAAAAAAATGATATGCTGGCCTGGCACTGGCAGACTGGCAGTGGCAGAACGAAGTTTAGACCACCGTACCATCCACGACAAGTAAGAATAATAGTAATATGTCTGTCTGACTGAGTGTTATGTTACCCCACACACACTCTAGTAGTAGTCAGTCACTGTCTGACTCTGACTGATTCTGAGATTTTATTTAATCTTTTACTATCTTAGTAAATAAATATAAAACAAAATTGTTTTCTTTCAGTTTTTAATTAAGTCCCCACTCCCCACAAATCTCAAAAGTTATATTAGTAGAAGTCAGAACTGAAGTTCAATTAAATGGTATGTATTATGGAGGAAAGGAAGGAATGGAGTGGGAATCTGGGATGTTCAGGAGGAAGAGATGAAAGTGAACAACAGGATCTGTTGTAACTTGTATTGTACTTGTTCTCTTTTTTCTCTCTCACTCACTCACTTATCCAGTCTCCTCCTCCTCCTCCTCAGCTCAGCAAGTTTTTTTTGAGGGGGGAGATTCAGACTCAATCAAGAACAGCAGCAAGGAGCAGCTACTGCAACTACTAGCTAGCTATTCTTGTCTCAGATTATGCCACAGCAGCAGCAGCAATTCAATTTTCATTCAGACTAGTCTCTCAGTCTCCATGTCTGTGGTCTCTGTGGCTCCTCCAAATGCAATTCCTCCCTGTCTCCCAGACAAATCACTAGTCCCTCTCCTCACCGGTCTCTGTGGCTCCTCCAAATGCTATTGCTCCCTACCTCCGTCAGAGTAATCAGTAATCACTAGTCCCTCTCCTCTCCTACTACTAATTCTGTGCGTCTCTGTGACTGCTCTCTCTGCTCACTTGTGCCTCCACTCCACAACAACCCTGACCCGACTGAACTACTACACAATAGTCAACAGCAATGAGCACAAAGAGATCACATGACCATCTGCTTACAGCCTGTGCAGGCCATGTGTCTCTTCTTGCGCTTGGCTCAACTCGGTCCTCTTCGTGGTCCTGACTCATGGGGCAATACCTGCTGGAGGAGCCCACTTGGGAGGAGGAGGAGCCTGAATAAAATGGCCAACCCAGGACTCGGACAGCCTCGGTGGCAGGCTGGCAGCAGTCGGGAATGGTCCAAAATGGATTTACTTTGTGTCAGGAGTCGGGAGGGACTAGGACTGTCTCGGCAGTATTCAGCGTCTGTCAAGGAATTTGAAGTGCCATGCCACTACATCAGATTCGCCAGCAAATTCAACAAGTGCGGGCAGGGTCGGGGGAGTGGTTGGAGAACAGAATGGGCGAAGTGGGGGGCCATTAAGGAGAAGTGGGAGTGGGGGGAGATGGGGAACAAAAGGTGTTTTTTAAGGGTGCTGTTTTTTGAGGGTGCCTGTTTGAAATTTGTGGTTGCTCAAGCACCCAAGCACCTGCACTGTAGGCGCCCCTGTCTCAGACTCCCTCACTCAACCACCCCTTTCCTTGTTCCCTCTCCCTTGTCTTAACACCCAAACAATAGGCAGTAATCAGGTTTAGCTCATACCTGCAATCTGTAAAAAACACAATATTGATTTAAATTGAAGCAGCACCTCCTAGGGCAGTGTGTTCAGCCACTGTGCAAGAGAAAATAAAATGCTGACAGTATAATATACAGAGTAATACATAGGTTTGTGTCTAACCAGAGTTTTACACATATGCAAGGTGTGGAATGCTGCATAAACCCCGACAGCAAAGCTCGAGGGGTTTATAAAAGCATCCCACACGAGGGTATGTGTAAAATTCAGGTTTTACACCCACCCATAGAAACATAGATTTTGACATCATCCCTGGTGTGCTCTGCTGAAAGAGAAAAAAAAACCACCAACTCAGAGTTTAAAATCTCATGGCTGCCACCGCGCAATTGGCCGGCTCAGTCACATGGTTTGCAAGTGAGCGAATAGCCACTGGGTCTGGCATCCATTTAACCTTCCCCTCAGCCTGCCCTCACAGACTCCCTCCCTCAACCTCTTCTCTTGTTCCCACTCCCCTGTGTTAACATCCATAAATTAGATAGCAACCAGATTTATCTCACACTTTCAATCTGTAAAAAATGCAATATTGATTTAAATCCAAACAGTACCTCCCTAGAGCAGTGCGCTCAGCTGCTGTGCAAGAGAAAGTGAAATGCCGACTCCATAAAAATAGCATTACCCTCCCCTCAGCCCGCTCTGACTCCCTCCCTTAACCCCCCTTTTCTAGCTCCCTCACCCTTGTTTCAAACAAACATTATGCAGTACAGTGCATCAGATCAGCAAAAATTAAGCCAGACAGTATCTCCCTAGAGCAGTGTGCTCAGCTGAGTGACAGCTGTGAAACAGCAGTCTCATGTAATTGTTATCCATTGTTTCTTGGTTTTCCCATATATGTGCTAATCTGATTAACTATACGGGCCCGATTTTAGAAGTTTGATGCAGGGCTTGCATCAAGCCCTACGTTAACCACAGTGTCTGGTGCAGCTGTGCCAAACCCTTGGACACATCGCAGCCCCTTTTTCTAAGGGTTGGTGCAGTTGTGACATTTGTCATACTTTATAGCGGCTTGCGCCAAAGCTTTGGTGCAAGTCCCGTAAAATGGCTCCCCTAATGGCTCAAATGTAGACCAGGGGGAGCTGGTCTATCTTGCTGCGTTTGGCGCAAGGGACTTGAATCAAAGTTTGCGGGTGTCTCACTTGCAAAATTGTGAATGTTGCAATGGCTGCCGCGAGCCACCCTTTGCATCCGACTCTCTGACGCCAGTCCCTTGCATCAATCTATGGCCCTTCTAAAATGAGGCCCACAACCTCTTACTGAACCTAGCCAGGTAAAGACTATGAACAAAGTGCTTAGTTTCACTGCTACAGTATAGCCAGAAAAAGATGTGGCAGTCTGTGATTATCTATACACAATTTGATTCAGCCATTCAAAACTCTAATGGTAACCAAACATTTAACTGTCAATGAACCAGTTTCCACTGTAAGATGATTATATGGAGTGCCCTGAGGGACAAATAACACACTACACAAAACTCTCACTCGTGTTTTATTGAAAGAACTATCCGTTGACCATCCCCATGTCTTGGCATCATGTATGATGTGTGCTTGAATTTTCATCTCAGCCCTTTCAAAACTGCTTGTAGGGTGTTACTACCAGCATTTTAACTGAATCTTAACATGGTGTTAACCCCCTGCTACACAATTCTTTCTTTAAATTTGACATGTCTAGACAAAGACTGGTTACTTGCATGCAACATGAGCTTTCAGAAAAGGGTGCTTTGCCTTGCCTTACCTTGCTTGAGAAAAACTACCAGGTAGTTGAACTATTTTTCAGTTTTTCCCTTCCCAGCTTCCATGTATATTTACCACAATTTCTGGCAAAAGTCATAATTCTATTCTTTCAATTTTCAATGTAAGCCTAGTTATCAGTTACAAATTAAAGTTTGTCTAATATCAAGACCAATTGATTTGTATCTAGAAAAATATGTACTCTTCTGTTCACTTCTGGGGAATGAAATTCATCCTCATTCAGTTCATCCACCAAGTCATTAGGGAACATGTGAACATATGAACATATGAAGAAGCCAGCAGAAGAAAGGCATTTGGTCTATCAAGTCTGCTCGTATTGCAGGGTCCACAGCTTGAGCTAATGTCCCTGCCCTCCCTACCCACTCCTCCCATCCTCTCAACCCATTATCCTTACCTTCCCCCTATGCCTATCCCAGCCTCTCTTAAAGCTGCCCACTGTCTTCAACAAGATGACGTCTTCTGGCAGCACATTCCAAATGTCCACCACTCTCTCTGTGAAGAAATGCTTCCTGATCTCCTTCCTAAATCTCCAACCTTCCAGCTTAAGACTGTGACCCCTCGTGTTATGGTTGCCACTCAACCTAAAGAGACTCTCCTTATCAGCCTTATTCATTCCTTTCAAGTACTTGAAGGTCCCAATCATGCCCCCTCTCTCTCTTCTGTCTTCCAGGGAGTACATGTTCGGTGTCCTCAATCTCTCCTTGTATGCCTTACCCTGCTGACCCGCTGTCATCTTTGTAGCCCTCCTCTGGACCTTCTCCAGCAGGTTAATGTCCTTTCTGAGGTGTGGGCACTAGTACTGAACTCAATACTCTAGATGTGGCCTTACCATTGACCTGTATGAGGGCAGTGTAACCTCCTCTCTCCTACTACTGATCCCCCTATGCATCCCCGCATCTTGTTTGCCTTTTCTGCTACCTTCTTACACTGCATGGAGTGCTTCAGATCACTAGTGATCATCATTTCCAGGTTCTTCTCCTTTACTGATGCAGATACTTGGACTCCACCCATGTAGTACTCTGTCCTGGGATTCTTGACTCTAATATGCATAACTTTGCATTTCTTGGCATTGAAGCCAAACTGCCAGATCCTGGACCACCTCCTCAGCTTTTCCAGATCTTTCTGTAGGTCCTGTAGCCCTTCAGCTGTGTCCATTCTTCCACAGAGCTTGGTGTCACCAATGAATAGGCACATTTTGCCCTTAATGCCATCTCCAATGTCATTGATGAAGACATTGAACAACACCGGCCCCAGCATCGAGCCCTGTGGGATCCCACTGGTTATCTCTCTCCAGTGCTATATAACTCTCTCCCTGACAACCACTGTCTATATTCTGTCCCTCAGCCAGTTTTCCACCCATCTGGCCATCTTTTCCCCAACTCTGAGATCCATCAACTAACTGATCAACCTTTTGTGGGGCACAGAGTCAAAGGCCTTGCTAAAATAAAGATAGAGGATGTCTACCACTTGGCCCCTGTCTACTGTCTTAGTGACACAGTCAAAGAAGTCAATCAGATTTGATTGACACAATCTCCTCCCCATGAATCCATGCTGCCTCGCATCCTGAAGACCATGCTGCTCTAGATATTCCACCAACCATTCCTTTAGTATGGTCTCCATGAGCATGCTCACAATTGAGGTCAGACTGACTGATCTGTAATTCCCTAGGTCATCCTTGGGACCGCTTTTGTGGAGGGGCACGACATGTGCTGTTCTCTAGTCCTGCGGTACCACTCCTGACTCTAGTGAACTATTAAATAGGTCTGCCAATGGCCCTGCCAGCTCCTCAGTCAGTTCCTTTAGTACCCTTGAATGTACTCTGTCCGAGCCTGGTGATTTGTCCACCTTAAATGCCAGGAGCCCCTCCCACACTCTATCCTCCTCTATCACTACATCTGTGTTCCCCTCCCCCCCACTCCTCTTTTCCCTCCTGAAGGCACTGGTCCATCCTTCTCCCTGGTGAAGCTAGAAGAGAAATATTAATTTAGTATCTCTGCTTTTCCCCCATTATCCTCCACCAACTCCACCCCTTTCTTAAGCCTATCAATCCTTCCTTCTTGTCCCTTTTCTCACTTACATATTGAAAGAAAGTCTTCTCCCCCTTCTTAATTCCTGCAGCTTTCTACAGCTCCTTCTGTGCCTTTGCTCTCCAGACTTCCTTACTTGACTCACTAGCCAACCTTTGGTAGTTTTCCCTATCCACCTCTCTCTTGGTCTTCCTGAATTTTCTATAGGCCAACCTCTTTTCTGCCTAGGCAACCCCAGAACTGAACCAGCTGGGCACTTTGGCCCTTGTGTTCTTCCCCCTGAGCCTAATGCACTTATCTGTGGCAACCAGTATTACTTCCTTAATGATGGACCACCTTTGGTCCACTCCCATATCTGCTCTGATGCCTGCCAGATGGCTCCTTAGCACTTCGTCCATTTTCCTGAAGTCTGCCCTCCTGTAATCCAGGATTTTGGCCTTAGTCGGGATGCTTTCATAGAAGCATAGAAACATAGAATGTGTCGGCAGATAAGGACCGCTTGGCCCACCTAGTCTGCCCATTTTCCTACCTAACAGATAAGCTGCAGAACCTAGTTAACCAACAGCTTACTTCCTTCTACCCCCACTAGGACTGCCTTATGTCTGTCCCATGCATTCTTGAATTCCCCCACTGTTCTTAACTCCACAACCTCCTCAGGAAGGCTGTTCCATGCATCCACAACCATCTCTGTGAAAAAATACTTCCTCACATTACCTCTAAGCCATCCCCCCCTCTATCTTCAAATTGTGCACCCTTGTTCTTGTACACCTCTTTTTCTGAAAGATGCTACCCTCTTGGACTTTGTTGATTCCCTTGAGGTATTAGAAAGTTTCTATCATGTCCCCACTCTCCCTCCTTTCCTCAAGGATATACATATTAAGCTCCTTTAGTCTCTTTAGTCTTTCTTCGTATGTCCTCTGGTACAGACCCTGCACCATTTTGGTTGCCCTCCTCTGGACAGCCTCCACTCTGTCTATGTCTTTGCAGAGATGGGGTCTCCAGAACTGCACACGGTACTCCAGATGGGGTCTCACCAACTGTCTGTACAGAGGGATAACAACTTCCTGTTTTCTACTATTGATGCCTCTCCCTGCATCCCAATATCCCCAGCCTTCCTTACTGCCTTCTCACATTGCTTGCCCACCTTTAGGTCATCTGATATAATTATCCCCAGGTCCCTTTCCATTTTACTGTTGTCAGTATCTCACCCCCATTGTGTACTCTTCCCCTGGGTTTTTGTTTCCCAGGTGCATTACCTTACACTTCTTTGCATTGAATCTGAGCTGCCATACATTTGACCATTCCTCCAACCTTGTCAAGTCCTTTCTCATTCTTTCCACTCCATCTTGTGTATCAACCCTATTGCAGATCTTTGTGTCATCTGCAAGGAGACATACTTTTCCTTCCAGTTCCTCTGCAATGTCACTTATAAAGACATTAAAAAGGACCGGTCCTAGTACTGAACCCTGCGGTACCCCGCTAGTAACCCTCCTTTCTTCACTGTGGACTCCATTTACTATGACCCTTTGCGTCCTGTTGTCTAGCCAATTTTTTTATTCAGGCTATTACCTTGGGATCCACTCCAAGGCTGGCTAACTTGTGTATTAATCTTTTGTGTGGGACTGTATCAAATGCCTTGCTAAAGTCTAGGTAGGCCATGTCCACAGCCCCTCCCTGGTCTACTACTTTGGTCCCCCAGTCAAAGAAATCTATTAGATTCATCTGACATGACCTTCCCATCATGAATCCATGCTGCCTTGGGTCCTGTGCCCCTCTGGCCTCTAAGTACTGAACAATTCTTTCCTTCAGAAGTGATTCCATCATTTTCCCTACCACTGAGATCAAACTAAGAGGTCTGTAGTTTCCTGCTACTGTCCTGCTCCCACTTTTGTGAAGAGGAGTCATATGCACCCTCCTCCAGTCCTCAGGTACCATCTCATCCTCCCATAATTTGTTAAAGAGGGTAGTCAGCGGTGTCACTAGTTCTACCCTTAGTTCCTTTAGAATTCTTGGATGAATCTCATCAGGCCCCATTGCTTTGTCCACCTTCAATTTTATTAGTTCTTTCAGAACCCTTTCTTCTGTAAATGGACTGGTATAGACCCCCCCATCTTCATAGTGTTTCTCTTGTTTGCTTTAGGTACCTCCCTCTACTCTTCCTTTGGGAATACTGAGCAGAAATATTCATTCAGTATCCTGCTTTTACTGTCACCCTCTACACATTCCTCCCTTTATTAAGCCTCAGTATCCCTCCTTTGGTCTTTCTTCACTGCCTAATGTACCTATAAAGGTCTTATCCCTTCTTAACAGGGTTGGCTATCCTTTCCTGGGTTTGGGCCTTTGCTATTCTGACTGCCTTCCCAGCCTCTTTCTGCTTTAACTGATAAAGTTCTCTGTCCTGCTCCTTCTGTGTTCCTTATATTTCCTGAATGCTATCCTTTTTCCTTAACCTTTCCTGCCACCTCTTTGAGAACCATAGCGTTTTTCCTTTGTTGTGTTTTGTTGATTTGCTTTACACAAAGGCTTGTTGCCTCTGTGATGGCTGTTTGATTACTCCCATTGTTCCTCACCCCTATTTCTTGCCTGTTTGCTAGTGCTTTTCTGAGGCACTCTCTCATTTCCCAAAGTCAGCCCTCCTAAAGTCCAATACTCTTGCTTTTGTAGGGCTTGATTGTATGGCTGTGTTTATTGTGAACCACACTGTTTGGTGGCCACTAGTTCCCAGACGGCTACCCACTTCTAAATCTGAGATTCTTTCTCCATCCCCATTTAAGAGTACAATGTCTAAGATTGCTCCCTCACGAGTGGGTTCTAATACTAGCTGTCTGAGGCATGCCCCCTGTAGGGCATCAAGAATGACCCTGCTCTTGGATGTGCCTGCAGCAAAGGTGCTCCAGTTAACATCTGGCATATCTCCTGGATCGCACCTGAAAATTGTTCATGTACGTACCTTGTAATCTCTCGGGTCACACCTGAAAATAGGCACTTGGCTGTCTAGTGTGCTTACCCGGTTAAAAGCAAATAAATAAATAAATATTCAAGTCCCCCATCAACAATATCTCCCCTTTTTCTGCCATTCTAAGGAAGCCTTCTTTCATTTCCTTGCCCATTCCCTCCCCCTGAGATGAGGGTCTGTATGCAACCCCCATGCGGATTGTTGTGCCATTTCCTGTCTCCAGGGTGACCCAGAGTGGCTCATCTGCTCCCTGTTTACTCTTTAGTTCTGTTGCGTCGATCCCGTCCTTTACATAGAGAGCTACTCCTCCTCCTTTTTTACCCTCCCTGTCCCGCCTGTAGATTGTGTATCCTGGTATGTTTACATCCCAGTCATGGTTCTCTGTGTACCATGTTTCTGTGACTGCCACAATATCCAGGCAACCCTCTTCCATCTTTCCCTGCCCATATCCAATTGGAACCACACTGTGCAATGGTCACTTCCATCCAGTGGCTCCCTGACCATTATTTCCTGTACATGCTCCCCATTTGTGAGCACCAGATCAAGAATTGCCTCAGCTTTTGTTGATTCAGTGATGCCCTGAGTCAGGAACCCACTCTGCAGTCCTTCCAGGATCATCTGACTCCTAGCACATGTTGTGGATGGTATGCTCCAGTCCACCTTGGCAGGCTGAAGCCCCTTACAATTATCATCTCTTCTTTCCCTGCAGCTTCCAATATTTGTGAGTTCAGTTCCCTGTCCCTCTCCTCATCCTGACTGGGTGGTCTGTATAAAGTCTGAGTAAAGTCGGTGGTACCAGACACCTTTGTAAAACCCCTGGATTGGATACAAGCCTTTCTGACAATTTGCAATTACTGTATATCCTAGTGAAATCTGAAACCAGGTGTTACTATGGTATCCCTTGATTAGAGTCAGTAAATATGGATCTATTCCAAATCCTCTAACTTGTTCTGGAGAATTTCCCTACCACTATGTCGAAGGCTGGTTTAAAATCAATCATGGCTACAACAATCCTGGCTTTTTTTAATCTTAACTTATTTATCGATAATACATAAGAGAATAATGCGATTCTTTACCATTGTAGAATATTTTCAGCACAAAACAGATCATTCTGCTTTTAAAATGTCATAATTGAGTATCCATTTGTTAAGATGAAATAAAATAAATATTGTAAAAAACCTTTACAATTACATCTAGAATACCCTTAGGTAATGTTTTTGAAGAATATCTATAACCTTTCATGTGTGTGGGAATCACTGTATTACCTTTCATTGTAGCACCCTTCCACCCCTCTGGCAATCTACATGATTCCAAGACAGACTTAAATAATTTTTGAAGTATGTGAATCCACCATTTCGGGTTTACTAAAACAATTTCTTCTGAGAGACCTTCTTGTCTAATAGCTTAACTTTTGCCTGCTGTGCTAAAAGACTTTTTGTTTCTTCATCCACAAACACACAATCTAGGCAAGTGAGACTATCAAACTAGGGCTTATGCTTACTGTATATATGACAGACCAGGGCAAGCTATAAAAGCAGATCTTTTTCAGGGTTATAGAATACATGTTTATATTACAAGGATGGCATTTTCTGATACTATGTTTTCTTTTACAAAATGGCAAGAAAAAAATCTAGAAATTCCATTGACTGAGAGATGTCACCAGACTGTGCATTAGATCTCTATACGTGCACATTCAGTTGCCAAATCTCATTTTCCTCCCCTCCCAAAAAAACTACTTAGAGTCATTTTATAAGTGTAATAAGCCCCTGCAGGGTGTGCATCATAGGATTTTAATGCACTTCCCAGGGGCATAGAGACACTCAGTCTTCAGCCTCATGCCTTACTATTCCCCTGGGGCATGCATTGATATCCTAGAATGCACAACCTGTCATGGCTTATTACTTACTTACATATACCGTAGCAGTTACAGTCATATACCACACCAATTAAGTCAATATAACCACAGTACACAAAACCATATGGCACCATGCTAATTACAGCAAATTACAAAATCTACCAATTAACTCATCAATTAATGTATCTACCAAACAAGTTACACCAGTTAGCACACCATTTACACTAACTATGGCATGCAGTGAAAAGTCTCACATGCCTACAAAAACCCTATCCTGACAAAACAAACTCTGGTCTGAGCCAATATGGCTGTGGAGAGCTTTTAGGAAGAGCAGTGAACAGAATATGCAATGCTCTCATTGCACCGGAGTCAGCCATAATACTGCGGTGATTACAGTACTGTGCATGCGTGATACTCGCACATGTGCAGTTTGCCCCGGAGTCAGCCTTGCGCAACATGGCAGTGCTGACATAACTACATGTAACAACCCAGTCCCCTTGGGTTACTAGAATCCCATTAGAACTAGACTTAGGCAGGTAGAATAAGGCAGCTGGTGGGGAGCTCATTAGGAGTGTTTGACATAATGACAGCATTGTTTACTCAGCTAGCCTAAGAGAAGGATAATTGTCATTTAGAACTCTGACAGCAGCAAAACCATTTTGGAGTCAGCTACTCTTGGGGAACTTAGAATATTCATCAGTAAGTTCAAGTGTGGCAGTCAGAGTGGCAGGATATCTGCCATTGGGGCTCTTTCTGGTATTTCTCACCCTAGTTTGGTGAAATCTTCAGTTTACCTGTGAAGTGGTGGAGACCATTTACCAGCAGGACTCTTTAGTTTCACTCCGGGGGGAGTGAGAGGGACTGCAATTCTTATGGATCCAAGGGGTAATACCCTGAAGGTCCTGAAGTGCACCGCTGCCTTAAGGAAGAACAATGAGTAGAATTTGACAGCTATCTGAGAAAGAAATGTGCCTTTTGTTCTTCCTTGACTAGGAGGAAGGAATAACTAATCTGTGAGTACAGAATTTGAAACAGTTCTCTGAGGGAGTTGTCTGAGAGGTGTGTGTACCCTAGATAAGGCTAGATCACACCGGCCAGGACCCATTTCACCATAACTGTGCTAAATTTAAAGTTGGGAGTCTTCAGAAATTCATTGGGGATTGGAGACTCATTTGTTGTAACCCTGAAGGAATGGCAGATGCCATTTGGGGCAAAGGGTGGGAGGAACACCATCTGGAGTTTCAGGCAGGGCTAACTGGTTCATAGAAGGGCACCAGTGTTCCCTGGTAAAGACCATGCACCAGGAGGATTTTAAACTGTGTGGCACATGCCACAGATATACACTTTGGAAATGGAAATGTGTGGAAAATGTTTGAAGTGTGTGGCACATCCCACAGATACACACTTTGGAAGAGAGACAGAGTTGTTTTTGTGGGAAACAGTACTGCCTAGCAGAGTGTCCTGCAAAAGAGAGTGTGCCTGTATTGCAACGACAAACCTTTGGGGGACCTCCCTTGCTTTAAATAACATTTGTAAATAAAGTCATACTGCAAAATCAAAAAATGGAGAGCAATGAGTACCAATGCCCATAGTCTGGGTAACAAGCTTCCTGAATTAGTGGCCTTGATGGAGGAGGAAGATCTGGATATTGTGGCAGTCACAGAAACATGGTACACACAGAACCATGACTGGGATGTAAACATACCAGGATACACTATCTATAGGAGGGACAGGGAGGGTAAAAGAGGAGGAGGAGTAGCTCTCTACATAAGAGAAGAAATCAAAGCAACAGAACAAAAGGTTAAACAGGGAGGAGAAGAAGCACTGTGGGTCAATTTGGAGGCAGGCAATGGCACCACAATCCGCTGGGGTTGTATAGACCCCCCTCTCAGGAGAAATGGACAAAGAAATGATAGAAAGCATACAGAATGGCAGATAAAGGGAGATATTGCTGATGGGTGATCTGAATATGCCAGATGTTAACTGGAGTGCAGTTGTGCAACCACTTCTAAGAGTGGGGTTATTCTGGATGCCCTACAGGGGCATGCCTTAGACAACTAGTATTGGAGCCCACTGAGAAGGAGCAATCTTAGACCTGGTTCTCTCAAACGGAGATGAAGAGAGGATCACAGATGTAGAAGTGGCAGCCATCTGGGAACTAGCGACCATCGAACAGTATGGTTCACAATAAACACAGCAATAGAGTCAAGCCATACAAAGACAAAGGTACTGGATTTTAGGAGGGTTGACTTTGCCAAAATGGGTGAGTGCCTAAAGATGCACTAGCAAATGGGCAGGAAGGAGGGGTGAAGAACAATGGGGAATAATAAAAACTGCCATCACAGAGGTAACAAGCCTTTGTGTAAAGCAAATAAAACGAAACAAGGTAAGAAACCACTATGGTTCTCAAAGGAAGTGGCAGTGAAGGTTCAAGAGAAAAAGAAAGCTTTCAGGAAGTACAAGGAATCACAGAAGGAACAGGACAGAGAACTGTATCAGTTAAAGGAAAAGGAAGCTGGAAAGGCAGTCAGAACAGCAAAGGCTCAAACCGAGGAAAAGATAGCCAACTCAGTTAAGAATGGGGACAAAACCTTTATAGGTACATCAGAGAGCAAAGGAAGACCAAGGAGGATAGTGAGGCTTAATAAAGGGAGGGAGAGGTGGGCAGAGGTGACTGTGAAAAGGCAGAGACACTAAACAAATATTTTGCTCGGTATTTACAAAGGAAGAGGGGAGGTACCTAAAACAAACAGTAGAAACACTCTGGATACAGAAGTTGATACCAGCCCATTTACAGAAGAAAGAGTTCTGAATGAGCTCTTAAAACTGAAGGTGGACAAAGCAATGGGGCCTGATGGGATTCATCCCAGAATTCTAAAAGACATAAGGATAGAACTAGTGACACCACTGACTACCCTCTTTAACAAATCATGGGAGGATGGGGTGGTACCTGAGGACTGGAGGAGGGCAGATGTGATTCCCCTTCACAAAAGTGGGAGCAAGGCAGAAGCAGGAAACTACAGACCTGTTGGTTTAACCTCAGTGGTAGGGAAAATGATGGAATCACTTCTGAAGGAAAGAATTGTTACGTATCTAGAGGCCAGAGGGGCACAGGACCCAAGGCAGCATGGATTCACAGCAGGAAGGTCATGACAGACAAATCTGATAGATTTCTTTGGGTGACCAAAGTAGTAGATCAGGGAGGGGCTGTGGACATGGCCTACCTGGACTTTAGAAGTGGCTATTTGACACAGTCCCACACAAAAGATTAATATACAAGTTAGCCAGCCTGGGAGTGGGTCCCAAGATGACAGCCTGGGTAAAGAATTAGCTGGAGAATAGGACACAGAGTAATAATAAAATGGAGTCCACTCTGAAAAAGGGGGTTAGCAGTGGGTACCACAGGGTTCAGTATTAGATTCGGTCCTCTTCAATCTTATAAGTGACATTGCAGAGGGACTGGAAGGAAAAGTATGTCTCTTTGCAGATGACACAAAGATCTGCAACAGAGTTGATGCACAAGGTGGGGTGGAAAGGATGAGAGGGACTTGGCAAGGTTAGAGGAATGGTCAAATGTATGGCAGCTGATTCAATGCTAAGAGTGAAGGTAATGCACCTGAAACAAAACCCAGGGAAGAGTACACAATGGGGGTGAAATACTAACAACAACAAAATGGAAAGGGACCTGGGGGTAGTCATATCAGATGACCTAAAGGTGGGCAAGCAATGTGAGAAGGCAGCAAGGAGGGCTGGGGATACTGGGATGCATAGGGAGAGGCATCACCAGCAGAAAACAAGAAGTTATTATCCCTCTGTACAGACAGCTGGTGAGACACATCTAGAGTACTGCGTGCAGTTCTGGAGACCCAATCTCTGAAAGACATAGACAGGATGGAAGCTGTCCAGAGGAGGGCAACTAAAATGGCAGGATCTGCGGAAGACATATGAAGTGAGACTTAAGGGAGCTTAATATGTAGCCTCGAGGAAAGGAGGGAGAGGAGGGGACATGATAGAAACTTTCAAGTACCTCAAGGGAATCAACAAAGTCCAAGAGGGTAGCATCTTTCAAAAAAAGAGGTGTGCAAGAACAAGGGGGCACAATTTGAAGATAGAGGGGGTGGCTCAGAGGTAATTTAAGGAAGTATTTTTTCACAGAGAGGGTTGTGGATGCATGGAACAGCCTTCCAGAGGAGGTTGTGGAGTCAAAAACAGTGGTGGAATTCAAGCATGCATGGGACAGTCATAAGGCAATTCTAGGGGGTGGGGGTAGGAAGAAGTAGGCTGCTGGTTAACTAGGATCTGCAGCTTACCCATCAGGTAGGGAAATGGGCAGACTGGGTGGGCCAAGCGGTCCTTATCTGCCGTCAAATTCTATGTTTCTATGTTAATCAATTTATGTCCTCTTTAAATTAGGCATGACAAGAGATGAACAAGGTGGCCTGGTCTAGAATTTCACTTAACTGGTGGTGTGATTTGCAAAACTGAGGCTGTTTAGAAGTGCAATAGGAGTCATGCCAAACAAATGTAAATATATCTAAAAGTATACACGTTACAGATAAAAAGCCAGTATTAAAGTTGTTCAGGACAAAAAGACCTTGCAAATAAGCCTATTCATTAAGCTGCACTATTTTTTTTTAACTATGGCCATCTGGTTACCTCAGTTTTCATCTTTCATAGGAGTTATGCCAAACAAATGTAATTATCTCTGAAAGTATATGTGTTACACATAAACAAGCAGTATGAAAGCTGTTCAGGACAAGAATACCTCTCCAATGAGCCTATTCATTAAGCTACACTAGGAAATTATATTTTTAAACTATGGTCATCTGATTACTTGAATTTTCATTTTTCTTCACAATTTTCATAGAAACAAAGAATTTGATGGCAGATAAGGACTGCTTGGCCCACCTAGTCTGCTCATTTCCCTACCTAACAGATAAGCTGCAGATCCTAATTAACCAACAGTCTACTTCCTCCTACTCCCCACTAGAATTGCCTTATGTCTGTCCCATGCATTCTTGAATTCCCCCACTGTTTTTGACTCCATTACCTACACAGGAAGGCTGTTCCATGCATCTACAACCCTCTCTATGAAGAAATACTTTCTCACATTACCTCTGAGCCGTCCCCCCTCTATCTTCAAATTGTGTCCCCTTGTTCTTGCACATCTCTTTTTCTGAAAGATGCTACCCTCTTGGACTTTGTTGATTCCCTTGAGGTACTTGGAAATTTCTATCATGTCCCCACTCTCCCTCCTTTCCTCAAGGCTATACATATTAGCTCCTTTAGTTTCTCTTTATATGTCATCTGATATAGACCTTGCACAATTTTGGTTGCCCTCCTCTGGACAGCCTCCACCCTGTCTATGTCTTTGCACAGATGGGGTCTCCAGAACTGCATGCAGTACTCCAGATGTGGTCTCACCAACTGTCTGTACAGAGTGATAACAACTTCCTGTTTTCTACTATTGATGCCTCTCCCTATGCATCCCAGTATCCCCCAGCCCTCCTTACTGCCTTCTCACATTGCTTTCCCACATTTAGGTCATCTGATATAACTACCCCTGGTCCCTTTCCATTTTTGTTGTTGTCGGTATCTCACCCCCCCATTGTGTACTCTCCCCCTGGGTTTTTGTTTCCCAGGTGCATTACTTTTGCACTTCTTTGTGTTGACTCTAAGTTGCCATACATTTGACCATTCCTCCAGCCTTGCCAAGTCCCTTCTCATTTTTTCCACCCCACCTTGTGTATCAACCTTGTTGAAGATCTTTGTGTTGTCACAAAGGGACATACTTTTCCTTCCAGTCCCTCTGCAATGTCACTTATAAAGACATTAAAAAGGACAGGTCCCAGTACTGAACCCTGCGGTACCCCTCTAGTAACCCCCCCTTTCTTCACTGTGGATTCTGTTTTCACCTTTTGGATAGCTATATTTAAGAAAATCTAATGAATTCAGATTAGTGACTACCCTCATTTGAGAGGTCATTTTATCCTGAACAACTTTTATGTTGGTTGTGTATTGGTAACTTGTACACTTTCTGAGATATTTACATCTGTTTGGCTTGACTTCTACTGTGTTCACTCACAGAGAAAAAAATTGAGGCTGTTTGGAAGACCATACTTTACAAAATATAAAGAATTCAGATTAGTGATTACCCTCATGTGAAAGGTCTTTTTGCCCTGAAAAACATTCACACTGGTTGTTTTTGTTCACCTTGAATAGTTTTAAATATATTTATTTCTTTATTTTTTTAAATTAAGTCAACTTTAGTCAAGTTTCCAGTTTACACTACAAATACATACAATACAGAAAAAAAGACAAAGGAAGACACATCATCCTAATCTAATACAAATGCCCTTCTTCCCCTCCCCTCCACTCAGCCCACTCTCCCCTTCCCCCACTAGTTTTAAAGATATTTAGATATGTTTGGAAAGTGTGCACATTTGCCCTCAGAGAAAAGCAGCTTGGAATTCTGCCTCCATCATTATAAACAAAAAGAAGAGAATATTTCTTTAACTGCCATAGAGATTTTCAGTCATGGAAGGATACACTGAAAAGTACTAAAAAATGTGTTCTGCGGTAATCCCATTTTTCTGGCTGAAGCAAGATGGCTGTAGGCTCTGCCGACAGTCATAAACAATTAACACTAAATACAATCTCTTAGTAACCTAAATGTTATCCCCTGTTTCTCACCAAACAGCCATGTCCCTCAACCCTGCAGCCCTCTTCTTAGACACCATGTCTGCCATGCTGCTGCTTCTCTGACCTCCTTTAACTGCCACCACGTTCTTTATGATGCTGTTGCTGATGTTCCTGAATGCACACATACAAGTAAGACTGCAGACACACACCACTCCAAAAAACATAAATGCACTGCTCCTAACTGCAAAAACACACTGCCACTAACCTCAGATGCCACACCAAAGTAAAGGATGGACCAGTGTAACCATGTATCCTTATGTAGGGGGATCCTACACTATGGAAAATTACCAGAGGCTACTAGTGACTAAAATGTTTTATGATCATTAAAATACACTGGTAGTGGGAATTCAGACCACAGATATTCTCTCCATTTCTTATTTCTAATCAGTTTTTTATGAGTAGCTCTAGGGATCTTGGGAAACTCAAGGAGAGGTCAAGAGCATGTCAGTTTGGGTTCAATGCCAAAAAGTGCAAATCATACACCTAAGGCATAGGAACCCAAGACCTGAATATAGGAGTGGGGAGGTACTGACAGTCACTAAGCAGGAAAGAGACCCTGGGGTTATCATATCTGATGACATCAAAGTAGCAGAGCAGTGTGACAAAGCAGTGGGAAGGGCAAGTGAGATGCTGGGATGCATAAGAAGAGGCATCTCCAATAGGAGGAGGTAGGTGGTGTTGCCACTCTATAGCTCACTTGTGAGACCCCACCTGCAGTAGTGTGTGCAGTTCTGGAGGCTGCACCTCAGAAAGGATATAGACAGGGTGGAAGCAGTCCAGAGGCAGGCAACTAAAACGTTGCGGGGGGGGGTTCATCAAAAGACCTACAAAGAGAGAGAGTGACGGGTCTCAACATGTACACCTTGGAAGAGAGGAGAGTGAGAAGGAATATGATAAAGACCTACAAGTACCTCATGGGGGCAAACAGGGTGCAGGAGGGAAGATTCTTTCAAATGAGAATGAGCACCAAGACTAGAGGTCATGTGATGAAACTGGAAGAGGGGGCAGTTAATAGGGATGTGAGGATTTATTTCTTCACTGAAAGACTGGTGGATCCCTGGAACAGACTGCCAGCAGAAGTGCTAGAGGCAAAAGCAGTAGGGGGCTTCAAGTATGTGTGGGACAGAAATAGTGAAATATTAGTAAATAGGTAGGGAGGAGGGAAGGTTGATGGAGACCAGTTAGGGTCTGTGAAGACAGACTAGGCAAGGACCATCTGGGCAGACTGGGTGGGTGAAGTGATCCTTTTCTGTCATAATGTCTATGCTTCTATGTTTCTCTTATCATTTTAATAAGGGAACTATGACTTATAAAGTCAAGTTGAGGATTCTTGACAGATTTTAGACGATAACTCATCTTGGTGTTGGTTATTTTGGCATTCATCATTAAACCATGTTTGTTGCCATTTCCTTTTTTATATTGCCTTGAAGTATCAGTAAGATCATTAGAAATGCATTCCATTGAGAGTTAATGTGATGCAGATAACGTAGGAGTAAACTGCTGAGTAGATCTGTGTCCTGATCAACGGGATTCTTATCTAAATAGATATTACAAGTGACCATACAGAAGCAAACTGACATATTGAATCAGTTTAAGCTGTTGGTACTGTTTTTTTAGTGAATGGGGGAAATTTGGCCAGGACTTAGGATCTTTAATAATAACCACAAGAACAGGCAGAAGGGACCTCAGTTTAATGTCTCATCAGAATGACAGCACCAAAGGAGTGCAGCATCCCCCTCATGCTGCTCTACAGGGTTAGTACTGGGATTTATCCCAGGTTCCTGGTCGGGGGCTAGAACACACAACATTCTGATCTTCTGGATTCATAGGTGACTGTGCAATCTGCTGAGCTACTGACACTGCCAAAATGAAAAGATCATGTAAAGAAGCAGATTATGGCAACGTCCAGTTCTGCCTTCCATACATGTAGTCCTGAGGTATTTCTATCTCAAGCCCCCCCCCCCGAGTATAAAACTTATTAAAAATAGAGCCAGAGTGAGATCCCAACTACTTATAAAGGGATCTCTAGTCATGGGAAGCAACAATGCCTCCAAAACTCTGTCAAAAAGATACTCTTCTGGAATATCTGAAACCTACCACCCAGACAGAGCAGCAAGACACGAGGGCCACCAACTGTTCCAGATTGGCCTCTCAAGCCTCGGGCTTGCATAATGATGCCAGTGAAGATGAAGGTGCAGAGAATTTCATGATCACATCAAATCGACTCTTTAAGGAGCTGAGTAGGATTAGTGACACCATGACACGGATGGAGAAGGCCATAGTAGAAATTAAAAAGAGCTTAAAAGAAGTGGCCCAATGTATTCTTGATTTGGAGAAGGGACTGAGTGCAACATCAGAAACTGCAGACAAACAAGAAGCAGTGATCCAGTGTTTACTAAAGAGAGAGAGAGAGAGAGAGAGAAATGATGGAAAAAAAGGATGACCAGAAATTAAGAGGCAGGAGGGACAACCTACACCGATACGGTCTACCAGAGGACACTAAGATCAGACAGATGGAGACTTTTTTAGACTCATTCTTAAAGAAGTTGTTGGATCTCCTGCCATACATCAGTTTAAATATAGTGAGAGCTCATCGGGCATTATCAAAAAAGCCAACTGACCCAAAGGCAAGTCCTAGATCCATTGTAATGAAGTTCCTAGACTATAGGCCCAAAACGACGGTCCTCCAGAAGGCATGGGCTAATAGCGAGATCCTTTTTGGTGACCACAAACTGTACTTCAATCAGTATTTTACCCCTCTTACTCAACAGAAGTGTTGCACTCTCCTCACGGTAAAGAAGCACTCGGCAGCAAAGGGGACTAAAGTACACGTGATGGCACCTGCACAGCTGAAGATCTTTCTGCTCGTGGGCCCATAGTTCTTCCGGATGCTGAAGGATGCAAAATCCACCCTCAGTAAACTTGGGATCCTTCCCAAACTGTATGCCAGGCCAGATGGTGCCTCCCCAGTGGAGCTCTGAGAATCTTACCCATGGATCAAGGTCCAAGGACTCAATAAATGAAACCAAACAGCTAAGCAATATCTGAGTACTGGAGCTAACTCAGAAGAAACCACCTGCCCCAGTAACTCCGAAATTTGACTTGGTGGTAATAGAAGGTACTTATGGACTGAATCGGGGTAATTTCTGTGTGTGGTGGGCCATCTTGGGTGTGGCTCCTCATGGTGAGGTGGAGAGACGAGTGCCATCTTGAAAGAAACACACAGGTCACCCTGAAGTAGCTGGACTACAATAAAGAATCTGGACTACCAAGGGAATTTTGGGAAAATGAGGTGAGGGTATATGTAATGGATTGGTAGGGAGGATAACTTCCGGGTCTATAGGAACTTTTTAAACTGAACCTCAGCTGGGGGGGGGGGCTGCGACAGGTTATTGCATGGGGTAATTGAAAGGAAAGGGAGAACGGAGAGTATACCAGTACCAATGAGGAGAATGGTTTAGCGGAGGGCCAGGTTAAGGAGTGTGTACACTCAGAGGGCCATCACATCAAAAGGGCCTGGGCCCATCCTGGCTGCTTGCCAACAGTGGGGGTGCACTAGAAACAAGAGGGGAGGATAAGGAAAATGTAATAGGGGACAGTTTACAGTGTGCTGGGCGTTTAACCTTTTGGTGGCTCAGATTGAGTGAGGAGAAGGTAAATAGAGGAGAGCTACCCAAAGGTGGGAGCACTGCCAAAGGGGGGCTCAGAAGCTCTTGTGTAGTGCAAGGTCCCAAGGCAGGTGACCTCACCTAGTCCTTCAAGTTGCATTTATAGGGAGGCCTTGGCATTTGAGATGCCTGGAGAAGTATGAATGCTCTCATGTTTATTGGTTGATATGTTTACAGTTTATTTTTGTTTGCAGAAAGGTATCACTGGTATTGGGGAATAGCCCAAACACTAAAACCACCTGCCCAGTACAATGGAAGGGGGTGAACTAATTACTTATAATGGTCATGGGTTAAATAACCCAATCAAGAGAACCAGAGTCCTGAACAAAATGAAAAAGCAGGGAGCAGAGGTAGTGTGCCTGTAAGAGACCCATTTATCCCTGTAAGAGGCCAAGAAACTAAAAAGAGAATGGGCGGGACAGGTGTATTACTCGTTATATTAAATGTATGCTGAAAATAGAAATAGAAGGGGTGGCTGAAAGATGCTGGGCCAGCTCAGCAAAATCATCATCTTCACTGCATAACCTGTGAAGTCTAAGAAACTGTGAATATGGCAGGCCATTTTTGATATATTTAGGATGGATGGAGCTGTGGAGGAGGAAACTGTGTGAGTCAGTGGGTTTGTAATAAACTGATGTCTTCAGACCAGTGTTCTGCACTGACAGTTTGATATCTAGAAAAGGCAGCGCAGAGTAGGATACTTCAACAGTCTACTGAAAGAAAGGATGGGCAGTGGTATACCTTTCCAAGAAGACTTGGAGGCTCTCCCTGGAGCAGGAGGTAGCCCCCAAACAGTCATCTAGGTAGCATTTGTAGAATTCGGGCACAGTCCCTGTGAATGAGAGAAAAAAAACTGTTTCTCCATCCAATCCACAAGCAGATAGACAAAGCTGGGACCCATTTTGGTACCCATGGCAACTCCACTGACCTGCTGAAAAAAACTGTTATTAAAAGAAAAAGCACTGAGTTTAAGAACAAGTTCTGCCAAATGGGTTAGTGTATATGTGGGTAGCTGCTGGATTTCCTGCTTATTCAGAAAATACTGCAAAGCTGCCAGGCTGTCATTGTGAGGGATCACTGCATAAAGAGATTGTGGGGGATCACTGCGTAAAGATATGTAATGTCCATAGTGAAGATGAGCTGATAGGAGCCATTGAATCTGAACCTGTCAAATTACGGGAGAGCATGATTAGTGTCTTTCACATAGGAGGGTAGGGACTCAACGAGTGGTCTCAGGGCTTCTGGGATTCTGACTGTAGAAAAAACATGGAAACCAAGCTTATCAACCACCTTAGCTCCCAGCAGCCCTCCGGTTTAAATGACAGACTTATTTTCTACTAACATCTTTCAGCCACCCCTTGTTTTCCCTAAAGTCTGTTTGTATCTGTACACATCTATTTTCATTTTCACCAGATGTCTTCATCTGTGTCTCCTTCCCCCACTTTTGTCACCTTTCAGCCTTCTTACTAGGCCCTGTTAATTAGTCCCCACAGGGGGACTTCTCTAGCTCATTCTCTGCTGTTATGCCTTGTCATTCCCATCAGCACCTTTTTGTTTTCCTTATTCTCTCTTTATCTTGCCATTTATCACTTCTTCTCCCAAGACCTCACCCTTTTTTCTTTTCCCATATATGTATCTCTCATTTTACCTCCCCTCTACACTAACTTTGCTTTTTTTCTCTTTTAGGTATTTCCTGAAGAAGACCTAAGGTTGAGACATCGATTTTTAACTCAGTTTCCTATTTTCAGCACGCATATAATATTACCATTTTGTTTTACTTTCAGACCACATGCTGATGCAGCACTTTGTTTTTGTTATTACTTGTCATGTCAGACACCCCCCATAAAAGGGGGGTAGCTATTCTAATCCATAAGAACAGCCCCTTCATAGTAACAGACACCCAGTCGGACACTACAGGCAGAGTACTGATGGTAAGGGGCACCTACAGGACAATACACTGCTCCCAGCTTAATGTATATGCTACTAACCTAGAAAAGGAAAGAGTATAGTTTTTTAAAGACATGTTAACAAGATTTGCTCCCCCACCAGAAGAGCTGTTTATAGTGGGGGGAGACTTCAACACAGTTCTAGACCCATGAGTAGATAAGTGAGGGAGCAAACTGACCACCAGGGGCCCCACTGCAAAGTGTCTAGGAGGCCTGACCAGAGAGCTGGGTTTGACAGAGGCTTGGCAAGTCATGCCCCCCAAAGTATGAAACTACACTTGCTGGTTGGCCCCGCACCAGGCCTACTCTAGGCTGGACCTTATTTTTGTTTCCACGGGATGGGTCCATGCCTTGGACTCTGCCCAGATTTTCCCAAGAACTTTGTCTGACCATGGGATGGTAAGCATGAACCTATCCTTGTCCCTACCCTAAGTCCTCCACTTGGCAGCTGAATGTGTCCCTGTTAAACAGCGAGGATTGTAAAGCGCTGATCAAAGACTGCCTGGCGTAGTACAAAGCCACACACACCCCAAGGTGGACTATTCATCTGTGATGTGGTGGGATGGATACAAAGTGGTTCTGATAGGGAAAATGATAAGTTACTCAGCTGGGATAAAGAGGGAGAGACTCAGGGAGCAATCGGCCCTGGAAGAGAAAATCTTTGCTCTTGAGCAGACAATAAGATAGCACTAAATGAGGAGGTGAGAAAGGAACTAGAGACACAAAGAGCCAGACTAAACAAGTTACTTGATGATAAGATCGAAGGGGCTCTCTGCTATTTGAGACAGAGGTATTATGAAGCAGGAAACAGGGTTGGGAAGCTCCTGGCATGGTAACTGCATAAGGAGACAGTGAGGCGGGTGGTCCTGAGGGTGAGAAAGAACCATCAGTCCACAGTGTACACCTCTGATCCCTCAAGGATCTCACAGCACTTCCAGGAGTTCTATAGGAACCTCTATACGGGAGATTGAATAGATAACTTTAGAGGGAAAATGGACACATTTTTCATTAAAATAACAATGTCAAAGTTAACTGAAGCACAAAAGGAGGGATTGGAAGCTCTGATGACTCAGAGGGAGGTAGTGCAAGTGATACAAAACCTTAAGGGAGGGAAGGCCCTGGGGCCAGATGGTTTGCCGGTTGAGTGGTACAAGGCCTTCATAGGGGAGCTTTCCCCACACCTCAAGGAGGTTTATAGGACAATGCAAAAAGGGAAGGGTGCTCCGCTTTCCTGGAATTATGCCCAAATATCGGTTATCCACAAAACAGATCATACCATCCTATCTCCCTGTTCAATGTTGACCAGAAAATCTTCACCTCCATACTCGCCACGAGACGTCAGGAGGTGGTGGGAACCCTAGTTCACCCAGACCAAACAGGCTTCATTAAAGGAAGGTTAATACATGACAGTATACATTGGCCTCTAAATCTGATGGCCTGGCAGCAAAAGAAGAAGGACCCAATCTTGGCAAGATTCATGGACACTGAAAAGGCATTCGACCAGTTGAACTAGGGTTTCCTCCACAAGACATTGGAGATGATGGAACTTGGGAGTAACTTCCAGGATATTATTAAAGCATTGTATGCTGCCCCACAGACCATGGTGAGGGTTAATGGGGAGTCCTCTCCCAGATTTCACCTGCAGCGTGGAACTAGACAGGGGTTCCCTCTCTCTCCACTCCTCTGTGCTATGTGCATAGAGCTACTGGCTGTGGCAATTAGAAACAACAGAGCTATTAAGGGCATACTCATTAATGGTACCATGCATAAGATATCCCTGTATGCAGATGACACTCTGTTCTTTCTCACCTCCCCACAGACCTCAGTGTCTGCTCTGATAGAGGCTCTCAGGGAATATGGGCTCATATCTGGCTATAAGGTCAACTTGGAAGAGTCTGAGGCAATTGCAATGGGAGGTGAAATAAGGAAGGAAAAACTAGTGAACTTTCCATTTAGATGGACCCCCCAACAATGTAGTGAAATAGCCTGGAGTCAAGCTATCCTCCCAGAGGAGTGCACTGTTCAACTTGAACTATACTAAGTTGTGGACAAAGATACAGACCAACATGAACAGATGCAATGCCCTGCCTTTACCACTGGGGGGAAAGGTCACCCAAGGTCCAACAGCTCCTTAGAATTCTTTGCCTAGTGACCCTAAAAGAGATTACAGTAAACTGGTTCAAGACTAGTCCCCCAGAGTTAGAGTCTTGGACCCGTAGGATAGAAAATATAGAGAGAATGGAAATCCTCATAGCAAAGCTCAGGCTCCAGATCGATAAGCATAGAGACATATGGAACAGCTGGCCCACTATGTGGGGCCAGAAAGTGGGAGAGTGTAGACAGGCAGTGACCTGGCAGAACAGGAGGAACCCACACAAGTTAACAATACAGAGGGATAGAAGAGTGGGTAGGTGATGAGATTGGAACAAGTAAAGGGAAAACAAAAAAGAAAAAAAAAACAGAAAATTAAAATAGAAGAGCAGAGCAGATCAAGGCCTCATACCAGTGATTAGTTTACTTTATTAGTCTATTAGTTAATATGGGTTTTAGTCAAAGTTAGTGTACAGTATTGTAAATCAAGTTTCACAGCATGTCAGGGTTTAGGCAGGCAGGGGCCAGCTAGATGGCATTTGTCCATACAAAGAGAGATGAGAGGGTGGCAGAATGCAGAACAAGACAACTCACATTCTTGAATCCTGGACCCCATAGGGGAATCCAACTCAGGTGAGGCAGTATAAAACAAATGTTTAACAGAGTTAAGAGTTTTAACTTTCAGTGCTGTTATTTGTTCGTCTACCCTCTATGTATGCCACTTGGAACAGAGATGTTGAAACAACTATGTAATGTAAAAGTGTGTGCTTGTTTATTCTTTTCCACAATAAAAATCAGTTTAAAAAAAAAAAGAAGCAGATTATGGCAAAGATTTCTGACACCAATGAGTTTCCAGCTTTGAGTCCAGAACTGCAACACACCCACCAAAGAAATGGAAGGCCAGCACCCCTCCAACTCCCAGCCATGGCACACCACAGCTTGTGGCACAGATGATTCAACTTTTGACTAAAATGACAGCATCGCGCTTGTCAATAACTGAGACCTTATCTGAATACTGGCAGCTCAAGAAAGAAGTGACAATTATCATAAGACAAGTCTTGGACACTGAAATCCACATCTTGAGTTTGGAAGATGCTTTGCACAAGAGAATCAAAGACGCTAGGAGAATTAAAAAAAGTGGAGGAGAAGAGTTAAACGTGCAATCAGATCAACACCTCACAAAATGCCAAACTGATGAGCAGTGGAGAAATGGCATCTCAAGCTGTCAGATCTACCTACAGAGACTGACATATTGTACGGAAAAATGTATTTCCTGGAAAACCAAAATTTCTCTAATGATTATCACTTTGGCATTCTGTGAAATGTTGCTTCGATCTTGCTTCCCCCCTTTCTGTGGTGCCCAGCAGATTGGCATTTTGTGGGATCTTGGAAGCTCACATGCAAGACTTCTTTAGTTTGAGGTATACGGCATCTATAAAAACAATGCCCTCATTGAGCTCTCACCCTACAAAGACCGCAGTGATACCGTAAAAGTAAATATTTCCATAACAATAATTTCCATTATCAATAACATTGTTTTGCAGCTGTACTTGCTCTGACCAGGCTTTGTTCTCCCTTAGCCCTTTCTGCTACTCTCATCTCAATCGTGTGGTCTAATGTTTGATTTTTTTAGTTTTTTTCTTTTACAATTGTATCCTGTCTCCCTCAGCTCTGCTTATGTCCTCTAACCATTCTGTATCCAAAGTTATCTCTTTAAAGGCCTTGACATCACAGGGAAATATTGAAAACAATGTCAGGGTTAATTTTCTTACTCTTAGTTAGCCCCCCCCCCCCACTATGTTGCTGCTTTAAGAGAATTTCTTTGTTTTTGATTCGGAAAAGGACACACTGGCTAGCCTGGCACCTGGCAGTCTGAATCTGGTTCTGTTCTCTTGTCTCCTCAGTGGCTCCTAGTATAATGGACGCAGCTGGCTGGGGCTGATGTGCTGGCAATAGTGAAGCTGAGCTCTTTTTTTTAATAACAAAATGTGAATTACAGCTCTTCTAGCTACTGTAGTATAGTGGATCACTGTATGTTTAGACCCACACTAATACATTTTGATTCAGTCATCTCATCAGGTTATTGGTGTGAGGCTACTGCTCTGGTGGTGCAGCTGTCACTGACTTCTCTTCGGTGGCTTCTTACTTGATTTCTATTCTGGCACTCTGGAACTCATCTCAGCTGTTGAGGTCCAAGAGTGCTGGAGGGAACTGTTAAAGTATGATGGGAGGCAGAGAAAGACAAGGCACAGTGGACAGGGGTGACAAAACAGTGATGGACTAAGCTGTGCAAGTGAGTGCACCGACTGGCTGATGGTGTGCTTATGTCAGCACATCTGACATATGCACACTCGGTCAGTTCAGCAATGAAGAAGAAATGTTGCGAAACAACAAAGAGAGGTCAGTGCCTTGGCATGTCAGAAATAGCGTTCACAAATTCAGGACAAACTGAAGCAGAGGCAGGATGTCAGGACTGGACCTGAAAAGCTTCCAAAAATTGGGATGTCCAAGACAAATCAGGATAGTTGAGAAGTATGGAAATAGTGCAGCGGGGGAGGAGGTAACTGCACTGTACTGAATGGAGACAACGTGGAAAGATATGTTTTAACTCCAATCAGTGGAAGAAGACAACTGTGGTGCATTTGCAGTCATGTGCTTCCAGAGCCTCCTTCTCAATATAATTGAACTATGTCATGCAGCCTTAAAAATTAACTAGTTTCTTTTAATGGTCCCAGATGAAGGATTATATTATTTTTTGCTAAATCAAGTTTTTTTAAGGGATCAACCAATTAATGGCAATTGCCAGTTAATGTAAGAACCAAATAACTTTTTGAATCTCGCAGACATTATTTTAATATCTCATTGTTTTGAACCAATCAGCAACTTATCACTGAAGGGACTACCAATTTTCTGAAAAACAGCAACATTAAAAAGAGGCACAAACTATTAATCTGTATTTTCTTTTGCTGGAGGGCATCTAACAGACCTATCTAAATATGTTATTCTTCATTATACAATGGCAAGAAAGAATCCTGGATTCTAATTGGTCAGTTAGCCATCACAGCAGGGATGTTATCCTGGCATAACATCCCTGCTGATTTTTTATTGATTGATTGTTTGCCGCATTTGCTCTTCTATCATCATTTGCATCTTCTCTTAAGAAACTAAAATATTTTTACACATTAACAAAAAATTCTTTAAAATTATATTTTTTATTATAAAACAATGAGTCATTGTATAATAGGAATAATGCCGCCCAGAGAGGGTGTTATGCTGGGATAACATCCTTCTGGTGTTGGATGCCCTCGGCCAGTGGCCTCGGGCCCAACCACCCGAGGTGGGATGTTATCCCAGCGTAACACCTACCCTGTCAGGCATTATTCCTTTATTATAATACTTGTGTAACAGAAGAGTGATGTCCCAATAGAGTGGATTGACATAAAAAGTCCAGTCTCACAGTATTTAGGCAATGTCCATGACATCTTGTTCTAGACAACCTATAGTGGCGATCGCATTAAAATGTCATGGTGTTACACCAAAAAGGATAACTTTGTCAAAGTCCATTCCAGAAATAAGAGCAGCAGACTAAAGTTTTTACTTCATTCAGAAACTAATCCATGTTACACAATAACAATTTGCATCTGAACATTTAAACAGCTACCTGAATTTCAAAAGAAAAACAGCACACAGTACAGAAATAGATAAGCAAAAGTAAATTAACAAAATATTGGGGCAGGGGCTACATGCTTTTAAGCATTCTTTTTGGAGGGAAAACGACCCCTTATCCAACTGATTTATAGGAAAATAGACAACCCAATTTCCTTTATTAATTCCATGGGCTGTAAAGCTTTTATTTAAAATATCCAGTGGGATTCTTTTTGCAACAATTTTTATATGTCCCACTGTTTGACTGATAGGAATATGTTCAATCAAACAACAATTCATGTCACTGACATTGCATTTATGTGCACTTTTAAAGTGCAGTCCCAAGGCTGAATCTTTACACCCACATCTGATGTCACAAAGGTGTTTGTGGTCTTTCTTTCATGGTCTAATAGTTCTGCAAATATATACAGTATGTAAGAGCAAGTGAAAACTAACATATTTTGCAAAACTATTGTAACATGAAAGACCATGAAATAAATTCACAAATTTGTACAGAAACCTTCAATTGTTCAATTTCCAGTTTATTGCCAGGTAACCCATGTTTGCAAACAGAACACCTACCACAGATGTGAAAACCCAACAGTTTTGGTGGTAACCACAGCAGTTTTATATTTGGTCCTGGTCTCAAGTGGCTATGGGTAACCAGATCTTTTAGAGGTTTTTGTTTTATTGTAGGTACTGCTCAGCAATTCAGTGAACAAATCAGAACAAGTGCAATGGCATAGGATGTGCCGGTTCCTTACCAATGTATCCCTTTCCTTTGGAGCTGTCTCATTATTTTATTTAGAAACATAGAAACATAGAAGTTGATGGCAGATAAGGACCACAAGGCCCATCCAGTTTGCCCATTCCTTTTTCTACCTTATAAATGTGCCATCGGCCTTTGTTCTGTCAATGGCAGCATCTATTCATACTCATCTGTATTGTTCCCTTTTGCCTATCCCATGCCTGTCTGAAGCCCTGCACTGTATTCATATCCACCACTTCCTGAGGTAGGCCATTCCATGCATCCACCACCCTTTCTGTGAAAAATAACTTCCTCACTTTACCCCTTAATCGGCCTCCCTCTCATCTCATGCTGTGTCCTCTTGTCCTGCTAATTTTCTTATATTCAAACATGTTAGACTCTTTCACCTTGTTAATGCCCTTAAGGTGTTTGAATGTTTCGATCATATCACCTCTCTCCCTCCTTTGCTCTAGGGTATACATATTGAGCACCGTTAATCTGTCCTCATATGTTTTCTAATGCAGTCCCTGCACCATTTTGGTTGCCCTTCCCTGGACTGCCTCAATTTGGTTAATGTCCTTGTGAAGGTGTGGCCTCCAGTACTGCACGCATTACTCCAGATGGGGCCTAACCAGTGTCTTGTAAAAGAGGGATTACCTCCCTCTTCCAACTTGTGATACCCCTACTAATACACCCTAACATCCCCCTAGCCTTACCTACTGCTTTAGTGGTCTGCTTGGATGATTTCAGGTCATCGGTGATGATGATGCCCAAGTCTCTTTCTTCCCTTGTGACTGCCAGCAACTATCCTTCCAGCCTATAGATGGCTTCAGGGTTTATCTTCCCTATGTGCATGATCTTGCACTTCTTTGCATTAAACCCCCAGTTGTCACTCATCCTACCATTATGCTAGTTTATGCAGATCTCTTCTCATTCTGCCCACCCCATCTGGATCATCTACTCTGTTACAGATCTTGGTGTCATCTGCAAACAGACAAACCTTGCCCTCCAGTCCATCTGCAATGTCACTGATGAAGATATTGAAGAGGACTGGCTCCAGGACTGATCTCTGAGGTACCCCGCTTGTGACTTGCATCTCTTCTGACTGTATACCATTTACCACCACTCTCTGTTTCTGCCCACCAACCAGTTTGCCACCCAGTTAACCAACTTCTGCCCACCCGAGCCTACCCAGCTTATTAATCAATCTTCTATGTGGAACAGTATCAAAAGCTTTGCTGAAGTCAAGGTAGGCGACATCAACTACTCCCCTTGGTCCACCCTCTGGCTACCAGTCAAAGAAATCTATGAGATTAGTTTGACAGGACCTTCCTTTGTAAACCATGCTGTCTAGGATCCTGTGCTCCTATGGATTCCAGGTGTTGCATTATCCTTTCCTTAAGGAGTGCCTCCATAATCTTGCCCACTACTGAGGTAAGACTGACTGATCTGTAGTTCCCTGCCTCCTCCCTGCTACCACTCTTGTGGAGTGGGATCATATGAGCCCTTCTCCAGTCTTCTGGGACCTCTCCTGTGCTCAGAGGCTCAATAAACAGTTCTGATAATGGCTCTGATAGTTCCACCCTTAGCTCCTTTAGTACCCTGGGATGTATGCCATCAGGTCCCATTGCCTTGTCCACCTTGAGCTTATCAAGCTCTTGTAGGACCCTTTCTTTTGTGTAGGGACTAGTGCTCACCTCCCTCCCCCCTGTGTCCATGGTGCTGAGCTGTGGGCCCTACCCTACCTTCTCTTCAGTAAATACTGAGCATAAGTATCTATTTAGGATAGATGCTTTTACATGGTCCTCTTCCTCACACACACCCTTATCTCCTTTGATCTTAGCAATACCCCCTCTGGACTTTCTCCTTTCACTAATGTATCTATAGAAAGTCTTGACACCTTCTTTTTCTGTTCGTGCTAGTGTTTTCTCAGTTTGGGCCTTTGCCTGCCTTACTGCCTTCCCTGCTTCCCTTAGGAAAGTTTGGTATGCATCCCAATCTACATCCCGCTGTGTTTCCTTATAGATCCTGAAGGCCAGCCTTTTGGCTCTGACCTTTTCTGCTACTGTTTTTGAGAACCATAGTGGTTTCCTTCTTCTTTTGCACTTCATTTTCTCTCTAACACAATGCGATATTGCTTCAAGTATTGCATCCTTTATGCTTGCCCACTTTGCCTGTACCTCCTCACCGGTATTTCTTTTTGCCAGGCTAGCTTAACTCTGTTGGCCATCTTATCAAAGTCAGCTCCTCTGAAGTCCCATATTTTTGCCTTCGAATGGGATGATTTAGTTGTAGTGGCCAAATTGAATCATACCATTTATTTATTCTTTGGTAACCAGGTAAGGCCCACTAGGCACAAGTGCCTGTTTTTAGGGGTGACCTGGAAGCACTGGGGAGGTTAACTGACTTGCTCAGAGTCACACAGTATGCTAGTGGAGGTTGTGGGAATCAAACCCAGGTCTGTCTGCTGGATGTACCAGGCTCATTCACAGCTCATTACCCTAACCTCTAAGCTATATTGCCAGCCCTACAACAAAGATGAGGGGGATTTTTCATCCGTTTGCTTGTTTTTTGATGTTAACAAATCATCTTGGTTCATCCCCCTTGCCCTGCTCAAGGCATTGTCAAGGACCTGGGGGATGTAGTCATGTTCTCTGAATCTGTTGCACATCTCACCTGCCTGTGTGGTAAAGCCAGCATTATTAGAACAATTATGCCAAAGCCATAAAACCGTCCAGATGGGACAGACAAAACTAGGGAGGGAGCGTGGGCACTACTGGTAATTTCCCTTCCTATGTATCCCAGTATACCATTTGCCTTTGATGCAGCTTTCTCACACTGCTTGGTCTTTTTTAGATTTTCTGTTATAATCACCCCCACATTTTTCTCTTGCTTTGTGGCCTCAAGTGTAATGCCCCCCATTTGGTATTGTTCTCCAGGGCTGCCCTTCCCAGGGTGCATGACTTTGCACTTGTTCTCATTGAATTTCAGCTGCTATGTTTTTGACTATAATTCTAGCCTTCTCAGATCCATCTTCATCCTATCCGTCCTCCCAGGAATGTCGACCCTATTGCAAATCTTCATGTCATATGAAAACAGGCTCACCTTGTCCCCCAGGTCCTCAGATATGTCCCCAATGAAGACATTAAAGAGAATGGTACCCAACACTGACCCCTGTGGTACACCGCTAGTCACCTCTCTTTTTTCTGACAAGGTACCATTCACCAGTACCCTCTGGTTCCTCCCACTCAGCCAGCTCCTTATCCAGTTTACCACTTTCTGACCAATTCCCATGTTGGCAAGTTTGTTCAGCAGCTTTTTGTGTGGCATGGAGTTGAAAGCTTTGCTGTAAGACCAGTAATACCACGTCCATAGTGCCGCTGTGATCCACAGTTTTGGTTACCCAGTTGAAGAAATCAATTAGATTTGACTGGCGTGATTTTCCTGTGGTAAAGCCATGCTGTTTTGGGTCCAAATTACTGCTCTTCTCTAGAAAGGTTAAAATTTTTTTTTTGAGTAGGGCTTCCATTGTTTTGCCCACAATTGAGGTGAGGCTAACCGGGCAATAGTTGCCTGCAATATCCCTACTCCTGTTTTTATGGAAAGGAACAACACTGGCCCTTCTCCAATCCCTTGGGACCTCACCTAGTTCAAGCGATAGGTTAAATTGTTCAGCCAGAGGTGCCCTGAGATCCTCCTTTAGCTCCATAAGAATCCTAGGGTGGATTTTATCCAGGCCCATTGCCTTGTCTACCTTGAGTTTCTCCAGTTCCTTGAGGACTCTTTCTCTTGTGAATGGTCCTGAATCTACCGCACCGCTGTCATAACTTTTTCTACCCAGGGTGGACCCACAATCGCCCTCTTCCTTGGTAAAAATGGAGCAGAAGTATCTGTTGAGGATCTCTGCCTTGTCTTTGTCATCCTCTGTGCCCCCCAACCCCTGTGATTCTGACTATACCCGACTCATCTTCCTCTTTTCTCTGATATATTTAGAGAAGATCTTTTCCCCCTTTTGATCTCTTTAGCTGTCTTCTCTTCTGTTGATGCCTTTGCTGCCCTAATTGTCTTGCTCACTTCCCTCAGTTTATCCATGTATGTGTCTCTGTCTTTGCCACATCCTGTTTCCTTGTATCTCCTGAATGCAATTTTTATTTTCCTGACCCTGGCAAGCACATTCATAGAAAACCAGAGTGGGTTTCTTTTCTTCTTTACTTTACTCCTTTGCCACCTAATACTAAGAATCTTATTAAGAAATTTAGGAGCTGAGGAGACAAAGCCTGACTGCGTGTGTGAGGGGAGGTGAGGGTGACCTGCTCCAGGAAGGTTCCCCCCCCCGGGCACTTCCACTGGAATCTAAGGCTGAGTCCAGAGGTGCCGGGTGCGTCTGCAGCCCTGGCGGGCCTCCTCGGCGGCTGTGCGGGAACGTAACTGTAGTATCCCGGCCCCTGCCCAGGTGCAGATTTTTTCTCCCTTCCGCTGGACCTCCATTTACGATCTACACCCTTCACTCACCGCATTGATGACTTTGCACTGCTGAGCTTCTCCAAGGGAGGGTGGCTGAGGGACATTTTCTCTTCGTTACTGACTCCGAGGAACAATAGAGCCCCTTGCACAGATTTGAACTCTTGGTGCCGAAAGCACCCCTGCTGATTGGTTGGACTGCATGTGGTGATGCTCCCTGTGTCTCCTACAAAGGGAGAGCCAGTACCACCAACACTCACTGAAGCCTGACTGCGTGTGTGAGGGGAGGTGAGGGTGACCTGCTCCAGGAAGGTCCCCCCCCTCGGGCACTTCCACTGGATTCCAAGGCCGAGTCCTGAGGTGCCGGGTGCGTCTGCAGCCTCAGCGGGCCACCTCAGCGGCTGTGCAGGAATGCAACTGTAGTTTCCTGGCCCCTGCCCAGGTGTGGATTTTTTCAGCCCTCCCACCCATCCCATTCCCTCCTGCCCACCCGTTCCCTCCTCCCATTAAATTCCCATTGGCTCCGCCCCAGGATCCATCCCGCCTGATTAGCGTTGGGGGGGGGGTGGGTCTGACAGTGCAGCTTTGGCTCAGCACAGTTTACTTCCCTCCCTGTGATCTCTGCTTAGTCCCAGCTCTTAGACTGCATCAGCCACTGCAGGGGATAGGCTAACCTACTGTGTACAGCATGGATAAACTTATCACTGTTTAGTCTTCTGCACTTTAAAACTCTGGTCCCCACTGTCTGGCTATACTTCGAGACTGTAATTGTGTGTAGAGAGTTTGATTATGTGGTGGCATCACTACTGCTGCTATTTACTCTTGCTAGATATAGTGTCTACTGAGTTTTACCTGTACTGATTAAGTGAGGCCAACATTTTATTCTTAACCATAGGCTATCATTATACTGTATTATATTGTCTATCTGACTCCTATATCGTTTTTGTACCACTCACCGGGCTAATCAGGCTACTCCAGTAATCCCCCAGGCCTATTACTGATAGCCTCTTATTCCACCAGTCCTCAGGTGCTATTCCTTCCCTCCTCCAGTCAGCTGCTCCTCATCCCCCACTGCCGCTGGGCTAATCAACCTAGCCTGACCTATGTCTCCTGCCCAGATGTGGTTCAGGCTCCCTTCCTCCACACTCAGGGAGGATGGGGGTACCCCCCGTGCAATGGTCCAGGGCGTTCTGCCTGCCATCTATAGGGCACTGGCCCTAGCGGGCCTGGTACTATGGCTCACCTTGCTCTATGCGGCCACCACTCCCCTGTCTGCCTCGGGAGGGCACCGGCTGAATTCTCCCCTCCCTGGGGTGCCCGATTTCACCTTCTCCAACATCCTCGTGACCCCCCCCCACACCCTCCGCTGCCCCTCCTACTGCCTAAACCTTAGGAGGCTAATGCACACTGTCAGGGTAAAATGACTTTGTGCCCGTACCCCGGCCAGTGGCCTATCTTTTATGAGATGCCGTCCATTCTGGCTCCTCCTTGTGTTAACACTACTATCAGGGGACATTGAAACAAACCCTGGACCAAATACCCCGGCCCCTTCAATCCCCCCAGGGTGGGAGATGGCCAAGGGTCTAAAAGTGGCCCATCTAAATATCAGGAGCCTGATACCCAACTGGGATGAGCTTGTCTCATGGACGGCACTCTATAAACCTGATATCCTTGGTGTGACAGAGACCTGGCTTAAACCCAAGATCCCTGACACAGCATGTGCTCTCCCAGGCTATGACTTTATTTGACAGGACCGCGTAGGGACAAAGAGAGGGGGTGGCATCCTGATTTACTACAGGTGCTACCTCAAGGTCTCCCTAGTAGTCCTCCAGCAATCCAATGTGTCCCCTTGTGAGGTGCTACATGTGCTACTCCTACTAGGGGATGCCAAGAAACTTCATCTGGTCTGCACGTACAATCCCCCTAGAGGTGGGCTCCCAGGGTTGACCCATCTTCTGGACTCAGTCGATTCCAGCATTGGTGACAATGAACTCATAATCATGGGACACGTCAACCTAAACTGGAACGGTGAGAATGGAAGGCAGGCTGAGTCCCTTCTTGCTAATCTCGCCCTGACTCAGCTCATACAGGAGCCAACCAGGCACTTGGCCAATGGTTCCTCCAGCTCCCTCCTGGACTGGATCCTGACAAACCGTTCAGACAGGATCGCCTCTGCGGGAACTCTGTCTGATGCAATCTCTGACCGCTCTCCGGTCTACTGTGTGTGGAAAGTTCCTTCCCCTAAAATCCCACACAAGATCATGCATGTCAGGAACTTTGCCAGGTTTGATCCTGGAGAGTTCCTTGAGGACTTAAGGCTCACTGACTGGTCTGATGTGTTAAGAGCTAACGACCCCTCGGTAGCTGCCTCACATTTCCTAACCACCTTTGGGGCCTTGCAAGACAAACATGCCCCAATGATCACCTGTAGGGTGAGGGGGACAGCCACCCATTGGTTGCATGGGAGTCTCCTTGCCCAAATGCGGGCCAGAGACAAGTGTTGGGCTAACTCTCGATTGTCTCGTGACCCTGCCATGTTACAACGATACAGATGCCTCAGAAACAAGTGCAAAAAGGCTATCAGGAGTGCGAAAAGCAACTTCTGTAAGTCTGCTCTCACTAGCTCTAATGACCCCAGGAGGTTTTGGAGAAATATAAAAACCCTAGTCAGCGGCTCCTCCTACCCAGGGGTAACTGACATGATTTTAAATGGTGCCTCCTGCAACAATCCCCTCACCATTGCCAACTCTCTAAATGTGCACTTCTCCAACCTCTTGACCCTCACTGCTCATTTCCCTCCCAGCGTAGGGCTGACCTCTCCCCCTCCTTCCAACTGGGAGGAGGCTCACCCCTCTCGTCAATTATTTTACATTAGGGCAGTGTCAATCTCTGACACACAGAGACTCCTAGCCGGACTTTCCCAGTGCTCAAGCCCCGGCCTAGATAACATGGAGCCCAAGCTTCTAAAACTTGGGGCCTCCCTCATTGCCACCCCTGTAGCCCATATCTTTACTCTATCCCTGTCACTGGGGTCCATCCCTGATATATGGAAGAAAGCAAGGATAGTCCCTGTCCTGAAGCAGGGTAACCCCAAAATACCGGACAACTATCGTCTGATTGCTATCCTTTCATCCCTTAGCAAGCTCCTCGAAGAAGTAGTGGCTGAGCAGCTCTTAGAGTATGTCCAGCATGATGAGCTACTATCCCCGACCCAGCATGGCTTTCATAGGGGGCACAGCACCTCCACAGCCCTGATCGGGGTCACTACTGGCATCAGATCAGCCATGGACCAGGGCAAGCTCTCTGGAGCTATATTTATCGACCTTTCCAAAGCCTTCAACCTTGTTGACCATGCACTGCTTTGTCAACAGCTGGGGTCACTTGGTTTTTCCCCTACTGCTATGAAATGGTTTTCGGGCTACCTGTATGGCAGAATACAATGGACCTGCTTCAATAAAGTCCTGTCTATACCCCTACCGGTCACATCAGGTGTCCCCCAGGGTTCGGTCCTTGGTCCCCTTCTCTTCTCCCTTTTCATCAACCAACTGCCAACAGTGACAACAAATTGCAGAACCGTCCTATATGCAGATGACCTGGTGATACTGGCCCAATCCTGTGACACGGCCACTCTCACCAAGAGCCTGTCCGAGGACTTTAATCAGGTCCTGACCTGGGTGACGGACCATAAACTAGTTCTGAACCTAAAAAAAACCCAGGCCATGCTATTTGGCTCTACTGCCAAAATCAAAGCCTCAACATCCCCCCTGAACATAACCAACCTGGATGGCTCCTCCCTCCCTGTGGTGAACTCGGTCAAGTACTTAGGGGTCACCTTAGACCCCCAAGTTGATATGGGAAGTCACATCGCTAAAGCCTGCAAAACGGTAAACTGTAAGCTGGGACTGGCCTACAGAGCCAAGTACAACCTTACCCCTGTGGCTAGGCTTGCCCTAGCGAGAGAAGTCTTTCTTCCCTTCCTTGACTATGGTCTGCATATCTTTGCTTGCTCCTCGAAGGCTCATCTCACCAGGTGGCACATGGCATACAACAATATCTACCATTTCACCCTAGCGGCTCCCCACCTCACCCATCGCTGTGAGCTTTATAATAAACTCCGGTTGCTCTCCCCAACCAGATCCCTGGACTTTGGGATAGGTTGCCTTACGGGCAAGGTGATCAGAATGGGTACTCCATCGGGACTGGCCCAGCTCCTTCCACCAGCTGACTCTTCCCCCTACTCACTAAGGTCTCAGGCCCAGGGGTTGCTCAAAGTCCCTGCCACAAGAACCCTTATGGGAGCTAGGGACTTCATTGTATGTGCGCCTAAACTCTGGAACTCCCTCCCTGAGCCTGTTCGCCTGGCCCCCTCTCATCAGTGCCTCCGAAAATCCATGTGGGACTTCTTGAAACAAGCCTCAGCATGCGACTGTCCCAGCCTCCCCAGGGCTTCTCCGCCCCTTATAGGGCTACCCGGACTCTACTACGGTCCGCTGCGCTCCACTACCACCATCTGACCTGGATTGAACCGCTGGTCTGCAGTCCCCCGGCCTTGTTAACCTGGTATCCTTATCATAAGTTATTGACTTACCATACTCGTAACCAATTGACCATAAGCTGTACCATTCCTTTCTTCTTCTCTGTAATATGTGCTCACTCTACCTTTCCTTTCTACTTCTCTGTAATATGTGCTAACTGTATTCCCTCATCTTGCCTTGCTGTTTTATGCTGTTGTGACTTCAGTATTTTCCTCTAATATTGCTCATGCTGTCAACCTGTATTTGATATGTTGTCTTTGTACCATTATGCCCATGCTGTCAACTTGTATTTGATATGTTGTCTTTGTACCATTATGTTGTACCCTCCTGGGTCGCTCCTGAAAATAGGCATAATACTTGTCTAGTGTACTTACCCGGTAACCAAAAGCTAAATAAATAAGTAAAAATAATTAGCTGCTTGATAGTAGTATCTCATAGGTGTATTTAAGTGCTTATCAAGCCCGTTTTTAAATTCATTTTCAATTTTACTTATTATTATATAGATCATGGTAAGGCATCCAGGCGTTGACTACTCTGCTAGTAAAGAAATATTTCCTTTTTGTGGTACAAAAGTGTTGCCCAGCTATTCTGAGCGAATGTCCTCATGTCACTGTTCCATTGTGTTTAAAGGTGATGTTGAGGTCACTCAGTAGGGTGAGGTCATACTTTTTTTTGTACTGTACATTATTAATAAGTCTCCGCTAAGCATCCTTCGTGATAGAGGCATTAGTTTTAATGAGGAAAATCTTTGTTCATATGGACTGTTGTGCAAGTTATACTGTAAATAAGCTTAGTAGCTTTACACTGGACTTTCTCAAGTTGTTTCTTTTGTTCCTCTTATGGGACCCAGAAGGGGGTAGTGAGGTCCAAGTGTGAATGGACATACCCTCTGTACAGAGGTAAAATTACATTTTCCTGCCATGATGTTATATTTCTTTTAACTGACCACAGTACTCTGTTGGCCCTAGCTATGACCTCAGTACATTGTTTTTGTTGATCATAGTCAGATGCTACCAATATGCCTAGGTCTCTCTCACATGAGGACTCTGTTAGCTCCGACAAGTATAGTTTATATGACTACTTGGGATTGTTCTTTCCTATTGTATCACCTTGCATTTTTCATTATTGAATTGCATTTCCCAGGTTATACTCCCGTTGTATATACTGTCTAAGTTGTCCTGTATTTGTAGTGACTCATTCATTGTTGCACACGGCCCACCTGTTTTGGAATCATCACCAAATTTGCAGGTCTAGTTATACAAGTTGTTGGTCAGGTCAGATATAAATACATGAAGGATTAGTGGTCCAAACACAGAACTCTGTGGCACTCCACTAGTAACCCTAATTTGCAATGACTCATACCCCCTATTTGAGCTATTTGGATTCTATCCTATAGCCATCCTATTGTCTGTTTTACCAAGAATGGTTCTATGTTTTCCTTGATCATTTTTCAAATGACTGTCCAGGTGGGCCTTGCTGAACCCAGCAATATGACATACAGTATGGAGTCCAGGAATATGACATCACATGGATTATCATCATAAAGGGATGCACTTGTATTTTTATAAAAACAGAGTAGATTGGTGGTACAGGAATGGCCATTTTTAAAACCATGTTGTGTACTATCCAACTTTTATATTTTAGTATTTTTGCTATCAGTAAGTACCTTTATAATCCACTGCACAATTTTGTCTGGTGCTGATGTAAGACTTATTGGTCTGTATTTACCAGCTGTGTCCTTACTACCCTTTTTGTGTATAGGTGTGACAGCTGCAATTCTCAAATCCAGTGATATACTGCCTGGATCTAGGGAATCTTGAAAGATACTACAGAGAGGTTTGCTTATATCATGGGTACAGATTATTTTAACGTGCTGCATATTGCCTTGTGCAGGGGAAGATTGGGTTTTAAGTTGTGATATTTTTCCTATGACTTGCTCTTTTTCCTCAATTGTTCCTCAATATATTGCTGACCTTTTTTCACTTATGTCAATACCATCAAATTTAAGGTCTGCCACTGGCTTAAAATTTAATATACCCAAAGTTAGATTAGATATAGGGAGATATTCAGTTAAATATAGGGGTGTTACAGTGTGGAATCAACTTCCGATTGACTTAAGAGATCCTTCTATAATAAATGAAAAGAAAGCTATTAAGTTATGGTTTAACAACCAAAGCCATATTTCTGCACTATGCTGTCAGGCAGTATCATCTAGGAAGTCTTAAATATTGTTTTACGGTTCTGTGGGCCTACTGACTTAATGTATATATCATATTTATAGATTATACGTAAAATGTGTCTGTAATTTATGTATTTATGATCAGGTTTTTTTCTAACAGCCCACTTCTCCATTGGCTGCTTATAGGACTCTACCACTTAGAGGTATCCACTAGCTGAGCACCCTAAAACACAGCATACTAGCTCTCTCATTCCTGCCAGTAGCTCCCCCTTTCTGGACTTCACCATGGTGTCCTGGTAGGCACCAAAACTTTGGTATCTACCTTTGGCATTGTCCCTAGCACTACTTATCACACTCCCTACTAAGCTGCCGAGGGGCTCACCCACTATGGTTAAGCCGTCGATGGTGGGTAACAGCACAGTTCGCCTCTCCGCACAGCACTCCACCCTGAGACCATACCCCTCCTCTGCTGCCCAGTGGTCCCCTATGCCTCAATAACCTCTGTGCCCACCCACTTCATCACCCTCCTCAGGCTGGTATCCTACCCTATGTTTCATTCTCTCCCCCACAAAAAAGCTAAATGGCTACTCTGTAGCTCGTGTAAGGGAAGTAGGGTACCCCTTCTCCTTCTACTCCTGCTAGCATCTGGGAATATCCATCCAAACCCAGGCCCTGTCATAGATTACCCAGCAGCTGATGCCCACCCAACCACCACCCCTGTGACATTACCAAACAGCCTTAAAATTATTCACCTAAACATAAGAAGCCTCAACCCAAAAATCTCTCTACTGTAACCCATGGTACTTGCATATGCCCCTGATATTGTAATTTCTGAAACCTGGCTGACAAAACACATTCCTGATCATGCTATCACCATCCCTGGCTTTAACATCTCTAGACAAGACAGGACAGGGCAGGGAGAGGTGGTGGCATGGCTATCTACACCTCCTCTACCCTCCAGTGCACTTCCTCCTTCACTTCAACCATCCAATCCTCCCAAGAGACCTTACTTATAAATATTTCCTATCCCCATACCATCCCCATCTTCATCGCTGGAGTCTACTGTTACCCATGGCAACCAACTTCCAATGTCACTGACTTGGTCACAAACCTTTCCTCACTGGCCAGTGGCGGCAAACTATTCATCCTCGGTGACCTAAATCTAAACTGGCTAGCCCCATCCCTGGCTCATATTTGCTCCACCATAGATGCTTTAAACATCCATCAACTCATACTGGAACCCACTCAACTAAACTATAAGTCACTAAACCACTCTCTACTTGACCTAGTCCTCACCTCCCATCCCCTCCATGTAGTGGCATCGGGGCTATTATCCGATTCTATCAACAACCACCACATGACCTTTGTAGTGCGTAAAATAGATAGGTCCAAGTTTCCTGCAAAAACAATTCTCACTCGACTGTTCGCAACCCTTGACCTACAACTTTTGCTTCAGGATCTTGCTCAAACCAACTGATCCCCCCATCCTCAGCTTCCACAGTGGACAAGGCCCTTGCCCATTTCACATCCAAGTTCCTACAAATTTGGAACTCCCATGCTCTGCTCTGCAAAACCAGGGTACGTGGCACGCACCTACCTTGGGTCTCACCTGCGCTACTGACTTGCCAATGAGCTCGCGACTTTGCATGGCATCGGGCTAAAGCCACCAACTGTACTAGTGACCTCAAAAGTTATCGTGAACTCAGAAGTGGTGCACCAAAGCATCCGCCTAGCCAGGGCTGAGCACTTCAAGTCCTACTTCCAGACTAACACAAACAACCCATCCTAATTCTGGAAGGTCGTCCAGTCCCTCTTCTCGCCTGCTACAAACACTACACCACCTATCCTCAGGCACAACCACGCTGTCCTTACTGAACCTATGGCCATTGCCAATTGCTTCAACTCCCACTTTGCCACCTGTGCCTTTGCGCTGCTTAGCACCCTCCCTAACCCCCATCTTGCCCCGGTGTCCCTGTCTACCTCCCCTCCCACTGCTCACCTACCTGCCCCTATCCCATCCCCACAACCTGTCCCCCCCCGCTGTGCTGCCCCCCCACGCCATCCCTCATCCCTACCTCCCCCAACCTCAGTTCTCCTTCTCTCCTGTCTCTCCTGAAACTACTTTATCAGCTCTCCTGGCACTTGATTCTACCAAAGGCTCCTCACCAGATGGCCTTGATCCTAGGCTCCTCTCCCTCTCGGCTCCTGCCATCACCTATCCTCTATCCTTTATACTAAATCTCTCCTTTGAGTCTGCCACTGTTCCCTCAGCCTGGAAGCATGCCGTAGTCCTCCCCCTCCATAAGAGGGGAGACTCAGCCTCTCCTAGGAAGTATCGACCTACCTCTCTCCTTCTTACCTTAGCCAAACTCCAAGAACACATAGCGCTCAACCAACTTTCTTTGTTCCTCTCTGACTACACTTTCTTCACACCCTTCCAGTCTGGCTTCAGGAAAGCCCATTCCACCACCACCTCCCTGTTGAGGCTAACTTGGACCATCTCCTCAGGCTTTGACAAAGGGAACATTACCTCAGCTATGTTTGTCAACTTGGCCAAAGCCTTTGACCCTGTCTCTCACCTCCTCCTCCTACACAGCTTATCAGCAGCTGGACTCTCCCCTACTGCTACAGGCTGGTTTAGCTTCTACCTGTCAGGCAGGTCGCAATCAGTTAGAATAGCTGATGTTATCTCACCCCCCCCCCCGCCTATTACCACTGGAGTCCCCCAGGGTTCAGTGCTAGGCCCCATCCTGTTCTCCATCTTTTTAAATGAGCTCCCCCAGGTTTGCTCATCACCCAGCATCCACATGTATGCTGACGATACAGTGCTGTTTACCTCTGGTAAATCAGTCCCTGATGTCACGGCCAGGCTTCAGTCTGACTTCACCAAGGTCCATCTTTGGTTCAGCTCACACCAACTATTTCTAAATGCCAAAAAGACACACTCCATGTCCTTCAGCACAAGGCAGGGACTTGCTTGGCTAAGCAACCTCCCTTCCTTTCACACCCTTGATGGGACTGCTCTTGAGGACATCTCCTCATTCAGGTATCTCGGCGTTTGGCTGGATAGATACCTCGACTTCTCTGTACACATAGATGCTGTTCTGAAAAAATTAAGACCTAAGCTCGGTGCCCTCTACAGAAACCACAGCTGCATCCCTGTTGCCACCAGGCGCGAGCTGGTACAGAAGATGATCTTGCCCATCTTCGACTACTGCGACATAGTCTATGGTGCTGCCCCACAGTCCCACCTATCCAGGCTGGACTCTCTCTACAACTCCTTCTGTCATTTTGCTCTTGACGCCCCCTTCCCAACCCATCATTGTGATCTGTACCACTCCCTCAACTTCCTTCCCCTCCACAATCGGCGAGTTTTACACGGCGCCAAGTTCCTCTCTAAATTCTGGCTTGGTTTGCTCCCCTCATACATCTCCTCCTCTCTTTGCATCCCTTTCCCCTCCATCTAATCCCTGAGATCCCTTGCTGACACTCGCACCCTTTCTATCCCTGGTAGAACCACATCCTCTGGACAGAGAGCCTTCTCGTATCACCTGCCTAAACTGTGGAATTCTCTGCCTCCTCAAATCCACTTCTCCTCCTCCCTGTTTTCTCTTACCTCTGCACTACACAACTATCTCACTCCTTCCTGCACCTGCTTCTGACCCCTTCCTTACCTAACTCCTGCCTTACCTTCACTCCTGCCCCTTTACCTCATGCGCTTACACCTACCCCCCCCATGGTCTAGCACATAACCTCGAGACATGCTCACCTATGTGGAAGGCTACTGTGACTGCTGCAGTGTACCACCCACATAATACTGATGCACTCCACCCAGGCCCATGGCTCAGTACTACTCTTAACTATTTGTATGTATTTGCATTGTATACCTGTCATCTATGCTCCTCATATACTGTAAATGATGCCTGTCACATGGAGGTACTTTTTACTATGTTACATACTCCTTGACCATGCTTGGATGTGTGTATTGTATTGTATCTATTGTACCGCTTTGTTACTGCATTTAATCCTACCTCTGTATTGCTGTACGATTTGTCATTGTTACTACTGTCATCCCACTACCCCTTCCCCCAGGACGTACCATGAGACGAGCATTAAGTTGCTCAGTGTATCTTTCCTGGTGAAACAATTTAATCAATAAATAAATAAATCCATTTTGAGAATGTGTGTGTGAGTGAGGCAACTGTATGAATGTGTAACTGGATCACCTTGAAAATGAGTTCGCTCAATGGTGTTTTATCCATTTCATGGCATTGTCCTGAATAAAATATATTACTACTACAACTTGGGTTATTACTGGTGAAGTATAGGTGCAGGGTGCTGTTATCAGTGGATCTTTCACTTTGGGAGCATATATGGAACCAAAGTAGTTATCAAAATGATTAGCCGTGTCAGTTGGTTCTATGATAATGCTATTGTTTTATTTATTTATTTAATTATTTGGAAACAACCTTTGAGCCAGACCTCATTTACAAAGGTTCCACATCATGAGACACAATAAAATGCACAGACATTAAAATAACACACAATGCAAATTACAGCAGGCTTAATTATTTACAGGGATCTGCTGTCATAGGTACAAAGTAGCAGCTAAGTTCCACTGGGTAGAACAGATTAAGGTGACTACAGCAGTGGGTCGAGGAATGGTAAAATATTTATTTGTTTATTGAAAAGTTTCACCAGGAAGGCACACTGAACAACAAATTGCTTGTCTCCCAGTGAGTCCTGGGGGAGAGGGTAGGGGGAGGATATAACAACAAGAAGAGCTAGTAAACAATATGCTTCAATACAATATAAGCAATGTAGGACAACAACAGCAAAGCAGAAATACAGCAAATACAATTAGGGCAATTACGAGTATAAGCAACAGCATCAGCAACAGTAAAGCAGTGTAGATTGCAGAAAATACAAATGGTACAATTACAAAGGTAGGTAACATTGGATAGCGACCCTGGGCTGGGATTCCAAGCCTGAAGAATATGTCAATTTGAGAGCCGATGGGGGATATGTGAAAAATGCTAGATAAGAAATAGAAGCCCAGGCAGGGATGATAAGCTAGGAATAAGTGCAGTTAATGGAGTAAAAATTGTGGAGGGCAGTGTAGATGGAGTGAGGGGAAGAGTAGTACCTTATCTGAGGAGGTAGTGAGTTCCAGAGTTTAGGAAAATAGTGAGAGAAAGCAGCCCGCCCAGCAGAGGTGGATCTGTGGGGAATGGATAGGGATCAGGTGTCCGCAGATCTAAGGAAGTGAGCAGGTGGTGGAGAGAAGGACAGTGAGGAAGAGAAGTAGGAGGGGAGTGTATTGAACCAGAATTTGGAGGTGAATTTAGTGATGTGGAAGAGGGGACAGTTGGCAAGCGAGGGGAATTGGACGGCATGAAAGAAGTCACAGAGGTGAGTGGAGGGAGATGAGTCCAGAGTGAAACGACAAAGGGAGTTGAAGAGGGTGTCCAATCTGGTTAAGGAGGACTGTGGGGAGGCACTGTTGACTACATTTCAGTAGTCAAAAATGGAGAGTATCATTTTCTGGACCAGTTCCCACCTTGCCAGAAGAATTAGATAGTTCTTGTTCCTGAACAAGGTGCTGAGCTTGGGAAGTAGTTTTTTTAGTATGGCGTTAACGTGGCCAGAAAAGGTGAAGTGCTGGTCTACCAAACCCCAAGGTATCTAAAGGAGGAGGTGTCCTCCACAGCAGTTCCATCAAGGGTGTGGCAGGAGGGCATGGACTCGAGCCTAGCTAGTCTGCCTCATGCCAAAGGTCATAGAGATAGTCATTTTGGCATTTAGAAAAAGTTGACGTGAGCTAAGCCAGTTCTGGAGCCTGTCGAAGTCCAGTTGAAGTCTGGTTTCTACATCAGATTGGGAGTGGCCGGATGTGAACAACACAGTGTCATTAGCATACATGTGGATGGATGCTGAAGTGCAGACATTAGGTAGGTCATTTAGGAAAATGAAGTAAAGAATAGGGCAACCTATTACCACCGAGCTCCAGGATAGCAGCATGGCAAGGGGGAGGAGAAGAAAGGTAAGCATAAGAGAGCAGCCTCAATTACTCAGGCCTTATTTTCAGAGTAGAAAGGTGGGGAGTATAGGTGGCAGAGCATGAGAGGGAATTGGGAGGGGGCCTCTGTACAAGATGGAAGGGAAGATTGGCAGGTGGGGGTTTGGGGGTGCAAGATGAAGGGGAATGTGTGTGACAGGAAGGTAAGGGGTGAGGGGGGCCTGAGGGAGATCAGGAATAATTTGAGGCAGTAGTGGATAGGGGGCAAGCAGGGGAGATGTGGTGACGGGGGGGGGGTCCAGCCAAAGAGGAGGAGTCAGAAGTATAGAAACAATGTGCAGCAGGGGAAGAACTTCAGGAGCTCAGCAGGCAAGAACACACACTACTGAAGACAAGGTATTGCTTGAATTCAGACTTGAAAGTGCAAAGACTCACGGTATTGTGCTTGATCAATGGTAACTCATTGAGCCATAGGGGGCCCTGTAGGAGAATGAGTGTTGCCTGAGTGCAGTTCTGAATAATGGTAGAAAGAGCATGCCATGCTTATGACCTCTGGATGCGGGGGGCCTTGCCCAGAAGAGCCTTCTTGCCAAGGAGGCAGGTTTGGTACTTGATTCTGTTTCCTTCTATTAAATATAGAAACATAGGAACATAGAATTTGATGACAGATAAGGACCACTTGGCCCACCTAGTCTGCTCGTTTCCCTACCTAATGGATAAGCTGCAGATCCTAGTTAACATAGAAACATAGACTTAGACTTTAACGGCAGATAAGGACTGCTTGGCCCATATAGTCTGCCCATTTCCCTACCTACAGGATAGGCCTCAGATCCTAGTTAACCAACAGCCTATTTCTTCCTACCCCCCCCCCACAAGAATTGCCTTATGTCTGTCCCATGCATTCTTGAATTCTCCCACAGTTTTAGACTGCACAGCCTCCTCAGGAAGGCTGTTCCATGCATCCACTACCCTCTCTGTGAAATAATACTTCATCACATTGCCCCTGAACCATCCTCCCTCTATCTTTAAATTGTGTCCCCTTGTTCTTGCATGTCTCTTTTTCTGAAAGATGCTACCCTCTTGGACTTTGTTGATTCCACTGAGGTACTTAAAAGTTTCCATCATGTCCCCCTTCTCCCTTCTTTCCTCAAGGGTATACATATTAAGCTCCTTTAGTCTCTCCTCATACGGCTTCTCTTGCAGACCCTGCACCATTTTAGTTGCCCTCCTCTGGACTGCCTCTATCCTGTCTATGTCCTTGCAGAGATGGGGTCTCAGAACTGGACACACTACTCAGATGGGGTCTCACCAACTGTCTGTACAGAGGATAACAACTTCCTGTTTTCTGCTGCTGATGCCTCTCCCTATGCATCCCAGTATACCCCCAGCCCTCCCTACTGCCTTCTCACATTGCTTGTTAACCTTAAGGTCATCTGATATGATTAACCCAGGTCCCTTTCCTTTTTCGTTGTTGTTACTACCTCCCCCCCCATTGTGTATTCTTCCCCTGGGTTATTGTTTCCCAGGTGCTTTATTTTGTGCTTCTTTGCATTGAATCCTAGCTGCCATACTTCTGACCATTCCTCCAACCTTGCCTAGTCCTTTCTCATCCTTTCCACGCCTCCCTGTGTATCAACCCTGTTGCAGATCTTTGTGTCATCTGCAAAGAGGCATACTTTTCCTTCCAGTCCCTCTGTAATGTCACTTATGAAGACATTAAAAAGGACTGGACCCAATACTGAACCCTGCGGTACCCCACTAGTAACCCCTCTTTCTTCAGAGTGGACTCCATTTACAATTACCTTCTGTGTCCAGTTGCCCAGCTAATGTTTTACCCAGGCTACCACCCTGGGACCCACTCACAGGCTGGTTAATTTGACTATTAATCTTTTGTGTGGGACTGTGTCAAATGCCTTGCTAGAGTCTAGGTAGGCCATGTCCACAGCCCCTCCCTGGTCTACTACTTTGGTCACCCAGTCAAAGAAATCTATTAGATTCATCTGACATGACCTTCTCGCTGTAAACCCATGCTGCCTTGGGTCCTGTGCCCCACTGACCTCTAGTTACTCAACTATTCTTTCCTTCAGAAGTGACTCCATCACTTTCCCTACCACAGAGGTCAGACTGACAGGTCTGTAGTTTCCTGCCTCTGTCTTGGTCCCACTTTTGTGAAGGGGAATCACATCCGCCTTCCTCCAGTCCTCAGGTACCACACCATCCTCCCATGATTTATTAAAAAGAATAGCCAGTGGTTTCACTAGTTCTCCTTAATTCTTTTAGAATTCTGGGTGAATTCCATCAGGCCCCATTGCTTTGTCCGCCTTCAGTTTTAGGAGTTCTTGCAGAACCCTTTCTTCTGTGAAAGGACTGGGATCGACCCCCTATCAAGAGTGCTTCTGTTAATTGGATTAGGCACTTCTCCCTCCTCTTTGTGGAATACTGAGCAGAAATATTCATTCAGTATCCCTGCTTTTCACTGTCCCCTCTGCTCACCCACCGTTCATTCTATTCAGCCTCACTATCCCTCCCTTTGTCTTTCTCGCTTGCTGATGTAGCTATAAAGGTTTTATCCCCTTCTTAACCAGGATTGGCTATCTTTTCCTCAGTTTGGGCCTCTGCTATTCTGACTTCCCTCCCTGCTTCCTTCTGTCTTAACTGGTACAGCTGTCTGTCCTGCTCCTTCTGTGTTTCCTTATACTTCCGGAATGCTATCTTTTTCTCCCTGACTTTCACAGCCACCTCTTTTGAGAACCATAGTGGCTTTTTCTTTCATTTTGATTTGTTTATTTGCTTCACACAAAGGCTTGTTGCCTCTGTGAAGGCAGTTTTGATTATTCCCCATTGTTGCTCCACCCCTCCTTCTAGCCTGTTTGCTAGTGCTTTTCTGAGGCACTCTCCCATCTTGCCAAAGTCAGCCCTCCTGAAGTCCAGTACCCTCACTTTTGTATGGCTTGACTTTGTAGCTGAGTTTAACGTGAACCACACTGTTTGATGGTCACTTGTTCCCAGATGGCAACTCACTTATAGATCTGAGATCCTCTCCCTGCTCCCATTTGAGAGTACAGGGTCTAAGATTGCTCCCTCATGAGTGGATTCTGAAACTAGCTGTCTGAGGCTTGCCAACTGAAGGGCATCAAGAATGGCCCTGTTCTTAGATGTGGCTGCAGCAAATGTGCTCCAGTTAACATCTGGCATATTCAGGTCTCCCATCAACAGTATCTCCCCTTTCACTGCCATTCTAAGAATGCCTTCTATAATATCCTTGTCCATTCCTTCCCCCTGACATGGGGGTCTGTACATAACCCCTGTGCGGATTGCAGTGCCCTTTCCAGTCTCCAAGGTGACCCACAGTGCCTCCTCTCCTCCCTGTTTACTCTTTTGTTCAGTTGCTTTTATCCCTTTCTTTACATAGAGAGCTACTCCTCCCCCTCTTCTCCCCTGCCTGTCTCTCCTGTAGGTTATGTACCCTGGTATGTTAACATCCCAGTCATGGTTCTCTGTGTACCATGTTTCTGTGACCGCTATGATATCCAGGCATCCCTCTTCCATCAAGGCCACCAGCTCAGGGAGCTTGTTGCCCAGACTATGAGCAATGGTACTCATTACTCTCCATTTTCTGATGGCCTTACTCCTTTTTGCCCCATCCCTGTCCTTCTTGCCTTTGTCACTTTCTCCATTTACCCCTGCCTTTCTCCCTATCGACTCCTCTATGTTGCTGTTTACTGCACTTACTACCATGATTTTGTTGGGGGGGCTAGGATTTCCCTGCTCCTTTCCAGTGCCTCCCCCCTTGGCTAGTTTAAATGCTTGCCAATGAAGCATTTAAACCTCTCACCTAGGATCCTGGTTCCCCTCCTGGACAGATGCAACCCATCATGCCAGTATAGGCTTGCATCATTCCAGGTGGACCCCCAGTCCCCAATGAAGCCAAATCCCTGAGCTCCACACCAGTTTTTCAACCACTGAGTTGAACTCTATGGTGCGAACACCCCAGTCTCTTCACTATAGATGGGCAGCACCTCCGAGAAGGTTACCGTGTGTGCTACTTGTTTAAGGCCCCTCCCAATTCCACAGACTCTTCCTGCACTTCTCTATCCCTTTCTTAGCCAGGTCATTTGTCCCTAGGTGGACAATGACATCCAACTCCCTCCCTGTGCAACTGCTCCGGCAATCCTGAGGTTTGCTCCATGTCCCTCAAGCCATGGTGCCAGGCAGGCACCTTACCCTTCCTCCCTTCCTCCCCAGTTCTACCTTCCCAACAATGGAGTCCCTACCAGAAGTTGCTTCTTCCCCTGCAGGGTCCTCTGCCACCCTCCTGTGGGTCTCCTTTGTGGAGGTTCCCAGCATCCTCCTTGGTCTCCACTGCGGGTGCCTCCATAGAGGAGCCACACTTTGCCAGAATGGCCTAGGGATTGTGGAGAGGTACAACTGGAGGGATGCACCTCTGTTCCACCACCTCACCCTCCCTGAGCCCACTGTGGTCCAACCACTCCTCTTTCTTGGCAACCTCTGAGACAACAGCAGTGGCACTGGTGGTCTCCCTGGATGGAAGAGGAGGTCCCACAAATCCTGGCCAACTCAGCCTGGAGATGAGCAACCTCCTCCCTCAGCCCAGAGAGGTGCCTGCAGATGGGACAACACCACATCCTCCAGAACGTCTCCCGGAAGACTGCTGCTCCACAGCCACTGCACTGCACCACTCCCATCATGTCTTATTTCTGGCCCCTTAACTGTTTGCAATCCTTACTCTTTCCTCTGTTTCTCTCTCTCTCTCTCTCTTACTTTCTGCCTGTGTGCCCTTTAAGCTCCTGATTGTCCTGCTCGGAGACAAGAATATCCTATATTTCTCAGTAGACTCCTTACTTGCTCAGAGGCAGACCTCCAGCAGCTAGAGGGGGCCAGAGAGCTACTCTTGCTCTTCTAGGATGGTGGGTCTTTGGTGGCTCTGTGATCACTCACTTTCTGCTCCCAAACAGGAAGTTCCTGTTGTCAGTCAAATCCTGTGCCTATAAAAGTAGAACTAGCTACAGCCAACAGCCTACTTCCTCCTAACCCCCACTAGAATTGACTTATGTCTGTCACTGAGAAGATTTTCTAACATCCACACATAGTCTTCTTTACTGAGGACAAAAATGTGGCCTCCCTTATTGACCCAACAATCTTGCTATCCTGCATATTCTTGAGCTAAGTGTACATTTTAGCCACAGAAAGTTGTGTCGTTTGACATTCCATTTGCTTTTAAAAAAGTCCTCAATCTAATTCAAAACTATTTATGGATACATTACAATAACTGGATCCAGGGTACCTGGACAAGAGCTGAATCCAGGTTTGAACAACAAATGATGCATCTTGTACCACTGAGTTATCATTTTCATAATCAGAGCCACTGGAAATCATAGAACCCACAATACCAAACAGATTATCAACACAATCAGAATTCAATGAGATATCAATATTAATGTAGACGGTTCTATGATGCCCGTTCGACAGTAATTTCGTCGACTGGCATTACAGCAACGGAATTGATGTCGATCTCAAGCTGCGGTTGACATAAATCCCGATGGACTCCCAGTCCATTTTTTTATCAGGGGGCTTGGCCCCCTGAACCCCCAAGCTGGAGTTGATTAGGGAAGGGGTGCAGGACCAGGAGACTGTGTGCCCCTATCTCTGGTACACCAGTACAGTGACTTGTCAATGAACTGTCAAATTGTTGGCAGCGTCGTAGGTCACTGTATTGGTGTCACTGTTGGGGGGGTATACCAATGCAGTCAACATCAATAAGACTAGAGGTCTTACCCTCCATGTCCATAGCAGAGATAAGAAACAAGTCACCCTGTTAGATCCGTTGTGTTTAGTTTAGTTTATTAAATACATTGTAGCCAAACACCCCGAAGGGGTGGCTGAAGTTGCATACGATATACCATTTGCAATAAGAGCAGAGGAAAAAAAACAGTAATACAAAATACACAATACTTCACTAGTACAAAAATACATACTAAAAACACTTTGTAAAATTATTCATACAAGAATATTTTCTGATTCATTCACCCACAATTCAGATTTTAGGATACACTCATTCATCTAAGAAACACATAAAAAGGGATTCTTTATACTTCATTGTTCTACAAATTTATTTTTGTCCTCTAATCTGTTTCCTTAACCCATCTGTCAAAGTGGTATTATTCGCAGATTCAGTTCCCATGCTTGAATCTTTGTGAGCAAAAGAAAACTCTTTCAATGGAATTTCCAACAAATCTTGAATAATTTCACATGTAGATGAAATTAATTTTGGTAATGGATAAAGCTGAGACCTCTTCTTAATATACTAATTTGGTCCTCAGTGAGGTCCTTAGTGAGTGCCCTGTGTGGTAAGTTTATGACTTCTTTATTTGTACTGTTCTGCCCTGTAGTTTGTGTCTAAGATTGTCCCACCCTGCTGACCCATTTTCCTCTTTTCCAACTGCATCTTGTTTTTCTTTTCTTTTTTTCTTAATTGTGTTTTTGGGGGGACTTTTAGTCCTGCCTCACTCTAAAAAGCAGCCAACTTGGATGTACACTGTGAAAAATAATATCTTGACAAGGCTACATATCTTATTTCACTAACTAAAAATCTTAGTTTTTTTCCCCAGTAATATCTTTAGCCTTTTTTACTTATTCGGTAAGAAATAATTGCTTACATCAAAACAAATTATCTTGATTTATCTTGTTTAGAAAAAAAGGGCTGATTTCATGGTATATTTTTCCCGTTTTAAGCATTTGTAATGTCAATGTTTAAAAATATTGTTTTATAGTTTCCTGGCATCATCCTGTTTTTAGACTACGGTACTGGTTTTTGGAGTTTTCTTTTTTCTCCAAGTCTGGTTTTATGATTTATGTTTGGAAAGTTTTTTTTTTCCATTTATCGTTCGCAATAACCATCCTGTAATCTATACCATTTTAAAGTAGCTGAGACTGTTGTATGTGTATTTCTACACATCAGGATCCTTATATAGGATGTTTGTTAAGTGAAGATTTTTATTACAGACACCTTTGTTGGCCATGACACTGTGGAATCTCCCTGACTCTTCTTTGATTAGAGCCATGTGTTCTGTATCACCTGCATGTCATCTGCAGCCTGTCTGGTACAGTCCTCAGATGGTTTCATTCATTCATTCCTCACTGGTAGATCACAGTGGGTGGTCTTGTGGGTTTATTCCTTTGATGCTTTCAGGGAGAAAGCATCTTGTGGGGGTGCTGCAGGGCTCTGTGCTGTCCCCATGTTCTTTGCAGTCTATATCCTGCCATTAGGAGACATTGAGTGATGCTATGGACTGAGGTTTCACTGTTATGCAGATGATACACAGCTCTACCTGTCCTTTGCACCCGACCAGGATAGTGCGCTCTCGGTCTATAATAGCTGCCTGGTGGAAATCCAGGATAGGATGAATTCCAGCAGGTTGAAGCTCAGTTCTGACAAGACCAAGGTGCTGGTGGTGGATCCTGGTCACCAGATAGAGAGGTTGGGGATGGGGTGCCCCTCTGAACTTTGGCTTGGAGGGTCCCAGTTACTGACCTCTGAATGGATGCCAAATCTTGGGATAATTCTTGATGATTGTTTGACACTTAGTTCTCAGGTGTCTGTTGTCATTAAGTCCTCTTTTTTTCCATCTGAGGAATATCATCCAGATTAAGCACTTAGTTACATCCAGTGACTTGTCAACCCTGATTCACGCCTTTGTGACTTCATGCCTTGACTACTGCAACTCCCTTTACCTAGGACTTCTGGGGGTTGATATTTGCTGATTGCAGCTGGTGCAGAATGCTGCTGCAAAGCTTCTATCTGGATCATCTTGATTCAGTCATACTACGCCTGTGCTGTACAAACTGCACTGGCTGGTAGTTTAGTGGTGGATCACCTTCAAGGTCAGCTTGCTGACCTATAAAGCTCTACATGGACTGGGACTGGGCTACCTGCAAGATATCCTGCATCCTTACTACCACTCCAGCTGCTCTGCTTGATTAATGAGGGATTGCTGGAGACCCTTGTCTCTGTCTCATCTAGCATCAGGGTGGCCATGGACCTGGGCAAACTGTCTGGGGCCATTTTCATTGACCTATCCAAGGCCTTCGACCTTGTGGACCATGCATTACTTTGTTAACAGATGCAGTCCCTTGGCCTGTCCCATCCTGACCTGAGCTGGATTAGAAATTACCTCCAGGGCAGACTACAACTGACCATAGTCAACAAGGTTCTCTCTGACCCCACACCGGTGACCTCTGGTGTCCCCAAGGGGTCAGTTCTGGGGCCCCTTCTCTTCTCTGTATTTGTTAACAACGTCCCAGCTGCTTCCAACTGTAGTGCCACTCTTTATGTGGATGATCTGGTAATCCTTATACATTCCCAGGACATTGGGATTCCCAACCTTCAGCTGAGTGAGGACTTTAAGAATATTCAGTCCTGGGTAACATCTCACAAGCTGGTCCTCAACCTAAAAAAAAAACTCAGCCCATGCTTTTTGGGTCATTGGCCAAGATCAAGGCCTCCCCTGCCCCTCTGTGTGTCAGTGGTGTGGACGATGCCCCCCTCCTAACCACTGTTTCCATTAAATACCTTGGGGTGATACTTCACCCCCAACTTGACCTGGGGTGTCACATCCTAAATGTTTGCAGAGCCATAAACTGTAAACTGGGTCTTGCCTACAGGGCAAAGACAAATCTGACATCTGCCGCTTGCTTGGCTTAGCTATGGCCTTCTCCTATTTGTTCGCGCCTCCAAGGTCCAACTCATTCGGTGGAACACGACCTACAATAACATCTGTCGCTTTGCCCTGGCTGCCCCTCGCCTCACCCATCATGAATTATACGACAAACCTGGCTCGCTTTCCATGGCCAATCAGAAGTGTCAGTGGCTCAGTAGGTAGCACACTCGCCTCTGAGGCTGGGAGATCAGAGGGCTGTGGGTTCAGTTCCCACATCTGGCACTTGGGTTAATATCCCAGTACTGACACTGCAGTGCAGCATGAGAGGGGTGCTGCACTTCTGAGGTGCAGTCTTTCGGATGAGACGTTAAACCGAGGTCCCATCTGCCTGGACTGGTGTAGTTCAGGTGGATGTTAAAGATCCCATGGCACTTCTCGAAAAGAGTAGGGGAATTTCCCCGGTGTCCTGGCCAAATTTCCCTCTTTCACCAAAAATACCACCAACAGCTTAATCTGGTTCAAGGTCAGTTGGCATTCATCTGTATCCCCTTCCCCCGGGTCATGCCTGAAAACAGGCATGATTTGTCTAGTGCACTTACCCGGTCAACAAAAACAAAATAAATAAATAAAAATAAATAAAATTACTTGAACTTTGGGTTGGGCCGCTTGATGGGCAATGTGATCAGAAGGGGCACCCCTCCAGGGCTGGCACAGCTTCTCAAGCCTGCTGACTCCTCCCGCTCCTCCTCCTACTTCCTCAGGTCTCAGGGTCCTGGGGTGCTCAAAGTTCCTTTTACTCATACCCTAATGGGGATAGGGACTTCACTACATGTGCTCCGAGGCTATGGAACTCCCTTCCTGCACATGTTCGTTCCTCCCCCTCCCACTTGCGCCTCTGGAATTCCCTGTGGGAGCACTGGAAGCTGGCCTCCGCGTGTGGGTGTCCCAAGCCACCTTAACCAGGTCTCTAAATTGGACTCACCTAGCCATGGGGTCCCTCTTGCAGGCTCTAATAATGCTGCCTACTGTCCTTTTTACTCTAAGATGCATGCGATTTGCTTGCTTATCTGCTCAGGAATTATCTGTTTCTGTGACTCTGATAAATGGTCACTCATACACTGTAATTATTGCTCTTGCCATTGAATGACTTAGTCTATTTATTCTGTATGTATGTATGTGTGTATATATATAACATATATATATATATATATATATATATATATATATATATATATACACATATGTACATGTATGTATTTTGTTTTACCTATTACTGCTTACTGTGTAGACTATCTATGTTCACCTGGTTCTTTTGTGACTCTGTACATTGCTCTACTTTTTGTTATGTACCATGTTTGAACCTGTATTTTCATTGTACTCTCCAGGGTCGTACCTGAAAATAGGCATATAACTTGTTTAGTGTACCTACCTGATCAACAAAAGCTAAATAAATAAATAAAATAAATGACTAAAAACATCAGGTTCAAGAACATTTTCATTTGTGGCCCCTACCATGTGGAATTCTCTGCCTCATAGAAACATAGAAACATAGAATTTGTCGGCAGATAAGGACCGCTTGGCCCACCTAGACTGCCCATTTTCCTACCTAACAGATAAGCTGAAGATTAACCAACAGCTTACTTCCTCCTTCCCCCCACTAGGACTGCCTTATGTCTGTCCCATGCATTCTTGAATTCCCCCACTGTTCTTGACTCCACAAACTCCTCAGGGAGGCTGTTCCATGCATCCATAACCCTCTCTGTGAAAAAATACTTCCTCACATTACCTCTGAGCTGTCCCCCCTCTATCTTCAAATTGTGCCCCCTTGTTCTTGCACATCTCTTTTTCTGAAATATGCTACCCTCTTGGACTTTGTTGATTCCCTTGAGGTACTTGAAAGTTTCTATCATGTCCCCTCTCTCCCTTCTTTCCTCAAGGGTATACATAATAGGCTCCTTTAGTCTTCTTCGTATGTCTTCTGGTGCAGACCCTGCACCATTTTGGTTGCCCTCCTCTGGACAGCCTCCACTTTGTCTATGTCTTTGCAGAGATGGGGTCTCCAGAACTGTACACAGTTCTCCAGATGGGGTCTCACCAACTGTCTGTACAGAGGGATAACAACTTCCTATTTTCTACTATTGATGCCTCTCCCTATGCATCCCAATATCCCCCCAGCCTTCCTTACTGCCTTCTCACATTGCGTGCCCACCTTTAGGTCATCTGATATAATTACCTCCAGGTCCCTTTCCATTTTTACTGTTGTCAGTATCTCACCCCCCATTGTGTACTCTTACCCTGGGTTTTTGTTTCCCAGGTGCATTACCTTGCACTTCTTTGGATTGAATCTGAGCTGCCATACATTTGACCATTCCTCCAACCTTGCCAAGTCCCTTCTCATCTTTTCCACTCCATCTGGTGTATCAACCCTGTTGCAGATCTGTGTGTCATCTGCAAAGAGACATAATTTTCCTTCCAGTTCCTCTGCAATGTCACTTATAAAGACATTAAAAAGGACCAGTCCGAGTATGGAACCCTGCGGTACCCCGCTAGTAACCCTTTTTTCTTCACTGTGGACTCCATTTACTACTACCCTTTGCGTCCTGTTGTCTAGCCATTTTTTTATCCAGGCTACCACCTTGGGACCCACTCCAAGGCTGGCTAACTCGTGTATTAATCTTTTGTGTGGGACTGTATCAAATGCCTTGCTAAAATCTAGGTAAGCCATGTCCACAGCCCCTCCCTGGTCTACTACTTTGGTCACCCAGTCAAAGAAATCTATTAGATTAAGTCTGACATGACCTTCCATCGTGAATCCATGCTGCCTTGGGTCCTGTACCCCACTGGCCTCTAGTTACTCAACAATTCTTTCCTTCAAGTAGTTCCATCATTTTACCTACCACTGAGGTCAAACTAACTGGTCTGTAGTTTCCTGCCTCTGTCCTGCTCCCACTTTTGTGAAGGGGAATCACATCCACCCTCCTCCAGTCCTCAGGTGCCACCCCATCCTCCCATGGTTTGTTAAAGAGAGTAGTCAGCAGTGTCATTAGTTCTACCCTTAGTTCTTTTAGAATTCTTGGGTGAATCCCATCAGGCCCCATTACTTTGTCCACCTTCAATTTTATTAGTTCTTTCAGAATCCTTTCTTCTGTAAATGGACTGGTATCGACCCTCGTCTTCAAAATGTTTCTCTTGTTTGGTTTAGGTACCTCCCCCTCCTCTTCCTTTATGAATACTGAGCAGAAATATTCGTTCAGTATCCCTGCTTTTTCATTGTCACCCTCTACCCACATTCCCTCCCCTTTATTAAGCCTCAGTATCCCTCCTTTGGTCTTTCTTCGCTCCCTAATGTACCTATAAAAGGTCTTATCCCTCTTCTTAACAGAGTTGGCTATCCTTTCCTCTGTTTGGGCCTTTGCTATTCTGACTTCCTTCCTTCCCAGCCTCTTTCTGCTTTAACTGGTAAAGTTCTCTGTCCTTCTTCTTCTTCTGTGTTTCCTTATATTTCCTGAATGCTGTCCTTTTCTCCTTAACCTTCCCTGCCACCTCTTTTGAGAACCATAGCGTTTTTTTCCTTCATTGTGTTTTGTTGATTTGCTTTTCACAAAGGCTTGTTGCCTCTATGATGGCTGTTTTGATTACTCTCCATTGTTCCTCCACCCCTCCTTCTTGCCTGTTTGCTAGTGCTTTTCTGAGGCACCCTCTCATTTTCCTGAAGTCGGCCCTCCTAAAGTTCAATACTCTTGCTTTTGTATGGCTTGATTGTATGGCTGTGCTTATCATGAACCACACTGTTTGGTGGTTGCTTGTTCCCAGATGGCTACCCACTTCTAAATCTGAGATTCTTTCTCCATCCCCATTTGAGAGTACCAGGTCTAAGATTGCTCCCTCCCGAGTGGGCTCCAGTACTAGCTGTCTGAGGTATGCCCCCTGTAGGGCATCAAGAATGACCCAGCTCTTGGCTGTGCCTGCAGCAAAGGTGCTCCAGTTAACATCTGGCATATTCAGGTCCCCCATCAACAATATCTCCCCTTTTTCTGCCATTCTAAGGAGGCCTTCTATCATTTCCTTGTCCATTCCTTCCCCCTGAGATGCGGGTCTGTATACAACCCCCATGTGGATTGTGATGCCTCATTGAGTTCATGAGTGCTTGACAGTGGAGAGCTTCAAGACTGCCGTTAAGACCCACTTATTTCAAGTAGCATTTGGTGCTATCTTGTAACTGATTATTTTATGAGTAATGGGGATTATGGAATTATGGAACAGTATTTTAATATTTTATGTTTTTTAATTGTTGTTTTAGTGTACAGTGCTCTGATACATTGTGAAGAGTGTTATGTAAATAAAGTCATTATTGTTATTATTATTATCATCGTTTACTTCCACCTAGAAGGTGACCAGAGATGGGCTAAAGAAATCTCAGTTTCACATCTCATCAGAAGGAAGGCATCTCAGAAATCTTCAAATCTGCATCCCCCTAGTATACCATCTTCCCTGCAGTTGGGATTCCTCCCCACCTGGCCACCCTTCACAAACCACAACTAACAGCCCCTTGACCAGCCTCCCTAGCTGAGCAATGTCCTTAGAACTCCTCCTTCCCCCATATGGGGCCCTATGCAAGTTATAGGGGGGACAGCAAGAAAACAGATCTGTACAAAGATTCAGGTGTGATTCCTCTCACACCCCCAGCCCCCATGAATCTTGAGCATGAATGGTGCAGAAATGGACACAAGTCCCTTTACACAAGAAAGGGTCCTGAAGGAACTGGAAGTAATAAGAGTTGATAAAGCAATGGGGCCAGATGGGGTGCACCCCAGGGTCCTTAAAGAACTAAGAGAGGTGGTGGCTGAACCTCTGGCTATCCTGTTTAGCCGATCACTGGAAACAGGGGAGGTACCCAAAGACTGGAGGACAGCAGATGTAGTCCCCTTATACAAAAGTGTGAACAAAGAGGAAGCAGGGAACTACAGACCAGTCAGCCTCACCTCGGTAGTGGGGAAGATCATGGAAGCACTACTGAAGGAGAGATTGGTGGAACATCTGGTTGTCAATGGACTACAGGACCCAAGGCAGCATGGTTTCACCAGGGGGAGGTCATGACAGACCAACCTCGTTGAATTTTTTGACTGGGTGACTAGGGAGGTGGATCAGGGAGGGCAGTGGACATGGCCTATCTGGACTTCAGCAAGGCCTTTGACACTGTGCCACATAGAAGACTATTACACAAACTGGGGAATATGGGTGTGGGCAGGACAGTAGTGTGGTGGGTAGGTAACTGGCTGGGCGGCAGGACACAGAGGGTGGTGGTAAATGGCTGTCACTCCACAGAGGGAAGAGTAACCAGTGGGGTACCACAGGGTTCAGTGCTGGGACAGGTCCTATTCAACATCTTCATTAGTGACATTGCGCAGGACCTAGAAGGCAGAATTTCACTGTTCGCTGATGACACAAAGCTCTGTAACAGAGTAGACACACCAGAGGTGTAGACAGAATGAAAGCGACCTGCAGAAACTTGAAGAATGGTCAGGGGTTTGGCAGTTGAAATTCAATGCAAAGAAATGCAAGATAATGCATATGGGCCACAAAAACCCTGGCACAATATATCAGTTGGGGGGTGAGGATATAGCATGCACCAAGCAGGAAAGGGATCTTGGGGTTATCATCTCTGATGACCTCAAGGTAGGGAAACAGTGTGACAAGGCAGCAGGTAAAGCAAATAGGATGCTGGGATGTATAGGCAGCGGCACCACCAGCAGGAAAAGGGAGGTCATAATTCCGCTATACAAGACACTAGTGAGGCCCCACCTGGAGTACAGTGTACAGTTCTGGAGACCATACCTACGTAAGGACATAGACAGGGTAGAGAAGGTTCAGAGGAGGGCAACAAAGATGGTGCATGGATTGCATCACAAGTACTATGAAGACAGGTTGAAGGAACTGAACATGTACTCCCTGGAGGAGAGGAGGGAGAGAGGGGATATGATAGAGACATACAAGTATCTTACAGGGAGGAACAGGGTGCAGGAAAACACTATTTTTAAGCGAAAAAGATGTTCCAGGACTAGAGGGCATGGGATGAAGTTGGAGGAGAGGCGATTCAGAGGAAACATGAGAAGAATTTCTTCACAGAGCGGGTGGTGGACAAGTGGAACACCCTGCCAGAGGAAGTGGTGGGGGCTGAAACAATCACAGGATTTAAGAATGCATGGGATAGACATAAAGGAATTCTGGAGGTCAGGGGTAAGGGGCAACAGACTTCTAGGAAAATAAACTGAACTTACAAAGCTCAAATGGGCAGACTAGGTGGGCCATAGGCCCTTATCTGCCGACACTGTCTATGTATCTATGTATCTCCAGAGAGTTCCATGGTCAGGAATCATTTAAAATCTCTGTTACCCCTACAGATATTTCCCTCACAGCAGGGCTGGAAAGAACAGGTCTGTCAGCCCCATGTACTTGAATCCAGCATGGACAGCAGGTGAGATCTCAAGTAGCAGTATGGACTTTGGACAAGCAAGCAAAGGTTTCACAAAGATCCCATTGTCCTTTTCCACTTTTCCAACTGTATCCCATCTCTCTTTCCGTACTTCAGGTCCTTTCTGTCTCCCTTTCTATCTCCCTTTTAGACATGTCATATTCTCTCTTTCTCTGGATCCCTCTTTCACAGTCCGTGTTCAGTTTTCACTGTCACACTCAGTGTCCCCTCTGTCTCTTTCACTTTCTGTGTGTTCCCAGTTTCCCATTCACATTCCATGTCTCTAGTGTGTCCCTTTCACATTCCTTTTTCTTTTCTCCCTATCACACTCCCTTACACTCCATCTCCATCTCTCCCTCTTGTATTCCATGCATCAGAGGGTTGGCCGGGGGGGGGGGCAGTGATTGGATGAGCATCCCATAGACTGCTCTCCATCTCTGGTGGGGAGGAATGGTGGCACCCAGCACTTGAGCAACACACTGCAGAGCCTGGGTATACACCACACAAGAACCACAAGAGAAGGAGTGGGTGCATGCAGGGCATGCATGGGGAAGCATGTGTGCAGCATGCTGACATCATCGCATATCCACACCTTAGGGGAAACCAACCAAAGATAAACACTCTGTGCAACAGCATTTCATGATAACCCTCTATCTCTGCTGAATGACCCTAAACGTCTATTGAATGATGCTCAACCTTTGCTGAATGACATTAGGAAGTGTAAGTCCTGGGTCAGCTTCGGGTCTCCACTTAGGGAACCCCACCATAGAATGTAAGCTATGGGACCTCCAACCTGGGTGGCTGGACAGGCGATGTGGGTGTGAGATGAATGGGACAGAAATGGGATGAGTACCCTGACAGCATCCAGTGCAAAAATACTGTTGGAAAAAAAAATACAACATAATGAGAAGGATGAAGTCGAGGAAAGTGCTATGCTTGGTCATTGGAGTCTTGCAGAGATCACCAGGACATGTGTCCCATGGTGAGTGCCGTACTGTAACTTTCTAACCCTACTCCCCAGCCAGGATTAATTCCCCACAGAGATCCCCACTGCTTATGCTGTCATCATCTACTGTACCCTGTGTTACTGTGCAGTGAAGCTACGAAAAGAAACACACACGGCAGCTAAAGGTGCTGCCTTTCATAAAACGTAACACTAAAAAAACAGAAAAAGGTGCTCACAATGATGAAGATACTGTGAATTGAATAATTGTATTATCTAGTGTTACCCATCAGGGTAGCAAACACTCCTACATAATGTTGCAAGGCATCATTGGGTCCATGCTTGTTCTACAGCAAACTATTTTTTTAAATACCTAAGAAAGAATATTTATGAAGTCAGTATTCAAATCAACAAGCCATGTTGCAACTTTTAGAGAAAATGTAGACTTGCACCAATCTGCAAATCTGTGTAAATTGCAATGTGCAAATTTATTTTATGTTAACAGTACTAACTGAAGCTAAAATAATTAGCATCACTGTTTCACACATACACTTCGATTAAAGAAATAACTGGGAGGGAGGCTCAAGTGAAGAAAGGAGCAAACCAATGAAACCACTGGAGGGTATGTACAGTATAGCAGAACTGGCTATGTAGCAAAGTAGCACCTGCTACATCATTAGGAATATAAACAGTAGTTGTTTCACTAAATCTAAGCTTTAAAATGAAAAAAAAAGTACATTCCCCTGTGTGCTCCCATCCTCTACAATGTGAATCAGTTTAAGCCTCTGCTCTCCAACCTCATTTTCCATTTTCACACAATATCAATATGGCCATAGCTACCCTTCTTTTTCTACCTGTGCCAAGCTCCTTTCAGTTAGAAATCAATCCTGGCATCATCTCAGTTTTATGTGCCTTACTACTTCCTCCAGAAAATGGCTTTATATTTTTAGCAAGCAAAAAAAAAATATGTACATATAATAGCTTTATGTAACTATTCCTGCTGGAATATGCTAACCTTTCAAATGTGTCTGTTCGCCCTGGCACCCCCATGAAAACAAGATGGTGCATCTCATGGAGTTATGCTGGCTAGAGTAATTTAAAATACATAAATAAACTTAGTTAATAAAATTGGGTCCCACACTACTGCATCAGAAAAGATAAATAAATGTTTAGCAATGACATCAAACTAATGGGCCACAGTCTGAGCTTCAGTGAACCAGGGTGGTATTCTCCAACCCCCCGGCAGTGACACCAGTACAGTGGCCTACATTGTTGCCGACAAAATCAACAATTCATTGACAGGTTGATGTAATGGTGCACCAGAGACAGGGGCACACTGTCTCCCAGTCCTGCGCTCCCTCCCCAAATCAACTCCAACTCAGAGTTGATTATAATTAGAATGGGGGGCCTATGGGGGGTGTGGCTACCAGCTGAGCCATATGGACGCTTGATCTCTGCGCTCCTGCCAAACCCCTAAAAAAATCTGCATTTTATCCGCAGTTCCTCTACCTAAATGGCGTGACCAACTAATATTTTGTGCTTGGGTAGCCTATGCACTGTGAGAAACGGATTTCTAGCCCTTAACTGATCTGATTCTGTTACTATCTGTGGTCTGTGTCCGAATCGTAGGGCCAAACCTCTTGCCATGATGGATTCGGTCTCGGATCTCAACCAGCGGCAAGGTGACATGCCCGAAATTAGGCAAATGTTTTCTGAGATCTTGCAACGTATGGAGAAGCTAGATGTGGCAGCTAAACAAAACTCAGAGGACATTATTGATCTGTCCCAACAGGTGTGTATCACTGAACATAGACTGGCTGAAGCAGAGGATGGGTGGCATAAAGTGAGCGCTCGGCTCCAAGAACAAGAATGTCTCATCCAGGTTCTCTGGGGTAGGGTGGAGGATTTAGACAATCGGAGCTGCCGGAACAATTTGCGGCTTGTCGGCTTCCCAGAGGGGTGTGAGGGAACAGATGCAATTAGTTTTTTGCAGAAAGAACTGCCTGGCTTGCTGGATTGGCCAAGTAAGGCCCCTATTGAAATCGATAGGGCCCACAGAACTTTAGCTCCTCGCCCCAAAGATGGAGCTCACCCACACACAATTCTGGCCCGTTTTCTTTCGATTCCAGGACCGGGAGATGATTACTAGGCTGGCATGTACTAAGTAGGATCTGCAATGGAAAGGGCACAAAATACAAATATTTGCAGACTATTCTCAGGAGGTCACTAATAGGCATCGGGCCTTCACAGCTGCCTGCAGAGCCTGTGCAGAACTGGGATTTGAGTATTCTTTGAGATATCCAGCTTCACTCAAGATTATCTATAATGGGGCCCCCAGAGTTTTTGATAACCCTACTGCTGCAGAGAATTTCCTTTCGGCACAAGCTCCTAAATTGTTCTGGGGCCATCTACGTGAGCTCTCTGGCCCGCAAACATACCATAGCAGGGCGACGCCGATGGAGACATCACCGCAAGGAATTGATCACCCCATTCAGAGCCCCTCTAAGATCCAGAGCACTCCTAACTGCCCATCCCCACAAAAACCCCTGGGTGGCAACAGTAAATGACGAAACAGGAGACAACAAAGGCACTAGGGGCTACATGTGGATAAAAACCCCCATCTCCGGTCAAGAAGCCGGAGTGGAAGCTCCAATTCATCTACATCACAAAACTCTTTCCAACCAGATATGAGTAACAATAAGTACCAGACTCAGATGGACTTGCCAACTGAGGGCTCCCTGCCTGTCCCTCCTTTGCCACCCTGATCTTCCCCTACCAAGGATGCTGGGACTAAAGGTGTCAGAAATACCGCACGGACAGAGGTACAAGACCCTTCCTGGGATGCTTCACACTCTCCAAGCAACCTGCATGAACTAAAGCCTATGGACGATTTGGCTTCAGTCAAGGAGGCTGTGGGCTGATGTCTCCTCTGTATATTTTGCTTGCTACCTCCTGCTTGGGCTGGTATATGACCTCCGTGACGCTTCCCTCTGTATAAGGGTCGTACTAAGGCATTTCCCTTGTCCCCCCTCGTGGGGGGATAATGGAGGTTGGATATAGGGGGAATATATCCAGCAACTGTTATAATATCTCTCACCTCAGATCAAGGATTCGAGGGGTTTCACAGGGACCGCTTGTGCACACCCACCACATCTGGATTATATGGGATATATCTATGGATTAACTGGCATAAATCCTTGACTATCTAGCTGTCTAGCCCCCTTTTTGGGCTGCTGGGGTCTACTGTGTACTTTCAACAATGTTTTTTTTTTTTCTCCTGTAATGAAGATTTGGGTAGAAGGACTCGTTTGATGATAGGGGGTTGGGGATAGGAGATATCGGATTTTGAAGAGTCCTCCCTGTTTAGTGTAGTCCATGGCTACACTACCCCCAGTGACCTCTGCTGGTATTTGGACCATTTTAATGGTCGGTACACTTAGCGGTTGCTGGTCTGTTAAAGGACTGCTTTTGGGTTTGGTTAGTGGGTGTGGGTGGGTTCAGGCTATGGCTGTTTTTTGGTTACATGTAAGTAGTTGGTGTTTTTTCTTGTTAGGGACAGTTTTTGCCCTTGGATATACTGTTGTAAAATGTTATTCTGTGTTTTTATCATCGCAATCTGGAATCTAGTGTCATATATGATAGTATAGATATAGGTAGGGAGTCTGGGTCTAGTGGGCATAGTGCACCTGAGTGGAGCTTCCTCATGTACCTCCTTTCAGCCATGTCAACTCATGGGTCATATGGGGACTAAATTTATCTCTTGGAACGTGAGGGGGCTCAACTCACCAATTAAACATAAAAAGGTTTTGCTCCACTTAAAGAAATTGCAACCTATGGTGGTGTTTCTCTAAGAGACAAAGCTGTCCCCCTCTGAGGCCAAGAAGCTCAAGCGGGATTGGGTTGCCACAGAGCTTCATAGTGCAGCGAAGGCCCATAAAAGGGGAGTTTCCATTTTATTTCACAAAACCTTGGTGTGGAAAGTGAAGCGGCATAAACAGGACTAAGATGGAAGATGGCTCCTGGCAGAGGTAGAGACCCCAGAGGGTTCTCTGATTCTAGCCAATCTTTATGCCCCTAATCAGGACTGCCCTCAATTCTTCTTCACCTTCAACCAGGCCTTTACTGACTTTAATGAAGTCAAAGTTCTGGTGACTGTTGGTGGAAACTTTAATTTAGTTTTGGATTTCTCTATGGACAGAAGTAAAAAAAACCCTGAACCCCATAGACAAGCGCTCAAAGCAGTCCAGACATTAATGTCAGAGCATACTTTGCTGGATGCCTGGAGAACTATGCACTCGGGTGTTTATGATTATTCCTGTTTTTCTCAGGTTCATGGCTCATCTAGTAGAACTGATTTCTGGCTTCTCTCATCTGGTCTATATGAAAAGGTAACCAGCACTGATAAGCATTCAATTTATGTCTCAGACCATGCCCCTTTAGAGCTAAGGATTAAGTTGGTGTCTGACCCCCCCCCCGACTCCTACATGGTGGCCGGACCCTCTGTTACTGGAGGATGCTGACTTTTCCCATTGGTTGGGTCCAGTGGTGCAGGAATACTGGGAAATTAATGACAATGGGGAAGTGAATGATTCAACGCTTTGGGAGGCCTTTAATGCCACCCTTCGAGGTAGAATCATTGCATATGCCTCTGCCAGAAGGAGGCGGCACCAAGCTGACCAAAGGGCTCTAGAAAGGCAGGTAGCCTCCCTGGAAGCTCAGTATAAATCTTCAGTCCCCTCTCAGTCCTTATTGGCTCAGCTGACAAGTACCAGGATTTCTCTAAACACCCATCTGACCCAGCAAGCAGAATTAAATCTCAGACAGCTGTGTCATTCCTACTGGGAAGAGGGGGAAAAAGCCAGCAAACTTCTGGCTTATCGACTTAAGCAACAACAGTACCATTCATGCATTGAAAGACAAACATGGGGTCCCAACCCACTCTCATAAAGGGATGAATGGGATCATGGCCCAGTTTTATGAGGCACTGTATTCAGCCCCTCCCCTTCCCCCCGATCCTTTGAGTATTCAAAAATTTCTGGATAAACTTCCTATCCCTAGCTTAACGGTGTCTGAAACAAAACTGCTGGAGGTGCCTATTACTGTGGCAGAGGTGGAGAGGGCCATTACATCATTAAACTCTCGGAAAGCCCCAGAAAAGGATGGCCTTCCCATTGATTTTTATAAAATCAAGGGAACAAACCTGGCTCCATACTTAATTAGGATGTCCCGACACTCATTACAGGCTGGACTTCTCCCTCCATCCCTGAGAGAGGCTACTATTACAGTGCTTCTGAAAAAAGGGAAGGATCCTCTTCTCCCTGGTAGCTACCATCTCATTTCCCTTATTAACGCCAATGCTAAAATTCTGGCCAGACTTCTTGCTAGTAGGTTAGAATGCCTCATGGTAGATCTGATCCACCCTGCCCAAGCAGGCTTTATTCAAGGGCGATTAGGGTCGGATCATCATAGATCGCTGCTCTCTCTTTTGCATCACACCACACTATCTAATAAGCCCTCTGTAGCCTTAGCAGTTGATTTTGAAAAGGCATTTGATTCTGTTCAGTGGCCCTTTTTGTTCCTTACTCTTTCTAAAATGGGTTTTGGACCTGGTTTTATTGCCTGGGTAAAATTGTTATATGCCTCCCCTATGGCCTCTGTCTTGACAAATGGTATTATTTCTCCATCCTTCCCGTTACAAAAAGGAACTAGGCAGGGGTGCCCTCTCTCCCCTCTCCTTTTTGTCCTGGCCATAGAGCCACTAGCCATCGCCCTTAGAGAATCATCCAAATTCCCGGGGCTAAAAGTGGGAAATAACACTTTCAAAATGTTTTTATACAGGGATGATTTGCTCATCACCATGGAGTCCTCTCCCGAGGTGATGGATAGTATCCTTGAGATTTTGGCTACCTTTGCCGAGGTGTTGGGGCTTAAGATTAGTCATTCCAAAACCGAGGTGCTTCCCTTGAACTCCAGGACTCCTGGAACTGACTTTATAAACAGAGGCCTTCACTGGTCCCCTAATGGTATAAAATATATGGGTATTATTCTCCACTCAAACATAGGGAAAATGCTCTCTGCTAATTTCGTGTCTTTATTAGACTCCCTCAGACAGGACGTGGGTAGGTGGAAGGCTTTAAGACTGTCGCTGGCTGGAAAGATTGACTCCATCAAAATGATGGCTGCCCCTAGGATATTGTATTTACTAGCTCACCTACCCGTTGCTATCCCCCAAAGATGGTTTCAGAAGCTAGATGCATTAGTGGGTAACTTTCTATGGGAGGGGGCCCAGTCTTGGTACAGTAAACTCAAACTACGTCAACACTGGAGAAGAGGAGGATGGGGCCTTCCTTGGTTTCAGAGATACCATATGGCCTTCATTACCTCGCAAACTACTAGATGGTTTACTAGGATTGGTTTGGCCTCTCCAACTTGGCTCCCCTTAGAGGCATCATTGGCTCAGCCTCCTTCACCCGGCGATGGTGCTTTATAGCAAGAAGAAACTACCCCAGGTTCTCTCTCCCCCATGCACGTCTCCAGTTTGTACTGGAAGCAGGCCCTCTCCTTTCTGGGACAAGATCCAACCCCATGGAGACATATACCCCTGTGGAACAACCCAGCTTTACAGATAGGGAGGTCCCCAATACACTGGAAATACTGGGAGGCCCAAGGCAGTTCCACTATCCAAGATCTGTTACTCCCCAATACTGTCACATTGGATACCTTTGAATCATTGAAAGACAGATACGGCCTCTCCCAGTCTCACTTTTGGAGATACCTTCAGATTAGGAATGCTATACTTCACTTGCCTAATGCTCCACGAGATGGAGGGGGGGCAGCACCTAACTCACTAGTTAGTTGTTTGGGGGAAAAAAAAAAGGGCAGGGCTAGTGTGATCTATTTGGCTCTTAGAGATGCCACTGCAGACCCTACCCAGTGGGCCAAAACACAATGGGAAAGGGACCTTCAGGTCTCATTCTCTGACCGGCAGTGGCAACATGGCTGGATCACAGCACATATGGCTTGTCGGGATGGGAGCACCCATCTTATTATGAATAAGACCAGTCACAGATACTATAGGGATCCAACCAAACTTCAGAAGATGGGTCTTCTGTCAAAGGACACGCTGGAGACGAGGCAAGGCTGGGGCGAACTTGTTTCATGTCCTTTGGGAATGCCCTAAACTGCATTCCTTTTGGACATCGATCCAGGGCATGTGTCAACAAATTTTCCCAGACATAAATCCAGATCCACCCCTTTTGCTTCTTGGATGTGCGCAGCCTAATGTGTCTAAATGCAACCCTGGGGCTAAATGGGTTAGTGCAGTAGGGGCGGTGGCCAAACGGCTCATTTTACTAAACTGGAACTCTTCAGTGACATCATCCTTTCAAGAATTTTTATTGGCACTAGCCCAGGGGGCTATATTTGAAAGAATTTCCAGCTTTGCGGCTGGCTCCATAGTCCAATTTGAGGAATGTTGGCAACCCTTCCTGCAGTCTAAATTTTGTCATAATTTCTCCACTCGAACTGCCCCATAGGTTGCTTTTATCTTTGGGTTAGGTATCTAATTTTAGCTGGAGGTGGTGCCACCCTCCCCTCTTGGCCCCAGCCCATCCCCTTGCACGGTTCTTTATCTAGTGAAATATTGCCTGTTTGTATATAGTTGATATGGTCGCATGATTTAAGGCTGGCACACACATGGTTAATAACTGGTATGGATTTCAACCCGGTAGGATTATCTACTCTAATTTTGTTATGCTTCTTACTTAATGTAATCAAGTACTGTAAGCCCTAGAGGCACATGGGACTCAATCAGATCCTTTATTAATTATGGCTAACTAGGTGACTGTTTTGTCCTGTCATGTACATTTGCAGTCAATACCAATAGATTTTTGTCTGTAATGTATTGTAATATATCTTATCCGTAGTCTCCTGGCCTCTCCAAATGTTGCGGTTTGGCCTGGCATTGGTATACCACTCTGCAATGTGTGTGTGTCATATCAAATAATAAAAAATGTTAAACTGAAAAAGAATGGGGGGCTATAAAAAATGGACTGGCAGTCCATCGGGATTTCTGTTGACTGCAACTTGCACTCGAAATAAATTCAATCGCTGTGATGCTGGTCAACAAAATTGTTGTCAAACAGGAATTTTAGAGCCAACCAGGGTGAGCTTTGCTTATGAACAAGGCACCACAGGACTGAGGGGTCTATACCTGAACTCCCTCTGCAACTACATTTCCCATCTTCTCCTTTTCTCCCTTCATTTCTTTTATTTGAGCTTTCATTTTTAAGCTTTAATTTTCCTTTTTTCTTAAGGTCTCCTCATTCAATTAATCTTGTGTTCTGATCTTTTTCTCATACACAGAAAACTATGTTTTGCTTTTTGTTTTACAGGTCGGCCTTTGCTGGCTATTGTACATCTCCAGTACCACCATTAGATAAGTATTGATTTCTATCTCTTGAACAATCTTGTTTCTTCATAGAACTATACCGATCTTTAATTATAACCTTTTATTTTTGTTTTGCAAGCATCCATCTTCTGAGACCTCTTGGCTTACCCAGCTGCAGGTACGTAATACATTTATTGGATTACACTAAATGGCAGAATTTTTAATGAGAGGGGTGTAACTCTGTGGTGATTAGAGCACAGCTCCAGTCCCTGGGCAAAGTGGCATAGCTCCCACCTTGGGCAAAGTAGTCCATGTTTCTAGGTGGCAAAGGCACAGCTGGCACCTCAGGGTGGCAGTGGGGCACTCCTGACAAGAGGCAGGTGTGGGAGTACAGTTCTGTCTTGTAGGAGGGGGCATACTGTGAGATGCAGGAAAGGGTGTGCAGGCAGTAAATGCAGGGCTCCTAGATCTACAGGGATTCCTCTATTTTACAGGGATGTGTAGCCATCTACAGGGAAATTCTTCCTATAGATTTGAATTGGATATATAAGAAAACTACAGTATTAAAAATCAAAATAGAGCCACCACCTAGAGCAAGCGGGTTGTTGGGTCAAAAATGTCAAACAGTCTGTATACTACAAAAAAATACTGCTCCATGCTCAAAGAAAAAAGTGTCACAAATGTATTTTATTTGTAGAAATATAAAAAGCAGTTTTATTGTTAAAGGGAAGATGTCATTTGTAGGGGCTCCAGCCCCTGCAAACTTTAATCTTCGGTCAAGCTTTTGGCAGAAAAGTGCCTTTTTTCATAAAGCTCAAAGTAATTTAATTTTATTTATAAAAATCTGCTACCTGGAAGTATAGTGGAGGCTTGAGCGGCTCCATTAAGTGCATTTGTATAGAAGCGCATGGTGCGCGCCGCACCATTACACTTAATGGAGCAACTCAAGCCTCCACTATACTTCCAGGTAGCATATTTTTATAAATGAAATTAAATTAATTTGCACCTTACGAAAAAAGGTGCTTTTCTGCCAAAAACTTAACTGGAGGCTAACATTTGCAGGGGCTGGAAATGTAAATGACAGCTTCCCTTTAACAAGTAGGAGCATGTAAGTAAAAGTCCCCCACTCAGGACTGAGAATACCCAGTGATCATTTTGTGCCCTAGAAGATGCTGTGTTAATACTTTCAGTTTTTCCACCCCCTATCACCACATCCAGTCCCTTTCTCGGGGTATCCAGTGCTTCTCTTAGGCTAGCGTTGCACAGAGCAGGGGATCGCTCTGATACATGCCCTGCTCCAGGACATCTAGAGGTCCAGGTAACCACCCCCCCCAGGTGGGGAGAGGAGGTTATCCCTATTTTACCCCCTCTGAGTTGCAGAGGAGTGTGCAACTGGAACTCCCCCCGGATCCTGCGCGGTCACTTTGGTGGGTGTGGGAGTCCATTGTGCAGCCCGGATGTGGGGTCTTTTCCTTGTTTTGGTCCAACCCCTGCCGACGTTGGCACCTAAGGAGGACCAATGAGTTGGATGCGTGCAGAGACCCATCTCTGCTCCCGTCCTTGGATAATACTCGCTCCTCCAAATGTTCTGCTTCATCTGCTGCATCAGCACCACCCTTGGTCACCCCGGTGGTGGTGGTATTGTAATGAGGAGAGCTGCTCATCCCTCTCTGGAGCAGTACAGTGGCCCATCTGGTGCTTGATCCTTCTCCCCCCTCCAGTCAGCCCTACAATGACCATGTTTCGCTACCAAACCTGGGTCACCGGTGTCACAAATGGTAGCTCTACCTCTGCACCAGTGGGCCAGCTGTGGACGCTTTTTCAAGTGATGATCATTGGGTGTTCTCGGTCCAGTGTGTGTGTGTGGGGGGCTTTTACTTATATGTGCCTACTTGTTAACTATAAAACTGCTTTTTATATTTCTGCAAACAAAATAAGTTTGTGGCACTTTTTTCTCTGAGCATGGAGTTTTTGTTTTTTTGTGGTATACTGGTTATACAGGAAAACAGAGCAATTTGGCCTCCATAGGAAATAATGTAATCTACAGGAAAATTGCCCTGGATTTACTGGAAAAATGTAAATTCAATCTGAGAGAACTGTAAATGCTATTGGGCAGCTCCGGTCTCCATGTCTCTTCATTGATGCCCCTTGCTGCAATGTTACATCAGTTCTTTCTGATTTTTAATTCCCCTTTAATGGTTCCCCTTCAAAATGCAAGGTTGGAGGAATGGCCAAATGTATGGCAGCTTAGATTTAATGCTAAGAAGTGCAAAGTAATGCACCTGGGAAACAAAAACCCAAGGGAAGAGTACACAATGGGGGTGTGATGCGAACAACAACAAAAATGGAAAGGGACCTGGGGTAGTCATATCAGATGGCTTAAAAGTGGGCAAGCAATGTGAGAGGGCAGTAAAGAGGGATGGGGGAAAAGTAGGATGCATAGGGAGAGCCATCACCAGTAGAAAACAAGAAGTTGTTATCCCTCTGCACAGACAGCTGGTGAGACCCCATCTGGTGTACTGCATGCAGTTCTGGAGACCCCATCTCTGCAAAGACATTGACAGGATGGAGGCAGTCCAGAGGAGGGCAATTAAAATGGTACAGGGTCTGCACCAGAAGACATATGAAGAGAGACTTAGGGAGCTTAATATGTATAGCCTCGAGGGTAGGAGGAAGGGGGGACATATTAGAAACTTTCAAGTACCTCAAGGGAATTAACAAAGTCCAAGGGGGTAGCATCTTTCAGAAAAAGAGGTGTGCAAGAACAGGGGGGCACAATTTGAAGATAGAGGGGGGACGGCTCAGAGGTAATGTGAGGAAGTATTTTTTCATGTAGAGGGTTGTGGATGCATGGAATGGCCTTTCTGAGGAGGTTGTGGAGTCAAAAACAGTGGTGGAATTCAAGATTGCATGGGATAGTCATAAGGCAATTTTTGGGGGTGAGGGAGGAAGAAGTAGGCTGTTGGTTAACTTGGATCTGCAGCTTATCCGTTAGGTAGGGAAATGGGCAAACTGGGTGGGCCAAGCAGTCCTTATCTGCCATCAAATTCTATGTTTCTATATGTAAACAGCCCAGGGAATTATCCACAATGCCTCAAACACCATTTCAAGACAACTAATCAAACAGATCCAGGGCTGCCTGATGCTCTGTAAGTAGAAGTCTTTAGAAATCTATTGCAAAACTTAGCTGCAGTCACTACTGCATTGAATTCCATTAAAATTCCATTAACATCCATTATTTTTCCATTAATAGCATGTGAACCCATTAATTTACCCCATTAAATCTTATTTAATGTGAAATTTGTTCTCCCATTAAATTTCCACTAAGTGTTGCGGTTTCATGGGTGAAAACCATTAATGTAGTCATCCATGGCATTAATTAACCATTACTGACTCTCATTAAATGTTTAACAGGTGTTAAAAGTCTATTAAATTTTGCTTAATGTACAGTTAATGATGGTTTTAATTCCCATTAAAACATAACAACAAGCTTTTGATAGCCATTAAAACATGATCACATAGTTTCATTGCCATGAAAACTGTCATTGTTACCATTAATTTATTAATGGCCATTAAATATGTGGCTTACTTTGATTTTAATTGCCATACAATTGAAATGCCTGTCTGCTAAAACAGTAATGGGCAGACAGTGGCCATTAAATGTCTTCAGCTGAGAATTTAATGGGCATTAAAACGTAATAACCTAGTTTCATTGCTATGAAAACTATCCTTGTGGTCATTAAATACATTTATGGCCATTAAATGTCTTCAGCTGAGAGTTTAATGGTCATGAAAACGACATGCTTTTCCACTAATAACCATTAAAACTAAGAAATGAGCTTTTCATTGCCATGAAAATTATGTTCATGCTATGCCAATACATTAATGGCCATTAAAACCATCCAAATGAGCTTTCCACACTGCCATGACAGTTATATGTTTATGTTGTGCCACTACGTTAATGGCAATTAAAACTGTTCAAATGAGCTTTTCATTACCATTAAACATTATGGTTACATTGTGCCAATGCATTAATGGCAATTTTATGTGTCAAACATATATTTTCCACAGGACTGACTGGACTTTGACTTACTTTGCCCTAAGAACTATGGCTCCTCTGTGATGCCGGTGAAACTTTTGTTTTACAGGTACCCTCCATCATCCAGAATTGAAATCTACACAAAAGTTCCCTCACCTGGACCAGTACACATGATTCAGTTACTTGATTGGGAGGTGGGAAATGTGAGCCATAATGGTGATACTGCCTCTGTTGCAGCTGGAGTCCACTGAGATTACATGTCACGTCAACAGTTAATCTGCTGTGTGAAAATTAACTCTGTACTATTAGTTCCAGTGTCAAATGTCTCCCTGCCCAGTTTGTTCCCAAATTGTACCCCCAAGTTTAATATATAAAATTTATGCTGGGGGTAAATTGTCAGGGAATGATTTGTAAGGGATGATTAAAATCAGAGCAAATAGTACAGAATGAGTTCTCATGGCACAGATAGATTAGAATTAATTGATATGCTACCATGCAATGAAGGAGTAAAGGAGTGGGTGCCATGAACCTAGCCTCATGAGGGACAGTAGAGAGGTATGTGATCAGTCCCTCCAGATCTTGCCCCTCTGCGTTTCTAGACTCCCACAGCCAAAAACTAGCTATGTGCTCACAGCACGTGTGCGGCAGCACCTTTTCCATGATCAGCACTACAATGCTGTGGGCAGGGGCAAGGTTGGTCTGTGGGTGGGAAGGGAATTTCAAATGTAAGGAAGAAGGTCAGCTGATGGGGCTGGAACAGGGTAAGGGTGAGTGGCCCAGTGACAAGGAAGGTGGTGCTTGCCTGTTTAAATAAAGATTCTGACTGACTGATTGATTCATTCATTCCCAAGCCCTACTGGGGACTTACTGCCTACTCCAATGGGCCACTCTCACATGTTCTTTGGGACAGTGCAGAACTACAATTCCCAGTTCCCAGCAGAACCCAGTATGAAATGCTTGTGAGAGCGAATGGCGCAATGCACCTAGGAGTTGTAATTTTGTCATGTAGGTGTTTACCGCTGGTCACGGGAGGGATGTGCTTGTCCAAAATGACATGTCCCAGAAGTCCTCACATGAAGCATCACCAGTCCAGTCAACACGGCAGACACTGTTGTGTGAGAGAGTACTGCATAGTGAGGAGAGGAGGGGGCATTCAGGGGCAATAGTTTATCACCAGGACTGTAAAAAGGAGGAGTAGTGGCCTGTGAGAGGGGAATCATGACATACCATGACCAAAAGGTGAATTTGAGGAGCCCACGGGCAAAGGTATACCGAGCGTGCAGCCTGTGAGGAGGGAGAGGACCAGAGACATGATGAAGGAATGGGGTGGGAGTGCGCACGGGACCTGTTGCTGAAATCTGTAGCCCAGTGTGGCCTGTGAGGAGACAGCCCCCAAGGTGGGCAGGAGTGAGTGGCTGATGGGCTCAATAGGCAGAGAGACAGTGGTGTGTGCTGAGGCATGGGGGCCTGTGCTCATGAAAACATAAAACATAATTTTGCTGCTTGCTTGATCATGAACCAGCCATTGAGGGAGTTGAAAGGAAGTACAATGCTGAGCTAAAACCCCCTTTAAAAATGTGTACAGAATTGTAAATTAATGAAATGCATCTCAGCTAGGACACTTTTGCCATTTTGTGACCCTGACAAGCGAGTGGTGGTGGTGGGGGGGGGCAACATGAGATGGTGGCTAGTATGCAGAACTATGAACATGGAGTCCCAAAACTGAGTCTCACAACTACGTTATTCACTATGTGTCCCTGAAGGCATTGTAAAAGAGAAGTTAAAGGGAAACATCAGGGCATGCCTCGGTGTAAGTCACGGCCTGATTAGCTTTCTTGCAAAGTGTATTCATTTTAACTTACTGTTGTTTAAACATTTATCTTGTATCTGGTTGTTCCTGCCTCTCTCCTGCCCCATTTCGAAGTGCACGGTGCACCCCTAACCACCGCTGTCCCAGTGTGATGTATGACACGGGGAGCAGCCAGGGGCATGCCATATAGACAGCCTGAGTAAACAGCGCTATTAACAGCTCTGGTTTCCAAAGTACATATCCCGGTGGTATACTGAGACCTGGTATAGACTGGCAGTCAGTTGCTCCTGGCTACTCAGAGTCCTTCACACTTGGACAGCCACAATGGTTGTGGGTGCGCTACATGCTTCAAAATGCCAGAGGTAGGGAGGCAGGATTAGTCAGATAAGTATGGGGTGCACCAGACCCTTAACGCCCATCAGTTTCAAAATCCAGTGGCTCCCTCCCCCCCATTTATGTTTGCAACATAACAGAAATGACCTTGTGGTCTAGTAATGCCCCTGCCTGATCGCCTGGTATGCCTCTTCGTAATAGCCTGGTGGTACATACAGGGCACAGTTAAAATAAATAAATAGGTGATGGAAGCAGATCCAGTGCCCCCAAGGCCGGTCCAAGTAGATGGGCAATGGAAACAGACATGGGACACCATTTTGGTAATTTCACGGCTGGTCAATGACGGCTACCACAGGGACATGGGTGAGACAGACCTCATGTGAGCATCTCTGTAATATGGCCTGCCCAGACTTCACACTGCAACACAGAAAAGTTCAAGTTGCAGACCAAGGATGGATCGTGGTGGCTGCAATTCGAGGAAAATGAGCATAACAAAAAGGCAGTCATCCACTCAGATCCGGGCTAATCATGGACTTTGTTTATCAGCCAGGTAAGTGTGCTAGGGCAGCCACTGGATTCGGAACTTCTGTGCCATATTTTATAAATCAGCAGGGGTCACTCAGCTGCTAACAGCCTCGAGATAGCCGAGATGTTGTGGGGGGAGGAAGAGTACTCAGCAGTCGTGTGCTAACCTGAGTGGAGTGAGCACTTGTAAATGTGGTCTAATAATTCAATTGAGCAAGGAGAAAGGGAATGGATCTTTTTCTAACAGGGCTACAAGCTTAAGTCTGGAAAGTCAAACCTGAGGGAGGGGAAGGACTTGTGCTCCGAGGGGCATGTACAGCATGTGGCCAAAAGGAAAAATCAGTTTAATGCATTATTTGTATAAAAATAAAGTCTGGGGTGCTTTCAGCATAGGGAAAACATCTTTATGATACATAATCATGTATGCTTAAATGCCCCCACAGTTATGCTACAAGAAAATGCCACTAGCCAGCTAAACAAACAACAGTTCATACCAACAACGGTCAGGAAGAGGCAAAGTAATAATGCAGGATTCACATGCAAGCAAGTGGTTGAATAAACAATTATATACCTTACAAATGGGGGGGGTGCCAAAAGCTGCAGTTAGCATCTGAAATTTGGAACTTGCAGTGTTTAAACAGACATATTTTAATGTACAATATTAGTAAAGATATAGTTTAAGTTATGTGGGGCTTTGTCTTTAAATAGTTTCTGTGCAATTAAACTGTAGTTGTTTGTCCAGTCAGATTCTATTTACTCTGTAGGACTGTGCCCTTGTGTCTGTTTTGCTTTAACTAGATTAAAACAGTGGAATTTGGCAAAACAAATGCAAGCTGCTCTTTCAGTTTCCCCTTGCAATGCCTGCTACTGCATATTTTTATTTATTTATTTAAATCTCGGATTACATAATACCTTTGAGCTGAAGCTCTTTTACAAAGGTTCCACGTATCAAGTACAGAATAATACAGTTTTTGAAATTACAGAGTTAGACCGTCATGACGCCAAGTGGTTATAACAACTTGGTTACAAGTACAAATTACACAACATATTACAATAACAATAGGAGGTGTATTAAAACATAAGTTGGGGAAGAGGGAGAAAGGGGTGGTACAAAGTATAGCAGTCTAGAGGGCTTTGTCAGGTCAGAGTATTTGAGTGTAAAGTTGAACAAGGGAGAAAATAGGCAATAAAGAAGCGCTAGGAGTGGGGTCAGCATGGGCAGCGGAGGGTAGGGGAGCTGCAGAAATGATGGGTGCTCAGCTAAGGCAATCACAGGTACTAGAAACCATAAGGATTTATGGAGCTTCTTTCTGAAGGTGCCCAGAGTTGGTGAGGCAGAGATGTCACTGGCAAGATTATTGAGCCAGCTGGGGGCCCTGTACGAAAAAGACCTTTGTCCTTGAGTAGTACGACAATGAGGGATTTGCAGTAGTTGTGGTTTTGAGCTCCTGGTGTTGCAGTTGTTTACTCTGGTCTAAAGAAAGGAGCAGACTCCTGGGGGGGGGGCATTGCCTATCATTATTTTCTTGACTGTGATGCAGGTTTGATACTGAAGTCGGTTGTTAAGTTGAAGCCACCCAGTTTGAGAGTAGAGGTCGTAGGTATGGGTGAGACAGTGAGCTCCGGTGATGAGACAACATGCTTTATTTAGGGAGGTGGCAATTCGTTTGAGTGCGGAGGCAGTGGCAGAACCATGAACTACGAGTCCATAGTCAATAACACTCACAATGGAGCTTTGAATGGCAATAGACAATGCTTCAGAGGTTAGGTGTTTTTTGTGACGGAACAGTAAGCCCAGCCTGGTGTTTGCCATCTTAGCGACATTATTGATATGGGCGGCATAGGAGAGTTTGGAGTCAAGGGTGATGCCAAGATATTTGAAAGTATCAACTTGATCAAGGGTGGCTCCTAGTTTGGTATTAATAGTGAGGTGGTACTGTTTATTTTTGTTTTGTGAGCTGCTGAAAAACATGGTCTTAGTTTTTTTCTGGTTTAGTAACAGCTTGTGTTGCAAGAGCCAGTTTTCAACTGATGTGAAACCCCGTTGGAGGTTTCCTTGCAGTTCTATAGGATCATCATGGGAGGCAAGGATAACTGCATTGTCTGCGTAGAGTATAATTTGTTCTGGACTTGAGTCTGGGAGTGTGTTCAGGAAGAGGCTAAAGAGGAGGGGGCCCTAGGATCGACCCTTGTGGAACACCAGAGAGGACTGGTCTGGCATCAGAGAATGTTTCAGCTATTTTTACTCTTTGGGACCAGTTGCTTAGATAGCTATTGAACCAGTCAACTGAATCAGATGAGAGCCCAGCCTTCCGTAGTTGGACAAGCAGGAGATGGTGGCTGACGGTATCAAAGGCCTTAGTTAGATCGATGAATGCAGCCCCTGTTAGATTACCATTGTCCAATGAGTGGTGAATGGCCCCGGTGAATTTGAGTAATGTTGTGGAAGTGCTGTGACCCTTTCTAAAGCTGTGTTGTTGCTTGCAAAGGATGTTGTGTATGTTCAGGAATTCTGTGAGCTGGTCAGCCACAATACATTCCAGGGCTTTAGAGAGAGGAGGTAGGATGGAGAATGGGTGGAAATTTTCATGGGCAGTTTTGACACCACTTTTGTATATAGGGGTCACAGTGGCCAGTTTCCATTTGTCTGGCTAAAGCTGAGGGAGAGGTTGAAGATCTTAGTCAGTGGTCTGAGTACTTCTTCAAGGGTGATGGATAGAAGTTTGAGGTCAAGTGGGTCACTGCTGGATCTGGACTTGGTGATAGCTTTGGTAACATAGCTGTGGACCTGGTGCATCTTGACCAATTTAAAGTAGAAAGGAGGGCGGCTAGTGGGGGCAGAGGAGATTGGGGGCATTGAAGTGTCCTCTTTGTTAAAAAAATCAGGGGGAAGTACAGAACTAAGGTCAGTTAAAGCAGTATTGAACGTATCTGCAATGATTTTCGGGTCAAGTGTGGTAACCCCGTCTAGGCAGAGCATGGATGGGGGGATTTAGACTGCTTCCCAGTGACTTCTTTAATGTTCCAGAAATCACTTCCATTTCCCCAGAAATTTGTGAGAGCACTCTTGAAGTAGGCAGATTTCATTTGCCGGATGGCTTTGGTGCAGTCATTTCCAGAGTGTTTATAGTTAGAGGTGTCAGTTTGTCTCCCAGAGTTTCTAGCTCGTTCCCAAAGTTGATCCCTTTCTTTTAGATGCCTTAGGAGGTCTCCTGTGAGCCATGGGTTAGAGATGGCTTTTACTTTATGCTTTTTGAGAGGTGCGAATTTGTTGCAGGCTCCATTAAAGGTTTTGATAAAGTGGTCCAGGGCGATGTTTACATCTGTTGCATTGAAAATTGGTGACCAATCCAGTTGAAGAAGATGGGTTTTGAGATAATTTAGATGGCCACGGGGCAAGACTCTGCTGGTTATGGTTCTCGGGGGTGGCTTGCTGAATTTATTTGACCAGGTGCAACTGACAGGGGAGTGGTCACTGATTACGTCAGTGAGGACAGCGGTGTTGGAAATCTGGGTAGGGTGACTGGTAAGTATCCAATCCAGAAGGGTGCTGGTGCCCGCTTTATAGTTTTTCCTGGTTGGGGAGTCAACCATCTGGGTGAGGTTTGCCACTGCTATAGAATCCCTATGAGCCACAGCCTCAGCAGCAGGCCAGTTTATATTAATGTCCCCAGTAAGGATAGTCTCAGTGTCAGGCAGAAGAGACCTGACAAAGTCCAGGGCTACGTTCAGGCCAGAGCCTTGTTCTTTTGGAGGAATGTAGATTGTGATAACTGTAAGGGCTTTGTTATGAGCACCAAGGAGAATTTTGATAGGAAAAATCTGTGCAGCACTGGTTTGGGGAGCAGTGCTAACGTGGTGACCCATGATGGTATCCTTCAGGTATACTGGGCAACCACCACCTCTTTTTGTCATTCGGTCAAGCCGAAAAACATTGTATCCATGGAGGGCTATGGCATGGTCCAGGACAGATGGAGGGAGCCAGGTTTCAACAATACCTAGGATGTCTGGACAGTGTTGGTTAGCAAAGGCCTGAAGGGCATATAGTAACAGTCCCCTCTTCTTCTCAGTAGTTTCCTATGGACCTCTATCTCAGGATATTATCTAGTACCCTACACACAATCAATGAGAAACTGAAGTAAAGCTGACAAATTCATTGCAAATAATGTTCTAACAAGCATAATATTTTGCAGGCAACTCTGTGTAAATCTCAGATAACATCCCTTCCCCCCTTTCAAATCTCAGTCTCTGGTGTTGCCTGGATGAAAAACAAAGGCTGCAGTGCTTTCAGTTTGTCCCTCCTTTTACAAGTTTGTGTTTAGATGTTCAGGAAGCTACCATTTTAAAGCAGGCTGGTCACAAAAGAATAATCAAGCGCCGAAAAGTTAACCGATAGCATGAGGAAACCATTCCATTAAGCACAACATCAAAAATGAATGTGAAACCAAGAGCTGTGCAAACCACATAGTTCAGAAATGGTCACAGCAAATCGGGTGTCTTCTTTCTCTGTCTGCTGCAGCTAACATCCAATCACAGCAACCTGTACATAATTCAGCATCAACCAATTAACACAGCATTCTCCAGTTGAGTGGCAGCAGCCAATCGCATTCTAGTTCGGCTCAGTGTTTTTTTCAACTGTCTCTGCTAGTGCAAAGAATAATAATAATAAATAATAAATTTATTTATAAAGCATCTTTCAACTTACCAAGGCGCTGAACACATTAAAACAGTAACATCAAATACAAATCCAATAATACATATAAATAAGATCAGAGCATAATAACATCAAACATTAAAATCAGTTAATAAAATATAAAATAAGATCTCAGCACAGTAACAATTGCACTATAAATAACCATAGGATGTATACACAGAGGTGAAAGAAACTGCTGTTTCTCACATACTTGGAACCAAACTTCTGAGGGTGAGTTCTTATTTATCCTAGTCTGTGGGTGATTGCTTTTGATGGGGATGGGGGTCTGACTTCAATAAGAACTGTTTGCTCCCTAATTCAAACCTGAGAGTAAGGGTGGGGGGAGATATTTGAAGCTCTCAGAGCTGCTGTTCTCTACAGATTTAAACTTGAGTGGGGGAAGGGAGCTGTATTTGGTTAGAGAGTGCAGTACTGGGACTAAACTTAGAGCAATCTGATCTGTGGATATCTCTTCCCCATTTAACACAGCAGTATGTGTGGGCTACAGGAAAGCTTGGGGGTGGAGGGATCCTTTGGTGGGGGTTGGAGGGAGCTGGGTGGGGGTGTTGTAGGGAGACTGTGGCTGCTGGGTGGAGTGGATATGGGAGACCGTAGCTGCCGGAGAGGGAAGAGAGACTTTGTCTCGAGCCTAATCATATGCTTCTGTAATGGCCTGTTGTTGGAATCTGTGGCCCAGTGCGGCCTGTGAGGAGAGAGCCCTTGAGGTGGACAGGAGTGAGGGGGTGAAGGGAGCTCAGGAGGTAGGGAGACAGTGGTGCCAAGGCGTGGGGGCCTGTGCTCATGAGCACATAAAGAATCAATTTTTCTGCTTGCTTGATCAATCAGCCATAGTAAGAGTGGAAAGGAAGTACAATGCTTTACTGAGCTAAGGCCCCCTGTAAAAATGTGTACATAATTGTAAATGAATGAAATGCATCTCAGCTAGGCAGTACATTAAACGACAGAGCCTTGTAGTTAAGGTCTTGTGTTTTCTAGTGTAGTTTCAACTAATCCCCAACTGTACTGCTCTGAGCTTCCATTTGGTCCCAAGCTCAAATTTGGGGACTTCTCACTCCAGATTTCTGTTGCCTGGCACCCTCCGTTCCATGTGGGCCAAAAAGGTGCCCCCCCATTTCCTGACAACATACAGGCCCTTTTCTCCTAAGCCTTATACCCTTCTTACTGAGACCTTGCTGCTAGTCACACCCACCTGCGAATCAACCCTGTGTTGCCCCCAGCTTACGCCTTGGTACTGGTTCTGCCATCAGCTTTTGGAATTTCTTCCCTGTAGTCATCTGGCCAGGGTTGGGGTGTGGTGAAGGTGTGGATCCGATCCAGGAGTGCTGCAGCTAGGGTTCTATGCAGGAGTAACCTGCTGCAGGGGCTTCATCTGCCTGGATTTGCATGCTGTTTCCATGCCGCCCTCAACTAGGAGTTTGCTGGTTTCTAGTGAGGTGCTGCAGTGTGTTCACAGTAAGTATGTCTGCATCTTGTTCTTATTAATGTTTTTCTTTAGAATTGTAGGTGGCTAGCTGGCACAGTGGCATGGAGGGCTGAGGCATCTGTGCCTTACCTCCTGCCATGCCGGTGACTTGTGTTCATGGTGTGAACGGGTCAGCTGGGGAGGGAGAGGGCTGAGCATCCAAAGGACAGCTCTCCTTTTGCGGGGTTAAGGGAAGGACAGGCTCAGTGCTTCCCTGACACCTAGCAGTGGCAGGGTGCAGGCACGCCATGAGCTTGTCACGCACAAGGGGGGGGTGGCGCAGTCAGCCAGCGTGCTGTGGGCAGGAACTCACATACTATGGCCATTGCCAGTATTGCACGCTCCACTCAAGGGATCTGAACAAGGAAAGCAGAGGTCCCAGGTCGAGCAGGATGTAAGCAACAACCCTCCGTGGGCCCCGACTCTGAATGGCACTTCTCTGCAACTGGATCCTGTTCAAGGTGAGTCGAACTGTTGGGGGGGCTCCTCACCACCCTGCCATGGAGGGTAAACCATGGCAAAGAGGGGGAACAGCTGTCTGATGTAGAGTGCAGGGCTTGGTAAGTGTCTGAAAGAAGGTAGCTGACTGGCGGGGACCACCCAAGGAGAAACAAATTAGCTTAAAAAAAAAGAATTGTAGGTGGCTTGTTAGTGCATACAGACTTGCTGAACAGAGAAATCCCTTAATGATTTATTTTTATTACATAGATATATAGATAGCGTTGGCAGATAAGGGCATATGGCCCACTCAGTCTGCCCATTTGAGCTTGTAAGTTCCCTTTACATTTTTCTAGAGGTCTGTTGTCCTTTATCCCCTGACCCCCAGGATTCCTTTATGTCTATCCCATGCATTCTTAAATCTCGTGATTGTATCAGCCCCCACCACTTCCTCTGGCAGGGTGTTCCACTTGTCCACCACCCTTTCTGTGAAGAAATTCTTCCTCAAGTTTCCTCTGAATCTCCCTTCCTCCAACTCCATCCCATGCCCTCTAGTCCTCAAACATCTTTTTTGCTGGAAAATAGTGTATTCCTGCACCCTGTTCATCCCTGTAAGATACTTGTATGTGTCTAGCATATACCCTCTCTCTTTCTCTATCCCTCATCTCCTCCAGGGAGTACATATTTAAGTCCTTCAGACTGTCCTCATAGGACTTGTGATACAATCCCTGTGCCATTTTGTTGCCCTCCTCTGAACCTTCTCCACCCTGTCTATGTACTTACGTAGGTTTTGTCTCCAGAACTGTACACTGTACTCTAGGTGGGGCCTCATTCATGTCTTGCATAGTGGAATTATGACTTCCCTTTTCCTACTGGTGATGCCCCTGCCATCCCGGTATCCTATTTGCTTTGCCCACTGACTTGTCGCACTGTTTTCCTACCTTAAGGTCATCAGAGATGATAACCCAAAGGTCCCTTTCCTGTTTGGTGCATGCTATATCCTCATCCTCAACTGATATGTTGTTCCAGAATTTTTGTGCCCCATATGCATTATTTTGCACTTCTTTGCATTGAACCTCAGTTGTCACATCTCCGACCATCTTTCAAGCTTCTTTAGGTCCCTCTTAATTTTCTGCACCCCTTCTGGAATATCCAATGTGTTTCAGATCTTGGTGTCATCAGTAAAAAGGCAGACCTTTTCTTCTAGCCCCTCTGCAATATCATTAATGAAGACATTGAATAAGTCTGGTCCTAGTACTGATCCCTGATGTACCCCGATGGTCACCTCCTTTCCCCAGATTGTACTCCATTTACCACCACCATCTGTTTCCTGTCTGTTAACCAGTTCCTAACCCAGTTTGCCACCTTGTCTCATATGCCCAGACTTCCCATCTTGCTAATCAGCATATGCCTTCTAAGTGGGACAGTGTCAAAGGCTTTGCTGAAATCTAGGTAGGCGACCTCTGCCACTCCTCCCTGATTAAGTTCCCTAGTCACCCAATAAAAAAAAATATTTTATTCGTTTGACATGACATTCCTGCTGTGAATCCAAGTTGCCTCAGATCCTGAGCACCACTGGATTCCATATGTGCCACTATCCTTTCTTTCAGCGGTGTCTCCATTATCTTTCCCACCACTGAGGTGAGGTTGACTGGCCTGTAGTTCCTTGCGTCCTCCCTACTGCGGCTTTTGTGCAGTGGGACTACATGTGCCCTCCTCCGGTCCTCTGGAACAACACTCGTGTTGAGTGACTCTGAACAGGGCTGCCAGAGGTGCTGCCAGTTCCCTTCACAGCTCCTTTAATATCCTCAGGTTAATGCAGTTTGGCCCCATGGCCATATCCACTCTCAGCTTTGTGAGTTCTTCCTGAACTCTCGCCACTATGAATGTACTGGTGTTCACCACTTTCCCCCACCTCCCACCCCATCACCTCTGTAACCCAACTGTGGTCCTTGAACCTCCCCCTCCTTAGTGCAAGGAGGGGCTGAACGGAGATGGGGAGGAAGGGAGGATGAGGCAGGTAAGTTTAGCAGATGTGGGGGAAGGACCAGTCGCGAGCAGCGACAGGGGGATAGCGGGGTACAAAAGGATACTCGGGAGGAGGAGAAGCATAGTATCAGAGGGAGGGGTGGCTGGGAAATAAGGAGGGAGAAGCAGGGGGCACCCAGATAGGGGGAGGAGCCAGGAGCCGGCTGGGGGGAGGGGCCAGTAGAAAGGATGGGGGACATGGAAGGGGGGAATGGAGGAAAAGGGATGGTCAGAGTGATCCTCTTGGGTGATTCCATGATCAGGGGTATCAAATGGGATAGGCAGGGGGAAACCTGCCCGGTTAGAACAAAATGCTTCCCTGGACTAATAGTGCACAGGGCCAAGCATGAGGTATATCAGCTGGCAAAAGATTGTGGAGGTTCCCCGGATATACTAGTCCACCTGGGTACCAATGACATTGAGGGAAATGGTGAGCTAGAGATACAGGCAAGGTTCAGGGAGCTTGCCTGGGTCTGTCATGACATAGGATGCATGATTTCCTTCCCAGAAATCCTGCTGGTGCCAAGGGCTAGTGGGGAACACAAGAGGAAGATTAGGGAGATAAACCAGTGGCTCAGGGAGTGGTGTGGGGCCAGAGGGTATGGGTTGATGGGGGATTGGGGGGAGACCTGGGAGAATAAGGGGCTACATGCTAGAGATAGGCTCCATCTCAATCTGGAGGGGAGCGAAATCCTTAAGTTGAAAATAGAGAGGTTCATTGGTGAAAGGTGGGGTTTAAACTTGTGAAGGGGAGGGATGTGAGAAAAGACTGTCGAGGGGGTCCGATAAAGGAGGGACTCAGTCTCCACCCCTCTGGGGAGCTGGAGAAATGTGGGAAAAGGCCAGCTGGTAAGGTGCAGATGGAGGGAAGACAGAATCTGCATTGCAACGCGAGCAGGGGGAATGGAAGTATATGGAAAGGGTAGAAGGTAGTCCTGCTAAATGCCAGGAACTTGGGCAATAAAATGCCTGAGCTCCAGATGATGCTAACTGAGGGAGAAGTGGATGAGGCAGCGGTCACTGAGACCTGGGCCACTGCAGGGCACGACTGGGACCTGAACCTGGAGGGTTACACCATGTTCAGGAACGACGGGGGTGGGGAAGGGGAGGAGAGGTAGCAATAATAGTCAGAAACTGCATTGGCATAGGAGGAGTGGAGGAGGCAGAGGGAACTGTGGAGGCTATTTGGGTCACCTTGATAACAAATGGGAGCAAGAGAGTAAAAATAAGAGTGGTGTATAGACCCCCTGTGCTGGTGGAGGAGCTGGAGGATAGTCTGGTGGAAGATGTTTGGAGACACTGCAAATTGGGCAGGGGAAGGGTGGTGGTATTGGGAGACTTAAACATACCAGGAATGGACTGGGAGACTATGACATCCTTGGTGTGCCAGGGAACAGAGGTTGTTGGATGTCTTTCAGGATGCATTCCTAACTCAGCAGGTGGGGGAACCAACCAGGGAGGCGCAGATACTAGATGTGGTCCTGGCAGACAGTGACCATATTCGGGGCCTGGAGGTAAGGGACTCATTGGCGGGGAGCAACCATGCCACAGTCTGGTTCTGCCTGGACCTAGGAGGGGTAGAAGGCTGCACAAAGTCGGAGGTAACCGACTTCAGGGAGACAGATTTCAAGGAAATGGGAAGGATCCTTAAGAAGCATTTGGATGGGATTGGGCCAGACATGGATGCTGACAGTAGGTGGGAAATCATCAGGAGGGGGTGCAGGATGCTACCAGCACCTGTGCAAGAGTAAGACAAAAATGTGGTAGGGCCCGTAAACCCTGCTGGTGGACCAGAGAGGTTCAGGAGGTGGTGAGGGGAAAGAAGGTGGCTTATAGGCACTTCAAGTGCTCAAGGAATGAAAGGGATAGAGGGGAGTACAAGCTGATGGCCAGAAGGCCCACTAGGGTGGTGAGGGCGACTAAGGTAAGGAAGGAGCAGAACCTGGCCAGGGAAATTAGGAGAGGGAATAAGGGGTTCTTTAGATACACTGGGGAAAATCGAAGGGTGAAGAGGCAGATTAGCAGGATTAAAACAGGGGAGGGATGGGCACAAGATCCGAGGGGAGCAGGCTGAGGTACTAAATGAGTACTTTGCCTCAGTTTTCACCAAGGAAAATGGGGGGGCTGCATCATACATGGGAGGAGGCGGTGAAACTGAGGGGGGGACCCTTGCCGATCGTTGAGTCTGGGGAGAGGATGGGCCATTACTGGCAGGAGGGGGGAAGGCAAGGCAGGGGGAGGAGGTAGCGGAGGTGGAAATCACGGCAGAGAGAGTGAAGGAAACCCTCAGGTCCCTTAAGACGGAGAAAGCATCTGGGCCAGATAAATTACATCCCAGAGTGCTGAAGAAACTGGCGGATGTCCTGGCGAAACCCCTAGCCGAGCTTTTCAGCATCTCTCTGAGGACAGGGTGGGTGCCCCAGGACTGGAAGGTGACACATATAGTGCCTATCCACAAGGGGGCATCAAGGGAGGTGGCAGAGAACTACATGCCCATCAGCCTGACATCGGTGGTGGGCAAGATGATGGAGGGCATTGTCAAGGAGAGGCTAGGGGGGGACCTGGAAAAGTTGGGGTGCCTGGACGATAGACAGCATGGATTCGTCCCAGGGAAATCATGTCAGACAAATGTTATGGAGTTCTATGACTGAGTGACGAGAGCCTTGGACCTGGGTAGACCGGTGGACGTCCTCTATCTTGACTTTAGCAAGACGTTTGATTCTGTTCTTCACAGGGGCCTGTTGAATAAGCTGGGAGAAATGGGGGTGGGGAACCAGATGATCAGATAGATAGGCAATTGGCTCCAGGACTGGACCAGGTCATGGTTGTCGGGATAGTCTCATCCCCAAGGAGGGTCATTAGTGGGGTCCCTCAGGGATCAGTCCTTGGGCCCATCCTGTTCAATGCCTATGTCTCTGACATAAGGAAGGATATCAGGAGTGAGATGAGTCTCTTTGCGGATGACTCAAAACTGGGGGCGGTGGTGGATGGGGAGGAGGGAAGGGTGGCCGTACAGGGGGATCTGGAGGCTCTGGAAAGGTGGTCTAGAAAGTGGAAGCTGAGGTTTAATGCAGGGAAATGCAAGGTACTGCATCTGGGAGCCAGAAACCCGGCCCCAAGAGTACATCCTGGGGGGGAAATGCTACAAGTCTCAATGGCTGAGAGGGAGCCGGGGTGTGGTGGTGGATGCCAAGATGAACAACTCTGAGACTTGTAGTAGGGCAGCAGCCAAGGCCAACAGGATGCTTGGATGCATCTCTAGGGGGATCACCTCCAGAAGGAGGGAAGTGATACTCCCCCCTGTATAACTGCTTGGTGAGGCCGTACCTCAAGTACTGCATGCAGTTTTGAAGGCCACACTGAAAGAGGGGATATTGAACTCCTGGAGAGGGTCCAGAGGAGGGCAACCGAAATGATCTGGGGCTTGGGGGATAGGACCTATCGGGAGAGGCTTGAAGAGCTAAATATATACACATTGGAAGACAGAAGGGACCGGGGGGACATGATAGAGGTCTTCAAGTACATGAAGGGGTTAAATAGGGGAGAAGCAGTCAAGGTGCTCCAAAGGAAGGGGGCAACTAGAGGGCATGGGTGGAAGCTGGAGCGGGGGAGATTCAGGAGAGAAAGGAGAAGGTGCTACTTCACTGAGAGGGTGGTGGAACCATGGAATGCGCTGCCCAGGGGGCTGGTGGAGGCAGAGACAGTGGAGGGGTTCAAGAGGGGGTGGGACAGGTACAGGGGAAGGGTTCTGGATGCGAAGTCCTGTGCAGTGGGAATATCCAGGACTGGGAATTGAGAAGCCTGAGAGGATGAGGGAGGCAGCAAGGTCAGCTCCCAGGGTGGGGGCTGACCAAACGAGCAAACACGAAAGACCGTTAGGCCCATTCTGCTGGCATTTAAGTATGTTAGTATGTTAGTGAATACTGAGTAGAAGTATTTGTTCAGTATTTCTGCCTTGTCCAGATCCCCCTTCCTTACACTCTCCCTTCTACCCTTTGAGCCTCACAATCCTTCCCCCCCCCCGGTTTTCTTCTTTCACTGATGTACCTATAAAATACTTTATCCCCTTTGCTTACAGACTCTGCTAAGCCCTCTTCTGTCTCCACCTTCACCCTCCTAACAGCCTTCTGTGCTTCCCTTAGACATTCAAGATTCGCACCTCCTTGTCCTCCCCCTTTTGACTCCCCTTCTATTTCCTTAAACTCGGCCTCTAAGCCCTGACTTTGTCCTGCACCTCGTGGAGAACCATCATGGTTTCCTCCTTTTTCCCTTTGGCCATTATCCTAACATATTGGCAGTCATTGAAATTAAGATTTACAGCCACTAGCCAGCAGGTCTAGTGATTCTGAAAAGCCACTGGCCCAGCTGGTGTACATACTGAAGTGCTGCCTTCTCCAGTACATGCCCGCAGCACTAGTTAAATGATACTCTTACTAGCCAGACACAATCTACCAGTATTTGGCTAGCGGGCCGGTGCCAGTTTCGACTCCTGATTTGTTTGTTATATCCACCTCTCCCTTCCCTTGGACTGCTTGTATACATCTACCCATGTCAATGAAATGTGCCCTCTTGAAGTCTAATATCCTTGCCCTTTTGAGGCTCAATTGAGTCAATTTCTCCATGCTGAACTACACCATTCGGTGGTCAATGGACCCCAGCTGCTCTTCCACCTGTAATTCTTTGTTTCTGTGTCCACTGGTCCATACCATGTCCAGAATTGACTTGTCCCTGGTTGGCTCATTCACCAGCTGCCTGAGTCCAACCCCCGCAGTGATTCAAGGATGGCTGTACTTCTGGCTGAAACAGCCACCTCGGTGGCCCAATCCATGCCCAATATATTAAAATGCCTCAGTAGCAGGATTTTGCCTTTAGCAGCCATGTCATGTATGTTCTCCACTAGTTCTCTGTCCATTTCCTTCCTCTGAGCCAGAGGTCTGTAGATCACCTCAGTGCATATTGCTGTCTCATTCTGTTGCTCCAGGATGATCCACATTGCATTGGCCTCCCCCTGTCTTCATTGAACTTCTGTAGTCTTTATACCATCTCTGATGTACAGGGCTACACCCCCATCTTTTTTGCCCTCCCTGTTCCTCTTGAACAATGTATAGCCTGGTACATTGACTTCCCAGCCATGATTAGGAGAGTACCATGTTTCTGTTATTGTTGCTATGTCAAGGTCTGCATCTGCCAACTAGGCCTCCAGGTCTGGAACCTTATTTCCTAGGTTATGGGCATTCATTGGCATGATCTTCTATGTTTTACATTCTGCCCACCCTCTGCTCTTGTTCTCCCTCTCTAGAATGTCCCCTCACTCTGGTTTCCATTCCTCTTGCCCCCCCTCCCATATCATTCGTTATACATGCTTCACCTGCCTGCCCCTCACTGCCTGCTGTAACTGTAGCTGTAGTCAACTTATGTTCCTGCATGTTCCCATGGGGGATGTTCCTAAGTCTCCTGGCTCTCCCCCCATGGACAGTTTAAATGCTCCCTGCTGAAGCATTTAAACTTCTTACAAAGGACCAAGGTCCCCTTCTCGGACAGATGCAGGCCGTCCTCCTTATATAAGCCTGCATCTGGCCAGGTCAAGCCCCAGTCCCCTATGAAGCCAGAACACTCCCTTCCACACCAATCCTTCAACCAGAAGTTGAAGGTATGGATGTGGAGTGCCCTAGCTTTCCCTAGCTTCCCCTGTGCCCTGGACAGGTAGCACCTCCAAGAATGAGATGGAGCGTGCTATCCATTTCAGGTTTCCCCCAGCCTCCTGAAATCATTCTGGACTCTAACTCCCCCTTCTCCTGGCCAGGTCATTGGTCTCCTGGTGGACAGTGACATCCAGCTGCTCCCTCCTAGCTACTGCCATAGAGATTCTATGGATCCGCTTCCCATCCTTCCATGCAGCGCTTTCTGGGAGGCATTTGACCTCCCTGTCTCCCTGCTGTTAGGTGACCCTAAGTCCACTCCCCAGACAATAGTCCACAACTAGGAGAAGCTTCCCCTTCCACCGGGGTTCCCTGCTTCCCTTCCCTGGGGCCCTATCCTGGAGGACCATCCCATACTCCCTGGTCCCAGTCTTGGGTTCCTGAGTGGGTCTTTTCCCACAGACATTGTGTAACTAATCCTTTTTTCCTTTTTTATGCTATCCTCTGATCACTGCTTGTCTGGCTTCCAAGGAAAAAGTGATAGGTAGGTCCTCTCTCTCTAGGTTTTGAGTGCCTACCCTAACTTAGCCCTCTGCTATATGGCATTCCTCCAGCACAGTATCTCCCCCATAGTTTACTTCTATGGTTCCGATGACTGCTACTGTACTTAATTGCCTGCTGCTCTGATTTCCTACTATGCCACTATTGGTGGCTCCTTTATTGTCCGATTGGGCTTCCATATATGCTATCATCGGTGACTCCTTCATTGCTTATCAGACTTTGGTAACTTGCTCTGACACCATGGAGGAGGACAACAGGAAGTCAGCAGTCTGGGGAAAGAAGCCTTTGTTGGATCCACCAGATGCCAAGGATACTCCATTTTAAAGGAATGGTCCTATAGCCCAAAGCCTACACTAGCTTACTGAGCCACTGGCTAAATCATATTTAAATAAGACCACTCCACAGCACTTGCTTCATTTCTTTGTCTCTTTTTCTTGTTGTTTTTTTACCTCTAGATCTTTTTTTCACTATCTTCCTCACTTTTGACTTAAACACTTACTTCTCTAAATTAACTTTTACTTAATTTCTGGGCTCTTGTTCCTCCCAATGTGTACCTCCCCATACATTTTGACCATATCAGTGTTATTTTACAGGTACAACTGGACATCACCCCGAGACCCCATCCCAGGCTTCATAGGACCCAGGTAACTGATCCCCTGCTTAGTATCTATACTAAATGAGTGAGCTGTAACAGTGCAGTGACTGCAACAGAGGATGTTTATGGTTGCATAACTTTTGAAGAACAGACAGATGGTCTAAAATAGTAACAGGAAAGAATGGCATAAACAAAATGTTTTACCAGTACAGTAACTAAATAGTTTCCTTCTAAGATACAGTGTCTTTGAACACGTGGATTTTCCTGATGTGGTTGCCATCTGGTGTACCTGAAATGTATCCAAAGTAACTGGGATTCATATGATAATTAGTTAATTATTATTGCACAAAGAAAGGACACATGAGAAGATACAGGTAGACTTGTTTTTAAGTCAAAAAGAACCCCTAATGGATTGTTTATGCCTGACATTAGGCTGCACACGCAACACAATATGTAAAGAAGGTTTTGTTATTGGATTTCTTTTTAGAAAGAGTCTATTTACATTGTAAACAGAATGTTTCTAAAAAGATATCCAAATCACAGACATACTTATTTACTTATTTCCTTGCATGTACTTTATTTATTTATTTTTTGTTGACCGGGTAAGTGCATGACCTGGGGAAGGGGGATACAGATGAATGCCAACTGATCTTGAACCAGATTAAGTTGTTGGTGGTATTTTTAGTGAATGAGAGAAATTTGGCCAGGACACCAGGGAAATTCCCCTACTCTTTTCGATAAGTGCCATGGGATCTTTAACATCCACATATCCAGGCAGATTGGACCTCGGTTTAATGTCTCATCCAAAGACGGCACCTCAGAAGTGCAGCACCCCAGTGTCAGTACTGGGATATTACCCCAAGTGCCAGATGTTGGAAACTGAACCCACAGCCCTCTGATCTCCCAGCCTCAGAGGCAAGTGTGCTACCTACTAAGCCACTGACACGGACCTTTAGGAGGTTATCATTTTATTATCAGCATTTCTGTGTCTTTGAAGGCTAACTTGAATTTTTCGCGCAGTTTCTGAAATGCATTTGAGAACAAATTGAAACATTTTTCACTGGATAAAAACTGATGTTCCAAGTAAAATAGAAGGCAATTTGAAGTACTTCAAAACCAATTGTAAAAACTGAAGAAAACTTGAATTTGAAGGCATTCATTTTCGGTGGAAAAGAAGGGTGTTTAAGGTACAATTGAAGGGTTTGTTCAGAACAATTTTTTTATGTTGGCACGCTTGTGCAGCCAACATCTTGCAGCAGTGGGGATTTGGAGGCACGGTCGCTGTTGGGAGAATGCAGGGCAAGCATCAGTAGGTGCATCCCTCATTCCCCAATCAGCCTGCATGCCGGTGCCATGCCATGCATACTAATGTGACAAGCACATCTAAGGAAAGGTCAGCTGCAATCCGAGCAAAGCTCGTCAGCTGCAGCAGACCCTTCCTACGTGCTCGCCACATTGTCAGCATGTCAGGCGGCTGCCTGCCCAACTGCCAAATTCAGGGGTGCCCAATCCCCCTGCTAGCTTACTCTGGCCACCAAAATTTGCTGACGGGGGAGCCCATTCCTCGTCGGCATAAAGCAGTCCCCCCCCCATTTCTTATATGGCGAGGGGGTGCCCAATCCCCCTTGGCTCTTGCCTCTCCCCGCTTTCCTTGTGTGCTGGCGGGGTGCCCAATCCCGTCGGCATAAATTATCCCCCCTTTTGTTGTGTGCTGATGAGGTGTCCAATCCCCCGTTGGCTGCAGAAACCCCCCCAAACAGGTAGGTGGCATGCTGGGAGCCCACTCCAGCGTGCCAAGTCCCCTGAAAAAAAAAAACTGTCCCACGATGTTAGTTTTTTTTCCCCTTGTAACATAAAAACAGTACCTCGTAGTCTCCCTATCCACCACCCGCACCCACCCACTGCGCACCCTGCCTCCCCACACCCTCCCCTCACCCCATACTTACCTCCAGAGTCCAGCACGATGATCTTTGGTGGACCGGGAACACGTCTGCACTCTTCAAAGGTGACTGCGAACTGAGGAAATGCCGGTAAGCTGTATAATGGAATTAATAGGTTTTTTTTCAACTTTGATGCATATCTCAGCATTTTTTTGAATTTTTGAACCAAATTTTCAACATGTGGGGCTGGATATTCAAAAGGGTTGCGCCATGCGCAATAGGGTTACGCCTGCGCAAGTACGAAATTGTACCATTCTGCCATATTCAGCAGGAGGCAGTTGCACCCCCCAAGTCAAGCTGAGCAACAGCGCAATGCTAATGAAGGCATGCTGAACCGGAGGGGAAGGAACCATGCATAAACTGCACAGCCCGATATTCAGCAGACTGTGCAGAGTTGTGCAGGTGCAACCCCCAACCTGGGCCTGCACAACTTTGAGCAAAAAAAAGGAGTAAGTCGAGGGCCACCCACAGGTGAGCTGCCGCACTGCAGGGCGCAACACAGCAGCTGCCACCTGTGGGTGGCCCTCGACATACTCCCTGTGCCCCTCCACAGCCCAATCGTGGGCATATAGAAACCCCGTCCCCGACTGACCCGATCGTGGGCATAAGTTACAAAAAACCCTCCCCTGACTAGCCCGATCGCGGGCATATAAAAACCCCACCCCGACTAGCCCAATCGCGGGCATCAGTGACATAAACCCCTCCCCACTAGCCCAATCGTGGGCAGAACAGATTTCAAACCCCCAGAACATATCCCTTGTGGTCCAGTGGACCAGAAGCCCGATCGTGGGCATTAGAGTCCACCACCCCAAGGTCCACCACCCTGGTGATCTAGTGCCCCCATCCCACCCACCCACCCACGGGCCCCACCACCTCTCCCCCCATCAGCCCGGTGGCGGCAGCATCCCACCTGCCGCCCCATCCCCGCCGACTGACTGCTCAGTAGGGCTGCACGCCCATTGGTTCATAGCAAGAGCCAATGGGCATGCATATACCGCTAAAGGCAGTCCAGATATGTGAATGAATTCAAGTCGAGGGCCACCCACAGGTGAGCTACGATTGCAGGGCAAAACAGAATTATTCATCTGACTGCTGCGGTAGAGTTACATGCCTGGCTTGCTCTAACAATGAAAGCGGTCGGCGAGCGGCGGGCGGGCGGAAGATGCTGCCACCGCTGACTGACGGGGGAGGGGGTGGGGCCATGGTGAGTGGGGGAGCCACTAGATCACAGGCCGTGAACGTGGGGTGGACTCTAATGCCCGTGATCGGGCTTCAGCGTCCACTGGACCTGAAGACATATGTTCGGGAGTTGAGATCTGTTCTGCCCGCGATTGAGCTAGTGAGGTGAGGTTATGGTCACTGATGCCAGCGACTAGGCTGGTCGGGGGTGGGGTTTACTTATGCCATGATCGGCCAGTCGGGGAGGGAGGTTTGTAACTTGTGCCCGCCGATTGGGCTGCTAGTCGGGGAGGGTTTGTAACTTATGCCCGCATCGGGCCAGTCGGGGAGGGGGGTTTGTAACTTATGCCCGCAATCTGGCCAGTCGGGGGGGTTGTAACTTATGCCTACGATCGGGCTGCAGGGGGCGTTGGTCCCTGATGGCTGCTGCCTGGCAGGGCGCCAGGCGCAAGTCCTCGGGGATCGGTGCACCTGCATGCTAATGGCATGCAAATGGGGCCATAAATAGATGCAAATGACCCCCCCTGCACCTTGCATTAATTATGGCTCCATTTGCATGTCACCTTTTGAATATTGGAAATTTGCGCATGGTGCAATGGAACTTGCACCACCGCATCTTGAATGCTCCACTCTGACCACATGTGGTGGTGCAAGTTCCACTGCACCATGCACAGTGGCTGTGGCCGGGGGTGATATTCAAAGGAGTTGCTCAATAGCGCAACTCCGTTGAATATCGCCCCAGCCACACACCCCTGTGCAATTATTTTGTGCAACGCAAGGGCTTGCACCACAGAATGGCGCAGTTTGAATATCCAGCCCGGGGTTTTTGGGACCCCTCCTCATGAATTCTGTTATAGTTATGACGTTAATCAGTCCGGAAAGGTGATTTTGCAGTCACTGCGTGGAATCACCTTTCAGGACCGATAACTAAGGACAGTGGCAGTGTTCATGAGGTGGGCTATCAAAAAGCCTATGTTGCAAATTTGGTGAAAAATCCCAAAATGGCTGTTTTGTAGGCGTGCATTGCGCAGTTGCTATACTGCGGCTAGTAATTCAAAGTGCAATATTTTCATGCCAGATTTGCAGCATTGTAAGTTTTCTACACCTCCTTGTGACAGTATAGCTGTCATTTTTCACATCCTGGCCAAAATGTGTTTCCACACTTCCGGCACACAATACCACGGTTGCTGTGGGAAATCAATGTTTGGTGCAGATTACGAAAATGACAGTTGCACTCTTCATGAGCAGAGGTCCTACAATGCCTATGCTGAAAATTTGGTGATGATACTCCATAACATGACTGTGTAATGAGCGTGCGTTGTGCAGTTTGCACGCTCGCACCCTCGTAGGTTTGCAAATTTATAATATTTTTACTCCAGATTTTCAACATTGCCATTGTTCTGCACCTCCTTATGAACAGTGCAGCTGTAATTTTTCACATCCTGACCAAAATGTGTTTTCTCAGTTCCGGCGCAGAATAGCGCGGTCGCTGTGGAATGTCTATGTTTGAGACACATTATGGCAATGACCACTGTTCATTAGCAGAGGTCCTAAAATGCCTATGTTGAAAATTTGGGGCCGACAGTCCATGCAATTAGTGTTTTTCGAGCGTGCATTGCACAGTTTGCACGCACGCTTGTGACTTCGTGCATTTGTAATATTTTCACTCCATGTGTTCAAAATTGGCACTTTTCCACACCTCCATATGAACAGTACAGCTGTCATTTTACATATCCTGCCTAAAATGTGTTTTCGCACATCCGGCGCAGAATCGTACAGTCGCTGTGCGAAATCAGATTTCGGGGCAGTTTGAGGAAATGATGACACTGTTCATGAGCAGAGGTCCTAAAATGCCTATGTTGAAAATTTGGTGCCGAAAGTCCAGAAAATGACTGTGCTGCAAGCGTACATTGCAGTTTCCACGCAGTCTTGTAACTTCATACATTTGCAATATTTTCATGCCACATTTTCACCACTGGCATTTGTGCACACCTCCTTATCAACAGTACAGCTGCCATTTTTCACAGCCTGCCCAAAATGCCTTCCCACAACTGTGGCACACAATGGCGTGCTCACTGTGGGAAATCACCTTTTGGGACACATTAACAAAATCACAGCGCCACTGTTCATGAGGGGATGTCCCAAAATACGTATGTTGAAAATGTGCCTAAAACACTCCCACAAATAATTGGGTTGCGGACGTCTGCTGCACAGTATGTATGCGTGTTCATTGCTTCACCAATATTTCATATTGCCACTCCAGATTTTCAACGTTGCCATTTTTTACGCCTCCTCATGAACAATACAGTTGTCATTCTCCACATCCTGCCCAAAACTGTGTTTTCGTCCCTCTGTCATCAAATGCCACAGCCGCTGTGCAAAACCACCTTTCAGCTAACAAAGTGATTGTGTCATTTTTCATGAGGTGGTCTGACAAGCAGCCCATGTTGAACATGTACAGTGAAACTACCACTACACGCCTGCAGTGTTAGGGTTTCCAACTGCAGCACCCCACCCAGTTCGGACTGACAGGCGTCAGGGCTGTGACTTGGGATCATCGAATGTAATGCTCATGCCATTCCACCCCCCCATTCCCACCCTGCAGTCACTGACAGGCATCGTGGTGTGTCTTGCACTGTTTGACCACAAACATCACCCCACGCTCCTATACTGCACTCACATCAGAGTATTTTATTATGGAATGGGGTAAGTATAATGCCCAAAGACCCCGAAGCACACCATGACATTTGTCAGTGTCTACAGGGTAGAGTGAGGTACAGTGGCATGAGCATTATACCTGATGACCCAAAGGCACACCCAACTGCCTGTCACTCTCTACAGGGTGGGGGTGGGGTTGGCACCACTTCAATACTTCACTGCCATTCCTATTATGCGCCTCTAGCTCCGCCAATGCCAATGTCAGCACGACAACATTCGGCATTGACAAATGCTTGTTACCACTCTCTTTCCTTTCTTTCTGAAGGCTAATTAGCATCTTTCGTGCACTTTTTGAAGGGCATTTGAGAACACATTTTTCAATGGATAAAAACTGGTGTTCCTGGTAAAATTGAAGTCAATTTGAATTACTTTAAAAAAATGATGACAGGAGAAGCAGAGGCAGGACAGATGCCCAGCATCATCCATGCATTAAGGGTGCACAGCTTGGCCATTGGTGTCATTGAACACTGACTACTGTGTACCAGGGGATAGGACAACAAGGGAAGATCGGGGCTTAATGGTAGGATGACATCTGTCTCCTGCAGGCTCTGTACCCAGCTGTCCAGGCAGATGTCCATTGTCTATGGTGGGGCTTGGGGAACCCTGCTTTGGTGAGGGAAGCCCTAGAGGAAGATCCACACAAGGCAAGTCCTGGTGGATGACAGGGTGACAGGACTGTGGAGACCGGTGGATGGGGGCTTGTTAGTGCAGGGGAGCAAAAAGATACACAAAAAAAGATAAATGAGGGTGGCAAAAATATTGGATGGTGGCACAAAACACTGAAACCTCCCTTTACCCCCACCTTTCCTGGCGTGCTGAAGCTTTTAGTTGTCAGGTTTTAGTTTCCTTACAGACTTTAATCATAAGCACTGGTGATTTGTGGGAGTAGGTGAGTAGTTGGGAATTCCTTGGTTTCTACCAGGCTTATTGGTCAAGGAGAGGTAGGACTTTTGGTGCTAGGAGGTGTTGGTTATGTTGGTTACTGGTATATGGTGGATTAACTAATGATGGTGCCAGGAATGATTGTTGATGGACTGTTGAACAGTCAGATAATCAACGCATACAGTTTTCCTCTTTTACCCCGAGTCAGACTGCACCACATTGATGCATTGTAGTTTGTTACAGTGTTCCATTTCTGAGTGGGGCATTGGGATGGAGTTATTTAAAAATCTCAAGCACAGGGCCAGTCCATCAGCACAATGGTAGTGCTACCATCCGTGATGGCACTGATCCAAATTTGGGAACTAGCTTGGGCTGTCAGGGGCCAGCCAGGGCAGAATGACAGAGCATCCCGTACACATACTCCCTCTGGGGAGAGAGGAAGGGAAATCTGTGCCACTTGGGTGACCACAGATGGTAATGTGGCAGGCAGTGAGAGTGTGAGATTGGTAAAGGCCTAAGTGAAGCACATTTGCTTGCTTCTGACTGGGTCATCTAGTGCCCTGACATCCCAGGGGATAGAAATGTAAGGAGAAAAAACACCTACTTGGAAAGCAAAGACCAGGATGTGTTTAGGCACTGACCTCTGCTACTGTCCTACTCTGGGGGGGGGACCCAGTCGGTCTGGAACTGGGCAGCTGAGGCATATATCTGGGATATGCAGAGGGGACTGTGTGATAACTCATTTATCTTGGATAGTTGCCTGTCACCTCAAGTAACATCATTGATTGGCAAAGCCACAAGTGATGGTTACGAGTCACTGAGCTACCTGCCAGATAAATGAGTTATCACAAGTCGCATTTTCTCTTTATGCAACATGCTTTTCTTGTTTGATATTGGTTTGGTTTATTTTTATGTTTGCTTAAATGCATGTGCAAGAAACATAGTGCCATCATCCAAGTTTTTGTAGGTATGGCACCCTGTCTTCCAGTTCAGTCAGTGTGTTTGCAGGTGCGGCCACAGTTCACCAATGAATGCTGCAGCTGTCTATGACAGCAATTGAAAATGCAGTGCTGTACAGCTGAAAGGGAAAGCTCCGCTTCAGTGAGCAGCGATAAGATAGTTTTGATTAGCATATTGCATGCTCATGTGCTCCCCCCCATACACACTGTATGGCCAACAGGGGTGCCCAATCCCCAGTTAGTTCTGCTGCGCCCCCCCTCAACAGAGTTCCAGGTGCCACACTGGGAGCCCACCCCAGCGTGGCAATGGTCCCAGAGGCCTATGGGGGTGCCCAATCCCCGTCGGCTCCACTGTTTCCCCTTCCCAATAGACTGCCAGGTGCCACGCTGGGGGCCCACACCAGCATGGCAATGGTCCATAAGGCCAATGGGGGTGCCCAATCCCCGTCGGCTCCACTGTTTCCCCTTCCCAATAGACTGCGAGGTGCCATGCTGGGAGCCCACCAGCATGGCACAAGTCCTCGTAGTCTATGAAAATAAAATAACCTGCAAGAAAAAATGGTCCCTCGCTGACTGTCTGGCCCCCCCCCCACCCATTGCCCACCCTCTGCACACCTGCCTCCCACACCCACCTCACCACATACCTACCTCGGTCCCAACATGATGATCTTGGGTGGACCGGGAACACGTCTGCACTCTTCAAAGCCGACTGCAACTGAGGAAATGCCGGTAAGCTGTATAATGGAATAAATAGGGTTTTCAACTTTGGTGCATATCTCAGGCATTTTGGGAATTTTCACCACATTTTCAACATTGGATTTTGGGACCCCACCTCATGAATTTTGCACTGTTATTTTGTTATCGGCCCTGAAAGGTGATTTTTGCGGTCACTGCGTGGAATCACCTTCGAGACCGATTACAAAATGACAGTCGCAATTCGGTAGGCCCCAAAAACCCTATGTTGAAAATTTATTCATCGTCTCAAAAATGACTTTATTTATCGCGCACATTCGCAGTTCCTCACGCATGCTTGTAAGTTCAGACTTTTCAATATTTTCACTCCAGATTTTCAACAGTGCCATTTTACCACACCTCCTTATGAGCAGTACAGCTGTCATTTTAACATCTCGCCCAAAATGTGTTTCCGCACATAGTGTGCACAATAAGCGCAGTCGGTGTATGAAATCAATGTTTAGGACAGATTAAGAAAATCACAGTGACACTGTTCATGAACAGAGGTGTTAAAATAACTATATTAAAATTTGAAGAAAGTCCATAAAATGACTATATTCTGAGCGACCATTGCGCGGTTTCCACACCCTCGTAGTTCATGCATTTGTAATATTTTCGGTCCAGATTTTCACCACTGGCATTTCCACACTTCCTTATGAACTGTACAGCTGTCATTTTTTCACACCACGGCGAAATGTGTTTCGCACTTCAAGCGCAGAAATGCATGGTCACTGCGGAAATCACTATTCCGGGACAGATTAAGAAAATCACAGTGACACTGTTCATGAGCAGAGGTTCCAAAATGCCTGTGTTGACAATCTGCTCTAAAATATCCCCAAACTAATTGCATTATGGGTGTTCGTTGCGCAGTTTCTACGCACGCACGTGACTTAATCAGCTTTTTTAATATTTTCACTGCAGATTTTTAACATTGCCATTTTTTGCACATCCCAGTGAATAGTATAGCTGTCATTTTTCACATTCTGTTCGAAATGTGTTTTCACACCTGTGGTGCCAAATGGCATAGTCGCTGTACAAAATCAGCTTTCGGCTAACAAACTGATATTGCCACTATTAATAAGGTGGAGGGGGTCACAAAAAACCCATGTTGAAAATTTGGAGTGTAAATGCCAACGAACGCCTGAGGCATTAGGGTTTCAGACCATAACGCCCCACCCTGTAGAGATTGACAGGCATCAGGGGTGTGACTTGGGATTCTCGCCTGTAATGCTCATACCATTCCACACCCTGCAGCCAGTGAGAGGCATCGAGGTGTGCCTTGGACTCTTTGGCCCCAGACTTCACCCCATTCTCCTATACAGCACCAATCTCACTGTATTTCCTGATTGAATTGGGTGAGCATAAGGGCCAAAGATCCCAAGGCACACCGTGACACTTGTCGGTATCTGCAGGGTAGAGTGTAGTAAAATGGCATGGCTGTTATGCCTGACGACCCAAAGGTACACCCCAATGCCTGTCGGTCTCTGCAGGGTGGTGGTGGGGGTTGGCATTACTTCAGTACTTCACTGCCATTCCTATTATGCATCTCTCTAACTCCTACACTACCAATGCCAATGCCAGCAAGCAAACATTCAGCATTGACAAATGCTTGTTTGTTTTGAGACAGCTGCCTGTCACCTCAAGTAACATCATGAGTGGCAAAGCCACAAGTGATGGTTACGAGGTAACTGTCAGATAAATGAGTTATCACACAGTCAGCCCCCCCCCCCCCACATATTCTGTTCATGCAACAGGCCTTTCTTGGTTGATATCGGTTTGTTTTATTTTTATTATATTACAATGGTACTCAAAATAATTTTGAGGGACTTCTTGTAATTTGTCTTTTTGTGGTTCTGCATTATAAGGGGATTTTTGTGAATAGGGTGTGATTGGCCAGTTATGTCCATTGTTAGGGATGCTGACATGAAGACATAGCCATGGCTGGGTCTAGCTTCTGAAAAGTTTTCATAAAAGATGGCAGCAGGGGTTAGCGAGCATTGTGGATTTGGTGGAGGCACCTGCTAGGATATGCATGAACTGGTCAGTCTTTTATTTATTTTTATTAATTAAATGGTAACATTTTTATTTCTGGTTGATCTGCATTTTCCTGTTGCCTGGGCAAGTAAGCGAGTGCAGTGTTGGGGTCGGAGTGAACAAGTGGTAATGCTGGTTAGCACCATTCAGAAATGGCAGTTTAAAACGAAACGATTCCTGTTTTGGGGCTTTTGTTGAGTAGTGTAAAAGAGAATGGAATGGAGCTGATGGGTCCAGAGTAGAACAGGAGTTGGCAGACTTGTAGCAAGTAGGCAGACAGCCATGGGGGGGGTGGCAGTGGGCAAGCAGGGTAACAACCATGGGCAGAGCCTGAGGATCCGAGAAAACAAGAAACTTGACATTTAGAGTTGTTTAAAGTAGTCCCAGCGGGCAACGGGGGGGGGGGCAGTGACATAGAAACTATGTACATAAATGGGGTATGTTGTAGTAACTCTGTATATAAATACATTTATTTACAGTTACTTATCAGATAAACAAGTTCGTCACACTGTTTATGTAGTTGCCTGTATGTCACATAGCTCACTTTCACACCTTTTCTTCTTCCTTGGTGGATAGTTTGACACCCCCCCCCCACCATGCCAAGGGTTCTACAACAGACGAAGCTGGGTCCCGTGGAGAACAACATGAAGCATTATTTTATTTGACATACACTATTTATACTCAGCCAAGGTCAGTCAGTAACCCCCCCCAAATAAAAATAGGCAAATATTTGAAATGAACCCAGCATCTATAGTGTTTGTTTTTGTTTCTCTTTTTTGGTGTGAGTTTCCAAGAAGAAAGAAGGCACCAACTCTCAAACAGGCATCAGATAAGGTATTTTTATTGAAATAAAAATGTGAAGATACATTTTAGATGCTTAAAATGACTCACCAGGATAACTCAGTGAGCCCCTGCACCATAGCCGTCCTTGCCTTGCTGCCACAAGATCAAAATAAAGTGAAGAGTTCCTCAAAGTTTGAAATGCTAAATAGATCCATCTCTCATAAAAAGGTAAAAACCAGGTCCCGCAAGGACTTCACATTTGTTTTCTGCTGTCCACTCTCCGGCCCCGCGCTCACTAGAGTGCTGACGAGATGCCAGTGAGAGAGTGGGGTGCGCTCTATATATATGCAATGAGGCAGCAGCTTTTCTATCTTTTAAATGATATAGTGGCACTTAGCAATAAAGCGTCCTGCCGAGCATGTTTTCACACCTGTAGTACACAGTGGGCATAGTAGCTAATGTGAAAATCAACGTTTGGGACAGATTAAGAAAGATCACAATGCCGCTGTCCAGCGAGGTGGAGGAGTCGCAAAAATGCTAATGTTGGAAAGCTGGTATAAAACAATTCCCAAATAATTTCATTATGGGTGTGCGTTGTGCAGTTTCTATGCACGCTTGTGACTTCACCAATTTTGTTATATTTTCACTCCACATTTTCAACATTACCAATTTTTTTACACCTCCTCATGAAAAGTACAGCTGTCATTTTTCACATCCTGTTTGAAATGTGTGTTTGCACCTGTGGTGCCAAATGGCATAGTTGTTGTGCAAAATTCACCTTTCGGCTAACGAACTGATCGTGTCACTGTTGATGAAGTGGGGTCACAAAAAGCTCATGTTGAAAACTTGGAGTGAAAATACTAAAAAATGCCCAGGGTGTTAGGGTCTCTGACCATAATGCCCTACCTGTTTCAACCATAGCAGCCCTACCCTGTAGGGACTGACAGGTGTCAGGTGTGTGATTTGGAACTGTCAACAATAATACCCATGCCATTCCACCCCCACCCTGCACCCAGTGACAGGCATCGAGGTGTGCCTTGGACTCTTCAGCCCCAAAGTTCACCCCATTCCCCTATACTGCACCCATTTCAGCGTATTTCCTTATGGAATGGGGTGAGTGTAAAGCCCGAACATCCCAAGGCACACCTTAACACTTGTCGGTGTCTGCAGGGTAGGGTGAGGTGAAATGGAGTGACCATTACGGCTGATGGCTCAAAGGCACACCCCAATGCCTGTCAGCCTCTGCAGGGTGGGGTGGGGTTGACGTTGGTTCAGTACTTCACTGCCATTCCTATTATGCATCTCTCGCTTAACTCCTGCACTACTAATGCCATCACCAGCAAGATAACGTTCAGCATTGTCAAATGTTTGTTTTTTGTAAACTTGAGTGGGAGAACTGAAAGGGGGTTGGAGGGTGGAAAATGACTGGGATGAATTTATAGCTTGGTATACTCTCCCACATTTGTAGTCTTGTTTTACCTCTATGTGAATTGTTACATTCTAATATGAAGTCATGGAACCAGTTCCAAAAGTTGAACCAAATAAGGTTTCAGATTCAGAGCAGAACTGAATTTGCCAGTGGCCACCTTTTATTTACTCCCTTTAGCACTGTGGCACAATGGTAGAAGCACAGGCCTGCAAACAAGGAAACCTAGATTCAGATCCCACAAGAGCCACTTAATTGTGTGACCTCCTGCAAATCATTCACCTCTAAGCACTTCAGTCTTCCAAGTAGAGATGTGCAGAAACTAGGAAGTTTTAATTCATAAAATATTTCATGAAGATTCGTGTTTTGCAAAATATTTTATAGGTGCAAAATGCAAAATTCCACAGGCAAAATGCAAAATTTGGGCAAAGTTTTGCCATTTCAGGTGAAATTGCGCATTTCACCATGAAGTTTCACACCTGGCAAAAAAGTTAATGGAACTGGAGAATTACATGGTGTTCACGTGGCAACATTGCCAGTTTCGCTACAATTTCACTGGCAAAATTTAGTTTCACAACATCTCTACTTCCAAGCAATAACATATAGCAAGAAGTAGGACCTCACTGAAAATAAGATGATGCATCTTAAATGGGCCATCATGAGTAAATAAACTTGGAGGGGATGCAGATCAAGCCCTCTGGAGATGTACTGCCTGGGGAGGTGGATAAATTTCGCCATTTGAACTGAAATTTGTGGTAGATAAGGAAGGGGTTCATTTGGTTACAGCTAGTGGGCTTTATGATATTAACCTTGGGGGTGCAAACCTCTCAAAATTTGCATCACCAAAAAGTGTCAAATCATAATTGCAGAACATGTGCACATGCCAGTTGGTAACAGTCCTTCCTCTCCTTCAGCAAACTTTTGTACCATTCTCCCTTGTACGATAATAGTCCCATCCTCTCAAAGATTATTACTGTCCCCTGTTCCCTTGCAGTCTATTAGCCCTCTCCCCCTTGCAGGTAATTAGCTCCTCCTTCCCAGTGCAAGTTATTTGCCCTTTCCCCACCCACCTTGCATGTTATGGTCCGCACTTTCAGGTTATTGGCTCCCATAACCGTACATGCATTGTAATTCATTACTTTCTTGCCTATTTTTAACTTGCTTTATTCTCTTCTTATAGCATGTTTTGCATTCTTCTGAACACTGTACCAGTGTACTGTTTTGGACTCCATCTCCCCTCCCCCATAGATCGCACCTGGAAACAAGCCTTGGCTCAGTGTGCCTCTCCTGGTTACCAATTTTTGTTTCATTGTACATGCACAAGAAACATCTTGTGGTAGAATGACATTTGAGAGGTGTGTCAGGGACTAGTCCAATGTTGAGCAATCTACAGCAAGCAGACTCATCCCTAACAGAACAATGGGCATGCAGCCAGACTGTGACACTAGTCTGAGTTTTACAGCTGGAAGCCATTCTCTAGTTGAAAGAAATTAAACGCTCCAATGAGAGTGCTTCATTTCTTTTTTTTTTTTTACATTGTGCTGTTAGCCAAACCCTCCTTTCACTGTCCGGGCAGTACAAATGAACCCTACTGCTCCCTCCATCTGCATGCTTTCCTCCCCGCTACCTCTGTTCCCCATCTCGGCAGCAGAAATGAACCCTCCCACTCTCTCCCTCCCTCTGCATGCTGCCTGCCCTGCTCCCTCTGTTTCCTGTCCAGGCAGCATAAGTGAACCCTCCCACTCCCTCCCTCTGTATGTTGTAGGCCCCACTCCCTCTGTTCCCCATCCTGGCAACACAAGCATGTGGCTGCTGGGTCTCTACATCCAGGATGTGGTGTGGGTTGTTGCTCCCTGGATGGTGCTGGTGGTGACATGGCACCTGTGGTTCAGGGTTCATCCATCCTAGCATGCCTGCTGTATGTAGCTGCCTGGAGCATGTTCTTGTGCACCTCCAAGGTCTCTCTCTCTGGATGGTCTGCCTGCAGTTCTGCGGCCTGCCTGTGGGTGGGTGGCTGGCTGATTTTAGGCCATCCTTTTGTATGCCTAACTTTAGGCAGTTCATTTCCATGATGCACAGCATATTCATGGGACCCCCCACCTATTTGTGTTGCATACATTATTTTCACGCAATGATGCATCAGATGTCTTTCGAATATCACGCTTTGGAGCATTTTTTGAGATGGACAGCACATCTTAAATTTACTTCCTGCATCTCCTTTGAAAATGTGGGCCAGGGATTTGAAGACCTGTCCATGAAATTTATAGACGTAAGATGAACAGTGAATAATAAAACACTACATTCCCCCCCCCCCACAAATCTTTTACTAAAATGCTACTGTTATATCTTCATTGGTAAGACAAGACAGTGTAGAATGACATGAACTCGGCTGCCATGTGCTTGGAAGGTGTTTATAAGTGCAACAGCATATATGTAACCTAAACTCTTGTTGCTGCAACAGCCCAAGGCTATCTTGCCTCCAACCTCTTCCCTCTTCCCCCCCTTGAAGTGGCACCATGTGGCTTCTACAACTATCCATCTGTTCTCATGGCCCATTTAGAATACTAATAGTCGTCATGGTTTTGCAATGTCTCACTCAGCATTACAGAGTCATTACCGGGTCTGAGTCTAGTGGGACATGTAGATCACAAACCAGAGCTTTTAGCATATGATTCCATGGCCACTTGCTGGTTCTGTCTGTCTCGGGTCCTCCAAATGAGGCTGTGGGTGCACAGATGGGGTAATTCTTTTAAAATGCCAGTGGAAGGGACTGTAGGATAAAACATTGACATAACTGAAAAGTCAGTAAGTTAAAAAATGTGAATATTTGCAAAAATGCTAATCAGGCCCTGCCTCGCACTCACTGCTGTGTGGCCCATTTACATGTGGACATTTCCCATTACATGAGTTTATTCTCATGTAATGTCCTTTCCTGATTACTGACTGACTGAATGATCTGGTATTTAAGGATTTTGAGTGCTACATCAAGACAAAGTTTATATTTGTTTGCATTGCTGATGATAGTTTTGGTGTGACTGCTAAATTACTGTTTAATTATTGTTTATTTTACAATTGCAGGGAAATGAAGGTCCATTAACCTATATGCTGAAGAGACTCATTGCTTCTCTGTAATACCTGAGAAACGGCTGCCTTATTGCACTGGCGAAACACCAAAACCACATTTCCAAGGAACAAGTTACCTGAGTGTGTATCATTTATATAATGGGGTATTCATATTCATTACAGTCTTTATGTGGCCTACCACAAATTCCTAACAATTGTTTCCTGATTCCTAGCAACAGCACCCTCTGTGATACAGAACAAAGTGCTTGGTGATAAGATGCATCATTCAAAAAGGCAGTTGCAGAGCTCAAAAAGTAAGTTTCACCAAACAAATTAAAGCCAAGTTAAATATTGGAGTGTATGTAACAAAATAAACTGCACTCACAACTTGGAAAAAAAAACACTTTTATTAGAACACTGTTGTATGTAATATCAGTTCCTGTCCTTGTTAATTTCTTGCCATTGGTCAGCGGCATATATACTGTAGTTAGGTAAATAATCTTATCTTTTCTAGTTGTGATAAATTATTCTACGCACTGTAATTTAGTTATTTTTCTCCCAAGATCAATGTATGTATTGCATTATTTGATGGCTTAGGGCATTGAAAGTTGGCTGATACTTTTTTTCCTTTGCATGCATTTAGCTGGAACAGATCATAGTTTGGTCCCGATATGATGACCAGTCAAACCCATCTACTTCCCAGTACATCTGAATACCCCGCCATTCAGTCATGTAATAACTTGGAGCATAGGAGAGCAAGGGAAGGGGAAAGTTCCACTGAAGTCAAGGGGGGGTCGGGCAGATTTGATTTCAGTTTAAAATATTTTGTTGGCCAGTTAGAGATTAGTTGGAGATTAATGAAGGCCACCACTCTACTAACAAGGGCCTAATAAGGGGTCACCCAACCCCACTTTCCCTTTCTCCACGTCATTAGTTGCCTAAACATGTTTGTGTACAGATAACTGGGAAGTGGAAGGGACCAGCTGCCTAGATTGCCAGGGCAAAACTACAATTGCGTCCAGTTAATACTGGCTTAGAATAAAATTGTAAAAATGGCAGCAACTGACTATTGCCTCCCTAAGCTACAAAATACTGCAGGTAATACCTGAACTGGCAGAAAATTGAGGGGCCAGTGGGTGTGTTGGGTGTGGGGGTGTTGTCGAATACAGGACAACTAAGATTCAGAGCCAAAAAATTTACATGGGGTGGAAAAACCTTCAAGCAACTTACACATGGGTGGGGAGTAATGAAGGTAACTGAGTAGTAGAGGGATCTGGGGATCACAATGCAGCAAGGTGGTGGGAAAAGCAAATAAAATGCTGGCATGTATAGGAAGAGTTATAACAAGTAGAAAGAGGGAGGCGCTGATGCATCGTTACAAGTCCATGGTGAGGCCTCACCTGGAATATGGGGTTCAGTTCTGGAAACCTCATCAATGGAGGGGCATAGATGGAACTGAAAGGGTACAGAGAAGGGCATTAAGATGCTTCATGGGTTGAATGGGAAGCCCTATGAGGAGAGGTTGAGGGAGTTGGGTTTGTTCTCACTGGAGACCAGAAAGGAGAAGGGGAGACATGATAAAAATGCTTAGGTACATTAAGGGGATAAATAAAATGGGAGGCAGCTTATTTATTTTTTTTTATATATATTTTATAAACTTTTACCCATGTTTTCTCCCCATCCCCATCTCTGGCACATCGAGATGCTCTCCCTTCATGTCACCCCTCCAGCTGGGCGAACACTGGACCTCCACCCAGTAGTGGTGGGAATACAGGAGGGTGACCACCTCCTCAGGAGAGGAGAGCTGCCACAGGCTGCTCAATCCTGCTTCCCCCCGTGCTGACACCCCGCTGACCCTAGGTCATTCCTGAACATGGGTCACTGGTGTAGCATGAGCTAAGGCGTTCAGCACCTCAGCCCTCTGCTCTAGTGGGCCAGAGAGGGAGCCTATTTCACAGGAAAGGTAGTAGATAGGACTAGGGCTCATGGTCTATGGATGGAGGGAGGTAGGTGTGGGGGGAATTTGAGGGGGCGTTAATTCACTGAGCATGTGGTGAAGCCCCAGAACAGTCTGCCAGAAGAGGTGGTGGGGGGACCAAATGGTGGATGGATTAAAGAGGGCATAGGACAGATGCAAGGGTCTGACCAGGGACAGAGTGGGGGATCTCGGGGGCTAAACAGCAGACTAAATGGGCCAAGACGGTCCTTTTCTGCCATCACAGTTCGATGATTGTAAACAGGGGTTCTATTTCTTTCACCTGTCCCAAAACCTGCCAGTGAATATGCTGCCAAAAGGATGTGCTTTTGAATACTGCAGTAAGTTGCCTTAAAATACATAACCTATAATCCACGACACGTAATGGTGTATTTGGAGCCATTAATTTATGCTCCCTGTGCATTGTAAGGCTGAAGGCCAAATTACTTCCAACCACCAGGCAACTGCATTAGTGCCCCTATACATCCATGGTCTGGAGAGTGTTATTGCACTTACAAATCTGAATCAGGGTATAACATAGCACAGGCTACATGATGTAACATGCCTTTACCATATAGTACTCTTTTCCTGAGTCTAACCACAAAGCTGTTTAATTTCAGTCTTTGTCACTTGCTTCCCACAAACTGATAATGTTTTTAATAAATTGAACATTTTCAGAGTTAAATTGTCTATCGCTAACAACTGACCAAGAATACCTACTGACTGTCAATGTACAACAAATTAAACTTCATACAAAATTGGAACCTATTCAATAAAACTTGAAATGATATTCTGTTATTTGCTTGTTTATTTTGGCACGTATACAGCAGTGTGTTTGTCATGAATCACAACCGTGCATAATACTTGGAGCCATAAAAGGAACACTGCACTGAAAGTTGCCATAAAGCAACAAGGATGTTGGGGGCCTTAATAAAGGTCAGATAGGGTGGGATTCAAAGATACTGTGTGTTTTTGGTGGTATATGTAGTAATGCAGGTTGGCATGCAAACATCTGTAATATTGATTCACTATCCAATTAAAAAAAAGGAATATTTGGATATGCTTGTGAGCATTGAACCAAACTGCATTCTGGTTCTATGTTTAGTGCTCTAAGCATCATCAAGCAGATAGTCTAGTGCTACAGAGGGTGGTATTGGCATATGAAGTTGGAGGTGGGGTAAGGAAACAGTTCTAAGCTCACATGACAATATTGGTTAACAAAAGAAAATTTGTATAGAAAGAATTTTGGATGAGGTATTACATCATTAAGAGACCTAAAAACAATTTAATGTTTTTTTTTTTGTAATAGAAGAACTTTCAGTGTACTCACAAAAGGTATATTTTAATTTTGCTAAACTGGATAACCTCTTAAATAATTTTAATGGTTTACCTTGAGGTAAACTCATAGGGAATATCCTTCTCACTATGAATACTATTTTTAATTATGAAAAATTAATATTGGTTCTTTTTTTTCAGAGTTCATTACTGGGGATATAATGTAATTTAAAGAGACAGTACCAAAATATAGAATAATGTTTTCAGATCAGTAAACAGGATTAAATATTCATTATGGGGCAATATTCATATTGATATATTGTATAAATTAATTTTGCTATATTTTCCAGCGCAGTTAACTTATTTATTGAGCATAGTTTAGTTGTAAATATTCTTATTTATAGCCTTGATTGCTGATATGGAAAATCTTGTTTCAAGACATTTGTGAGATTTGTCATACTTAAATTAAGCAAATGTCTTGATTTTTGGGAAAGCATTCAAAATTTAAGATTTTCTGGATGTTTCAGTATGTCTAAAAACTCTTGTTTCAAGACATTTGCAAGATTTGTCATACTTAAATTAAGCAAAGATATGTCTTAATTTAGGGTGAGCAGTCTTAATTTGACAGTTCACTATGTCTAAGAACTCTTGTTTCAAGACATCTATGAGATTTGCCATACTTAAATTAAGCAATGAAATATCTTGATTTGGGGTGAGCAGTCTAAATTTAAGATTTCTGGATGTTTCAGTATGTCTAAAAACTCTTGGTACAAGACATTTGCAAGATTTTTCATGCTTAAATTAAGCAAAGCTGTGTCTTAATCTGGGGCGAGCAGTCTTAATTTGACATTTCATTATGTCTAACAACTCTTGTTTCAAGACATCTATGAGATTTGTCCTACTTAAATTAAGCAATGAAATATCTTGATTTGGAGTGAGCAGTCTAAATTTAAGATTTCTGGATGTTTCAGTATGTCTAAAAACTCTTGTTTTGAGACATTTGCAAGATTTGTCATGCTTGAATTAAGCAAAGAAAGCTTGTTTTTTGGCTAAACAGTCTTAATTTAAGATTTTTTGACTCACTTCAGTATGTCTAATAACTCTTGTTTTTAGTTAAGCAGTCATGTTTTAAGATTTATACTCTTGTTTTAAGAAAACAAAGATTTTAAGCAACATTGAGACATTAAGCCATATTATCTTATTTTTTAAAAGTCTTATTAAGATAATTATCTTACCCCATTGGCAGATAATTTTGCTTATTTCAAGGATGAAATATACAACTTTAAGTTTTTTTGGCTATTTGTAAGACCAGCATTTTTTGCAGTGTAGATTGTTCCGAGTCACTCAAATCTGAGTCACTCAATCTGAGTCACCCTTTTAACGGTATACCGATTGTTCCACACTTTTGTCACTGCCTGATGTCTCATTAGTTATTATCTCATCACTTACTGCAGTATTTGAATCAGCTGTTTAATTTGATCCTTATTTTTACTTTTAATGGGAACACGTGACAGATCAGTTGTAATTTTTACTTGTGCTCCTGTCCCTACTTCAGCCCCAACTAGTGCAGCAGCTTTCTTTCTCCCACCCAAAGACTTCTCGGTGATTATTGTCTCATTTACCTCTGTCTAGTCTGCTTTGCTTGTGTTCTGTTGCTTCCAGTTCAAATGTGTCCAAATGTATTTTTCTTTAAACAATGGCAGTTCTTTAAACTAAAACCATTCTTGTGGTACTGTTGCTATTTTCTTCTGCACTTTTTGGAAATAGGGATTGTGGCCTTTGATCAAAATTTCAGTTAGTATCAAGGAACAGACATCTAAAGCATTTTCTCATTCTAGCCCATTAAGAAGTTTGTCAAGTCCCACTGATGTGCATTTATCTATTTGTAGGCCACGTGGAACATGGCTCAGTGTATATACCCTTGTAGGTTACTGAAACTGTGCTACAAGTTAGTCTCTTTAATTAGTAGTCTTTCTAGTTTTACAGATAGATGATCTAATTCTGCACTTGGGCTTTAATTTGATGCATCAGTACCTGTATCTTTTGCAAGTGTCTGTTGTAGCCAATCCAAGTGATGCTGTGCAACAGCTGCATTGTTCTCCAAACAGGAGGCTCATCCGCTCTCCTTGTGGGAATTGGTTTGGTTTGTTTATTTAAAATCTAGTATATCCATGTAGCGTTAATGATCATTTTCATGGGTGACCAGCTATGACAAAGCATACAATATAAAAATTCAGATAAAGACAAACAACACGTATTACTAAGTAACATACAAAACTGATATCATACACATTGACAGCACTCAGAAGATAATACATATTTTAAGTCCAGTTTTGAAGCTGTGCACAGTTAAAGACTCCAGAGTTAACTTCTGAGGTAAAGAATTACAAAAATTAGGTAACTGGTATAACAAAGATCTCAGTCTTAGACTTGTTCTAACAGTCGGAACATTAAAATAATCAGACAAACTTGAACGCATATGAGCCAAGTGAATCCAAGATTGAAAAAAATTAATACAGAACTTCAGGTGCTTTCTTCAAAACCACTTTTCTAGCCAGGGTACCAAGATGAATCTTATACCTTTGATTTAATAAAAGCCACTATAATGAACTAAAAAGTACACAACAGTGTATCCTAGCAGGTAACTCAGTGGCAAACCTAGCAGTTTGATTGCTTGAAACCATAACCCTGGATAACCCTGCCTCACTTGCAATAAAATAGAATAGCATACCATAGTCAGTAATGGGGAGCAAGGAACATTGTGAAAGCAGTAGCCTAGTGGACAATAATAAAAAAGAATTCAATCTGTGGAGGGCACCCAATCTTTGATTAACAATTTTAGTCATCTGTGAAATATGAAAATTATATGTAAGTGCACTATTAAATATGTAAACCCAGATATTTAAAGACTGAAACGTGTTCTATGTTAGTACCATTTAAAGTCTTTAGTTCTAAAATATTATCTGGGGCCAGTTTTCTTCTGGAATTATGAAAAATCATAAAATTAGCTTTTGTAGCTTTCAAAACAAGTTTCTTTGACAGAAAGCATTGCTGAACAGAATCAAAATCATGCTGTACCATTTCCTTCAGATTCACCAGATTATCCCCTCTTGTAAAAATCACTGCATCATCTGCACATAGAAACATAGAAACATAGAAATTGTTGGCAGATAAGGCCCGCTAGGCTCATCCAGTCTGCCCATAAGCCCTATACTTGGTTGTGGCCACTGACCCTATCTGGTCAGTGGCTCTCCATCACTCCTCCCCCCCTTAAGGTTCCTTTATGCCTGTTCTGGGCATGTTTAAATCCCTCCACTGTGTCCACTCCCACCAACTCCTGTGGCAGACTATTCCATGTGTCCACCACCCACTCCATGAAGAAAAATTTTCTCACATTCCCTCTTAACCTGCCCCCCTCCAATTTCATATTATGTCCCCTCATTCTTGTACTCTTTCTACATTGGAAGATGCCCCCCCCCCGCACCTTGTTTATGCCCCTGAGGTACAGTACTTGAATGTTTCTATCATGGTCACCCAATCCCTCCTCTCCTCCAGTGAGTACATATTGAGGTCCTTTAATCTCTCCTCATATGTTTTGTGGTGCAAGCCCTGTACCATCTTGGTTGCCCTTCTCTGGATCGCCTCCACCCTGTCAATGTCCTTGCGAAGGTGTGGCCTCCAGAAATGCACACAATACTCTAGGCAAGGCCCCACTAGTGTTTTATACAATGGCATCACCACCTCTGGCCTTCTGCTTGTGATATCTCTGTCTATGCACCCCAGCATGCCACCGCCCTCCCTGCAGCCTTTGTACTCTGCTTTGACACTTTTAAGTCATCCAAAATGATAACCCCCAGGTCCCTTTTTTCCTTGATGATAGTCAGCACCTCCTCTCTCATCCTGTAGCTCATCCCAGGGTTCCCTCTTCATTATTTTGTGCTTCTTTGCATTGAACCTCAGTTGTCACTCTTCAGACCACTTTTCAAGCTTCCCCAGGTCCCTCCTCATTCTATCCACCTGTTCTGGAGTATCCACCCTGTTGTACATCTTGGTGTCATCAGCAAAGAGGTAGACCTTTCCCTCCAGCCCCTCTGCAATGTCACTAATGAAGACATTGAACAGGACTGACCCAAGTACCGATCCCTGAGGTACCCCACTGGTCACCCCTCTCTTCCTGGATTGGATCCCACTTACCACCACTCTCTGCCTCCTGTCCATTAGTCAGTGTCTAACCCAGTTAACCATCTTGTGCCCCATGTTCAGACTACTCATCTTGTTAACCAGCCTTCTGTGTGGGATGGTGTCAAAAGCTTTGCTGAAATTGAGGTAGGAGACATCCACTGTTCTCCCTTGTTCTACTTCCTTCATCACCAAGTAAAAAAAAATTATCAGATTAGTTTGACATGACCATCCTGCTGTGAATCCATGTTGCATTGGATCCTGAGCACTGTTGGATTCTAGGTGTGCCACTATTCTTTCTTTCAGCAGTGCCTCCATGATCTTCCCTTCTACTGAGGCGAGGCTGACTGGCCTATAGTTCCCCACCTCCTCCCTCCTATGGCTTTTGTGTAGAAGGACTATGTGTGCCCTCCTCCAGTCCTCTGGAACCACTCCTGTATTGAGTGACTTGTAGAACATGGCTGCCCGAAGTGCTACTAGTTCCCGTCGCAGCTCACTTAATATCCTCGGGTGTATGCCATCTGGCTCCATAGCTTTGTCCACCTTCACTCCACTGTGAATGGACTGGTGTCCAATTCTCCTCCCCTTACATCTGTTGCCCAGCCATGGTCCCTGACCCCCCCCCCTTTAGTGACTAATGAACAGAAGTATTTATTCAGTATTTCTGCCTATTCTAGGTCTCCATCCTTACACTCTCCTTCGTCCCCTTTGGGATTGAGCCTTACAATTCCCCCTGCCTTTTCTTCTTTTGCTGATGTACCTATAGAATGTCTTGTCCCCTTTCTTCACTGTCTGCACTAACCCCTCCTCAGTCCTCACCTTTGAGCTTCTGACAGCCTTGCCCTCTTCCTTTAGACACTCTAGGTACATACCCTGTCTTCCTCCCTTTGGGTCCCCTTATATTTCTTGAAACTCACCCTTTTAGCTCTTACTTTATCTGCCACCTCTTTCAAGAACCATAGTGGCTTCCTCCTTCTCTTCCCTTTGGACACCAACCTGATACATTGGTTCGTCACTTCCACTATGACTCCTTTTAGTTGCCCCCACTGCTCTTCAACCCTCCCTTATCTCCCCTTTCTCAAGGGCTACTCTAACACATCTCCCCATTTCAGCGAAGTCTGCACTCTTGAAATCTAAAACCTTTGCCTTTGTGTGGCTCGATTTAGTTCCTGTCTCCATGTTAAACCATACTATGTGGCGGCTGCTGGACCCTAGTTGTCCTTCCACCCAGACTTCTCCAACTGTGTCCCCATTGGTCAATAACAGCTCCAGAATCACCCTGTCTCTGGTGGGATCAAGCACTAGCTGCCTGAGCCCTGCCCCCTGTAGGAAATCTAGGATGCTTCTGCTTCTGGTTGAAGCAGCTGCCTGGGTGGTCCAATCCACATCCGGCATATTGAAATCCCCCAGCAGCAGGACTTCATCTTTATTTGCTATCTCTCGTATTTCATCCATTAGTTCCCTGTCTGCTTCCTCCCCCTGTGCTGGAGGCCTATAGATCACCCCTGTGCGTATTGCTGTACCATTGTCTGGTTCAAGGGTGACCCACAGTGCCTCAGCCTCCCCCTCTTTACCCTGCTCCTTTGTTGCCTTTATACCCTCCCTGATGTACAAGGCCACTACCCACCTTTTGTACCCTCCCTATCCCTCCTGAATAGAGCATACTCTGGTACATTAATGCCCCACCTCTGATTAGCAGTGTACCATGTCTCTGCTATTTCTGCTATATCCAGGACTGCCTCTGCTAACAAGGCCTCCAGACTTGGGATTTTATTTCCCAGGCTGCAGGCATTTGTTACCATAGCCTTCAATGTTCTGCAGCCTATCCCCCCTCTGGCCCCATTATTTCTCTCCTGCCTCTTCCTCCCACCCCAGTTATCCTTCTTAATTGCCTCGATTTCTCAGCTTCTCATTTTTTGCTTGTATCCTCTACTTCTCCCTTCCTGCTTGCTTCAGGTGTTCCTGTCCTCAATTCCTTTTCCTGCATGTGCTCCCAGGGGGGTGATACTAAAGCTCCTGACCTTCCTGCCCCGGCCAGTTTAAATGCTTGCTGCTGAAGCATTCAAACTTCTCTTTTAGGACCAAGGTCCCCTTCCTGGATGGATTCAGGGTGTCATCCTTATACAGGCTTGCATCCATCCAGGTGGGGCCCCAGTTCCCCATGAGGCCAAAACCCTTTTTTCCACACCATTCCTTCAACCAGTAACTTAATTTTTGGATGTAGCATGTCCTAGCCTCCCCCTTGTCGTGGACAGGTAGCACCTCTGAGAAGCAGATGGAGTGAGCCATCTGCTTCAGGCTCCCCCCTCAACTTCCCGAAATTCTCCTGGATTCTGACTATATCCACCTTGTCCCCTACCAGATCATTTGTTCCCAGGTGGACAGTGACATCTATTTCCTGATGCCTCACTATTGCCCTTGTGATCCCAAGGATCCACTTTCCATCCCTCCATGCAGTGCTTCCTGGAAGGCACTTGACCTCCCTATCCCCCTGCTAGGTGTCCCTAACTTCACTCCCTGGACAATTGAGTCCACCACCAGGAGTAGTTTCCTCCTCCTCCTCCTCCTCTGAGGTCCTCTTCTCCCCTTCCCTGGGGCTCCATCATGGAGGACCCACCCATTTTCCTTGGTCACAGCTGCGGATGCCCTTGTTGGACTTTCCCACTCCTCCAATACAGCTTAGGAGTTACTTAGCTGGACCGGTTGGGGGATGTGCTACAGATCCCCTTCCCTCACTCTCCCTGAGCCCACAGTGGTACAACCATTCCTCTTTCTGAGCATCCTTTGAGGTTTAGCTTGTGGACCTGGTGGCCTCTGAGTGGGGGTGAAAGTCTCCTGTAACCTGGCCAACTTGGCCCGGAGACAGGCAACCTCCTCCCTCAACCAAGAGAGGTGCCTACAGATAGGGCAGCATCACAGGCTCCAGAATGTCTCCCTGAAGAATGTGCCCCAGAGCATCTGTACTGCACCACTCCCATAATGTTCATTGTGGCCTTCCCCTTACTAGTGTCTAGTTCCACTTTTTTTTTTTGCTTTTTTTGTTTACCTTTTGTTTATCTTTACAGTTAACCTCATCCATTGTCTCCTCCTCTTCTTCCTAGTTTGATAGTTCCTGTTCTATGGCAGGAAGTTTCAATACACTATTGGCTCATGCCCTATAAAAGGAGGATGTGTCCTGGGGTAGGTAAGTTGAGGGAGGGTGGGTGGGAGTAACCCTTACCTGTGTACAAAAACAATCAGCTAAGGACTCTTCTGCATGGGCTCTTTTCCCCACTGCTCTCCTAAGAGAGATGCAGGCATCTCATTCCAGGCCACTAGATGACCAAGCCAAGCCTTTTAAACTCAAAGGCCTGCCTTGTGAATTCTTCCCTTCTCTGTGCTTGCACTGCAAGCCCAGACCAATGTGTTGCATTCTTGGTTCAAAGAAGTACCCCTGCAATACAAGCACTGTGACACTCTCTGGTTTAAAAAAAGAAAACAACTCAACTGTGGAACAAAAACAGTTCACCTCTTACCCATTACTAAAGGAAGCTGCCATAGATGGATCACCACAGAGCTCAAGTCTCTGGTGGTAAACTGGGATAAGGCATGGAAGTGTCACAAACTCTCCAGGTTGCCTGCAGACATTGTGTCCTATAAAAAGCTTCAGAATGAGTGCAAGCACGCCTCCAAGATGGCAAAAAGAGAGTATATCAAGCATCTCCAGCAAACTACTCTGACTAACCCTCGGTCTTTCTGGTCCAATATCAATGGCCTGCTAAAGGGCAACAAGACCCCTTCCCCAGGTCCTATTGAAGTCAATGGCCTTATGTCTAATGACTGTCATGAAATTTACTGCTGCCTTCAACAGCTCCTTTACCAACCTTGATGGCCACAAGTCCAGCTCTATACCTACCCCACTGGAACCCTCCTGCTCTGAGACATCTTGCCCCACATGGCTGCTCTTTCACCTTCGATTAGTAAAGGCCAAGGAGGTACTCCCCCTCCTAAAGATCCTCAAAGACAAAGGCTCTGGAGGTCCAGACGGCATCCCCCCTAAATTACTAAAGGCGGTGGCACCTGCCATCGCCCTACCCTTCACATGGCTTATCAATCGATCCCTGCTTGAAGGTACTGTTCCCCATTTCTGGAAACAAGCCGTTGTGATCCCTATCCTAAAAGGAGGGCCTAGGGAATCCATCGGCAACTACAGGCCAATCTCACTGCTCTGCGCCCTGGCCAAGATCCAAGAAAGACTTGTATACTGTCAACTCCATGAATACCTCAAGGCTAACCAGTTACTAGCCTCCACACAACATGGCTTTAGGCAGAACCATGGCACTGATACATCCCTCATAAAATTCTCAACCAACATCCTAGGGGCCATGGACAAAGGACTCCCCAGAGGAGCCGTTTTTGTTGACCTATCAAAAGCCTTCAACCTAATAGACCACAAACTCCTGCTAGCCAAACTGGCCTCCTTCAGATTGGATCAACATTCCCTTTCCTGGTTCACCTGCTACCTATCTGGCCGCTCCCAGCAGGTCAGGTGGAAGTCTGTGACCTCAGATCCACTCCCCCTAAGTGAGGGGGTGCCTCAGGGTTCCATCATTGGCCCCCTCCTCTTCTCGCTATTTGTCAACGATCTTAAATCCCACTGTGGCGGCAGCTCGGTCGTTCAATATGCAGATGATGCTGTTATCTATTGGTCCCTGAGCAACCCATCTGACCTGGGACCCCATCTCCAAGCCGACTTTACTAAGCTAGAGTCATGGTTTACTGGGAACAAACTTGTTCTAAACACTACAAAAAACAAAGCAATGGTATTTGGTCAGAGAAACCTAGGCGCAGCCTGGAGTTCCATGCTTCCTTTGACTTCATCCTCAGGCTGCCGCGTCAAGGTTGTGAATTCCCCCAAGTACCTGGGGCTAACCCTGGATCAAGGATTTACCCTCAAATCTCACCTAGACCAAGTAACCAAAGCTATTCACCGTAAATTGGGCCTGCTGTACCACCTGAATGACCAGCTCATTCCCGATTCTAGAATCTCCATTGCCTACTCCTGCCAACACTGACCTATGCTGCCCCAATTCTCCGGGGATTGGCTAAACAAGAAATGAATAGGCTGCAAGTTCACTACAACAAAGTTGCCCGGTTTGCATCACAGTCCCACAAAAGACGGCATCACTGTGTAGCCCTTGCTGCCCTACAATGGCCCTCCCTTGAGGGTCGACTCCAATACCCTCTACTGTGCCACACATACAAGCTCTTACACCGCAACCCCCTGTCAGCCTAGTCAGTCTTCTGGTCCCCAAGCACTCAGCATGTACACTACGAACCACTGGGCGCAACCTCCTAGTTAAACCAAGGGTTCGGATCACTGCTGGCAGTAAATCCTTTGCCACCATGGCCCCTGCCCTATGGAACAAGCTACCTCCCCTCCTTCAGGATGCCCCTTCCCCTGAAAAATTCCGCAAAGGACTTTGGGCTCACCTACTAGAAGCTAGCATCTGCTCCTGTCAATGAGGGGCCTCAACCCTAGGCCAGTCCCTCACTAGCCTAGACATGCACTGCCCTGTAAAGAATTACCTCCCTCCAGATTGCTGCACTCCTACCCAAGCACATCTCTTGTAAACTACTTCTGGCACACCGTCAGCTCTGTTCTACCCAAGTATTTACTCTCCTTGAATTGCTCTTAACTTGTTTCTTTGTTGTACCTATACTCCTCTGCAACTAAATGCTGTACCAATACACCTCATGAATTGCTTTGAACCTGTATCCTTGTTGTACCTGTATTCCTATGTAACTAAATGCTGTACCAATACTTCTCTGTAATCAAATACTGCACCTGTATACCTCTGTAGCTTAACCTGTGTCGCCCCTGAAAAAGGGACCCTCGGGGCCCAGTGGGCCTACCCGGTTACCAAAATTGAATAAATAAATAAATAAATAAATGTAAACAACACTGCAGTTTCAGCGGGTGCAGGAGTTTCCATTCCCCGGACCTACGAATCACCTACTCTGCACCCTGCTGCCATTACCCAAGCCCTGTAAACAACAATGCAGATTTAGCGGCTGCCAGAGTTGCCCCTCACCAGACGTCCGAAGCACATCCTCTGCTCCTGTAATAACAAAGAAACAAGAGAAACTCTGTGGTTAGTGTAAAGCCATTCAGACATCCAAGTCCTCCAATCCCCTTTCTTCACCCCCAGTCAGTTAGGACTGTTGAGCAAGCTGCTGATTGAGCTATTTAATCCTTTGTCCCAAGTTTGAATCTGTGCCTTTTCCTTCCTGTAATTTGATTAGCTGCCAGTCTCGCTAATCCCCTTGCTGTTCCGCCCCTTTGCTGTTCAGGAAAAAAACACTCAGCTACTCCTGGACAGTAGATAAATGGTATAGTTCACCTCTCCGTGCTCTCACTGTAAGCCCAGATCAATGTGTTGCATTCCCAGTTCAAAAAAGTACCCCTGCAATACAAGCACTGTGATGCACTCCAGTTCAAAAAAGAAAACAACTCCCCTGTGGAACAAAAATGGTTCACCTATTACCTGTTATCCAAGCCCTGTAAACAACACTGCATATAACAAAATGTTAGTTTCCTACAAACACTAGGAAGCAAATTTAGGAACAACTAAACAAAAGGGGTCCCAACATAGAACCCTGTGGTACCCCCCAAAGAAACAGGGGATAGAGAAGAAAATAATTAAATTATTAATGAATTATTTTCATTTTTGAAAACGTCTACAGAGATAGTTTTGACACCAGCCCAACATGTCTCCAGAAAAACTCAAGTCACCTATGGCCTTAATCAGAAGCTGATGATTCACTAAGTCAAAGGATAAGTGAGATCCACAAAAACAGCCATAGAAACATAGAAATTGATGGCAGATAAGGGCCGCAAGGCCCATCCAGTCTGCCCATTTTTCCTACCTTATGAATGTGCCATAGGCCTTTACTCTGTCAACGGCCTATTTATTCATACTCATCTGTATTGCTCCCTTATGCCTATCCCATGCTTGTTTGAAGCCCTGCACTGTCTTCAAATCCACCACTTCCTGAGGTAGGTCGTTTCATGCATCCACCACCCTTTCTGTGAAAAATAACTTCCTCACATTACCCCTTAATCGACCTCCCTTTCATCTCATGCTGTGTCCTCTTGTCCTGCTATTTTTCTTATATTAAAACATGTTAGACTCTTTGCCCTTAAGATGTTTGAATGTTTCAATCATATCACCTCTCTCCCTCCTTTGCTCTAGAGTATACATATTGAGCTCCATTAATCTGTCCTCATATGTTTTCTGATACAGTCCCTGCACAATTTTTGGGTGCCCTTCTCTGTACTGCCTCCATTTTATTAATGTCCTTATGCAGGTGTGGCCTCCAGTACTGCACACAGTACTCCAGATGGGGCCTAACTAGTGTCTTGTAAAGAGGGATTATTACCTCCCACTTATGACTTGTGATACCCCTACTAATACACCGCAACATCCCTCTAGCCTTACCTACTGCTTTAGTGGTCTGCTTGGATGATTACAGGTCATCTGTGATGATGATGCCCAGAACAGTGGCCCTTATCAAGAGTATTGTGTACAGACTGTGTGAATCCCTCCAGAGCTGTCTCAGTACTGTGACCAGGGCAGAAACCATGTTGGGCTGTAGTCAAAACATCATACTTAGTGAGGTAATCAAGAAATGGATCAAAAACAGTTTGTTCCATAACTTTTGCCTATGGGGCCAAGAGAGAAACTGGTCTGTAATATTGAATATTGGATGTATCACCTGACTTATGCACAGGTACAACTGTAGCCATTTTCCACACTTCAGGAAAATGACCCATGCAAAGTGAATGATTAATCATTTTTGTAAGGGAAAACACACAGTATATGCAGTGATTTTAACAAGCCTATAATCTACTTTTTCAATTCCCACCAGAGGCCTTGGATTCATTTTGTAAATAAAATATATCCATAAACATCATATGCAGTCAACACTTTAAAATAAAACTTAGGAACAAACCTATTATAGTGTATAGTGTATAGTGGAGTGTTGTTCTGTATAGAATTCCAACCCTTTCTAAATGCTGTTCTACTACAGTTCCAATGTCATGGAATGCTGTTCTACCCTACTGTGGTAGAACAGCATTCTAGAACCTCTAGAGACTGCATGAGTCAGTTTCATTTTGAAAGCAAAAGAATTCACAAAACTCATTTTCACGGTACTATACACATAAAAATACATGAGCAACTCCTATGCACAACCATTAGTGTGTTTGCCACCTCAGTTCTTGATTCTCATGGACCTCGAGCTTATCTCTCGAGGTCAGAGGGAATCAGTAACCCTCTGTGGCAGAACACACCGGCTCTGCATAATTGCCCATCCAGTATTCTCTATATTCTAAGACAAACAGGTGCTGATATCATATTGTGATTTATTAAAATCCTTTGGGACATATTTTTCTAAATTCGTAAAACATGAGTTAAATTCTTCTGCAGTTCTTCCAGGACCAGTGAGTACTGCAGAGTTGATTATAAACATATTTGGGCCAACCCAATGATTATTCCCCATCATCTCATTAATGAGACCCCTTATCACTGCCACATCCTTACCAGCACATTTTTGTTGTTTTAGTAGCAAATTTTCGTTTTAGTCTTCTAATCAGATATTTACTTTTATTTTGCAGTTGTTTATATTCAATTAAAGTGGCAGTTACAAGGGTCTTCTTATATTCTTTCCACTTCTTATCTTTAGCTCTCATAAATTCAGTCAGCTCTGGGGTAACCAACTCCTGCCTGTTACCTCTATTCCTAAATTGTCATGGTGGAATAACCTTATCACACACTGAATTAAACAGGGAACAAAGCTGAAGAAACACAAAATCAATAGAGGTAGTAGAATCTAAAGAGGATCAATCTAATTGTTATATAGCTTCACAAAATTTAGAAATATCACATTTTCTGACATTACTGGAGAAAATATACACAGGTGGCACAATTGTCCTTCTAGCACTCCAAAAACAAATTACAGCACAGTGATCACTAAGACTATCAGAGAGTACACCTGAATTTTTTAATTTTCATAGTATCTGAAACTAAATTCTAGTCTATGACTGCGGAATTATATAGTTTGGGTTTCTCAATAATCTGATTAAGCCTAGCATTAGACAGGGTCTCTTTTATTTTGAAATCAACTTTTCCATTCCAATTATGATTCAAATCACCTAAGACAATAGCTTCTCTATGTGAGGGAAGCAAATTTCTAAACTTGCAAAGAATATCAATGGCATCCTAGCGTAACTCTGGGGGGGGATAAATTATTGCCAATGAAATGATTTTCTCATTATCCAAGACAACCATAAGGGGCAAAAACTGACAATCGGGGGAAGAATATAAACATTCACAGTGACTCACTATAAAATACTCTTTTGCATGAAGTAGCAACCCCCACCTTTACGACCCTTCCTGTTTTCTCCAAAAACATTATAGACGCTCAAACTAATTATGGAATTAGGAATTTTATTCGAGAGCCAGGTCTCAGAAATAGCAATCAAATCAGAAAAACAAACCTCAAAACCATCCCATTTTGCTAGTAAACTCTAAATATTGAAGTGCACAAAACTAATGGAATTTCTTATCGAACCAGAATCAATTTGTGCAAAACCAATGGGTTCAGGGTTAGGTTGAATAGAACCCAAAGAGAGGAGTCATAAAAAAATTAGCGAGCACTTTTAATGTGCCATGGTACTAAGTTTAATCATGTTTCTATTAGGACAGTGGCCAATAGTATGCTTAGTGACATAATGCCAATGTAGCAACAAGTTCCATATAACCCCCCTCCCAATCGTAAACAAATTACTTTCAGGACGGATACCAAATGAATAAAGAGTCCCCCAAGTAATAGTATTGCTAGTTGATCTAAGTGAGATTTTATCCTGAATACTTATGTAACTCCCCTGCAAATGGGGGTTCCCAAAAGTCTTCCAGGAGCTTACCTGAATGCTCCAAGTCTGGGCCAGCCACAAGGGGATTATATGAGCAGTGACTCTGGGAAATGTAGTTTTGGCCTTGGCACCTTTTTTCACCAACAGACAGAGTCTTATTGCGAGTGACAGCCGAACCAGCCAACAGAATGGTGTGGAGCTAAAGGAAATGCCCTGCTCTGCGACTGGAAAGATCAGATCAGTTAGGACAGTGAAGAGAAAAGGAGCTCTGTGCTTCTGCGGTGTAGCATGTGTGAGGCCCTGAGGTTCGGCCTGCAGCCATTGTAAGCACTAGTTCAGACTGATCCGACTTGTGAGGAGAAAGAAGGAAGTCTGAAAGGTAGAAACCAGGCTAACCCTGTAGAAGACTGGAGAAATTGTTGAATCTCGCTCAGTCTGTCAGGAACTGAAGCTGCTGTGTGTGCTCCCGGGTATTTTGCAGTAATTGCGATCGGGATCTAGGAGCAGCCTGCCTGGTATAGTACTTTCCTTAATTACATATGAATGTGCATAGTGCTTGTGGGGAATTGCTATTTCCAATCCCCTGTGTTGTGTGCTGTGTGTTGAAGCTGGAAGCAAACCCCAGCTTGTCTCAGACTAAATCCATTTGCTATCTACTGCAGTGGGGTCCAGTCACAAGGACCTTGTCTCTATGCCCTATTGTTCTGGCAACCCAGAAGAACATCCACCATCCGGTTCTCAGCTTGGGTATTGTGAGTACAAATCAGGGTATTCCTCTGCAGCCTGTTTTCAATTACAAGTGTGTCATCTAATTATTATTGTTTCACTTCTTCATGGACTGAGCCATCCAGCTCCAGATTACAATTGGGTGTTGTACATATATTTTCTTCTACAGGGACCTGTCCATCTGCACCTGCTGGCCAGCCCCGGCAACACACCTGGCTAGCCCCCCCCCCCAGCCTGGGTAACCAGAGTGGGACTTTTCAGACCCTGTATGTATGCACAGTACTGTGATTTAATTCTGCCAGTTAACCTGATTTCCCCCTCCTGTGTTTTATTCCCCCTAAATAAACCAGATTTGATGTTGTTAAACTTTAAACTGTCTGAAGTGTCAGTACCTACATATCAAGCATTGTATTGGTTTGTGTATGTTGATTAACCTTATTTTACAGGGGGTCCCCAGAGACGAACCTCAGAATCAGTCTCGAGAGTAAGTAGTACTTTACGAATGAACAGGGTGTACATATGGGGTACTGGGACTGTTACTTCTGTGCATTGTGTGAGCCACTAGAGGGAATAAAAGGGGGTCTCAGTGTCCCAGAGGGCTGTGACCAAGCTAGTCTAACCACTTTAAACCCAGACCTCTGGGTGGAGGCACCCGCCATAGCACCTAGGCCCCTCAACCTGTCAGTAGTCAAGCAGGCAGTGGTAGTAGCCCTTGGGATAGTGCCACCTGGGGGTTACATCTTGGAGACTGACCGCTGGGATTTTGTGTCCTCTAGTGGCCACATTTATGAACCACTGTTAAAAAAATAAATGGGTACCCCGACAGAAGTGGCTGTGCACCGGTTGGTGGAGCGGTGTACCTGGGAGGAGATCAACCCCCAAAATGCTATGCTTATCCTGGACATCCCCTTGGGTATCAATACAGACACTGTACAGGGAGTACTTTCCAAGGTGGAAGGTTTACAAAACCCTATGGTGGTGGGTCGACATGCTGATCTGCTCACCCACACTTTCATGGCCCTAGTAGAGTATAAGGACCCGGTAGATAGCTCCAAAGTGCCACAGATTATTACCCCAGAGAGAGCCCTCACTGCCTGGAGAGTGATACCTAAGGACAGTAGAGACCGGGGAATGAGCCCCCCCACTATCTGAAACTTTTGAGGAGAAATTTGCTAAATTGTTGCTGGAGGAAGGGAAAACTGTGAAGGATTTAAAGAAACTATTATTGCCACCTGAGAATGTTCTTCCACCAACACCCTCTCCCCCTCCAGCACCCGTTATTGCCCCTCCTTCTGTGCCAGTGCTAGCCCCTATATCTGTACCTGCCAATAGTCATGACTCTTACCGCAGGTTGAAGATTTTCTGAGGCACCCTCCCAACCCCACAAGGGGAGGATGACTGGGAGACCTGGATAGACTATGTTGCCCCTCAAGTGCTAGAATGGCAATGCTTGGAAGCAGAAAAGTGAAAGAGGTTAAGTGAGAGCCTCCAAGGTCCTGCCCTGGCTACCATCCATGCCAAATGGGCCAGTAACCCTGAAGCGACTTCACAGGACTATCTTGAGGCCTTGGAGAATGTGTATGGAAGCCCAGATTCCGAGGAGGACCTGTGGTGGAGAGTAAGAAATGCACAACAGTACCAAGGGGAGTTGTTGTCTGTGTATGTATCTCAGCTGGAAAAATTGTTGCAAGAATGCTTCAGAAAGGGTAGTTTGCCAGCGATTGAATCGGACCGAACCAGGCTGGACAGGATCCTTAAGTCTGCTCCCTTCTCAGAATTGCTGTTGCTACAGTTACGCCTGGCCAATTGACTGGAATCCCCACCCTCCTATGATGATCTCGTGATAGAAATTCAAGGGGTTGAGAAAAGGCGACCCCAGGAGGGACTTGCACCAATAGCTGCTGCTATGACCCGAGTGACTGAGGGTGACCCATCAAGTGAAGTTCAGGGGCAGAGGTTGGCAGTTAATGAGTGCTCTGAGAAGGAAAAGGGTGTGCCACCATGGGGTGAACTGCTGAGAGAGTTCAGGGAAATAAAAAACAGTCTGTTTATGAAGGCCGCTTCTGCAAGTACAGGCCCCGACCCTCAACCGACTGCATCTGCTATGAAGGTGGGGGTACCCACCCATGAATCTCCTGCTGACAACAGCTCAAAACTCAATGTCTTGACCACAGAAGTGGGGAAATTGATGAGATGTCTCCAAATGCTTATCACGCCGCAGACAGACATGGCACCAAGGTTTTCTGTTGGAAGTACCCCCGCCCTGGCTCCCAGTGTGATGCCTCGGCCAGCTCAATCTCCAGAAGGTATGTTTTGCTATAATTGTGGGAAGGATGGGCACATGAAGAGAGAATGCAGGTCCCCAAAGACAGACAAAGTTGTATACAGGCTACAAGGAGAGCTTCAGAGGACAAATCAGTGGTTGAGAGGTACACAAAATGATTGCAGTGAGGATCCCAAAAATGCTAACTCACCTCCCTTTGTGGCAAGGTCAGTTGCCCAGGCCCCCACTACCGTCTCTCCAGACTGGTCCAGAATAGTGGGTCCCTCCATGGAGACCACTGTAAAGGTGAATGGAGTGGCTATAAGAGCTGTATTAGACAGTGGCTCCCAAGTGACAATTATGTTCCAAGACTGGTATCAGAAGCATTTGTCTGATGTGCCCTTACAATCGTTGGAGGGGCTGCATGTCTGGGGGTTAAGTGAGAAGGCCTACCCCTACTCTGGGTATATCCAAATTTAGCTGTCTTTTCCCACCTCCGTGGCTGGAATGGCAGAGCAAGTAGACACCCTGTCCTTAGTGTGTCCCCCTACTGGACTATATGATGGGGTTCCTCTACTAATTGGGATGAACGCTCATATGTTTGGATGGTTGGTGCAGTTGTGTTATGAAAAACAGGGGTCAAGGACTAGTGGAGCTTTAAGAATTCTGGCCTTGATCAAGAAGGCCTATGAGGCACAGAGAGATGCTGAAAAAGTGGAATCAGAGGAACCGGTTGGAATTGTCTGGAAAAAGGATCCTGAGCCTCTGATCCTGGTGCTAAATGTCCAGTGTACCCTACAGGGGGAAGTTCATATCAGAAAGGATGTCAAGAATAAAATCCTCATGCTGGATGCACCAGGCAATGGGAAATTCCTGGAAGGACTGCTGGTCAAGCCAAGTATTTTGCCTGCCAGAGCCCATGCTTATGCCAGAAGGGTAATGGTCCAAGTTCATAATGTGTATGATAGATTCGAGTAAATAGAGGTTGCTCCCTGGCTAATGTACATTGTGCAGATACTGCAGTGCTACCCAGTAACAAGTGTTCAGGGGAAAATGACAGAGTGACGTCCGACTTGTTTGATTTTGGGGACTCCCCGTTGCCAGCTGAATGGAAGATGAGAATCAGCAGAAAGCTTGCCCAGAGAGACCAGGTGTTTTCTTTAAAGGAATGGGATATAGCATGTGTGCGAGGAGCTGAGCACCACATCTGGCTGCATGATGAAAGGCCATTTCATGAGAGGTCTCAACGCCTGGCCCCTGCTGACATAGGTGATATGAGACGGCATCTGCAAGAGATGATAGCTGCTGGTGTAATACAAGAATCCAGAAGCCCCTATGCTTCCCCCATCATGGTAGTGAGAAAAAAGAATGGGACAGTAAGGATGTGCGTGGATTATCGCACTTTAAACCGGCGGACTATCCCTGATCAGTATACAATGCCCCGCATTCAGGATGCTTTTAACTGCCTGATCAGTAGCAAGTGGTTCTCTGTGCTGCATCTTCGCAATGGGTACTACCAGATCCCGATGGCCCCAGAAGACCATGAGAAGACAGCCTTTATCTGTCCGCTTGGCTTCTATGAATTCATGAGGATGTCTCAAGGGATTTCAGGTGCCCCAGCCACTTTTCAGTGACTGATGGAGCATGCGGTGGGGGACATGAACTTATTAGAGTGCCTGGTATACCTAGATGATGTTATTGTGTTTGGCAGCTCACTGGAGGAACATGAGAGCAGATTATTCAAGGTGTTGGACCGACTGGAAGACTTTGGCCTGAAACTGTCCATCGATAAATGTCAGTTCTTCCAAACCTCTGTAAAGTATGTGGGGCATATAGTCTTCACCGAGGGAATAGAAACCAACCCAAGTAAAGTAGAGGCCTTGACCACCTGGCCACAGCCCCACAATCTAAAAGAACTGCAAAGATTCCTGGGATTCTGTGGCTACTTTCACCATTTCATCAATGACTATTCAAGAGTGATCCGTCCTTTACTTAATCTTACTCAAGGTTACCCTCCTACCCACAAAAAATACAAGAGGTCAACTCCCCCTGAGACTGAGAGAGTGTATTTCCATCCTAATGAAGTTTTTGGGGCACAATGGACACCTGATTGTGAAGCTGCTTTTCATAAGATTATACTGTATATCAACTTACCCACGCTCCTGTCCTGGCCTATGCAGATCCAGTAAAACCCCATGTCCTACACACTGATGCTAGTTTGCAAGGTTTGGGGGCTGTGTTGTACCGGGGCATGAGAATGGCCTAAGACTAATGGCCTTTGCCAGCAGAAGCCTGACCCTTTCCGAAAAGAACTATCTTGTACATAAGTTAGAGTTCCTAGCTTTGAAGTAGGCCATTGTTGACCCATTCCACAAGTACTAGTATGGGGCTAAGATACTAGTGAAAACTGACAATAATCCTTTGACCTATGTGCAGACTTCAGCTAAGTTGGATGCTACTGGCCATAGGTGGCTCACTGCATTATCTACATACGACTATGCTGTTGAATACAGAGCAGGCCTGAGCCACATAGATGCTGATGCTCTCTCCCGGAGGCCTGTTTCTCGAAATGACTGGGTCACACTGTCAGAACCTGATATTCAAGCAATCTGCCAGAAATTTGACCGAGAGGAGCAAGTGGTCCCAGACCCAGTGAACTGCATGGTGGATTGTTTGGGACCCTCTGAGAATTGCATACCTGCTGCTTATTGCCACTTTTCTGCAATAGACATTGGTACTCTGCCTCAGCTGGACAATGACAGTAAAAAGAGGGCTCAATCCCGAGATCCCATGATCAAATCGGCTCTAGAAGCCCTCTACGCAGGGAAAGATGTATCCAAGTTACGCTCTACTGATTTGAGAACTGCATTGTTATACAAGGAAGGTCCTAATTTGAAACTGATTAATAGACTGTTATACAGAGAAACATTAGACAGAGGGGGTAAAATAGATAAACAACAGCTAGTTTTGCCTACTGCCTTTCGAGACTTGCTGCTGAGGTCCCTACACAACCACATGGGGCACCTTGGCATAGACAGAACACTTGACTTGGTAAGATCCAGATTCTATTGGCCCAAGATGGGGGCTGATGCTTAACAACACATCCAAACTTGTAGTCGCTGTCTACAGAGGAAAGCTGTGCCCCAGAGGGCTGCCCCCCTAGTTAACATAACCACCAGTGCCCCCATGGAGCTGGTCTGTATTGACTTTCTGAGTCTGGAGCCAGATCAAAGAAATATCAGTAATGTGCTGGTGGTCACTGACCATTTTACGAGATATGCCCAAGCTTTCCCCACCAAGGACCAGAAGGCATCCACTGTGGCCAAAGTACTTATAGAAAACTCTTTTGTTCACTATGGGGTGCCACAAAGAATCCATTCTGATCAAGGGAGGGACTTTGAGAGTCATCTGATCAAAGAGATGCTTTCTCTGTGGGGAGTGCAAAGTCCAGAACCACCCCTTACCACCCCCAGGGGGACCCACAGCCTGAACGGTTCAACCGCACTTTGCTAGATATGCTAGGCACCCTTCCCCCAAAGGACAAACCTAGATGGAGCCAACAAATTAGCACCCTGGTACATGCCTACAATTGCACAAAAAGTGATGCCACTGGGTTCTTCCCCTAACGCCTGATGTTTGGAAGAGAAGCCCGACTACCGGTAGATGTTTGTTTTGGAGTTTCTCCTGATGTGGTTCAAGCTGATAACCATTTACAGTATGTGCAAAAGTTAAAGGCCCAACTAAATCATGCATACCAACTGGCTCAAACCATGGCTGCCAAAAGAAATCTGGCCAACAAGGAAAGGTATGATAAAAAAGTGAAAGCACTGGAACTCCAGGAGGGAGATTGGGTGTTGCTAAGAAATATGGGACTGCATGGCAAACACAAGATTGCTGATAGGTGGCACCATCTCCCCCGCATTGTGGTAGGCAAACTAAATGATCTGCCTGTGTACAAAGTAAGGCCGGAGAATAACTCAAAAGATGTGAAAACAATGCATAGAAATCATTTACTGCCCATTGGACAAATCTTGATTGAGTCTGAGCCCCCAGAAAATGCTCCCTCTGGATCAGTGACTAGAGCTGCTGCTAAGCAAAAATCAAGAAAGCCTGCACCTACAGAAGCTGAGTTGAAGTGTTTCCCTCCACAAGTCCCAGCTTGAACATGACTGTCAGTCCATGTCAGAGGAAAGTGAGTGTGGCTTTGAATACTATCCTTCTTACGAACTGAGTCAATTGTTTCAGGGCAATCCACTAGTCAATCCTGGAGATGAAGCTGGGCCTTCTGGACTGTCTAAGCCCCCAACTTTGTCCCTGGAGCCAATGCTCCGAGAAAGTGACATGCAAAGCATCAAGTCAGATGATATGGAATCATTGTGTATGGTTGAACTGTTTGAGCTTTCAGAGGAGGAAAATGATGGACTGGGATGAACTGGTGATATACCAGAACAAGAAGAGTGTTTTGAGTGCCCTGATAGTTCACTGCCAGTGTCAGAAAACTACCCATGTGAGCCAAGTGTTGTGGACTCTGAGGTTGCAAATCATGGAGCTGTAAGTGCCCCAGGTTCTAGCCTCTCTACCCCCAGAGAGACTCCCCTGGCAAGTAAAGACAGTGCTAAAAGTGAGTTTAAAAGTGCAGAGACTGTAACAGTTCCACCTAGAAAGGCTGGTCGAGCTGTAAAGCCTGTAATGCGCTGAAGCTATAATTCCCCTGGGAGGCCTGTGGACTTACCTCTCAATGTTGTCCATAAAGGAGTGTATGTGTCCCCGAGCTCATTGCCCAAACTGAGCATAAGTGCTACCTCCCAGTTAATTGTGTTGCCCTCTAGGTATGGTGCTCCTGCCCCGTCCAGCCCCAAGGTAGCTGATAGGGAAGGGCCCCCTCTCTTCAGGTTTCATGTACAGGAGGTAATAACCTGAGTTATGACATACTGTAAAGTGTGTATAATACTGTATAAAAAGTGATGTACTGAAAAGTTTCAGAAATGTGTTTCTGGTAAGGTGATATGCTGACTGATGATTACATGTATAAGCCTAATGTGATATTGATGTAAATGTATATGGTTGTATTGAAATTTATGGGGGTACTTACTTGACGCAGATGCCAAGTTTTTCCAAGCCAGGAAGGATGTAACCTCCCACAAATAGGGGTTCCCAAAAGTCTTCCAGGAGCTTGCCTGAATGCTCCAAGTATGGGCTGTGTTCAGTGTCTGAGCTATTTAAATGTGGTTCCAAGTGAGTGCTATTTGAGCCTCCACATACTGTCTCTTTAAGAGCTGTCTGCTTGCAGACTTAATTAGTTTGTATTGGGGGACTGTGTATTTAATGCTCGAATCCCGCCCGAACTGCTGCCAATTCATTCCGTTTCTTCCGTCGCTACATGTGCAGAGGGAGCCTTGTTGAAAGATATAACTGTTTGCCAGAAATCATTTAGAGTAACTGAAAAAAATGTAGTTTGTCTAACCTGTCTTTATTTCAGCACAAACTGTTTCAGTGTAGCTCTTTCATTTTGGTCCTGAATTGCTGACCTGGACCAATCAGGATGATAGGGAGGCCTTAAAATGGAGCCTGTGGACGAATTGGAACTTGGACTCTCAATTTTGAGCCAACCACAAGGGGATTATATGAGCAGTGACTCTGGGAAATGTAGTTTTGACCTTGGTGCCTTTTTTCACCAACAGCGGGAGTCTTATTGTGAGTGACAGCTGAACCAGCCTACAGAATGGTGTGGAGCTAAAGGAAATGCCCTGTTCTGTGACTGGAAAGCTCAGATCAGTTGTGACAGTGAAGAGAGAAGGAGCTCTGTGCTTCTGCGGTGTATAGTTTCGCACGGGAAGCACGTGTGAGGCCCTAAGGTTCGGCCTGCAGCCGTTGTAAGCACTAGTTCGGACTGAATCTGACTTATGAGGAGAAAGAAGGAAGTCTGAAAGGTAGAAACCAGGCTAACCCTGTAGAAGACTGGAGAAATTGCTGAATCGCACTAGGTCTGTCAGGAACTGAAGCTGCTGTGTGTGCTCCCGGGTATTTTGCAGTAATTGCGATTGGGATCTAGGAGCAGCCTGCCTGGTATAGTACTTTCCTTTTACATATGAATGTGCATAGTGCTTGTGGGGAATCGCTATTTCCAATCCCCTGTGTTGTGTGCTGTGTGTTGAAGCTGGAAGCAAACCCCAGCTTGTCTCGGACTAAATCTGTTTGTTATCTACTGCAGTGGGGTCCAGTCACAAGGACCTTGTCTCCATGCCCTGTTGTTCTGGCAACCCAGAAGAACATCCACCATCCGGTTCTCAGCTTGGGTATTGTGAGTACAAATCAGGGTATTCCCCTGCAGCCTGTTTTCAATTACAAGTGTGTCATCTAATTATTATTGTTTCACTTCTTCATGGACTGAGCCATCCGGCTCCGGATTACAATTGGGTGTTGTGCATATATTTTCTTCTACAGGGCTCTGTCCATCTGCACCTGCCGGCCAACCCCGGGCAATGGACCTGGCTAGCCCCCCCCAACCTGGGTACCCAGAGTGTGACTTTTCAGACCCTGTATGTGTGCACAGTACTGTGATTTAATTCTGCCAATTAACCTGATCTCCCCCTTCTGTGTTTTATTCCCCCCTAAATAAACCAGATTTGATGTTGTTAAACTTTAAACTGTCTGAAGTGTCAGTACCTACATATCAAACATTGTATTGGTTTGTGTTTGTTGATTATCTTTATTTTACAGGGGGTCCCCAGAGATGAACCTCAGAATCAAGGGTAAGTGGTACTTTATGAATGAACAGGGTGTACATGTGGGGTATTGGGACTGTAACTTCTGTGCATTGTGTGAGCCACTAGAGGGAATAAAAGGGTGTCTCAGTGTCCCAGAGGGCTGTGACCAAGCTAGTCTAACCACTTTAAACTCTGACCTCTGGGTGGAGGCACCCGCCATAGAACCTGGCCCCTCAACCTGTCAGTAGTCAAGCAGGGAGGGGTAGTGGCCCTTGGGATAGCGCCACCTGGGGGTTACACTTAGCTTAAAACCTTTAAAAGGAATCTCATACTGTGCATTAAATAGTCAAAAGGATCAGAAATATACAAACAAACATTTTAAAGAGCAATATTATGACAAACATGACCTAAACTCATGGACATTTGATCAACCTAAAAGTAAAACAAATAATACTTCCAAGACTTGAAGCAGTGTCTCTGGCCCCAGCTTCCAGCTTCCCTGGCTGACTCTGGCATTCTCTGTATTCTGCCATCATACTCAGATGGAGTATTCAGCTGCTGCCACTACAAAGAGGTCACCACATTTTTAGGGCTACAGATTTAAATAGCCCACTTGGCCCACCCACAGTGGCCCTGCCACAGCAGCTGATTGGGGGGTTGAGTCAATAGGCAGGAGGACATAGACCAGAAAAATCAAGTGGCAAACAGCTGCAAGCAACAGGTGTCAGTAGCTGCTTCATACAAAAGTTCAGGGAGCTGTTTGCACAATGCAGTTTCAATCATTCAGGGCGTGATTTCCATGTCATAGCAGATCTAATGGAGGAGCACACATTCAACCGTTTGATTAGTAGCGACCATGCAAAAAGTCTTACTGGCACAGTTAGTAAGTAAGTAAGTATAATTTTATTTATCTTATGCCCCCTCCCAGAGGCCCTGCACGCTGTACAGGCAGGCAAGAGTTTGAATAAATAAACTACATTAAATACAAAGACATGTATCAAAACAATGAGTGAACAACAATACATAAGTACAATCCTTTGTTTCAAAGAAGCAGTTCAGCAGCCTGCTAGTTCTAGGATTCATAGGTAGTTCACAAATTCCTCTCTAAAAAGATACACCTTCAGACTCCACTTAAACACCTCCACCAATGGGGCTTCACTCAGAGATCTTGGAAACGAGTTCCACAGGGCTGGGCCCGCCACATTAAATGATCAGTCTTCAGAGGTCTTCAGCTGAGCCTTTATAACTGCCAGGAGACCTTCAGTGGAGGAGGGAAGCAACCACACAGGGTGGACAGGGGTCAGGAGGTCACTTAGGTAGCCAGGGCCTGATCCATATTGGACCTTATAGGTGAGCAAGCCCACCTTGAAAGTGATTCTCCATCTCACCAGCAGCAAGTACAGGTCATGCAGGACTAGAGTCACATGACAACACCTTGGAAGGCCCGTCAGCAACCTGGCCACTGTGTTCCACACCATGCAGGCAATGGAGAACCCCTTCACTGACCTTGAGACAAAGAGCTTTGCAGTAGTCGAGTCTAGACATTACAAAAGCATGTACCAGTGAGAGCAGGTCATCAGGGAGAATTAAGGCTTTGATCCAGATAATGTCCCTAAGGTACTAACAACCACTCTGGACAACAGATGACACCTGATCTTCAAGTGTCAATCTGTCGTTCAGGATAACACCCAGATTTTTCACCTTAGTAGATGCAACCAAAGGAGCAGGGCCAAGGAATAACCCTGTTCCCATCCCAGTAGCACTCACATCCCATCGGCAATCAGGCTCAATCACTAGCACCTCCATCTTGTCGGAATTGAGTCTCAGCCAGCTAGAGGATATCCAGTCTTGGATCTTGGCCAGACACTTGTTAAGCACCTCCATGTTAAGCACCCCACTTGTCCTGGTTGCAAATGATATATGCAGCTGGATGTCATCTACATAACAGTGAAAACCCGAGCTGTACTGTCTAATGATCTCAGCCATGGAAAGAATGTACACTGCGAACAACATAGATGACAGGATCAAACTCTGGGGCACTCTATATGGCAGGGATTCAGGCAGGAGGAGAAACTCCCCATCACTACCTTCTGCTTCCTGCCAGTGAGAAAGGACTCAAACTAGTTGACGACAGTACCAGTGAGTCCACAGAGCTCCGATAGGGGATCCAGTAACGCTACATGGTCCACAGTGTCAAATGCTGAGAAGAGATAATGGGAACAAGTACCGACTCTTCCACTCTGTCCCTCACCCTGAGGAGATCATTTTACACCTTGACTAATGCCATTTCAGTGCTATGCCTGGACCTAAACCCAGACTGGAAGAGCTCATAGATGTCATAGGTCACAAGGTGTGCTTCTAGCTGAAGAACTACTACTTTCTCAATAACTTTACCCAAAAGGTTAGAGACTGGTCTATGATTCATCAAGATGTCAGGGTCAAGAAATGGCTTCTTTGGGAGAGGTCTCACCAGTGCCTCTTTCAGGGCACTGGTGAAAAGTCCCTCCAAAAGCAAGCATTGGACAATCTCAGCGAACACTGGACCAATGGACTCAATCCCGTTAAGAGACAGGTAGGGCCTGGGTACAGTTCACAGTATGTGGGCCACTGTTTTGAAATCACCTCACATACCTCTATCACCCCCACTAGCTTAAACTCACTCCAGACAATAGTAGTGCCTCTGGAAATGCAAGAGTCACCACTGCAGGACTGCATCTGCCCCACTGGAGAAATCCCAAACCTAATGGAAGACACCCTGTCAGAGAAGAGCAGAGTGAACTCCTCACACTGAGTGACTGAAGATGCTCTCTTTGGCTGCAGACAGGCAGGATGGAGTAGCCTGTCTACAGTAAAAAAGAGCAGAGCCGGTCTGTTCTTCCCTGCAGCAATCTCCCCAGACAGGAACACTGTCTTCTTATTGTCGATCGCCCTTTGATATGCACCATAGTGAATTCTCAAAGTCAGTCTGTCCTCCTTGTACTCAGACTTCCACCAACAGTGGTCCAAACTCTGATTCCTAGTATTCATCTCCTTGAGAGCCCCACCTAACCACAGTAGTCTCAAGCCAGAAAACATGGGTCATATACGAACCTGTGCAATAGAGTCAAGTGATTTGGAGACAGCACTGTTATGTGCTACCACCATCTCACCCATACTCATAGCACAAACAACACTCCAATAGATCCAGCACCACCATCAGTTCGTCTGGGAACAATCCCTTCAAAGGGCAGTAATGGACCAGCTCTACAGGGGAAGGACTAACAGGGGGGCCCCCAAATAAGAACTCCATCATGCAGCGATCTGACCATATTACCAGATCAATCTTGCGGTCAGTGACCTCAAGCTCCATTAAGAACACTTGGTCCAAGGCATGACTGTGGTTGTGGGTCATAAAACCAAACAGCTTGTGCAAGGCCCAGCGAAGTCATCGACTGGAGGAAGTCATGACCAAAATGCGATAGTTCATTGTCGATTCAGGCATTGAAGTTACCCAGAACCAACCATCTGGGCAACTGCAACATCCTCTCAATGACAAAGTCTGATTTCCTGCAGAAATTCCCCCTCGCACCCTGGAGGCTGGTGTACCTCACTGGGAACTGGGTGCATCCCCCAGGACTGGAGGATGGCGCATGTGGTGCCCATCCACAAGAGTGGTCCCAAGGATGAACCAGACTACTATAGACCAGTCAGCCTTACATGCACTGTGGGGAAGCTAATGGAGACTATCCTTATGAAAAGACTAGTAACCTTTATGGAGGTGAATGGTCTCCAGGACAACAGACAACATGGGTTTATCTAGGGAAGATCTTGTCAGACCAACCTGGTGGATTTGATAAAGGGTCATTGTGACCAGAAATGTGTCAGGCATGTAATTTGTTTAATAAATTATTCTTTTTTATACTGCAGCAGTCAGTTTATTAGTAGTGATGAGTGCCTGGTTTTGATGTTTTTAATGTATTAATTTACCAAGTGTACCTCAGCCGAGTATGAGTCCTTGGATGTTTTTTCTAACCTTTCTGGATGTGAATGGTCTCCAGGACAACAGACAACATGGGTCTGTCTCGGGAAGATCTTGTCAGACCAACTTGGTGGATTTTTATGACTGGATGACTAGGGCACATGACAGGAGCCAAGCAATGGATGTCTTGTATCTAGACTTCAGCAAGGTCTTTGGTTCGGTGTCACATTGGAGACTAATTAGCAAGTTGAGATACCAGGGTGCAGGGGAGAAAATGGTGGAGTGGATCAGAACTGACTGAATAGCAGGAAGCTGAGGGTAGTCATAAGGGGGGTACTCTCAACTCCAAGAGTCATAACCAGTGGAGTACCACAGAGCTTGGTACTGGATCCAGTGTTGTTTGGCATTTTCATTGCCAACATCTCGCATGGGATTAAAAATAAGATCAGTCTTTTTGTGAATGACACAAAGATAGGTGCAGTGGTGGACAATACAGAGGGGTGGCATGGGCTACAGAATGATCTGGCTACACTCAAGCACTGGTCAGAAACGTGGCTGCTGGGGTTCAATACAAAGAAGTACAAAGTCATGCACTTGGGAACAAGAAACCCAAGGTATCATTACCGACAGGGTGGGGGTGGATACAGTTATCCCCTACAGAGGAGGAAAAAGATCTTGGGGTGATAATAACAAGGCTAATGAACCATTTAGCACAGTGCAGAAAAGTGGCAGCTAAGGCTAATAAGATGCTGGGGTGTCTTGCCAGAGGAATCACATCTAGAGATGCAGTGAATTTAAATTTCACTGGGCACTTCACGTTGTCACTCCGTTACACAGAATGGCCAATGCAAAAGCCTCACTTCACCTTGTAATTATTACTTTGCATTGTCATTCCACCTTAACACAAAGTAAGGCAAAGTGACACTAATATTGGCAGCCCCTCACACACACAGTCACCAGAATTAATGTGGATCCCCAAAATGCTCATGTCTTGTGTCCAGAAAACTCCCCAGTGCTGACGGTGAAGAAGTTAAATGAGAGCTCAAGAAATGCAGTCTCCCAGAATGAATGATGCACTCAGACGTCATGCATGCAGTAGTCACACACAGTCACCAGAATTAATGTGCATCCCCAAAATGCTACTGTCTTGTGTCCAGAAAATTCCCCAGTGCTGACAAAGTGAAATGAGAGCATAACAAGAAATGTAAAATCTCCAAGAATTAATGGCGCACTCAGTCATGTGCGCAGTGGTAACACACAGTCACCAGAATTAATTTGCATCCCCAAAATGCTACTGTCTTGTGTCCAGAAAATTCCCCAGTGCTGACGAAGTGAAATGAGAGGGTAACAAAAAATGCAGTGTCTCCCAGAATTAATGGTGCACTCTGTCATGCGTGCAGTGACCGGAATTAATGTGCATCTCCAAAATGCTACTGTCTTGTGTCCAGAAAACTCCCCAGTGCTGACGAAGTGAAATGAAAGCGTAACAAGAAATGCAAAGTCTCCCAGAATTAATGATGTACCGCAAATGCACAGACAGATTAAGATTGTGCTGTGCACTCAAGAGATGCAGGCACAAAGGCACAACACCACCTAACCAGTGCTCACAAATCCAATCTGAAAAAGAATACCTTTTGCCAGTTGTGGGGGGAGGGGGGGTAGTGCATGGCAGTAACAGTCCACTACCAGTAAAGATACCACAAAGCAGTACAAAAAATCATGCAGGTGCAGTGGATAGCAGGTTCACACTGCTACAATTACTGTGTGGCACAATAAAAGGTATCTGATTTAATGGCACGCATCACACACACACTCACACACTAATGCATAGCAAATTGAAAACCTTTAGTAATATAACCAAATATTTTAAACAAACTGAAATTATACACTGCTGTACCACAACAATCAGCAACAAAATGTCAAGAATTGCTGAAATACATTAACACAGTTATACAAGAAAAATATAACCAAAACAGAAAGACTGCCTTTTTCTCTGAGTTAATCTACTACACCACAGATACGCCATTCCTCAAAGCACATTTCACAGTACACAGACTGACCGTTCTAAATTAACATTCAAAATCCACACACAAACAATAAACATTCGATGATATGAGCACAGGAGGGTTTCCTACAATCGATGTACTAAATTGTGAACAAAAAAAATAGCTCAACTAGGCTTTTTTAACAGCTTTTAGAAGATTTGAATCGCAGAGCTCTGAGAGAAAACTGTCTTCATCTTCTACTACACACACACTACACAGAACTGAGGCTGTGTGCAGAACAATCTAGAGCCCATGTGACCTGCAATCCCAGGAAGCACTGCAAAATTCGCCTTTGGAGCTCAAAAACAAGGCGAAGTGAGGCGAAGTACATTGATTTCAATGTACTTTGCCTAAAAATTGGCGGAGAAGTGGTTTGGGGAAGGCGGAATAATGCAAAGTCATTGTTCTCGATGGACTTCGCGTTCCCCATTATAACGCAAAGTACTCCACTTCGCATTGTGCAATACTTTGTGGATTCCACATTACTCCACGAATCACTTTGCGGACCAAATTTTGGCCACTTCGCCCACCACTAATCACATCCAGGAGAGGGGAGGTCATCCTGCCACAGTGCAGGTCATTGGTGAGGCCACACCTGGAATACTGCATGCAGTTCTGGTGCCCCCTACTTAAAGAAAGATGTTAAATTGCTGGACAGGGTCCAATGCAGAGCAACCAGGATGATCCTTGGTATGGAGGACAAACCCTATGAGGAGAGACCGAGGGAGCTCAACATGTACTCCCTGGAGGGATGGAGGGATAGAGGGGGACATGACAGAAACCTTTAACTATATGAAAAGCATAAATAAAGATGGTACAGAGGAAATCTTAAGATTAAGGAGAGGGAGGGACACTAGAGGGCACAATCTAAAGTTTGAGGGTGGTAGATTCAGAAGGGAAATGAGAAGGCACTATTTCATGGAGAGAGTGATGACAGAGTGGAACACACAACCTGGGGAGGTGGCATCCTTGAAGACATTGGGCAGTTTTAAGAGGGGATGGGACAAAGTCAGAGAGAAGATTGCCAGTGAGACACTTGGGGGGGGGAGTAACAGCTAGTAAAGGCATGAAATTAGATATGCGGGTAGGAGTAGGGGGAGCAGCTGCAGTGTAACAGATTGCTAGTTGCACACATAAGCAGACTAGATAGACCATCAGGCCTGTATCTGCTGGCATTCTTCATATGTTCATATGTACAAGAAGGATTCTGCAGCCTGCACCTGGACCCTTGCATACAACCATGCATTCAATCGATGAAGTGGAACCCACTGGGTGCATGGAGAAGTTCAGGTCAGATCTAAAGCAGATGGCCACACCCCCACCTCTGCATTCCCTCCTCTGGCAGTGCACTATGGAGAACCTGGCTGGGACAGATGCCTCTAGAACTGGACCTGCATTGTCCCCCAATCAGGTTTCCATAATGCAAGCCAGATCAACCGAGGAAATCAAGTCTGCAATAATTACGGTCTTGTTCCTAATCAATCTGGTGTTGCATAAGACCACCTGAAGGGGATTGGTGAAGGTTGCCAACCCAAAGGCTACCTTCCCACTCGGTCCAGTGGGAGCTCTAGGTATGTGTGCCAAACTTGTCTGGCCTCTCTCCAGGCCCCATTTTACCCCAGGGTGCCTCCTGGTCCTGACCACTCCAGTATGATTTACTGTCACTATACCTCCATCACCCTGCTGCCTACCATCCTTCCTTCCCCCAATCCAGTGCATAGTGCAGTTTAATTAAGGCTCCATTCATAGAAACTTGCACTTTGGCCACACTGCAGAAACAGTCCATTGGAAGCCAACATGAGTAGAGGGAGGCAGGCAGACTGCTGTACTCCAGGCTACAGGATGACACACAACACGTATGAACCATCAGAGTTCAGACAGGGACTGCCAGTCACCCGCCATATTCTGCCATTGTAATCAGCCACCACTGCTGCAAAGATGCCACCATGTCTTTAGGACTACAGATTTAAATAGTCAACTTAGAATTTTCCAGCTCTGGATCCATGTCTCTTGCCAGCATTTCATTCCTGCCAGCTGAAACCATATGTTTTTAGTTTGGTTAGTTATCGTTACTTTATATAGAGAAACTGTAGAATATACCACCTCAAGGCAGACGTGGAGTCCAAACATCCATCTTTTCACAAAAAACGACACTACTATGTAGGACAAAACAAGCATTTGTCAATGCCAAATGTTTGCTTGCTGGCATTGGCAGTGGTAGTGTAGAAGTTACAGAGCTGCGTAATAGGAATGGCAGTGAAGTATTGAACTGAAGCCAACCCCACCACCACCTGCAGAGAGTGACAGGCATTGGGGTGTGCGTTTGGGTCGTCAGGCATAACGGCCACGCCATTTCACCACACCCCACTCTGCAGAGACTGACAAGTGGCACGTGTTCCTTGGGGTCTTTGGTTCTTATGCGCACCCCATTTCATTAGGAAATACGGTGATGGGTGCTGAATAGGAGAATGGGGTGAAGTTTGGGGCCAAGAGTCCAAGGCATACCTCGATGCCTCTCAGTGACTGCAGGGTGTGGAATGGTATGAGCATCACAGGCAAGAATCCCAAGTCACACCCTTGATTCCTGTCATTCTTAGAGGGTTGGGCGATTTAGTTGAAAAGCCTAATACCAGGCATTCATTGGTATTTTCACCCAAATTTTCAACATGTTTGTTTTGTGACCCCACCTCATGAACAGGGGAATATCAGTTTGGTAGCGAAAGCTGCTTATGCACAGTGACTATCATTTAGCACCACAGGTGCAAAAATATTCCGAACAGGATGTAAAAAATGAGAGCTGTACTCTTTCATGGGGAGGTGTAAAAATGGCTATGTTGCAAATGTGTAGTAAAAATATTTAAAAAAATGGTGAAGTCACGAGCATACATAGAAACTGTGCAACACACACCCGTAATATAATTAGGTTGGGGATTTTTTATAGCAGATTGTCAACTCAGGCATTTTGGTGCCTCCGATCATGAACAGTGTCACTGTGATTTTCTTTATCTGTGCCGAACAATGATTTCCCACAGCGACCTTGCATCTCTGCACTGAAAGTGTGAAAACACACTTCACCATGTTGTGAAAATGGCAGCTGTACTGTTCATAAGGAAGTGTGGAAAAATGCCACTAGTGAAAATCTGGACTGAAAATATTACAAAGTCATGAACTAACGAGGATGAGGAAACTGCACAGTGCTCACTCATAACAGTCATTTTATGGACTTTGTCACTAAATTTTCAACATAGCCATTTTAAGACCTCTGCTCGTGAACAGTGTAACTGTGAGTTTTTTAATCTGTCCTAACATTGCTTTCGACACCAACAGCACCATTGTGCGTTATATGTGCGATAACACATTTTGGGTGACATATGAAAATTGCAGCTGTACTGTTCATAAGGAAGTTTAATAAAATGGACATGTTGAAAATCTAGAGTGAAAATATTAAATTCGCAAACTTACGAGCATGCATAGGAACTGTGCAACGCACGCTCGTAAAAGTCATTTTTAGGAATTTTTTCACCAAATTTTCAACATAGCCATTTTAAGGCCTCTGCTGATGAACAGTGTCACTGTGGTTTTGTTAATGTATCCCATACATCGAGTTTGCACACCAACTGCGCCATTGTGCGCTACATGGGCGGAAACACGTTTTGGGCAGGATGTGAAAAATGACAGCTGTACTGCTCATAAGGAGGTGTGGAAAAATGGCAATGTTGAAAATCTGGAGTGGAAATATTGAAAATTCACAAACCTTAAGCGGCGTAGTGGAACCTGTGCAACGACACCGTAAAACAGTCATTTTTAGGAATTTTTCCACAATTTTCAACATTGCCATTTTAAGATCTCTGCTCATGAACAGTGACACTGTGATTTTCTTAATGTGTCCCATACACTGAGTTCGCATAATCGACTGCGCCATTGTGTGCTACATGGCAGAAACACATTTTGGGTGAGATGTGAAAAATGACAGCTGTACTGCTCATAAGGAGGAGTGGAAAATTGCAATGTTGAAAATATGGAGTGAAAATATTGAAATTCACGAACTTACGAGCCCGCGAGGAACTGCGCAATGTACATCATAAATAGTCATTTTTTGAGTTTTGATAACCAAATTTCCAACATGGGGTTTTGGCCCCTTCTCATGAATTATGTCACTGTCATGGTGGTATTCTGGCCCGAAGGGTGATTTCGCAGTCACTGCACAGTCACTGCGAAATCACCCTTCGGGCCCGAATAACGCCATGACAGTGACATCATTCATGAGAAGGGGTCCCAAAAACCCCATGTTGAAAATTTGCTGCAAAAATTCCCAAAAATGGCTGAGATATGCAATAAAGTTGAAACCCCCCTATCTAGCCCATTATACAGCTTACCGGCATTTCCTCAGTTCGCGGTCGGCTTTGAAGAGTGCAGACGTGTTCCCGGTCCACCGAAGATCGTCGCGACCGGAGTCCGGAGGTAAGTATGGGGAGGGTGTGGGAGGCTGCGCAGTGGGTGGGTGCGGGTGGGGGTCGAGACGCACCGCTAGACCGCTTTTGTCTTACAGGTAAAACAACAAAAGATGTCGTGGGATTGATGCACACTGGGGTGGGCTCCCAGTGTGGCACAAGGACTTGGGGCATTCAGCTGACGGGGATTGGGCACTTCACGGGCAAAAGGGAAAAAAAACCTTGCGGGATCGCTTGCCACGCTGGGGTGGGCTCCCAGCATGGCACAAGGACTTTGGGGGACTTCAGCTGACGGGGATTGGGCACCCGTCGGCAGAACGATGATTGCCACGCTGGAGTGGGCTCCCAGCGTGGCACCAAGTACTGGGAAGGGGCAGGAGGAGACGATGCAGCTCAGCCGACGGGGGATTGGGCACCTGTCGGGCTGATACACTGCGTAAGGGGCGCCGCGACGCCCACGACTGGGGGAGAGCCGCTGTGAGCAGCTTCTATCACTGCTCACTCAAGCATAGCTCCCCTTTCAATCAGAATACTGCATTTTGGGAGCGGTCATAGACAGCTCCAAAATGCATTGGCTTAGGGCCGCACCTACCAGCACACTGCCTGAATTGGAGGAGGAGGTGACACACCTCCGAAATCTCCGATGATGGCACTATGTTTCTTGCACATGCGTGCAAGCAAACATAAAAAGTGCGAAGGCAGGAGCTGTGTGAGATGCTGCACATGCTAGCTGATCACACAGTATCATTTGTCATGCAGTCTCCAAGACTGGTGCTGCTCTGAAGTCTCAACCCAAACAGCCACAAAAATGATGCACACTGCAATTTAATTTATCAAAGTGCCTTATTTTTATTACAAATATTGTGCAAAATTCAGCAAAAAGGACATAGATGGAGAAAACATTTACAGCCCCAATGCTTCAAGGACATTCTGCCTCTTCATGTGTGTGTGTGTGTGTGTGTTTAAAACCCACCCCAGTTTTATGCCTGGCTGAATGCTTCTATTGGTTTAGTTGAAGCACTGCATGTACTTAAACGTACTCTAGTTTATTTCATTTTCATTGTACTATCACTGATGGCCAAAAAAAAAGAATGGGGTCAACTTATTAAGTGACTACCAAATTAACACACTAGTACAAGAACAGATGCAATGGGGTGAGTAGTGAAGAAGATAACCAAAGAACAGACAAAAGTGCTTTGTGCAATCACAGTGCTTATCAGTGCCTGAATAAAAAAAAATAGCTTCCTTAAATAGTAATTAGTCTTAAATGAAGGATTAGATACTGTAACCTTTTGCTAAATCAAGTTTGTTTTAATGGATCCACCAATTACTGGCAAACGCCAATTAATGTGAGAACCAAAGAATGTTTTGAATCTCACAAACATTATTTTAAGAACGTTCCCTGGTGTTTCAGCAACCCCATGTCAAAGTCTAACTTTTTGCCCAGCACAGTACATGAATGTTATCTGAATATTTTCAATCTGCAACGAAAACATGGGTTGCCATGTTTTTTTAAGTTACTACAGTGAGACTTAATCTCTGTTTAAGGAAAAATCTGGAAGGGAACAAAATTGTTTATATGGTTATAACATCAATATTTTAGATATCAACATGAGTGTGAAAGAAAATGTGAAATAAGGACACATCGCCTGTCATGATGCTTACTTCATTGTTTCCACAAATGCAAAAATAAAGATTAAATTGCTATTACTGTGACACCCAATTTATGTGACAAACAACAACATTAACAAGATTTGGCTGGTGCCAACAAGGATGGTCTTTTTTTATGTTGCTGTGTTTCTTATTTTTTGTGGCTTTTTTGTTATTTCTTTTAGTATTGTATACACATATCTTAGTATGGCAGTTTTTATGTCACGTTTACAGTTTTGTTTATTTAATGAACACGTCCATCATCGTCTTTACAGTTTTACTTTATACAGAACAGTGTCCACAGGCAAGGGCTCTGACGCAGTGGCAGTGCTTCTCACTAACTCTCCCTAACCCCATTGTTTCCTTTTTTATTGGTAGTAGTTAAGTGCAGTTGCACACTGTATTTACCCGGGACAGCACAGCTCAGAGGCAATATCTCATTTTCAGTGGGGTCCTGCTGTTAACCATTTTTACACTGTATTTAGCCAGGATAGCACACAAAGATACAGTTTCTCATTTTTGATGGGGCCCTGCTTTTACCCATTTTTATAATGCATTTACCTAGGATAGCACAGCTGAGAAGCAATTTCTCATTTTCAGTGAGATCCAGGTTTTACACTATATTTTACCCAGGATAGAGTAGCATAGATGCACATTTCAGTGGAGTTCTGCTGTACTTGGGTCCTACTTTGAGGTTCCACATCAAAATCACAAAAACAAAGACAGCATGGTAAGTAATAGTGCTGTCAATAACCCAAAAGGAAAAACCTCATCTGTGTTAAATAGAAAAGAGCAAAAACCATGTCAATGAAATAATATAACAGAATTCCCAAGTAACTACAGCAACTCTGCTATTTGCTATAGCTTGCTACTTTTTTACTTTTTCCTTCAGTAGTTTTCTCTTATATGATTGTGATGGTGCATGGCTAAATGAGCTCACTATATTGAGATCACATGCACTCGCTATTTTGTATCCTTCACTGTTACTTTTTCCATGATTCAGATGGTGTAGATTTCACCACAGTTCTTTGCATGACGTGTTTCTAATGGAATACCCTGATTTTATACATTTTTACTATGTATTTACCAAGAATCAACCAGATAAGATGCAATATCTAATTTTCAATGTGGTCCTGCTTTTACACATTTTTGTATATTTACTTAGGATAGGCCAGCAGAGATGCGATATTTCACTTTCAGTAGTGTCCTGCTTTTATACAATTTTAGATTGCATTTATTCAGGATAATATGGCAGTAATGCGATATCTCATTTTCAGTGGGGATCCTGTTTTACCTATTTTTGAGTTTGCGCATGCATTGTAAACTCCTTGGAATAGTAGACTTTGAGGAGTGTGACACTGTCTGTGCAATGCAGAGTGCTCTGCAAAGGGCTCGACAGTATTGCACTAATCCTCTGCCAGGCTGGTCCTGATGCTGTTTTGCCGACAGTGGTCTTCACTTGAAAAGAAAAAGCTGCACCAATCAGGAGGTGACTTTTTCCTTTCATCTGCAGGTCACCACAGAGCAAACAGCTGTTTGCCTCATGATGTCTCCACCTTGCCACCCCACCGGTCTCTGCTTGAAAGATGGCTCTAAAGTTTCTCCCACCCACGCAGAGCAGGCCACAACCTAAACTTTGTATGGGCATGGAGTATTTAGTGCCCAAAGGCACTTTTACTCTATCCACGGTCGATCACACTGGCTGGGAGAAGACACTTTCCTTGCCTGCCTCCCCCATGTCCTGCTGTCTCTGGCTGTAAAGTTTCTCCCACCCATGCAGAGCAGGCCACAGCCTAAGTTCTGTACGGGCTGGGAGCCCAAAGGCATCTCGCTGGTGAACCCCGTACCCCTGCCTGCCGACATCAGGGTGCTCAGTCCCTGTGTCAGCCTGTATTCCCCCTCATCCTTTAATCTGGCACACTGGGAGCCCACCCCAGTGTGTCAAAACGTGCTGTGGTGTTTCTGACACCAAGATGCCCACTCCCGGTGTTGGATGCACCCCCCCCCAAATATCCTCCAACCTCCAGGTGCCCAATCCCCGGGGCAGCACTGATCCTCCCTTGATCCCCCTCAGAACTCTGGCACATTGGGAGCCCACCCCAGTGTGCTAAAATCCATAGTTTCCCTGTAAAAAAAAACAGACCCACAACATCTTTTTTTTTTAAACCTAAAAAAAAAGAAAATGGTCTCGCGTTGCAGCCGGCCCCCCCTCCCCCAGTCCACACCTTCCCTCTGTGCACCCCACCTCTCTGCACCCCCCTCACCCATACTTACCTTCAGAGGTTGGGAGCAGAACTCTTCAGTGGACTGGGAACACATCTGCACTCTTCAAAAGCCAGCCACAAACTGAAGAAATGATGGTAAGTCCTATAATGGCAGTGAATGGGCGGGTTTTAATTTAGGTTGCTCTCTCAGCCATTTTGGGGAGTTTGGGTCCCAAAATTTCAACATGGGGTTCCAGAGACCCCACCTCATGAATAAAGTCACTGTCGTTTTGTTTCTCAGTCCCAAAAGGTGACGGTCACTGCATGGAATCACCTTTTGGGACCAATTATCGAATAGACAGTGCCAGTGTTCATGAGGTGGGTTCCCAAAAAGCCCTTGTTGCAAATTTGGTGAAAAAAATCAAAAAAATGACTGTGTTACGAGCATTGTAACATCCTCAATTTTTAAGATTTTCACTCCAAAGTGCCAACATTGCCATTTTTTTCACAACCCCTTATGAACAGTACAGCTGTCATTTTTTGTATCCTTCCCAAAATGAGTTTTTGCACTTGTAGCGCAGAATGGCGCGGTTGCTATGCGAAATTTACTTTCGGAACACATTAATGAAATTCCATTGCCACTGTTTATGAGGGGAGGTCCCAAAAAGGCCATGTTGAAAATTTGGTGAAAACATTCCAAAAAATGACTGCGTTATGAGCCTGCATTGCGCAGTTTCTACGTACACTCATAACTTCACCACTTTTTCATATTTTCACTCCAGATTTTCAACATTGCCATTTCTTCACACCTCCTCATGAACAGTATAGCTGTCATTTTTCACAACCTGCTCAAAATGTGTTTTCATAGCTGTGGTGCCTAATGGCACACTCACTGTGTGAAATCACCTTTTGGAATTGAGTAACAAAATGATACTGCCACTGTTCATGAGGTGGGGTCCCAAGAAGCCCATGCTGAAAATTTGGAGCAAAAATACCAACAAATGCCTGGGGCATTAGGGTTTCTAACCATAACACCCACCCTTAAAATGCAAGGCAGAGGAATATACACAAAAAATTATGGGAGGCATGTACAACAGCAATACCAACAGCGAACTCTCTGCATTGACAAATGCTTGTTACAATGTATTTACTCAGGACATGCCAACATCTTATTTTCAGTAGGCTTTGACATTTTGACCCCAGATTTTCAACATAGGGCTCGATTTTCAAAAAACCCTTAGAGGAATGCAAGCTGCAAAGCTCTAGGACTGCAGTGAACTCAGGGTGCGTTAGGGACCCTACACCCAATTTTATAAAAGGGGGAGGAGTCACCACAGCTGCAGGCTAGCACCAAACATTTGGCACACCTCTGGGAATTGCCACAGGGATCCGGCCCTCAGCACAACACTAGAAGGGACTATGGAGGTTTGAGGGGTATCCACATGCCAGGAGGGGGCTGGGGACAGAAGGGGCATGAGATGCCCAAGGATTGTAGCTGCCAAAAGTTTAAGAAGCTGGCTGGTGTTTAGTTTTGCTATATGTTTGTATATACTGAATAGAAAACAGTGCTTTGTACTGTAACTAAATATGTTTCTATCAGGTGGATAGAAAAACATTACATTTTAAAAGCTGATATTTCCCTCATTCTATATTGGTAGCCTAAAATTATCAAACCTGATGGCAACTATATGGGGAGGGAGCTTCAAAAGGGATCTAAAGAAACTGTACTTCACTGAAAGGGTCATAGAGCCACAGATTAGACTTCCTGCCAAGGCAGTGGGAGCTAAGACCATGGGAGCTTTCAAGAGGGGTTGGGATAGAGCAAGGACTCACTCAGGTACTGCAGGTGCAGACACTGGGTAGGGGGGCTAGGTCCCAGGACCCATACAAGGTCTTGATAACACATGGTCAGACTTGATGGACCTATGGTCTCTTTCTGCTGTCATTTTCTATGCTTCTCTGTTTCTATACCTAGGAGGTGTCATGGAGACAGCAGGCATGATGGGGAGTGACGTGTCTCCACAACACCTCTTAGGCATATTATCCATCAGATTTGATGGTTTTAGACTACCAATATGGATTGAAGAAAATAACAGCATTTAAAATGTAATATTTTTCCATCCACCTGATAGAAACATGTAATTCCTCCAGAGTTACAGTACAAAGCATTGATTTCTATTCAGTATATACATGCATATAGCAAAATTAAACACCAGCTTCTCAAATGTTTGGCAGCCACAGTCCTAGGCAATCCCCATGCCCCTTCTGCCCCTGCCCCCCCCCCAATTTTCACAACCTTCTCCAATTCACCACAGTGCATGGCACTGGTACAAGTCACTTAAACCACCTCCTGATTGATCTAAGTGGAGCCCCTTGCTGTGTCCACAGCGGGGTTTGCAAAATTGGAAAAAAGGGGATGTTGCAGCTCTGATGTGGTGCAAGCCCCCTTGCAACCTGGCACGCTCTGCTTTATGGTGCAAAGCTGGTGCAGTGCCATTTTCGATGCAGACAATGTTCCAAAATTGAGATTGCCGTATCTTTTGATACCAGGTGCCACTTGCATCATTTATGTTTGACACAAGCACCTTGCATCATTCCCTGGGCTTTAAAAATCAAAAAAATTGTGTTTTCATGACCTCACGTTATGCTCAAGAAAGGTGAATTTTTTAAATCCTATCTGAAAGGTGATTTGCAGAGCAACTGTAAAAACAAGTTTTAGAGGAGATTTGAAAAATAACACCTGTAATGTTCATGAGTTGGGGTACCAAAAGAGCTATGCTGAATATCTGAGGCCAAAATTCACACAAATGACAAAGTTATGAGTAAATGTTGGAAAAGTTACATTTTTCTTAAAAATGTTGTTGCGTTTTGAAATTTTGATCCCAAATTATCAAAACAGTCTTTTTATGACCCCATCTTATGATCAAGACAGTTGACATTTTTTTAATTCCCATCCAAAAGGTGATTTTGTGTTGCAATTCGAAAAAACGTGTTTTGGAGGGGATTTGAAAAATGTCACTAATCATGTTCACAAGGTGGGGCAACAAAAAGGCTATATTTAAAATTTGAGGCCAAAATCTGCAAAAATCACAAAACTATGAGTAAATGTTGAAAAAATATGCTTTTTTTATAACTTTGTTGTTTTTTTGACATTTTGACTCTGAATTTTCAACATAGTCTTTTTATGAGCCCACATTATGACCAAGACAAGTGCAATTTTTTAATTCCCACCCAAAACATAATTTTACAGAGTGACAGTGAAAACGTGTTTCAGGGGATTTGAAAAATTTCACCTATCAGGTTCATGAGGTGGGGTAAAAAAATGACCATGCTGAAAATTTGTGGCACAAATAGTTAAAAATTACAATGTTATGAGTAAAAGTTGAAAATGCTTTGAAAAGACATTAACAGAACGTACCTTGTTTTCAGTCATTTTGGCATTCGCATTGGAACCAGCTGGATGTTTGAGAAACAGCGCTGGATCCACCAGGAAGGTAAGTGAGGGATGTGGGGGTGTGGGATGGTGGGTGCTGAGAGGGGATTGGGTAGGGGGGTACAAAACTCATCAAATAACTTTTTTTCACAGGTTTTTGAAAGAAAAGTCTACAAGGGATAGTTTTCTTTAGTTTAGGTACCCAATGACAGGGGTTGGGCATCCTGGTGTTAGTTTGTTGCTTGGTGGTACTGGGAGTGTATACTCTGGTGTCATATGATGTTTGATGGGTGGCAGCAGGAATGATTAAGATGGTACCTGACCAGACTTCTTTGTGGTGAGAGGGTGTTTGTCTGAAGGTCAGTTAGCAGATTTGCTTAGGATGAACCAGATGAGCTGCAATTATTTAATTTTCAGAGGGGTCCTGCTTTTGCCCATTTTTGCAAATATTTACTCAGGACAGGCCAGCAGAGATGCAATATCTCATTTTCAGTGGTGTCCTACTTTGCTACTTTATTAGACTGTATTTACCCAGGATAGTACAGCAGTACAGCAGTGATGCAATATTTCATTTTCAGTGGGGGTCCTGGTTTTGTTCATTTTTGCAATGTATTTACCCAGGATAGGCCAGCTGAGAGGCAATAGTTCATTTTCAGTAGTCTTCAACATTTTGATCTTGAAATTTCTAACAGTCTTTTTATGACACCACATTAGGATCAAGACAGTTGAAATTCTTTTAAATCCTATCTGAAAGATGATTTATGGAGCAACTGTAAAAATAATTTGGAGTGGATGTAAAAAATGACACCTGTCATGTTCATGATGTGGAGTAACACAAGGGCTATGTTGAACATTTGGGGCCAAAATCTGCATAAATAACAAATGTATGAGTAAACTTTGGAAAACTTTAAAGTTTGTTTATAACTTAGTTATTTTTTTTTAAATCTTGACCTCCAGATTCTCAACATAGTCTTTTTATGACCCCACCTTATGATGAAGAAAAGTGGAATTTTTAAATCCCATCCAAAAAGTGATTTTATGGAGCAACTGTGAAAACATGTTTTAGAGGGGATTTGAAAATTGGAACCTGTTATGTTCATTGGGTGAAGTAACACAAAGGCTATGTGTACATTTAGGGACATCATCTACACAAATTCCAAGTTATGAGTAAATGTTGGAAAAAATCAACATTTGTTTATAACTTTGTTTTTTGTTTGTTTGTTTGTTTGTTTTTGCATGCTGACCCCCAAATTTTAACATAGTCTTTTTATGACCCCAAATTATGATCACAAAAGGTAGACTTTTTAAATCCCATCTGAAAGGCTCTGAGATGCAAATCTGGAGACCTGGGTTTGAATCCCACAGCCCCCACTTGCATACTGTGTGACCCTGAGCAAGTCACTTAACTTCCTCGTGCTCCCAAGTTGCACCTGTAAACAAGCTTTCAGCTTAGTGTGTCTCACCTGGTTAAATAATTGGAAAATAATTGGAAAATAGAAAGGTGATTTCTAAGAGTGACTACAAAAACATGTTTCAGAGGGGATTTTGAAAGATGACACTTCATGAGGTGAGGTATCAAAATGGTGAAACTGAATATCTGTGGCTAAAATCTATACAAATGGCAAAGTTATGAGTAAAAAGTGGAAAAATTCAACATTTCTTCAAAATTTTGTTTTTTGACATTTTGACCCCAAATTTTCAGCATAGTAGTTGTATGACCCGACCTTATGATCAAGACAGTTTGAATTTGTTTAAATCCTATCCAAAAAGAGATTTTGCGCTGGGACTGTAACAACATATTTTGGAGGGGATTTGAAAAATGACACTTGTCTTGTTTATAGGTGGTGCAACAAAAAGGCTACATTGAAAATGTGGGACCAAAATCTGCAGAAATTACAAAGTTATGAGTAAACATTGAAAAACGTCAATGTTTCTTCATAAATTTGTTGTTCTTTGGTATTTTGACCCCAGATTTTCAACAAAGTTTTTTTATGACCGTGCCTTATGATCCACCCAGATGAATTTTTTTAAACTCTGTCCAAAATGTGATTTGGACAGGACAACACCCTATCTAGGGTAGATGTAAAAAGAGATAAACAAACAAACAACATAAGGGTAAGAGATAGAAACACCTATCATGAGTAAGGGTACACAAGTATTTCCAGGTAACACAGAGAGAGTAGAGCTTGGGAATGCTTGGAGTGGTACAGTGCAATAGCTGTGTGGCAGCAGTTTTCAGAGAGATCTTCTAGAGACTGTGGTGCTGATCCACCTGCATACACCTCCCTGGGTTGAGGGAAGAGGTCATTAGACTGCAGGCCAAGTTTGTTAGGATTCAGGGGATCTTCTCCTCTACCCAGGGGTCACCAGGTCTGACACCATTACCTCAGAGGATGCCGGGGAGGAGAAGCAACTGGACTTTGATGGGCTCAGGAAGGGTGGGGGTGGTGGGCTCTGGAAGGGGTGGGTGGGTCAGAGAAATGTTCCTCAACTAGTACCTCTACAAAATTTCTACACCACTCTGGTGGGGCAGGACTGCCAGGAGGAGGCAGCCATGGCAGTGGCCCACTTGAGCTCAGCAACCCCACAGCAAAACTCAAAAACAAACCATTACAGCAACATTCGCTGTAGTGGTCTGTTTTCAGTGATTCCCTTTTCTGGTGTCCTGCCCTCTCCCTGAATCAACTCCAACCTGGAGTTGATAATCATTAAATGTGGGTGGTGTGGGGGGTAAAAAACAGTTTGTTGTGAGGGTGCACTACCGGTGTTGGTATTGTGCTGTCGCTGATGGGCACATCGGGGTTTTCACTGTCGCTGTCACTTGATACTTCCCAGCCATGGTAGTGGTCAGAGGGGATATGTGGTTCCTCCATAGTGGAGACCCCAAGGAGGGTGGGAGCGAACCCCAGAGGTGAAGGATGCAACTTCTGGTGGTATTTGATTGTCATGGGGATATGTTTGAGAATAGGAAAGGGGCAGAGAGGAAGGTCAGGTGCCTACATGACACCAAGTCCCAGAAGAATGGAAAGTGAATCCTGAAGATTGCTAGGCCAGTAGGAAGGAAGTGGGAGCTGGATGTCATTGTCCACCTGGGGCCAATGTCTGGGCAAGGGACAGAGGTGAAACAGTAGAGAAGGAGTTTATGGAGTTGGGGAGTGGTCTTAGGTAGTGCACACAGGGGCCTTCTCTGAGGTTCTGCCTGTCTATGATAGGGGAGAGGGTTTTCTGCACCAGGAGCTATAACTCATGGCTGTAGAAATGGTGCAGACAGGAGGGGTTTGGCTACATTGGGGACTAGGGGCCCACCTAGGAGGAGGGGGCCTATACAAGGGGTAATATCCTACATCTATGCTGGAGGTGAATCACTGCCCTCATTGGACAGCTTAAATATTACTTTGATGAACATTTAAACTAACAGAGGGAGTGGCAAAACAAATCAGGGAGGCAGTAAATGCCCCCCTTCCCTACAGGCTGAAGCAGAGATTAGGGAGAAAACAAGGGGAGAGAACACCCCAGGGTGCAAATAAGTACAGGAATCAGGGTGATAGAAATGACGGGGGAGGGGAATAGGAACATTAAAAAGAAAGTGGAAAGGAGGGGGGACAAAAAGGAAAAAATAGGGTAACAAGCAGAGTGCTAACAAAATCTGGAAGGCCATGCGTGCTAATGCTAGAAGTCTAGGAAACATAGGAGCCGACTCCATGGGTGTGTGTGTGCTCAAGCACTCTCAAAGTTGACATAAGCACCCTCAATTTTTCAAGGGAAGCTTGCAACAAAGGATTACTAGGTAACCTGGTTACAGGAAAAATACTTTCTACTGGCAATGAGCACCCGCAAAGATTCCTAAAAGTTGGCATTCCTGCTAGGAAATAAGATTTCAGAGCTAGAGGCCATCATGGCAGAGGCCAACCTGGATACAGTGGCCATTACTTGAGTCATGGTTCCCTGAAAACCATGGCTGGGACATGGCCATACCAGGCTATACTCCGTTCTGGAAAGATAGGGTGGGAAGGAAAGGAGGGGGTGTGGTGCTTTATGTGAGGGAAAGCATAAAAGCAATGGACATACAGGGAATACAGGGAGGAGCTGAGGACCTCTGGGTCACACTGGAGTAAGGGAACATAGCCACTTTTCACACTGGCGTGATCTACAGTACTCTGGCACCAGTGTTGGGTTGTAACTAGTTACTTGTAACTAGTAACTGTAATCTGATTACTTTTATAGTAATAGTAATGGATTACTTTTAAAATAAAGTAATAAGTAACTGTGATGATATTACTTTTCCCTAAAAGTAACTAGTTACTGTAATATAAATAGAATAACAGATGGACATCCATCTGTTATGGTTGCTGTAATCCATCAAGGGGATCCTGTGACTTCATAAACCTCAAGAGCGAAGATCAAGAGGTTTATGACATCACAGGAATCCAGAGATTGTGCATGTGTCCTTTGATATTTAGGTTTCAGTGTAAACAAAGGCTGCTCAGCTGACTGCATGCTCAATTTATTATAACATCAGGCTAAAAAAACTGCCTTCTGACAAGCACTGCATAAGCACCAAGCATCTTCCACCTTGCACCTTGCACACTGAATGCAAGTTGCCTACCATTTTTTGCCTTTTTTTCAGAATAAAAAGTTTAGGCAACATTTCATGGCTGTGAGGTGCCATTTTTTGTAGCCTTGCGGATATTCAGGTTTGCATAGTCGCAGTGGCTAGGTATTATGAGCTGCCAGCGCTGCCTCATGGTACGGCAATTGAAGCAAAGACATGCAGACTTACGACGTTTAGCCTAGGAATTTTAACCTAATACTGGATTGCCTTATGAGATCTTTTCTTTAACATGGTGGCTACAACTACATGGTAGCCTCATTTCTTGCACCACTGCTTTCTACATGGTTACAGTCCCACTACAGGTGGGTGTCAGGGTTGTTTTTGACAGTTGTCTCATTATAGAAAATGTTGTTAAGCTGAATGGCTCTGGTGAGGTGTTGTTGTGCCTGGAGTCCTTGTACCAATTGTCACAGATCCAGTGTAAATCACTGGCCCCTCCAGTATGAGTATTTCTTTGATCTGTAGAAAATGAAAATGAGTGTGCACACATAGCTTTCACCTTTCAGCCTTCTTACTAGGTCCTGTTAATTACTTTCCACTTAAGGACTCCTCAGCTCATTTACTTCTACTATGCCTCTTCATGCCTATTATCACCTTTTCATTTTCCAGATTCTGTTCTTACCTTACCTATTATCACTTTTTCTCTTACAGCCTCCCCCTATTTTTTTTCCTCACATATAGTTCTCTTATTTTCCTTACCTGCTTTTTTCTCTTTTAGATAATTCCTGAAGAAGACCTATGGTTGAAACATCAGTTCTAACTCAATTTTCTATTTTCAGCATGCATTTAATATTATTATTTTGTTCTATATCTGCAACATATGCTGTGCAAATAAAAGTCAGAAAATACCATTTTATCTGTTGGTTTGTTATTAAATATATAATTTCGCAACATTTGATATACAAATTTTACTACTTATGCGCCACTACATGATACAGATAAGAATCGCTATAGGAATTGATGAAATTTGTTTGAGGGGGCAACAGATTGGCCAGTTGATGTATAATTTATCGATAGCTAGCTACACCCCTGCATGTTGTCAGTCATGCCCCTCTACAGTAGCCATTGTGAACCCCAATGGAATCTGGGCCAGTATAGCTGTTGTAGGGGAAAAAGGTAAGTAGTCCATCTGCAGGCAGGGCTCAGGGCATATTTCCACCAACAGCACATGCACCAAACTGCCACAGCAAGCCGCTTGATTTTCCGTCCACCGGCCCACCTGCTAAGTCTATCACCATCACCCGACCCATCTCAAAGAAAATTTGATTGTAAGTGACACTGTCTGACTTCAGTTGTGGCATACTGGCAGTGGCATAATAGTCAAGGCAGACTTAGTTATAATTATAACTGTGTCTCAGTGGTAGTAGCAAGTCCAGGTTTAGCTGTGGGAAAGAGTGTTTAAATTCTGTGTTGGGGTAAGCGGATGTGCGCTGGTGGAATTTATTGTATGTGATGTGGGTCTTCTGAAATTAGACTAATTTTACTTCTCAATATGGTGGCAGATGGATTGAACATTGATGTTGGTTCTATGACACATTATTCCACTTAAACTTACACAGACCTATACTTTAAAAAATGGACATAAATACTTTAGTTCTTTAGCGGGCCTTTGATTTTGTAAGTTTATGGTTATCTATATGTTGACTTCTCACCTTAACACTGTGGTGTAGTGTGTGTGTGTGTGTGTGTGTGTGTGTGTGTGTTGATGTATGTATGCATGTGTGTGTTTCTGTGTGTTTTGCATGTGTTGTGTTTTTGTGTGTTGTGGGTATGGTGTGTGTGTGTGTTTTGTTTGTGTGTGTGCAGTGTGGTGTGGTATGTGTGGGTTGTGTTTGTTATATTTGTTGTGTGTTGTGGTTGTGTGGGGTGTGCAGGTGTGTGTGTGTGCGTGTGTGTGGTGTGGTGTGGTGTATGTACACACGTCTGTGTAGGGGGAGCGTGGCATGGGACAATTGTTATGTGGCTAGGACACTTAGTTTTCACATATAGTGTACATTTACTTCCTTCTACTAGTTGTCAGTGGTTGGATTACACACTGTCACATTTTTAAATCTGCTCATATTAAGATGCATATTTCATTTACTTGGGGGTTCTTAAAAGGTGTAATTCCTTTGGGTAACGATTAATATTGGTGTGAATGATGCTGTATTATGACTCTTGCACATACAGTAAATCTCATTCCTACTAGTTACAGTATCTTTTCCAAGGAGAGAGAGAGGGAGAGAAAAGGAAAAAAAGGAGGGAGCCTGGAGAATTTCATCCTTGGAAGTTTTCATTTAGATTCCTTAGACTGATTCTGTGCATTTTTGTTATACACTGACTCTGTGTTGAATCTGCACTTATCAGGCTTATGGTCTCATTTTCTTGGGGGTCCTTGACAAGTATTTTTATTTGGCACTTACACTTACAAGTGATACTATCATGCATCATGTATATATGTATATGTTTAATTTGGGGCTCTTTTTCAACTTTCAGTTATACCTAATTTCAGGATTTTGTCTCTCTCATTATCTGTTCTTTAATACACCAGGACACTTGGAATGTAAGTTGTAACCTCATCTTACATGTATTATACAGAATGCTATCCCAGGGTTTTTTTTTTATCACTAGAATGCTTTCTTAGCATACTGAGACATTTAAAAATTTATATGAGAAGATCTATCTGGTTGTTGAGAATTCTTGATAACCTTTGCCTTTCTGAAGCTCCTCAGTTAAAAGCATACTGGTGTTAATTAGCTTCTCTGACGTAATCTTCTGTTATGTTTTAAATGTATATGTTAAACCAATGAGAATTATTTCTGTTTTTTCAACATAATCTGGTGTTAATAGTATGGGATTTTCAAAATAACTGCCATAAAGCTTCTGAAGAAGGACCGGGTAGGTTCAAAAGCTAGAGCACTTTGTTCTTTTCTGTAACATCCATGTTGGTCCAATAAAAGGAATCAAATCATTTGTTTCTGGATCTGTTCTTAAAAGGACCAATACAGCACCTACAACATTTTTTTTATAAAAAGTTAAAAACTAATCCTACAAACATTTTTAAAAATTAATTGTTTGATTTTGTTGATAAATATTTGAACAGATGTTTTATCACTGCTCAAGAAGCAAACTTTATAAAAATTGAACATCCCAAATTAGCTACATTTTATGCACTCCTAAGGGCCACAAAGATGTGTTTAACCCTCCTGGTAGACCAATTGTTTCTGGGGTTGGTTCTCTAACACAGAATTTGAATTTATTTTTAGATAATTTTTGCAACCATGTGCTTTAAAACAAAAGTCATACATACATGATACAATGGACCTTCTTAATAAAATGAGAGGGTTAAATGAGAAAGTAGATATAGGTGGGCAAGTATTGATGTTGCCAACCTGTATACTTGTATCCCACATGAAAAAGGGATTAAGGCAGCTGAAAAGATGTTATCATTTGAAAAAGATCTTCCCACCCACTTTATATTAGAAGGTCTCAAATTTGTTTTAACCAAAAATTACTTTACCTTTGATAGATATTTTTATTTACAGGTGTGTGGCACGGCCATGGGGGCAGCATTTGCATCACCTTATGCCAATATCTATATGGGCCAATGGGAGGAAGCACAGATTTATAATGTCAACAGAAATACATTTTCTGATCATGTTATTTATTGGTATTGTTATATAGATGATATACTGTGCATATGGGATGGAACCACTAAGGAATTGGAGGAATTTATAAGATACATCAATTCCAATGAATTTGAACTAAAGTTCACTTATGAAATTAATGAAATTGAACTTAATTTTTTGGATGTGACACTCCATATTGATTCTGAAAATAAACTCCAAAGCAAAGGCTTTAGAAAAGCAACAGCTGCTAATAATATCCTACATAATAGTAGTTCACATCAACGTTCATTGATTAATTCCATCCTATATGCACAGTATCTAAGATTACAAAGAAACTGTAGTCTGGACACAGAGTTTGAATCACAAGCTAATGATCTGACAAAAAGGCTGTTAATTAGGGGATATCAGTTATCCAACTTTAATAAAGCTTTAGAACAGACTAGGCTAAAAGACAGGGAAAGTCTTTTAACACCAAGGAATAAAAACTCGGAATTAGAAGGTTCACCTACTTTATCTCTTGAATTCAGCCCCATTGCTGGAGAAATTGGTAGTATTGTACACAAATTTTGGCCGGTACTTACCAGTGATCCAACTTTGGAACCCTTAGTTGGACACCAACCTAGAGGGAGAAATTTGGGAGATATATTGACCAAAAGCCATTATTCAGAAATGGAAATATCTAGGAATTGGCTACCTGATAGACCCCCTGAATTTTTTTGATGTGGGTCTTGTAATGTTTGTAAATATGCCTTCACTGGTAACATATGTACATCCCTTGTATAATGATAAAGTAAATCAAATTAAACAGTTCATTACATGTAGGAGTACATATGTAATTTATGTGGTATGGTGTACATGTGGACTACAATATGTTGGTCTTACCACTTGAATGTTAAAAGTAAGAATTCAAGAGCATATCAGTCCAATAATAAATCAAAATCTTGAAAATGCTGTTGGGGCTCATTATGCAGTAGCCCGTCATTCCTGTCCTATTGATTTAAAATTTACAGCTTTGGAACAAGTACCCAACTTTTTTATAGGAGGTGATAGGGTTACTGAACTTCAGAAAAAAGAAAGCAGGTGGATTTTCTCTTAGAGAGCCTTAAGTCCACAAGGCATGAATGATGAAATTGATTTAAGACCATTTTTGAAAGATTCTTGAAATCAATTTGTTATTGAAGTATTTCTATGCCAAATTATGTTTTTTACTTTTCTTTTTCGTATAGGATGAAATCTTGGAATTGGTAAAAATGAATTTGATCCAGAAAAAGTCAAAATTAATAAAGAGGAAACCATTTTTGAATATGGTCATAAATACGAATAACAAAATAAATAAATAGGAAATCAGTTCATTTCAAATTTTCTTTTAGTTTTTTAGTAACTATCTAACTAATTTTGGTTTGGCCTCTTCCCCCTTTAACTTTATTGATAAAATTTGTCTTGAATAAACCCAATACTCTAAGCTAATGTAGAGTCTATCATTAGGATAAATTAAGTTTGAATTAATTTATAGAAATATAATCTTATGGTACAATAAGCTTATTTAATATTATCTAGATCTGTCTTACAAATAAGGAAATGTGGACATTTTTTCATTTAAGATATTAATTTTAGCTTATCTAAATAGAAAGCTATGTACACAAATGTTTAATGTGGATAGTTGTTGATATTTGTTTCACATTGTGTATATGTATGTTTATTTGAAATAGTTATTTAAGGCAAAATTAAGCCAATGGTAAATTAATTAATTAATGATGTCAGCAATGTATCAATATAAATAGGGGCTTTCTTTCCTTATGTGACACGCCCCCTTAGGAAGACCTTGCAGTCGAAGTGCTAGAGTTGTTTTGTGCAGTGTCACCGAGCCTGGAGAATAAATAAGCTTTATTTCATATATTGAAAAGCTTGCTGGCTTTATTTCTTCCTTCGAATGCATTCACCTAATTCATTATATGTGGTGGTTGTTTAAGGGTTGGATGTAAAGGAGTAGATGTGGCTGGCATTGTCAGGATACACAGCTGTGTGGGAAAGATCGCCAAGGGCACTGGCAGTAGATGCAGGGTGAGTGTGGGTGTTATGGTAATGAAAAAATCAGGATCAGCAGTGGCTGGCAAAGTCAGGATTCAGCTGTGGGGGGGAGGAAGATTGCATAGGGCAGCAGTAGATGCAGGGAATGTGTTTGAGTGGGTTCCATGTCATAATAGCGATTGGCAAAATAGCGATCACTATTATGGTGAGTGTATATTGCCGAAAAGCAAATCGACAATATACACTCCCAGGCATTCCAACATCCAGAAAATGAATAAGTGTTTTGTGGGGGGGACTGTGCCCCCACACACACACCCCCTCGAGAGGTCTTCCCCCCCTGCACCTCCTGAATATATATTCTCAATTCCAGGGGGGTGCATGCTGGGAAGGGGGCAAAATCCCTACATTGAAAAAAAAAATAAGTGCCACAGCTGCAGGCAGCAGCAAAATTTCCACACACCCAGTCCCAAACCCTGTACCTGCTGAACCAGAGCTAGTCACCCATACCACCACACCACATGGCTAGATTGGTGGCAGCAGGCATACCAGTCCCCTAAAACCCCTTCCCTGTCCCTCCCTTTCCTCTCACTATTCCCCCTTCCTGTCACCCTTTACTACCCTCACATTCACATAGGGTCACTACCCTTGCAGGGTAGCCCAGGAGGAAAGCACTGAATATAAGTCGCTGTTTTGACGGTCGCTCATATTCAGTCACCATCCTCACTGGATACTTTTTGAATGTTTTTTTAATAGAGCTCTTATTTATGGAAATATAAAAGAATTGTTGTGGCTGACAAAGTCAGATGGGTACTGCATTATAAATTAGCCTATTCATTGTCTTTAGAATCTGTTGTATTTCTTTTATACAGTTCTTGGGGTTTCATGAGTACATTGTTATGTTCATTGAGTAAATATAACCATGTTATCAAAAGTAATATAAAGTAACTCAGCCTCCCACTGCAGAGAAAATCATAAACTTGCCCTTGACTCGGCTCCCTCTTCCAGACCTACAGCCGTGGCTCGCTCATTGGAGCTACCAGCCATACTCAGCCTCCCGCTGCAGAGAAAATCAAAAACTTGCCCTTGATGGGGCTTCCTCCTCCAGACCTGCAGCCCTGGGCTCGCTCCTTGGAGACACCAGCCGTACTCAGCCTCCCACCACAAAGAAAATCAGAAACTTGCCCTTGACCAGGCTCCCTCCTCCAGACCTGCAGCTGTGGCTTGCTCCTTGGAGCCACTGGCCATACTCAGCCTCCTGCCGCAGAGAAAATCAGATTCTGCTTAGCCCACTACTTCCCAATTTGCAGCCTATACGCCACTGCCACTAGGGGTGTTCATCCCCTGAACCGTTTACTTGGACAAGTGTAACTCGCTCACTGCTCCTAATCCTATTCTTACCATCAACTCAGACAAAAGCTCTTTGGGCCTAATTTGAGTGAGAAATCTTCACCTGCCACCTTACCCCAATACCGAACTCACTGCCTCCCTGTGGTCCAACAATGTCTTCCACTTCCACTGGATTACTGCAATGCCTCATTGTACTCACAATTATTGCTTCCATGGGCCCCTGTAATGGACCCATCAAATCTACTCAAACTTCCCATGAGGCGGTAGTCCTAAATGTATATGGAACAGTTACCTCTTCCTACCCTGATGAAACCCACAACCTCCATCAGCTACCCTCTATGATTACAGGCCTGCAACACCCACCTAAAGATCCCGCCATGGTACCACACGTCAGTGGTTTTGTAATCCACGTTGGTAACATGAATGCCCATACACCCAGTAAAAGACATCAGTCTCTACATAATAAACTTATATTGGAACAACTTCTTTGCCTACTACTACTACTACTCCTACTTCTGATGTCTGACAATGTGCATCCCAACCTTGGTCCACCACAGGACTCCAACTTTCAACCACAAAAAAACCCAGGACTTGTGCTAACTTCTCTAAACATCTGCAGCCTCCTCCCCTAAATGGATTGCCTGAAGGTATGGGTCTCTCATCATAACCCAGACATGCTATCTGTAGTGTAAACCTGGTTATCCCCAAAGATACCAGACACTGCCATCACTCTTCCTGGTTACACCTTGTATAGATAGGACCGACACTCGAAAAGAGGTGGGAGCTGTGTCATCTACACTAAAGACTCTCTCCAGGGATATGTCTTACCCCTCCCATGCAACAGTGCCAACCTGCAAGTTCTTGCTATTAGACTGCTTTTAGGGGCACACAATAGAGTGCTTACTCTGCTCTCAGTATATATTCCACCAAAACTAACCATGACCGGTGTCAGCAACCTGCTGGATTACATCAGTACTCTGAGTCTAAACACAGAAATTGTTGTGCTAGGTGAATTTAATATAAATTGGCTCTCATCTGCCTCCACCTCTATCAAGGATACCCTATCTGCAATCCATTTCTCCCAAATGGTGGAGATTTCAATACGAGTCAACTACAAGACCGGCACCAGCACACTGCTGGACTGGGTGCTCACCAACCATCCTGCTCATATCTCCAATCTCACTGTTTTCGCCAACTCTTTGAGTGACCACTCCCCAGCCAAATGCAACTGGAACACCAACTACTGCAAACTCCCCACCAGAACTATTAAAAAATGGCTGCTACTAAAAGGTCACCTCCCACAACTAAAGTCGGACCTAAAACTCCTTGACTGGATGGACCTCCATAAAACCAATGATGTGGACATCGCACTTGAGCTCTTTGTGTCAAAATTTAATGCTAGCTGTGACAAACACACACCAGTTACTACAAGAAAAGCCAAAGGACCTTTTAACCCCTGGATTACCCCTGAACTCATGGAGCAACTTGCCTTAAGAGATCATATCTGGCAAATAGCATGAGCACAGGGGACTACAGCAAACATTCAACAATATAAAAAGGCCCACAATGACTGTACGAAAGCTATCCACCATGCAAAAAGTACATATTACAAAGAAACCCTCACTAACTCATGGAACAGCAGCAAGTCTTTCTGGGCAAACCTTAATGACATCACAAGGATAGACCCCAAAACTACCCCTGCTATGCTTACTGTTGAGGGGGTTCCAACCTTGGACCCTCTGCTTATTGCCAACTCACTGAATCATGCATTTACTGACCTCAGTAGTGTGCTCCCCAGGGACTTCTTCAATATCCCCAACCCAAGGGACAATATGAGGTCACCTGCACTACCACCTAACCATCTGCTATTCCGCTTCAAAATGGTCTCTGAAGCAGATGCTAGGGAATACGCTGAAAAGGTTCTCAGAAAATCTAAGCAAAGTGGGGACTCCTTGGACCTCAAGTTTGTCCACTTGTCACTGGATGAAATACTTGGACCACTAACCAGAATACTTAGTCTATCCCTCTTCCACTCCCAATTCCCCAAAAGATCGAAGTCTGCTACAGTAACCCCCATATACAAAAGTGGAGACAGGTCCTTATATAATAACAACAGACTGATTTCCATACTCCCGCCGCTCTCCAAGGCTCTCAAGCAGATTGTGGCTGACCAGATGGTGGAATACTTTAATCAATACCAACTCCTATGCCCAGAGCAACATGGGTTCCAGGGCAGCCACAGTACCATCACAGCCCTACTCAAATTTATCGAATTCATCCATAATGCCTTAGACTAAAGCCATTTTGTAGGGGCAGCCTTCATTGACCTATCAAAGGCATTTGATATGGTTCATCATGCGCTGTTCTTCAAGCAGCTATCTGACATTGGACTCGCACCTGAAACTGAACTGGTTTAGCAGTTACTTGAGCCACCACTCCCAGCAGGTCAGGATTGTGGAAGTCCTATCAGACAGTCGATCTGTCAGATCTGGTGTGCCACAAGGGTCCATTGTGGGACCATTGCTGTTCGGTGTTTTCTTAAATAATCTCCCAGCTTTCTGCCATTGCCGCATGCTCCTACATGCTGATGACATGGTGATTTTTACCAGCAACCTGCGCCCTGAACTCCTTGAAACTGATTTCCAAAATGGCTTTGCATCTGCAGAAAAGTGGTTTAAAGAGCAAAGACTGGTCATGAACTATAAAAAAAAAGCCCATGCCCTACTTCACAGCCCAAAACAAGCTGAAAAGCTACCCCCTGGCAATAAGGAATGACAATGGAGACACACTGGAGTTCATCCCACATTTCAAATACAGTACCTGGGGCATAGGCGTAGATTGTGGGGGGGCAGAGGAGCAAGCTGCCCCCCCCTGAGAAATTAGACCAGGACTTTTTTAGGAGCCCAGCCACCATTCTCTGGTTATCATTTTTTTTTTAATATTGAATGGGCTCAGGCTATGCCCAGACTGCCTGCACCTCTCCGGGGAGGGGGTGGCGGCGGCCGTGTCTCTTAAACAAAAACTATCTCCTTTTCTGATTGGCTGCAAGCCTGCAACCATAATAGCCTGCATGTTACAGCCAATCAGAGAGTGCTGCAAGCTGGTGCCATCGTGTGAGCAGTACTCCGTTAGTGGCACCATTTAGTTGTCTGTGTGCCTTCCATGAAGGAGCAGCAGCAGCATCCATATAGCGTAGGGCTGAGGAGAGATAGCTATTCAAGGATGTCGAGCAGCAGTCGTTGGTTGTCTGTCAGGCATCACCAGTGTCTCAGTCAGTCTAGTGTTCCCACCCTCCTCCTGTCTTGAACAGCCCAGTTTAAATATACCTCACCTGACTCCTCTGACTACCTACTCTCTGTTTCTCAGTGCAGCCAGCTGTGCTCTGGGCTCTCCCACTGCCACCTCAGCCTCCCATCCCTGAGATCCTAGGAGGCCTGTGGCCTCAAGGCCTCTACCACCGGACAGACCAGGCGGAGGAGCCAGTAGTACAACTACAGTGAGTCTGAGGCATAGCCAGGCTTGCCTGCACACCCAGCTACTGTGTCCAGCAGGCCAGAAAAAGATTTACCATGTTGTTGGTGAGTCCCACACCACACCCTGCCCATTGCCCACCAGTTCCATGGTCCACTGAGAGGGATTATTCAGGTCAGTGAACAGCCAGGCCCAGAACAGTGAAGAAGCCGATGGTCATGCAAGCTATAGCAGACCCATAATGTGACACATTCATCTGGTGTCAGAAAAAACGAGTTACTGTCTCATCGGGGGATTAATCGGAGGGAGGAACGGGACTGTTGGGAGAGACTCGGCTACCTGACCTGCCTTCTTGGCCTTGCTGTGCCCTGCTGCATGCTGCCCTGTCTGTGCCCTTACTGATTTGGTGAGTAACTGTGCTGCAAGCTGGTTGTTGGAAATTAATACCATTCACATCCCAGAAATGTGTCTTTTGGGGGGATTGTCTTGGCCATGGCCATGTGTCTGGGGGGTGGGTGGAAGGTTTGCTGTCAGCTTGTGTTTCTTTGGGTGGGAGGGGATTTGCTGGCTGTTGAGTCTGTCCATGTTGGTGGGGTGCCTATCTGTTTGGTATGGTGTGGACACTGGTCATGTTGGTGGGGTGGGGACACTCAGTTACTTTGCTACTGGTGTGGTGGGGTTTGTTGCGGAAACTCACTGGATGGTCTGTGTTTGGTGGGGCTGGGGGGATGGTCTGTTTAGTGGGGTTGGGGTCAGGGTAGACAGTCTGTGTGTTTTGGGGATGACTCACTGAGAGGATGGTCAGTGTTTGGTGCTGGGGGAGGGCCTGCATTTGGTGGGGCTGGGGGGGGACGATCAGTGTTTGGAGCTAGGTGGTTAGTATTCAGGACTGGGAGGGTGGTCAGTGTTTGGTGCTGGGGAAGGGCCTGCATTTGGTGGGGCTGGAGGGGACGATCAGTGTTTGGGGCTGGGGTGGTTAGTGTTTGGGACTGGAAGGTGGTCAGTGTTTGGTGGGGCTGGGGGGACAGTCTGTTTTCTATTCTGGGGTCTGGTGGGGTGGAGACACAGGCCATGGTGATGTGGGGACACTGGCTGTGATGGTGGGGTGGTGACACTAGCCACTGTTTGGTGGACTTGGCTGGCCATTTGTCTGGGGGGACTGTCCATGATGGTGGAAAGGGGACTGTCCATGTTTGCCTGCCGGTGTCTTGTGGGGAGGGGGGACTATTTGCTGTTTGGGTGTCGGGGGATCTTTCCATGTTGCCTTATGGGGGATGTCGGTGATTGCTGATCAGGTGTCTAGGGACGGACTATCAATGTTGTTGGGGAGGGGAACTCTCCGTGTTTGCTAGCCAGGTGTTTGGGGGATTGTTCATGTTGGTGGGGCGGGGAAATTCTGTGTTTGCTAGCTGTGTGTCAGGGCGTGGGGACTGTCCTTGGTGGGATATGGGGACCGCCCATGTTTGCTGGCTGCCTGGGTGTCTGGTGGGACTGTCCTTGTCGGTTGGGGGCATTCTATGCTCACTGGCCCGTGTCTGGTGGGGAGGGACTGTTTGAATGTCTGGGGACTGTCCTTGTAGGTGGGGTGAAGGGGGGGACTGTCCATGTTTGCTGACTGGGTTTCTGGTGAACTGTCTGTGTTGGTTAGGAGAGGGGACATTCTGTGCTTGCTGATTGGGTGTTAGCATATCAACATAAGTAAATGTTAAAACGTAATTTCTACCTCATCCTTTACCTGTCAAGGGATGTATCTCACTGACCTGTGCCCGCAGCTAGCATAGGAACATTAGTAAATGTTGAAACATTATTTCCCCCTCATCCTTTACCTGGCTTTAAAAGTAATCTTTCGCTTTTTTTGATTTCTCTGATCGTCCACTGTGGAGGGGTAAAACAGACAGATTCCTTGGCCTTGCTGTCTCTGTCTTCATTGCCTGGCAAACACAACTAAAGGGGTAGCTTTTTGTGTTCTCCCCCGTACAGTGTTACAAGACTAGCAAAAAAAATCTTGCACTAAAACATGCACCCTAAAGAAATGATTATACTACTACCTGGCTATTGTCATAGCGACTACTGACTGCCCATGATTTTTGTGGGGGGGTTGGAACACTGGTCGCATGTGTGAGTGGGGCTGCGGACACTGCTGGTTGTGTCTGTGTGTGTGGTTGGGGACACTGCTGATTGTGTGTGTGTGGGGTTGGGGACACTGCTGGTCATGTGTGTGTTGGGGGTTGGGGACACTGCCGGTCATATGTGTGTATTTGTGTGTGTGGGTGTGGTGTTTCGGACACTGGTCATTTGTGTGGGTGGGGTTGGGGATACAGGCATTGTGTGGGTGGGTGGAGGCACTGGCATTGTGTCGGTGGGGCAGGATTGTAATTGTATACCAGGCAAACTGTGCTGACCGGTAGCTCAACATCTTTCTTTCCAGACAAAGAAGGAAACATAAACAAAATGCAGTATAAAATGTGGTTTTATTTATTTTTGTGTGCCTGTGATGGGGAGACACAGACCTGGATGCCTGGAGAGGATACCAGATAAATGGAGCTGGAAATGGTGTTGGTTGGGTGTGGTGGGGAGAGTGGCTGTGCTGGTGGGGTGGACACAGAGTGTGGAGAGTGGCTGTGCAAATCCATCAGGGTGCAGAGAGTAGCTAAGCTGGCCAGTCTGGGTGGAGATAGAGGCCTTGCAGGTCTGGGGTGGGGAAAGTGGGCTGTAGCTTTTTGCATGGACATTTAATTCACTGTTGCTTGCTGTGCCCTCTGCTGCCCTGCCAGCTTTGTGCTGCTGTGCTGACCAGGGCGGACTGGTACACATGCTGAAAAAAATGGTTCTGGCCACTGGTGATGGAGGAGGGAGGGGTGGATGGGCATACTGGCACAGAAATATTTTTTTCAACATGTATGGCAGTCTGCTGGGTCCATGCCATGCTTACCTCCCTCATACAAGGGGCTTCTGAGCACTAAAGATAAGTTTCTGTGTCAAAATTAGGAACTGTTGGAAAGTATGAAATCCTACAGTATAAAAATCATGCACGTTAATGTAGTTTCACCTTACTGTGTGGTTCGACAAGATGTTCTGTGGTCTCTCCTCCTCATTTAGCACCCTGACCTGTGACCCTAGCCATTCCCCCCCCCCCCAGGGCAGGGGAAGGTCCATTGTTCTGTGGTCTTTTAGTGATTTGTTGGGCATTGTAAAATGCATTGTTTCATTTACTGTGTTGTATTGCCTGGACCTGCTTTACCCTGTCTCTATCCTGAATGTAAACATGGTATAAAAAAGTTCATATTTTGGTGGTGTGTGTGTCTGTCTGTCTGTATCTGTGTGTAGAAGAATAGAGACTCATGCTCGGACAAAAAAAAACTGTATTAAACCACATCAAACTGAAGCAACCATGTTTCATTTGTGCCCTTCAGAACTGTCAGATGAGATAATTTTGAAGTAGTCTGTGGGGGAGGGGAAGCATCCACGGCAACCTGGGCTACCACAACCAGCCCACAATACACTGTCATAGGTGATGCTAATAAAAAACCACCAACCAAGTACTTACCTTTCAGGGTGGGTCCTGCGAGGCTGTGCACAGGTATCTGGAGTCGTTGTTCCAGCAAACTTCCTGTGGCATCTGTTCTCTTAGGTTATGTGATGTGACCACTTTTGTGCCAGGGCAGTCCGTGTTTGCTTGGATGGGGTTGTGTAACCCTGGGCATGGACAGAGATGCATATTCCTTAGGATCCCATGGGGAGGAGAGTGGTAGGGGTTGTGGTGTGACCACACCATGCCCATAATCATCTTGAACAATTAGGGGATTTACATTGTTCTGTTGCACTGTCCCAGGTACATCAGCATGCTTGTTAAGAGCACCACCTGAGGGGTATCAGCAAGTCCCAAACTTATATATGCAATGCTTGCTTGCTTGAGGAGAGCATTGTCCTCTTTGCTTACCTTACCTAATCAGATTCAGGCATGTGACATTGAATAATACGGGATGGGATGGGATGGGGGACTAATGAATTAACTTGGTTATAACAAAGAAAAGTGTTAACACTTGAATTCAGGTAGCAATAATGCCCGACAGGGCATGTGTCATGGTGGGATAACGTCACGCCTCAGTGGTTGGGCACGAGTGCATCCAATACATAAGGCATGACATTATCCTACCATGACACACACCCTGGAGGGCATTATTGCTATTACACAATGGTGTGTTGTTATACAGAATTAAAAAAAATAATTTTAAAAATGTTTTATTTGGTGTGCAAAAATATTTTTAAGAGAAGATACAAAAACCCACACTAATGCTAACAATCATCAAGAGGTTCACGGAGAGGCTGAGACTAGACCTGTGATGAATTGGATGTACTGGGATAACATCGTGGGTCTAGCCCAAGACTGATCAATCAGAGGCCAGCATTCATTCTTGTCATTGTATAATCACATTTTTTATGTAATCTTTGTAAATAAGGGCTCATGCTGTGAGGATGCACATGCTGGGATGTTTTCCATACCAGCCATGTTTATAGGTATACTGAGGTGGCACAGCCATTTGCTGCACTTCCTTGAAACATGCTTTTTGCACTCCTCAAGGGTGGGAGGGCTAGCTCAAGCAGACATTTCAAGAAGTTCAGGATCCACTATAAGGGCTGGACTTGGAAGGGTTATGTAAGAGCAAAGGGTGAGAGACTAGTGAGCTATCCACCTGAGGTTCAGGTGGGGGCAAAATTAGGTCAAGACTGATTTGAATTGAAGCTGAGGGGAGGTCCTGTCCTCTTGAGAAGGAAGTTAAGTTCCTTACATATTTTCAACTTTACAAGTAAGTCCTCACTCCGGAGGCAGAAGAATGAAGAACTGAATACAAAACAGATCTCGGTCAGTTTTTCGACTCTGGTCTCAGGAGGAGTTGGACCGAGAGCAGGCTGCAGTAAAACTGGTGGGGTGGGGAAGTGATCTGACTTGGCCTGGGCTGGTCCCTCCCAGGAGTTGTTCAGCTGTAGTCTTGAATGTTTTTTGGGCATTAATTGATGCTGGTTGATTTGTTTGCATTACGCAAGCCACCCGCCCTCTTCACTGTCTTGATACGTGAAAATCAGGACTTTTTTGTTACTTTGCCCCCCCTGTAAAAATAACAAACTACGCCCCTGGGGGTTACAATAGATGCCTAACTGTCCTTCTCCCAGCATATCTATATCACTGCAAGAGCTATTAATACAAGAATCAGGATCCTCTACCACCACCACAGGCATTGTCTAACCCATGAAGCATTAAACCTGGCAATCAGCAGCTCAGTTGTCTCCCTCATAGATGATGGACTGGCCATATATGGCTCTGCTACCAACACAGTGCTCCAATGGATCTCAGTTGCCTTAAACAAAGCCTGCTGCTGACCCACAAATGCACCAAGACTCACACACACCTGTGAACTTTATGCCCTGACTGGCTGGCTTCAACTGAATGACAGAATCAGGTATCAAACCTGTCCTCTTGCCAAAAAGTTGCATTAAATCTGCTTCCAACAGGTGTGCAGAATCTACTGTCACTGCCTATGAATACCAGACAAACCACAAGCTCCACCACTCAAATTTTCCAAGTGCCCAGATGCTGCACTACCATGGCACAGCATACGTTCTCACATCATGCACCTCTCTGGGGTAAATGCACTGCCCTGACATCTCTGGCTCCACAACAATTACCCCTTTTAAACATAGACTGTGCCAGCACCTCATTGATATGAGTAGCTGCATGTGCCCCCTCTAAGGTTCTACACACAACAACAATCTCCCTCTAGCACTTATCTTTGCCTCTTTCATGACAGGATAGTCAAACTGCAGCACTTTGCCCACCTCCCTACCCCTCCCTGGCTCTGTCCTTTGTCCCCCTTGACCTATCAGTCCTTAGGTCGACGTTGAAAACCTATTTGTTTGAGCTGGCATTCTCTGATATTACTTAAATTGTTTTAATTATGTCCATGGTTTGGGATTTTAACTGCTGAAATTGTTTCATGATTGCTGATTGTACAGGTGCTTTGATATTTGAAAAGCACCTTTTTACAAATAAAGAGAAAAGATGAAGACAAGAAGAGGGATTGTGAGGTTAAGAAGGGCAAGGGAGATTGTGCAGAGGAGGATCAGGAAACAGCAGATATCCTGAACAGATACTTTTGCTCAGTCTTCACAGTGGAGGGAGAGGGGGTGAACTATATAGAAGCAGCAGGCACACTGCAGGGAAGGGCGGTAGACACAAGTTCATTCACAGAGAAATGAGCCCTGAAAGGACTTGCGAATCTGAAAGTGGATAAGCCTATGCAGTAGGAGAGATACACCCAAGGATGTCCAAGGGAGCTCAGGAAGGTACTGGCTGTACCTCTGAAAGCCCTATTCAACAACTCACTGGAAACATAAGTGTTTCCAGAGGACTGGAGGAGAAAAGATGTAGTCCTACTACTTAAAAGCAGCAGCAGGGAGGAGGCTGATAATTATAGTCGGCTCAGTCTTACATCAGTGGTGGGGAAGTTAATTGAGACACTTTTAAAAGTAAGGCTAGTTGAGTATTTTGAATCCAGCAGATTACAAGACCCAAGACAGCACAGATTCACAGGGAAAATCATGTCAGATGAACCTGATCGATATCTTCAACTGGTAGACCAGGGAAATAGATCAGGTTGGAGTAGTGGACATGGCCTACTTACACTTCAGCAAGGTCTTCGACACTGTACCTCATAGGAGACTTATAAGGAAACCAGGCAGTTTGGGGGTGGGACTCAAGATGGTAAACAAGGTATGCAACTGGTTGGTGGATAAACTAAAGAGGTGGTGGTAAATGGCATTCACTTTAATGAGGATAGAGTGACCAGAGGGGTACCTCGGGCTCAGTGCTGGGACCAGTCCTCTTCAATGTCTTTATAGATGACATTGCAGAGGAGCAGAAAGGAAGGTACGCTTTTTTGTAGGTGGAACCGAATCTGCAATGAGGTAGATACTGCAGAGAGGGGGTTGGAAAGAATGGGTAGAGACCTGAGGAAACTCAAGGAGGGTATGGCAGCTGGGTTTTAATACAAAAAAGAGCAAAATCATGCACAAAGGGCACAGAAACCCAGGAGCAGTGTGTAAAAAGAGGGAAGAGGTAGTGACAGTCTCTAAACAGGAAAGGGACATTGGGGTTATCATATCTGATGATCTTAAGGTGGCAAGGCAGTGTGACAAGGCAATAGACAGGGCCAGGCAAATGCTGGGGTACATAGGGAAGGGAATCAGCAGCAGACAGAGAGAGGTAGTGTTACCGCTGTGTAGAACATTGGTGAGACCCCACCAGGAGTACTGTGTCCAGTTCTGGAGACCACATCTCAGGAAGGACATTGACAGGGTACAGGCTGTCCAGAGGAGGGCAACTAAAATGGTGCAGGGGCTACATCATAAGCCCCACAAGAAAAGACTGAGGGATCTCAATATGTACACACTGGAGGGGGGGGGCACATGATAGAGACCTTTAGTACCTCTCAAGAGTGAATAAGGCATAAAAGAAGAGTATTTTTCAGAAGAGAAGATGCACAAGAACAAGGGGGCATGCAATGAAGCTAGAAGGGGGGATTTAGGAGGGATATGAAAAGCACTTCTTCACTGAAAGAGTGGTGGATGCCTGGAACAGTTTTCCAGTGAAGGTGGTGGGGCAAAAACAGTGGTGGGCTTCAGGCATGCATGGGATAGTCACAAAAGAGTCTAGGTCAGAAAGCAGAGGGGAGGAAATAACTGAGATCAGATAGGGTCTGCAGTGATAGGATAGGCAAAGACAAAAATGGGCAAACTGGGTGGGCCAAGTGGTCCTTATCTGTTCTCAAATTCTATGTTTTTATATAGACAAGCAACAGAGTAGGGTGGGGATCTACATGTTTTTAAGCAGTCTTTTTGGAGGGAAAATGCCCCCTAATTCAACTGGTTAGCCATTTTGCTGAATTTTGCACTTTATTTGTAATAAACATAAGGCACTTTTGTATAGCAAACTGCAGTGTGCACAATTTTTGTGAAATATTAAACAGAAGATGGGTTTCTAGGGTCAAAACAAAATTGCAAAAATTGTGGATGACAATCAAGTTGTAAATGCTTATATTCTGACCCAGACTGACTCAGTCTGAAAGTACTGAATTCATGGAATGCATTTTCTGTTTTTCTTTAAGAGTTTTATTGAATTTTGTACTTATAAGCAAAACAGACAGTTCAATCTGAATCCTGTTGACCAAGAAACCTATTTGGACATACCCCCAAAAAATTTACTGGATACCATGAAAGCTACAAATATGTTGATTATTGGCCTACACATTCCTTCTGGTAGCACCATATGGCATCCAAAGCATCCATTGCTTAACCTGACCCAACCTGGCCACACAGGCAGTGTGAATTTCATGAATAACCTCCTGGTTAACAGGAGTCAGAATTAACTGTCTGTCTTGTTTATAGCTTATTGTTTCAACTCCCAACACCCTGTGCAACAGATGAAATATTCTCTTTGTCCAATACATATAATGAAAAGAAAAAAAGAAATACATTCTATTAATTCAATGCTTTTAGATTTAGTCAGTCTGGATCAGATTCTCTCAGTACATCTTCCCTATAAGCATTTACAACTTCACTGTTGTCTACAATTTTTACAAATTTGTTTTGACCTAGAAACCCATGTTATAGCTCTTCTATTTGCTATTTCCTTTTCTTTGGTTCTAGGACCAATAAGGGAGGCATCTACAAGTTCTAAGAATTAGTATAAATAAAACTAATTGGCATGGGTAATGATCAGTAACTACCCTATTTCTTTTTCAGTTCACTGCTTGTCACATCTATTCAGGACCAGCCTAATGAAAGGGGGGCATGACCCTTTGGGCCCTCGGTTTCCTCTCTAAAATCTGTCCTCATGTACCACCTAGAAACTAAAGCAATCAACACCTGCATATTATGTCTCCTGATGGGTCTACCCTAAATGTTGTATCTCTGTATAAATACTGTATATAGAATTTACCCTTGATCAGTCCAATCTATTCAGTGTCTGGACAGCAAATCTTACCAGAAGCTGGATGCCCTCTATGGTGCAACCAACTGCCTCTCCCACACTATCAAAAAATGCCTAGTTGACAGTATCATCTATGCAACTTCTCCAAAATACCAAAACTGTCCAAAGAAACACATGGGGGACAGCAAAATATGGCTGTGCAATTATCTTTATTGCGACATACAACCCACAAAAAGGGACGCCAGTGCTGCATGTACAGAACACCAAGGTGTAAACAATACAAAGTAAAAGTATCACATGTCACATACCAATTGATGTAAAATACTGAATGGAAAGAAATCCACATTCAAAAAACGGCTGAAATCGCCGAACGCTGCACCGGAGAACCCGGAAGAGTCAGGCAAAGCAACGTCACCGCGTGACCGCATCACATGGACGTCCCACTCACGTCTACGTAAAAGGAATTTCATCTCTACTTTTATCATGAGTAAACTTCAAGTGAGAACTGGTGTGATTGATATAGTCAATAAAATGTTCTAGTTCCACCTCGGAGCCAGTCCAAATCATCAAACAATCATCAATATATTATGATTATGACTTGTTCGGCTCTTATCCCCTTTTTATGTTTATTCACATTGTGTATATAATTAGTATGTTGTTATTTTCTTGCAAAATGTAAGGTTTGCCTTTAAATGATCTGTTCCATTTAACTGACCAGGGTATTTAAGTCCATGGATCTGGGGTCCTCTCACGCTCTGAAGAAGACGCGTGAGTCGATACGTAGACGTGAGTAGACGTGAGGGACATCCATGACGCCGTCGCCGTGATTTGCTTGCCTGACTCTTCCGGTTCTCCGTGCAGCTGCTCGCGATTTCAGCCATTTTTGAATGTGGATTTCTTTCCATTCAATATTTTACATCAATTGGTATGTGACATGCGATACTTTTACTTTGTATTGTTTACATCTTGGTGTTCTGTACACGCAGCACTGGCGTCTCTTTTTGTGGGTTGTATGTCGCAATAAAGATAATTGCACAGCCATATTTTGCTGACCCCCATGTGTTTCTTTGGACAGTTTTGGTGTTTATAACTCCAGGGGTATTGTGCATTACTCTGTTTTTTTGAGCCTCCATGGCCTTTGAGATACCTTCATAGGCTCATTATTATTTTTTAAGTTTTTCTCCAAAATACCACCTATCAAAACTGACACCTTGTACAACCCCTTGACATTTCATACTCCAATGCCCCTCCCAGACATATCATTGTACTCTGAATGTCAGCCTGCAGTGGCCCTTGCTCATCTGCAGATGCTCACAACATTTGGGCCTATATGGATTCAAACTGTGGCTTAACAAATTTCTCAGTGTTCTCAGTTATCTGCTCTCTCCCTCTCCAGACTCTGGGCACAGTCTGTATTCTCATACTGATACCTCTCTCCCCCTCCCCAAGTGCAAAAAAAAAAAGTTTGGTCAGCTTGCCTTCAGCTACAGATTCCCTCAGTTATGGAACAGCTTAGCCCTGGATGTCTGCCCACCCACCAGTGCTCCCACTTCTAAACATCCTCCTAAGTTACAGCTCTCATCCAGCTGTGATTGTTTCTGAGTCTGCTTAGTGCTTAAATTGTCTTGAATTTGGCTATTGTTGTACTTGTGTACCTAGCTGTCATTTTATTTTTGCACCTAGTATTGTAATTAATCTTGATTTTGTTTTGCGTTCACGTGCACTTAAGATAGTTTTGTTGTTAATCATCTTGGATGCAATATATTGGTATATTGTGTTAGATCCCCCATTATCCTGCCCCTCCCCGTTACATCTCTAAATGAGATTTCGTTATCTCTGTGTATTAGCCTGGTCAAACATTTTCAATAAACCATAAATAAATAAATAATTCAACATACTGTGGAGGTTTCAAAAACCCATAGATAGGGGCCCGAGTTTTAATTGTGTTTAAAATAGCAAGATTGACTGCTGTGAAGGCATGGGAGGGACAGGATGAAGTATTTTTTCTGATTCTGTTCTGCCAGTTCAGTTCCAATGTATTTTGTGTTCTGTTATTGAGCTGTGCTCACAGTGTTGCTTCAGTTGCAGTGCCCCCTCCTTCAACCCAGCTAATATTTCCAGCTCATTTGAGGATGCATACAGTGTCTTTTAACAAGTGACAGCAGGAACAAGCCTGGATAATGGGACTGGTTAGCAAGGAGCTGGCTCAGACCAGGTGTAGCTGCAGGTGTTCTGCTGAGTACATAACACTGATCATTATCAGCAGCACAGCTGTCTCAAAACAAGGGATGGAGGAGAGTTATATACTGTATATACTATTATCTGATAGCAGCTCTTTCATAACTCCTTGCATTAGAATGTTTGTTATGCCATCTGAAGTGGCAGCTGAACTTTCAGCAGCTCCAGAGGGACATTTCAAAAGTGACTCATATTAATGCCAATACCTGATATCACTGAACATGGTGCATTATTTATCAAGTGATGCATTCTTCTAATCCTGCTTGGGGAGGAGGGGGGTTGATTTTCATTCACTGTGGTGTTTATGAGCAACTGCACAATGCATTAGCATGACGCCATTGTTTAATCACCCATTAAAAGGTAATGAAGCCTTGCCACAATTATTGTGAGCTGCTGTGAAAGCACTGTATATGCTTCTTAGAAAAGTCATAGTAAAGACATTCGGAAAGAAAAGCTGCAGTGGTTTGGAACTCTTTACAGCTGGGACCATACAGGAAGCAAAGGCCATGGTACACTCTTAAAAAGGCACCTTGGATGTTGAAGGGAAACCAGAATCATATTTTTCTGCAGAGTACATACAATAGATGTGCTTGTAGTTTCATTTAAATGACTTTAGTGCCACATGCTGTGGATTGGGGTAAATGTGGATGGCTCAGCCAAAACAGGATGATCAGATCAAGAGTACATTTTATGAGCAGGTGTCCTAACAGTCCAAGAGAAGCTAAACAACCAGGGTAGTTACAAAAGGTAAAAGTGTGGGGGCTAACTTTAGATAGTTTATTAATAATAATAGTATTTATTTGTACCGCACCTTTCTAAAAACCAAGGCGCCTTAACAGATAATTTGAATAAAACAATATAATAAAACACACATACAATAAATACTGGTTCATAAAATCAGTAAAATAACATCAAGTTGAATACAGTTGATACCACAAATGGGTCTTCAGGACCTATTTAAATTCCTCCATGGACGCACACTCCCAAAGTGGACGAGATAGAGAATTCCAAAGAGCTGGGGCCATATACATGAAAGCACGGGCCCCCAAAGATTTTAAAGAAGCCCTTGGAATCTCTTGCAACCCCTCATCTGCCAAGTGGAGCAATTGCCTAGGGAAGTAAGGTACCAGAAGCTCTTTCAGGTAGTTCGGGCCAAGTCCATGTAGGGCTTTATATGTCAGAAGTCCAACTTTAAAGGTGATCCACCACTGCACTGGCAGTCATTGCAGTTCACGTAGCACCGAAGAAATATGACATGTACGAAGAGTACCCGTCAATAATTGGGTTGCAGCATTCTGCACTAGCTGCAAGCAGTGAATATCAACCCCTGGTAGCCCCAGATAAAGGGAGTTGCAATAATCAAGGTGTGAGGTCACAAAGGTGGGGACCAACGTAGGCAGATCACCAGACGGAACAAGGTGCTTAATCCTAGAGATGTTCCTCAGATGGTAAAAGGAAGATTTGACGACCATCGGCACCCGCGATCGCAGTGTCAGCCCGTCATCAAAAATCATCCCCAGACTTCGCACCTGTTCAGAAGTGGGAAGCTGGGAGCCACCAAGAAAAAGTCCTGAAGGCAAACCAGCTCCCTTCCTCTCTATCCGGTGACCCGGGTCCACAACCAACACCTCCGTCTTCTCCAAGTTCAACCTCAGCCAACTCAAATCTATCCAGTTCTGGATTTCGGTGAGGTAGTTGTTAAATGTCAAGAGAGCTCTATCCTGGTCAGGTGCAAAAGATAGGTAGAGCTGGGTATTATCAGCATAGCAGTGAAACCTCAGCCCATACCTTCTTACAATGTCTCCAATGGGCAGCATGTACACTGCGAACAACATGGGGGACAACACCAAACCCTGCGGTACCCCACATGTCAGAGAGACTGGGCCAGAGGAATTAATCCCCGACAACCAACCTCTGAGTTCTGCCAGTGAGGAAGGATCTAAACCACCCGAAGACTGTACTAGACAGGCCACAGATGAACCTGTGTATTAAACACAGCTCAATCCATCAGCTTCTCACGGCTACTGCTGTATTTCAACCTTAGCCCAAGGTCAGCACTGAGCTGACTATATGCACCACTGCTCCTCTTTATAAACACAAGACATAGAAGCCATGTGAATTCCGTTATTTCCAGCTACCTTTAAAAATCAAGGATGATTCTTTAGCATTCTCCTGGAGAAAGACTTTTATATAGCGACTTCCATACTCACAGTGTCCCAACACATTTTATTATGGAGCTGACAGTATAGCCTAGAGGTTAAAGCAAAGAGCTGTGAATGAGCTTAGTACATCAGGGAGACATGGGTTTGACTCCCACAGCCTCCACTTGTATACTGTGTAACCCTAAACAAGTCACTTATCATCCCTGTTCTCCCAAGTCCTCCTGTAAATGGGTCTTGTGCCCAATAAGCTTTACCTGTGGCACTTACACAAGAAAATAGAATAATTTAAAAAAATCCATGAAAGAGACAAGTACAGGAAATTCAGGGAAGCTTTTTTTTTAAAATGTGAGCAAGATTGCTTCACAATGTTAAGCAAGAGAAAGAGAGAGAAAGCTGATGTTAAGCGCAAAGAGATTGTGGCTTGGGACTTGTTTGAGGTCTTACAGTGAGTGCACAACACTGGAGGCATTCAAACCTGCATGTCCAGGTGCACAATTCGGCATACTAACCACTAGGCTGCCCCGCCTCTCTCTGCAAAACTCAAGTAAGTTGAATAAAAGCATTTTTAATAAGCATTTGGCAGGGGCAGTCATGTTTGCTTGTTTGTATTTGCTGTATAGTTTTTGGGCCTAGATAGCATGGCAAATTAAAACAAACTCTGCTCAGAGCCACTAGGCTGCTAATGCACAAACTTCATAAGGGAAATAAAAATAATGTGCGTTGGCACCATGCTCATGCCAAATTCACAAGACCTCTCCTCTTCCAGCAGTGCAAGTGAACCCTTGCTGGCTGACTTGCGCCTCCTACATCCATTTTTCAAAGGTCACCTTTCCATCTTAGCCATCTTTTGATATGTACCAACTTGACACTCCTCATGGCATCCTTCAAGCTCTGCTTTCTCCTGTTTTTTTGTTTGTTTGTTTTTATTAGGAGAAAACAGAACTGGAGGGCACCATGAGGAGTGCCAAGATGATGCATATCAAAAGATGGTTAAGACTGTATGAAGCATACTAGCTATACAGAACATGGTGCATGGCCCTTAAAACAAGCTGTGGTCAGAGCCAACACAGTTGCCAGAAGCTGTGTATTACTGAAGACAAATTTTAATTAAAATGGGATTTTGTTCTGATATATTATGTGATTATGTTGTTTATGGCCATCATGAAGTTGCCATCGGAGGGACTCCAATTGTACTCTCAGCCTGGGACTCACTGGACAGAAAAGGGGGTTGTGGTTGACATTTTACCCACCTAGCATAGTTAATAAGTAAGGAATCTCTTACTTGCACCCTGCAGACCAAGGGATGGGGGGGGGGTCTTGGGTCAATGTCCAGTCATATCTGTAAGAAAAAAACAGTGATGGGGTCACAAAGTATCTGCAATTCGGTATGGAGAAAATATGTCAGAGAGCGAAGGTTAAACATTAAGCAAAACTTATCTGACAGGTTACATCATGGCAGACCTGTGGAAATAAAGGGAAGATTGTGTTAGTATGAGAAAAAGTAGAAAGAAAAGTAGAGAGAAGCATAAAAAAGCTACAAGAGGTTCATGATGAGCATAGAAATTAAGAAAAAGGAATTTTAGAGAAAACGCACTTTTGAAGGTGAGATTAAGAGATATAAGTGAAAACAGCAAACTGGAAATTAAGAACAAAATAAGGAGATAAAGAGACAGAGGCAAAGAAAAAATAAGTAAAGGGGGGTAAGGGGGCAGGTTTACCTATCAGCACCCTGTAGATGAATGTAATGTAACCCTGGTGTTCCAATGTAGGCCTATTGCCATTTACCTTTTGACCCCTTCTGCTTGTCCCTCTGCCCCACCAAAGTCAGCCTGGTGAGCTCCCCTGCCCCCAAGTCCAACACAGATCAATCTTGCAGCAAACAGACAGACCCTGTGGAAACACTGCCAGTCCCCCTGGCCTACCCCACCCAAGCCAACCTGACCAGTTCCGATACCCACAGTTCCAATACAAAACACCCCTGTGGCAACACAAACTGATCTTGTGGAAAACCTGTTAGTTCCCTTCCCCCCACACACAAGCAAAGATGGCCAACTCCCTCCCCCCAACCAACAGATGGCATTTGAGGATACTGTGGCAGGACCCAACCCTACAACTACAGACATTCTGTCTTATGCAATTTAGACATGCTACAGACCCCTAACCACATACATCAAACAGAAATAGAGTATAAAAGAAAAAAAAAAAAACTACTGATAATTAAATTGTTTTTGTTATTTTATAGTCAAATTGTTCTTGTTATTTACATTTACGGTGAACAGTAGGCCTTGTTTTTGCATCCCTTATCCATAAATATCAATAGTGGGACCCTTAAAACACATCCCTTACCTACACATATCAATACAGTCAATAGTGGGACTCTTAAAATACAAACAATGAGGACTATTACAGTATCTGTACACTGTGAAAGAGTATACTGTACTTTGTGGGTTGAGTGTGTTATACTGTTACTATACACTTTCTCTGTTTTCGTGATGACAGCAGGGGAGGCAGAGAGGAAGGGAAAGTCACACTGGTAGAGTGTCACAACTGTAAACAAATCGTATTTTCATCACGTTCAATTGTGGGGTACAAGATTTTCTGAAATTATTTCATCATTCAAATCAGGACATGTTTCATTTTCACAGGATACCCAAACAGTTGGAGAATGACTACAGAATCATGATTACCTTCTGCTAAACTGAGAATGAATGCTATGGGTTAGAAGTTGAAACACTCACTTCACTGCATGTCTCCCCCTCTGTCTCTCTGTCTCTTTCAGTCTTTCTGCTTGTATTGCTGACAGCAGGAAAAAAAACTCAGAGATAGTCCTGTAGACCTCTCTCTGTTGCTCTCTCACTTTCTCAGTGTGCATTGCTGACTGCATGAGAGAAAAAAAGGTGCCATCTCTCTCTCTCTCTCTCTCTCTCTGTCTCCAAACAGGTGGACTTAAAGTGGCCACAGAGTCCTTTTATGTGTCTTCCCCTTAGCTTGATTGGCTGGTACAACAGAAGGTGCCAAATTTAAAAAAGCAGGTCTTGTCGTTCTGTTAACGTGGGGAGTGGGCTTCACCACCCTTACAAATCCCAAAAGTGATGCTGCCAGATCACCGTTGCTGGTGGCCTGCACACCAGTGGATTGTTACCAAGTTGAGCGGACACCTCAGTAGATCCAGTCAAGGATGAAGACGGCTGTTGTTACATCTGGAGAGTGGATTTTAAGTGGCCACAGAGTCATTTTGTGTGTCTTCTCCTTAGCCTAACTGTCTGGTGCAGAAGAATGTGCAAGATCTGAAAAACCACATCTTGTTCTTCTGTTGGCTTTGGGGGAGGGCTCCCCCACTCTCACTGACCCCAGAAGTGATGCCGTTGGGTCACAGCCACTGATGTCCTCCCATGCTGAGGGAAGTGTGGAGTATGGTGGATGGCATCACGGGTCCAACAGGTGTTGAAGATGGTCATAGTTAAGAAGAAGAAGAAGAAGAAGAAGAATCAGCATTTATATAGCACTTTTCATACATCCAAAGCGCTTTACAAGCAATGCTAGACTGGTAGTGAAGTGACTGAATGTGTGGTGCCAGCCATATCGCACATCATCACCCACACACAGCCTCGATAATTGCATGAACCGGTTTATGGGAAGGGGAATGTTGGCCAGGACATCGGGAATGTTCCCTACTCTTTGTGAAGAGTGCCCTGGGTTCTTTTACTTCCACCTGGACACCCACCAGGACAACACCAGGATGGGCAGAAGGGACCTCGGTTTAACATCTCATCCGAAGGATGGCACACCCCAGCAGTACAGCACCCCCCAATACTGCACTCAGATGTTAGCGATTTTTAGGTGCAAGTCCAATCCCGGTGCGGGACGAGAACCCACAACCTTCTGGTCCAGAGGCGGATGTGCTACCAACTGAGCCACGCTGACACCTAGGCAGGCAGGCAGGTGGATTTAAAGTGGCCACAGAGTACTTTTGTGGGTCTTCCCCTTAGCCTAATGGGCTGGAGCAGGGGAAGGCAACAAATTCAAAAAAACAGGTCTTATCCTGTTGGCTTGGGGGCAGAGGGCTCCACCACCCTCATAGATTCCCAGAAGTGATGCTGCAGAGTCACCACCACCGGTGGCCTGTGCACCATGGGGGTTGCCGAGTAGAGTGGACAGCTCCAGAGGTACAGCCAAGGGTGATGAACGTAGATGGGGCTCCTCCTCACAGTCCTTTTGAAGTAACTGTTTCACTAATTTCAGATAAAGGCCCTCCCACAAACTGTCCAGAGGAAAGTCTCACTCTTCAGAGTCACCCGAAGGGAAGTTGATAACAGTTCAGCATTCTGTAGGTTAACTGGTCCAGTCCCATGACAGGCCACGAGGAGGGGGGAGGCTTCAAGAGTTTGTCAGAGAGTTAGTCAGTTTCCTATCCAATAGTTAATGAGGGAGATATCAGTTATAGGTATACAATTGAGTTCTCTACTCATCCTTTCCCCTGGGGATTCTCTGTTGCAGAACCTAGTAAAAGGCAAGGAATTCAGGGAGCCATTCAGAAGCTCTTACACATGGTGGGGATATTGCTCCAGTCCACCACGCTGACAGGAAGCATATTCAATGTCCTTCACTGTTCCTATGCATCAGGGCACACTCCTCACCTTGGCCTGCATGATGATGCAAGTGACACTGGTTGTTCATCTATGCTTCCTCCCACTCCCTGGCTGGCTCCTCTCCATGTTACTCTCTGCTCTGCTCTGCTGTCCTTCCCTACTGCCTGGTGCTCTTGCTGCTTCCATGCACCAGCACCTCTAGTCAGAGCCAGATCAAGACTTTGGGGGACCCGGGGCACTCAAACTAGGGGGCCCATGTAAGTCAACACCCAGCTTTTCATTCAAGCAATGCCTATTATTTTGGCTTGAAACGCTTAATTTTTTTTTCCTTCAACAGAAAAGGCAGATTCACTAGTTCATCTATGCTTCCTCCCACTCCCTGGCTGTCTCCTCGCCATGTTACCCTCTCCTCTGCTTTCTTTCCCTACCATCTGCCGCTCTTGCTGCTTCCATGCACAGCGACTGAAAAATCCCCAAGTCCAAGGTCCAGGATGCTCCAAAAGCAAAGCATGACTTTCACTTTTCAGTCTATGTAAGTCCGATGGACTTACTGAGAAAAGCCATTTGTTTGCGTGTATGCACGGCTTGTGTGTGTGTGTGTGTTTTTTTTTTTAAGGTAGCCTGCCTGACATCTTTCCCCCTGCCACCTGCCTGGAGCCACTAACGTCTTTTACTTTTTTAAAAAGAAAGTACTCTCCCTTCCCCCTAAGCTAACAGTCTTCCCGGCACAGAACTAGAAGAGAAAGACGCTTCAGGATCTCCGTGACGACTGGTGCACACTGCGTATATTATGTGTAATGGTGGTGGTGGGGGGTCTGCCATGCTGCAGACTGGCTGTTGACTCCATAACAGAAAAGCAGGCACCCTGCTCTCAAAAGCGTGCCCTACTGTCTGGACTTTGTGTTGCAGAATCAGAAACTCCAGTGCAGCCGGTGGTGGAATGTGGATCATGTGGTGAGTAATCCCTGAGAAAATGTTCACCAGGTGATACCCTGATGGCCACCACACACATACGTTCTTGCTGGGTTTTGGTGCTGTGACTCTCATTCATACTCTTACTAATGGGAGAAGGACACGTTGAGAGCCATGCCAGAAAAACTGTGTGCAAACTTGACTCAATCATTTTAACATTGGCTGCATAATAAAGTTAAGCAGACAGGCAGTGTTAGGTGACTAGAATAGTTAGGGGGACACTCTTAAAATTGGGGGGGTCAGAGAGTAGCACTACCGCTCCTGATCCGAGTTTGGGTGTGAGATCAGGTTGCTGGGGGCTGGCGGTGGGAGGAGGATTCAGCATTCCACAGGACTTCTTCTCCTTAATGGGTGATTTAGATTAAAAATAGCAGGATTTAGGCATTAACAGTGGTGTGCTTAAAAGAAATGGGAGACTAGGGCTATTAAGTTAAAAAAAAAGAAAGATTTACATGTTTAAAGCAGCAGTGCAAGGACTGTATTGGAGTGGACCCAGAAACCCTGTGTGTCTCCCTTCAGCACTGCTGCAGCTATCTTAAAGAGCAGGTACCTACTGTCAAGCACCAGCTTCCCTCAAAATATAGTAATAGCAGATCTGTTTCATTGTTGAGGGCATTGTGGCTTCCATGCGCTTTCCCTCAGGTTAAAGCAGTTAAAGCACCCCAAATTTGCACCTCAGTAAACAAAGCCTTGTCTGACACACCCCTTTGTGATGTCAGAAAATGAATACTGAGGGTGCATGTCAGTAACCTGTATATATGCGACATGTCTATGGCATTTAGTACTATTTAGAGGCGCCATGTAGAAAAAATCAAAGCAGCCGCTGGAGTAACAGTCCCAGTTTACTGGAGCGATTACTTTCATTGTTCCAAGTGGCAACTTTAAATAGTACTAAACATTATTGACAAATGGCACCAATATAGATCTATGGAGCACACACAAGCAGCCTTCATTTTCTGACATCACAAAAGGGGGCGTGTCAGACATGGCTGTTTTAAGGGGTGCAAATCTGGGGTGCTATAACTTTTTACCTATAGGGAAGCACGTATAAGTTTTCATACCCCTCGACAGTGGAGCAGGTCCGCTATTATATATGTTTGAGGGGGGCTGGGTGCCTGACAGTAGGTACATGCTCTTTTAATATAGAAAGGACTTCAACATGCTAAAGGAGAGTAATAATTAAGGTGTGGGTTCATCGATCCCTGCTAGACAGGACTGTGAAACTTAATTTAGAGCCAAGCATGTCTATTTTGAATCCAGACTGTAAGCTGTGAATAATCTGGCTTGCAGAGGGGTCTCTGTTGCTTCGTATATGGCATGAGAAAAAAAGTGATTTGCTTTGGTAAAAGATGTAGATGAAAAAAAAATGTAACTTACCAATGCCAGATAAAGCATTTGGGGGCTCTCAAACTAGGGTGCCCATGCAAGTCAATGCCCAGCTTTTCATTCAAACAATGCCTATTATTTTGGCTTGAATGCCTACATTTTTTTTTTCTTTTTTTTTTTCCTTCAATTGAAAAGTCAAGTTAAAGCAGCAAGAAATTTAACACATCTTGGTGTGTGTGTGCCAGAGGAAAGACAGCTCAGCCCCCCCACACACACACACAGACACACTGTTGGGACCCCCACACAATACACACACGGGGACTCCATTCTGGACCAATAGCAAAAAGTCTTAGCACCTCTACCTCACCACTCAAACACTTAGAAGAGATGCACAACAGTGCTTATCATTGAAGTGCTCAAGTGACATGCTTTACAAGGCCCTAACAAAGCACTAGACATGAAAACATTTGTGTAACCCCTAGGTGGTGCTATCCCAAGGGCTACTACCCCTGCCTGCCTAACTACTAACAGGTTGAGGGGCCTAGGTCTAATGGCGAGTGCCTCCACCCAGAGGTCAGGGTTTGCAATAGTTAAACTAAGCTGGTCACCGCCCTCTGGGACACTGCGACCCCCCTTTCTTCCCACTAGTGGACCACAAAATATATCAGAATTACTCACAGTATACACTACTCCCCAGGACTGGTTCGGTCAGCGTGACTCGGGGGACTCCCTGTAAAACAAGATGATACAGTGCAAAAACCACAGTACAATACTTTAACATAAACGAATACCTCAGGCAGTGTAAATTTGCTGAAACCAACAGATCCAATTTATTTAGGGGGATATAACAAGGATGGGGGGAATCAGGTTAATTAGCTTAAACGCATTAATAATCACAGTACTGTGCACATATTTCAGAATCCCAAATGTCTCAAATGTCACTCTTACTGGGTACCCAGGCAATAAGAGGCTAGCCTATTTGGTGCAGCTGGTTGGGGCCCTGAAGATGGAAAATGCATGCACAATACCCAAATTGTAATCCGGAGCCGGTCGGCTCAGTTCATGAAGAAGAAAAAATACAAACAATTAGATGACACACTTGCAATTCGATAAACCGATGGCAGGGAGCTACCCTGCTTGCACTCACAGCCCAATACTGAAAAGTGAATGGGAGGTAGGTTTTCCTGGATTGTCAGGAGGAGCAGACCATGTGGGCAAGGTCCTTACGACTGGACCCCACTGCAGTTCAGAGCAAATGGAGGTAGCCCAGTTTTAACTGGGGTTTACTTCCAGCTTCATGCACTCAATTCACTGTACAGGGGATTTGAAACGCGATTCCCCACAAGCACTACATACATTTATATGTAAAAGGAAAGTACTATACCAGGCATGCTGCTTCTCGATCCCGATCGCATTTACTGCACAATACCCGGGAGAACACACAGCAGATTCAGTTCCTGACAGACCGAGCATGATTCAGCATTTTCTCCAGTCTTCTACAGGGTGAGCTTGGTTTCTACTCTTCTGATCTCCTTGATTCTCTTCACAGGTCAGATTCAGTCTGAACAGGCGCTTGCACAAGCTGCAGACCGAAACTTAGGGCCTTACATGCGTTTTACCCGCGATAAACTACACACTGAAGAAGCACTGGGCTCCTTGTCTCTTCACTGCCAAAACTGAACTGAAACTCCAGTAGACAAAACCAGGCACTTCCTTTGAGTTCCTCCCAGTTCTTGGCTGGTTTAGCTGTCACTCACAATAAACTCCCCCTGTTGGTGAAAAAAGGTGCTGAGGTCAAAACTACATTTCCCAGAGTCACTGACCATACAGTCCTCTTGTGGCTGGCTCAGATTAAGAGTCCAAGTTCTGATTCGTCCACAGGCACCATTTTAGAGCTCCCTCAACCCACACTGATTGGTCCAGTTCAGCAGTTCAAAACTAGAATGGAGGGCTAGGCAGACAATTCAGACTACAAAGGAAAGCAAGTTAAACAAACTATATTTTCATTATTACTCTAAATGATTTCTGGCAAACAGTTACATCTTTCAGATAGGCTCCCCTTGCACTCTTAGCAACTCCAAAAATGGAGCGAATTGGCAGCAGCTCGAGTGGGACTCAAGCAGGAAAACACACAGTCCCCCCCATACAAACTAATTATGTTTGCAAGCAGACAGCCCTTAAAGAGACAGTACCAGAGGCTCTAAAAGCACTCACAGATAAATGGCTTAAATGCCAAACACCATTCAGGCTAGGAGCATTTAAGCAAGCTCCTGGAAGACTTTTGAGAACCCCCATTTGCAAGGGGGTTACACACTTCCCGGCCTAGAAAAAGCTTGGCAACAGCGTCAAGCAAGTACCCCCATAAGTTTCAATTGCAACCATATACATTTGCATCAGAATCACATTATGCTCATACATGTAATCATCAGTCAATATATCACTTTACCAGAAACACATTTCTGAAACTTTGCAGTACGTCACTCTTTGCACAGTATTACACACACATTGTACCATAACTCAGGTTATTACCTCTTGTACATGAAAACTGAAGAGAGGGGACCCTTCCCTATCAGCTACCTTGGGGCTGGACAGGACAGGGGCACCACACTTAGAGGGCAACACAAGTAACTTGGAGTTAGCACTGATGGTCAGTTTGGGCAATGAGCTCGGGGACACATACACTCCTTTATGGACAACAATGAGAGGCAAGTCCACAGGCCTCCCCGGGGAATCATAACTGAGGTGCACCGCAGGCTTTACAGCTCGACCAGTCTTTCTAGGGGGAACTGTTACAGTCTCTGCACTCTGAGCCTCATTTTCAGCATTGTCCTCACTTGTCAGGGGAGTCTCCATTAGGGTAGAGAGGCTAGAACTTGGGGCACTTTCAGCTCTAGGAGTTACAATCTCTGAGTTCACAACACTTGGCTCACATGGAGAGCTTTTGGGCACTGGTAGTGGACCATCAGGGCACTCAAAATACTCTTCTTGTTCTGGTGTATCACCAGTCTGTTCCAGGCCATCATTTTCTTCCCCTGAATGCTCAAACAGTTCAACCATACACAATGATTCCATTTCATCTGACTTGATACTTTGCACTTCAGTTCCTGGGAGCATTGGCTCCAGGGATGAAGCTGGGGGCTTAGACAGTCCAGAAGGCCCAGTTTCATCTCCAGTATTGCCTAGGGGATTGCCCAGAAACAATTGACTCAGTTCATACGAAGGGTAGTATTCAAAGTCACACTCACTTTCTTCTGATATGGACTGACAGTCATGCTCAACTGGGACTTGTGGAGGGGAACACTTTAACTCAGCTTCTGTAGGTGCATACTTTCTTGATCTTTTCGTAGCAGCAGCTCTAGTCACTGGTCCAGAGGGGGCATCTTCTGGGGGCTCAGACTCAATCAAGATTTGTCCAATGAGCAGTAAATGATTTCTATGCCTTGTTTTCACATCTTTTGAATTATTCTCAGGCCTTACTTTTTACACTGGCAGATCATCTAGTTTGCCCACTACAATGAGAGGGAGATGGTTCCATCTGTCAGCAATCTTGTGTTTGCCATGCAGTCCCAGATTTCTTAGCAATACCCGATCTCCCTCCTGGAGTTCCTGTGCTTTCACCTTTTATCATACCTTTCTTTGTTGGCCATATTTCTTTTGGCAGCCATGGTTTGAGCCAGTTGGTACGCATGATTTAGCTGGGCCTTTAACTTTTGTGCATACTGTAAATAGTTGTCAGCTTGAACCCCATCAGGAGAGACTCCAAAACACACATCTACCGGCAGTCGAGCTTCTCTTCCAGACATCAGGGGGAGAACCCAGTGGCATCACTTTTGGTGCAGTTATAAGCATGTACCAGGGTGCTAATGTGTTGGCTCCATCTAGGCTTGTCCTTTGGGTGTAGGGTGCCTAGCATATCTAGCAAAGTGTGGTTGAAACGTTCAGGCTGTGGGTCCCCATGGGGGTGGTAAGGGGTGGTTCTGGACTTTCGCACTCCCCACAGAGAAAGCATCTCTTTGATCAGATCGACTCTCAAAGTCTCTCCTTGATCAGAATGGATTCTTTGTAGCCCCATAGTAAACAAAAAGTTTTCTACAAGTACTTTGGTCACAGTGGATGCTTTCTGGTCTTTGGTGGGGAAAGCTGAGTATTATCTCGAAATGGTCAGTGACCACCAGCACATTACTAATATATCTTTGATCTGACTCCAAACTCAGAAAATCAATACAGACCAGCTCCATGGGTGCACTGGTGGTGATGTTAACAAGGGGGCAGCCCTCTGGGGCAAAGCTTTCCTCTGTAAGCAGCGATCACAAGTTTGAATGTGTTGCTCCACATCAGCCCCCATCTTAGGCCAATAGAATCTGGACTCACCAAGTCAAGTGTTCTGTCTATACCAAGGTGCCCCATGTGGTTGTGCAAGGACCTCAGTACTGAGTCTCGAAAGGCAGTGGGCAGCACTAGTTGTTGTTTGTCTACTTGTCCCCCTCTGTCTAATGTTTCTCTGTATAACAGTCTATTGATCAGTTTCAACTTACGATCTTCTTTGTATAACAATGCAGTTCTCAAATCAGTGGAACGTAATTTGGACGCATCTTTTCCTGCATAGAGGGCTTCTAAAGCTGATTTGATCATGGGATCGCAGGATTGAGCCCGCCGAATGCTGTCATTGTCCAGCTGAGGCAGTGCACCAATGTCTATTGCAGAAAAGTGGCAATAAGCAGCAGGTATGCAATTCTCAGAGGGTCCCAAACAATCCACCATACAGTCCACTGCATCCGTGGACATTTGTTCCTCCCTGTCAAACTTCTGGCAGAGTGCTCGAATATCAGGTTCTGACAGTCTGACTCAATCATTCTGGCGGACAGGCCTCCGGGAGAGAGCATCAGCATCTATGTGGTTCAGGCCTGCTCTGTATTCAACAGCATAGTCATATGTAGATAATGCAGAAAGCCACCTATGGCCAGTATCATCCAATTTAGCTGAAGTCTGCACATAGATCAAAGGATTATTGTCAGTTTTTACTAGTATCTTAGCCCCATACAAGTACTCATGGAATTGGTCAACAATAGCCCACTTCAAAGCTAGGAACTCTAACTTATGTACAGGATAGTTCTTTTCGGATGGGGTCAGGCTTCTACTGGCAAAGGCCACTGGTCTCAGGCCATTCTCGTGCTTTTGGTACAACACAGCCTCCAACCCTTGCAAGCTAGCATCAGTGTGCAGGTCATAAGGTTTTCTTGGATCGGCATAGGCCAGCACTGGAGCGTGGGTAAGTTGATATATGATCTCATGAAAAGCAGTCTCACAATCAGGAATCCAGCAGGCCCCAAATACTTCACTTGGACGAAAATGCACTTTTTCAGTCTCGAGGGACGCTGACTTTTTGTATTTTTTGTGGGTTGGGGGATACCCTTGAATAAGGTTAAGTAAAGGGCGGATCACTCTTGAATAGTCCTTGATGAAACGCCGATAATAACCACAGAATCCCAGGAATCTTTGCAGTTCCCTTAGATTTTTGGGCTGTGGCCAGGTGGTCAAGGCCTCAACCTTACTTGGGTCGGTCTCTATTCCCTTGGTGGATACTATGTGTCCCACATACTTTACTGATGTTTGAAAGAATTGACACTTATCAATGGACAGTTTAAGGCCAAAGTCTTCCAGTCGGTCCAATACCTTGAATAATCTGCTCTCATGTTCCTCCAGTGAGCTGCCAAACACAATAACATCATCTAGGTATACCAGGCACTCTAGTAAGTTCATGTCCCCCACAGCATGTTCCATCAATCATTGAAAAGTGGCTGGGGCACCTGAAATCCCTTGAGGCATCCTCATGAATTCATAGAAACCAAGCGGACAGATAAAGGCTGTCTTCTCACGGTCCTCTGGGGCCATCGGGATCTGGTAGTACCCACTGTGAAAATCCAGCACAGAGAACCACTTGCTACTGTTCAGGCAGTCCAAAGCATCCTGGAGAGGTGGTAGTGGGGGCCTTGGTAACTGACCTTGCCACAAAAGAACATGAGTTAGCATTTTTGGGGCCCTCACTGGGATAATTTCGTGCACCTCTTAACCACTGATTTGTTCTCCGAAGCTCTCCTTGTAGCCTATATGCAACTTTGTCTGTGTCTTTTGGGGACCGGCATTCTCTCTTCATGTGCCCATCCTTCCCACAATTATAACAAAACATACTTTCTGGATTTTGAGCTGGCCGAGGCGTCACACTGGGAGCCAGGCCGGGGGTACTACTAACTGGAAACCTTGGTGCCATCTCTGTCTGCGGCATGATAAGCATTTGGAGACTTTTCATCAATTTCCCCACTTCCATGGTCAAGACATCGAGTTGTGGGCTGTTGTCAGTAGGAGATGCATGGGTGGGTACCCCAACCCCCATAGCAGATGCAGTCGGATGAGGGTCGGGGCCTGTACTTGCAGGAGCGGCCTTCATAAAGAGACTGTTTTTTATTTCCCCTCACTCTCTCAGCAGTTCATCCCATGGCAGAACATCGGTAGCCATCCCTCTCTGACTGGGCCCTCCTTGGCTGACCTTTGGGTCTCGGGTTTCATCATGTGATTTTGGTGATTCCAGACCATCAGCATCTGACCCCGCACCTGAAGCAGGTGATGTAGCAGCTACAACTGCACAAGGCTCTGAAAAACCTTCCTCCTCCTCAACTTCTTGTACCTCCTTCATCAACACATGGAAAGGCAAGGGACTAGCTTTCCTTTGATGCAGTTGTAATTTGAGCAACACCCAGCTAGAGTGCCGGGCAGAGCAGAGCAGAGTATATGATCCAGTCTTACCTGGTCCACTTCACTAGAGGTCCAAACCCCCTTTCGAAAAATGGTTTGCAAGATTTCTTCTAATCGATTCATATAGGCAGATAACAACTCCCCCGGCTGTTGCCTAACATCTTTGAGCTTCCATTTCAAAGCCTCAACACTAGTGGTGCCCCCAAACACATATTTAAGGGCAGTTAGGTACTCTTGGGCTTTGGCATCAGGGTCAGAGACCCTCAGGGAGCAAAAAGCTCATCGGGCAGGTCCCTGGAGGCTCTCCCCCAGGCGGGCCCTTTTTTCTGCTTCGGAGCATTGCCAGTCTTGTACCGCAAGGGTAGCAGAGTCTATCCAGGTTTCCAGATCGACTTCCCCATTTGGAGTAGGGCAGATGCCAGAGAATACTTTGGGCTTGCGGTAAGAGTCATGACTAATGTCAGGTACAAACACAGGGGTTAGCACTTACACAGAAGGAGGGGCAATAATGGGTGCTGGAGGGGAGGGAGTGGAGGAACGTTTCAGGTGGCACATAGTTTCTTTAAATCTCCACAGTTTTTCCTCTCCAGCAACAATTTAGCAAATTCTCCTCAAAAGTTTCAGATAGTGGGGAGGGTTATCCCCCCTGGGTCTTTACTGTCCTTGGTTATCACTCTCCAGGCAGTGAGAGCTTCCCCTGGGGTAATAGTCTGTGGCACTTTAGAACTGTCTACAGGATCCTTACACTCTATTAGGGTCATGAAAGTTTGGATGGGCAAATCAGCCTGTCGCCCCCCTACCACAGGGTCTCGTAAACATTCGACCTTGGAGAGTACTCCCTCTACAGTGTCCGGATTGGTACCCAGCAGGATATCCAAGACAAGTATGGCATTTTGGGGGTCGATCTCCTGCCCAGTACACCACTTCACCAACTGGTGTACAGCCGCTTCTGTTGGGATATCCATTTATTTTTAACAGTAATTCGTAAATGTGGCCACTAGAGGACGCTAATCCCAGCGGTGCCTCCAAGATGTAACCACTAGGTGGTGCTATCCCAAGGGCTACTACCCCTGCCTGCCTAACTACTAACAGGTTGAGGGGCTTAGGTCTAATGGCGAGTGCCTCCACCCAGAGGTCAGGGTTTGCAGTAGTTAAACTAACTTGGTCACAGCCCTCTGGGACACTGCGACCCCCCTTTCTTCCCACTAGTGGACCACAAAATATATCAGAATTACCTTCACAGTATACACTTACCCCCAGGACTGGTTTGGTCAGCGTGACTCTGGGACTCCCTGTAAAACAAGATGATACAGTGCAAAAACCACAGTACAATACTTTAACATAAATTAATACCTCAGGCAGTGTAACTTTGCTGAAACCAACAGATCTGATTTATTTAGGGGGATATAACAAGGACGGGGGGAATCAGGTTAATTAGCTTAAACGCATTAATAATCACAGTACTGTGCACATATTTCAGAATCCCAAATGTCCCAAATGTCACTCTTACTGGGTACCCAGGCAGTAAGAGACTAGCCTATTTGGTGCAGCTGGTTGGGGCCCTGAAGATGGAAAATGCATGCACAATACCCAAATTGTAATCCGGAGCTGGGTGGCTCAGTTCATGAAGAAGAAAAAAAACAAACAATTAGATGACACACTTGCAATTCGATAAACCGATGGCAGGGAGCTACCCTGCTTGCACTCACAGCCCAATACTGAAAAGTGAATGGGAGGTAGGTTGTCCTGGATTGCCAGGAGGAGCAGACCATGTGGGCAAGGTCCTTACAACTGGACCCCACTGCAGTTCAGAGCAAATGGAGGTAGCCTGGTTTAAACTGGGGTTTACTTCCAGCTTCATGCACTCAATTCACTGTACAGGGGATTTGAAACGCGATTCCTCACAAGCACTACACACATTTATATGTAAAAAGGAAAGTACTATACCAGGCAGGCTGCTTCTCGATCCCGATCGCAATTATTGCACAATACTCGGGAGAACACACAGCAGATTCAGTTCCTGACAGACCGAGCGCGATTCAGCAATCTCTCCAGTCTTCTACAGGGTGAGCTTGGTTTCTACTCTTCTGATCTCCTTGATTCTCTTCACAGGTCGGATTCAGTCCGAACAGGCGCTTGCACACGCTGCAGACCGAAACTTAGGGCCTTACACTCGTTTTACCCACGCTAAACTGCACACCGAAGAAGCACTGGGCTCTTTGTCTCTTCACTGCCAAAACTGAACTGAAACTCCAGTAGACAAAACCGGGCAATTCCTTTGAGTTCCTCCCAGTTCTTGGCTGGTTTAGCTGTCACTCACAATAAACTCCCCCTGTTGGTGAAAAAAAAGGCACCGAGGTCAAAACTACATTTCCCAGAGTCACTGCCCATACAATCCTCTTATGGCTGGCTCAGATTACGAGACCAAGTTCTGATTTGTCCACAGGCTCCATTTTAGAGCTCCCTCAACCCACACTGATTGGTCCAGTTGAGCAGTTCAAAACTAGAATGGAGGGCTAGGCAGACAATTCAGACTACAAAGGAAAGCAAGTTAAACAAACTGTATTTTCATTATTACTCTAAATGATTTCTGGCAAACAGTTACATCTTTCAGATAGGCTCCCCTTGCACTCTTTGCGACTGCAAAAATGGAGCAAATTAGCAGCAGCTCGAGTGGGACTCATGCAGGAAAACACACAGTCCCCCCATACAAACTAATTATGTCTGCAAGCAGACAGCTCTTAAAGAGACAGTACCAGAGGCTCTAAAAGCACTCACAGATAAATGGCTTAAACGCCTAACACCATTCAGGCTTGGAGCATTTAAGCAAGCTCCTGGTACACTTTTGGGAACCCCCATTTGCAAGGGGGTTACATTTGGATCTAGATGGTGTGCTGCTGCTTTTGGGTACCAATAATTGTGTACAAAACACTGCATAATAAATTAGGCACTTTGTAAGTACTGTTATACGTCTCTAATCAGATGTACTCATTTTTTTTTGCTGTCATTTGGAATTGGACTTTATACAGCTGCACTCGGAGTGTCTGACTTTCTGCCTGCAGTGATGCCCCATGCACAACTCCACTCCCACCACCTCCTAAGCTGCCACATTCAAACCAGAACCCTGATATTAAGCTTGATGTCCACCACATGTGGTTAATGCTAGCACTACAGTAGGACTGAGGGAACAAGTTGCTGAGAGGTTTTCATCTGGAATAACACAGATCTTTGTGGTAAACTTTAATATGGAGGGGTTGATTCAGAGGAAGCAGGAGTTCACACTGCGACCGATTTGCTAGACATTGTTGATTTAAAAAGAAATCGTCACTCCCCCCTCCCCAACTATACCAACTAACCAGCAGCACAGCAGGAAACTTGCAACATACCCCACACTGACAATGTAGGGCAAATGAATCTGCTACACTGACTACCAGGTTATTGTTGTAAAATGTGTCCCAGCTCATAAATTCAGCACTAGAGACAAAGGTTTACTTAAAATTGCAATCATATCAATTCTTATATAACCCAAAAAAGCCCAGATTTTCCCCTAAGTGTGAAACTGAAAACAGGTCTCATGCCAGTCTGTCTTCACCGCACCTTAATAATCAAAGGTGAACTACACAGCCTTATTTCAGGGGATTAACCAGGTATTATGTCTAACAGCCATTAGCAGTAAACTGTTCTCAAAACAAGCCAGAACATGTAAAAATCACAAATGAAAATAACAAGGTTTGTGGAATCACAAATGCACACTACTCAGGCAGGGGGGTGACGGCTCAGGGTAATATTCATTTTCAGTATAATTACTGTTTGTTCATTATTTGGCTCATTGTCTGAGCCCATAAAAGTATGCAATATTACAGAGACTGTGAAATTAAGCAGTTAATATGCTGGGGAATTATGTTAAAAAAAAACACAAACCTATGTACTGCATAAATCATACAACTGCATAAGCAATGTCTTGATCTATAGAATTGTGTAGGCCAGTGTGACATTTATTGGAAACACCACTGTGTTTAGATTTTTATGAGCTTGTAAAAAACAAATCAGGTTGCATATTGCTAGGGAGAAGGAACAACTAGTAGTTTGTGTATTATTCTATAGGCTTCAAATACTGAATCCTGTATTTCAGTTCGATGTGTTTTACATAGCTCAGTGCTTATGGTTTGTAAAAGCTGGACTGGATATGGTTAGTGCTCAGGTACGTTTGAGCTGGACTGCTACATAAGTCAGAGCTTATGGTGCATAGAAACTGGATGAGATATGGTTGATGATTAGAACTGTGAGCTGGATGAGATATGGTTGCTGTTAGAGCGTTCTCTTTTTGTCCTTTCTCTATATCCCACCTTTGGCAGGATTCTAGGTAAGTGTAGGATTGAAGGCCCAAAGAGAATATAATTACCAATGTGATTACCTCCTCCAGCTCCAGAGAGTGTGGCCAGTAGCATGCAGGAGAGGAAAAACCCTCTTAGGGGGAAACCTCTGAGGACACATGGCTACTGACCTGCCCATCCCCTGGGCATGCTAAGGAGAGTAAGCCTAAAATAACTAGTTGTCTTTTAACTAGATCCAGAGTGTCAGTTGAAAGTATATCCTGGGTTCGAGTGCAAGCAGGCAATCCTGGAAGATGAGATACTAGCAATGAAAAGTCCACCATGAAGAGTATGCTTAAGAAGTTATCGAATCCAAGTCCGATTAACCAGAGGCGTAGAGGTGAGGAGTTATGCTTAGTCAGGCAGGTCAGCTAGAGGCTAATCATGGAATTACGTCTTGGAAGGCAAAAACTGGAACTGGTCGATGGTCAATCCTGAAGCGCGATGAAAAAAGCTGTCCGTTGTTGAAGATATACTGAAATAAGGTGAGCAAGCATCTAGGTCTTCCTGCAGTTTAAGGAAGGAGAATGGTAGATCCCATGTGATCTGATGTACATAGTTTCAATAGAGAAGATGCCAGGCCCCTCTGTTTGCAGGACGAAGCAGGAATGCAGAGTGCAGGCAGCCAGGCCCCTTTTGCCTTTTGTGGTTGAAGCAAATAGAAACCCCCAGACCCTCTTATGGGATGAAGCAGGACTGTGTAGAGCAAGCAGATAAGTCCTGTTTAAGTGAAATAGAAGTGCATTGAGCAGATTGCCAGGCCCATTGCAGGGTGAAGCAAGATCATGGCAGACCATGTGATCTTCTATAGTCTGGTTCCAGTAGAGATGGTGAGACCCCTACATGGGTCAGCCAGAGGAGAAGGAAGGAATGAAAGTGCAAGAGCCAGGCCCTGATATAGGCAAAGCCAAAGGCATGGTGGAACCCCACGTGGTCCACCTGTGCATATGCTACAGATGAAGGTGAACCTCCATGTAGGTCTGCTGGAGTCCAAAGCAATAGTAGGTTACCATCGAGTACAATATCAGAAGGGGAAATGTCCTAAATGTCCAAAGATGGAGGAATACTCTACGGAGATGTGCAGTGCAGATGCTTGGTTGAAACTGGGCCAGAATGGAATGGAGTGCTGGAGACATAGTCATGAATGAAGAAGTAGGTAGGCTCGGACGGGAAGCTGGAGCATGAATTCCTTAGGTCCAGACTGAACAGTGTAAATGCTCAAACAATCAAATAGGTATCATGTAGTCAGCATGAGGAATGGAATCATGATGGCAAGACCCCCACGTGGGTTCACCATCATGTTATATGAATTGCCCTGGACTTAAGGAGGGGGGGACCCTGGCATGAGTCTGCCTGTAGAGACTTGAGTACATTTGAGCTAAGAAGAAGTGAGTCCACCTGTCATATGCACATTAATGGTAAGGTGATTGGATAGCTTGCTCGGTCCCCATGTGGGAGAGCTAGAGGGGCTAGGCCTCCACGTAGGCTAGCCAGACTGGCAGGACCTCTACATAGGCCTGACTGAAGTGAAGTAGAAGTGAGAAAGAGTCGAGCTAGACCTCCACATAGGCTAACTCAACTGGCGGGAACTCCACGTTGGTCCAGCTGGTCGGACAGGCAGAATCAGGATGGCAGAGTAGCAGCCTCCATTAATCCAGTAGAAGAAAGGATGCTACAGGAGGGATCATTAGGAAAAAGTGACAGGTGGTCGGTAAATGCCAGGAGGTATAAATATCCTGAATGTCAGGTTAAAGTTCCTACCTCTTGAAGAATATGACATCCTGAGCATTCCTATGAAACTAAAGCTGCGATGGACAAGGCTATGCAGGGGTTGTGGGAGCATAGTCCAAAAGGTCCAGAGAGTAATATAAATTATGGAGCTTGACCATAATTAGCTGCACCATAATGCTGGACACACTATAGACGTTGCTGAGTCAGATCAGTCATTGGTACACGAGCGGTAAAATCAGGACTGTTGTACATAGGTTACAGGCAGCAAGCAGTACTGTAGAAGTGATTGCACCTCCCAGAATGATTAGTAAGCTGATGTCCTGACATGGAGCGAGTGAGGTGAGCATGAGTGGGAAGATCCCGTTTGATTCCAATAAGGGAGCAGCCAAGCAAGGCGCAGAAAAGGTGAAAATAAATGTACTGAAGTTCTGTAATTGGCAGCCAATCCACTGAGCCGCAGGTCAGGCTTCCTTGTAACACCAACTCCAGGTTAGGGTGTACAGTCAGTTCCTGACATCAGTGAACCATAGGGTTCTACTAGGCATTAATTAAATGACAGATGCGAGCAATTATGAATTGCTCTGGGATGAAAATGCAGGATAAAGTAAACGTCCTGAAGAGGTCTGGCCTGCTGTAAAGTGTCGGGTAGGACAGTGGAGTCAGAGAGGAAGAGAAAGTTGGCAGATGGGATCCTCCAAGGATGAATTCATCTGGGAGCCAAGGCAGGCAGCAAAGCAATGCGGAGCTAGACACCTCCCCGTCACTGAGAGAAGTGGTTAAGGTAGCAGTCCGGAGGCAGCCGAACTAGCTGGCATGAAGCAGTGATGTCCTGAGATGGAGAATGCCAGACGGTGGAGGGAGGCAGCAGTACAACTAGCAGGAATCTTAAGGGATGGAGCCAGAGCAGTGGCAACAAGCTGCGAGCCAGAAGCATGAGCAATCCGTGCAACGGGGAATGGAGCTAGCAGCAGAAGCACTGAAGCGTGGCTGGCGGAGAAGAAAGCACAAAAGAAGCAGCACCGGAGGCAGAGAGCGCAAGGTATGGGAACGAAGGGAAGGTGGAAGCCCAACAAGGGGAAGGGGGCCAAAGCATGGCAACATCTGAGGCAGCGAAAAGGGGCAGAGCAGCACAATGAAAACAACCAAAGAAAGGGGGGAGCTGACCAGGGCAATTGCCAAGAAGTGAGTTTGACTCACTAAGCAGAGGAAATGGAACTGAAGACGTTTTGTAGGGAAACCCCCCCCCCACTGAACCACAGGCTGAGCCTTTCAATTATGTTGTAAGCACAGGTGGAACATTTCCTAATAAAGAGAGTAAACGGCATTTAAAATGTCTTTGCTATCTAGATAGCACATTTTTGTTATCAAAAAGAAAGTCCATTGTCCAGTCTATATAATTAATAAAATAGGATGTGATTTTAAAAGGTTAGAAAAATAACATTATTACAGCTGTGCAAGTCCTGATGAGGGAACAGATGCAGAGATAACCAAAATGCAGCTAATGCCCTTAGTATTACTCAACAATAGAAGGGTCATCAGGTTATCATAATTTGTATTTGCCTACTAGGTCTAGTCCTCATTTCATATGGTCAGGGTGAGGTATCAAAAGTTTCAGACCACTTTTTATCAATTTAGTCCGTCTGGCTATTGACAAAATTGTTTTGTCAATAGCCAGACAGCCAGAATTGATAATATAAAAACCAAACTTAATTAGGTGAGTCACTATGGTTAAAAAGTGTTCTATTTTCCATTACATTAGAATACCAAAGATTAAGACCCTTGTTAATTACAGCGCCCTAATCATATATTTTGCCTTGATTTGAAGGACCATATCCTAGCAGCTATCCTGTCCTCTTTAAGCATTTTCTCTCTGAAGAGCAATAGACACACAAGTCCAAAAGTGTTGCCGGTTGTTGCAGGTTACGCAGATGAAAAGCAACGAGAATGGAGCCAAACAATTTCTGTGTACATTTCCTGAGCAGGTGCTGTGTGAATTGCCAGCCTTTTGCCTTTTTGCTTTGGGTCTAAAAAGTTAGAAACATTCTCTCCACTTTCACTCTCTCGTCTCTCCAAATCCAGTTTGACTCCCATTTTGCTACTGCACCTCTCTCTCTCAAAGATGTCAATAGCCAGACAGAATTGATAATATAAAAAACAAACTTAATTAACTGGGTCACTATGGTTAAAAAGTGTTTTATTTTTCATTACATTATAATTCCAAAGACCAAGATCCTTGTTAATTACAGTGCACTAATCATATATTTTGCCTTGACTTGAAGGATCATATCCTATCAGCAATCCTGTCCTCTTCAAGCATTTTCTTTCTGAATACACTCGACCGGCTGAGAAAAACAAATTTTTTCCCAGGCTTGCACACCAAGCTGGTGGAGGTGGCCTGTACCTCAGTCTCTCTCTAAGATGCTCTCAGTGCATATCTGGGGCCTGTGGGGGGTGGCAAAAGGATCTAAAAAGTTTGAATCTACCTGGAACTGCCAGGTTTTTGCCTTTTTGCTTCGGGTCTAGAAAGTTAGAAACATTCTCTCCACTTTCACTCTCTCATCTGTCCAAATCCTATTCAATTCCTGTTTTCCACCACACCTCTCTCTCAAACAGATGGCACCCGGACACTCATGCCTGATTCCAGCAGCTTGGATAGACTAGTCTACTCTAGCATACACAATCACACCATAAAAATTATTAGACAGTCTCAGTTTCTTTAACTTACTTATGCTTAGTTTTTTCACGATAGCCTATTCCCTTTTGGTAACTTCAATGCCTGCTTCTGCTTAATAAATTCAGCAAAAGAAAACAAAAAAAACAGTTTCCTTCAGCCAAGAAATACCTCTGAGTCAGACCTATGTCTCTCTTTTCAAAACAGGATATAAATGAAAAAAAAAAAAAGGGCAGTAGCATGTCCAGGTCTCCCAAGCTTACCATTTACATAGACACGATTGCTGTACCGACAGGAAGTGCAGTCGCATCCAGCTCCATAGGCAGGGGCATCCACCCACTCGATGAAGGGTTCCACTGCCTTGCTGTTCCTACCTACTGATGATTGACATACAGACCACAGAATAGGAAAAAAAGTTGCCAACTGACACTGGAGGATTGGGTACCCCCAGTGTCACTGTTATGTTTTGGGGGGGAGTGCTGAGAGGGAGGGTCGGAGGAGGGGAGTTTAAAAAAAAATACAGACTATAAAAATTACCGCACATGCACATTACTGGAAGGGAGGGGCGATGGGACGTCCATGACCGCTGAAAAAGTAATGCGAGTGCGGAGCAGGCCATGGTGCACAGGCTCGGAGGCGACATTTGTCATCTCATGAGATTCTTCATTCGCAAGCTCCTTTTCTACTAGTCTTCCCTAGAAGACAGCAGGGCTACACCAGCACAGCCCTAAAAATGAGTTTTAATAATGAAATTATCATGACTGGGAAATGAAAAGGGTCACACAAAATACTGTTGTTTTCTTAGACTGTGACCTCAAATTTTTAAGATTTTGTTTATTACCCTAGCATATGAACATGAAGGTGTAGTTTATTGAATTCCACCCAAAACACTGTTGGTTGAACAGTGACAATAGGTTTTGTTGGGGAGGGTTGAAAAAGGACACCTGCCATGTTCATGAGATGAGGTAAAAAAAGACTATGTTGAAAAATGTGTATTCAAATTGTTTTTTTAAAAATCTTCTTTTTATAATTAAATTTTTAACTTATATATATATAGGTCATCAGTGTTGATACAGCTTAATACATTTACAACTGGTCAACTTATACCGCAAAACTTTTGGGCCAATACAGTTCATCTTCATTAAAATACAGTAGTAATTTCAGCGTCATTCCAGCTCCCAATTTGGGTTACAATCTAGTTGTATTGGGCACTAAGCACATATACATACATATGCTTCCAGTATCCATGGTCTCAATCCTCCACTTGCATCTAGTCAGGTGGGCCCACACTTCCAGGCTCCTTTTGTATATGGACCCCAACCTCACGGGGGGTGGGGGGAACCAGGCCCAAACCCTCTGGCCAGAGGGATCCAATCCCTAAACCCAAGGCTTCCAGTTACCACCCAGGTGTACCTTTCCTAAGGAACAAACGTAGGGTCTTTTAGCATGTAATATATCTGCCAACGTGCCCATCTCGTGGAGAAGGTCTCTTCTCGTTCATTTAGGCTATGTGTTATTTTTTTCCATGTTATAAATTTATGTTGCGATTTCCCACCAGTCACGATTGATGGGGTATTTGTTGTTAGCCATTGCCTAGTTATTGCTTTTTTAGCTGCTGTTAAGATCAACAGAAGCAGATATCTGGTGTTTGGGCCCCTGTACGGCCTAGGAAGGAGGAGGAACAGATACATCTGCAAAGTCAATTGGAGATGAGAATCTATGAATTCCCGCAGTTGGGCCTCCACTTGGTTTAGGAAGGTGGTGAGTACTGGGCATGCCCACATAATGTGGGTCAGATTAGCCTCTGGTTCGCTACACCATCTCCAGCACTCTGCTGATTTGTTTGGTGAGTAGTGTCTGGTGACTACTGGGGATCTAAAGTAACGGATTAATACTTTCCAGGTGTATTCTCTCCATTGGTGTGAGCTAGTGACCCAGGATGAGTAGCTGCATGCCAGTCTCCAGTCCATTGTGGAGAGTTGATACCCCGTCTCCCTGTACCATTGCTCGTGGATGTTTTTGGTGGGAGCGTCACTTTGTGAGTTAAGGGATTGGTAATATAAGGATATCAGGTGTTCCTGCTTCCCCATTTTGTTCAATTGAATTTGGCATTGGACTAGTGCCGGGTAGTTCTCTGGGCTTCGCAACGGTGATGGAAGGCCTTCCACATAGTGTCGGAGTTATAGATATCGGTAGAAGTCCTTGTGTGGTAGATGGAATTTTGCTTGTATTTCCACGTATACCCAGACTCTCCCCTGAGTCATTATTTGTGGGAGGTACCTTAGCCCTTGTTTGTTCCATTCCATGAACCCAGAGTCTAGGCTGTTCGGGGTGAAGTCCGGTAGTGCGTGGATTGGACAGAGCAATGCTAGATGCGGTGGTAGTCTATGTGCTTTTTTCAGTGCAAGCCAGTTCTGAAATTGGTCTGTTAACCAAGGGTTGGTAATTTGGTGGGGTCTTTCCCCTGGTTCCTGTCGGTACATGGCCCATAGGTACGTCTGGTCATTCATCAATACCCTTTCTATTTCCAGCCAGTGTGGGCTGGTGGTTTTATTTTGTCTGGCCATCATGTAGACCATGGTTATTGCCTGTTGATAAAGTTTTAGGTCTGGGAGTGCTAGGCCTCCATCCACACGGGCAAGGGACAGCACCTTTAGGCAGACACGAGCTTTTCGGCCGGACCATATGAATTTCCCTATTAGGCAGTTTATGTCTTTAAAGGTCTTTAGTGGTATATATAAAGGGACATTTTGAAATAGATATAGAGCTCTTGGGAGAGTCGTCATTCTAATTAGTTCTATCCGTCTCACAAGGCTCAAAGGTAGGATAGACCAAGCCTGTAGGTCTTGCTTTAGTTGTGTAATGAAGGGGGGTATAGTTATATTTATAATATTTTGACCCATCTTGGGGTATGTGTATTCCTAGATACTTCAGTTTTATCAGGTTCCATCTACCTGGTAAAATATCCTGGGTATTCTGTGTAGGGGAGTAATGAAATGTGAGAATTTCTGTTCTAGTCAAATTAAGTTTGTATCCCGACACAGATCCGTAAGCATCCAAAATGTGTCGAATCGCTGGTTTTGTAAAACAAAATGTAATGCTATGAAAAAAAGTTGAACATTTTCGATGTTCTTTCATAACTTTGTTGTTTTTAAGACTGTGACCACAAATTTTCAACATACTGTAGTCTTTTCATTACCCCACCTTATGATCAAGACAGAGGTAACTTTTATAATCCTGTATGAAAGTCAATTTTGTGGAGCAAATGCAAAAATATGTTTTGGAGGGATTTGAAAAATGACACCTGTTTTATCCATAAGATGAGGTTGAAAAAAATTCTGAAAATTTGGCGCCAAAATCTTGAAAAATGACAAAGTTATGATTAAAAGTTCAAAATGCATTAAAGGACAGCTAAACCACTTATTTTGCCAAAAAATTATTTAAACAAAATGGCTTCATGAAAATTTAAAGGAAAGACTGCTGTTTACATTGATGCTAAAACTGCATTTATGTTATTTACATAAATGCAGTTTTGTAGTATTTGAAAAATGTAAACAACAGCCCTCCCATTTCAAAAAGCCTGCCCTACTGTATCTGCTCCCTTAAATGATCAACATACATTAAACGTAATAATAAAAATAATACGCATATTAAGTCATGATTTTTTATCATTTTGGTGAAACTATACTAAACAAGCATTTGTCAATGCCAAATGTTTGCTTGCTGCATTGGCATTGGTAGTGCAGGAGTTAGAGAGATGCATAATAGGAATGGCAGTGAAGTACTGAACTAATGCCAACCCCCCATCCCCACCCTGCAGAGACAGACATGTGTTGGGGTGTGCCTTTGTGTCATTGGCCAAATCACTCATGCCATTCCACCTCACTCCACCCTGCAGACACCGACAGGTGTCACGGTGTGCCTTGGGGTCTTCAACCCTTATGCTCACCCCATTCCATAAGGAAATAAGCTGAGATGGGTGCAGTATAGAAGAATGGGGTGAACGTTAGGGCCAAAGACCCCAAGGCACACCTCAGTCTCTGTCACTGTCTGCAGGGAGGGGGTGGGAGTGGAAAGGCATGAGCATTACAGCCGACAACCCCAAGTCACATCCCCAATGCCTGTCAGTCTCTACAGGGTGGGGCATTATGGTTGGAAACCCCAATGTCTTGGGTGTTTGTTGGTATTTTCACTCCAGATTCCAACATGGGCTTTTTGGGACCCCATCTCATGAACAGTGGCACTATTATTCCATTACTCAATTCCAAAAGGTGATTTTGCAAAGCGACTATGCATTCTGTACCACATTTGTGACAACACATTTTGGGCAGGATGTGAAAAATGACAGCTAAACTGTTCATAAGGAGCTGTGAAAAAATGACAATGTTGAAAATCTGGAGTGAAAATATTAAAAATTGGTGAAGTTATGAGTGTGCGTAGAAACTGTGCAACGCATGCTCATACCGCAATCATTTCTTGAAATTTTTTCACCAGATTTGCAACATGGATTTTTTGGGACACCACCTCATGAACAGTGGCACTGTCATTTTGTTAGTTGGTCCCAAAAGGTGATTCCTTGCAGTGACTGCAAAATCACCTTTCGGGACTGAGTAACAAAATGAACGTGACATGTTCATGAGGTGGGGTGCCAAGAACCCCATGTTGAAAATTTGGGGCCACAGTTCCTAAAAATGGCTGAGATATCAACCTAAGTTGAAACTCCCCATTGACTCCCATTATATAGCACTTACCCAATTCCTCAGTTTGCAGTTCGGCTATGAAGAGTGCAGACGTGTCCAGGTCCAGAGAAGATCACTGCTCCCAACCACCAGAGAGTAAATATGGGTGAAGGGGGTGCGAGGAGGTGGGTGCTCAGTGGGAGGGGAGGGTACTGGGGAGACAATGGTGGACCATTTTCTTTTTTACAGGTAAAAAAAAAAAGACACTGGGGGACGGGTTTCTTTCTTTTACAGGTTTAAAAAAAACTTTCGGCACACTGTGGTGGGCTCCCAGTGTGCCACAATAGTGGTGGTGGGGGTGGCATGCTGACACGGGGACTGGGCTCCCCAATGTCGGCAGATTAGAGATGGGTTTTTGTGGGGGTGCATCCGACAACGGAAGTGGGCATCCCGATGTCAGAAACATTTTGGCACACTGGGATGGGCTCCCAGTGTGCCACATTAATGGGGGATACATGCTGACACGGGGACTGGGCACCCTGATGTTGGCTTTCCTTGGAGTGTGTGGAGGGCAGCAGGAGCCACGGTTCATTAATTGTTTCACCAGGAAAGGCACACAGAAAAAACAAGTTGTTAGCGGAGCAAGGACCAGGAACAGAGTGCTGGGTCGCAGGAGCCAACAAGGTTGCAACTGAGGGGGGAGGTGCAGTGATGAAACTATTCGTGATTGCAGCTGCAGATTCATTTCAACTCCTTGGCTCTCTTTGAAGCTGCTGTCATCGGAAGTTTCCCCCTTGGCTGGTGGCTGAGGGATGCACACAGTAAAGCATCCACTGCATTGGTTACAACTCTGACACACCTCTGAAATGTGATACTGTCGCAAGATGTTTCTTGCGCATGCAGGCAAACGAACATAAAAAGGTCTCAGTAGCAGCACAACATATATATAATTAATTACAGCAACTTAAACAAATAACAATGTCATAAATATTAAAGGTGGCTCAATGTTTTGGCATTTACTCAATTAAAAGGGAAAGTCAATAAGAACAAATAATGTTTTAAACCCCTCTTGAAAATTTCAACAGAGGGCGTCCTCCCTAAAATCCTGTGGCAACTAATTCCATATGATGGGTGCTTCCACAGTGAACACTCAGACCCCAGATAGGATAAGATGGGACCTGGGAACTTTCAGGACAATCTCCTCTAAAGAACTGAGAAGGTGGTCAGGAGTATATGGACGCAAGAGCTCTTTCAGGTAGGTAGTTCACAGGTCTGCAATAAAATAAAAATAAAATCATATCTTTACTGTCTTAGTCAGAGACAACAATAGACACAGGAAAAGACTCATTGCATTGAAACCTGGCTTTAGTGAAATTGGGACAACTGTTCGGCTATCATTGTCAGCCCATTTAAGAGTAGTTCTTAGCTGGCTCAGTGGCATGGAGGGCTAAGGCATCTCAGCCTCTGATTGCCATGGGAGGGGCAGTGGTAGTGCAGGGTAGCAAGCATCTGGGAGGGCGGGGCCATGGCCCTACAGGATGTGTGCACCTCAACACTCACATACTGATGTGTCAACGCAGCAGGAGTCAGTAGGGCAGAAACCCAGGAAAAGTGGGGAGGATGGGATGCATGAAGCCCTACACTCTTCTTCATGGCCCACCACATTGCTCAAGCATGGGGGGGTAAATCTGGATAATTGACTGGAGGGGCTAGGATGGCTTTCCCCCTACTGGCTCCACCATGAGGGGACATCTGTGGGGGACTTGGCCCCTGCTGTGACCGAGGGAGGTGGAAGTCAGCTGCAGGAGGTAGAACAGGGCTGAGAGCCGCCCGCCTTCCCTAGAGGTAAAAAAAGCAACATAAAAAAATGTGAAAAAAAGAGTAGTTCTTGATGGCACTGAATATAATTTTATTGATTATGATGCTGCTTGAAATCTCTTCCCAACCAGGATTTGCCATGGAACTTCCATAAACAGAAACCCAGCAACAGAACTTTTCCATATATACCAGAAATGCTGCCTGTAATTATGTCAGAGAATAATAACCAGACTCAACAGGAACAATCTATTCTCTAAAGTATAGCAGAGCATTGTTCTATATAGAAATCCACCCTTTTCGAAATGCTGTTGTACCACAGTTCAAAGGTCATGGAATGTGATTATACCCATCTGTGGTAGAACAGCATTCTAGAACCTCTAGAGACTGCACAAATCAGTTTCACTGTGAAGGAGAAAAAAACACAATTTACACATTTCACATTATACTGTACACTAAAAAAAATACAGAATGAGCAACTTTATGCATAACCAGTGTGCTCTTCCTCCTCGGGGTTCTGATTCCCACACACCTCTCAAGCTTTCCTCTCGAGGTCAGAGGAAATCAGAACTCCTCTGTGGCAGAACACACTGGTTGTGCATAGTTGCCTATGCAGTATTCTTTATGTAGTAACACCTATACATTGGATTTTGAAATCAATGGGACTTGCTTTAAAACAATTTTTTCTTGGATGAGGACATTAGAGATATTGCTCTTCCTGTCTCTGTTTGCATTTATATAAATATTATATTGAAACAAATTGTTCTTAGCCAATCAAAATGCAGAGTTACTGTTTGGTTATTCTGCGATAACCAGACAGTAATCTGAATACTGGGGTAGTACTGCATTGTGATTAGCTAAGAACAATAATAGGACTGTGGCTCTGATTGATTGCTATATGTGTACTTAGCAAATTAGAGAGCAAGTCCAGTTTGCCCTCCCGCTTCAACATGCTTAGCCAATCAGAGATGTCTGGAAAGGCTACAGCACATCTGTGAGAAACAGTTCTTGTTTTCTCACAGACACGCTGTAGCATGACAAACAGATTTGGGCAGTTTTTATTTTTTGTTACATTTTTCAATATAATAACAATAATACCAATAGTGGTCTGGGTTTCTTTGGTAATAACTGGACTGGGGGATTAATAAACATCCTGGCCTTCTGCCTCAGTGTTTAGTACCCCTGATCCTGTTGTTGCCTTGTATACCTACAGTAAGCCACTATGGTGTTATCATTATATTAAGTGATGACTGCAATTCTGTCCTTAGCACTGTAGAGAGCCATATAGCTATTGCTCCAGTGTTGTCATTATGTTTAATATCTCATGGCCATTTGAGGGAGCAGACAGAGTAGGATTTTTCAAATGGGAGGACTGTTGTTTACATTTTTCAAATGCTACAAAACTTCATTTATGTTAATTGCATAAACGTAGTTTTAGCATCAATGAAAACAGCAGCCTTTCCTTTACGTCTCTATGAAGCCATTTGTTTTCATAGATTATTGTAAAAATAAGTGGTTAGTTTAAAATGCCATTAACCAGACTTATTTTTAGGGATGGGTAAGTCGGCTGTAACCTGGTTCTGATTCTGACTCTGTTTTTTTTTCCCATAAGGTTCTCATTTTCTTTGCTTTATTCTGATTTACTCTGATGAACTGTAGACCTATTTTAGTCCATTTGTGTATGAGACATGTATCAGTATTAGTCTTTTAGATCCCTCTGTTACAAAAAAATAAAATGTAACCTTTTAAAAAAATGTTGCCTGTATTTTCATGTCATTTTTCAAGGTCAGCAAGCAGCCAACAGCAATAAAATAAATTGACTATTGTTCTTGCCAATCCTGTGTGTCATCTACCACATGACATTCATAGGAAACAGTGGGCTGCATTCACAAAACTCTTGAAAATCCCACAACTGTGGAAAAAACTCAATGTAAGTGGGTTGCCACTTGTGGAACCACAATTTCTCCTGCAACTACAGTATTTGGAAAGTAAATGCTGGTTTACGACCAGCTCCACTATTTACAGCAGCTTGCGGGTGGTGTTACCGTGGAAATCCCAGCAGCTGTAGAAAAATGTTTCACCGGGTAGGACCAGCCATAACATCTTCCACAGCTGCTACGAATGTGAATGGCAATCTCTGCAGCTGTGGAATTTCAGTCCACAACTGGAGTTTCAGTGTGGGACTTAGTCTCAAAAACGTTTGTAAATCCAGCCCACTGTATTCAGGTCATTTAGGGTTTTGCAGTGAGAGGCAGGAGTATGTCAAAAGTTGAAAAGAGCGAGAGAGAGACCAACAAATTCAACAGCAGAAAGACAATAGCAGAGTGCAAAGTGTAGACCTTCACTGAGTCTGGCATGCTTTTTAATGGGAGTCAAGCAGGATAAGCAGGATATGTCATGGGGCCCGAGCCATCCCTCCTACCCTTTTGACTTGAGATGTTATGTTTTTTTTTTTTATTCATAATTATTTTGCTTATCGAGTTGGTATTATAGCAAGCATCATGGGCCCCAAACATCCCATACACTCTTGCCTGACTGGCCAACTATTTTTTATCACTTGTGTTTTCTAACTTACTTTTTTTGTTACCTGGTTGACCTTGCCCTCCCCACCACCATTGCATGTCCCCCCAGCAATGCAGTTTTTTTATAGAGCTATTTGGCCCCAACCATAATCAACTCCTGCCATGAATCTCATGTGCTATTCCCTGCACCCCCCCCCCATCATCAAGCTGGCAAGGATCCACAAGGTACACTCCACCTGGGTCCCAAAACTGAAAAACACATACAGCAATACATGTGATGCAAAATTATACACTGTGACCTTACAAGAAAAAGTTTTTCTTTTTACTTGATCTTTCTGTTATGGTTGCTGACCTCTGTCCACTGAATCCAAATAAAAAAATCATTAAATTAAATAATATCATCACCATTGTCTTCAAACACTACCAAGGAAGCATCCTTATTAAGCGACACCTGTTGCTGCTGTTTTTCATCATCACTTTTATGTTCCTGACGCTCTTCACTGAACTGTTAAGAGAATTTGTTGAGACTAACTTTTAGGAAGGTAAGGCACTGTACATTTTCAGAAGTAACTAGCCTTGTGCAGCCATCAGAGACAACATTTCCAGCTGTGCTAAATATATGCTCACAGTAAACAATAGTGGGAGGGCAACTAAAAAGCTTAATAGCAAAGGCAGATAGTGCAGGCCACATGTTTTTATTTACCAGCCAGTACTCAAAATGGTCATCAGTAATATTAATGAGTGGTTCTCATAAATAGGCATCCACAATATCAGACAAAGACAAAGAAGGCAGCTCCAACACAGACAGATCTGAATTATCAGTTTCCATGAGTTTTGACCAAAAAGTGTGAGAGTCATCTGTGTGCTTATAGAATGACATGCCTTTTTCAAGGGCCAAGAGCAAGAACTACCAAGTGTTGATCAAGGAGTACATGCTAGCACTAAGTGGAAATTATATCTGTTACCACCAATAGATGTTGCGTCATCAAATGCAGCATCCACATCACGTGATTCGCTTGTATTGTCAAATACAGACTGATCCTCTTCCTATGCAATTGCTCAAATCAGTATGTTTTTGTATTCAAGATAAGAGTCACCAAGATCTGAAGGAGGAAACTGTTGCAACTTAAACCAAGGGTCAAGAAGAGTTGAAAGAAGAACATTTTTGTCTGTCATCATGATATTGTGAAGTCTTCTACAATTTTGGAATTGCTCTATCAGTCAGTCCATGAGGGATACACCAGATTTGTGTCCTTTTTGTTCAAAACCTATATGCGGCCTCTTGGGTTCCTTGTTCAATACATTTATGATGGGAATAACCTGGCTTACAGTAGCATTCTCTTTGCTAATCTGACAAGTTGCTTCCTCAAGGGGAGTCAAGAGCAATGTAAGATGCTCCATGAGGTCCTATTGGAATGAATTCCGCACAACACCATCTGCTACGTTGTGCTCCACGGTATATTCATGGACTGCCTTCTTTTGTGACAGAAGTCTCTCACACATGCAAAATGTTACGTTCAATCTTGTTGGAACATCTTGTTTTATTTGCTGAATTGGCAAGCCATTTTTTTTCTGGAGGTCAGCCAAGATACCATGTGATTTTACAGAGTGCCTAAAATGGCCACACATTTTTTGTTTTGCAGTTCCCACTAGTGTTACCATACTGTTGTCGCTGGAAAGGAAAGCTTTTACTAACAGATTTAATGAGTGCGCAAAGCCTGGACTGTGGGTAAAACCACCATGTTTCAATGCACTAACAATATTGGCACCATTGTCTGAAACCACAAATTCAATATGGACTCCCAGGGGCTCTTCCAAAATATTGTCAGTGGTGTGATGCTTACCAAACATGCTAATGCAAAGAGCTGCCATTCTGTCTGCCTTCCTGTTCTCTGCTGCTTGTGGTGGTGTTTGAAGATGATTGTGACACCCAATGTGCTGTGATGCACATATAATCAGAGATTTCAGAACTCATCCACATGTCTATTGTCAGGTGCACAGAACCGCATTTACTGTCTTGAACAGCCAATTTTATTTTACTTTGCATATATTTGTATATTTTGGGAGCAGCCACAGTCACAAAATATTTATTGCTTGGTATGTTGTAACGTGGAGCAAAATATTTTAAAAGGGCTCTAAAACCATCATTCTTCACCACAGAAAATGGTTGCAGGTCCTCTTCAATAAATTCAGCTATTAACTGCTTAATTTTTAATGTGACTTGATGGGATCTATTGTAGGCAGTTTTTTGTTCAAGCATCACAGTAATGATCTGCTGTTTAGTTCATGCAGGGTGACAAAAACAATTGCACTGGCAAAGCTATAGCATGTCTAAATATTTTTGTCAGTGAAGTCAAACATGTTTTTTTTTCTACCCTGTTTCTCAGTCTCTTCACCATCACTATTATCTGTAGGATTATTTTCATCACAGATATTTGTCCCTTGCTCAGGACAGCTGCCCAGCCAAATAGTTGGATGTGCTCTTTGCAAATGCCTTTTTATTGATGTTTTCCTGAACTGGCCCCTCACTTCCCCCTGCTAATTTCCCAATGACAAAAGGTGCAGACAGCAACACACTCATTTTGTGGACTTATATGAAAATAGCTCCATGCAACTGAGGTGGAATATTTTGTTGTCATGATAGGAAATGCAGCAATTTTGGTGGTTGGTGTTTGTGACCCTGATTCATGCACACTGTGGCTGTTCCCAGAAGAGCTACCCTGATTATTGTTTTTCCACTACTGGCTGTGGCTACTGGTGGTGCATGCTGTATGTGGTTTTTTTTCCTTTTTGAGTGGGGGAACCCGGGTAGCATCCTGTACCTCATCAGTATAACATTCTAATTCATCACCTTTGGAAGAGAGTAACTGTGGTACAGCATGATTGTGATCTTGTTCTTGTACATTTACAACCTCTTCTTCATCAAAGGCACTGCTTTCTGATGATGGGAGCCCGATCTGCATGAGTGGCATATCATGGAGTCCCACATATAGTGGAACTAGATAGAGACTTTTCCTTCAGCATTGACTTTCTAGGTCTAAGTGTTCTGGATACCTGTTTTTGTGTTTTACTTTTATCTGTTTTTTCTGGCAATTTGACAGTGCTGCACTACTTCGATCACTGGTTTCACCAATATTCTTTTCTTTTTCTGGTTATGTTGAGTCATCTTTTTCTGGTTGTCTTGCTTCATTTTCATCAATTGCATTACTGATATCTTCAGCAGTGAATTTCTCTTTTTTTCTGAATTTGTTTTCGGGAAATATTTTTATCGTTACCTATACCAATTTCAGCCATACTGCTGGTATTGGCCACATGTGCCATTTTCATAACAATCTCTGATTCTGAATCCATTTTTTGGGGTCCAACTTAACTGCTTACTTAGCAGTATTAGTTTGGATGCAGAGATGGGCAACACAGAGTCTGAGACGTGACACCTCCCTCTCAAAATACATGAGACACTATATGACCTAGTAGTAGTTCAGGCACAGAGATGGGCAACACAGAGTCTGAGATGTGAGTGACACCCTCCCCTTAAAATATGTGAGGCACTATATGACCTAGTGCTAGTTCAGGCATAGAGATGGGCAACACAGAGTCTGAAACATGATGCTTCCTTCTTCTCAATCTGTATGGCAAGAGATGGCAACACAGAGTCTCAGATGTGATGCCCCCTTCACAATCTGTATTGAACTATGGCCCAGAGATGGGCAACACAGAGTATGAGATGTGATGCCCCTCCTTCACAATCTGTATGGCAAGAGATGGGCAACACAGAGTCTGAGAGTGATGCCCCCTCCACAGCCTGTATGGCACTATGGCACAGAGATGGGCAACACAGAGTCTAGCACATTATGACCTTTCAGGGCAGCACAGAGATGGGTAACACAGAGTCTGAGACATTGGTGACACCCACCTCTCAAAATAAGTGAGGCACTATATGACCTAGTACTAGTTCAGGACCAGAGATGAGCAACACAGAATATGAGATGTGATGCCCTCCCTTCACAATCTGTACAGCAAGAGATGGGCAACACAGAGTCTGAGAGTGATGCCCCCCTACACAGTCTGTATAGCACTATGGCACAGAGATGGGCAACACAGAGTCTGAGACATGGTGACACCCTCTTCAAAATCTATGGCTCTATAAACCCCCCTCAAAAGTACAGAGGCACTATGATCTTCAATCAGAATGCACCTGTCCTGTCTAACTCTGCTGAATTCTTTGTCTCTCTCTCTCTCTCTCTCCCTAATTAACAAAAACATGTATTTTGTCATTTTACTGTGGAGTCTGCAAAATCTGCACTCTGCTGCTGTCTACTCTGCACTCTGCTGTTGAATTTGTTGGTCTCTTTCTACTCCTTTAAACAAAAATAAATCCTTTTTTTTAATAAGTACTCTCAGTCTGCTGCAACTGCTGCAGTATCTGCAGCACTCTGCTGTTTTCTGCTGTTGAATTCATTGATCTCTTAGTCACTACTCTCCATCTCTCTCTCTCTCTCTCTCTCTCTCTCTCCCTCTCCCCTCTCTAAAAATATTTATGCCATTTTAAGGGGGGAAATATACTCACACACACAAAACTATCTCCATTGACTGCAAAGCCCCAAATGTGCTCGATACTCCTTGGTTTCCTAGGGAGGTCCTGTGGTAGTTGACACAGAGGATTGGCTAGAACATGTGTCAGTCACAGAACAGAGACCCTCATTGGTTTGTTCGCTTCCATGCCCTATGATCACAAGTGTTTTCTTTTGTTGGTCATGTGACAGTCCAGGGACTCAGGAGTCTTCAGCAGGGATCGGAGAAAAATAAAAATTTTCCTGCACTTTTCTGCAGCCTGCACTGCCTTTTCCATGGTGAGACTGTTATTGTGGACCAGACCTCACTTCCAAACCAGGCCAACTTGGCAATCCAGGTAGAGCCACAAAAGGCTTGGTTTTCCAGGTCAGAGCCCAGTCTGCTCAGTCATGGGGAAGAGGTTGGAACTGCACCAAAGTCAGTTCACTCATCCCTATTTACATTGTTTTCAGTCAGTTTGTGGTCAGGTGCTGTAGCAAAAGCATTTGCAGTCTCTTAGAGGATTACTTTGAGGGACTTCAGTGAGTTAAGTGAGGGATTGGGGGTGGGTGTGTTCACAGTGGGTAGGGGGCTGGGGGATTTACAAGACATTGTTGGCTGACTTTTTTTTGAGGTGTAAAAAAGGTGGAATGACAATGAATGGTTTTATTTATTTCAGAGAGATGACACTGTGGATTGTGCACCCCTGTGTCAGCATGTGTATTTGGCAGCACTAGGGGTTGGGCACTCTTGTGTTGCACCATGGTGGGAGAGGGGTGTTATATGGCAGCACCAGAGGTTGGGCACCCTGGTGCTGGACTGTGTAGGGGTGTTGTTTGGCAGCACTGAGGATTTGGCACCCCAGTGTCAGATTGTGGCAGGGGTATTGTTTTGTGGCACTGGGGGTAGGGCACCTGGTGTTAGACCATGGCAGAGGGTTGTTGTTTGGTAGTACCAGGGGGTGAGTCCCTTGGGGTTGGCTGTGGCAAGGTGTAGCATAGTGACACCTGAGGTTTGGCACCCCGGAATTGGTGTGTGTGTGTGTGTGTGTTTGGTGACATATGGGGTTGGGCACCCTGGTGTCTGACCATTACTGGAGGTGTTGTTTGGCAGCACCATGGGTTGGGCACTGTGGTGTTGGACTGTGATGGTGGGATGTTTTTTGGTGGCACCAGGCATTGGGCACACCAGTGTTGGATTGCTGCAGGAAGGGTTTAGCATAGTAAGACCAGTGGTTTGGCACCCCAGTGTCAGACTCTGGTGGGGCTGTGTGACAAGACTAAGTGATGCTGTGTAGTTTCAAAAAGAGGAAGGTGGGGAGAAGAAAGTGACTGTTGTGGAACACTGATCATGGGGGCAAAGAGAAGACAGGAAGTGCTTGTGAAATGCTTAAAAAAACAGCTGTACAATACAAAAAGCACAACTAATATTTCTAGTAGGACCCTTGAAAGTGCTACACATATTCACAGAAGCATCTGCATTGCACTTTCCAGCTGGGTGATTGGTGAATTAGATCAAAGTGAAATTCCAAGAGTAGGCAGAATTAGAGAGGAAATTGCTTAACCTAAGCATGTGATTGGTGGAGAGAACCAAGCCAACAAAATAGAGCACTCAGAGTGATAGCAAAAGCAAACAGAAACATGGCTCCACTCCTTCATTTATGGAAAAAAAATTTAATTGTAACCACGGTCCATGGGTTTCTGTTCCACTGCTAGTGAGGAGGTTGCCAAGGTTCTTTTTCTGATGATAACAGTTCAATACTTCAGGAAGACCAGGGGTGGGGTACTTTTTATCAGTAGTCTTAATCTGAGGGTAACAAAAACGCAGTCTCGAATGTCTTGAAATGACCAGAGCCCACACTCAGAAGGTAATAGTTTAAGCAAGCAGCCCAGTCATTGCAGAACACATAAACAATTGATGCATCACTTTCCACATGTCTGTGACATTTCATAGACAGCATAGCATGTCACAGTTCACAGTGACATTCACTCAATAGTCTTTACAACAGCTTTTAAAGGCAACAATCAGCACAAAGGGCCTGCGAAAGGGTTGAATAAGATCCTATCCCATTTGTTATGTAGAAAGAGTAAAATGCAAGGATCTGTTTTATTCTCTTTTGTTCTGTCTCTTGTCTGTCTGACTGCGCAGTCAAATTTTCTTGTGAGACCTAGGAACTGGCCACTCTGACACTCTCAGCCTCCTCCCGAATTGCTCTCTGCCTTCACTTGCTATTTCTATCTTTTCTTCCCCCTTGCATATCTGAAGTTATAAAATATGTGTGACTCTTTATGTGAAACTGGGATCCCTTGGTTTGAAAATGTGTAGGGTTATATTGTTGAAATGATTGCAAAAAGCTATTTGGAGCTCAAAGGGTTAACCTGAGATGCTGGTTTGCAAACTCTTTGACAGAGCTGTAAACAGGAGGTCAGTTCTGGGACACCATGTACTGTTTCGTTGCACATGCCAGGAAGGAAACTGACAAAAACATTTTCTGAAAAACAGAATGTCTTTTTTAACAAGTTCCCAGACAAAGACTTATAAAAAGAGCAGCAATACTTTTGCTAGAGGGAGAGCAAGACTAAAACTTGAAATTAGAGATCTTCTCAGATTAAAGACTTTGTTTTCTGTGTTTGTACTGCCTTTGTATATAGTTATACTGAACAATTAATTTTTTTACTGTACTGTTATTAGAAAAAATAAAATGCTACTTGTGAATTGTAAACATGCTCCTGGTCTTCTTATGCTTCCTGATCTGTGGCTTGATAACAGATTGTGTTAGAAGTAGGATTTTCACCATGCAAAGTCTAAGCCAGGAGTTTTGTGTGTGGGTACTAGACCTGGTACCAGGGAAGCATAGCAGAAAGGTATGGATTCTGCAGCAGCAAGCCCAGAAGTCATTACCAGAAAGATGGCAGACAAACTAGCAGAGAAAGAAGTCCAGGCTGAGACTGTACAGTGATGGAAAAAAGAACAGGCAGTGAGAGAACCTGAAACACTGTCTGCCTTCTTCAAATGGTGGGCTATAAAACAGAGACAGAGAAGCAGAGAAAAGAAGAAATGCAGTGACAGGAGTAGCAGAGAAAAAAGAGCAGAAGAGAAAAGAAGAGATTCAATGACAGGAGCAGCAGAGAAAAGAAGAGATGCAGCAACAGGAGCAGCAGAAAAGAGAAGAGATGCAGTGAATGGAGCAGTGATGGCTGAATGCCTTGCAAGCTATCAAAGCTGGAGGATCTGGCACAGGTTCAGCAGAGAAACAAAACACCAACAACTTAAAAGACCTTAAACTTATAAAGCTGTGTCCCTCAGATGATATTGAAGCATACCTGACAACTTTTGAAAGGGTTGCCGGAGCCTACCAGTGGCCAAAGCAGCAATGGGCAAGCAGGCTGATACCGTGCCTGACAGGTAAAACCCAACTTGCCTACAGCAATATGGACACTGCACAGTCTGAAAACTATGACCTTGTGAAAAAAGAAATCCTGAAAAGATATGACATCTCAGGAGAGACCTACAGGCAAAGATTCTGGTCCCTGAAGTACAACTCGGTCAACAGTCCTCGAGAAGCCTTCACCCAACTCAGAGAACTGCTTATTAAATGGCTCCAACCAGAGGGCAAAACAGTCTGACAGATCATTGACAAATTTATCAACATTCAGCCTACAGACATACAGCTTTGAGTAAAAGAACACCAACCAGAAAGTGGGGGAAAGGACGTTTCTTTGGCTGAGGACCATCAGATGGCCAGACAGACCATGCAGTAGTGAAGTAACAGCCAAAGAAGGTAAGATCCATTTTTTCTCAATCTAACTCCAAATAAGATAAAAACTGGGCTGGGGGTAACAAGTCTGCACCCAAAGACTTTATTTGCTATAACTGTAACAAGCCAGGCCATATATCAAGAAACTGCCATAAAATTAAGGAGGGTACCACTGCAGCAGATTTGACCTTAGCAAATTGGGGCAAGTATTTTTAACAGATGTCAAGGTGGGAGATGAGACTGTAAAGGGACTTACTGATTCAGGAAGCAGACAGACCATAGTGCATGTTAAAGTGGTGGGAAAACACAATGTAAAAGGACCAGATACTAGTGTTGTCTGCATCCATGGGGACATGCAATACTATCCCACCAAACAAATTACATTGAATAGTAATGGAGCGTCACACCAAATGAAAGTGGGGGTAGTACCTACCCAAGTTACCTGTATCTGTGATTATTGGAAATGACTGTCCAGGATTTACTGAGTTAATTTCAGAGGAACTGAAACCTGCAGTTTCAGCAGCAGTGGTACAGTAACAAGAGCACAGGCAAAGAAAATTTCAGATGTTGGAGACACTTTTCCTTTCAGTGACTTTGATGCTGACTTAGAGTCCAGTTCCAAGATCTGGAAGTCCGGGAAAGGAAGAAGATGCCTGAAACAACAGTGGCAACAAAAGACTGATGAACAAAACGGGTTAAATATGAAAATGCTGAAGACTAATAACTGATTGTGATTTTGTTTCAGAGCAATCTAATGATGCTTCTCTCCAAGGTTATTTTAAGCAGCTGGGAGTGAAACAAAAACAGGGTGCACCAATATTTAAAAAATGTAATGGGTTACTGTACTGAATTTATGTTAAGCCTCAGACACAGGGACAGATAGAAAAATTGGTTGTACCACAAAAGTATAGAACTGAGTTGTTACAGATAGCACATGATAGTCCTATGTGATGGGGGTAACAGTGGGGGAGCACCTGGGGAACAGTGACCACCAGTCATTGTGGTTTGAGATCACAGAAAGAGCAGAACCAAACTACACAAAAACATGTATCCTGGATTTTAGGGGGGCAGACTTTGGGAAAATGGGGAGATACTTGAAAGAGGCATTAAGGGGAATGGAACAGGAATCAGGGGTTGAGGAACAGTGGGCAGTATTTAAAATGGGATTACAAGAACAACAGAATTATGCATTAGCTGGTTAGCAAAAGTAAAAGGAAGAGGAGACCATTATGGTTTTCCAAAGAGGTAGCAAAGAAAGTGAAAGCCAAAAGATTGCATTCAGGCAGTACAAAAGACACAGGCAGAAGGATAGGGAGAAGTACCAGGAGAAGCAAAGGAGGCAGGAGGTCAGTAAGGGAAGCCAAAGCTCAGAAAGAAGAACGCATTGCAAAATCAGTGGGTAGAGGGGACAAAACCTTTTACAGGTACATAAGTGAAAAAAGAAAGACAAAGAGAGGGATAGTGAGACTGAAGGGGGAGGATGGGGCCGTGTGGAGGATGACAACAGTAAAGCTGACATATTGAACAGGTATTTCTGCTCAGTCTTTACTGAGGAAGAGGAGGGTAATGGGTCTGAAGGGAGTACAAGGGGTGAGAATGGTGCAGAAATGGACACAAGTCCCTTTACAAGAAAGGTTCCTGAAGGAACTGGAAGTAATAAGAGTTGATAAAGCAATGAGGCCAGATGGGGTGCACCCCAGGGTCCTTAAAGAACTAAGAGAGGTGGTGGCTGAACCTCTGGCTATCCTGTTTAGCCGATCACTGGAAACAGGGGAGGTACCCAAAGACTGGAGAACAGCAGATGTAGTCCCCTTATACAAAAGTGGGAACAAAGAGGAAGCAGGGAACTACAGACCAGTCAGCCTCACCTCGGTAGTGGGGAAGATCATGGAAGCACTACTGAAGGAGAGATTGGTGGAACATCTGGTTGTCAATGGACTACAGGACCCAAGGCAGCATGGTTTCACCAGGGGGAGGTCATGTCAGACCAACCTCGTTGAATTTTTTGACTGGGTGACTAGGGAGGTGGATCAGGGGAGGGCAGTGGACATGGCCTATCTGGACTTCAGCAAGGCCTTTGACACTGTGCCACATGGGAACTATTACAAACTGGGAATATGGGTGTGGGCAGGACAGTAGTGTGGTGGGTGGGTAGGTAACTGGCTGGGTGGCAGGACACAGAGGGTGGTGGTAAATGGCTGTCACTCCACAGAGGAAGAGTGACCAGTGGGGTACCACAGGGATCAGTGCTGGGACTAGTCCTATTCAACATCTTCATCAGTGACATTGCGCAGGACCTAGAAGGCAGAATTTCACTGTTCGCTGATGACACAAAGCTGTGTAACAGAGTAGACACACCAGAGGGTGTAGACAGAATGAGAAGGGACCTGCAGAAACTTGTAGAAGGGTCAGGGGTTCGGCAGTTGAAATTCAGTGCAAAGAAGTGCAAGATAATGCATATGGGGCACAAAAACCCTGGCACAATATATCAGTTGGAGGGTGAGGATATAGCATGCACCAAGCAGGAAAGGGATCTTGGGGTTATCATCTCTGATGACCTCAAGGTAGGGAAACAGTGTGACAAGGCAGCAGGTAAAGCAAATAGGATGCTGGGATGTATAGGCAGGGGCATCACCAGCAGGAAAATGGGAGGTCATAATTCCGCTATACAAGACACTAGTGAGGCCCCACCTGGAGTACAGTGTACAGTTCTGGAGACCATACCTACGTAAGGACATAGACAGGGTAGAAAGGTTCAGAGGAGGGCAACAAAGATGGTGCATGGATTGCATCACAAGTCCTATGAAGACAGGTTGAAGGAACTGAACATGTACTCCCAGGAGAGAGGAGGAGAGGGATATGATAGAGACATACAAGTATCTTACAGGGAGGAACAGGGTGCAGGAATACACTATTTTTAGCGAAAAGATGTTCCAGGACTAGAGGCATGGGATGAAGTTGGAGGGAGGACGATTCAGAGGAAACATGAGGAAGAATTTCTTCACAGAGCGGGTGGTGGACAAGTGGAACACCCTGCCAGAGGAAGTGGTGGGGGCTGAAACAATCACGGGATTTAAGAATGCATGGGATAGACATAAAGGAATTCTGGAGGTCAGGGGTAAGGGGCAACAGACTTCTAGGAAAACATAAACTGAACTTACAGGCTCAAATGGGCAGACTGGGTGGGCCATAGGCCCTTATCTGCCGACACTGTCTATGTATCTATATATCCATGGCTGGTCACTCAGGAAGGGATCGTCCCACCCTTGCCAGACTGCTATACAGATTTTACTGGCTTGGACTTCATGAAGATGTTGCTTCCTATTGCAGTTTTTGTGCTGAGTGTCAGAAAATAGCCCCAGTGACTAAAAAGGCAAGGTGCCCCTGGTGCCCCTACCCTTGATAGATGTACCTTTTGAGAGAATTGCAATAGATGTGGTTGGCCCCTTAGACAAAAGTAAAAAGGGCAATCGATTCATTTTGGTAGTATGTGACTATGCTACTCAATACCCAGAGGCAGTTCCAGTGTGTACCGTCACAGCCCCAAAAGTGGCAGCAGAGCTTGCCAAAACTTTCAGCAGGGTGGGAATACCTAAAGAGATTATTACTGATCAGGGCAGTAATTTTGGCGCTGCATTACTGAAGGAGCTGTACCGACTATTAGGTATCACTGCCATAAGAACCTCCCCATCACCTTCAGACAGACGGTCTTGTTGAGCATTTTAATCAAACCCTAAAATGCATGGTAAGCAGATTTGTGAAAGGGGAAAGAAAAGATTGGGATCAATATTTACCTTAACTGCTTTTTGCTTACAGAGAAGTGCCACAAGCCTCAGCAAGTGTTTCACCATTTAAAATGTTGTATGGGAAACAACCTAAAGGGCCACTAGATGTCAAAATAGAAACATAGGAAGATAGTCCCACTCAAAAACAATCTATTACATCTTATACATGTGACCTTAGAATGAAACTGGCAAAATATGTTGAAATTGCCCATATCAATCAGGAACAGGCCCCAAACCAGCAGAAGGTGTATGACCACGGAGTAATAGAAAAGGTTTTTGAGCCAGGTTAAAAGGTCTTGCTACTGTTTCCCACTACAGAAAATAAACTGTTAATGACGTGGCAAGGGCCTTATAAAGTGCGTAGACATACTGGCACAGTTAACTATGAGACTGAGACCCCTGATAGGAAAAATCCTATCAAGACATACCATGCTAATATCCTGAAGAAATGGGCTGAAAAATCACCAAAGACTCCTTTGCTAGTTTTACCAGAAACTGAAAGGAAGATATTGATATAGCTTATGACAGACTGGAACACACTGTAACTGCTGATGCTACAAAGGTGAAGGTTTCCTTATCCTCCAAACAAATTACAGAAATTTGTAACTTACTAAAAGCATTTAACAGTACTTGTAACATGGCATCTAAAACTGAAATAAAATTATGCATTCAGATAGGACAAAAGACACCATGTGGTACACCAACAACTATGGTCTAATACCTAGTAGACCATAGTTTGTGATGTAATACCTTAGCAATCCACTACAGGCAAGAAGCAGTACACAAGTGAAAGTAATATGTAAATAGTTTGCAGTTTGTAGTTGTTCTAGCTTGAATTTAACGTTTTTCCTGGCACAGGGTTTTTGACATTTTCAAGAATGTTCTATGTTGTAACTGTGACACAAGTTCATGAGTTACTAAAGACTGTACATTTAAACTCCACATATATTGTTAATTATGCTGCAACAGTATTTCTTTAGAAGGGAACATTTACATACTGTTACCATCCCTTCTGATCGACTGCTTTCTAAGCAACTGTGGGTGCAATGCATTGTGGATGACTGAATAACATTATCTGTCCTAGTCTTTTCTTGGTGAATACACAGTGGTAAAGACGAGCATGTAGCTTCTACAACCGAAAGCAGAAATAACAGACACTGAGATAAACAAAGCAAAATTAAAGAGAGAGAGGATACTTCTGTGGGTGAAAAGAAAAATAAATTGAGAGAAACAAAAAGAAATCAAAGAAACAGACTAACAATACTAGTCAAAACAAGTATTTGAAAGGTGAAAGCAGTAAACGTTATGTTGTTCTATGTCCTACTGAGTTAGTTTAGAGGGAAAAAAAGTGAAAATAATATTCCGCAAAATAGTAGTTGTTCAATAAAGTGTTTTTCAGATTGGCTTAATTCAGTACATTTGGAGAAACGGTGCTTGTGCTACTAGGATTGTTTGACAGCCACTTATTGGTCTGCAAAGGAACTGCAGGAAGAAAACTAAAATGTACCATAGCACACTCCCATCATGCAGTGCAGCCCAAATCTTCTAATACACACAAAGAGGAAAATCAAAGCACCTAGAATAGAAAGTGAATTGCAAGTTTTTGAAAAGTTGTAAAATGTGTTTTGATGTTAGAAAGCTTAAAGCTTGTAATGAAAGTTATTTTAACAAAAGTGAAATAGCAGCCACAATATTTCCAATAGGTGTGTTCCAATTGTTTTGAAGTATATGTACATCATGTTTAACAGTTCAACATACAGTATTCTGAAAGTAAATCAGTGTGATTGTACTCATTTATTCAAAGACTATTAGTCATACACTCATTGCCATGTTACAATCGGATTAAGCCACTCGAAACGATGGGTCTACAGTGGAATTAATCCATGGTTGGTTGGGGCCCATTTTTTCTCATGGCTTAATTCTTACTTTTACCACAGTGCCAGGCCACGCAAAAGGGGTTGAGCATGTAATAGTGACAGGGAATGCTTGCTGTATTAGACAAAAGACATACAGATTACCAGAACAGTTATCAATCAATCAATCAATCAAATCTTTATTTATCCAGGCGAATAGTTATGAGCAGACATGGTTAAGGAAATACAAAACATGAAAGAGCTGAGTATCATAGACGAGTCAAGAAGTGCTTGGTCATCACCATTGGTGATTGTAAATAAATAGGAGGGAGGTATAAGACTTTGCCTTGATTTTAGGAAACTTAATCAAGTTTTTGAATTTGACAGTTATTCTATGCCAAGGATAGATGATTTGGTAGACAAACTGGGAAGTGCCAAGTACATCTGTACCCTCAGTCTCACCAAGGTTACTGGCAGAGTCCCCTAGCTAAATAATCCAGAGAAAAAAATGCATTTGCCACTCCCGTTGGATTCTATCAGTTCACCACCATACTGTTTGGTTTACATGGTGCATCCGCTACATTCTGGCAGTACATGGATGTAATTTTAGCTACTCACGCAGGTTATTGTGCTGCTTACCTGGATGATGTTGTGGTGTACATTCCAGACTGGCAAAGCCACCTGGAACACCTATGAGCAGTTATCCAAACTATCAAAAATGCAGGTCTAACCATTAATCATACCCAATGTGCATTGGGCATGCCAGCAACCAAATACTGTATTTGGGATATGTTTTGGGAAATGGAGATGTAAAGCCAGTGATTTCTAATATAGAAGCTGTAGCTAACAGTCCTATCCCTAAAACAAACATGGCAGATCATTTTTAGGGCTGGCTGCTTACTCTCTGAAATTTGTTCCCAACTTTGCCCAATTAGCTACTTCCCTCACTGAACCCACAAATAAATGGTTTCCAAATAAAGTGAAATGGTCCACAGAGTGTGATAAAGCTTTTCAGGCCATCAAGGTTGTATTATGTTCAGCCCCTGTTTTACAAAGCCCAGACTTTCACAAACAGTTTTTTGGTACAGATAAGTGCATCAGAGGTTGGCCTAGGTGCAGTCTTGAGTCAAAATATAGATGGGAAGGAACATTCCATTTGATATATCAGTAGGATGTTGCATGACAGAGCAAAAAGATACACCACCATTGAAAAGGAATGCCTTGCAGCAAAGTGGGCCATGGAGTCCCTTAAGTTTTATTTGCCAGGACCTGACTCTGTAGTTCAAACCAATCATAATCCTATCTGTTGCCTTAACCAAATGAAAGACACAAATTCCAGAATCACAAGGTGGTATCTGGCACTCCAGCCATTCAAGGTGATTCAAGGTGATACACAAATCTAGAAAAGAGAATGTCAATGCTGATTTTCTATCAAGATATGAGTCAGGAATTGAGAATTCGGAAGCTTGAAAGAAAAAATATGTGTGAGTTTAATCTTCACTGTTTGCTGTACTGGTTGTTATGGAGAAAGGGACACTGTATATGCTAAGAACTGTAAAGATTTTAAGCGAATGTTAAAGGAGAAAGTTTTGGAAACCTGTATTTTTTTAAAACAGGTTCCCTCTTAACAAGGGGGGGTATGTGACAGGGTTGAATAAGCCCCTGTCCCATTTGTTATGTAGAAAGATTTGCTATGTAGAAAGAGTTAAACACAAAGATCTGTTTTATCCTCTTCTGGTCTGTCTCGTCTGTTTGACGGCGCAGTTAAATTTTCTTGTGAGACTTAGGAATTGGCCAGTCCGATGGTCTCGCTATTTACTCCACCCTTCCACTATCTATCTGATTTCACTTGCTGTTTCTATCTTTTCTTCCCTCTTGCATATCTGAAGTTATAAAATATGTGTGAATCTTCATGAAGAACTGGGATCCCTTGGATTGAAAATGTATATGGTTATATTGTTGAAATGATTGCAAAAAGCTATTTGGAGCTCAAGGGGGTAACCTAAGATGCTGATTTGCAAACTCTTTTGCAGAGCTGTAAATAGGAGGTCAGTTTCTGGACACCATGTACTGTTTTGTTGCACCTGGAAGTAAGGAAACTGACAAAAACATTTTCTGAAAAACAGAATGTCTTTTTTAACAAGATTCCAGACAAGACTTATAAAAAGAGTAGCAATACTTCTACTAGAGGGAGCGCAAGACTGAAACTTGAAATTAGAGCTCTCCTCAGATGAAGGACTTCATTTTCTGTGTTTGTACTGCCTTTCTAAATAGTTATACTGAACAATTTTATTTTTTATTTTACTGTTATTGGAAAAAAATGAAATGCTGCTTGTGAATTTTAAACCTGCTCCTGGTCTTCCTGTGCTTCCTGACCTGTGCCTTGACAACAGGACTTCACACTCATGAGTGGACCTGGTCCCAATGTGCACTTTGTGTGCAAAATGTTTGGGTTTACTTTGTGTTTAGCATAGTACAGTTGATTATATCAGACTCACTTTACTTACTTGTAGGTTGACATCTCTTACTACAAGTCCCAAAATCCCCTGCAGCTGACATCAGAGCAGTAGGAAGCAGTGGCAGGTTCAATAGTCTGCAGTGCATGTTAGAGCTTTCATAATCTCCAGTCAGATGTATTCTGGTTCTGCTTTTCTCCAGGGGCTAAGTGCAGTCCTCTGTGACCAGCAGGACCAGCAAACAAAAGATCAGAACTGATATAAACTTGAACAAGCACTGCAGGCTATTAAATCTCCCACTGCTGCCTACTGCTCTGATGGCAGCTGCAGGGGATTCTGGGATTTGTAGTAACAGAAAATGTCAGCCTACAAGTAAGCAAAATTAGTCACATGCTACTATGCTACAGTAGACAGAATGTAAACCAACATATTTTTTGCACAGAAAATGCACACTGGGAGACCAGACCCACACTTGAGTGCTAGGCCCTTTGTGATGATGGTTCCCCTTTAAGGTAATTCTAAATTAACCTAATTTACTTTATACTCACCCTCTCTCGGGGGGGGGGCATCAAATCCACCCTGACTTTCCCTCAGTAACAGTACTTGTAGCCAACCAGAGGCCCTGATATATAAAAACTGACATGAAGTGCTCCTGTGAGGAACATACATGTACCCCACTCCTTGTTTTTGGCATCTGGACTCCCTCAACCTCTGTCTCAGCAACAGAACTCGGGCTGCATCAGAGTTTCACTGCTAGCAGTGCTTGTGGAATCATAATCATGAGCATTAAAATCTTGTTTTTAACTTGAGTAACTATTTTTTAAATCCCACTGCGACTGGTACCTGCAACGTCTTCAGATTTTCAATACAATAAGTACCTGCTCTACTAGTACTACCCTTGCTTGTCTTATAGGAAGGTACCACAGATTCCTCCTGTCTTGTATATGCTTGTTTAACTGTACACTTTCCCATACTCCTTCATTTTTGGAAGTTCTATTGCTTGTGACGGTAGGAGTTCCACTGTGGACATGGAGATGGTATATTTTATGCTTGGTGCAACATTTTTGTCACAGATGAAATTTCTTCCAGAGCATTTATTTATTGAAGGCTTTGCTGTGACATTAAAATATTCTCCTCCTCTTCTCCCCAACTTCTGTTTTCTTTTTCCATTTGTTTGCTTAAAGGGGAACTCTCAGCTCCCCTACATTAATGCTATGGGATCTAGAGGTCCTGATTAAGCAAAATGGGTAAAAGTATCATATTTTTACACTTACTTGTTTGTACCATTAAATTTTGACAGGTTCATCCTACAACCCCCCACCCACCCGTGCTGCTGAACTCAAATTCCCAGTGTCCCCTGTGGCCAGCCCTCTGATGATGCAGACAGCAGGCTAAGCCTTGGAGGATGTCTATGTGCTGGCACATCTATGTTAACGCTAACACTCTAAAACAATGCATTTTAATGCTTATTCTACTGGTACCGATAACACTGACGTGGCATAACTCAACATAACTGATAACTTACTGAAAGTGAGTTTTATGAGAAAGGGCAGCCATTTATTTAATGTATTTAAATTGCCTGATTTTTTTGTTTTGTTTAGCTTCAGAGTTAGGGCCATTTTAACTGAATAAATGCTTTTTTTTTTCCTTTCTTCTCAAAAAGCCCCTTCAGGAGTTGAGTTGTGTTGGACGTGCAGTAACTCCTGGCAATCTGACAGCAGTCACTCTGAGACTCAGAGTCACTACACTATTCTTTTATTCTTCCTCTTCCCCCTTCTTGCTGTCCCCCACCATGTTGCAGAAGAAATTGCATTCTTTTTTTTTTGCTAAGTTTTGATGATGATTGCAATCTCCAAGCAACAGCCATTCCTAACATCCTTCCTCTCTCACTACTGTGTGCCTACTGATTGAGTGGTCACTAGGCTGTGCACAGCAGGGAAACAGCACAAAATACCATGAGAACAGAGCTCTTTATAGTAATTTGAGCAACGGGAAACCCACCCCTCACCACCACCACCACCACCACCATAGCTTCATCTGTAACACAAAAACAGTTGTAGTGCTTCATGCAGAGAAGCATCCTGAAATAAATCAGAGCACTCAGCTAGCATTCCCCTTTTATAGTGTATAACCAGCCTCTCTCTTCAGCCAACTCGAGGCAGGTTAACAGAGAGCACTCAAGGGATTAAGTTAGACTCTGAGAGCTGTTCTCAGGAGGTGAAGCTGCCTAGAGACACGATGTCTGGATGTTCATGCTTGAGTGGCCTGACTTAGCTAAGAGTGGGAAACTAAGGCATGAATATGCATGGTTCTGACTTTTCCCAATACTCTAAAAGGGGAAGCCACTTGGGCACTTGCCTGGCCATCTAGGGTTTGTAGCCTGAAGAGAAGCAGTTCAGCCTCTTTGGCTGTGACTGGGCCTTGGGGGCATGCGGCCCCAAGGATAGTGGACAGATCCCTGTGGTCAGGTGCCACTGGTCCCCTTGAGCCTGGTCTTGAGAGCTGTGTACCATCAGAAGCAGCTGGAGATTCTAGGATTCACCTTGAAATTCACAGAACAGCACCCCTGAGAAGGCAACTTCAGAGAGTGGTGGGCCACCCCTTAAGGAAGGCCACCAGAACCCTCATGGGTTCACTCCCAGCTGTAGAAAAAAAAACAGAAAATGTATTTTTCCAGAGCACTTGTAAGTTTGCCTTACTTAAATACTGCTCAGTGTGTGAAGTCTTAGGTAGTAGAATTAAACCTCTGGAAGGTAGCCAAATGAATGGTCATCAGATTGGAGGGAGCTTGGCAAGGGTTAATGTAAGTAAGTCCCCGAGAATGGGGCTAAACATGGGAGTCTGTTTTATTAGGTCACTAGGGCTATCAGTGTGGTGCTAAAGGGAAGTACGCATGGCCGGGCCAACCATGCTTCAAGCAATCAGTAGTGCTATCATAATGCTGATACGCTGCTATATGTGTTGGCCTGCTAGGCACATTGAGACAAGTGCATGGCACAGCTTCCCCTCAATGAAGTGCTTGCCCTACCTGAGGAGTGTGCCACTGCACGACTGGTCTTGGGAGTGTCAGTGCTCCAGGGACCCTGCAAGGGAGGTTAAGATATGGAAGGGTTGAGAGAGACCCAGTATGCAATGACAAATGTAATTGTAGCCCCTTCAGATCAGGGTGTAGACTTAGAATAAATGAGGATGTGGGGTGGTCAAATAGGCCCCACAGGTATGGTAACAGCAGTCACAGTGTCAAAGAAATGGAAGCCCAGGGAAAATGGTTATAAAACAAGTGTCTGGAGGGAAGTGAGACTGTAATGTAGAATGTACAAATATCTTAGAGAGAAAAAGTGATTGCCAGGGGAATGCCTAGAGATCTGTGTAACTTCTGATGGCTCCAAAAGTAAAGTAACATGATACTTGATCCCATCTCTGGTATGGACAATCTAGTTTGTGTGTGGTCTCAGTTAATGATGCCCCAAGGCATGGCTGTTCAGGTGCCCCTGTTCCCCATTGACCTGACCCATGATGGCAAGGTGACTGGTACTGGCTCAGTGCTGGTGGTCATGGCATAAGGCAGGCACTCTCCTGGAGGAAATGCCATTATATACCCTTAAATGCATGAGGGTGATCTGGTCCTTACACATGGGGGCTTATCTGTTGGTATTTGGGGGAGCTTGAAATTAGGGTTCAGCATGCACTGGGTACCCAGAGATGTCCCACACCTTCTGCTGTTTATTTGGTGCACTTCAGTTCCCAATATGCAAAGTTATGAGCCCCAAAAGTTGCTTTTGGAAAAAAAAAGGGTCACTTTTCTACAGTTTATTTTCCCAGCTAATTGCCTGCACATGAAGTGTTGGGAATGAAACATGTTTTGAACCATGTAACCTGCATTAGAATGGCATGGGGTGATTGAAGCCTGCAGTCTAGAAGCTCTCCCCACTATGCAAATGAGCAGTATTAGAAGATAGACCAGCACATTGGTCACATGCGTGAGGAGCAGCTTGCACATCAGATATGCAGTGCAACGATTCTGATAGCAATACAGAGATGGAGGAGAAGGGCCCCAGTGAATCAGACAAAGCAGCAAGACAAAGCAGCAAGATGACAGAAAAGCAGTATACCCTCAGACCATTGTGACTGACTCCCGAGGACCACAAGAAATAAGCATCAGCTGTAGCTGCAGCACCTGTGCCGCAGGACATGTTGACACCATGGATTGCTCCTTAATCTCTGCACTGCTTGCTCAGAAGAGGGAAGCCAATCTGATGACCCTTGCCCACTTTTGCTGTGTGTCCATGATGAAGGATTCCTGCCTTAAATCCATCCTCCAGGGATTCAAACCATGTATTTTTTTAAGTTATAAAGAGAGAAAGTGTAGGGACATAGACTGAACAACAGTAAAAGTAACTTTGCAAGTAACTGTGTTGAACCTCTGGTGTGTGCATGGTATGGGCAGTGTATATTGAACTTTACTGAACTTTTACAACAAAAAGAAACAAAGTCAGTATATCAGGATATGAGGACTAACGTTCAGAACCATCAGGTCTTGATGATGGCATGAGCAAATGGTTGTGCCATCAATATATAAAGGACCTCCACATGCAAAGAGAGAGGAGGGCCATAGAAAGCTTTCTGGAAGAACAGACCACAAGCCTTGAGGGTCACTAGACAAGGCATCACCCTCAGGGTACTGTGACCATTGTTTTGGTCATGCATGCAAAGTATGGACTATAAAAGTATGTGACATTTGCTATGAATATGCCACAATGGGAGTAGATGTCACCGTTGTGTCTTGGTCCCCTGGAGGAACGCTAAGCAAGGGACACTTGGAAAACATGACCAGAGCAAAGCAACTACTCCAGTCCCAGTAACGACAAAGCTAACCCCAAAGGAAACTGCAGCCTGAGCTAAGGGCTTGCTCCGAGGAAGAAGGTGCTTATCTAGCTGGATCACTTAGGGTACTAAAGGCAACCATTGGGATGCTGTTTGTGAAACTCAATCAGTCCACTGGAGATCTGATTCAGTTCTAGAGATGGTCTTGTGTGTCCTCCCTGGCTGATTCTGCACTAGAAGCAGAGTGCATTGAGTTTGTCAGTGTGAGTCGGTCATGGTCAGAAGCAAGTCTGGCTGATAATCTGGAGTGATGAAGTCACACACCAGGCCTAATGATGCCCTCTGAGTTCATGACTGTACCCACAGGTGCAGCTGCCATTCCAGTGACTGGTAAGGAGGTAAGTCCCCTGTTGACCCTGCTGCAGACCAAGAAGGAGATTGGCAGCAGCCAGGCTGACACGGAAAAGTCAGAAGTGGTTGTAGAAGCCCAAGAAACAGATGAACAAAATAGTGAAGCAAAGACTGTGTAAAAATCCTCCACTAAGAGTGCCTATACCCTCCCCCTCAGCATTTTTAAGTACTACAGTTAAACAAAAGTCTTTGACAAGTGTAATAAGTGTTCTCCCAGTGCCACAGGTAGACTGAAAGACTGAGGAGCAATTAACCTTAGAAGATGAAATGAGAAAGTGGAACTGTGGACCTTGGTTGCCTCTGGGCCATGGAGATATCCATAAACTAGGAAAGATGTGTCAGGTTGACAGAGCCATCAAAAGATAGGTAGAAACAAAATATGGATTCTGTTTTCTGTGCATGTCTGCCTGAGTCTGGGAGATTGTGGAAGCCCAGAGTGAAAAAATCTTAACAATAATTGAAAAGAAAGACATTGCTTAAGGGGACCATTCTGTATGTACTATATGGCCCACAAAGATCAAATAGACAGAATTGCCAGAGGCAAGGTTTCCACATGGCACACGGAAGGGAGCTTCCACATGCCTGAGGTCATTTATACTGATATGGATGAACATCAAGCTGGTGATTTTGGGCGGATAGTCAGATCCAATGGAGAAAGAGTTCAAAAGCCTAATCCATACCATTATGTGTGAACAAAGTGCTGGCCCTTTGTGAATAAAAAACACTGTGCATCCGCAACTCAGCAAAGTTGAAGGGATACTGACTGCAACTGAGGAGCACCACAAAGCTGAATGCAAGTTAATTATTGTGCCTTCTTCCTACCAGAAAAGGGAGGAAGAACTTTGCTATGACACCCCAGGATAGTGTTTGGCCTTTTGTTCCAGGTGGCTATAGTTTGCCTGGTGTACCCATAAAAAGACAATGCAGCAGAACATCACTTTGAACTACCTTATCCTGTTTTGTTGAAGAACATACTGATGTTTTGTGGGAGATCTGTATCAAGCAAGTTGCTGCACTCCCAGAGACTGTATTCAGTAATAGGCCCCTCATTTACGTAGTTGAAATCCAGAAGTTTTATTTATTTATTTTTTGGAAAAAATAATAAGAAAAAGTGTTTGGGGATTTTGGTGTGTATGTGTGCATGCGTGCGTGTGTGCGTGTGCGTGTGTGTGTGTGTTTTCTTCTGCTTTCTTAAAGGTGGAGATGGATCTACCCGTTATGTCCCTGGGAGGAGCAGGAGGAATGAGGAAAGGCAAGCAGGAAGAAGAGTGGCTGAACACGTTGCGAAAGTGAAGACTGCCACAGGGCACCTGGATGCATTCTGACCCTTAGACACTTAGTGATGGGTTTAAGTATGCTAATGTTATTGTACTAATGTTGCAGAATTAGTTAAGGGATAGGTGTCTGGGAGTATGTAGCTACCGTGTGCCCTGTCTCTCCTACAGTTAGAACCTATTGTATGCATGCCCACATGGTACACTTGCAAGGCCTCTTGAGTATTCTGGCCTGTGCTGGTCACAGGTAAAGGGAGATCTAGTGTACAATCCCCTTGTTAGGATGCTAGGAGAGCAGTACCAGTTAAAAAATGAGATAGCACCAGTTTTGGGAGATCCTTGTGGGGAGGAAAGGATTTTTTGGCAGGGGAGAGTGTAACCAGACTCTCTCCTTAGCTGGCTTGAGGCTGGTTACCAGAGAGCACTTGAAGGACTAAGGCAGACCCTGAGAGCTGTTCACTGGAGGGGAAACTGCCCAGAGACAGGATGTCTGGGTGTTCATGCTTGAGTGACCTGACTTAGCTAAGAGCGGGAAACTGAGGCATGAATATGCATGGTTCTGACCTTCCCTAATACTTATATACGTAAGGGGAAGGCAGTTTGGCACTGGCCTGGCCAGCTAGGGTCTGGAGTCTGCAGAGGAGCACTCCAGCCTCTCTGGCTGTGACTGGGCCTTGGGGGCATGTGACTGCAGGACAGCAGCAAGGTCCCTGGGGTCAGGATGTACTGGACCCCTTGAGCCTGGTCTCAAGAGCAGCATACTATCAGAAGCTGTGGGAGGTTCCAGGATTCACCTTGAGATTCCTAGAACAGCAGTCTCCAAGAAGATACTTCAGGAGAGTGGCAGGCCACCATTCAAGGGAGGTCATTGTAACTCTCGCAGGTTCACTCCCAGCTGTAGACAGAACTGGAAAAAGTCTTTATCCAGAGAAACTGTAATGTATGTAAATTTAGTGAAATGTTATGCTTCTACAACATCATTGATAGTCTGAAGGTAGCTGAATAAATGTGTTGTTTGTTATGTATGGATACTTCGGCCTTTTATACTCTCTGTCCCATGGGGGACTACCATCCTGTCAGGGTACCAGAAGGTAAAGAAACCATCTTGAGGACGGTTCCATTCCACCCCTAGAGGTGCTGCGGGAACATAATTCCTTTAGCTTTAAAGGTACCTTAGGAAGTAGTTCCAAGGAGAGAGCCACACCACTGTAGGAGGAGGGGAGGATGGTGGGTAAAGAAACAATGCTACCAGTTGAGGCTGGAGGCAGAAGGCTTAAATAGCTCAGGAAGGGGGTGTGGCTGGTAGCTCCCCCTACTGAAACTGCAGGAGTAACTTTTGTATTCAGTGGGAGTATACAGCTTAGTGAGGAGTTATGCCTGTGCAACATTGTTGATAGTCTGAGGATAGTTGAATGAATGTGTTGCTTGACTTATAGATGGATACTTTGGCCATTTGCACTCTCTGTCCCATGGGGAAGGGGGTGCTATCACCCTGTCAGGGTAATGGAAGGCAAAGGAACCCTTTTGAGGAGGGTTCCTCCCCTGGAAGTGCCACAGGAATATAATTCCTTTAGGCTAAACGTACCTTAGAAAAGAGCCCAAAAGTACTGCACAGCAAGCAGAAGACACAAGACATAATGTATTGACTGACAGCAACTAGTGATGATTGATAACAGACAGAGACTGATTTGAGCAATGACTGACAGCAACTGGTAACTGATAGCAGACAGAAGCATGATTTCCATAAGGAGAGAAGGAATGGCAGGACTGAACGATAAGAGAGCCAAAATCCAACCCCGGCTCATAGAGGAAACTCAGAAACATACAAGCATAGAAACATAAACTCTGACGGCAGATAAGGGCCGCTTGGCCCACTCGTTCTGCCCATTTTTTCCCTACCTACATTGTCACTGTAGACCCTATGTGATCTACAGCTCTATCTCCCAACCCCCCATTCCTTTCCACTGTGGTTCTTGAACCCACAACTCTTTTCACCCCGCCACCTCTGCTGTAAGGTTGTTCCAGGAATCCACCCCTCCTTCTGTGAAGAAGTACTTCCTTGTATTTCTACTTTTTCTGCCCCTTCCAGCTTCATGTCATGTCCCCTTACTCTTGAGCACCTTTTTTTTTTTTAGAAAAATACTTCCTTCCTGTACCTTATTTGCCCCTATAAGGTATTTCAAGGTCTCTATCATGTCCCCCCTCTCCCTCCAGTCTTCCAGGGTGTACATGTTGAGGTCCTTTAGCCTCTTCTCATAAGGTTTTTGATGCAGACCCTGCACCATTTTAGTTGCCCTCCTCTGGACTGCCTTCACTTTGTCTATGTCTTTTCAGAGATGTGGTCTCCAGAACTGGACACAGTACTCAAGGTAGGATCTTACCAGTGATCTATATGGGGCAATACCACCTCCCTCTATCTGCTGGTGATACCCCTTCCTATGCACCCCAGCATCCCACCAGCCCTCCTGATTGCATTGTCGCACTGCCTGGCCACCTTTAGGTCATCCGATATGATTACCCCAGGTCTCTTTCCTACTTAGTAGTTGTGAATACCACTCCACACTTTGCGTACTCTGCCCTTGGATTCAGTGCTCCAAGAGCATTATTTTGCATTAGAAAATGACATCAGAAAATAAATGAATCTCATTGGTCAAAGCATGGCAGTAGAGATTCATTTATTTTCCGATACAGCCCGCATAAAAACAAGAGCCTATTCGGCATGCCCCATAACCAAAGTAATCAGTGTGCACCCCAAACGTTAAGTAAATGTGGCTACCATCTTGCCCATGCTCGGCAAAACATCTTAACAGTCAGCGCTTAGGCCGTAGGCTCCTACGTTAAAAAAAAATGGCTTAACAGTCCAAAGAACATCCACGGATAGTAGAAAGCACCAAAACATACACTCTGGTCTAAAAAAGAGCAGTGGTAAAATCCCACCCCCCGCAAGTTGCTTGCCCGCAGCAGACTGACCATGAGGTCATCGGTATTTTCTCACATCTCCCTACCACAGATGGAAACTCATTAACGGTATGGTAGCAGTAGAAAATACCAGTCATCTCCCAAGGACCACAGTACCACAGAAGCCAACTCTAAGACCGCTAGCTAAGCATTAAAATAAAAAAACAAAATAATTTCTTCCAGTGCACCACAGAATTAGCCCCTGCAGCAGTTAAAATAAGCTAAATTGTTTACAAAATGAATGAAAAGTTCAATCGTCCATTCAGTACCTGCAGAAACCAAAGGCAGCCCTAAGCGCAGCACGACCAGGGACATCGTGCACACGCTAACATATACATTTTTTTTTCAAAATAAATCAAACTGCCATAAAACAGTAAAAGGACATGCAGAGCACACAACAGGCATAAAGAAATGGCAGATTACCTCTGAAGTATATTCGGCATGCCAGCTGAAGGACAGTAAATCAGTTGTTCCCACAAGCTGATAACATAATTGAGCAGGAACCAGAACCCAGCAGCAAGAAATTTAAAGCTTCACCGCGTTTCATCAGTGTAAGTACATCAGATCTAATTAGCATGGAGAGTCAGAGGGAAGAAATTAACACAAAGAAAAATACACAGTGGGCATTGGCAGTCCTAGCAGAGTAGGCTAGAAAAGAAAGCATACAAATAGATTAGAAAAATGACAGTTTTGACATTTTAAATAGCCACCTGAGTAAATTCTATGCAGAAGCCGGAAGTGCATCAGGTGAGCAGTACTCAGTATCTGGGTACTGCGCTCTCCATGCAGCCATCAACTGGCACCTAAACTCCCCAGAAGTAGGACGTCACACCAGTATAATCTCAAACTCAGCATTTCGTTCCAGTAACAATATAATGACGTCCATACTAAAGAAACTTCGCAAGGAGCAGAAGGATGTTGCTGCCCACCACTTGTCAATTACTGAAACAGACCTGGAGAAGCTAAAAGATTCACTAGCCATGTTACCAGATAAAGCACAGGGATTAGTCCGCAAGGTTTGGTTTGACCTCCAGCTGCACATAGCCTGCCGAGGAAGAGAAGGATTGCGAGACCTGCAAACAGACTCATTCACAGTCAAGAGTGATGAACATGGGCAAAAGTATGTGACACTTTCCCATAATCCTGCCTCAAAAAATCACAAGAATCCACTAGAGGTCAACAAAGAGAATTCACGTGGTTTTATGTTTGAGGATCATGGCAACCCTCTCAGCCCTGTTCTATCCTTCTGCAGGTGTCTCTCAAAATTGCTAGAGGATGCCCCTGCATTAGCAAAGAAGCACAGCTATCCGCAAGATACACCAATCACAGCATACGTTCAACAGCTGTGCAACTGTTAACTCAAACAGGACTGTTAGCGTGTGAAATCCCCAGCATGACTGGCCACAGATGTGAAGCCAGTCTGCAGCACTACTGGTCAGCATCCAAAGACAACAGACAAAACTGGAGTACAATCCTAGGAGGATCCAACCAGCAGGCACAGTAGCAGCAAGCAGCAAGTATGCCACCTGTAGGAGCCAGCAATCAACTCCAAGGGATCGAACCAACAACATCCAGCACCACAATCATTAACTTCAACCAGTGAACTCCACCTTCAATGCCCCAATTAATTTTATTTCCGCAAACAAGTAGTGGTGACTGTTATTTGTTGTTTTATCGGCAGTAATTTAGCACAGTGCAACTGACTGCTCAATTCAGTGTTTTTTAGTTTAACCAAACCACTTTTAAAAAGGGACTACTTTATCTCAAAGCACACAAAATATGTAATAAAAAGCCAATAAAATTATTAAAATAATTAAAACTTTTAAAAAATATGTCTGAGAGTTTTTTCATTTTCTAAGTGCAATAATACCCTCCAGGGTGGGCGGTATTGGTCTGTACGGACCTCCCAGGGGCTATAAGGCCATGCGCATGCAGTGTTGGGCCTCATTATGCCCTGGTCGGTCCGTATAGACGAATACCGCCCACCCTGTCAGTTATTATTGCTTACCTTTTTCACACTGAATACTGCAAATAGGATAAATATTATACGTAAATACATATATTGCACTATAGCCATCAGCACTCTGCAGAGAAACAAAAAACCCTGTGGAAGAAATCTCTGGAGATCTATGGCCTTGGCTACCATCTCTCCTGGCACGGGAATGTATTATTGTGACAGTCAGCTCAGAATGCTAATTTGGAGTTTGAAATTCAGGGGATGTTTTTGGAGGGATAACTCTCTATCCCTCTAATGGAATAGCACTGTGGGGTGCTACGAATCAAGCTCTGCAGCTAAAGAGAGTTTTCTACAAAGGAGGCCCACCTGTCAAAGCATGAAATGAGGACAATAGCAACTACTGAAAGGCAATCTTCCAGTCCCAAGATCATGAGGAGGTCTGTCTCTGAATGGAAACTAAACAAAAGGGATACAGAAGGACACTAGGTGGACCATATGCAGATGCAGGGAGAATAGTTTTCAGAGGTGCTGCCAATGTGATCTACACAACTAAAGGAACACCTCTGAATTCCCTCTGGCAGCTGAAGTCTTAAATACTACACTTGAGTTGCTGCCGACCAAAACTCTACTCAGCTAAAGCTTCCTGCAGAGCGTTGGACCTTACTAACCAGTGGGACTGCTGGGAGGTGCCTCAGGAGACTAGCAGCCTAGAGAGAAGGACCCCCACAAGAGACAAGGGACTCACTCTCAATAGGTAGACTTCAAGGGGAGCAGAGCTGTCTACCCACAGGGAGAGCCCTGAAGGCATGATTCTAACTGAATAATAACTGCTGAGTGGAATGACTGATATTAATGGAAAATACAATGACTGAAAGGTACTGAAATCTGCAAGTACATTAAGGTCAAAATGAGAGGTAAATCTCAGCCTCAGCAGGATCTTTGGAGCTTCATAACTTCTGACATGGGGCCCAAGCAATGAGGCTTGCACAGGGCCACAGGATATCTAGGGCCAGCACTGCCAGCCCTTCCTGCTGAGGATGCCCACTCTCTCCCATGCTTTTTAATTTATACTTGGAACCCTTAGCTCTGAAAATTAAACACAACAATAACATCAAAGGAATTAAGATGGGCAGCCAAGAGCTCAGATTATTTACATATGCAATTGATATTTTACTGCATCTGGTGGACCCGGTAACTTCCATAACAAAAGTCCTGGCAGAAATATCACCATTCAGTGCCTTTTCTGAATACAAACTGAACACAGGTAAAACTAGTGTTTCCCCGCTGAATAGTCAAGTGTGCAAATAAGACATTATTAATATTGGCCTACAATGGAAATCCATAATTACCTAGACATTAAAACATACACAGTTGAGCTAAAAACTTTCAATCTGGATTCCCTGCTGAAATTCCTAGCTCATGATTTTCTAAGATGGTCAGCCCTGCTGTTTACATTCTGGGACAGGATAAATATTATTAAAATGAACATCTCACCAATACTGTTGTATCCTATAGGTATGCTAAACATCACCCTGCCCATCAAATGGTTTAAGAACCTGCACTCACAGACCACTACATTTCTCTGGCAAGGCAAAGAAGTACAGAGGGCCTACAATAAATTGAGAGGCACTAAGACCATGGCGGGGGGTAGGGGGTCATCTGCCAAACTTCATACTCTATTGTTTAGCCCTGCATGGTAGCAAGTATCTGTTCTGGGGGGGACTAATACTTCACAGATGGAAGACAATCACTACATGCCCCAGTGGCTACAGATAGAGGAGGACATAGGCAGAATGTATAACTGTCAGTTGAAAGCTCTGTTGTTTACCCCCAACTAAGACTCCCAAACCCCTTTGAGTTACCCCCATTTATTGTTCTACTAGAGCTCATCAGGAATTGAGCAGATTCTTAAAACTGAAGCTTTATACAGATCTGTCCCAGCTGGTGTTTCTGAACCCAAATTGGAAGGCTATGCCTGTAATTCAATGGGGTGAGCAACTAGCCATGCCCCCTTCCTGAGCAATATAAGAAGTTCCTCCCAGGCTTCTTCTGAAGCATTTTTTCCCTGCCTGCCAGAGGCTGTAGTATTCTGACTTCTCCTTGAGGCATGTTGGGCCTTGACCCCCAGCATTTGCCTCCTTCTTTCCTCATGCTTTGGGCTCTTCTTGATTTGTGCTGGACGTCTGTTCATTGTGTTTCTCCTGCTTGGTTAGTATTTGCCTTGCCTCCAGCTGCTGCATGCTTCTTTGTGTGCATGTTTCCTTCCTGCTCCTGTACTTGTGTTTGCTTTTCTTTGCTTCTTTTGGCTTTTCTAGTTTTCTAGCACCCTTGCATACATTGCTTATTTGTGCTTCAAGTTACATATTGTTGTTTCCTTACCTTAAGGTGCCCTGTGCCTGTGCTCTCAGACTCCCATTTACTCACCAGAATTTTCAAGCCCTCAGTCAACTGTATTGTTATTGTATGCTTCATCTCACATTGCTGTTTCCCTGCCTGCTGCCTCCTGTGCTTTCTACCTTAATTATCTGCGCCTGGTCCAGGCTTCATCCTGTTCAGATAGCTGCCACTCCCTGTTGTGCTATGTGTGTTTAGTAGCTCTGCTCTTAATTCACTCAGTGCTTGTTCCACTCAGCAAACTACTGCATTGCTATACTGAAACTTTCAGCTATTACATTAGCTGCCTGGTCTCATGGTGTTCTGCTTGTGGCTCCCTATTATTCCTACAGTGGGGGACTGTAGTGTCACGGTGGGGCATTTTGACTCTGGGTAGCAGGAGGGAGCATGCTTTATGTAAATCATGTGAATCACCCTGTTTCTTGCTGTTCCTTGCCAACATGGCTTTTCAGTTATCCATGCATAAATACATTACCCTCACAGACTTCATGGCTTTCAAGATTTTCATTGCATTTCATTACTGTGCTGCAAATGCTCTTTACTAGAACAACCTAAATCTGCCTTAATGGCATCTAAGGTATTCATGCCACTCATATAAATTTATTATTCATGCTGAAACCACAGCAATCAACTGTTAAACCTCATTGATTCATTATAATAAACCTCATTGATTCAATTACTGGCATCTCAGCCTCGCCCTCCATAAACACCTATCTTTTATATCACCATTAATTTGACTTCCTTAACGGAATTGGTTGGCTTGCTTTCCACTAGCTGCTGCCACTATAAACCTCTGAACACTGGCTTGCACTATAGCCTACTACCTTATCCAGCCCACTGACTTTGCCTGGCCTCCTTATCACTAATGCCACTGGTTTCACCTGGCCTTCTCATCAATGACCTGCTACCTAATCTACAGCTGCTAGCTTCGCCTGGCCTCCTTCTATCTTGCACATCAAAGTTGATTCATGAGCTCACTCATAAATTGGAGGCACGCCAACCATGTCTACTACCTTTGCTGGTTCATGGTCTTCCCTGTAGCTGACGGTCTTGGTCTGCACTCATGAAGTCCACATCTTGAGCATGTGAAGCTTGGGGCAAGGTCCTTCTCATCTAGCCCATAGTGGGAATGTCCTCGCTCCAGGTGGAGCTTCAGTCATCTAACTCATTGGCAGCACCTCTTGATGTATAATTTAAGACTTCAGCAGCCAAGGAGTGGGGCCCTTAAGCCTAAGAGCACCCCTATGGCTATTGCGAGGCTGTGGCACCTTTGAAAGTTATTCTCCCTATGATCCCTCTAGTTCACCTGGTCTGTTTTAGTCAGTAGGCTGGCTGAGTGCCTCAACGGTCGTTGCTCTCCTCCTCCTCCTCCTCCCACTTAGGGGATCCACTCTCACTTCAAGAGTACCAGTTGTTGCAGAGGCCTCTCACAACCCTTCATGGTGATCCTCTTAGAGGGATTGTGAGAGCTTTCCACCAAACTGGAATACTTCCTCTCCTGGATTAGGTTTCAAAATTACAGCAGTAGAGCTGTCACTAAATAAACTATCCCTAGCCTGAAGGGAAGGTGACCTAGGTCTTGGATCCCCAGAGGTTCCCCTTTAAAAATGTTTTTTTCTGCTCCTCTGTGCCAAAGGTCATAATATGTAGTTAGTTGTTAATAGCATATTCCCTAGTTTCCTTAAGTAGGTTTCTGCTGTTGGATGGAGATGGATGGTGTCCCTACTTGCCTTTCCCTCTCTCCTTAGGAAGCCCCCTTATGTCATCAGTGCTATTTTATCAGTGCAATCTATTTTATCAGTGCAGTCCAGACAATCTGCCATTTCATTCATATTCTTCAAGCTGTCTCATTGCTGTCAATCTGCTATCAACCTGGTAGTCAACGTTTACTGCTCAATACTCTATTTGGGGCTCCTTCCTAAGGTACCTTTAGCCAAAGGAATCATTCCCATTGCACCTCTAGGGGTGGAACCCTTTCAACGGTTCCTTGTGGTAATTCAACATGGAATAGAGAGTGCGAACAGCCAAACAGTTACCACAGTTGCACAAACATAACACTACTCTGGTTGCATAGGCCCACTGAATGGGAAAATTGGGAACAGAAGGCTAGATGATAAATTCTGGAGAGGTATTCATATCCCTGCCCTGGACCACTTGGTTCTTGGAAAGAGTTCCACTCTCGTCAGAACCTCTCAGGTGAGCCACAATGCAGGAAGTGCTGGCTGCCTCAAGTTCATGCAGCTACAATATCCTGTAGCACAACTTTTGGGACCCCCACCATGGTCCAAAGAAGGTGGCTTACTGATTGACAAGCTAGTGGCAGTTGCTCAAATGATTAATGTAATTTCTAAATTATATTCAGCTCTACAGGAGCATGAGTCCAATAAGCTCACAGGCAAATGTTACTGTTGGAATGAGGAACTGGGCCCAGACCTCAGTGATCAGGATTGGCGAAAGATATTGTCAGACCAGTACAAATATATGAAGCAGGAGTGACACAGGTTACAGCAATTCAAAATATTGCATAATCTCTATTATACACTCAGAAAACTATGTAACAAGGGGAAAAGAGACACATCTCCGTACACAAGGTATACTAAGGAAGAGGGCATATTCTATAACATATCATGGCAGTGTAAAAAAATCAAACCCTTCTGGCACAAAATTAGAGAGTTTAGACCCCCTACTGGGTCTGCAAAATGGATTCACACCAGAAGTACGTATTTTGGATCAATACTCTGACAAGGTCTTTGGCCAAAGGAAAGGCCACATTGCGCTAGTGATGCCATAGCAAAATTAGCAATATTACGAGACGGGATGGACAAGGAGGTTCCCACTAGAGCAGAATGACATAAGAAGGCACTTTTTTTTATACAGTAGAAGTTGAAAAAACCTGTTGCCAGTGTTCATCATCACTATAAGACCCATCGCTCTGGATGGGAATCTCATCATACACTGTTACTGTTAATATAATTACTGGGTCTCGTTTTTTTTCCCTAAGGGAAACTGGGTTGTAATTTGCCATTATAACCAGCTGGTTATAATGGTGAACATGCTCCCAGTTTTCCTAGTTGTGCCCATGCTCCAGCTGTGGCTCTTCCTTCTTCAGCGCCTGCCGCCAACCGAGAGAGACTTCATAGCTACTTGGACTCAATGGTAAGTTCAATGTCCTGTGTAGCCGGTATAGTGTTATGCTTGTGCAACTGTGTTAGTTTGGTTTTGGCCATTCACACTCATTATTTCAGGGGAATTACCACCCTATAGGGGTACGAAAGGCAAGGAACCCTCAGACAGGGTTCCACCCTAGAGGTGCCACGGGATGATTCCCGTGCCTAAAGGTACCTTAGGAATCACCCAACGAGAGAAGTGCTGCTGCTGGAGGAGGAGGGGAGGATGGTGGGGCAAACAAAAAGTGCTTCACAATGAGGTTGAGAGGAACTGCTTATATAGCTCAGGAAGTGGGAGTGGCTGGCTGCTTGGCCATTGAACTCCAGGCAAAGCCTTTCCAATTATTTAAAAAAAAAAAACTTCACTGGGCTAACATCCAACAATGGGCCTTTTTTTTTTTTTAAAGGTTAACATTTCTACTGCTTGGGACCACGGACCACCCTGAAACCCAACCGGTCCGCTGTTGCACAGGAACCTCTTTTATTATATATAATTGCTGTGTCAAGAAAACGATCCCCAACAATTATATAAAATAAAACACGGGGTTGAGTGTAAACTGAATTTAATATTACACTCCTGTGTTGACAAGGTTTAATGAACCCTCGAGCTTCGCTTCTTGGGGTTTATGTAGCACCCAACACCTCGGGTATGTATAAAATTCTTGTTAGGCACACAACTCCATATATCATTCTATGTGTGAGGACTTGCTTTCAAACATATGTGGGTAAAGAAAAAGTAACCGGAGATGACAGCAGGATATGGTAGAGGTGCATTGGGCATATGAGAGATAGACTGCCTGGTTTGAATGTGTTAGCGGTATTGCTAGTCTACCGACTAGCATCATAGCACCACACCTATTGACACACTTTGCCTGGTAAGAGGGTGGGTTGGGAGGGGGAGGTTCCTGTGAAATGTGTGTAGTTATTGTCCATGATCTGTAATGTAAATGTCTTGTGTGTGTAAAACCAAACATTTTTCAATAAAAAATTAAATTTAAAAAAAAGGAGCAGGGGGCAAGTAACAGATAAAGGGTGTTGAATCTCCATCGATACAAGCCCTTGGTTGCAACAGCTGGAGTAATGCATCCACTTCTGGTCATCTCACCACAGTACAGAAAGGACAGTGAAGGCATTGAGAGGGCTGCTGAGACTGCCTGCCTGCCTACACTTTGCCATCAGAGCTCCATAACTGGATACCTTGCTCTTTGGCCTCATGGGACCTAGCTTCCTTGTGTTTTTGCTCTGCTCTTGCTTAAGAACTCCTGTTGAAACCTTGCTCCTTTTCTGGCCATTCTGCTGTGAGCCCTTTTCGGAACCTTGCTCCCCCGCCTTTGGAAACTAGCTCTATACGCTCGATCAATTTCGGACATTGCTCACCTATACCCACTGTTGCCTGCTGCATGTAGTAAAGCTTCAGGAAGAGCATCTCAGGGCTGTGCTCCCACACTATCAGGAGCCTCATCACACTGCAACCATTCTGGCTGAATCCCAAAGCCTGCTGCTACCCAAAACTACTGGAAGCATACCTCACTAGTGAAGTCAGTTGCTTATCAGTGTCTGTCCTTCAACTAACTGATTACCATTGCATGCCCTAAGTGGGATCCTGCCTACTAAGGCCTCTTTCTACTAAGCAGGTTTCTCAGTATGCTAGCATCCAGCCCTGCAGGCTGTTATGCTCCTGCCACCTTGTGGCCTATCATTGTATCACTATACAACACAGTCTGAACTTGGCTTTCGGACAACAGCTTCAGTTGTTCCTTCTAAAGTGCCAAACACTAAAAATCCTCTGATACAAGGTTCTACACTTGCAGCTACCACCTGCCCCTATCACGGCAGTATCATTCCATCTGCCATCTATCGCTGTGGCAGGATAAGAATGTCTGCTGTTCCACCTTCCTACTGCCAGTGAGTAGCTGCCTTGGAGGTTCACAGAACTATAGATCACTGCCTCTCACTGTAGAAGGCAGCACAGATCCAACCATTGACTTCAGATGTCATGGGTCTTGTGCACGATATACGCATCCAGGACCAGCTACTAGTAAGTCCCTCCTATCCTATTTCTCTAGTTCAATGACGTCAAACTCTGGCAGTGACCATGGGCACCTCCCTTCAGATAATGAAGATCTGGAATCTGTTCAATTCATACCTAAGACAAAGAAAGTAGCTGCCAAATTCACCATTAAATATAAGGAGTGGGGGGCCAGCCTGTCAGCACAGCAGTTGGATTTCCGTTTGCGATGCTGGTGACCCGGGTTCAGGAATGGACCTGGGTCACTGGAGGCCTGGCTAGGGAAGAAGAATAGAGCATCCTGTGGACTGCTCCTCTTCTCTGGGGGAGGGTGGGGAAGTGCCCAGCACGAGACGGACCCCTGGCGGAGGCTGGGAGTCATGCAAGCTACCGGCGCTCATACATACTGGAGGCAGAGCAGACGCTGGACATTATTGTATGTCCCTGCCTCCTAGCAAAAATGGAAAAACAGGTGGGTCCTCCATCTATATGACGCCCTCCCATGGTTTCGATTAGCAACTATCGCCGGCTCTCCCAATTAGATACAGCTTCCGCGATGCTGGGATTAAGGGGAACCAGTACCATAGCCCTACTCTCCGGGGGCAAGCCGGGGGTGACTGGGAGAATTGCCGGTGGTTGACAGTAGGTGGGAGTCCGGGGGCCATGACCAGGGCTGAGCCCAATGGTGGACCATCCAGAAAAAGCATAGTAAATAAAAATATAGGGAGTGGACCACAGTGAAATTGATCTCCACCCTAAAAGAACCTGGTATTACCTTCTTTGCCGCTGTGAAGAAAATTACATCTTTTAACCATATTCCGCCTACCTGAAGGCCAACATGGCACCTACAGTTCTGCAGGAATGAATGCCTCTCAGTCCCATAGATGAGTTAAAGAATCTTATCTTGCAAGTGAGTGCCAGTGTGACAAAGCTCAAAACAAAGATCTCAGCTGTCAAACAGCGCCTTCCACCAGACACCATCACAGGGTTGGACTGGGGTACATGGGCACAGCTGAAAAATCAATGGAAGGGGGCAGCGGATACGCTTGTATCAATATTCCATTTAAATTTGATACCCTAGCTCTATGTTTGCATCTCATATTTACTTTCAGTGCAGTCTTTGATAAGATGAGGGAACTAGTCAAGGGTAAGCTGAGGGGAGTGGATGAAATCAGGATGGTGGATAAGAGGTGGGGAGTTATTGAAAACGCCATTCTAGAGGTAACTAAGTCATACCTGAGAACAGTTATCAAAAGTAACAGGCACAAGACACCAGTCTGGTTCTTCAAGAAGGTCAGGGAGACGTTATGGGTTTAAAAAAGGGCCTTCAATTAGATACAAAGAGAAACAGGGAGACGAGGAATAGGGTGAATACCAGTTAAGGATGAGGGAGACCAAGAAGGTGATGAGGGATGCAAAGCAGACACATAACTGCATATTGAAGAGGGGCTCTGGGGGTGGGGTGGGGACAGCTCTTTAGATACATTGGGGAAAAGGAAGAGGTGGAATTATTAGGCTGCTAGAGGGGGCAAGGTAATAGAGGAGGATAAGGAGAAGGCAGCCATTCTAAATGACTCTAAATTACTATGCTTGCTCTGTGTTCACATTACAGAATAGCGGGTCCTTGCTTGAAAGCAGCATAAAGGCTGCTGCAAGAGGGATCCCAGAAATGTGGCAGGTAGTGTTTAAGACAGAAAGCATCAAAAAAGGGCAAAGTCCTGAAAATAGACAAGGATCCAGGGCTGGATGAACCTGAAGGTGCTCCGGGAGTTTGCATTGGGACTGGAAGAACCCCAGCAGGGCTGTTCAACAGCTCTCTACAGTCAGGGTTGATTCTGAAAGAATGAAGGGTAGCAGATGTAGTCTTGCCCCACAAGGGAGGAAATAAAGAGCAACCAGGAAACTACAGTTCCATTGGTCTTACCCCCAAGCAGGTAAAATAATGGAGACAATAGGCAAAGAGCACATAGTGGACTACCTGGAGAGAAATGGGCACCAGGATAGCAAGCAACATGGATCTGTGGCAGGGAGGTCTTTTCAGACCAACCTGAAAGAATTCTTTGTCTGGATAACTAGGGCAGTGGACATGAGACAAGCAGTGGATTTGCTCTGCTTGAACTTCAGCAAGACGTTCAACTCTGTGCCAGACAGAAGACTGCTGAAGAACTTAGAGGATCTGGGAACAGCAAAGGATCTAGTTAGATTGTGGGAAGATGTCTGGGGTTGGGGGGGGGGCAGAGTGTGGTGGTAAACAGGATGAAGTCAGGGGAGTGGGAGAACATGAGTGGGATGCCACAGGGTTCAGTCTTGGGGCTGGTCTTTTTCACTATGTTCCTCAGCAACATAGGCAAAGGAATGCAAGACAAGATGTGTCTAATCACAGAAGACACCAAGCTCTGAGGCAGGGTAGACAGTGAGGAAGGGGTTAGGGAGCTGCACAGGGTCCAAAGTTTGGCATTTGAAATTCAACACCAAAAAATGTAAGCACATAGAGAGCAAGAACCCCAGGAAGGAAGACTGGATGCGAGAATTTAAGCTGAACACTACCACTGAGGAAAAGGACCTGAGAGATATCATAAGCAACTCCCTAAAACAATCTAGCCAATGCAACAAGGACTACGGCAAGGCAATTAGAATGTTGGGGTTATCAGGCGGCATTTTGATAGCAGGAGGAAGGAGGTGATACTGCCTCTCTATATATTACTGGTGAGGCCACATCTGGACTATTACACATAATTCTGCAGCCTCCACCTAAGAAAATACAAAGACAGGCTTGAGAGGGTGCAGGACAGGGCAACCAAAATGATCCAGGGTCAGCAGGGCAGGTCCTATGAGGATCTGCCTAAGGCCCTGAACATGTACTCATGAGAGACCAGAAGGGAGAGGGTAGATATTATAGAGACTTGAAGTTCCTGGAAGGAATGAACAAGGTAGATTGTGGGAAAATATTCATCAGGACTGGCAAATTAAAAACACAATGTCATGAGTAGAAACTGGCGGAGGGGGGTTTCAGGAGGAACGCAAGAACGTTTTATTTTACAAAGAGAGTGGTGGAGCCCTGAAACAGCCGACCAGCAGAGGTGGTGGGTGCAAGAACCATTAATGGTTTAAAACACTGCTGGGACTGAGAAAAAGGCTTAATAATTGCATAAGGGGAAAGCAATAAGGTAGGGGCAAGGGGATAAGTGTAATAAACCTGACTAGACATTATGACCTGGCTAGGATGGGGTATAATAAGGCAGACTGAATGGATCAATGGTCTTAATATGCCTGTATTTTCTAAGTTTCCATGATTTCTGCTATCAAGACTTAATCTCAATGTTTTTTTTCTTCTTTTTCAGGTCATTCCTTCCATATTGGCACCACAACAACAGCACCAAGAAAAGAAACTCCTGTACATATCATCAAAATCATGCCGCTAGAATTCCACCTACTTCATGTCTTATATCCAGGATGCTTGGACTGAACTCCACCAAGTCCAAAATGTTTTATCCTCCTAATTTTTGGTGCCTGGAGGGATGGTCCCCCAGACATTTCCCACCAAAAGGTTGTCCACTCCACTGTGTCAAGGGATTACATAACTCCATGAGCTGGAAGAGGTCGTATGCCAGTGTTACAATTTGGTATTTTGGGGATTTTCAATTAGTATTTCCTTTAGCTTTAGGTATACATACCCAGTATACTGTACCTCTAAAGGATGGAAATATTCAGAAATCTTCAGATACAGAATACGTTACAACAAGCACAATACATTAGACCAACTGACCAGTGAATTTGAGTTGACTATGCTTCGGTGTTATACCACACAAATTAGACCCAAGCAGAGTTGATAAGAAAAATCATAAAAAGTTTAATTGAAGGAAAGAAGACACATTAAAATATTCTACACAATTTAGTGTACTGGGTTGCAGACAACAATGTTAAAAAATGTAGAATTAAATAATAAACTTACACACTATGAATGCTAACATTTGCCACCTTATAGATATTTGGAGTCCAAGGTATTTTTTTATTTTTATTTTATTTATTTAGCTTTTGTTGACCGGGTAAGTGCACTAGACAAATCCTGCCTATTTTCAGGCACGACTCGGGGGAGGGGGAAACAGATGAATGCCAACTGACCTTGAACCAGATTAAGCTGTTGGTGGTATTTTTTTTTTTAAGTGAATGAGGGAAATTTGGCCAGGACACCGGGGAAATTCCCCTACTCTTTTCGATAAGTGCCATGGGATCTTTAACATCCACCTGAACTACCACCAATCCAGGCAGATGGGACCTCGGTTTAACGTCTCATCCGAAAGACGGCACCTCAGAAATGCAGCACCCCTCTCATGCTGCATTACAGTGTCAGTACTGGGATATTAACCCAAGTGCCAGATGTGGGAACTGAACCCACAGCCCTCTGATCTCCCGGCCTCAGAGGTGAGTGTGCTACCTACTGAGCCACTGACACTGTTAAAACTGTATGAAAACTCCCATCTGCCAGAAAACTTCTTTAAGTTTTCTGATAAGTTCTCAAAAGTTTAAGCAAGATGATAAGCCAGTCTCTGAATTTTCTTCTTCAGCAAAATTCCATTTTTTTCAGAGAAAAAGCTCCTTTCTCAAGAGTTTTTCTCTTTCTTCATAGAGGCAAAGTTCTCCTCAATCCCAATAGTTTTTTTTTTCACAGCAAAACTGCCCAAAGCTTACACTTTGAAAAATGATACCAAAGAGCACTGTTTTCTGGCTGTATTCCATTTTTATACCTCAAATGATGTTGTTCCAGCCTACCTTTTTGATTGGTCGGCATTTTTAGGCTGGGATGTTTCAGCAGTTCACCCTTTTTCCTGGAGGTGTCTCTCACTTCACACTAGTTTCTCCAGAGTATAATGTACCAGAAAATCCTTCAAAATGTGATTTCTGTCCACAATACTACCCCCCCCCAACACACACACACTGAACAGTTTCTGGTAAAAATACATTTCTGCCCTTTGAGCTCAGGAAACCCACAACATTGAGCACACAAGAACACCAGACTCCATGCCACCATTATCCTGGGTGAGGTCTGAACATTCAAGCACAGATGAAGTTTTAAATGATTCATTTAAGCCAGTTCCTGGCTTCCAGCCCTTTGATATGTAAACCTGTCTGAGAGCTACAATAGATCCAGCACTCAATTTTTAAATCTTTCCCCATGTTTTTGTTTCATAGAATGCTTAAAGGGCCAGTGGCTTAATTCTGAAACACAGCCCATGTATATATATATCATATCTGAACAGTACAAATATATATGGGGCTATTTCGTGCAATCCCTCCCTCCCTCCTAAGACTGACCCTGCAGGAACACGTCCTTTTTTGCAGCAGAGTTTTCACAGTTCTGTCGCTGTTCCAATATGCGAGATAGGCCATCTGCATTCCCATTTTCAGATGCAGGCCTGTGGGTCACCTCCATATCGTAGGCCTGTAGGGCAATACTCCATCTAAGGAGTTTTGCACTTGTTTTACCCATTTGGCCCAACAACACTAACAGGTTATGGTCTGTCTGTAACTTAAAATGTCATAAAGGTACAGTTCCAACTTTTTCAGCGACCATACCAAAGTAAGGTATTCTTTTTCCACCATGGAATAGGCTTGTTCATGGGGAAGCAGCTTCTTTCTGAGGTATTCTATAGGGTGTCCTTTACCCTAATTGGATATCTGACTGAGGACAGTCCCTATTCCCACATCTGATGCATCCGTTAGCACCACAAATGGCTGGGTGTAGTCTGGGCTGGCCAGCAGTGGAGCACTACACAACGAGGTTTTCAGTTATGTGAAGGGCCTGTCACAGGCCAGGTTCCATTTTACCCTCTTAAGCTGCTTCTTTTTTAACAGCTCAGATAAAGAAGCTGTCAGAAACTGTAGTAGGGTACAAATTTCCTGTAATACCCTGTGGTCCCTAGAAAGATCCTAACTTTTTGGGGGGTTTCAGGCATGGGCCAGGCTGCAATTGCCTCTATTTTTGCCGGGTTTGGCAAGGGCTGACCCCTCCCCACAACATGTCCCAAATAAGTGTCCTCTGCCATGGTCACCTGTCACTTCTCTGCTTTGACAGTCAGCCCTGCAGCCTGTATTCTGACAAACACTTCTCCCAAATGTATCAGGTGTTCAACTAGGGCTGCATGTAGCTATGTCATCCAGGTAGGCAACTGCAAAGTCCTCCGTACCTTGTAACACCTGATTCACTAACCATTGGAATGTGGCAGGGGTGTTCATCATCCCAAAGGGCATGAACTTAAATTTGTACAGGCTGATTGTGTGATGAAAGCTGACCTTTCTCTAGCCCTGTCAGTAAGTTTCACCTACCAATACCCATTTGTCAGGTCTAGAGTGGTTAAGTATGTCGCCCCTCCCTGCTTGTCCAGCAATTCATCTGTGTGGGGCATTCAGTGGGCATCAGATTTCATGATGGCATTGAGCCCACAATAGTCTGCACAGAACCATGTGGTCCCATCTAGCTTGGGAACAAGAACTACAGTTGAGACCCAGGGACTGTGGGTTTTCTGAATCAACCCTAGATCCAGCATCTCCCCCACCTCCCTCCTAATGTCTTTGAGGACTGTCGCAGACACCCGGTAGGCTGTCCAACATATGGGTGCTTGTGTCCCCATGTCTACATCATGCACTGATAGTGGAAGCCGTCATGACTTGGACATAACTAAAAGGGCAAATTCCTGCAAAACCGTCCTTACTTCCTGGGCCTGTTCAGGTGTCAACTGGGGTGACAACGGAATGGTCTCCACAGAGGACTCCTGCTTACTTTCCACTAACAAGTCAAGAAGGGGGTCCTCCTCGCCTACCTCTTCCCCAGGACTGTAAACCGCAAGTACCATGTTGGCCCTAATGAAATAGGGCTTCATCATATTTGCATGGTACATCCTGTGGGTGTGTTTTCTGTCAGGTAACTTTACAATGTAGTTCACATCGTTCACCTGCCTGACTAACTTGTATGAAAGGAGGAAGAGGGGGGACATGATAGAAACTTTCAAGCACCTCAACAGAATCAACAAAGTCTAAGAGGGGAGCATCTTTCAGAAAAAGAGATCTGCAAGAACAAGGGGACACAATTTGAAGATAGAAACATAAAAACATAGAATTTGATGGCAGAAAAGGACCTCTTGACCAACCTATTCTGCCCATTTCCCTACCTAACGGATAAGCTGCAGATCCTAGTTAACCAACAGCCTACTTCCTCCTACCACCCATTAGAATTACCTTATGTCTGTCCCATGCATTCTAGAATTCCTCCACTGTTTTTGACTCTACAACCTCCTCAGAAAGGTCATTTCATGCATCTACAACCCTCTCTGTGAAGAAATACTTCCTCACATTACTTCTGAGCCATCTCCCCTCTCTTTTCAAATTGTGCCCCCTTATTCTTGCACATCTCTTTTTCTGAAAGATGCTACCCTCTTGGTCTTTGTTGATTCCTTTGAGGTATTTGATAGTTTCTATCATGTCCCTCTCTTCTTCCTTTCCTCAAGGCTATACATCTGAAGTTCCTTTAGTCTTTCTTCATATGCCTTCTGGTGCAGACCCTGCACCATTTTGGTTGACCTCTGGACAGCCTCCACCCTGTCTATGTCTTAGTGGAGAAGGGGTCTCCAGAACTATACACAGCACTCCAGATGTGGTCTTACCAACTGTCTGAACAGAGGGCCTACAACTTCCTGTTTTCTTCTGGTGATGTCTCTCTCAGTATCCCCTAAGCCCTCCTTACTGCCTTCTCACATTGCTGGCCCACCTTTAGGTCATCTGATATGACTACCCCCAGGTCCCTTTCCGTTATTGTTGTTGTCAGTATCTCACCCACCATTGTGTACTCTGCCCCTGGGTTTTTGTTTCCCAGGTGCATTACTTTGCACTTCTTTTCATTGAATCTAAGCTGCCATACATTTGACCATTCCTCCAACCTTGCCAAGTTCCTTTTCATCCTTTCCACCCCACCTTGCATACCAGCCCTGTTGCAGATATTTGTGTCATCTGCAAAGAGACATAATTCCCTTCCAGTCCTTCTACAATGTCACTTATAAAGACATTAAAAAGGAACGGCCCCAGTACTGAACCCTGCGGTACCCCACTAGTAACCCCCTTTCTTCACTGTGGACTCCATTTACTATTACCCACTGTGTGCTGTTGTCCAGACAGTGTTTTACCCAGTCTACCACCCTGGGAACCACTCCCAGGATGGCTAATTTGATAGAGGGGGGACAGCTCAAGGGCAATGTGAGGAAGTATTTTTTTCACAGAGAGGGTGGTGGACACATGGAACAGCCTTCCTGAGGAGGTTGTGGGGTCAAAAACAGTGGGGGAATTCACAAATGCATGGTACAGACATAAAGCAATTCTGGTGAGGGGTAGGAAGAAGTAGGCTGTTGGTTAACTAGGATCTGCAGCTTATCCAATAGGTAGGGAAATGTGCAGACTAGGTGGGCCAAACGGTCCTTATCTGCCGTCAAAGTCTATGTTTCTATGTACAGTATGGTCCTGCCCACTCTGTCTGCAGCTTGTTCTTCCAGACTGGGATCAGAACCATTGCCTCCTGTCCTACCCTGTACAAGTGAGCTCTGGTTCCACGATCATATCAGGTCTTTTGTTTTTGCTGGGCAGCTGACAGGTTGCTGTGGACCATACCCATAATTTCCTTCAGCTTCTCCCCAAATTTTAAAACATACTCCACTATGGCAGTCTGCTGGGTGGCATGCTTACCTTCCCAATCTTCTTGTATAAAATCTAGGGCCCCCCTCACCCTGTGTCCATACAAGAGCTCTAAGGGTGAAAACCCTATCAATTCTTGTTGCACTTTCCTTTAGGCAAACAGCAGGTGGGGGAGGTACCTCTCCTTGTCTCACCCATTCTGTTCTGCAAATGCCATAAGCATAGCCTTTAGGGTCCCATTAAATCTCTCTACAAGACCATTAATTGTGGGTGGTAAGGCATTGTTCACCTTTGTACAACATCACACTTCTCCCACAAACACTTCATAAAGTCTGACATGAAGTTACCCCCTTGATCAGAGATAACCTCCTGCAGAAACCCTACATGGAAGAAAATCCCTAATAATGCATCCAATTAATCAGTCAATCAATCATTCAAAGTCTTTATTTAACCAGGCGATCACCGTTGAGCAAGTTCATTTTCGAGGTGGACCTGGGTTTGTTAACAGGGAACAAGGGACAATATAAATGGGATGCAACACACAAGAAAATAGTAATAATACAAATAAAGTGAGATACAATAATACAGTATATACAAAGTTTCAGCAGGTAGCATTGACAGTAGCATATGTTTGGAACAGAAGATACAGCTAGTTTTGGGTAGGACACAATTTTTCAAAAAAGTAAAGAAATATACATATCAGGTGCACTGAACACAAATAAAACCCTAATATAAAAAGATATATAGTGATACGGTATGGAGAATTTAGAGCTGGAACCAGGGTCAAAGGAATGTGAAAGGAACAGATATGGGGGTAGAAAAAGGGGAGAGGGAAGAGTCAATTATAGATGTGATCAGTCTTTTAACAGTAGTAATTAGAGTATGCTTGGAATTATTGGAGACACTATTTAGGATAGACAGGCACAGAACTCCTTATTATGATGTAGATGTAGAGCTTTAAAAGCTGCTAGGTTGATGGAGTGAGTTAATTTCAAAGTTTTTTGCAGCTTGTTCCACAGTTGAGGGAGCACAAAGCTGATGGCTGCTCTGCCAATGCGTGATGTTGCTTTGTAAACATTAAGGTAGATATATGAGGTGCTTCTCAGGGCATACCTCCCCAGAGTGCACAAAGGTAAACAGACAGAGATATACTGGGGCAGTTTATCTGAGATAGCTTTGTATGTCCAAACCGCAGCATTTTTTTGCCATCTGTAAGCAAGGGATGACCATCCCACTGCCGTGTACAATGCACAGTGGTGGGCTGAGTATGGAAGACCCGTGATAAATCTTATAGCTCTGTGATAAAGCGTATCGAGTTTGGCTAGGGTACCTGCAGGTCCCTGACTATATAGAAAGTCTACGTAATCCAATAGGGAAAGAAAGGCAGTTTGAACCAGTTTCAGTTTAGCGTCTCTTGTGAGGAGATTACTAATCCTAAAGAACAAACCAAGTCTTTGTCTAAGTTTCTTTGCCAGTTTTTCTAAATGGTGTGTGAAACTAAGTCTATGGTCTAACCAGACCCCCAGGTACTTGAACTTTGGTACGTAGTCCAACTGCTCACCTAGAATGGTAGTGATCTGCAGGAGTGTCCCAGCAATTGCAGGATTTATTGCATTTTGAAGGGACGAGAGACACATTGCTTTGTTTTTTTTTTTTGCATTTAAGAGCAGTTTCTGGTTTATAAGCTGATATTGCAGCAGATTAAATTCATTTTGAAGGGCTTTATAGGCAGCTTCAGGTGTGGGGCTACTAGCACAGAGTGCCGTATCATCCACGAATAGGTGTATTTGTGCTTCTTTGATGGGGGCATCTACATTGTTAATATAAATGGTGAAGAGCAAGGGACCAAGAATGGAACCTTGCAGTACACCCCTCAATAGGAGTTTTGGTGGAGAAACTTCCCCTTCTGCCTTTACTTGTTGAAGTTGTCCTGAGAGGTGGTTGGAGAACTATTTAAGTAATAGGGAATCCAAACCAATGTTCCAGAGGGTCGACAGAAGCAGACTGTGATCAATGGTATCGAACACCTTGCTTAGGTCCAAGAAAACTGCACAAAGTTTTTTTTGCCTAATTCAAACTGCCAGTCGTTTGTCACCTTGGCTAGAGCAGACATTGTACTGTGCTGTGCCCTAAAACCGGATTGTAACAGGTTGAGCAAATTTTTCTGATTCCAGGTACTTCCGAAGCTGAAAGTTCACTATTTTCTCCAGCATCTTTGACAGGATTGGAAGTAGGGAGATTGGCCTGTAGTTATTGAGGTCAGTAGGATCTCTTGACTTAAACAAAGGGACCACAAGTGCATTTTTCCAAATGGGCGGTAGGTCACCCTGGGACAAGGATAAGTTGAAGAGATGAGTAATTTGGACTGCGAGGACATGGTAGTCGACCTTTAAGAAGTATGGGTCAATGAGGTCGGCCCCAGCACTTTTCCTAGTGTCCAGCTGAAGGAGAAGATCTTTGACTTCTTTCAGGGAGGTAGGCTGCAGAGAGAAGGATGGACTGGGGATGGGTTTTTCTTGTGTATCCAATCTAAGTTGTTGGTGGAGGATATTCGCGGGAGAGGAGTCAAAGGCTAGCCCTGCAGTGGCAAAATGATTATTGAGAGCATCAAGGATAGATGGTCTGTTGGAGATGACAGTACTGTCGATCAATAATTTAGTAGGTAAGGAATTTACAGTGGTGTGACCTTCAATGTCTTTGATAGTCCTCCAGAATTTGGAGGCGTTTCTTCAGGAGCTCTCCAGCTGAGAGTGGTAGAAATTAGCTTTGGCTTCTCTGTCCATTTTGGTGCAGAGGTTCCTCGCCCTCCGGAAAGAATTCCAGTCATTTATTAAATTAGTTTTCCTAGCAGTTCTCCAGAGTACATCCCTACTCTGCAAAGCATCTTTCAGGTCTTCTGTAAACCACCGACAGGATTTGTTTCTGGCACAAATTTTTACTAAGGGAGCATACTTGTTGAGAGCCCCTAGCACAATTTCTGAGAAAATATCATAAGCCTTAGTCAGGGACTTGGCTAGATAGAAGTCCTGCCATCGCATGGAGTCTCTTAGGTCTGATATATACCCATGGAGATCAAAGTTGCGTATGCACATTTTAAAGGAGAATTTTGGTACAGTTGTGGATTTAAGAGTGGATCTTACACACACAATGAAGCAATGGTCACTAATATCAGAGAAAAAGATGACAGCATGGGAGAATAAATGGGGTTTGTTAACTAAAATTATATCCAAGAGAGTACTGTTATTAGGGTTGAGCTTGTTAGGACAAGTAGATTTGTTTATTAGCTGTGACAACCCAAGGGAATCACAGAACATTTTAAGTGGGGTGGATGCACTGGAGAGCCAGTCTAAGTTGAAGTCCCCACGTATGATACACTCTGAAGATGCCGAACCCAAGATGTTTTCGAGATGTTTTAACAACTGTAGTCCAGCTGATGGGGGTCTGTAGCATCCTATTATACATAATGAGACACCGGTGGCAATTTCAATCTTTAATGACAAGCTTTAGAATTCTTTTGGGACAGAGAATAAGTCAATTATGGAGGCAGGGAATTTAACCTTGATGTAAATAGCTACCCCACCACCTCTGGTTTGCCTGTTGACTCTAAACAAAGAGTAGGAGGGGATGTTAACTTCGTTGTTACTTGTCGCCGGTTGCATCCACCACTTTGTCCACCTTAACGGAGGACAAGTTGATGACTTCTAGAAAGTGGGTAACATAATCAACAGCTGTCAATAGGTATCTTTTTCCGGAGGAGCTTGGGGTATTCAAAGGACCCACAATATCCATTCCCACCCTTTGGAATGGTTCCTCCACAATTGGCAAACGAATCAGGGCAGCCCTGGTTTTGCTTCCGGTCTTCCCTTCTTCTTGACACTGGTGACAGGATTGGCAGTGCTCCTTCACCTGCTTGGTGAAATGTAGCCAAAAGAAATTTTGGGCTAAGTTCTTCATGGTACGAATAATGCCCAGATGTCTGGACATGAGAATGTCATGAGCCACCTTGAGCAATGACACACGATACCCCTGGATAATGACAAGCTGTCTGCCCATCACTCTTCCCTCTGTCTTAATGTCCTGGGTATACACGAGCCCATTGTCCCATAATACTCTATGTTTTTCGTCACCTTCCTCTGTCCCATCAGACTCTGCACAGGCCCTCAGCTTCTCCAAGCTAGGGTCAGTTCATTGTGCTACTGTTAACTCTTTGAGCTTACCCAAAGCATGGGGTATGCCCCCATAACTTCCCAGACTGAGGTCCATAGCTTTGGCAGTAGGTGACTCAGTGTCACAACCATCCCCCTGCCTCTGGTTATGTGTTACCCTTCCCTCTTTTGAGCAAATGCCAGTAGCGGTTTGGTGAACTGCCACTAGGGGAAGTTCTGTCCGCCTGTTAGAACCATCTCTTTCAAGAGCCACAGGCTGGCTGGCCTGTCTCCTTACCTCTCCTGCAGGAATCACTGTGGGGTCCTGAAGGTCATGGGCACCCCTTGCCATCTGGCTTTGGGTGACAGCACATATCAACCCCTGTGGAACATCATTTCTTACAATAACATCCATAATGAGGGTGCTGGCTACAGTCACCTTCTGTATCCCTTCACCTGCATCTCCCCAATCCAGGGTAACACTGGCTAAGGGGTAGCTTGTCTCCACCCCAGTGAAATCCCTTACGGATACAAACTGATTTGGCAGGATTTTTTCAGGTCCCACAAAATTCCCTTTTACTAGGGTAAGAGATGCTCCAGTATCCCTTAACCCTCAAATCTGTACTCCCATTCACTGTGACTGGATGAATGAACTTTCTCATATTCGCGGGAAAAGCTTCAGGAATACAGTTTGCAACCAGCTCAGTTTGCACAGGCCCTTTTACATTTTGTGCCTTTTTAGGGCACTGCCTAGAAATACGGCCTGGCTTTTTGCACAACCAAAACTCATCATTTTTTCTTTCCCCAAAACCCCTTTTAGATATGGTGTGGTTCCTTTCTTTTTGTAGAGGCAACATGACTTCTGCTGTCCAAAAGACACACCTTTCCCTTTTGCCCCTGTATTCTCTGTTCCCCCGATTCCGTTGTGAGCAGGCCTGCTCCAAGCATAGCGGTCTGCCAGCTCAGTAGCCTGTTTGACTGTCTGAGGATCTCGGTCCTCCAGCCAGGTTTTCAGCTCTGTTGAACATGCCCAAAAGAATTGTTCTAACAGTACCACCTCTTTAATTGATTCAACTGAATAAGCTTTCACCCTGTCCCACCAACATTCCAGATACTGACACTGTTTGGTGGTGAGTTCCTCAAAGGTCATTTTGTGCCCCTTTCTAAGTTTCAGAAATTTTGCCCTGTAGGCCTATGGATTTTTTTTTTTTTAACAATTTAGTTTTTAGCTTTTCAAAATCTTGGCTACCCACATTGTCCATCTGCAACATTGCTTCACGCCCCATACTAGGAAGCAGTGGGGATAAATGAAAGCTGCAGGCCTCCTTGGGTATTTTGGCATGGATACAGACCTTTTCAAACAAATCTAAAAATGTATTCATATCTTTCCAACCCATTTTTTATTTAATTTATACCCCAGCGCTGGAGTCTCAGGTTCACCCCACCACTTACCTGCTCAGTTGTGGTTGGTTGAATTTTCAGCTTCTCCAGTTCAAACGCTCTCTGGCGCTGCTTTCCCTCCATCTTGGTCTCTCTTTAGCACTGCTTTTCCTCCACCTCAGCCTCTTATTGGTGCTGTTTTTCCTCCGCCTCCACCTCTCTTTGGTGCTGTTTTTTCTCCATCTCCATTTCGAACCTTCTCTGCTCCAGCCCCATCTTCTGCCATTGGGCTTGCTGGGCAAGCTGTGTTTTCTGCAGTTCCACCTGGAGCCTCAGCCTCTCCAGCTCCTTGTCTTTGGATGCCTCCCTCTGGACCTGTGACTTCTGGTTCCTCTCAGGCCCCCCCCATGTTTGAGGTCTGGTCACCTTGAATCACCAACTGTGTCTCCATATTCCTTGTAGCTACCTCTGCATCAGCCACCACGAGGGCTTCAGTGAGCTGCTTTTTATTTCGGCCCTCACTTGGAATTCCCTGTCCATCACACAGCTGCCATAGCTGTTCCATACTGCAAATGTTGTATTTGGAAGCCATGTTCTTCCCCTATACTAACACTATTTATTGTTTCTCAGAAAAAAAATTAAGCATGGCAGAGTATTATTGTCTGCAAGCAATTTTTTCCCTTTTCCAGATTCTGCCCTTTTGTGTGGTGGTTTTGTATAGACAGTTCAGAAATCCCATTAGCTGGCTCCAAATCTGTCATGGCCTCACCGCTAGGCATGGCCAGATCCCCTACTCCCAGGATACCCCTGTTTGATGACCCCTTTGACTGTGACTGTGAAGAAGGAGAGCTTCAGACCGGCCCAGTGTCACTGAGGGTTGAGGCACTGGATGCCACACCTTGCGCCACACCGGCGACCTGAGCTGGGAGCAAGCTTGGGCACCAGGGTTGGCAGGGAAGGGCAAGGATTGAGCACCCACTGGGCTGCTCTCCTCACTCGGGGGGTGCGTTGGGGACTGGCCGGCACTCCAGTGGCCCCCAGTGGAGACCCAAAGCACTGCAGAGTGCGCGGTCTGCACATAGAGCATGGCTGACACTGGCGGGGTTGCCATGCGTCAAAAAGGTATCAGAGTGCACCATGCAAGGGGGGGGAGGGTGGAGGGAGAAAGCTCTACTACAAGGGGAAAAAAAACCTTTGGCTCAGATAGGCAACGGCGCCACAGTGTCGAACCTGCCACATGCCCAATGCTGGACCTCCACCCTTCAATCTCCTGCGGGGTTTGGCCCCGTGACTTCTCAAGAGAAAGTAATGCCCTTGAGGTAGGTGGAGGTCACAGAGGGTGGTAGAGTAGGAGGACGAGTCAGGCTGACATGTTTCTTTATGGGATGTATTGACTCTGTTGGCCCGGTGTTTGCCTTGATTGTTTGGTGCTCCCTGTCTGAGTAGGTCTTTCCTGATGCCTTGAAGAAGGCATTAGTGAGACCCCTTCTGAAGAAACCATCTTTGGACCCTGACATCAAGGCAAATTACCGCCCTATCTCCAACCTTCCGTTCTTGGGTAAGGTTGCTGAAAAGATTGTGGTGCTTCAGCTTGAGGAGCACCTCATGGCCTTTGATCTATATGAGCCTCTCTAGTCTGGGTTTCGGGTGAGGCACAGCACAGAAACTGCATTAGTTTGGGTGCACAATGACCTTCTCAGGGTGAGATATCGAGGGAAGGGGTCAATTCTTGTTCTCCTTGATCTCTCCTCAGTTTTTGACACGGCGGATTATTGTGTGTTACTTGACCGCCTGAGGGATTTTGTGGACTCGCCGGCACAGACATCTGCTGGTTTGAGTCCTTTCTCAAAAACAGGAGGCAAAGGGTAGTGATGGGGAATTTCTCCTCCTCCCCTAATCTTCTGTCTTGTGGACTACCTCAGGGTTCGGTCTTGTCACCAATGTTGTTCGCCGTGTACATGCTGCCCCAGGGAGGGCTCATTTGGAAATATGGCCTGGGTTTTCATTGCTATGCCAATGATACCCAGTTGTATCTTTCCTTTGCACCAGGGACATCCAATGCAGTGGACATGCTTAGCAGCTGCTTTGCTGAAATCAACGACTGTACGACCTCCAGCTGGTTGCAACTGAATCTCAATAAGATGGAGGTACTGGTAATGGAGTCGAACACAGGGTGGATGGCCACAGGCATAGAGACAGAACTTTTCCTGGGCTCTGTGCCTTTCAAGGCCTCCTCCAGGGTGCATAACCTGGCCATTAATCTGGACAGTGGTTTGACACTTGAGGCTCAGGTATCAGCAGTGTTCCACACCGGTTTTTACCATCTGAGGAAAATTGCCAGGATTAGGTTCAGGTTCCACCCCTGAACCTCCCTACCTTAGTGCATGCCTTTGTGACATTGAGGCTTGATTACTGTAATGCGCTCTACCTCGGGGTCTTGTGAGGCACCCTCCACCGGCTTCAGCTAGTGCAGAATGCAGCTGCCAGGTTGCTGACGGGGCAGCCTAAATATTGCCACATCACCCCGGTGCTGTGTGAACTGCACTGGCTGCCAGTCAGGTGGAGGATCCTCTTTAAGGTGGGCTTGCTCACCTTTAAGGCCCTACATGGCCTGGGCCTTGGTTACCTGGTGTACCTTCTTACGCCTGCTGCCTCATTCCGCTCCCTCCATTCTTCCTCGAGGGGCCTCCTTGCGATTCCCAGGACAAAGTTAAAAACTGCTGGCGACAGAGCCTTTAGTGTCACCGGCCCCGTCCTGTGGAATTTGCTGCCTCCATCTATAAGGAATGCCCCTTTGGTGGAGGTAATCAAGACATGCCTCAAGGCCTTCTTGTTTACGCAGGCTTTTCCTGACCAGATTTTGTAAATATCATCCTGTTCTGACCTGTTACACTGTTTGTCCCTGATTTTTATTTCTTTATTTTCTGAATTTTTATTTAATTAGTATTGTAGTTTTATGAATATTGCTATTTATTGATATTATTTCATGTTGGTCTTTATGTACGGTGCCCAGAGCCTCTGGGATTGGGCGTTTTTAAATAAAATTTGCCTTGCCTTGCCACTGTTTTCTAGCTGTATTCCCTTTTTTATATCTCAAGTGATGTCATTCCACCCTACCTTTTTGAATGGTCGGCTTTTTCAGGCTGGGATGTTTCAGCAGTTCACCCTTTTTCCTGGAGGTGTCTCTCTCACTCCACCCTAGTTTCTCCAGAGTATAAAATACCAGAAAATCCTTCAAAATGTGGTCTCTGTCCACACTACTAGCACCCTCCCACCCACTGAACAGTTCCTGGTAAAATACATTTCTGCCCTTTGATCTCAAGAAACCCACAACATTGAGTACAAAAGGACACTAGACTCCATGCCACCATTCTCCTGGTTGTGAGGTCTGAACATTCAAACACAAATTAAGTTTTAAATGATTCATTTAAGCCAGTTCCTGGCTTCCAGTCCTTTGATATGTAAACCTGTCTGAGAGCTTCAATAGATCCAGCACTCAGTTTTTAAATCTTTCCCCATGTTTTTTTTTTCCATAGAATGCTTAAGGGGCCAGTGGCTTAATTCTGAAACACAGCCCATGTAAATATATATACAGTATATATTAATTAAATGGGTAGGAAAAAAAGAAGACCATCATCAATTAAAAGACCATCATGAGACCATGCGTTATCAGAGCGCGACTGCACACCTGCACTTTTACCCCACCCAAAAAAACAATTTTGCCATTTTATAAGATAGATAACCCACTCTAGGATGTGCAGTCACGCTCTGATATATGCACACCTTGGGTGGTTGATGCACTTGGCCTGCAGCCTTGTGCGTACAATGCACACCAAGGCGTGCATATAACAGAGCGCGACCGCACACCGAAGAGTACAAATATGTATGGAGCTATCTCATCACAATAGTAACAGTTTTTACCTCTCTTCTGCATATTCCTTTTGGGCACCTGATTATGGAAGTCTGTCAGAACTGTAGCAATTTAAAGCAATCCAAGTGGTTGGGGCCTGGTATGCTCTAGTTCATGCTGGAGTACTGTACCACCAACTCTCCCTTCATGAGAGCACAGGCACCTAGCCCAGCACCTCCCAGACTAGTCATAGCCACCATACAAGGCAAAACCACTCCCATGAGCCATGACCCTCTGAGCCGTCATCCCCAAGCTAGTCACATGACATCACTCAGCCTAAGGTCCCACTCCCTGGGACACCACAGGCTACAATTCAATGCAGCATCTCCTACCTTGCCACCAGTACCACTTGTTCTGGGCATTCTGCATCTGGTTTTTGTGTGCCTCTTCCTTGGCATGGGCATCTTCCTGATCCTCTCCACCATCGGCTCCCTCCATGGCTTTAGGAGACCGTGTTCAGGCAGACCAGCTATTAGGGTGCTCTCCCTGAGGGAAGAGCCCCTTGTGGTCTCTACATCCTCCCAGTAGTTCTCTTACATGATGCTATAGTCTTGGCACCAAAATTGCCAGTCTCGAGTTAGGCACCATCTGGTGAACAAGTGCCTCCCTCCACTGGTAGGAGGGGACTGTTACATAAATATTTAAAATAAAATATTGTATGGTACTTTATGGAGCACCTACCACTTTATGAAGGAGACTAAGAATGAAATCCTCGTTGAAATGTCAGTGGACCAGCAGGACGGCATCCAGTCATGCTGCTTACCTGGATAACAATGCACCATTTTATGTAAGCTGTATTTATTTAAAAGGCAATATAGCATAGCCTATTTTTCAGCATGCTTTCAGTAATGTTGTAACGTGGGTAGTGGTGGGTGAAGTGGGAAAAAGTTGCTACGCAGAGTAATCCTCAATTTCTGCCTGTTTCGCTGTGCAAAATGCGAAATTTCACCTGGCAGAGCAGTGAAAATTACACCCACGAAATGGCAATATTTTTGCCTGTGAAATGGTGAAATTCCACTTTCCGTTGTGAAATTCTGCCTTCCCCAGTGAAATTTTGCCCACGGAAGGCAAAATGTTGCCACGGAAGGTGGAATTTCACCCATGATAGGCGAAATTTCACCTTGGTGAAATTCCATATAAGGCATGGAAATTTCGTGGATTACTCTATATAGCGAATTCGGCCACTTTGCGGCCATTTCGCAGGCGGACTATAAATTTGCTGCATCTCTAAACATGGGTACCTAAACCAAAGAAGCATGACTAGCTGTGGTCCGTCACATGACTGTGTGGTGATTTAGCCCAATGCACAGTCATCCTGGTACTTACCTCATCACATATCACTCCATAACCAAGTTTTAAAGATTATTTGGCAGCCATTTTTGTTTTTTTGCCTCACTAGAGCACACTAGAAGAGCCAACCAAAAAACAACCCATTCTTAAAACTTATTTTTCACTCCTAACCTCCCCACCATCTGAACAATTCACAGAAATCCAAAAAATTGTCATAAAACTTAGTTTCACTTTTATTCTTGTTTTTTTTCCTTTTTACAGTAGTCACCTCGAGCACTGACATTCAAGCCTACAACAGCGGTAACAGTTCTCCACCCCCACACTCTCAGATGACAACAATAAGGAAAACATGTACAAATCACAGTGCAAACTTTGTTTTTCACTGCTCTCACAGGGAAAAACTTATCTATGCTCCATGACTGCCATGGTGCCACGGACCTGTATCTCAGTTGTCATGCCAACTACTGGTATCGATCAAAAACTCCGGTTTCTATTCAATCCGTGCACTGTAACAACACAGATGTGCACAGCATTCATCATTTATTTTTCTGCTTGCTGTTCTCCTTGCTGACTGCACAGTCCTTCTCTGTTTCAACAGTAATCCTTGTGGTTGTAGACAAGGAGAGAGGACAGGGACACAGTGCAACTACAAAAGTACAACTACAGAAGACCACAGCAAGACAAAAGTCCAGAACTCAAAACAGAAACTAACTGAAGTTTCAAGAGGCAGAGGAACTATTTTACAACAAATCTACATACATATTTATATTTTTACCTACTAAATATTGCATATCATGAGTGCAAAACACATTTACTACCCAAAAACCCATGTTATAAGTGCAATAAGACTCTTCAGGGTGTGCATTATGCTATATCATCACATTTCCCAAGGTCACTGAAGGCACTTGGCCTGTGGCACCATGCCTCACAATGCACCCGTGGTGTGCAGTGATACAGCATAATGCACACCTTCTCATGTTTTATTGTTAGCTTATTTGCTCCTGCAATAAAGAGTTTTTTCAGAGTTAGTACAGAGTTCCTCAGTTGTTGTACAAAAAGGAGTGCTATTGCTGGTCCACCCTAGGAGAGAAAGGATTGTCTGCCTCACCAGGGGGTTCAAATTTTGACTATATTATGATTCATGACTCTGAATATGGGAATCATTTATATCAATGCATACCACATATGTTAGGGCTCAGTAGGATAAAGTGCTAGATATCGAGTTCCTGTCCACTTTTAAAGATTGATTCCTGGAATAGCATAGATTTGAAGTCACCCTTGACCTTATTCTTAGCAGCTGGGATGGGGTACTCTCCAGTGTTAAACATCAAGAAACTAATGAAAGGCGAAGACCACAGCCAGGTAATCGTATCCCTGGTGACAGAGAAGACTAGTGAGCCTCAGCTGCCAGGATCCAGAACTTCAGATAAGCGGACTTTTCCAAGATAATTGATCCTGTGATCAAGGTTCTGGAGAAGCTATATGAGGTTGGTAATGCAGATCACATGTGAGGTTCATTGAAGAAGTTGCCTGACACAGCTTAAGAGGTCTGTATCCCTTTAAGCAATAAGGGGAAAATGGTCAAAACGTGTCCTTTCCAGCTCAAAAGGGACCTAATGCAATTGATCGTGCACAAAATAAGAGCCTACTTTTTTTTTTTTTTGCCAAGAAAGGCACACTAAGCTATTATAGCATGTTTCCAAGTGTGACCTGGGGTGAGTTGCATGGACTTAATTTATTGAAAGGGGGAATGTTGGTCATAACACCAGGGAAACTCCCTTGTTCTTCTCCGATAAGAGCCATGGGATCTTTTACTTCTACCTGAACAGTGATCAGAGCTGGGCAGAGGGGACCTCAGTTTAATGTCTCACCCAAAGGACAGCACCTCAAGAATGCAGCATCCCCTTCATGCTGCACTACAGTGTCAGTTAGGAGTTCCTGGTGCTGTGCTAGGACCCACAACCTTCTGATCTTCCAGCCCCAGAGACAAGTGTGCAATCTACTGAGTCACTGACACTGATTACTGAGCCACTGTCACTCATTGCAGTCAGGGACTTTGAATTAAAGCACAACAACAGATAAAAAAGGCAGTACATGCAGCTACTCAAAATGTTTGAGCAGATTTTTTATTAAAGTTTAATTACTAAGCACTGTATGATGCTTCTACCTAAGGTGACTGGGATAGCATTTTTAAGAGACATGCACAAGATAATAATGGAAATAGTAAGTAGTGTTTTACAGAACTGCTACTAAAGAGGTAGCAACACTTTTTATAAAACAAGTTGTTTGATCTCATTGATTAGCTGGGATACCAAACAAAAGCATAGATACATTTTTCCTGATAAAGGGAATAAATAAAAGTAGTAAATCTCAGTACAGTGGCACATAGGGACATTGTTTGATTCTGAAACAGTTGGTCTCTTTCAAAGGTGCATAAACACCACAGACTACATAAATTAGTGATTAAGACATACCCATATGAACCAAGAATTTTTGAATAACATTAGATAGCTTAATTATATAAGATGTTATAAACAACAACAACAAGTCTGAGCATAAATAAGGTTGATTGTAACTGCCTGGGTGGATTTTACAGGTATTTAATGCAGTTTCTAAAAAAAAAAAAAAAAGAGATGAGTATCATAAGGATAAATCTGATTTAATAATAACTGTAGCAGTGATGCCCCCTAGCGGTTTAAGGAAATATTACATTTCAGTTTTAAATGATTTTTAATTCTTTTCAGTAAATTGAGGTATTAGATGATGAAAGGTGCACACAGTAATATTAATTGATGTCCTGTAGATGGAGTGTTTCTAAATTCTAAGCATAGGTAGGATACTGACAAATCTTACATAAATTATTTCTTATGAAACAATAATTGAGAATGGATAATGTGGTATCATTGTTCTAAATGTCACAGTTTCTTTAATTTAGGACACTAGCCTTGAGAAGCTATCATTAGCAAAACAATGTATACAAGTGGCCATAAAAACAAATGAATAAATTACTTTCTAAAGAGCCAGTGGAACCAAAACAGGCAGACAGGAAAATGATACAAATTTTAAGGAGTAGTCATTTGTAACTTTTTATTTATGAAGTATTTTTCTTTTTCCTTTTGCTCATTAGAAAGTTCACTATGCGATAAAATAGCACTGGATATGTGGAACAGCTCTCAGCCTGGCAGCTGACGTATCTGTCTCTACCCCCCCCCCCCACTACATCATTGTGATCTCACTAACAGTGAAATCACAGGGGACTAACTGGTTGTCACTGAGAGGCTGTTCCTAAATAGCAGAGATAGAAGCACAGAAACATAAAATCTGTCAGCAGATAAGGACCATACGGCCCATCTGGTCTGCCCATTTCCCTATCCACTGCTGCAGCCCCAGATCCTATTTGATCTGCGGCTCTCCTGCTCTGCACATCTCCAGGGTACCCTTATGTCTATCCCATGCACTCTTGAACCCCCGTATTGTTTTCATCCCCACTACTTCTGCTGGAAGGCTGTTTCATGGCTCTACCACCCTTTCAGTGAAAAAGTACTTCCTAACATTACCCCTGAGCCTTCCACCCTTCAGCCTCATATCATGCCCCCTTGTTCTTGTGCAGAGTTTTCTCTGAAATATGCTTTCCAGCTGTATCCTGTTTAGTCCCCTTGACTTGAACTTAGAACTTAGACTTGAAAGTCTCTATCATATCTCCCCTCTCCCTTTTTTCCTTCAGTGAATACATATTAAGGTATTTAAGTCTTTCCTCGTAGGGCTTCTGGTGCAGTCCATGTACCACCTTCATTGCCCTTCTCTGGACTGCATCTATTTTGTCAATGTCCTTCTGGAGTTGTGGTCTCCAGAACTGGACACAGGACTACAACTGAGGCCTCACCAGTGATCTGTGCAGTTGCAGATGTCACAGTCAGTGAGGTCACAGTGCTGAATATATAGTAGGGGGTATGGGTATGTTAACTGCCAGGCAGAGTGCTGCCACACACATCACACTTACTAATATCAGGTAAACAGACTCCTAATTAAGTAAAGGGAAAATAAAAAGTACCTCCGATATAAAAGGTAAGGGATGACTGCTTCTAAAAGCTAATATTGGTTTTGGGCAGAACACTAGCTCTTTAAGTGATCAAGTTTTTGATTACATTATTCAGGGTGAGAGAGTTGCTGCAGCACATTTGTTTGAAGTTTCATTTTGGGTTCCTACAGTAACAGCAGTACATCCGTGGGGATACTATACATAAAATGGCTTAATCCAGTGTTTTTGTTTGTCTTACATGTTACAAGTTTCCCTGGGATCCTTGCCTTTTTTGTGCCCTCTAGACTACCAGGGACTAAGCTTTAAACTGCATGAACTACTGATTGGGGGATGAGTTCCAGTAGACGACCAGGGAATGAGTGTTAAACTACATGGACTAGCAGTCAGGTGATGGGGCAGACACTAACTAGCGAGCTTCTGGTTGCACCTTGGCCTGCAATGAGGCCATAATGGTATGCAAATGCCCTCCTAGGACCTTGCCTGTGCCATGGGGCCATTTTCATGAGGACAGTTGAATATGGCAGATTGCTCTATGAGATCAATAGCCATTTGTAAGCCAAGTGGCTCATTTTCTTGTTGTGTCCCTATAGCTCCCTACTGGCTACATAACTCATATGTCCAATAGGTGGTTTGTGAGGAGCAACGTGGTTATTAGCTGCCTCCTTTGGCTGATATACTGGAACATGCTTATACCACCCTCTTATGTGATCTAAGGGATATTAAACACTTAAAGGTTGCAACTTGGCTGACTAATAATATAAAGGAACATTCCATAAAGTTCTAACTGGACATGGTACAAAAGCCTGAATATAGAAATATAATAACACAGTATAGATTCGAAACATTTTCAAGTAATATTTTAGAGTCAATATATAACAAAGATCAAAACATGTCTAAAAACTGTTATTGTTCTTTACAAGAACCAGAAGATTTAAATCATGTTGTTCTAAGATGCCCTTGGTATATGTAAGTTAGAACACATTTTGGGGTAAATTCACTGGCTGTCTGTTTTTACCTATAAGATATATTCTCGACCTTCTATTTAATTCAGAAAATCTTGAAATTTTAAATAACGTAGCACTTTATCTTTTAGAAATTATTAAAATAAGGAAAAAGCAGATAGAGGGGTTTATTGTGGAACAACAAAACTGGATCTAACACTTATAAAAAATGTCATGTAATTGAAATGGTACTATCTCATGTTTTAATATATGTAAATGTAGGAAAATGTCTTTGACAGTGCATACATATATATATATATATATATATATTTGTGCAACAGGCATCAGAATAAAACGTGTCACAAAAACATGTTTATCTGAATCACTGTGTGGATAAATGGAGAATGATGTAATCACTATGGGAATAACTTCAAGTTATTCCCGCAGTGATTACGTCCCTGCCATTTATCCACACAGTGACTACGTCACTGCCCCCTCCCCCAATGGAATTGCTTCACTTTCACAGCATTTAGCAACTCAGAGTACAGTTTCCTAGTTCTCGTCTCTCACATTAACTCCTAGTTTTGTCCTTATCCTATGACACCCAAAGGACAAGAAACACAACACAAACCACACAAAAAATGCAGTGTTTTATTTTTCATGGAACTGCCGCAATCCGCTATCGATCCTGTTTCGCACCCGTCCTTTCAGTACCTCACATTATCTTCATCACTCGGACTGCCGATTATTTTTTCTCCTGAGATCCAAATAAATATAACAAACATTTTGTCCCCAGTAAACCACAGTACCTTGCTTTTTGTGCTCCATCTTCTCTCTGACAAGGTCTTTCTCTTCCTGTTTTTTGTACGCTGCTGCTCCCCCTAACAAAAAATGACCTCAAAATGAGTGCTGCCACTACCAATCACACAAAGTCAGACTGATGTAAAAAAAAGTCTCTTTAAACACAAACAGTAAACTGGTCCCCCATCTTCTTCACCAGCTCCTGTCCGATACCAACACTGAACACTTTCACTACATTACCACACTCGCTAAAAGCTGCCACCATTTTTCCTACAAATTTTAAAAAACCCTCATACTGCACCAATCAGCACTGACATTGTGTGTCAAGTCCTTAGTAACCTCCCTAACAACCAAAGGTACAGTAGCACTCTCTGACTAAATAAACCCACACACTGTACTGAATACTGAAACAAAATAATAATACATCTTAAGAAAAAGTCTCCGACAAAGTCCCTGCCTATTGCATAAATCCAATATGTGGGGGTGCCTGTTGGATAACAAAGTTATTTGTGCAGTAGGTTGTGACCTCGCAGGAAACTCACTTGTGTCTTTGCTACTCATGAAGTTACTTGAGGTCACAGGCTACTGTACAAATAACTTCATTATCCAACAGGCACCCCCCCATATCCCGTATTTATGTACCTTTATAAAACGTATCTCAAGATGTCTACCGTGTTTATTTTTTAATTTTTCTTTTAAATTTATATAGCAAAAGCTGAACAAATAAACTGAAACTGAAGCTATACCACTCTCAATGTGCTTCGAGCACTTTCCATTATACCTGTAATTTGCTCCTGGAGCAAACTGTTTGGAAGCACAAAACAAGGGCTTTTACTATCCTGACCTTTAGTCAGTGTAGGCAAATGAACGGTGTTATATATAAAGAACAGCCTTTAACCAGCAGAAACCATGACATGAAAACAGTATAAGCCTTTAAAGTAAGCCTGAACACATTTCTGCTTATGAAAGGAATCATAAGATGCCGTGGAAAGAAGGGTGTGTAGGAAGAATCCCTATAAATTAATATATGCTTGCACAACATGCTCGTTAGTCTTTGCTTAAAAAGTGGGGGAAGACTTGACGCACTTATAGTAATAGAGTTCTTTCTCTTCCTCTTGACATCTGTAGCCTCCCCTCTTATGGGCTGTTTAAAGGAGAGCTTTGAAACATTTAAAGGGATTGTCTGCTTGCTCCTGTTCATGTTAGTAGTGTACCCTTCCTCCTACGACTTAGATTTGTCTCTTTTTGGTGAGGTTGTTGACCAGACTCGTATATTCAATGCACTCTAAGCAGAGCTGGAGAACTCTCAACCTGGGGTGTTGCCTTATGAACAGTATGTTCATCTTGTGTTCAGCTGATGTACTCCTCCTTGCGGGTTACCTGCCTTAGGTATATTACCTATTTTGTTCTCTAGTGGGTGTCTTGTCCTTTGTTATACATAAATGTATTACACTTTGTGTTTCAACTTTTTATGTCACGTAGCTCACCAGGTCCACTGGTTCCTATGGTCCTCTGTATTTAATTGTGTATTACTTCTGTACTCTCACAGATCATTTCTGTAAATAGTTTTTTTCTTGCCTTGTGTACCCTACCTGATAAACAAAAACGAAATAAATAAACAATACTCATGTGCAGAGAGACTCATAACTGATGTATGATTTTAAGCTACTATTCTTGTCAGCCAGAGTTTTGCTATCTGCTGAGTAAAAATGTTCTTACCCAGAGCTCTAGCTTTCCTTTATGATTATTGGAACACTCCTAATTTAGCAAGTGAGTCAAGATTTTCTTGAAATGATTTATAGAGAGGGGCAAATGCAGATTGATAGATTGTGTGTGTGTGTGTGTGCACGTGCATGCGTAGACCTACAGTACATACAGTACATCTGTATATTCACAAGTATGTAAGAGGAAAAAAACAAGGACCTTGAAAAGAAGGCTGAAGGTTCCCTCTAGTGTTCAGATGTTTGATTACACTATGAAATGTGTTGCTTGTACAGTTTTATCTCAAATAGAACAGAATGTGGTTTTAGACAGAATTCTACACATATAATACATCTCAAAGTGCTTTACATAGTTGTAAGTTAGACACTGTAATACACTGGCTGTATGCAGATAAATACTAAATAAAGCAACCTTCATAGTTTTGCTAGATCTGAAGGGCTTTTAGCCTTATTTGTACTTGCACCTTAAGTATAACTGTACCTTAAAAATAACTACATGCATTGAATTTATACTTTTTCCCTGAGCTTATTGTTAGAAGTTATGGGCTTTCAGCCTTGCTTGTACATGTCCCTTAAGTGCTTTCTGTTTACTGATTAAGTTAGAACTTATGGGCTTTTACCTTTGTTTGTACATGCCCCTTAATGTGTAATCCGTATACAAATAAGTTTTGGGGATATATCTGCTTGTATTTTTGAAACTTTGTTCTGAGTCAGCCATTTATATAATTTAGCTTTCAAAACGCTGACTTGCTGTGACTGGCCTGCTGAAATCTCATGGCCTTAACTGAGGTTGCTGCTTGTTAATCCTTTCCACCTGATAGCTCACTTATCACCTGAGGCAAGATATAAATTAACCTACCTCCTCTTCTCTCCTCAGACTGAGGCATCCTCCATTGGATCTGGGTGCAGGTCACGAGGGCTGTACAGGAGAAGCCACCCCCCCCAAAGCAAAAACAGGTATGGAGGTTTCCACGGCCATAACACGCTCCTAAAGAGAGAGAGTTGGTCCTGGAGCATACTACCCTCATAGTCACTTCGTGACTGCTCCCCGCCCACCCCCCAATACCCTCCACCTTTTGGTAGTGTTACTTATATACTCACAGGGGTGTCTCAAGTCACTTCTCGCATGACTGAGGCAGGATCGCTCTAATTTCTGTCTCCCTAGTTTCCCATTTGCCCCTTATTTTCTCTGACCACTTGAGGTCGCCCTACCCTTTCCATCTTGCCAATGTCCTTCTCTCTTTTCTGTTTTGTTTAGTTTTAGTTTTAGTCCTCAATGCTTTTGCTCCTCCCCTCTTGGCTGTCCACTCTCTCACCCTTACTGTCCTCTAGTTTTTTCTCCAGCCCATCATGACCCCCTCTGCCTTCTGTCTTTTGTACTCTTATTATGGGGACTCTCAGTTTTCTCTGGTCCAGTATGGATTACGTTGCCCTCCTCAGGACACTCTCAGGATAACTTCTACTTCTCTAACCTCCTATCTGACTCTATCCCTAATTCTCTCCTTATATACAGGCTTGTCCTCAAACAACTGGGGTTATTTTCCAAATGTATCCTGTGCAGGTTCTCTAACTTCCCTGGATGTGTAGCTCAGGCTTACATTATTGCAACTCTTTGGATCTTTACCCTATCTTTTACTCTTGCTGGGGAAGTTGAGAAAAATCCTGGTCCTACTCTGGCCAATAATCCCTTCCAGTCTTTCCACTCTCACTGTCTGCCCCAAACCTCTGGCACCTCTTTTGCTCATATTAATTCTAGGAGCCTACTAGCCAACCTCCCTGACCTGGAAGCGTGGACTAGTACAAAGAACCCTGATATCCTAGCTATATCGGAGACATGGCTTAAGCCTTCCAATGCTGATTCACAGTGCTCCCTCTTGGGTTATAACTTAATATATGCTGATCGCCCTACTTCCAAGAGAGGCGGAGAACTAGCACTATATTATAAAACTCATCTAAACATTACTTTATTGAATGTTCCTACTCTTGTAAACTGTGAAGTTCTCCATTCCCTTCTACTGCTTGGGGGCATAAAGAAACTTCACATTTTCAGTATATATATATATATCCCTCCCAGAAATTCAAGACTTGGCCTTGATGAGTTCATGGAGTCTCTCCTCTCAGTGACAGGGAAATATGATATAACCTGTCTGGGGGATTTCAACCTTGACTGGTCTGGTCCTCGTTCTACTATCCTATCCTCCTTGACCAGCAAGGCTAATCTATCTCAGCTTATCCGAGAACCCACTAGGCTCTCCCACGGTGGCACTAGTGCTACTCTACTCAACTGGATAATGACTAACAGAAAGGAAGCCATTTCTTCAGTCAGGGTTCTCCCTGATACCATAAGCAATCACTACCCAGTGTTCTGCATATGGGATATCTCAACCCCCCTCTTTCCCTTCTAAAGTGTTAACTTTTTCCAATATTTCCAACATAAATATGGATAACTTTGTTCATGATCTTAACTTAGTTGACTGGTCTCCCCTTTATTATACAGACGACATAAACTTTGCCACAAACTATTTCAACTCTTCCCTACTTTTGCTACAAAATAAACACATCCCGGTGACCACGAGAAGGGTTAAAGGGAAAATCACCAAATGGCTAAAGCGTCCCCTGCTCCATCTTCGGAAACTCAGGGATAAACTGTGGGCCAGTTAAAAGACCTCCCGCCAACTTACTGATTTCGAAGCCTACAGATCTTTATGCAACAAATGCAAAACCGAGATTCATCTGGCCAAAAGCTCCTACTACAGGAATCTCCTCAGCACTTCCACTACATGTTCTAAAAAGTATTGGTCTCAAAACAAGGAAATTCTTGGGAACAACAAACCTACTACTCCTACTGATATGTACATAAATGATGTCCACTGTAACCACCCTCTCACCATTGCTAATGCCTTCAACTCCTTCTTCTCCTCCCTACCTACTCTTACCCCCCGTGTTCTCCCCAAAGCAGATCTGCCCCTTCTACAAGTTCCCCCACTCCTCCTACTCTGAATCTGGCTCAGGTCTCTTATCTAGATGTTCTTGACCTACTCAAAACAGTTCCACCAAGTGGGAGCCCTGGCCCTGATGGAATACATCCTGGAATTATCAGGCTGTTTGCGCCATGGCTTGCTAGGCCTATTACCAGGCTCTTCAATCTTTCTATTAGCTCTGCCTCTGTCCCCTTAATCTGGAAAATGGCTAGAACTATACCTGTTTTTAAGAAGGGTGATGCTAAACTACTGTCCAATTACCATCCCATCTCTCTTCTCCCTCCTCTCAGCAAGTTTCTGGAGAAACTTGTCCATCATCAGGTGTCTGAGTACCTTCTTAAGTTTATTCTTCAATCTCCCTCCCAACATGGCTTTAGGGTGGGGCACAGTACTACCACCGCTCTGACCCTACTTATGAGTGATATCAAAAGTAATATGGATAAGGGCCTGGTCACTGGTGTTGTTTTCATCGACCTGTCTAAAGCCTTTGATATGGTTCACCCCTGGCTCATGCTATCCAAGTTACAAGACTTGGCGGCATCTGACTCCATCCTATCCTGGTTTGGCAGTAACCTGGACAACCACTCTCTTGCAGTTTCCTTCAGTAAGGTTCTCTCCTCCCCTATCCCTATTATATGATGTCAAGACTTAGCAAAGAAGCACAGCTATCCACAAGATACACCAATCACAGCATACGTTCAACAGCTGTGCAACTGTTAACTCAAACAGGACTGCCAGTGCGTGAAATCACTGGCGTGACTGGCCACAGATGTGAAGCCAGTCTGCAGCACTACTGGTCAGCATCCATAGACAACAGACAAAACTGGAGTACAATCCTAGGAGGATCCAACCAGCAGTCGCAGCAGCAGCAAGCAGCAAGTATGCCACTTGTAGGAGCCAGCAATCAACTCCAAGGGAGCGACCCAACAACATCCAGCACCACAACCACTAACTTCAACCCACTGAACTGCACCTTTAATGCCCCAATTAATTTTATCTCCGCAAACAAGTAGTGATGACTGTTATTTGTTGTTTTATCGGCAGTAATTTAGCAAAGTGAAACTGACTGCTCAATTCAGTGTTTTTTAGTTTAACCAAACCACTTTCAAAAAGGGACTACTTTATCTCAAAGCTCACAAAATATGTAATAAAAAGTCAATAATATTATTAGAATGTTTAAAACTTGAAAAATATGTCTGAGAGTTTTTTTTCATTTTATAAGCGTAATAATACCCTCCAGGTTGGGTGGTATTGGTCTATACAGACCTCCCAGGGGCTATAAGGCCCCCCGCATGTGGCATCAGGCCTCATTACACCCCTGGGCGGTCCATATAGACCAATACCGTCCACCCTGTCAGGTATTGCTTACTTTTTTCACACTGAATCCTGCAAATAGGGTAAATATTATACGTACATACATATATTGCACTATAGCCATCAGCACTCTGCAGAGAAAAAAAACCCTGTGGAAGAAATTTCTGGAGATCTATGGCCTTGGCTACCATCTCTCTCCCGGCACGGGAATGTATTATTGTGACAGGCAGCTCAGAATGCTAATTTGGAGTTTGAAGTTCAGGAGATGTTTTTGGAGGCATTACTCTCTATCCCTCTAATGGAATAGCACTGTGGGGTGCCACGAATCAAGCTCTGCAGCTAAAGGGAGTTTTCTGCAAAGGAGGCCCACCAGTCAAAGCATGAAATGAGGACAATAGCAACTACTGAAAGGCAATCACCCAGCCCCAAGATGATGAGGAGGTCTGTCTCTGAATGGAAACTAAACAAAAGGGACACAGAAAGACACTAGGTGGACCATATGCAGATGCAGGAAGAATAGTTTTCAGAGGTGCTGCCAATATAATCTACACAACTAAAGGAACACCTCTGGATTCCCTCTGACAGCTGAAGTCTTAAATACTACACTTGAGTTGCTGCCGACCAAAACTCTACTCAGCTAAAGCTTCCTGCAGAGCGTTGGACCTTACTAACCAGTGGGACTGCTGGGAGGTGCCGCAGGAGACTAGCAGCCTAGAGAGAAGGATCCCCGCCAGAGACAAGGGACTCACCCTCAATAGGGAGACTTCAAGGGGAGCAGAGCTGTCTACCCACAGGGAGAGCCCTGAAGGCATGATTGTAACTCAATAATAACTGCTGAATGGAATGACTGATATTAATGGAAAATACAATGACTGAAAGGTACTGAAATTTGCACGTACATTAAAGTCAAAATGAGAGGTAAAACTCAGCCTCAGCAGGATCTTTGGGGCTTTGTAACTTCTGACATGGGGCTCCAGCAATGAGGCTTGCACAGGGCCACAGGATATCTAGGGCCAGCACTGCCAGCCCTTCCTGCTGAGGATGCCCACTCTCTCCCATGCTTTTTAATTTATACTTGGAGCCCTTAGCTCTGAAAATTAAACACAACAATAACATCAAAGGAATTAAGATGGGCAGCCAAGAGCTCAGATTATTTACATATACAATTGATATTTTACTGCATCTGGTGGACCCGATAACTTCCATAACAAAAGTCTTGGCAGAAATATCACCATTCAGTGCCTTTTCTGAATACAAACTGAACACAGGTAAAACTAGTGTTTCCCCCCCTGAATAGACAAGTATACAAACAAGACATTATTAATATGGGCCTACAATGGAAATCCATAATTACCTAGACATTAAAACATATACAGCTGAGCTAAAAACTTTGAATCTGGATCCACTGCTGAAATTCCTAGCTCAGGATTTTCTAAGATGTTCTGCCCTGCTGTATACATTCTGGGACAGGATAAATATTATTAAAATGAACATCTTTCCAATACTGTTGTATCCTATAGGTATGCTAAACATCACCTTGCCCGTCAAATGGTTTAAGAACCTGCACTCACTGACCACTACATTTCTCTGGCAAGGAAAAGAAGTACAGAGGGCCTACAATAAATTGAGAGGCACTAAGACCATGGGGTGGGTGGGGTGGGGTCATCTGCCAAACTTCATACTCTATTATTTAGCCCTGCATGGTAGCAAGTATCTGCTCTGGGGGTGGGGACTAACACTTCACAGATGGAAGACAATCACTACATACCCCAGTGGCTACAGATAGAGGAGGACATATGCAGAATGTAGAACTGTCAGTTGAAAGCTCTGTTGTTTACCCCCTACTAAGACTCCCAAACCCCTTTGAGTTACCCCCATTTATTGATCTATTAGAGCTCATCAGCAATTGAGCAGATTCTTAAAACTGAAGCATTATACAGATCTGTCCCAGCTGGTGCTTCTGAACCCAAATTGGAAGGCCATGCCTGTAATTCAATGGGGTGAGCAACCAGCCATGCCCCCTTCTTGAGCTATATCAGTAGTTCCACCCAGGCTCCCTCTGAAGCTTTTTTTTCCTTGCCTGCCAGAGGCTCTAGTAGTCTGCCTTCTCCATTGGGGACTGCTGGGGCCTTGCCCCCCCAGCATTTGCCTCCCTTCTTTACTCGTGCTTTGGGCTCTTCTTGGTTTGTGCTGGACTTCTGTTCATTGTGTTTCTCCTGCTTGGTTAGTATTTGCCTTGCCTCCAGCTGCTGCATGCTTCTTTGTGTGCATGTTTCCTCACTGCTCCTATACTCGTGTTTGCTTTTCTTTGCTTCTTTTGGGCTTTTCTAGTTTTCTAGCTCCCTGTACATACATTGCTTATTTGTGCTTCCATTTATGTATTGTTGTTTCCTTACCTTAAGGTACCCTGTGCCTGTGCTGTCAGGCTCCCATTTACTCACCAGAATGTTCAAGCCTTCAGTCAACTGTATTGTTATTGTATGCTTCAGCTGACACTGCTGCTTCCCTGCCTGTTGTCTCATGTGCTTTCCACCTTAATTATCTGTAACTGGTCCAGGCTTCATCCTGTTCAGATAGCTGCCACTCCCTGTTGTGCTATGTGTGTTTAACAGCTCTGCTCATAATTCACTCAGTGCTTGTTCCACTCAGCCAACTACTGCACTGCTATACTGAAACTTTCAGCTATTACATTAGCTGCCTGGTCTCATGGTGCTCTGCTTGTGGCTCCCTGTTATTCCTACAGTGGGGGATTGTAGTGTCACGGTGGGGCATTTTGGCTCTGGGTAGCAGGAGGGAGCATGCTTTATGTAAATCATGTGAATCACCCTGCTCCTTGCTGTTCCTTGCCAACATGGCTTTTCAGTTATCCATGCATAAATACATTACCCTCACAGACTTCATGGCTTTCAAGATTTTCATTGCATTTCATTACTGTGCTGCAAATGCTCTTTACTAGAACAACCTAACTCTGCCTTAATGGCATCAAAGGTATTCATGCCACTCATATCAATTTATTATTCATGCTGAAACCACAGCGATCAACTGTTAAACCTCATTGATTCATTATAATGAATCCCATTGACTCAATTACTGGCATCTCAGCATCTCCCTCCATAAACACCTATCTTTTATATCACCATTAATTTGACTTCCTTAACAGAATTGGTTGGCTTGCTTTCCACTAGCTGCTGCCACTATAAACCTCTGAACGCTGGCTTGCACTATAGCCTACTACCTTATCCAGCCCACTGGCTTTGCCTGGCCTCCTTATCACTAATGCCATTGGTTTCACCTGGCCTTCTCATCAATAACCTGCTACCTAATCTATAGCTGCTAGCTTCGCCTGGCCTCCTTCTATCTAGCACATCAAAGTTGATTCATGAGCTCACTCATAAATTGGAGGCACGCCAACCATGTCTATTACCTTTTCTGGTTCAGGGTCTGCCCTGTAGCTGACGGTCTTGGTCTGCACTCATGAAGTCCACATCTTGAGCATGTGAAGCTTGGGGCAAGGTCCTTCTCATCTGGCCCATAGTGGGAATGTCCTCACTCCACGTGGAGCTTCAGTCGTCTAATGCATTGGCAGCACCTCTTGATGTAGAATTTAAGACTTCAGCAGCCAAGGAGTGGGGCCCTTAAGCCTAAGAGCACCCCTATGGCTATTACGAGGCTGTGGCACCTTTGAAAGTTATTCTCCCTATGATCCCTCTGGTTCACCTGGTCTGTTTTAGTCAGTAGGCTGGCTGAGTGCCTCAACGGTCGTTGCTCTCCTCCTCTCGCTTAGAGGATCCACTCTCATTTCAAGAGTACCAGTTGCTGCAGAGGCTTCTCACAACCCTTCATGGTGTTCCTATTAGAGGGATCATTAGAGCCTTCCACCAAACTGGAATACTTCCTCTCCTGGATTAGGTTTCTAAATTACAGCAGTAGAGCTGTCACTAAATAAACTATCCCTAGCCTGGAGGGAAGGTGACCTAGGCCTTGGATCCCCAGAGGTTCCCCTTTAAAAATGTTTTTTTCTGCTCCTCCGTGCCAAAGGTCATAATATGTAGTTAGTTGTTAATAGTATATTCCCTAGTTTCCTTAAGTAGGTTTCTGCTGTTGGACAGAGATGAATGGTGTCCTTACTTGCCTTTCCCTCTCTCCTTAGGAAGCCCCTTTATGTCATCAGTGCTATTTTATCAGTGCTATCTATTTTATCAGTGCAGTCCTGACAACCTGCCATCTCATTCATATTCTTCAAGCTGTCTCATTGCTGTCAATCTGCTCTCAACCTGGTAGTCAATGTTTACTGTTCAATACTCTATTTGGGTCTCCTCCTAAGGTACCTTTAGCCAAGGGAATCTTTCCCACTGCACCTGTAGGGGTGGAACCTTTTTGAGGGTTCCTTGGGGTAATTCAACATGGAATAGAGAGTGAGAACAGCCAAACAGTTATAACAGTTGCACAAACATAACACTACTCTGGTTGTGTAGGCCCTCTGAATGGGAAAATTGGGAACAGAAGGCTAGATGATAAATTCTGGAGAGGTATTCATATCCCCACCCTGGACCACTTGGTTCTTGGAAAGAGATCCACTCCCCTCAGAACCTCTCAGGTGAGCCACAATGCAGAAAGTACTGGCTGCCTCAAGTTCATGGAGCTACAATATCATATAGCACAACTTTTGGGACCCCACCAGAGTCCAAAGAAGGTGGCTTACTGATTGACAAGCTGGTGGCAGTTGCTCAGATGATTAATGTAATTTCTAAATTATATTCAGCTCTACAGGAGCGTGAGTCTAATAAGCTCACAGGCAAATGTTACTATTGGAATGAGGAACTGGACTGAGACCTCAGTGATCAGGATTGCCAAATGATATTGTCAGACCTGTACAAATATGTGAAGCAGGAGTGACACAGGTTACAGCAATTCAAAATATTGCAGAACCTCTATTATACACTCAGAAAACTATGTAACAATGGGGAAAAGAGACACATCTCTGTACACAAGGTATACTAAGGAAGAGGGCACATTCTATCACATATCATGGCAGTGTAAAAAAAATCAAGCCCTTCTGGCACAAAATTAGAGAGTTTAGACCCCCTACTTGGTCTGCAAAATGCATTCACACCAGAAGTATGTCTTTTGGATCAATACACTGACAAGGTCTTTGGCCAAAGGAAAGGCCACATTGCACTAGTGATGCCATAGCAAAATTAGAAATATTACGAGAGGGGATGGACAAGGAGGTCCCCACTAGAGCAGAGTGGCATAAGGAGGCACTTTTATTATGCATTAGAAGTTGAAAAAACCTATTGCCAGTGTTCATCATCACTATAAGACCCGATCGCTCTAGATGGGAATCTCATCATACACTGTTACTGTTAATATAATTACTGGGTCTGGTTTTTTTCCCTAAGGGAAACTGGGTTGTAATTTGCCATTATAACCAGCTGGTTATAATGGCGAACATGTGCCCAGTTTCCCTAGTTGTGCCCATGCTCCTGCTGTGGCTCTTCCGTCTTAAGCGCCTGCCGTCAACCGAAAGAGACTTCATAGCTACTTGGACTCGGTGGTAAGTTCAATGTCCTGTGCAGCCAGTATAGTGTTATCCTTGTGCAACTGTGTTAGTTTGGTTTTGGCCATTCGCACTCTCTATTCAAGGGGAATTACCACCCTGTAGGGGTACGAAAGGCAAGGAACCCTCAGAGAGGGTTCCACTCCTACAAGTGCCACGGGACGATTCCCATGCCTAAAGGTAGGCTGCTGGAGGAGGAGGGGAGGATGAGGGGGCAGAGAAAAAGTGCTACACAATGAGACTGAGAGGAACTGCTTATATAGCTCAGGAAGTGGGAGTGGCTGGCTGCTTGGCCATTGAACTCCAGGCTAAGCCTTTCCAATTATTTAAAAAAAAAAAAAACTTCACTGGGCTAACATCCAACAACGGGCCTTTTTTTTTTTAAAGGTTAACATTTCAACTGCTTGGGACCGCGGACCACCCTGAAACCCGACCGATCCGCGGTTGCACAGGAACCTCTTTTATTTTATATAATTGCTGTGGCACGAAAACGATACCCAACAATTATATAAAATAAAACATGAGGTTGTGTGTAAAACTCTAATTTTACACACACCCTTGGTGTTGGATGCTTTAATGAACCCCTCAAGCTTCGCTCTTGGGGTTTATGTAGCATCCAACACCTCGGGTATGTGTAAAATTCTTGCTAAGCACACAACCCCATATATCATTCTATATGTGATGACTTGCTTTCCAACATATGTGGGTAAAGGAAAAGTAACCAGAGATGACAGCAGGATATGGTAGAGGTGCATTGGGCATATGAGAGATGGACTGCCTGGTTTGAATGTGTTAGTTGTATTGCTGGTCTACCGACTGGCAGCATGACCCACCTATTGACACACTTTGCCTGGTAGAGAGTGGGTTGGGAGGGGGGAGGGGTTCCTGTGTAATGTGTGTAGTTATTGTCCATGATCTGTAATGTAAATATCTTGAGTGTGTAAAACCAAACATGTTTCAATAAAAAATTAAATAAAAAAAAAGGAGGGGGGTAAGTACCAGGTAAAGGGTGTTGAATCTCCATTAATACAAGCCCTTGGTTGCAACAACTGGAGTAATGCATCCACTTCTGGTCACCTCACCACAGTACAGAAAGGACAGTGAAGGCTTTGAGAGGGCTGCTGAGGCTGCCTGCCTGCCTACACTCTACCATCGGAGCTCCATAACTGGAGACCTTGCTCTCTGGTCTCATGGGACCTAGCTTCCTTGTGTTTTTGCTGTGCTCTTGCTTAAGAGCTCCTGTTGAAACCTTGCCCCTTTTCTGGCCCTGCAGTCTGTTATGCTCCTGCCACCTTGTGGCTTTTCACTGAATCACTCGACAACACAGCCTGAACTTGGCTTTTGGACACCAGCTCCAGTTGTTCCTTCTAAAGCGCCATACACTAAAAGTCCTCTGATACAAGGTTCTACACTTGCAGCTACTACCTGCCTCTATCACGGCAGTATCATTCCATCCGCCATCTATTGCTGTGGCAGGATAAGAATGTCTGCTGTTCCACCTTCCTACTGCCAGTGAGTAGCTGCCTTGGAGGTTTACAGAACTATAGATCACTGCCTGTTGCTGTAGCAGGCAGCACAGATCCAACCATCGACTTCAGATGTCATGGGTCTTGTGCATAATATACGCACCCAGGACCAGCTACTAGTAAGTCCCTCCTATCCTATTTCTCTAGTTCAATGATGTCAAACTGTGGCAGTGACCATGGGCACCTCCCTTCAGATAATGAAGATCTGGAATCTGTTCAATTCATACCTAAGAGAAAGAAAGTAACTGCCAAATCCGCCATTAAATATAAGGAGGGGGGCCAGCCCATCAGCACAGCAGTTGGATTTCCGCTTGCGATGCTAGAGACCCGGGTTCGGGAATGGACCCGAGTCACTGAAGGGCCGGCCAGGGGAGAAGGATAGAGTGTCCTGTGGACTGCTTCACTTCTCCGGGGAGGGGTAGCCTCATGCAGACGGACTTCATGGAGGCCGGGAATCATGCAAGCTATTGATGCTCATACATACTGGAGGCAGAGCAGACGCTGGACATTATTGTATGTCCCTGCCTCCCAGAAAAAATGTAAAAACAGGTTGGTCCTCCGTCTATATGAAGCCCTCCCCGGGTTTCGATTAGCAACCATCGCCAGCTCTACCAACTAGATACTGCTTCTGCGGTGCTGGGATTAAGGGGAACAAGTACCACAGCCCCACCCTTTGGGGGGCAAGTCAGGGGTGACTGGGAGAATTGCCAGTGGTTGACGGTAGGTGGGAGTCCGGGGGCCGTGAATAGGGCTGAGCCCAATGGAGGACTGGCCGGAAAAAGCATAGTAAATAAAAATATAAGGAGTGGACCACAGTGAAATTGATCTCCACCCTAAAAGAACCTTGTGTTACCTTCTTTGCTGCTGTGAAGAAAATTACATCTTTTAACCATATTCAGCCTATCTGAAGGCCAACATGGCACCTACCGTTCTGCAGGAATCAATGCCTCTCAGTCCAATAGATGAGTTAAAGAAAGTCATCTTGCAAGTCAGTGCCAGTGTGGCAAAGCTCAAAACAAAGATCTCAGCAGTCAAACAGTGCCTTCCACCAGACACCATCACAGGGTTGGACTAGGGTACATGGGCACAGCTGAAAAATCAAAGGGAGGACCCGGCGGATACACTTGTATCAATATTCCATTTAAATTTGATACCCTAGCTCTGTGTTTGCATCTCATATTTACTTTCAGTGCCCTGAATACCCCATTTAATTGAAAAATAGATAACATTTATAATTATTTTCAGAGTTTAAAAAGTGACTAGGTACCCAACAGAGGGGGCCCACCTGGAAATTGGGTGCCTCTTTTCCCCATGGACAAAGGAACCAAAATTATTTCTTCCTGGTTTACCCATCATCTTTTTATAGATGAGATAGGGGTTCAGGAAAAATTACTATGATAGCGTTTTCTGTTAAGGCACATATAGAGGTGGTTGAGGAGGGGTCTACCATTACAGCAAAGGGAGGTACTTAATCACTGTGGATGTGGCTCACACCACATCACATCAGGAAAGAAGCTGTGCATGGGTTGGTCTAGAGATTGCCTGGGCAGGGGGATGAGTGAGATTGGGAATTAAGGGCAGAGATACAGAAGATGGCAGCAAACTGGGAGGTTTTGGTGTTGGGGGATCTCATTCAGCCAGACATAACTTGGGACATTCCATCAGCTAAGAGTGCCAGAAGTCTGGTCCTACTAAATATGTTGCAGGACTGCCTGCTAGTGCAACTGGTCAGAGAACCCACAAGGCAAACTGCCATTTATGACTTGGTGCTCATCAACTCAGAAATGGTAGGTGGGGTGAAGATTGGGAAGCTTCTGGGGACCAATTACCATAACACCATATCGTTCAAACTGGTCCTGGTTACCAATATACCCTCATCAAAGGTTGAGGTTCTGGATTTCAGAAGAGCAGACTTTGATAAGATGAGGGAACTAGTCAAGGGTAAGCTGAGGGGAGTGGATGAAATCAGGATAGTGGAGAAGAGGTGGGGAGCAATTAAAGAGGCCATTCTAGAGGTAACTAAGTCATACCTGAGAACAGTTACCAAAAGTAACAGGCACAAGACACCGGTCTGGTTCTTGAAGAAGGTCAGGGAGGCTTTGAGGGTTTAAAAAAGGGCCTTCAATTAGATACAAAGAGAAACAGGGAGATGAGGAATAGGGTGAATACCAGTTAAGGATGAGGGAGACCAAGAAGGTGATGAGGGATGCAAAAGCAGATACATAACTGCATATTGAAGAGGGGCTCGGTGGCGGACAGCTCTTTAGATACATTGGGGGAAAGGAAGAGGTGGAATTATTAGGCTGACAGAGGGGGCAAGGTAATAGAGGAGGAGAAGGAGAAGGAGAAGGCAGCCATTCTAAATTACTATGTTTGCTCTGTGTTCACATTACAGAATAGCGGGTCCTTGCTTGAAAGCAGCGTAAAGGCTGCTGCAAGAGGGATCCCAGAAATGTGGCAGGTAGTATTTAAGACAGAAAGCGTCAAAAAAGGGCTAAGTCCTGAAAATAGATAAGGATCCAGGGCTGGATGAACCTGAAGGTGCTCAGGGAGTTGGCATTGGGACTGGAAGAACCCTGGCAGGGCTGTTCAATAGCTCTCTACAGTCAGGGTTGATTCTGAAAGAATGAAGGGTAGCAGATGTGGTCTTGCTCCACAAGGGAGGAAATAAAGAGCAACCAGGAAACTACAGTTCCATTGGTCTTACCTCCATAGCAGGAAAAATAATGGAGACAATAGGCAAAGGGCATGTAGTGGACTACCTGGAGAGAAATGGGCAGCAGGATAGCAAGCAACATGGGTCTGTGGCAGGGAGATCTTTTCAGACCAACCTGATAGTATTCTTTGTCTGGGTAACTAGAGCAGTGGACATGAGACAAGCAGTAGATTTGCTCTGCTTGAGCTTCAGCAAGACGTTCAACTCTGTGCCAGACAGAAGACTGCTGAAGAAGTTAGAGGATCTGGGAACAGCAAAGGATCTAGTTAGATTGTGTGAAGATGTCTGGGGGCATGGGGGGACAGCAGAGTGTCGTGGTAAACAGGATGAAGTCAGGGGAGTGGGAGATCATGAGTGAGATGCCACAGGGTTCAGTCTTGGGGCTGGTCTTTTTCACTGTGTTCCTCAGCAACATAGGCAGAGGAATACAAGACAAGACGTGTCTAATCACAGAAGACACCAAGCTCTGAGGCAGGGTAGACAGTGAGGAAGGGGTTAGGGAGCTTCATATGGTCCAAAGTTTGGCATTTGAAATTCAGCACCAAAAAGTGCAAGCACATAGAGAGCAAGAACCCCGGGAAGGAAGATTGGATAGGAGGATTTAGGCTGAACACTACCACTGAGGAAAAGGACCTGAGAGTTATCATAAGCAACTCCCTAAAACAATCTAGCCAATGCTACAAGGATTACGGCAAGACAATTAGAATGCTGGGGTTATCAGGCGACGTTTTGACAGCAGGAGGAAGGAGGTGATACTGCCTCTCTTTATATCACTGGTGAGGCCACATCAGGACTACTACGCATAATTCTGCAGCCTCCACCTAAGAAAATACAAAGACAGGCCTGAGAGGGTGCAGGACAGGGTAACCAAAATGATCCAGGGTCAGAAGGGCGGGTCCTATGAGGATCTGCCTAAGGCCCTGAACATGTACTCATGAGAGACCAGAAGGGAGAGGGTAGATATTATAGAGACTTAAAGTTCCTGGAAGGAATGAACAAGGTAGATTGTGGGAAAATATTCATCAGGACTGGCAAATTAAAAACAGTGTCATGAGTGGAAACTGGTGGAGGGGGTTTTCAGGAGGAACGTAAGAACGTTTTATTTTACAAAGAGAATGGTGGAGCCCTGAAACAGCCGACCAGCAGAGGTGGTGGGTGCAAGAACCATTAATGGTTTAAAACACAGCTGGGACTGAGAAAAAGGCTTAATAGTTGCATAAGGGGAAAGCAGTAAGGTAGGGGCAAGGGGATAAGTGTAATAAACCTGACTAGACATTATGCCCTGGCTAGGATAGGGTATAATAAGGCAGACTGAATAGATCAATGGTCTTAATCTGCCAGTATTTTCTATGTTTCTATGATTTCTGCTATCAAGACTTAATCTCAATGTTTTTTTCTTCTTTTTCAGGTCATTCCTTCCATATTGGCACCACAACAACAGCATCAAGAAAAGAAACTCCCGTACATATCATCAAAATCATGCCATTTGAATTCCAGCTACTTCATGTCTTATATCCAGGATTCTTGGACTGAACTCCACCAAGTCCAAAATGTTTTATCCTCCTAAGTTATGGTGCCTGGAGGGATGGTCCCCCAGACATTTCCCCCCAAAAGGTTGTCCAGTCCATCGTGCCAAGGGATTACATATCTCCATGAGCTGGAAGAGGTCATATGCCAGTGTTACAATTTGGTATTTTGGGGATTTCCAATTAGTATTTCCTTTAGCTTTAGGTACACGTACCAAGTATACTGTACCTCTAAAGGGTGGACATATTCAGAAAGCTACAGATACAGTATATGTTACAACAGGCACAATACATAAGATCAACTGACCGGTGAATTTGAGTTGACTAGGCTTCGGTGGTCAACTGATCAGATCCTCCCATTCTAATTAAATCTTCAGTTGACCGGACCCCAGCACCTAGCCAACAGCTCTCCTCCTTCCACTTCTAGTCCTTCTCCAACACTCTCGATTGGGGATCCTCTGCTGGGAATTTCCAGTCAATGTGTCCTTCAGCTTTGGGTACATATACCCATGGCACCTCAAACTGGTGGCAATACACAGAGAGCATCATCCACAGAACACGTTATCACCAGCACATGGTTTTCAATCCCAAAAATGAGAAATCCGATAAAAGGGTCAGAATCTGATGACTCAGATTCTGTTATTCAGATTCCGAGCAACCCTAACTTGGACTGCACCATTGTTCCAAAGCATTTAGTAATAGTTGTCACAGGCTCAACCTGAGGCACAGCCGGATCCCCTACTCCCAAGAGCTCCCCTCCTTTGATGAACCCTGTGACTTTATCAAGAAGGAGAGCTTCCTCTCATTCTGTCCAAGGAGCCTTTTTTTCTAATATTCAGTAGTAGCCGAGCGGTTCTACTATGAGGCACCAGTCTGACAAAACCTTTCCCTTAAAATGTTATACCACACAAATTAGACTCAAGCAGATTTGATAAGAAAAATCATAAAACGTTTAATTGAAGGAAACAAAACACATTAAAATATTCTACAAAATTTAGTGTATTGGGTTGCAGACAACAGTGTTAAAAAATGTGGAATTAAACAATAAACTTACACACTATGAATGTTAAAATTTGCCACCTTATTGATATTTGGAGTCCAAGGTATGAAAACTCCCATCTGCCAGAAAACCTCTTTAAGTTTTCTGATAAGAGTTCTCAAAAGTTTAAGCAAGATGATAAGCCAGTCTCTGAATTTTCTTTTTCAACAAAATTCCAGGTTTTCCAGAGAAAAAGCTCCTTTCTCAAGAGTTTTTCTCTTTCTTCATAGATGCAAAGTTCTCCTCAATCTCAGTAGTTTTTTCACAGCAAAACTACCCAAAGCTTACACTTTGAAAAATGATACCAAAGAGCACTGTTTTCTGGCTGTATTCCCTTTTTATACCTCAAATGATGTTGTTCCAGCCTACATTTTTGATTGGTCGGCATTTTTAGGCTGGGATGTTTCAGCAGTTCACCCTTTTTCCTGGAGGTGTCTCTCTCACTCCACCCTAGTTTCTCCGGAGTATAAAATACCAGAAAATACTTCAAAATGTAGTTTGTGTCCACAATACTACCCCCCCCCCCACTGAACAGTTTCTGGTAAAATACATTTCTACCCTTTGAGCTCAGGAATCCCACAACATTGAGTACAAAAGAACACTAGACTCCATGCCACCATTCTCCTGGGTGAGGTCTGAACATTCAAGCACAAATAAAGTTTTAAATGATTCAATTAAGCCAGTTCCTGGCTTCCAGACCTTTGATATGTAAACCTGTCTGAGAGCTACAATAGATCCAGCACTCAGTTTTTAAATCTTTCCCCATGTTTTGTTTCATAGAATGCTTAAAGGGCCAGTGGCTTAATTCTGAAACACAGCCCATGTATATATATCATATCTGAACAGTACAAATATGTATGGGGCTATTTCGTACAATCCCTCCCTCCCTCCCTCCTAAGACTGAACCTGCGGGAACACGCCCCTTTTTGCAGCAGAGTTTTCACAGTTCTGTCACTGTTCCAATATGCGAGATAGGCCATCTGCATTCCCATTTTCAGAGGCAGGCCTGTGGGTCACCTCCATATCATAGGCCTGTAAGGCAATACTCCATCTAAGGAGTTTTCCACTTGTTTTACCCATTTGGCCCAACAACACTAACGGGTTATGGTCCACCCGTAACTTAAAATGTCACCTATAAAGGTACAGTTCCAACTTTTTCAGCGACCATACAAAAGCAAGGTATTCTTTTTCCACGATGGAATAGGCTTGTTCATGGGGAAGCAGCTTCTTTCTGAGGTATACCATAGGGTGTTCTTTACCCTAATTGGATATCTGACTGAGGACGGTCCCTATTCCCACATCTGATGCATCTGTTAGCACCACAAATGGCTGGGTGTAGTCTGGGCTGGCCAGCAGTGGGGCACTACACAAGGAGGTTTTCAGTTATGTGAAGGACCTGTCACAGGCCAGGTTACATTTTACCCTCTTAAGCTGCTTCTTTTTTAACAGCTCAGATAAAGGAGCTGCCAGGAACTGCAATAGGGTACACATTTCCTATAATACCCTGTGGTCCCAAGAAAGATCCTAACTTTTTTGTGGGTTTCAGGCATGGGACAGGCTGCAATTGCCTCTATATTTGCTGGGTTTGGCAAGAGCTGACCCCTCCTCACAACATGTCCCAAATAAGTGACCTCTGCCATGGCCACCTGTCACTTCTTTGCTTTAATAGTCAGCCCTGCAGCCTGTATTCTGCCAAACACTTCCCCCAAATGTATCAGGTGTTCAACTAGGGTTGAATATAGCTATGTCATCCAGGTAGGTGACTGCAAAGTCCTCCATACCCTGTAACACCTGATTCACTAACCGTTGGAATGTGGCAGGGGTGTTCATCATCCCAAAGGGCATGAACTTAAATTTGTATAGGCTGATTGTGTCATGAATGCTGACCTTTCTCTAGCCCTGTCAGTAAGTTCCAGCTGCCAATACCCTTTTGTCAGGTCTAAAGTGGTTAAGTATGTCGCCTCTTCCAGCTTGTCCAGCAATTCGTCTGTGTGGGGCATTCAGTGGGCATCAGATTTCATGATGGCATTGAGTCCACAATAGTCTGCGCAGAACCATGTGGTCCCATCTAGCTTGGGGACAAGAACTACAGATGAGGCCCAGGGACTGTGGGTTTTCTGAATCAACCCTAGATCTAGCATCTCCCCCACCTCCCTTCTAATGTCTTTGAGGACTGTCGTGGACACCCGGTAGGCTGTCCAACATATGGGTGCTTGTGTCCCCATGTCTACATCGTGCATTGCTAGTGGGGTCCGTCCCGACTTGGACATAACTAAAAGGGCAAATTCCTGAAAAAACATCCTTACTTCCTGGGCCTGTTTAGGTGTCAACTGGGGTGACAAGAGAATGGTCTCCACAGAGGACTCCTGCTTACTTTCCACTAACAAGTCAAGAAGGGGGTCCTCCTCGCCTACCTCTTCCCCAGGACTGTAAACCGCAAGTACCATGTTGGCCCTATTGAAATAGGGCTTCATCATATTTACATGGTACATCCTGTGGGTGTGTCTTCTGTCAGGTAACCCTACAATGTAGTTCACATCGTTCACCTGCATGACTAACTTGTATGAAAGGAAGGAGAGGGGGGACATGATAGAAACTTTCAAGCACCTCACCGGAATCAACAAAGTCCAAGAGGGGAGCATCTTTCAGAAAAAGAGACGTGCAAGAACAAGGGGACACAATTTGAAGATAGAAACATAGAATTTCATGGCAGATAAGGACCGCTTGGCCCACCTAGTCTGCCCATTTCCCTACCTAACAGATAAACTGCAGATCCTAGTTAACCAACACCCTACTTCCTCCTACCACCCATTAGAATTGCCTTATGTCTGTCCCATCCATGCATTCTAAAATTCCCCCACTGTTTTTGACTCTACAACCTCCTCAGGAAGGCCGTTCCTTGCATCTACAACCCTCTCTGTGAAGAAATACTTCCTCACGTTACATCTGAGCCATCCCCACTCTCTTTTCAAATTGTGCCCCCTTGTTCTTGCACATCTCTTTTTCTGAAAGATGCTACCCTCATGGTCTTTATTGATTCCTTTGAGGTATTTGAAAGTTTCTATCATGTCCACCCTCTCCCTCCTTTCCTTGAGGTTATACATCTTAAGCTCCTCTAGTCTTTCTTCATATGCCTTCTGGTGCAGACCCTGCACCATTTTGGTTGCCCTCCTCTGGACAGCCTCCACCCTGTCTATGTCTTTGTGGAGAAGGGGTCTCCAGAACTGTACACAGTACTCCAGATGTGGTCTTATCAACTGTCTGTACAGAGGGCCTACAACTTCCTGTTTTCTACTGGTGATGTCTCTCCCAGTATCCCCCCAGCCCTCCTTACTGCCTTCTCACATTGCTGGCCCACCTTTAGGTCGTCTGATATGACTACCCCCAGGTCCCTTTCCATTTTTGTTGCTGTCAGTATCTCACCCCCCATTGTGTACTCTGCCCCTGGGTTTTTGTTTCCCAGGTGCATTACTTTGCACTTCTTTGCATTGAATCTAAGCTGCCATATATTTGACCATTCCTCCAACCTTGCCAAGTCCCTTTTCATCCTTTCCATCCCACCTTGCGTATCAGCCCAGTTGCAAGTCTTTGTGTCATCTGCAAACAGACATACTTTCCCTTCCAGTCCCTCTGCAATGTCACTTATAAAGACATTAAAAAGGACTGGAGCCAGTACTGAACTCTTCGGTACCCCACTAGTAACCCCCCTTTCTTCACTGTGGACTCCATTTACTATTACCCTCTGTGTCCTGTTGTCCAGACAGTGTTGTACCCCGTCTACCACCCTGGGACCCACTCCCAGGCTGGCTAATTTAATAGAGGGGGGACAGCTCAAGGGCAATGTGAGGAAGTATTTTTTTTCACAGAGAGGGTCGTGGACACATGGAACGGCCTTCCTGAGGAGGCTGTGGGGTCAAAAACAGTGGGGGAATTAAAAAATGCATGGGACAGACATAAGGCAATTCTGGTGGGGGGTAGGAAGAAGTAGGCTGTTGGTTAACTAGGACCTGCAGCTTATCCAATAGGTAGGGAAATGGGCAGACTAGGTGGGCCAAATGGTCCTTATCTGCCGTCAAAGTCTATGTTTCTATAAGAGGCACAGTAACCCTGTGCTCTGATCTACAGTTAATTTGTGGCCAGATAATTATCTACTGGGCAAGGGGTTTAGCTATATGTATGCAATGTAATATCTGTAAAGCTGCTAAAGCTAGATATGTAGTCTGTATATAACTGTGGACCACATTAATCAGCATTACTTGTACATCTTATTGGGATCATCATTTTTTATACCCTCATTTAAGTTCATTATTTTTTCCTGCTTCATTTACGTCCCATGTTCAAAGAGGTAGCATGACAGTAATAGACTCAGTACAGAATCAAATGTGCTTTACAAACCAGACTGTGCAATAACACTGTTCACAGCCATTAGCATATTTTCCATAACTGAGACCTGGCATGTACGCACACTATTTTTGGTGTCATGCAAATTGTGTATTGTTACACACTTGAGACACCTTTATAAAATGTGGAAAGAAAATCCTCTGTTGCGAATGGTGGTGAACTGTGTATCAAAGCTATTAGATACATAGTTGAAAAAAACTAAATCTGGTAATAGTGACCACTGCATAAAAATGAGAAACTATCTGTGCATACAGAACACCATGGTTTAACATCCCTCTATATTATTTTTTTAATTTACAGACTGTAGGACATGTGAATCACTATCCATAATGTGGTGCCACTAGCTTGCATGTAGGCTCCTGCTCAATTAAAGTGCAAAGCTGGCTTGCCTGTCTGAGTGAGAAATAAATAATTAAACTAACATGCCGTACCTGGTGCCGTGTCCCAGCTTTTTATGTTTCTATGTATGGTCCTGCCCACTCTGTCTGCAGCTTATTCTTCCAGACTGTGATCATAACCATTGCCTCCTGTCCTACCCTGTACAAGTGAGCTCTGGCTCCATGATCATATCATGTCTTTTCTTTTTGCTGGGCAGCTGACAGGTTGCTCTGGACCATACCCATAATTTCCTTCAGCTTCTCCCCAAATTTTAAAACATACTCCACTATGGCAGTCCCTGGGTGGCACGCTTACCTTCCCAATCTTCTTGTATAAAATCTAGGGCCCCCCTCATCCTCTGTCCATACAAGAGCTCTAAGGGTGAAAACCCTGTCAATTCTTGTGGCACTTCCCTTTAGGCAAACAGCAGGTGGAGGAGGTACCTCTCCCAGTCTCGCCCATACTGTTCTGCAAATGCCATAAGCATAGCCTTTAGGGTCCCATTAAATCTCTCTACAAGACCATTAATTGTGGGTGGTAAGACATTATGTACCTCTGTACGACATCACACTTCTCCCACAAACACTTCATAAGGTCCAACATGAAGTTACCCCCTTAATCAGAGATAACCTCCTGCAGAAACCCTACATGGGAGAAAATCCCTAATAATGCATCCAATCAATCAATCAATCAATCAATCATTCAAAGTCTTTATTAAACCAGGCAATCACCATTGAGCAAGCTCATTTTCGAGGTGGACCTGGGTTTGTTAACAAGGAACAAGGGACAATATACATGAGATGCAACACACAAGAATATAGTAATAATACAAATAAAGTGAGATACAATAATACAGTATATACAAAGTATCAGCAGGTAGCACTGACAGTAGTATATGTTTGGAACAGAAGATACAGCTAGCTTTGGGTAGGAAACAATTTTTCATAAAAGTGAAGAAATATACATATCAGGTGCACCGAACACAAATAAAACCTAATATAAAAAGATATATAGTGATACGGTATGGAGAATTTAGAGCTGGAACCAGGGTCAAAGGAATGTGGAAGGGACAGATATGGGGGTAGAAAAAGGGGAGAGGGAAGAGTTGATTATAGATGTGATCAGTCTTTAAACAGTAGTAAGTAGAGTGTGCTTGGACTTATAGGAGTCACTATTTAGGGCAGACAGGCACAGGACTCCTTATTATGATGTAGAGATAGAGATTTAAAAGCTGCTAGGCTGATGGGATGAGTTAATTTCAAAGTTTTTTGCAGCTTGTTGAGGGAGCACAAAGCTGATGGCTGCTCTGCCAAAGCGAGATTTTGCTTTGTAAACATAAAGATAGATATATGAGGTGCTTCTCAGGGCATACTTCCCCAGAGTGCACAAAGGTAAACAGACAGAGATATACTGGGGCAGTTTATTTAAGATAGCTTTGTATGTCCAAACCACAGCATTTTTTTGCCGTCTGTAAGCAAGGGATGACCATGCCACTGCCGTGTACAATGCACAGTGGTGGGTTGAGTATGGAAGACCCGTGATAAATCTTATGGCTCTGTGATCAAGCGTGTCGAGTTTGGCTAGGGTACCTGCAGGTCCCTGACTATATAGAAAATCTGCGTAATCCAATAGGGAAAGAAAGGCAGTTTGAACCAGTTTCAGTTTAGCATCTCTTGTGAGGAGATTATTAATCCTAAAGAACAGATCAAGTCTTTGTCTAAGTTTCTTTGCCAGTTTTTCTAAATGATCTGTAAAAGTAAGTCTATGGTCTAACCAGACCCCCAGGTACTTGAACTTTGGTATGTAGTCCAACTGCTCACCTAGAATGGTAGCGATCTGCAGGAGTGTCCCAGCAATTGCAGGATTTATTGCATTTTGAAGGGGCGAGAGGAACATTGCTTTTTTTTTTGCATTTAAGAGCAGTTTCTGGTTTATAAGCTGATGTTACAGCAGATTAAATTAAATTTGAAGGGCTTTACAGGCCACTTCAGGTGTAGGGCTACTAGCATAGAGTACTGTATCATCCGTGAATTGGTGTATTTGAGCTTCTTTGATGGGGGCATCTACGTTGTTAATATAAATGGTGAAGAGCAAGGGACCAAGAATGGAACCTTGCGGTACACCCCTCAATAGGAGTTTTGGTGGAGAAACTTCCCCTTCTGCCTTTACTTGTTGAAGTCGTCCTGAGAGGAAGTTGGAGAACCATTTAAGGGATAGAGAATTTAAACCAATGTTCCGGAGGGACAACAGAAGCAGTCTGTGATCAACTGTATCGAACACCTTGCTTAGGTCCAAGAAAACTGAGCAAAGATTTTTTTGTCTAATTCAAACTGCCAGTCATTTGTCACCTTGGCTAGAGCAGAGATTGTACTGTGATGTGCTTTAAAACCGGATTGTAATGGGTTGAGCAATTTTTCTGATTCTAGGTACTTCCGAAGCTGGGAGTTCACTATTTTCTCCAGCATCTTTGACAGGATTGGAAGTAAGGAGATTGGCCTGTAGTTATTAAGGTCACTAGGATCTCCAGACTTAAACAAATTGACCACAGGTGCATTTTTCCAAGTGGGCGGTAGGTCACCCTGGGACAAGGATAAGTTGAAGAGATGAGTAATTGGGACTGCGAGAACATGGTAGCCGACCTTTAAGAAGTACGGGTCAATGAGGTTGGCCCCAGCACTTTTCCTAGTGTTCAGCTGAAGGAGAAGATCTTTGACTTCTTTTAGGGAGGTAGGCTGCAGAGAGAAAGATGGACTGGGGACGGGTTTTTTTTTGTGTATCAAATCTAAGTTGTTGGTGGAGGATATTCGCGGGAGAGGAATCAAAGGTTAGCCCTGGAGTGGCAAAATGATTATTGAGAGCATTGAGGATAGACAGTCTGTCAGAGATGACAGTATTGTCGATCAATAATTTAGTAGGTAGGGAATTTACAGTGGTGTGACCTTCAATGTCTTTGATAGTCCTCCAGAATTTGGAGGCATTTCTTGAGGAGCTCTCCAGCTGAGAGCAGTAGAAAATAGCTTTGGCTTCTCTGACCATTTTGGTGCAGAGGTTCCTCGCCCTCTGGAAAGAATTCCAGTCATTTATTAAATTAGTTTTTCTAGCAGTTCTCCAGAGCACATCTCTACCCCACAAAGCATATTTCTGGTCTTGTGTAAACCACCGAGAGGATTTGTTTCTGTCACGAATTTTTACTATGGGAGCATACTTGTTGAGAGCCCCTAGCACAATTTCTGAGAAAATATCATAAGCCGTAGTCAGGGACTTGGCTAGATAGAAGTCCTGCCATCGCATGGAGTCTCTTAGGTCTGATATATACCCATGGAGATCAAAGTTACGTATGCATCTTTTAAAGGAGAGATTTGGTACAGTTGTGGATTTAAAAGTGAATCTTACACAAGCGATGAAGCAATGGTCACTAATATCAGAGAAAAAGACGCCAGCATGGGAGAATAAATGATGTTTGTTAATTAAAATGATATCCAAGAGAGTACTGTTATTAGGGTTGAGCTTGTTAGGACGAGTAGATTTATTTATTAGCTGTGACAACCCAAGGGAATCACAGAACATTATACGTGGGTGGATGCACTGGAGAGCCAGTCTAAGTTGAAGTCCCCTAGTATGATACACTCTGAAGATGCCAAACCCAGGATGTTTTCGAGATGTTTTAACAACTGTAGTCCAGCAGATGGGAGTCTGTAGCATCCTATTATACATAATGAGACACCGTTGGCAATTTCAATCTTTAATGACAAGCTTTCAAATTCTTTTGGGACAGAGGTTGAGTCAATTACGGTGGCAGGGAATTTATCCTTGATGTAAATAGCTACCTCACCACCTCTGGTTTGCCTGTCGGCTCTGAACAAAGAGTAGGAGGGGATGTTAACTTCGTGGTTACTGGTCACCGGTCGCATCCACCACTTTGTCCGCCTTAATGAAGGACAGGGCGATGGCTTCTAGATAGTGAATAAGATAATCAACTACTGTCAATATGTATCTTTTTCCGGATGAGCTTGGGGTATTCAAAGGACCCACAATATCCATTCTCACCCTTTGGAATGGTTCCTCCACAATTGGCATAGAAATCAGGGCAGCCCTGGCTTTGCTTCTGTACTTCCCTTTTTCTTGACACTGATGACAGGATTGGCAGTGCTCCTTCACCTGCTTGGTGAAATGTAGCCAATAGAAATTTTGGGCTAAGTTCTTCATGGTACAAATAATGCCCAGATGTCTGGACATGGGACTGTCATGAGTCACCTTGAGCAATGACACACGATACCACTGGAGAATGACAAGCTGTCTGTCCATCACTCCTCCCTCTATCTTAATGTCCTGGGTATACAACAGCCCATTGTCCCATAATACTCTATGTTTTTTGTCACCTCCCTTTGTCCTATCAGACTCTGCACAAGCCCTCAGCTTCTCCAAGCTAGGGTCAGTTCATTGTGCTGCTGCTAACTCTTCACACTTACCCAAAGCATGGGGTATGCCCCCATAAACTCCCAGACTGAGGTCCATAGCTATGGCAGTAGGGGACTCAGTATCACAACCATCCCCCTCCCTCTGGCTATGTGTTACCCCTCACTCTTTCGAGCAAATGTCAGTAGCAGTTTGGCGAACTGCCAGTAGGGGAAGGTCTGTCCCCCTGTTAGAACCATCTCTTTCAAGAGCCACAGGCTGGCTGGCCTGTCTCCTTACCACTCCTGTAGGATACTGTGTGGGGTCCTGAAGGTCATGAGCGCCCCTTGCCGTCTGGCTCTGGGTGACAGCACATATCAACCCCTGTGGAACATAATTTCCTACAGTAACAACCATAATGAGGGTGCTGGCTACAGTCACCTTCTGTATCCCTTCACCTGCATCTTCCCAATCCAGGATAACACTGGCTATGGGGTAGGTTGTCTCCACGCCAGTGAAATCCCTTATGGATACAAACTGATTTGGCAGGATTTGTTCAGGTCCCACCAAATCCCCTTTTACTAGGGTAAGAGATGCTCCAGTATCCCTTAACCCTCAAATCTGTACCCCCATTCACGGTGACTGGATGAATGAACTTTCTCATATTCACGGGAAAAGCTTCAGGAATACAGTTTGCAACCAGCTCAGTTTGCACAGGCCCCTTTACATTTTGTGCCTTTTTAGGGCAATGCCTAGAAATATGGCCTGGCTTTTTGCACAACCAACACTCATCATTTTTTCTTTCCCCAAAATCCCTTTCAGGTATGGTGTGGTTCCTTTCTTTTTCTAGAGGCAACATGACTTCTGGCTGTCCAAAAGACACACCTTTTCCTTTTGCCCCTGTATTCTCTGTTCCCCCATTTCCGTTGTGAGCAGGCCTGCTCCAAGCATAGCGGTCTGCCAGATCAGTAGCCTGTTTGGCTGTCTGAGGATCTCGGTCCTCCAGCCAGGTTTTCAGCTCTGTTGAACATGCCCAAAAGAATTGTTCTAACAGTACCACCTCTTTAATTGATTCAACTGAATTAGCTTTCACCCTGTCCCACCAACATTCCAGATACTGACACGGTTTGGTGGTGAGTTCCTCAAAGCTCATTTCATGCCCCTTTCTAAGTTTCGGAAATTTTGCCATGTAGGCCTCTGGATTTGTTGGTTTTTTTTAACAATTTAATTTTTAGCTTTTCAAAATCTTGGCTACCCACATTGTCCATCTGTAACAATGCTTCACGCCCCTTGCCAGGAAGAAGTGGGGATAAATGAAAGCTCCAGGCCTCCTTGGGTATTTTGGCCTGGATACAGACCTCTTCAAACAAATCTAAAAATGTATTCATATACTCCCCCTCTTTAAATTCAACAACCCATTTTTTATTTAATTTATATCCCAGCACTGGAGTCTCAGGTTCACCCCCACAACTTACCTGCTCAGTTGTGGTTGGTTGAATTTTCAGCTTCTCCAGTACAAACACTCTCTGGCGTTGCTTTGCCTTCATCTTGGTCTCTCTTTAGTACTGCTTTTCCTCCACCGCAGTCTCTCATTGGTGTTGTTTTTCCTCCGCCTCTGCCTCTGTTTGGTGCCATTTTTTCTTCATCTCCATTTCCAACCTTCTCTGCTCCGGCTCCATCTTCTGCCATTGGGCTTGCTGGGGAAGCTGTGTTTTCTGCAGTTCCACCTGGAGCCTCAGCCTCTCCAGCTCCTTGTCTTTGGATGCCTCCCTCTGGACCTGTGGCTCCTGGTTCCTCTCAGGCCCCTCCCACATTTGAGGTCTGGTCACCTTGAGTCACCAGCTGTGTCTCCATGTTCCTTGCGGCTGCCTCTGCATCAGCCACCACGAGGGCTTCAGTGAGCTGCTTTTTATTTCGACTCTCACTTGGAATTCCCTGTTCATCACATAGCTGCCATAGCTGTTCCATAGTGCAAATGTTGTACTTGGAAGCCATGTTCTTCCCCTATACTAACACTATTTATTGTTTCTCAGAAAAAAAGCTCAACAGGGCAGGGTATTATTGTCTGCAAGCAATTTTTTCCCTTTTCCAGATTCTGCCCTCTTGTGTGGTGGTTTTGTACAGACAGTTCAGAAATCCCATTAGCTGGCTCCAAATCTGTCATGGCCTCACCCCTAGGCATGGCCAGATCCCCTACTCCCAGGATACCCCCCCCTTTGATGACCCCTGTGACTGTGACTGTGAAGAAGGAGAGTTTCAGACCGGCCCGGTGTCACTGAGGGTTGAGGCGCTGGACGCCACACCTCGTGCCATGCCGGCGACCTGAGTTTGGGTGCGAGCTTGGGCACCGGGGTCGGCAGGGAAGGGCGAGGATTGAGCACTCACTGGGCTGCTCTCCTCACTCGGGGGTGGGTTGGGGACTGGCCAGCACTCCAGTGGCCCCCAGTGGAGACTGGAGGCACTGCAGAGTGCGCGGTCTGCACATACAGTGTGGCTGACACTGCTGGGGTTGCCATACATCAAAAAGGTATCAGAGTGCACCACACAAGGGGGGGAAGGGTGGAGGGAGCAAGCTCTACTACAAGGGGAAAAAGAACCGTCTGGCTCGGATAGGCGACAGTGCCACAGTGTCCAACCTGCCACATGCCCAATGCTGGACCTCCACCTCCGCCCTTCGATCTCCTGTGGGGTTTGGCCCCATGACTTCTCAGGAGAAAGCAATGCCCTTGATGTAGGTGGAGATCACAGCGGGCGGTAAAGTAGGTGGATGAGTCGGACAGACATGTTTCTTTATGAGATGTATTGACTCTTTTGGCCCGGTATTTGCCTTGATTTTTTGGTGTTCCCTGTCTGAGTGGGTCTTTACTGATGCCTTGAAGAAGGCATTAGTGAGACCCCTTCTGAAGAAACCATCTTTGGACCCTGACATCAAGGCAAATTACCGCCCTATCTCCAACCTTCCATTTTTGGGTAAGATTGTTGAAAAGATTGTGGCGCTTCAACTTGAGGAGCACCTCATGGCCTTTGATCTACATGAGCCTCTCTAGTCTGGGTTTCAGGTGAGGCACAGCACAGAAACTGCATTAGTTTGGGTGCACAATGACCTTCTCAGGGCGAGAGATCGAGGGAAGGGGACAATTCTTGTTCTCTTTGATGTCTCCTCAGTTTTTGACACGGTGGATCATTGTGTGTTACTTGACCGCCTGAGGGAATTTTGTGGACTCGCCTGCACAGTCATCTGCTGGTTTGAGTCCTTTCTCACAAACAGGAGGCAAAGGGTAGTGATGGGGAATATCTCCTCCTCCCCTAGTCTTCTGTCTTGTGGAGTACCTCAGGGTTCGGTCTTGTCACCAATGTTGTTCACCATGTACATGCTGCCCCTGGGAGAGCTCATTTGGAAACATGGCCTGGGTTTTCATTGCTATGCCAATGATACCCAGCTGTATCTTTCCTTTGCACTGGGGACATCCAATGCAGTGGACATGCTTAACAGCTGCCTTGCTGAAATCAACGACTGGATGGCCTCCAGCTGGTTGCAACTGAATCTCAATAAGACGGAGGTACTTTTAGTGGAGTTGAACACAGGGCGTAATAGGATGGCCTCGGGCATTGAGACAGGACTTTTCTTGGGTTCTGTGCCTTTCAAGGCCTCATCCAGGGTGCATAACCTGGCTGTTATTCTGGACAGCAGTTTGACACTTGATACATAGATACATAGACAGTGTCGGCAGATAAGGGCCTATGGCCCACCCAGTCTACCCATTTGACCTTGCAAGTTCAGTTTATGTTTTACAAGAAGTCTGTTGCCCCTTACCCCTGACCTCCAGAATTCCTTTATGTCTATCCCATGCATTCTTAAATCCCATGATTGTTTCAGCCCCCACCACTTCCTCTGGTAGGGTGTTCCACTTGTTCACCTCCCGTTCTGTGAAGAAATTCTTCCTCACGTTTCCTCTGAATCGTCCTCCCTCCAACTTCATCCCATGCCCTCTAGTCCTGGAACAAACACTTGAGGCTCAGGTATCAGCCATGGTCCACACCGGTTTTTATCATCAGAGGAATATTGCCAGGATTAGGTTCTGATTCCACCCCTGAACCTCCCTACCTTAGTGCATGCCTTTGTGACATTGAGGCTTGATTACTGTAATGCGCTCTACATCGGGGTCTTGTGAGGCACCCTCCACCGGCTTCAGCTAGTGCAGAATGCAGCTGCCAGGTTGCTGACGGGGCAACCTAAATATTGCCACATCACCCTGGTGCTGTGTGAACTGCACTGGCTGCCAGTCAGGTGGAGGATCCTTTTTAAGGGGGGCTTGCTCACCTTTAAGGCCCTACATGGACTGGGCCCTGGTTACTTGGTGTACCTTCTTATGCCTGCTGCCTCATTCCGCTCCCTCCATTCTTCCTCGAGGGGCCTCCTTGCGATTCCCAGGACAAAGTTAAAAACTGCCGGCAACAGATCCTTTTGTGTCACCGGCCCTGCCCTGTGGAATTTGCTCCCTCCATCTATATGGGAGGCCCCTTTGGTGGAGATAATCAAGACATGCCTCAAGGCCTTCTTGTTTGCGCAGGCTTTTCCTGACCAGATTTTGTAAATATCACCCTGTTCTGACCTGTTACACTGCTTGTCCCTGATTTTTATTTCTTTATTTACTGAATTTTTATTTACTTAGTATTGTAGTTTAATGAATATTGCTATTTCCTGATGTTGTTTCATGTTGGTCTTTATGTACGGTGCCCAGAGCCTCTGGGATTGGGTGTTTTTAAATAAAATTTGCCTTGCGTTGCCACAGTTTTCTAGCTGTATTCCATTTTTATACCTTAAGTGATGTCATTCCACCCTACCCTTTTGATTGGTCGGATTTTTCAGGCTGGGATGTTTCAGCAGTTCACCCTTTTCCCTGGAGGTGTCTCTCTCTCTCTCTCCACTCTAGTTTCTCCAGAGTATAAAATACCAGAAAATCCTTCAAAATGTGGTCTCCGTCCACAATACTAGCCCCCACCCACTGAACAGTTTCTGGTAAAAGACATTTCTGCCCTTTGATCTCAAGAAACCCACAACATTGAGTACAAAAGGACACTAGACTCCATGTCACCATTCTCCTGGATGTGAGGTGTGAACATTCAAACACAAATTAAGTTTTAAATGATTCATTTAAGCCAGTTCCTGGCTTCCAGTCATTTTGATATGTAAACCTGTCTGAGAGCTTCAAAAGATCCAGCTCTCAGTTTTTAAATGTTTCCTCATGTTTTGTTTCCATAGAATGCTTAAAGGGCCAGTGGTTTAATTCTGAAACACAGCCCATGTGTATATATATATATATATATATATATTTTTTTTTTTATTTATTAAATGGGTAGGAAAAAAAGACCATCATCAATTAAAAGACCATCAGGAGACTGTGCGTATATCAGAGTGCGACTGCACACCTGCTCTTTTACCCCCAAAAAAACAATTTTGCCATTTTATAAGATAGATAACCCACTCTAGGATGAGCGCCCACGCTCTGATATATGCACGCCTTGGGTGGTTGATGCACTTGGCCTGCAGCCTCATGCGTACAATGCACACCAAGGCGTGCATATAACAGAGCGCGACCGCACACCTAAGAGTACAAATATGTATGGTGCTATCTCGTCACAATAGTAACAGTTTTTACCTCTCTTCTGCATTCCCTTCGGGAACCTGATTATGGAAGTCTGTCAGAACTGTAGCAATTTAAAGCAATCCAAGTGGTTGGGGCCTGCTATGCTCTAGTTCATGCTGGAGTACTGTACCACCAACTCTCCCTTCATGAGAGCACAGATACCTAGCCCATGACCCTCTGAACCATCATCCCAAGCTAGTCACATGACATCACTCAGCCTAGGGTCCCACTCTCTGGGTCACCACAGGCTACAATTCAGTTCAGCATCTCCTACCTTGCCACCAGTACCCCTTGTTCTACGCATTCTGCATCTGGTTTTTGTGTGCCTCTTCCTTGGCATGGGCATCTTCCTGATCCCCTCCACCAGCGGCTCCCTCCATGGCTTTGGGAGACCGTGTTCGGGCAGACCAGCTATTAGAGTGCTGTCCTTGAGGGAAGAGCCCCTTGTGGTCTGTATATCCTCCCAGTAGTTCTCTTACATGATGCTATAGTCTTGGCACCAAAATTGCCAGTCTCGAGTTGGGCACCATCTGGTGAACAAGTGCCTCCTTCCACTGGTAGGAGGGGGCTGTTACATAAATATTTAAAATAAGATATTGTATGGCACTTTCTGGAGCACCTGCCATTTTATGAAGGACACTAACAATGAAATCTTCATTGAAATGTCAGTGGACCAGCAGGACGGCATCCAGTCATGCTGCTTACCTGAGTAACAATGCACCATTTTATGTAAGTTGTATTTATTTAAAAGGCAATATAGCATAGCCTATTTTTTAGCATGCTTTCAGTAATGTTGTAACATAGGTAGTGGTGGGTGAAGTGGGAAAAAGTTGCTACACGGAGTAATCCGCAAATTCTGCCTGTTTCGCGGTGCAAAATGCAAAATTTCGTCCGGCAGAGCAGTGAAAATTATACCCCCGGAATGGCAAAATTTTGACTGCGAAATGGTGAAATTCCACCATCCGTTGTGAAATTCTGCCTTCCCCAGTGAAATTTTGCCCACGGAAAATGAAATTTTGCCACAGAAGGTGGAATTTCACCCGTGATAGGTGAAATTTCACCTTGGTGAAATTCCGCCTAAGGCATGGAAATTTTGCGGATTACTCTGTATGGTGAATTCGGCCAGTTCGCTGCCACTTCTCTGGCAGAATATAAATTTGCTGCATCTCTAAACATGGGTACCTAAACTAAAGAAGCATGACTAGCTGAGGTCCATTACATGACTGTGTGGTGATTTAGCCCACTGCACAGTCATCCTGGTACTTACCTCATCACATATCACTCCATAACCAAGTTTTAAAAATTACTTGGCAGCCATTTTTTTTGCCTCACTAGAGCACACTAGAAGAGCCAACCAAAAAAAGACCCATTCTTAAAACTTATTTTTCACTCCTAACCTCCCCACCATCTGAACAATTCACAGAACATCAAAAAAATTGCCATAAAACTTGGTTTCACTTTGATTGTTGTTTTTTTTGTTTTTTTCTACAGTAGTCACCTCGAGCACTGACATTCATGCCTACAACAGCGGTAACAGTTCTCCGCCCCCCCCACTCTCAGATCACAGCAATAAGGAAAACCTGTACAAATCACAGTGCAAATTTTTTTTTTCACTGCTCTCACAGGGAAAAACTTATCTATGCTCCATGATTGCCATGGTGCCACGGACCCTATCTCAGTTGTCATGCCAACTACTGGTATCGATCAAAAACTCCGGTTTCTATTCAATCCGTGCACTGTAACAACACAGATGTGCACAGCATTCATCATTTATTTTTCTGCTTCCTGTTCTCCTTGCTGACTGCACAGTCCTTCTCTGTTTCAATAGAAATCCTTGTGCTGGTTGATGAGGAGGGAGGGAGGACAGGGACACAGTGCAACTAAAAAAGTACAACTACAGAAGACCACAGCAAGACAAAAGTCCAGAACTCAAAACAGAAACTAACTGAAGTTCCAAGAGGCAGAGGAACTATTTTACAACAAATCTACATACATGTTTATATTTTTACCTATTAAATTGAGCATATCATGAGTGCAAAACGCATTTACTACCCAAAAACCCATGTTACAAGTGCAATAAGACTCTCCAGGGTGTGCATTATGCTATATCACCACATTTCCCAAGGTCACTGAAGGCACTTGGCCTGTGGCACCATGCCTCACAACGCACCTGTGATGTGCAGTGATACAGCATAATGCACGCCTTCTCATGTTTTATTGTTAGCTTATTTGCTCCTGCAAAAAAAGAGTTTTATCAGAGTTAGTACAGAGCTCCTGAGTTGTTATACAAAAAAGAGTGCTACTGCTGGTCCATCCTAGGAGAGACAGGATTGTCTGCCTCACCAGGGAGTTCAAATTTTGGCTATATTATGATTCATGACTCTGAATCTGGGAATCATTTATATCAATGCATACCACCGTTGTTAGGGCTCAGTAGGATAAAGTGCTAGATATCGAGTTCCTGTCCACTTTTAAAGATTGCTTCCTGGAACAGCCTAGGTTTGAAGTCACCCTTAATCTTATTCTTAGCAGCTGGGATGGGGTACTCTCCAGTGTTAAACATCAAGAAACTAATGAAAGGCAAAGGCCACAACCAGGTAATCTTATCCCTGGTGACAGAGAAGACTAGTGAGCCTCAGCAACCAGGATCCAGAACTTCAGATAAGAGGACTTTTCCAAGATAACTGATCCTGTGATCAAGATTCTGGAGAAACTACAGTATATGAGGTTAGTAATGCAAATCCCATGTGAGGTTCACTGAAGAAGTTGCCTGACACAGCTTAAGAGGTCTGTATCCCTTTAAGCAATAAGGGGAAAATGGTCAAAACGTGTCCTTTCCAGCTCAAAAGGGACCTAATGCAATTGATCCTGCACAAAATAAGAGCCTACTTTTTTTTTTTTGTGCCAAGAAAGGCACACTAAGCTATTATAGCATGTTTCCAAGTGTGACCTGGGGTGACTTGCCTGGACCTGTTTTATTGAAAGGGGGAATGTTGGTCATAACACCAGGGAAACTCCCTTGTTCTTCTTCTTCGATAAGAGCCATGGGATCTTTTACTTCTACCTGAACAGTGATCAGAGCTGGGCAGAGGGGACCTCAGTTTAATATCTCACCCAAAGGACAGCACCTCAAGAATGCAGAACCCCCCTCATGCTGCACTACAGCGTCAGTTAGGGGGTTCCTGGTGCTGTGCTAGAACCCAAAACTTTCTGATCTTCCAGCCCCAGAGACAAGTGTGAAATCTACTGAGCCACTGACACTGATTTCTGAGCCACTGTCACCCATTGCAGTCAGGGACTCTGAATTAAAGCACAACAACAGTATAAAAAAGGCAGTACATGCAGCTACTCGAAATATATGAGCAGATTTTTTTTTAAAGTGTAATTACTAAGCACTGTAGGATGCTTCTACCTAAGGTGACTGGGATAGCATTTTTAAGAGACATGCACAAGATAATAATGGGAATAGTAAGTAGTGTTTTACAGAACTGCTACTAAAGAGGTAGCAACACTTTTTATAAAACATGTTGTTTGATCTCACTGACTAGCTGGGGTACCAAACAAAAGCATAGATACATTTTTCCTGATATAGGGAATAAATAAAAGTAGTAAATCTCAGTACAGTGGCGCATAGGGACATTGTTTGATTCTGAAACAGTTGGTCTCTTTCAAAGGTGCATAAACACCACAGACTACATAAATTAGTGATTAAGACATACCCATATGAACCAAGAATATTTGAATAACATTAGATAGTTTAATTATGTAAGATGTTATAAACAACAACAACAAGCCTGAGCATAAATAAGGTTGATTGTAACTGCGTGGGTGGATTTTACAGGTATTTAATGCAGTTTCTAAAAAAAAAAATAAGAGATGAGAATCATAAGGATAAATCTGATTTAATAATAACTGTAGCAGCGATGCCCCCTAGTGGTTTAAGGAAATATTATGTTTCAGTTTTAAATGATTTTTCATTCTTTTCAGTAAATTGAGGTATTAGATGATGAAAGGTGCACACAGCAATATTAACTGATGTCCTGTAGATGGAGTGTTTCTAAATTCTAAGTATAGGTAGGATACTGACAAATCTTACATAAATTATTTCTTATGAAACAATAATTGACAATGGATAATGTGGTATCATTGTTCTAAATGTCACAGTTTCTTTAATTTAGGACACTAGCCTTGAGAAGCTATCATTAGCAAAACAACGTATATACGTGGCCATAAAAAAAAATGAATAAATTACCTTTTAAAGAGCCAGTGGAACCAAAACAGGCAGACAGGAAAATGATAAAAATTTTAAGGACTAGTCATTTGTAACTTTTTATTTATGAAGTATTTTTATTTTTCCTTTTGCTCATTAGAAAGTTCACTATGTGGTAAGATTGCACTAGATATGTGGAACAGCTCTCAGCCTGGCAGCTGACATATCTGTCTCTATTCCCCCCACTACATCATTGTGATCTCACTGACACTGAAACCACAGCTGACTAACCTGGCAGTCACTGAGAGGCTGTTCCTAAATAGCAGAGATAGAAGCACAGAAACATAAAATCTGTCAGCAGATAAGGACCATACGGCCCATCTGGTCTGCCCATTTCCCTACTTACTGCTGCAGCCCCAGATCCTATTTGATCTGCGGCTCTCCTGCTCTGCACATCTCCAGGGTACCCTTATGTCTATCCCATGCACTCTTGAAGCCCCGTATGGTTTTCACCCATACCACTTCTGCTGGAAGGCTGTTCCATGGCTCCACCACCCTTTCAGTGAAAAACTACTTCCTAACATTACCCCTGAGCCTTCCACCCTTCAGCCTCATATCATGCCCACTTGTTCTTGTGCAGAGTTTTCTCTGAAATATGCTTTCCACCTCTACCCTGTTTACTCCCTTTGACTTGAACTTAGAACTTAGACTTGAAAGTCTCTATCACATCTCCCCTCTCCGTTCTTTCCTTCAGTGAATAGATATTAAGGTCTTTAAGTCTTTCCTCATAGGGCTTCTGGTGCAGTCCATGTACCACCTTCATTGCCCTTCTCTGGGCTGCCTCTATTTTGTCAATGTCCTTCTGGAGATGTGGTCTCCAGAACTGGACACAGTACTACAGCTGAGGCCTCACCAGTGATCTGTACAGTTGCAGATGTCACAGTCAGTGAGGTCATAGTGCTGAATATATAGTGGGGGAGGGGGGTATGTCACCTGCCAGGCAGAGTGCTGCCACACATTTCACACTTACTAATATCAGGTAAACAGACTCCTAATTAAGCAAAGGGGAAAGAAAAAGTACCTCCGATGTAAAAGGTACGGGATGACTGCTTTTAAAAGCTAATATTGGTTTTGGGCAGAACACTAGCTCTTTAAGTGATCAAGTTTTTGATTACATTATTCAGGGTGAGTGAGTTGCTGCAGCACATTTGTTTGAAGTTTTATTTGGGTTCCTACGGTAGCAGCAATACGTCCCTGGGGATACTATACATAAATTGGCTTAATCCAGTGTTTTTGTTTTTCTTACATGTTCCAAGTCTCCCTGGGATCCTTGCCTTTTTTGTGCCCTCTAGACCACCAGGGACTAAGCTTTAAACTGTATGAACAATTGATCGGGGGATGAGGTCCAGTAGACGACCAGGGAATGAGTGTTAAACTACATGGACTAGCAGTCAGGTGAGGAGGCAGACACTAACTAGCGAGCATCTGCTTGCACCTCGGCCTACAATGAGGCCATAATGGTATGCAAATGACCTCCTAGGACCTTGCCTGTGCCATGGGGCCATTTTCATGGGGACAACTGAAGATGGCAGATTGCTCCAAGAGATCAATAGCCATTTGTAAGCCAAGCGGCTCATTTTCTCGTTGTGTCCCTATAGCTCCCTATTGGCTACATACCTTATATGTCCAGTAGGTGGTTTGTGAGGAACAATGTGGTTAATAGCTGCCTCCTTCGGCTGGTATACTGGAACATGCTTATACCACCCTCTTATGTGATCTAAGGGATATTAAACACTTAAAGGTTGCAACTTGGCTGACTAATAATACAAAGGAACATTCCTTAAAGTTCTACCTGGACATGGTACAAAAGCCTGAAAATAGAAATATAATAACACAGTATAGATTTGAAACATTTTCAAGTAATATTTTAGAGTCAACATATAACAAAGATCAAAATATGTCTAAAAACTGTTATTGTTCTTTACAAGAACCAGAAGATTTAAATCATGTTGTTCTAAGATGCCCATGGTATATGTAAATTAGAACACATTTTGGGGTAAATTCACTGGCTGTATGTTTTTACCTATAAGATATATTCTCGACCTTCTATTTAATTCAGAAAATCTTAAAATTTTAAATAACCTAGCACTTTATCATTTAGAAATTATTAAAATAAGGAAAAAGCAGATACAGGGGTTTGTTGTGAAACAACAAAACTGCATCTAACACTTATAAAAAATGTCATGTAATTCAAATGGTACTATCTCATGTTTTAATATATGTAAATGTAGGACAATGTCTTTGACAGTGCATATATAAATAGAATAATAGATAGGTGAGGGTCTATTACAAGGGAGTAATGCCATCAAGAGGTTCTGGGGACAAGGAAACCTCGAGAGCGAAGCTCGAGAGGTTCTCCTGTCCCCAGAACCTCGAGGTGGTATTAGTCCCGAGTGATAGACCCTCACCTATTTTTTATTTTTTGTAATATATGGAGCACAGTTTTGTTTGCAGCAGTTCTGTGAATGTGGTGCTGGGAAGCCGTGCAGCCGCTGCAGTGAGGATTTGCTCACTCAATCTGTGTGTGTGTGTGTGTGTGTGTGTGTGTACTTTCCGTCCACCCATCACCACTGCTCAGCCATCCACCCACAAACTCAGTCTGTGTCCGTTTTATTTAAAAAAATGTTTTACCTTGCTTCTTTAATCAGACCGTTGAGGGGATTAAAAAAATGCTGCCCGTAAAGCGAAGGGACCATATTCTCTTGCTTAGCGAGAGACAGCCGCCATGTTTTTTGAATTGTTCTGCCCACCCACAGAGGAACCAGTTCCAATCAGGAGGCACGGTTTTAGGAATGTCAGCACGCAGGGCTAGGAGGTTGCCTTGGGGATGTCAGGAACTAGTGTATGCTACTCGAAGATCTTGCAGTTGCGCTCTTGAGGTTTGGTGATAATACTATCATTCAGAGCTCGAACGATAGTATTATGAGCTCTGAACGATAGTATTATCACTTGCGAAAGATAGTATTATCACTTTGGCTACTAGTGTATTACCAGGATTTTTTTGTATGGGATACTGTTGTATTATTTGGGTATCTCCATATATTACATATATATATATATATATATATATATATATATACACACAATGGGGTGAGTGGTAAATGAGTGAGATAAAACAGTGTATCATCCACTGCAGTGTGATATTTTTATCCTCTGCTCTACTGTGATGATATCAGCCATTTAAACACACAGGTCACAAAAGGTCATCACTCTAGGCAGCTTTCCCCTCAGCATGCAAGAAATACCAGTGCTGTTACCATAGACACAAATGCAAAACTACTTCAGAGGTCTCACTGCTGCCTATAGCTAACTCAGTGAGCATTACAAAACACATCTATTCCCCACCCCCCCTCCACGTTCCAGCTCATTACTGCTACTGCAGACAGAATTTTAAACAGCACAGCTTCACAGAACAGTCTAAACTACTGCCTGCAGCTAACTCAACTACCACTGAAACACACTCCCACTTGTTCCTCAAACTCTGATTCTCATCCATTACAATTACTGTGATACTTTGAACTTGAGTGCAGCCAGAATCCTAAAGAGCACAATTTCACAGAACACTCTGCACTCTGCCTGCAGCTAACTTAATTACCACTGAAAACAGTATCAGCTGTTCTGACACTCTGTCTCTCAGCTCATTACATTACTATGATGCTCTCAGCTTCACTGCAGCCAGGCTTCTAAACAATACAGCCTCACAAAATTATGTTTCTCACTCCTACCTAAAACTAACTCATTTAGCATTGCAAAACACACTCATGTGTCTCCCAAAGTTTATAACATTGCCAGCAGTTTCAGAAAAGCTCACACACAGAATGAGCAAACACACAAACAGGAACAGAACACAAGACAGCATAACAAAACTTCTAAAACTCTTGGCCTTATTGTATATATCGAATACATGATGGGCAGATCGTGTGCTATGGCAAATATTGTCACCCCTGCATCGTGAGCTCCGGATATCTCACTCTTGCCTTCGGCACTCGTGAGATATCCTGAACTCACTATGCAGGACTGACAATATTTGCCATAGCACACTCATGCCTATCATGCATCCCCAACTTCCAGCTCATTACTGTGACTGCAGCCAGAATTACAGCACAGCTTCACAGAACAGTCTAAACTACTGCCTGCAGCTAACTCAACTAACACTGAAACACACTCACTTGTTCCTCAAACTCTGATTCTCACCCATTACAATTACTGTGATACTTTCAACTTGACTGCAGCCAGAATCCTAAAGAGCACAGTTTCAAAGAACACTCTGCACTCTGCCTACAGCTAACTTAATTACCACTGAAAACAGTATCTGCTGTTCTGACGCTCTGCCTCTCAGCTCATTACAATTACTGTGATGCTCTCAGCTTCACTGCAGCCAGACTTCTAAACAATACAGCCTCACAAAATTATGTTTCTCACTCCTACCTAAAACTAACTCATTTAGCATTGCAAAACACACTCATGTGTCTCTCAGAGTTTATAACACTGCCAGCCCATTCAGAAAAGCTCACACACAGAATGAACAAACACATAAACAGGAACAGAACACAAGACAGCATAACAAAACTTGTAAAACTCTTGGCCTTATTGTATATATCAAATACATGATGGGCAGATCGTGTGCTATGGCAAATATTCTCACTCCTGCTTCATGAGCTCTGGATATCTCACTCTGCAGGAGTGACAATATTTGCCATATCACACTCATGCCCATTATGTATCCCCTTATTTATGCAACAGGCGTCAGGATAAAAAGTGTCACATAAACGCGTTTATCTGAGTCACTGTGTGGATAAATGGAGAATGATGTAGTCACTATGGGAATCACTTCAAGTTATTCCCATAGTGATTACATCACCCCCATTTATCCACACAGTGACTACGTCACTGCCTCCCCCCCCACTGGAATTACTTCACTTTCACAGAATTTAGCAACTCAGAGTACGGTCTCCTTGTTCTCGTCTCTCGCATTAACTTCTAGTTCTGTCCTTATCCTATGACACCCAAAGGACAAGAAACGCAACACAAACCACGCAAGAAAAGCAGTGTTTTATTTTTCATGGAACTGCAGCAATCCGCTATCGATCCTGTTTCGCACCCGCGCCCATTCAGTACCTCACATTATCTCCATCACTCGGACTGCCAATTTTTTTATCTCCTGAGATCCAAATAAACATAACAAAATTTTCTCCCCAGTAAAGCGCAGTGCCTTGCATTTTGTGCTCCATCTTCTCTCTGAAAAGGTCTTTCTCTTCCTGTTTTTTGTACGCTGCCGCTCGCCCTAACAAAAAGTGACCTCAAAATGAGCGCTGCCACTACCCATCATACAAAATCAGACTGATGTAAAAAAAAGTCTCTTTAACATAAACAGTAAACCGGTCCCCCATCTTCTTCACCAGCTCCTGTCCGATACCAACACTGAACGCTTTCACTACATTACCACACTCGCTAAACGCTGCCACCATTTTTCCTACATATTTTAAAAAACGCTCATACTGCACTAATCAGCACTGATGTTGTGTGTCAAGCCCTTAGTAACCTCCCTGACAACCAAAGGCACAGTAGCACTCTCTGACTAAATAAACCCACACATTCTACTGAATACTGAAACAAAATAATAATACATCTTAAGAAAAAGTCTCTGACAAAGTCACTACCTGTGTATAAATCCAATATGTAGGGGGTGCCTGTTGGATAACAAAGTTATTTGTACAGTTGCCTGTGACCTCTCAGGAAACTCACTAGTGGCTTTACCACTCATGAGGTTACTTGAAGTCACAGGCTACTATGCAAATAGCTTCATTATCCAACAGGCGCCACCCCATATCCTTTATTTATGTACCTTTATAAAACGTATCTCAAGATGTCTACCATGTTTATTTTTTAATTTTTCTTTTAAATTTGTAATAGCAAAAGCTGAACAAATAAACTAAAGCTGAAGCTATACCAGTCTCAATGTGCTTCGAGCACGTTCCATTATACCAGTAATTTTTTTCTGGAGCAAACTGTAAGGAAGCACAAAACAAGGGCATTTACTATCCGGGCCTTTAGTCAGTGTAAGCAAATGAAGGGTGTTATAGATAAAGAACAGCCTTTAACCAACAGAAACCATGACATGAAAACAGTATAAGCCTTTAAGGTAAGCCTGAACACAATTCTGCTTATGAAAGGAATCATAAGATGCCGTTGGTAGTAGAGTGTGTAGGAAGAATCCCCATAAATTAATATATCCTTGCACAACATGCTTGTTGGTCTCTGCTTAAAAAGTAGGGGAAGACTTGATGCACTTATAGTAAAAGAGCTCCTTCCCTTCCTCTTGGCATCTGCAGCCTCCCCTCTTATGGGCTGTTTAAAGGAGAGCTTTGAAACATTTAAAGGGATTGTCTGCTTGCTCCTGTTCATGTTAGTAGTGTACCCTCCCTCCTACGACTTAGATTTGTCTCTGTTTGGCGAGGTTGTTGACCAGACTCGTATATTCAATGCCCTCTATGTAGAGCTGGAGAACTCTCAACCTGGGGTGTTGCCTTATGAACAGTATGTTCATTTTGTGTTCAGCTGATGTACTCCTCCTTCCGGGTTACTTGCCTTAGGTATATTACCTATTTTGTTCTCCAGTGGGTGTCTTGTCCTTTGTTATACATAAATGTATTACACTTTGTGTTTCAATTTTTTATGTCACATAGCTCACCAGATCCACTGGTGCCTATGGTCCTCTGTATTTAATTGTGTATTACTTCTGTACTCTCCCAGATCATTTCTGTAAATAGTTTTTTTCTTGCCTTGTGTACCCTACCCGATAAACAAAAATGAAATAAATAAACAATACTCATGTGCAGAGACTCATTACTGATGTATGGTTTTAAGCTACTATTCTTGTCAGCCAGATGTTTGCTATCTGCTGAGTAAAAATGTTCTTACCCAGAGTTCTAGCTTTCCTTTATGATTATAGGAACACTCCTAATGTAGCAAGTGAGTCAAGATTTTCTTAAAATGATTTATAGAGAGGGGCAAATGCAGATTGATAGATTGTGTGTGTGTGTGTGTGTGTGTGTGTGTGTGTGTGCATGCGTAGACCTACAGTACATACAGTACATCTGTATATGCACAAGTATGTAAGAGGTAAAAAACAAGGACCTTGAAAAGAAGGCTGAAGGTTCCCTTTAGTGTTCAGATGTTAGATTACACTATGAAATGTGTTGCTTGTACAGTTTTATCTCAAATAGAACAGAATTTGGTTTAAGACAGAATTCTACACATATAATACATCTCAAAGTGCTTTACATAGTAATAAGTTAGACACTGTAATACACTGTCTGTATGCAGACAAATACTAAATAAAGCAAACATCATAGTTTTGCTAGATCTGAAGGGCTTTTAGCCTTATTTGTACTTGCACCTTAAGTATAACTGTACCTTAAAAATAACTACATGCATTGAATTTATACTTTTTCCCTGAGCTTATTGTTAGAAGTTATGGGCTTTCAGCCTTGCTTGTACATGTCCCTTAAGTGCCTTCTGTTTACTGATTAAGTTAGAACTTATGGGCTTTTACCTTTGTTTGTACATGCCCCTTAATGTGCAATCCGTATACAAATAATTTTGGGGGATATATCTGCTTGTATTTTTGAAACAGTGTCCTGAGTCAGCCGTTTATTTAATTTAGCTTTCAAAATGCTGCCTTGCTGTGACTGGCCTGTTGAAATCTCAGGGCCTTAACTGGGGATGCTGCTTGTTAATCCTTTCCCCCTGATAGCTCACTTATCACCTGAGGCAGGATATAAATTAACCTACCTCCTCTTCTCTCTTCAGACTGAGGGATCCTCCATTGGATTCAGGTGCAGGTCACGAGGGCTGTATGGGAGAAGCCCTCCCAACCCATGAAGCAAAAACAGGTACGGAGGTTTCAGTGGCCACAACACATGCCTAAAGAGAAAGAGCTGGTCCTGGAGCATGCTAACCCCGCAGTCGCTTCGCGACTGCTCCCTGCCCATCCCCAGTACCCTCCCACTGTTTGGTGATGTTACTTATATACTCACAGGGGCGTCTCGAGTCACTTCTCGCATGACTGAGGCAGGATCACTCTAATTTCTATCTCCCTAGTTTCCCATTTGCTCCTTATTTTCTCTGACCACTTGATGTCACCCTACCCTTTCCATCTTGCCAATTTTCTTCTCTCTTCTCTGTTTTGTTAGTTTGAGTTTTAGTCCTCAATGCTTTTGCTCCTCCCCTCCTGGCTGTCCACTCTCTCACCCTTATTGTCCTCTATTTTTTTCTCCAGCCCATCATGACCCCCCTGCCAGTACTTTCCCTTCTCTCTTTTGTACTCTTATTATGTGGACTCTCAGTTCTCTCTGGTCCAGTATGGATTACGTCACCCTCCTCAGGACACTCTCAGGATAACTTCTACTTCTCTAACCTCCTATCTGACTCTATCCCTAATTCTCTCCCTATATACAGGCTTGTCCTCAAACAACTGGGGTTATTTTCCAAATATATCCTGTGCAGGTTCTGTATCTCCCCTGGATGTGTAGCTCAGGCTTACATTATTGCGACTCTTTGGATCTTTACCCTATCTCTTATTCTTGCTGGGGACATTGAGAAAACTCCTGGTCCTACTCTGGCCAATAATCCCTCCCAGTCTCTCCACTCTCACCGTCTGCCACAAACTTCTGGCCTCTCTTTTGCTCATATTAATTCTAGGAGCCTACTGGCCAACCTCCCTGACCTGGAAGCGTGGACTAGTACCCACAACCCTGATATCCTAGCCATATCGGAGACATGGCTTAAGCCTTCCAATGCTTATTCACAGTGCTCCCTCCTGGGTTATAACTTAATACGTGCTGATCGCCCAACTTCCAAGAGAGGCGGAGGACTAGCACTATAATATAAACCTCATCTAAACATTACTTTATTGCATGTTCCTACTCTTGTAAACTGTGAAGTTCTCCATTCCCTTCTACTGCTCGGGGGCATAAAAAAACTTCACATTTTATGTATATATATCCCTCCCAAAAACTCAAGACTTGGCCTTGATGAGTTCATGGAGTATCTCCTCTCAGTGATGGGGAAACATGATATAATCTGTCTGGGGGATTTCAACCTTGACTGGTCTGGTCCTCGTTCTGCTGTCCTATCCTCCTTGACTAGCAAGGCTAATCTTTCTCAGTTCATCCAAGAACCCACTAGGATCTCCTATGGTGGCACTAGTGCTACTCTACTTGACTGGATACTGACTAATAGAAAGGAAGCCATTTCCTCAGTCGGGGTCCTCCCTGATACCATAAGCGATTATTACCCGGTGTTCTGTATATGGGATATCTCATCCCCCTCCATCCCTTCTAAAGTGTTAACTTTTTCCAATATCTCCAACATAAATACGGATAACTTTGTTCATGATCTTAACTTAGTTGACTGGTCTCCCCTTTATTATACAGACGACATAAACTTTGCCACAAACTATTTCAACTCTTCCCTACTTTTGCTACAAAATAAACACATCCCGGTGACCACGAGAAGGGTTAAAGGGAAAATCACCAAATGGCTAAAGCATCCCCTGCTCCATCTTCTGAAACTTAGGGATAAACTGTGGGCCAGTTGGAAGACCTCCAACCAACTTGCTGATTTCGAAGCCTACAGATTGTTATGCAACAAATGCAAAACCGAGATTCATCTGGCCAACAGCTCCTACTACAAGAATCTCCTAAGCTCTTCCACTACATGTCCTAAAAAGTATTGGTCTCAAATCAAGGAAATTCTTGGGAACAACAAACCTACTACTCCTACTGATATGTACATAAATGATGTCCACTGCAACCACCCTCTTACCATTGCTAATGCCTTCAACTCCTTCTTCTCCTCCTCCCTACCTACTCTTACCCCCCCTGTTCTCCCCAAAGCTGGATCTGCCCCTTCTACAAGTACCAGCACTCCTCCTACTCTGGAGCTGGCTCAGGTCTCTTACTTAGATGTTCTTGACCTTCTCAAAACAGTTCCACCAAGTGGGAGCCCTGGCCCTGATGGAATACATCCTGGGATTATCAGGCTGTTTGCGACATGGCTTGCTAGGCCTATAACCAGGCTCTTCAATCTTTCTATTAGCTCTGCCTCTGTTCCCTTAATCTGGAAATGGCTAGAACTATACTTGTTTTTAAGAAGGGTGATGCTAAACTACTGTCCAATTACCATCCCATCTCTCTTCTCCCTACTCTCAGCAAGCTTCTGGAGAAACTTGTCCATCGTTAGGTGTCGGAGTACCTTCTTAAGTTTAATCTTCAATCTCCCTCCCAACATGGCTTTAGGGTGGGGTACAGTACTACAACCACTCTGACCCTACTTACGAGTGATATCAAAAGTAATATGGATAAGGGCCTGGTCACTGGTGCTGTTTTCATCGACCTGTCTAAAGCCTTTGATATGGGTCACCCCCCGCTCATGCTATCCAAGTTACAAGACTTGGGGGCATCTGACTCTTCCCTATGCTGGTTTGGCAGTAACATGGACAACTGCTCTCAGGCAGTTTCCTTCAGTAAAGTTCTCTCCTCCCCTATCCCTATTATATGATGTCAAGACTTAGCAAAGAAGCACAGCTATCCACAAGATACACCAATCACAGCATATGTTCAACAGCTGTGCAACTGTTAACTCAAACAGGACTGTCAGCGCGTGAAATCACCAGCATGACTGGCCACAGATGTGAAGCCAGTCTGCAGCACTACTGGTCAGCATCCATAGACAACAGACAAAACTGGAGTACAATCTTAGGAGGATCCAACCAGCAGTCGCAGCAGCAGCAAGCAGCAAGTATGCCACCTGTAGGAGCCAGCAATCAACTGCAAGGCATCGAACCAATGACATCCAGCACCACAACCACTAACTTCAACCCAGTGAATTGCACTGTCAATGCCCCAATTAATTTTATCTCCGCAAACAAGTAGTGGTGACTGTTATTTGTTGTTTTATCGGCAGTAATTTAGCACAGTGCAACTGACTTCTCAATTCAGTGTTTTTTAGTTTAACCAAACCACTTTTAAAAAGGGACTACTTTATCTCAAAGCTCACAAAATATGTAATAGAAAGTTAATAAAATTATTAAAATATTTGAAACTTTTATAAAATATGTCAGAGAGTTTTTTTCATCTTCTAAGCACAATAATACCCTCCAGGGTGGGCGGTATTGGTCTTTTCGGACCTTCCAGGGGCTATAAGGCCCTCTGCATGTGGCGTCGGGCCTCAATACGCCCCTGGGCGGTCCGTATAGACCAATACCGCCAACCCTGTCAGGTATTACTGCTTACCTTTTTCACACTGAATCCTGCAAATAGGGTAAATATTATATGTAAACACATATATTGCACTATAGCCATCAGCACTCTGCAGAGAAACAAAAAACCCTGTGGAAGAAATCTCTGGAGATCTATGGCCTTGCCTACCATCTCTCCTGACACGGGAATGTATTATTGTGACTGGCAGCTCAGAATGCTAATTTGGAGTTTGAAATTCAGGGGATGTTTTTGGAGGGATAACTCTCTATCTCTCTAATGGAATAGCACTGTGGGGTGCTACGAATCAAGCTCTGCAGCTAAAGGGAGTTTTCTGCAAAGGAGGCCCACCTGTCAAAGCATGAAATGAGAACAATAGCAACTACTGAAAGGCAATCACCCAGCCCCAAGATCATGAGGAGGCCTGTCTCTGAATGGAAACTAAATAAAAGGGATACAGAAAGACACTAGGTGGACCATATGCACATGCAGGGAGAATAGTTTTCAGAGGCTGCCAATGTAATCTACACAACTAAAGGAACACCTCTGGATTCCCTCTTGCAACTGAAGTCTTAAATACTACACTTGAGTTGCTGCCGACCAAAAGTCTACTCAGCTAAAGCTTCCTGCAGAGCTTTGGACCTTATTAATCAGTGGGACTTCTGGGAGGTGCCTCAGGAGACTAGCAGCCTAGAGAGAAGGACTCCCACCAGAGACAAGGGACTCACCCTCAATAGGTAGACTTCAAGGGGAGCAGAGCTGTCTACCCACAGGGAGAGCCCTGAAGGCATGTTTCTAACTGAATAATAACTGCTGAATGGAATGACTGATATTAATAGAAAATACAATGACTGAAAGGTACTGAAACTTGCATGTACATTAAGGTCAAAATGAGAGGTAAAACTCAGCCTCAGCAGGATCTTTGGGGCTTAGTAAATTCTGACGTGTGGGCCCAGCAATGAGGCTTGCACAGGGCCACAGGATATCTAGGGCCAGCACTGCCAGCCTTTACTGCTGAGGATGCCCACTCTCTCCCATGCTTTTTAATTTATATTTGGAGCCCTTAGCTCTGAAAATTAAACACAACAATAACATCAAAGGAATTAAGATGGGCAGCCAAGAGCTCAGATTATTTACATATGCAACTGATATTTTACTGCATCTGGTGGACCCGTAACTTCCATAACAAAAGTCCTGGCAGAAATATCACCATTCAGTGCCTTTTCTGAATACAAACTGAACACAGGTAAAACTAGTGTTTCCCCCCTGAATAGACAAGTGTGCAAACAAGACATTATTAATATGGGCCTACAATGGAAATCCATAATTACCTAGACATTAAAACATACACAGTTGAGCTAAAAACTTTGAATCTGGAACCTCTGCTGAAATTCCTAGCTCATGATTTTCTAAGATGGTCTGCCCTGCTGTTTACATTCTGGGACAGGACAACTATTATTAAAATGAACATCTCACCAATATTGTTGTATCCTATAGGTATGCTAAACATCACCCTGCCCATCAAATGGTTAAAGAACCTACACTCACTGACCACTACATTTCTCTGGCAAGGCAATGAAGTACAGAGGGCCTACAATAAATTGAAAGGCACCAAGACCATGGGGGTTAGGGTCATCTGCCAAACTTCATACTCTATTATTTAGCCCTGCATGGTAGCAAGTGTCTGCTCTGGGGGTGGGGTACTAATACTTCACAGATGGAAGACAATCACTATATGCCCCAGTGGCTACAGATAGAGGAGGACATAGGCAGAATGTATAACTGTCAGTTGAAAGCTCTGTTGTTTACCCCCAACTAAGACTCCCAAACCCCTTTGAGTTACCCCCATTTATTGTTCTACTAGAGCTCATCAGGAATTGAGCAGATTCTTAAAACTGAAGCTTTATACAGATCTGTCCCAGCTGGTGTTTCTGAACCCAAATTGGAAGGCTATGCCTGTAATTCAATGGGGTGAGCAACTAGCCATGCCCCCTTCCTGAGCAATATAAGAAGTTCCTCCCAGGCTTCTTCTGAAGCATTTTTTCCCTGCCTGCCAGAGGCTGTAGTATTCTGACTTCTCCCTTGAGGCATGCTGGGGCCTTGACCCCCCAGCATTTTCCTCCCTTCTTTCCTCATGCTTTGGGCTCTTCTTGATTTGTGCTGGACGTCTGTTCATTGTGTTTCTCCTGCTTGGTTAGTATTTGCCTTGCCTCCAGCTGCTGCATGCTTCTTTGTGTGCATGTTTCCTTCCTGCTCCTGTACTTGTGTTTGCTTTTCTTTGCTTCTTTTGGGCTTTTCTAGTTTTCTAGCACCCTGTGCATACATTGCTTATTTGTGCTTCAAGTTACATATTGTTGTTTCCTTACCTTAAGGTGCCCTGTGCCTGTGCTCTCAGACTCCCATTTACTCACCAGAATTTTCAAGCCCTCAGTCAACTGTATTGTTATTGTATGCTTCAGCTCACACTGCTGTTTCCCTGCCTGCTGTCTCCTGTGCTTTCCACCTAAATTATCTGCGCCTGGTCCAGGCTTCATCCTGTTCCGATAGCTGCCACTCCCTGTTGTGCTATGTGTGTTCAACAGCTCTGCTCTTAATTCACTCAGTGCATGTTCCACTCAGCCAACTACTGCATTTCTATACTGAAACTTTCAGCTATTACATTAGCTGCCTGGTCTCATGGTGTTCTGCTTGTGGCTCCCTATTATTCCTACAGTGGGGGACTGTAGTGTCACGGTGGGGCACTTTGGCTCTGGGTAGCAGGAGGGAGCATGCTTTATGTAAATCATGTGAATCACCCTGCTCCTTGCTGTTCCTTGCCTACATGGCTTTTCAGTTATCCATGCATAAATACATTATACTCATAGACTTCATGGCTTTCAAGATTTTCATTGCATTTCATTACTGTGCTGCAAATGCTCTTTACTAGAACAACCTAACTCTGCCTTAATGGCATCTAAGGTATTCATGCCACTCATATCAAGTTATTATTCATGCTGAAACCACAGCGATCAACTGTTAAACCTCATTGATTCATTATAATAAACCTCTTTGATTCAATTAATGGCATCTCAGCCTCGCCCTCCATAAACACCTATCTTTTATATCACCATTAATTTGACTTCCTTTACGGAATTGGTTGGCTTGCTTTCCACTAGCTGCTGCCACTATCAACCTCTGAACGCTGGCTTGCACTACAGCCTACTACCTTATCCAGCCCACTGGCTTTGTCTGGCCTCCTTATCACTAATGCCACTGGTTTCACCTGGCCTTCTCATCAATGACCTGCTACCTAATCTACAGCTGCTTGCTTCACCTGGCCTCCTTCTATCTAGCACATCAAAGTTGATTTATGAGCTCACTCATAAATTGGAGGCACGCCAACCATATCTATTACCTTTGGTGGTTCAGGGTCCACCCTGTAGCTGACGGTCTTGGTTTGCACTCATGAAGTCCATATCTTGAGCATGTGAAGCTTGGGGCAAGGTCCTTCTCATCTGGCCCATAGTGGGAATGTCCTCACTCCAGGTGGAGCTTCAGTCATCTAATGCATTGGCAGCACCTCTTGATGTAGAATTTAAGACTTCAGCAGCCAAGGAGTGGGAAGCCTAAGAGCGCCCCATGGCTATTGCGAGGCTGTGGCACCTTTGAAAGCTATTCTCCCTATGACCCCTCTGGTTCACCTGGTCTGTTTTAGTCAGTAGGCTGGCTGACTGCCTCAACAGTTGTTGCTCTCCTCCTCCCACTTTGGGGATCCACTCTCACTTCAAGAGTACCAATTGTTGCAGAGGCTTCTCACAACCCTTCATGGTGTTCCTATTAGAGGGATCATGAGAGCTTTCCACCAAACTGGAATACTTCCTCTCCTGGATTAGGTTTCTAAATTACAGCAGCAGAGCTGTCACTAAATAAACTATCCCTAGCCTGCAGGGAAGGCGACCTAGGCCTTGGATCCCCAGAGGTTCCCCTTTAAAAATGTTTTTTTCTGCTCCTCCATGCCAAAGGTCATAATATGTAGTTAGTTGTTAATAGTATATTCCCAAGTTTCCTTAAATAGGTTTCTGCTGTTGGATGGAGATGGATGGTGTCCCTACTTGCCTTTCCCTCTCTCCTTAGGAAGCCCCCTTATGTCATCAATGCTATCTATTTTATCAGTGCAATCTATTTTATCAGTGCAGTCCTGACAACCTGCCATCTTATTCATATTCTTCAAGCTGTCTCATTGCTGTCAATCTGCTATCAACCTGGTAATCAACGTTTACTGCTCAATACTCTATTTGAGGCTCCTTCCTAAGGTACCCTTAGCCAAAGGAATCATTCCCACTGCACCTCTAGGGGTGGAACCCTTTCGAGGGTTCCTTATGGCAATTCAACATGGAATAGAGAGTGCGAACAGCCAGTTATCACAGTTGCACAAACTTAACACTACTCTGGTTGCGTAGGCCCACTGAATGGGAAAATTGGGAACAGAAGGATAGATGATAAATTCTGGAGAGGTATTCATATCCCTGCCCTGGACCACTTGGTTCTTGGAAAGAGTGCCACTCCCCTCAGAACCCCTCAGGTGAACCACAATGCAGAAAGTGCTGGCTGCCTCAAGTTCATGCAGCTACAACATTGTATAGCACAACTTTTGGGACCCCCAGCATGGTTCAAAGAAGGTGGCTTACTGATTGACAAGCTAGTGGCAGTTGCTCAGATGATTAATGTAATTTCTAAATTATATTCAGCTCTACAGGAGCATGATTCCAATAAGCTCACAGGCAAATGTTACTGTTGGAATGAGGAACTGGGCCCAGACCTCAGTGATCAGGATTGGCAAAAGATATTGTCAGACCTGTACAAATATATGAAGCAGGAGTGACACAGGTTACAGCAATTCAAAATATTGCAGAACCTCTATTATACACTCAGAAAACTATGTAACAAGGGGAAAAGAGACACATCTCCGTACACAAGGTATACTAAGGAAGAGGGCACATTCTATCACATATCATGGCAGTGTAAAACAATCAAGCCCCCCTGGCACAAAATTAGAGAGTTTAGACCCCCTACTGGGTCTGCTAAATGCATTCACACCAGAAGTATGTATTTTGGATCAATACTCTGACAAGGTCTTTGGCCAAAGGAAAGGCCACATTACACTAGTGATTCCATAGCAAAATTAGCAATATTACGAGACAGGATGGACAAGGAGGTTCCCACTAGAGCAGAGTGGCATAAGAAGGCACTTTTTTTATACATTAGAAGTTGAAAAAACCTGTTGCCAGTGTTCATCATCACTATAAGACCCATCGCTCTAGATGGGAATCTCATCATACACTGTTACTGTTAATATAATTACTGGGTCTCATTTTTTTCCCAAAGGGAAACCAGGTTGTAATTTGCCATTATAACCAGCTGGTTATAATGGTGAACATGCGCGCAGTTTCCCTAGTTGTGCCCATGCTCCAGCTGTGGCTCTTCCTTCTTCAACGCCTGCCGCCAACCGAGAGAGACTTCATAGCTACTTGGACTCGGTGGTAAGTTCAATGTCCTGTGCAGCCAGTATAGTGTTATGCTTGTGCAACTGTGTTAGTTTGGTTTTGGCAATTCTCACTCTCTTTTCCAGGGCAATTACCACCCTGTAGGGGTACGAAAGGCAAGGAACCCTCAGAGAGGGTTCTTCCCCTAGAGATGCTACGGGACAATTCCCGTGCCTAAAGGTACCTTAGGAATCCCCCAACGAGAGAAGTGCTGCCACTGGAGGAGGAGGGGAGGATGGTGGGGCAAAGAAAAAATGCTTCACAATGAGGCTGAGAGGAACTGCTTATATAGCTCAGGAAATGGGAGTGGCTGGCTTCTTGGCCATTGAACTCCAGGCAAAGCCCTTCCAATTATTTGAAAAAAAAAATACTTCACTGGGCTAAAATCCAATGACGGGCCTTTTTTTTTTTTTTTTTTTTAAAGGTTAACATTTCAACTGCTTGGGACCTCGGACCACCCTGAAACCCGACCAGTCCACGGCTGCTCAGGAATCTCTTTTATTTTATATAATTGCTGTGGCAAGAAAACAATACCCAACAATTATATAAAATAAAACATGGGGTTGTGTGTAAACTTCTAATTTTACACACACCCTCGGTGTTAAATGCTTTAATGAACCCCTCGAGCTTCGCTCTTGGGGTTTATGTAGCATCCAACACCTCGGGTATGTGTAAAATTCTTGGTAAGCACACAACCCCATATATCATTCTATATGTGATGACTTGCTTTCAAACATATGTGGGTAAAGGAAAAGTAACCGGAGATGACAGCAGGATATGGTAGAGGTGCATTGGGCATATGAGAGATGGACTGCCTGGTTTGAATGTGCTAGCTGTATTGCTGGTCTACCGACTGGCATCATAGCACCACACCTATTGACACACTTTGCCTGGTAAGAGGGTGGGTTGGGAGGGAGGGTTCCTGTAAGTGTGTGAGTTATTGTCCGTGATCTGTAATGTAAATGTCTTGTGTGTGTAAAACCAAACATTTTTCAATAAAAAATTAAATTAAAAAAAAAGGACGGGGGTAAGTACCAGGTAAAGGGTGTTGAATCTCCATCGATACAAGCCCTTGCTTGCAACAACTGGAGTAATGCATCCACTTCTGGTCACCTCACCACAGTACAGAAAGGACAGTGAAGGCATTGAGAGGGCTGCAGAGACTGCCTGCCTGCCTACACTCTGTTATCAGAGCTCCATAACTGGAGACCTTGCTCTCTGGTCTCATGGCACCTAGCTTCCTTGTGTTTTTGCTGTGTTCTTGCTTAACAGCTCCTGTTGAAACCTTGCTCCTTTTCTGGCCTTTCGGCTGTGAGCCCTTTTCGGAACCTTGCCCCCCCCCCCCGCCTTTGGAAACTAGGTCTACACGCTAGATCAATTTCGGACATTGCTCCCCTATATCCACTGTTGCCTGCTGCATGTAGTAAAGCTTCAGGAAGAGCTTCTCAGGTCTGTGCTCCCACCCTATCAGGAGCCTCATCACAGTGCAACCATTCTGGCTGAATCCCAAAGCCTGCTGCTACCCAAAACTACTGGAAGCATACCTCACTAGTGAAGTCAGTTGCTTATCAGTGTCTGTCCTTCAACTAACTGATTACCATTGCATGCCCTAAGTGGGATCCTGCCTACTAAGGCCTCTTTCTACTAAGCAGGTTTCTCAGTATGCTAGCATCCAGCCCTGCAGGCTGTTATGCTCCTGCCACCTTGTGGCCTTTCATTGTATCACTCGACAACACAGCCTGAACTTGGCTTTTGGACACCAGCTCCATTTGTTCCTTCTAAAGTGCCATACACTAAAAATCCTCTGATACAAGGTTCTACACTTGCAGCTACTACCTGCCCCTATCACGGCAGTATCATCCCATCTGCGTCTATTGCTGTGGCAGGATAAGAATGTCTGCTGTTCCACCTTCCTACTGCCAGTGAGTAGCTGCCTTGGAGGTTCACAGAACTATAGATCACTGCCTGTTGCTGTAGCAGGCAGCACAGATCCAACCATTGACTTCAGATGTTGTGGGTCTTGTGCATGATATACGCACCCAGGACCAGCTACTAGTAAGGCCCTCTTATCCTATTTCTCTAGTTCAATGATGTCAAACTCTGGCAGTGACCATGGGCACCTCCCTTCAGATAATGAAGATCTGGAATCTGTTCAATACAAACCTAAGACAAAGAAAGTAACTGCCAAATCCACCATTAAATATAAGGAGTGGGGGGCCAGCCCATCAGCACAGCAGTTGGATTTCCATTTGCGATGCTGGTGACCCGGGTTCGGGAATGGACCTGGGTCGCTGGAGGGCCAGCCAGGGGAGAAGGATAGAGCATCTTGTGGACTGGTCCCCTTCTCCGGGGGGGGGAGGGGGGAAGTGCCCAGCACAAGACGGATCCCTGGCGGAGCCTGGGAGTCACACAAGCTACCGGCGCTCACACGTACTGGAGGCAGGGCAGACACTGGACATCACTGCATGTCCCTGCCTCCCAGAAAAAACTGAAAAATAGGAGGGTCCTCCGTCAATATGAAGCCCTCCCCGGGTATTGATTAGCAACCATCGCCGGCTCTCCCAGTTAGATACTGCTTCCACGATGCTGGGATTAAGGGAAACCAGTACTGCAGCTCCACCTTCCGGGGGTGACTAGGAGAATTACTGGCAGTTATCGGTAGGAGGGATTCCAGGGGCCATGACCAGGGCTGAGCCCAATGGAGGAATGGCTGGAAAAAGCATAGTAAATAAAAATATAAGGAGTGGACCACAGTGAAATTGATCTCCACCCTAAAAGAACCTGGTGTTACCTTCTTTGCCACTGTGAAGAAAATTACATCTTTTAACCATATTCCGCCTACCTGAAGGCCAACATGGCAACTACCGTTCTGCAGGAATCAGTGCCTCTCAGTCCCATAGATGAGTTAAAGAAGGTTATCGTGCAAGTGAGTGCCAGTGTGGCAAAGCTCAAAACAATGATCTCAGCTGTCAAACAGCGCCTTCCACCAGACACCATCACAGGGCTGGACTGGGGTACATGGGCACAGCTGAAAAATCAATGGGAGGGGGCAGCGGATACGCTTGTATCAATATTCCATTTAAATTTGATACCCTAGCTCTGTGTTTGCATCTTATATTTACTTTCAGTGCCCTGAATACCCCATTTAATTGAAAAATAGATAACAAGTGTAAAGATTTTCAGAGTGTAAAAAGTGACTAGGTACCCAACAGAGGGGGGCCCACCTGGAAATTGCATGCCCTAAGTGGGATCCTGCCTACTAAGGCCTCTTTCTACTAAGCAGGTTTCTCAGTATGCTAGCATCCAGCCCTGCAGGCTGTTATGCTCCTGCCACCTTGTGGCCTTTCACTGTATCACTCGACAACACAGCCTGAACTTGGCTTTTGGACACCAGCTCCATTTGTTCCTTCTAAAGCGCCATACACTAAAAGTCCTCTGATACAAGGTTCTACACTTGCAGCTACTACCTGCCTCTATCACGGCAGTATCATTCCATCCGCCATCTATTGCTGTGGCAGGATAAGAATGTCTGCTGTTCCACCTTCCTACTGCCAGTGAGTAGCTGCCTTGGAGGTTTACAGAACTATAGATCACTGCCTGTTGCTGTAGCAGGCAGCACAGATCCAACCATCAACTTCAGATGTCATGGGTCTTTTGCATAATATACGCACCCAGGACCAGCTACTAGTAAGTCCCTCCTATCCTATTTCTCTAGTTCAATGAAGTCAAACTGTGGCAGTGACCATGGGCACCTCCTTTCAGATAATGAAGATCTGGAATCTGTTCAATTCATACCTAAGAGAAAGAACGTAACTGCCAAATCCACCATTAAATATAAGGAGTGGGGGGCCAGCCCATCAGCACAGCAGTTGGATTTCTGCTTGCAATGCTAGAGACCCGGGTTCGGGAATGGACCCGAGTCACTGGAGGGCCGGCCAAGGGAGAAGGATAGAGTGTCCTGTGGACTGCTCCACTTCTCCGGGGAGGGTGGGGAAGTGCCCTGCGCAAGACGGACCCCTGGTGGAGGCCGGGAGTCATGCAAGCTATCGATGCTCATACATACTGGAGGCAGAGCAGACGCTGGACATTATTGTATGTCCCTGCCTCCCAGAAAAAATGGAAAAACAGGTGGGTCCTCCGTCTATATGAAGCCCTCCCCGGGTTTCGATTAGCAACCATCACCAGCTCTCCCAATTAGATACTGCTTCTGTGGTGCTGGGATTAAGGGGAACAAGTACCGCAGCCCCACCCTCTGGGGGGCAAGTCAGGGGTGACTGGGAGAATTGCCGGTGGTTGACGGTAGGTGGGAGTCCGGGGGCCGTGACCAGGGCTGAGCCCAATGGAGGACTGGCCGGAAAAAGCATTGTAAATAAAAATATAAGGAGTGGACCACAGTGAAATTGATCTCCACCTTAAAAGAATCTTGTGTTACCTTCTTTGCGCTGTGAAGAAAATTACATCTTTTAACCATATTCCGCCTATCTGAAGGCCAACATGGCACCTACAGTTCTGCAGGAATCAATGCCTCTCAGTCCCATAGATGAGTTAAAGAAGGTTATCTTGCAAGTGAGTGCCAGTGTGGCAAAGCTCAAAACAACGATCTCAGCTGTCAAACAGTGCCTTCCACCAGACACCATCACAGGGTTGGACTGGGGTACATGGGCACAGCTGAAAAATCAATGGGAGGGCCCGGCGGATATGCTTGTATCAATATTCCATTTAAATTTGATACCCTAGCTCTGTGTTTGCATCTTATATTTACTTTCAGTGCCCTGAATACCCCATTTAATTGAAAAATAGATAACAAGTGTAAAGATTTTCAGAGTTTAAAAAGTGACTAGGTACCCAACAGAGGGGGGCCCACCTGGAAATTGGGTGCCTCTCTTCCCCATGGATAAAGGAACCAAAATGACTTCCTCCTGGTTTACCCATCATCTATTCATAGATGAGATAGGGGTTCAGGAAAAATTAGTATGATAGCGTTTTCTGTTAAGGCACATATAGAGGTGGTTGAGGAGGGGTCTACCATTAAAGCAAAGGGCGGTACATAATCTCTGTGGCTGCAGCTCACACCACATCACATCAGGAAAGAAGCTGTGCATGGGTTGGTCTAGAGATTGCCTGGGCAGGGGGATGAGTGAGATTGGGAATTAAGGGCAGAGATACAGAAGATGGCAGCAAACTGGGAGATTTTGGTGTTGGGGGATCTCATTCAACCAGACATAACTTGGGACATTCCAGCAGCTAAGAGTGCCAGGAGTCTGGTCCTGCTAAATATGTTGTAGGACTGCCTGCTAGTGCAGCTGGTCAGAGAACCCACAAGGCAAACTGCCATTTATGACTTGGTACTCACCAACTCAGAAATGGTAGGTGGGGTGAAGATTGGGAAGCTTCTGGGGACCAATGACCATAACACCATATCGTTCAAACTGGTCCTGGTTACCAATATACCCTCATCAAAGGTTGAGGTTCTAGATTTCAGAAGAGCAGACTTTGATAAGATGAGGGAACTAGTCAAGGGTAAGCTGAGGGGAGTAGATGAAATCAGGATGGTGGAGAAGAGGTGGGGAGTAATTAAAGAGGCCATTCTAGAGGTAACTAAGTCATACCCGAGAACAGTTATCAAAAGTAACAGGCACAAGACACCAGTCTGGTTCTTGAAGAAGGTCAGGGAGGCTTTGAGGGTTTAAAAAAGGGCCTTGAATTAGATACAAAGAGAAATAGGGAGACGAGGAATAGGGTGAATACCAGTTAAGGATGAGGGAGACCAAGAAGGTGATGAGGGATGCAAAAGCAGACACATAACTGCATATTGAAGAGGGGCTCGGGGGGGGGGCAGCTCTTTAGATACATTGGGGAAAAGGAAGAGGTGGAATTATTTGGCTGACAGAGGGGGCAAGGTAATAGAGGAGGATAAGGAGAAGGCAGCCATTCTAAATTACTATGTTTGCTCTGTGCTCACATTACAGAATAGCGGGTCCTTGCCTGAAAGCAGCATAAAGGCTGCTGCAAGAGGGATCCCAGAAATGTGGCAGGTAGTGTTTAAGACAGAAAGCGTCAAAAAAGGGCTAAGTCCTGAAAATAGACAAGGATCCAGGGCTGGATGAACCTGAAGGTGCTCAGGGAGTTGGCATTGGGACTGGAAGAACCCCTGGCAGGGCTGTTCGATAGCTCTCTACAGTCAGGGTTGATTCTGAAAGAATGAAGGGTAGCAGATGTGGTCTTGCTCCACAAGGGAGGAAATAAAGAGCAACCAGGAAACTACAGTTCCATTGGTCTTACCTCCATAGCAGGTAAAATAATGGAGACAATAGGCAAAGAGCACGTAGTGGACTACCTGGAGAGAAAAGGGCAGCAGGATAGCAAGCAACATGGGTCTGTGGCAGGGAGGTCTTTTCAGACCAACCTGATAGTATTCTTTGTCTGGGTAACTAGGGCAGTGGACATGAGACAAGCAGTGGATTTGTTCTGCTTGAGCTTCAGCAAGAAGTTCAACTCTGTGCCAGACAGAAGACTGCTGAATAACTTAGAGGATCTGGGAACAGCAAAGGATCTTGTTAGATTGTGTGAAGATGTCTGGGGGCAGTGGGGGGGGGGACAGCAGAGTGTGGTAGTAAACAGGATGAAGTCAGGGGAGTGGGAGATTATGAGTGGGATGCCACAGGGTTCAGTCTTGGGGCTGATCTTTTTCACTATGTTCCTCGGCAACATAGGCAAAGGAATGCAAGACAAGATGTGTCTAATCACAGAAGACACCAAGCTCTGAGGCAGGGTAGACAGTGAGGAAGGGGTTAGGGAGCTGCATAGGGTCCAAAGTTTGGCATTTGAAATTCAACACCAAAAAGTGCAAGCACATAGAGAGCAAGAACCCCGGGAAGGAAGATTGGAAGGGAGGATTTAGGCTGAACACTACCACTGAGGAAAATGACCTGAGAATTATCATAAGCAACTCCCTAAAACAATCTAACCAATGCAACAAGGACTACGGCAAGGCAATTAGAATGTTGGGGTTATCAGGTAGCGTTTTGACAGCAGGAGGAAGGAGGTGATACTGCCTCTCTATATATCACTGGTGAAGCCACATCTGGACTATTACACATAATTCTGCAGCCTCCACCTAAGAAAATACAAAGACAGGCCTGAGAGGGTGCAGGACAGGGTAACCAAAATGATCCAGGGTCAGCAGGGCGGGTCCTATGAGGATCTACCTAAGGCCCTGAACATGTACTCATGAGAGACCAGAAGGGAGAGGGTAGATATTATAGAGACTTTAAAGTTCCTGGAAGGAATGAACAAGGTAGATTGTGGGAAAATATTCACCAGGACTGGCAAATTAAAAACACAGTGTCATGAGTGGAAACTGGCGGGAGGGGGCTTCAGGAGGAACGTAAGAAGGTTTTATTTTAAAAAGAGAATGGTGGAGCCTTGAAACAGCCAACTAGCAGAGGTGGTGGGTGCAAGAACCATTAATGGTTTAAAACACAGCTGGGACTGAGAAAAAGGCTTAATAGTTGTATAAGGGGAAAGCAGTAAGGTAGGGGCAAGGGGATAAATGTAATAAACCAGACTAGACACTATGCCCTGGCTAGGATAGGGTATAATAAGGCAGACTGAATAGTCTTAATCTGCCAGTATTTTCTATGTTTCTAGGATTTCTGCTATCAAGACTTAATCTCAACGTTTTTTTCTTCTTTTTCAGGTCATTCCTTCCATACTGGCACCACAACAACAGCATCAAGAAGAGAAACTCCCGTACATATCATCAAAATCATGCCGCTAGAATTCCACCTACTTCATGTCTTATATCCAGGATGCTTGGACTGAACTCCACCAAGTCCAAAATGTTTTGTCCTCCTAAGTTATGGTGCCTGGAGGGATGGTCTCCCAGACTTTTCCCCCCAAAAGGTTGACCACTCCATCGTGCCAAGGGATTACATAACTCCATGAGCTGGAAGAGGTCGTATGCCAGTGTTACAATTTGGTATTTTGGGGATTTCCAATTAGTATTTCCTTTAGCTTTAGGTACACATACCCAATATACTGTACCTCTAAAGGGTGGAAATATTCAGAAAGCTTCAGATACAGTATACATTACAACAAGCACAATACATAAGATCAACTGACCAGTGAATTTGAGTTGACTAGGCTTCAGTGGTCAACTGATCAGATCCCCCCATCCTAATTAAATCTACAGTTGATAGCACCCAGCACCTAGCCAACAGCTTTCCACCTTCCACTTCTAGTCCTTCTCCAACACTCTCGATTGGGGATCCTCTGCTGGGAATTTCCAGTCAATATGTCCTTCAGCTCTGGGTACATATACCCATGGCACCTCAAAAGGGTGGAAATACACAGTGAGCATCATCCACAGAATACGTTATCACCAGCACATGGTCTTCAATCCCAAAAATGAGAAATCTGAAAAAAGGATCAGAATCTGATGACTCAGATTCTGTTACTCAGATTCCGAGCAACCCTAACTTGAACTGCACCATTGTTCCAAAGCATTTAGTAATAGTTGTCACAGGCTCAACCTGAGGTACAGCCGGATCCCTACTCCCAAGAGCTCCCCCCCTTTGATGAACCCTGTGACTTTGTCAAGAAGGAGAGCTTCCTCTCATTCTGTCCAAGGAGCCTTTTTCTCTAATACAGTATAACCCCAACTATCCGAACGCAACGGGAGACTTCAAAAATGTTTGGAAAATCGGGGTTTCGGTAAGTCGGGAGATTAGTAATTTTTTGAAACATCCATTATGTTATATGCAGTGCAGATACTGTGTTTTGATAGTAAGAAACAGAGAACGTTTTTTGATATAAAAAATAGTTTACTTTACAGTTATTGGACATTTTATTTTATCTGAAGTTATGTAAAAAAAACATTCATCTCAGCTACATCACTGTGAAAAACTGCATGATCGCACTCTGCTTCTTAGAATTATTTGCTTTTTCAAGCGCCTGTAGTCTCAATTTTCTAAGAAGCAGGGTGTGGAGGTAGTCAGTATTTTCTTGCCTTTCTAGCCATACCAGACATTTTTCGATGGCTTCCACGGCTTCAGTCGCCGTGGGTAACTGTACAGTTCCTGCAGCTCCATGTCCCATCTCGTCATCTTCCTCCTTCATCACATCCATCACCTCGGGATTATTCTGTGCAATAGCAATGATATCATCATCATTCGGTTCCCTGAATCCATCATCGTGGGCATCACAGTCAAGCCATTCTTGCATTGCCTCTGCCGAGCACTCGGTCTGCTGAGCTATGCGGTGCAGTGCATCATTAGCCTCCTGTTCTTGTGGCACTAACACATGCTCTTCCGATTCACCTTCTGGCTCAGTAAGAACAGCCGACTTTTCTCAGCATCTACTGATTGTCTCCGGTCTCACCTCAGACCATGCCTCCCCCAACAGATAACACGCATCCTTTATTGTTAATTTCCTGATGGCATCAGTAAGCGTGAGCTGGTCATTTTCATCTGAGAGCACAGTGGCTAGCAATTTGCCCCAGTACAACTTCTTTAAAGTAGCTAAGATGCCCTGACCCATTGGCTGCAGTTTGGATGTTGTGTTTGCTGGCAGAAAAAGACAACGGACACCACCGTCAGCAGATGTTAGTTGTTCAAGTTCGGTGTGAGCACCGGTATTGTCGATCAAAAGAATAGCCTTAGGAGGCAAGTTAATTGACAGCAAATGTAATCTTACTGTGGGCACAAAGTCAGTATAGAACCATTACTTGAAGATGTTACAGTTCATCCAGGCATTACTTTGTGCCATATAGGTGACAGGCAGAGTGAGCATATTAATGTGCTTAAAGCACCGGGGCCTCATTGATTTGCCAATAACAAGCAGTTTCAGACAGTGGGACCCTGTGACATTTGTGCACCCCAGCACAGTAAGTCTTTCTTTGTTCTTTTTGAACCCTGGCGCGCACTTCTCTGACCATGATGCTAGTGTTTTCTCTGGCAGCATCTTCCAATATGCACCTGTCTCATCCACATTATAAATCTGCATGGGACTAAGCTGTTCTCCTTTCATAAGGTCTGCCAATTTTTTTCAGAATGGTGCAAAGTTATCATTAGCAGCAGACAGCAACTCCCCTGCCACAGACAGCTGTCTAATCCCATGTCTCTTTTTAAAGCGATTTAATCAGCCTTCACTGGTGGTGAACACTTCATCATGCCCATTCATGTTGTTGTGGTAGAAGACTGCTTTTTGCTTCATGATAGGGCCAGAAATAGGGATTTCTTTAACACGATTTTGTAGGAACCAAAGAAGATAAAGTGCTTTGCCTGGTGCCTCATCCTTACTCCCCTTCATGCTTTTCCTTTTTCTGCGGCTATCAGGGCAATCCAAAGTAGCTGCGTATTCCCTGATTTTTTCACGAGCTGTGCGGATATCACAAACCGTAGCGTTGCCTATGTTGAATTTTCTGGCTATAGAGACAATCTTCTCACCACTGTCAAGGCATTGTAGAACGAGTAACTTTGCTTCAATGTCGAGGACACGCCGTTTTCGCTTGCCAGCCATCCCAAAGCTGCCACACTGAAACAAATCATCAGATGTTTGCTAAGACTATTCAGGGCTTGTTAATTAAATTGATGAGTGTCAGATGAGACCAAAGGGATGTTAATTAATTTAATCAAACAGCTAATAGGCTAATAGCATACAATCAAGTGTTTCGTTTGTGTGAGCAATGTAATGCAATCGGGGTACACAAGAAAAGCCTGCATCTTAATTTCATTTTATTGCACTTATGTTAAATGAAATAACGTGGTTAAGTATACCACAGATCAGTAAGTCTTTAGTTGTCTGCATTTTAATTTTGTTTATTTTTGTTTACGTTTACCGCAAAATCGCGGTTAATACAGTTTTGTTGGGGGACACACGAGAATTTCAGATAATCTGGAGTTTCAGATAATGGGGTTTCGGGTAATCAGGGTTATACTGTATTCAGTAGTAGCCGAGCGGTTCTACTATGAGGCACCAGTCTGACAAAACCTTTTCCCTTAAAATGTAATACCACAAAAATTAGACCCAAGCAGAATTGATAAGAAAAATCATAAAAAGTTTAATTGAAGGAAAGAAAACACATTAAAATATTCTACACAATTTAGTGTATTGGGTTGCAGACAACAATGTTAAAAAATGTAGAATTAAACAATAAACTTACACACTATGAATGCTAAAATTTGCCACCTTATTATTGATCTTTGGAGTCCAAGGTATAAAAACTCCCATCTGCCAGAAAACTTCTTTAAGTTTTCTGATAAGAGTTCTCAAAAGTTTAAGCAAGATGGTAAGCCAGTCTCTGAATTTTCTTCTTCAACAAAATTCCAGGTTTTCCAGAGAAAAAGCTCCTTTCTCAAGAGTTTTTCTCTTTCTTCATAGAGGCAAAGTTCTCCTCAGTCTCAGTAGTTTTTTTCACAGCAAAACTGCCCAAAGCTTACACTTTGAAAAATGATACCAAAGAGCACTGTTTTCAGGCTGTATTCCCCTTTTATACCTCAAATGATGTTGTTCCAGCCTACCTTTTTGATTGGTCAGCATTTTTAGGCTGGGATGTTTCAGCAATTTACCCTTTTTCCTGGAGGTGTCTCTCTCACTCCACCCTAGTTTCTCCAGAGAATAAAATACCAGAAAATCCTTAAAAATGTGTTTTTTGTCCACAATACTACCCCCCCCCGACAGTTTCTGGTAAAATACATTTCTGCCCTTTGAGCTCAGGAACCCCACAACACTGAGTACAAAAGAACACTAGACTCCATGCCACCATTCTCCTGGGTGAGATCCGAACATTCAAGCACAAATTAAGTTTTAAATGATTCAATTAAGCCAGTTCCTGGCTTCCAGCCCTTTGATATGTAAACCTGTCTGAGAGCTACAATAGATCCAGCACTCAGTTTTTAAATCTTTCCCCATGTTTTTGTTTCACAGAATGCTTAAAGGGCCAGTGGCTTAATTCTGAAACACAGTCCATGTATATATATCATATCTGAACAGTGCAAATATGTATGGGGCTATTTCGCAATCCCTCCTCCCCCTTCCTAAGACTGTACTCTGGAAACACACCCCTTCTGCAGAGTTTTCACAGTTCTGTCATTGTTCCAATATGCGAGGTAGGCCATCTGCATTCCCATTTTCAGATGCAGGCCTGTGGGTCACCTCCATATCATAGGCCTGTAGGGCAATACTCCATCTAAGGAGTTTTCCACTTGTTTTACCCATTTGGCCCAACAACACTAACGGGTTATGGTCCGTCTGTAACTTAAAATGTCACCCATAAAGGTACAGTTCCAACTTTTTCAGCGACCATACAAAAGCAAGGTATTCTTTTTCCACCGTGGAATAGGCTTGTTTATGGGGAAGCAGCTTCTTTCTGAAGTATACTATAGGGTGTTCTTTACCCTAATTGGATATCTGACTGAGGACGGCCCCTATTCCCACATCCGATGCATCTGTTAGCACCATAAATGGTTGTATGTAGTCTGGGCTGGCCAGCAGTGGGGCACTACACAAGGAGGTTTTCAGTTATGTGAAGGACCTGTAAAAGGCTAGCCCTTCAGAGGCAAAATGATTATTGAGAGCATCGAGGATAGACGGTCTGTCGGAGATGACAGTATTGTCTATCAATAATTTAGTAGGTAGGGAATTTACAGTGGTATGACCTTCAATGTCTTTAATAGTCCTCCAGAATTTGGAGGCATTTCTTGAGGAGCTCTCCAGCTGAGAGTGGTAGAAATTAGCTTTGGCTTCTCTGACCATTTTGGTGCAGAGGTTCCTCGCCCTCTGGAAAGAATTCCAGTAATTTATTAAATTAGTTTTCCTAGCAGTTCTCCAGAGTACATTTCTACTCCACAAAGCATCTTTCAGGTCTTCTGTAAACCACTGACAGGATTTGTTTCTGGCACAAACTTTTATTATCGGAGCATACTTGTTGAGAGCCCCAGCACAATTTCTGAGAAAATATCTTAAGCCATAATCAGGGACTTGGCTAGAAAGAAGTCCTGCTATCGCATGGAGTCTCTTAGGTCTGATATATACCCATGGAGATCAAAGTTGCGTATGCACCTTTTAAAGGAGAATTTTGGTACAGTTGTGGATTTAAGAGTGGGTCTTACACACACGATGAAGCAATGGTCACTAATATCAGAGAAAAAGATGCCAGCATGGGAGAATAAATGGGGTTTGTTAACTAAAATGATATCCAAGAGAGTACTGTTATTAGGGTTGAGCTTGTTAGGACGAGTAGATTTGTTTATTAGCTGTGACAACCCAAGGGAAGCACAAAACATTTTTAGTGGGGTGGATGCACGGGAGAGCCAGTCTAAGTTGAAGTCCCCTAGTATGATACACTCTGAAGATGCCAAACCCAGGATGTTTTCAAGATGTTTTAACAACTGTACTCAAGCTGATGGGGGTTTGTAGCATCCTATTACACATAATGAGACACCGGTGGCAATTTCAATCTTTAATAACAAGCTTTCAAATTCTTTTTGCAGAGGTTGAGTCAATTATAGAGGCAGGGAATTTATCCTTGATGTAAATAGTTACCCCACCACCTCTGGTTTGCCTGTCGGCTCTGAACAAAGAGTAGGAGGGGATGTTAACTTCGTTGTTACTGGTCTCCGGTCGCATCCACCACTTTGTCCGCCTTAATGGAGGACAGGGTGATGGTTTCTAGATAGTGGGTAACATAATCAACTACTGTCAATATGTATCTTTTTCCGGAGGAGCTTGGGGTATTCAAAGGACCCATAATATCCATTCCCACCCTTTGGAATGGTTCCTCCACAATTGGCAAAGGAATCAGGGCAGCCCTGGCTTTGCTTTCGGACTTCCCTTTTTCTTGACACTGGTGACAGGATTGGCAGTGCTCCTTCACCTGCTTGGTGAAATGTGGCAACTAAAAATTTTGGGCTAAGTTCTTCGTGGTACGAATAATGCCCAGATGTCTGGACATGGGAATGTCATGAGCCAACTTGAGCAATGACACTCGATACCCCTGGAGAAAGACAATCTGTCTGCCCATCACTCCTCCCTCTGTCTTAATGTCCTGGGTATACAACAGTCCACTGTCCCATAATACTCTATGTTTTTCATCACCTCCCTGTGTCCCATCAGACTCTGCACAGGCCCTCAGCTTCTCCAAGCTAGGGTCAGTTCATTGTGCTGCTGCTAACTCTTCACACTTACCCAAAGCATGGGGTATGCCCCCATAAGTTCCCAGACTGAGGTCCATAGCTATGGCAGTAGGGGACTCAGTATCACAACCATCCCCCTCCCTCTGGCTATGTGTTACCCCTCCCTCTTTCAAGCAAATGTCTGTAGCAGTTTGGTGAACTTCCTCTAGGGGAAGTTCTGTCCCCCTGTTAGAACCATCTCTTTCAAGAGCCACAGGCTGGCTGGCCTGTCTCCTTACCTCTCCTGTAGTAATCTCTGTGGGGTCCTGAAGGTCATGGGTGCCCCTTGCTGTCTGGCTCTGGGTGACACACATATCAATCCCTGTGGAACATCATTTCCTACAATAACATCCATAATGAGGGTGCTGGCTACAGTCACCTTCTGTATCCCTTCACCTGCATCTTCCCAATCCAGGGTAACACTGGCTAAGAGGTAGGTTGTCTCCACCACAGTGAAATCCCTTATGGATACAAACTGATTTGGCAGGATTTGTTCAGGTCCGACCAAATCCCCTTTTACAAGGGTAAGAGATGCTCCAGTATCCCTTAACCCTCAAATCTGTACCCCCATTCACTGTGACTAGATGAAAGAACTTCTCATATTCATGGGAAAAGCTTCAGGAATACAGTTTGCAACCAGCTCAGTTTGCACTGGCCGCTTTACATTTTATGCCTTTTTAGGGCACTGCCTAGAAATATGGCCTGGCTTTTTGCACAACCAACACTCAGCATTTTTCCTTTCCCCCAAAATCCCTTTTAGGTACGGTGTGATTCCTTTCTTTTTGTAGAGGCAACATGACTTCTGGCTGTCCAAAAGACACACCTTTCCCTTTTGCCCCAGTATTCTCTGCTCCCCCACTTCCGTTGTGAGCAAGCCTGCTCCAAGCATAGCGGTCTGCCAGCTCAGTAGCCTGTTTGGCTGTCTGAGGATTTCGGTCATCCAGCCAGGTTTTCAGCTCTGTTGAACATGCCCAAAAGAATTGTTCTAACAGTACCACCTCTTTAATTGATTCAACTGAATTAGCTTTCACCCTGTCCCACCAACATTCCAGATACTGACACTGTTTGGTGGTGAGTTCCTCAAAGCTCATTTCGTGCCCCCTTCTAAGTTTCAGAAATTTTGCCCTGTAGGCCTATGGATTTTTTTTTTTAGCAATTTAGTTTTTAGCCTTTCAAAATCTCAGCTACCCACATTGTCCATCTGTCACAATGCTTCACGCCCCTTGCCAGGAAGCAGTGGGGATAAATGAAAGCTCCAGGCCTCCTTGGGTATTTTGGCCTGGATACAGACCTTTCAAACAAATCTAAAAATGTATTCATATCCTCCTCCTCTTTAAATTCAACAACCCATTTTTTATTTAATTTATATCCCAGCACTGGAGTCTTAGGTTCACCCACACCACTTCCCTGCTCAGTTGTGGTTGGTTGAATTTTCAGCTTCTCCAGTTCAAACGCTCTCTGGCGCTGCTTTCCCTCCATCTTGGTCTCTCTTTAGCACTGCTTTTCCTCCACCTCAGCCTCTCATTGGTGCTGTTTTTCCTCCACTCAGCCTCTTTTTGGTGCCGTTTTTTTCTCCATCTCCATTTTGAACCTTCTCTGCTCCAGCTCCATCTTCTGCCATTGGGCTTGCTGGTGAAGCTGTGTTTTCTGCAGTTCCACCTGGAGCCTCAGCCTCTCCAGCTCCTTGCCTTTGGATGCCTCCCTCTGGACTTGTGGCTCCTGGTTCCTCTCAGGCCCCCCCCCCCACGTTTGAGATCTGGTCACCTTGAGTCACCAACTGTGTCTCCATGTTCCTTGTGGCTGCCTCTGCATCAGCCACCACGAGGGCTTCAGTGAGCTGCTTTTTATTTCGGCTCTCACTTGGAATTCCCTGTTCATCACACAGCTGCCATAGCTGTTCCATACTGCAAATGTTGTACTTGGAATCCATGTTCTTCCCCTATACTAACACTATTTATTGTTTCTCAGAAAAAAAAAATTAAACAGGGTAGGAAATTATTGTCTGCAAGCAATTTTTTACCTTTTCCAGATTCTGCCCTCTTGTGTGGTGGTTTTGTGAAGACAGGTCAGAAATCCCATTAGCTGGCTCCAAATCTGTCATGGCCTCACCCCGAGCCATAGCCAGATCCCTACTCCCATGATATACCCCCTTTGATGACCCCTGTGTCTGTGACTGTGAAGAAGGAGAGCTTCAGACTGGCCAAGTGTCACTCAGGGTTGAGGCGCTGGACGCCACACCTCGCACCACGCCGGCGACCTGAGTTTGGGAGCGACCTTGGGCACTGGGGTTGGCAGGGAAGGGTGAGGATTGAGCAGCCACTGGGCTGCTCTCCTCACTCAGGGGGTGGGTTGGGGACTGGCCCGCACTCCAGTGGCCCCCAGTGGAGACCGGAGGCACTGCAGAGTGCGCGGTCTGCACATACAGTGTGGCTGACGTCGGCAGGGTTGCTATGTATCAAAAAGGTATCAGAGTGCACCACGCAAGGGGGGAGGGAGCAAGCTCTACTACAAGGGGGAAAAAAACCCTCTGGCTCGGATAGGCGATGGAGCCACATTGTCCAACCTGCCACATGCCCAATGCTGGACCTCCACCTCCGCCCTTCGGTCGCCTGCGGGGTTTGGCCCCATGACTTCTCAGGAGAAAGTAGTGCCCTTGAGGTAGGTGGAGGTCACAGTGGGCGGTAGAGTAGGTGGACGAGTCAGGCTGACATGTTTCTTTATGGGATGCATCGACTCTGTTGGCCCGGTGTTTGCCTTGATTGTTTGGTGCTCCCTGAATGAGTTGGTCTTTCCTGATGCCTTGAAGAAGGCATTAGTGAGACCCCTTCTGAAGAAACCATCTTTGGACCTTGACATCAAGGCAAATTACCGCCCTATCTCCAACCTTCCATTCTTGGGTAAGATTGTTGAAAAGATTGTGGTGCTTCACCTTGAGGAGCACCTCATGGCCTTTAATGTATACGAGCCTCTGTAGTCTGGGTTTTGGGTGAGGCACAGCACAGAAACTGCATTAGTTTGGGTGCACAATGACCTTCTCAGGGCGAGATATCGAGGGAAGGGGACAATTCTTGTTCTCCTTGATCTCTCCTCAGTTTTTGACACGGTGGATCATTGTGTGTTACTTGACCGCCTGAGGGAATTTTGTGGACTCGCCGGCAGAGTCATCTGCTGGTTTGAGTCCTTTCTCACAAACAGGAGGCAAAGGGTAGTGATGGGGAATTTCTTCTCCTCCCCTAGTCTCCTGTCTTGTGGAGTACCTCAGGGTTTGGTCTTGTCACCAATGTTGTTCACCGTGCACATGCTGCCCCTGGGAGGGCTCATTTGGAAATATGGCCTGGATTTTAATTGCTATGCCAATGATACCCAGCTGTATCTTTCCTTTGCACCGGGGTCATCCAACTCAGTGGACATGCTTAACAGCTGCCTTGCTGAAATCAATGACTGGACGGCCTCTAGCTGGTTGCAACTGTCCGTCTCGATTAGACGGAAGTACTGGAAGTGGAGTCGAACACAGGGTATGATAGGATGGACTCGGGCGTAGAGACAGGACCTTTCCTGGGTTCTGTGCCTTTCAAGGCCTCCTCCAGGGTGCTTAACCTAGCCATTATTCTGGACAGTGGTTTGACACTTGAGGCTCAGGTATCAGTCGTGGTCCTCACCAGTTTTTACCGTCTGAGGAATATTGCCAGGATTAGGTTCTGGCTCCACCCCTGAACCTCCCTACCTTAATGCATGCCTTTGTGACATTGAGGCTTGATTACTGTCATGCACTGTACCTTGCGGTCTTGTGAGGTACCCTCCACCAGCTTCAGCTAGTGCAGAATGCAGCTGCCAGGTTACTGATAGGGCAGCCTAAGTATTGCCACATCACCCCGGTGCTGTGTGAACTGCACTGGCTGCCAGTCAGGTGGAGGATCCTCTTTAAGGTGGGCTTGCTGACCTTTACACCCTACATGGCCTGTGCCCTGGTTACCTGGTGTACCTTCTTACACCTGCTACCTCAGTCCGCTCCCTCCATTCTTCCTCGAGGGGCCTTCTTGTGATTCCCAGGACAAAGCTAAAAACTGCTGGCGACAGAGCCTTTAGTATCACCAGCCCCGTCCTGTGGAATTTGCTCCCTCCATCTATAAGGGAGACCCCTTTGGTGGAGGTATTCAAGACATGCCTCAAGGCCTTCTTGTTTGCACAGGCTTTTCCTGACCAAATTTTGTAAATATCGCCCTGTTCTGACCTGTTACACTGCTTGCCCCTGATTTTTATTTCTTTATTTACTGCATTTTTATTTAATTAGTATTGTAGTTTTATGAATATTGTTATTTATTGATGTTGTTTCATGTTGGTATTTATGTACGGTGCCCAGTGCCTCTGGGATAGGGCATTTTTAAATAAAATTTGCCTTGCCTTGCCACTGTTTTCTAGTTGTATTCCCTTTTTATACCTCAAGTGATGTCATTCCAACCTACCCTTTTGATTAGTCGACTTTTTCAAGCTGGGATGTTTCAGCAGTTCACCCTTTTTCCTGGAGGTGTCCCTCTCGCTCCACCCTAGTTTCTCCAGAGTATAAAATACCAGAAAATCCTTCAAAATGTGGTCTCTGTCCACAATACTAGCCCCCTCCCACCCACTGAACAGTTTCTGGTAAAAGACATTTCTACCCTTTGATCTCAAGAAACCCACAACATTGAGTACAAAAGGACACTAGACTCCATGTCACCATTCTCCTGGTTGTGAGGTCTGAACATTCAAACACAAATTAAGTTTTAAATGATTCATTTAAGCCAGTTTCTGGCTTCCAGTCCTTTGGTATGTAAACCTCTCTGACAGCTTCAATAGATCCAGCACTCAGTTTTTAAATCTTTCCCCATGTTCACAGAATGCTTAAAGGGCCAGTGGCTTAATTCTGAAACACAGCCTATGTAGATATATATATATATATATATATATATATATATTTATTAAATGGGTAAGAAAAAAAGAAGACCATCATCAATTAAAAGACCATCAGGAGACCCTGCGTATATCAGAGCGCAACTGCCACCTGCACTTTTACCACCCCAAAAAACAATTTTGCCATATTATAAGATAGATAACCCACTCTAGAATGTGTGGTTACGCTCTCATATACGCACGCCTTTGGTGGTTGATGCACTTGGCCTGCAGCCTCATACGTACAATGCACACCAAGGCGTGCTTATAACAGAGCTCGACCACATACCTAAGAGTACAAATATGTATGGAGCTATCTCGTCACAATAGTAACAGTTTCTACCTCTCTTCTGCATTCCTTTCGGGTACCCGATTATGGAAGTCTGTCAGAACTGTAGCAATTTAAAGCAATCCAAGTGGTTGGGGCCTGCTATGCTCTAGTTCATGCTGGAGTACTGTACCACCAACTCTCCCTTCATGAGAGCACAGGCACCTAGCCCAGCACCTCCCAGATTAGTCATAGCCACCATACAAGGCAAAACCACTCCCATGACCCTCTGAGCCATCATCCCCAAGCTAGTCACATGACATCACTCAGCCTAGGGTCCCACTCCCTGGGACACCACAGGCTACAATTCAGTGCAGCACCTCCTACCTTGCCACCGGGTACCCCTTGTTCTGGGCATTCTGCATCTGGTTTTTGTGTGCCTCTTCCTTGGCATGGGCATCTTCCTGATCCCCTCCACCAGCGGCTCCCTCCATGGCTTTGGGAGACCGTGTTCAGGCAGACCAGCTATTAGGGTGCTCTCCTTGAGGGAAGAGCCCCTTGTGGTCTCTACATCCTCCCAGTAGTTCTCTTACATGACGCGTAGTCTTGGCACCAAAATTGCCAGTCTCGAGTCAGGCACCATCTGGTGAACAAGTGCCTCCCTCCACTGGTAGGAGGGGGCAGTTACATAAATATTTAAAATAAAATATTGTATGGCACTTTATGGAGCACCTGCCACTTTTTGAAGGACACTAATAATGAAATCCTCATTGAAATGTCAGTGGACCAGCAGGACGGCATCCAGTCATGCTGCTAACCTGGGTAACAATGCACCATTTTATGTAAGCTGTATTTATTTAAAAAGGCAATATAGCATAGCCTATTTTTCAGCATGCTTTCAGTAATGTTGTAACATGGGTAATGGTGAGTGAAGTGGGAAAAAGTTGCTACGCGGAGTAATCCACAAATTCTGCCTGTTTCGCGGTGCAAAATGCAAAATTTCGCCCGGCAGAGCAGTGAAAATTACACCCACGGAATGGCAAAATTTTGTCTGCAAAATGGTAAAATTCCACTTTCCGTTGTGAAATTCTGCCTTCCCCAGTGAAATTTTGCCCACGGAAGGCGAAATTTTGCCACGGAAGGTGGAATTTCACCCTGTGATAGGCGAAATTTCACCTTGGTGAAATTCCGCCCAAGGCATGGAAATTTCGTGGATTACTCTGTATGGCGAATTTGGCCACTTCGCCACCACTTCACTGGCAGAATATAAATTTGCTGCATCTCTAAACATGGGTACCTAAACTAGCATGACTAGCTGAGGTCCGTCACATGACTGTGTGGTGATTTAGCCCACTGCACAGTCATCCTGGCACTTACCTCATCACATAACACTCCATAACCAAGTTTTAAAAATTACTTGGCAGCCATTTTTTTTTTGCCTCACTAGAGCACACTAGAAGAGCCAACCAAAAAACTACCCATTCTTAAAACTTATTTTTCACTCCTAACCTCCCCACCTTCTGAACAATTCACAGAACATCCAGAAAATTGTCATAAAACTTAGTATCACTTTTATTCTTGTTTTTTTTTTTTTTTACAGTAGTCACCTTGAGCACTGACATTCATGCCTACAACAGCGGTAACAGTTCTCCGCCCCCACCCCCCCACGCTCTCAGATGACAACAATAAGGAAAACGTGTACAAATCACAGTGCAAACTTTTTTTTTCACTGCTCTCAGAGGGAAAAAACTTATTTCTGCTCCATGACTGACACGGTTCCACGGACCACTATCTCAGTTGTCATGCCAACTACTGGTATCGATCGAAAACTCCGGTTTCTATTCAATCCGTGCACTGTAACAACACAGATGTGCACAGCATTCATCATTTATTTTTCTGCTTCCTGTTCTCTTTGCTGACTGCACAGTCCTTCTCTGTTTCAATAGAAATCCTTGTGGTGGTAGACAAGGAGGGAGGACAGGAACACAGTGCAACTACGAAAGTACAACTACAGAAGCCCACAGCAAGACAAAAGTCCAGAACTCAAAACAGAAACTAACTGAAGTTCCAAGAGGCAGAGGAACTATTTTACAACAAATCTACATACATATTTATATTTTTACCTATTAAATTGTGCATATCATGAGTGCAAAACACATTTACTACCCAAAAACCCATGTTATAAGTGCAATAAGACTCTCCAGGGTGTGCATTATGCTATATCACCACATTTCCCAAGGTCACTGAAGGCACTTGGCCTGTGGCACCATGCCTCACAATGCACCCGTGGTGTGCAGTGATACAGCATAATGCCCACCTTTTCATGTTTTATTGTTAGCTTATTTGCTCCTGCAATAAAGAGTTTTTTCAGAGTTAGTACAGAGTTCCTGAGTTGTACAAAAAAGAGTGCTACTGCTGGTCCATCCTAGGAGAGAAAGGACTGTCTGCCTCACCAGGGAGTTCAAATTTTGACTATATTATGATTCATGACTCTGAATCTGGGAATCATTTATATCAATGCATACCACAGATGTTAGGGCTCAGTAGGATAAAGTGCTAGATATCGAGTTCCTGTCCACTTTTAAAGATTGCTTCCTGGAACAGCCTAGGTTTGAAGTCACCCTTGACCTTATTCTTAGCAGCTGGGATGGGGTACTCTCCAGTGTTAAACATCAAGAAACTAATGAAAGGCAAAGACCACAACCAGGTAATCTTATCCCTAGTGACAGAGAAGACAAGTGAGCCTCAGCAACCAGGATCCAGAACTTCAGATAAGCGGACTTTTCCAAGATAATTGATCATGTGATCAAAGTTCTGGAGAAGCTATATGAGGTTGGTAATGCAGATCACATGTAAGGTTCATTGAAGAAGTTGCCTGACACAGCTTAAGAGGTCTGTATCCCTTTAAGCAATAAGGGGAAAATGGTCAAAACGTGTCCTTTCCAGCTCAAAAGGGACCTAATGCAATTGATCGTGCACAAAATAAGAGCCTGCTTTTTTTTTTTTTTGCCAAGAAAGGCACACTAAACTATTATAGCATGTTTCCAAGTGTGACATGGGGTGAGTTGCATGGACCTGTTTTGTTGAAAGGGGGAATGTTGGTCATAACACCAGGGAAACTCCCTTGTTCTTCTTCGATAAGAGCCATGGGATCTTTTACTTCTACCTGAACAGTGATCAAAGCTGGGCAGAGGGGACCTCAGTTTAATGTCTCACCCAAAGGGCAGCCCCTCAAGAATGCAGCACCCCCCTCATGCTGCACTAGAGCGTCAGTTAGGGGGTTCCTGGTGCTGTGCTAGAACCCAAAACCTTCTGATCTTCCAGCCCCAGAGACAAGTGTGAAATCTACTGAGCCACTGACACTGATTACTGAGCCACTGTCACCCATTGCAGTCAGGGACTCTGAATTAAAGCACAACAACAGATAAAAAAAGCAATACATGCAGCTACTCAAAATATTTGAGCAGATTTTTTTTTAAAGTTTAATTACTAAGCACTGTATGATGCTTCTACCTAAGGTGACTGGGATAGCATTTTTAAGAGACATGCACAAGATAATAATGGGAATAGTAAGTAGTGTTTTACAGAACTACTACTAAAGAGGTAGCAACACTTTCCATGAAACATGTTGTTTGATCTCACTAATTAGCTGGGGTACCAAACAAAAGCAGAGATACATTTTCCCTGATATAGGGAATAAAGAAAAGTAGTAAATCTCAGTACAGTGGAGCATAGGGACATTGTTTGATTCTGAAACAGTTGTTCTCTTTCAAAGGTACATAGACACCACAGACTACATAAATTAATGATTAAGACATACCCATATGAACCAAGAATTTTTGAATAACATTAGATAGTTTAATTATGTGAGATAATATAAACAACAACAACAAGCCTGAACATAAACAAGGTTGATTGTAACTGCGTGGGTGGATTTTACAGGTATTTAATGCAGTTTCTAAAAAAAAAAATAAGAGATGAGAATCATAAGGATAAATCTGATTTAATAATAACTGTAGCAGCGATGCCCCCTAGTGGTTTAAGGAAATATATTTCAGTTTTAAATGATTTTTAATTCTTTTCAGTAAATTGAGGTATTAGATGATGAAAGGTGTACACAGCAATATTAATTGATGTCCTGTAGATGGAGTGTTTCTCAATTCTAATAAATATAGGTAGGATACTGACAAATCTTACATAAATTATTTCTTATGAAACAATAATTGAGAATGGATAATGTGGTATCATTGTTCTAAATGTCACAGTTTCTATAATTTAGGACACTAGCCTTGAGAAGCTCTCATTAGCAAAACAATGGATACACGTGGCCATAAAAACAAATGAATAAATTACTTTTTAAAGAGCTAGTGGAACCAAAACAGGCAGACAGGAAAATGATACAAATTTTAAGGAGTAGTCATTTGTAACTTTTTATTTATGAATAATTTTTTTTTCCTTTTGCTCATTAGAAAGTTTACTATGTGGTAAGATTGCACTGGATATGTGGAACAGCTCTCAGCCTGGCAGCTGACATATCTGTCTCTATTCCCCCCACTACATCATTGTGATCTCACTGACAGTGAAACCACAGCTGACTAACCTGGCAGTCACTGAGAGGCTGTTCCTAAATAGCAGAGATAGAAGCACAGAAACATAAAATCTGTCAGCAGATAAGGACCATACGGCCCATCTAGTCTGCACATTTCCCTACTCACTGCTGCAGCCATAGATCCTATTTGATCTGCGGCTCTCCTGCTCTGTACATCTCCAGGGTACCCTTATGTCTATCCCATGCACTCTTGAACCCCTGTATTGTTTTCACCCATACCACTTCTGCTGGAAGGCTGTTCCATGGCTCCACCAGCCTTTCAGTGAAAAAGTACTTCCTAACATTACCCCTGAGCCTTCCACCCTTCAGCCTCATATCATGCCCCCTTGTTCTTGTGCAGAGTTTTCTCTGAAATATGCTTTCCACATGTACCCTGTTTAGTCCCTTTGACTTGAACTTAGAACTTAGACTTGAAAGTCTCTATCATATCTCCCCCTCTCCCTTCTTTCCTACAGTGAATAGACATTAAGGTATTTAAATCTTTCCAGGTAGGGCTTCTGGTGCAGTGCATGTACCACCTTCATTGCCGTTCTCTGCACTGCCTCTATTTTGTCAAAGTCCTTCTGGAGCTGTGGCCTCCCAAACTGGACACAGTAAAACAGCTGAGGTCTCACCAGTGATCTGTACAGTTGCAAATGTCACAGTAAGTGAGGTCACAGTGCTGAATTTATAGTGGGGGGGTATGTCAACTGCCAGGCAGAGTGCTGCCACACACATCACGCTTACTAATATCAGGTAAACAGACTCCTAATTAAGCAAAGGGGAAAGAAAAAGTACCTCCAATATAAAAGGTAAGGGATGACTGCTTTTAAAAGCTAATATTGGTCTTGGGCAGAACACTAGCTCTTTAAGTGATCAAGTTTTTGATTACATTATTCAGGGTGAGTGAGTTGCTGCAGCAGATTTGTTTGAAGTTTCATTTGGGTTCCTACGGTAGCAGCAATATGTCCCTGGGGATACTATACATAAAATGTCTTAATCCAGTGTATTTGTTTTTCTTACATGTTACAAGTCTCCCTGGGATCCTTGCCTTTTTTGTGCCCTCTAGACCACCAGGGACTAAGCTTTAAACTGCATGAACTACTGATTGGGGGGATGAGTTCCAGTAGACAACCAGGGAATGAGTGTTAAACTTCATGGACTAGCAGTCAGATGAGTGGGCAGACACTAACTAGGGAGCATCTGCTTGCACCTCGGCCTACAATGAGGCCATAATGGTATGCAAATGACCTCCTAGGACCTTGCCTGTGCCATGGGGTCATTTTCATGGGGACAGCTGAATATGGCAGATTGCTCCACAAGATCAATAGCCATTTGTAAGCCAAGCGGCTCATTTTCTCATTGTGTCCCTATATCTCCCTACTGGCTACATACCTCATATGTCCAATAGGTGGTTTGTGAGGAGCAATGTGGTTAATAGCTGCCTCCTTTGGCTGGTATACTGGAACATGCTTATACCACTCTCTTATGTGATCTAAGGGATATTAAACACTTAAAGGTTGCAACTTGGCTGAATAATACTATAAAGGAAAATTCCTTAACGTTCTGCCTGGACATGGTACAAAAGCCTGAATATAGAAATATAATAACACAGTATAGATTTGAAACATTTTCAAGTAACATTTTAGAGTCAAGATATAACAACGATCAAAACATGTCTAAAAACTGTTATTGTTCTTTACAAGAACCAGAAGATTTAAATCATGTTGTTCTAAGATGCCCATGGTATATGTAAGTTAGAACACATTTTGGGGTAAATTCACTGGCTGTCTGTTTTTACCTATAAGATATATTCTCAACCTTCTATTTAATTCAGAAAATCTTGAAATTTTAAATAACCTAGCACTTTATCTTTTAGAAATTATTAAAATAATGAAAAAGCGGATACAGAGGTTTATTGTGAAACAACAAAACTGCATCTAACACTAATAAAAAATGTCATGTTATTGAAATGGTGCTATCTCATGTTTTAATATATGTAAATGTAGGATATGTCTTTGACAGTGCATATATATATACTGTATATATATATATATATATACATATACAATAGGGGTGAGTGGTAAATCAGTGAGATAAAACAGTGTATCATCCACTGCAGTGTGATATTTTTATCCTCTGCTCTACTGTGATGATATCAGCCATTTACACACACAGCTCACAAAAGGTCATCACTCTACGCAGCTTTCCCCTTAGCATGCAAGAAACACCTGTGCTGTTACCAAAGACACAAATGCAAAACTACTTCAGAGGTCTCACTGCTGCCTACAGCTAACTCAGTGAGCATTACAAACCACACCTACCCCCTCCCCACCAACTTCTAGCTCATTACTGTGACTGCAGCCAGAATTACAGCACAGCTTCACAGAACAGTCTAAACTACTGCTTGCAGCTAACTCAACTACCACTGAAACACACTCACTTGTTCCTCAAACTCTGATTCTCACCCACTACAATTACTGTGGTACTTTCAACTTGACTGCAGCCAGAATCCTAAAGAGCACAGTTTCACAGAACACTCAGCACTCTGCCTGCAGCTAACTTAATTACCACTGAAAACAGTATCTGCTGTTCTGACGGTCTGCCTCTCAGCTCATTACAATTATTGTGATGCTCTCAGATTCACTGCAGCCAGACTTTTAAACAATACAGCCTCACAAAATTATGTTTCTCACTCCTACCTAAAACTAACTCATTTAGCATTGCAAAACACACTCATGTGTCTCTCAGAGTTTATAACACTGCCAGCCCATTCAGAAAAGCTCACACACAGAATGAACAAACACATAAACAGGAACAGAACACAAGACAGCATAACAAAACTTGTAAAACTCTTGGCCCTATTGTATATATCGAATACATGATGGGCAGATTGTGTGCTATGGCAAATATTCTCACTCCTGCTTCATGAGCTCTGGATATCTCACTCTGCAGGAGTGACAATATTTGCCATATCACTCTCATGCCCATTATGTATCCCCTATTTATGCAACAGGCGTCAGGATAAAAAGTGTCACATAAACGCGTTTATCTGAGTCACTGTGTGGATAAATGGAGAATGATGTAGTCACTATGGGAATCACTTCAAGTTATTCCCATAGTGATTACATCACCCCAATTTATCCACACAGTGACTACATCACTGCCCCCCCCCGCTGGAATTTCTTCACTTTCACAGCATTTAGCAACTTAGAGTACAGTTTCCTTGTTCTCGTCTCTCACGCTAACTCCTAGTTCTGTCCTTATCCTATGACACCCAAAGGACAAGAAACACAACACAAACCACACAAAAAAAGCAGTGTTTTAATTTTCATGGAACTGCAGCAATCCGCTATCAATCCTGTTTCGCAACCGCCCATTCAGAACCTCACATTATTTCCATCACTCAGACTGCCGATATTTTTTTTCTCCTGAGATCCAAATAAATATAACAAACATTTTCTCCCCAGTAAACAGCAGTACCTTGCTTTTTGTGCTCCATCTTCTCTCTGACAAGGTCTTTCTCTTCTTGTTTTTTGTACGCTGCTGCTCCCCCTAACAAAAAGTGACCTCAAAATGAGCGCTGCCACTACCCATCGCTCAAAGTGAGACTGATGTAAAAAAAAGTCTCTTTAAACATAAACAAGAAACTGGTCCCCCATCTTCTTCTCCAGCTCCTGTCCGATACCAACACTGAACACTTTCACTACATTACCACACTCGCTAAACGCTGCCGCCATTTTTCCTACAAATTTAAAAACCCTCATACTGCACCAATCAGCACTGACATTGTGTGTCAAGTCCTTAGTAACCTCCCTAACAACCAAAGGCACAGTAGCACTCTCTGACTAAATAAACCCACACACTGTACTGAATACTGAAACAAAATAATAATACATCTTAAGAAAAAGTCTCCGACAAAGTCCCTGCCTGCTGCATAAATCCAATATGTGGGGGGTGCCTGTTGGATAACGAAGTTATTTGTACAGTAGCCTGTGAACTGTCAGGAGACTCACTTGTGGCTTTGCCACTCATGAGGTTACTTGAGGTCACAGGCTACTGTACAAATAACTTCATTATCCAACAGGCACCACGCATATCCCTTATTTATGTACCTTTATAAATCATATCTCAAGATGTATACCGTGTTTATTTTTTAATTTTTCTTTTAAATTTGTAATAGCAAAAGCTGAACAAATAAACTGAAACTGAAGCTATACCACTCTCAATGTGCATCGAGCACTTTCCATTATACCTGTAATTTGTTCCTGGAGCAAACTGTAAGGAAGCACAAAACAAGGGCTTTTACTATCTTGCCCTTTAGTCAGTGTAGGCAAATGAAGGGTGTTATAGATAAAGAACAGCCTTTAACCAGCAGAAACCATGACATGAAAACAGTATAAGCCTTTAAGGTAAGTCTGAACACATTTCTGCTTATGAAAGGAATCATAAGATGTCGTGGGTAGTAGGGTGTGTAGGAAGAATCCCTATAAATTAATATATGCTTGCACAACATGCTTGTTGGTCTCTGCTTATAAAGTGGGGGAAGACTTGCTGCACTTATAGTAATAGAGTTCCTTCCCTTCCTCTTGACATCTGCAGCCTCCTCTATGGGCTGTTTAAAGAGCTTTGAAACATTTAAAGGGATTGTCTGCTTGCTCCTGTTCATGTTAGTAGTGTACCTCCTCCTACGACTTAGATTTGTCTCTTTGGTGAGGTTGTTGACCAGACTCGTATATTCAATGTACTCTATGTAGAGCTGGAGAACTCTCAACCTGGGGTGTTGCCTTATGAACAGTATGTTCATTTTATGTTCAGCTGACGTACTCCTCCTTGCGGGTTACTTGCCTTAGGTATATTACCTATTTTGTTCTCTAGTGGGTGTCTTGTCTTTTGTTATACATAAATGTATTACACTTTGTGTTTCAACTTTTTATGTCACGTAGCTCACCAGGTCCACTAGTGCCTATGGTCCTCTGTATTTAATTGTGTATTACCTCTGTACTCTCCCAGATCATTTCTGTAAATAGTTTTTTTCTTGCCTTGTGTACCCTACCCGATAAACAAAAATGAAATAAATAAACAATACTCATGTGCAGAGAGACTCATAACTGATGTATGATTTTAAGCTACTATTCTTGTCAGCCAGATGTTTGCTATCTGCTGAGTAAAAATGTTCTTACCAAGAGTTCTAGCTTTCCTTTATGATTATTGGAACACTCCTAATTTAGCAAGTGAGTCAAGATTTTCTTGAAATGATTTATAGAGAGGGGCAAATGCAGATTGATAGATTGTGTGTGTGTGTGTGTGTGTGTGTGTGTGTGTGTGTGTGTGCACGTGCATGCGTAGACCTACAGTACATACAGTACATCTGTATATGCACAAATATGTAAGAGGAAAAAAACAAGGACCTTGAAAAGAAGGCTGAAGGTTCCCTCTAGTGTTCAGATTTTAGATTACACTATGAAACGTGTTGCTTGTACAGTTTTATCTCAAATAGAACAGAATTTGGTTTAAGACAGAATTCTACACATATAATACATCTCAAAGTGCTTTACATAGTAATAAGTTAGACACTGTAACATGCTGGCGGTATGCAGATAAATACTAAATAAAGCAACTGTCATAGTTTTGCTAGATCTGAAGGGCTTTTAGCCTTATTTGTACTTGCACCTTAAGTATAACTGTACCTTAAAAATAACTACATGCATTGAATTTATACTTTTTCCCTGAGCTTATTGTTAGAAGTTATGGCTTTCAGCCTTGCTTGTACATGTCCTTTAAGTGCTTTCTGTTTACTGATTAAGTTAGAACTTATGGGCATTTACCTTTGTTTGTACATGCCCCTTAACGTATAATCCGTATACAAATAATTTTGGGGGATATTTGTGCTTGTATTTTTGAAACCGTGTCCTGAGTCAGCCATTTATTTAATTTAGCTTTCAAAACACTGCCTTGCTGTGACTGACCTGCTGAAATCTTAGGGCCTTAACTGGGGTTGCTGCTTATTAATCCTTTCCCCCTGATAGCTCACGTATCACCTGAGGCAGGATATAAATTAACCTACCTCCTCTTCTCTCCTCAGACTGAGCGATCCTCCATTGGATTCAGGTGCAGGTCAGAGGGCTGTACAGAGAAGCCCTCCTCCTGAAGCAAAAAAGGTATGAGTTCAGTGGCTACAACACGTGCCTAAAGAGAGTTGGTCCTGGAGCATGCTAACCCATGATCGACCACATGACTGCTCCCTCCTGATCCCCAATACCTTTCCCACTGCTTGGTGGTGTTACTTATATACTCAGGGGCATCTCGAGTCACTTCATGTGACTGAGGCAGGATCACTCTTATTTCTATCTCCTAGTTTCCCAGTTTCCCTTTGCCTTATTTTCTGACCACTTGAGGTCGCCCTACCCTTCCATCCTTGCTCTCTCTCTCTGTTTTGTTAGTTTTAGTTTTAGTCCTCAACGCTTTGCTCCTCCCCTCCTGGCTGTCACTCTCTCACCCTTACTGTCCTCTAGTTTTTCACCAGCCCATCATGACCCCTGCCAGTATACTCTGCCTCTGTCTTTTGTACTCTTATTATGTGGACTCACATTTCTCTCTGGTCCAGTATGGATTACGCTGCCCACCCTGGACACTCAGGATAACTCTACTTCTCTAACCTCCCATCTGACTTTATCCCTAATTCAGTAATTCTCTCCTATATACAGACTTGTCCTCAAACAACTGGGGTTATTTTTCCAACTATATCCTTTGAGATTCTCTGTCTCCCCTGGATGTGTTGCTTGGCCACATTATTGCGACTCTTTGGATCTTACCCTATCTCTTACTCTTGCTAGGGGACGTTGAGAAAAATTCTGGTCCTACTCTGGCAAGTAATCCTCCCAGTCTCTCCACTCTCACACCTGTCTGCCCCAAACCTCTGGCCTCTCTTTGCTCTATTAATTGTAGGAGTTCTATCCAAACCTTCCTGACCTGTAAGCATGGACTAGTACCAACAACCCTGATATCCTAGTCATATCAGAGACATGGCTTAAGCCTTCCAATGCTGATTCACAGTGCTCCCTCCAGGGTTATAACTTACCAAGTGCTGGATCACCCTACTTCCAAGAGAGGTAAAGGACCAGTACTGTATTATAAACTCATCTAAACATTACTTTACTGCATGTTTCTACTTGTAAACTGTGAAGTTCTCCATTCCTTCCACTGCTTGGGAGCATAAAGAAACTTCACATTTTCTGTATATATACCTCCCAGAAACTCGGCCTTGATGAGTTCATGGAGTATTCCTCTCAGTGTCGGGAAATATGATATTATCTGTCTGGAGGATTTCAACCTTGACTGGTCTGGTCCTCATTCTGCTCTACTATCATCCCTTGACCAGCAAGCTAATCTATCTCAGCTTATCCAAGAACTCACTATTCTCCACGGTGGTACTAGTGCTACTCTACTCAACTGGATACTGACTATAGAAAGGAAGCTATTTCCTCAGTCGGGGTTCTCCCTGATACCATAAGTTTCTTCATTACCCAGTGTTCTGTATATGGGATATTTCATCCCCTCCTTCCCTTCTAAAGTGTTAACTTTTTCCAATATCTCCAACATAAATATGGATAACTTTGTTCAAGATCTTAACTTAGTTGACTGTCTTCCTTTATTATACAGAGATCTACATAAACTTTACCACAAACTATTTCAACTCTTCCCTATTTTTGCTACAAAATAAACACATCCTGGTGACCATGAGAAGGTTTAAAGGGAAAATCACCAAATGGCTAAAGTGTCCCCTGCTCCATCTTCTGAAACTGAGGGATAAACTGTGGGCCAGTTGGAAGACCACCCACCAACTTACTGATTTCGAAGCCTACAGATCTTTATGCAACAAATGCAAAACCGAGATTCATCTGGTCAAAAGTTCCTACTACAGGAATCTCCTAAGCTCTTCCACTACATGTCCTAAAAAGTATTGGTCTCAAATCAAGGAAATTCTTGGGAACAACAAACCTACTACTCCTACTGATATGTATATAAATGATGTCCACTGCAACCACCCTCTCACCATTGCTAATGCCTTCAACCCTTCTCCTCCCTATCTACTGTTACCCCCTCCGTTCTCCCCAAGCTGGATCTGCCCTTCTACAAGTTCCCCACCTCCTACTCTGGAGCTGGTTCTAGGTCTCATACTTAGATGTTCTTGAGTTTCTCAAAACAGTTCCACCAAGAGGAGCCCTGGCCTAATGGAATACATCCTGGGGTTATCAGACTGTTTGTGACATGGCTTGCTGGGCCTATAACCAGGCTCTTCAATCTTTCTATTAGCTCTGCCTCTGTCCCCTTAATCTGGAAAATGGCTAGAACTATACCTGTTTTTTAAGAAGGGTGATGCTAAACTACTGTCCATTTACCATCATTCTCTCTCTTCTCCCTGCTCTCAGCAAGCTTCTGGAGAAACTTGTCCATCGTCAGGTGTCGGAGTACTTTCTTAAGCTTAATCATCAATCTCCCTCCCAACATGGCTTGAGGGTGGTTCATGGTACTACTACCGCTCTGACCCTACTTACAAGTGATATCAAAAGTAATATGGATAACGGCCTGGCCACTGGTGCTGTTTTCATCCGACCGTCTAATCCCTTTGATATGGGTCACCACCCGCTCATGCATATCCTGATTCATGACTTGGGGCATCTGACTCTACCTTACTCTGTTGTTGGCAGTAACCTGACAACCGCTGTCAGGCAATTTCTTCAGTAAAGTTTCTCCTCCCCATCCCTATTATATGATGTCAAGACTTGGCAAAGGATCACATCTATCCACAAGATACACCAATCACAGCATACGTTCAACAGCTGTGCAACTGTTAACTCAAACAGGACTGTCAGCACGTGAAATCACCAGCGTGACTGGCCACAGATGTGAAGCCAGTCTGCAGCACTATTGGTCAGCATCCATAGACAACAGACAAAACTGGAGTACAATCCTAGGAGTATCCAACCAGCAGTCGCAGCAGCAGCAAGCAGCAAGTATGCCACCTGAAGGAGCCAGCAATCAACTCCAAGGGATCGAACCAACAACATCCAGCACCACACCCACTAACTTCAACCCAGTGAATTGCACCTTCAATGCCCCAATTAATTTTATCTCCGCAAACAAGTAGTAGTGACTGTTATTTGTTGTTTTAGCAACAGTAATTTAGCACAGTGCAACTGACTGCTCAATTCAGTGTTTTTTAGTTTAACCAAACCACTTTTAAAAAGGGACTACTTTATCTCAAAGCTCACAAAATATGTAATAAAAAGTCAATAAAATTATTAAAATGTTTAAAACTTTTAAAAAATATGTCAGAGAGTTTTTTTCATTTTCTAAGTGCAATAATACCCTCCAGGGTGGTCGGTATTGGTCTATACGGACCTCCCAGGGGCTATAAGGCCCTCCGCATGTGGTGTCGGGCCTCATTATGCCCCATGGTGGTCTGTATAGACCAATACCGCCCACCCTGTCAGGTATTATTGCTTACCTTTTTCACACTGAATCCTGCAGATAGGGTAAATATTATACGTAAAAACATATATTGTACTATAGCCATCAGCACTCTGCAGAGAAAAAAAACCCTGTGGAAGAAATCTCTGGAGATCTATGGCCTTGGCTACCATCTCTCCTGGCACGGGAATGTATTATTGTGACAGGCAGCTCAGAATGCTAATTTGAGTTTGAAATTAGGGTGTTTTTGGGAGGGATAACTCTCTATCCCTCTAATGGAATAGCACTGTGGGGTGCCAGGAATCAAGCTCTGCAGCTAAAGGGAGTTTTCTGCAAAGGAGGTTCACCTGTCAAAGCATGAAATGAGGACAATAGCAACAACTGAAAGGCAATCACCCAGCCCCAAGATCATGAGGAGGCCTGTCTCTGAATAGAAACTAAACAAAAGGGATACAGAAAGACACTAGGTGGACCATATGCAGAGACAAGGAGAATAGTTTTCAGAGGTGCTGCCAATGTAATTCATGGCAACTAAAGGAACACCCTCTAGACTCCCTCTGGCAGCTGAAGTCTTAAATACTACACTTGAGTTGCTGCTGACTAAAAGTCTACTCAGCTAAAGCTTCCTGCAGGGTGTTGGACCATACTAACCAGTGGGACTGCATGGGAGGTGCCTCAGGAGACTAGCAGCCTAGAGAGGAGGACCCCCACCAGAGACAAGGGACTCACCCTCACTAGGTAGACTTCAAGGGGAGCAGAGCTGTCTACCCACAGGGAGAGCCCTGAAGGCATGATTCAAACTGAGTAATAACTGCTGAATGGAATGACTGATATTAATGGAAAATACAATGACTGAAAGGTACTGAAATTTGCATGTACATTAAGGTCAAAATGAGAGGTAAATCTCAGCCTCGGCAGGATCTTTGGGGCTTTGTAACTTTGACATGGGGTCCCAGTGCAATGAGGCTTGCTCAGGGCCCAAGGATATCTAGGGCCAGCACTGCCAGCCCCTTCCTGCTGAGGATGCCCACTCTCTCCCATGCTTTTTAATTTATATTTGGAGCCTTAGCTCTGAAAAATTAAACGCAACAATAACATCAAAGGAATTAAGATGGGCAGCCAAGAGCTCAGACTATTTATATGCAATTGATATTTAACTGCATCTGGGGGACCGGTAACTTCCATAACAAAAGTCCTGGCAGAAATATCACCAATTATTGCCTTTTCTGCATACTGACTGAACACAGGTAAAACTAGTGTTCCCCTGAATAGACAAGTTGCAAACAATACATTATTAATATGGGCTTACAATGGAAATCCATAATTACCTAGACATTAAAACATACACAGTTGAGCTAAAAACTTTGAATCTGGACCCCCTGTTAAAATTCATAGCTCATGGTTTTTCTAAGATGGTCTGCTCCTGTTGTTTACATTCTGGGACAGGATAAATATTATTAAATGAACATCTTACCAATACTGTTGTATCCTATAAGTATGCTAAACATCACCCTGCCCATCAAATGGTTTAAGTACCTGCACTCACTGACCACTACATTTCCCTGGCAAGGCAAAGAAATACAGAGGGCCTACAATAAATTGAGAAGCACTAAGACCATGGGGAGGCATAGGGGGTCATCTGCCAAACTTCATACTCTGTTATTTAGCCTGCATGGTAGCAAGTATCTGCTCAGTGGGGTGGGGGATAATACTTCAGGATGGAAGACAATCACTACATGCCCCAGTGGCTACAGATAGAGGAGGACATAGACAGAATGTATAACTGTCAGTTGAAAGCTCTGTTGTTTACCCCCAACTAAGACTCCCAAACCCCTTTGAGTTACCCCCATTTATTGATCTATTAGAGCTCATCAGCAATTGAGCAGAATCTTAAAACTGAAGCTTTACACAGATCTGTCCCAGCTGGTGTTTCTGAACCCAAATTGGAAGGCTATGCCTGTAATTCAATGGGGTGAGCAACCCCATGCCCCCTTCCTGAGCTACTATAAGTAGTTCCTCACAGTCTCTTTCTGAAGCATTTATTCCTTGCTCTGCCAGAGGCTCTAGTAGTCTGACTTCTCCATTGAGGGACTGTTGGGTTTTGCCCCACCCCAGCATTTTCCTCCTTCTTTCCTCATGCTTTGGGCTCTTCTTGGATTGTCCTCGGATTTCTGTTCATTGTGTTTTTCCTGCTTCGTTAGTATTTGCCTTGCCTCCAGCTGCTGAAAGCTTTTTGTGTGCATGTTTCCTTACTGCTCCTGTGCTTGTTTGCTTTTCTTTGCTTCTTTTGGACTTTTCTAGTTTTCTAGCACCCTGTGCATACATTGCTTATTTGTGCTTCAACTAACATATTGTTGTTTCCTTACCTTAAGGTGCCCTGTGCCTGTGCTCTCAGGTTCCCATTTACTCACCAGAATTTTCAAGCCCTCAGTCAACTGTATTGTTATTGTATGCTTCAACTCACACTGCTGTTTCCCTGCCTGCTGTTTCCTGTGCTTTCCACCTTAATTATCTGCTCCTGGACCAGGCTTCATCTTGTTCAGATAGCTGCCACTCCCTGTTGTGCTATGTGTGTTCAACAGCTCTGCTCTTAATTCACTCAGTGCTTGTTCCACTCAGCCAACTACTGCATTGCTATACTGAAACTTTCAGCTATTACATTAGCTGCCTGGTCTCATGGTGCTCTGCTTGTGGCTCCCTGTTATTCCTACATTGGGGGCTGTAGTGTCACAGTGGGGCATTTTGGCTCTGGGTAGCAGGAGGGAGCATGCTTTATGTAAATCATGTGAATCACTCTGCTCCTTGCTGTTCCTTGCCTACATGGCTTTTCAGTGATCCATGCATAAATACATTATACTCACAGACTTCATGGCTTTTCAAGATTTTCATTGCATTTCATTTATCACTGTTGCAAATGCTCTTTACTGAACAACCTAACTCTGCCTTAATGGCATCTAAGGTATTCATGCCACTATATCAATTTATTATTCATGCTGAAACCACAGCGATCAACTGTTAAACCTCATTGATTCATTATAATAAACCTCTTTGATTCAATTACTGGCATCTTAGCCTCTCCCTCCATAAGCACCTATCTCTTACATCACCATTAATTTGACTTCCTTAACGGAATTGGTTGGCTTGCTTTCCACTAGCTGCTGCCATTATAAACCTCTGAAAGCTGGCTTGCACTATAGCCTACTACCTTATCCAGCCCACTGGCTTTGCCTGGCCTCCTTATCACTAATGCCACTGGTTTCACCTGGCCTTCTCATCAATAACCTGCTACCAAAGCTACAGCTGTTAGCTTCACCTAGTCTCCTTCTATCTAGCACATCAAAGTTGATTCATGAGCTCACTCATAAATTGGAGGCATGCCAACCATGTCTATTACCTTTTCTGGTTCAGGGTCTGCCCTGTAGCCGACGGTCTTGGTCTGTACTCAGAAGTCCGTGATCTTGAGCATGTGAAGCCTCGGGCAAGGTCCTTCTCATCTGGCCCATAGTGGGAATGTCCTTACTCCAGGTGGAGCTTCAGTCATCTAACTCATTGGCAGCACCTCTTGATGTAGAATTTAAGACTTCAGCAGCCAAGGAGTGGGACCCTTAAGCCTAAGAGCACCCCTATGGATATTGCGAGGCTCTGGCACCTTTGAAAGTTATTCTCCCTATGACCCCTCTGGTTCACCTGGGCTGTTTTAGTCAGTAGGCTGGCTGAGTGCCTCAACAGTCGTTGCTGTCCTCCTCCCATTTTGGGGATCTACTCTATTTGTTGCAGAGGCTTCTCACAACCCTTCATGGTGTTCCTATTAGAGGGATCGCGAGAGCTTTCCACCAAACTGGAATACTTCCTTTCCTGGATTGGGTTTCTAAATTGCAGCTGCAGAGCTGTCACTAAATAAACTATCCCTAGCCTCGAGGGAAGGTGACCTAGGCCTTGGGTCCCCAGAGGTTCCCCTTTAAAAATGTTTTTTTCTGCTCCTCCATGCCAAAGGTCATAATATGTAGTTAGTTCTTAATAGTATATTCCCTAGTTTCCTTAAGTAGGTTTCTGCTGTTGGATGGAGATGGATGGTGTCCCTACTTGCCTTTCCCTCTCTCCTTAGGAAGCCCCCTTATGTCATCAGTGCTATCTATTTTATCAGTGCAATCTATTTTATCAGTGCAGTCCTGACAACCTGCCATCTCATTCATATTCTTCAAGCTGTCTCACTGTTACCAATCTGTTCTCAACCTGGTAGTCAACGTTTACTGCTCAATACTCTATTTGGGGCTCCACCTAAGGTACCTTTAGCCAAGGGAATCTTTCCCACTGCACCTCTAGGGGTGGAACCCTTTCGAGGGTTCCTTGTGGTAATTCAACATGGAATAGAGAGTGCAAACAGCCAAACAGTCATCACAGTTGCACAAACATAACACTACTCTGGTTGAGTAGGCCCATTGAATGGGAAAATTGGGAACAGAAGGCAAGATGATAAATTCGGAGAGGTATTCATATCCTCGCCTGGACCACTTGGTTCTTGGAAAGAGTTCCACTCCCTCAGAACCTATCAGGTGAGCCACAATGCAGGAAGTGCTGGCTGCCTCACGTTCATGCAGCTACAATTATTGTATAGCATAACTTTTGGGACCCCACCATGGTCCAAAGAAGGTGGCTTCACTGATTGACAAGCTTGTGGCAGTTGCTCAGATGATTAATGTAATTTCTAAATTATATTCAGCTCTACAGGAGCATGAGTCCAATAAGCTCACAGGCAAATGTTACTTTTGGAATGAGGAACTGGGCCCAGACCTCAGTGATCAGGATTGGCAAAAGATATTGTCAGACCTGTACAAATAAATGAAGCAGGAGTGACACAGGTTACAGCAATTCAAAATATTGCAGAACCTCTATTATACACTAGGAAAACTATGTAACAAGGGGAAAAGAGACACATCTCCGTACACAAGGTATACTAAGGAAGAGGGCACATTCTATCACATATCATGGCAGTACAAAAAAAATCAAGCCCTTCTGGCACAAAATTAGGGAGTTTAGACCCCCTACTGGGTCTGCTAAATGCATTCACACCAGAAGTATGTATTTTGGATCAATACACTGACAAAGTCTTTGGCCAAAGGAAAGGCCACATAGCACTAATGATGCCATAGCAAAATTAGCAATATTACTGAGACGGATAGACAAGAAGGTTCCCACTAAGAGCAGAGTGGCATTAAGGAGGCACTTTTTATGCATTAGAAGTTGAAAAAACTATTGCCAGTGTTCATCATTACTATAAGACCCATCACTCTAGATGGGAAACCATCATACACTGTTACTGTTAATATAATTACTAGATCTCGTTTTTTTTCCCTAATGGAAACTGGTAGTAATTTGCCATTATAACCAGCTGGTTATAATGGCTAACATGCACCCAGTTTCCCTAGTTGTGCCCACACTCCAGCTGTGGCTCTTCCTTCTTCAGCGCCATCTGTAACTCTTTCCCATTGGTAAGTAGCAGGTTCCAATATTGCTCCCTCATGGATAGGATCCAAAACCAACTGCCTGAGGCCTGAAGCAATATGAGAAGGCAGTAGGAAGAGCTGAGGGATACGGGGATGTATAGGGAGAGGTATCACCAGCAGAAAACAGGAAGTTGTTATCCTCTGAAGAGACAGTTGGTGAGACCCCATCTGGAGTACTGCATCCAGTTCTGGAGACCCCATCTCTGCAAGGACATAGACAGGATGGAGGCAGTCCAGAGGAGGGCACCTAAAATGGTGCAGGGTCTGCTAGATAAGCCAAATGAGGAGAGACTGAAGGAGCTTAATATGTATACCCTTGAGGAAAGGAGGAAGAGGGGGACATGATAGAAACTTTTAAGTACCTCAGTGGAATCAACAAAGTCCAAGAGGGTAGCATCTTTCAGAAATAGAGATGTACAAGAAAAAGGGGACACAATCTGAAGATAGAGGTGGACAGCTCAGGAGCAATGTGAGGAAGTATTTTTCCACAGAGAGGGTGGTGGACGCATGGAAGAGCCTTCCTGAGGAGTTGTGGGGTCTAAAACCGTGGGAGAATTCAAGAATGCATGAGACTGGCACAAGGCAATTCTTGTGGGCGGTAGGAAAAAATAGGCTGTTGGTTAACTAGGATCTGCAGCTTATCCAGTAGGTAAGGAAATGGGCAGACTAGGTGGGCCAAGCGATCCTTATCTGTCATCAAAGTCTATGTTTCTATGTTAGGCACACCCTTTGCAGGGCATCCAAGATGTTCCTGCTCCTGGCTGTGGCTGCAGCTGGGATGCTCCAATCAACATCCAGCAAACTGAAGTCTCTCACCAGCAGCACCTCCTCTTTAGTGGGCATTTTGTGATTGTTCTCTGCTAGCACCCTGTCCAACTCCTCTCCTTGTGCTGGAGGTCTGTAGATCACTGAAGGGCGAACTGTGTTTTCTAATCCTAAATAGCATGCCAATCTTCTGATGAATTGTCTTAACCAACCTTGTAATGTGTGGACCATGTGTTAATGAACTATCAACAGTCAGGCCCAAATATTTAAATTGATTGGCCATTTCAACAAAATCACCATCAAGTGATTTCATTTTAAAGTCTGAGTTTACCCTCTTAAGTTGGCCAGCAAATAGCATGGCCTTTGTTTTTTTAATGTTTAAAATCAGGTTATTTAACTTAAACCTGTGTTGTGAGTCACCAAAATCTTATTGAATCAATTTGTGCAGGGCCTTCTGCTCCTCCCTCTCTATAAACAATACGGCCTCATCAGTGTATAATACCATCTCTGAGGAAGGGCAAACACTAGGTAAATTGTTGAGGAAAAGGGAGAAGAGCAGTGATCCAAGAACAGAACCCTGCAGAACTTCACAATCATTTTTTCTGTAATCAGAAAATGAGTCCTTAACCACAGTTCTGTGTGCTCCATTGGGCAAATATTCACTAAACCAATCAACCACCTCACCTGAGACATTTAGGTATGACAATGCCTTAAGTAGAAGGGGATGGTTTACCAACTCAAAGGCCTTGGTGAGATCTGTTCCTCCAAGGAAGGCCTCCTAGCAGTTCCCAGGGCCCAGTTAAAACATCTGATGACTGCATATTTGTGGTGGCTGCACCAGCACTGTAAATTGCTTCCAAGCTCTTTGAGGAGCCCCCTCATTTGAGGCCTTTAAGGGCCTGAAAGCACATCTCTTCAAGAAAGCTTTTGGAACTGAGCTATACTGGTTTATGTTCTCAGCTGACTCTGTTTTATTTATTTTATGTAATTATGCCTTATTAGTTTGTTATTGTTGCATTCGACTGTTGATTCATTCCTCTCTCACTGTTTAACATCTTTATAGGTGACATTGCAGAGGGTCTGGAGGAAAGGTATGCCTCTTTGTAGATGATACAAAGATCTGTAACAAAGTTGATACACAAGGGGGGGGTAGAAAGGATGAGAAGGGACTTGGCAAGGTTGGAGGAATGGTCAGACATATGGCAACTTAGATTCAATGCAAAGAAGTGCAAAGTAATGCACCTGAGGAAACAAAAACCAGGAGAAGAGTACACAATAGCAGAGGAGGTACTAACAACAACAAAAATGGAGCAGGACTTGGGGTAGTCATATCAGATGATCTAAAGGTGGGTAAGCAATGTGAGAAGTCAGTAAGGTGAGCCAGGGGATACTGGGATGCATAGGAAGGGGCATCACAAGTAGAAAAAGGATGGTTATCCTCTGTACAGACAGTTGGTGAGACACCATCTGGAGTACTGTGTGCAGTTTGAGACCTCATCTACACAAGGACATAGACAGGATGGAAGCAGTCCAGAGGAGGGCAACTAAAATGGTGCAGGGTCTGCATCAGAAATCATATGAAGAGACTGAGAGAGCTTAATATGTATACCCTTGATGAAAGGAGGGACAAGGGGACATGGTAGAAACATTCAAGTACCTCAAGGGAATCAACAAAGTCCAGGAGGTAGCATCTTTCAGAAAAAGAGATGTGTAAGAACAAGGGGACACAATTTAAAGCTAGAGGGGGGACGGCTCAGGGTAATGTGAGGAAATCTTTTTTCAGGGTGAGAATGGTGGATGCATGGAACTGCCTTCCTGGGGAGGTTGTTGGGGCTAAAACAGTGGGGGAATTCAAACATGCATGGGACAGAAGTAGGCTGTTGGTTAACTAGAATCTGCAACTTATCCAATAGGTAGGGAAATGGGCAGACTGGGTGGGCCAAGTGGTCCTTATCTGCTGTCAAAGTCTATGTTTGCTATGTTTCTATGTTTGCATATTGTAATGTGCCCTGAGCCTCAGGCATGGGGTGCTTCATAAATAACGATTTACTTACTTACTCACTGATGAGCCCCAACTTGTATATCCAATAGCTCTTCCTTTGGCTGATTTTGTCCCAGTTTCCACCTTTGGCCCAGTGTCACCTTTTCAGACTCTATAGGTAGTATCCATTCTTTGAAGGAAATATATGTTCTCCTGTGTGTCTTATACTGTCACATTGTACAATCCATGTAGGAAGCCTAGGATGCTTAGGGATAGGAATAAAAAGGGGTGTTGTTATTTGTACCAATAGTAATTTAACACCCAGGGAAATCTTATGTCCTAGTTTGGCTTAGGGCATAGAATCTTTGGTTGTGGAGATTATTGTGCCACATAAAAAAATCTCTCCTCCTTGTGGGAATTTACCCCCTAAGGTGGAAGCAGGGGCTTTTCACTTTTTATTAGAATTTTTGTTGAAGTATAAAGACTTCGATTAGTTTTTACTTACTGGTGATTTTAATGTGAACTGGGGGGGCATAGAAGTAAGCCATCCCTTAATTGACTTGCAGGTAGAATTGGGAATGACCCAGTTGACATTAGAACCCACTAGAATTAATCACCAAGAGCCTAAGAAATCCACTTTTGGATTTCATGTTTACCCATTCTCCACAGAATTATATATCTCATGGAGTACTACCTGAATCATTTTCTGATCACCAGTTGATTTACACTACTAGATTAAGCATTATTACCCTAAACTAGGTCAAAGATGTTTTGGAGAGACTTTAAAATATCTGATGATTTATTATTTATGTTGGATTTGGAGAATGTGCAGTGGTCTAGGCTGAATTTAATTCCTTCAGCTACGGATGCCTGGGAATTTTTTATATCACAGTTTGAATGTCTGTGATAGACATGTACCTTTGAGATCTAGGCAATCCAAATATAAAGGAAACACATGGTTTAACAGTGAATTGTTTAAGGCCAGGAAAGACCAAGATAAGAAATGGGGTATTGCCAAAAGGACTGGGAGGGATGATGATTGGCTTGCATATAGACATGCCTGAAATGTTTATACATCAAAGGTTAGGCTAGCTAAACAGAAGTTTATTAAACATAAGTTAGATAATGATAATAAACATAGGGCTAACATTTTGGATTACTATATCAGATTTAACAGGAAAAATAATAAACACGAGATAAATAAAATCAAGGTGGAGGAACTGAAGTAAGTCTAGGGAACTTGTAGATATTTTCATTTCACACTTTAGTAAGGTGGTTTCATTTGTACTTTCAGGGGATGTCCAACTGGACCACATGTCAACTGGGGGATAATTCACCTAAGCAGCAGGCCTCAGGGTTCTTTAATTTTCATCATATTTCACCTGAAGAAGTGCTAACCGAATTGCTGGGGTTGAATATTTATAAGGCAATTGGGCTGATGGGATCTCATCCAGACTGTAGGTATGCTACCCCTTGTATACCGAGCCTTTGGCTCTCATCTTCAATTTGTCTTGTAATTGTGGTGAGTTTCAGAGGGATGGAAGGTGGCTAGAGTAAAACCTATTTTCTTAAGGTGGTGACAGGAGCAGGCTGGGCAATTATAGGCCCATCTCACTCCTGTCACAGATTTCTAAAATCCTCAAGAAAATTATCTCTGTCCATCTGAGAGAATATTTGGACTTTAATGGTAGAATGTCTACTTATTAGTCTGGCTTTAGATCCCAACACAGTACTAATACTGCATTGGTTAAGGTGGTTTGCGATCTGCAACAGAGCCTGGACAGGAGACAAATTGTTGGAGCTTTATTTATGGACCTTTCTAAAGCTTTTGATACTTTGAACCATCAGGTGTTCCTGTCCAGGCTCAGCCAGATCGGGTTATCTATCCAAGTTGTTAATTGGTTCTCATCTTACTTAATTGGGAGGAAACAATTTGTTGAGATTGGTCCATATAGGTCTAACTTATTTATTTATTTAGCTTTTGTTAACCAGGTAAGTACACTAGACAAACATATGCCTATTTTCAGGTATGACCCGGGAGAGTACAGGAAATCAAAGAACATATAGGGTACAATTTGAAACAAGTAGGGCAGATACACAGATGTCAGAAGAAGCGAAACATACATAGAAAGATATCTCAGGTCACGACAGTAATCATAGTCAATATGCTAAGGTACAATGTCACTGACAAACGTCACCAGCAATACTTAGTTGATATGTTAAATGGAGTCCCACAAGGGTCAATTTTGGGACTGTTGTTATTTAATATTTATGTTAATAATCTTAGTTTTGATTCTTCAGACATAGGGTATCACCTTTATGCCGATGATATGATAATTTATGTAGAAGGTCCTACCTTAGATGTGATTAAACCAAACTTCAGTCGCTTTTGATCAGGTTTAGGATTTCTTTAAAAAGCATTTTTTAGTATTAAATTCTAAGCAGACCCAGGTTGTTGTATTTAGGAATAAGCAGGCTAAAAATCAGAAATTAGGCCTGAATATAACAGCTTTGGATAGTACTATCTTAACGGAAGGGGATCATTATAAATATTTGGTTCTTTGGTTAGATTGTAACTTATCTTGGTCCGTCACATAAATAATATGATAATGGGTTTAAATAAGAAATTGGGGCCCTATATGGTATAAGAGATATATTTCCAGGGATGTTAAGCTTAAAGTTGTGAATTCTTTATTAATGCCTAATTTAGACTATGGGGATCTCCTCTATGGAGAGCCTCTAGTTTTATTGGATAGGGTAGATCGATGTTTCACAGAATGGCTTGATTTGTCCTGGAAGTCCCTTATAGGACCCATAGATGTTTTTTTTACCACTTTGGGTTGGGTGCAGCCCTCTGAGTGCAGGAATCTTCATCTCCTTAAATTTATGTTTCAAATTTGGAAGAAAAGTTCCAATTTATATCTTTCAATTGTTTCCCCAGAAGTGTGAAGGATAACCTTAGGTCTGCCCAGGGTTGCATTATCTAATCCCAAGGCGTAATCTGAATATTGGTAAAACAGCTGTTCCTTTTAGAGGATGACTCTCTGGAATACAATTCCGTACGTTTAAGGTATGAGAATCAGAACAATTTTCTGACATGTATAAATGGTACTTGGGATGGGCTAGTAGCCAATTTAATTGTAGAAAATGTGATATCTGTTAACCAACCAAGTACTTTATATAATGCTCCTTGCATTATAATTTATATATTTTATACTGTAATGTGATCATGTCGATTGTTTTGTCTTTTGAAACTAATGTTTGATGTTATATGTTTTTTGATACTTGAGACTTCATTGTAAATGAGTTATACTCAATTGAATGCTTCCCTTATTCTTTATGAGTAAAAAGATTTACTACTTACTAAAGGACTAGCTGCCTGAAAGTAATAATGTAACAATGGTGATTAAAAATGGACATCAGGATAGAGAGCTTGGCAAGAGTTGGGGTTGTTAAGCCCCTGGGATGGGGGCAGGCACAGGGTGCCTGCAGTAACTGGACAACTAAGGCTATCATTGTGATGCCAGAAAGGAGGCACACGTGGATGTTCAAACTATCATAAATTAGGAGTACACCATAATGCTGATATACTAGTCTGTTTGATGCCACGTATGGGCACAGTAGACACACGCCAGTGCAGATGCCCCCAGGGTAGTGTTCACCCAGGCTGGGAGGGTGCCACTGTGCATATGGTCTCAGGAGTGCAAGTGCTCCAGAGACCCAAAAGGGAGACGGGTTGTATCTAAGAGAAGCAGCCGCAGAACCCAGTTAAAGCAAGGCACAGTAACCAGAACTGAAAGTGTGTACAAGACTGTGCAGTGTGTATAGAACATGTTTGATGGTACTGAACATGACTAAAAGTGAAACAACGATACTGACTGACTGGTGAGGAAAATATCCTTACACATGCTATGTACCTTCAGTGCAGTAATAAACATGCAACCTGCTGATCCAGCTCCTGTGTGGACAGTTGTTTCTGAGTGGTCTCACATTAGTGTTACCCCGTCATTGTGCTTGATTTCCCCTGATCCATCATGGCATGGTAAAGAGAAAGTACAGTGTTTCACTTAATAAGGCAGGTGTTCTTCTGACAAGAAGTGCCACCAAAAATCCCTAGACATGGAGGCCTATCCATCCCTCACAAACACACCAATCAATGCATTATGTTGCTAAACAGCATACAGTAATGAGTCTGATAACAGCATAATGCACAGGAATGTTATTAATAGCAATACTGTAGTGAGCCTGCCATACACAACTGATAATGCATATGAAGATGATGTAATATTTTTTGCTTACAAATAATTAACAGCGAAGTGATGATCACATATATATCTTTTGTTTTGTTTTGCACCCCCTCTGCTCAGCTGGCCCCAGTCCTTGGTAACTTCCCAGCCCCATCACCTGCCATCTCTGGGACTTAACCATCTACCTCTGGTGCCTCACGGTTTACCCCCTGTGTTGGGGCCTTTTGGATTCCCAAAACCACACAGGAGTTTAGCCAGGGTGGAGCTAGGGTGCTCAGTAGGCAGAGTAAGGCCTGCAGAGGTTCTCCCTGTCATTCTGTGCAGCCCCAGATGGCGTTTTCCTGTACTGTGTTTCCTTGGGTGACTCATGGCTTAGAACAAAAGTGACATACTATAAGTACACTAGAGTGCTCATGTTACTCCCAGGAGGCACCCGCCACCTATTATGGTTCCAGCTTACTCCACCATCTGTGGTCACCCAGGTGGCAGTGCGAGGCGAGCTCAAAACATCCTCTCTGAGAAGGAGAGTATCCTATGGGATACTCAGTCCTCCTAACCAATCACATGTACAGTATATCTGATAATGACAAAAAAGTTTACATATCATATGTCACATGGGTGAAGATTTGATTAACTTCACCTGTCTCTTGCAGGGGATGTGCCGGTATGACATCCACAAGGCGTATTACTGCTGAGGAAGAGAAAAGCCTTTTGGTTTGTGACCACGTCTCATGTGTGTTGGAAGGGCAAGTTCCTAATGTGTGGTACACATGTGACAGAGTGATACAGAACCCTGGGGAGACTTAGTGGACTTCAGATACGTCCCCTCCCCTGAGGTGGGCCCAAGCCACTGAAAAAAGGGGTTTAAGGAACTCCACAAGTATACCAGTTGGGTTATTTTGTAAGTTTACATTTTTAGAGGTTTCTGTAATGGAAGAGAACTATCAAAGGTGCCCACAGTGGTTGTTATGAGAAGGATGGGAATAGTTGACCCCCTTGTGTGGTGCGATGGGATAAGTGCATCAGCCACTTCTGTTATTTCCACAAATGGAATTAGATTCTCAGTAGGGAGGGTGTAAAAAATAACACCACCCTCTCCCAAGCACTACAGGGTGAGGGGTTGGTTACTACAATATCAGGCCTGGAGCATACTGATTGGTAGAGCCTCTGACTAGAGTCCAGTGGGAGGAGCTTGGAATGCCAGTGTTAGATGGATGCCAAAGTGCCCTGAAGGTGACTTGCCTATGGCCACTTGCAAGACTGCCTGAGGTAGCAAGTACCTCACACAATGCAGTTGCCAATGGATCCAGACTTTTGAGACCAATTCATCTCGATGCCCAGACAACCTGGAAGCCTCCAGAGGCATGCTCATTACAGCAGGAGAGATCCCAGGAAATGGGGGATCTAGAGGCATTCAGTGTAGATTGCTATTAAGTCCTGGAAGTATGTAAGAGATGCACTTTGAGAGTGTGGGAACCTTGATGGGCTTCCCATCAAGGGGAGTCCCTGGTGGCCTTGTAGCACAGGCAGGGACATCCCACAGAAGATAGGATGTTCCCCTTTTGAGAGGGTATTTGTGGTCCCATGCCTGAGGGCATGCTGCCAGCCATGCTGTTGGTGTAGAGAGGCCTGGCTTGAGAGAGTGAGCTATGAACCAAGGTAAGTCATATGTTTTGAAACCACTGCCTCTAGAAGTAGGACTTGAGCAACTGCCAGCCTCTGCCAGAGGGCAGGCTGGAGAATGCACTGTACTCAGCTATCCAGCACCCTCTGTAGTCAAGCACTAGAGCAGGACTTGGCAGGGCCTTAGGAGAAGACCATGGTCCTCAGTGAGGAGCAGAGCTGTGACACAGTGAGTCAGATCTGTTGGGGGATACAGGTGCAAATAGAAATTAAAGAATGCTTGTTAAACATTTTAGGATGTATGATAAAATATCTGTTGCAGTATGCATCAGAAAAGATGAAGAGAAATTTGCATTTACTGTGTATAGCGCTATTTATGAAACATTGTATCCCAAAGTGCTTTGCAAGCTATGATAGAGACTGGTAGTGTAGTGACTGTACAGGCACACTGTGTGTTGGGGAGAAGGAAACTGCTTCTGTAAAAAACTCAGGGAGGACTATGCCTTCCCAAAGTTTCTGTTGTAGGGCCCATAAAAAGAGGTATTTTGTTTTCATTTTACCATTTGTTTATCCAGGATAGCCCAACATCTTATTTTAAGTAGGGTCCTGCTTCCACTTATTTTCACAGCTGGATGGACTGGTAAACTGAGTCATTAAGGGACTTGCGGAAGGTTACACAGTGAGTAATTGGCTGTAACGTGGATTGAATCTGCAATCTCTTGATTCCCAAGCTGGTGCTCAAGCACTAGACCACACTGCCTGCAATGTCAATAACAATGTTTAATGCCATGCCCCTTTCATACTGCACTCCCACATGTCACACGGAGTAATCACTTCTATAAGTGGATGGTGCTGGAGAATACCAATATAGCACATCAGCAACAACTTTATGCAGGAAAACATCACATACTGTACAAAGGGTGCACAGCCCTCGTAATAATGTAGGGGGTCACAAGAGTTGGACGCAGACACTAATGTGTGCTGTGTCTGCATCCATCCACTTGTGTCCAGCAAGCACTGCTGCTGTTTTCAGGAACTGCATCTGTTTATGACATAAAGCCACAATTTGCGATACAAAATGGATGCAATTGTGACCAATTTGGACACAACTCACACCTGTCTTCATTTTCGATGCACTTGTGTCCATTTTTGGATGCAGACTTTGGATGGTGTTAGGCCCCGTAATAGATGATCTAACAGGTTTAGATGAATTTCTGCTTTAAAAACAGAGTCAGACACATCTTCGGCAGATTCTTTTGAAAATCTGTCCATGATGTTTAAGTACTTCACTAACAGTGTTCATCATCCAGCTGCCTTCAGAACCTGTATGGTATCTTTGGTGTACTTCAGATAGCTAGACATATAGAATCCCTCTACCAGGAAATAAGAATGTTCATGGCTGTTGTTTTTCCAGCATAGTGTAAAAGCTGCTACAGAGTACCCAAACTGCACTACCGAACCAAGAACAAAATTTATCAACACAAAACATTCTTGAAAATACCACGTCAAGAAGCTGGGCAAGAAATACATTTTCAAGATCATAGTTATTTTAGAGACTTTGGGCCAGATTTTCAAAACCTCCCAAATGGCACAAGCCCTGGGTGCACCAAACAAATTGCGCACAGGGTGTGCGTCATTCTCCTAGCTGTTGATTGGGATTTTCCATCCCCTGCGCCAATTGCCACAAGTTGGACCAATGTTTTCTGATTTAGCTTGCAGCAATCCTGGTTACTCTTTTTTTTATAGGGCTTGCACCAAATATTTGGCTAAGGCTGCTGTAAATCGCATAAAGTGTTGCAACTGTACCTAACCTACTAAAATGGGGCACACTTGCAGCAAAGGTGTTTGGAGCAGCTGTGCCAAAAAATAAGGTAAAATCCAGCCTTTGTGTCTACAGAAGCTAAAAAAGATAGCTTTTAATAAATTCAGAAGGCTCATTTCCCTCACTCTTTTGTCAAAATGTTAAATAACCCAGTGACACTGGGTGGCAAATCACCAAAAGTCCTTTATCTAAAATTAAGAGGTGTACAGTATATAAGGCAACATCATAGGAAACTGCTTGAGACAGATCTGCCATGGAATTCAAAGTACGAGTACACAGCGCACATGTACCTGATAAATAGTTGAACACTAAAAAACCTCAATTAATCATCTACCAGATCTGAAAAACCTTGCCTCTTACTATAACTAGCTTAGTGTGAGGAGCACTTATTTCACCAAATTACATACTCTGAGCAAATCAGAAACTGAAAGCACACAGCTAACTCCCATAATAAAATTAGCACAAGTTAAATTTAAAATCCAAGTAAACATTCCTGAGATTTGTAGAGAAAACAACAGATGTAATGGTACATTTTGTTTCTCTCTTGACCTTAGCCACAACTATCTTCTTTTTTTTAGTTGTTTTATAGATGCAGAATTTTCACTTCAGATTCAGTAACATCCTACTACCATCCAAAATAATTTTGTAGGTTTACACAAAACCTCATCCTCTACAGTAAACTTTTTTTTCTGTGGTAGACATAAAATGTTTTTTTCCCAACCACCTACAGCCCCTTCCCATGATTAGCACACATTTAGTTAACATTACAGAACAAATTACTTTGAGACACTGTTATGGTTTGCATATCCAGTGAAAAGCTATTTATAATGATACAATATGAATACTAGACAAAAGGAAGCATTTGGCCATTTTATTTGTCACTGATTCAGTGAATTACACCCCTCGATACCCTCTTCAGTCCTAATCTGATCTTATTTCTTTTTGAATTACATTTATGTCCTCCTACCCATTACGTCTTATGGGAGTGCATTCCATGATGCCACCGCTATGAATAAGCAAACATCATCTTTTCAGCTTCAAAATGTTCCCAAATGCCAAAAAGTGAAAAATAATGCACCTAGGGCATAGAAACTCAGAAGCTAAGTATAGGATGGGGGGTACTGACAGTCATTAAGCAGGAAAGAGACCTTGGGGCTATTATATCTGATGACCTTAAAGTAGCAGGGCTGTGTGGCAAAGCAATGGGTTGACCAGTGGGATGTTGGGATGCATAGCCAGAGGTATCACCAGCAGGAGGAGGGAGGTGGTGTTAGATCCCACCTGGAGTACTGCATCCAGTTCTGAATGCCACACCTCAGAAAGGTAGACAGGGTGAGGGCAGTCTCGATGAGGGCAACTAAAAAATGATGCAGGGGTTGCATCAAAAGCCATACAAGTTGGGACCAATGGATCTCAACATGCACACCCTAGGAGAAAGAAGAGTGAGAGGGGACATGACAGAGACCTACAAGTACCTCATTTGGATGAACAAGGTGCAGGAGAGTCTCTTTCAAATGAGAAAGAACACCAGGACCAGAGGGTATACAATGAATCTGGAAGGGAGAAGTTTAAGAGGGAGATGAGGAAGTACTACTTCACTGAAAGAGTAGTAGATGCCAGCAGGAACAGACTGCCAGCAGAAGTGGTGGAAGTGAAAATAATAAGGGACTTGCATGCATGGGATAGATTTAGGAAAATACTAGCAAACAGGCGGGGAACAGAGGGAAGAAAGAGAGTCACCAGAGGTTGGTTAGGGTCTGTGGAGACAGACTAGGATAGGGGCTATCTGGGCAGACTGGGTGGGACAAGTAGACCTTGTCTGCTGACAAATTCAATGTTTCTATGTTTCTGTGTTCCTCTCTCAGCAGGTGCTCATTTCCACATGCATGTTACTTGTTCTCCCTGATACAGAGGCTCAAGACATACCATCAGCCCTCAGTCCTTGTATGCCTTGTACACCAAAACTAGTTCACCCCTCACCCTTCTCCTATCCAACTTATGGCGACCTAGTTCCTAAATTCTCTTATTATAAGTAAGGCCAGTGATTTCAGTATATGGAATTTTGCAAATTTCAGTGATAAAAAGAGATGTAATTTTGGATAATTCCAGATATTAGAATTGCCATGTGTGTCTTATCATTATTTATCATGCTACAGTAGTTTAAATATACACAGAGTTTCAGGGTATAGAACTCAAGTGATGCGGTTACCATGGTCCAGCTAAAAATTAATTATTATGATCAATGAAAATATATTTAAGTGTAATGGCCCCCCGGCCTAAGGCAGGGTACAGTTTGTGCCTCAGTAGGTAATTAGTGGGAACAGTTAGACCTGGTAAGCTAAGGATCAATTCTATGCCTCCCCTTGGGACTTGCTGCTGGATGGGAGGTTGCCATGGGCAGGCTGAATATAAGTGAGGATATGTGGCTGCGAAGGGAGTTCAAAAGAGAAAGAAAACAGGAGTGGGAGCAATTGCCCACTCTGGTTAGCTGGAAGTAGACTATTTTAGACCACAGAGAAGTGGGAGAGAGCTGGTGGGTTGATGTGGTGACAGCCGAAGTTTGGAGCCTTATGTGGGACCCCAAGATATGCCACCCCAGTGGGACTGTAGCAAGATTCCCCATTGGGACTGCCAACTGGATGTGAAGCATGAGGCTGAGCCAAGTAGAAAGGCACTGAGAAGGTTTTCTCAGGGAGTTTCCAGCTCTGAAGCCACATGGAGGCGTGAGAGTAGACTGAGCAGGGATGAGCGCTGCTTGTCACAGTTCGAACATGTTGCCCTAAGTTGTGGGGACAGTCACTCAAGGAAAGTGACACAAAGCCATCATAGGAGTTGAAAGGGGCTAGTGGTCCCAGTTTGAGAGGCCAGCCTAGTCCATGTGGAGAAGTCTCAGTGTGCCAGTTGAGATGGGACACAGGGCGTTGCTAAGCGCCCCTGAGTGAGAGGCCAGCCTGTTCTGTGGGAAGAGATACCAGTGAGTAAGGGTAAAGAGGAGAAAGGGCCATATCAGCCCAAGGAGTGTCTGGGGATTAAAGCTGCTGGAATCTGGGGATGTCCAATTCACACCCCAGAGGAAATCTGTGAACTATCTGCTCATGTGAACGGTTTGTAATGCGAAATATGGGATCATAGCGGTTCAAGGTAAGTGCTGCCTACCTCAACCTAATTATCTTCTGCTCCATGGAGTGTTCATTAATTTTGTTATTAAATGGAAACCCATGGTTTCTTCTACAAAGTTGTACTCTCCAGTTATTTCATCAGATGTTATTGAGGTTAACTATGATTACCATTCAGCCCAGCACCTGAAGAGCCTTGCACCCCAGTGTGACAATAAGACCTGCTATTGCAAGCCATTTCTAGAGTAGTACCCACTGTAGTCCCCCTGTCCCCATAGACAGTTACCATCATATCCCTAGACACCGGGGAGGGGGTGGGCTACATAAGTGTTTTGTGAATGTTAAGTTTGGAGAGGGAGATACTGAACATTTCTAATGCTGAAAAATTCAGATCTCTGTTTCCTCAGAAGTATTCCACACAACCACAACATTCATTTTAAAAGCTGATTCCTTTTCGAATATATCCTTTTTTAATAAATGAATGTTTGTACTAGAAAACTGTTCTATTAGAAAACCATCTGAACAGAAACAATGGACTACTGTACATCAAAGGCATTACCTGATTCCCATTAGTGATAATGGAGCACTGCATCAAGCACCTCCTGATTAAAGCACCAACAGTTCTGAGTTTTTGTGGAGTTACAGAACTCTGAAATGTGTTTACTAGTACAATGTAACATCTCTCTAAATTGAATTGTACCAGTTTATAAAATTTGCAGTACCAGCTCCCATAACTACTGCAGCCAATTCCCCACAAAATCCTCCAGAGCTCCTCTGTGGCTTAATGAACTCTTGGATTCACTCGTAAAACTTAGCAGAATTGTTCAGTTTAAGAGACAGCTCAAACAATACCGTATCCCTAAGATCGACTGTAACTACCCCTGACCTCACCCCTTTTTGTATCAGACAATGCTCATTTGAGTTGCTTGTTCCACTGTTCCAACTGTCCTCACCTCAAATGCTTCATATTTTACATGTTGACAAAGCCTATTATAAGCTACCTCTGTCTATTTGCATATTGCCAATGCCACATATTTTCATGTTGACAAAACTTACTGTAAGCTGTCTCATGTTAACAGCAGACTGTCAAAGCGTAATGTACATTGTAGGTGTGACTTTTGCATTGTAATCCTTGTGTATCTTACTGAATGTTGCTGTAAATTCACTGTTTATGTCATTTAGCACTAGACTTGATGTTTGCTCTTGTGCTCTGTTGATGATGAGGAACCTTTGTAAATGAGCTGTCCAGCTCAAGGTGTTTGTCCAAACTAATAAATAAATAAATAAATAAAAGTTTAGTATTCCAACCTAATGGTGGTGGTCTACACATCTCCAAATGTCACAGCTCTCCTTAGCAGAAAGTTACTCCTCTTCCTAGTGTACCATGCAGTGGGACATCACATTTTCTCTCACACTCTTTGTGGTCTCAGCTGAAAATCATAGCCCTATGGACCACAACATTATACAGTACCTCTGCTTAGCAGAGGACATTGAACAACCCACATCCATCCCTAAACCTCCTCCCAGCCATGGTCAGACCTCAAAGGGCTTAAATTGCCCACCTACTGTGAATATCCACAGCCTCTTCACCACCAAAACTGAACTAGAAGCTTGGGTTGTTCACTACTCCTGAGACAGTCTCGGAATATCTGAATCCTGGCTCAAACCAAGTGCTCACAACTCCCTTAAGTAATCTGGCCAATACCAGTTTGTGCTCATGCAGAATGCCCTTGTCCAAAGGTGGTGGGGCTTATTCATTTATGTGCTCTACCTTTGGATTAGTGGAGGTATTCTATGGTGCCTGCTTTCAGTGCAGAACATGGCTGCCGGGTTGCTGACTGGCCTTCTGAGGTTCAGTCATGTGACTCTGATGCTGCTCTGTGACCTGCAGTGGCTGTTGATGAAGTGGTGAGTTACTTTCAAGGTTGGTCCTCTAACCTATAAACCCTAACATACTAACATACTAAAATGCCAGCAGAATAGGCCTAACGGTCTTTCTTGTCTGCTCGTTTGGTCAGCCCCCACCCTGGGTGCTGACCTTGCTGTCCCCCTTGCCTTCTCTGGCTTCTCCCTTCCCAGTTCTGGATATTCTTGCTGCATTGGATTTGCTTCCAGAACCCTTCCTGTACCTGTCCCACCCCTCTTGAACCCCTCCACTGTCTCTGCCTCCACCAGCCCCTAGGCAGTGCAGTCAACAAGCTCCACCACCCTCTCAGTGAAGTAGCACCTCCTCCTTTCTCCTAGATCTTCCCTCCAGCTACCCATGCCTCTCGTGGCCCCTCCTCCTTCCTTTGAAGCACCCTGACTGTTCCTCCCTATTTACCCTCTTCATGTACCTGAAGACCTCTATCATGTCCCCCAGTCCGTTCTCTCTTCCAATGTGTACATATTTAGCTCTTGAGCCTCTCCTCATAGGTCCTGTCCCCAAGCCCCAAATCATTTTGGTTGCCCTTCTCTGGACCCTCTCCAGGAGGATAATGTCCCTCTTTAAGTGTGACCTCCAAAACTGCACTAATACTCAAAGGTTGGGCCTCACCAAGCAGTTATACAGAGGGAGTATCACTTCCCTCCTTCTGGAGGTGATCCCCCTAGCGATGCATCCCAGCATCCTGTTGGCCTTGGCTGCTGCCCTCCTACAAGTCTCAGAGTTGTTCATCTTGACATCCACCACCACCCCCAGGTCCCTCTCAGCCATCGAGACTTGTGGCATTCCCCAGGGTGTACACTTGGCCTGGGTTTCTGGCCCCCAGGTGGAGTACCTTGCATTTCCCTGCATTGAACCTCAGCTTCCACTTTCTAGACCATCTTTCCAGAGCCTCCAGGTCCCCCTGTAGGGCCACCCTCCCCTCCTCCCCATCCACCACCGCCCCCAGTTTGAGTCATCTGCAAAGAGACTCATCTCACTCTGATTCCTGTCCTTATGTCAGATATGTAGGCATTGAACAGAAGGGCCCAAGGACTGATCCCTGTGGGACCCCACTAATGACCCTCCTGGGGATGAGACTATCCACCAACTACGACCCTCTGGGTCCGGTCCTGAGCCAATTGCCTATTCATCTGATCATCTGGTTCCCCACCCCATTTCTCCCAGCTTATCCAACAGGCCCATGTGAGGAACAGAGTCAAATGCCTTGCTGAAGTCTAGAAAGAGGACATCCACTGGTCTACTCAGGTCCAAGGCACTTGTCACCCAGTCATAGAACTCCACCAGATTTGTCTGACACGATTTCCCCGGGATGAATCCATGCTGTCTATTGTCCAGGCACCCTGACTTATCCAGGTCCCCCCCTAGCCTCTCCTTGACAATGCCCTCCATCACCTTGCCCACCAACTACATGGGTTTAGTCCTGACTACCTGTTAGAGCTCCTGCACTGTCTCCGGTCTAGCGTCCTCTCCACTCTTCAAGGAGGCTTCCTTTCAGTCCCGAGGCCTGACTAAAATCTGCTGGTGCCACATTTTGGGTGGCCAGTTCTCTTCGAATTCTCCACCTGGGGACTGAAGGAGGCCCCATTATTAAGGCCTTTAAACAGACTGAAAACATAGTTATTTAAAAGGCTTTGGGGACTAATATCATCCCGTTTATCCTTTCCATTCAATATGTATTGTGTATTGTTATTTATGATGTTTTTATGTACTCTATTATTGTGTTTACTCTGTACAGTGCCCTGAGTCATTTGGGACGGGCTCCTTATAAATAAGCTAATACTACTACTATGATTCCATATGAATCTGTCACTGGCTCTGCATGTAAAAATGTTTCATGCAACCCTCCTATTCAGACACTCTGAAAAGCTGCATAGTATTTGTACTTAGAATTCTCCCAAAGCAGGGGCCCAGGGCCTATCTGCCCTCCTGGAAGCCATGTAATCTAAAACTGGTCAAAAGGTGATCAGTATCATGGGAGATCTAAACATCGACTGGCTCAGCACTAACTCGAAGAAATACAAATTGAAACTCTGAGGCCAGTCTCACCCAGGTTAACAGCAGTCCACCACCCACCTCTCAAACTATAGTGAGTCCACCTCCCTAATAGACTGGATGCTTCCAACAGGCCTGACAGAATTCAGGTATCCGGGTGTTTCTGACTCAGTCAGTGACCTCTCCCCACCTACTGCCCTGCAGTTCATTCCAGGTCCCAAAGGTTCCACCAAAAATTATTTTACTCAGGTATTTCTCAGGCCTTGATCCTGTATACCTCAGTGCTGAGCTTTTAATATTGATTTGGACCCCAATCTTAGCCATTACAGACATCACCTCAGCTCTCATCCTCTTTCAGTTGTCATCATCAAGCCTCCAAGACAGGATCACCCCCCATCAAAGAAGAGTCAGAGGCTCAGCAATCCATTGGTTGCACTCTGACCCTTTTATCCCTTTTCAGTCACAGGGACAAATACTGGGCAACTTTCAAGGCCTCTTTCAAGCCTCAAGATTAGCTGTATTACAGGGAAATGCACAATAAATGCAAAAAGGCTACCTGCTCTGCAGAAAACTCCTTCTGCAAGGAGTAACTACTGGCCTTTGCCAGAATCTCACATAGCTTTTGGGGTCACATTAAAGAGCTCCTGGGTGACCACTCCAAATCTATTACCAAAAACATGGTCATTTATGGTGTGCATTCCAACAACCAAACCACCATAGCCAATGCTTTCAATGCTCAACACTAACCTCTCTTCCTTCCCCTCCACTCCCTACTGGACAGGTTACTGTTCCCAACACCTTCCAGTCCCCTTTTCCCCACCCACTCCTCTTTCCTCTGGGAAAGGTCTACAGGAGGGTGATTCTCAGGCTACTAACCTCCCTGCCTATTGGCTCTAGTCCCAGCCCAGTTGGGATTGAGTCCCTTATCCTTCAACTTGGCACCTTCAAACTTGCCTTGCCCATCACCCATATTTTCAACCTTTCACTCACCTCCAGGGTTATCCCCTTCTAATGGAAAATAGCCAAAATTGTCCCTGTCTGCAAAAAGGGTGACCATACACTATTCACATAATATTGTCCTATTACCTTCCTGCTTCCTAGGCAAATTACTTGAAAAAGTGGCTGCCTGCCAACTAACTGACTATTTACAGCCTATCTAAAGCATTTGATTTGAGTGCATCACTCCCTTCTGACATAGAAACATAAAAACATAGAATTTGATGGCACATAAGGACCACTTGGCCCACCTAGTCTGCCCCTTTTCCCTACTTGTTTCATATACTGCAGATCCTAAATGATCTGCGGCTTACCCTCCCTTTCCTATTGCTAGAGCTTCTTTATGTCTGTCCCATGCATTTTTGAATTCCCCTACCATTTTAGCCCCTACAACCTCTGCCAGGAGGCTGTTCCATGGATCCACCACCCTTTCCATGAAAAAATACTTTCTCACGCTACCTCTAAGTCTATCCACCTCTATTTTCATATCATGGCCCCTTGTTCTTGAACATCTTCTTTTAAAGATGCACGCTCTTGCACTTTATTACAGCCTTGGTATTTGAAAGTCTCTATTATATCCCCCTCTCCTCTCCTCTCCTCCAGGGAATACATATTGAGATCCTCCAGTCTCCCCTCATATGACTTTTGCTGCAGCCCCTGCACCATTTTTGTTGCCCTTCTCTGAAACGCTTCTACTCTGTCTATGTCCTTCTGAAGATGCAGCCTCCAGAACTGGACACAGTACTCTAGATGAGGTCTCACCAATGTTCTATACAGTGGCATCACCACCTCCTTCCTTCTGCTAGAGATACCTCTCCATATGCACCCCGGCATTCCACTGACTCTCCTCACACCCTTCTCACAGTGTTTGGTAACCTTTAGATCATAAGATATAATTACTCCCAGGTCCCTTTCCAATTTGGTGGCCGTCAGTACCCCCCCAATCATGTACTCCTCCCCTGCATTTCTGCACCCCTAAGTGCATGATCTTGCACTTCTTTGCATTGAATCTTAGCTGCCACACCCTTGACCACTCCTCAAGCTTGCTTAGGTCCCTTCTCATTTTCTCTACCCCTCCTGGAGTGTCAACCTTGTTGCAGATCTTTGTGTCATCTGCAAAGAGACTCACCTTCTCTTCCAGCCCCTCTGCAATGTCACTTATGAAGACATTAAAGAGGACTGGTCCAAGCACTGATCCCTGCAGTGCCCCGCTGGTCACCCCCCTCTCTTCGAATTGAATTCCATTCACCACCACCCTCTGTGTCCTATCATTCAGTTAATTTTTGACACAGTTTACCACCCTGGGACCCACCCCCAGGCTTCTCAGCTTGTGTACTAGCCTTCTATGTAGGATGATATTGAAGGCCTTGTTGAAATCTAGGTAGGTGACATCTGCCTCCCCGATCCACCTCCTGGTCACCCAGTCAAAGAAATCCATGCTGCCTGAGATCCTGTGCCCTGTTGGATCCGAGATATATCACAAATCTTTCTTTCAGTAGTGATTTCATTAGTTTCCCCACCACTGAGGTCAGGCTGACTGGCCTGTAATTTGCCAGCCTCCTCCTTATTCCCACTTTTGTGGAGAAGGACTACCTTTGCCCTCCTCCAGTCCTTTGGTACCACACCTCATTCCAGTGAACTGTTCAACAGGGCTGTCAGTGGTGTTGCTAGCATCTCCCTGAGTTCTCTTAATATTCTTGGATGTATCACATCTGGCCACATTCCCTTGTCCACTTTCAGATTAATGAGTTCCTTCAAGACTCCCTCCTCCTTAAATGGACTGGTGTCCATCTCCCTCCTAAAGATGCTTCCATCACCTAACTTTGGTCCCTTCCCCTTCCCCTTCGTCTGTGAATACTGAACAAAAATACTTGTTCAGGATTTCTGCTTCTCTTGGTCCCCCTCTGACACTTCACTCCTTCCTTTTAGTCTCACAATCCCATCCTTAGTCTTTTTTCACTAACATTCCTGAAAAAGTTCTTCTCCCCTTTTGTTATTACCTGGGCAATTTTTATGTTTCCTTGTGCATGCACAAGAAACATTTTGCTTTGCTTAAGAGAATGGCATTTCCGAGGTGTGTCACGGGCTAGCCCAATGCAGCACAATCTACATTGGACACGTCCCTGACAGACCAATGATCACACAAGCAGAGTATGATGGTGTTCACAGTTTCATGGGCATAAACTTTGTGTACTTGAAAGAAATTAAGTCCTCCAATAAGAGAGCACTTTTGTATTTTCATTTGCATAACACTGGCCAGCAAGCAGCTGAGTGGCTTTATGTACATCATATTCAATCCGAAACTGTTCACCCACCTTGCCTCTCCCTAGCTTCTCTCCCATGACTGCACAATACACTAGTTTTTCAGTTAACTGTTTTTCAACTGGAGTTAAAATGATTAGTAAAATCAATGCAGTGTTACAATCATAGAATTCTTTTATAATTCGATGATATTATCGCTGCAACCACCTTAGCTGAAACCAGACATATAAAGAAAAGTTTGTCCTCCTGCCCTCTCACTTTGCACTAGAGAGAAAGAGAGGAAGGAGAGGCCACACAGACACACAACTGAAACAAAATGTCTCCAAACCAACATTTGCGGCTACAATATCTCCACAACTTGGCTTCAGAGGAACTCTATGAGGTACCGTAACCCCTTTATTACACGTTTCCACCTTTTCACGAGCCCTCGGCCAAGCGTTTTGAGCAGCGGGTCTGAAACAAAGTGTCTCCAAATCAGCATTTACGGCCATGATATCTCCACAGCATAGCTTTAGAGAACTCTCACAGTACCATAACCCTTTATTATAGACACTTTCTGCATTTTGTAAGCCATAGGCTGGCGTTTTAGTGGTGGGTCCTCCCAGTTTGCTCGACAGACATATCTTAAAGGAATGGCAAAGTGTTGCGATTGGCTTATCACGCTTTGACTGGGGTCTGGGGGTGTACAGAGGAGTAGTGAGGCTGACTTGCTTAGTGTGCAAAGTGTGGTGTGTTTCGGCAGAGACGAGTTATGGAGGGATATTGTTGTCAAAAACTAAAGCTGTATTTGCAAAATGTGGAAACCAGGGTCTATCTGTATTAAATGTTAATCTTTTTAATACGCTGAACCAGCACAGATGTAGAGAGAGAAAGCGCTAGAGGGGTACCCATAACTAACTCATTAAACAACAGTCTACCAGCCTGGGAGTGGGTCCCAGGGTGGTAGCCTAATAAAAATTGGCTGGACAACAGGACGCAGAGGGTAATAGTAAGTGAGTCCACTCTGAAGAAAGGGGTTACTAGAAGGGTACCACAGGGTTCAGTATTGGGGCTGATCCTCTTTAATGTCTTTATAAGTGACATTGCAGAGGGACTGGAAGGAAAAGTATGCCTCTTTGCAGATGACACAAAGATCTGCAACAGGGTTGATACACAAGGGCAGGGTGGAAAGGATGAGAAGGGACTTGGCAAGGTTGGAGGAATGGTGAAAGTATGGCAGCTCAGATTCAATGCAAAGAAGTACAAAAGTAATGCACCTGGGAAACAAAAACCAGGGAAGAGTCGCATAATGGGGGAGGTACTAACAACAACAAAATGGAAAAGGACCTGGAGTAGTCATATCAGATGACCTAAAGGTAGGCAGGCAATGTGAGAAAGGCAGTAAGGAGGGCTGGGGGATACTGGGATGCATAGAGAGAGGCATTACCAGTAGAAAACAGGAAGTTGATATCCCTCTGTACAGACAGTTAGTGAGACCCCATTTGGAGTACTGCGTGCAGTTCTGGAGACCCCATCTCCGCAAGGACATAGACAGGATGGAGGCAGTCAAGAGGAGGGCAACTAAAATGGTGCAGGTTCTGCACCAGAGACCATACGAAGAGAGACTAAAGAAGCTTAATATGTATACCCTCGAAGAAAGGAGGGAGAGGGGGGACATGACAGAAACTTTCAAGTACCTCAAGGAATCAACAAAGTCCGAGAGGGTAGCATCTTTCAGAGAAAAGGATATTACCTTAAGAACAAGGGGCACAATTTGAAGATGGGGGGATACCTCAGGGCAACATGAGGAAGTATTTTTCACAGAGAGGGTGGTGGACACATGGAATGGCCTTCCTGAGGAGGTTGTGGTGTCAAAAACAGTGGAGGAATTCAAAAATGCATGGGACAGACATGAGCAATTATAGTGGGGAGAATAGAATGGAGTAGGTGGTTGGTTATCTAGGACCTGCAGCTTATCCAATAGGTAGGGAAATGGGCAGACTGGGCAGGCCAAGCGGTCCTTATCTGCCGTCAAAGTCTATGTTTCTATGTTTCTAACAAGGGTCTCTTTAAGCAGTTTGTCTATTTTAATATGTATATATTAGATGAAATTGAAGGTACGTTCTACTTTGTTCTCCATTCAGAAGGTAAGTCCTGTAATGTAAAGTCTGATGGTCTTGCAAAATCCAATTATGGCCCTACAGAGTATACTTAGTCACTCTTTCCCTCCCTCCCATACTTGCAGGATCTACTTATCTCTCACAGCTATTGTGTTTTTTTTTTACCCTTGGAGTTAAAAGAAATACTATATACAGATACCAATCTTACAGTATTGCTGCTGCCATCATAACTTCTGCTCTACTACTGAAATTGCCTTTCACAGACAAAACATGACAGATCCTCCTCAGCTCCACATCACAGCACTCAAAAACTGGCATACATGCTATGCTACTGCCCACAGCCTTGTGCTAAACAAAACAAACAAAAAAAAGTCTTCTACAGGCACAGCCAAGGGCATGGGCAGATATTTCTGAAATTTCTGATATTTCTAGAGAAATCTCCTGCTTTCTCCATTTACACAGTAGGGGCTGCAGAGAGAAACTCTTTAGAAATTTCCAAAATACCTGGCCATGTCTGTGGCTACTACTGTAATTCTAAAAACTTTCTTTACAAGCTCACAGATTCTCCTCACAGATTACACATTTAGTAGTTCCTTAAAAAAAAATTATTATGCAGCTCAGCAAACACTCCTCTCCACTTGTTTCCCCAGCCACTTGCCGCTCCATTTCAGCGCACTCACTTTCTTACACTACATACAAAAACATCTTTAAAAAAAAGAAGCAAATTACACTATCACAGCATGATCATCATAAAGCCACTTATGTTTCAAACACAGCGACATGCCAGAGGCTGCAATCGTGATGAGAGCTGACACGGATCTTGACCTAGCAGCCCACTTCCATCTGGGTGATGAAGTGGTGTTAGACTTCTATAAGACTGTGGTAGAACATATTTAAAAAACCAAAAAAATCATTATAATGATGACAGGCATACTTTGGCGAACATGGGCATCTGATTCATTTACAGGATGAAGATGTGTTTGTGTGTCTGTGTGCGTGCGTGCATGTGTGTGTGTGTCCAGCAAGCCTGGTTCAGTAACTTATTGCTACTCATTCCCCTGAGCTCACTTCTTCAGCTTTCCTGCACACAGGCCAAAATAAGTTACTCAGCTGTTTTCTCTGACTCACTGGTCAAGGCAACCATGAGAAATACGTTTTCCCCTGTTGTAACTGCAATTATCAGGAGTTAATGTCAAGACATGGTCACCAACCTTTCCCATGCACCCACAAGTTGCATTGTGGATGTGTGGGAAATTAAACTAGAGTTGCAGTGCAGATGACTTGCAGGGGCTGCATTGCGGCCCACACACAATGGCTCATAGACTGCTGCATCCTCCTGCAGACACCACCTGCTAGAAACAAGCAGAAAAGCAAGAGCAGATCTCACAGCTGTGTAAGCTAGGGGTGGGTGGTTGCTGAGGATAAGGGGCAGGCAGGCAGTGGTGGGCACTAGACACCAGGGAGATGTATGCTGGGGTTGGGGAGCAGGAGAAGGGGTGGTCACTAAATGCTGGTGATATTTCAGAATAATGGAGAGGTGAAGGAAGGGAACTAACACAATACACCCCTGCCACATACACCGTGCAAGGAAACATTCGGCATTGACAAATGCTTGTTTCTTATGTTTGCGCCTTTCTGCTCCTGACTGCTTTCCCCACCTCCCTCTGATTTTCTAGATACAGTTCTCTGTCTTCTTCCCTCTGTGTTTCCTTGTACCTAAAGAATGCTACCTTTTCGCCCTGATCTTCTTGGCCACTTTGTGGGTTTTTTCGTTTTGGTTTATTTTGCTTACTTGCCTAATGCAATGGCTTGTTGCCTCCGCTATGGCTCCCTTAAGATTCTGCCATTGTTCCTCCACTTCCTCTTTCTCTCTCTCTCCTTCCCTGCCAGTGATTTGACAAGACATTCCCCCATCTTTGCAAAGTCGTCCTGCCTGAAATCCAGGACCCTTACTTTCATGTGGTTTGACTCTTCTGCTGTTCTCACATTGAACCACACCGTAATGTGATTGCATGATCCCAAATGGCTCCCCGCTTTTACATTTGTTATTCTGTCACCACTGGTGAGTACCAGGTCCAAAGTCGCTCCCTCTCGGGTGGGCTCTATCACTATCTGTCTTAGGCATGCTCCCTGCTGGGCTTTCATGATGTCTCTGTGCCTGGCTGAGGCTGCAGCCTGGTTGCTCCAATCCACGTCAGGCAGATTGAAGTCTCCTACAAGCAGCACCACCCTTTAGCTGTCATTCTGTGTAAGCTACAAGTACCCTGTCCAGCTCTTCCCCTTGTGTGGGAGGTCTGTAGATTACACCAGTGCAAATGGCAGTTCCATTTTCTGTCTCCCGGGTGCCTCACAGTGCCTCCGCTTCTCCATGCATTCCTTGTACATCAGTTGCCTTAATTCCTTCCCTGATGTAGATAGCCATTCCTCCTCCTCCTTCCTTTTTACTCACCCTGTCCCTCCTGAATAGAGTGTAATCTGGTATTGTCATATCCCCATCATGGTTCCCCATGAACCATGTGTTGGTAACAGTAAGAATGTCCAGGTCCGCCTCAGCCATCAGGGCCACTAGGTCCGGGATTTTGTTTCCCAGACTGGGGGCATTTGTGCATGTGGCCTTTCAAGTTTTACTGCCTCCTCTCCTAATAACTCCCCTCCTATCCCCATGCATTTCCTCCATGACCCTCTTGTCCATGCTCCCATTCTACCTTTTCTCTGTATTTTTGCCTATTTTGGTTTTCATTATCTTCAGCAATTTCTCAACCTTAGGGTCCTCTCTGCCATCTGTATCATTTTTTTTTGGGGGCTGTTTGCTTCACCCAGCTTTTTCACTACCACCCCTTGGCTAGTTTAAATGCTTGCTGATGAAACATTTAAACCTCTCACTGAGGATTCTTGTCCCCATCCTCAGAGATGGATGCAGACCATCGCTCCCATACAGGCCTGCATCTCTCCAGGTGGAACCCAATCCCCAATGAAGCCAAATCCTCCACTCTGTACCAGTCCTTCAGCCATGCATTAAATCTCTTGGTGTAGAGTATCTTGTTCTCCCTTTTCCTCAGTGGTAACACCTCTGAAAAGGTTACAAAGTGTGTCTCCTGTCTAAGACAGTCCCGTCCTGCCAGAACAGTATAGGAGTTATGGATAGGAACCGTGGGAGGATGTGTCTCTTCTCTGCCACCCTTGCCCTTTCTGAGCCTACTGTCTTCCAGCTGCTCCTCTTTCTTGGCAATCATTGAGGCACAGGGGTAGACCTGGTGGTCCTTGGGTGGGGAGGAGGTCCCTCAACTCAGCCAACTCAGTCTGAAGGCGAGCAACCTCCCCCTCAGCCCAGAGAGGTGCCAGAAGATGGGACAGCACCGCAGCCTCCAGAAAGCCTCCGTGAAGACTGCCACCCCACTCCCATCATATCTATAAGTGTCCTTCCTGCTTTAGAGTATTTTCTTCCTTTCTCTCTCTTTCCTCTTTCTCTCCTCCTTCTCTACTTTCCTTTAGTACAGAAACACCCTTGCTTTGTTGCTTTGTGCCCTGTAGCTGTTTCTATTTGTTCCAGTGAACCCTCCTTCCTGCCTCCACAGGAAGTATCTATCTGCTGTCCATATGCCCTACAGCCTATAAAAGTGGAGCTAGCACCAAGTGGGTGGGTGGGTGGAGGGGTGGAAGGAGGGCAGTATCATGTGTGTGTGTGTGTATGTGTGTGTGTGTGTGTGTGTGTGTGTGTCTCCCTTTCCCTTATGTCCCTTTGCTGCTGCTAGCCAAACACCCTGTAGTAATTAATTTATATAAGGCACTAAGCCTGTCTCAGTTCTACCCCCAAAATAAACACCTGATTCACAGGGCTTCCTGAATCTACTTACCCCAGGATTAAGTTCCTCACCTAGTTTCCCCCACACCACCTGTTACAATTTAAAACTCAAGTTTTAAGGTAACCCAGTCACTGCCTATCCAGTTTCAAAGTGCCCCAACCACTGCTTACAGATCGTTTCTCCCCACTTACCTTGCTACTTTCAAAAGGAAGATGAGTAAATAAATATTATTATAACTCTAAGGTAAAGCTAAGTGCTTTCACTCCACTGTCTCAGTAAATTCTGGTCTTCCACATGAAAGTTAACAAACATTGTCCTCTCCCACTGCACCACTGCCTAGTTCACTGACTAATTAACAGACAGGAAGCAATTCGTCAAATTTAGAGATGCCTTCTCTAGCCTCTTGCCAGTCACTCACAGCATCCCCCAGATATCTATACTAGGACGACTCTTTCTCTCCCTCTACATAAACCACCTCTCCACTGTCTCCTCCAAATGCTCTGTAGTCATGTACAGTGATGATTTTGCTCTCTACTACAGCACCCAAAAGCTCCCACAAATTATTGACCAGGTTAACACTGACTTCTCCCTCATATAAAACTGGCTTGAGGTCAGCAGCTTAGTTTCTAATGCCACCAAACCCAAGCAGTGTTATTTGGATCTAAAGCATGCAGAACATCCTTCTCCCAGTTCATTGGCCATCTGCTGCTCTGATGGCACCCCTCTCTCCAGTGTGAGTGAATTTAAGTATCTTGGCATCACCCTGGACCCTACCCTGGATTTCTTCTTCCATATCTCTGCCATTGGAAAGTACACAAATTCCAAACAAGGCATTTCCTCACCTGCACGTCTTCCTAACTCCTGATGCATGCAGGACCATATCCCAAGGCATACTCCTCCCTTCCTTCCAATACAGCTCATTCATCCTCCCAAATGCCCAAAAAACCTTGCTACATAAATGGGATGTCACTCACAATAACATTGGTTGCTTTGCCCTTGCCTCCCCCCGCTTGACACATCACTGCTCACTGTACTCCATTCTGGGCTGGCCCCATCTGCATCACTCCCTATGCCCCGGATGCTTTGATTTTCAGACTTTTGGGTCCACCTCAGCCTCCCCTATCTCACTAATACACATCACTCACTACACCTACTAACTTTGATCAACAGATACCACCTCCCTGGTTGTTCTGAAACATGACTAAAATGTGCAACCAGGCCTTTTCCTCATCTTCACCAAAGCTGTGAAACTGCCTCCCTTCCAACATTCACATCTCCCCAATCCTGTCTGCCTTCAAAGCAGCCTTGAACGCTCATATCTTTCTGTCAAATGCCTGTACCTGTACTTAGCATTTTACCCTACACCAACTGCTTACTAACAGTCTTGTACATTGTACTGCCAGACTGCCCAGTTCATCTCAAGTCTTTGCACTTAGCAAATTAGACTACACTGCTGTTACCTCCCTGTGAATAAGTTAATGTACTGTATGACATTAATTTCATAAAATGTTTTGCTACTTGCCATCTCAGTGTAACATACAGTGTTATGTGCCTTGATGTTCCAGAAATTATTGTAACTTGTGTTGCTCAACTGTTTGTCAATTGTTGTTTTTGCCTACTGTACCTTGTACTCTCCTGAGTCATACCTGAAAATAGTCATTCAGTTATCTAGTGTACTTACCTGGTTACCAAACACAAAATAACTAAATACATAGTTGGAAGCAGGTAAGTTTTTTGGTAGACCTGATACTATTAGAGACAGGGTCCTATCCAGTATGTTAACTGTTCCTTCACACATTAACATCTCTTGGCTACCCCCACCCCCTTACAGTACATTCTGCTGTGGCCGGTGTACATTCTGTAAATACATTAGACAAGGCAAATCGTTTACCATAAGAACATATGAAAAGTGTCGGTAGATGGGGACTGTGCGATCCATCTAGTCTGTCAAAACTACCCCCCTTCCCATGCAGCCTTCGCCCTATCTTGTCCTTTATGTTTGTCCCATGTGAGTTTGAACTCCCTGATTGTCTTTAAAGCTACCACCTCCTGGGACTGGCTGTTCCACAGGTCTATCACTCTCTGTGTGAAGAAGTATTTCCTGAGGTTGCTTTTGAACCTTCCTCCTACCAGTCTTATATCATGCCCTCTTGTGCATGCTGCCGTGTTCTGTTAAAATAGATTGCCTGTCTGAGCTGTGTTAAATCCCCTCAAGTACTTAAATGTTTCAAATCATGTCCCCTCTGTTTCTTCTCTGCTCAAGGGAGTATAGGTTCAGCTCCCTAAGTCTTGCTTCATATGACCTGTGATGCAGTCCATGCACCATCTTAGTAGCCCTTCTCTGCACCGTTTCCAAACAGTCAATGTCCTTCTTGAGGTGAGGTCTCCAGAATTGAACGCAATACTCCAAGTGTGGCCTCACCAAGGACCTATAATGGGGCATGATAACCTCCCTTTCTACTAGAAATACCTCTACTTATACATCCAGGATGCCACCCGCTTTCTGTGCTGCTTTCTCATATTGTTTTCCATCTTTAATTTGTCACTGATGATTATGCCAAGATCTCGCTCCATTTGTGTCTCCTCAAGTTGATGTCCTCCCAGTGTGTACTTTTTCCAGGGTTCCTCTTTCCCAAGTGCATTACCTTACACTTTTGGCATTAAATTGTAACTGCCAATCCCTGGACCAATCCTCTGCCTTCTAAGGTCAGCTTCCATGTTGTCTGCTTCTTTCCTTGTGTCCACGCTGTTGCAGAGTTTTGTATCGTCTGTGAACAGGCCAACCCTTCCTGTTAGTTCATTTGCTATGTCTGCTATAAATATGTTAAATAGGATCAGTCCAATAGTCGATCCCTGTGCGATGCCACTGGTCACCCTACCTCCTTGATAATGATTCATTGACTAGCACTGTCTGGGTCCTGTCATTCAGCCAGTTACTGATCTAGCTAATCATCTTCTGACCAACTCCTGTATGTTCCATCTTGTTGGTTAACCTTCTGTGAGGGATGGTGTCAAAGGTCTTGCTGAAATCTAGATATACAATGTCCACTGCCCCTCCTGATCCAATGTTCTGGTGACCAGTCGAAGAAGTGAATCAAGTTGGTTTGACAAGAGTGTTCTGCTGTGAAGCCATGTTGCTTTGGGTCCATTTTCCAGTATCTGTTAGGTATGCCACTATCCTCTCTTTTAGTAGTGACTCTTTCATTTCCCCACAACTGAGGTCAAACTGACAGAGCAGTAATTTCCTGCCTCTTCCTTCTTTCGCTCTTGTGTAAGGGCCCAACAGTTGCCTGTTTCCAGTCCTGAGGTATTTTCCTGCTGTCTAGTGACTTGTTGAAGAGCTCAGCCAGCGGTGTGGCCAGTTCCTCTAGGAGCTCCTTCAATATCCTAGAGTGTATGCCGTCTGGTCCCATGGCTTTTTCCACTTTCAGTTTATTAAGGTCTTTTAGGACCCTCTCCCTTGTGAAGGGGCTAGTATTTGCTCCCTGGGTATCTTCCTTTGTCCTGCTCAGTGTAGGACTTTTGCCACTGACTTCTGTAGTGAAGAGAGAGTAATAGAACTAATTTAGCACTTCTGCCTTGTCCTCGTCACTCTCTGCCATCTTACCTTCCTTGGTTGCTTGTCGGACTATTCCTCTCTTAGCTTTTCTTTTTTCTCTTATGTATCTATAGAAGGTTTTGTCTCCCTCTTTAACACCCTGTGCTATTTTCTCTTCCATCTGTGCTTTTGCCTTTCTAACAGATTCCCCCGCCTCCTTTAACTTGTTCTTGTATTCTTCCATGGCTGTTTCATGTTTTGTTTACTTGAATTGTGTAAAAGCCTTTTTTTTTCCTCTTCGATTTTGGATGCTACTTCATGAGAGAACCAGAGAGGTCTTTTCCTTCTTTTGGACTTGCTGATCTGCTTAGTGCATACAGTTGTTACTGTATGCAGAGCAGCCTTCAGAGTATTCCAGCAGTCCTCTACATCTCCTGTGATTCCTCCTTCTAGTATGGATGTGATCATAGTTCTCATTTTGGGGAAGCTGGCTTTTCTGAAATCTAGTACCTTGATTTTGGTGTGACTATTTTCCTCCATATTGTTCACAGTAAACCAGATTGAACTGTAATCACTGGTCCCTAGATTGGCTCCCACCTCTGCTTCTGGAATCCTTGTGATGTTTGTCAGCACTAGATCCAATATTGCTTTGTCTCTGGTGGTGAGTTCACCAGCTGATGCAAACCTGCTCCCCTTAGTGCTAAAAGGAACTCTTTGCTCCGGTCTGAGGATGTTGTGTATGAGGACCAAACCACATCCGGTAGATTGAAGTCCCCCACAAGCAATAACTCGCCCCTGTCCACATCATTGAGATGGTTTCCAAGAGCTCTTTGTCTACGTCAGCCTCCTGGGATGGGGGTCTGTATAGGGCTCCTACCGGGATAGGGGCTTTTTCCCCCAGCTCCTAGTGTAACCTAAAGGACATCTGCTTTACTGTGTTTCCCTGGATTTCTGTTGCATATGTCATCTCTGACACCTAGTGCCACCCCTCCTTTCTTTCCCTTGCCATCTTTCTGGAATAACGCATACCCTGGGATGGTGACATCCCAGGAGTGGTTCCCAGTGAACCATGTTTCCATAATAGTGATCCAGTCTAATTGTGCATCTGCCATTACAGCTATGAGATCAGGGAGTTTGTTTGGCAGACTACGAGCATTGATGCACATTGCTTTCCATCCCCTTTTGTTTCGGTCATTTGCATTTTTTATATGTTTTGGTTGTGTAATTTTGTGGCAGAGAAATTGTGAATGAACATTTTGTTAACTCTAACACCTATGGAGTGGTTTACATTTTACTCTGCTCATGCAAGGTTTCCTACATGGATTGTACAATGTGACAGTATAAGACACACAGATGAACATATTTGGGCCATACGAAGAATGGATACAACCTACACTATAGTGATACATCTACAGGAACACAAAGGGCAGCCATAATATACAGTTTATGGGCATTGAAAAGGTGACACTGGGCCAAGGGATGGAAACTGGGAGCACAAAATCTGCCGAAGGAAGAGCTATTGGATATACAAGCTGGGGGCTCATCAGTGAGTAAGTTAGTAAATCATTATTTATGAAGCACCCTATGCCTGAGGCTCAGGGCACATTACAATATGCAAACAGTGAGAGAGGAATGAATCAATAGTTCGAATGCAACAATAACAAACTAATAAGGGCATAATTACATAAAATAAATAAAACAGAGTCAGCTGAGAACATAAACCAGTATAGCTCAGTTCCGAAAAGCTTCCTTGAAGAGATGTGCTTTCAGGCCCTGCTTAAAGGCCTCCAATGAGGGAGCCTCCCTCAAAGACCTTGGAAGCAAATTCTACAGGGCTGGAGCAGCCACCACAAATATGCAGTCATCAGATGTTTTAACCGGGCCCTGGGAACTGCTAGGAGGCCTTCCTTGGAGGAACAGATCTCACCAAGGCCTTTGATTTGGTAAACCATCCCCTACTACTTAAGGCACTGTCATACCTAAATGTCTCAGAAGAGGTGGTTGATTGGTTTAGTGAATATTTGCCCAATAGAGCACACAGAACTGTGGTTAAGGACTCATTTTCTGATTACAGAAAAAATGATTGTGAAGTTCTGCAGGGTTCTGCTCTTGGACCACTGCTCTTCTCCCTTTTCCTCAACAATTTACCTAGCGTTTAGCCTTCCTCAGAGATGGTATTATATACTGATGAAGCTGTATTGTTTATGGAGAGGGAGGAGCAGGAAGCCCTGCATAAATTGATTCAATAAGATTTTGGTGACTTACAACACAGGTTTAAGTTAAATAACATGATTTTAAACATTAAAAAACAAAGGCCATGCGATTTGCTGGCCAACTTAAGAAGGGTAAACTCAGACTTTAAAATGAAATCACTTGATGGTGATTTTGTGAAATGCCAATCAATTTAAATATTTGGGCCTGACTGTTGATAGTTCATTAACACATGGTCCACACATTACAAGGTTGGTTAAGACAATTCATCAGAAGATTGGCATACTATTTAGGATTAGAAAACACAGTTCGCCCTTCAGTGATCTACAGACCTCCAGCACAAGGTGAGGAGTTGGACAGGGTGCTAGCAGAGAACAATCGCAAAATGGCCACTAAAGAGGAGGTGCTGCTGGTGGGAGACTTCAGTTTGCTGGATGTTGATTGGAGCATCCCAGCTGCAGCCACAGCCAGGAGTAGGGACATCTTGGATGCCCTGCAAAGGGCATGCCTAACATAGAAACATAGACATTGATGACAGATAAGGACCGCTTGTCCCACCTAGTCTGCCCATTTCCTTACCTACCAGATAAGCTGCAGATCCTAGTTAACCAACAGCCTGTTTTTTCCTACCCCCCACAAGAATTGCCTCATGCCTGTCCCATGTATTCTTGAATTCTCCCACAGTTTTAGACCCCACAACTCCTCAGGAAGGCTGTTCCATGCGTCCACCACCCTCTCTGTGGAAAAATACTTCCTCACATTGCTCCTGAGCTGTCCCCCTCTATCTTCACATTGTGTCCCCTTGTTCTTGCACATCTCTTTTTCTGAAAGATGCAACCCTCTCAGACTTTGTTGATTCCTCTGAGGCACTTAAAAGTTTATATCATGTCCCCCTCTCCCTCCTTTCCTCAAGGGCATACATATTAAGCTCCTTCAGTCTCTCCTCATATGGCTTCTCTGCAGACCCTGCACCATTTTAGTTGCCCTCCTCTGGATTGCCTCCATACTGTCTATGTCCTTGCAGAGATGGGGTCTCCAGAACTGGATGCAGTACTCCAGATGGGGCCTCACCAACTGTCTGTACAGAGGGATAACAACTTCCTGTTTTCTGCTGGTGATGCCTCTCCCTATACATCCCAGTATCCCCCCAGCCCTCCCTACTGCCTTCTCATATTGCTTCAGGCCTCAGGCAGTTAGTGGTGGATCCCACCAATGAAGGAGTGATATTGGACCAGGTACTCACCAATGGGAACAGAGTTACAGATGTAAAGGTGGGTAGCCACTTGGGGTCCAGTGATCACCACATGGTGTGGGTCAATGTGAGAACAGTAGAGGAGTGAAACCACACAAAAGCAACGGTCTTGGATGTCAGATAGGCTAACTTTGCAAAGATGTCAAAATGTCTGAGGAAAGCCCTGGTGGTAGTGGTGGGGGAGAACAGGTGGGGTGTAGAAGAACAATGGGCGAATCTAAAAGAAGCCATCATGGAGGCAACAAGCATTTGCATTAGGCAATTAAGCAAAAGCAAGAGAAAAATAAAACACTATGGTCCACAGAGGAAATGGCCGGCAAGGTAAGAGAGAAAGGGATGGCATTTGGGAGGTACAAGGAAACATAAATGGAGGAGGACAGGGAACTATCTGGAGAAGCAAAAAGAGTTGGATAAAGGCACAACCAGAGGAAAAAATAGACCAGGCAGTTAAGAAATGGGACAAGACATTTTTCAGCTACATTAGCGAAAAAACCAAGGCCAGGGGTGGGATTGTAAAGCTTTTTTTTAAATTATTCAGTCTTCATTGAATTTAATAATAAAAACAAAGCCATGAAAATCACATATGGTATAACAATGAAATGTGAAGAACTAGTATGGAACAATAAAAAAAAAATACCCCCCACCCATGAAGGCCAAATAAGTGAAGAGATTAAAACAAATTGGTTTCATTAGGAGAGTGAAATGACAATATAACAAACTGAGATGTACTGAGTAACCATCTATCAACCCCTAAAAAGTAAAACAGAAATTATCGAGATTTACATCAGTAAGTGATAGTACAACAATTAACGGGTATAATAGTTCTCAATAATGATGGTTAAGAAACAAAATTAATGTATGAAAACACCAGGTATCTGGTAAAAACAATAAAAGAAGTATATAAATATTACAAAAAATAACATGAATGTGTATGTAGAAATAAATACAAAGGACTCGTTTGCAAGATTATTCCAGAAGTAAACTACAGAGTTTACCCAGAAGTTTGTAGAAACTAAGAAGATTATTATTAATACCAGCAATCAATTTACGAAGTCATAGGTTACGAATATGTTTGTAGACCATTCTTTAAAAGTCGGAATGTCTCTATCAAGCCATTGTTTCAAAATTAATTGTTTAGCATATACTGAAAATAAAGCCACCATGGCCTTATCTGACCTACTTGTTTATCTTGTTTATTTAGATCTAGGATTACAATTACCTTTGAGCCAAGGCTCTTTTACAAAGGTTCCACGTCAGGAGAGTGCATACATGCTAAACATGTTAAACAAGGGCATACAACATTAAAGAGAGCATACAACCATATTCATCAGTTCAGGTACAGCATCACGGTAAATAGGATACATGAATAACACATACAAGGACTCATTTCACAAACCTAGAAGAAATCAGGAGGAAGAAAGAGAGGATAGGGGTGGCAGCATAAAGAGACTAGAGCAGCTCACGGCATTGTAGAGAGAACATCAGAGAGAGGGGGTGGTGGTACTAGATAGGTCATTGTAGTTACCGATAATGCAACCTTCAATATGGTATGCTCGATGCAAATTAAGTTTATCAATAACTGTAGTTTTTATATTATTTCACAAGGGCCTAACTAAAGGACAATCCCAAAGGATGTGCTCAGAGTTCCAATGGCCATATTGTATTGAGAACATTAGGTCTGAAGCTACTAGGCCACTTCTGTGCAATTTAATAGGAGTCATATAAGTACTACTGTGTAAGATTTTAAATTGAATTAATCTCAGATTGTCCATAGAGATATATTTATATAGGCTATTCCAAATAAGTGACCAGTCTATTTTGTCATTATTCAATTCTTGTATCCAATAAGAAGATTGTATTGGTTTATCTAAGGATTTGAATGACAACAAAACTTGGTATGTACCGGCAATAGGGTGTGAATTGGTTCCTGCTCTTGTAAGTTTGTGTAAAAATTCCTGATGGTCTTTAGTCCAAGGAGAAGGTCCATGAAAAGATACAATGACAGTTTTTAATGAAAAAAATTATAAAATAAATGTTTTACTAATATTGGGCCCTATGCATGGACGTGCAGAGTGCCTATGCACAGGATTCGACCTTAACATTGTTTTACTAGCCCTGAACCTAGCTCAAATTGGCCAGGACTAGTGCAGCTAACCCTCTACTTGTCAGTCTTAACAAGTGCAGGTTTTTCATGGCCATTAATGAAGTTAAAAAAGTCCCTGCTTTAGCAAGCTGTAGTCTTTTTGCTAATCTTCCTCAGTGTTCCAGGTGGCCTGGTGTGATTAGCAGCTCATTAAGAACTGCAATTATCTGGCAGTTCAAGAGGGGATTCTGCAAAGACTCAGTGTGAGTCATTATCACTCAGTCATTAGGACATTTAGCTAGTGTGCAGGCTGTGATCAAAGGTAGAGTGGTCAAGTCACTAGCTTCCAGTTTGCTGAACTTGTATTTGATTTGTCCCACAATATTAAAACCAGTGTGCCTCATTTTCTAGCCTTTGAGCATCTGTATCCAACACTACTGTGACAGAATGCTATGATGTATACACAGTCTGCCCAGCCAGGTGGTCTGCCCACTCTATGCTTTCTCTGGACACCACTGCAGACTAGGTAGATTCTGAAGTGGCCATCCATAGACCCATACAGTAGCTGCCATTACTGACTGGTGTAGGGGTCCACAGCTCCTCTTAATGGCTCACACCAGTCAATGCCATCCATGCAGTACCACCCTTATACCACTCAGCATGTCATTTCATCCTAAAAACAATGCTTTGGAGCATATATGGTACTAAGCAAAACCTTAGTAAAATATATAATTTGACATTTAAAAAAATGTATTACTGGTGTGCATAGATTATCCTATATAGAAAGAGCAGTAGTACAGCATCATGCCTATATACTGCTCCCTCTTTGACTGATGAAAGTACACTTTTATGGAAAATCTGTTGTTAGGGCAGAGCATATTAAATCAATACTTTGTGCCTGGTATATATAAACAGATATGTCAACGTTCTTACATCCCAAGCTCCATGTTTAACTCTCCAAAGAAATCCTAGAATGGCCCCAAGCTCACTTTGCAATGTAAGAAAAGTTCCAGAAGTGCAGGTCTGGTTAATCACAGGGTGTGGGATGAGAGTATATTTCTCTGCTTGACTCTGTACATTGCCCTACAGGTCAGGTTGGGACTGTGGTAAGGTGCATGATGATGATGTTGGCTATTGTGTGTGCAGAGCTAGAACTGCTTGACTGAACATTTGCTATTATGGTATTCTCTGGTTTGGTCAGGAGGGATGAAGGAAGAGGAAGCAAGGGGCACATGGTAAAAAAACTGTGGGGTACACACTGCATGTGATTGTTTTGTAGTCTTTTTTGCTGTGGCAGGAAGCAATGTGGGAGCATGATAAATATGTAATAATTAGAGTATTTCTTGGAGTGCATCTTTCCTGTATAACCGATCAAAATTTACCATTATTATTGTGGGCTAGTGTAACCATTTGCGGGCTAGTGCAATTATTAATCAACTTGTCTGGCTGGCTAGTGCAAAAAAAGTTAAGGTTGACCCCTGCCATGCACCTCGTATCCCAGGCGCTAGCCACTCCGCGCCTGTCCCCTCGCGGGATGCATGAAAGGCGCACAGACAGCAACGTGCCAGGGCAGGTGGGGTGGGTGCTGGGTGGGCCAGCACCATGCCATTCACTAAGGCTTAATGTGCTGTACACCGGGAAGTGTAGGAGGGTGCTGGTTATGCCATGGGAGACCTTCCATAACTGCCCTCACGTGCCCAGTCCCATGCACAGGACCCCCACATGGCTCAAGCAGCTGTATGGCAGCCCTCCCACACAGCAGAAACCCACACAGGCCCCAGCATCCACTGACACAACCAGCATTCAGCCCAGGCCCGTATGCCAGCCCTCCCACCACACACACACGGCTGCCCCATCCCTAGTGTATAGTATGCAACCCCACCAACACAGAACATCCCATCCCCATAATGCAGAAGCACCCCCAAAACAGAACAGCTCAGCCTCTGTAATGTAGAAGCACCCCCAACACATGACAGCTCCATCCCCATAATGCAGAAGCACGCCCAACAGATGTCTGGCCCTGTGCCATAGCATATACGCATACCCCCCACCCACAGGTGCCCCGGTCCCAGTAATGAAGAAGAACCCCCCCACACACACAAAAACACACATATACAGGTGCCCTGGTCTGGTGTTGAATACGAATCCTTCCACCCACACACGCAGGTGCCCTGGTGTGCACCATCCCGATTCCTGACCTGGTACCCCACCACACACACTGGTGTTCAGTGGTCCCTCCAACCCCAGGGCACTGACAACACCACCCCCCAGCTCCCATACCTGCATTCGGTGGTGCAGCTCCAGCCAACCAGCTGAACAGCCCTCCTCACCCCTCCTCATCCACTGGCCATCCGACTGATGCTGGGAGCATGCTGCCTTTATATAGGCAGTGTGCTCCCTGCATCAGATGGACAGCTGGTGGCTGAGGTGGTATAAAGAGGGTTTTGCCACTGGCTATCTGGAGCCACAGCACCATCATGCAAGTACGGGGACACAGAGGGCTGGGCGGTACCACGGGAGTGGGGAGACCACTGAAGACCAATGTGGGGGTGTGGGTGCTGGGTTGGGTGTCAGGGTGGAGTTGTGCATGGCACCTCTGTGCATTTGGTGGGGGTTGGCATGCTCTACATGGGCAATGGGCTGCCACATGTTGAGGTGTTGGTCTGATTTGTCACACAGGCTATGGCCTGCCAATTGCCGAAGTGGTGGGTATGATTGGAACTGATGGGGACTAGACACACTTGTGTCAGAGGCTGGGGGGTCTATATTCTACAAATGGAGGTAACGGGCTGCCACATGCCAGGGGGGGGGTACGGTATGTGCTTATGGGTTGGGCAGCCATGTGGTGGGGTGGGGTGTGTGTTCTGCTATATGGGGACCAGGCAGTCATGTGTTGGAGGAGGTTGTGTCAGCATTATGGGGACAGGGTAACATTGTGTTGGGGGTTTCTTTGTACTGTGAGACAGGGCAGAAAAATGTGGGGGGATGTTTGGGCATGGGGACATCTGTGCACCAGCCAGGTGCTGTGGCCACAGAGACATTGCTGCATAGATCTGGGTGCCTGTGGGGCTATTCATGCACTCAGATCTGTGCCTTACTGTGTAAGTGGTCCACTTAGGGACCCAGGATGGGCATCCGACTGGATTCCCACCTGGGTCCCACCCACCCGGCCACCCTGCAGAGTCCTGTGAGTTGGGGGTGGGGCCACAGACAGGTGCCCCACAGGTGCATGCAGTAGTGAATACCATGAACCCTGCACCTGTCTGGGCTGCTGAGCTATCGCGGGTGGGATATGCACACCACAGCATCAATTCTCACCTGTTCATTAAGTCTTTGCAGAATTTTACTACAGGGTAAAGAACACAGTGTTTTAATAAGGATGCCACAGTTAGAGTTTTAACTGTCGGAAACCAGAACTAGTTAACACTTTTCCGTTAAGCTTGAAATTGTAATTATTAATGAGGGGCTGGTTAATGTCTTTGAAGAAATATAGATCAAAGAACTTGCCCATTTGGTTATGAACCTTAGGGAGATACCTATAACTGTGTTTTAAGAAATGCTGGCAGATTAGTAGTTTTCAAGAATAACATAGCCACAGGAGATATTTTAGTTTTCTTAAGAAGGAAAAGTTCAATGTCAAACTAAATGGGGTAATAACTGCACAAATTTAAATCAGGAGAAAACCACTTAAGATATTTGTTAATGTGAAGCCATATATTAAAGAAAGAAATTGGGTAATTTAATACCACCTTGAGATTTTAATAGTATTAGTTTATTGAAGGCAATTCTAGAAGTTTTTTCCCCAAAGAAACTCATTGATAACAGGTTGTAAAGAAAGAAACAATTTCATTGGTAGAAATAAGTTTAGCATATTTAAAGGGTGAAATAGTCTAAAAAAATATTAATTTTTATGATGCTTACTTTCCCTAAAAAAGAAAGAGGAAGTAATGTCCATCTTTTAATATATTGTGTTATACTATTAATTAGGTTGTTGAGGGACACCAGAGCCACAGGATATCTGGAGTACTTGGAAGCAGAGAAAACATAAGACAGTTTTCCTGATGTGATCAGAGGCTTGTATATAGGACATAAAACCAACTTGTTCCCTGTAAATCAAGGGGTTCCAGATTTTTTTTATTCTTCAAGCCAGAATGGATGTCAGATTTTAATGCAATAATTTATGAGTGAGATAGGTCAGTAACTATTAACCCTGTCTTAAGGTTTATCCGGTTTAGGTAGTAAAACTATTAGGGATTCTAGTAAACTATGGTCATTAAGGCTATTTTTTAAGATATACGAATCAAAGGCCTGCAAAATAGGTGTTAGTGATTCCTTAAAGGTTTTATAAAAATTGGCTGTAAATCCACCAGGGCCAGGCTATTAAGTTTTAAGTTATTTATGACTTCAGTTATCTCCTGCCAACTAATGGGCTTAGTAAGATTTTGTGCTTGCTGAGAGTCGATTTGAGGACATATGAAATTATTTAAATATTTGTTAGTGATACTGTGAGAAGGTGGATTTGAAATCAGGCCATAAAGATGTTTGTAGAAGTTTTCAAATTCCATTATAATTTGTCTAGTATCAGTCTTGATGGAACTGTCTACCTCAGAAATAATTGAGACAATATTTTTGGAAGAGTCAAGTTGTTTGAGCTTATTAGTGAGAAGTCTGCTAAGCTTCTCCCCAGATCTATATATTTCTTTTGTTCTCATAATGATGTATTCTGTTTTCTTTAGTTGTGAATTCATATTGATCTCTACAGTTCTTCAGTTCATGTGTGATCTGTTCTGTGGGAGAAATGGTGGTAAGATTTTCTAAGTGCTGGATTTCGTTAAGCAATTGTTCTAGTCAAGCTTGGTTTTGTTTTTCCTTTTGAAGATAGTCTAATGAATTCTCCTGACCAAATAATATCAAACTTGCCCGTAGATTAAAATTATCTTCCATGAAGTTATTAATCAGGTGTTTAATATGATTAATGATAAATTTGTCTCTAAGGCGTAGATTATTTAAACACCATATAGATTGCTTAGCATAATCAAACAATATTGTGGTTTATCCAAATCAGAGAATGATCAGATAAAATTCTAACCATCATCTAAGCATCATTAATGCTTGGTAGGAGAGATTTGCTGATTAAAAAATAATTCTTGAGAATGAGCTATGTACCGGAGAAAAAAAAGTATATTTTTTAGAGGTTGGATTAAGTGTTCTCCAAGGGTCTGTCAGTTCATAAGGCTCCAGAAAGTCCTTCAAGGCTCTAAGCTCAGCTTCCATTCTCACCCCAGAGTGGCTTGATTTATCTAAGCTTGAATTGTGAGGGAAATTCCAGTCTTCCCCTAAAATTATTTTGTAAGATAAAACTGGTGCCAGCACATTGACTAGATGCATTAAAAAGGCTGCAAAGACAGTATTTGGTCCATAAATGGAGCCCAAAAGTATATTCATGTTTTGTATAGTACCTGTTTTAAAACATATCTCTTCAGGATCAGCTATACCTTGGTCCTGGATGAAAGTAAAGTTTTTATTAATTAAAATAACAACATCCTTTTTAGAGTTGGAATTACAAGCCCCATACACCATATGGTAATCAAGGTTTCTTAAAAGATTAATTTCTGTGGACAGAAGGTGAGTTTCCTGAAGGAAAAGAATATTATATCCTATAGAGGATGCATGATGTAAGATTTGCAACCTTTTTATCTTGGAACGAGCCCCTTTTGCATTCCATGAAGCATACTTAAAGATATTATTCATTATATACAATAATCATCAGCTGAAAAGTTCACATTTCACTCTGAAAAATAAGTAGACCCATAATAATGGCCTTAAAAAGGAATGTCTAAATTGGCCTTCATAGCTCCCATATAAACCATAATACCCCCCCACGTCTTAAGTAAAACCAAGTTATCCTCTTAAACTCCATGAACAGCAAACAACAAATATAAAGCAAATCCCCCAAATCTCTCACCTCAATCCTAAAGACTGACCTACTGCAGATATTCAGAATGCGGCAAAGTTCTCCCAAGCTCTACACACAGAGCTCCGAACCCCATCTTATAGACCAGTAATAAGGTAAAGATGAACTAAATAGAACATTAGTTTTAATGTGGGAATGTTTCTAAAAAGAGAGAAAAAAAGTAGAAGGGGAACCTCCAGTATCAAGTCAGTATGGGAATCTAACTTTTATTCAGGAGCTGGAGATTAGCTTATCCTCCCACTAAGTAAGGTTCCAGGAGCCCTCACGAAAAAGAAAAAAGAAAACATATTACCAATGTCCAAGCCAATATATTGAATATTCTAAGAGAAAGCAGTGCCTAACATGCAAGCTTTAACTAAAAATGCTTTCTCCCATATACATTGAGTGAAAGGAGTTACCAAAGTTCTAGTATGCAAAATGTGAAATAAGACTCTTCCCTATTACAGATTGTCTATGAGGAACCAATAAAGTTTTTAATCAAATTAGACAAAAACCAAATGAGTTCACCATAGTTTAACTCAGGAATAATAAAACAATGTAAAAACTATCTAAAACAAGTTGACTTATTCCCCATGAAAAATAGTCAATAGTAAACTTCTGAAATGAGATGTTAAATCAGCCGAATTATGAAATTCTACTTTAAATTCAATCAGCTCAAATAAGATATAACAACTAATATTACAAGGCCAGGACATTTTTGTGAGTATATCAGCTTCCTTAACAAAAGGATAAATCAAGAAGGAGCAAGAAAGGTTAGATAATAGAGGTGGGGTATCAAAAAATAGGATAGTGCCTTTTAAGAGAATCATGCCAGAGAACTGTCACATTATACCTAGTGTGCTAGAGCTTGCTGCAGACACAATATAGGATTACTTAACATTCAAAATAATTCTGGGGAATCAAAATAAGTTCAAAATGAATAGGTGATCAAATCTGATTTAAAACCTTTATATATCGCAGTCTGCTTCAGCTAATTAAATTATCACCTACAGTACGGTAAGCTCAGGAAGAGTGAGGGTGGTGAAACAGAGGCACATCCCTCCAGTTGTACCTCTCCACAAGTCATATGCCTTCGGATGGAGTATTGTTCTCTATGGAGGCACCCGAATGGAGACCAAAGAGAATGCTGGGAATCTCCACAAAGAAGATCCACAGGAGGATGCACAGGATCCCATAGGGGAAGGAAACAACTCCTTGGTGGGGAACTCAGCCATTAGGGGGTAGAACTGGGAGAGGGAGGTAAGATGCCTGCCTAGAGCCATGGCCTTGAGAGACAGGTAGCGAATTTCAGGATCGCGGGAGCAGCTGCATGGGAGAGGGAGCCAGATGTCATTGTCCACCTAGGGACAAATGACCTAGCTGGGAATGGGATCAGAGCAGTGCAAGAGGAGTTTGTGGAGTTGGGGAGGGGCCTTAGACAAGTAGCACACATGGTAATCTTCTAGGAGGTGCAGCCTGTCTATGGCATGGGTGAGGATATGGTATGCCACACCCTTGGATTCAATAAATGGTTGAAAAACTGGTGCAGAGCTCAGGGTTTTGGCTTCATTGGGGATTGGGGTCCACCTGGAGGGATACAGGCCTATACTGGCACAATGGTCTGCAACTGTATGGGAGGGGAACCAGAATCCTAGGTGATAGGTTTAAATGCTTCATTGGTAAGCTTTTAAACTAATCAATGAGGAAGCACTGAAAAGAGCAGGAATTCCCAGCATCCCCCACAAAACAGAGTAGTTGGTGAGGTTAACACCAAGGTAGAGAGGGTCAATAGGGGGCAGGGCAGGGCAGGGGTAAATGGAGAAAAAGGCAAAGGCAGTAAGTACAGAGATAGGGCTACAAGAGATAAGGCCATCAGAAAATGGAGGGCAATGAGTACCAATGCCTGTAGTCCAGGTAACAAGCTTCCTGAACTAGTTGCCTTAATGGAAGAGGGACCCCTGAATATCGTGGCAGTCACAGAAACCTGGTTCACAGACAGCCATGACCGGGATGTCAACATTCCAGGGTACATAATCTATAGATGGGACAGGGAGGGTAAAACAGGAGGAGAAGTATCTCTCTACATAAGAGAAAGGATCAAAGCAATGGAACTAAAGGGTAAACAGGGAGGAGAGGAGGTACTGTGGGTCACCTTGGAGACAGGAAATGGCACCACAATCCGCACAGGGATTGTATACAGACCCCCATCTAAGGGGGAGGAAATGACAGGGAAGTGATAGGAGGCATCCTTAGAATGGCAGAAAAAGGGAAGATATTGTTGATGGGGGACCTGAATATACCAGATGTTAACTGGAGCACATTTGCTTCAGCCACATTCAAGAGCAGAATCATTCTCGATGCTCTACAGGGGGCATGCCTCAGGCAGCTAGTGTTGGAACCCACTCAGGAGGGAGCAGTCTTGGACTTGGTACTTTCAAATGGGGACAGTGAGAGGATCTCAGATTTAGAAGTCGGTAGCCATCTGGGAACAAGTAACCACCAGACAGTGTGGTTCACAATAAACAAGGCCATAGAGTCAAGCTATACAAAAGCAAGGGTACTGCACTTTCGGAGGGCTGACTTTGGCAGAATGGAAGAGTGCCTAAGGAATGCACTAGCAAAAGGGCAGAAAGGAGGGGTGGAGGGACCATTAAAACTGCCTTCACAGAGGCAACGAGCCTTTGTGTGAAGCAAATAAACAAAACAAAGGAAAAAAACACTATGGCTCTTAAAAGAGGTGGCAGGGAAGGTTAGGGAAAAAAAGATAGCATTCAGAAAGTATAAGGAATCACAGAATGAGCAGGACAGAGAACTGTACCAGTTAAAGCAGAAGGAAGCAGGGAAGGCAGTCAGAATAGCAAAGGCCCAAACTGAAGAAAAGATAACCAACTCAGTTAGGAAGGGGATAAAACCTATTATAGGTACATTAGTTAGTGAAGAAAGATGAAGGGAGGGATAGTGAGTCTTAATAAAGAGGGGGCAGGGCAGAGGGTGACAGTGAAGAGGCAGAGATATTGAATGAATACTTTTGTTCAGTATTCACAACAGAAGAGGAAGGGGACATACCTAACCCAAACAACAGAAGCATTTTGGACAGGGGGGTCATTATCAGCCTATCACAGAAGAAAGGGTCCTGAAAGAACTCTTAAAACACAAGGTGGACAAGACAATGGGGCCTAACAGGATTCACTTCAGAATTCTAAAAGAACTAAGGGGAGAACTAGTGACACCACTGATTACCCTTTTAACAAATCATGGGAGGATGGCATGGTACCTGAGGACTGGTGGAGGGCAGATGTGTTTCCCTTCACAAAAGTAACAGCAAGGCAGAGGCAGGAAACTACAGACCTGTTACTTTGACCTCAGTGGTGAGAAAATTATGGAACTACTTGAAAGAAAGAATAGTTGAGTACCTAGAGGTCAGCGGGCACAGAACCCAAGGCAGCATGGATTCACAGTGGGAAGATCATGTCAGATGAATCTAATAGATTTCTTTGACTGGGTGACCAAAGTAATAGACCAGGGAGGGCTGTGGACATGGTCTACCTAGACTTTAGCAAGGCATTTGATACAGTCCCACACAAAAGATTAATAAGCAAGTTAGCCAGCCTGGGTGTGGGTCCCAGGGTGGTAGCCTGGGCACAGAATTGGCTGGATAACAGGATGTAGAGGGTAACAGTAAACAGAGTCCAATCCAAAGAAAAGGGGGGTACTAGCGGGGTACCACAGGGTTCAGTACTGGGGCCGGTCCTCTTTAATGTCTTTATAAGTGACATTGCAGAGGGACTGGAAGGAAAAGTATACCTTTTTGCAGATGACGCAAAGATCTGCAACAGGGTTGATACACAAGTGGGGGTGGAAAGGATGAGAATGGACTTGTCAAGGTTGGAGGATGGTCAAAAGTATGGCAGCTTAGATTCAATGCAAAGAAGTGCAAAGTAATGCACCTGGGAAACAAAAACCCAGGAGAAGAGTACGCAATGGGGGGGGGTACTAACAACAACAAAAATGGAAAGGGACCTGGGGGTAGTTATATCAGACGACCTAAAGGTAGGCAGGCAATGTGAGAAAGCAGTAAGGAGGGCTGGGGGAATACTGGGATGCATAGGGAAAGGCATCACCAGTAGAAAACAGTAAGTTGTCATCCCTCTGTGCAGACAGTTGGCGAGACCCTATCTCGAGTACTGCATACAGTTCTGGAGACCCCATCTCCACAAGGAGATAGACAGGATGGAGGCAGTCCAGAGGAGGTCAACTGAAATGGTGCAGGGTCTGCTTCAGAAACCGTGAAGAGAGAGACTAAAGAAGCTTAATATGTATACCCTCAAGGAAAGGAGAGGAGGGTGGCATGATAGAAACTTTCAAGTACCTCAAGGGAATCAAAAACTCCAAGAGGTAGCATCTTTCAGAAAAAGAGATGTGCAAGAACAACGGGCACAATTTGAAGATAGAGGGGAATGACTCAGGGCAATGTGAGGAATTATTTTTCACAGAGAGGTGGTGGACACATGGAATGGCCTCCTGAGGAGATCATGGGGTCAAAACAGTGGGAGAATTCAAGAATGCATGGGACAGACATAAGAGCAATTATAGTGGGGTAAGAAGAAGTAGGCTGTTGGTTAACTAGCATCTGCAGCTTTTTCAATAGGTAGGAAATGGACAGACTGGGCAGGCCAAGTGGTCCTTATCTGCCATCAAAGTACATATTTCTATGTTTCTATGTAGTAAGAATACCGCGTCTCTGTTATTGTGAACAGAATGGCTGCCTTACAAATATGTAAGGCTGGCTTTCTCATAACACTGTGTCTGGGGAAAAAATATTTAATATGGCCAGAAATTAGCCAATAAATTAGAAAAAACTGAGAGTATTACGATGCTATTCAGAAATCATAAGACAATTAACAACGAATCTGCATGAACCATACACCCCAGTTTAGATAAATCCAGAAAAAGCACAGAGAGGTAAAAGGTGAACCACCCATATCAAATCAGTACGTGAACTTTGCTATAATTCAATAGCTGCAGATTAGCTTGCCCTCCAACTAAATAAGGTTCCAGGAATCCCCAAAACAAAAGTATGTTACCAATACTAAAACACATAAATTGGGCATTATAAGAGAAAGCAGAGTCAAACATGAAACTTAGACTAGAGGTGCTCTCTTCCATATACATTAAGTATAAAAAGTTACCTAAATTCCAATACGAATAATATAAGAGAAAGCTCTCCCTCATTACAGTTTATCTATGGCTAACATATAATATTTCTAAATCGGATTAGACCAAAATTATATTGGTTCCCTATAGTTTTACTCCAGAATTATTAAAAGTATAAATACCTGTAAAAATCAAGTCAACGTAAAAACATTTCCACCTACGAATTCAGTCAGCTTGCCTATAAAATATTAATCAAAACTACCAGGTGATACTTTGTATGAATATTGCAGCTACCTTAACTAAAAAATTAACCAGAAAGGTACAAGAGAGTTTAGATAACTTGGGTGGGATATTGAAATGAGATAGCATTTACTCAAGTGATAACATTCAGTTTTGTGAAGTATACGAAGCAATAACCAGCTTCTGTGGATGATTAAATGCCGAGGCGAAGTTGAGGCATTTAATCATCCACAGAAGACAGTTATTGCGAGAATATTTCACAAAACTGAATGTTATTACTATTATACCACTAGAATTTGTAGTAAAACTGTATTTTTAGTAGAAATTAAGGAGAGCACATAATATGTGTTATTTATTTTATTTATTTATTTGTACATCAGTTTACAACCTTTGAGCCAGAGGCTCATTTCCAAAGGTACCTCGTCACAAAGAGGACAAATACATTACAACATTTTATTACATCATTGCGGTTACAGCTTTGGCAGTCACATGCAGTTATTTCTTTGTTACATCATTTAGGTTACAGGTTTGGCATTCACAAGCTTTTACAGTTATTTGGATACAGAGTAACAGATTAAACATACATTGGTATAAGCATACAGGTAGTGTGCAGAGACTGCAGGAGGTAAAAGTCCAGAGGGCTAGGGACGTGGTTGGTGATTGGTTTGGGTGAGGAGCCACTCAGTGAGCTTTGTCAGTGCATAGTGAGCTAGATCACTTAGAGACAAGCACAGTTACGCATGTTAAATAGCTGACTCCGAAGTGAAGTTTTGAAGCAGGAGATCATGAGGGTAAAGGTGATCATGAGGTGTTCCCCGCGTCTGTGACTCGTAGTGCTGTGGAAGCAAGTAAGAAGCCTGTTTATTAGTCAGTGATGCTTTTGCGGTTGTATATCAGAAAATAGTAACACTGGACACTTACTGCTATATATATTATTTAAAAGTTGGTTCCGTGGAAAACCGAGCACTTAAATCCTTTTTATTTTGTTTGCAAAATCAAATCTGTGATTGTGGACATGCATTACCTCAAGCTGGTAATGCACATGTATAGAATCACAGGACTTCCATTACAATAGAAAGAAAAGTATTGTAGAGCTCAGAGTTTTTTGAGGCTTCAACTTTAAATGATAAACTCAGCAATGGGGATTTTAATATTATTTTGAGAAATACAAGTGCAAACATGTCACTTACTACTAAACAAGCTTTTTACTTACCCCGTGGCAGTATGAGTTTTCAGACATTAATGGAGTACATATTGTGTGTATGTGTTAAATTTGATGTGGTGGTGACATTTTTTGTAGTGCTGAATACAAATAATGTGGAGGTTGTAGATATTAGAGATGTGGGATTACGCAGTTTGTGTCAGGGTTTGCAAATTAGTTAGACAGGATGATGCTGTGTGTCAGTAGCATTCAGTGTGTGTGTGTGAGTGGAGAGAAATGGAAGGGAATCTGGATAAACAACTGTGGGCGTGGTTACGATGAATAAACGACTGTGGAAAGATGATTAAACTACTGTGGGCATGGCTATATGTCAATAAACTACTGTGAGTATGTAGGTGGTAGTTTGTGGGAGAATAATTGTCAGTTTTCCTGTGTTGTGATTGGCTGAGAGTACATACCTGAGGTATAAGAAGAGTTAATCAGACTAGAGAGCCATCACTCTTCCCCTCTTGTGTTGGAGCCTAAGAAAGGTATTGCACAAGATTAGTTAAATGTACAAAGTAATTCTGAAGGGTCAAAAAAAATGGATAAATGAGCATACCTGACTTGGAACCTATATATTGCAATCTACCACAGAAAACGAAAGAAAAAGGATTGCGTCTCAGCTCAATAGTTGAACACATATGAAAGCTGCATTTCTATTACTGAAAACAGAGTATCTCCCTTACACTGGAATAAAGCCTGATTACTTATAAATCTGTATCAAGGGAAAGGACATATTTTAACTAAAATTAACAGAGTTAACCAACAAACCAGATGTGGATAAGATTTCAACAACATTGTTCAGAAAGAAGACAGCTAGTAACATCTATTCTGCATAAACGAATCACCCCAGCTTGAATAAGTCCAGAAAAAGTCATTCAGTTGTCTCCTGAGCTTGATCCAGTGTATTGAAAAGTATGATTTATTCTCTTTGAATACACTTAATTTAGCTGGATACTGCACTTTAAACTTTATTCCTGCAGTGATCAGTTTAGCTACCATTGTGAAAATTCCTTCTTCTAGCTCTGACCGCTTAGGGTAAATCCTGGGTGGTCCCAATTTTCTTGCCATCCCAGCACAGATTTGAAACAGATCTGATTTTATACAGAACATGTTGTCTATCTAAGTAATTAAGAAATTTCATAATAAATGGTCTGGTAAGTTCGCCTGGTTTAGGTAGAGGTCTCAGTGCCTGATGGTGAGCATGTTTGACAATATACACTTGTGGATTGGGAGACGAGCTGGTAATATTTTCACAAGTACCTGGGCAAAGTGGATTGGGTTTGTACCCTCAAAGATCCAGGCAGACCAAACACCACCAAATTACTACATCTGCTTCTTCCTTCTAGATCTTCTAGTTTAAGCTCAGTTTTAGCCATTTTTTATCTCAGGGCAGGAAGTTCTGGATTGATTTTGTTTATCTAGTCTTCAGCTGAAGAAATCCTCACTTTGGCATCTCTAATCCTTCTAGATAGTTCCTCTAACTTTTCCCTGATGACTTTCGCATCCTCTAAAAGTGCGAGTATTACTTCTTTAAGCAGAGCAATTTCTTGTAAAAATTTTTCTTCAGATAGGTTTTAGACGAATTTGCAGATCCTTGTTTCAGTTGAGCCTGTTTTACTCTTTTTGAACCTCCGGTTCTATCAGGTGTTAGTGGCGGAGCTTGTTTCGCTGGAGGGATTCTTATTTCATTGTCCTTTTTTCACTCAAATTCTGGTATTTCAAGTTGGTAGGAGATGCAAGCAACAAGTTAAATCACTTTTTTCTTATATATTAGTTCACCTTTGTTAATTATTAATTGTAGATAGAAGTTAGAGAACGGAGCTCTGATCAGGCACAGCTAACTTGTTAGTCATCACATGATCTCCAGTATTGCAAGGCTAAAAATGGAAGTTGGGGAATATGTGGAGAGCGATCTGGAAAAGGCAGCAATCCTGAACAAATGTTTTTGTTCAGTATTCACAGAAGAAGGGAAGGGGAGGGACCACAGTCAGGCTGTAGAAGCAGCAATGGATATGAAGTGGACACCAGTCTATTTACGGAGGAGACAGCACTAAAAGAACTTACAAAACTGAAGGTGGATAAGGCAATGAGGTTGGACATGATATATCCAAGAGTATTAAAAGAACTTGGAGAGGAGTGGGCAGCACCGCTGAAACCCTGTTCAACAAATCATTGGAAACGGGGTGGTACCACAGGACTGGAGGAGGGAAAACGTAGTCACTCTCCACAAGAGCAGGGAGGAGGCTGGCAATTTCACGCCAGTCAGCTTGACCTCAGTAGTGCGGAAATTAATAGAAGCACTACTTAAGGAAAGGATTGTGGTACAGTCCCCACCGCTTATAACGGGCATGTTTGTCCAAACCAGATTTACCCATTATAGGTAGTGGATGTTGTATCCTAATGTGATCAGTGAGTGACTGTTTCAACCTCAGTAATGCACTGCTACACCCTGTAAAGCCATAATACATCACAGCACAATTAAAACAATTACAAAAGCACTTTAAATGCACAAAACAAGTGGGTGTGAGCTGTCAACTGTGAACTGTCATCAAGACAGCAAGAATGATGGGAAAAACTGCCTGTAATAGCAGGCGGGCTAGGATCACTATAAATGGCTTGACTTGTATGGCAACTCAATGTAAGTGGAAAATGGATTTCAAGATTTGCCCACTGTACCTGACTACCCACTAAAACTGCGGGTAGTATAAGTGGAGTTGACTGTATATCTTGAATCCAGCAGAGCACAGGACACAAGACAGCATGGATTCACAGTGGAAAGGCGTTGTCAAACAAATCTTATAGATTTCTTTGACTGGGTGGCCAGGGAGTTAGATCAGGGAGAGGTGGTAGATGTGGCCTACCTGGATTTCAGCAAGGCCTTTGACACTGTTCCTCATAGGAGGCTTATCAACAAGCTGGGCAGCCCTGGAGTGGGTCCCGAGGTGGTAAACTGGGTCACAAATTGGTTGAGGATAGAATGCAGAGGGTGGTGGTAAACAGGGTTCAATCTGAGGAGAGGAGAGGAGAGTGACCAGCAGGTTGCCACAGGGATCAGTCCTGGGGTCAGTCCTCTTTAATGTCTTCACAAGTGACGTTGTGAAAGTCATGGAAGGGAAGGTATGCCTTTTTGCAGATAACACTAAGATCTGCAACAGGGTTGACACTCCAGGGCAGTGTGTGTGTGTGTGTGTGTGTGTGTGTGTGTGTGAGAAAAGAATGAGGGACTTGGGCAGGCTGGAGGAGTGGCCAAGAGTGTGGCAAGTAAGATTCAATGCAAAGAAAGGCAAGATTTTACATTTGGGGCACAGAAACCCAGGGGAGGAGTACAGGATGGGGGGTGGAATACTGACGACCACCAAACAGGAGAGAGACCTGGGGGTAGTCATATCTGATTACCTAAAGGTGACCAAACAATGTGAAAAGGCTGTGGGCAGAGCCAGTGGGATGCTGGGGTACATAGGGAAAGGGATCACCAGTACAAAAAGAGGAAGTGGTGATGCCACTGTACAGATCATTAGTGAGACCTCAACTAGAGTACTGTGTCCTGTTCTGGAGGCTGAAAATGCTCCCTGGCTGGCCGGATGATGGTATCCAGCCCTCCGTTGCCACCGAACCCACGACCAGCACACCTCAGTGACACCTGGGCCAAGTATAGTCGCTGTACGGCCCCACAGTGCCTTCCCCTCGGAGAGAGGACCCATCCTGTGAAGGGACACACGAGTTGCACAGGAGCTGCAATATGAGGTAAGTGGTTGGCATGGGGATGGGCAGCTAGTCGGGAAGGACCTAGGGGGCCTGAAGGAGCGGGTGGGCAGACAGGGAGAAGGGGAGGCGTATAAAAAAAAGAGAGACAGAGACAGAATATGATAGAGATGTTCAAATACCTCCAGGGCATAAATAAGATACAAGGGGTAGCATCTTTCAGAGAAAATGATGTTCAAGAACAAGGGGGTATGATAGAAGACTGGAGTGGGTAGACTCAGGGGTAACATCAGGAAGTATTTCTTCAGGAAAAGGGTGGTGGATGCATAGAACAGCTTTTCAGCAGAGGTTTTGGGGGCAAAAATAGTGGGGGAATTCAAGAATGCATGGGATAGACACAAGTGAACCCTAGTGATGGGAAAGAGAGGGTAAGCTGGAGATCAAGTGAAGCCGAAATATTGCAGAAGGTAGTGAATATGGGCAGACTGGATGGGCCTAACAGTCCTTATCTGCCATCAATTTCTATGTTTCTGTATTTGGTTAGAGAAACTAGGAGGCTTGGTTACCAGTTTCCTATTCTTCACAATTGACTATGGGCTGGTTTGTTATTCTTCAGCAAGGTGGGATTGTTAACCAGAGTCAATTCTCAATACAGTCTGGTCTGTTAGTTTGTAACTGCTCTTCCACATCACACTCACCACTGCACCCTTTATGAGAGCATGGGGTGCCTTTCTTTTGAAGGCCATAAGAATGTTAAATTGATTACATTTATACATAAGATGGCTCTGGGTAACTACCCACAGTGCATAAATAGCCTTTTTACTCTTTCTAAGAAGATTAAAGATACCTGTTCTATGGAATCTCAGTCACTTTCATGTGTTGTTCTATTCAGTAGTACCTAACAGGGTCAGAGAGTTTTGACATATAAAGCAATCAAACTGCACAATGATTTTCTGTCAGTCATTACTCAGTGTAACACTGTTCCTGCTTTTAGATGAAGTCTCAGTTCTTGGTATAGTTCAATGCTGTCATGCCATACTATTGACCAAATATATGTGTTGTATTTATACTGTTTTTTATTGTCAATGTAAAATGTGTTAAACATTTAACTTATTTTGTCATTAGTGAAAATGGGCGTTACTTTGCCTACTCTGCTTACCAGTATAATCTATAAAACAAACAAAACAGAGCAACAAGCTGATCTGTGACACAAGCCTTTAAAGATGGAGGTACGGACACCTTTGTGGGAATCACACCAGGAGAAATTCTTGAAAACTGGGGAGGTTCATACACACTGCCAGTGCTGTATCAATGACAAAATATAGAACTGTCTGGTAAAGGGTCATTAATTGTATAAACAGAGGTAAACTGTTTGAAGACTGAATGCTCCTGACTTTGCCTCTAGGGGCCTGCATGCCCAGTATGTACTTACATATATAGAAAGTGCTATTGCAGCCAAACTGAATCTTTGAACTTCAATAAACAAGCTATTCTGAAAAAAAAGTTGGTAATGTGTTCTGTACTCTGGACTTTAAGATGAATTTGAACTGAACTGTTTATGGCATTCTGTAGAATACAAAGATAATGATTGAGACATAGAAATTGACGGCAGATAAGGACACGCCCCACCTGGTCTGCCTATTTTCCTTACCTACTGCAATACTGCAGACCCTACTTGATCTCCAGCTTTTACCCTCTCTTTCCTATTGCTAGGGTTCCCTTGCACCTATCCATGCATTCTTGAATTCCCCTACTATTTTTGCCCCCACCATCTTCGTTGAGAATCTGTTCCATGCATCCACTACCTTTTCTGTGAAAAAAATACTTCCTCACGTTACCCCTGGGTCCATCCCCCTCCAACCTCAAATCATGAACCCTTGTTCTTGAACATCTTTTTTTCTGAAAGATGCTACCCTCTTCTACCTTATTTATGCACTTGAGGTATTTGAAGGTCTCTATCATATCCCTCTTCTCTCTCTCCTTTCTTCCAGAGTATACATATTGATGTCCTCTAGTCTCTCTTTGTATGACTTTTGGTGCAGACCTTGCACCATTTTTGTTGTCCTTCTCTGAACTGCCTCTACTCTGTCTATGTCCTTCCAAAGATGCAGCTTCAGAACTGGACACAGTATTACAGATAGGGCTCACCGATGATTTGAACAGTGGTATCACCATCTCCTTTTTCTGCTGGTGATATCTCTCCCTATACACCCAGCATCCTGACTCTCCCCACAGCCTTTTCACAATTCTTGGTCACCTTTAGGTCATCAGATATGATTACCCCTAGGTCCCTTTCCTGTTTGGTGGTCATCAGTGCCCCCCATCATCTACTCCTCCCTGGGTTTCTGTACCCCATGCATGATTATATACTTCTTTGCATTGAATTTGATCTGCCACACTCTTGACCACTCCTCAAGCCTGCTTAGGTCCCTCCTCATTTTTTTCCATCCCTGCTGGAGCATCAACCCTGTTACAGATTGTAGTGTCATCTGCAAAGAGCATACCTTCCCTTCCAGCCCCTCTGCAATGTCCTTATGAAGATAATAAAGAGAACTGGCCATAGAACTGATCCTTGTGACACCCCACTGGTCACATTCCTCTTTTCAAATTAACTCCATTTACCACCACCCTCTGTATTCTATCCCTTAACCAATTTCTAATCCAGTTTACCACCTTAGGAACCACTCCTAGGATGCCAAGCTTGTTACAAGCCTTCTATGAGGAACAGTGTTGAAGGTCTTGCTGAAATTCAGGTAGGTCACATCACCACCCACCCCGACATAATTCCCTGGTCACCCAGTTAAAGACATCTTTCAGGCTTGTTTGACATGACCTTCCTGCTGTGAATATATGCTGCTAGGATCATGTGATCCACAGGATTCAAGATATACACCACAATCCTTTCCTTTAGCAGTGATTCCAATAATTTCCCCACCACCAAGGACAAGCTGACTCGCCTGTAATTGCCAGCTTCCTCCATGATCCCATTTTTGTGAAGAGGGACTACATCTGCCCTCTTACAGTCCTCTGGATCCTCCTGTTTCCAGCGATTTGTTGAACAGGGCTGTCAGTGGTTCTGTGAGCACCTCTCTAAGCTGCTTTAATATTCATGGCTGTATCCTGTCGGCCCCACTGCCTTGTCCACTCTCAGTTTTACATCTTCTTTAGGACTCTCTCCTCTGTAAATGGACTGGGGTCTGCCTCCTTTCCATCAATTCTCCTCTCTCTTAATTGAGGTCCCATACCTTTCCCTTCTTCTGTGAATACTGAACAACAATATTTGTACAGGATTGCTGCTTTCTCTGATCTCCTCCCTACACCTTCCTTCCCCTTTTAGCTTAACAATCCCACCCTTGTCTTTCTTCTTTAACATACCTGAAAAATGTCTTGTCCCTTTCATTACTGCCTGGGCTATGGTTTCACTGGTACTGAAAAGAGGCTTCTAGGGAATCATTTAAGATAGAGTTATTGTGTGGATTAGAGCTCAGTGTTTTTATTATTTGGGTCAGTATGTGCAGATTCCTTGGAGGGTGGGGTCTCCTTTACTCCTTCAGGACAGACTAAGAAAATGTTCTCTTTAAGGGAAGATTTTGGAAACTACTATAGTTCCCTTCTGGAGAAGTTTCCCTTTTAAATAGGGGGAATGTAGTAGGGATATTACCTTTCTTAAAAAAATTGTTTTATGGGGGAAGTTGGAGAAATCAATGCCTCCTTGGCAAGACCTCCCCTTTTTGATACTGAAAAAGCCTAACTGAGGTGATTATGGATTACTGCTAAATTCAATTAAATAATTAGTATTCAATTTAATAATTGAATACTTTAGCTCCACCTTCCAAGAACATAAGCTCCCCATCAAAATGCTAGAAGGTTGTCCACACCCTCTTCTCCCCCCCATCAAAACCACCTACTCCTCTAGTCAAAGTAAACAACATACTAATAACTGACAATCCTTCCATTGCTGCAGAAATTAACACCTACTTCACATCTTGTGCCTCTGCCCTTCTTACTTCCCTCCCTCCCTCCTTTCCCCCTGTCCATGCCCTCTATTACCACTACCATTAGTGATCCCCCTATACTCAAGTGCTTCTCTTTCTCCCCTGTCTCCCCAACTGACACACTGAATGCTCTTCTTTCACTAAACCCAGCTAAGGGTAGCTCACCTGATGGTCTTGATCCCAAGCTCCTTTTTCTCTCTGCTCATGCTATCTCCACACAACTGGCTGCTCTACTAAACCTCTTTTTCTCTTCTGCATCTGTCCCAGATGCCTTGAAGCATGCCACTGTCCTTCCCCTACCTAAGGGAGGTGACCCCTCCTCACCTGGGAACTATCAGCCTATATCTCTCCTCCCTATCCTCGCAAAGCTTCAGGAGCATTTGGCCCTCTCTCAGCTCTCCTCTCATCTCTCTGATTCCTCTTTCTTCACACCTTTCCAATCTGGATTTGGGAACGATCACTCCACCACAATCTCCCTGCTTAAGCTCATAGATTTCATCCTCTCAAGGGTGGACAGTGGCCAAATTACCTCCACCATTTTTGTTGACCTAACCAAGGCTTTCAACATGGTCTCCCACCCTCTCCTTCTAAGTAACCTCATGTCAGCTGGCCTTTCTGCCGCTGCCGCAAACTGGTTCAGATCCTACCTAATAGAGTAGGACCCAGTGCATTAACATTGACAATTCTACTTCCTCCTCTCCAAATAAACACCAGTGTGCCACAAGGCTCTACTCTTGGCACACTATTGTTCTCCATTTTTCTAAATGTTCTCCATCAGTATGCACCTCATCCTTGATCCATATGTATGCTGACAACACTGTCCTGTGCACCTCAGCCAGTCTTCCTCTGAGGTTGCAGCCAATCTTCAGCATGACTTTGACAAACTCCGCTAAGCTCCCATCAGCTCTTTCTCAACACCAAGAAGATCATCTCCATGACCTTTGGCACTAGGCCAAGACTCTCTAGGCTACCCAAATTGCCCTCCTTCACACCCTTGATGGGACCACCCAAGGGATACCTCCTCTTTTAGATATCTTGGGGTATGTCTTGACCAACACCCTCAACTTTTCTGGGTATGTAGACTCATCCTGAAAAAGCTGCGCCCCAAGCTTGGCGCCTTTTACGGAACGAAGCTGCCTACCTCTATCGGCTAGGCATGAACTTGTCGAGAAAATTATACTACCTATTTTTGACTACTGTGATGTAGTCTACAGTGCAGCTCCCAAGTCTTCCTTAACCAGATGGGATACTCTCTTCAATGCCTTCTGTCCATTCACCTTGGACACCCCGTCCACCACTCATCACTGCAACCTTTATCACTCTCTCTGCTCTCCCTTCACTGCACAACAGGCGTCTATCCCACTGTGCTAAATTCATCTCTAAATTCTTGTTTGGTTCTCTCCCCCTTACCTTACCTCACCTCCTCCTTATCCACCCCCTTCCTCCTCTCACTCTCTAAGATCTAGCGACTCTTGTACCTTGGCTATCCCTCACCACTCCACCTCAGTTGGGCAGTAGGCTTTCTCGCACAAGTTCCTAAACTATGGAACTCCCTACCTCATCAAATAAGGCACTCTTCCCCCCCCCCGTCCATCTCCTCCTCGCTGTATAACTTCCTCTCTCTCACCTGAAACTGCTCCTAGCTCCCTTCTCCCTTTCAATAGCCCATTTTTTTACCCTCTCCACCTTGCCGCGACTTATTTTATTGTATAGCTCTTATTACTAACTTAGTATAAGCCTAAAACCGTTAGTGCACTTCTGATGATTTTATATGTTGTAACCCTCCAGTACATTGTACAATTTTCCAACAGATGTATTTATTATGTACTTTTTGTTCCCATTTGCTGCTGTTTCAAATTGTTCCTGTCTCATACCTTGCAAATTGTATTTGTTTGATTTTTGTACTCCAATTCCCTTCCCCCCAGGACGCACCAGAAGATGAACAACTAGTTTGCTCAGTGTGCCTTTACTGGTGAAACTTTTAAATAGATAAATAAATTTACTTCCCTTTCTGCTGTCTTCTGTTCCTCTGTCCTGTCCTTCTGCCTTGTTCCTGGAATGAACATTCGGGAACCCATTTCTTCTTCTGGGCTGTTCTATGCCTGTATCCTTTTTCTTTTATTTTTGTTTCCTTGGTATTTTCTTCTGTTTCTTTCTTTCTTTCTTTATGTTTTTTTAGGCCTAGTAGCCCTGGGCTAGCTATTAGCCATGTGGCCACTAGAGTGGCCTAATGTGCCTTGACAATAAGCTGGCTTGTACTTTAAATTAAAAATTACAATTAAAGTGCTAGCTGTGAGCTTTAAATTACTTGTAGAAAGATCTAGGTAAGAGGGGGGGCTCAGCTAGAAGGAAGCTACATTTAAAGACTGCTCTAGAAAGATTCTGCTAATAGCTTGGCAGAAGACACCAGGAGAAAGGACTGTTGTAGACTGGACTTCTTTACTGGGACTAAAGAAGAAGAACTTTGTACTTGGACCTTTAATTTGGGAAAAAAAACTAACAAACAAAACAAAAAAAGTGTGTGTTTGTCTGAGTTAACTGAACTGAATGGTTATCTGAACAGTTATCTAGGTATAAATCTCAGGTGATTGAAAGGACTTAATAGCTGTGAGGTTTAAATTACTTGTAGAAAGATCTAGTAAGTGGGAGTGGCTTAGCTAGAAGGAAGCTACATTTAAAGACTGCCTTAGAAAGATTCTGCTAATAGCTTGGCAGAAGACACCAGGAGAAAGGACTGCTGTGTGACTGGACCTCTCTACTGGGACTATATTGCCCTTCCCCTCGCCTCCACCCTCCCACCCAAAGCTAGTTCTACTTTTATAGGCACAGGATTTGACTGACAACAGGAACTTCCTGTTTGGGAGAAGGAAGTGAGTGATCACAGAGCACCAAAGACCCACCATCCTAGAAAGGCAAGAGTAGCCTCCCGCCCCCATAGTTGCTGAGGTCTGCCTCAGCAAGTAAGGGGTCTACTGAGAAATATAGGATATTCTTGTCTCAGAACAGGACAATCAGGAGCTTAAAGGGCACACAGGCAGAAAGTAAGGAGAGAGAGAAAAAAACAGAAGAAAGAGTAAGGATTGCAAACAGTTAAGGGGCTAGAAATAAGACATGATGGGAGTGGTGCAGTGCAGTGGCTGTGGAGCAGCAATCTTCCGGGAGATGTTCTGGAGGATGCAGTGTTGTCCCATCTACAGGCACCTCTCTGGGCTGAGGGAGGAGGTTGCTCATCTCCAGGCTGAGTTGGCCAGGATTTGTGGGACCTCGTCTTCCATCCAGGGACCACAAGTGCCACTGCCTGCCTCAGAGGTTGCCAAGAAAGAGGAGTGGTTGGACCACAGTGGGCTCAGGGAGGGTGAGGGTGGTGGAACAGAGGTGCATCCCTCCAGTTGTCCTCTCCACAATTCCTATGCCATTCTGGCAAAGTGTGGTTCCTCTATGGAGGCACCCACAGTGGAGACCAAGGAGGATGCTGGGAACCTTCACAAAGGAGACCCACAGGAGGGTGGCAGGGGACCCACAGGGGAAGGAAACAACTCCTGGTGGGGGACTCCATTGTTAGGAAGGTAGAACTGGGGGAGGAAGGGGAGATGGAGGTAAGGTGCCTGCCTGGTGCCATGGCTTGGAGGGACAGGGAGTGAATCCTCAGGATTGCTGGAGCAGCTGCAAAGGGGAAGGAGCTGGATATCATTGTCCACCTAGGGACAAATGACCTCACTAAGAAAGGGATTAGAGAAGTGCAGGAAGAATTTGTGGAATTGGGGAGGGGCCTTAGACAAGTAGCACACACGGTAACCTTCTCGGAGGTGCTGCCCATCTATGGCATAGGAGAGGCTAGGGTGTTCCGTACCATGGGATTCAATCAGTGGTTGAAAAAATGGTGGGAGCTTGGGGATTTGGCTTCATTGGGACTGGGGTCCACCTGGAGTGATGCAAGCCTATACTGGCATGATGGACTGCATCTGTCCAGGAAGGGAACCAGGATCCTAGGTGATAGGTTTAAATGCTTCATTGGCAAGCATTTAAACTAGCCAAGGGGGGAGGCACTGGAAAGGAGCAGGGAAATCCTAGCCCCCCCAATTAATCACGGTAGTAAGTGCGGCAAACACCAACATAGAGGTGTCGATAGGGAGAAGGGCAGGGGTAAATGGAGAAAGTGACAAAGGCAAGAAGGACAGGAATGGGGCAAAAAGGAGTAAGGCCATCAGGAAACAGTGGGTAATGAGTACCAATGCCCGTAGTCTGGGCAGCAAGCTCCCTGAGCTGGTGGCCTTTGTGAATAGGGATGCCTGGATATCGTAGCAGTCACAGAAACATGGTACACAGAGAACCATGACTGGGATGTTAACATACCAGGGTACATAACCTACAGGAGAGAAAGGCAGGGGAGAAGAGGGGAGGAGTAGCTCTCATGTAAAGGAAGGATAAAAGCAACTGAACAAAAGAGTAAACAGGAGGAGAGGAGGCACTGTGGGTCACCTTGAGACTGCAAAGGGCACCACAATCCGCACAGGGTTGTGTACAGACCCCATGTCAGTGGGAGGAATGGACAAGGATATGATAGAAGGCATTCTTAGAATGGCAGAGAAAGGGAGATACTGTTGATGGGAGACCTGAATATGCCAGATGTTAACTGAAGCACATTTGCTGCAGCCACATCCAAGAGCAGGGCCATTCTTGATGCCCTACAGGTGGCAGGCCTCAGACAGCTAGTTTCGAACCCACTGTGAGGGAGCACCTTAGACCTCAGACTCTCAAACGGGAAGTGAGAGGGTCTCAGATCTAGAAGTGGGTTTCCATCTGGGAACAAGTGATCATCAAACAGTGTGGTTCACGTTAAACTCGGCTACAGAGTCAAGCCATACAAAAGTGAGGGTACTGGACTTTAGGAGGGCTGACTTTGGCAAGATGGTAGAGTGCCTCAGAAAAGTACTAGCAAACAGGCTAGAAGGAGGTGTGGAGCAACAATGGGGAATCATCAAAACTGCCATCACAGAGGCAACAAGCCTTTGTGTGAAGCAAATAAACAAATCAAATGAAAGAAAAAGCCACTATGGTTCTCAAAAGAGGTGGCTGTGAAAGTCAGAAGAAAAAGAGCATTCAGGAAGTATAAGGAAACACAGAAGGAGCAGGACAGAGAATTGTACCAGTTAGGCAGAAGGAAGCAGGAAAGGAAGTCAGAATAGCAAAGGCCCAAACTGAGGAAAAGATAGCCAACTCAGTTAAGAAGGGGATAAAACCTTTATGGGTACATCAGCGAGCGAAAAGTCAAAGGAGGGATCGTGAGGCTGAATAGAATGAGACGGTGGGTGGGCAGAAGGGACAGTGAAAAAGCACGGATACTGAACGAATATTTCTGCTCAGTATTCACAAAAGAGGAGGGGGAAGTGCCTAATCCAATTAACAGAAGCACTCTTGATAGGGGGGTCGATCCCAGTCCTTTCACAGAAGAAAGGGTTCTGCAAGAACTCCTAAAACTGAAGGTGGACAAAGCAATGGGTCCAGATGGAATTCACCCCAGAATTCTAAAAGAATTAAGGGAGGAACTAGTGAAACCACTGGCTACTCTTTTTAATAAATCATGGGAGGATGGTGTGGTACCCGAGGACTGGAGGAAGGCGGATGTGATTCCCCTTCACAAAAGTGGGACCAAGACAGAAGCTGGAAACTACAGACCTGTCAGTCTGACCTCTGTGGTAGGGAAAGTGATGGAGTCACTTCTGAAGGAAAGAATAGTTGAGTACCTAGAGGCCAGTGGGGCACAGGACCCAAGGCAGCATGGGTTCACAGTGGGAAGGTCATGTCAGACAATTTAATAGATTCTTTGACTGGGTGACCAAAGTAGTAGACCAGGGAGGGCTGTGGACATTACCTAACTAGACTTTAGCAAGGCATTTGACACAGTCCCACACAAAAGATTAATAGTCAAATTAACCAGCCTGGGAGTGGGTCCCAGGGTGGTAGCCTGGGTAAAACATTGGCTGCACAACAGGACACAGAAGGTAATTGTAAATGGAGTCCATTCTGAAGATAGAGGGGTTACTAGTGGGGTACCTCAGGGTTCAGTATTGGGTCCAGTCCTTTTTAATGTCTTCATCAGTGATATTGCAGAGGGACTGGAAGGAAAAGTATGCCTTTTTGCAGATGACACAAAGATCTGCAACAGGGTTGATACACAAGGAGGCGTGGAAAGGATGAGAAGGACTTGGCAAGGTTGGAGGAATGGTCAGAAGTATGGCAGCTAGGATTCAATGCAAAGAAGTGCAAAATAATGCACCTGGGAAACAAGAACCCAAGGAAGAATACACAATGGGGAGGTAGTAACAACAACAAAAAGGAAAGGACCTGGGAGTAATCATATCAGATGACCTTAAGGTTAGCAAGCAATGTTAGAAGGCAGTAGGGAGGGCTGGGGGTATACTGGGATGCATAGGGAGAGGCATCAGCAGCAGAAAACAGGAAGTTGTTATCCCTCTGTACAGACAGTTGATGAGACCCCATCTGGAGTACTGCGTCCAGTTCTGGAGACCCCATCTCCGCAAGGACATAGACAGGATAGAGGCAGTCCAGAGGAGGGCAACTAAAATGGTGCAGGGTCTGCAAGAGAAGCCGTATGAGGAGACACTAAAGGAGCTTAATATATATACCCTTGAGGAAAGAAGGGAGAGGGGGGACATGATAGAAACTTTTAAGTACCTCAGTGGAATCAACAAAGTCCAAGAGGGTAGCATCTTTCAGAAAAGAGACGTGTAAGAACAAGGGACACAATTTAAAGATAGAAGGGCGGTTCCAGGGGCAATGTGAGTATTATTTCACAGAGAGGTAGTGGATGCATGGAACAGCCTTCCTGAGGAGGTTGTGGGGTCTAAAACTGTGGGAGAATTCAAGAATGCATGGGACAGACATAAGGCAATTCTTGTGGGGGGGGGTAGGAAGAAATAGGCTGTTGGTTAACTAGGATCTGCAGCCTATCCTGTAGGTAGGGAAATGGACAGACTAGATGGGCCAAGCGGTCCTTATCTGCCGTCAAAGTCTATGTTTCTATATTCTATGCCTTTAAATGCAGTTCTTGCATGAACAGGAGTGGCTAGGCTCTAGCACAGAGCAAAGTCATGGTCCAAATGAAAGTTGCTTCTTAGCCCAAGGGTATGCTGAAATGAAATGTCATGCATAGATGGCTGCACAGTGAACAGCAGTGGAATGGGAAGGAGAGGTACTTCGGAATGAGGACAGAGCACCACGGGCAAGTGGTCACAGAGCAGGAGAAGAGAAGAGATAGAGAAGCTGAGGAAATGGAAAGGATGGCTGGGCAGTGAAGTTAGGGCACACAACCGGAAGTCATACTGGGAAGCCACAGAGAGAGAGAGAGAGAGAGAGGGAGCCAGGTAGTAACAGAAAGAAAATGACCCACCCAAAAAGAGAGAAACACCAAAAGCAAGGTACAAGGAAAGGAGCGGGGAGGAGGAATGGGACAAGGAGACAGGAACGGGTGGCTGCAGACAGGCACACCGTGGGAAGGCAGGAGCCTCAACGAACTGGAGGCAGAGGGAGGCAGACACACAGAGAGAGCTAAGGAGGAAAGCAGAGGATGAGCCCAGCAAAAAGGAGGAAGGAGCAAGAGGGCAGCTGACGGGGAGAAGGAATGGGAAGGGGAAGCAAACAAGGGAGCACAGGAGAGAAAAGAAATGGGAAAGTAGAGAGCAAGTAGAAGCAGGGCACCAAAGCACGACCACAAACCATGCAGAGGCTTGGTCCAAACGAGCTAAGCGCTGAGTGAGTTTGGTGTGCAAAAATAGTGTTGGGGGCAGAGTTATTCCCCCCCCCCATCGAACAATGGGCTAAACCCTCCCAAAAAATTTAATAAGGAAGTATGTACTGAGCTGATAACAGCTCATTTCCAGATGAGTCCTGGGGAGGGGAGGGAGATAGGTAACAATACAATAAAAGGTAAATACAAATAAGTAATACAAATAAAACCCAAAATGTAATGTAAAATAGTAAATGACGGCAAAATTAGAAAATAAAACACTCTCAATATATACAGAAAGAAAACAAGAACAGCAAGACGGCAAGACTAGAGAACAGAGAAAGGAAGAAGGGTCAAAGGCAGTTGCAAGTAGGATGGCAAAAATCAGAAAGAAGTGGAGGGGGTAGAAGATGCAGAACAAAGAGAAAGGGGAAGGGAGGACTCTAAATATTGCAGAGCATAGCCTCCAACTAACAGCACTTTCCCTTTGCCATTCTGTTGATGGGTTCCCCAAGTGCCCTATCCATCTCCTGTGGTGGAAGTCTGTACAGCTTGATGGTGAATAGAATGACAGTCGCATTCTCTCCCCAACATGCTGTGACCTCAGAGTTGGTATATTTAGAAAGGTGGTGTGGGGGGACAACAAACAACTGTTGCCGTCTTTCTGGTTCATCTTCAAGCTGTCGCTGTTTTCACAGTCGCAGTTTCACCTTCGTGGTTCTGACATGGAACTAGTCTGTACACTACTCCAGTACATACAGTGGCCCCAGAGCCTGCCTCCAGATCGGCCCATAGTAACTCCAGCCCCTAATTTTCATCTTTGTGCCCTCTGTGGCCTTGATACCATCCCTCATGTGCGCTGTAACCCCTCCTCTTTTCCTCCCCATTCTGTCTCTCCTGAACAGAGTGTAGTCCAGCTGAATACACCATGACTCCATTATAGCCACTAACTCTAGATTAACCTCCACCATGGTGACTTCCGGGCTGGAATTTTGCTGCCAAGGTTCCTTGCATTCGAGCACATCTCTTTCCAAATCATGCCCCCCACTACCTTGCTCTTCCCTTCCCATTCTTGCCTATTTAGTTCCCTGGCCTACACCTTAACTTGCCCTTCTCTTTTACTTTCACCCTATCTGAACCCCTTTAGTCCTATGTCCTCCCTACCTGCATTATATTCCTTTTTCTTCTTTCCTGTCCCTATCCCTGTCTTTTAGTGCTTGCTCTAGGTGAGTTTTCCATCTAGGGTCTTCCATCCCAACACTCCCTCCCTGTCACTTTACCATCTGCTTTATCATCCAGGGAATGCACTTGTTCCATTGGTTTCACCACCTTCCCTGTCTAGATGAAATGCTCATCCATGTAGCATTTAAACCTGTCATCAAGGACTATGAACAACCTTCCCAGAAGGACCATATCTTCCCAGGTTGGTCCCAGTCCCAGATGATATGGCCTCTGGTCCAGATGGCTGCATCTGAGGATACTCGCAGCAGAACTGGATGATTCATTGGTAGGTCTATTCAACAGCTCTCTGAGATCAGAGGAGGTTTCAAGGGATTGAAGGAAGGAAAACATGGTTCCGCTTTATAAGGGGGGATGAGATACAAGCACTGAACTACAGACCTGTCAGTCTCACTTCTATCATTGGGAAACTGATGGGGTCACTGTTCAAAGAGGACCTACTGGACTACATAGAGGGAAATGGGCTCCAGGATAACAGACAGCACAGATTCATGGCAGGGAGGTCTCGTCAGACTAACCCAGTAGTGTTCTATGACTGGTTGACAAAGGAATTGGATAAGGGCCACACTGTGAATCTGTTGCACCTTGACTTCAGCAAGGCTTTCAAATCTGTGCCACACAGATGCTTGCTGAAGAAGATGGATGATCTGGGTTCAGCTAAGGCCATAGTGCACTGGGTTGTTAACTGGCTAAAGGGGAGACAACAGAGGGCGATGGTCAATAGAGTTAAATTAGAGGGCAGGGAAATCACAAGCAGGGTATGGCATGGATCTGTCCTAAATCCAGTCTTCTTGAACATGTGTACCAATGACACTGGTGAGGGCATCTGAAGCAGGATGTGTCTCCTCGCTGATGACACCAAGCTCTGTGGGAGGATAGATATCGATGAGGGAATAAAAGAAATACAGAGAGACTTGCAAAAGCTAGAGGGGTGTTCAAGGTTTTGGCAGCTGAAATGCAATGCCAAGAAGTTAAGGTTATTCAACTGGGGAACAAGAACCCCAGGACAGAGTACTGCATGAGAGGGGCGAGACTCAATATCACGGCTGAGGAGCGAGACCTCGGGGTTATCATCAATGACTCACTAAAGTAATCGAGTTAGTACAGCAAAACTTACAGCAAGGCAAATAGTATGCCTGAATGTATCAGGAGGGATATTAATAGCAGGAAAATGGAGGTAATACTTCCTCTGTACTGATCCTTGGTGAGGCCTCACCTGGGGTACTGTGCCCAGTTCTGAAGGTCTCACCTCAGGAAGGATAGGGGCAGACTGGAGATGATGCAGTGCAGGGTAACAAAAATGATTCAGGGCCAGCAGGGCAAGTCCTATGAGGAGTGTCTCAAGGCACAGAACATGTATTTACTGGGACCAGACTTAAAAGAGGAGATATAAGGACCTTCAAATTCCTAAAAGGAATTAACATGGTGAACTGCAGGGAAATATTTAACTTGAATACTAGCTCACAGTCACATGGTCATGAGTGAAAACTAACAGGGGGGAGGTTTACAAAGGGTGTGAGGAGCCGGCCCGGTGGCGCTGAGGGTTGAGGCGCTAGACGCACACCTCACACCATGCGACCCGTGTTCGGGCACAGGCTGTCGGGGGTCGGCAGGGGCGGAGAAGGATTGAACATCCGGAGGACTGCTCCCAGAGGACTGCTCTTCTTCTCCAGGGAGGGGGGATTCCTGTGTGGCAGCATTAGTTGCCCTCTGGCAGAGGCTGGGGGACACGGTGCCACACCACAACAAGGGGTGGAGCTAGGACAGACGCTGGAACCCTAGCATCATTGCATGTCCTAGCTCCAAGGGGATGTAATCTCTAAAATCGCAGGCCCCCACGTAAGAGCCAGGCCTGGTGCCCGACCCTCCAGCCACGACAGTTCTGCTTCGGTGGCCCAACTCCGGGAGGGCTTCCTGGGTGAGGGTCAGGTCACTGGGGCAAGGGTGAGCCGCTTGCAGGGCTGGGGTCTGCGGCCAAAAGAAAATAATAAAAAAAAAAAAAGAAGGATGTAAGGAAGTACTATTTTACAGAAAGGGTGGTGGAGCAGGCTGCCAGCCAAGGTGGTGGGTAAGAAAATAGTTAGCAGTTCGAGCATAGTTTTGACAGAATGAGGGTTATAGTGGTTGAAAATGTAATTATCTGTGCAGCCCCAGGTTGTGCATTAGAGAAAAATTGATGTTCTCCAGGATGGCCCAGTTGCCTTGGTGGCACAGCTGGTAGGGCAACCGGAATGGTGTTCCAGGTGGCTTGGGTTCATGTCCCCACTGATGCACTTACTTCTTTCTCTCCTCTGTTTGTATGTATTCCATAAATATACACACTGCACTCTTGTGATTGAAAATGTAATTATATATGCAGCTCCAGGTTTTGCAATGAAGAAAGAATAATGTGCTCTGGGATGGCTCAGTTTACAGTTGCCTTGGTGGCTCAGCTGGTAGCACAACCACAATGATAGTCTAGGTGGCCTGGGTTCAAGTTCCAGCTGAGGCACTTACTTCTTTCTCTACTCTGTTTGTCTGTGTTCCATAAATATGCACACTGCACTCTTGTGATTGAAAATGTAATTATCTGTGCAGCCCCAGGCTGTCCATTTGAGAAAGAGTAATGTGCTGCAGAACATCCCAGTTTCCAGTTGTCTTGGTGGTGCAGCTGGTAGCACAACTGGAATGGTATTCTGGGTGGCCTGGATTCAAGTTCCAGCTGAGGCACTTACTTCTTTCTCTTCTCTGTTTGCAGGTATAGCGTTTGCTTGGGTGGCAGCATGGGGTGTGGGTGGGGAGAACTGGGTGGGGGACAGCTAAGACCCTGAGGAACATTCATTAGGTCCCAGGGCTGTATAAGAACTTGGGAAGAGCCAACATTTTTCCATGTTTCTATATTTCTATACAAAACCTTTCTTCATGCACCATGCCTTCAACTATTCATTAAAGCCGTGGTGTGGAGTTTCCTTGCATCTCCTGGCTGTACTCAGGTAGCATCTCAGAAAAGCTACCACACATACTACTTGCTTCAGACCCCTCTCCAGCTCCCTGAAAATTTCCTTCACTCCTCCTACCTTTCTGTGCTATATCATTCATCCCACTATGGACAATGATATCCAGTTCCCTCCAGTTTCCAGTGCCCTAGTGATCTGCAGGATTTGCTCTCCATCTCTCCCAGCCAAGGCACCCCTCAAGCACCTCACCTCACACACATACACGCATAACACCAGCTCCCAAGTCTATCACTTTTACAGTTGAGCCACCATCAGCAGCTGCTTCCTGTTTGTCTTGGGGGGGGGTTCTGTCTCCCTCCTTGGGGTCTTCACTTCTGGGAACCCCCTCCTCCTCCCTTCTCACTGTGATGGGTACCTCCTCTCCTTTGCCCCTTTCCACCAGTAAGGTGAAGGTATTGTGTTGTGGTATGAGTGGATGAGTGTAACCCCTAGATGGCGCTATCCCAGGGGCTACTACCCCTGCCTGATTTGCCACTAACAGGTTGAGGGGCCTGGATCCAATGGCGGGTGCCTCCACCCAGAGGTCAGGGTTTGCAATAGTTAAACTAACTTGGTCACAGCCCTCTGGGACACTGCAACCCCCCTTTCTTCCCACTAGTGGCCCACACAATATATCAGAATTACCTTCACGGTATACACTTACCCCCAGGTCTGGTTCCGCACTGGGACCTCCTGTGAAATGAGATACAGTGCAACAATCACAGTACAGTACTTTAACATAGACAAATACCTCAGGCAGTATAACTTTGCTGAAACAAGCAGCTCTGATTTATTTGGGGGATATAACAAGGACAGGGGAAATCAGGTTAATTAGCTTATCACTCTAATAATCTACCTATGGCTCTGTGCACAGGCCTATCCCTATCAGTTACTGTCCTGGGTACCCAAGCCTAGTGGCTAGTCCAAACCGTGGCAGCTGGTAGGGGCCCTTTCAACAGAGAAAGGAGAATTAAACAGTCAGCAGTACAGTAATTCCATTTGGATTTAATGTGGCAATTCAACAGGGAGCAACCCTGAATTAGTACTCACGACCTCCAAATAAGATAGGGTCCTTCAATGTCAGCAGGGCTCACTTGAGGTACACAAACCTCTTCACACATCCATATAAAAGAAAGTACTATACCAGGCAGGCTGCATCTGTATCCCGATCGCCAATTACTGCACAATACCGGGAGAACACACAGCAGATTCAGTTCCTGACAGACCGAGTGCAATTTTCAGCAATTCTTCCAGTCTTCTACAGGGTGAGCCTGGTTTCTACTCTTCAGAGATCCTTTGATTCTTTTCACAGGACGGATTCAGTCCTAACAAGCTGTTACACAAGCTGCAGACGAACTCTGGGCCTTACACCGTTTTTGACTAAAACTGCACACTGAAAAAGCACAGGGCTCCTTCCTTCTTCACTGCCAAAGCTCAACTGAACTCCAACTGGCCAAAACGGGCACTTCCTTTGAGTTCCTCCCAGTTCTTGACTGGATTGGCTGTCACTCACAATAGACTGCTGCTGTTGGTCCAAAAGGCACTGAAGTCTAAACTACATCTCCCAGAGTCACTGCCCATACAATCCTCTTGTGGCTGGCTCAGATTATGAGTCCAAGTTCTGATTCGTCCAAGGATCATTTTAGAGCTAGCTTACCCCACACTGATTGGTCCAGTTCAGCAGTTCAAAACTAGAATGGGGAACTAGCAGACACAGTTCTGACTGCAAAGAAAGCAGGTTAGACAAACTGTAATTTCATTATTACTCTAAATAATTTCTGGCAAACAGTTACATCTTTCAGATAGGTTCCCTTTGCACTCCTAGTGACTGCAAAAATGAAGTGAATTGGCAGCAGCTCGAGTGGTACTCAGAGAAGCACACAGTCCCCCATACAAACTAATTATGTCTGCAAGCAGACAGCTCTTAAAGAGACAGTACCAGAGGCTCTAAAACACTCACTGATAAATGGCTTAAATGCCAAACACCATTCAGGCTTGGAGCATTCAAGCAAGCTCCTGAAGTCTTTTGGGAACCCCATTTGCAGGGAGGTTACACCTTCCTGGCCTGGGAAAGCTTAGCGTCGCGTCCAAGCAAGAGTACCATAAGTTTCAACTGCAACCATATACATTTGCATTAGGCTCGCATAGTAATCATCAGTCAATATATCATTTTACCAAGAACACATTCTGAAACATTGCAGCACGTCACTTCATTGTGTATTACATACACATTGTACCATAACTCAGCTTATTACCTCTTGAACATGAAACCTTGAAGAGAGGGGCCCTTCCTATCAGTTACCTTGAGCTGGATGGGCAAGGGCACCATACTTAGAGGGCAACACAAGTAACTTGGCTAGCACGGATGCTCAGTTTGGGCAATGAGCTCGGGACACATACACTCCTTTATGGACAACATTGGAGAGGCAAGTCCACAGGCCTCCCAAGTGAATCATAACTGAGGTGCACCACAGGCTTTTTACAGCTCGAACCAGTCTTTCTAGGGGAACTGTTATAGTCTCTGCACTCTGAGCCTCATTTTCAGCATTGTCCTCACTTGTCAGGGGAGTCTCCATGGGGTAGAGAGATTGAACTTCGGGGCACTTTCAGCTCCAGGAGTTACAGTTTCTGAGTCCACAACCATTTGGCTCGCATGGAGAGCTTTCAGACACTGGCAGTGGACCCGTCAGGACACTCAAAATACTCTTCTTGTTCGGTGTATCACCAGTCTGCCCAATCTATCATTTTCCTCCCTGAAAGCTCAAACAGTTCAACCATGCACAATGATTCCATTTCATCTGATCTGATGCTTTGCACTTCACTTTCTGGGAGCATTGGCTCCAGGGATGTAAGCTGGGGCTTAGACAGTCCAGAAGGCCCAGCTTTGTCTCCAGTATTGACTAGGGATTGCCCCAAAACAATTGGACTCAGTTCGTAAGAAGGATAGTATTCGAAAGTCCTCTCACTTTCTTCCGATATGGACTGACAGTCATGCTCAACTGGGACTTCGTGGAGGGGAACACTTTAACTTTGCTTCTGTAGGTGCAGACTTTCTTGATCTTTTCTTAGCAGGCTCTAGTCACTGGTCCAGGGGGGCATCTTCTAGGGCTCAGACTCAATTAAGATTTGTCCAATGGGCAGTAAATGATTTCTATGCATTGTTTTTACATCTTTTGAATTATTCTCAGGCCTTACTTTGTACACTGGCAGATCATCTAGTTTGCCCACTACAATGTGAGGGAGATGGTGCTATCTGTCAGCAATCTTGTGCTTGCCATGCAGTCCCAGATTTCTTAGCAATACCCGATCTCCTCCTGGAGTTCCTGTGTAAGCCACCTTTTATCATACTTTTCTTTGTTGGCCAGATTTCTTTGGCAGCCATGCTCTGTTTCAGTTGGTACGCAGGAGTTAGCTGGGCCTTTAACTTTTGCACATACTGTAAAATAGTTGTCAGCTTGAACCCCATCAGGAGAGACCCCAAACACACATCTACTGGTAGTCGTAGCTCTTTCCAAACATCAGGCGTGTAGGGGGAGAATCCAGTAGCATCACTTTTGGTGCAGTTATAAGCATGTACCAGGGTGCTAATTTGTTGGCTCCATCTAGGCTTGTCCTTTGGGTGCAGGGAAGTCAGCATATCTAGCAAAGTGCGGTTGAAGCGTCTCAGGCTGTGGGTCCCCCTGGGGGTGGTAAGGGTGGTTCTGGACTTTTCGCACTCCCACAGAGAAAGTATCTCTTTGATCGTGATCGACTCTCAAAGTCTCCCTGACTTCAGAATGGACTTTGTGAGCCTCAGTGAATGTAAAAAAGTTTTCTACAAGTACTTTGGCTACAGGATGCTTTCTGGTCTTGGTGTGGGGAAAGCTTGGGCATATCTCGTGAAATGGTCAGTGACCACCAGCACATTACTGATATTTCTTGATCTGACTCCAAACTTAGAAAATCAATACAGACCAGCTCCATGGGCACCTGGTGGTTGTTAACAAGGGGGCAGCCCCTCTGGGCAAAGCTTTCCTCTGTGTTGTGCTTACAAGTTCGAATGTGTTGCTCCACATCAGCCCCCATCTTAGGCCAATAGAATCTGGATCTCACCAAGTCAAGTGTTCTGTCTATACCAAGGTGCCCATGTGGTTGTGTAACTCAACACTGAGTCTCGAAAGCGCAGTGGCAGCACTAGTTGTTGTTTGCTCATTTGTCCCCCTGTCTACTGCCTCCTTCTGTATACTAGTTTATTGATCAGTTTCAACTTAGGACCTTCTTTGTATAACAGTGCAGTTCTCAAATCAGTGGAGTGAATTTGGACCATATTTTTTCCTGTAAGAGGGCTTCCTAAGCTGCTTTGATCATGGGATCGCGGATTGAGCCCGCTTCTAATACTGTCATTGTCCAGCTGAGAAAAATTCAATGTCTATTGCAGAAAAGTGGGCAATACAGCAGGTATGCACCTCAGAGGCTCCCAAGCAATCCACCATGCAGTCCACTGCAGTCTGTGGACATTTGTTCCTCCTGTCAAACTTCCGCAGAGTGCTCTAATGTCAGGGTTCTGCCAGTCGGACCCAATCATTCTGGGGAACAGGCCTCCCGGAGAGAGTATCAGCATCTATGTGGGTTCAGACCTGCTCGGTATCTACGAGACATAGTCATATGTAGATAATGCAGAAAGCCACCTATGGCCAGTGGCATCCAACTTAGCTGAGGTCTGCACATAGGTCAAAGGATTGTTGTGGTTTTCATCGTATTTTAGCCCCATAAGTACTCATGGAATTGGTCAACACAGCCCACTTCAAAGCTAGGAACCTAACCATGTACAGGATAGTTCTTTTTCGGATGGGTCAGGCTTCTACTGGCAAAGGCCACTGGTCTCAGGCCATTCCGTGCTCTTGGTACAACACAGCCCCAACCCTTGCAAGCTAGCATCAGTGTGCAGGACGAAGGTTTTCTTTGGATCGGCAGGAAGGCAGCACTGGAGCATGGGTAAGTTGATATATGATCTCATGAAAAGCAGTCCTCACAATCAGGAGTCCAGATGGCCTCAAATACTTCACTCGGATGAAAAATACACTCTTCAGTCTTGAGGATGCTGACTTTGGTATTTTTTGTGGTTGGGGATACCCTTGAGTAAGGTTACAAAGGGCGTGATCACTCTTGAATAGTCCTTGATGTAAGCCGATAATAACCACAGAATCCAGAATCTTGCAGTTCTTTTTAGATTTTGGGCTGTGGCCAGGTGGTCAAGGCCTCAACTTTCATGTGATGGCTCTCTATTCCTCGTGGATACTATGTGTCCCACATACTTTACTGATGTTTGAAAAAATTGACACTTATCAATGGACAGTTTAAGGCCAAAGTCCTCCAGTCGGTCCAATACCTTAAATAATCTGCTCTCATGTTCCTCCAGTGAGCTGCCAAACACACAATAACATCATCTAGGTATACCAGGCACTCTAGTGTCTCATGTCCCCCACTGCACGCTCCATCAATCGTTGAAAAGTGGCTGGGGCACCTGAAACCTTTGAGGCATCCTCATGAATTCATAGAAGCCAAGCGATGATAAAGGCTGTCTTTTCACGGTCCTCTGGGGCCATCGGATCTGATAGTACCCACTGCGGAGATCCAGCACAGAGAACCACTTGCTCCTCTGCTTAGGCAGTCCAAAGCATCCTGAATGCGGGCATTGTGTACTGATCAGGGATAGTCCGGTTTAAGGCAGCGATAATCCACACACATCCTTACTGTTCCATTCTTTTTCCTCACTACCACAATGGGGAAGCATAAGGGCTTCTGGATTCTTGTACATACATCAGCAGCTAACATCTCTTGCAGATGCCGCCTCACATCATCTATGTCAGCAGGTGCCAGCGTCGAGACCTCTCACTAAATGGTCTTTCATATGCAGCTGGATATTGTGCTCAGCTCCTTGCACGCATCCTACATCCCATCCTTTAAAGAAAACACCTGGTCTTCTGGGCAAGCTTTCACTGATCTTCTTCACTTTCCATTCAGCTGGCAGCGGGAGTTGCTGAATCAAACAAGTCAGGCGCTACTTTCGTCATTCTTCCTGAACCTTGCTGCTGGGTAGCACTGCAGTGTCTGCACAATGCACATTAGCCAGGATGCAACCTCTGTTTACTCGAAGTCTCTTTCAGACACATTATGAACTTGGACCATTACCTTCTGGCATAAGCATGGGCTCTAGCTGGCAAAATACTAGGCTTGACCAGCAGTCCTTCTGGCAATTTTTCCATCGCTTGGTGCATCCAACATTAATATTTTATTTTAACATCCTTTCTGATATGGACCTCTCCCTGTAAGTACACTGGGCATTTGGCCAGGATCAGAGAGACTCAGGATCCTTCTTCCATACAATTCGACCGGTTCCTCTGGTTCTGTTTTTTCAGCATCTCTGTGCCTCATAGGCCTTCTTAATTAAAGCCGAACTCTTAAAGCTCTACTAGTCTTTGACCCCTGTTTTTCATAACACAACTGTGCCAGCCTTCCAACATATGAGCATTTGTTCCAATCAACAAAGGGACACATCATACAGTCCAGTGGGGACACACTAAGGCTAGGGTCTCACTTGTTCGCCACTCCAGCCACGGAGGTGGGGAAAGACAGCCAATTCGATATACCCGGAATAGGGTAGGCTCTTTCCTCACTTAACCCCCATACATGCAGTCCTTCTAATGGTTGTAAGGGTACGCCTGACAAATGCTTCTGATACCAATCTTGGAACATAATTGTCACTTGGGAGCCACTGTCTATCAATAGTTTTGTAGACACTTGTTACCTTTACAGGTGGTCTCCATGGAGGGACCCACTATTCTGGACCAGTCTGGAGAGGCGGTAGTGGGGGGCCTGGGCAACTGACCTTGCCTACAAAAGGATGGAGTTAGCATTTTTGGTGCCCTCACTGGGATCATGTCGTGGCACCTCTTAACCACTGATTTCTTCTCCAAGCTCTCCTTGTAGCCTATATGCAACTTTGTCATGTCTTTTGGGGACTGGCATTCCCTTTCATGTGCCCATCTTTCCCACAATTATAGCAAAACATACTTTCTGGAGTTTGAGCTGGCCGAGGCGCCACACTGGAGCCAGGCGGGGTATTACTAACTGAAACCTTGGTGCCATCTCTGTCTGCGGGCGTGATAAGCATTTGAGACATTCATCAGTTTCCTCCACTTCCATGGTCAAGGAATTGAGTCGAGCTGTTATCAGCAGGAGATACATGGTGTACCCCCACCCCATAGCAGATGCAGTCGGATATAGGTCAGGGCTCCGACTTGCAGGCGTGGCCTCTAAAGGGACTGTTTTTGAATTCCGGATCTCTCAACAGTTCGCCCCATTGTGACATATTTTTCCTTGTCAGAGCACTCATTGACTGCCAACCTCTGCCCCTGAACTTCACTTGATGGGTCACCTCAGTCACTCGGGTCGTAGCCGCAGCTATTGGCAGGTCCCTCCCGAGGTCGTCTTTTTCTCAACTCCTCGATTCTCTCATTAACTCATCATAGGAGGGTGGGGATTCCAGTCGATCTACCAGGTGTAACTGAAGCAACAGCAGTTCTGAGAAGGGGCAGACTTAAGGATCCTGTCCAGCCTGGTTCGGTCCAGTTCAATCGCTGGCAAATACTACCTTTTCTGGGGCATTCTTGCAACAATTTTTCCAGCCGAGATACATACACAGACAACAACTCCCTTGGTACTGTTGTGCATCTCTTACTCTCCACCATAGGTCCTCATCAGAATCTGGGCTCCCATACACACTCTCCAAGGCTCAAGATAGGCCTGTGCAGTCGCTCAGGGTTACCGGGCCCGCTTAGCACGGATGGTAGCCAGGGCAGGACCTCGGGAGGCTCTCTCACTAACCTCTTCGCCACCTTCCGAGCACGGCCATTCTAGCACTTGGGGCAACATAGTTCATCCAGGTCTCAGTCATCCTCCCTTGGGGTGGGGAGGGTGCCCAGAGAAGATCCTCAACCTGCAGAGTCATGACTAACAGGCAGAAATAGGAGTCTGCATTGGTTCAGCCACCATTACGGCACTGGAGCAGGGAGGGTGTTGGGAGAGGAACACCTCAGGTGGCAAGAATAGTTTCTTCAAGTCCTCACAGTTTTCCCTCCCAGCAACCATCTGTGCAAATTTCTCCTCAAAAGTTTCAGATAGTGGTGGGGGCTGATTTCCCCCGGGTCTTACTGTCCTTAGTTATCACTCTCCAAGCAGTGAGGGCTCCCTCTGGGGTAATGGTCTGTGGCACTTTTGGAGCCATCTATGGGATCCTTAAACTCTACTAGGGCCAGGAAAGTGTGTGTGAGCAGATTAGCATGCCGACCCACCACCACAGGGTTTTGTAAGCCTTCCACCTTGGAAAGTACTCCCTGCACAGTGTCCTATTGATACCCAGAGGGATGTCCAGGATAAGCATAGCATTTTGGGGTCGATCTCCTCCCAGTACACCACTCCACCAGCGGTGCACAGCCACTTCTGTCGGGTACCCATTTTTCTTAACAGTGGTTCGTGAATATGGCCACTAGAGGACATTCAATCCCAGCGGTGAGCCTCAAGATGTAACCCCTAGATGGCGCTATCCCAGGGCTACTACCCCGCCTGATTTGCCACTAACAGGTTGAGGGGCCTGGATCCAATGGCGGGTGCCTCCACCCAGAGGTCAGGGTTTGCAATAGTTAAACTAACTTGGTCACAGCCCTCTGGGACACTGCAACCCCCTTTCTTCCCACTAGTGGCCCACACAATATATCAGAATTACCTTCACGGTATACACTTACCCCCAGGTCTGGTTCCGGCATACTGGGACCTCCTGTGAAATGAGATACAGTGCAACAATCACAGTACAGTACTTTAATAGACAAATACCTCAGGAGTATAACTTTTGCTGGAAACAAGCAGCTCTGATTTATTTAGAGGATATAACAAGGACAGGGAAATCAGGTTAATTAGCTTATCACTCTATTAATCTACCTATGGCTTCTGTGCACAGGCCTATCCCTATCAGTTACTGTCCCTGGGTACCCAAGCCCTAGTAGGCTAGTCCAAACCGTGGCAGCTGGTAGGGGCCTCTTTCACAGAGAAAAGGAGAATTAAACAGTCAGCAGTACAGTAATTCTATATTTCATTTAATGTGGCAATTCAACAAAACCTGAATTGGGTACTCACGACCTCCAAATAAGATAGGGTCCTTCAATGTCAGCAAGGGCTCACTTGAGGTACACAAACCTCTTTCACACATCCATATAAAAGAGTACTATACCAGGCAGGCTGCATCTGTATCCCGATCATGAATTACTGCACAATACCCGGAGAACACACAGCAGATTCAGTTCCTGACAGACCGAGTTCAATTTTAGCAATTCTTCCAGTCTTCTACAGGGTGAGCCTGGTTTCTACTCTTCAGAGATCCTTTGATTCTTTTCACAGGACGGATTCAGTCCTAACAAGCTGTTACACAAGCTGCAGACCGAACTCTGGGCCTTACATACATGTTTTGACTAAAACTGCACACTGAAAAGCACAGGCTCCTTCCTTCTTCACTGCCAAAGCTCAACTGAACTCCAACTGACGAAACCGGCACTTCCTTTGAGTTCCTCCCAGTTCTTGACTGGATTGGCTGTCACTCATTGCAGACTGCTGCTGTTGGTCCAAAAAGGCACTGAAGTCTAGACTACATCTCCCAGAGTCACTGCCCATACAATCCTCTCTGTGGCTGGCTCAGATTATGAGTCCAAGTTCTGATTCGTCTAAGGCATCATTTAGAGCTAGCTATTACCACACTGATTGGTCCAGTTCAGCAGTTCAAAACTGGGAATGGAACTAGCAGACACAGTTCTGACTGCAAAAGCAGGTTAGACAAACTGTAATTTCATTATTACTCTAAACTAATTTCTGGCAAACAGTTACATCTTTCAGATAGGTTCCCTTTGCACTCCTAGTGACTGCAAAAATGAAGTGAATTGGCAGCAGCTCGAGTGGTACTCAGAGAAGCACACAGTCCCCCATACAATTAATTATGTCTGCAAGCAGACAGCTCTTAAAGAGCAGTACCAGAGAGCTCTAAAACACTCACTGATTAATGGCTTAAATGCCAAACACTATTCAGGCTTGGAGCATTCAAGCAAGCTCACGTGATCTTTTGGGAACCCCCATTTGCAGGGGTTACACCCTTCTGGCCTGGGAAAGCTTAGCGTCCATGACAAGCAAAGTACCCCATAAGTTTCAACTGCAACCATATACATTTGCATTAGGCTTCGCATACGTAATCATCAATCAATATATCATTTTACCAAGAACACATTTCTGAAACATTGCAGTCGTCCTCTTTACACAGTATTACATACATTTGTACCATTAACTCAAGTTAGCCTACCTCTTGTACATGAAACCTGAAGGAGGGCCTTCCCTATCAGTTACCTTGGGGCTGATTGGGCAGGCACCATACTTGAGGGCAACACAAGTAACTTGAGTTAGCACTGATGCTCAGTTTGGGCAATGAGCTCGGGGACACATACACTCCTTTATGGACAACATTGAGAGGCAAGTCCACAGGCCTCCAATGAATCATAACTGAGGTGCACCACAGCTATTTACAGCTCAGACCAGTCTTTCTAGGGGAACTGTTATAGTCTCTGCACTCTGAGCCTCATTTTCAGCATTGTCCTCACTTGTCAGGGGAGTCTCCATGGGGGTAGAGAGGCTAGAACTTGGGGCACTTTCAGCTCCAGGAGTTACAGTTTCTGAGTCCACAACATTTGGCTCGCATGGAGAGCTGACACTGGCAGTGGACCGTCAGGGCACTCAAAATACTCTTCTTGTTCGGGTGTATCACCAGTCTGCCCCAATCTATCATTTTCCTCCCTGAAAGCTCAAACAGTTCAACCATGCACAATGATTCCATTTCATCTGATCTGATGCTTTGCACTTCACTTTCTGGGAGCATTGGCTCCAGGGATGAAGCTGGGGCTAGACAGTCCAGAAGGCCCAGCTTGTCTCCAGTATTGACTAAGGGATTGCCCCAAAACAATTCGACTCAGTTCAGAAGAGATAGTATCAAAGTCACTTCACTTTCTTCCATATGGACTGTACAGTCATGCTCAACTGGGACTTGTGGAGGGAACACTTTAACTTGCTTCTGTAGGTGCAGACTTTCTGATCTTTCTTAGCAGCAGCTCTAGTCACTGGTCCAGAGGGGGCATCTTCTAGGGGCTCAGACTCAATTAAGATTTGTCCAATGGGCAGTAAATGATTTCTATGCATTGTTTTTACATCTTTTGAATTATTCTCAGGCCTTACTTTGTACATGGCAGATCATCTAGTTTGCCCACTACAATGTGAGGGAGATGGTGCCATCTGTCAGCAATCTTGTGCTTGCCATGCAGTCCCAGATTTCTTAGCACACCGATCTCCCTCCTGGGTTCCTGTGCTTTCACCTTTTATCATACCTTTCTTTGTTGGCCAGATTTCTTTTACAGCCATGGTTTGAGCCAGTTGGTACGCATGAGTTAGCTGCCTAACTTTGCACATACTGTAAATAGTTGTCAGCTTGAACCCCATCAGGAGAGACCCCAAAACACATCTACTGGTAGTCGAGCTTCTCTTCCCAAACATCAGGAGGTAGGGGAGAATCCAGTGGCATCACTTTTGTGCAGTTATAAGCATGTACCAGGGTGCTAATTTGTTGGCTCCATCTAGGCTTGTCCTTTGGGTGCAGGGTGCCTAGCATATCTAGCAAAGTGCGTGAAACGTCTCAGGCTGTGGGTCCCCTGGGGTGGTAAGGATGGTTCTGACTTTGCACTCCCCACAGAGAAAGCATCTCTTTGATCAGACGATCTCAAAGTCTCTCCTTGATCAGAATGGATTTTGTGGAGCCCCATAGTGAACAAAAAGTTTTCTACAAGTACTTTGGCTACAGTGGATGCTTTGGTCTTTGGTGGGGAAAGCTTGGGCATATCTCGTGAAATGGTCAGTGACCACCAGCACATTACTGATATTTCTTTGATCTGACTCCAAACTTAGAAAATCAATGCAACCAGCTCCATGGGTGCACTGGGTAGTTATGTTAACAAGGGGCAGCCCTCTGAGCAAAGCTTTCCTCTGTAGCTTACTACAAAGTCCGAATGTTGCTCCACATCAGCCCCCATCTTAGTCAATAGAATCTGGATCTCACCAAGTCAAGTGTTCTGTCTATACCAAGGTGCCCCATGTGGTTGTGCAAGGACCTCAATACTGAGTCTCGAAAGGCAGGGCAGCACTAGTTGTTGTTTGTCTACTTGTCCCCTCTGTCTACTGTTTCTCTGTATAACAGTTTATTGATCAGTTTCAACTTAGGTCTCTTTGTATAACAGTGCAGTTCTCAAATCAGTGGAGCGTAATTGGACACATCTTTTCCCGCATAGAGGGCTCTAAAGCTGCTTTGATCATGGGATCGCGGATTGAGCTCTACTAATACTGTCATTGTCCAGCTGAGCAGTGAATTCAATGTTCATTGCAGAAAAGTGGCAATAAGCAGCAGGTATGCATCCTCAGAGGCTCCTGCCAATCCACCATGCAGTCCATCATGCGCGTGGGACATTTGTTCCTCCCTGTCAAACTTCCGCAGAGTGCCCGAATGTCAGGTTCTGCCAGTCGGACCCAATCATTCTGGGGAACAGGCCTCCGGGAGAGAGCATCAGCATCTATGTGGTTCAGACCTGCTCGGTGTTCAGGAGCATAGTCATATGTAGATAATGCAGAAAGCCACCTATGGCCAGTGGCATCCAACTTAGTGAGGTCTGCATAGGTCAAAGGATTATTGTCAGTTTTTACTAGTATATTTTAGCCCCATACAAGTACTCATGGAATTGGTCAACAATAGCCCACTTCAAAGCTAGGAACCTAACTTATGTACAGGATAGTTCTTTTCGGATGGGGTCAGGCTTCTACTGGCAGCCACTGGTCTCAGGCCATTCTCGCTCTTGGTACAACACAGCTCCCCAACCCTGTAAGTAAGCTAGCATCAGTGTGCAGGACGAAGTTTTCTTGGATCGGCATAGGCCAGCACTGGAGCATGGGTAAGTTGATATATGATCTCATGAAAAGCAGTCTCACAATCAGGAGTCTAGCGGCCCAAATATCACTCGGATGAAAAATATAATTTTCAGTCTTGAGGGATGCTGACTTTTGGTATTTTTAGGTTGGGGATACCCTTGAGTAAGGTTACAAAGATGGATCACTCTTGGAATAGTCCTTGATGAAGTTACCATAATAACCACAGAATCCTAGAATCTTTTGCAGTTCTTTTAGATTTTTGGGCTGTGGCCAGGTGGTCAAGGCCTCAATTTTACTTGGGTCGGTTCTATTCCTCGGTGGATACTATGTGTCCCACATACTTTACTGATGTTTGAAAAAATTGACACTTATCAATGGACAGTTTAAAGAAGGTCCTCCAGTTCGGTCCAATACCTTAAATAATCTGCTCTCATGTTCCTCCAGTGAGCTGCCAAACACAATAACATCATCTAGGTATACCAGGCACTCTAGTAAGTTCATGTCCCCACTGCACGCCTCCATCAATCGTTGAAAAGTGGCTGGAATTCTGAAATCCCTTGGAGGCATCCTCACATGAATTCATAGAAGCCAAGCGGACAGTATAAGGCTGTCTTTTTCCGGTCCCTTCTGGGGCCATCGGGATCTGATAGTACCACTTCATGGAGATCCAGCACAGAGAACCACTTGTCCCGCTTAGGCAGTCCAAAGCATCCTGAATGCGGGTATTGTGTACTGATCAGGGATAGTCCACGTTTAAGCGATAATCCACACACATCCTTACTGTTCCATTCTTTTTCCTCATTACCACAATGGGGAAGCATAAGGGCTTGGACTTGTATTACACCAGCAGCTAACATCTTGCAGATGCCGCTCATCATCTATGTCAGCAGGTGCCAGGCGTCGAGACCTCTCACATAAATGGTCTTTTGTCATGCAGCTGGATATTGTGCTCAGCTCCTCTGTACGCATCCTACATCCCATTCCTTTAAAGAAAACACCTGGTCTCTCTGGGCAAGCTTCTCACTGATCTTCACTTTCCATTCAGCTGCAGCGGGGAGTCGTCAAATCAAACAAGTCAGGCGTTATTTCTGTCATTCTTCCTTGAACTCTTGCTGCTGGGTAGCACTGCAGTGTCTGCACAATGCACATTAGCCAGGATGCAACCTCTGTTTACTCGAATGTCTCTTTCAGACACATTATGAACTTGGACCATTACCTTCTGGCATAAGCATGGGCTCTAGCGGGCAAAATACAGGCTTGACCAGCAGTCCCTCTGGCAATTTTCCATCGCCTGGTGCATCCAACATTAATATTTTATTCTTAACATCCTTTCTGATATGGACCTCTCCCTGTAGAGGTACACTGGGCATTTACGCCAGGATCAGAGACTCAGGATCCTTCTTCCATACAATCCGACCGTTCCTCTGGTTCTGTTTTTTCCATCTCTCTGTGCCTCATAGGCCTTCTTAATTAAAGCGGAACTCTTAAGCTCTACTAGTCTTTGACCCCTGTTTTTCATAACACAACTGTGCCAGCCTTCCCGAACATATGAGCATTTGTTCCAATCAACAAAGGGACACCATCATACAGTCCAGTGGGGGGACACACTAAGGCTAGGGTCTCTACTTGTTCGGCCACCCAGCCACGGAGGTGGGGAAGACAGCCAAATTCGGATATACCGGAATAGGGTAGGCCTTCTCACTTAACCCCATACATCAGTCCTTCTAATGGTTGTAAGGGTACGTCTGACAAATGCTTCTGATACCAATCTTGGAACATAATTGTCACTTGGGAGCCACTGTCTAATATAGCTCTTGTAGACACTCGTTCCACCTTTACAGTGGTCTCCATGGAGGGACCCACTATTCTGGACCAGTCTGGAGAGGCGGTAGTGGGGGCCTGGGCAACTGACCTTGCCACAAAAGGACGTGAATTAGCATTTTGGTGCCCTCACTGGGACTGTCGTGCAATCTCCTTAACCACTGATTTCTTCTCCTGCTCTCCTTGTAGCCCATATGCAACTTTGTCAGTGTCTTTGGGGACTGCATTCCTTTCATGTGCCCATCTTTCCCACAATTATAGCAAAACATACTTTCTGGAGTTTGAGCTGGCCGAGGCGCCACACTGGGAGCCAGGGCGGGGTATTACTAACTGGAAACCTTGGTGCCATCTGTCTGTTCGCGTGATAAGCATTTGGAGACATCTCGTCAGTTTCTCCACTTCCATGGTCAAGAATTGAGTTCGAGCTGTTATCAGCAGGAGATACATGGTGGCTACCCACCCCATAGCAGATGCAGTCGGATATAGGTCAGGGCCTGCATTGCAGGCGTGGGCCTTCATAAAGGACTGTTTTTGAATTCCGGATCTCTCTCAACAGTTCGCCCCATTGTGACATATCTTTTCCTTGTCAGAGCACTCATTGACTGCCAACCTCTGCCCTGAACTTCACTTGATGGGTCACCTCAGTCACCGGGTCGAGTCGCAGCTATTGGTGCAGGTCCCTCCGAGGTCGCCTTTTTCTCAACTCCTCGAATTTCTCTCATTAACTCATCATAGGAGGGTGGGGATTCCAGTCGATCTACCAGGTGTAACTGAAGCAACAGCAGTTCGAGAAGGGGCAGACTTAAGGATCCTGTCCAGCCTGGTTCGGTCCAGTTCAATCGCTGGCAAACTACCTTTTCTGAGGCATTCTTGCAACACTTTTTCCAGCCTAGATACATACAAGACAACAACTCCCTTGGTACTGTTGTGCATCTCTTTACACCATAGGTCCTCATCAGAATCTGGGCTCCCATACACATTCTCCAAGGCCTCAAGATAGGCCCTGTGCAGTCGCTTCAGGGTTACTGGCCCGTTTTGCACGGATGGTAGCCAGGGCAGGACCTCGAGGCTCTCACCAACCCTCTTTGCTTTTCACCTTCGAGTACTGCCATTCAGCATTTGGGGGCAACATAGTCTCATCCAGGTCTCCCAGTCATCCTCCCTGGGGGTGGGAGGGTGCCAGAGAAGATCCTCAACCTTCGTAAGAGTCGTGACTAATGGCAGGTGCAGAAATAGGAGTCTGCATTGGTTCAGCCACCATTACGGGCACTGGAGCAGGAGAGGGTGTTGGGGAGGAACACCTCAGGTGGCAAGAATAGTTTCTTCAAGTCTCCACAGTTTTCCCCTCTCCCAGCAACCATTCAGCAAATTTCTCCTCAAAAGTTTCAGATAGTGGTGGGGCTGATCTCCGGGTCTTTACTGTCCTTAGTTATCACTCTCAAGCAGTGAGGGCTCTCTGGGGTAATGGTCTGGCACTTTGGAGCTATCTATGGGATCCTTAAACTCTACTAGGCCAGGAAAGTGTGGGTGAGCAGATTAGCATGTCGACTCACCACCACAGGGTTTTGTAAACCTTCCACCTTGGAAAGTACTCCTGCACAGTGTCCGATTGATACCCAGAGGGATGTCCAGGATAAGCATAGCATTTGGGGTCGATCTCCCAGTACACCACTCCACCAGCCGTGCACAGCCACTTCTGTCGGGTACCCATTTTTTCTTAACAGTGGTTCGTAAATATGGCTTACTAGAGGACACACAATCCCAGCGGTGAGCCTCCAAGATGCAACCCCTAGATGGCGCTATCCCAGGGCTACTACCCCTGCCTGATTTGCCACTAACAGGTTGAGGGGCCTGGATCCAATGGCGGTGCCTCCACCCAGAGGTCAGGGTTTGCAATAGTTAAACTAACTTGGTCACAGCCCTCTGGGACACTGCAACCCCCTTTCCCCACTAGTGGCCCACACAATATATCAGAATTACCTTCACGGTATACACTTACCCCCAGGTCTGGTTCCGGCACTGGGACCTCCTGTGAAATGAGATACAGTGCAACAATCACAGTACAGTACTTTAACATAGACAAATACCTCAGGCAGTATAACTTTGCTGAAACAAGCAGCTCTGATTTATTTAGGGGGATATAACAAGGACAGGGGGAAATCAGGTTAATTAGCTTATCACTCTAATAATCTACCTATGGCTCTGTGCACAGGCCTATCCTATCAGTTACTGTCCCTGGGTACCCAAGCCCTAGTGGCTAGTCCAAACCGTGGCAGCTGGTAGGGGCCCTTTCACACAGAGAAAAGGAGAATTAAACAGTCAGCAGTACAGTAATTCCATTTGGATTTAATGTGGCAATTCAACAGGAGCAACCCTGAATTAGTACTCACGACCTCCAAATAAGATAGGGTCCTTCAATGTCAGCAGGGCTCACTTGAGGTACACAAACCTCTTCACACATCCATATAAAAGAAAGTACTATACCAGGCAGGCTGCATCTGTATCCCGATCGCAATTACTGCACAATACCGGAGAACACACAGCAGATTCAGTTCCTGACAGACCGAGAGCAATTTTCAGCAATTCTTCCAGTCTTCTACAGGGTGAGCCTGGTTTCTACTCTTCAGAGATCCTTTGATTCTTTTCACAGGACGGATTCAGTCCTAACAAGCTGTTACACAAGCTGCAGACCGAACTCTGGGCCTTACACACGTTTTTGACTAAAACTGCACACTGAAAAAGCACAGGGCTCCTTCCTTCTTCACTGCCAAAGCTCAACTGAACTCCAACTGGCCGAAACGGGCACTTCCTTTGAGTTCCTCCCAGTTCTTGACTGGATTGGCTGTCACTCACAATAGACTGCTGCTGTTGGTCCAAAAGGCACTGAAGTCTAAACTACATCTCCCAGAGTCACTGCCCATACAATCCTCTTGTGGCTGGCTCAGATTATGAGTCCAAGTTCTGATTCGTCCAAGGCATCATTTTAGAGCTAGCTTACCCCACACTGATTGGTCCAGTTCAGCAGTTCAAAACTAGAATGGGGAACTAGCAGACACAGTTCTGACTGCAAAGAAAGCAGGTTAGACAAACTGTAATTTCATTATTACTCTAAATAATTTCTGGCAAACAGTTACATCTTTCAGATAGGTTCCTTTGCACTCCTAGTGACTGCAAAATGAAGTGAATTAGCAGCAGCTCGAGTGGTACTCAGAGAAGCACACAGTCCCCCATACAACTAATTATGTCTGCAAGCAGACAGCTCTTAAAGAGACAGTACCAGAGGCTCTAAAACACTCACTGATAAATGGCTTAAATGCCAAACACCATTCAGGCTTGGAGCATTCAAGCAAGCTCCTGGAAGTCTTTTGGGAACCCCATTTGCAGGGGGTTACATGAGCATGCACCCTACTCCCCAATCCTCCCAGAGACCATCATGGTCCATCCGCTATGCCTCTGTCTAGGTATCCTCTGGGGGACGGCAGTGGATGTGGTGTCTCCTAGCTAGGCAGAAGGTCTGCTGTACTTGCCAGTTCAGCCCAGAGTCCAGCAACCTGTGCCTGCAACCCAGAGAAGTGAGTACAGATGGGCAGCACCTCAGTCTCCAGAAGGTCTCCCAAAAGCCTGCTGCACCACATCATTGCTCTGCATCACTCCCATGATCCTTACTTTCCTTTGTTTGGTGTCTATGCAAGTCTGGTTTACCCTACGATCTCCTTACCACTCCCATCCTTTTACTACCGCACCTTTTTCCACAGAAACTATTTCTTAACCTTACCCTAGATGTGATGTCTCCTGTGTTCCCTTTTTTAAACCCTCTTTCCAGTTCCTATTTACGTCTGATCCTATGTCATACACTTTAATCCTGACCTCCCTGTTTTTCCCACTTATGCTTACGGTTTCCTTGTTAAACAACTAAGGCAACTAACTCTTTCAGAATGATAATTCACAAGGGTTGCATGAAATATTTTCATTGCAGTAAACTGGCCTGCCACATATGCATACTAATATGGTTTTTCTCAAGAATTACATCTTTATCTGTGCTGAACACTGTGAAAAGTTCACCATTAACCATTACAGTTCTTTTTTACCCAAGAAAAGAAAGAATACAGAATCTGAGATGTCAGGAAAAACAGAAGGAAATGCTTTAAAATTACAAAATCAGGTGCCAGCTGTCATACATACGACACGAGGGGCAAGGACAGTTGGAGAACAATCAGGAGGCCATACGGGAATCTATGAAGAGTCATAAAAGCAGAGTGTGCAGGCAGCAAACACCTTCCTTACAGTGTCAGCATCCCCAAATTATCTGAGGAGCAACAGGAAAAGTAAGATGCAGAGATTACAAAAGGAGGAGGCTAAAAGCTATAGGCTCTCTGCAGAAGAAGAAGGTGACCCAGACAGGTTAGTGGCAGACACTAGGAGGCTCCTTGCATTACCATTGTGAGACATGATGGAAGAGGCTGGGGGCTTCCTGCCTCATATTATGAACTTCCATCTGTGTCCTACCCAAGCAAGGTAAGGACCCACAGTAGTGTGTGTAATACTAGCCCATTTCCTTACTTAACTGTGACCTGAAGATCATGGCCAAGATAATGGCGTGGCCTAGACCAGATGGACTTTGCATAGGGCCACTTGTCCTAACCCTACATGCACAGACTCCTGAATGTGGTGCATTAGGGCTCTCAGTGTCCAGGTATAGCACATGTGCAGTCTATGGGCATGGGGTCATAATGTCGACATTATGCAGCATAGTAAATTAGCTATAATACAGCGTGATTACTGCCATGCAGCATGTATTTCTTCTGTGGGGGCTCTGCCCCGCATCCCCCGCAGTGTTGTGCTCTCAACCCCCCACTAAGGATTCTCAATGGGGGTTACCGGGGAGCACATAATGTGTGAAAAAAATAAAATGTCTGGGACCGGGAATCAAACCAGGTCCCAGACTCAGCACCTGGGTTTCTGCTGCTGTGGCTCAGTCCAGTGAGCCACGGCAGCTGCTTGGCAGAACCTACTCCCAGCAGAGTTCTTATCCTCTGCCTGGGATTGTGTGAATGGTGCAATACCGCATACAGCAGTATACGCGGCATTGCACCATTCGCTGTCATAGACAGCACTGGTCTGGTTAAGAGAATGTCGCACGCTATTGCCGCATAAACATTGGCGACCCGGTAGGTTGAGGCAGAAGAGATCTAGGAGCCTGTACCAAATTAACTTAAAGCCACTATTTGTCACCATCTTGAATGAGTTAGAAGTGGAGGACACTACCCATCTTGTGCACAGGCCATATAAATCTCTTTAAAATGAATACCCCCCTCAGCTAAATGAATAACCTCCTTAGCTTTTATGTGTTACATAAATATTACCAAGAAGGCCCACAAGAACAGATATTAAAATACTGGAGAAAGGGTTTATGGTCTTTATATGGCAGAACAAGCTGCCCACGATGAGCCTGCAGAGGCTGAAGAGTAGAATAGAGCAGAGAGAGCTGAACTTCCTGGATAGTAAAGGTAGTATGTGATGATACAGCAGAGGTTTACCCAGGACTTGGTTAATAAAGGAAACAGCCAGTTGGCTGGATCTGGTGAAGGAGGGCTCAGCAGGGAGGCTACCCCAATCCATTAGTGAAATATACCTAGAGGCATGGGAGGTTGCAAAGACGTGTAGAGAGGCAGCAGAGGACAACATCCCTCAGTGCCACTTGTGGGTAATCCAGATTTTTTTACCGAGTCTAGAGATTGTAGGATTCTGGACCTCAGAGGACAGAGGTATATTATGTGAGGGCACATTTACATAGGGAAAGATGCTGCTGTTCTGCAGATATGCAAGATAAATTGGAATTGCCTAACATGCATCATTACAGATAGTTGCAGGTAAGGACATTTTGCAGAAGGTTAGGCAGGGATCAGGTGTGATTCCCCTAGGCCGGATGGAACAAGCCAAATACCAAAACCAGAGTATCAGCTAAGGGGTCAATTCTAAAACTAGCAAAACAGGACAGATAACACCTGCTAGACCTCTCAGATAAAGGAGCATTGGGAAAACACCTGGGAACCCAGATAACAGTAGAAAATTTGACTACTCTCCTCCACCAACTTGTGGGATTCCTAGGGCCAGATATTCAAAACTTTGCCTAGTGGGCAAAGTGATTGCGTCCTGTTTGCCCGGGGTTTCGTCCAAGTGCAATATTCAAAGGGGGCTGTGGTGCACACTAAAAGGGTTAGCGCACGTGCAAAACAATAAATAATGTATGCGGTGGGCAAAGGGAGGGGTGGGGACATGAATCCCAGCGTAGTGCAATATTCAGCACCATAGCACTGCACAGAGGGAATAGCACAGGCCACCCTGCACTGTACAATTACTGCCGAGAAGAAGCCCAAATAACTCTGACCAACCCTAGTGGCCGACGGAGACACTGCTGCCAACAACCATGTTGGCAGTTGGGGGGACACATCTGCTCCCTGGTGTCTAGTGGCACCCCTCACCCTCTGAACCCCATCTTCATTGATATAAAACTAGTCCCTGGTGTCCACCAGTCCCCCACCCTCCGATCTCTGGCCCCATTAAAATAAACAGCATTCCCTAGTGTTTAGTGGGGCCCCCTGCCCTTGGATCGCCGACCCCAGTAGAATAAAAGAATTCCCTGGTGCCTAGTGGTCCCCCCAACCTCTGATCGCTGGCCCTGGTAGAATAAAAGAATTCTCTAGTGCCTAGTGGTCATCGCCAGCCCCAGTACAATAAAAGAAATCCCTGGTGTCCAGTCATCCCCCCACTCTGATTACCGGTCCAGCAGAATAAAACAAGTCTCTTGTATCCAGTTGTCCCCCTACCCTCCAATCGCAAGCCCTGTATTATATCACATATTTCTGGCATCTAGTGGCACCCTCCACCCACTGATCCCCATCCCCCATACAAGCATAGACAGGAGCGCACATCCCCTGTACTGTAAAGGAAACTAGTGTACTGTCTACAGTAGACAGTACGGCACCCCTTTACAGTACAGGGAACACGTGCTCACTGCCATTGTATACAGTGGCTGACTGAGTTGGTGAGAGGAGGGCTGTTCTGATCGCTGCATGTGCTCCCACAGTGCTGTCACTTAAGCTAAAGGGTGGTGGCAGGGTGAGTTGGTTGGTGCCCACGGTGCAGGGGGCTGCCAGATGCCAAGGAAAGATTACACTGGTATGATCAGAAGATTGGGGGGACCACTAGACATCACAGACTTATTTTATTCTACAGAGGCTGGCAATCAGAGGGGCAGAAGGACCACTGGAAACCAGGGACTTAGTTTATTCTACTGGGGCTTGCAATCAGAAGGTGAGGGGGACCACTAGGCACCAGGGCATTATTTTATTCTCCCAGGCCAACAATCAGACGGCAGGGGGACCATTAAATGCCAAGGCATACTGTTTATTTTAATGGGGCCAGGGATCAGAGGGTGTGGGGAACCACAAGGCACCAGGGATGTATTTATTCAAATGGGGACAGGGATTGGAGAGGGTGGGGCCAACCACATGAGGGGCGCAAACCTGCCATCACTTCCCATGCAAATGATCCCATAATGGGCATGCAGATGGCCTCTTAGTGCCTTGCATGCCCAATGGGCTCATTTACATGGTGCCTGATACATATTATATTGGGGCTCCCGGTGCTATTGGGTCTGGGGGAGCAGTTCCCTGCACTGCCAAGATCCATGTCGGGGCAGTGCTACTTGACTCAGTGCTGTGCTGACATGCCCCTTCATTCAGTTGGATGGCACCAGTGTGTTACTTGACTGAATGTAGCATTCTCGGGGTTGTGGGCACTGGGCAACTGTAGTGCAAACCTTTGCATTCTACTTTGCCCATTTTTCAATATCTGGCCCCGGTGTGTAATAGGTACAAGAAATCTCAATACAAATTTATCCGCAGACTGTACTGTCATCTCATTGTGGTACACAAATTTCACCCAACCATATCCTCAATGTGCATCAGGTGTAAAGCCCAGCTGGGTGCCTATATGCATTATTTTGGGGGGTGCTCCACCTTGAGGTCATTCTGGGAGGTGGTGGCACAGGACTTATTGACTATGGCCAGCGGAGAAACTGAGTGTTCATCACTGACAATGCTATTTGGGGTACAGAACCTGGTAGAGGAGGGTTGGGACCCCTATTCCAGATGGATTAGAGTGCTGCTGGTTATAACTAGGCAAAGCATACAAAATACGTGAATGTCTTGCCTAACACCCATGCAGTCTCACTAGAGAGCATTAACCCTGCAGGCACATGGTGAGGTTAACCTTTATGCTAAAAGGCAGGGGGGAGATATTTGAGGAATGCTAGTGTAGGTTCCTGGCCTGTCTTCCTCCAGCTGAGACCCTGGTTCTCAGGGAAGTTATAATTTAAAGAGAGCAACACTTTGCTAAGAGCGGAGCCCTAAGAGAACATTATAGTATATGCTAATAGATGAAATACAGTATGTGGATAGGTACCTTGTAATCATTGAACTAAAATACTGTGAATGAAATGTAGAATGAACTGTTTATCAACCCTGTATGTTATCCAAGTTGACTGTTTTCTTGCAATGTACTATTACCTTTTAAAACTTAATAGAACTATTATACAAAAAATAAAATCACAAAATAAATTATGAATAACGTATCTTATCAAAGCATGGTTTATTTGTTTCAACCATTCAAAAATAAACATTTTCAAGTATTAAAAACAGAGTAAACCTCATACATAATGGTGGCGTAACACCCAAGTAAAAACAGACAGGATAAATAGCCTTTGCCCACAGATAAAGACATTTATAGGACCTATAAAACAGTAGTATAAAATCCACAAGAAACTATTAAAGTGTCATCCCTTTTTCATACAGCATAAACCAATATGAAAAATAAATCAAATTTGTAATCAATTACAAACATATTAGAATGATAACAAGATAGATCACTAGGTGCAATTTAAATCAAACAGTGCCACAAACCACAATTTATTAGTGCAAAATCTCTTTGGTTTGCATTAAAGGCAATAACTTTTCATATAATTCTATATTGTTTTCATGTCCTTCATACTGAATTTGCCCAGTTCCCCCACATCGACACACTTTCAAATAAAAAAATTACTGTGATTGTTACTACCTGAAGATGGTACACTGCCTGAAAATAATTATTTTATTCAAATGTTGATAAGCTATAGTACAAAGGAAGTAGGCATATACCATGTTGCTGAATGCAGCACAGTAAAGATATAGTCAACATAATCTGCAAAGGATTCAAAGGCATATAACATAATCTATGCAAAGACATGCCTAATGGCAAGGAAATTCTTCTTAACAAACTGGCAACACCACTAGTTCAGATGAGTTCATTTTGGGTGTATATGTGTTTGCTCACACAGCCCACTTGCAAGTATGTGCTCAGCTCTAGCACAAAAAGTACAGGAAGACTAATCAAGAAGTTGTGGTTGCTACTTTTGAAGTGTAATATATTTGTTAAGCCTGGCTTCTGTTAGCTATTCAGGGGATGAATGAGGCATTGAGCTGCTGGGGTGAAATGTGTGGTCACCAGCGTTTGGGCACCTGCTGCCAGCTGATAACAAAGTGGTTGGGACATCAGCTGGAAAGGCAGACCTTTGCTCACCAATCTGTATAAAAGGCTGCAGGCAGCCCCATTATCTGAATCCATGACAGTGGAACCAAGGGGGAAGTGAGAACATGAATAAAACTAAAAGAATACCATGTTGCTTTGCTATCATGCAGCAGTACCGTTAGGTCCAGAGTAGTATCAACCATCCACACTTTTTTAGTGAAAATGTGCACTGCAAATTCCCAAACTACCACTTTCCTACCAAATGTCAGTAAAGGAATTATGCATTTATGTTCTCTGGTGTGTTTTGTTCCATCATGCAGTCGGTATTTAAGAAAGGAAAGGGGCAGATGGCACTGGAAACTAAAGTCCATTTTTCATTGGTCAAATACAGTACAGTACAAGTTATCTCACACTGCTCTGCCAGTGTCTCATAATATTTATCTGTTTAACTCACCATACTGTTTCGGTCCAGAGAATGTGGCTAGCAAAGATTGCTACTGTCTAAGAGTGTGTGAGTGTGTGTGTGTGTGTGTGTGTGTGTGTGTGTGTGTAGAAGGCACAAGATACAAGATGTGAGTATGTGTGCAGGTTCACTGTGTACAAGGGAACTGAGCTGAGACAATCAGACCAGTTTAAAACTGTGACATGAAACGAGATATGTGTTCTAATGCTGCCTTTCTTAATTAATCTTTTTGTTTTGATTCAAATGTTTCTAGTTCTGAACAAGCTGATGCTTTACAAGCATGAGCCATCCCATCCCTTACGTAATCGGGGTCTGGATTTTTCAAAAGGTTTAATCTTATGACTGTAGGTCTGCATAGTTATCCTAAGACTCGGGTGTCCACATCATTTTACTGTAGTATCTGCAGCTGCAGAAGGCAATAATTAGTTCCAGATTCCAGCGTTCATATGTGTCAACCTGGGACACTTTAAAATTTGAGAATGTAAAAGTGACTGTATTGCCCGCGATAGATGGTAATTTTAAATATATATATATTCTTGTGCATAGTTTTTTATAATTAAAAAGAAATAAATTATTGCCAATCAGGGATGCTGCAACCCCCTATCCTCAAGTTGTCACTACTGCAAAACAAAAACACATTTTATAATTGCTCACCTTTTGTAAAATGTGTTGCTGTAGCTTGTTGTTAAAGTTAGATGGGTAAGCCATGTCTACCATTTGCATCTGAAAGGTGTTGATGTTGCTGGTCCTCCTTTCTGGTCCCTAGGCACAAACTGCAGCTTGACAGCACAAATGTGCCTTGTTCTACATCCCAGGCCCCCAAGCCTCCACTGTGGGACTGTGTAACATCAAAGGGATCACATTTCCACAGGTTTTTAAAGAACAGCACTTTCTGTGTGTTTTAAAACCATTATATAAAATCACCCTCATGCTTCTGTAGCACATAACCTAAAAGCATTTAATGTCATCAATGTGCAAAAGGAAAAAACCAAAACATTAGAACTTTTACCTGAAATGTGCAACATCACAGTGAGCAGTACTGCTGACCTGACCAAGGGAGCAGCAGTGTAATATAAGAACATTCTGTTAAACCACTGCTCTTTGTTAATATGCCAAGCACCTAAAAGTCCTTCCGCAAAATATACATTTCTAAAGCTTTATCTAATACGATAAATAACTTTTGCAATGTATACAAACACCTTCAAGGTGTAAATACAATACTTATTTTCTTGGTATCCTAATAAACGCCCACTGCATGCTCCATTGAAAATAACAGACAATGCAGGGGGCAATATAACCTAAACCTTCATAGTATCTAGTGTCATGCTGGTGGCAAAAGCCAGAACAGCCACGTCCAATAGAAAAATAAATGTACATCTGTAGTTCTATAATTACGGCAGTTACAATATAGTATATCCAAGTCACTCCTTAGGAGGATATCAACTCATAGGGTGCTCTTCGGCAGCACTCTGTAGACTGTTCACATGTCAGTTTCCCTAATATGTCATCGTGAAATACATATACATGACCTGCAAGGCAGTCTCCTGTAGGGCCCCTATTCTAATTCACTTTTGTGCTCTAAAAGGTACTATACAATGGTATCTATATTAACAGAGGTGGAATTTTGTTGGTACCTGCTGATGTTTGGTGCCATAACAGTACAAAATTGCTTATGAAGTCTGAGCAATCGACAGTGTGTCAGTTTTAACACAGCCTGGCATTTTGGTGGTTCCCTCATCTCTATTTTGACATTATTATCCACACCAGTGCATTGACAATGAAGGCATAATGAGCAACAACTAAAAGGAATGGCTATTATATTGTAGGTGTGCTGTTCACACACAGTCACACCACCCCTGTGTCGCAAGTTTAAAGACAACAAAAGCAACAGCAGGAATTGCACAAGAGTTCAATAATCTGAGAAGATGATCATGGCAAGCAGTTTACTGGTTCATAAACACTACGTATGATAGGCCAAAAGTGAGAGAAGAGAAACCAGTAAAAAACATGCATGGACTCACTCGGGCAGAGTGTGAAACAGTGCCTTGTGAAAAGAAATCAGAATATGGAGAGCAAAATGCCAGGAGAAAGTTAAACAAAGATGTAAACTGTTCTTTCATTGCTATGGAGGAACAAGCTGAATCAGTCCTCGTGAGGCTATGCAGGAGGAGACTTTGACCAGCAGGCTACAGCCACTAGGAAAGTGACCACATTTTTGCAAATAATTTCACCTTTGCATGTAAGGCTGATCTTTTACAACTGGCTAAACCAGGTACTAGTGGCAATCAAAATTAAACATTACTTCTATAGAGGGAACACATCTAACACCCTTAACTGGCATTTTTCCATGATAAGCTACAGTACGAAGGAAGTGGGCATGTGCCATGTTGCTAAACACAACACTATAAGGATATATTCAACCTAAGTGTCAAAGGATTCAACAACCTAGTACACATTTGTGCAAATATATGGCTAATGGCAAGGAAATTCCTAGTTCAGTAGTTGTGTGCCCAAACTGGCAACACCACTAGTTCAAACGGGTCTTCTTGTGTATGTACTTTTCATACAGCCTCTTGAAAGTATGTGCTCTGCCCAGCAGTAAAAATAAAGAAAGAATAATACACAGGTTGTGGATACTACCTTGACATTTAGTATATTCCTTTAGCCAAGCTTTCCTGGAGCTGTGCTGACTTAATGAAGAGTAATATGGTTCTGGAAGACTAGTGTGCAAAGATATTTTAAAGAGCACCTGTCTAGGTGGCTGCACTAAAAAAGAAACAGAGGGCCCTTTACCTGAATGTGAGTTCCTCCATTGCAGTTTTAAATTCTAGGAAAGAAAGAGATCACAATTTGTCCCTGAGGGGCTAGCTACTCTATACCTTCCACTTCCTGATCTCAGACTCTGACTCTGTCCCGTGCTCTGACATTATTGAATTGATGCCAGGATTCAGCCAACAAGAATCTTGTTAGTGGAACCCTTACTTCGATTAGTACCAAAAGACTGATTAAAATCATGAAATTAGTATTTAAAATGACACTCCATAGACTTGCAGTGTGTGAGTCCCTGCACTCTCCCTATACTTACACCACATAACTTCAGAAGGTGAGGATGGAGTTAGAGATCAGGAGGTGGAAGGGATCGAATGGCTAGCTAAATTATAATTCCCTCTCTTCCTTAGGGAGCTGAATATAAAATTCAAAAACAGCAAAAGAGGAACTCCCATTCAGGTAAGGGAGTCTTCTACTTCTTCAGTTTGCTGCCAGCAAAGAGCAAGGAGGGTTCTCTTTAAGTATGTCTAAGTAAAAGGTATCACCATGCAACTTTTTTCTTCTGCATAAGTTTTTTTTATTTCACTTTTTTCCTTTTTATCTTGCCTTTCAGCTGCCTTCATAAGCCGTGGTTATGAGGTATCTCCTAACCCTATCATTCACATAACAATGCTATAGGCAAGCTCCTCATGGCAGCACTGTCTGACAGAAATGCAGCATACTAGACCCCAAGCTGGGGCACCATGGGACCCAAAAGTAACCTACAGCATCATTTTGCTATGCTGCCAGGCTTTTTTCCCTCGAGTTATGGCCCTCCCACAGGACGTTCACTGTTGTGACTCTGGGCACTCACCAGCATGCCCGAGCAGAACTCATCAATATCCTCCCACATGAAGCTGCCATAGCACCATGCAACACCACCTGCAGCACCCCAGCTGGCACAGTTGGGTGACAGCAGCTAACCTCCCTCCCTCCCCAGAGAAAGAGACGGGCCTTTGGGTTGCTAAGTCCTTCTCACCACTGGCTCACTAACTCCCTGAGCTTATTTATGAACCTTGGTCACTTGCGTCAAGCACGGCAATGCTGCCACTGCACTGATCCAGACTAACATGACTACCATATTTATTTTCATATTGAAAATCAAACCTCTTATGCTGGTAGCTTAAAAATACATGGCTTCTTTGAGGCAAATATAGACTACCAGAATTTCAGAGAAATGGTGTATGCACTCAAATTTTGGAAGATGTCATCACCATCTTCCTCTGCTGCACATCAAGTATCTCTCCCAAGCATTTCAGTATAACCGGATCTACTCTAGAGTCAAATTTATTGGCAAACCAGTGTCCAAAGGTTAAAAGCCACCTTAGTTCTGTTGCTCCATAGATGCATACGCTGCGGCGATGGATTCCAGTGCATGGTGGATAATGTATTCCCTCTAGGTAGTCCCATTTCACAAGGCGCGTTTTACTTTGCAGATCTGTGATATCAGGTTCATGCCTTGGAATCTCTCCAGCTATCCCTGGCACACGCACCATAGTTGCCCAAAAAGTCTCATCAGGAGAGAAGGTATCTTGTAACCAGACTAGAAAATCTTTTGTTACTGAACTGTCCAAAATATACTGAATAAATGCATGACTCAGGACAAAATAAGCACTACCCACAAATATTTCAATATTATGGGGAGGCGCTGTCTTGGAAACCGAGGTTTTTACAGGCATCTTTGAGTATTCATAAGGCACATCCTTAAGTTCATGATGGAAAAGAAAGCGTTGCTTTTTTAGGTCACTTGGCCTGCCTGTCTCTAGCATGTTGGCTCCATTCAGCTTCTTCAACTCAGAAACTAATTCAAAGTTGGATTTTAAAGGAAAGTCCTGGCCACAAAGATTAATAGCATATTTCCATGGAACAGGGGACTTTACAAGGTCAGATAGACAATTAAGATCTGCCTGGAGTCTAGAAATGTGACCATATTCCACAGATTCCAATTTAGATGCAATAAAAACATTGGGAAAGCATTTGGCTAGATTCTCCATAGCTGCTTTAAAGGCAGAAGGGGCTTTCTGGTCATAATGGATACAATAGACATTCTGAGGCATGTAAATTGCATGCAAGAGTCTTTCTACCATGATAGCATCTTTATGCACCACCAAAGAGAACGCTAAAGGGAACTGTTTTTCCTCTACCACAGAATACTTTGTATGGTTCCTAGTCTGCTGAAGGTATGTCTTGCAGTTAGCTGTTAAGGACTTAATATCTTCATCTTCAAAGTCAACAATTTTCTGTCTTCTTATTTCTAATGTCTTGCCAATAGTCACTGGGTCAAGTTCATAGATAGAATTACAATTTATTTTATATTTGGAGTCAAGCCTAAGTTGTTGGTGTTTGGTCTGAATGGAAGAGGAACTGCTCCAGTAAGGTTCAGCTATAAACATATCCTTTTTTAGGACAACACTTTTATAGAAATTCAAATAGAGTAACCAGATAAGTCCAGAAGACAAAAATAGGAAAAAAATCTGCTTGATAACTTTGAACTGAGAGAAATATCTACAGGTGTGTATCTTCATTCTGTAAGAAGGAAAAATGAAATTATTAACTAGGTTACCAAATGTCAGTTCAAATAAGACATTTACAAAATCTGTCCCAGTGCATTATGTATAATAGTGTAAACTAGCTCTATATTACAGAACTGTAGTTAGCTACAGCATTTGCCCCAGCTGCCGTCCAAAATGCATCTTTGCCTCAGGGTCATAACTAGTATAGGATTACTAAACATAAGTTTGTATCATAACATCTGGTTGCACAACAATCACTACTATTTGTCTAAACAGTATGTGATAAACTGAGCACTAGAAACCTCTATATAGGGCCTGTCATGGTCTTTGTCTCTCAAGGATGTGAGGAATGCTTTTATTAGGTGTATTTACAGTTACCTCTCTGCACAACTACAGTACAAGTCGTATAAACTGTTCCCTCAACTCACTGGTGTAACATTGTTCAATGAGTTTCCTAATCTGTGCAGTGTTTAATTCAATGAATTAGTACAAGGTTAGTATTAGTTTGCGTATAGCTGTTATGTACTATAGCTTTATTTTCAGCTGAGTACTTATGAGTTTCATTTCAGAAGGCAGACTAAACAACTCTTAAGGAATGCTGTATTTATAAACAATGCTCTTAAGGAATGCTGTGATATTTATAAACAGTGCCATGAAAATGCAGCTTCTGCCATTTCACTAAACTGTTACAAGTGAGTTGAATAGGCAGTGAAGGATGGTTGGAAAATAGTTGAAAGCTTCAACAGTTTGAGTTGCCACTGCAGTAGCATCACACAAAAAAATGCTACACCAGTGAGTTGATGGAACAGTTTAATGTGACTTGTACTGTACAAGTGGTACACAGCTGCAGATCCACTACCAACAGATCATAATCAGAATAAATACAGAAACAGAGAATTTGTCTCAGTCTCTCGCCATAAGGCTTATGATGCAGCCCATGCTCCATTTTAGATGCCCTGCTCTGGACAGTCTCTACCCTGTCTCTTTCCTGAGATATGGTTTCCAGAACTGGACACAGAACTCCAAGTGGGGATTCACCAATGATTAATACAGTGGTAACAGCACCTCTCTTCTTCTGCTGGTGACTTCCCTTCCCATGAAGCCCAGCATCCCACTAGCCCTACCTAGCCTCACCACCTTAAGGTCATCACAGATATTATGACCCCAAGGTCCCTATCCTGTTTAGTGACTGTCAATACCTCTTTTTCCAATTTCTACACCACCTCTGCATTTCTGTGCCCTAGATGCATGACTTGATGCACTTTTTCACATTGAATCCCTGCTGCCATACCTTCAAACACTCTTCAGGTTTTCTCAAAAAGGACTGGCAGCAATACTTGGATGCTTCATTGTGAGAGTTGGCTTATACTTCAAGAGTGTGGAGTGGAAAAAGAAAGCAAAATTGAAACTGAGGTTGTGGCAACTGAACTAAAATCATAGCAAGTACTGTAAAAACAATGAAGCAACACACATGGGCACAAAAAATAGCAAGACAAAATTAAAAAATCAACTGCAGAAGGATTTATTGGTGCCAAAAAGAAAACCACAGCGCAGTTTTTAAAGTGTTTCAGTGTGTTTACTTACTACAGTGTACAGTGTAAATGCAACAGATGTTTTACATCTCTGTTTGGCCTCTCCTAGGAGCTGTAGTGATGCAGCTGTGTGGGATCGTGGGTCAAGGGTTGGAGGGAGGGAGGGAGGAGGTGCAAACAGAGGGATACATTTGGAGAGTGAGAGAGCTTTTGTTTTTTTGTTTTTTTTAAATCATCCAACACTGGGTTTGGGATGGAGGGAAGGAGCATGCAGAGGGACAGAGTGGTAGGGAAACCTTTATATACGCAGGACCAGATCATGCCCTTTGGTGTTCCTGAGTACATTAGCATATACTATACAGCATAGCCCAGAGCCCATGATGCCCTGGAGGCAAAGTGAAATACAGTTCAATATTAAAATAATGTTGCTGATTATCAGTTTTGATTACATTAAATGCTTATATATCAGAAGCGAAAGATCACATTAAGCACATGACAGAGACAGTTCCCATGATATGCTGCGTAAATAACTGCTCACATGAAGCAGCAGTGTTCAGAATTCAACAAACCATTCCTTTTCTCTGCATTTTAGTTAACTCTTTGTCTGCATTTCAGAAAGCTTCACTTTCAGAAATGCCACATTCATTCAGCTACGTCAATAATAATTACTTGGTTACAGTCAACAATAGCTCCTTTAGTTTGGGTAAGGTTGTACTTGCATTTCTGGTTTGCTGTAATACAATACAACCTTACATTACATATTAAGGTAATGTAGAAGCAGCTGCTGTTGTCACTAGTAAGCCATAGCACTGTCAGCAATTCAGAATGCTGTGACCCCCACCACCACCACCATCCACCTCTCAATACACAACATGCTCACAGGCACGCACAAAGCCTTTGGAATTTTCTGTTTTATTTTTATTCTTTGGTAACCTCTGGATCTTATTCTTCTGCTTCCATTACCTGATTCTACAGACAGGGCCTGACAATGGAAAATACTACAGTTGACCTGGCCAAGCTGTTGTTGCTTTTCTTGCAGGTGGTTCTCTGCAGGACTGTCAGTGGGTATACCAACAAGTGGTGCTGTGGTGTGTGTGTGTGTGTGTGTGTGTGTGTGTGTGTGTGTTGTATCCCTCTTGCATTAGACCCCACTCATGACTCGCCCTGACACCTAGTCTTGGTTCTAGAAACAAATATAGTTGTCTTGGTCTGCAGTGGCACCTGTGTGGATAAACAGCAGACAACCAGTGGATGATACTATGGTGGTGGTGGTGGTGGTGGTGATGGAGGTGTGTGTGTGTGTGTGTGTGTGTGTGTGTGTGTGTGTTGAGGTATGCATGTGTGTGTCTAAAGAGGTTGAGGCTTACTATTCCTGTGATGGATCACACTGTCCTCAGAGCCTGCATCACAAACATATGTCTGGAAGATGTAGACATTTTGCAGCCCTCTTAACAACAGTCACACCTTTTGAAAGAAGGGTGGTACTTGAGGAAACCCACTGAATGCACTTGTATGATTATCTGCCAGTGGATGAACTGAAGGTTTCTCTGATTGAGAGACCTGGATACAGAAATTCATTTCAGCTTCAGATCAAAGGGGCTAGTAGGAACTGGTGTCCAAATGGGCACCTGCTTACCAGACAAAGGCTGTTCAGTTTTATATTCCCCTGTACTCTTTAACCCAGGATGCTTCTGGAAAGGAACTGTTAACAAATAAATTACTGACTAATACACTGTCTTTTAAGTAGCCCTGTTTGGTTGTGTTAGAGGAAGTAAAGTTTTGATAAGTACACCACATGGGCTAGCAGCATGTGTTGGACCACAGTCATTTTCCAGTCATTAGCCCTCTTTTTTGTTTATTTATTTTTATTTATTACATTCTTGGAATTACAACCTTTGAGTTGGTAGCTCATTTACAGAGGTTCCATGTCAATTGTACACAGCAGATCAAAACAACAGGCAATATACATCAAAACTGAGTCAGGTAAATTCAGGTGAACAAAAATGTTGTAAGGCTAGACAACATTACAATTCTTATGAGAGCGAAGAATCAAAGATAGCATGAAAAAACTGAACACAGTGAAGCAGGGATTAGTACCCATTGTCACTGGGGTGGGGGTGGGAAGTGGAGGTAGGGGGTTGAGGAAGGAGGCTGAGATATAGGAGGTCAGGTAGATGGATGGGTAGAGGGAGGTTCTGAATAGGGAGATGAGGGTAGAGGTGAGGAGGGGGAAGACAGAAGTAGGATTGTGCAGAGGGAAGAGGAGAGGTGAGATGGGAGAAGAGGGAGGAAGATAGTTGTCAAGGGAATAGAGAGGAAGGGGGAGCAAGTGCTATAGGGCAGAGGTACCTTATGGCTATAAGTATATGCTATTAGAGCAGGGCATTAGTCACAAGTGATTGTTATAATGAGCAGGAACACTTCTTTAGACTGGTGAGGTGGGGTGAAGGTTAGCCTTAAATGGACCTAATTTGGTTGGAAGCACGGTGTCAGAGTGACACGCCATAGCAACACCACGAAACTGACAGCATCAATGCCGACAACCGCAAGAGCAGCCAGATACTGGAAGCAACATGACCCACACAGTGTCAGCAGGTGCTCTGTCAGTGCCTACAAAGGCACGGTGCCTGCACCTGCACCTTTTCCTGGTAAACACAGGGGACACACGGCTGATGACAGCTACAGTGTGAAGGGGCACAAGCTGGTGGTTGTGCAAAGATACACCTACCAGCGAGATAGAACCCACAGCAGGTGCACCTATTGGAAATGCTGCGGTACAGTTACAAGCAGGCCAAGGGTGGGTGCTGACTGTCACAGGGGGCACGGCAACAGTGTCATGCACCCACAACCATGTGCCCAACACCATGTCCAGCCAGACTATGGGGCACTCTTGTAGGTAGTGGAGGGAGGGTACCAAGGGATCCCCAAGCTGGTCACCCATTATAGTACCCATAACCCCAGGGACTCCCTGATGGGGCCAGCAGTGATCACCAGCCTCCAGGTGTGAGCTCAGGAATGCGTGGGGGGGTGCATTGTCACTGGCTCCTTGCCTGTGTCCCGCTTGCTGCCACTGTCCTGAGTGCCCCAGTGCACAGTTCTGCGCCTCTGTTGCAAATAGGCTGGGTGCACTGGGTAGTCCCATGCATCCCACAGCATTAAATCTGCCTCTGCCACCAAGCCATGCATCCGTCTGAATGTCCATGCATCAGGTAGCGGTCTGCCAGCTGCAGTACCAGTGTGTGAGTGTTAGTGCTTGCAGTCCAGCTGATGACCCTTGTTTGCTATATTGGTGATGCCCACCTGCTACCCAGTGTGCCGTCCTGCAACCCATCGGGGTCCACATTGGTTTGAATGTCATCAGGTCGCTCTCCGAGCTGTCTGTTGGTGATGTGACATTCAGTGGCCAGGTGTGGCAGTGTCCATCAGGGTGTCTAGTGCTTGTGCTGCGTTGGGATTCTGGCCATCAGGCTGAAGTGCATCAGGATCATTTGCGGCAGTGTGTTGGTGTCACTGTGGAGGATTTCAGCCATATCTCCGTCGATCACCTATGGGGCTTCCATTTGGTCTCAGCAAGTAGATTCTGAGGAAGGGGTTGAGCAGAATGTGGGCATGGAATCCAAAGGATCGGGACCCTGTGGTGTGTGGCAGAAAAGTACCTTAGAGGGGTTATGTTACTAACATACAAAACGCCAGCAGAAGCAGGCCTTATGGTCTCAGCGAGTCTGCTCGACAGCAGCTACCCTCAACTTGCATTTGCCCCACCCTCCCCACCCTCTTCATCATAACACTCCCCCACCCTGTCCCAACCCCTCTTAAAGCCACCCACCAAGCCTGAGCACATCCTCCAGAAGGCAGAGCCTATGCTATATAGCTGCCCGGAACCTGTTGGCTTTCTCCTGGAAAGCTGGTCTACATGAAGAGAATATGATAATGAGCTGTCCAGGTGACCCCCAGATATTTGAAGTTATGGCCATTTCGAGAGTTTCATTTGGTTTATTCCAGATGTCCAAACTGAATGATTTATACTTGCCTGTGGAAACAGGCGAAAACATTGTTTTCTATTTTTATAGTTTAGCAAAAGTCGTGCACTACTGAACCAGTCTTCCACCAGCTTGAAGTTAATCTGCAAATGTTGTTGAAGGGTGTTAAAGTCACAGTGGCTAGTGTAGATGACCACGTCGTCAGTGCAAAGTAAGATTTTATCATGACATACTTGAGGGAAGTTGTTTAAAAACAGAATGAACAGTAAAGAGCCCGAGATAGACCCCTGGGGGACTCCTGTGAAAACACTTTGGCTGTCTGAGAGTGTGTTCCCAATTCTGACTTTTTGAACGCAACTAGAGAGGTGGCTTCTAAACCAGACCAGAGTGGTTGAGGATACAGTGGACTCACCTAGTTGGGTTAAAAGGAACTCATGATTCACTGTATGGAAGGTCTTAGTGAGGTCTATAAAGATGGCCACCATTAAGTGCCCCCAGTCCATGGAGTCATGTATGAAACCGATAAACTCAGTCAGCACTGTTGTTGTACCATGCTGTTTTCTAAAACTGTGTTGTGCCTTACATTGCAGCTGGTGCTTGTCTAGTGGTTAATTAACTGATCATAGATGATAATGTTCTATTGCCTTTCAAATAGGGGTAGTATCAAGATTGGCCAGCAGTTTGTATGGAGTGTTCTATCCCCATTTTTAAAAATTGGGGTTACAACTGAGGCTTTCCAGGGTTTGGGGAATTGTTCGGTGATAAGAAAAAGGTCAAGCATTCTCATTAGGGGAGCTAGAATGACATCAAAGCGATTAGCTTTAGGTCAAGACCATCACCGTTGTGCCTGGTTTTGCTGAGCACTTTCTGAAGGTATTTTCTTGCCTCGGATTGAGAGATTATCCTAAGGTAGAATGGCAGGGGTTGTGTGAAGGGGTGAGGAACCCAATGCTTTACTTTAGTCACTACTAGTAGGATGAAGGTAGTTAGAGGGGAGCACTGCACTGAGGTCTGTGAATGCCTTATTGAAAGTATCTGAAGATCTTTGGATCCTGCATTATGTACCTTTTAATATTCAACATAGTTGGGGTTGTTTTGTTTGGAGTCCTTACCTGAGCCTCAATGTTTAAATTGTGTCTATCACCCCAGGTATAGTCTAGTTCAGTCTTAAAGTACTGGGATTTAGCCTGGCAGATGGCCCTGGTACAACTGTTGCATGACACCTTGTAGTTTTGTAGATCAATGTGAGAGACTGAGCTTTTCGCCTTGTGCCACAAGTTGTCCCTAGCATGCAGCTGAGCAAGGAGAGAGGGGTTATCCAGGACTTATGTGATCCTTTTACCTTCCTAGTAGTAACAGGGCATGTATATCATAGCAGCACTGAACGGTTTGATGAAATAGTCCAATGCTACATCGACATCATCCTCTGAAAAGATTTTGGAATCTGTAAGCCTCAGATGCTTTTTAGGGACCCAGTTGCACTCTTTTAAGACTCATGACATAACCACTTTCGTGGGAGTTTAGGTGACTTGTTTGTCCAGGTACAGACGATGGGGAGTGGTCACTTATGGAGTCCGGGAGAACAACTATGCTAGTGATCTGCTCAGGGTGATTAGTCAGCAGCCAGTCCAGTAAGGTGCTGAACCTTGTGCAGTAATTAGTGTGCATGGGGAATCTACTAGCTGAGCAATATTTACTGCTGATAAGGTGTCTCTACAGGTAGTTGTGTTGGGGACAACCAGTTAATGCTGAAGTCACCCACAACTAGCACCACGGAGTTATGGTGGTGGTCTGACAGGCACTCATTGAGAACCTTAAATCCTGCGGCCTGTTCCTTAGGCGGGATATAAACAGAAATGATGGTTATTCCCTTCCCTTGAGCCCCTAGGATATGTTTAACTGGAAGCATTTAAACGTTGTTACCTGAATTTATGGATGGCAGGATCTGTCCCTGCAAGTGAGCCTTGATTTAAATAAGGCCACCCCCCCCGCTCGCTTTCCAGTCCTATCAAGTCTACAAGATGTATAGCCATCGAGTTGTATATCAGTGTCAGCAGTTCTTGGTGACAGCTACGCCTCAACCACTGATAGAACATCTGGCCTATGCTGTGCTACCCACACTTGCAGTGCATCAAACTTGGACAACAAATTGCAGATGTTAATTGAGGTTACAGTTATAAGGCTCCGCCTCATGGGTAGAGTTGAGTTCATTGCTCTGGGGCCAGGATTTGGATGTGTGTTTCCCGATATGAGCAGTAACAGACATATCAGTCTGGTGGCCTGTAATATAAAGTTTTTTATGACATGAGAGTGATTTCTGCGGAGTGTGTGTCGCTTACTGTCATTACTGGAGATTAGGAGCAGGGTGATGGTTGGGTAAGGGATGGGGTTAATGTTGTCATGAGGGAGTAGTGCTAATCCTAGATTGTTCAGGCTGTGTGTAAATACTGAGAGTGAAGGTGCAGTCGGTGAATTAGGGCAGCTTGTGCTAGTTGGTACAGTTTTTAAGCTTCCATCATCACACAAGGTGGAAGGAGTTAAGATGGTCATCAATAAGGCAAGTGTCAACAGGAGGTACATCAAGGGCTTCATGGTGACCGTATTATGAGCAGAGAGTTTAACTTAGATCACAGAAAGAAGTTGTTAAACAAAATAAGCGTTTTAATGGGCTTCACAGCACTAGAGAGAAGTATTTGTTCATTTAAGGGAGGGTGTTCCCTTTGATCCTGTATTAGCTTATCAGTGGGTATTGAGAGCAGGTCACGTTGGGTAAAAAGAGGAATTAAAGAGTGATGGGGCGGCGAGGGCGGGCGAGACACAATATCGAGTTCAAGTTAAGCAGAGCAAAGAAACACTGAATCACAATTTTTGTCAGTGGATACACAACTTATTGTAGCTTTTTCAACCCCTGTACACTGCACGACACAGAGGCGACAAGTTCAGTCTTTAAAGGTGGGAGTCAGCCACCTTGTGCTACACCTGCAAGTCCCTTCCCGGAGCCCCTGACAACCAGCCAAGGGGTGGTGATGTCTATGAAGGCAGCAACTTAGCCTCTCTCTCAGTGGGAGGAATTGTGCTTGGAAGGCACACCTAAAATAAAGTTGAATAAAACTGACAGAAGGAAAAAACAATGCAACAGAAAAAGATTTTCAGCATCAAGATCCCCTCACCTTCCTGAACCAGTAAACTTACAGCTGAAAAACAGAAACAGCCTTTCATTGTTTACAGTGGGCAAAGAAAAGTAAATGTATATGTCTCTGCTTTTTGAAGTAGGACACAAAAATAGCTTTTTAAATAATCTTTTTCTTTATCTTTCTCTTTTTCTAAACAGTAGGTTCCCTTCGTCTTTCAGTATGTATATACTGTGGTAAACAAATCTTGTTTTAATGAATGTAATCTTTATCAAGTCTTGGAATTAATAAAATGACTTAAGATATTGTTTCAGAAAATGGTAACCTTCTCAAGAGATTAGCAAAATATTGAACCTGAACGTGTTAAGAAATGAAACAGTATTTTAATATTTAATTCATATAAATACATAGAAATAAAACATAAAATATTCTTACTTATTTAACCAGTAAAATGAATATTATTTAAAAAGTGGCACTAGAGCTAGCCACTGTGGATCCATTTCACAAAGGTTGCATTCTGGTTACTAGTATTTTTGATAGCTATTTTTATATAAGTTTATAGGGCATAAGGGGGGCCTCCTATGGATATACGTGTCACCTCATGCGTTCTTAGGGCAATAGAACTGCAAACTTAAGGTAAGCATTTCTGGTGCCCTAAGGATGCAAGCGGCAACACTCTTATATCCATAAGAAGCCCTCCTACTGCCCCTATAAATTTATTATAGATTGTGCCATGATTAAAAAACAAACAAAAAAAAGCTTTTTTGCAGTCCCTCTCTGAGGCACAAGCAGTACAAGGCAGAATCCATTAAACAGGAACTGCATGAGACAGTCTTAAGGAAACAAGAGTACCTCATGCGCAACCAAAGGAAGCCTGTGATTGGCTGGGAGTGTTACATGACACTCCCACGATCTATAATTTATAACTGTTTACCAGGAAAAGCATACTGAGCTGTTACAGCTCATTTCCAGGTGCTTCCTGAGAAATGGGTTACATGGACCTGTTTTACTGATAGGGTGGCCATGGCACTAGGGAAACCCCCCTTATTTCTTATTCGGTAAGTGCAATGGATTTTTAAACTTCCACCTGGAAGTGACCAGAAATGGGTAGAAGGACCCTCAGGTTAATGTCTCATCCAAAGGATGGCACTTCAGCAGTATAGCAGCCCCCCCCCACACACATATTGCACTTAAGGGTCTGTTATTGGTATTACCTAAGTACCCTACTATGGTGCTAGTACTCATGACCTTCCTATCTTCTGCTCCCAGAGGTGTGCATGCTACCTACTAGCTTTTAAATTGTGTATTAATTTTATTAACTGATTTATTATTTTATTCATTTATTATTGTGTTATTTTATCATGTTTTATCTCTGTACTCATTGTGAGTTGCCCAGAGCCTTTGGGATTGGGCCCCATGTAAATAAAATTGCCTTGCCTTGCATACTGAACCACTGACAGAGATAATCATCATTCTTAAGTGATCATTCAAGTAAACATTCCATTAAAGGTTTCATAAATAAAATACCACATGTATTTCAAACACTTGTGCATTATTTCTCAACTTGCAATGATCAGTCTGCTCTCAATAAAAAAACAAAACTTGTTTCTCCCTCACTCAACAAAGCCCCTTCAGTCTTGAAAATGTTGCAAACATGTATCAATTACATGCCAGTCTCAAAGCACCAGACAAGGGAGATGCTCTTGGCAGTAATTCCCACCTTGAGGGACCAAGGGTGGATCTGAGCTTTTGCTGGCACAGTAGCTGCTGGAAGGTGACTCGGGAAACAGTGTTGCAGCGGGTGAGGGATGTATATGTCCCAGCATCACAGTGAATAAAGGTCTATACATAAAAATACAGAGGCCTGTAGTCCGTGGGTAAATATTTGCTATATAGCATTATGGAACCGTTTTGAACTGTAAAAATATTTCTGTGGCTGTTTTCTGCACTATTGCTAAAATGTCATTTTTATGTTTGCTTGCGCATGGGCAAGAAACATAGTGCCATCATCGGAGATTTCGGAGGTGTGTCACCTCCTCCTCAATTCAGGCAGCGAGCTGGGAGCGGCCTATGGCTCAATGCATTTTGAGCCGTCTATGACACGCCCAAAAATGCAGTGGCATATAGTTGAAAGGGGAGCTACGCTGAGTGAGCAGCGATAAGAAGCTGCCTACGCACAGCTCCCCCAGCCGCAGACGTCGCGCCTGCGACGCATAGCCGTGAGGAACCGATCGGGTGCCCAATCCTCGTGGGCTGCACTGCATCGCCTCCCTTCCCAGTATTTGGTGCCACGCTGGGAGCTCACCCAGCATGGCAATCAATGATTTTGCCGATGGGGTGCCCAACTCCATCGGCTGAATCTGGCTCCCTGTGCCACGCCAGAGCCCACCCAGCGTGCAATCAATGATTTTGCCGACGGGGTGCCTAATCCGCATCGGCTGAACGCTCTGTTGTCCTTGTGCCACGCTTGGGAGCCCACTCCAGCATGGCAAACGGCTAATAGTTTTTTGCCGACGGGTGCCCATCCCCGCCGGCTGAACGCCTAAAGTCATTGTGCCATGCTGGGAGCCCACCCAGCGTGGGCAAGCGGTCCGATGTCTTTTTTTTTTTTCCTGTAAACAAAAACTGTCCCACGGCGCTGCCTCCCGAGCCCCCTCCCACATCCTCACCCACCCACTGCGCACCCAGCCTCCCACCCCCACCCCATACTTACCTCCGGACTCTGGTGCGATGATCTTCGGTGGACCGGAACACGTCTGCACTCTTCAAAGGCGACCGCGAACTGAGGAAATGCCGGTAAGCTGTATAATGGGCTAGATAGGAGGGGTTCAACTTTATTGCATATCTCAGGCATTTTTGGGAATTTTTGCACCAAATTTTCAACATGGGGTTTTTGGGACCCCTTCTCATGAATGATGTCACTGTCATGGCGTTATTCGGGCTTGAAGGGTGATTTCGCGCAGTGACTGCGCAGTGACTGCGAAATCACCCTTCAGGACCGAATACCGCCATGACAGTGACATCATTCATGAGAAGGGGGCCAAACCCCATGTTGAAAAATTTGTGCCAAAATTCTAAAATGACTGTTTGACGAGCGTATGCTAGCAGTTCCTACGAAGGTTTTGAAATTCACAAATTTCAATATTTTCACTCCAGAGTTTCAATATTGCCATTTCACCACACCATCTTGTGAGTAGTACAGCCGTCATTTTTCACATCTCACCCAAAATGTGTTTCCACCCTTGTACCGCAGAATGGCGCAGTCGGTATGTGAAATCAATGTACGGGACAAATAAAGAAAATCACAGTGACACTGTTCATGAGCAGAGGTCTTGAAATGGCTATGTTGAAAATTTGGTGAAAAAAATCCTAAAAATGACTGTTTTACAAGCATGCGTTGTGCAGTTCCTACGCACGCTCATAGGTTTGCGAATTTTCAATATTTCCACTCCAGATTTTCAACATTGCCATTTTTCCACACCTTCTTATGAGTAGTACAGCTGTCATTTTTCACATCTCACCCAAAACGTGTTTCTGCCCATGAGCGCACAATGGCGCAGTCGTGCGAACTCAGTGTATGGGACACATTAAGGAAATCACAGTGTCACTGTTCATGAGCAGAGATCTTAAAATGGCAATGTTGAAAATTTGGTGACAGAATTCCTAAAATGACTGTTTTACGAGTGTCGTTGCACAGTTCCCACGCACGTCAGAAGTTTGCGAATTTTCAATATTTCCACCCAGATTTCCAACATTGCCATTTTCCACACCTCTTTATGAGCAGTACAGCTGTCATTTTTCACATCCTGCCCAAAACGCAGCCTACCATGTATGCATAATGGCGCAGTCGTGCAAGCTCAGCGTATGGGACACATTAACAAAACCACAGTGACACTGTTCATGAGCAGAGGTCTTAAAATGGCTATGTTGAAAACTTGGTGGAAAAATGCCTAGAAATGACTTTTACGAGCGCAGTTGCACAGTTCCTATGCATGCCCGTAAGTTTGCAAATTTAATATTTTCACTCTAGATTTTCAACATGTCCATTTTATTAAACTTCCTTATGAACAGTACAGCTGCAATTTTTCATATGTCACCCAAAATGTGTTATCGCACATGTAGCGCACAACGGTGCTGTTGGTGTGCGAAAGCAATGTTTAGGACAGATTAAGAAAATCACAGTTACACTGTTCATGAGCAGAGGTCTTAAAATGGCTATGTTGAAAATTTGATGACAAAGTCCATAAAATGACTGTGTTACAAGTGAGCATTGTGCAGTTTCACGCATCCTCGTTAGTTCATGACTTTGTAATATTTTCAGTCCAGATTTTCACTAGTGGCATTTTTCAACACTTCCTTATGAACAGTACAGCTGCCATTTTTCACAACATGGCCGAAGTGTGTTTTCACACTTTCAGTGCAGAGATGCGTGGTCGCTGTCGGAAATCATTGTTCAGCACAGATAAAGAAAATCACAGTGACACTGTTCATGATCGGAGGCACCAAAATGCCTGAGTTGACAATCTGCTATAAAATATCCCCAACCTACTTATATAACGGTGTGGCTGCACAGTTTCTATGTACGCCGTGACTTCACCATTTTTTAAATATTTTTACTACACATTTGCAACATAGCCATTTTACACCTCCCATGACAGAGTACAGCTGTCATTTTTACAGCCTGTTCGAATATTTTTGCACCTGTGGTGCAAATCCGTAGTCACTGTGCATAAGCAGCTCTGCTACCAAACTGTTATTCCCCTGTTCATAAGGTGGGGTCACAAAACAAACATGTTGAAAATTTGGAGTTAAAATACCAACGAATGCCTGAGGTATTAGGCTTTTCAACTAAATTACACAACCCTATAGAGAATGACAGGAATCAGGGGTGTGACTTGGGATTCTTGCCTGTGATGCTCATACCATTCCACCCCTGCAGTCACTGAGAGGCATCGAGGTATGCCTTGGACTCTTCGACCCCAAACTTCACCCCATTCTCCTATATTGCACCCATCTCATCGTATTTCCTAATGAAATGGGACGATAAGGGCCAAAGACCCAAGGAACACGTGACACTTGTCAGTCTCTCAGAGTGGGGTGTGGTGAAATGGCGTGGCCGTTATGCCTGACGACCCAAATGCACACCCTATGCCTGTCACTTGCAGGGTGGTGGTGGGGTTGGCTCGGTTCAATACTTCACTGCCATTCCTATTACGCAGCTCTGTAACTTCTACACTACCACTGCCAATGCCAGTAAGCAAACATTCAGCATTGGCAAATGCTTGTTACTGCTGCTACTGCTAAAATGGATTAAAAAGCTTGTGCTGCTACAAAACTATAGGGAGTGCTGACCCTTTTTCTGGCTTGGTCAGAGTGTGCTTATTAAAGGTCTGTACATTTTTGCATACCTGAAATTACTTGTGTCAGGGCTGGGAGGGTTGATACAGAGGGTGACTTTCTAACTTTCCTTGCATGTTTATGCTGGCCCATGCCACTCAAGCCATATGTATGGTAGTAGCAGGCTCAATTTTAAGGGAGAATGCAATGGATGGCAGGCTGTTGATGCTGTCTTAATGGGTGTCGCTATGAGCACCGATGTATAGGGGGTCAGTATGGAGGAAAAGCAGATAAAATGGAACAACTAAAGGTATGGCTGTGAATTACATTTGGCTTAGTATAACAATAATAATTTAATTCGTAATTGTTTGTTCTTCAGGTGCCAGAATAACACAGCTGCAGGCATAGACTGAGGCCCTTACCTTTAAACAGTTTTTCAATTTTGTGTCTATGAAACAAACATTTGTAAACAGGGCTCATAATCTTTAAGCACTGATCAGTCAACCTACTCTCACTACTAAAATGGACAAAGAAATCATTCTTTTAATATGGAACTGTCAGGAATCACGTGATGATTTCGACCCGAGTAGACGCTCATCAGCTCAGCTCTCCTCCCTAACCTCCAAAAACTTCTACTTTAACACACCTGAGAGAGAAATCGACTATTCTTCGACAACTATCAACCTCTACAGACATTAGAGAATCACAGTTAGCTAGAACTGGGAGTGCTCACTGGTAAACGAACCCGAAAATGGTAAGCAGAAATGCGCCAGGCCCTTCCTGCCCGAACGCCTCCTCAGACCCCAGACAAAAGTTCCAAAAGGTCTAAAACACAGGCCGCGACCTCTACCAAAACTACAGCTGCACTACCAGCTCAGCTCCTCTGTCTGAAGACAAATTTTTTGCTGAAATGGCTAGCATTAGGGAAGTTTCCTGTGAGTTTGCTTCCGATTTAAAAACGATTCAGACCCACCTGAAAGACACCAACAAGAAGATTTCCGATGTCTCGGCATGCACCTCCTCATTGTAAAATTGGCAGGCTAGAGTAGAGCCTGAGGTGGTAGCTTTATGGCAGAGAGATTAAACAAATTAGAAACTAAAATGGAAGACCTTGAGGACTGAAATAGAAGAAACAATATTATCTTCGCCATCGAGGAAGAGAAGGATCCTCGGCTGTTCCTCTTGTCCAGAATCTCCTGGCAAAGATAGTCGGCCATCCACCTCACACTACAGTGTATCAGGTGGAACGGGCCCATCGATTATTAAAACCACGACTTCTTCCCAATGCCAAGCCTAGACCTCTCATAATCCGCCTCCTAAGCTATGTAGCTCAGCAGCATGTCCTAATGAAAACCAAGGAGCTCAAAGAAACACATTGGGAGGATGCTCAACCTCGAATTTCCCAAGACTTGCCGGTAGCTACACGGCAGAAGCGTGCGGAATATCATCCCTTCAACACCAAGTTAATTGCTGCTGGGATTCGATTTCGTATGAAATACCCTGCCAAATTGCAAGTTCAGCATCAAGGTATTTGGAAAGCCTTCAAAACTGCCAAGCAATCAGCAAAGGAACTTCCCATCATGTTCCCTGACCTGTTTACACACCATTGATTCCAATTAATTAGGTTTACTGGCCTGGCAATTCCCTGCAAGATTCTTAAACCCTTTGAGAACTGAATATGTGTAAACGTATATAGATTCTGGACATATATATACGTCCACAGTCTTCTAAGGGTTTTAAATAATGTATGTGAAGGTGTATAACCCACTGGCTTTTTGCAGTCCATTTAATTTCCCCTCACCTTTAGATCATCAGCACTGACGCTCATTACTTCATTCCTTAAGGGTCCCTGCTACAATTCTGTCCCTGAGGTTTCTTTTCATTAATGCCAAAGTGGACATCTCGGTTCCTGCATCATCTCTCCTCCTCTTTTAATCTACATCCTAAACCTTTTGTCTTTCGTCAAGGTGATTTTTTTGCCCTGATTCGTTCATCTCCCTGACTTATTAACATGTCTCCCTTCCTCTCAAATGTGCGAGCTACCAGCAGCTTGAACATGCGCACTATCACACGGGACTACCACTCGGATGTGCGAATACAGCGATGCACTCTCTGGAGACCAGGGGACAATGTAGTATCATTTTTGGACATGAGACTTTTTACCTGATTTTGTTACTTTCCTTAATTACTTTTTTTTTAGTTTCTCCTTCCCCTTGAATTTCTTTTTTTATCACTATGTAAATTGGGCACACCCTGATGTTATCAGGTTACTTAATTTGTACTCTAAATTCCCATACAATTATTTGAGTTTATCCTATTATGGACATAACTTGATTTTTACCTAACTTATTATGCCCCCCCTTTTTTTTCTGTGTAATGTAGCTTAATGTCACTCCGATGTGCTGAGCGAAACCGATGCCTTCATTTCAGTGTCACTTGTTAAGTCATATAGTTGACAGTTTAATTGTTATAGTATAGTACTCCTAAAAGAGAGCAGGGTCTATGGTGGCTTCAAGCCCCTAGTTTGGTTGTGAATTTGGATCATATAACAGGGTTATTCCTGAGAGAGTTAACTGTTATTTTAATTGTTCAAAAGTTTTTGGAGGGAGGGTAGGAGGGCGGTTGGGATGCTTCCTCTTGGTTGGAGCAGTCATGTCATGGCAAAGGGGATTGAGCCCCACAATTTTTACTCCAGGTCGGGTTTCAGTTACAGGTCACTGCCTCATTTATGTGGGGCTCGGGTTATATTTTTTGGTAGCTTTTTGGGCAAGGTAGGCTGGGGAGGAGTGGAAGGATTTTTGTGTTACAGTGGGAGGGTACTGCCACAAATAGGGGGCCACATCCCTTTATGTACGCACTGCCAGCAGGAAGAAGGTGACCTGCTCTATGTGTTCTGGAAATGCCCAATGGTAGCCTCAACTTGGAATATTACTAAACAGAAGGCAGATCGACTTTTGGGCCTGACAGATTTATTCACCACAGAGATATGCCTCCTGGGGGATTTTCCTCTATAGATGTTCTTAACAGGAAATATTATATGGCTTTAATTGCTCTATCACTTAAAAAGGTTGTTCTAAGGCACTGGAAAGACAGTAATGAAATCACTTATGTTGAGTGGTTGCAAGAATTCCTGGCCAATCTAAGAACTGAGAAAGTTATAGCCAATCTTCAGAATAACACCAAGAAATTCAATAGAATATGGTGTCCTGTATTAGCTTTATATTCCCTGCAAGATACTGGGTACTTTTTAGTTTCTTCCACCTCTGGTGGGGTATGAGCTCGATTATAATGCTGTGCTGGGGTGGGAGGGTAGGATGGTGGGTTGGTGGGGATTGGGTGAGAGAATGAATCCAGTATGTTATATTATATTGATGTTAATGTTATGTATTTCTCAAACTGGCTTTATTCTCTGTAATGTAAAACTTGAATAAAGTTTGAATGGCAAAAGAAACAAATGGGGGGCCCTTGTTCATACTGTTCTGTTTCTGGGTTTTTCTTTCTCTGTGGTACTGGAAATCACCTTCCTTATCATATAAAGAAATATGTCTGGTTACCATTTTTGTACCTGGAACATCAAAGGGGCACAAACCCCAGCTAAAAGAATTAAAGTATTATTACATCTCTGCAATATACAAGTTGATGTAGTCTTCTTATAAGAGACGCACCTTCTACCACACCAAGTGCTTTATTTTTGTAGGATCTGGGTGGGACAAATGTTTGGCTCTGGGTTCAATTCTCACAAGGGAACTGCCATCCTAGTAGCCCGCAAAATTATTTTCCACTTACAGCAAGAAATATCAGACTCTGAAGTCCACTATGTCATTTTAAGGGCTTTTCTATGTCATTCAGAGGTCATCCTTGGTTCAATTTACAGACCTAACTTGGATGACCCTGACTTCTTTGCAGGCCTCATGACTACATTAGCGCCCTGGTCTAGTATACCAATAATTCTGGGAGGGGACTGGAACAAAGTTCTTTCAAATAATCTTGACAGATTGGGCCAGTCTAGATTATGTTTGTCCCCAAGCCAAAAAGCTTTACAGGAATTTATACACTCAATAGGGATGGCAGATCCCTGGAGACTTACCTATCCAAACAGAAAGGAATATTCTTTCCACTCTCTAGTCCATCACTCATTCTCTCATATTGATTATTTTTAATGAGTGCGGACCCACTCTCTGAGTCACATCTGTCTTCTATTCTCAAAAATTTTCTGATCACCATATTGCCCAATTATTCTTAGATATTACACCTAACATTCAAAGACATTGGTTTTGGAAGATTAATAATCAAATCTTAAAATCTGAAGATCATATTCACCACCTACAATCCTTCATATCTAATTTTATGACAAATAATTCTCCATCTATGCCTAAAATCAACATTTTATGGAGCTCATTAAAGTGTGCCCTATGAGGAGAATTAATACCCCAGCCTCAAAAAGTAAAAAACAAAAGGAACAAGTTCTCTCCTCCCTTATGGACCAAATGACAAAGGCTGAGACGAATCTGTCGGCCCTATCTCCTGAAGAAGACTGGGAGACAGCTGAATCCCTCCAGGCTCAATACAATCAGTTACTGGCTGACAAAGCTGAATTTCTTATGCTGAGATCTCAGATATCCTACTTTGATCAAGAGGAAAGGCAGGAAAACTTCTTGCTCTCTGAACTAGGTCTCAAATAACTGACAGAATTATTACTTCCTCCAGTCCTCCACAGGCACTACCCTCACCTCACCCAAGGACAGTTGTGAAGCCTTTCAGGACTTTTACAAACCTTATACACCCCACTAATTTCTCTTTCTCTCAATCACTGCTTGATTCATTTCTTATTGATATTACCATCCCACGTTGTCCAAGTTACAATCCTCTAGTCTGAAAACTCCTATTACTATTGAAGAAGTACTGGAATCTATTGATTCCTCTCACTGGACAAATCCCTGGGTCCAGATGGATTTTCACCTAATTTTTATGAAACCTTAAAAATAACATGGTACCTATTCTTAGAGATACATTTCAATATCCCTACGAAATGGCATCACGACATTTCTAACTCCTGACCATCATAGTGGTTCTCCCTAAACCTGGTAGAGACCCTTTATTTGTACACAATTATAGACCTATCTCCCTCATTAACATGGAACTTAAAATTTTAGCCAAAATTTTGGCTTCAAGATTGGACCGGGTATGGGATTCCCTGATTAGTGCAGAACAAGTAGGTTTTGTTAAGGGACGTCCCTCCTCTGATCATCTTAGGAAACTGGCTCACCTTTTTTCTGTGTCCAAGGATACCTCAATTTCAGCTGCTCTGGTCTTCTTGGATGCAGAAAAAGCATTTGATAGAGTGGCCTGGGAATATCTATTTTCCATATTTCCCAAATATGGTATCCCTCTGGAATATTCAAAGTGGATTAAAATACTATTCATCTCCCTCTGCATATGTGCAATGTAATGGAGTACTCTCCACGTCCTCTCCATTACAACAGGGCATCGTCAAGGCTTCCCCTTTCACCCTACTTATTCAATCTCTTTTTGGAACCCCATATAAGGAAGTTAAACTCCTCCCCATTTGTATCTGGCACTAAAATAGGAAACTCAGAATACAAACTTTCTGCATATGCAGATGACATACTACTGCACACTTCTTCCCCCTCTCAATCTCTCCCTGTAGCACTAACAATAATTTCCCAATTTAGCAAGTTCTCTAATTACAAGCTGAATCTTGATAAAACAGAGGTGTTCCCCTTAATAATTATTTCCAGAAATTAGAAATAGTTAACATGGGTCTACAGTGGCGACCAGACAAAATCAAATATTTGGGTATTTTCCTCCATCCCTCTCCCAGGACAATGAAAACCTTTAACCTTGATGCTATCATAAATACCATAAAGGATGACATAAAATGTTGGTCCCTGTTACCCCTTTCCCTGTGGGGTCGCATGAGTATAATAAAAATGAAAATTTTACCCCATATACTATATCCGTTGCAAATGTACAATTGGGCCCTACCAAACTCTTGGTTTGCTCAAGTTCACAAAATCCTTACATCCTTTCCGTGGACTGGGAAAAAACAAGGAGACGTTATTGTAAGCTCACCTGCCAGAAATTAATGGTGGCCTACAAGCTCCCAATTTTTATTTATACTACCTGGCCATACATCTAATCAGGATGAGATATTGGATACTCCCCTCAAACTACTACTCTGATTCTTCTTATACTCCTCTCTGGCTGGAAGCTGAAAGATCTGTATGCCTTACACATGACTGAGACCTGAGAACTCTTCCCTTTCTATGTAGAAAGAAACTTTTCAGGAGGCTGAAAGATTCTTCACTAGGCTCTCTTCTGTCAACACAATACCAATTTAACACACTCCTTAAGATCCCAGAGTGCAGAGATGTAACACAAACCCTTTTCAATAACCCTAACTTTCTAATCTCAGGTAAATCAATCAAACCCAACCTTTTTTGGCCTAATATGGGAATTGAGAGAGTGGATGAGCTAGTCCATAACCACAAACCTATGCATTTCCAGGAAGCCTGTCTCCTGTGCAACTGGTCTCCTCGCTATGTTTTTAAATATCTACAGATCTCCTATATGCTACTGCATCACTCTGGCACTCGGCTCTGAACTAAGACCTTATCAGCCACCTTCACCCCGTATCTTACCTCCTTTCTGTCCTCTCACCTGATATCCCATGCCTATAAATTTCTACAATCCGCTGGCCCATCAGCGCAACGGTTGGATTTCCATCTGCAATGCTGGCGACCGGGTTCAGGAATGGACTCGGGCTGCCAGAGGGCCAGGGAGGTAGAACGATGGAGCATCCCGGACAGCCTCTCTCTCTGGGGAGGTGGGATGCACACGCTGATTCCTGGTGGAGGCTGGGAGCACAGCAGTGACGCCTGATGCAAAGTTCAAGGGGGAGTGACAGACGTCTGGCGTATGCCTTGACGTCAGAACATCATTCCCCATAGAAAACCAGGAAAATCCTTCCTGGCTGGCTGGATGACGGTCTCTCTGTCCTCCGCTGCCACCGATCCCATGACCGGTATGCCTCAGCAGTACCCCAGGCCAATGAAAATGTGCGCTGGCCACCCCACCGGTGCCCTCCCCCTTGGAGGAGGGGGACCTGCCTGGCGAAGGGTTATACCGGGTTACCCAGGGGGGACTGCCATATGAGGTGATAGCTGGTATGGGAGTTGGGGCAGGCAGGCGGGAGGGGCATTAGAGACCCAAAGGAGTGGGCAGCCAGGGAGAAGAGGAGGCGCATAAAAAAAAATTCTACAATCCACAACTGCCGGACAAGAAGGGCAAAGAAGTTACTGGTGGGACCAATCCCTATCGACTGATACTTCTCCCAGAAACTGGTCGAGAATCTGGAAACACACCTACAGATACATAAAATGGGATAGATACAGATACATGCAGTTTCAGGTTAATCACAACCTGTACTACAGCCTGGTTAAGTTATGCAGGAGGGGGCTTCTACCCTCCAATCTGTGTGCCAAGTGTTTGCAGTTTCCAGGGGACCTGTTACATATGTTATGGTCATGTGACAAAGTCTCTCCATTCTGGAACTGCATCAAAATGCATCTGGACCTGCTACTAGCCCTCTCAGATAAGTTTACCCCTGAAATTTGTATTTTAGGGGATTACACTAATCTTCATAAAGTTCTTCATAAAGACATGGTCATATTCAAAGAGCATACATGGCTTTAATCTCAGCCTATGCCAAAAAAGTAATGCTCAGACATTGCCTTGATGCACTGACACCATCCCATACTGAGTGGTTCAAGGAAATCTTGTTTGCCTTCAGGCAGAAAGGGTTATTGCCAGGTGGACCAATAGACTGGAGAAATATAAAAAGTCTGGAATCCATTCTTTAGCCTGTTGACAATCCAGTTCTCTTCACCTCCTTCTGATATAAATGCCCCCGGATAATGTACTTTTCTATTTTCCTAAGATAAAACGGAGTCTATGCCCAGAACTCATCTTAGACTTAACCCTTGTGGCAGGTGGGTGGGTAAAGGGGTGGGGGGTATGTGAGAGACAGAGGAGGGATTGAGAGGGCAGGGGAGGGACAGGCATCAATTCATTACCTTGTTTGACAAGTGTTCTACCATTATGCTGATCTATATTGTCTCTAGTTAATGCACATTTAAGAATCTACGTATGACTTACTCCATGGATGCCTGTATAATGGAAAAGAAACTTAATAAAGTATATTTAATTAAAAAAATGGAACAGTCAGCACTAAAAGCTCCACACCTAAGTATGGGTCTGGTCCAAATTTGCACTTTATATGTGCAAAAACATTTACTTACTGTTTACAGCAGTATACTAGATTGTATCAGACTGATTCTGCTGATATCCAAGCTGACATTTGCTGTATCCAGATATTTCAGAATCACCTGCAGCTGATATTGGAGCAGAACTGTAGCAGTAGGATATTTAATAGCATGCAGTGCATGCTAGAGTTTATATGCTCTGATCTTTTATTTGCTGGCCCCACTTTCCTCCTGGGGTAAGTACAGCTACAAAGGACTGTACATACCCTTGGGAGAACAGTCAACTGGCAAGCATCTGATCTGAGCTTTCAAAAGCTCTAACCTGCACTGCAAGCTACTGAATATTCCACTGCTGCAGCCCTGCTCTGATGTCAGCTGCAGAGGATTTTGAGATTTCTGGTTACAGCGGATGTCAGTTTGGAAGTTAGCAGAATTAGCATGGTACAATCTATTATACTCCCATAACAGTAAGTAAAAAAGGAAATGTTTTGCCCACTAAGTGCAAATTGGGACCAGCCCTATGCTTCAGTGTGGGGCTCTTAGTGTTCACTGTTCCCTTTTACATCACAATGTAATCACCTCTTTCATGTGAATGCTATTTCAGTTTTTGAAGAAATTAACTATTCAAGCAGCAGCATAATCATTCTAACAAGCACTGCTAAACAATGGGAGCACCAAAGTACTAAAACAATATAAAAGTATAAACTGAGTTTCTAATTATTTCAGGAGGCAGTATGGCGCAGTGGTTTAAGGCTCTGAGCTGCAAATCTAGAGACCTAGGTTTGAATCCCACAGCCCCCAATTGCATACTGTGTGACCCTGAGCAAGTCACTTAACTTCCTCATGCTCCCAGGTTGTACCTGCAAACAAGCTTTCAGCTTAGTGTGTCTCACCTGGTAAAATAATTGGTAAAAAAAAAAAAATAATAATAATTGGAGGGTTCCGTGGTTGTAGTACAGGCCTGGAAAAAATTATGGGCCAGAGATACAAGAGACTCGAGCATGAATCCCACCAAGACCACCCACACACTGTGTGACTTTCAACAAGCTATATGACGTCTGATGTTTCCGTTAACCCCTAGTGAAAAACTGCAGCAGGACCCCAGTGAAAATGAGATGTTGCACCTCAGTTGGGTATTCTGGGTAAATAAACTCTGTAAAGAAAAAAAAAAATCGTACATTAAAATTACAACCCTGAATTCACCCTTACAATGTCCACTACCTTTAGTTTCCATACAGTGGGCAGGATGCCAACAAAGAACAGCTGATGTTTCTCCTCAACGTTTCCTGCGCTGTCCCTAAACTGACAGCATGCTGCAGAGCATCAGCAGTTTACAAGTATGGAAAGGGGAAAAGCCAAACTAGGGTGGAAAATTGCTGGTATAGCACAGTGACAGTCAAACAGATAAGGAAATCACATTAAACATTTCCTGAACAGCACAGCAGGCATCATTTTTTGGAGGGGAGGAAGAAGGTTCATGACATGGAAGATGAAAACAACAGCATTTGTTACATAAAAACAAGGGTGCTGTGTTAGCATGTGGGACACTAGTTTATCTAGCTATGCAACAAGTAACACACTCTACCCCTTAGCCCAGCAAACAGTAGCCGTTCTAGTATAATCTGAGCTTTAAAGGAGACCATTTTATGTTTTTCCAAGGAAGTGCGACCCCCTTAACAAAACTGCTAGCCCCTTAAAAAAATTCTTGATCAACCCTTGGTGTGGGCTGAAAACAAAACATAAAGGTAATATTAAATGCATGCTAAAAATAGAATCAACATTTTGACCATAGCTCTGTTTCACAAACTATAAAGAGAAAATTAGGCCAAATTAGTGGAGAGGTAAGGAGAAAGCAGGGATATATGTGAGGAAGAAAAATGTGCACGTGAAACTATGAGAAAAAGGTGATTACAGGCAACTTAAGAATAGAAGCTGGAAAACAAAATTGTGTTGTGTGGGAGGGAGAGCCATAAGAATAGTGAATGAACTGAGGAGTTCTCAAGTTAGGTCTAATTAACTGGATAGGCGACAAGTGTTGGGGAAGAAATCACTTAATATGTGAATTTTCAATATTGTTTTTAGTTTTGCACTGCATTCGCTGAAACTATTTATTTTCAGAATCGCATAGCAGTGTAGCATGTAAAACTGCCAAGTAATTTTTTGAGAGTGGAACCTTATTTATTGGAAGAATCCAGTTGCCACCAAATAGAAATGAGACAGTTATAGTCCTTCTCTGTATAAACCATCTCATTTGCTCATCACTCCACCATGTGTATTGGAAGTCAGCATTTCATGCCACACGTCACTTAGCCTGAGCCATCAGTGGTCCTGTAAACCAATACACTATAGTGTCCTTCAAATACAATGAGGTCATATTGCACTAAAACCATCTTTGTTATAAAGTCAGCTTGCCAGACTCTTCCTCATACCTTGCAGCCTCTGAAATTGTCCTTTATTCCTTTAGTTTTGTCATGTCTTATGCACACCTGCATAATCCAGTGAGGAAGGAAAGGGGACATTGTTTAACCAGGAAAGGCACACTAAGCCAGAACTTGTTTCCAGGTGCAACTTAGGAGTACAAGGAAATTAAGTGACTTGCACAGGGTCACACAGCATGCCAGTGGGGGCTGATGGGATTCAAACCCAGGTTTCCAGGTTTGTAGCTCAGTGCCCTTAGCCATTCTGCTACAGTATACTGCATCAAGTGAGGAGGAAGATGCTAATTCCTGTGCTTGCTAGCTCTGCAACAAAGAATGTTTTAATGCTGTATCACCTCAATATACAGTATTTATACATTTTGATATCAGGCCTTACTTTTATTATATAGGACCTGTTGCATGGAACATACCTGTAGTTTTGTACACGCTGAGACCTGCTATTGGAAATATTTAATTTTGGTAAAATGACAAAAAATGGATGTACTCTAAAGATAACAGATCTTTGCCATGCTGCCATGGGCTGAACAGGACTTGGTGAGGATTTCTGTATTTTCTGGTGCATCAAGAGGGCATCAATTCACTGTATTACGTCTTAAAATGTATACAAGGTAGTTAGGCACTTATGTGTGTGGTCTGACATGTTATGAAGAATGTAAAAATCTTTCTATTCCTAACTTATTACTTTAGCTGCACAACATGTAAACAACAAGACATGACGGGGTGTGCGCTAGACACTTCTAGTGCACGGCCAGGGGTGCAGTGAGGTATGAGGCCACAGGCCGAGTGCCTTCAGCTCCCGGCCGCACTAGAAGTGTCTAGCGCATACATCTGGAGTATCTTTATTGCCCTGATGAAATGGGCATCCAAATTGTATGTGCATGTGAAAATTAAAATATAGCATACATAATAACAAAGTTAAATCTTTGTTTTTATGTTATTTAAAACAGTTCCTCCTCCATATGAGTTTGAATTTTGCTTAAGGAATTTTGTTATAGTTTGACATCTGTAGTAGTAGTTTTTTTTTTTGGTGGTTGTCACTACCCCCCCCCACACACACACACAAACATTCATTTTTATGTTGTCTTGCGCCTGCGCAAGAAACATGTTGTGGTAACTTCCGAAGAGCAGGTTTTGGAGGCACGGTCCTGTTATGGCCTGTGGTGCCACTGCTTTTTGGGGCTGGGCTCTGTGGCATGAATTAGACTGCATACTGTCTATGACAGCAGTGCAAAAGCATGTCCACCACCTTGAAAGGTTTTAGCCACTGTAATGAGGGAGTTCCGCCTCATTGCATGGTGAGTCTTTCCTGGTGTAAGTTTCACTGTGACATGGCGGTGGCTGTACCATCCACCTCTCACAGTCCCCAGAAAAGACAACTTGGGGGGTGCCCAATCCCCCTGTTATCATCATCATGCCCCCCTCCCCAGTTCATCTGCCGACGGGGGAGCCAAATCCCCATTGGCTACAGTCCCCTCCTGAAAAAACCTCACAGGTGACACCCCCTCCCCAGTTCATTTGCCGACGGGGGAGCCCAATCCCTGCCAGCATCATCCCTCCCCGAACCTCTTTTTTGTTGCCATGGGTTCCCAATCCCCATGTTCACAGTCCCCGCCCAAAACCCCTGCAGATTACAGCCCCCAGTTCATTTGCCGATGGGAAGCCCAAACCCCATCGGTATCATCCTCCAAACACTCTTTTTATTTGACGACAGGGTGCCCTATCCCCATCGGCTCCAGTCCCCCAAAAAACATGCAGGTGACACCTGGGAGCCCACCCCAGCGTCTCAAATGTACCTGTAAAACAAAACCTTCCTGCAATGTTTTTTTTCCCTGTAAAGTAGAAAGCGGTCCCTCACAGACTGCAGCCCTTCCCCAATCCATTGCCCACTCACTGCATTCCCACCTCCCCATACACCCCCTCACCCCCCATACTTACCTCCGGACCGGGCGTGATGATCTTCTGTGGACCGGGAACACGCCTGCACTCTTCAAAACTGACTGCGAACTGAAGAAATGCCAGTAAGCTGTATAATGCCATAAATATGTTTTTTCAACTTTGATGCCTATCTCAGGCATTTTGGGGAATTTTACACCAAATTTTCAACATGGGGTTATTGGGACCCTCCTCAAGAATTCAGTTACTGTCAAGGCATTATTCGTCCCAAAGGGTGCTTTTGTGGTCACTGTGCAGAATTACCGACCGACACGAAACGACAGTGCCATTGTTCATGAAGTGGCCTCTGAAAGGTTTATGTCGCAAATTTGGTGAAAAAATAAAAATTACTGTTTTACGAGCATACACAGTTTCCATGCTTTCGCTGTAACCAGCAATCTGTAATATTTTCACTCCAGATTTTCAGCACTGGCATTTTTCCACACCTCCTTATGAACAGCTTTCATTTTTCACATCCTGGCCGAAATGTGTTTTCACATTTCCAGCGCAGAATAGAGTGGTTGCTGTGGGAAATCAGTGTTCAGGACAGAGTAAGAAAATCGGTGCCAAAAGTCCATTAAATGATTGTTTTACAAGCGTGCATTGCGCAGTTTCCACGCACGCTCGTAACTTCACTAATCTGTAATATGTTACCCAGATTTTAACATTGTCATTTTTCCACACCTTCTATGAACAGTACAGCTGTCATTTTCACATCCTGGCTAAATGTGTTTCGCACTTCCAGCGAGAATAGCATGGTCCCTGTGGAAATCAGTGTTCAGGACACAGTGAGAAAATCATAGTGATACTGTTCATGAGCAGAGGTCCTAAAATGCCCATGTTGAAAATCTGGTGAAGAAAGTCCATTAAATGACTGTGCTATGAGCGTCCGTTGTGCAGTGTTCACGCACCCTTGTCATTTTTCACATTCTGGCCGAAATGTGTTTTTGCACTTCTGGCGCAGAATAGCATGGTCGCTGTGGAAAATCAGTGTTTGGGACAGATTAGGAAAATTACAGTGACTCTGTTCATGAGCAGAGGTCCTAAAATGCCTATGTTGAAAATTGACAAATGTCCATAAAATGTTTTACAAGTGTGCGTTGTGCATTTTCCACGCACGCTCGTAACTTCAATAATTTTTAATATTTGTACTCCAGATTTTCACCATTGTCATTTGTTCACACCTTCTTATGAACAGTACAGCTTTCATTTCCCACATCCTACCTGAACTGTGTTTTCGCACATCCGGCGCGCAGTAGCACAGTGGCTGTGGAAAAACAATGTTCAGAACAGAGTAAGAAAAGCACACTAACACTGTTCATGAGCAGAGGTCCCAAAATGCCTAGGTTGAAAATTTGGTGAAAAATTCCATAAATGACTATGTTACAAGCGTGCTTTGCGCAGTGTCCATGCAAAGTCGTAAGTTCGAGTATTTGTAATATTTTCACTCCAGATTTTCAGTATTGTCATGTTTGCTCACCTTCTTATGAACAGTTCAGCTGTCATTTGTCACATCCTGCCCGAAATGTAGTTTCACACATCTGGCGCACAGGAAATCAGTGTTCGGGTAGATTAAGATAGTCATAGCGCCACTGTTCATGAGCAGAGATCCCAAAATGGCTATGTTAAAAATCTGGAGAAATAATTCCACTAAATGACTATGTTACAAGTGTGCGATGTGCAGTTTTCACACACACTCATAACTTCAAGAATGTTTAATATTTTCCTCCAGATTTCCCACTGCCATCTCTTCACACCTCCTTATCAATGGTGGAGCTGACACTTTCACGTGGTGCAGAATGGTCTGTTAAATGACTGTGCTATGGCGTGCATTGCGCAGTGTTCACGCACCCTGTCATTTTTACATTCTGGCGAATGTTTAATATTTCACTGTGGGAAATCAACGTCGAGACAGATTAACTAAATCACAGGGCCACTGTTCATGAACAGAGGTCCCAAATGCTTTCATGAGGTAGGGTCCCAAAAGGCCATGTTTTAAAATTTGGAGTGCAAATACCAACACATGCCCAGGGCGTTAGGGTTTCTAACCATTACATCTCACCCTGTAGAGACTAACAGGCATCAGGGTGTCTTGGATTGTCTGCTGTACTGCTCATGCCAATGGTCCTCCACCCCACCCTGCAGCCACTGACAGGCATCAAGGTGTGCCTTGGACTCTTCAGCCACAAAGTTCAACCCATTCTCCTATGCTGCACCCATTTCAATGTACTTCCTTATGAAATGGGGTGAGCATAAGGCCAGATGACCCCAGGGCACAACGCAACACTTGTCAGACTCTGCAGGGTAGGTGAGGTGAAACAGCATGAGCCGTTATGGCCAGCGATCAAACTCAGACCCCAATGCCTGTCACTCTCTGCAGGGTGGGTGTCAATGTCAGTTCTATACTTCACTGCTACTTTTATTATGTGTCTCTAACTCTGCACTACCAATGCTAAAACCAACAAGACAACATTCGGCATTGACAAATGCTTGCTTAATGATGTTTACTATTTTATGCTGTTTCTATCCATTTATATGCTGTTTTTAATTCTGTACTGGACTGGCTCTGATATGAGTGAGTGAGTGAGCGTGTGGAACGGTGCAGCTCAAATTGCCAAGGAGTCAGTGTGTCAAAGGCTGGCAGCTACAAGGGAACTCTGCAGTTCCACAGATGTGGGTAGTTTTTTAAATTTATTTTTCTATCATTTAAATTAAGTCTGCAACGGAGGCAGGGTTACAGACAGTGCCGTTTGTATAGCAAGCAGACAGTCTGAACGAAAGACTCAGTGAGTGAGCAGGTGGGTGGCTTTCTTAGTAGACAGCATCATTGCTATGGCAGTCTGTCAGCGAGAGACTCAGCAAGAGAACAGACAGAAAAGCCACCATGCTGCAGGGGCTTAGAATTTCAGAAGTGTGTGGAAGAGCCCCTGTCCAGTAAAATCTTGAGTCTGTCAGAAGTATTCCATGTCTGTACTGAATGCGTGGTTGTCTCTACGTTCGTATGTTTGTGTTCATATTTATGTATTTAATGGACTGGCCACCCATTGATTACTGTTCTCCATTTGTCTCGTTAGTTCTCTGACAGTCCCACTTTACATGGACAGCTAAATGTTACAAGTGGAGCCTGGGATAATGTCAGGCTTTCCTACTTTTCTTATTGTAGGCTTATGTTATAATAAAATACTGAACCAGCCACTTTACAGAAAAAGGAGCCAGATTTCAGATCGAGAACCCCCCAAGTATATTAGGTGCAATATAGTACAAATAGCACAGGTTTACATATGGAGCTTAGAAAGAATAGGGAAAATGTTCTGTTCCCGTGAGCTGGTGACAATGGGGATATTTCCAGTATTAGCTATGGTAGTACGCTAAACAGCCATGCAAACAAAGAAAACACGTACTGAAAGAAAGAAATTGCCTTCACCAGGAAAACAGCTCAGTAAAAAGTTTTCCCTCTGCTGTTATCCTGTACAGCCAGAGAACTGGGTACAGTACAATAAAGGTTACGCTGTATTTGGGATATTTATTTGTATTCATGTTAAAGTTTGAGCCAGCAAAGAGTAAAGAAAGGAAGTCAACTAGCTAGGCTAGGGTGGCTTTCTTAGTTAAAACTCTGGCTGCTGCCTCTCGAGGAATCTTGCACTCACGCACAGCTAACAAGCTTGGGTTTTATGAAATAACAATGTTTTATGCATGCACAAACCCTACGGGTTATGAACAGCTATGAGGGTTTCCTGGGCAAGTGAGGCAAATTCAGAAGAGTGCTTGCTTTTTCTCATAACTGTTACATAGAAACATAGAATTTGACGGCAGATAAGGACCGCTTGGCCCACCCAGTCTGCCCATTTCCCTACCTAATGGATAAGCTGCAAATCCTAGCTAACCAGCAGCCTACTTCTTCCTACCCCCACCCCCTAGAATTGCCTTATGACTGTCCCATGCATGCTTGAATTCCACCACTGTTTTTGACTCCACAACCTCCTCCGGAAGGCCATTCCATGCATCCACAACCCTCTGTGAAAAATACTCTTAAATTACCTCTGAGCCACGCCTCTATCATCAAATTGTGCCTCTTGTTCTTGTACACCTCTTTTTGAAAGATGCTACCCTATTGGACTTTGTTGATTCCTTGAAGTACTTGAAAGTTTCTATCATATCCCCTCTCTCCTTTCCTCGAGGCTATACCTACTAAGCTCCTTAAGTCTCTCTTCATATGTCTTCTGGTGCAGACTCTGCACCATTTAGTTGCCTCCTCTGGACAGCTTCCATCCTGTCTATGTCTTTGCGGAGACTGGGTCTCCAGAACTGCACGCAGCACTCCAGATGGGGTCTGACCAGCTGTCTGTACAGAGGGATGATAACTTCCTGTTTTCTATTGGTGATGCCTCTCCCTATGCATCCCAGTATCCCCCCAGCCCTCCTTGCTGCCCTCTCACATTGTTTGCCCACCTTTAGGTCATCTGATATGACTACCCCCAGGTCCCTTTCCATTTTTGTTGTTGTTAGTATCTCACCCCCCATTGTGTACTCTTCCCCAGAGTTTTTGTTTCCCAGGTGCATTACCTTGCACTTCTTAGCATTGAATCTAAGCTGCCATACATCTGACCATTCCTCTAACCTTCACAAGTCCCTTTCATCCTTTCCACCCCACCTTGTGCATCAACTTGTTGCAGATCTTTGTCGATCTGCAAAGAGACATACTTTTCTCTTCCAGTCCCTCTGCAATGTCACTTATAAAGACATTGAAGAGGACCAGTCCTAATACTGAACCCTTGGTACCCCACTAGTAATCCCCTTCTTCAGAGTGGACTCCATTTACTATTACTCTGTGTCCTATTCTCCAGCCAATTCTTTACCTGGGCTGTCATCTTGGGACCCACTCCCAGGCTGGCTAACTTGTATATTAATCTTGTGTGGGACTGTGTCAAATGCCTTGCTAAAGTCTAGGTAGGCCATGTCCACAGCCCTCACTGATCTACTGCTTTGGTCACCCAGTCAAAGAAATCTATCAGATTTGTCTGGCATGACCTTCCGCTGTGAATCCATGTTGCCTTGGGTCCTGTGCCCCTCTAGCCTCTAGATACTCGACAATTCTTTCCTTCAGAAGTGATTCCATCATTTTCCCTACCACTGAGGTTAAACTAACAGGTCTGTAGTTTCCTGCTTCTGCCTTGCTCCCACTTTTGTGAAGGGGAATCACATCTGCCCTCCTCCAGTCCTCAGGCACCACCCCATCCTTCCATGATTTGTTGAAGAGGGTAGTCAGTGGTGTCACTAGTTCTACCCTTAGTTCTTTTAGAATTCTGGGATGAATCCCATCAGGCCCCATTGTTTTGTCCACCTTTAGTTTTAAGAGTTCTTTCAGAACCCTTTCTTCTGTAAATGGGATGGTATCAACTTCTGTATCCAGGGTGTCTCTACTGTTTGTTTAAGGTACCTCCCCTCTTCCTTTGTAAATACTGAGCAAAAATATTTGTTTAGTATCTCTGCCTTTTCACAGTCACCCTCTGCCCACCCTCCCTCCCTTTATTAAGCCTCACTATCCCTCATACAAAGGCTTGTTACCTCTGTGATGGTAGTTTTATTATTCCCATTGTTCTTCCACCCTCCTTCCTGCCCATTTGCTAGTGCATTCCTTAGGCATCACTCCATTTTGGCAGTCAGCCTTCTAAGGTCCAGTACTTTTGCCTTTGTATGGCTTGACCCATTGCTGTGTTTATTAGAACCATACTGTTCGATGGTCGCTAGTTCCCAGATGGCTACCCACTTCACATCTGTGATCCTCTCTTCATCTCCATTTGAGAGAACCAGGTCCAAGATTGCTTCCTCTCAAGTGGGCTCCAATACTAGTTGTCTAAGGCATGCCCCCTGTAGGGCATCTAGAATAGCCCCACTCTTCGAAGTGTCTGCTGCAACTGCACTCCAGTTAACATCTGGCATATTCAGATCACCCATCAGCAATATCTCCCCTTTTTCTGCCATTCTAAGTATACTGTCTATAATTTCCTTGTCCATTTATTCCCCTGAGAAGGGGGTCTGTATACAACCCCTGTGCGGATTGTGGTGCCATTGCTGGTCTCCAAATTTACCCACAGTGCTTCTTCTCCTCCCTGTTTTCCCTTTTGTTCTGTTGCTTTGATTCCTTCCCTTATGTAAAGAGCTACTCCTCCTCCTCTTTTACCCTCCCTGTCCCTCCTGTAGATAGTGTATCCTGGTATGTTTACGTCCCAGTCATGGTTTTGTGTGTACCATGTTTCTGTGACTGCCACGATATCCAGATGTTCCTCCTCCATCAAGGCCACTAATGCAGGAAGCTTGTTACTCAGACTACAGGCATTGGTACTCATTGCTCTCCATTTTTTGATGGCTTTACCTTCTGTTGCAGCATCCCCCACTGACCTTTCTACCGTGATCTTTTTCTCATTTAGTACCCTGTTTTGTAGGAAGAGGCTGGGATTTTCCTGCTGCTTATCAGTGCCTCCCCCCCCCGACTAGTTTAAAAGCTTGCCAATGAAGCATTTAAACCGATTGCTCAAAAGACTTGTTCCCTTCCTGGACAGATGCAGACCATCCTGCCAGTATAGGCTGGTGTCCTCCAGGTGGAACCCCAGTCCCCAATGAAGCCAAACCCCTGTGCTCCATACCATTTTCTTCAACCATTCATTAAACTGCTGGTGCAAAGTACTCCTTAACTCATGCTATTGACAGGCAGCACCTCTGTTGTCAATGGCATTTCTGCAAACTTTGCATAAATGCTGATGTCCTCAGTAAAACCTCTCTAGCAGTCCTGTACTATACAGCCGGCCAGCCTCTTGTTATATTTTTTTATACAGGGACATGCTGGGGGAGGTACTTACTGACTAGTCTGCAAAATTAATTCTGGATCCAGATATTTTTGTTTTCAATACCATAGAGACTGTTATTAGGTTGTATTAAAAGGTTTAGGGGTGTAGAAATTTACAAAGAGTACATGTAAATAAAGAATAATAGTTACACTTGATTGACAGATAGAGTGGACCAATCTCTTTGTCCATCCCTCTATATAAACTTTTCAGAGAGCTAGACTGGTCAGAGTTAAGAAGGGTGTTGAAGGTAAAACACCTGAGCAGTCTAGTGGTTTCTAGTACTGAATACTGATTATTTTGATTTTCTTCATTCTCAGAGTGCTGAATTGAAGCCTGCTAGTTTATTTTTGTTGTTCAATAACATTTTGGTTTATTTTGTTGAATAAGTTTGCTTTATTTTGTTTTGCTAAAAATAAATATCCTCAAGCTGAGGTTTTACAGACATCATTCCACTTTACGTGTCCATCTGTTACCCCACAGCCTTTGACAAAGTGTACCTGTAACTTGCAGAAAAGTGAGCTTTTCTATAGTAATGAAAGTATTTATGTGCAAGTTCTGTTCATTTGTGAACAGTTTTAAAAGTGGGCAGTGAGGGAGTTTGCAAGAAAAATGGCTGCCATTTCAAATGCCAAAGTTCTACTTGGGCATTGATATGGCATGCCGAGTTAGGTGAGGCTCACCTGCACTTGTTTTTAGCCATGTGCTAGACACTTTCAGTGCATGGCTAACAACCAGTCAGGTGGCTCAAAATCCAGAGTCCATTTCATAATGGAGTTTGCCCTTTAAGGGGCAGACCATGTTGTCCTGGTACCCTTCCTCCTGCAAGGAATGATTGTGCTCAGAAGGGGAAGGGATAGGGAAGGGGAGGAGCCAACAGCCAGAACAATGGACAGGCAGCAGGAAGGGGAGGGGGGAAGGGAGGTACATAAGGGACAGCACAAGGGAGCCTCAGCCACTTTTGCTGGAGTTTTGATTTGATCAGCTGCAGCACGTCAGATCTGGCATTAATTTTGAGGGTGGTTCACAGCAGAAAGAGATAAGGAGGCAACAATTGAATTGTTTAGATATGCGAAGTTAGTCTAAAGAAAAAGAGACAAGGGAGAGAGAGAGAAAAGAAATGTGTAACATTTAGTAGAAAGAAGTGAGCTGCTAACAGACAGGATGAAACAGTTTCTGATGGAAGCTCCTTTGCAAAGAGGAAGTGTCAGGGGAGAGTCGTTTGGACAGCACAGAGTGGTAGAATAAGTCTTTGAAGGGTAGTTTGCAATTGTTTCTAAAAAAAAAAAAAAGAAGAAAAAATGCTGTTTGTAGGTATTTTAGCAGGCCTAGGAATGGCCACTAAGGAAGGAGTGACAGCCAGTACTGGGGGCCATGTGGGTGGGCATGCCACGTGGTGTTTTTTGGCAAGGAATAGGAACCCCTCTGGTTAGCAGGTTTGCTGCCTTTAGGCCCGATGGAGAGTGCGTGGCTAATAAGAAGATGTGTCTGGGTAGGCCAGGGACTAGCGTTGGAGGGAGCGACCCATTGGCGTGGCGTCACACGCAGCTGGGAGCCTGAGGGAGCCTTTGGTTTCTTTAGTTTTCATGTGGAGAGGAAGGGCATGTGCCCGTGAGGTGGTTTGTGAAGGCGCTGGAAAAGGACGAATGGGAAGGGCGTGGGCGCGCCATGAGGAGGTATTACTGAGGCCGGGCAGGCGTTTGAGCCACGTGGTGTGAGGTGGGCCCGGAGGCTGACGATGGGCCTGGGGGTTTCATTTCAAGAGGAGGGTATGGGATTTGTAAGGAAGGAAAGGAACAGGAGACTGGCGTGGTCGTCGTAGGGGCGGAAGGAATCACTAACGTTGTCACTCAGTCAGTGGGCAAGACCACAGTGTAGGTTTTGGTTTTACTGGTGTGTGGAGAAAGAACCCGTGGTGGCTGGTTAAAAGGGGGCCCTGAAGGCTGTGGGAGATCGTGATGTGATTGACCACATGGCTGCGATCGCCACACACCGAGTGGTGAGTCCCAGGGGGCCATCTCGCACAGGGCCCTATTCAGTCACGGCTTGCTGTGTTTAGAAGTTCAGATGGGAAAGCTTATTGCTGTATGCTAATGATTCACATTGTCCCTCAACCCGGGACATCTTCCATAGAGGAGATCTTAATGCCCTTAGAGACTTAGTTAAGCTTTCAAGCACTATTAAAAGGCATTACCATAGTAGTAGGTGGCAATTTTAATACAAAAAGGGTAAATTTATACTGAGATAGAGGGAGTAATGGGAATCTGGACCGTACTTTACTCAGGGCCAAAAAAAAGGGGGGGGCATACAGTGAGGGGTGAACAAGAGCTTGTGGGGGAGCAGGCTCTGGAACACAGGGCCCATGTTTTCACTATAGATGATGCATTTTGGTGAGCAGTAAAGATGGCTTCCTACCGTGCTAAATTTTAGGGAGTCAGGATGTTTTGCACAAGCATCCCACAACAGGACGTGCCTTGCGCTACATTGCTGCTTCTTACGAAGCACCAAAAAAAAAAAAGGGGGGGTTACAATAAAAGATATATATGACAAAGTATAAACAAATAGTAAATGAATAAAGGGGGAGGGAAGGGGCACTGGGACAAACGAGGGCAAATAAGGCATGGCACCCCGAGGCCAGGCGCTAGGTGCAGATAGGGATGGAAATAGGATGCGTGCCTCCTAGGGAGGCACGCTTGTAAAAAAAAATAAGGGGCAAGCAGGGCAGACTCAGACCCAAAGAATTCAGGATGCCAGATAACGCAGGGGTGGAGGCTCTAAGCTGCAACCTGGTGACATCCAGTAGACAGACCCGGGTTTTTTGAATTCCACAGCTCCCATTTGCATACTGGATGACCCTGGAGCATGTCACTAGCTTTCCTGTGCTCCCAGGTCACACAGGTAAAGCGGTTTTATAAGGGCAGGGTGCACCTCACTTGATAAAGGTCAGCACGGACGACGGAACCCGGGCTAGGGAGAAACGACCTGCCAGGCGGATATAGGGCCCTTCATGCACGGGTCCCAGTTACGGGCATGAGGGACGGGACGGACAAGAGAGAGACATAGGGAGGCATTGAGACAAAATAACCATGTTTTCATTTTTCTGTAGTTGTTTAAATGAGTACAGAATAGAACGGACATGGCACCCAAGAAGAGCAGGCCATCGAAGGAAGAGGCTTACAAGGCTATAATCGAACTGACTGAAAAAGCAAACAAAATGAGGGAGCTGGTGGAGGGGGAGGACCCAGGGAAGCCCGGGGAGAAGAGAAAAGCTGGCATGGAAAAAGGTGGAAAAGGGAAGAGGTCAGCTGGGGGGCGACACAGTCCCACTAGGGTAGCGCCGAGGGCTGCTGAGGCTGCCGAACCAGTGCCCATGTAGCCGGGTGACCCACCAGTGCCAGCACCCACCCCAGATCAAAGGAGATCCCCCGGCGGAACCTGGACTTAACACTCAGAGCGAGAGGTCCGGCCCGCAAATCCTGGTAGCTCACCCTCCACCTTCACCTCACCCACAGGAAGAAGCAAGGGGAGCTTTGGAGGCATCCAGACACCCCGGCCAGGATAAGGTCACAGGTAATGTGTCCAATACAGCAGGAGATAGTATAAAAGAGTATATAGGTCAAATAGTGGTAGTACTGGGGACGGGTGGGCTGGGGCAGATGGAATCAGCTCTTGCAGAGATTAAGGAAAGAAAAGAGGTGCCAGGAGATACGGTAAATGGAGAAGAAAGAGAGGGGACAAGGTACAAGAGAGGTGGGGGCACCGGGGATGAGAATAGGCGAACATATGCCCATTGCCACAAAAGAAAAAATATGGAGGGGGGAATATGTGGATATATTTGCTTTGGTAAGCCGGGAGGCAGCAGCCAAATATGAGGAAGCAGAAAGCATAGGCAAGAGTGAGATGGCAGCTGCCATAGTGCTATTAGGAAGGAAAGAGGAGGACAAATTCACGAAAGGGAAGACCTGGGATGGGTGATTCTTAGGTTTTGCAATCTTTTCAGCCACAACTCTGGAAAGGAGGCCGGAGCTGGGTATCCCGCCATTACTTATTCATTGATAATACTGAGAGCTAAAGCGAAAGGCGAGGTGGGATGGATATACTACGACCTAATTTCGCAGAGAATGGCAACATTCGGGATGTAAGATGGGACACCAAGCAAATTGATTTATGGACGGATTATGTATCAGATCAGTCCACACCCGAGGGAGTGTGGGTATAAAAGGGCTACGCCAGAAATGTTGCTTGGCGTAACAGGGCTTTCTGCTCATGGCCTCAGTGTGCTTTCTGCATACCTGTACAAAATGTCGGGGGGACTCGCTAGCAAGTGCAGAACAACAGGTATACAAGGAGCACAAGGGCATGGGGGCAAGGATCAGACCAACAGTTTTTTCGGGAGGGCCAGGGGTTTCGAGGGCAAACATGGAACAGCAGAGGGAGGGGCAGGGGGAATGGGAGGGGGGCAAAAACACTGAAGCAAAGGAAGATAGACAGGCAGAAGGGGAGGGTTCAAGGTGACACAACAAGGGACAATTTGAGATGGCCAGAACCCTCATCAACACAGCGGCATTGACAGTTCGCCTGGACAGATATCCAGACACGAGCGTGCAGGATATGATTTTATGTGGTTTTGACACAGGGTTTTCATTGCAGTATAAAGGACCCAGGCAAGCAAGGGAGGCGAGCAACCTGGGGTCTGTAAAGGGAAAAGAGGAAATGTTAAGGCGAAAGATTGAGAAAGAGAAAGCAGCAGGTAGAGTGGAGGGTCCATTTGACGACCCCCCATTGGAAAACATGTGGATATTGCCCTTGGGTTTGGTACCTAAGAAACAGGAAGGGGAATACCGGGTGATACACCATTTGTCTTACCCAGAGGGAGAATCGGTGAATGACTATATTAGGAGGAGCATAGTAGGGTAACTTACGCGACACTTGAAGACACGGTCCGGATAATCTGGGCCACAGAGGATGCATGGATGGCAAAAACGGACATTGAGTCCGCCTTCAGACTGCTTCCAGTCAGGAGGGAAGACTGGGATCTTTTGGGTTTTAAAAGTGAAGGGCGGTATTATTTCGACAAAGCAATGCCAATGGGGTGCTCCATAGCATGTGCGACATTTGAGGCGTTCAGCACATGTTTGCAATGGATATTCCAAGAGGAGACGGGTTATAAATCAGTCATCCATTACCTGGATGATTTTCTCCTCATTGGAAAAGGCAAAAGGGAAACACAGAGGATGCTGGGTAAGTTTCAAGAATTGTGTCAGGAATTAAGAGTCCCACTGGCATCAGAAAAAACAGAGGGGCCCAGCAAGGTTATGGAATTTCTTGGGATAGAGATTGATGCCACGAGAGAAGTATTCAGGTTACCGGACAAAAAAGTAAGGAGGTTGAAGGAGCTAATCTGGGTACATGCCGGCAAGAAAAGGGTTCAACTAAAGTTGGTTCAGCAGGTACTGGGGCACCTGAATTTCACATGCAGGGCCATTGAACCAGGAAGGGCATTCACAAGGAGGTTGGCCAGGGCTACGGCAGGGGTCAAAAAACCACATCACTGGGTTAATCTGACTCGCAGCACCAGGGACGATTTTAGCATATGGGAGGAGTTCTTGAAGGATTATAATGGGTGTTCATTTTGGCAGGAGGAGTGGCTGTACAACACAGACCTGGACCTCTACACGGGTGCAGCGGGAGGACTAGGCATGAGGGGTTACCTGAGGGGCAAGTGGTTTGCAGAACCATGGCCAGCCAGTTGAGCAAGGGACGGAAAAGTGAAAGATATAACACTACTGGAGATCATGCCCATATGGTTATGCACTCTGGTTTGGGGGGAGGAATTACGGAATCAGAAGGTGACATTTTGGTGTGACAATAGAACGGTGGTGGAGGTACTGAACAATAAGGGAGCCAGGTCGGACAGTCATGCAGGTAGTGCGACAGTTAGTCTTAAGGGCTTTGCAGCTGAACATGTCTTTTCAGAGCAAAACATATGAAAAGGGTACACAAAAAAAAAGAGGGGAATATAAATATATACACAATAATAAGGTGGGGGGATAATGCAGGGAGGACATGGAGAGTATATGTAAATTAATTAATTTTCTTTTGCACCCCATAGGTAGAGGGAGCAGCACAGAAGTCTGGATCTGAAGCCATTCCTATATTTACTGGGCTGGTAAGAGAGCAGAGGCAAAAGCTGGGGGGAAGCAGTTATACCAGGATGCAAGGCAGTGTAGGTTGGTACGACACGGCCTACGGGGGATGAGATGGGCACAGTTTCTCCCCGCTTTGAAAGAGCTCAAGAGACATCAGCCCAATCCAGACCTAATCATTATACACCTAGGGGCAACGACCTGGCAGGCAGACTGTGGGTGCACATATATTTACAGATTAAGAGGGACTTAGCGGCAATAAGACAGTGGTGGCCTCAAGTATGCTCTTGCCTGGTCGGATATAATACCACGAAGGGTATGGAGGCAGGAACACAGCCACAGGGGCGGTGGAGGGCCAGGAGAAAGATGAATAGAGTATTTGAGGGACACTGATAAGGCAGATGGGAGGACAGGTGATACAGCGGGAGTCGAAGAGTGGGTGGATGATTTTCTGATAGTCAGACAGGGTACACCTGTCTGATATAGCAATAGATACGCTTCAATGCAGAAACAATGGGTTTCGATAGAAGAATGGAGAAGACGGACAAAAGATAAAAAAAAGGGAGGAGGAAATTTTCATACAGAAGGGGGAAGCCAGTCATCCAACGCAAGCTGGAGACTGGCTAGTGGTGAAAAAGTGTGGGGGAGGACGGGAAGGAGGAAGAAAAGAGGAGTAACACAAGAGGAAGAAGAAGATGAAAGAGAAAGCGGTCTCGGTTTTCACCTTTACCTAACAGAAAAGGAGAAGAAGAAGGCACCCAGGTTTTCGCCTTGGGGATGGATAATCAGAGAGTGATATATGGATGGAAATAAATGAAAAGTATGGAAATATGACAATAAAGAAATGGAAAATGAATTATGGATTTATGAATTTAAATAAATTAATTGCCAATCTGAGCACAACAACAAGCAATGGTCTCTGTGTTTTTGTGAGGGAAAAGGGGAGAATCTGGGACAAAGTACAATTATATTAGACTGCTAGCTGAATACTGTATTGTATAATGCTTGTTGGACCGTATGTAACTATTAACTTGTATTTAGCTATTAACTGACAGACATGATGTACATTTCTTGTCACTGCTATAATTGTTTCTGTGTGAAGAAAGTAAGTAATTTCTTATTTATGTAGTGCCCAATCCCAGAGGCTCTGGGGCCGTACAACAAAAAGATTTCACAGAGTGGTACAAATCTTTAAAATAAAACAATCTATTCCAAAAGCAGATTAAAAGTAATGCAACATTTTCTTATATAAGTTAAAAGATATCAGCTGGGAAAGCTTGGTTAAAAAGATGAGTCTTTGGGCCCCTCCTGAATGTCTCCACTGTAGGGGCCTCCCTCAAAGGTCTTGGCAGCGAGTTCCAGAGGACCAGGCCAGTCACCCCAGATGAGCGATAACCCGAGGTTTTCAGCCTGGTCCTCAGAACCACCAGGAGGCCCTGGGTGGAGGAACGAAGGGAGCAAACCAGGATGGCATGAGTGAGGAAGGTTTACAGGTAGCCAGGGCCCAATCTGTATAGGGCCTTGTAGGTGAGCAAGCCCACCTTGAAGAGAACCCACCACCTGTCCAGCAGCCAGTGCAGACCCCCACAGGACTGAGGTCACATGACAGGATCTAGACAGCCCTGTCAGCAGCCTGGCCGCTGCATTCTGCACTAGCTGCAGTCGATGGAGGTTCCCTCCACTGACCCTGAGGTAAAGAGCACTGCAGTACTCGAGTCTGGATGTTACAAAGGTATGCTCCAGTGACAGCAGGTCTTTGGGTGGAATTAGGGGTTTAATCCTCAGATGGTAAAAAACACTTTTGACGACAGCTGACACCTGAACTTCAAATGTCAACTTGCTGTTGAGGACAACCCCCAGACTTCTCACCCTAGAGGATGCCACCAATGGGATTGACCCGAGGACCAAACCTTTTGTCATCTCAGAGGCATCCCCATTATACCTGTGAGCCAGCTCAGTCACCAGTGCCTCTGGGACCTCGTTGTAAATGCGTTTTGGCTCAACTGAGTTTTATCAGTGTTTATACTTTGATATAAATGTAATTTTACCCAGCCTAAGCTTATATCCACAATTGAGTTTAGTTCCCTCAATACTACTGGCTTGTCCCTCCTTGGAGGAGTTGGAACTCTCATTTGATGGTTCAGAATTAAATTTGTGGAATATATTTAACAAATAAAGACTTCTGCAAACACACACTACTGTTCTGTTTTTGTTACTGTTCTCCTCCTTTGTAAGGTTTGTAAGCTGGTCAGGTGGCTGCCGCTACAGCAAACACCAATCCAAGGTTCCCATTCTTGGACCAGAGGAGATTAAAGAGTGCTGTGCAACCAATGCTTTCAGGCTTGGGAGAGGGTGTACCTTGCCCAGCTGTTACAGTGTCTCCTTAACCAGATGATGGTAGTAGGCTGACATCATGGTTCCATTCCACCACAATGTTGGCCATTTCCCTATGAGGAAGGTATGGCATAGGTGAGAAGGGAAACATATTCATAAATCCATCCTAGCGGTAGGATGATGGCCCCAATCACTTGCAAGCTGCACAATTCTAGGCCACTGTAGTGATGGTGTTGTCTGCTGTCAGCGCTGGAAACCTACCAGGGAGAATAGCCTGTAGTGAATGGCACACCAGAGGAGCATTGGACACCATGATTAAAAAATATTACCCCTCAAAACTCCTCAGTAATGTTCTTCATTAGGATTAAATCTTTATATTTCCACATCTATATCAAGGGAGCAACCACATATAAAACTTGATGGGGACATTGGAGGCAATTGCAAGATTTTAAAGGTAGGCTTTCAGTAGCCTTCATATTAGGCACAAATTGGTGTTAGCCAGTCCCCCTCATCCCCAATTAAGTAAGTCTATGCTTGTTTTGTGTCTCTCTGTTAAGTGGTAATGACTAATGGTTCTAATACAGAAAGACAGCCTGAATATGCGCCAAAGGCCTGCCATTCCCTGTTAGCCTATGGTGCCATGCTTTTGGCGGCCCAGTTTAATCTTTGACCCTCTGATTATTTTATTGTTTTCTTCAGCTTTTATTATGATTCCTTATCTTTTTGTACAGTGCCTTGATAGCTGAAAGGCGATTTTGAGAAATAAAATGTAATAATAATATGTATTATTATTATTATTAACATCCATGACACCTAGCCTCCCTGATCAACATGCAGAGAAGACCATGAAAGGGCCAAAGGTGTGTCAGGGAAGGGAGCAAGGCCAGACACCAGGCAGCTAATGGGATACCCATGCTGGAACCTGAGTATTTCCTCCATTCCACACAAAAACATGAAATTGTGGGTTGTGATGGTTATCTAAGGGCTGCCATAACTGCCGTATCTCTTAAAAGGAGCAGAACTGAAATATACTACAGGACATGGCCCCCAGCCCTCCATGCCAGCTCAAAGGTCTGGGGGCAATTGGGCCCCCAGATGACTCATAGAAGTCACTTGGAGAGGACACATTAGTACTGCTGTAGGTTTCATTCATATAGTATGGGCCCCCTCTGCACCATGGAGATATCCAGTAGAATCATGCAGAAGCACCTCCCAGACCACAACCTTGTCACCCACATAGCATGTGCATGTGGAACAGCAGGGGCTGCTGGGGGTGGTGAACCCCTTTTGTGTATTCCAGGAGTGCCCCACATGTACAGAGCAGGAAATCCGCTGCTATGCAAGGCGCCCGGCAGGTAAGATTTTGTTTTGTACATCAGGCCCTAAGACAGACAACTGCCTTCAATGGTTTATGTTAAAACTATTTAATTACAAGCCAGCCCACTGGCGCTGAGGGTTGAGGCACTGGATGCCATACCTTGTGCCACACTGGTGACCTGGGTTCAGGTACAAGCTTGGGACGCTGGTGGTGGGGGCAAGGATGGATTGAGCAGCCGGCAGGCAGCTCTCCTCCTAGGGAAGGGACGTGGGGCTTCCCCGGCATGTGGCTGATACCTAGTGGAGGCTAGGTGGAAGTTCCACACCAGATGGGGAACCTGGCAATAGGCCGGGAGGGTAAAAGGGGCCATCACTGGAGCCGCGGTACACATGTACACCTCCACACGCATGCGCAACCACATTCTGGGGCCTTGGGATAACGGAAGAAAACAGAGAAAAATCAGTGGCCATTGCTGAATGAAGTCCCCAGGCCAGTTCTGGTGGTCCGCCGGAGCATGAGAGGGAGGGTTCCTCGAATGACCGCGGAGTCCAGTATGGTCAGCTGACACGGGACCACTGCCTGCTGCAGAGGATAAACACTAGATGGGGAAAAAAAACCCTGTTTAATTACTATTTGCAAACAGGACTGCACGACAGTTGTTACCCGACAACTTGACTGGATGCCAAGTGAGCCTCAGGACTTTAAAGAGGGAGTCCAGCCATAATTTCTAACATCAGTATGTCCCCAATATGCCTCCTACCAAAAATGAGATATCTAATTTATAAGTTCATGGGTCTGGGTCGAGAGCCTCTTATGGCTAGAAGAGTGTTGCCTCACACGTTTTTAGGACCAGCGGACTGCGAACCAAAGGTAAGCTGGTCTGTGGTCATAAGGACACAAGAGATGGCACTTTTATAGCCGTAAGAGGCCCTCCAACTGGACCCATAAATTATTATAGATCACTAACTTTATTAAATAAAAACAACTTTTTTAGTTAATAAATTTAGCAGCAGGTGCAGTCATCGAGAAGCCTGTTACAGTGCTCAGTGCATGAGGTACTCCTATAGCAATAGGAGTACTTCACACACTACTGAAGCAAGCACTGTGACTGGTCATTGATGCTCCTGCCATCCATAATAAAAGTTACAAGCCATTTTGTAATCCTGATTTCTCTGCCTGTCCAGAAAAGCTTGTTTCAGTGAAACAAGCTACTTTGCAAACGTAGACCTGTCTGTTGCGATCACACTTATTTGTGTATACAGCAGTGTCGATAATTCTGTAACCCCTGTGATCTCATTGTTATTGTTATTGACTGCACTGCTTATCTGATGTTGTGCTGTGTTTTGTTATTCTGTGTTTCATGTTATTATATCAGGGTTGTACTTGAAAAAGGGACTTTTAGTCTCAGTGTGCTTAGACGGTCAACAAAAGTCAATAAATAAATAAATGTCATAACCAGAACTCACAGCCTTGTCCTTCCTGCCAGAAACCTTAAATGACTTATTTCTCCCAAATTACATAAAACTTTATTTGTAGAAAACATTTGGGCAAGGAAAACTGACAATGGGTGGGTGCACTGCATGAGATTCTGGACTATGCCGATGCAAGGTACTTAAGAATGTGGCAGAGTAGGTGGTTTTGGTGTGCAGCAACATAACGATGTCAGTGTGGAGAGACACTGACCACATTGTTAAAATTGTTCAGGAAGCAGGAGAAAACATTGATGTCCTGGTACACATAGGGACTAACGATCTCGCCAGCCGGTCAGTTGTGGAGACCAAGGAACACCTGACCAGGCTGGGTGACAAACTATCATCCATTTCATCTGGCATCTCCTTCTCTGAGATTCTGCCAGTCTGGGAAAAGGGGGGCAGATGGACGGAAGGTCACAGAAGGGGAGATAGGGGAGCTAAACATGTGGCTCAAGGGCTGGTACCAGGAAAAAGGACACAAATTTGTAGGGAACTGGCAACAGTTTTGGGAGTGAAAGTTCTTTAAATTTGATGGACTGCATCTGACCAAGTGAGGAGTCAGTGCATTGGGGCAGATGTCTGACGCCTTTGCAGAATATTTAAACTAGCAAATGGGGAGGGGGTGCAGCACCCCATACGTCGAATGGGAAGAACACCCCTCCCCCCTCAGCTAGTGGTCAAACAGGAGTTCAGCATGTTTGCAGTTCATTTGAATCACCAGGTAAGGAAAAAGTCCGGCTCCCCAAACAACACACAGGGGAAACGCCAGACCTCGCCCAACAACTAACACACTGAAATCTGGCCAATGGAAAATCATGTACACAAATGCTCCGCAGTTTGGGAAACAAGATCCCAGACCTGCAGGCAATAATGACAGAGGCTAAACTGGGCATAGTAGCCATTAGTGAGACATGTTTTACCAGTAACCACACTTGGGAGACTTCAGTACCTGGCTATGTACTGTTCAGAAGAGACTGAGGTGCAAAACGGGGAGTTGGAGTGGCCCTTTATGTCAATGAAAATATCAAAGCTACAGAAATTCAGAATACACATAATGAGCCAAAAGAACTGTGGGTCACCCTAGAAACAGGAAATGGGACAGCCATATGAACTGGGGTTGTGTACAGGCCTCCAGACCAGGGGGAGGACATAGATATATTACTGTTAGAAGACATACAAAGCATGACAGCTAAAGGGGAGGTTCTGATAATGGGAGACTTCAACATATCAGATTGGTCAGTACCAGCAGGAACATCTGCCAGAACTAGACACATGGTGGATTCCCTGCAGGGGGATGGCCTCAAACAACTGGTACAACAACCCACAAGAGACAGGGCTATCCTAGATCTACTACTGACTAACAGGGAAAGGATCACAGATCTCCAGGTAGAAAGTCACCTGGAGGCCAGTGACCATCACATGGTATGGTTCAATTTGGCCACTAGAACTAAAACATCCCATTCCAAGGCACAAAATATGGGACTTCAGAGGAACTGACTTTGATAAGTTGGCCAACAGAGTTAAGCTAGCCCTGGTGAAAAGAAATACAGGTGAGGGGGTATAGGCAAAGTGGGCAAGCATTAAAGATGCACTACTTGAAGCAACATCCCATTGTGTTGGAGAGAAAAGGAAGTACAAAAGAAGAAGGAACCCACTTTGGTGCTCAAAAACAGTAGCAGAAAAGGTCAGAGCCAAAAGGCTGGCCTTCAGGAAATATAAGGGAATGCAGCAGGATGAAGATAGGGAGGCACACCAAATTTCCCTAAGGGAAACAGGGAAGGCAGTAAGGCAGGCAAAGGCCCAAACCGAGGAAACACTAGCACAAACACTAAAAGAAGGTGACAAGACTTTCTATAGATACATTAGTGAAAGGAGAAAGTCCAGAGGTGGTATTGCTAAGATCAAAGGAGTAAGGGGGCATGTTAGGAGGAGGACCATGTAAAAGCATCTATCCTAAATAGATACTTCTGCCCAGTATTTACTGAAGAGAAGGTAGGGCAGGGCCCATAGCTCAGCACCATGGACACGGGGGGAGAGAGGTGTGCACTAGTCCCTTCACAAAAGAAAGGGTCCTACAAGAGCTCGATAAGCTCAGGGTAGACAAGGAAATGGGACCTGATGACATACATCCCAGGGTACTAAAGGAGCTAAGGGTGGAACTAGCAGAACTATTATCAGAAGTGTTTAGTGAGTCTCTGAGCACAGGAGAGGTCCCAGAAGACTGGAGAAGGGCTCATGTGATCCCGCTCCACACAAGTGGTAGCAGGGAACTACAGACCAGTCAGTCTTACCTCAGTAGTGGGCAAGATTATGGAGGCACTCCTTAAGGAAAGGACAGTGCAACGCCTGGAATCCATAGAAGCACAGGATCCAAGACAGCATGTGCTTACAAAAGGAAGGTCCTGTCAAACTAATCTCATAGATTTCTTTGACTGGGTAACCAGAGTGGTGGACCAAGGGGGAGCAGTTGATGTCACCTACCCTGACTTCAGCAAAGCTTTCGATACTGTTCCACACAGAAGATTGATTAACAAGCTGGGTAGGCTCGGGGTGGGTCAGAAGTTGGTCAACTGGGTGGCAAACTGGTTGACAAGCAGGAAACAGAGAGTGGTGATAAACAGTATACAGTCAGAAGAGATGCAAGTCACAAGTGGGGTACCTCAGGGATCAGTCCTGGGGCCAGTCCTCTTTAGCATCTTCATCAGTGACACTGCAGATGGACTGGAGGGTAAGATGTGTCTGTTTGCAGGTGACACCAAAATCTGCAACAGAGTAGATAATCCAGATGGGGTGGGCAGAATGAGAAGAGATCTGGATAAACTAGCAAAATGGTCGGAAGAGTGGCAACTGGAATTTAACACAAAGAAGTGCAAGATCATGCACATCAGGAAGAGAAACCCAGAAGCCACCTATAGGCTGGGAGGGGAGTTGCTGGCAATCACAAGGGAAGAAAGAGACTTGGGTGTCATCATCACCGATGACCTGAAATCTTCCAAGCAGACCACTAAAGTAGTAGGTAAGGCTAGAGGGATGTTGGAGTGTATTAGTAGGGGTATCACAAGTCGGAAGAGGGAGGTAATAATTCCTTTTACAAGACACTGGTTGGAGCTCATCTGAGTACTGTGCAGTACTGAAGGCCACACTTCACAAGGACATTAACCAAATTGAGGCAGTCAGAGAAGGGCAGCAAAATGGTGCAGGGACTGCATCAGAAAACATATGAGGACAGATTAGCAGACTCAATATGTATACCCTAGAGCAAGGAGGAGAGAGGTGATATGATGAAACATTCAAAACACCTTAAGGACGTTAACAAAGTGAAAGAGTCTAACATGTTTCAACATAAGAAAAATAGCAGGACAAGAGGACACAGCCTGAGATTAGAGGGAGGCCAATTAAGGGGGTAATGTGAGGAAGTTCTTTTTCAAAGAAAGGGCGGTGGATGCACAGAATGGCCTACCTCAGGATGTGGTGGATATGAATACAGTGCAGGGCTTCAAACAGGCATGGGATAGGCATAAGGGAGCAAAACAGATGAGTATGAATAGATCGGCCATTGACAGAGCAAAGGCCAATGGCACACTCATAAGGCAAAAAAAGAAATGGGCAGACTGGATGGGCCTTGAGGTCCCTATCTGCCATCAACTTCTATGTTTCTATGTTTCTAAGGTTCTGTGGATTTTTAGAATACTGCAGGGATGATATTTCAGAATGCCACCCGGGCAGCAGTTTTGGAATGCAGCCTGTATACAATCTCACAAAGAAGTTGGGACAAACAATTCTGGAATGTGGAAGGGACACAAAATCCATAATAAGGCACTACAACACATTTTTAAAATACTGCAGAGATACACAATTTCAAAATGTGGGGGACACGTAACTGCAGAATGTGGCAGGGATGTGCAATTTTATATTGTGTCTTGGATGCATAATTTTGGCATGTGGTAGTGATGCTGGATTTCTGATTGTGGTAACATCATGTAAATTCACAATGTCACATGGACACATTTCAGAATGTGGCAAGTATGGAAGGTTTCATAATCTGGTGATGACATGCATTTTTAGAATGTAAGAGCTGAGCACTTTTACAGTGTGGTTGAATATGTAATTATGGATGGTGGCAGGGAAACATGGATGTACAATTTTTGAATGTGGTGGAGACACACAATTTCAGATTGTGGCAGTGATGGGCAATTTTGGAACATGACTGGGACATGCAGTCTCAGAAAGTGGCAGAAATACTCATTTTCTGAATGTGGTAGGGACGTGCCATTTTGGAATGTGATGGGATGCACATTTTCAGGGTTCCACCAAGATGCTTCGACAACAAAGTTGTCGAAATCCATTACATTGACAGCTGCAATGCCAACAGTCGGCATTTTGCCATCAGAAAAACACTTTTTTTTGCGGAGGGCTGTGCCCCCTTCACCCCTCATGTGGGGAACTCTGCCCCGCACCCCCAATTTCTAAACTAACCAATTATGAGTTGAAGTTGATTCAGGGAAGGGGGAAACACTGGACGAAGCAGCATCAGTGCACAGCGTGACCATTACAGCGACCATGCCAATTTCGTTGCTGTAATGGTCTTCACTGGATTATTTTCGCTGTTTCAATGGTATATCCATTTTTAGAATGTGATGGAGGGGGAATGTTAGACTGTGACTAAGACACAATTTCAGGATGTGGCAGGGATATGCAATTTTGGAATGTGGCAGGAACACACAATTTCAAAATGTGGAAAGGACACACAATACCTAAATGTAGCAGTAACACACAATTCCAGAATGTGGAGGGAACACACAATGTCAGAATGTGATGGGGACATGCAAGGTGGCTGGGATGCATGGGGTCTAGTTAGGGTAGACTGGTTGCAAAGAACAGCCATAAAGATGGTTCGGGACATTCACCAGGAACCCTATGAGGAAAGACTTAGGAAATTGAACATGTACTGACTAGAACAGAGAAGGAACAGGGGAGACATGATAGAAACATTTAAATACTTCAAAGGAATAAACTCAGTGCAGGATCAGACCCTCTTCCAAGAAAATAAAGAAATACAAATTAGACACCAGAGCAGGTGCTAAAGGAAGGAAATTTTCGGACTAACATCAGGAAATACTTCTTCACCGAGAGGGTGATTGAGCCTTTGAACGAACTGCCACAGGAAGGGGTGGAAGCAAAGACAGTCATGGGATTCAAGCTGTCTTGGGATAAACATTACAGTATCCTGAAATAATGAATCTACCAGGGTGGGGGTTGTCAAATGGGCAGACCTGATGGGCAACACGGTCCCCATCTGCCAACACATTCTTATGTTCTATGTCCATAAGTGGCAAGGATGCACAATTTCAGAATGTGTTGGGGACATGTAATTGTGAAATGTGCAGGGGACACAGAATGTTGGAATGTGTCTGGGAAACACAGTTTCAGAATGTGATGGGAACGCACAATGTCAGAATGTGGTGGAGGCATGCAATGTTAGAATATGACGGGGGAAGCACAATGATGGAATCTAGCAGTGATGGGAAATGTTGGACCATAGTGGGACATGCGATGTTGGAATGTGTTGGGGAAGAGCTATGATGGAATCTAGCAGTGATGTAAAATTTCTGACTGTGGTGGGGATGCACAATTTCAGAATGTGGCAGACACAATTTCGGAATATGGTATCAACAGGCAGTTTTGGAATGTGATAGGGACATGCAATTTTAGAAGTACCAGGGACACGCAATTTCAGAATGTGGCAGGGGCTGCAATTTTAGAATGTGGTGAGTGCGCACAGTGTTGGAACGTGGCAAGGATGTGCAATTTTGAAATGCAGTGGTTGTGTACAACTTTGGAATGTAGCAGGTACCACCAATTTCAAAATAACATTCTTCAGCCACATTCAGACAGTGCACATCCTCACTATATTGTGAGATTACATTTCCCCTTCATGTTCTGAAATTGTGTTTCCCTAACAGATTCCAAGATTGCATGTACCCTTCACATTCTGAGATTGCATGTCCCTCATTCCTGAGTTGTAACCACCCACATTCTGAAATTGTTCTTGTTACATTCCAAAACTGTATGTCTCCACAGCAATCTGAAATTGAATTCCGGTTGCATCGTAAAATTTTAAAATGCTAAAATCTCATTACTGCAGTATTCTGGAATTGCACACAACCTTGACTTTCCAAATCCATGCCCAGCCTTGCATTCCAAAAACACCTTCCTGCCACATTCTAGTATATAATATTCTGAAAATGCATGCACTACACCCAACTGTGTCAGTTTTTTTTTTGTCAGATGATTACTACAACTACAGATTCTTAAACTGTGAAGAAGGTGAAATAAGTCATATGCAGTTGCTGGCAGGGAAGAGTCAGACTTCCTGTGGGTTCTGGTTATGGCAACATCAGTAATGTTTAAATGAAGCCAGCTTTTTTGAACAGACAGTGAAACTGTTTACAAAACAGCTTACAACTTTTAAAAGAAATAACTCTAAGGTCATGCTTGGTGTGAGACTTATTGGAGATATGCTGATTCTTCTGCATTTTAATACTTTGGGCCAGACTCCCTCTTTAAAATCACTCACTGTTTACCTAATCATTGTCCATCACTTGCAGTCAAATCAGACTTTAGGGTAGTGGACTCAGACTTCTAGGAAGTGACTTGCTAAGTGTCATGACACATTAGTTTCTACCATCATTTTTTTTTTTTTTTTAATGGGCTCCATCAGTAGTCTCAAAATGAACTAATCTACTCGAGAAAAAATTGCTGATTTCCAAGCATCTAAGCCTGGCTCTCGGATCATAACCTTGTTCTAAACTAGACCAAACCCAGTCCATGCTATTTGGTACCCCCTTGAAACTCAAATTACATCCAAACAACTTTAGGGTCTCTTGCTTAGATGGCTCATCCATTGGCTTACTTACCTCTTTTAAGTACCTGGGAGTTACTTTGGATCAATCCTTAAGCTTTGAACATCACATTTCGAATACATGTAAGTCTGTGAACTCCAAGCTAGGTGTAGCCTACCACACTAGCTATGCTTTAACCCCCTCAGTGAGACTAGCTATTGCCTGGGGCATACTCCTACCAACCCTAACCTATGGTGTATCTTCTTACGCTGCCATACCTAAAACAAATCTCCATAGGTGGGATGTTGCCAATAATTATACATGGTATGCCACCTTGTCCCACAGGCAGAAACACCACTGCCTCCTCTACTCTGATCTAAACTGGCTATCTCCAAATGCCACCAGGCTCTACTCCTTTGGCTCTACCATAGACAGTGTTATGAGGTCTCAAACCCCTAAATCACTGGCGGAACTGCTCACTCCACAGACCTCAAACTATGGACTGCGCTCAACTGACAAATCCATCTTGTGTCCAAAATACATAACCATCAAATGTTCCAGTGCTTTTGCCCATCACGCTCCTTGGCTGTGGAACTCCCTCACCCTAGATGTCCGCCAAACACCCACTCATGACACCTTTAAAAAAGCACTCTGTCTCTACTTCGTCTTATCTGACCAATGCTCCTGTTTTAAACCTCCTTAGCTCCCTGTCCTCCTCCCTGGCCACACTCTTAATCCTGCTTCTGCTAAACTCCATTCTCGGTGTCTTTTCTCTTGCTTCTCTCCCCAGGTGCACCCCCTACTCGGCATGGCCTGCATCACCTATACTAACCCAGCTCCAAACCCAATCTATCTCAGCTTGCCTACCCCCTGCATTTCACTACCCCTTGCACTTACTTGGCTCTGTTCTCACATTCCTATATCAGTACACACTTGCCTATCCACCCCTGTGTAGTCTATCTCACCTGTCCCCAACCACCCTCTACTTGGCCTGGCTGATATAGCTCTGAAGTTTGCCCTACCACAAACTTAAAATAACCTCAGTTTCCCATCCCCTGCATCTAACCCCCCTTGCACTTATCAATTATATTTCTTGTATCTTCCTTGTCTGTTTACAAATTTATCTTCCTGCAGGGTCATATCTGCTGCATGATAATTTTCTGATTTTGTGTTATACCCATGTATCTTTTATCTATTCCTGTACTCTGTAACTACACTGTTTTGCTCTATGGCCAAAACTGTATCATTCAAATGCCATAATTGTAATACTGCTTTGTACTCTACTCTCTAAAACGTGTATATCATTTGTACTGCATAACTTCATGTGTAACACCATTGTTTATACCTTGCTGTAACTACCTATTGTTGTATCTCTGTACTGTTTTACCCTGTAACCTCCGAGTCGTGCCTGAAAATAGTCATCTCTATGGCTAGTGCACCTACCTGGTAAACAAAAACTAATAAATAAAAATAAAATTACAATTTGCTCCACAAACACTATGGCACATATACACAGGCATTTGCACTATAGATGCCATACTTCACTGCACCGCGCAGGACACAACGGGGCCATTCAGTGATGACAGCATTGTTATATCACGCAGATGCAAACACATGTTGGCCATGCATGACAGGCACCTGCAGCGCAAGGGCCTTGCAGTGCACAGTATGGATGGCTGGAGTCATGGCAGCAAGTGCTCTTCACAAGATGGTGTCACACGTCTGCCACGCATGCGTGTTAGCATGGGGTGCAACCTTAATTTGTTGCATTGCAAAACACTACTGTGCATGCTCAGTATTGCACCTGTGAAATATTGCACAATGTCATGGCGCAAACATCAGCAGTGGTGGCAAATCATGTATGCCCTATCATGCTATGTATGTGTGAGAGGCCTGCCAGAAAGTGGCTAGAGTTACAGACCAGCTGCAGCAGAACCACAATGGCACATGCACTACCCATAGGATGGCACCCTGCCAGCATGCCCAGAGGTAGGAGGAGGTAGAACCAGCAGATCTGGTGGTCCCCAGGGAGGGCCTGTTGTTCAAGCAGGAGGAGCTGGACAGGGCCAAGTTAGCTGTGTGGGCAGAGATTGTCAGTCACCTCAGCAGGCATACTGGCATCTCACTCACTGCAGAGCAGTGCCGCCACTGGTTTGGGGACCTCAGCAGGAGGGAAAGAGCACTCCTTGATAGCTTCTGTGCAATGGCAGAGCAGGGCACAATGCCACGCCAAGGTATGTACACCATGTGACTGTGTGACATGATATTTGTCATTATATGTCAGGGGTGTGTCTGTGCCTGACACTGACCATTGTGGACTGTGGCATGTCCTCTATATTGGACCACAGATGCAGAACACTATGTTGCATAACAGTCTGTTGTGGACTGCACAGACATGCCCCACCCACTATATAGTGCATGAGTACAGTGGCACATGCACATGTCTGTCCTACTGGGGGCATCACCTTCCAACAGAGGCTGACAGGATGCCGAGTGGTACCTGTAGACAGTCATCTGGTCAGGGAATGGTTCCTTCAGGATCCGGGAGCACAGTGGATGATGATGTACAGTCCACAGGACCTGTGCATTGCACCTGTGTCACTCATGGCTATGGCACAATGTGTGGTCATGGCAAAGTATGGCATGGTCTATGTGCAATGTGATGTCACATAACATTCACATGCCGCTGATGTCTGTGTATCCATGCATGTGTACGCCCATGAGCCACAGGCCACACAACAGGACATGGAACATGGATATAGTGTGTCCCAGCATGCCCATGTAAAACAGTCCCCTTGCTGAACCCCTGTCCCTGTACAGCACAGTGCTTGATGTGGCCATGAATGCTGGGGTATGCAGACATGTAGTATGGCACAGCATGGTGTGTCGTGGTGGGTGCCCGTTGTGCATCCCTGTGATACCATATGTTGGTTGCCATGACACAGCAACAAGGTATGTAGGTTCCCAGATGACATATATGTCCAACAGGTATCCATGGTGTATCCTGCACCTATTCCTAGAACCGGCATAGTGGCGGTGACAATGCATCCATGTATCCATCTCATAGTATGTGCTGCAGGTCAGGGTTCACAGTGGAAACAAGCACCGGACTGGTCTGGTGTGTCCCACATTGACATGATATGGTGGACATGCGTAACTTTACACATGTATGTATGTATCTGTCATGGATATGGTGGCCATCAGGTTTCATGGGCATATGGGAGACCCTCCAACCACAGCTACATGGTCCTGTGTCCATCCATGGCATGCTAATAGTTGGCTGTATACCATCCCTGTGGGCACACAGCCATGACATAGGCCCCAGACAGTGTTGTCCAGCTGCTGTGGCCTACCATTGGTATCGCATGGCCATATACGTATGTGTCACACAAAATCTGGTGTGGGATGTGCATGTAAATGTCACTGTGCTGACATGGGTATCCATTGCAGGCCACACGGGAATGTCCACTGTGACCGGTGTCCATCCTGTGTGTTGGTTACCCGTGCGATACAATAATGGTGCTCCCTGGGTTGGCTGACAGCTACTATATCAACAGTCTTCCTGGGGCATAGTCCATGGGACACCGGCTAGGTATTGTACGTGCACGACACACAGTCAGGAGGCTGGTGTAGGGTGCAGCATGCATAATGTGATACACCGGCTTACTACATGTACCATCACCTTTTACTGTACAGTATGTGTATTCTGGTCGAATGGGGAGGGGACAGTGTACACTGTATGACCCTATATCATGCCCCTGCGATGGTACACTGTATGCCATCCACTGCTAGAGGTTCATATGTTCACGCGTGGGTGTACAGTAGATGTTCGCAATGCTGCATCTTATTTGGGTGTTCTGTGGGGGATGTGTGGTATTACATGGCTCTGATTGTGGCTTTGTCATTGTGTTCACATTGCAGACAGAGAAGCCAGGAAATGGGCCCTGAGGGATGCCTGCAATTGTGACTGAGTGGGGATGGGAGGGGACAGCCAGAGCGGCATGGTCAGGGTGTCATCGTAAGGACCCACACATGAGAATGTATGTGTGTTTGACAGTGCTATGCCCATTGTGTTCTACAAAGACACTGTGAGACACACACTGTGGCCATTAGTGCATCACATGTGTTTGCACCCCGCTCTCACATATGGGGGTGCATCCACCCTGTACATCCTGGCCATCCACACCCAGTTGTCCACCATGGTGAGCCACATGTACTCACATGCTTCCAGTGCTGTGCACTGGATAGTCCTGACCCGCGCCACATGACATGTCCAATGCGGCTGTATAGCCCATATCCGTATTGGACTGACATCCCCTGCAGGGCTCCACCACACACGGTGCATGCTGACACATTACGTAGACCATGGGCCACACTATGTGTCCCTGTCCTGCTACATGTGTTCAGCACTGGGGCAGTGAACAGACCCTCCCACGGTCCCAGGTGGCTCAACAAACTCCCTAAGGATCTGCTCGAGAGTAGTAAGATTAGTCAATTCAAACCAGGCCTACAAGCCCACCTGGCCCATGAGAATGTCTGTAAATGTTTTCTCAAACCATAACCTCTTTCCTGCACATGCTGAACAGTATTCCCTGGTTCCTATCCTACCTCCTTTTTCAGACACTAGTGTAACCTGCTAATACCCACCAGTCACAGCTGCCTCCACCCCACTTCCCTCCTCCTTCTTTCAGCCATCTCCCTCATGCAACCCTTCCCTCACTCCCCCAGCCCAAACTCTGGTATTTCTCCTCCTCCACCAATTACCTTTCTCCCTCCTCTCCCTGCCCCAGTTTTGATCATGCTTCTCCTTCCCTCCACATCCCATCTCCAATGCCATGAGCAGACAAGCCTTCTCTGGCTGCTTCACTCTGCCAAGCAAGTCTTCTCCATGTTATTCTTGCTGTATTCTGCACTTACCCTGGTAAGGCCATACGTTTCAATTTACATCTGTATTGTAAGGAGCACTCTCCATTTGGTACTGATTCCTAATCTAGTTCTGTTGTGTCCTGGGTGCCCAGGATTAATGACTGACCACTGCAACCTATCTATTAATGTGGACCAATTGTAATTTGCAATGTATATTACCATGTAATCTGAATAATCTTATGTAACCTATGTGTTATCTGTCTGTCTTATGTATCAGTATGACTTGGAACTATTGTAAACGAGTCTCTGACTCAAAGGTATTAATCCCAATCTGAAATAAATCAAATAAAAAAAAAAAAAGCATTGGTGTTGTGGTCAAGAGGGCCTTGCATGGGCCAATGTAGTCTATGGCATGCAGCTTGGACATGTTCAGGTGACAGTCACATGTAGTCCTTGTGATAGAGCTGGATAGAGAATTGGGGGAGCAGATCAGGAGGGTTGGAGGGGAGAAGGAACACTGTTATACCAGGAGACTTTAATCTGCCTGGCATTGACTGGGGCACCCCAGCAACCTCCTGTTGCAGGAAACAGGTCCTCCTGGATGCTATCCAGGAGTGTTTCCTGTCACAAGGAATCACAGAACCAACAAGAGAGGAGGCCATACTAGACCAGGTGCTGTCAGATGGGAAGCATGTCCAGGGAGTTGAAGTGAGGGATCCCCTCGCAGGCAGTGACCATGGCACAGTGTGGTTTTACATTAACATGGGGAAGGATGCAGCCAAGACTAAAATGAGAGTGGTGGATTTCAGGAAGGCAGACTTCACTAGAATGAGTATCATACTGAAGGAGCACCTGGCAAAGCTCTGGCTGCAGATGGATGAGGAGCAGAAATGGGCCATCATCAAGAAGGGGTTAATAAAGGCCACTGACACCTGCATGAAGATTCATAAAAAGAACTCCAGATGTTGGAGACCCAGCTGGTATAGCAGGAGGATGGCTGAGAAGGTGAAAGCAAAGTGGGAGGCCTTCCTGAAGTACAAACGTGCCTTGAGGGAGGAGGACAGAGAGGTTTACGCAGAGAATTATCTGGAGGCAGGGAAACAGGTCTGGGTAGCCAAGGCAGAGAAAGAACTAGGATGGGCACAGGGGATTAAGGAAAGGGAAAAGGATTTCTTCCGATACAATAGTGAGAAAAGAAGCAGAAGGAATGAGATTGACATGATAAAGAGGGACGGAGAATGGGCAGAAAATGGAGAAGATCAAGAGGAGGCTTTAAATCAATACTTTTGCTCTGTCTTCACAAAGTAAGCAGAAGGGCCAATACCACAGGAAAGGATGGAGGGGAGCTTGGGGGGGGTGTGGATTTTGAAGGGGAGAGTGGAGTGGACAGGGTCTTAAGGGGGCTAAGTGAACTGTGGGTTGACAAAGCACTAGGACCAGATGGTTTACATCCAAGGGTCCTGAGGAGTTGGTGGGGGTACTAGCAGCCCTGTTGACAGGCGGTTTAACACTTTGCTGGAGGAGGGTATGTACTGCAGGACTGGAGAACAGCTCATGTGGTTCCACTCCATAAAAGTGGTCCCAAGGACAAACTGGTACTACAGGCCAGTTAGCCTAACCTTCATAGTGGGAAGCTAATGGAGACCATTCTAAAGAAAGGCTGGTGTCCTTCCTTGAGGTAAATGATCTCCAGGATGACAGGCAACATGGGTTTGACAGGGGAGGCGTGTCAAACCAATATGATCGACTTCTTAGCTGGGTTATGAGGTCATTGGACAGGGACAGGCAGTGGACATCCTATACCTGGACTTCAGCAAGGCATTTGATTGAGTGCCACATGGCAAGCTGATTAGTAAGCTGAGGGACCTGGGAACAGGTGACAACTGCTGGGGTGGGTCAGAACTGGCTGCAGGATAGGAATCAGAGAGTGATGGTGATGGTGGGGACTATCCAAACCTCGGCCTGTAACCAGCGGGTTCCCACAGGGCTCAGTACTTGGACCTGTGCCATTCAACATCTTTATGGAGATATAACAAAGGGGGTCAAAAGTTTTTGAAGAAACCAACCCAAGCTCAAGTCAAACCTAGGGCCCTCAAACATCCCCTCCCTTCTATTTCAAATCTGTCAACTACAACCAAGCAAGAAAGCACATTGTAAGGTACTTGTGTAACCCCTGCAAATGGGGGTTCCCAAAAGACTTTCGGAGCTTGCTTGAATGCTCCAAGCCTGAATGGTGTTTGGCGATTAGCCATTTATCTGTGAGTGTTTTTAGAGCCTCTGGTACTGTCTCTTTAACAGCTGTCCGCTTGCAGACATAATTAGTTTGTATGGGGGACTGTGTGTTCTCTGCTTGAGTGCCACTCGAGCTGCTGCCAATTCACTCCATTTTGCAGTCACTAGGAGCAAAGGAACCTACCTGAAAGATGTAACTGTTTGCCAGAAATCATTTAGAGTAATAATAAAAATACAGTTTGTCTAACCTGCTTTCTTTGCAGTCAGAACTGTGTTTGCCTAGTTCCCCATTCTAGTTTTGAACTGCTGAACTGGACCAATCAGTGTGGGTTAAGGTAGCTCTAAAATGGTGCCTTGGACGAATCAGAACTTGGACTCATAATCTGAGCCAGCCACAAGAGGATTGTATGGGCAGTGACTCTGGGAGATGTAGTTTGGACTTGCACCTTTTGGACCAACAGGGCAGTCTATTGTGAGTGACAGCCAATCCAGCCAAGAACTGGGAGGAACTCAAAGGAAGTGCCCGGTTTGTCTGCTGGAGTTTCAGTTGAGCTCTGGCAGTGAAGAGGAAGGAGCCCTGTGCTTTTGGGTGTGCAGTTTTAGTCGGAAGCATGTAAGGCCCCGAGTTCGGTCTGCAGCTTGTGTAACTGCTTGTTAGGACTGAATCTGTCCTGTGAAGAGAATCAAAGGATATCTGAAGAGTAGAAACCAGGCTCACCCTGTAGAAGACTGGAGAAATTGCTGAAGTGCGCTCGGTCTGTCAGGAACTGAATCTGCTGTGTGTTCTCGGGTATTGTGCAGTAATTGTGATCGGGATAGAGAAGCAGTCTGACTGGTATAGTACTTTCTTTTTACCATATAAATGTGAGGGAGGCTTGTGTAGCTCAAGTGAATCCTGCTGCCATTAAAGGACTTTTGCCTGTTACTGTTTACCATATAAATGTGTGAGGAGGCTTGTGTAGCTCAAGTGAATCCTGCTGCCATTAAAGAACTTTTGCCTGTTACTGTTTACCATATAAATGTGTGAGGAGTCTCGTGGAGCTCAAGAGTAGCCCTGCTGACGTTGAAGGACCCTATCTTGTTTGGAGGTCGTGAGTACTAATTCAGGTCGCTCCTGTTGAATTGCCACATTGAATCCAAATGGAATTACTGTACTGCTGACTGTTTAACTAATTTTTCTTTTCTCTGTGTGAAAGGCCCCTACCAGCTGCCACGGTTTGGACTAGCCACTAGGGCTTGGGTACCCAGGGACAGTAACTGGTAGGATGATAGCCCTATGCAAAGAGCCATAAAGTAGATGAGTAAAGTGACAAGCTAATTAACCTGATTTCCCCTGTCCTTGTTATATCCCTCTAAATAAATCAGAGCTGCTTGTTTTAGCAAAGTTATACTGCCTGAGGTATTTGTCTATGTTAAACTATTGTACTGTGATTGTTGCACTGTATCTTCTTATTTTACAGGGGGTCCCAGTGCCTGAACCAGTCCTGGGGGTAAGTGTATACTGTGAAGGTAATTCTGATATACTGTGTGGGCCACTAGTGGAAAGAAAGGGGGGTTTCAGTGTCCCAGAGGGCTGTGACCAAGTTAGTTTAACTATTGCAAACCCTTACCTCTGGGTGAGGCACCCGCCATCGGATCCAGGCCCCTCAACCTGTTAGTGGCAAATCAGGCAGGGGTAGTAGCCCCTGGGATAGCGCCATGTAGGGGTTACACTTGGAAAATCCAGGAAAAGTGGCAACACACTTGACCTCAAATTTATTTCCCTTGCACTTGATGAAATCCTAGCTCCCATTACAAACTGCTGAACTTATCTCTGCAGCTGGCTCAATTCCCCCAAGCTTGGAAGTCAGCCCTAGTAACCCCGGTGCACAAGAGGCGATCGGGCACTGCATGCCAATTACAGACCTATTTCTATCCTTCCACCGCTGTCAAAGCACTGCAGTGCATAGTCTCAGACCAGGTGGTTGAATACCTTAGAAATACAACATTCAGTGTCAGGAACAACATGGATTTCAGAAAGGGCACAGTACCTCCACTGCTCTTCTGGAGTTCACCAGCTATACAGGTTCACTGGACCAGGGTAACCTTGTTGGCGAGCCTTTATTGATCAAACAAAGGCCTTTGACACGGTCAGTCACTCCCTACAACAACTCTCCTTGATAGGCCTCTCTAACCCCGCTACTAACTGGTTCAAAAGCTATCTAGCTGATCGTTACCAACAGGTAAAGATTGGAAACATCACATCTGGGCCCCTGCCAGTTCATTGTGGGGTCCCCAGGGGTCAATCCTGGGACCCCTCCTTTTCAGCATCTTTCTAAATAGCCTACCTCAATTGTGTGACCAACAGATACTTCTCTATGCAGATGATGCTGTTATTTTTACTTTTCAACATGACCCTCACACCCTAAACTATCAGCTACAACATGCTTTTAAACAAACTGAAGATTGGTTCAGAACCCACAAGATGGTTCTGAACTATAAAAAGACAAAAGTAATACTCTTTAGCAGTGCTAGAAGCAAACACAAAGCAGCATCCCTTAACATCACTAACTGCTCAGGGTTTCACTTGAACAAGTGGAGCAATTCAAATACCTGGGAGTTACGCTTGACTGTCCCTCTCCTGTGCAGAACACATTGAGTATGTGGCCAAAACAGTCAAGATAAGAATTGGGCTCCTGCACAGGCACAAAAAATGTCTTACACCTGAAGCACTCCAAACCGTAATCCATTGCACAGTTGTCTCCGTCATTGACTATGGACTGGTCATATACAGCTCAGCCACTCCACCTCACTCAGGGATAGCAGTAGCTCTAAACAAAGCCTGTAGACTGCTCACCAGTTCCCCTCGACTAAAGCACACATGTGACCTTTATGAACAAGCCGGGTGGCTACAACTTGAAAACAGGATACAATACCAAACCTGCCTCTTAGCTAAAAAATCACTACTCAGACTTCAGCCTCCTGGAGTTCGAGCCTATTAAGCTTATTCACAGGCCCACACCGCACCGGGAACTCTGACCATTAGGTTATCACCATCCCTCGCTGCAGAACCTCCCAAGGGTAGAGGTCATATGCCTACGGGCACCACTTTGGCTCAATAACCTCGGCACTGAACATACGCCACACAGAGATTGGGGCTTTCAAGACCAAGCTAAGACAACACCTACTGAAGAAAAGCTCCTGTGACTGTACTTTCTAATTACTCCACATATACCCACTTCTGACCCCGGTCTTATTCACCTTTCAGGTTATTACCATCTCCTGCTACTCCTACTTTGTCCTTCTACCCTGAATTGTCCCTGTTTTTGCCCTGCAATACCTACACTCTCCTCTCCCTCCCCTGAATAGTCATCGCCCTCCAGTGCCCCCTACTCTTCTTTCTGGATAGTTGCTCTGTCTTTTACCTGACAATGCCACCTAGGCTGCTACTGTTACCTGAATTATCCTAGTGTTAAAACCATCTCTGTTTCCTATTTACAATGTATTTTTGTCTATGCTTACTCACCTAGCTAGATACTCCTAAACCCACAATGTATGTATACCCACCCTTTACGACATGGAACCTTTGTAAAAGAGCGGTCTCCTGCTCAAAGGTATTGTAATCCAAGATTGAATAAATAAAAAAAAAATTAAAAAAAAATTAAAAAAGTAAGATCTGCCTCTTTGCGGATAATTCTCTGTGGAAGGGTTGACACAGTGGAAGGGAGACAGGAATTAGGAGAGGAACTGGCTAGGTCGTAGAAATGGTTGGGCATCTGGCAGTTGGGGTTCAATGCCAAGAAATGCAAGGTCATGCACCTGGGGACCAGGAACCCAGGGGACAGCTACTGGCTGGGGGGGTGCAGGTGGCAGTCTCAGAGGAGGAGGAAAAGACCCTGGCTTGATGGTCAGAGATGACATGAAACACTCGGCAGGCACAGTGCCACAAGGCAGCAGCCGAAGCAAATGAAATGCTAGGCTGCATCACCAGGGGAATAATAGGAGGGAGAAAGTCATTCTGCCACTGTACAGGTCACTGGTGAGACCGCACCTGGGTACTGAGTGCAGTTCTGGTGCCCGTATCTGAAGAAGGATATCAAGTTACTGAAGGGGTCAGAGGAGGGTGACCAGGATGATCCAGGGTATGGAAGACAAAACATATGAGGAGGCTGAGAGTGCTCAACATGTACTCCTTGGAGTATAGGGAGAGAGGGGGACATGATAGAGACCTTCAAGTACCTTAAGGAAATAAACATGGTAAGATCAGAGGGCATCTTTAACTTAAGGAAGGAGGGTAGAACAAGGAGATACAGCCTGAAGCCAGTGGGGGGTAGATTTAAGAAGGAAATGAGGAGGCACTTTTTCACTGAAAGGGTGGTGTCAGGGTGAAATGGGTTGCCAGAAGAGGTGGCTGCGGTAAATACTGTGGCTAGTTTCAAGGGGAGGGATAGGGTGAAGAAGAAAATAAGGGCAGGAGGAGGTGTTCCTGGATGGGAAGGGAGGGTACTTGGGGAGGGATTTTTGACTCAAGGGGAGTGGGAGGGCAACTCCAGGAACTAAATAGAGCTGCACACTCGAGCAGACATGATAAATCATTATGGCCAGTTTCTGCTGGCAAATTCATATGTTCAAATGTTTGTGATAGCGTTGGTATGCTATTGCTTGGTTTTGTGCTGCTGACAGCCTCACGTGTCTCTGCGTAGTCCAGTGTGTCACGACACTTACACAGGCCACCAATTGCACAGTGTACATCACACATGCATGCACATGTTGCACCCAGTGCAGCATGTCCCCGAGTTGGGTGGTCACATTAATGTGTTTGGCCCTGCACAGCTCCCCATGTCCCCTGTGCTGTTCACTGTATAGAAACATAGAAACAGAGAATTTGACTGCAGATAAGGACTGCTTGGCCCACCTAGTCTGCCCATTTTCCTACCTAACAGATAAGCTGCAGATCCTAGTTAACCAGAGCTTGCTTCCTCCTACCCCACTAGGACTGCCTTATGTCTGTCCCATGCATTCTTGAATTCCCCACAGTTCTTGACTCCACAACCTCCTCAGGGATGCTGTTCCATGCTCACAACCTTCTCTGTGAAAAATACTTCCTCACATTACCTCTGAGCTGTCACCCATTATCTTCAAATTGTGCCCTTTGTTCTTGCACATTTCTTTTCTGAAAGATGCTACCCTCTTGGACTTTCTTGATTCCCTTGAGGTACTTGAAAGTTTCTATCATGTCCCCTCTCCCTTCCTTCCTCAAGGGTATACATATTAAGCTCCTTTAGTCTTTCTTCATATGTCTTCTGGTGCAGACCCTGCACCATTTTGGTTGCCCTTCTCTGGACAGCCTCCACTCTGTCTATGTCTTTGCGGAGATGGGGTCTCCAGAGCTGCACAGAGTACTCCAGATGGGGTCTCACCAGCTGTCTGTACAGAGGGGATAACAACTTTCTGTTTTCTACTATTGATGCCTCTCCCTATGCATCCCAGTATCCCCCCAGTCTTCCTTACTGCCTTCTCACATTGCTTGCCCACCATTAGGTCATCTGATATAATTACCCCCAGGTCCTTTCCATTTTACTGTTGTCAGTATCTCCCCCCATTTTCTACTCTTCCCTGGGTTTTGTTTCACATGTGCATTACCTTGCACTTCTTTGCATTGAATCTGAGCTGCCATACATTTGACCATTCCTCCAACCTTGCCAGTCCCTTCTCATCCTTTCCAATTCATCTTGTGTATGAACCCTGTTGCAGATCTTTGTGTCATCTGCAAAGAGACATACTTTTCCTTCCAGTTCCTCTGCAATGTCACTTATAAAGACATTAAAAAGGACTGGTCCCAGTACTGAACCCTGCGGTACCCCTCTAGTAACCTTCCTTTCTTCACTGTGGACTCTGTTTATTACTACCCTTTGTGTCCTGTTGTCTAGCCAATTTTTATCCAGGCTACCACCTTGGGACCCGCTCCAAGGCTGACTAACTTGTGTATTAATCTTTTGTGTGGGACTGTATCAAATGCCTTGCTAAAATCTAGGTAGGCCATGTCCACAGCCCCTCCCTGGTCTACAACTTCGGTCACCCAGTCAAAGAAATCTATTAGATTCATCTGACACGACCTTCCCATCATGAATCCATGCTGCCTTGGGTCCTGTGCCCCACTGGCCTCTAGGTACTCAACAGTTCTTTCCTTCAGAAGTGATTCCGTCATTTCCCCACCACTGAGGTCAAACTAATTGGTCTGTAGTTTCCTGCCTCTGGCCTGCTTCCACTTCTGTGAAGAGGAATCACATCTGACCTCCTCCAGTCCTCGGTACCACCCCATCCTCCCATGATTTGTTAAAGAGAGTAGTCAGAGATGTCACCAGTTCTACCCTTAGTTCTTTTAGAATTCTGGGTGAATCCATCAGGCCCCATTGCTTTGTCCACCTTCAATTTTATTAGTTCTTTCAGAATCCTTTCTTCTGTAAATGGACTGGTATTGACCCCTGTCTTCAGAGTGTTTCTCTTGTTTGGTTTAGGTACCTCCCCTCCTCTTCCTTTGTGAATACTGAGCAGAAATATTCATTCAGTATCCTGCTTTTTCACTGTCACCTCTGCCCACATTCCCTCCTTTACTAAGCCTCAGTATCCCTTCTTTGGTCTTTCTTCGCTCCTAATGTACCTATAACATGTCTTATCCCCTTCTTAACAGAATTGGCTGTCCTTTCCTCGGTTTGAGCTTTTGCTATTCTGACTGCCTTCCTGCCTCTTTCTGCTTTATCTGATAAAGTTCTATGTCCTGCTTCTTCTGTGTTTCCTTATATTTCCTGAATGCTATCCTTTTCTCCTTAACCTTCCTGCCACCTCTTTTGAGAACCATAGCGTTTTTTTCCTTTATTGTGTTTTATTGATTTGCTTTACACAAAGGCTTGTTGCCTCTGTGATGGCTGTTTTGATTACTCCCCATTGTTCCTCCACCCCTCCGTCTTGCCTGTTTAGCTAGTGCTTTTCTGAGGCACTCTCTCATTTTCCCAAAGTCAGCCCTCCTAAAGTCCAATACTCTTGCTTTTGTATGGCTTGATTATATGGCTGTGTTTATCGTGAACCACACTGTTTGGTGGTCGCTTGTTCCCAGATGGCTACCCACTTCTAAATCTGAGATTCTTTCTCCATCCCCATTTGAGAGTACCAGGTCTAAGAATGCTCCCTCCCGAGTGGGTTCCAATGCTAGCTGTCTGAGGCATGCCCCTTGTAGGGCATCAAGAATGACCCTGCTCTTGGATGTGCCTGCAGCAAAGGTGCTTCAGTTAGCATCTGGTATATTCAGGTCCCCATCAACAATATCTCCTCTTTTCTGCCATTCTAAGGATGCTTATATCATTTCCTTGTTCATTCCCTCCCTCTGAGATGGGGTCTGAATACAACCCCATGCGGATTGTGGTGCCATTTCCTGTCTCCAGGGTGACCCAGAGTGCCTCATCTGCTCCCTGTCTACTCTTTAGTTCTGTTGCTTTGATCCTTCCTTTACATAGAGAGCTACTCCTCCTCCTCTTTACCCTCCTGTCCCTCCTGTAGATTGTGTATCCTGGTATGTTGACATCCCAGTCATGGTTCTCTGTGTACCATGTTTCTGTGACTGCCACAATATCCAGGCAACCCTCTTCCATCAAGGCCACTAGTTCAGGAGCATGTTACACAGACTATGGGCATTGGTACTCATCACCTCCACTTTTTGATGACCTTACCTCTTTTACCACATCCCTGTCCTTACTGCCTTTTCCTTTCTTTACATTTACCTCTGTCCTGCTCCCTACTGACTTCTCTACCTTGGTGTTTACCTCACTAATTACTGTATTTTGTGGGGGAAGGCTGGGATTTCCCTGCTCCTTTTCAGTGCCCCCCCTTGGCTAGTTTAAATGCTTACCAATGAAGCACTTAAACCTCTCACCAAGAATCCTGATTCCTCCCGGACAGATGCAGACCATCACACCAGTATAGGTCTGCATCCTTCCAAGTGGCTCCCCAGTCCCCAATGAAGCCAGAACCCTGAGCTCCACACCAGTTTTTCAACCATTCATTGAATTCCGTGGTGAGGAGTACCCTAGCATCACCCTTGCCATAGACAGGCAGCACCTCCGAGAAGGTTTCCGTATGCACTACTTGTCTGAGGCCCCTCCTCAACTCTACAAACTCCTCTTGCACTGCTCTGATCCCATTCCTAGCCAGGTCATTTGTTTCTAGGTGGACAATGACATCCAGCTCCCTCCCTCAAGCAGCTGCTCCCACGATCCTGAGGATTCGCTTCCTAGCCCTCAAAGCCGTGGTGCCAGGCAGGCACCTTACCTCACTCTCCTCTTCTTCCCCCACTTCTACCCCCCTAGTGATTGAGTCCCCCACCAGGAGTTATTTCCTTCCTGTGAGGTCCCATGCCACCCTTCTGTGGGTCTCCTTTGTGAAGGTTCCCAGCATCCTCCTTGGTCTCCACTGCAGGTGCCTCCATAGAGGAACCACTATCCACCAGAAGAGTGTATGAATTGTGGAGAGGTACAGCTGGAGGGATGAAACTCTGTTCCACCACCCTCTCCTTCTCTGAGCCCACCCTGATCCAGCCTCTCCTCTTTCTTGGCAACCTCTGAGGTAGTGGCATTGGCCCTGGTGGTCCTGGCTGGGCTAGGAGGTTTCACAAATCCTAGCCAGGTCAGCCTGGAGGCAGGCAACCTCCTCCCTCAGACCAGAGAGGTGCCTGCAAATAGGACAGCATCACAGCCTCCAGAATGTCTCCTAGAACACTGCTGCCCCACAGCCATTGCACTGCACCACTCCTATCATGTCTTATTTTGTGTCCCCTCTCCTTTTCTCTGTATGCTTACTCTCTCCTCTCCTTATAACTCTCACCCTTCCTGTTCTGGAACAGCAACTTCCTATATTCTTTAGTAGCCTCCTTCTTCCTTGCTCAGTGTCAGACTACCAGCAGGTGGGGGGGGGAGAACAAGCTACTTTTTTCCTTTAGGGTTGACAGAACTAATGTTTCTCTATGATCCTTCCTTCCTACTGCCAAACAGGAAGTTCATGTTGTCAGTCAAATCCAGTGGCTATAAAAGTAGAACTGGCTTATGGTGGGTGGGTGGAGGGGTGGGGTGGAGGGCAATTAATAAGAAAAAAGGTTAGCAACAGGACATTGTAATTGGAGTCACCTGCTTGTATATTGTCTAAGCCACACCCCCAATTAAGCTCTCTCTCCTCCTACTGATTTAGCAAAATAAGTTGATACAGTACCCTTCCCAGCACAGAACACACACTGACTTTCTTTTTCTTTTTTAACCTTAAATACGGCCCCTTCTACTTCTAATAAAGTATCTGTCTGCTTACTCTCAACAGACACTGACTCCTGCTGAGATAGAAGTATTAAATTAGTAAGAAAATGGTAGCTTCTTTTAGTTAGCTGCTTTCTGCTCTGCAAGCAGGATTTCTGTTTTCCAAAGGCTTGCAACAGTATGCTGCAGTTGTCCAGTGGACACTCCCCCCACCATATCACCCTCACATATTACATGGCTCACATTGTTCTGGTGCTGTGCCCTCATACTATGCCACTGTGATGGGTTGGTGTCCAGGTATGGTACTGTGTTGTACCCAGATGTGCCACAATGGGATATCGGTATGGCCATGGCTGCCCTGTGTGCAGAACAGGGCATATCCCTGGCCAATGCAGACTGTACCACACACATGGCAGTGGAGGCAGCCATGGCAGTCTCACACCAGACACTGCATGCGGGGTTGTCACAACACTCACCAATGGCCATGTGTCATGTGTGCTTGTGGACATGGCTGTGTGTTGGTGTTGTCCAGTGTTCACCATTGGCTGTTGTCTGGCTGCCCATCCTATTGGCCTCCACCACCATGTCACTGTGCGACCTGAGTGTGATGCACATCAGAGGTCTGCCCACCTCCTGTTAGTCTGCTACACCCTGCATATGTGCCCATCTGTGTACATGCCACCATCCATTGTGCAGGTTGTAGTTGTGCCATGCAGTCATGCCCACTGACACTGCATTTGGCCTTTGCACTGTCCACCACCACACAGTGTGTGATGGCCTTTGTGTCACCCTTTGTGCCAGCTGTACTAGTGACAGGTGTCAGCCTCATGGTGCCCTCTCTGTGGTGGGGACATGGGCATGCACCTTGTTCACTTACGGGATCCTCTGCACTGTGTGGTCTGTGCATTGGTGTAACCATGTGGTGCACACATATTTCCATTGGAGGTGGGATGTCATTTTGGCGTGCTTCCATTGCCCAACATGGCTTATTGACATGGCCCTACCGCTGTACCTACTGGGTCGTTTCCCTGTCCACTGCATGTCCACTGGACTAGTTCAGGGCTGTTCACCCCATGGCTCCATGCCATCACCCATTATTCGGCTGGCATGCTGGTGCCTGTGTCCACACCTGCGTGTTCATCTGCATGGCTGATCCAGGCCCGTCAGTCTGTGGGTGTTGCTATGGGTCATGGGGGTGTTGTTGTGTCCATACATGGGTACATGCTGCATGCTGTCCATCCTTGCTTGCATTGGAGGCCACTGTGGACAGTCATGGACATTTGTGTTGGTACTTCTGACACACCTGTACCAAGGGTCAGCCACCTGTGGCTGTCACATGCACACTTCTGGGAATTGGATGGTGTGCTGTGGCGGCGACTGCTGTGCAACCTACACACAGCCATGTGCCTCTCCAAAACATTGCCCTGTGCCATGTCAGCCTCATGGCCTGCAGTGCCATTGTCTGACACCATGCGACACATGGGTTGAGCTTAGTGGCACACTGTCCACCACACATCAGCGATCACTGTTGCATGTGGCACAGTGGCAGTGCCTATGCCGCGGCACATCGTGCATGCATGGCTGCTCATCACCACCTTTGTTAGGAGGGTAAGGACTTTCTCTGTATACATAATGGACTATTGGCACTGCTGCTGGATTATTTTTTGTTTTTCTTCCCATAGGATATATCCAACCAGGAAGATGAGGAGATCAGGGATGGAGCAAGCAGGTGAGGCCACCACAGTGGAGGGAACAACAAGGACACAGTGGCTGCTCAACCATCTGTCTGCAGCTGGGGGCCATGCTGCAGACCATCAGATGATTGCCCAGGCTGTGATGGCCATTCAAGATTATCTGGGTGCCCTCGCCACAGAGGGGCACCCGCTATGCACATTAGGTGTCTTCAGCACCTTGTGTTTGATGCCATCCCCTACCACCCACACTCCCACCGACCCCTTCCATTGTACATAGCTGTGCCCCTACCAATCTTGTTCACCCTTTCCCCCTCATGTGCTGTCTGTAAATAGTATTCTTTTGTATTGTATATATTGTTGTTGTTGTTTTTGTTATTTGTTAATCATTGTTCCTGTGTTGCCTTTCTGGTTTTTTTTGCAGTTTTTTTTTTATTTAGTTTTTGTTTACCGGGTAGGTGCACTAGCCACAAAGGCTATTTTCAGGCACGACCCGGGAGAGTACAGAGACAAACTTTAAAAACATCATGATACATAGTACAAGGTACAGAAACATAATACAAAGTACAAGTTACATAACAGCAGCAAAGTTACAAGGAATATAGGTAGTTAGACTGAAATAAGCATTTAAATTAACATAAGAACAAAATACAGTCAGGTCAGATTAGGAAATTGAGGTAGTAAGACCAAAGTACAGCATTAATATTTACATAAGTCAATACAATAAAGTCAAATTTGGCAACCAGGCAATTGTGCAAGTAAATAAGGGAATAAGGTGCTGTAAGAGCGATAGCCATCAAGCAAATATAGATAAAGGGAGGAGCTTGAGAGAAGGTGAAGAGGGGAGACAGGCCAGCTGGGAGGAAGAGAAGGAAGTGGAGAAATGAAATGAAGGAAATGAGGAGGTGAGAGTTGAGAGGAAGAGTTTCACTGATTGGGGTGGGCCCTAGGCTCCTAGGGGACGACAAGTGGAGGGTGGAATTAGAGTGCAATGGCTAGGGTGGTTTGAAGCAGGAGCATATGTAGGAGGAGAGTAGATGATGTCGAAGTTCTTTCTTAAAGGAAATGTGGGATACCGATTGGCGTAAGGTTAGAGGAAGTGAGTTCCAGTAATAGGGCGCATGACAGGCAAAGGCACGACCATCTTTATTTGTGCAATGTCTTGGGAGGACAGGGACATTTACCACAGAGCGCAACGCATAGTTGGTTTTCTGGTAGGGAAGGAGACAGGCCAGAGAATTAGGAATACGGGATCTAATAATGTTATCAATAATGGACCCAAGTGCATAGGACCTTAGTTCTAGTGGTGGAAGCCATCCTAGATCAGAGTAGAGAGACAATGATGTTTAAGTCGGGGAGGCGGATGCAGTGACAGATGTTATGTAGGCAACATCCACTTATGAAGACTCGGGTGCAGGTGAAGTCACATGTAGCGAACCCCGTAAGTGAGAGAGGAAGTAATATCCCACGGCTATAGCCAAGGCCCTGAATTCTACGATTCTCACGCTTCAGGAATTTGCAGCAGAATTTGCATAATGCCACAATATATATAGTGTCTCAGAATTCATTGTTTTTGGTGAATTTTCATATAAATATACTGTTTTTCATAGTGTCAGGCTTTCTTTCCCAGCTGGTTTATCCTGAAGCCTCCTCTATGCTCAGCATATGATGTCATCGATGACATCACATCATATTTAGCCAATGACAGGACTGCATTCTGCCAGAGAAATGAATAAATCATGTCGCAGAAATCAGAAAATGCTGCCGCAGAAGTCAAGGAGCCCTGCCGCAGAAATCAGAAAATTCTGCCGCAGAACACCAGGGGCCCTGGCTATAGCAAGACTAGCTGAAGGAGTGAGCACATAACTTGTTCGGTAGGCAATTCCGAGTTTGGAATTAACCTGCTTACAGATAGTATGGATGTGAAGGTCGAAACTCAGGGATGGGTCAAGGGTGACCTCTAGATATTTGAATGAGTTAACCACTCCAACAGATGTGCCATCAAGGGAGGAGACATTAAAGTGGGTTTGGGAGTGTTTTTGTTTGAGACTGGAGCCAAATAACATAGCTTGGGTCTTTGATTTGTTTAAGACAAGTTTGTGATTTACAAGCCAGTGTTGTAATATCTGGTAATCACAGGAGAGTTTAGTGTTTATGTCCTCGATGCTATTTGAACTACAGTACAGAACAATGTCATCCGCATATAGTAAGGAGGAGGTACGGAGGAGATTCGTAGTAATACTATTAATGAAGACAGTAAAAAGTAGAGGACCTAAGATGGACCTTGAGGTACACCAATGTTGATGGTTGCCTTGTCAGAGAGGGTGGAGTTACATTTTACGTATTGAGACCTATCTGATAGATAGCTATCAAACCAGTTAACATTTGGAGTGAAGCCTAGAGAGTTTAGGGTAGCAACGAGGATGGAGTGGTCAACAAGGTCAGATGCCTTGGTCATATCAATAAAAATGGCCCCGGCGAGCCTGTCAGAGTCCACAGCCACTAAGGTGTCAGAAATGAGTTTGAGAAGGGCAGTAGTGGTACTATGACCCTTGTGGAAACCATGTTGGGTGTCAGTTAAGAGGTTATGTTTCAGAAGAAAGCTTAGGTTCCAGAGTATCAGACCCAACAGCTGCATGCTCCGAGATGTTTCTTAAGTGTCGGAGAACCACACTAGTTAGGACGGGCCTGAAATGGAAGGTGGGCCTGGAGGAGTTAGCAGGTAAGGTAGGGTTAGACGGAGTAGGTAAAGTGGAAGTATATAGGGTAAGGTTAGCAAATTGCCTATTAAAGAAGTTTGCAATAGTGAGGGGATTGTTACAGTGGATGCCATTTAGGGACATGTCATTAGGAGTGGAAGACTGGCTTGATCGCAGGAAGAACTTAATATGGGACCAACATTTTTGGGGTCCCCGAGATCTTTAGAAGGTTATTGCAGTATGTGCTTTTTGCTTGTTTGATTTCTTTCTTACAAGCATTTCTTAATGCTCTGTAGTTATTAAAGTCTGTCAGAAGACCTGATTTCTTATGAGAGCCAGATTTTGTCCCTCTGTCTTAGTTTAGATAATGTCAGATTTTAGACAGCGTGTTTGACTATTTCTAACCTGCCTTGTAGCAAGTTGACAGTGGGTTTCTTGTAGTTCTAAGAATTTAGTCAGAAAGATATTTAGGGCTGTCTGAACATAGATGAGCTATAGAGAGGAGATCAGTCGATGCAAGCAACATCAATCAAGAAGGCCTGGGGATTAAAGTTCGCAAAATTGCAGAAAATAATGAAGCGGGGCTTCATTGGTTCAGGCTACCTTTGTCCCAGACACAGAAAGTGGGGGAGTGGTCTGAGATGGCATCAGATAGAATGCCTACATCAACAATATTCTCTGGGTGGTTTGTCAGATCCAGTCCAGCAAGGCATGGAATGAGGAACTGTTCAGGTGGGTAGGGGGATAAGTTGATGCAGGTTAAAACTCTTTAGTCTAGTCAGGGCAGGCATCGTATATTTATTATTTCCCAACCAGTTTAAATTGATGTCACCTAGTGTAAGGACTTCATTGTTTCTGGAGTGAGTGAAGGTTTGGTCAAGATGCTCATCAGTCCTTTTAGGCCAGGGGTAGGGGATTGTAAGCACAGATAATATGCAATTTCTTTGTGCCAAGGGTGAGAAGGACATGAAGTGCCTCACAGTGATTCATGGGGGCCGAGCTGATTTTAGAGAGCTGGAGGTGAGATTTATAATAGATGGCTGTACTGCCCCCTCTTTTGGGGACTGATCTGTCATTCCTCTGCAGATTATAGGATGGTAGGGAGCACCGTGAGTTAGGGGTGGATGGCTTCAGCCATGTTTCGATAAGGCACAGTATATCAGGTTTATAAAGTGCAGTCGAAGATTCAAGTTCCACAAAGTTCCACTTGAGGCTCCTGATATTATGGTGTGTTAACAGCAGGGAATAGCAGTTTAGAGAACGGTTTACAGGTGCACCAATCAGGAGCCCAAAGGCACCAGCTTAGCCGATCTGGAGTTAGGAGAAAAAAGCACCAATCGGAAAGCCCATATGGCCGAGGCCGACTTGGAGAAAAACAGCAGCTGTACCTTCTGAAGGAGTCTGAGGGTGGGACCAGGAGGGTGGCAGGAGTCAGCTGAAATCCTTGGCGATGGCGGCCAGGGAAATGGCAGGGCGCCACCGTAACCATGAGCGCCACTTGGGGCAGCACAGGATCATCTAGAAAGTAAAGGAAAAACAAGTGTAATTATAGGGAAGCAGAGACAAGGGCAAGAGAGCTGGCAGCAGACTGTTAGTGGGGGTGGGGTACTAGTTGAAGACAAAAGACAGAAATGTAAGTCAGAGTAAGGTAGGGAGAGGTCACAGGGGAACAAAGGTAAGGATGTGAGCAACGCAATTAGAGTTTTGGGCTCAGGTAGAGGGATGGGTTAGGAGTCAGGGGCAGGTAAGCAGTAAGCTGCAAGGAGGGTTTGGAAACGGAAGAGTGAAGAAACAGTAAAGAGCAGGGGATAGGCAGAGAAGAATGTAATTTAGGGAAGGGCAATCGAGAGGTTGAGAGAGAGAAATTAAGTTAGGCAGTTTAAAATAGGCTTTGATAATACAGGGACAACAGTTGAAATACAGCTTAAACTAGCAAATTGTAGTTAGATGAACTATAAGGCTATATATGCCGTAAGGGCTGACTACTCAGATTTAGGCAGTTGTAAATATTATATTAAGCATAATAGTCAGGTACAAAGGCGCTAACAGTCACTGGAATGCTGAATTAAGAAACATTAAGGTATTAACAGTAAAAATACCAGCCCCAGTGTTCTGACCCTGAGCCTAGAAACACAAGTTAACAGCAGGGAAAAGTGGTTTGAGAGGCGGTTTACAGCACACAAATCAGGAGCTCAAGGCACCCGCTTAGCCAGTTCGCAGCCAGTTTGTTTCCTATTGTGTATTTTGATGGTTTTAAATATATATATTTGAATCTTTCACATGGCAGTGTGAGTGTGTTCTTCCATAGGGATGTTTGCCAGGTGTGTGGCACATGTGCTACTCATCCACATGTCCACAGGTACATGGGTGGGCTTTCACATCACCGACCACTCGCTGACCTGACCCTGGGGGGGTATTGGTGTGTCCCTGTGTTTGCATACACAGGTTGCATGGTGTGCCTGTCACATGTCCATCCTTATATTCCATCCCGCTGGTCCTGCACTGTCATCTGCCATGTCTTGGTGTTGGTGTGGGCCATGTGTGTGACCTCCAGCTACATGCCATTGTAGTGGTATCCTGGTGCCACAGTGGGCCATCCATCACACTGGCATGTCTGCTGCAGAATCACTCTGCATCAGTCTTTGGCACTGTCCATTGGCCATGGGCAATGTTGCAGTCCCCTATTCATGGCTGTGTGTGTGCCCTGGATGGTGTGCATTGCTATCCACATGCCTGGCCATGTCTGTATGGTGCACAGTGCTGGCCACTCATGGCATGTCGCATCAGACCTTTCTTGGCCACTGTGTGTGCCACTGTGCCTCCTCTGTTCTCTGATTTTTGCACTTGCGCCACCATCGGTCTCCCTTACACCCATGCAGTGTGCCACCTACACTGTTCGTACATCAGTCCCAGGTCTTTCGTGCACGGTTCTCCCATATTCATCTGTGGCCTGCTGCACCACACATCTTTGGTTGCATGATGATGCATATTTAGGCTATTTGGTTGGATATACATGGTCACTTTTGCTGGCACATTTCTTGAATATCCCACTGTTTGTGCTGGTGCATTTAGATGCGTGGCATAGTCACTTACACGTGCAGCCTGCCACTTTTGAATATGGGACCCAATATCCTTACAATACAACATAGCAAATCAAGACCAGCTTTGTTGACACCAGAAAAATCTTATTCTTTTCTTCACAGCATAAAATCAACAACAAAGCAATGCTGGTTTCAAGGAGGAGTGAAAACACACACACACGCACACATGCGCGCGCACACACACACACACACACACACACACACACACACACACACACACAGTGTCTCTCTGTCTCTCTTGGCTTTTGATAAAGCAGAAGTGAGGCTTTCCAGTTTGGTTACAGTCATAAGACTAATCTTTAATAATCAGGTCAAATGTCACTATGTTTATGTGGAAAACATTTTCAAACATGACTAGAGAGGGACTGTTTTATGTACAGACTTCTCATTTTAAAATGTTGATCTTTGCTTGCTTTCTTTAAAGAAAAATACAAGTTAATTAAATGTTATGTTTTCAATTCTGAAAGTAAAAATGTAATCCAAATGTGAAAAGGTTAAATTATGGTTTTATACTGTGCCTTTTACACATACCGTAGTATCTCAAAATGTTTAATATAACATTTTGTTTCTATCTGTCTTCATTTATTTATTTTATTTATTTGTACATCAGTTTACAACCTTTGAGCCAGAGACCCATTTCCAAAGGTACCTCGTCACAAAGAGCACAAATACATTACAACATTTTGTTACATCATTGCGGTTACAGCTTTGGCAGACACATGCAGTTATTTCTTTGTTACATCATTGAGGTTACAGGTTTATCATTCACAAGCTTTTGCAGTTATTTGGATACAGAGTGACAGATTAAACATACACTGGTAAAAGCATACACACGGTAGTGTGCAGAGACTGCAGGAGGTACAAAATTCAGAGGGCTATGGGACGTGGTTGGTGATTGGTTTGGGTGAGGAGCCACTCAGTGAGTTTTGTCAAGGCATAGTGAGCTAGATCACCTTAGAGACAAGCACAGCTACGCATGTTAAATAGCTGACTTGGAAGTGAAGTTTTGAAGCAGGAGATCGTGAGGGTATCAGAGATGGAGGTAGGGAGTGTGTTCTACCAGAAGGGAGCTCTGTAACAGAAGGACCTTTGTCCATGTGTGGTCCTGGACCTAGGGACTAGTAGAGTGATCTTGGAGGAGGTTGAGTTTGAACTAAGGGTTGTGCTAGGTGGATGGAGCTGTCAGCCCAGGCGGGATAGTCCAAGTAGAGTTTTTTGTTATGAGGCAGGTTTGGTATCTGAGTCGTTCATCCAGGTTAGCAGCATTGCCATGTCATATGGCTGGCAGGTATGTGTTAGCTTAGGGGCTCCCATAATTAGCCTACAGGCCTTATTCAAGGTGAGGCAGATTTTATTGAGGGCGATCGAGTCCGCAGCACCATACACTGGCAGGCCATACTGCACAAGGGACATTATTGAGGATGTGACCGCTAGTCGGAGTGCATCGGGGGGAGGCAGTTTTTATGGTGGTATAGGATACCTAGCCGAACATTGGTAGCTGAGGCAAGACCATCAATGTGGTTGTGGTATGTGAGGGGTGAGTCAAAGGAGACCCCAAGGTACTTGTACAAGCGGACTTGTTCGAGAAGATGCTTGGAACTAAGGAGGATGTGGAGTGGGAAGTTGCTGGTTTTGTTTTGGGGATGGGCAAAGAGCATAGTTTTAGTTTTTTTGAGATTGATTACAAGTCTGTGCTCTTTGAACCAGGTTTCAGCATCATTAAAGGATAGTTGCAAGGTGTCTTGTAGGGATATGGGGTTTCGATGGGGTAGCAAAGATGATGGCATCATCTGCATACAGCAGGATTTTACCAGTGCATGCATCGGGCAGGGTGTTGAGGTAGAGTGAGAAGAGTAGGGTCCTGGATGGAGCCATGGGGAACACCTGAGCTGGATAGGGCATGTATTGGAGAGGGTCCCATTGATTTTAACACGCTGAGTGGGCAGACAGGAAGCTGGAGCACCTGGAGACCAGCCCAGTGGCAAAGCGGTGTGGCTGAGGGCATCCAGCAGGAGGGGTGGGAGACAGTGTTGAATGCCTTGAGAGGTCAATGAACACTGCCCGGCTAGTGAGCCAGAGTCCAGGAGAGAGTATAGGAAATTTGAAAACTCTATGAGGGCAGTGCTGGTACTGTGACCTGCATGGAAACCGTGCTGTTCAGGGCAGGGATGTTGTATTTGGTCGGTAATCCGTAATTTGAGTAGCCACCAGTTTTCTAGGGCTTTGGAGAGGGTGGGAGAATGGAGATGGGCCAGTAATTCCTGGTTGTGGACCTGTCACCTCCTTTATGTATGGGCGTAACTGTGGCAGTTTTCTACTCCAAAGGAATTGCCCCAGACAGAGGGATTTTTGAGAAGGCTAGTGAGAGGAGCAAGGACCTGATCCAGAACCCCGGAGGATACTGGGGTCCAGGGAGTCGCTGCCAGTACTACTGCTCTTTAGTGCTTTAATCAGGTGTGGTCCGACTTCCTGGGCAGTTACCCTGCGTAAGTGGAAACTAGGATGTTGGAAGACTGGGGCAGGTAGGGAGGGGGAAGGGTCAAAGAAATCGCTAGGGAGGACTGAACTAAGGTCCGTGAAGGATGAGTTGAGGAAGTTGGCTATGCAGGCTGGGTCGGTGGAGATAGAGCCGTCAATGGTGATCTGGGAGGGGAGCACGCTCCCATTTAGTTGTTTGATGTTGTCCCAGAATGTTCTTGCACTCCCCCAGGAGGAGGTGAGCGCGGCCTGATAGTGATCGGCCTTTGCTTTTCTGATGGCCCAGGTGCATTTGTTTCTTGTGGCATTGTATGCCTGTCTATCCGCTGACTGGCCTGTTTCTGAGGCCAGGTGCCATAGGTTATCCCTGTGCTTGAGCAGTTGAAGCAGGGCAGGGGTAACCCAGGGGGCATTACATACTTTGGTTCTGACTTCCATTAGGGGTGTGAAAATGTTACAGGCTTTGTTGGAGGTTTGGGAAAAGAAGGTTAGGGCAGTATCTATATCAGAGGCGTAGTGTATAGGGAGACCAGTTTATTTGGGCAAGAAGTTGCTTAAGGCCTTTTAGTCCACCTGGTCTGAGGTGCCGATGTAGAGTAGAAAGGGCCATGGGTTTGGGAGAGGAGGTTGCCCAATGGAAAAGAATAGGGGAGTAGTCACTAAGTGAGTCAGAAAGGACCTGGGTATCATGGATTTGTTGAGGGCGGGTGGTGATGACCATATCTAGAAGGGTGCTGGTACCTCTCTTTGTGTTTACTTTGGTGGGTTGGGAAATGAATTGAGTCATGTCTATGGCTGCGAAAGAGTCACAGTTGGTGGTGGAGGATGTGCTGAGCCAGTTAACGTTCAGGTCACCCACAAGGATTTGGTCAGCTGTGTGATGTAGGGTTGTAAGATAATCTGTTAGCAAAACCGGTGCCAGGGTTTGGTTTTTTGGGGGAATGTAGGCAGTGGTGAGATAGAGGGGGCCCCAGGAGGGGTCCGGGGTCAGTTTGAGGGTTAGGGCCTGTGCCCCGTATATGACAGCTGGGGCAGGGAGTGCTTGTCCAGTGATAGAGTCCCTGGTATAGATTGCACAGCCCCCCCCTTCTACCGACATGATCCTCCCGCTAAAGGGAGTAACCTCGAAGGGAGACAAAGAAGTCTGGAGTGGATATTGATAGCCAGGTTTCCACCAGCATTATGACATCTGGTCTATGCAACGTGACCCAGCATTGGAGGGAATCAAATTTTTTCAGAAGGCTGCATATATTCATAGATGCTAATGCGGAGTCCAGGTGACCCTGCTGGTGGGCTAGTGTGGGCTGGGCCTGAGTTGGGATGTATATTGCCTGTCAGGAGTAGTAGAATGACCACCGCCTTGGCCAGAGGATGGTGGAGGGCGAGCTTTCAATAGGTATGTGGAGGAGAGGAGGGGAGCTTCTGGGCACAGGGGGTGGGCAGGGTTATCCAGGCTGGAAAAGTGAGAATGATAAGCCTCCAGTGTGAGCCTGGGGAAGCAGCTGGGAGGTGACTAGGGGAGGGTGTTGTGGGCTAGGGCACGTGGTGAGTGTAGGGTGGGGATTGTACTAACTCCGGAACAGGAGAGGTAGCTAGTGCCAGTGAGCCTGGGGGGGTGTCAGGTAGGTGGGACAGTGGTATAAGGGTAAGGATGAGAGGGAGGCATTTTATTAAGAGGTGGGCTAGCATATCGCTAGTGGTAGCAGCAGGGGAGGTAGGTATAAATAGTTTTTGTTGCCCTCCAGCAAGCATGGATGCCATTTTGGATCAGTGGTAGTGACATGGACTCTGGTGGACAGGGTACCAGGTTCGAGACCCACTCAGGGCAGTTGGAAAGGGACCTGATTGAGAGCCATATTCCACGTTCTGGGGGCCAGAAGCAGGTTAGGTTTGGGCCCAAAATGGTGTGTGAAATAGCGACTCCTAGTGGTCACTCGGTGTGGGCTTGGTGGTGATGGCAGGAGGTTCGACAGTGGGCTAGCTATAGGGCTGGATGTGGGAGGAGGTGTAGGCAGGGTAGCTGTAGCCGAAGAGAAGAGAAGTGGGATAGGTAGTTAGAAGGGATCCAGGAAGAAGGGAGGAGGCTTTCTGAATAGAGGTACTTGTGGTAGGATCTCCGGGTCCCTCTAGTGGCTAGCAGGTATAACCTGCAAATGGAGAAATGGGGACTTAGTATTTCAGACAGCAGGAAGTGATGTCATGAGGCAGGGCCTATAAATCAAGGGATGCCCCTGAGTGGGTGGGTGGGGCAGTCGACGCGCTACGCCCCTCACAAGGGTGCTGCTACAGAGGTACTTAAATTACCTCTTCTCGGCACCCGCGTTGGTCCCCGTTCCTGGAGGGAGCTCTAGATGGTGGGCAGGCAGCTTTTTTGCTTCATGACATACCACACCTTGGAGTGCATTATTGCTATTATGAATTAGTATCCTTTAGGGATGAAGTTAAAATAAAAAAAAGTTTGAAAGAATTTGTTTTAATTATTTTTTTGGTTCATGGAAAGTATATGTGGAGGTATATATAGTTAAAAAAGTCTGCAATTTATGTCTCCAGTACGTGGTGCTGCTGCCACTTGTTGCTTCCTATTTGTATGCTGTACTGCTCTTTTTTATATCTTTATCTATCTATCTATCTATCTATCTATCTATCTATCTATCTATCTATCTTTCTATTCCCCAATCGTTCAACATTCCCAATACCCAAACAATGCAATAACAGTTCAACACAAATGCAACTAACTCAATAATAATGCAATGACATAGTATTAAAATGTACAACACCAAACAAGATTGTATTTACAACATCTATGGAATGGAAAGATTAAGTGTTAATGTAATATCAAATAAATGATTGGCAATAATCAGCAGTAGTAATTAAGCATGCCTCAGGAAGTGAAGCTTAAGACTACGCATCCAGGAAGTGATGTTATCACTCAATTCGCATACACCCTGGTATGCCTTATTGTGATTATAAAGTGGCTTTCCTGATTTTGTTATTTTAGGACCAAGTAATGAGGTTCAGAAAGTTCAGCATTTCTGACCTGTGCTAATGTGCTGGGATATCAGCAGTCATGTGACTAGATTCACCAGTCATACTGCAGTAGTTCTCTTACCCATTTATAATTCAGCAATATTACACACAGGTGTAGTATATAATGAGATATCTCGTTTACGCCTCAGGTGTGTTGTGAGGCCGCGAGGCCATAGGCCGAGTGTCTCATGCACCAGAGAAGTGACAATATCCCATGACATACCACACCCTGTAGTGCATTATTGCTATCATGATTAGTATCCTTTAGGGATGAAGTTAAAATAAAAAGTTTGAAAGAATTTATTTTAATTATTTTTGGTTCATGGAAAGTGTTGTGGAGGTATATGTAGTTAAAAAGTCTGCAATTTATGTCTCAGTATGTGGTGCTGCTGCCATTGTTGCTTCCCTATTTGTATGCTGTGCTGCTCTTTTTCATATCTGCTATAGTTGCCCCCCACTTCCCAGCCATTGTTTTCTCTGTGTTCACCCCCCTCCCCCCTAGCAATCACGCAGTTGGTTTTGGATTTCAGAACTATATAGCACTATAACTATTTGATAAGAATCCTAGTAGTGGGACCAAAAGGAGGAATTTGGCAAGTCTAGCAAGGGCTACTAGTTTGTAATATAGGAAAATGCTCACGGTTGGAGCTGAAACATTGGAGTGCTTCGCTTGAGCTGCCACTTGCTCCCTACCGAGTCACATGCATTAGAGCCGAAAGCACTGGTTGAGCTGTGATCCACTCAGTATAGCCAGCACATGTTTGGGGGGGGGGACTGTGTGATGCACAGAACCTGAGTTCTGTATAGTTAAATGTGAGACATAGAGTGTTTTTTAAAAAAAGGGCATTTCATCAGGCTTAAGGTACTGACTTACCCGCTGCTGCTCAGGCCTGCTGCTGAAACCGTGAGTTCAGCGCTGCTGCCTGGTGCCAAAATCTGTGGCAGAGAGATCCAGAATAGATTAAACGACCTGCTGGCTGGCACCTTTTCTTACCCATGATTACACTGTGTAATTAAATCATGGATAAGGAAAGGACTCAGTCAATCAGGTTGCTGGATTTTTGGAGACTATATCATAATGCTTCTATCCAACTACCCTCCTCTTTCACCTTATTACACTTCCCGTACTGTATATTCCTTTAGGACCCAACCCTTATTAGCACCCATATAATATCCCTTGTCCCTTAGGGAGGTCCCAGTGTTCACTGGGTACCCAGTAGTGCTGTGCAGAATGCGGAATTCCGCCGACAGAAATAGCGAGGAATGATCATTCTGCCGGCGGAATGTCCATCAGAATTTCACTTGTTCACCTGCAGAATTCCGCCTACTGTGATCTGCAGAATACAGTATTTTTTTCCATGGAAAATTATTCCACAACAATTTCCAGGGAAAATATTGAGATCCACAGAATAATATTCCATAGAACAGTGATTTTTCAGTGGAAAATCATTCCACAACTATTTAAGGTGGCAGAATTCCACCGTTCCATTTCCGGTGGAATTTTGAATATTCCACAGAATCTCGTTCCACCAGAATTTGAAAATTCCACACAGCACTAGTACCCAGTCACTGGATGGTGGCAGGCCATTGACAGTTGCATTGCATGTGATATGGAAGTTGAAAGAAATAACTGTAAGGCAAAGTGCACAATTTATTTTTCATCCCAGACCCGTTCACCTATTTAGAATCCAAACAAACAAATCTGGTTGGGTGCTTAAGGCAATCCTTGCCTACTGCAAATAAAGGTTTAAATGCAGACTAATGAAATTAGCTACCGGGCAAGGATGGAGCCCTGTTTAAGTAATAAGACTCCTCGACCAGCAGTGCAGGCCTCACTGGATGTACTGGCTCTCTGCTGCAGTCTTTGGTTCACTTCCCTTTCTGCTTCTCTATTGTGTGGTAACCTACATCACTGAGGCCAGTCTCTGGGCTGTAGTGGCTGGTGATGATGTCTCTCAGACTAGCTGTGGTAGTCTGTCAGATCACTGAACCCATAGGTCTGAGTTAGCACAAAGTCTCTTAGTTCACACTGGAGCATAAACTACAGAGTGGATTAAGTTACTGTCATAGAATGTGCCTCTTCAGTCAGTGTAGGTGCTCTGTCAATCCCTCATAGTGTTCAGCTGTCTTCTTCTTCTTGGATATTCAAGTCCAGTAATTGCCTCCTGCTTCTCGGCAGGAAAGCCCAGATAGGCTTTCAAATACTGGCAGAGTCAGCAGGGCCCCTGATCAGTCTGACATTTTCCTGTAACTCCAGAGCAATTATTTGCTGGGTTTTCCTGCAGAGTACCTTATTTCCTATGAAGCTGAATTTCTCTGTTTTCCCATATAACCAATGCAAGTCTATAAGGCATGTTTCCTGTAGACCACATCATTTTCCTTTAAAATACAGTAATTTCTGTACATCTTTAAGCATGTCTGCCTCTAAGCTCTCTCCACACAGATCATAGCAGACTCTGAGCTGCTTCTTCAAAGGCTCACTCAATCCTTTCAAGGTTTCACCCTTCTGATTGGTTAGTCCTTCTGTCCATCATAGCAGGAAGGCTGTCTGACTGTTACTTGACACAGGATTGGCTATGTCATTTGCAGACAAATTAATAAATCCTCCAAATGCCAATGAGTTCATCAGGCTCAGCTGCGCTCTTTTAGCCTGATTGACTGTGGAAGCTGCCTCCTTACCCTGTTACCATGCTTCCCAGGGTCAGGGGTGATGAAGGCGGTGGCCTTCATGTTGTTATGGGCATTGGCTCCACAGTTCTTTGTTTAAAAGCTCTCCTGCTTGTAAACAGTATTTTTGCATGCTCCTTGTGGCAGGTTCTGGTCATGCTGATTTCCATTTGGTTGGGACAGCTGGTCAGGGAACGTCTCCAGTTGAGCGTGCACTTGTGCTTGTCACCATCAGTGGCAGGGAATGGTGGCAGAAGAGCTGCATATGTAAAATACAGTGGTTGAGCTGAAGACTTCATGTACTCCTTGCTCCCACTTCTAATAACGGGTTGACTTTAGTGGTTTAAAAACTGCTGGCCATTGGGCCATTGACTGCACTAAATTAGTGGCCTGCAATAATTTATGGTGGCTCACAACTGTTTTTGAAAATTCCTTGAAACAAGATGCCAACATGGTTTTAAATTGATTTTTTTAGCACTTTTGGCACCCTGCCCCCATTTTCACCACTGAAGCAGCCTGTGTGATCTCTTTTTGATAATATTCTGAAGTTAGAAGCTACTGTAAGCATAAACATTTTTTCCTTTTTGTTTTTGTTTAATGAATCAGTCCCAACTGGAGAAAACAGTATCAGGGCACAGACTACTAGTAACCTGTCAGGAAGGAGACAGATTCCTTGTGGTGGCAAGGATAGAGAAGGGACAGTACTTACTTACCATGAGCTAACTTTGGCTAACTCTCATTAGCTGTCCCATTCTATTGCCAGTCTGCCACCTAATTGGACCCCACATTGGTGCCGCATATTAGTCTGGCAATGAAGGACCCATGACCCACACTCGGGCAGGTAATGCAAGTGGGAACCTTGAAATCATCATGTGGTTAGCATATGACGTTGCACTGGACTTCCACTAATCACCTTGTGTGTCCTCCGTTCTCTGTTTCACATACAGCTTGACTCTGAACATCGGTACACTGTGCACGAGCACACACATGCACACCTGACTGACTGGCTGACACACAGCAGCAATATGGAGGACTGTCAGTCAGTCTTAAAGGTGCAATGCCTTTCAAAACGGTGCTGGCCAATCAGGCCAGCAAACAATAATTCCTCTGGCCCAAACTTGTTTCTAGTGGCCTTGGGCACCTGGCCAATCACTAAAATCGACCCTGTAATCCATTTTCGGTCCAAGCCCTTGAGGCCATCTTACTGGAATTAGACTTAGGAGTGGTGTTTCCAGTGTACAAGCTACAGTTCCATAAGGGTGAGGTGTTGCATGCAGTTTATAAAGAGGTTTCCTAAACGTACACTATCTGGGAAGTCGTAAAATTACCTACTCAGTTACTTTGATCTATTTCAGGTCCTGAATGGATGGGAAAATTGATTTGTGCAGTTTTTGGACATGGGGAAAGTATAGTAACCCGTGCCACAAACAGAGGATCCCTTCTGTAGGATGATAATCTGAAGAACTGAAATCAAAGCAGGATAAATTGGTTTGGATTCAGATCCATATCCCTCCCCAGGTTGGCACTAATTATCTGGGTCAAATTTCCAGAGATCCAGGCCAGAATCAGAGACAGCCTTCTTAGGGGGTTGCATATACCGTAACATTTTACCTGACTTGAATTCAGAACTGCCTCACCAACACACCCGGTGGGTCACCCTGGATTGTCTCGGGTCATCCATGTTAAATTCCCATTGATACAATGTTAAAGTATAGGCAATCTCCTTGGAGCCCTAGCTCAGATTCTAGCCTGGATCACTAGGAATTTGGCTGAGATGATTACAGCCATCCTGGGGAGATGGTCAAATCTGAATGTGGGAAAACAAAGCTGCTTCTGGTTGACATGAATCAGTAGTTTCCCTACACTGAGTTGTCTCCTCATGGTCATGGTAGTTATACTTGATGATGTTCAGCTTAAAGGAGTTGTACACTCCAAAGCACAAATGTATGCCCCTCTAAAAAATGAGAATTGCAAATAAAGCCATCCCACTACCTGTGTGGCCCACCACAGGTAAAAATGAATTGTACCTCTGTCTCATGTCTGGTTGAAAAGATCATGCTTGTTGCTAGGGATTGCCATATCCAGCTGTTTGCCATCCCTCCTTGATCTTGCGCTGCTGAGATAATGACATCCACTTGACCATGCTAGGCACTCCTATTCCCTCAATGTGTTTGTGGGCTAGTGTGTCCATGACAGCACCACCCCCTCAACATGAATGCTTTGCCATTGTAAAAGCTACCAGCACTTCCTGTAACTCATGCATACACAAGTTTTCTAATTTTCCGAGGCATAGTAAAACAGAGTTGGAGCTAACAGTAGTTGCTCTTCAGAGCATGCTGTGTTTGTGTTTAAAACAAGCAGTATAAGTGTGTATTTTAGTATCAGAAAAATCAAACCTCAATCCCAAGCATGTGCCACTGCATCATATGCTACCCAATGATGGCACGCATGCTCGGGACTGTGGCTTGATTTTTTTTTCCAACAGTAAAATAACTCTTGTACTGCTTATTGTAAGGGCAGACAACCATCAGCATGCTCAGAAGAGCAATTGCTATTAACTCCAGCCCTTTTTAGGGCTGTGGGTGGAGCCTACAGCCATTTTGGGATTGTTCAATAGCTCTAAAAATGGCCGATCATGGAACCTTCCTTTGGACCTTTGAAAGTATCCTTCTGAAAGTCCAATGGAGTTTGAAACCCTCTGCCATGATGTGCAGTTGCATCGCCACTGCCAGCACCAGAAACAAAGAAAATGCACCGACATGGTGTCCCCAATCCTCATGTCGGCATTATGTGGCCCCCCTCATGTGGCACACTGGGAGTCCACCCAGTGTGCCCAAATGTATTTTTCTCCTGCTGAAATCAGGGTCCCCAATCCCTGTGTTGACATTATGTAGCCTCCCACCATGTGGCACACGGGAGCCCACCCCAGTGTGCCCAAATGTATTTTCCCCTGCTGACATCAGGGTCCCCAATCCCCGTGTTGACATTATGGCCCCCACTCATGGCACACCAGGAGCCCACCCCAGTGTGCCCGAAAATGTATTTTCCCTGCTGATATCGGGGTCCCCAATCCCTGTGTCGACATTATGTAGCCCCCACTAATGTGGCACACAGGAGCCCACCCCAGTGTGCCCAAATGTATTTTTCCCTGCTGACATCAGGGTCCCCAATCCCTGTGTTGACATTATGTAGCCCCCACTCATGGGCACACGGGAACCCACCCCCAGTGTGCCCAAATGTATTTTCCCTGCTGACATCGGGCCCCCAATCCTGTGCTACATTATCTACCCACCCACCTCCCACTCATATGGCACACTGGAGCCCACCCAGTATGCTCAAATGTCTGCTTTTTTGGTTACCTGTAAATAAAGAAAACAGTCCTCTGAGTGTCTTTATGTGTGTTTTTTTCATCTGTAAGAAAGAAAAAGGTCCCTCATCATTGACCCAGCCCCCTTCCATCCCCACCTCCCACTGAGCACCCACCTCCCCGCACCCCCATCCCATACTTACCTCTGGAGGTCAGCACTGTCATCTTCTCTGGACCGGACACAACCACAAACTGAAGAATCAAAGGTAGGCATGCTATAATGCCATTTAATGGGGTTTCAACTTATGTTGATAAATAAGCCATTTTAGGAATTTTGGCCCAGATTTTCAACCTGGGGTTGTGGGACCCACCTCATGAAAACGTTCACTGTCATTTCATTACTTGGTCCCAAAAGGTGATTTCACGGTCACTGCATGGAGTCACCTATTGGGACCAATTCACAAAATGGCAGTGGCACTGTTCATGAGATGGGGTCCCAAAAAGCCCATGTTGCAAATTTGGTGAAAAAATTCCAAAACATGACTGTGTTACAAATGTGCATTGCACAGTTTCTACATGCTCTAACTTTGCCTATTTTTAATATTTTCCTCCACATTTTCAACATTGCCATTTCTGCACACTCCTTTTTAACAGTACAGCTGTCATTTATCACATCCTGACTGAAACATGTTTTCACACTTGTGGCACAGAATGGTGTGGTCGCACTGTGAAATCACCTTTTGAGACAAGTAAACAAAATGACACTGGCACTCTTCATGAGGAGGGGTCCCAAAAAGGCCATGCTGAAAATTTGTTGCAGCACCTCCAAAAAATGGCCAAGTTACACCCGGGCATTCAATAATTTCTATGCAGACGTCTAACTTTGCTCACTTGGCAGCTCATCACAGCCCTGTCGCTCTGGCCAGAGTTTGTTTACATGCCATGGAAAATTAAAAGTTGTGTATGCATGAGTTACAGGAAGTGCTTGCAGCTTCAAAAGTGATGGCACATTCATGTTGAGAGGTGTCCGCATTCAATTTTTCATACATCAGAAAAGACGGCAGTCAGTAGGCGAGCAGCACATAGATGGCTGCGATCCCCTTGAAGGTTGGAAGGCAGTCATGGAGAGGGCAGAATGTTGGGCCTAGTTGGAGGGATTAGACAGCATAGTCACAGCAGGAGGAAGAAGGAAGGCAGTCAGGAGGCAGGACAGTAAATTGGGGTGGTTGGGGGCTTAGAGAGGTTCTGACAGCAGACGGGAGGTAGGGCAACACATCGGGTGAAACGAATTACAAGTATAACAGCCAGATAAGAAGTGCAGGGCAAATTAATGGCTTCAGCTGTGGTCTGAAGTTTGGCTGCAATAGGATATGTTCAAATGAGTTGCCTGGTCATAGCTCAGTAAAAGTAAAGCAACTCTCTGGAACAAGGCTGCACTACAGTTGTATTTCATATCATGTCTGAAACCGCCATCTCTTTGCCATGTTTATGCAAATTTTCAACCTTTAAAATAAGCATTATATACAGATATATTACCTAATCTATATAAGGAAAAAGACCGTACACTGCATGACGGTCCCCCAGGCATCATTTCCAGAGGCATTCTGGGACATTCTTGGAAATTGTTGGGTCTCACAAGAAGCTCTGCATGCTGACCCCTTCAGGTCATAAAAGGTCCAGAGAAAAACAGCAAAAAAACCTTCAGATAGAAGCTGGAAAAAGAACACCAAGAATAGTCACACTGAGAACAGCACTGTGAATTACATGATTTTTTTTTGTAGATTATGGTTGTACTACTCTTTGAACAGGGTTAGATGCATGCACAGCCTAAGAGCAGGGATAGAAGTAGAAGTTTTTTCAAGGGGAATAGCACTTGTGTCAGTGGGGGTTGTGCATTCACTGAAAAATGTAAAATATTCCTTTTTGAAGCTCAGATTAGGCTAAAAATAATTTTTTGCCTACAGGGTACTGGGTGCTACTTCACTACACAGCTTGATCCGCTAGTACCTCAGGATACCGGTAGTCCTTAATCGTATTTATACTGTTACATCTGCTCAACAGCAACCCAAGCTACTGCAGTGCAAATGTGGCAGCGTGAACCCTTACCCAGCTGTGTTAAGTCATGCACATCTCTTCATGAATCGCAGTAGAGTTGGTGACACATTCTAGAGCGAGTGTTGTAAGCAGCTATGTGGATGCACTACTTACTCTGATGGTGACAGACCCTGCCAGCCCAGCATCCTCATCTGTGGTGAATTTGGAGCTGGGCCAAGGACAAAATCTGAGTGGAGCTTCTTTCTCCTTGCTGCAGTAGCTCCTGTCTCTCTGATACAGTCCCCATAGGGTTGTCAGACTCAAAGCAGGTGAGTTAACTGCTCTATCTTTACTGGTGATGTGTCACATGGAGGGTGTTTTGGCCAGAGTGAGTGCCAGCTGTGGGCGGGGTGCAGGGTTGAGATACACTAGAGTGAGTATGCAGCAAGAAATGGCAGAGAACACCTGCTCACACCTTGAACTCACGGCCCCTCTGAGCATGGCTTGCATCAGCACTGAGAGGTGCCATGTAGATGTGCTCCAGCACTGGCACGGGGGAGGAGGAGGAAAGACAGAAGCAGAATTCATCAGCCTAGGGTGCAACCATGTGAACAGGCCTCTTGGTGAGTAGCTGACAATGGATTCTCAAGTGTGGCAGCAGTCAGAACTGCTTCTATCATCTTAAAAACATTATCAGGCTGTGCCCCTTGCTGCATCCTAACGTCATGTGCACACACTTGTGCATGCCTTCATCTCATCATTTTCACTTATTGATACTAATTCAATTATGAGGACTAATATCAACATTCAGAAAAAGTGCAAAAAGTTATGTTTTTTATTTTTTGTGTTTGCTTGCATGCATGTGTAAGGATTTTTTTGGGACAGTATGACTTTTTGCAGGAGTGTGACTCTCCTGTCCAATGCAGTGTTCGGTGTAGCAGGCATGACCCTACCAAGAATTCTAAAAGAACTAAGGGTAGAACTAATGACACCGCTGACTACTCTCTTTAACAAATCTTGGGAGGATGGGGTGGTACCTGAGGACTGGAGCAGGGCGGATGTGATTCCTCTTCACAAAAGTGGGAGCAGGACAGAGGCAGGAAACTACAGACCAGTTAGTTTGACCTCAGTGGTAGGTAAAGAGATGGAATCACTTCTGAAGGAAAGAATTGTTGAGTACCTAGAGGCCAGTGGGACACAGGACCCAAGGCAGCATGGATTCACGATGGGAAGGTCGTGTCAGACAAATCTAATAGATTTCTTTGACTGGGTGACCAAAGTAGTAGACCAGGGAGGGGCTGTGGACGGCAACACCTAGATTTTAGAGGTATTTGATACAGTCCCACACAAAGATTAAAACACAAGTTGGCCAGCCTTGGAGTGGGTCCCCAGGTGGTAGCCTGGATAAAAAATTGGCTAGACAACAGGGCCTTAAGGGTAGTAGTAAATGGAGTCCACAGTGAAGAAGGAGGGTTACTAGTGGAATCCGCAGGATTCGGTACTGGGACCGGCCGTCCTTTATGTCTTTAATAAGTGACATTGCAGAGGAACTGGAAGGAAAAGTATGTCTCTTGCAGATGACATAAAGATCTGCAACAGGGTTGATACACCAGATGGAGTGGAAAGGATGAGAAGGGACTTGGCAAGGTTGGAGGAATGGTCAAATGTATGGCAGCTCAGATTCAATGCAAAGAAGTGCAAGGTAATGCACCTGAGAAACAAAACCCCAGGGCAAGAGTACACAATGGGGGGTGAAATACTGACAACAATAAAAATGGAGCAGGCCTGGGGTAATTATATCAGATGGCCTAAAGGTGGGCAAGCAATGTGAGAAGGCAGTAAGGAAGGCTGGGGGATACTGGGATGCATAGGGAGGCATCAATAGTAGAAAACAGGAAGTTGTTATCCTCTGTACAGACAGTTGGTGAGACCCCATCTGGAGTACTGTGTGCAGTTCTGGAGACCCCATCTCCAAAAGACATAGACAGAGTGGAGGCTGTCCAGAGGAGGGCAACAAAATGGTGCAGGATCTGATCCAGAAGACATCGAAGAAAGACTAAAGGAGCTTAATATGTATACCCTTGAGGAAAGGAGGGAGAGAGGGGACATGATAGAAACTTTCAAGTACCTCAAGGGAATCAACAAAGTCCAAGAGGGTGGCATCTTTCAGAAAAAGAGATGTGCAAGAACAAGGGGGCACAATTTGAAGATAGAGGGGACGGCTCAGAGGTAATGTGAGGAAGTATTTTTTCACAGAGAGGGTTGTAGATGCATGGAACAGCCTCCCTGAGGAGGTGGTGGAGTCAAGAACAGTGGGGGAATTCAAGAATGCATGGGACAGACATAAAGCAGTCCTAGTGGGGGGTAGGAGGAAGTAAGCTGTTGGTTAATTAGGATCTGCAGCTTATCTGTTAGGTAGGAAAATGGGCAGACTAGGTGGGCCAAGCGGTCCTTATCTGCCGTCAAATTCTATGTTTCTATGTTTCTATGCCAATGTGTGAGCTGTCTATGACAGCAGTTTGGCTGCAGTGGTCTTCAGTTAAAAGAAAAGCACCGCTGCAATCAGCGGTGGTAACGTGTGCATTTAGCATATTGACATCACCCTTTTCCCTCTGGCTGCAAAATCCCTCCCACTTCCTTCCTTTGCTGCTGTCCTCCCCACTCCCTCGTTATTGCCCCCCAAAACTTATTGTATATGCCGATGGGGTGCCCAATCCTTAACGGTTCCAGGCCACCCCCAACAAACACCCAGGTGGCATGCTGGGAGCCCACCCCAGTATGCCCATTGTCCCTGTAAGTGGGAAAACCATCCCATGATGTCTTGTTTTTTTTTAAACCTGTGAAGACAGAAAACCATCCCTCGTTGTGTCCAGTGCTCCCTTCCCCAACCCACAGCCACCCTCTGCATACCCTACCTCCCCAAACCCCCTCACTCCATACTTTCCTCTGGAGCCCGGTGCAACGATCTTCGGTGTAGTGGAACACGTCTGCACTCTTGAAAGCCAACGCGAACTGAAGAAATGCCAGTAAGTTGTATAATGACATAAATTTCTTTTTCAACTTAGGTGGATATCTCGACCATTTTGAATTTTGGAACCACGTTTTCAACATGGGGTTCTTGGGACCCACCTCATGAATTCAGTCACTGTCATGTGGTTATTAGGTCCCGAAGGTGATTTCACGTCACTGCGTGGAATCACCTTTCAGGACCGATTAACAAAATGACAGTGTCACTGTTCATGAGGTGAGCTCCCAAAAAGCATATGTTGCAAATTTGGTGAATAAATTCCAGAAAATGACTGTTATGAGAGTGCACTGCGCAGTTTCCATGCACACTCGTAACTTCGAGAATTTGTAATATTTTCACTCCAGATTTTCAACATTGGCATTTTTTCACACCTCCTTATGAACAGTACAGCTGTCATTTTTCACATTCTGGTTGAAATGTGTTTTCACATATCCAGTGCACAATGGCACTGTAGCAGTGGGAAATCAATGTTTGGGACAGATTATGAAAATCACAGTGACACTGTTCATGAGCGGAAGTCCCAAAATGCCTATGTTGAAAATTTGGTGACAGATGTCCACAAAATGACTGTGTTATGAGTGTGCATTGCTCAGTTTCCACGCCCACTCGTGACTTCAAGAATTTGTATTATTTTCACTCCAGATTTTCAACATTGCCATTTTTGCATGCCTCCTTATGAAGAGTACAGCTGTCATTTTTCACATACTGCCCGAAATGTGTTTTTGCCCATCTGGCTCACAATAGCACTGTCGCTGTGGGAAATCAACGTTTGTGGCAGATTAAGGAAATCATAGTGACACTGTTCATGAGCAGAGGTCACATAATGCCTATGCTGAAAATTTGGTGAAAGAAGTCCACGAAATGACTGTGTTATGAGTGTGCATTGTGCAGTTTCCAAATACGCTCGTAAGTTCGAGAATTTTTAATATTTTCACTCCAGATTTTCGACACTGCCATCTCTTCCACACCTCCCTATGAATTGTACAGCTGTCATTGTTCACATCCTGCCCAAACTGTGTTTTCGCACATGTGGCTCAGAATGGCATGGTCACCGTGGGAAATCAACGTTCAGGACAGATTAACAAAATTACAATGTCACTGTTCATGAGCAGAGGTCTCAAATGCTTTTATGAGGTGGAGGTCACAAAAAGGACATGTTGAAAATTTACTGTAAGGTGCAAATACCAACAAACTCCCGAGGTGTTAGGGTAAAGTACCATAAGTGCTAAACACCACTGCATATACCTGCAAACGAACGTTCGGCATTGACAAATGCTTGTTTAAAACAGACATGACATTTTCCTCTTTGATATTAAACATATATTGATATACTTTTTCATTATGGAAAGTATATTGATAACATTATTTTATTAAAAAAAACACCACTGTCATGATGTAAATTTATATATTAATATAGCTAGAAGGCTGGACTCAGTCTTTGATTTAAAAAATAAGTTTCTATCCCCAACAGTTCCAGAGTTAGACTTTCAAAAGATATTTTCTTTGAAATGTGATTACTTTGGAACTGTTAGAACTAAGACTAGAGACTTACTTTTTTTCAGCTACTACTGTTTATAATGCCTTCTTTGTCTCTGGTCAGCACCCATCTGCTCAGTCACCCTAGCCCGTCACCCTGGCATCTTCAGGACTTATCTTCACTTTCATTTCCCCAGAGCTCACCCCTCTCTGTCGGGGCAGTGTAGGGTCCCGTCAAGCTCCGCCGTAGAATGGATCAAGTGTGGAGGTGCCGCCTGAGTATCCAGGTGTGGGGCCTGGAGGCGGCCGGCATCATCCTGCTGGCAGAAGCAGTTTTCCACTTCCATCCCTTTCTCCCCAAGACGTCAGCGAGGAGAGTGAACCAGTGCATGCAAGCAAAGCATGCGTGCTACCAGCCTTTGTCCTCCTGCCCTGTCAGTAGCTCCCAACTGCACTGCCACCTCTGGTAAGCCAGGTGGCAGTATAGCAGTGGCGCAGGCTACTTTCCCTCCCTGGGGGACAGTGTTCCCTGAGATGCTTGATCTTCCTCCCCTTGGTCAGTCCCTAATGACTGGAGCTCGTCCACCAGTGTCATGAGTAGTAGCACTACCACTGTGCCAATAGGCTAGCCATGAGACCTAATTGTTTTTTTTAAATAAAAGCTTGGAATAGACACAGTACTCGTGTGGTCATGAGGGCCAGGAGTGTCTCGGACCTCCCCCAAAGCTGTAAACCATCCCAAACTCGAAGCAGGAAGCTAGCAGTGCTCATGCGGTTGTGAGGGCCAGGAGTGTCTCAACTCTCCCCCAAAGCTGCAAACCATCCCAATCCTGAAGTAAGAAACAAACAGCGCTCGTGTGATCATGAGGGCCAGGAGTGTCTTGGCTCTCCCCCAAAAGCTGCAAACTGTCCCAACCCTGAAGCAAGAAACAAGCAGTGCTCATGCAATCGTGAGGGCCAGGATTGTCTTGGCCCTCCCCCAAAGCTGCAAACCGTCCCAACCCCAAAGCAAGAAACTAGCAGTGCTCATGTGGTTGTGAGGGCCAGGAGTGTCTTGGCTGTCCTCCAAAGCTGCAAACTATCCCAAACCTGAAGCAAGAAACAAGCAGCATTCATGTGGTCGTGAGGGCCAGGAGTGTCTCGGCCCTCCACCAAAGCTGCAAACCATCCCAACCCCGAAGCAAGAAAAAAGCAGGTACGTGGCGAGGAATGAGGCAAGCAAATGGCCAAATACTTCAAATCAGTGTGTTTTGGCACCAGTTTTCAATATTGGCTATTTCCAATGTTTTCTGCCTTACTTGTTTGGACTTGCAACCGGACTATGTAATTTATTAAGCCTGTAATTTAAGTCGCCATAGCAACAGATAGGTTAGCTCAATTTTACTTTCTAGCCCTGAGATTCTGGTTCTGTTCCTCTGTGCTGTGTACTTTAGTTGTTTTAAATGCTCATGGGGTTCTTCAGTCAGTTTGCTTAAAAGAATAAAATAAAATAAATCAAATCGGTAGCCTGTGATGTGGGCGGCTGTATGTCAGCGACTGGTCGTAAGGGCGATGTCACAAAGGCACTGACAATGTGAGTGATCTGGGATTTCCCTCTTTCCCCAAGTTGTGCCCCCAGGTAGGAATCCTAAGTAAGGGGGTGTGGAGACAAAAACCCCTGCATTAAACAACAAACTGTTTTTAGTTGCCCTGGTGGTTTTGCGCCTTCCAGCGGGTTGCCGTCCTGTAGTTGCCCTTGTCACATAGCACCAATCAAATCCTGGTGCTGTACATACATACAAAACTGCCAGCAGATACAGGCCATATGGTCTGTCTAGTCTGCTCAGTGTGCAGCACTTCAGCCCATTAGACTGCAGCTGCCCTCTCCATTAACTGTTTCCTCCCCAACAGCCCGCCCGGTATGTACTTTCCCTTAAATTTGTCCCACCCCCTCTTGAAGCACCCACAGTCTGCACTGATATGAGTTGCTCAAGAAGTGCATTTCACCCTGTTACCACTCTTTCAGTGAAGTAGTGCCTCCTCCTTTCCTCCTGAATCTGCCCCCTTTGACTTCAGGGGTGCCCTCTGGTATCTCTTCCATTCTGGAGTGAACCCACCCTGGAAGCCTACTCTGTTCATCCCTTCAGGTACTTGAAGGTCTCGATCATGTCCACTCTCTCTCTCTCTCTCCTGTCCTCCAGGGTATACATGTTTAGCTCTTTTAGTCTTTCCTCGTAAGTTCTATCCCCCAACCCTGGATTATCTTTGTTGCTCTGTGCTGCACTGCCTCCAGTAGTTTGATGTCCCTTCTCAAATGCAGGCACCAGAACTGCATGCAGTACTCCAAGTGCGGCCTCACCAGAGACCTGTACAGGGGCAATATGACTTTGCTACATCTGGATGTAATCCCTCTTGCTATGCACCCTTGCATCCTGTTAGCCTTAGCCACTGTCTTCCTACACTGGGCAGAGTAGTTTAATTCCCTGGTCACCAGCACCCCCAGATCCTTCTCCTCATTGGATGTGGATAGTTTGATACCATCCATCCAGTAGTTGTATCCTGGGTTTTGGCTCCGAAATGCATCACCTTGCACTTCTTGGCATTGAACCCAAGCTGCCAGGTGTGCGACCACTCCTCGAGTCTTGCCAAGTCCTCCTGCAGTAATTTGCTACCCTCCTCCCCATCCATCTCAGCACAGATCTTGGTGTCATCGGTGAAGAGGCTGATCTTATTCTTGATCCCAACTGCTATGTCTGTGATGAAAATGTTAAACAGGACTGGTCCCAGTACTGATCCCTGTGGGATACCATTTGTCACTGCCCTGGGCTCTGATGCTTCTCCCCTACAACTACCCTCTATTGCCTGTCCCTCAGCCAGTTTTCTACCCATTGGGCTAGCTTCCACCCTATACCAAGGCTCCTCAACTTGCAGGTCAACCTTCCGTGTGGCACTGAATCAAAGGCCTTGCTGAAATCCAGGTAGACTACATCTACCACATGGCCCTCGTCCAGTGTCCTAGTGACCCAGTCAAAAAATCAATCAAGTTTGTCTGACAGGATCTGCCAGCGACAAACCCATGCTGTCTGTCTCTTACAGATCATTATCCACAAAACTGCACAGCCTTTCTTTGAGGATAGATTCCATCAGTTTCCCCACAATTGCGGTGAGGCTCACGGTCTGTATTCCCTGGTTCATCCTTGGGCCCACGTTTGTGGAGAGGTACCACATGTGCCTCCCTCCAATCTCTGGGCACACATCCCGTATTTAGCGAGGTGTTGAACAGATCCTCAAGTGGCTCTGCCAGGACATCTGCCAGCTCCCTCAGCACCCTGGGATGTACCCCATCTAGCCCAGATGCCTTGTCTACCCTCAGAGACCTAAGGCCCTCCAGCACCCTTTCCACTGTGATGACCCCATCTGTGGTTGTCTCACCCCCCATTACTGCTCTCCCTTTCCTTGCAGGAATGGGTCCACCCCTCTCCTTGTGAGACACTGAACAGAAGTACTCATTAAGTACTTCTGCCTTCTCAGCCCCGTTGTCTACCCACCCACCCACTGCCTTACCTGATTCTAACTATTTGATCCTTGCACTTCCTCTTATCTCTTATATACCTGAAGAATCCTTTTCTTCTTCCTTAATCCCCTGTGCTAATTTCCTTTCCCTGGCTGCCTTTGCAGTCCTAACCACTCTGCTTACTTCCCTGGATTTCCCCACATAATTCTCACTATCCTCTACCCTGTTGGTTCTCTTGTAGGTTCGGAAAGCCCTTCTCTTATCCCTCACCTTCTTCGTTACTTCTCTGGTCATTCAGCTTGGATGCCTGGTCCTTGATTTCTTTTGATGGCTCTTGACACAAGCCTTAGTGGATTCAATCAGCCCTAGTTTTATGATCGCACATTACTGCTCTGCTGCTGTAACCTAGCAGGGAACTATATACCACTGTCATGTGACGTGTACAACTGCCTGTTGAATTACACTTTACCTGAATGATTATCTTGTATTGGGTCTTTTATCTTATTTTGTACTGTTCCTTTATTTTTAATTCTGTTATATGCCTCACCTCTGTAATCAAACCTGTTACCATATCTTATTGTCCAATGACTTGTACAATCTGCCTGTAGTATTGCACTTTACATTGAATGATTAGCTTGCAATATGTCTGAACATGTATAATATGCCTGTACATGTATTGCAACATGACTGAACATGTATAATATGCCTGTACATGTATTGCAACATGACTGAACATGTATAATATGCCTGTACATGTATTGCAACATGACTGAACATGTATAATATGCCTGTACATGTATAATTATGTACAGACTCCCTCGCACCCTACCACCAGGGCGCATCTGGAATCGAGCAGTAATCTGCTCAGTATGCCTCCCTGGTAAAACCTTTAAATAAATAAATAAATAAATAAATAAATAAGTCAGCTAAGTATCTATATTGTTAAGATATTATATTATGCCATCTATTGATAGAAAAAACATCAAATATTTCATATTGATATTAAAAAACATAAATTGGTGCATTAAATGTTTAAAGTCCTGTCATTTTGAACAACATATTTTATTGACATGTATATGCATGCAGCAACACAGGAGAGCTGTATTGTTGGGGTCTGTACATAATTATTGGACACCAAAATTTCATTTATAAAAATTAAGTTTCAGCCAGCCTGGTGGTATGGAGGGCTGAGATGCTGGGTGCCTTACTTCCGGTCATGCTGGCGACCCTCAGTCGGCAGTGGACTCGGGTTGCACGGGTGCTGGTGGGGAGAGGAAGGATTGAGCATCACTAGGACAGCTCTCCTTCCTCAGGGAGGGGGATTAGTATGGTGTGCTGCTTGTCTGCCACCCAGTGGTGGCTGGATGGCAGCTTATGCGCGTCAGCATGTAAGGGAGGGGGATCCTGAGTTCAGGACACTGCGCCATCTCCACGGAAATGGAGCTCAGACATCACATCCATTGCATGTCCATGGGCCCCAGGGGAAAAAGCAAGGTGGAAAATACAGAGGCTGGGCTTAATGAAGCCCTCCTTGAGAGCACCAACAGCCCTCCCACTCTCGGGTGGTGGAAGGGGGATTGGGACGGTTAGTGAATATGGGACAGGCTGACACAGCTGCCCAGCCTGCCAGGGAGCAGAGAAACCTCTATAGAAAAAAAAGAAAAATTAAGTTTTTACTATTACCAGTCCAAATATTACAGCTTTCAAAATATAGTTTCAAGCATAATAACAATATCATATAAGACTATTTTTGGATAATGTCAAAAGATACTGGTGGATGTTCTGTGTTCTGTCTAAGACTAAACACATTATTTTCTAGTTTATATCTAATACTGAAATAGTTGCAGTTTACTGTGGCACTTGACTCTGCTGTTCAGCAGTTGTGCCCTTTCTGTAATGTGTATGCATTTGTTGCATGTCTCTTTTGTAACTGCTTTACGTTCTCCCCTTTTGTGCAAATTTAAACATTTGGCATGCTGAGCCCTGGATGGGAGCCCTACAAATCCAGTACTACTACTACTACTACTTCTATCATCCAGGCCAGAATCAGAGCTAGATCACTGACACCGCTGAGGGGGTTGCCTATACCCAAACACATAGTCCAGTTTGGGTTCACATGCCCCCCCCCCCCAAAAAAAGGAATGCTTTAGATTGACTTGGCTCTTCCAGGTCAAATTCTCAACAATTTCATCTGAACTGCTGCAGCTATCTTTATTTACGTCATGCAGCACATACCAATCTAAAAGAAATGCTAGAGACAAGAACCATGAGACTGGAAATATCACTGCTGAAGTACATTTGGGGTGTCCACACAGTCCATCAATGAAGCGCAACCAGAATCCATTTGTCTTCAAAACAGAGAAGGGGTGTTCGGTGGTGGGAGGTTGGAGGAATCTGAAAGACAAGCCTCAGGTCAACAACAGCAAAAACATAAAATGCAGATTTAGAAAACCGACAGTATTTCTCTTTCTTCAGGACATAAAGCACACTTGCAGCAATGCTCTTGAATTCAATAATGCACAGAGTAAATTTGCCAATTGTTAAACTGATTTCAAGTGCCCAGAGGTCAGTGACCCGCACAGTGCCGTGTGATCCCTGAGAAGTGAGAGGGAACCCTCACAGTCCCAAACAAATCCACAGGTCGCTAACCTTTTATTCCTACTCCTTTAACTGGCTCTAGTGGGGCATGAAGACCTGCATACCATGCCTTTCAGACTCCTGGGAAGCTTGCAGCCTCTTGAATCTAATTATCCCTGATAGTCTTGGTCACTGCATTCAGGTCGCCTGACATCATCCCAAAAGCAGCTCCCAGGGATGTGTGCAAAGCTAGTAGGACAACAGATTTCAAACTGCATGGGCTTTCTGCCTCTCCTCGGGGCAGTCTTTTTGATGCTTTATCCTTATATTAAATAAAGAGCCATAGAATAACATGACCTCTGACTCCCAAGTCAACAAATGCTTTATTCTTTTTTCTACTCTGTTCTTGGAATTTAGACTAGACTAGAATTTAGGAACTCAACAACATGCTATTTAATAAGTAAGGGGATGCTGGTTTGAGTAACCACCAGAGATGGGCAGAAGGCACGTCTTTGATTCAATATGTCATTTATGTTATGGCATCCCTAACAGGGCATCATCACACCCCAAGAACTGTACTGCAGTCTCAGTACTGGGTATGAGCCGGAGGGCTGAGATTACTGATACACATGTCCCATTTTGGGTGTAACTGTGTCAGACCTTTGGACCCAGGTAGACTACCTAAAAACTGGACAAGCAGTGTCCGAAACTTGGGCGCCATTCTGCCCAGAAAGTGCAGGTTGAATCATTTATGTCCAAGCACAGGCTGCATCAGAAATATGATTCTTCCCTCATTTTGTTTTACCACGCTGCTGTAAATTGCAGAAACTGTCACAAAAACACAGGAGCTCTTAAAATAGGCTCCAGGCTTTGCATAATTGGGTGGAGAGAGTCAGATGGACCATGCATCTGCGCCTTTACCTATTTAAGTCGCTATTTGTCTATGGTTAGCATTTAATCACATAGAGCACAAAATGTTTGAAATGCTGACAAATTTATTTAGACTGAAGTGCAGGGATATACCTTTGCATGTCCAACTTACCTGGCACTTTGCCTCTTAACAAAGTTCTAACGAGTGAAGCACCAGGGCAAGTCATACATATGGGGGTAATATGCCTGCAGTTCTGTCCCAATAAATTTGTCAGCATTTCAAAACCTTTTGTGCCTGTGTGGATTCAATGCTACCCATCTGCAACTCATGGATTACATGGGTGTGTGGTAGCTCCTTTGTTCTCCCATGTGGTGGGGCAGGCTGCCATCCTGTAGCACGTGGGCCCTGCACTAGAAACAGCATAATGTTTCTTGTTGTGGGAACATGTATCCATAACTGCCCATTTTGAAAATCTTGCCCAAGTCTCCAGTGTGGGGAATAAACTCACAAAACCTCTAGTCAAAAGGTGAGAGGACTACTATCTGGACCTTAATGACAAGCTTTAAGTATAATGCAGTTTGTCAAACCTTTTCCAGAATTTGATAGCTGTTTCTTCTGAACAATTACAAACATATAAGGCCCTTCCCAAATGACTCAGGGGTTGAAGCACCACTACCTTATACCACTGATTTGCTATAGGTGTTAACTGTGGCTCCTATGTTCTTTTCTCACTAGCAGTAAGAGTGAGCGGATTGTATGCAAGATAAGTAGAACTGTCCAGTGACTCCACTCAGAGAAAGATTAGTACAACCTTGTGATGCTGCACCTACCCAGCTCCTGCTGTGGTCACTTCCTCCAAGTTGGCACACACAAACTGTAGTTGTCCCCCCGTATGCATGGTAAAATGACAAGCAATAACAGGAGCAGAAATCGAGCAGCAAACACAGGTTTATTTAATATTCTCAACCCTGCAAGGAAAAGGCCCCATTGGTTGCCCCCTTTATTTATGCTATGCAAAGGCTTGGCATGGTGTTCAGTACATAGACTGCCACTAACAAGGCCCAGCCCTTCTTATCCTTTATTACATACTGGTCAAGGAAATCCAGACTTCTCAGTCCCTGTGACCAATGTGAATAGAGAAGTAGCTCACTCCAGGATGCCTGTGCCTATCAAGAGGCAGTACATTTCTGAGTCACAGGAACCCTAAACTGGCAATCTCTCAGAAGTGTCCAAACAGGGCGGTTCAAACCACTATGGTTCCATTTCATGAAGTCTTGTATTTTAGAAAACCACCACAATTTCCATAGAATGGTGACATTTGTGTTAAAAAATTGCTTTGTCCTGCAAGCTGTGGTCACACTTTAGAACAAATTGAAATGCTTATTCTTCAATCATTGTTAAAGTGTCAGTGCTTTTGTTTTAGAGGCTTTGTCGAACTGCAAGCATAAAGCTTATTCGTATTCTAGCGCTGAATGCTTGGATAACAACATGTTGCTGTATGAGAAGTAAAGCAATGGGTGGTTATTCAGGCATTCAAAGCTAAATTCAAATAGGATTAGGTCTGCAGTTCAGCAAACCCTCTGAAACAAATGCACTCACATAAAGAATGATTGAGGAATAAGCATTTCATTCTTCCACAAAGGTGACAACAACTTTGGTGACAAAAGGTGTTTTGGGCCACAAAATGTCACCATTCCATGGAGATTTGGTGGCTTTATAAAATAGAACTTTGTAAATAATCCATAGTGGTTGTTTTCTCTATTGAAGTCGGTGTGAATGTAACACAGTTCGCCAGTGTATTCCTGCCATAGTCTGAAACTGGGTTGTGTGCACAAGGAGGCCATGGTGATTTTTTTTTTTTTTTGTAATTTTTAATTTAAGAAACAGCACAAAACACCTTGCAGCATTTTATAATCATGGAACAGCACTCTGTTGGGGGGAGGACTATGTTCGGTAATCTTACCCACATGGTGAACTGCATGCTACTCTGGTTCATGCTATTTGACACATGAGAGGGAATTTGGAATTACCTCATGGTAAAACCCCCTATCATGCTTTACTTCTTTAGTGTGCAGTCTTCTTTAAGAAAGGTAACAATATAGAAGTAACATAAATCATAATGGGGCTTTTTCTACACTGAGCAAGTAGTTCATAGAAGATTATATAGAAAGAAGGTGTGAATAAAGACCTTGGTCCATCTAGTTTTGTGCCTCCGATTCATCGGTTGTATAACTGCTCTGAGATAGTAGCTTGCTCAGGTGCGCAGTGATGGTTGATGACAGTGCTGCTGTGCTCATCTATATTGCAGCTGTAGGATTATTAAAGGTCATTTAAGGTTTTCGGACAATTTGGGCAGTTTCTAACAGGGCCCCTGTTTGGAAAAAAACTGTTATTGCAGCTACTGTATAATCATGAGAGCTACAACTAATGTAAATATGTTTTAAAATTATATTTCACATTGTGAGTGGTTTCTTGCAAATATTTTATTTATTTATTAGATCATCGGTTTACAGACCTTTGAGTCAAAGACTCATTTACAAAGGCACCTCATCAAGAGAGCAATACATCACAGCAAACAAAACAGTACAGTACATAACGCTTAGATTAAAAAGCAACCAGTGTTACAGGCATTCACTGGTGGTACACGCAGTAATAGGTAGATCACAGTAGTCATAATATAGGTACATGAGTACTACGACAGGTAGCAACCAGAGATATTTTATTACATTAGTCAACAGATGTTGCCTGAGGACCCCAGGTATATACAGCAAAAGTAGACATAGCAGACCCAGCCTAGGGGTGAGGGTAAGGGGCAGGTGGGGGATTATGTGCAGTTGCAGCAGGAGGAGACCTTGAAAGGACCAAGCTTAGTGGAGTCAGCTATGTTGGCTTGGAGAATTGAACCAGGAGGGAGCCCACTAGCAAAGGATCTCTGGGCCATAGAGGTTCTTACCCTGGGGACAATAAGGAGGTTTTGACAGTGTTGCGGGTGGAGACTGAGGGGGAGGCACATTGCAGGGAGGTGGTGATCCCGGGGGGGGGGAGAGCCCTAGCAGGGTCCTTTTTACAAGGAGGCAGATTTGGAAGCGGAGTCTTTCTTCAAGGTTGAGCAAGTTGGTGGTGGAGTACAGCAGGCATGTATGGGTGCGTCTAGGGGTTCCCAACATTAGCCTACAGGCCTTGTTTATAGAGAACTGGATTCTTGCAAGTGCAGTGTTGTCAGCTGCAGCATAGATGAGCAGCTCATAGTCTATTAGCGACAGGACAGAGGACGTGATTGCCAATCTAAGGGCCTCTTGTGGTAGGCAGTCCCTATGGTGGTATAACAGTCCTGTCCTGACATTGGTGGCAGCAGAAAGGGCATTAATATGGGAATGGAAGGAGAGTGCCGAATCAAAGGTAATGCCCAGATACTTGTAGGAGGAAACCTGCTCAATGGGGTTTAGTGTGCTAGGCAGTATCACGAGAGGGGCACCACTGGCTTTGCTTTGGCAATGTGAGAAGAGCATAGCTTTGGTCATTTTTAGGTTCAGGACTAGCCTTCGTGATGTGAACCAATGCTCAGCTCTATCAAAAGCTTGTTGGAGGTGGCCTGGGTGTGTGTTGGGGTTGGAGTCAGGCGAAGAGCACAGTGTCATCCACGTGAGGAGGATCTTACTTGGGCAGGCCAAGGGGGGAGTTGAGGTAGAGACTGAAGAGGAGAGGGCCTAAAATGGAGCCCTGGGGAACCCTAGAGTGGACAGGTCGTGTGTCAGATAGGGTGCTATTGATTTTTACACACTGAGTTCTGGCAGAGAGGTAGCTGGTGAACCATGCAAAGGGGCTGGGGGAGAAACCAAGGCATCTGAGGGAGTCAAGCAGGAGGGGATGGCAAACCATGTCAGAGGCCTTGGAGAGGTCAATGAACACGGCACCGGCAGGACTTCTGGCATCAAGAGCAGAGTGCAGGAAGTTGGAGAATTCAAGTAGCACGGTTGTGGTGCTGTGACCTGCATGAAAGCCATGCTGTTCAGGGCACAGGATATTGTGCATGGCCAGGTATTCGGCAAGCTGGTTGGCAACTACTTTTCAAGGGCCTTAGAGTGGGGGAGGATGGAGATAGGTCGATAGTTACCAGGGTCACTCGATGCCGCTCTTAGGATGGGACTGATGATGATTTTCCATGTGTTGGGGAACTGCCCCAGGCACAGCGGTGGCTGGGCAGCTCAGTAAGTGGGACCAGGATAGCATCCAGCGTCAGATGAAGTAGCCTAGTATCCAGTAGGTCGGTGCGGGGTTGTTACTACTAACGACTTTTTGCAGAAGGGTCTAGCCTCCAGCGGGAGATGGTACATAGGTAGAAGGAGGTCTCTGGAGAGTGGGCAAAAGGGTGCTACTGGGATGGGGTCAAAGAAGTTACTGGGCAGGACTGAACTCAGGTCTGAGAAAGTGTGGTTTAGGCAGTCTACAATGCCAAGGGGGTCAGAGCAGACAGTTCCATTAAAGGAGAGTTGAGAGAGGGGTGGAGAGTGGGATTTCCCATTCAGCTCCTTTACATTATCCCAAAAGTTTCTAGCCGACCCCCAGGAGGAGAAAAGAGTGGATTGGTAGTACTGGGCTTTGACCTGTCGAATGGCCCAAGTACACTTATTGAGCTCAGCGTTTTATGCTTGCCTATCATCTAGCTTGCCAGATTCCACGGCAATGTGCCATACGTTGTCTCTCATTTTAAGTTTGTGAAGGAGGAAGGGGGTAACCCAGGGCATGCTTTGCTTTTTGGTGCGATTTCTAGCGAAGGGGGCATAGAGGTCACAGGCAGTGTTAAAAGTGCGAGTGAAAAATCAATGCCTCATCAATGGACGGTGCAAGCCTGATTGAGGACCAATCCAGTTGCGAGAGGTACAGTTTAAGGCGATGCAGGCCACCTGGGAGTTGGTGACGTCACTGGGTGGTTTGTGGTGCAGGTTTGCTGTTGGCAGTGGACCAAGAGAATACGACCGGGGAGTGGTCACTAAGTGAGTTGGGAAGTACACTGATATTGAGCACCCTCTGGGGGCGGTTGGTAATGGTGATATCCAGGAGGGTGCTGGAGCCTGTAGAGGGGTTGAATATGGCTGTCTCATGCTACAGTCCCACCTACGTGAAGATATGTGAGCAAACTGCTCAATGGGAAATAGTTTAACTCTAAGGCTGTCCAGCTGTGCAGCAGCAGCAACACATTGCTCTGTCACCAATGAGACAGGAGTTAACTTACTACATACCCCTGAATTCCATGTGATGGCTGGCTCAGGGGCTCAAGAATGTCACAGAGGAGAGGGGCTTGGCTTCCTAGGAGGGAGGGCGTGGGTCCCCCCAGCAGCTTTGCACCTCTCTTTCATATGACCAAGAAGTGGTATTGGTATCAAATGTGAAGACCACCACTCACCTGCCCTCCAAGCTTGTGGGGGGAGGGGAAGGGGCAGCACAGAGAGGTGATCCAGATTGCTCTCCTCTCTCTCCCTCCCTCCCTCTCTCTGTCACACTGGAATGTGACTTGTGTACTGTAGGACCAAGCATCACTCTGATACTGCACATTAGAGTGTGAAGCAGGGAACAGTTTTCATTTTATCTACATAATAGGCTGAAGAATATGCAAGCTGACCCCCAGATGTTTGTTTCTATGGGGCCCTGCTCCTGGTGGAATGGCCTGGCCAGGGATCTTGGGGGTTTTGTTGGGACCAAAGAGCAACTAATATGGTCACAAGCTTCAGATAACCTTAACATCATTTCAATGTGCTTAGGCAACTTAATGAGGTGTTGTACTTATGCAACTTGCTGAATAAACTTTGCTGTGACTGCTGAATAAACTTTGTTGTGGCCATTCACCCCTCTGTGCCTCGGGAATACCACCCTGTAGGGATGCTGACAGCAGGAACCCTGGAGGAGGGTTCCACCCCTTGCAGTACCATGGCAAGGATTCCCTTAGGCTAAAGGTAGCTTTTTTTGTAGACTCTATTTTAGCTCCTCACTGGCGGCGGGGCATGCTTAACCCCATTCAGCCTTGTATGCTCATTGCTGTAGATGCACCTAATTAATCCCACTGTGGGATCCTCCTGTCAGGCCCCCCTTACTTGACAATGTCCTCCGGACAGCTTATCCTCTCCCTCCTCCACCCCCTCCCCATCCCAACCTCCACCCTCTCTAGGTATTATCTAGGTATGTCCAGGGCTGTACCCCAATGTAATCCTTGAGTACCTTGTATATGACTGTAACCTATTATAAGTAACATTAAGTAACCTATGTGTACTCTAGGTTTAATGTTTTTGCACCTGCACTGTTCTCACTGTTGTGACCACACTATGTAACTCTGTCTACCCTCCCTGCGATGAGGTGCCTTTGTAAATGAGTCCATGACTCAAAGGTTGTAAATCTGACTTTTCTAATAAATACATAAATAAATAAAATAAATATAATCAACTCTGAGTTGGAGCTGATTAAGGAAGGGGTGCAAGATCCCAGAATACAGTGCTGCACGGTCCAGCGCTGACACTGCAGTGCCTGGCACTGTAGTCGCTGTAGTACAGGTCGCTGTCGAAATGTCACAGTCAGCGTGTATATCCAGCTAGCTAAAGGAGTGCACTTGGGCATGAGGGCCCCATCCTCATAGCTGAAGTCTAAATTCTACATTGAGAGGTGTCGTCGATGGTGGAAATGGCTAAAGCTCCACCTGGAGTAAGGACATTCCCATTAAGGGCCAGATAAGAAAGACCCGCCCTGAGTTTCACATGCTCAATCACGGACTTCAGTGCAGAGTGACAGCATTAGCTGCAGGGAATCCCTGAGCCATATCAAGTAATGGTCATGGTTGGCAAGCCTCTGATTTATAAAGGAGAGCAGACAGATAACTATGAAGAGCTACATATGAGGTGGCCAGGCGATGCCAGCGGCCGTTGGTTAGGTATTGGTATATGGCACGATTGTCTGAAATGATTGACTGATACAACTGACTGGTGAGATTGAGGGACAGGAATGCTTAATATGATTGAGTGATATGAGCAAAGCCAGCAAAAGCAAGCCAACCAGTTCCACTATGGAAGCCAAATTATACAATGGCAAGAAGGAATCTTGGACTGTGATTGGTCAGTTTGGGGCTGGACCCATGGCATTATCTCAGCAGGATGCCACAGGTCTAGTCTCAGCACTGTGAACCAATATGGATGACATGGATATGGACCAGCACTTTTTTTTTTTTTGCATCTCCTCTTAAGAAACAAAAATATTTTTGCACACTAATAAAAACATTCTTTAAAATTATTTTTTTATTTTAAATATAACAACGAGCCATTGTATAATAGGAATAATGCATTCCAGGATGTGTGTCGTTTGGGATAACGCCACGCCTGGGGCATTGGACGCATTCGGCCTGCTGCCTCGTGCCCAATCCCCCAATGCGTGGCATTATCCCAGCACGACACACACCCTGTCATGCATTATTCCTTTATTAATGGTGTCATAGAAAGTAGCTGATCAAGTAGTGAGAGGCTGTGAAGCCATTAGGCAGTGAGAGGCTGTGATGACAGAAAACTGATTCAATGAGGTTTGGTAAATTGAATCGATGAGGTTTAGCAGTGATTTCTATGGCTGCAGCATAAATAGAGAATTGATATGAATGTCATGAATACCTTAAATGCCTTTAAGACGGAGAGAGGTGGCTAGCCCGGTTGCACTGAGGGTTGAGGCACTGGACAACACACCTTGTGCCATGCTGGCAACCTGGGTTTGGGAGCAGACTCTGGTTGTCGGGGGTAAGCAGGGGAAGGAGAGGATTGAGCATCCAGAGGTGGGATCTTGGGGTTTCCCCACCATGTAGCAACTCCCAGTGGAGACTGGGGCACTACACCAGGTGGGGACAGGATAGGGGAGATGGGGAAGGCGTCTGTGGGAGGGAGGAGCTTGTTCCCTCCACATGCCAACATCATTGCACTTCTGCCTCCTCGGAGGAAACCATGGTGGAAAACCCCAGACTCCAGGAGGTAGATTACAGTCCCCAGGGGATGGTGCACACATCCACCGCTGGTCCCTACCCAATTGACTCTCTCGGGTCCTCCCCTCTCTCAGGCCTGGTGGGGAGGACTCTGTCCCTGATTCCTCACTGGGTGGGATTCAAACAGGGCAGTAGCACTGGCCACATGAGACTTGCCTGAAGGGGCCCTGAAGTCTGGTGACCGGAATAAAGAAAGTTAACAAAAAAAAAAGGTGGGGTTAGGTTATTCGAGTAAGGAGCATTTGCAACACAGTAATGGAATGGAATGAAAATCTTGAAATCCACACAATGAATGTTGTGAAAGCCATGTAAGCTATGAGGGTAATATTTTTATGCATAGATAACTGAGAAGCCATGTAAGCAAAGGAGCAGGATTCATTTAACTTACATAAAAGCATGCTCCTGCTATCTGGAGGCATGATGCCCCATCGTGACATCACAGTCCCCTGTCGTGGGAATAACAGGGAAGCCACAAACTGAGCACCATAAGACCAAACAGCTAATTTAATGTCTGAAAGTTACAGTATAGATAGAAGCAAATGTGATGTTAGTAGGGTAGACCCCTCCCCCCCAACTAGAGCTAATTGAATGGTTAAAGTTTCAGTATGGCAGAAGTCAGAAATGGTCTACAAGGTTTTTGATAAAGTATGGTTTGATAAAATTCTGAGGCTGTAGATTAGGTAGCAGGTTACTGAGGAGGAGGCTGGGTGAAGCCAGCCACCTGGGAGAGGTAGGAGGCTATTCTGAAATAGCAACGAATGAGCCTGAATAGCACAAACACAGGGAATGGCAGCTATACTGAGCAGTATGAGCCTGGACCAGGAGCAAGCAATTAAGGTGGAAGCACAGGAGACAGCAGAGAAACAACAATGAGAGCTTGAAGCATAGGAGAACAATTGTATGGAAACTAAGGATTGCTAGGAAGGGAAGCTGGAGATTGAGTTGAAGCATACAGATAACAATGCAGTGAACTGAGGGTTTGCATTATCTGGTGAGTTGTTGCATTATCTGGGAGTAAATGGGAGCCTGAGATCTCAGACACAGGATTAGGACAAATACAGTCAAAGGGCAACAGGATGGTAGGAAAACTAGAAAGCCCTCCAAAAAGAAAAGCACACAACTGAAAGACAAACACAGGAAAACAGAAAAACAAGCAACACAAGTAGCAAGCAGCAGCCAGAGGCAACAAATACTGACCAAAAGCAGGGCACAAGCAATGCTGGAGGGAAGGGAGGGGGCAAGCCTCAGTAAGCCCCATGGGAGAAGACAGACTGACAGAGCCTCTGGCCGGCAAAGAAAACAACTTCTGAATGAAGCAGGAAGGAAGGGTTTAAATAGGTCAGGCAGGGGTGTGTGGCTGTTGTTTCAGCCATTGAACTGCAGGCTACAGACTTTTAATAAAATAACCAAGTTTTATCTCATGCACTGGGGAGTTATTTTGGTCTCAAACACTCTCAGAAGGCATTTTCTTTGTGTTGCCACAGACAGAACCTCCTGGGAGGCTGTTACACTTGCCTTTTGGACTTCCTGATGAGATTACTCATCTCTTACCTACATGGATTACTCATCTCTTACCTACATGGACACATGATGTTAAATATGTCATTCCTAATAGGACCCATAACTTGTGTTCTCCTCAATCACTGACTCTCCAGACGATTTGTGCTTTATGGGACCTCCCTGGGCAACAGGGACGGTCTCAGTCTCACAGTGCTCAGCACACATGTGTGACCCCCAACTGAAGCAAAAGAATTGATGGCATACTGAAGGATTTTACCTGGATTCTCCTCTCTGTATGAGCATATTGTCCCCCATAAAACACCCCTCCAACCACCTGGGACCATATGATGGGAACTATGTTCTGTCTGGGCACTTTACTTACACTGCAAATTTAATTTGAGAGGATCCATTATGGGGTCTTTAACTAGAGATTCCTTTTGAACTTTCAGGTCCTACCGCTGTTACTTGAGGCTAATCCAATGCTGAGCTTGCTAATATGCTTTTCACATCAGGTACACTACCAATTATGAGACCTTAAGCAAGAGTCCATTTTCTTCCCATTCTATTGATGCCCTTTTCCTGGATGTCTCTAGATTCTCTGGACTCTGTGCAGCATCTCTGATCTTGCAGCTCTGCTGATCTCCCTCTCTATGATCTCATCTGAACAATGGCCCTCTGGGGATGCGATGTAACAGGTAACCAAAGCCATGTCCGAAACCTAAAGCCCTGCCACACTTCATTCAAAGCAGGTATACCCCAGCCCAGCACATCAGAAGGCCTGAAAACAGGGGCACCAGCCTCCATGATCTCAACAGATACCTCCTGCTCAAATTGGGCAGCCTTTTAAATGGAATAAACATTTGTTTCCAAATGCAATGTGATGTGTGCACCAGATTTTATTTTATATTTTTGCTTGACTAAATCCTGGCCCAAAGGCTGGGACAACTGATCTCCTCTCTCTCATTCTCATTCTCATTCTCATTCTCATTCTCATTCTCATTCTCATTCTCATTCTCTCTCTTTCTCTCTCTCTCTTTCTCTCCCTCTCCTCTCTCCCTCTCCCTCCTGCTTTTACTATTACCTTCTTCTGCAGACTCTGGAACATTCTAGCTGGTTTCTCGTGACACCTTCCCCAATACCTGTCTCATAGGAAAGGGATTCCTCTTGCTAGCTGACTATTAACCTTGTAATCTCTGGGACCTTTTAGTAAATAACATTTTGGATATGGTACAGCCTCATGAGGCAGGCTATGCAAAGTGTGAGGCCTTCTGACAGCAGTTTTGTATGTTTATATGCTACATATGAATGAACTCGGGGTGAGGGGGGTAAACATACAGATGATTGCTCCATTTTCATAGCAAACATGCCTGCTGCTAGTAGACTGGTGGGAGAAGGACCAGTTTACATTTTAAGAAATACAAGCAAATCTGATTTGGTGAGTCATTATAAAGCCATTTTAGAACCAGACATATTGGTCTAGTCATACAGTAGTTTCACCCAAATCCTCGATCCATACAGATTTAGATTTGAAAGAACTTCTGTTGTTGCTCACATGTTGCTGATTGGACAAGGCCCTTGTCTGACAAGGGGCAAAGTGGTACTGCCATCTTTAAATAGTGTTTTCCTTCAAGCTGTAGATTTGACTAAAACAACTTTTGCAGTTGTACTGGACTGCAAGCTGTGCCTGGAATTCCAGGAGGTACATATGAACATACAAACATACGAATCTGCCAGCAGAAACGGGCCTTACGGTCAATCAAGTTAGTCTGCTCGAATGTGCAGCTAGCACCCTTATATTGCAGCTGTCCCCCCCCCCATGTAGATGTAGTTCAATGTGACATTTTTAATCTGCAGAATATTATATTGCCAGGTTGAAGCTGTATCTTAGGAAGATGACATGGTCACATTGGTGCATGCCTTTGTGACATACCAACTGGATTTCTGCAATGTTCTGTGGCTAGGGCTTCTGGGATGCTTGATGTGCTTCCTGCAGCTGGTGCAGCAAATGGCAGAAAGGCTGATTTAATCTGCAAGTTCTTCTGAACATACACCTAAGCTGCACAAACTGTGCTGGCTTCCAGAGAGGTGGTGCATTACCTTCAAGGTTTGCTTGATGACATTTGAGGCCCTACATGGTCTAGGTCCTAGCTACTTGAAGGACTTCCTGAATCCAGATGCTGCAGTCTGTTCTCTTTGCTCCACCAAATCATTGTTGCTCATCAAGCCCCCCTATCATTTAAAGATATCAGCTGACAGGGCATTCTCAGTGGCTGCACCACTTGCATTGAACTTTTTGTTACTACAGCTCTATGTGTGTGTCTCAGTGCATGGCTTTAAGAGGGACTTGAAGACTTGTTTGTTTAGTCAAGCATTTCCTGCCTCTCTGTAATTCTTGTGACCCCAGCACAGCTATTTTTAGTTAAGGTATGCCTCTGGAGTAGTTTTATAATTTTTTTTTAATTTTAATTTTTTTGTCCCAGCTCCTCCGAACCTCCATTCAGAGGTCAGCCCTGACCTGCCAGCCATCCCCCCCATGCTCAGGCTTACCCCACTAGGTGGGGCCACTGTGTTGGCTCCCCCTCCCAATAGACAGTGTTGGCAAGACCCAGCTTACCCCCCAGATCAGGGCCACAGGAGCGGAACCCCACCCAATGGACATTGATGGCAGTGGAGACAGCGACAGAGCAGGACGTCATGCCCCTTGGACCAGCTTTTTTTCATGAATGCTGGATCCCTGGAGGCAGGGATGTGCAATGACATCCAGCGTCCACCCTGCCCCCAAGTAATGGCACTGACAGTAGCAGCAGTACCCTCAGCCCCTGCCAGAGTCCGTAAAACTGGAGCACTCTTCCCCTCCCCTGGAGAAAAAGAGCAGTCCCAGACACTCAATCCCCCAGCAATCCCTTCTGACTCCTGAGTCCATCACCAATACTGGGATGTCGGCTGGCGGGCCTTGCCGCTGTGCCAGTAGGCCATCTCTCTGGAGTAGTTTTAATTAGGAATTATTTTAGATATTTAGAACACTCAGAGCAAGCATATTAAAGAGGCAGTTTGCAGGAAGAACAGTACATTGGGAACTGTAAAAGGATGCTAGGAGAGAAGAAATATCCACATTTTTTTACACCTCTCCAAACCACACACATACTGTAAAACCTTAGAGGAAACCGAAACAAGCAATTTTTACAACTGCATACTCCAAAATCCAGCTTCAAAGCAAGATAAAGGAAAGACTGCTGTTAACATAAATGCAGTTTCATAACATTTAAGGTTTAAGGTTTATTTTTTAACCTTGCTCTTTTTGCCTCCTTCCAGCCTCTTCACCCCACTCAATCAGATCCCCTACATTCTTCACTAACTCGGCGTCTCATCACAGGAGTCTGCCCCAAGAGTGCTCACCCCCTCAGTAGCCTTAAGTAGTCCGGATAATCCCCCAGGTGGGGCAAGGAGAGGCTATCTCTTACCATCTCCCCAAACAATGGTGGAGCGTGTGTACAACAGCAGAGTCTACTCCTGTCCTGGTGGTCACTGATACACTTGACGCTCGAAGGGTCGTCACCTAGGAGTGATGGGGCACCATTTTCCCATGTTCTGTTCCTGCAGCAGTCGGCACTCTAGGAGAGCCAATTGGGAGGTATGCGTAGAGATGCAATTCCTCCCAGGGCTCCCGACTGGCGCTGCCCCATTCCCTTGCATGACCCTAGACTGCACTGTCAACCCTGGCTTCACATGAAGGTGTCAGTAGAGCAGCAGAGTCATGCATAGAACCTTCCCCAGAGAGGGAGAACTTCTGTTGGGCACTCAATCACTGTCTCCCTGCCAACCCCTAACGGCCTGAGCTCATTCCTGAAACTGGGTCACTGGCATGGAGCAAGGTGTGGCATCCAGCGCCTCAGCCCTCAAGCGCCACTGAGCTTCAGGTTTAAGGTTTATTGATCAGCTATTTCCATTGCAGTATGCTACAGAAATAGGGAATACAAATTCCAAACAAATATACATCATATAAAATACTAGCCATCAAACACAGAGTAAAGTAATATCATTGTCATGTATGACATATCTTCAGTGCTTGGTGGATAAAGTCTCCTTGTTTTAGAATCATCCAAATGATAACTAAAAAAATATTTCATAGGTCATCATTAATCAAGTATACTTTCCTATTAATAAATACATGTAACATTTTCCTATATTAAGTATCCAAGCATCAATAAAAAACTAAAACTGGTGGTTAAAAGTAAAAATCCTGCTATAGAGGATATAACACATAGGAGAACTCTTGGATAGCTCATTAAATATTGTTAGAGACACCCTTTAACTGGGACATGCTACCAGTCAGAAAGCCCATTACAGTTCTCTATGGAGCAACTGGCAACACTGCCCACCTGCTCTCCCATGGAATAAGCCATCCCCAAGACTTGACCAACAAAGAAATTGAGCCAATATGTTCAGGCCCTGCTACAGGTACAGGATCAACTCGTGTCGGTACTATGTCACAACAATATTGAAGGAAGCTCAGTCACTTGACCCACTTTAGGGTATCCTAAGCTGCCAGCAATACCTGTCCATTTGGAGAACAGCCAGGAGCATCCTACTGTGCATGCAGTTCCATGCCCCTACTGTCCCCCGGTATGGTGGGAATTATATGATGGCTACTATTTGTAACCAGTTATGAGTCTATGGTCCAAGTCAACCCTCAAAAGTCTACACATTTCGCTCTGCTTTCAGACCCTTCAACCCTCTAGCTGAGCCCTACTTTGACTAACTATTCAAGCCTCAGTAAAGAATCTGAGAAGCTCCCCCTCAGGGAGAACAGTGGAGAATTCACCAGTAACAGGGCCCAACTGGCTCACAACACCCCACATTCAAGGGAATTCTCTTTACATTTCCTTAATGAACTATAAACATAAATCACAGTTAGTCAGCTATAATATATACAAGGAAAACAAACAAATCATTAATTCTCTAAATCAAGATTAAATGACAAACAAATATGAATAGTTTGTTACCAGGCCCAAATCCATTCAGCACAACAACCGGCTTCTAAAAGAAGTCCCATTTCAAAATATAAAGGACTTTAAACATGTTGTAACCATAAAACACATTTTCATGATTTGATTCCACTGTCACTAAAATAGCATCACTACAAAGGAATCCAGCTACAAATATGGTGGGAGTACAGGCTCCATGTATGCAATCATTAAAAGAATACCAAAACGTTCAGCCTAGGTCATTCAGTTTATTTATCTATCTGGGTAATTGGCCATTGGCTTAAGAGGCAAGTAAAAATCTGTAACTCTCATGCTCCATGAAGAAACGCCAGTACTTTAATAAAGTCTGTACTCGAGTAAGATCCCTTGTGAGTTGAGTTAATATCAAAATCAAATTAGCGGCAAATATCATAGCACAGGGAGCCACCAGAGTTTCCCATTAATTAGTGCACATTGCAGCAATTACAAACCATTCAGTGTAACATTTGGCCAGCTTCTTTACAAATGTCTGACAGGCTCAAAATTCAGAATAGTGAAATCCAAATAATATATGTAATTGTTGTCTGGGACTAAGTTAGATAAATTTGTTATCTTATAGATGAGTTTGCACCACTTCATGGCTCTCTCAGAGTCATTAATAAATTATGTTGAAGAAGATGGTACCTCCTGACAATATTAGGTAACTTTGTTCTCCCTCACATAGAGTTCAAGCAGTTCAAGCCACACTAGGAGGATTAAGTAATATTCCAATCCTCCATCTCTGTAATTCAAGAATCATCCAGGAATATGATCCGCCATTGTTCAGGATTCAAATCCAAGCTAGCCTGTAAAGAAAAACACAAAATTGATCCACTGAGCATAATGTTTCTGGCAGTTTTTTTTAAAAATAGGCAAATAGCCCCCTGACCCCCTATCAAGGATGGCATACCTGTAATTGTAGTATACTGGGTGTCTCAGCACTTTCAGTGTTTATCGTATGATCCAACCACACCTGATTCTCTTTCTCCCCTTCTTTTTAAATGCATGGTCCTTTTCCAGGAAGTTACAGCCTCTTGATCCTCCTCTTCCAAACATATTTCACCTTTCAAATCTCGGTCAGAGACAAGATCCAGAAGCAAATGATTTGATACCTTTTAATGGACCAACATAGATGTAACAACAAGAACAAAGTGCTCTAGCTTTCGGACCAACCAGTCCTTCTTCAGAAGCTCATGGCAGTTGTTTAGAAAATACAATACTTATAACAGCTAGATAATGCAGAGAAAACAGAAAAAAATCCCCATTGGTTTAAAATACTCATTTAAAAAACAGAAGATGATGTCAGAGAAGTTTAACAGTACAATACTGCCCTCAGTCCGAATGAACCTTGGGTTCAGATGGTTGTGCAACACACATGCAAAGAATCCTACTGCACATAAATTTAATTGACATAAGATAACACTGCTGAAGCAAATAACTCCCAAATCAAGCCATGAGTGTCACAGTCAGTATAAGGATGTGATTACTGAAAGGCAACCCCACCAACTTAAAGACAAACTAAGATAGTTATAGGGCTCATGAAATTACAATGTATGCATTAAAGACAAGAATTACCAGTAAAGTTGTCTAAAAACATCAGTGCACACTGTGTGATGTGTAAAACATAGCTGGACATGCCGCCCAGCTGTATTCTCAAGCTAAATAAAAGGCCCAAGAAATTACAAAAACCTCAGGACTATATAAATGATAATTTAAATATAAATTGATAATATTAGTGTTACAAAACTCTAGTCGAGGAACCTCAAGGAATTCAGACCATGCAGCCTGATATGTACTGATGTCAATATATATTGAGAATGTACAACTTCATGTACCACAAGTGTCAAGGAATCTGAAAAAGAGATAAAATGTAATTTATCTCCTCCTGTTCATACAAACAATACAACCTAACCCACCCACATCACAATAATGTGGGTGGGGGAATATAACTTAAGCGAGATGTTGTCTCTCTCTCTCTCTCTCTCCCTCCTTTTTCTCTCTCTCTCACACACACACACACACACACACACACACACAATCAATCTCTCTAGTGAACCTATATAAACTTCAGTAACTGTAATAGTTCCCAAAGGAATACAACTAGTCATGAAATCCTGAGTAAATTACTACAATATTAGCCTAATGTAAAAGATATATTGCAGGACCCCCAAGCAAATGAGATCACACATCCCAATATGTACAGAGTTACAAAAATTATATATAACAGTATAAGATAACACTCCTGTATGTACACTAGCAGGCTGGGTAATCTGAATATGGTGCAATGGAATCAATCCTCCCCCCCCCCCACCCCCCCACAGGCAAAGATAAAAAGTAAGGAGAAATTCTTTATGTGTGTGAAATAAAAATAGTAACACATTATAACTCCATATAGCTAAATAGAGACTTACCTCAAAGTGACAGCAAGTCCCACATCTGTTATATCACATACCTCACAACACATACCCACACACATACATACACACATGCATCCACATCTCACACATACGATGCATAGGTCACTATGCAAAGGTCTGCCTTGGGACCCAGGCTGCATCACAGGCTGAAAGCCAACGCTAAACAGGACCAACACGTTGGTCTAAAAATACAGAGAGCTTGCTATAGTAACATTTATAACTAAGATCCAAAGTAAAATAAAAGATAACCAAGGTGGCAGACTTATTAAACTAAAAAGTTCAAGTTAAGAAAACAAAGTCTCCATAATGCGGAGCATGGTGCAGACAGACAGCAGTGCAGCTATCTTGCTGCTTCACCCCCGTCTAATCAGTTTTGTAGCATTTGAAAATGTAAACAACAGCCCCTCCTTTCAACCTCAGCACTGTCTGCTTCCCAAAATGGCCGCAGAATTGCTATGTGATGAGCTCATAGAAGCGAGAGCCTCCTGACATGGCTCTTTACAGTGCTAACTCATTCACATTTTTCCTGCCCTTTGCTATTTTAACTACACAAAATGATCATAATCATGACTTAACATGTATTATTCTTATAAATACACATATTAAGCTGTGATTTTTATTATTTACTTTCAAACACTGCAGAAATCCTTGTGTAAAACAGCTCTGTCAGCTGAATATCAACCTATTAGTATTCACATACCTGGTGATCTAGTAGCTGATGCTGATGGTGCTGATCTGGTCTTGTGATATTTAATAGTTCTTGCTGGAAAGGGAGGAGCAGTTGGTAAGGTCATGTGGTCAACTAGGAGGGTCTAGTCTTGCAACTTATTGACAGCTGGACGGCGGTGGGATTTTGTCTTTTCAGATATCCGACGGGAAAAGGCAGCATAGAATGGAGTCGGTGCTTAGCGATGCAGCGGGCAGGAGGGAGGAAGATTGAGTGGGTCAGCTGGCTGGCTGTCGGTGGGGGTATAAAACTTTGGAATACAATAGAAACCTGTTCTTGAAAACCAGGTATTTCATTTGGACTGGACTAGCGCCATCAGCATCAATGCTTCTTTATAACTTTGCTGTTTTGTGACATTTCAACCACAAATTTTCAACATTGCCTTTTTATGGCCCCACCTTATGATCAAGACAGGTGGATTTTTTTAAATCCTGTCCAATAGGTGATTCATTGGTGTGACTGAAAAAACATGTTTTGGAGGGGATTTGAAAAATGGCACTTCTCGTGTTTATGGCACAAAAAGTAACAAAAGGGCCATGTTGAAAAATTGGGGCCAAAATCTACAAAAATCACAATGTTATGAGTAAGCATTGAAAAACTTCAATGTTTTTTCATAATGTAACTGTTTTTTGACATTTGGATACCAAATTCTCAATATAACCGTTTTATGACCCCACCTTATTAGGAAGACTGGTGAAAAGTTTTTAAATCCCATCCAAAACATGATTGCACGGAGAGACTGTGAAAATACATTTTAGGGGATTTGAAAAATGTCACCTATCTGGTTCATGAGGTTGAGCAAAGAAAGGACATGTTGAAAAATTGGGGGACCACATATTGAAAATTACAGTTACCATTAAAAGTAGAAAATGCATTGAAAAGTTATTAACCACACTTATCTTGTTTCAGTCACTTCACAGTTCATGTTGGAAGCAGGAGAATGTTTGAGAATCAGCGCTGGACCCACCGGATAAGTAACTGAGTGTGAGGGTGGAGTGTTGTTGGGTGCTGAGAGGGGAACTGGGTATGGGTCTTGGAGGGTGGGGAGGTACAAAACTCAACAAGGGATTTTTTTTTACATGTTCCAAACAAACAAGCAAAAAGACTATGAGGATGGTTTCTTTATTTCAGGTATCATCACTGGGGATTGGGCACCCTAGTGTTTGTTTGTTGTTTGGCAGCACCGGGGGTGGGCACCCTGGAGTTGCATCCTGTTTGGGGGAGGTGCAATGTGGATTGGGTGGGAGGGAAAATGGAAGGGGGACACTGTTTTTTGGTAGTACTTAGGGTGGGCACCTTGGTGTTACATCCTAAGATCAGAGGGGGATGCTGTGGTTTGGTAGCACCAAGGGTGAGCACCCCGGTGTCACATCTTGTTTGGGGGGATGGTGCAATGTTGCTGGGGCAGACAAGCCAAGTGGGACCTCAGTAAGCTGCATGTTCCTGAGACAGACACCACTTGCTTTTTTCCAGCTGTCATGTACTGTCCTCCAACTCTCATGCACTGTCCTTCTTGTAACCAATAGGAAGTTAACAATGGATCCAGAGAGTTGCAAGGAGCAATAGCAAAGCACACACTCTCTTCCTGAGAGCCATGAAAATACATATCCCAGTTCCCCAATGTATTTGAATGGGACAGCTGCAAAACACTTTCTGACTTTGTTTGCAGTAGGAACTGGTCTGCTATACAGAGCATCCCTAATAAAATTGTATTGCCTTATGTGCAACCAGACAGGAAGCATTATTTAAAACATTGGAAGATGGGAATATAAGACACTAACAGGCTGTGTAACCCGTAATGACCATTATCTACTTAAAGGATTTTTCAGCACCAGGAAATTATTTTAAAATATTTTCTTTAAACATAATACAGCTTATACTTCATTAATTTTCTCTACCTCCCTCATTCTTTATTACTGAGGATCGTGCATCCCTGGTCCTCCTGCATTCAAGGGATACGGTCAACCCTTTTTGCATCATATTATTTCTAGATGAAAACATACATTTTATGATTAGCTTCTCTAAAATTAATTGATATCACTGGTTGTTCTATCTGCTTCCTTTCTTAGTAGAACTGAAATGCGTACTAAGGATGTATTTACACACCCACCTAGCTCGTTTCATATCATTGATCTACTCTTGTGCATAGTTCCTGAACATTAGGAACAACCTTGAACTGATCAGCGACTTATGAATGATGCAGTAGTTTCCTCTTTTCATACTGCATCATGATTAGCTGGGCTGTGTTGGGAGTATTCCCAAGTCCGGCAAAGATCCAGTGTGAGTTAATCAAAGACTGCACACATGTTTTTGTGTGGTAACACCAGTATGATGGCTCGTCTCTTTTTCACTTTTAAAAAGAGAAAAGGAATCATAATCAAGCTATCAGCTACATCAGTGACCTATGCAGAATATGACCAATCATAACATGTTTTTTGTAAACTAGAAACACTATGCGGTCTAAAGGGGTTGACAGTGTCTCTTTAACCTCCAGTACAATTGCAATTCTGTGTTTAGAAACATAGAAAATGATGGCAAAAGAAAAAACAAAAGAAAGAGCAAAGGTCCATCCAGTCTGCTTGAGTTCCACATTTGCCCTGGGACCTACTGTTCCTCCAGGGATGTTTGTGACATAGTGATCTTGCCCACAACAACCTATTGAGATGTCACAAACAAATGATTATGAGTTCATTGTGGACTAAAGCAGGAGGAAGAAATGAATTATGTTGGGCAGTGATCTTGATTTTATGCTAGGTTACTTGGTAATAAAGAATGAAGGGTGATAAATGCAGAAATTAATTAAAGTAAAACTGTGTCTGAATATTACAGTTAAAATGTGTTCCTGGATACTAATAGATTACTTTAAGCATTAAAGGAAAAGTACACCCTCATATCTTGAAAACTTTATTTGTTTCCATGTCAACAGACAACTCTTTATTTGTGTAGCTGTTAGAGATGCATGCAGTTGTTTTAGTTTGTTTTCACACTTCATACTAGACCCTGTAACTATCCTGGGGTCTCTATTTGCTGGTTGTTGAAATCTCAGTGTCCCTGAGAGCTGCATTAGTGTATTAGTACATGATGTGTAATTACTCTTTGGACTCACAGTATGTCTGTCTGGTTAATGAGACTTCAAAGAAACAAAGTTGCAGGGAAGGTGTGAAACACCACATTTACCTTCTATTAGCTTTGTAGACTGTTTGAGTTGTAATGTAAGTGGGTTCCCTATAAATTGCATTCAAATTATGTGTTTCCAGAGAGTTTTTGCAGGGTATTTGTTCTTTCAGCATAGAGATTCTTGGTACAAATGGGTGATCTAACATCATGTTTTCATATGTTAATGCAGCAACCACAAAATGGAGACCTCAGAGTAGTCACAGGGGGGCTACCATGAACAGTGAAAACAAACTAAAACAAACACACACAGGCCCAACAGCTACAGGAAAAGAGTTGTCTGTTGACATGGAAACAAATACAATTTACATGATATGAGAGTGTAGTTATTCTTTAAAGAGAAAGGGAAATACTTCCTAATCGGCAGATGTTAGTAAAGTACCTATTTTCAGAAATATTTGTACCCCAAATTATATATATTTAACTATACTTGAATACAGGTTTATGTGAAAAACTGATTTTGCATATTTATTTATTTATTTATTTATTAATGTAATCAGTTTACAACCTTTGAGCCAACGGCTCATTTACAAAGGTACCTCGTCAACAATGGTAGATAATACAGTTAAAATAGAAAGCAGAGTACATACAAAGAAGAGCATCAGTATAAACAGACACGCATTAATGGCACCTGGTTACAGCAAACATTGGTAGTGTAATACAGAGCAAAAATGGTATAATTGACAGCAGTAGCTGGGTAGCAAATGAGAGTTATAGGTAGCATAGGAATGCAACGTGGTTCTACCCATCAGTAGTGATACAGTTGGTAGAGGAAAAAAAAATTGAAGTAGTGAGGTTGTTAGGAATAAGGAGAGGAGGGATGAAGCAGCCCAGAGGGCATTGTCAGGGAGGAGGGGGTGGGGTTAGGGCATCCTTTAGGCACAGGAGCAGCAGCGCTTGCTGAATAGCTCGCTTTTGAGGGCATTTTTGAAAGTGGAGATGGTGGGGTATCAGTGACGTCCCGGGGAAGATTGTTGTACCATGCAGGGGCTCTATGGCAGAACGATCTCTGACCAAGTGAGGTCCTAGCACGAGGAACCAGGAAGGTGGCTTTGCAGGAGGTCTGGGTGCTGACAAGGGGCTGTGCTGGAAGGAGGGAGGAAGGAAGTCAGCCGGGAAAGTCCAAGTAAGGTTTTTGAAATGATGCGTTTGGTATAGAGGCGTTCATTGAGGTCAAGCATAGTTGCAAGGTCATAGAGTTGGCAGGTATGGAGTGAGCTTAGGGGCCCCTGTGATAAGCCTGCAAGCCTTATTTGGGAGGAGGCGGAATTTTGTTGTGAAAACGATCTGTTGGCAGCCCCATAGACAGGCAGTCCATAGTCCACCAGGAGTATGAAGGAAGTAACCACAAGCCGGAGGGCATCAGGGGAGACAGTTTTTGTAACGTGCAGCATACCGAGTGGGATATTGGTTACAGAGTCGAGTGGTCGATGTGGGTATGGAAGGAGAGTGCTGAGTCAAATAAGATCCCTAAGTACCTATAGGATTGGACTTGTTCAAGTTGTAGTCCGGAGCTGGAAAGGATACGGAGAGGGGAGTTGGATGATTTATTTTGAGGGTGGGCGAAGAGCATGGTTTTCGATTTTTTAAGATTTATGACCAATCTATGCTCTTTAAGCCAAGCCTCAGTGCTGTCAAAGGCCCTTTGTAGGGAAACCTGGAGGGATGTGGGGTTATGGTCAGTGGCAAAGAGGACGGTGTTGTCTGCGTGCAGCAGTATTTTCCCAGGGCATGCACTGGACAGGGTGTTAAGGTAAGCGAGAGAAGGAGGCCCCAGGATGGAGCCCTGTGGAACCCCTGAGAGGATCAAACGTGGGTCAGAAAGAGTCCCACCAATTTTGACTCATTGGGAGCGGGCGGAAGGTAGCTGGAGCACCAAGCCAGTGGTCCAGAGGCAAAACCAGTGTGACAGAGGGCTTCCAGTAGTAGGGGTGGGAGACCGTGTCAAGGCCTTTGATAGGTCAAGGAACACAGCCCCGTAAGGAGCCAGTATCCAAAGAGGAGTGAAGGAAGGAGGCGAATTCAATGAGAGCAGTGCTAGTACTGTGTCCTCTTGCGCGGAAGCTGTGCTGTTCAGGGCAGAGGATGTTGTATTTGGTCAGGTATTCAGTTATTTGTGCAGCAACTAGTTTTTCCAGTGCCTTGGAAAGGGAGGGAGAATGGAGATCGGTCGATGGTTCCCAGCTAAGGACCTGTCACCCCTTTATGGATCGGAGTAACCGTTGAAGTTTTCCAGGAGGAGAATTGTCCCAGGCAGAGGTTTGTTAAGAAGGCAGGTGAGTGGGGTGAGGACTTGATCCAGGACCAACCGGAGAATTTTTGTGGTCAGGAGGCGCCACTGGGACTGTTGCCTTTAGAGCACAGGTCAGGTGCAGTCTGGCTTCCTGGGTAGTAACCCTACGAAGGTGGAAGCAGGGGCGATGGAGGGCAGGGGTAGGATGGGGGGGTGGCTGATCAAAGAAGTTACTGGGGAGGATTGGGCTAAGGTCTGTAAAGGTGGTGTTGAGTAGGTTTGCAATGTCGGCGGGGTCTGTGATGGTGGTGTTGTTGGTGGTAATCTGGGATGGGGGAGGGGAGCGGGTGTTCCCATTCAGTTGTTTGACCTTATCCCAGAAGATGCAGTACTCCCAGGAGGCAGTGAGGGTGGCCTGATGAGTGGTCGGCTTTGGCCTTCCTGATTGCCCATGTACACTTGTTCCACGCAGCATTGTAGAGCCTGTCTGTCAACTGGGCGCCTAGTTTCAGTGTGCGGTACAAGGTGGTCCTGTGTCTGAGCAACAGTGAGAGAGCAGGGGTAATCCAGGGCAGGTTAGGTCTTTTGGAGCGGGACGGTAGAGATGGGAGAGCAAAGAGATCGCAGGCTTTATTAAAGGTGGAGGTAAAGAAGGCAAGAGCGGTATCTATATCAGGTGCATGGAGAATCAGGGACCAGTCTTGCAGTTCAAGGTACTGTAGGTTTTTAGGCCATAAGGTCTGAAGCGCCCGAGAATGAGCTGTGCAGTGGGTCGGGTAGGGTGGTCAATCAGTGGAAGAGCACAGGGGAGTGGTCACTGAGTGAATCAGGGAGGACTTGGATGTCCAGAATTTTAGGGGTGGTTAGTGATGATGACATCGAGGAGGGATGCTAGTACCTCTCTTGAGGTTCACAGAGTGGGTTGGGAGACTAGCTGGGTTAGATCCAGGGCAGTGAAGGAGTCGAGTGGGGGAGGATGAGGACAAAGCCAGTTCATTGAGGTCCCCAACTACTGATTTTGTCAGCATTGTGGGGAAGGGTGGCAAGGTAGTCAGTGAGGATAAAAGAGATGGGTTTTGAGTCTGGGCGGTATGTAGGCAGTGGTGAGGTAAAGGGGATCTGATGGGGTCAGGGTAGCTTAATGGAAGGCTTGGGCCCCATTTACAAGGACCAGTGCAGGGGAGGCGTACCAGTGGGTGAGCTCCTGGTGTGGATTGCGCCACCACCACGTTTGGTTACTCGATCCTCACGATAAAGGGTGTAGCCAGGGAGGAAACAAAGGGAGTCAGGGTGGAATTAGATAGCCATGTTTCCACCAGCGCAATGATGTCTGGTTTGTGCTGAGAGACCCAACATTGGAGGAGTCGAATTTTTCAGGACGCTGCATATATTCATGAGGCGATCAGCAGTTCGGGATGCCCTCCTGCAGAGGTGGTCCTGGTGGGTCCGGGATTGGGGTGGATATTGCCAGATAAGAGTAGTAGAAGGACAACAGTTCTGGCCAGAGACGCGAGGGTATAGATTGAGCCTATGGCTGGGAGGAGTTGGGGTGGGATCGTGGAGGAGCAGGGGATAGGTGAGGAATGCGTCAGGGAGGGCAAGGATAGTGAGCTGTCCGCAAGAGATGAGAGGAGGGGGAGTGGCAAGAGATGGGAGTTGAAGGTCAGTGTGCATGGGCATAGTAGGGTGAGTAGGAACTAGGTTGGTGGGAATTAACGGTGAAATAGCCTGTGGCCTAGGGAGATAAGCGGCTGGAGGGAGGGAACCAGGAGGAGGATGATGGGAGGAGTTTAACAGAAGGTGAGCAAGCATGGCGAGCAGGTGGTAGAGGAGTAGGGAGTTAAGATAGCTGTACTGCCTCCTAGAGTGTGGCTGCCACTTTAGATTAGTGGTAGTGACACGGACCTTGGTGGACAGGGTACAGGGTTCAAGTCCCAACTAGGGCAGCACAGAATATGCCTGGGAGAGGGTGGAGAGCCGTAGTCAAGGGGACAACATGGGCTGGGAAATTGGCCTCCGCAGGGGTGGAATGTAGTGACTCCTAGTGGTCACAGGGTGTAGGTACAGGGGAGGAGGGGCAGGTCTAAGGGTGGTAATTGGAAGACAAAGGGGGGAGGGTGAGGATGGGGTAGGGCAGAGGAGGGAGTATAGGCAGGGTAGTGCAGGAGAGGTGAAGGAGGATTCCAGGATAGGTAGGCAGACAACAGGAAGTGCAACAGCAGTGGGGTCCCTCTAGTGGTGAGCCGATATAATCTGCAAATGAGAAAGTGAGGGAGATAGAAATATTAGCACACAGGAAATGATGTCAGTGGCGGTGCCTATAAAGGAAATGCTGGCCCAGGAGGGTGCGTGGGGAGGCGGGGGCAGTCACGTGTCGATGGGCTAACCCCTCACAGGCGCTGCTGCTGCTGGGTGAGGTAGTTTAATTACCTCCATGCAGCTGCCGACAGATCTTATGGGTAATGATGAGTGAAACAATTACATTTCTTGGATAATCAAGGTGGACACCAAAGAACTGTGTCCAGATCAGCCCAATATGCACTACTGCTATGCACTGCTGTATGAGCAGGGTTGGGTTATTGTCAATCTAATCCAAGGAGGTCATATGGTACAAGGCATTAAAAGGTAACCTAACCCCTGGCCATGCTTTAAGCAAGTATTAAAGTGTTTTATTTTTTAATGAATGTTTTTAGAGTTAAAATGCTAACGCACATGAGGGTTTCCAGTCATTTACCTAACCTTTTAGAAAGTTGCCAGCAAATCAGAATGCTCCACTTGCAACCATTGTTGTATTATGTTTAACAGTTTCTATACTGCAAAAGATTCAGTTCAAGTCAATTACATTTTTTACCAGGATAACACAATTGAGACAACTCATTTGTGAGGCAGTCCTGGAAGGACCAACAAACTAAACATAGGAGGTACATAGAATTAACAATCCCAATGGCAGATTTAACAACAGCGGTAACAAGACCAGTGGTACAAAACAAATAATGTGCAAGTACAGCTTACTTTGACCTTCCATACTGTACATAGAAATCAGGACAGAAGATGCAAAAGACAATACTAATTGTACAAGGGATACAAGACAGGTAATGTGCAGGTACAACTCAAAATAATTTCAGAAAGGGAACTAACACTAAAAAGAGTGAGAGAACAGGAAGAGTTGCTGGAATGAGGTGTAAGAGTATGGGGAAAGGGCAACAGGAGAGCAAGAGACAGATAGGGGTAGGTAGAGAGTAGAAAATGGTGGAAGCAATAAGTGCAGGAGAGTCTCTTTAGGAGATGGGCCCGTTATTCTGCAAAGCAAGTGCACTTGTCCTTTGTCTGCAAAGCAAATTTAAGCAGAGACTTAAAGGTACACATCCCAACAGCATGCATAGGTTTTTGTGCTTTTTGTAGGGAGTTGCACAAAGTGGGTAGTGCATATCCCACAGATGCGGATCCAAAATGGGTTATTATCTTAGGGGTTTCAAATGTAATATAGGAAAGTTTTGTGATGGAATACCTGCAAGGAGAACATTTAAATAGGTTGCAGATGTAAGGGGGAAGCTTCAGAGTGATGGCTCTATACACCCAGAGACACATTGCGCCTCCTAGTATTGAGAGAGGGCCAATTAATCTGTAGATAAAGGAACAGTGGTGGTGTCGAAAGGTACATTTAAGATAAATCTCAAGGCTCTATGATAGAGTGTGTCTAGAGTACTGAGGACTGTTTTAGGGCATTGGCTATAGAGGAAATGCGCATAGTCAGTTAGGGGGAGAAAGGCTGACTGTACCAATCTTACTTTGGCTTCATAAGTAAGTAGGTGCTTGATGCGGTAGAAGAGTTCAGTTCTTTGGTGTTGTTTTTTTATAGGACAGTGTACGGTAGCCCATACACAACAATGCTATTATTACACAAAATGGTTACTATAATGTTAAGGACCTCAAGAGAGAAGCTTGAGAAGTCCCTATGACGTCATAGTAACCATGAGGTATGAGAAGAGTGATGTTGTGTATCTGAGCTACGATACAGTATTCTATATAATGTATGGCTCCCAAAAATTGCTTACTTTTTGGTTTTTCAAGCATCAGCCTCTGCCGACCATGACCTGCACTTCTTGGCTATCTGCCCACCTGCCAGGTCATGCATGCAATGCTTCAATCACCACTAGCCCTATCAACAGTGCTGATGGGGTCATTTACTTTATGACGTTCATACTAACGCAGAATGAAAAGTCGTTCTGCGTTAGTATGACCGTCACTGCTACAGCAGCAGAATGACTTTTTTCAGTGTATGGAATGCCATACACAATCACATTCAACCATACACTGTATTTTCCTTGTGTATCTGTCCATGTCCAATCCTAAAGGGACACTGTCAACCTCTTAGACTCTTTCTTAACTTGAAATTTTTGTTCAGCTTTTTGGTGGTACACTACAACAACACTGCATATCTTTCAGACGGTATACATTCTGAGTATTGTGATACAGGGTATAGTCTCTCCAAACACATTTTATGATTGCTAATCTTCTATAGCATTTAAGCCCTCCACCAAGACCCCTCCTCCACCTAAGGTTGCCACCTTTGAATTAGTCCAAAACCTGACCAGTGAAGCCCTGCCCCATACTCCTGCCTCTTTGGCTAAGACCACACCACTTTCTGCCCAACTGGTGCGTTACATAACCTGAGAACACTTCTACGGGAGCCACCTCACCAGCACACCTTGACTCATCCTTTATTGTTGCTTTGTGTATGCGTGTGTTATAAGAAAAGTCAAGTATAAACTCAGTAAAATCATAACTTTTATTTATTGAGAATCATTAGAAGAACACACTGTCTTAAAAATGTGCAATATCACATGACCAAAATGTATATACAGGGTTAAACAAAACAGAAAACCAAATAAAATAACATCTACTTTACAGAACAGAACATTGCAATAGCACTTCACCACAATGTTCATACAGGGTTAGAGTAAAAAAATCTTAGAAAATCAGATTCAGTAAAAAATGTTTTACCACAAGTTCTCAATACATGATTCAGGTCACCTACACGTTGAACAATTATATGCAGTGCTACTCTGCATCTATAGTGACGCTAAAGGTAGAAAGTATTTATATCTGAAGCAATACTTTTTATTAGATTTAGCTGCTTGAAGGAGCGTAACATTGGATTTAATAAAGGAGTGAAACTGTGAGCAGGTAAGACTGCAATTCAATATAACTTGCACTTCTGCTTTCATCAAGGGCACCAGTATCTGATTGCTTTTGTCAGTCTGTGCCTTCCTGTCACTGAGAAGACACGCTCTGCAAAGCTATTGTTAGCAAGGATGGCAACAAGCACAAACTGCACAACCTTGTAAAGCGTCCTGCACTCAGAAGCCTTGCCGAAAAATGTCAGCCATCGATCATTAACTGCTTCCTTCTTCATTTCAAGTAAAAATGGCAATGCAGCAGACAATATTCAGAAACCTGTGTACAGTGCATCCATATTAAGTCCATTCTGCAGCTTCTGTACCTCCACAGAGGTAGACAGTTCATCCCAAGATGCTGTTTGTTGCAGAGAGAATATCTGCATCATCTTCAATGGGCTGTTGTCACAATCAAACCATTTATTGAAGTATGCTATTACAAAATTGGTTAAGAATACACCAAGCCTGTAGTGACCCGAGAAGCCTGCTCCTCCAAAACAAAATAATGCACCTTTGGTACTGCACCCCTACCCAATTAAAACCGATGGGATTGCTCCCTACTGACCACTGCTGGAAATGTGGTGCCGCAGATGCTGACCTGCTGCACATCCAGTGGGCCTGTATACCCCTGAAACCATTTTGGTCCATGGTGATCGCCTACTGCTCTCAGATCCTGGAGACACACACCCCAGCAAATCCAGGGCTCTGGCTTTTAGGCCTTGCTCCTCCAGCTCAAGCCATACCCAAACCCCTGTTACTCTGGCTTATATAAGCCTCAGTGGAGGTGAAAAAACTTATCCTGAAGCACTGGAGAACTACTGGGACACCCTCAATCAGTGAATGGTTTAGAGCTATGGAGACTGTGGCCAACCTTGCCAGGCTGTCCTGTTACAAAACTGGTAATATACCTAAATATGACATTGTCTGGGCTCCATAGCTTGCTTTCATTAACTCATTTGGTCTTGGGTACTCTGCCAGGTATTCAAAGGACAAACTCAGACCCCACTGAGCTTTCAAGCAGATCTGGTTGATAAGTTATTAAAGAATGTTTAATTCTTTCCCCTCCTAGGTAACTTGAGTGCTATTCTGCGGACAGCCGTAAGGTCCACCCCCCCCCTTTTCCTTGTCTTCAACACAATAGGTGAAGAAGCGTAGTCCCTCTGCAGATCCTGAGTACCCCTTATGGAAAACAGTTAAAACCTAGCTCCAGTGCACACTGATCCTGCAAGTGATGGGTAAGTTATTCCATTCAGTATCACTACCAATAATACCCTTCAACACTTTTCTATGATATTTAGTTTATAATTGTTCCTTGAATTTGTAATATAGTGCAGTTTCTTGCGAACATGTGGTGATGTTGTAAACCACTCCTTTAGCCGTGTAATTTCAGGATTCATTGCTAGTATAACTCTGAAAACCCTCAGTGAAAAGATTAACAGCAGAAAGACTTCTAGAAAACATAAACTGAACTTATGAGCTCAAATGGGCAGACTGGGTGGGCCATAGGCTGTTATCTGCCGACACTGTCTATGTATCTATGTAAGAAGTATGCTATTGCCAGAACAGAAAAGCCACTTAAGTCTTTAGTAACTCTCTTACATTCAGGAAATTTCTTAACAGCAGAGGTGTCTTCTTATTCTTGCTTTCCCTTCCTGTACCTCCTGCCCACCCCTGCTCCCTTAGCCTCCCTCCCCCATGTCAATCATAGGAAAACCTCTCACTATCTCCCAGCCAGGGTGTTAGTCATGCTATTACTCCTGTCAAGAACATTCATCCAAACCCTGGCCCGGGTTCCCAGGAGCTCCCCCAACTCGCACCACAGGCCTATGCATGGTCTCCATGAATATCTGTAGCCTCCTAAAAAGTTTGACTCACTACAATGCCTGGTCACATCAATTAACCCTGATGTCATCACCCTGGTTGAGACTTGGCTGTTGAAATCCTCCCTGACTCCTAGTCTCCCTTCCTGGTTTCACCCTTTTCCGGTCCGACCGTGTTGGGAGGCAGGCGTGACTGCACTATTATGTCAAGGAATCTCTCCCATACTAGCCCTGCCCGCTCCCATCCTTGACTCCAGGGCCCAGGCGCTACTGAAACTAACCCCTGACCCTTTTAAAGGGACCCCTTTATCTGACTACTGCATACGTGCCCCAGGGACCAAATGCAGGCCATTGCCTCTCTTACAGAATACCTTACCTCTCACCTCCTTCCGCTGATCAAATTCTGGTGGGTGACTTAAATGTCAACTGGCTCAGCCCTCCTCCTCCTCTACCCGAGACTCCTTTTCTGCAATAGACCTAGCAACTAGTTACCCACCCTACCAGGACTAACCCCAAGAGGGCTCCAGTACCCTGCTTGATGTGGTACTCACCAACCGCCCTAATCGGATCCCCAATGTACAAGTCCTGCCAGACTCTCTCAGTGATCACTCCCCATTCTATTCCACTGGTCATCCTCAGTCCCAAACCCATAGCACAGTCCACATGCCGCGGCGTCTAATACCTGGTGGACTGATAAAACTTAAGGAACTTCTGTCCCAAATTGACTGGTCTCCTATAAGGCAACTCCTGACATTGACACAGCTCTCCTTCTTTACCCAAACTTTTAATAATGCCTGTGATATCTTTGCCCCAATGTTGACCCAACATTCTAAAAGGCAGAATGCCCCTAGGTAACCCCAGCTTTTATCCACCAGCTCAAACATAGGGACAACCTATGGCACCATGCCATTGAGACTGGCTGGCCCAATGACAGCGGTTATATGCTTCCCAAACAAGTGCACTCAGGCCATCAGAAAGGCCAAGTCTGAGCACTATCGGTCCTCACTCACTGCCTCATGGGGAACCCCAGAACCTTCTGGGATAACATTAAACAGTTAAATGGGACTGCACACTCCCCACCCACCCAGATCAACATTAATGGTGTGATCTCCTCAGACCCAGCCCTCTAGCCAACCACCTCAACACCTCATTCACTGACCTTAGCCCTATCCTCCTACAAATTGTTTTGACCCTCCTCCCCAGCACCTGCCGTAAATCTTTCTTGCCTTATTTTCTCCTCTGCCGTGTTTCTGACCAAGAACTTAGGCGCACCTTGTCACTTCCCTCAAGGTAATAGTACAGGCAGTGACACCCTGGATCCGTGTATCCCACGGCTGGTCTTAGACACAGTCCTTACCCCGATCACATGCCTCATCAACCACTCTCTTTGCCTGGGGAAGGTTCCAACTGCCTGGAAAGTCACCACTGTCACCCCTATCTTTAAAGGTGGTGATAGGACTGTGGCTGGAAACTATTGACCGATCTCCATTCTCTCTCCTCTCTCCAAGGCCTTGGAAAAAGTGGTGGCCTCTCAAATCTCTGACTACCTCTCCACCTACAATGTCCTTTGTCCTGAGCAGCATGGCTTCCGAGCGGGCCACAGTACCAACACAGCCCTCCTAGAGTTCTCCAACTTTCTCCACTCCTCCTTAGACACTGGTTCTCTGGCTGGTGCTGTCTTCATTGACCTCTCGAAAGCTTTCGACACTGTCTCCAACCCCCTCCTTCTTGATGCCCTTAGTCTCTCTGGTTTTGCTGCTGGGCCTATCTCCTGGTACACCAGTTATCTATCTGACCACTCACAGCGTGTAAAAATTAATGGGACCTACTCAGACATCTGTCCCATCTTTTCTGGGGTTCCCCAGGGCTCCATTCTGGGCCCCTTACTATTCTCTCTTTACCTTAACACCCTTCCACGCTCTTGCTGGAGACATTCTATGTACACTGATGATGCAGTCATCTTTGCCTCAAGTTGTAACCCGATTGCCCTCCAGGACTCGCTGCAGAAGTCCTTCACTGAACCGAGGGCTGGTTCAAGAGAACATAGATTGGTGATAAATCTTAAAAAACAAAAACATGTTCTTCACTCATCCCAAAACAAGTCCTGCAACTTCAAACTCCTCATTCACTCTGGGTCCTCTTTCCCACTCGAACAAGTTTGCTCCTATAAATACCTAGGGATCCATTTTGACCCTCCTCTCTCCTTCCATGGACACATCGCTGCCCTAGCCACTGCCACTAATATCCGATTAGGCATCTTACAGGTATAAACACTGCCTCCCCGAGTCTTGACTCTGATCACCTCCTCTATCCTGTCCCTAGTGGACTATGGACTGCCGGTGTATGGTGCTGCTGATCAGACCGCACTCCATAAAATTCGCACTACTTTGAATAAGGCCTGCAGGTTAATTACTGGAGCACCTAGGCTGACACACACCTGTCTTCTGTATGCTAAGCGCTGGTACTTGATCTTGACGAGCACCTCAAATATCTGACCTGTACCCTTACAAAAAGACCCTCCTTGGGCTATCCCCACCAGGATTGACCACCACCACTCGCCGCTCTGTCCGCTAGTTCATACTCAGACCTCTGGAAAACCTCTCTTGTTATCCCTAGAGCTAGGACCTCTCACGGCCAAGAGAGCCTTCAGCTTTAGGGCCCCCCCTGGTTCAACACACTGCCCCTCCATCTCCAAAGCTCCAACTATATCGGGCTTCAAACTTCATTACGTAACCACCTTATTAACACCCGATGCTGTAATTGCCACTAGTCGAGCCGCACTCAATACTCATGACAAAGCTTATTACTAAGCTGCTAAGGACAACATAACTCTGGTATTGTTTGCATCAATCCTACCTGTACCAGCTTGTTTGTATCTGTGTCTTAAGTTACTGTTATACTTATGTGTTGTACTGTTATACTGTGTATTTTGTTTGTCTTACTGTGACAAGGTACCTTTGTAAATGAGCCTATGGCTCAAAGGTTTTCAAACTGCTGTTTAAATAAAATAAACTAAAATAAAATAAAACAAAAAATCCTCAAATCTCTTCCTAAATTTCAGTGCTATATAAAAGCAAGAAAATTGTGCACTCCAGCGTCTGGTTGTTAAATGATGATGATGCTGTTCTTTAAGATTAAGCGCAAAGGCGTCTGGTTTATTCAGTACCAGAACAGGTACAAAATGCACTGCTATGCCTGGCGTTTAATTTCTGAAACTTGTCAGATGTGACAAGTACATTTTTGTATGTGTTCTGGTACTGAATAAACTGCAAGTTTTGCACTAATCCTGAAGAGCAGCGTCATGATTCTCATCTGGAGGGTGAGTGCCTGATTTTCCTGCTTCTGTTGTTATTGTTATATTGCGAACAGCACCATCCATGTCTGGCTCCTCTTCGGACTGCAATCATGCTATATACCTCTTGAGCAGTTAAAGAATGTCTTTCAAGCTGGGAAATGGATTTGTAAAAAAGTTGTAAAATGCATTGTTCATGTTGATGGAACATGTGGCACACTTCCAGGTTTTATCTGCTTAAGTCCCTTTCTGGTCATATCCCAATTATTGCCTCTGCCCAGCCCTAACCTTACTCCCCTGGACCACCCAAAATTAATGTGAACAATACATATGGGACGGGAATATAATTAGTGACTGGAGGCTATTATAACTGGTCAACTGTTACATTATTTCCTGTTATAACTAGCAGTCAATCTAACAAAGATCAGTACAAGCTGCACTTTGTGCACCCCTCGCGAAGAGATCAGTGTGAGCTGAGTGTTAACTGTTTGTGCACCCCTTGTCATATCTTGGGGCTGACAGTATAGCTTAGAGGTTAGAGTAATGAGCTGTGAATGAGCTTGGTACATCCAGCAGATCTGGGTTTGATTCTCACAACCTCCACTTACACACTGTGTGACTCTAAGCAAGTCACTTAACCTCCCCAGTGCTCCCAGGTCACCCCTGAAAACAGGCACTTGTGCCTAGTGGGCCTACCCATTTACAAAGAATAAATAAAATAACAGCACGACATTGAGCGTAGGCTCTGATTTAACACAAACACACACACACAGTTGTGTTGAATGTGGTGCTAGTCCCAGCATAGCCTGTGAAGCACCTTTGGTGGTTGGATGTTCAAGCATGTCTGTGATAAAAAAAGAGAAAGTAGTTTACCTCTTGCTATTGTGTCATGGTTAGCTGTCCAGATCCTTCCAGTGGAGAACAGTTCCTGTGTGGCAGAGGTTTATTTTATATTTTAATACTAACTTAGTTTTAGATCAGAGTCCTACTTTAGCAGAACTAGATGTGACACAGTTTCTTCAAACTGCTCATTCTTTTTGTTCAATTTTCATGGTCACAGTTTTGTCACAAAGTTGGCAATTAACAATGTATAGGTAGGGGTGTGTAATGTTTCTTTTACACACACCCCATAGTGATGCCTAATACATCTCTCAAGCTTCGATCTTGGGGTTTATGTGGCATCGCACACCTACCTATACATTATTCTCTATATAAACAGCATTTGCAACAGAACTAATTATAATAACTACATTAAGAAATCTCTTGGTGCTGAATTAGCTATCACATTTTTCATGCCCTTTGTCTTCTTTTTTGTACAAAAAAGTCAGTATTGCAGAGTCTGCAACTAGCACAGACCCTTTTTTTTGTAACAAGGCAGACAGAAGGGACATGAAAAAATTAATTTAATGAGACTTATTCACCCCCAATAGACAGTCAAATTATATTACTGTGGCATTAATGACAATCAATAGATGAGATCACATGTAATCACATAAACAGTTTTTTAATTTTTTTTTTTGTGAAAGCGGCAAGGGATGGAAACAAAATTCTAGCTAGCATCAGGGGTTAAACTGGGCAAGAGTCCACAGGAACTCAGTTCCACCACTGCTTAAAAACCTATATGAGAGTTCCTGCACCTCTGTCATCTTTCTCCATTAAATACTATAGGAGAGTTCTGTCACTTAGAAATTACAGTTTCACCACTTAGAAATCTAGATGAGCGCTCCCCCACCTAAACATTTCCTTTTTGTATGTAAATTCTTTGTTGTATATTTCAAACAGAGCTAGTTACAATAATGAATGACCTTCATACAAAGTAACAGTCAATCATAAAAAGGAAAATAATTATGTATCAGTAAAGAGGTACCATGGACATCAATATAACAGTAATACATATGAAAGATCTTCCAGAAAACGCACAGTTGAAGGTGCAGGAAGCTGATATCAACACTAAAAAAAAAAAAGAAAAGACTTGTCCAATCATTGTGACATTAACCAAACCATATCCTATGAACCCACCCTTGTAGTTTAGCCAAGCCTACATGCACAGTGACATTTTAGAAGTGCCTTCCTTCTCCAGAATAGTACTTGTTGAAAAGAAGCAGCTTTAGTCATCGCTTGTAACCACTGTGCATAGGAGGAAGAGTATCTGACCTCCATTGAATAAGACAGAGCCTCTTCACTTCTAATGCAGCAGTGTAAAGAACTGCTTTAAACTTCCAGGTTTGAAGGAACTGCAGTGTGGGATCATAAAATCCAAAATCAGGGTGATGGAGGTACCTGTATACCCAAAATACACTCTATAGACACAATAATATCCCTCCACCATTTTGTCACAGGAACATTCCCACAATATATGGTAGAGAGTATCCAGATCAGTATTACACCTCCTGCAGATGTCTGAAGGGGATAATCCCATACTCCATAGCTTAGCTGGTGTCATACCTCTCAACTGCTATGAACTTTGCATAGTGCTATGATTTTCACACTCAAATTTACCCTTGCTCCACATAGGTTTACTGATGTTCCTCATAATGTTAGAATTATTTCTGGACACACAAACTATTCAATCATTAAACTAAGTAAATAAAACGTTTCTTATCACTAACTCTATGGGGCTCACTATTTGTAGATACATTATTCTTTAAAATAAGAAAGTGCTCCACATTCTGACCATCTGCTATGATTTTTGAAGGCCAGTGCTATGATTTTAATGCTGAGAAGTTGAGAGGCATGGCTGGTGTCCTATACCATCTACTCAATATTTTTTCTGTATAAGTTGAACTTTTGGATCAGGAGAAGCCGATGAGCTTCAGACCAACACCTATTCAAATATCATTCTCCAATGTTACCTGCATTTCATCTATCCATTTATTTTAATTGGCAGTGTTCCCAGTCCGGGATGTAAGATTTCTGTAAAAGTTTTATGCAGCATGCTTGTATGCCCCCAAGGTAGAGTAAACCAAGTACGAAGGTTTTTAGTTAAATCAGTCTGAACCAACGGATAGTCCTTTATGACCCATGGAGTAAATATATGTCTTAATTGCAAAAATCTCCATAATTCCTATGCAGGAAAGTCAAAGGCAGCTTGCAGTTGAGAAAAGGATCTGAGTAGGCTACTTTCAGAGTCAAATAGGTCACCCACTAACGATATTCCTTTGATGTCCATGGCCCAATAAATCTTGGAACCACCTATTTGTATCATAGGGTTATTCCACAATGGTTCATAGGGACCAAGATACTCATAGTTCCAACCCAACAATTGGGCAATTTTTCTCCATACCTGTCTAGTAAATAATATAGGGGAAGTAGCCTGATTTGGAACCAGCAAAGAGTCTTTTAAGCACACTGCCAAAGGTAAATCTTCTAGTATGGCCTTTTCAATGCCCACCCATAGGGGAGCTTGGTTTGGGTCTGGGTTGAGCCAATACAGAGACTGTCTACAACCATTAGCCAAATGATAAGCCCATGGCCAGGGCATATTCCAGCCAACCATCTTGGTAGGAACCTGCAGAGTTTTCCTCCCAAAATGAGGTATTTTACCCTCCCAAATAAAATTGGAAAACGTTATCTATTTTAATCCATAACCCAGGAGTGTGGACATAGCTAAATTACTAAGACAACAAAAAAGTTTCAGGAAGGCCATCACTTTAATAGCGACAATCATACCTGGGAGTGTCAAATGAAGTTTAGCCCATCTGTTCATATCCACAGATAAACTGGCTACTGCATCCTGCATATTTATTTGACACACCCTGTATCTTGGCAGAAATATGCATCCCCAAATACCAGATCCCTTTAGGGGCCCATTTTAGTTTTTGTGGTTACATCAATGCCCAAGTAGGGTCTGCCTTATAAAGTGGTAGAATGTTAGTTTTTGACCAGTTGATCTTCAGCCCCGAGATGGCCCCAAAGGAATTAAGAACTTCCCAGGTGGCGGGTAAGTAAGATTCAACTTTGGAGATAGTCAGGAGCAAGTCATCAGAATAAAGAAATGTAGAAAAGGATTGGTCCCTCACTGAGATGCTGTGAATGTCCTGGTGCTGGCTCATGGCAGAGCTTAATGGTTCCATGGCAATGAGGAATAGCAGGGTACTCAATGGGCACCCCTGTCTCATCCCTCAGAATAGGGAAAGATTCTGACAAAACTCCATTTGCCAGGACTCTAGCTTTAGGGGAGGAGTATAAGTTATGAACCCATTTTGATATACAGGTCCAATACCCACCTCTGATAATACAAAAATAGATAATTCCACTCAATGGAATCAAATGCCTTTTCGGCATTTATTGCAACTAGTGTGGCAGACTCCGGCCCCCTGGTAGCAACCTGTATTAGATTTAAAACCGCTTGAATATTATCACTGACCTGCTGTCCCTTCATGATATCCACTTGGGACTTATGTATAATGTAAGGTAATACCTTCTCCAAGCAGAGAGTGAAGATTTTAGCTAGGATTTTACAGTCAACATTCAACACTGAAATTGGTCTAAAATTAGAACAAATAATTGACTCTTTATTAGGCTTGGCAAGTCAGTGATATTTTCTTCTTGCATTCAGGGGCATTGTACTGTAAGGCCTGTATGGCTTTAAAAAGCCTAAGTAACCAAGGTGACAAAATGGGTTCAAAAGTTTGGTAAAAATCTGAACTTAGACTGTCCGGCCCAGGTGCCTTACTGGCTGCCAAGGAACGGATCACTACCTGTATCTCAGATAGTGTTATGTCCTCCTCCAAAGACTGAGTCATCTCTGGGGACAGGTGGGGCATATGTATATTCATAAACATAGAGTTGTAGTCCTCCCTGCTTGGGGTAACAGAGGAGCTATGTAAAGCTAGATAACATTTCCTAAAACTATTAGCCATTTGCCATGTATCTGTAAGAATATGATGATCCCCAGACCTTAAGAAGGGAATTTGCACCTCCATAGACTTATGCTGTAGTTTGTAAGCAAGAAGTTCCCCACCTTCTCGCCATTTTCCCAGTAAGACTGCTGCATGAAGAAAAGCACCCTAGAGGTCTGCTATTTAACTCATACTTAAGAGCTAGACGCTCAGGAAGATAACGCTCTTGGGTCAAGGGAGATTTATAGATCTCCACTTTCCAGGCACTTAAGTTTCAAATGGCTATGCTTCATACTCTGAAACCAATTTGTTGTTTGCTTGATGTGTTGTATTTCAACGTTGTATTGACTATGTACTCTTAACTATCCTGTAATTTACCCATGTACCAGTGAACTCTTCTTTATCTATCTTAGTTTCTCTCTCATTGCACAATGTGTACTTCCCTGTTTTACCCTACCTGACTGAAATCCTCTCTGGTTGTGCCTGGAAATAATCATATTTTTTTGGCATGGCACTTATCTGGTAAACAAAACTATTGTTTAAATCAAGTACAGCAACCGAAAGCTCCACCTATTTGAAAGAAAGATTCATTGCTTAGTGGAGCTACATTTTAACTTATAGCTGCCCCTTGCCTAAGCTGCAGAGCGTCCTAAGCACCCCAGCATTCGAATCCCCCTTTATTTCTCTGGTTTGTGACCTAACCCCTTCGGCTGCTGAGCATACCTGTAACTTGCTAGTGCTCAGCTATAATCAGTGGGGCGAGAGCAGCGTGGCTGAATAACCGCGAGTGCACTAGGCGCCCTCAATCAGTACTGCCTGCCCTGTGTAAACTGTAAACTGCTGTGCAGTGTGGAATCTGCTGTTTAGCTGGGACAGATCGCTGAAACCCCATGATCCAGCACTGCTCCCCCCACCCTCCACCACACCCTCCTTGTCCGGCTTTACTTTTATAGGCTGTAACTCCGCCCTCAATACCGCCCTGCTGAGGAATTTAACTATCTCCTCACTTTTCCATTGGCAGCCTATACCTTTTGACTGCTAGACGGCGCTTGATTGATTTTACTAGTGCCATACTGTACCTTTCACTCCTAACTACTTGTGGGCACTTGATTTTTATCTCTTATCTCCACTAGTGCCCAGACTGCACCTTTCTTTTCTCTCTCCCACACATTCCTACAATTTAATTGACACTTATAACTTTACCAAATGGCCATCTCTCCCTATTTCGTTATTTTAATAACCTCTACAGCTCTCTGCCTCATATGGCTCCCTACACTCTACAACTCTATCTCCTTTAAATAGTACCACTCCTACCCTGACCAATCCAGGTTATGTTCTACGCAAAAAATACCTCAACTGCCTCCTATCACCTTCCTCCTGCTCATTCATCACAAATTCATTTATCACTTATCCTACACACTGTATAAATCCAAGATACCAAGAATAACCCTATCCATCTCACACATCTGTTGCAAACTCTTACATCTATCTCACCTAACCTTGATGTTAGCGGGGGATATTGAGAAAAACCCTGGACCTCAATGTAACCTATCCTGTAAAGCTATAAACTGGCATGACACCAAGGGCATCTGTATTGCCCATCTAAATATTAGGGGTCTGCTTCGCAACAAGGCTGATCTGGAAGCATGGGTTGCTCAGCACAACCCAGATATCCTCTGTTTATCTGAAACCTGGCTAAAACCCTCCACCCCTGATCATCTCTGCTCACTGCCCAACTACAACATCATTCAGCAGGATAGGCCATCAACTAAGCGGGCGGGGGTTGCCATTTTTCAAACCTAGCATTCTTATCTCCCTCAATGCCCAACTATCTCTATCTCACTGTGAAGCAATCTATGCTACCGTAAAGCTTGGGTCTAGAAACTTCATTTGGTCTGTGTCTATAACCCTCCGGCTGGCGGCATGGCTGGGCTAGAAGAACTACTATCTCAGGTTGATAAGGCTATTGGTCAGAATGAAGTCCTCATTCTTGGGGACCTGAACCTAAACTGGACAAGTAAATTAAACCAGTCCTCTCACACTATTGTCCAAGGTCACAGTCTTCACCAACTTATTGCAGACCCCACTAGGGTCATGCCCCCCCCGGGCTAGCACTCTTGTAGACTGGGTCCTTATAAATTGCCCGGATAGCATAGCATGTGTAGGGACCCTAGCTGACTCAATCAGTGACCACTCCCCTATTTTCTGCACCTGGCGTGCGTCAAGCAAACCTACTCCACCTCCTAAACTCATCACCTTCCGAAACCTGGCTAACTTTAAACAAGAAAATTTCTTACATGATCTCGCAATGATTGACTGGTCCCCCATTCACACCTCTAATAATGCTCAGCTGGCATTAGACCATTTCCTTGCCAAATTTCATCTGCTCCAAGACACCCATGCTCCCTGTGTCACTTATCGGATCCGAGGATCACAGATGAAATAGCTCTCGAAGACCTACTTGCATTGATTAGGTCCAGGGATAAAGCGTGAGTGCCGCTTCAAACCGCTGATTATAATAACTACCGAGCCCAGAAAAATGTCTGCAAAGGCAAATTCGGTTAGCTAAAAGCTCCTTCTGCAAAATCTACTAACCAAAGCAGCGGGTAACTCGAAAAAATTCTGGGCCACAATAAAAACCCTCCTTGGAGCAAATCAAACAACTCATGCAAATGACATACTGATAAACGGTATACACTGCAATAATCCTACTACTATAGCTACCTTTTTTAACCACCATTTCTCAGACCTCTCCAGTTACCTGGTTCCCTCCACTAATACTCACGTCTCTACACACAACTACAACGTGAAATCTCAATTCACACATCCCCCCTTCAGGTTCCGGAATATTACAAAATCTGAAGTTCTGAGGCTTCTCCTCTCAGCCCCAGACCATACCAGTGTAGGGTCAGATGGGCTGGAGCCCAGGCTTCTAAAGACCACCACCCAGTTTATAGCCTCTCCTCTCACCAAAATCTTCAATCTATCTCTGCATCACGGCTCAGTCCCCAATATCTGGAAAATTGCCAAAGTTACTCCCATTCCAAAAAAGGGTGATCCAAAACTAATCTCGAACTACCGTCCTATAGCTATCCTCTCCCTCCTTAGTAAAATCCTTGAAAAACTTGTGGCAACCCAAACTCTTGACTATCTGCAGCAGCATAACCTCTTGTCTAGCTCTCAACACAGTTTCCGTAAGGGGCACAGTATGACTACTGCCCTCCTTAAACTCACCAATGATATCTTTTCTGCCATGGACTCTGGCCTGCTGACTGGTGCTATCTTCATTGACTTAACGAAAGCGTTTGACCTCGTGAACCATACCCTCCTTTTTTCCAAACTTCGCTCCCTCGACTTCTCTACTGATGTAGTAGCCTGGTTTGACAGTTACCTGCCCGGTAGAAAGCAGACTGTTGTCTTCAATTCCGCCTCTTCTGATCCCTCATCTATCCAAGTTGGAGTGCCCCAGGGTTCCATACTTGGCCCCTTGCTTTTCTCCATTTTCATTAATGACCTTCCGCTGCTTGCTTCAACCTGCTCAACCCTCCTTTATGCAGACGACCTAGTAATTTATCACAGTGGTAGGAACCCACTTGATGTCAACCAACCTCTTAACTCAGACTTCACGTCCATTCAGTCATGGCTGATAGAGAATAAACTTGTTCTCAACATTAGTAAAATGCGTTCCATGCTCTTTGGATCACCCCAAACTCAAAGTAAACCCTGATGCCCTAAAATCACCTGTACTGGCGGCTCTTCATACAGCACCAAATCCTTCAAATACCTGGGCATCACTCTGGATGAATCCCTTAACTTTGACCTACACATAACCAATACCTGTAAATCTGTAAATGAGAAATTAGTGGTGCCTACCACCAGCTATGCCCTTACCCCTTCGGCTAGACTTGCTGTGGCTCAAGGCTTACTCCCCACTCTGGACTTATGGATCAGTCATGTATCTATCTGCCTCTAAATCCTCCCTCCACAGGTGGGGCACCACCTATAACAATATTTGCCGGTATGCCTCGGCATCCCCTCACTTCACACACCATTGCCAACTCTATTCTGACCTTAACTGGCCTTGCCCCTCTGGTCTTCGGCTCCAATCCCTTGGGTCTCTTATTGACAACACAGTCCGCACTGGCACTCCATCTTCTCTCGCCTGTCTGGTCCAATCTCACCCTCTGTCCTACGAGCTCCGATCTGCTGACCTAGCCCCCTATCACATTCCCAGATGTAAAACCAACATGGGCTCAAGTGCCTTTGCACATATGGCCCCAAACTACTGGAACTCGCTACCTCCAAATATTCGTGGAGCACCTACCCATGCTAGCTTTAAAACTCGGCACCTGGAACATCTACAATCAATCAGCCAATGCACCTGCTTTAATCCACCTTAGACTTCATTATTCTCGCTCTCTCACCATAATACTTTCCTCCTCTATGTCTCTTTCCCTGCCTCTTTATCTACCATCTCTCCCCTCCTCTTTCTTCTCCCCTCACCCCTCACTCTCTCCACCTTTCCCTCTCTCTTATCATTTCACCCTCATTTTAGGCACTTACTGTACTTTGTTTTGTATATACCTTTTGTTGCTAATGCCTGTTTCACTCACAATGTAACTCAAGTTGTTTATGTTACCTAAATGTATTCTACAGTTTTGCCTCCATTGTAACACTCCCCTAAATACTCCTAATGTGAACTGCTCATTGAATTTATTGTTCCAGTTGTTGTTAGATGCCTGCATTCCTCACTGTGTTCCACCAATTTTATGTGCTGCGTCACATGTTTGTTTCATTTTGTGTGTTTTAAACTGTCTTCTCCCGGGTCGTGCCAGAAAATAGGCATTGCTATGCCTAGTGCACTCACCCGGTTACAAAAACAAATAAATAAATAAATAAATTACACTGATACAACTGATTATAATTACTACATCTGTATGAACCAAACTGTGCAAAACAATGTAACCTTGTTTCTGTAACCTATTCTAAACACAGTACCTTATTCATGATGTAACCCTGATGTAAGTTCCATTGTCTGTTTTTGAACCATTTTCTGTATTTGCCACCATCTGTCATTTTTCCCTGAAATTGCTCTGTAATTCTCCCGGGTCGTGCCTGAAAATAGTTTTCTCTATGGCTAGCGCACTTACCTGGTAAACAAAAACTAAATAAATATATAACATCCTTTAATGTATTTTCTGAGTAAGATCCGCCACCTTCTGCTTCCTATGCTTATTAACCGTCAAGGCATAAGGAATCACCCGGACCCTAACAAAAGCCTTGAAAGCCTTCCAGAGTGTAAAAACTGACACTTCTGGTGAGGCATTAGTTTCAAAATGAAAGGTTATTTCCTCCTACATCCATTGCTTAAAATTCCTCTGAACATAATAATGTGGGGTTAAACTACCATCTAAGTGATTTAAAAACACTCACCTTGGTATCCAAAGTAATTGGGGCATGGTCTGAATTAATAATAATAGGTAAAATAGATGCCTCAACCAAATCCCCCAAAACTGCAGAACTGCATAAAAAGTAATTTAGGTGACTGCAAGTGTGGAATTGGTGTGATCTGAAGGTATATTTACTAGTGTCAGGATGTAAAACCCTCCAACAGTCTTGAAGACATAATTCAGAACATATCTGGAGCACCACCTTTCTTGATCTATAATGGGATGGAGAACATTTCTCCATGGGCGTTATGTCTAAAAGAGATTGAGTGCAAAATTAAAGTCCCTCTGAGGTTCAAGTTCAAGTTCAAGTTCAAGTTTATTGCAGGAAAACTCTATTGAGCAAGCTCATTCACAAGGAGGTCCTGATACATAGAGACTAAGCAATGTACAATACAGATAGGTAATAACAGTAAATACATGAAATCGCATTACATGATTGAGGCTGAATATACATACAAGGCTCCATAATAGCGCGCAAGTGGTAATCACTAGTTTAACACAGGGAAATGACACAGTTTGCATACTGATAAATGAAACATGAGGACTGGTATATGTAATACATATATTTTGGCAGCTAGGACAAACAGAATACAAATGGTGAGGGAGATAGGAGTGAATTGAATGTGTAGCATTGGAACTTATACATTGGAAGGCCAGGAGTAGGTGGGGAGAGAAAGCATTTAATATGGCAAGACAATTATATCTTACCCGTGTATAAATATGGCAGACGTGGGGAAGGGAGAGATTTAATGACAGTTACAGGTGTCTTTTATTTTGGTTGAACTTAGCGATTTGTAAAGTTTATTGAAACTGTGCTATTAGTTTCAGTATGGATTGCAATTGATTCCAAATGGAGGGAAGGGCATATGCAATAGCACGTTTACCAAAGGAGGTCCGCGTCCTTGGTATATCAAGCATAATAAAGTCAGATTTTCTTAACGAGTATGCACTATATGAGATACTAATGAGGGATGAGAGATAGCTTGGCAATTTCTGCAGGAGCAGTTTAAGAGTCCATAGCCCAGCATGGAGCAGGCGTCTAGTAGTAAGGGAGGCCCAGCCAACAGCTGCATATAAATCACAGTGATGCGAACGGTAAGGGGAGTTGGTAATGAACCGTAATGCACGGTGATAGAGGACGTCCAGTTTACTTAGGTTTGAAAGAGTGGTGGAGGAATAGATTATATCTCCATAGTCGAGCAGGGGGAGAAAGGTGGCTTGGACAAGTTTGTTCCGAGTTTCAAGAGGGAAAAGGGGCCTATTTCTGTAGAAGAAACCTAACCTGGCTTTTAATCTTCTAGAGACCTCTTCAACGTGGTCATTGAAAGATAATTTATTATCAATCCAGATACCCAGGTATTTAAATTTGGTTACAACTTCCAGGGGCTCATTTAGCGTGGTGACAATGAAGTCTTGGACTAGGGTATTGGGAGGGCCTGTAACAGCACTCTGGAGAATATCATCGCTTTAGTCTTCTTCATTGAGTAGTAGCTTTGCCTTTATTAGATTATGCTCAAGTTGTGCGAAGTCCATTTGAAGCACTCCTGACTTCAGACAGCGATGAACCAGATGTATACAACACAGTGTCATCCACAAAAAGTGCAGATGGGATGTAGATATGTTAGTGTCTAAATCATTAATATATATGGAAAACAAGATAGGGCCTAGGATGGATCCTTGAGGACTCCTCTTGCAACTGGCAAGGCAGCAGAGAATAAGCCTTCTGCCTTTACTTTTTGGGATCTCCCAGTTAAGTAGCTAGAGAACCACTGTGTGGTATGGTATGTGGAACCTAACTTTGCAAGGCAATTGACTAATAGTTTGTGGTCAACAGTATCAAAAGCTTTGCTTAAGTCCAAAAAGACAGCGTCAGTTACTTTCTTAGCATCTATAGCAGAGATCCAATCATTGGTTACTTTTGCTAGGGCAGTGATGGTGCTATGATTGGCCTGGAAGCCGGATTGCCTGGGTTAATGAGGAGAAGGTTTCCAAATAAGATTTTAGCTGAAAATGGATCAGTTTTCGAGTACTTTAGAAAGGATAGGTAAGATGAAGATAGCCTATAGTTGTTTACATCCATACGGGTCACCAGATTTAAATAAAGGGAGGATGTGCTGATTTCAACAGGAGGCACAGTAGCATATGTAATGGAGAGGTTGAAGATGTGAAGAATTGGAGCCGTGAGATGGGCAGAGCCTGACCTTAGGAAAAAGGGTTCAAGCCATCATCACCTGCACTTTTCTTGGTGTCCAAGTTAAGAAGAATCTTAGACTTCTTTAAAAGTTATCTCACACAGTTGGAAGGGGCTGGGTGCAAGGCTAGATATAGGGAAGGGGTGTGCTGACTCACTGCAGAACCAGCATAAGGTGACAAGTCAAAAGCTAGTCCAGCTGTGGCAAAGTGGGAGTTAAGTTCCTCAGGATTAGGGACTTGTTTTCTACAATCTTGCCACTTGCGACTTTGTTGGGACAGAGGGGGCCGTGGGCCGTCCTTCGATAGATTTGATAGTCTTCCATATCTTATGTGGGTTATCTTTAGCTTGTTTGAGAGCAGAAATATAGTAGTTAGCTTTGGCAGAGCGAATTCTTTTCACGCAGGTGTTCCTGGCTGTTCTAAAGTCCTGCCAATCCGAAGATTCTTTGGAATGTCTAGCTTTAGCCAGAGCTTATCTCGAGCTATAGAGCTGCCTTGAGATCCAAGGTGAACCAGGGCTTGAATTGTTCCTTACCCTTACTTTGATGAAAGGGCATGCTTATTTATTACTGTCGTGAGTTTGTCATTAAAGGTGTAAGCTGCCTCGTTGACATCTTTAGCTAGGTAGAGATCTTGCCACCTGATCATACTCAGGTCAGATAGGAAGTTTGCTGCACTGAATTTGTGAAAGGATTGTTTTGTTATAAAGATGGGCTCGACGGGCCTTAATTTGGGATCTTATGCAAGCAACAATTCCATGATCACTCAGGTCGTTGTGAAACACTGCTGAATGGGATATTTTATGTGGATGGGTGGTGAGTACCACATCTAATATGGAGCTGTTGGCAGGATTTAGTTTGTTGTTCGAGTTGGTTCACTGACTACTTGCACAAAACCTAGCTCGTCACAAAGGGATTTGAGGCCGAGAGTTAGGTGACAGCCAGTCCATAGTTAAATCACCTAGAAATATTGTTTCAGATTTACATCTGCAAGCATGGATTTCAATATATTAGGACTTTGTCACCACCAGATGGGGTCTATAGCCCCTATGATGTAGCGCATTCGAGGAGGAGATGAAGTCTCAGTGAAACTAACTCAAATTCTTTGGCTAGAGATTTACAACTAATATTAGCGACCGAGTACTTAGATTTCATGTAAATAACCACTCCCTCGCCTCTAGACTCTCTATCAGCTCTAAATAATTTGTAGCCATGCAGTGATATTTGATGATCGGTGTTGTCTTTTTAACCACGACTCAGTAATTATGATAAGGTCAGGCTTAACATGTGCTACCCAGGCTTGCAGCTGCTGAGTTTTTGGGCAGGCTTAAAATGTTGACCATCATCATTTTGAGACCTGTGGCCTCAGCAAAATCGATGGACTAGCTGAGTTGAAGGAGGCCAGGGTTGAGCTCACATTTCCTGAGCAGAGAAGAAGCAGAAGTATAACTTTCTTTAAGGCGCTAATAAGAATGGAGACTGCTTTTTTGTTTCTACGAGGTGACCCATATTGTTCTGCTGAGGAGGTGGCACCCCTGTAGTGACAGTTTATCGTGATCAGTGTAAGTGCTTGAATAGTCATAGGCGAGTACAATAGCAAGGGGGTGAGGGCTAACCGGGGGGAATATGCCAAAAGGGGAGATGAGAATGACATAGTATCTGCATGGCAGGTAGTTGTAGCATTGGGTATTAATAAGGTACATTGGAGAACTGAATTGTATTGAGATATTTCAAGTTGCCCTGTATTGCTGGTAGCTCTGCACCTTAGGAGCAATAAAAGCACAATAATGATAGCCATGATCCCAGGTTGAGTGATCTCAAAATTTGTAATAGTGCTATATTATCTAGGCAATTAATTTGCCCACCTAGGTTGTCACTTAAAACCTAGATGAGAAGATACAGGCAGAAAGGGGAAGAAGGAGAGCAGGAGCAGCTAGTTAGTGGCAGGGGCTCTGGAGAGATCACACTGATTAGGCTTATTGGCCATGCTCAGCTACCAATCGTAGGTTGGTGGTATAATAAACTGGGCCAATGATGGCAGTGATGTGATATAGGAGCGGAGCAAGATTGTATTTAAAGGAGGCCTGGGAGGAGGTGGGGGTGGGAGAAAATTTCAGGTCAGATTGAGAGCTGAGAATGAAAATAGGAAGGAACAGTGTAAAATGCTATAGAGAAGGCGCTCCAATTGGAGCAAGGCAGGCAAGCGGGCAGACCAATCACGATCCCCTAAGGCAGTGCCGCACCAATCAAAGGTGCCCAGGCATGCTGGCTCTCTGCTAAGGATTGTAGCGGTATCTACCTGGGGTGCAATCCATGCCGCGGAGCCCTGCGGTCGGCTAGGGCTGTTGAGGAGAGTCGGTGGCTGCGGCAGCTGTAGGAGCGGCTGTTGCTAGCTGCTTTTCCACCAGCGCGCCTATGGGCACGAATCCTACAAATAGAAAGAGAGCTGTGTCACTCATATGCTATGGCAAACAATTTTAAGGGTGGAAGGCAGGGAGCTAAGGCAGTTCGCCAGCAGGTGGTAGGTGTGAAAGTGGGAACAAAGGAGAAAAATGATTACAGGGCTGGGTAGACAGAAGGATAAATTGCTACCTGATAGCTAAGGAAGCTTGGGGTGGGGTATGCTTTCTCAAGTCGAGCAAGGCAGCCGCTGAAAGCTGCAATTTACTTTAGAGAAGGGGGTGGGGAGATCGGCAGGTCTCGCTAGGCACTGGGCCAAAGATAGAGAAGGGAGAAAGGACACAACAGTGCACAGGGCAAGGGTTTAGTACAGCAAAAGTGGCAGGGGTCAAATCACAGAGAGGTGGTGGCAGCTTATACTTTAGGGACAGAAGGAGAGTGCAGCTTAACACCTAACATATGCAGGCTACTGTTAAGTTAAGAAATGTGGAGTCATTAACACATTCTGAAAGTGTCTCTGCTAAGTGTAAGTAAAAATCTGGTGAATCTAGGTTAGGGGCATAGATATTAAGCAAAAGAACAGAGACCCCATAAATCTGACCTACTGTAGTATAAAACGCCAATGCCCTGCCTTGTCTGAAATAAGTTTTGCCACTTGAAAGAGACATCCTCCCCTAAATAAAATAGAGGCTCCACGTTTCTTGGTACAAAAGGAGCTAGAGCAGAACTTCTCCACCCAACCTTTCGACAAGTTCCCTGCTTCCCTTTTAAGGATGTGGGTTTCTTGTAGGAAGGCTATATGACATTTAGTTGAATTTAAAAAGAAAGAACTTTCTTTTTCTTTGTAGGAGTGTTCATACTTTGGACATTCCACAACAGCATTTTTTGTTAGACATCGGTGGAGATATTGAACAATCAAATCAATAAACCCTACAAAGTCAGTGTGAAACAGAAATAACATTGAGAATAGGATAAAACAGCTGCTGCCTTGCCCAAAAAGCTAAATAATTGGGAAAGATGCCCCAAAATCTGGGGCTAAAGGGCTATTGGCCCAAGTGATCTGTAATGGTCCTTATAGTAGCTACAATAAGGAAACAATAAAATATCATTTAGTAATCAAAAGAACACTATCTAAAAACCTAATAACATATTCAACTAGATATTCCAAGCAAATTCAATAACAAAAGCAGGGCCAGAACCAACAATTCCACAGATTAAGAACTATCAGAACCAGCTCTGCAACTCCCCTCATAACAATGCAAACAAAACACAATCTAAGGGACAGTAGTTAACGTGCCAACAACTCTAACACATGGAGTATCAGTAGCTCTAGGAGTGGAGTATAGTAAGCCAATGAAAACCACCACCAACGCCCTTCCCCTCCTTTGAGCACATGTGAGCAAAGGTTCCCACCATATAACTGGGAGGACTACTAACAGTTCAGTCGTTCTCCACCACCAACAACCAGGTAGCCTCTTATTAAAAAGAAAGAAAAAAGAGCAAGCCAGAGAAAGATCTAGCAGAAAATACCCCAAAATATAATAGCCCAGCTGAATGCACCTGGGGGTGGTTATAAATGGTACTGAAAGCTTACCCATATCCCCAAAAGCATTATGCAGCATGAAAGCATTTGGGAAAGAGGGGGGATATAACTAACATTGGGGTTTCATCTGACAAAGGGAATAAGCAGTAGCCATAGAAAAAATGCCTGTCTCATGATACCAACGTCCTGCACAAAACTACATAGACAACCCTGTTTCAATATTACCATTCTGCCCCCTCCACTACCACAGGCCACAGTTACCTAAGGGTTTGCAGAAAATAGCAACCTATATGAGGGTTTATAGCAAAAGAAAATGTCTTATAAATGTCCAAAGTCCCCCATGTAGACTGTATGAGATCATCAGAAATGGGTGCAGTCATTACAGAAGCAGACATACTGGTATCTGATGGAGTAGAAGCCTAATGGCCCAGCCGCAACTCAGAGAGAGCTGACTGCAGCAGGAGGGAGGTTTTTCCTGCCCATCCATCCCAGCCCCAACTTCTATTAAATGCAGGTGGGAGGAGGAGCCTGCAGCAAGGAAGACTTGGGGATGGACCAGGAGGATTGATTGCAGGTTCCACAAAAGGGCTGTTTGCTTAGAACATGTATCTGAGCAGAGCACCCTGGAGAGCTTGACATGTACTTTCATGACCAATTTTGAAGCTGCCTGCTGCATGCTGTCTTCAACAGCTTAATGACTAGATTGGCTTTGTTGTGGTGGGATTAAGGGAGCTGCTTTGGGTTGGGGGAAAATCTGGGCTAAATAAGGACAATCTGTGTTGGCTGAGTTGAATTCTGGGCAAACTGTCTGCAGGCTTGATTTGCTTGAACTAAATAGTTAGATGACACATTTGAAGCTAGCTAGATATTACATTTTTTGGGGCAGATTTGACTTGAGCTGCTTTGGTTTGGGGTGGATCTGGGCTGAATTCTAGACAAACTGTTTTACAGACCTAATTTGCTTAAACTAATTAGTTAGATGACACATTTGAAGATAGTTATATCTTGCATTGCTTTGGGTTGAATTGTATTGATTTGGTTCAATCTGCTTCTGAAACAGGGAAGTCACTAGTTAATAGTCAGTACCCTTGAGGAGACTGGGGCCACATGGCTGCAACAGGTTGGGAACACGTTAGAGGAAACTGGTATAGGCGGAGGAGGTGCAGCATGGAACAGCAGACAGGGCAGCTGGGCTGTGGGGGTCACAACTGGAAGGGTAGGAGGACCTCGTTACAGTATTAGGGATGCAGTCTAGTGGATTGCAGTGGCTGTGAGGCTGCAATGACCATGAGTACACTGTGGAGACTAGGGCACTGTCCTATATGAACCAGGCTGATGGGACTGGAGGCTGAGTTGCACTGGCTCAGGTATGAACTGGACATGTGGGTAAAATGCATGAGTGCAGGGGATGGGAGGCACGTATCCACAGACAATTGGGAGGAGGGTGCCTGCAACTGCGGGTGCAGGAGGATGGGGGGCCACCAGAAATGATGGTAGGTCTGGCCAGCCCTGGGGGCAGAGATGGGGAAGGGATCGAGGAGAGCAGATAGGGTGGTGGGTGAAGGATGGAAGACAGTGGGGACTACTGGCAGATGAGGCAAAGGGCATCCAAGCACCATGACAAAGGAACTCACCTCACAGGAGGGGAGTGTGACACTCTGCCTATCTACTTGTTATTATATTGTATCATATTTTTGATATAAATATATGTTTATTTGAATGTCTCCTTAAGAGAAATGGTAGCCTGCAAGCCATGGGAAAGACCAACATTTAAAGGGGCCTGACCTTTTGACCCCAAAGCAGTTGCTGCAGTAGTTAAATAGCTAGTTTCCTTTTCTGTGTTGACACATAGTTGCAAGACTTCCTGGGACTATAAAGGCTTCCTTTATGCCAGGTTATAACACATTGTAAACTATCCATTTACTTTGAAATGCAAGGACAAAGTATGCATTTTATGACCTCTTTAGAAAAGGCAGTTTTTAACTGATACCTGTTAGATTTCAGAAATAGGTGAACACAGTTCCTCAGGAAGTTTCTGAAGACATCAAAGGGGTAATTCTGTCTGTCATAAGGCATCATTAATTAAGAAGAAGAAGATATATATATATATTTTTTTTAATTGGAATGTTTGAGCAGTGGGCTGAGACATGTGACTGATAAATTAATTCAGTACTCAGGTTTGAGTGACTTCACAGCCAGCATCTGTGAGCTGTGTCATCAGGGAGGAGGAGTTTTGTGACAACATATTACCAGCCAGCTGGGAGAACACTTTGCATTTTGCCTTCAGTTTTGAAGGGGGACTCCTGAAAAGAAACTATCACAGCACTTTAGGTAAATTCAGCCACCTATTTATTACTTGAACCTTAGGGTAGTTAGATAATTCAGTTACCAGGTGTGTTTTTTTTGTAATTCCCTTTTCTTTTGACTGTGAGTATTAATGTATATAGGTTCAGTGTTTTGTATATATTTACTATTTTTAATTTCAGTAAACTTTTTGGTTTCCTTAATCCTGCTTGAGTTTTTTCTCATTGTTTTTTGCATGTGAATGCTGGAACAATGTTGATAAAGCTGACATAACTGTTAAAGGGCTTATAATGTTACCATTTTGCACAAAAGGTAAGAACATACCTGGGTCTCAATTAAGTCCAAAAGGGGAGAATCGTGAACCAGGCTGGGTGCCCACTGGGTTAAGTATTGCATTGCATTTCCTCGAGGAGGGTGTGATATTTGATCCTGTTAACTGGGCATGCTAGTGAAAAGGGGTTCATATTTCACCTCAGGACTCAAGACTAGTAGGTGTTTTAGACCCAAAACAAACAAGAGGGTTACCCTGTTTGTCTCCTGTTCACATATTACACTTCAAGGTTTGGCACTGTGGGAGCAGAGGGCCTGACCTGCGGAGTGCGTTTGTGACAGAGCCGGTGGCAGTGGTGGGATTTCAAAGCATTTGATAACAAGACCATTAACAGTCCAGTGTGTCAGATTGATTACTGTAACAGCTCACATGCAAAATAAGGCAGTGATTTAAATATAAAGAACTATATCATTGTGCTTACATGTAAGTTCCCTACCTGTTTGATTTTTTCAGGTGTAAGCCAGTGTAGCTGTAGAGTAGGAAAGAAGATGGCTTTCAACCACAGCAGTACACTGCAGACTACCTGAGCAGTTGTGCCAGGAGACAGGTGCCCGCACGAGGGGGTGAAGCAAGCAGAATCTCGTGGAGGCTCTTGTGGCAGCCAATGCCCAAGACTTTGAGTCACAGTCATTGACTGGAGAGGACCAAACCTTGGGTGTCAAGGGACCAGGGTCCTTCACAGTGTGCAGATCCAAGGAGAAGGACAGCAGGACCAGTGTAAGCTAAGAGCCACTGCAGCAGGGGAAGGTCACCACCATGATGGAGCCTGAAGGGATCATGCTGCAGATGGAGTTGCAGAGAATGGAACTGGAGTTTGAACAGTAAAGGTTCAAAGCCCAGCAGTGAAGGGAGCTTGAACAGAGGAAGCTGGAGATGGAAAGACAGGAGAAGCAAGAGCAGCTTCAGAGAGAGGCCGAGGAAAAACAGCGACAGCTTCAGTGAGAGACTGAGTGAGAGGAGATAGAGTGCCAGTGGAGATTTGAACTGGAGAAGCTACAACTCCAAAGACCAGCACCAGAGCAGGTAAGTGGCATGGAACCTGGAACTCCAGGACTGGGTTACAAATTAAATTCTAAATTGATAGCTGAATTTAAAGAGGAGGAAGACATGGATGCATTTTTAAATTCATTTGAAAAAGTATATATTCAGGCAAGCATTTCCAGAAAGTTCTGGAGCTTCCAGCTATCCCCGCTGCTTACCAGGAAAGCTTGTGATGCATTGGGTCAAATGGACAATCAGGACAGTAATGACTATGGCAAACTTAAAGCTGCTTTGTTAAAGAAATACTGTATGATTTAACAGCAGAGGCATACAGAGTTAAATTCCGTAAGCTCAGGAGAAGCCCTGACATGAGCTACAAGGAGCTAGCCACTAAACAACGTCAAGTTTTAAAATGTTGGTGGAAGGTATTCAAGCAAACTCTGTAGAGAAAATTGAGAATGTTGTACTTTTACAGCAGTTTTGTAGGCGTGCTCAGCAGAGCTGGAAAACATGGCCAGAAGACCAAATCTAAAAATAGTTCAGGAGGCTACCAAATTCTCGGATTGCTATGCCAAGAGAAGACCTGCTCTGAGAGGTGAGGGCGGGCGTGATAGTGCAGAAAAGGAAAAGCGTGCCTTCAGGGTAGCTAAAACCTCTCTGCCTCCATCAAAACCAGGCAGCCCCAGGTTACAAAGAAAAGATTTGCCTGATAAAAGAAATTAATGTTGGGTTTGCAAGTGATCTGGACATCTTGAAAGACAGTGTCCTAAAAAGGTAAAGAGCACACAAAGTGGTGCTGGTAAGGAAGTGGGTTTTCTGTGTATCTCTCTGAAAGCATGCCAGTAAATATGAGGGAGCACATACACCCAGTTACTGTGAATGGGGTACAGACCCATGGGTTAAGGGACATGAGGGCATCCCTGACTTTGGTAAAAGGGGATTTGGTTGAGCCTGAACAGCTCATACCCAATCAATTTGTTACTGTACGGGGATTCATTGGGGAGGAGAAAATGCTGCCACTTGCTAGTGTTCTTCTGGACTTGGGTGAGACAGGAGAGACTGTGCAAAAAGTTGCAGTAGCAGAAAATCTTGCCCTGGACATAATTATCAGGAACAATCTCAAAAAGGGGATGGTGTGTGCAGTTACCCGCAGTCAAGCAACAAAGGTAAATTGTAGTTCTCTGACCCCCATAGAAGCTCTGTGGAAAACACTGGGAGGCTGGTTCCCAGTCCATGTCTCCTGATATGGAGAATAATGAAAGGGGGTGGAAATTCCCCAGGTAGCAGTTAACAGAACAGCTACAGAGGGTTGCTTTAAGGAGGAGGGGTAACCCATTGTCAGAGGGTTATGGATGACAGTGACCTTGAATGCTCTGATGCTAGAGCTAGGGACCCTAGTTTAGAAACTGAGAGGACCTGTCCCATGCCTTGGGAATGTATAAAGATTTTGCAGATGCTCAGAAAATGACCCTAGTTTAGAGAAGCTGAGAGCTTGGGCAGGCTCTGACGGAGCACGGGAGGTGACAGGAAACATAAAGTTTATTGGGACAATGGACTGATGTATACACAGGATGTAAAGACAGAGGGAGGGTGCTAGGCAGGCAGCTTGTCATTTCCAGGGTACCGTGAGCAGTTGCTCAAGATCACTCATGATATTCCCCTGTCTGGCCATCTGGGAATTGCATGCACTACACAGCGATTGGCCCAGAATGTCTATTGGCCCAACTTCACCAAGCAGGTAAAGGAGATTGCAGGTCTTGTCACTGGTGCCAAGAAATAGGAAAAGTGGGAGGAAAACCAAGCCACCCTAATTCCCTTGCCCATAGTGCAGGAGCCATTCCAGAGGGTAGGAATGGATATTGTGGGGCCTTTGAATAACCCCAGCTCCTCTGGGAAGTGGGTTATCCTAACAGTGGTGGATTATGCCACACGGTATCCAGAGGCAGTGTTCCTATCCTCACTGAGGACAGACAAAGTGGCAGATGCCTTGCTAGGGATTTTCTCCATGTTGGGTTCACAGGAGGTTATCACTGATTGAGAGGGTTCCTTCATGTCAGACCTGATGAAATGTTTGTGGGAGAAGTGTGGGGTGGTGCAGAGATGCATGACACCTTATCACCCAGAAGCTGGCTTGTGGAAAGATTCAATAGTACCCTTAAAACGTTTGCTGAACAGCATGGGAGGGACTGGGAGAAATACCTTTCCCACCTGTTTGCATACAGGGAGGTGCCCCAAGAGTCGACAGAGTTTTCCCCCTTTGAGCGCTTATATGGATGCAGGGTACATGGACCCCTAGACTTGATCTGGGAGGACTGGGAAGGCAAGCACACCACCTAGGGACTTCCCATGGTGAATTATATCAAGTTTAAGGAAAAGCTGAAGGAGCTTATGGGAGCAGCCCAGAGCAACCTGGCAGCTGCCCAACAAAAACAAAAGGTATTGTACAACCACAGAGCTAGAGCTTGCTCATACACTGTGGGTCAGAAGGTCATGGTCCTAATCCCGGTCTGGAAAGATAAGCTGCAGGCCGAGTGGGCAGGACTGTACAAAGTAGTCAGACAGGTGAATGGCATAAATTACATTCTAGAACTACCTGACAGGAGACATACCCAAAGAATGTACCCTGTCAACATGATGAAGCCATATGCAAATAGGGCTGGCATGGTCTTTGCAGTGTGTAGTTCTGGGGAGGGGACGGATGAAGGAGACCTCCTTCTGGACTTGCTGTAAGAAAGCAAGTTGGAGTCCTCTGTGGAGGCAATTAAAATGTCACCCCAGTTGACCCTGGATCAGATCCAGATAGTAAGGGAGGATTTAGAAGACTTTGCCCCATTGTTTAGCTCCCAAGCCTGGACTAACCCCCTTAGTGACGCATGATGTGGAGGTGGAGATGCAAGCGCCCAAACAGTGAATGGCATATCGGGTGTCAGAGGCCATCCAAGAGGACATTAGGAGGGAGGTGGATGAAATGCTGGATTTAGGGGTAAACCAGAAATCCTGCAGCTCCTGGGACTCACCCGTTTTCCTTGTTCCCAAGCCAGATGGCTCTACTCATTTTTGTGTGGACTATCATGGACTCAATGCAGTCGCGAAGTCAGATGCCCACCCAATGCCATGGATGGATGAACTGCTGGACAAGTTGGGAGGGGTGACATACCTTACCACTATTGACCTGATAAAAGGGTATTGGCAGATAGAGTTAACTGCCAGAGCTAGGGAGAGGTCGGCCTTCATCACTCTGAAAGAGTTATTTGAGTTTAAAGTAATGCCTTTCAGAATGAAGAACACCCCCTACCATCTTTCAAAGGTTGGTGAACCAGGTATTAAATGGTGCTGAAGAGTACACCGTGGCGTACCTGGATGACATTGGCATCTTCAGTATCAGCTGGGAGGAACACCTGTCCCACCTCAGGGAAGTGCTGGGCAAAATACAGAGGGCCGGGCTCACTGTAAAAGCTGAAAAGTGCCAGGTGGCCATGGCTGAGGTGGCATACCTTGGGCATGAAGAAGGCCAGGGACAGCTCCATCCTAATCAAGCAAAAATTGAGGCAGTCAAGGCATGGCCCAGACTTGAAACACAAATGCAGGTTTGGGGTTTTCTAGGGACCACAGGGTATTATAGAAAATTTGTACCAAACTACAGTGCCCTGGCTGCTCCCCAATCTGGCCTATTAAAGAAAAGAATTCCTAAAAGGATTAACTGGGGACCAGCCTGTGAACAAGCATTTACATGACTAAAGGAGGCATTGTGCAGTGCTCCGCTATTAGCCAGTCCAGACTATAGTAAACCCTTTGTCATCCAGACTGATGCCTCAGATGTGGGTATTGGGGTAGTGCTTAGTCAAACATCTAACCAAGGGAAGGATCACTCAATAGTGTACCTCAGTAAGAAGTTACTTCCCACGGAGCAGGCTTATTCTACAGTGGAGAAGGAATGCCTGACAATGGTGTGGGCACTAAAGAAGTTAGAGCCATACCTATACGGGCAGCATTTTGAGGTACAAACAGATCACAACCCCCTGGTTTGGCTGGCTCAAATGGGTAAAATAAATGGTAGGCTTTAAGGTGGAGCCTTGCCTTGAGGTACAACATGACTGTCTCACAGAGGGCAGGGACGGCAAATGAAAATGCAGATGGGCTATTGTGTCAGTTTGAGCAGTGAACTGAATTTGGGGACCTCATCCTATGCCTAGGAATAGATCCCCCCAAATTCAGTATAGGAGGGAGGAATGTGACTTTCTGCCTATCTACTTGTTATTATATTGTATCATATTTGTGATATAAATACATGTTTATTTGAGTGTCTGCTTAAGAGACATGGCAGCCAGCAAGCCATGGGAAAGACTAGCTTTTAAAGGGTCCTGACCTTTGACCCCAAAGCAGTTGCTGCAGTAGTTAAATAGCTAGTTTCCTTTCTGTGTTGACACATAGTTGCAAGACTTCCTGGGACTATAAAGGCTTCCTTTATGCCAGGTTATAACACATTGTAAACTATCCACTTACTTTGAAATGCAGGGACAAAGTATGCATAGAAACATAGAAACATAGAATTTGACGGCAGATAAGGACCGCTTGGCCCACCTAGTCTGCCCATTTTCCAACCTAACAGATAAGCTGCAGATCCTAATTAACCAACAGCTTACTTCCTCCTACCCCCACTAAGACTGCCTTATGTCTGTCCCATGCATTCTTGAATTCCTCACTGTTTTGACTCATGACCTCCTCAGGAAGGCTGTTCCATGTATCCACAACCCTCTGTGAAGAAATACTTCCTCACATTACCTCTGAGCTGTCCCCCCCATCTTCAAATTGTGCCCCCTTGTTTTTGCACATCTCTTTTTCTGAAAGATGCTACCCTCTTGGACTTTGTTGATTCCCTTGAGGTATTTGCATTTTATGACCTCTGAGGAAAAGGCAGCTTTTAACTGATACCTGTTAGATTTCAGAAATAAATGAACACAGTTCCTCAGGACGTTTCTGAAGACATCAAAGGAGCAATTCTGTCATAAGGCTTCACTAATTAAGAAGAAGATATATATATATATATATATATATATATATATTTAATTGGAATGTTTGAGCAGTGGGCTGAGACATGTGACTGATAAATTAACTTACTACTCAGGTTTGAGTGACCTCACAGCCAGCATCTGTGAGCAGTGTCATTAGGGAGGAGGTTTTGTAACTTCATATTACCAGCCAGCTGGGAGAACACTTTGTATTTTGCCTTTGGTTTTAAGGGGACTCCTAAAAGAAACCCTTACAGCACTTTAGGTAAATACAATCAGCTATTTATTACTTGAACCTTAGGGTAGTTAGATAATTCTAGTTACCAGGCATATTTATTTTGTAATTCTCTTCTTTTGACTGTAGGTATTAATGTATAGATATAGGTTCGGTGTTTTGTATGTATTTACTATTTTTAATTTCAGTAAACTATTTGGTTTCCTTAATCCTGCTTGAGACTTTTCTCTTTTTCCTTTTTTTTTTTTTTTTTTGCATGTGAATGCTGGAACAGTGTTGATAAAGCTAACATAACTGTTAAAGGGCTTATAGTGTTACCATTTTGCACAAAAGGTAAGAACATACCTGGGTCCCAATTAAGTCCAAAAGGGGAGAATCATGAACCAGGTTGGGTGCTCATTGGGTTAAGTATTGCACTGCATTTCCCTGAAGAAGGTATGATATTTGATCCTGTTAACTGGGCATGCTAGCGAAAAGGGGTTCATATTTTACCTCAGGACTCAAGACTAGTAGGTGTTTCAGACCCAAAACAGACAGGAGGGTTACCCTGTTTGTCTCCTGTTCACATATTGCACTTCGAGGTTTGGCACTGTGGGAGCAGAGGGCCTGATCTGCGAGTGCGCTTTGTGACAGAGAGCACTGGTAAGCAACCCACTGGGATTCCAGTCTCAAATAGTAATTGTCACTGGTGGATGCCATGGTGGGAGGGCCTCAGAGGAAGTGGGGTACAAACAGCAGAGGATGGAAGGAGAAGGAGGATGAAAGTGAGGAGGGGAAGGAAGCATTGGCACCGGGACAACTAGATGAGCCAGGGATAGCATGGGAAGGAGGGCCTGGAGTCAGGAATGTCTGGGGAGGGAGGATGAGGGGACACTGAGGAGGTAGTGTGGATCCCAGGGGGAAAGGGACCAGCAGGGAGTAAGTGTGGGGGACAGCAGAAAAAAAGATGATAGGGGATAGGAGCAAGAGTCCCTGGAAGTCAGGAGGGGCCACAAGCTAACAAGTGTGCTATTGGAACAGACCAGAGTGGTGAGGAGGGGGAGCAGGGAAGGGAACGGTCGGACAAGGGAAATAGTTGGGACAGGGGTAGAGGCAGCCATTAGTCAAATAAATGGTGTGGTCAGAGAAAATGGAGAGGTAGGGGGAATGAGGGTGTGTGTGGCAGAGGAGGGAGTTAGGCTCAAGGGGAAGGAGGAAGTTAAAGTGCTCCTGCTAGGGACTCCATGATCAGGGCATTGAGTGGGAAGGAGGGAGTGAAGGCAGCACAGCAGTCAAGGTCAAGAGTATATCTGGCTTGACTGTGCACAAGGCCAAGCACTTGGTCTATGCTTTGGTGAAGGAATGGGGATCCTAACATATTAGTGCATCTAGGCACTAATGACATAGAGGGAAATGGTATGGAGGAGAAACAGGCACGGTTTCGGGAGCTAGCCAGTGTGTGTCATGTGGTAAGGTGCACAGTCTCTTTCTCAGAGGTCCTCCCAGTGCCTAGCGCTAGCAAAGGAAACAAGCAAAAATCAGGAAGATTAATGAATAGCTCAAAACATGGTGTGTGGCTAGGGGTTATGGGCTGGTGGGGGACTGGGATGCAACAGGTACAGGGGAAGGGTTCTGGAAGCAAAATCCAGTGCAGTGAGAATATCTGGAACTGGAAGGAGAAGCCAGATAGGGCGAGGGTGGCAGCAAGGTCAGCTCCCAGGGTGGGGGCTGACCAAACGAGAAGACACAAAAGACCGTTAGGCCTATTCTGCTGGCATTTTAGTATGTTAGTATGTCAACTTGGGAGGACGAGGGGTTGTATTCTAGGGATAGGTTCCACCTAAATTTCGAGGGAGAAGGAGGTTTTGAAACTAAAACTAACTGAGTACATTGAAGCTAGGTGGGGTTTAAACTTGTGAAGCAGGGAGGGCTGGGGCTTTGGGCCACTGCTGGCAGGCACATCAAGGGAGAACTTGTCCATCTCCCCTCAGCTGGGGGGAAGGGGTGCTTAACAGGAGCACCCAACAGTGTGCAAGGGAGTGGGAGCTTGCAGTTAGCTGGGGAACTCCAGGTTGGGGGGACAGGCAAGGGCAAGGAGCAGAGATGGAGGGTGGTCCTGATCAACACCAGGAGCATGGGAAATAAGATGCCTGAGCTTCAGGCGATGCTAACTGGAGGGAATGTGGATGTAGCAGCAGTAAGTGAAACTTGGGCCACCCTCAGCATGATTGGGATCTAAATCTGATGGTACACAGTTTTCAGGAAGGACAGGGATGTGTGCAGGGAGGTGGGTGGCACTCATCATTAGGAATGGCAATGATATATGCAGGGTGGAGAGGGCAGAGGAAACATAGAGGCATTATGGGTTACCTTGCAGGCACCTTGAGGTAAGAGGGTCAACCTGGGGTGGTTTATTGGCTGCCCATGCAAGCAGAGGAACCCAAGGAGGGCCTGACAGTGAATCTAAGGATCACTGTGGTCAGGCAGAGGGTAAAACTGTGGCATTGGATGACCTTAATGTACCAAGGGTTGTTTGGGGCACTATGGCATCATCGGCTAGAGAGCAGTGCTTGCTGGACATCTTTCAGGATGCATTCCTATCCCAACTGGTGACTGGCCCGACGAGGGATGGTAGCATCCTGGATGTGGTCCTGTCAGATTGTGATCTGGTTAGGAACTTAGCCATAGGGGACCCACTGGTAGGGAGCGATAATGCCATGGTTTGGTTTTCCCTGGATCTAGGGGAAGGGAAAATCACACTAAGACGGTGGTAGTTGACTTCAGGGGAGGGGACTTCAAGGGTATGGAGGAGATCTTCAGGGGGCATTTGGAGGATCAGATCAGATATAGATACAGAGAGCAGGTGGGAAATTTTTAAAGGAGGGCTCCTGGAAGCTACTAAGACTTGCAGAAGGTCTGCACAAGTTTGGTAGGGCTAGTAAGCCGAGACTGGTGAACAGGAAGTCCAGGAGGTGGCGAGGGAAAACAGCTGCTTATAGAAGATACAAGTGCTCACGAGGGGAAGTGGACAAGGGGGAATATGATAGGCTAGCCAAAAAGGTAACCAGGGTGGTGAGATTGGCCAAGGTGAGGACAGAGCAGAGGCTTGCACAGGGGATCAGAAACAGTGAAAAATGGTTCTTTAGCTACATCAGGGGAAAGAAGGAAAGTGAAGGGGCAGATTAGCAGACTGAGGTCAGGGAGTGGATGGACCAAGGAGGCCAGGGAACAGGCGGAGGTACTTAATGATTACTTTGTCTCGGTCTTCACAAGAGATGATGGAGGGACAACACCATACAGGGGGAGGGAGAATAGGAATGAGGAGGGGAGCTCTCTGACATTGAAATTCCTGTTTGTATGGTGAGGGAGGCCCTTAAGTCCTTGAGAATGGTTATGGCACCGGGTCTGGTGGGCCTTCTACCCAGGGTGCTGAAGGAGATGGTGGATGTTCTTGCTGCACTCTGGCAGACCTTTTTAACTCCTCTCTACAGATGGGTTGGGTGCCTTAGGATTGGAGGATGGCTCATGATGTGCCAATACACAAAAGCGGCTCACGGGAGGAGCTGGGTAACTACAGGCCTGTCGGTCTGACATCAGTGGTGGGCAAGATGATGGAGGCCATCTTGAAAGAGAGAATGGAGGCAGTCTTGGAGACAAGGGGCTATCTGGATGATCACCAACATGGCTTCATTCAGGGCAGATTGTGTCAGACTAACCTTTTGGAGTTCTATGATTGGGTGACAAGGGCGCTGGACCAGGGAAGGCCAGTAGAAATTCTCTTTCTAGACTTCAGCAAGGCATTTGACTCGGTGCCACACCCAGGGTTGCTGGACAAGCTGGGGAGAATGGGGGTTGGGGAAAGGATGGTGGGGTGGATAGGGAACTGGCTAACTGGGCGGTTTCAGAGGGTGGTGGTTGGGGACAGTATCATCTCAAGGAGGTCATTAGCAGGGTGTCACTGAGGTCAATGTTGGGCCTACTCCTGTTTCAGGCATATATGTCAGACTTCAGCTACGGTATCAGGAGTGAGATAAGCCTCTTTGCTGATGATTCAAAGCTGGGGCTGTGGTGGACAGGAGAAGGTAGAAAGCCCTATGGGGGACCTGGAGACTCTGGAGAGGTGGTCATGCATTTGGAAATTGAGGATCAATGTCAAGAAATGCAGTGTTGTCCACTTGGGTCTTAGGAACCCGAACATGAATACTTTTGGGTGGCGAAACTGCAGTTTTTGGGGGGAAAGTATCTTGGCGTGGTCATGGATGCCAAAATGAATAACTCTGAGCAGTTTAGGAGGGCCACAGCTAAAGCAAATGAAATGCTCGGGTGCATTGTCAGGGATAACCTTGAGGAGATGGGAGGTGCTTTTCCCTCTGTATAACTGCCTGGTTAGACTGCACCTAGAGTACTGCATGCAGTTTTGGTGTTTGTACTTAAAAAAGGACATTGCACTTCTGGAGAAGGTCCAGAGGAAAGTGATCAGGATGATAAAGGGCCTGGGGGAGAGATCCTATGAGGAGAGACTTGAGGAGCTAAACTTGTACTCCCTGGAGGAGAAGAAGAGGGACAGAGGGGATATGATCATGGTCTATAAATTTCTAAAGGGAGTGAACAGGGTCAGCCCAAATATGGTCTTCCAGCTGGGAGAGGAGGGGGCTACCAGGGGGGCATTCCATGAGACTCATTGGTGGGAGGCTAGGGGAGACTAGGAGACACTTTTTACTGAGAGTGTGGTGGACCCATGGACACACAGCCTGCGGAGCTGGTGGCTGTTGATACAGTGGAGGGCTTCAAGAGGGCTGGAACAGATATAAGGTCGGGCAAACTGAGAAATGCTGGATTGGGAGGTGTAACTCTGTTGGGGACGGGTTGGGGAATTTACAGGGAAGAGGGAGAGCAGCAATGGTGCCCTGACCGAGTGCAGAATTTTGAGCAGACTTGATAGACCTTTAGGCCTACTCTGCTGGTATCTTAGTATGTCAGTATGTATGTTAGTATGTTAGTAGTAGAAACTGTCACATTCTCTGCTTATGTATCCAGTGTAGATGATACAGCTACAGGTGAGTCAGGCATGGAAGGACGCAATCAATTCCTCTTTCCGAAGTCCACCCATTCCATTTCAGCTGTTTATTGCACTACCAGCGGTGAAGTGGTGATAGCCAAGGATGTTTAGAGGCAGGCTCCTTAGACCAGCCCAGTAGAACTCATAGCAGATGATGAGGTTGTATATAGTGGCTCAAAGCGCGATACAGAGGTGTCTTCTGCATTCAGAAAGAGGGACGTTGCACCCATTACTTCTGCACCCTGTCTATGTCACTTTGGCTTGACAGATTGACTAGAATCTCCCTTCACAGTATCTTTGGAGCCAGATCCACCTTCTTTCACACTTTGATTATTTAATTTGTCTACTGAGGTTGAGGAGGTAGAAACCATATATTGTGGCCTGAGCATAGACACAGAGAGTTTATTTGACTGAGCACTGCCTTTCACCTCCTGATCAGCAACTTTAGAGGGGTGTCTGAGGGTGACCAAGAAACGTTGTGTAACGGTGCTGGATTGGTAGACTTAGGGGTTCTTCACTCCGAGAGGTGGATGTAACTGTCTCACTACCAGCAGCACCAGCAGCACCCTCAGCAGGTGGGATGGCGAGGGGCCACTGAAAGTTTGAATAGGTGTGGGTAGATGGAATCTGCCCAACAAGGAGAGGCAAGAGTCATACACAGAGGTCAGATGAAGCAAAGATGTTTATTTGACAGGAGGGAAGGAGGACATGGTCATACAGGAAAATACCAACAGTAAAATGACAGGGAGTATGGACAGCATTATGATTATATTAACAGTAACACAAATATCTAACATAAACTCTAAAACAGACTGAAATTTCAAAAGGTGCACCTTGGCCTAAGATTCTAGGGATTAAGCTCTACTCTTAGTACTTTTAGTACAGTATCCTAGAACAGTTACGGACTGTCATAGAGGTTCTGACAATATCAGCTTTGTACAATGTAAGTGATCACCATGAAAGTCTATGAATAACTTAAAAGTCCAGTTTGATCAGATGTCTTTGTGCTCACAGCTGATGGAAACAAAGGAAAGCAATGGGAAATGGAGAGGTTTTATGAACAGACCATGAGTCCATTGGCTACACCCACCTCTCCTGAGTTGCCAGAAACAGAGCACAGCACAAAGGATTCCCTTGGCTAAGAACCCACTGGTGGGCTGCTGGAATTTCAGAACAATTGCAAGGACTCTCTCAGCTAAAAACCCACCGATGGGTCACCAAGAATGAAGAACAGATACAAGGATCTGGCCACAATCCTCTGCTGGACAGCCAGGTTGAGATGACAGATGCAGACCACCCTGCCACAGCCCTCTTCTGGACAGCCGGGTAAGGACGAATATGTTGGGAGGACCCCACGGAATTTAGGAATCAAGAGGATGAGGTCTTCGGACATTGGAGAATGACAGGGTACTGGACACCAAGGCCGGACAAGCCAAGGACAAATGTAAAACAATAAATGGGACATTGGTATGGAGAGACTGGAACAGAAGATCTTCAAGAGGCTGATGAAGAAGAACTAAGAAAACAAGAAAACAGCGTCCGCGACTCGGTCCTGGACTACGTCGGACTACGACTCACGGTGGATGACAAGGGGACGGTGACAGGGCTCATCACAGACCCTTACAGCAGGATGTCACACTTCAGGTGGAGACTTGAGGTGTGGAAGCACCAGCTGAACACCTTCCAGGCACTGTCATTGACTGATTGTGGAAAACACTTGCTGAACGCCTTTGAAGGCTGCTGAAGACTGATTCGAGCACACTAGCACAAGATGCTGGCTCAATGCAATTAAAAGTCACAGTTCTGACAGTGTTTCTTAATGTCACAGTTCCAACAGTTATGCAAAATATCACAGTCTCTGGCTGTACAGACCACAGTAAATAACAGGCACTTGGTTGCTTCTATTTGGTCACCTTCTTTGGTGAAGCCCTTCAAAGCATGGACCTACTGTAGTGGGGTCCTCTAACTAAAATGGGCTCTCCTGATACTTTGGGTACTCTGGCTACTAAACACTAAATGGCCTCCCAGACTGTAAGTTGCTCTGGTGGAGTGGGCCCCCCCTTTCCATTAATTGCCCCACTATGGCTGGCAAGGTTCCTTTGGTACCTGTGGACCTAAATGGCTAGCTAGACCCCTTTAAATGCTAAAGGGCTATTTTTGGCTGAGGCCCTTTTAAGTTGTGGGCCAACTTGCTGGGCCCATTTAAATCTGCAGAACCTGTCTCGCCCTTTTAACTCCCTCTCCAGATGTTGCCCCTTTAAATATATTTAAGCCTGAGTAAGGCCTTTCTATTAGGCACCCCTTACTTGCCCTGTCTTTGCTCCACCCCTCAATAAATATTCATTATCTTTTCTAAGGGCTTCCATGCCCTGGCCCCTCCTCCTAGGTGTTGCTGCACCTAATTAATATTTATATGCTCAAAATTTGGCACACCCTCTCTGGAGCATCAGCTGTTTTCTCTCAAGCACCTGAATGCTTTTAAAACTTTTATTTATTTAAAACTTTCTGGCGATCAGCATCTTGGCTGATAATGCTGCTGCCGACACTCACCGCCTGCCTGGGGTGAAGAAGCTGCAGTCTGGAGGAGGGAGGTACTGCTGGCAGAGGGAGGGTCTTGCTTGCAGGCAGGAACTGGGAAACAGGGGACCTCATGGGACCTTCTGATGGTCGATGGCTTTCCTCTTTATGCGCGACACTTCCACACTCCACCTCCGTGGGACCAGAACATTTACTTTAATTAAAATTAAAAAATGGGGCTAAACTGAGCCCACACCGCGGCACCGGAGGATGAACTGGATCAGGACCACTGCTTGCTGCACCACTGGATGACAACAGGAACCAGAGGTGGCACAGAGAACTGCTGGTGGGATGAGAGCTGGGGCACCCAGATCAGTACAGGGATGGCTGCAACACACTGGTAAGCCCTAACAGTCCCTCAACACTTTCTGGCGTCCTCACTCCTTCCTCCCCAGCCAGCAACTGCCCCCCCAAAAAAACAATACTTTTTGGAAAAGGACACTCAGGGTTACAGTTCTTGAACCCCAAGCACTTGCCACCAGCTAGCTTTTTTTTTTAATCTGGTACCATGCACTGGCCAGGGACAGCAGTCCCAGCGCATGGGCGCCCTGGACTCATGCTGCCTGCCCGAGGGGGGTGGTTCTGCAAACACAGAGCAGGTAGCCAGGAGAAACATTTTCTTTTTTCCTTTAAACATTTATGCTGCAGTTGTTGTGGGGGGGAGAAATGCTGACAGGGTCCCCTAACACACTACCCTTTCTCTGCCCACACATGGTGTCCCTTGGGGCACCTTTATTCATTTCTTTATTTTCTGTTGTGTCCTCAACTTTGAGGTACTACAGCTGAGCATCAAGAAATTCTCAAATCTGTGCCATTGTACTTCCCAGAACACAGTGAACACAGCAGGATAATGCATGACATATTGTATCTCCTTTGTGCCAGTTCTTTCCTTACTGGGCAAATGCCTTTCTTCAAGCTGCCACTTCCTTGAAAAATCTTGAAAATACAGACAGTGAGTCCGTTCCACTTTAATGGTCCATTTTATCTTGTGAGATGCAGTATTTATTCTTTAACAGAGAATCTTAAAAATAAGCAATTATGGGATGAGGTGGAAGCCCTCTCACTGGTTTGGCCCCAAGGATCTATGGGCCTGCTCTATTTCCAGAGGGGTGTCCCATTGGTGATCGAGTAACTGTGGCAGCATATGTTGGAGAAAACTGTACATGTTTGGTCCCTCAGATCAAGACCATACTGTGAGCAAGTTGAAGTTGTGGGAATAAAACCTGGGTCTGCAGTGGTGCTGTGCTGAATGCAGAATTTAGCTGAATTCTGCTTTCAAATTGCATTTCTGAATTTTTTTGGTAATTCCACAGAATCCTGAAAGCATTCCGCTGATTTGTTCTTAAAACAGCGAATTGCAATTCCCCTATGTTTTTTCATTTGGTGATTGCGTGATTACATGATTGTAAACCAGTGGAAGGCTGTTCCTCAGTTCAGCTATTACCATGGGCTTTGTATAGTAACTGTGGATTATCATCCCATGTGTGCTTTATAATGGTGAGATCTGAAAGCGCCAGAATGGCATTCTGTGGTTTTGAAAAGGTTGTCTATGTAAATTGCAAAATAAGAATTAATCACTGGGTTCAGATTCTGTTGTTTTGGCAGACTGCATGCAAATGGCAAAATGACCCAAAATGAGAACGAGACAAAGAATGGAAGGAGATCTGCAGTTTGGTGAGCGCTGGAGCACAGAGAGAGAGAGAGACCTAGACAGTGAGGCAGTTGAGGTGTCGATGGAACATTTAACATTGAGAATGCTCTTAATTTTATCTGTATAGCAAAAGGCCCAAATGCTATGGTGGTGGTGTCCCTGGATGCTGAAAAAACTTTCAACAAGGTGGCGTGGCAATACTTAAGATATTGGAAGTAAAGGGAATCAGGGCTACATTTAGAAATTGGATCCAATTCACTCATAAAATCCCCAAGGTTCATGCATTTACCAATAATGCAACCTCATCTTTAATCTCTCTCAGTAGACTGACTAGACAACGGGTGCCCCTTGTTCCTTCATTATTTACCATAATAATTGAGCCAATAGCAAACAAAATCAGGCAAACCCCCAAAATAACCATTATTTGCTACCAGGATAGGTTAAAATGTTCCCTTTGATGGATAACTTGGTTCTACATCTCAATATCCCAGATACTGAAACTCTGTTTTAGAAACTGTGAAAAGGTTCATAGTAGTTTTAGGTACATGGTTAAATGGAACAAGTCTGAAGCCTTACTGCTCTACCCAGATAAATATATGATTACACAAGGCTAAATCCCTTTTTCTTTCTTTTTTTTTTTTGAAATTATATTTCTTTTTTATTTTATATAAAGGTAATGCACCTGAGAGAACAGTACAGGGATTACACATTATGACCAATGACATAAACTGTATAGCGGCTGCAGAGTGACAATATACAGCATTTACCAAAATCCCTGAATTAGGAAAAGGAATGAGAAAAAACCCTACCTCCCTCACCTAAATCCCCAAGCCCCTCCCCCACCCCAGGATGTGCCTTCTATAAGAGAAAAGAAAGAAAAAAGAAAAGAAAAGAGAAGAGAAGGAAGAAAGGGAGCTGATTCTGATACACATGAGATACATAAAGGTATATCAGTTGCCAAGATAGCTAGAGGTGTACCCAACAGGACATTAGTTCAAATAAAGAGCATATAATTTGCCCCATTTCCACTCAAATGAAACCAGACAATTCCAAAAACTTGCTATTAGCTTTTCAGTCCGAAAACAGAGAGAAAGTTCACTGATTCATTCTGCATACGAGATAACCAATTGGTCCATCCAATGTCTAAGGACCAATCTTTTGACAACCATCAAGATTAAGGCCATGTGGAATCTACGCTCCATCACTTGTATATTGGAAAGCTTACCTAGGATACAAACTTCTATAGTGAATAAGTCATTCAGGCGTCTAAATTAGATTGGATGGACTGCCATAAGGGAGCCACCTTTTCACAATACGAGAAAATGTGTACCAGGTTCCCTTCCACTGTGCCACACCTTGTGCATAGGGTTGAAGATAGTATGTTTAATTTAACCAGTTTAACTGGGGTATAATACATGTTGTTCAATATATGGTATTGAGTGAGTCTATGTCTGTCTTGAGAGAGACACCGATATGTGTCTACCCAAATTTGTTCCCGATCTAGAAGGGTATCTGGCAGAAGAGAAGACCAGCATTTGGAACCAGTCAGGTAGTCTGGGAACTTAGTATCCAATAGGAACGAATAAAGCTTAGAAATGTTATGGGCCTTAGTTGCTTGTTCCTGTATCTGGTTTAGGAAGGGTTTAACATGAGACGGTGTAGGATTGGAGCCGAAGCTGGAAGCCACTAGGTGTCATAACTGGAAAACTTTAAAAATGTGCTTCTGAGGAATATTGTACTTGGTCAGAACCTCCCCGGAAGATAAAAGAGAGTTATTCAGGAATAAATCATCAACACAGCAATCTCTCAGCTGAGGAAGCCAGTCTAAAGAAAGCAGGAGACCCCCAATCCTAATATTTAAATTTAGGGTAAAAGGTTGGAAGTGTCTTTCCTGGAGAGAGATTGAAGAAGTGCCAGCATTGGTTCAACACCTTGATAGAAGTGCCAATGACGCCCCTTGTAAAAGTGGAGGCAAAGTGGATAGGTTATAATAGAGGAGTCTGGATGGGGAAGTCCAAACTCAGTTAGAATCTTTTTCTCAAGTTGTACCCAAATTGGTAGAACCTTATCCACTCTCTGGTCGTACCACCTCCCAATTTTTGCCATGTGGCTTGCCCAGTAATAAAGCATAAAGTTGGGGAGACGGAGCCCTCCCTTCGCTTTGGGTAAATTAAGTTTTAAGAAGGCTTTCCTAGGCTGTTTACCCTGCCAAATAAACTTGGAAATGGACCTGTGGAAGTGATGAAAATAGGACATCGGTAAGAAAATGTTCATTAGGCTAAGTGGGTAGAAAACCCGAGGCAACACATTCATCTAAACAATATTAATACGGGCCCCAAAGTTTATAAAGGAGGGCAGACCATCTCTGAAGGTCTTGTTGAATTTTAATCAAAAGGTTGTCAAGGTTAAGCTTCCTGAAGAGTTCAGGGTCTTTAGTAAGGAAAATGCCTAAATATTTGAGAGAGGAGGGGCCCATTTCATACCAAACTGAGAGAAGTTGACCTGCGTGTTGCTTCAGTGGAAATATAATTGATTTAGCTAAATTAACTTGTAATTGGCCACCTGGCCAAACTGAGCTATAATGTGTAATATATGTGTTAAGGACACTTCGGGGTTAGTCAGGTGTAAGAGAATATCATCAGCATAGGCCGAGAGAACTAGAGACTGCTGTTGAATGAGACATCCCGTGACTAGTGTAAAATTTTTGATTCTGAGAAGAGGAGGCTCCAGATAGAGATTAAACAAGAAAGATGACAGGGGCAGCCCTGATGGGTGCCTGTAAATAATGGAAATTGAGAGGATAAAGCCCTCATAACAAATTCTGGCAGTAGGAGATTGGTAGACCAATTTAATCCATTGAATAAAGACCTCCGGAAGCCCATTCTCTTTAATATAATCCAGAGAAATTCCAGTGGACTCTGTCAAAGGCTTTCTCTGCATCTAATGATATCAGAGCCATAGGGATTTGAGAGTCCCATGGCATGAAAAATATGTGAGAGAGTACGCAAGTGGTCTATAGAGGACCTGCCCCACAAAACCTACTTGTTCGACTCAACAAGTTAAGCCAGACCCTTTTGAGTCTAAGGGATAGGATTTTCGTTAGGATTTTAATGTCATAATTAAGAAGTGAGATTGGGCGGTAACTAGCAGGGTCGGTCGGGGATTTGTCTGGTTTCAGTATCAAAACAGTGGTGGCTTCCAGCAAGGAAGGGTCCAAAGTGGTAGCGTTAAACATATATTCAAATAATTTCGTGAGGAGAGGGGCCAATTCCTTCCCGAAAGTTTTATAAAAATTGGAGGGGAAGCCGTCGGGTCCTGGAGCTTTGTCCGGAGCAAATTCCTTGATCACCTCCTCCACTACCATTACCATGATAGGAGTAGTCAGAGCTTCTCCTAGATGATTTTGGAGGGTAGGGAGGGTGAGGACCTCCAGAAACTGGTCCACAAGGGAATGAGAGAGGTGGAAGGTACCACTGCCGTAAAGTTCCTTATAATATGTCTCAAAATTCATGAAATATCTCTAGGAGAAGTTTTAGAGAACCATCGGAAGATAGTAATGAGGGAATCCATCTTGATCCCTCAATTTCCCTCAACCGTAAAGCTAGCATTTTACCCGATTTCTCCCCTTGATCAAGATAGAGGGCCTTTGTTTTCAGGAGAGCATACTCTGCTTTGTCCCTTATCCAATCTGAGTACTCGTTTCTGAATTTCATTAGGGTTTCTAGATCAGCTTGGGAAGAGGAGGAGGATAACTTATTCTCTGCCAACCTAACTTGGTTCGACAATAACATGATCTTGGCCTCCCTTTGTTTTTTTTCTCCTAGATGCGGGTTTAATGAATTAGCCCCTAATGAAGCATTTAAGGGAACACCAGAGCAGATCCGCCCTCTTGACTGAACCTGTATTGGTCTCAACAAATGAGGTGATCAAATCCCTTTTCTATAAGCAATAACTCTCATGATTTATTTAGGGGTGAAATTGACAAATTAGCCCAATAAATTAACAATATTTGGACCCCTGAGCTCTAATAAACTCACTATTTAGAAAATGGGAACATTTGCCTATATCCTTTAGCCATATACACACTATAAAAGTGAATATTCTGCCACACTTGTCATTAAATATTTTTGACACTTCCATAAAACTTCAAAACCATTATATTGTATATATAGATAGATTAATTTACATGGAAAGATGGTAAACCTAGAATTAGGAAAACTAAATTAACAGCACATTATAACTGTCTGGGCTTAAGAACACCAATTTTATGCTATACCATTATGCAGCAGTTTTAGAAACAATAAAGAAAAGTTTAACCAGACCCTCCAACATGGGTGGCACTTGAGATACCAGACTATATATGCAGAAGAAGGAAATATTATTATTCCAAAATCTAGGCAAATGGAAATTTTATGGGTCAAACAACCTCTACGCCTTAGATATCCTAGCAATCTGGAATAAGGTTTGCAAACTTAGGGGCTGAAATAGAAGTTTAAAATACATTATTCCCCCATATGAAAATCTTTTTGAGCATTTCTTTTAATTTTACATTTTTGGAACAGTGGAAAACAAGTGGTATTAATTGCTTAGATGATTTTTATGTGGATAACATTCTTAAATCATTCCAGCAGCTGCAAACAGAATATAGTCTACAACAAATGTAATTCTTTAGATATTGACAAGAAAGAGGACTGCTACAGAAAATATTTAGGGCTCATGGTATCATAAAGCAAGGTAATCCATTGTATGAGATTATTTTTAGGTCCCAAATCAAGCTAAACTATTATCAAAAATAAATAATTTTCTTTTTTTGTAGATAAAGTTTTTATTGCTTTTCCAAATTTTACATAAAGGATCCAAAGTTCAAACATCAGACAGTGCCATAAACTGTTGCACTAATACAGTACATTATGCCTGAAATTATATATTTGAAATGTTATTTTATTTTTTTTATTTATTTCTTGACTTGGATAACAATCTTTGAGCTGGGAGCTCTTTTACAAAGATTCCTCATTGGTTACAGAAATTAGAACAAGTACACAACAACTTAATATATATATAGACAGAAGGACTATAAGTAAGCTGTATAAGTGTGAAACAGTTGAGCATTTACCAATGAGCTTATTTCTATAGACTGTAATTTACAGATATACGTAATATTTCAAATGTTTTAGGTAAGTATGGTTTCAGTTACAGGGCAGTTTTACTAGCAGGTAGCATTGACCATGCCTTGAGGTATATGAGGAGAACAGAAGGAGAACATCAAAAAGAGGGAAGGGGGGGTTCTTAGGCGTGTGGGGTAAGCAGCCAGAATACGGCAGTTGTCACTGAGGTGCACTGTAGGGATAACATAAAGTGAGGGAGCAGGAGGGTTGGGGATAATGTACAGCAAGGGTTGGAGGGGAAGTGTGAAAGGTGAACATGAGGGTGGAAATAAGCAGGGGGTGATGGGAACAGGAAGACTAGTCTGAGCAATCACACTTGCTTTGCACGGTTAGGTAAAGCATTAGTTCTCTTTTGAATGAGCCTAGCTTAGGGACATTTGCAACTGCTGGGGACAAGTTGTTGAGCCACAGTGGGGCCTTGTAGGAGAAGTACTGTTGAGCCAGCGCTGTGTGGCAAAAGGGAATGTGGAGTGCCTTCCTAGCCTTGCCTATGGTCAGGTGCTGGTTAGGGACCAGTTTGAGGAGCATCTGGATGGAGTTAGGGGTTAAGCCTAGGAGTGTTTTTTCACCAGATAGGCAGACATGGTATTTTATCCTCCCTGGAGGTTTAGCCATTTGGTTTGTGCATAAAGTCTCAGGTATGAATAGAATCTGCCTGCACCTAGGACCAGCTTACAGGTCCTGTTTAGTTTAGTTTTTACCCTACTCAGAGCAGTTTCAGTGGCCATACTGTACACAGTTAGACCATAGTCAATGACAGTATGGAGCTATTAACTGCAAGGGATAGGGTTTCAGTTGTTAAGCAGTGTTGGTGTCTGTAGAGCAGGCCATTTCTAGTGTTGACAGTTCTGACTATGTGGTCTATGTGGTAGGAATAAGAGAGGGAGCTGTCAAGGGTGATACCAAGGTACTTGAATGTGGATATCTGTTCAAGGGGTTAAAATTTGTTATTAAATATTGTGAGTTTGCTGGATTTGTTCTTGTTGCAGGGGTTGAAAAATAACATTACTTTATTCTTTTTATAATTTAGAAGGAGTTTGTTTTGGCTGAACCAATCCTCTATTATGGTGAAGCTATGTTACAGCTCATTGTTGAGTAGGTTGAGATGGGGATTGCTGGAGAAAATGGCTGTGTCATCTGCATAAAGCAGAATTTTAACTGGGCAAGTACTAGGAAGAGAGTTGAGGAATAGGCTAAATAAGAGGGGTCCCAAAATGGAGCCTTGCAGAACCCCAGTGGTCACCTTTCTGCTATCAGATAGGGTATTGTTTATTTTCACTCACTGAGTTCTGTCAGCTAGGTAGCTCTTAAACCAACCAATGGTATCTGGAGATAGGCTGAGTGCAGGTAGCTTGCTAATTAGGGTGTTGTGGTTAGCGTGGTGAATGCTTTAGTAAGGTTGATATATATTGATCCTACTATTTCACTTGCATCAAGTGCGTCATGTATGTAGTTTGCATATTCCACTAGTGCAGTAGTGGTACTATGAGCCTTTCAAAATCCATGCTGCTGGGGGCACTGGATATTGTATTTACTTAAAAAAAAAAACTTTTGTACTTGTACAATCAATATTTTAAAGCAATTTTTCAGAACAGATAAGAGGGTCACTGGGTAGACATCAGAACCAACCAGAAGTAGCTCTGAAATTATCATACATGTGTATATCTATATTACCAATACAGGTTCCAATTACAATTCTCATTTAGCCCTGCTGCAGGATTGAAGCCGCCCATGGTATAAGTCCAGTAAACTTCACATTTCAGAAGTAAATCATCCTAAGTTATGTTGCCAGTGAGGGCTCCCTCTACATTATCAAGCCCTCAGAAATGCAGAGAAGTAGCAGAATGTCCCACTGAGTTAAAATGTGTTGCAACTGAAGAATTAGGGTCTGTGAGTTGGATGTCACTTTTATGCTCACTTATTTTGGATTTAACTCCTTTTGTTTTCCCTGGGTGGATATTCAGAAAGTGCGTTGCGCGTAACACAGTTCACCTCGTAACCCATTGATGCACCCAGCGCCAATATTCAAAAGGAAAGTCATTAGCACAAATCCCGACTGCTCAGGAGTGCATCAGTAATGTATGCAGCACAAGTAGGGGGGCGTGCCCATGCATACCCCCACACATCCTGATATTCAGCCCGGGATGTGCGGAGCCCATGCAGGCGCAACCCCTACATGCGCCGCATACAGTTGTTCCAAAAAATAAAGGAGCAACAGCCAGCCACCCGCAGGTGTGCTGCCATATTGCAGGGCGCAACACAGCAGCTGCCAGAGCTCCGGCAGCACCCTCCGCCGAGTAGCGTCCCCATGCCTGATTGCGGGCAGAAGTAGGACATAAACAGTCCCAGAACCTGGTGGTCCAGTGGACCTACTCGAGCCGATCACGGGCATATGTATAAAAATTAAACGTCCTATATCCAGGTGGTCCAGTGGACGCTCGCAGTGATCACGGGCAGAAGTCTAAAGAAAGATTAAATCCCATCCCAGCGGTCCAGCGGTACCCTCCCACCCTCCCACTGAGCCTCCCACCCGCCTCCCCGGTCAGTGGTGGTGGCAGTCTCACCCACAAGCCGCCCACTGACTGATCATGACAGTAGTTGCACGCCCATTGGTCCACAGTGGGCTATGTGTGCAGATCACATTTATTATATAGTCCAGATATGTGAATGAATCCATTCACATATCTGGACTGTGTAGTACAGTATGGTTCAGATGCTACTGGCTCACGCTGTGGACCAATGGGCATACAGTTGTACTGTATGCAGTCAGTCGGCGGGTGGCCGGGTGGCTTGCAGGTGGAGCTGCCACCCGCCACTGACTGGGGGAGCGGGGTGCGGGCCTCATGGGAGGGTGGGAGGGGGTACCGCTGACCACCAGGGATGGGATTTAATCTTCTTTAGACTTGCCCGCAATCGGGCCAGCAGCGTTCACTGACCACCAGGGATATTGGAGTTCTATTGGTTTTATGCTTTTGCCCACGATCGGGTAGTGGGGCACTTTGCCGCTAGTAGGGGGCGCCGGTCCCGACGGTTGCAGCCTGGCAGGGCACCAGCGCAAGTCGCCGGGATGAGTGCACCTGCATGTAACAAGAGATGACATGCAAATGGCCCCATTTACCTTGCATGCATTATGGCCCATTTGCATGTGCACCTTTGAATTATAGATGCGCCTAGCGCAGCGCGCTATGTCTAGCGCATCTCCCCTGCCCCTCTCTGGCCACTTCAGATTGGTGCAGTGCCACTCGCACTATGCACAATGCGGAGGTTGCGAGAGCGATATTCAGCGGTGCTGAGCCATAGTGCAGCACCGTTGAATATCACCCTGTTAGTGCCCTGGCACATCCCAGTTGCGCTGCGCCCGGCTTGCGCCACGCCTGGCGAGTCTGAATATCCCATAAAGTTTGTCGCTTGGACACTGGAGAATGTAAACATGATGTGTTTGGCAAGTTATATGTTGTTTAATCAAATGTTTTACGTTGGGACAAGGATGTTCAAAAACAATCTTTTGCTTGTATTTCACACTGGAAGCAACGACCGCATGGGTAACTCCCATTACTAAGTGGTCCCAAACAGTCGCTTCTGTTTCTTTTAAGTACATTATGGACTGTGTGTACCAGTTTGTCCCTCAGGGTGGATTTTTCTTGAAGTGATGAAAGGAAATTCTCTGAATTTAATATTTGTGTTATCCCTTCCGTGTAAAATGTACCATTTATTACTTAGAATGTTACGTATCTTTCCACATAAGTGGCTATAAGTGGTGGAAAATACAATTCTATTTCCTTGTTCTTTGTGTGTGCCTGGTAATAGTAACTCCTCTCTGGGTGTTTCTGTAACATCATTCAATGCTTCTTCCACAAACTGTTCCTTATAATCCCTTGTTGTGAATCTGTTAGATATCTCACTTGCACTTTTAGGAATTCTTGTTCCTCACTGCAATTCCATTAGGCTCTGATGAGCTGTGCCCTTGGAATGCTTTCTTTCAGTTTGGGATCATGGTAACTTTTAAAATGTAAGAAATGTTCCTGTCTCTTTCCTACATAAGGTAGTCTTCAGTCTATTATTTCGCTTATAAACCATCAAATCCAAAAATGGAATTTTTGTTTAGTCTGCCTCCATAGTGAATCTAAGATTTTCATTTCTACTGTTTAAATAGTCCTTAAACTTGTCCAGTTCTGTCTTCTGTCCCTTCCATATAAGTAATATGCCTTCTACATAATGTTTCCAATTAACAGTCTTGTCATAGAATGGGTTTGGCATTTGATTTAGAATCTGTGCCATGCCCAACCGGGGCTCAGACCTTGCTGATGGAAGAGAAGCTACAAGCCTGCCCTGGGAAGTGACCCACGATCATGCTCCTGCTAATCGGCAGACTGCGTGGCTTCTTTCCCCTGCTGTAACTGCTGCTTGGTATCCTCCGAACTCCGGTTCGTTACAGGGTCCAGAAGCTACAGAAACAGCTAAATTAAAGTCCAGTAGCTCAGCCTGTACTGAACCACACTCTCGTGGCTCACTTGGACCTGTGGGTCAGAAAGCCATATACCCCTCAAGTATGTTGGTGTTTGGCGCCTTTGAGCATTTTGAATTTTCAGTGACAAAACTGATTGGAGGATCTCAGTCTCACTGACTTCTCTTTGGCTGGTCTCCATTTTACCTTCCTTCGTTACAGACACTTATCACCACTGCTCCCCCTGAGACAATCTTTTTTTTTTGTAGAGCAAGAATAACAAGAAGGCCATCCACTGTTTCTCTCCTTAACTCTCAATCCAGTTTAGGTCATATAGTGTTACAGTGCCATTGTTGAAAGTGATTAACTTGCTCTGAATGCACAGTGATTACAGCCCTCTTTACAATTCATTCTGTTGTGAAATACTGTAGAGTGTTTAACTCTTCCAAACTGTGTACTGCATAGCCTGGTTTTCCAAGCTTACAGCTGAATCCTTTTTAGAATTAAGTCTGTGTGTAAAGCTGTAGCATTTTAAGTTTGACAGACCTTTCTACTGCACTGCCTCATATTCTAAGCTTACAGCCCAATCCTTGCCTCTTACTTTCCCACCTGTCTGCTCTCTCACCCACTTACATCTCCTCCATGTTTCTGTTTCTGCCCACCCTATATTTTAGCCTCCATCTTCTAAGCAATTTGGCCCACTCTCTTTCTTTGTTTGAGCTAACCACCCTCCCTGCCTGCCCCCACTTAATCCATCCCTCATCAGGTGTGCCATGCCAAACTGGGGTTTATACCTTTGTAACCCCTGCAAATGGGGGTTCCCAAAGACTTCCAGGAGCTTGCTTGAATGCTCCAAGCCTGAATGGTGTTTGGCATTTAAGCCATTTATCAGTGAGTGTTTTAGAGCCTCTGGTACTGTCTCTTTAAGAGCTGTCTGCTTGCAGACATAATTAGTTTGTATGGGGGACTGTGTGCTTCTTTGAGTACCACTCGAGCTGCTGCCAATTCACTTCATTTTGCAGTCACTAGGAGTGCAAAGGAACCTATCTGAAAGATGTAACTGTTTGCCAGAAATTATTTAGAGTAATAATGAAATTACAGTTTGTCTATCCTGCTTTCTTTGCAGTCAGAACTGTGTCTGCTAGTTCCCATTCTAGTTTTGAACTGCTGAACTGGACCAATCAGTGTGGGGTAAGCTAGCTCTAAAATGGTGCCTTGACGAATCAGAACTTGACTCATAATCTGAGCCAGCCACAAGAGGATTGTATGGGCAGTGACTCTGGGAGATGTAGTTTAGACTTCAGTGCCTTTTTGGACCAACAGCAGCAGTCTATTGTGAGTGACAGCCAATCCAGTCAAGAACTGGGAGGAACTCAAAGGAAGTGCCGGTTTTGTCGGTTGGAGTTTCAGTTGAGCTTTGGCAGTGAAGAAGGAAGGAGCCCTGTGCTTTTTCAGTGTGCAGTTTTAGTCAAAACGTGTGTAAGGCCCTAGAGTTCCGTCTGCAGCTTGTGTAACAGCTTGTTAGGACTGAATCTGTCCTGTGAAAAGAATCAAAGGATCTCTGAAGAGTAGAAACCAGGCTCACCCTGTAGAAGACTGGAGGAATTGCTGAAAATTGCACTCGGTCTGTCAGGAACTGAATCTGCTGTGTGTTCTCCGGTTGTGCAGTAATTGCGATCGGATACAGATGCAGCCTGCCTGGTATAGTGCTTTTATATGGATGTGTGAAGAGGTTTGTGTACCTCAAGTGAGCCCTGCTGACATTGAAGGACCCTATCTTATTTGGAGGTCGTGAGTACTAATTCAGGGTCGCTCCCTGTTGAATTGCCACATTAAATCCAAATGGAATTACTGTACTGCTGACTGTTTAATTCTCCTTTTCTCTGTGTGAAAGGGCCCCTACCAGCTGCCACGGTTTGGACTAGCCACTAGGGCTTGGGTACCCAGGACAGTAACTGATAGGGATAGGCCTGTGCACAGAGCCATAGGTAGATTATTAGAGTGATAAGCTAATTAACCTGATTTCCCCTGTCCTTGTTATATCCCCTAATAAATCAGAGCTGCTTGTTTCAGCAAAGTTATACTGCCTGAGGTATTTGTCTATGTTAAAGTACTGTACTGTGATTGTTGCACTGTATCTCATTTCACAGGAGGTCCCAGTGCCGAACCAGACCTGGGGGTAAGTGTATACTGTGAAGGTAATTTGATATATTGTGTGGGCCACTAGTGGGAAGAAAGGGGGTTGCAGTGTCCTCAGAGGGCTGTGACCAAGTTAGTTTAACTATTGCAAACCCTGACCTTCTGGGTGGAGGCACCCACCATTGATCCAGGCCTCAACCTGTTAGTGGCAAATCAGGCAGGGTAGTAGCCCCTGGGATAGTGCCATCTAGGGTTACATCTTGAGGCTCACCGCTGGGATTGTGTGTCCTCAGTGGCCATATTTACGTAACCACTGTTAAGAAAAAATGGGTACCCGACAGAAGTGGCTGTGCACCGCTGGTGGAGTGGTGTACTGGGAGGAGATCGACTCTCAAAATGCTATGCTTATCCTGGACATCCCCTGGGTATCAATACGGACACTGTGCAGGGAGTACTTTCCAAGGTGGAAGGTTTACAAACCCTGTGGTGGTGGTCGGCATGCTAATCTGCTCACCCACACTTTCCTGGCCCTAGTAGAGCTTATGATCCCATAGATAGCTCCAAAGTGCCACAGACCATTACCCCAGAGGGAGCCCTCACTGCTTGGAGAGTGATAACTAAGGACAGAAGACCCGGGGAATCAGCCCCACCACTATCTGAAACTTTTGAGGAGAAATTTGCTGAATGGTTGCTGGGGAGGGAAAACTGTGGAGGACTTGAAGAAACTATTCTTGCCACCTGGGGGTGTTCCTCCCAACACCCTCTCCTGCTCCAGTGCCCGTAATGGTGGCTGAACCAATGCAGACTCCTATTTCTGCACCTGCCATTAGTCACGACTTCACGAAGGTTGAGGATCTTCTGGCACCTCCCACCCCCAAGGGGAGGATGACTGGGAACCTGGATAGACTATGTTGCCCCACGTGCTAGAATGGCAATGCTCGGAAGGTGAAAAGCAAAGAGGGTTAGTGAGAGCCTCCGAGGTCCTGCCCTGGCTACCATCCGCAAGCAAACGGGCCAGTAACCCTGAAGTACTGCACAGGCCTATCTTGAGGCCTTGGAGAATGTGTATGGGAGCCCAGATTCTGATGAGGACCTATGGTGGAGAGTAAGAGATGCACAACAGTACCAAGGGAGTTGTTGTCTGTGTATGTATCTCGGCTGGAAAAATTGTTGCAAGAATGCCTCAGAAAGGTAGTTTGCCAGCAATTGAACTGGACCGAACCAGACTGACAGGATCCTTAAGTCTGCCCCTCTCTCAGAACTGCTGTTGCTTCAGCTACGCCTGGCAGATCGACTGAATCCCCACCCTCCTATGATGAGTTAATGAGAGAAATTGAGGAGTTGGAAAAGATGACCTCGGGAGGACCTGCACCAATAGCTCGGCTATGACCCGAGTGACTGAGGGTGACCCATCAAGGAAGTTCAGGGCAGAGGTTGGCAGTCAATGAGTGCTCTGACAAGGAAAAAGATATGTCACAATGGGGCGAACTGTTGAGAGAGATCCAGGAATTCAAAAACAGTCCCTTTATGAAGGCCACGCCTGCAAGTACGGGCCCTGACCTATATCCGACTGCATCTGCTATGGGGGTGGGGGTACCCACCCATGTATCTCCTGCTGATAACAGCTCCGAACTCTATTCCTTGACCATGGAAGTGGAGAAACTGATGAGATGTCTCCAATGCTTATCATGCCGCAGACAGAGATGGCACCAAGGTTTCCAGTTAGTATACCCTGCCCTGGCTCCCAGTGTGAGCCCGCCAGCTCAAACTCTAGAAAGTATGTTTTGCTATAATTGTGGAAAGATGGGCACATGAAAGGGAATGCCAGCCCCAAAAGACACTGACAAAGTTGCATATAGGCTACAAGGAGAGCTTCGGAGAGGAAATCAGTGGTTAAGAGGTGCGACGCATGATTCCAGTGAGGGCACCAAAATGCTAATTCATCGCCCTTTGTGGCAAGGTCAGTTGCCCAGGCCCCCACTACCACCTCTCCAGACTGGTCCAGAATAGTGGGTCCCTCCATGGAGACCACTGTAAAGGTGAATGGAGTGTCTACAAGAGCTGTATTAGACAGTGGCTCCCAAGTGACAATTATGTTCCAGGATTGGTATCAGAAGCATTTGTCAGACGTACTCTCACAACCATTAGAAGGACTGCATGTATGGGGTTAAGGAGAAGGCCTACCCTTATTCCGGTATATCCGAATTTGGCTGTCTTTCCCCACCTCCGTGGCTGGAGTGGCTGAACAAGTAGAGACCCTAGCCTTAGTGTGTCCCCCACTGGACTGTATGATGGTGACCCTTTGTTGATTGGAACAAATGCTCATATGTTCGGAAGGCTGGCACAGTTGTGTTATGAAAAACAGGGGTCAAAGACTAGCAGAGCTTTAAGAGTTCCGGCTTTAATTAAGAAGGCCTATGAGGCACAGAGAGATGCTGAAAAAACAGAACCAGAGGAACCGGTCGGAATTGTATGGAAGAAGGATCCTGAGTCTCTGATCCTGGTGCCAAATGCCCAGTGTACCTTACAGGGAGAGGTCCATATCAGAAAGGATGTTAAGAATAAAATATTAATGTTGGATGCACCAGGCGATGGAAAATTGCCAGAGGGACTGCTGGTCAAGCCTAGTATTTTGCCCGCTAGAGCCCATGCTTATGCCAGAAGGGTAATGGTCCAAGTTCATAATGTGTCTGAAAGAGACATTCGAGTAAACAGAGGTTGCATCCTGGCTAATGTGCATTGTGCAGACACTGCAGTGCTACCCAGCAGCAAGAGTTCAAGGAAGAATGACAGAGTAACGCCTGACTTGTTTGATTTCAGCGACTCTCTGCCAGCTGAATGGAAAGTGAGGATCAGTGAGAAGCTTGCCCAGAGAGACCAGGTGTTTTCTTTAAAGGAATGGGATGTAGGATGCGTAGGAGCTGAGCACAATATCCGCTGCATGACGAAAAGACCATTTCCAGAGAGGTCTCACGCCTGGCACCTGCTGACATAGATGATGTGAGACGGCATCTGCAAGAGATGTTAGCTGCTGTAATACAAGAATCCAGAAGCCCTTATGCTTCCCCATTGTGGTAGTGAGGAAAAGAATGGAACAGTAAGGATGTGTGTGGATTATCGCGACCTTAAACCGGCGGACTATCCTGATCAGTACACAATGCCCCGCATTCAGGATGCTTTGGACTGCCTAAACGGGAGCAAGTGGTTCTCTGTGCTGGATCTCCGCAGTGGGTACTACCAGATTCATGGCCCCAGAGGACCGTGAGAAGACGGCCTTTATCTGTCCGGGCTATTTCTATGAATTCATGAGGATGCCTCAAGGGATTTCAGGTGCCCCAGCCACTTTTCAACGATTGATGGAGCGTGCAGTGGGGACATGAACTTACTAGAGTGCCTGGTATACCTAGATAATGTCATTGTGTTTGGCAGCTCACTGGAGGAACATGAGAGCAGATTATTTAAGGTATTGGACCGACTGGAGGACTTTGGCCTTAAACTGTCCATTGATAAGTGTCAATTCTTTCAAACATCAGTAAGTATGGGACACATAGTATCCACCGAGGAATAGAGACTCACCCAAGTAAAGTTGAGGCCTTGACCACCTGGCCACAGCCCAAAAATCTAAAAGAACTGCAAAGATTCCTGGATTCTGTGGTTATTATCGCGCTCATCAAGGACTATTCAAGAGTGATCTGCCTTTACTTAACCTTTACTCAAGGGTATCCCCAACCCACAAAAATACCAAAAGTCAGCATCCTCAAGACTGAAAGAGTGTATTTTCATCCGAGTGAAGTATTTGGGGCCCACTGGACCTTGATTGTGAGACTGCTTCTCATGAGATCATATATCAATCATCCATGCTCCAGTGCTGGCCTATGCCGATCCAAGAAAACCTTACGTCTGCACACTGATGCTAGCTTGCAAGGGTTGGGGGTGTTGTACCAAGAGCACGAGAATGGCCTGAGACCAGTGGCCTTTAAGTAGAAGCCTGACCCCATCCGAAAAGAACTATCCTGTACATAAGTTAGAGTTCCTAGCTTTGAAGTGGGCTATTGTTGACCAATTCCATGAGTACTTGTATGGGGCTAAAATACTAGTAAAACTGACAATAATCCTTTGACCTATGTGCAGACCTCAGCTGTTGGATGCCACTGGCCATAGGTGGCTTTCTGCATTATCTACATATGACTATGCTCTCAATACCAGCAGGTCTGGAACCACATAGATGCTGATGCTCTCTCCGGAGGCCTGTTCCCTAGAATGATTGGGTCCATTGGCAGAACCTGACATTCGGGCACTCTGCCGGAAGTTTGATAGGGAGGAACAATGTTCACGGACGCAGTGATCTGCATGGTGGATTGCTTGGGAGCCTCTGAGAATTGCATACCTGCTGCTTATTGCCACTTTTCTGCAATAGACATTGGTGCACTGCCTCAGCTGGACAATGACAGTATTCGGGGCTCAATCCCGCGATCCCATGATCAAAGCAGCTTTAGAAGCCTCTATGCAGGAAAAGATGTAAAATTACGCCCACTGATTTGAGAACTGCACTGTTATACAAAGAAGGTCCTAAGTTGAAACTGATCAATAAACTGTTATACAGAGAAACAGTAGACAGAGGGGACAAGTAGACAAACAACAACTAGTGCTGCCCACTGCCTTCGGAGACTCAGTACTGAGGTCCTTGCACAACCACATGGGGCACCTTGGTATAGACAGAACACTTGACTTGGTGAGATCCAGATTCTATTGGCCTAGATGGGGCTGATGTGGGCAACACATTCGAACTTGTAGTCGCTGCTTACAGAGGAAAGCTTTGCCCCAGAGGGCTGCCCCCTTGTTAACATCACCACCAGTGCACCCATGGAGCTGGTCTGTATTGATTTTCTAAGTTTGAGTCAGATCAAAGAAATATCAGTAATGTGCTGGTGGTCACTGACCATTTCACGAGATATGCCCAAGCTTTCCCACCAAAGACCAGAAAGCATCCACTGTAGCCAAAGTACTTGTAGAAAACTTTTTGTTCACTATGGGGCTCCACAAAGAATCCATTCTGATCAAGGGAGAGACTTTGAGAGTCGTCTGATCAAAGAGATGCTTTCTCTGTGGGAGTGCGAAAGTCCAGAACCACTCCTTACCACCCCCAGGAGACCCACAGCCTGAACGTTTCAACCAAGACTTTGCTAGATATGCTAGGCACCCTGCACCCAAAGGACAAGCCTAGATGGAGCCAACAAATTAGCACCCTGGTACATGCTTATAACTGCACCAAAAGTGATGCCACTGGATTCTCCCCTACTGCCTGATGTTTGGAAGAGAGAGCTCGACTACCAGTAGATGTGTGTTTTGGGGTCTCTCCTGATGGGGTTCAAGCTGACAACTATTTACAGTATGTGCAAAAGTTAAAGGCCCAGCTAACTCATGCATACCAACTGGCTCAAACCATGGCTGCCAAAAGAAATCTGGCCAACAAAGAAAGGTATGATAAAAGGTGAAAGCACAGGAACCCAGGAGGGAGATCGGTATTGCTAAGAAATCTGGGACTGCATGGCGTTCACAAGATTGTTGACAGATGGCACCATCTCCCTCACATTGTAGTGGGCAAACTAGATGATCTGCCAGTGTACAAAGTAAGGCCTGAGAATAATTCAAAAGATGTAAAACAATGCATAGAAATCATTTACTGCCCATTGGACAAATCTTAATTGAGTCTGAGCCCTAGAAGATGCCCCCTCTGGACCAGTGACTAGAGCTGCTGCTAAGAAAGACCAAGAAGTCTGCACCTACAGAAGCAGAGTTAAAGTGTTCCCCTGCACAAGTCCCAGTTGAGCATGACTGTCAGTCCATATCAGAAGAAAGTGAGAGTGACTTTGAATACTATCCTTCTACGAACTGAGTCAATTGTTTTGGGCAATCCCTAGTCAATACTGGAGATGAAGCTGGGCCTTCTGGACTGTCTAAGCTCCCAGCTTCATCCCTGGAGCCAGTGCTCCCAGAAAGTGAAGTGCAAAGCATCAGATCAGATGAAATGGAATCATTGTGCATGGTTGAACTGTTTGAGCTTCAGGGAGGAAAATGATGGATTGGGTCAGACTGGTGATACACCAACAAGAAGAGTATTTTGAGTGCCCTGACAGTCCACTGCCAGTGTCCGAAAGCTCTCCATGCGAGCCAAATGTTGTGGACTCAGAAACTGTAACTCCTGGAGCTGAAAGTGCCCCAAGTTCTAGCCCTCTACCCCATGGAGACTCCCTGACAAGTGAGGACAATGCTGAAAATGAGGCTCAGAGTGCAGAGACTATAACAGTTCCCCTAGAAAGACTGGTCGAGCTATAAAGCCTGTGGTGCACCTCAGTTATGATTCACTTGGGAGGCCTGTGGACTTGCCTCTCAATGTTGTCCATAAAGGAGTGTATGTGTCCCCAGCTCATTGCCCAAACTGAGCATCAGTGCTAACTCCAAGTTACTTGTGTTGCCCTCTATATGGTGCCCTTGCCCCATCCAGCCCCAAGGTAACTGATAGGGAAGGCCCCTCTTCAGGTTTCATGTACAAGAGGTAATAACTTGAGTTATGGTACAATGTGTATGTAATACTGTGTAAAGAGTGACGTACTGCAATGTTTCAGAAATGTGTTCTTGGTAAAATGATATATTGACTGATGATTAATGTATGCGAGCCTAATGCAAATGTATATGGTTGCAGTTGAACTTATGGGGTACTTGCTTGACGCGGACGTCAAGCTTTCCCAGGCTCAGGAAGGGTGTAACCCCTGCAAATGGGGGTTCCCAAAGACTTCCAGGAGCTTGCTTGAATGCTCCAAGCCTGAATGGTGTTTGGCATTTAAGCCATTTATCAGTGAGTGTTTTAGAGCCTCTGGTACTGTCTTTAAGAGCTGTCTGCTTGCAGACATAATTAGTTTGTATGGGGACTGTGTGCTTCTCTGAGTACCACTGAGCTGCTGCCAATTCACTTCATTTTGCAGTCACTAGGAGTGCAAAGGGAACCTATCTGAAAGATGTAACTGTTTGCCAGAAATTATTTAGAGTAATAATGAAATTACAGTTTGTCTAACCTGCTTTCTTTGTAGTCAGAACTGTGTCTGCTAGTTCCCCATTCTAGTTTTGAACTGCTGAACTGGACCAATCAGTGTGGGGTAAGCTAGCTCTAAAATGGTGCATTGGACGAATCAGAACTTGGACTCATAATCTGAGCCAGCCACAAGAGGATTGTATGGGCAGTGACTCTGGGAGATGTAGTTTAGACTTCAGTGCCTTTTGGACCAACAGCAGCAGTCTATTGTGAGTGACAGCCAATCCAGTCAAGAACTGGGAGGAACTCAAAGGAAGTGCCGGTTTTGTCGGTTTGGAGTTTCAGTTGAGCTTTGGCAGTGAAGAAGGAAGGAGCCCTGTGCTTTTTCAGTGTGCAGTTTTAGTCAAGAAACGTGTGTAAGGCCCAGAGTTCGGTCTGCAGCTTGTGTAACAGCTTGTTAGGACTGAATCTGTCCTGTGAAAAGAATCAAAGGATCTCTGAAGAGTAGAAACCAGGCTCACCCTGTAGAAGACTGGAGGAATTGCTGAAAATTGCACTCGGTCTGTCAGAACTGAATCTGCTGTGTGTTCTCCCGGTTGTGCAGTATTACGATCCGATACAGATGCAGCCTGCCTGATATAGTGCTTTCTTTATATGGATGTGAAGAGGTTTGTGTACCTCAAGTGAGCCCTGCTGACATTGAAGGACCCTATCTTATTTGGAGGTCGTGAGTACCAATTCAGGGTCGCTTCCTGTTGAATTGCCACATTAAATCCAAATGGAATTACTGTACTGCTGACTGTTTAATTCTCCTTTTCTCTGTGTGAAAGGGCCCTACCAGCTGCCACGGTTTGGACTAGCCACTAGGGCTTGGGTACCCAGGGACAGTAACTGATAGGGATAGGCTCAGCACAGAGCCACAGGTAGATTATTAGAGTGATAAGCTAATTAACCTGATTTCCCTGTCCTTGTTATATCCCCTAAATAAATCAGAGCTGCTTGTTTCAGCAAAGTTATACTGCCTGGAGGTATTTGTCTATGTTAAAGTACTGTACTGTGATTGTTGCACTGTATCTCATTTCACAGGAGGTCCCAGTGCCGAACCAGACCTGGGGGTAAGTGTATACTGTGAAGGTAATTCTGATATATTGTGGGCTACTAGTGGGAAGAAAGGGGTTGCAGTGTCCCAGAGGATGTGACCAAGTTAGTTTAACTATTGCAACCCCTGACCTCTGGGTGGAGGCACCGCCATTGGATCCAGGCCCTCAACCTGTTAGTGGTAAATCAGGCAGGGGTAGTAGCCCTGGGATAGCGCCATCTAGGGTTACACCTTGCTGCCAGAGGAGAAGCTACAAGCCTGCCCTGGGAAGTGACCCAGGTCCTGCTCCTCGCTAATCAGCAGACTGTGTGGCTTCTTTCACATGCCGTAACTGCTGCCTGGGATCCTTTAAACTGCAGTTCATTGCACCATCCAGAATCTGCAAAACAGCTGAATTTGGACCCACTAGCCCAGCCTGTACTGAACCACACTCTGGTGGTTTGCCAGCAGTTGCTGGTCAGAAATCTGTATGCCTCTTCAGGTACGTTGGTGTTTGGTGCCTTTGGATACATTGAATTTTCAGCGCCAACACTCTGATTGGAGGATCTCAGTCTCACTGACTTCTCTCCAGTTGGTCTCCATTTTACCTTGTTTCATTAGAGACACTTATCAGTGCTGCTCCCCCTGAGACAATCTTTATTTTTTGTAAAGCAAAAAAGGCAAGAAAGACCACCCCACTGTTTCTCTCCTTAACTCTCAATCCAGTTTAGGCCATATAGTGTTACAGTGCCATTGTTTAAAGTGATTTACTTGTTCTGAATGCACAGTGATTACAGCCCTCTTTAGAATTAATTCTGTGTGAAAAGCTGAAGAGTTTTAAGTTTGAGCTTTGACTGCACTCCCTAATATTCTAAGCGGACAGCCTCATGCTTTTTAGAATTAATTTTGTTGTGAAAAACTAGAGTTTTTAAGTCTTCCAGACAGTGTACTGCACTGCCTGGTTTTCCAAGCTTACAGTGGAATCCTTTTTAGAATTGATTCTGTGTGTAAAGCTGTAGAATTTTAAGTTTGACAGACCTTTCTACTGCACTGCCTCATATTATAAGCTTACAGCCCAATCCTTGCCTCTTGCTTTCCCACCTGTCTGCTGTCTCACCCACCTACATCTCCTCCCTGTTTCTGTTTCTCTACTCACCTCTATTTTGGCCTCCATCTTCTAAGGAATTTGGCCCGCCTTGTTTCTTTGTTTTATCTAACCACCCCTCCCCTGCCTGCCCTACTTAATCCATCTCCTTTCCTCTCCCCTGAGGTGTGAAGTGCCCAACTGGGGCTCGGACCTTGCTGCTGGAGGAGAAGCTACAAGCCTGCTCCTGGGAAGTGACCCACGGTCCTGCTCTGCACTGGCAGACCATGATGCTTCTTTCCCCTGCAGTAACTGCCGCCTGGGATCCTCCAGAACTCCAGTTCATTGCACCATCCAGAATCTATAACGACAGCTTAATTAAAGTCCACTAGCCCAGCCTGTACTGAACCATGCTCTGGTGGTTCCCGGAGCTGCAGGTCAAAATGCCCTATACCCCCTCAGGTATGGTGGTGTTTGGCACCTTTGAACATTTTGAATTTTCAGTGCCAACACTCTGATTGCAGGATCTCAGTCTCCTGACTTCCTCTGGCTGGTGTCCATTTTACTATGTTTCATTAGAGACACTCATCAGTGCTGCTCCCCTGAGACAATCTTTATTTTTGTAAAGCAAGAAAGAAGAAAGGCCACCCCACTTTTCTCTCCTTAACTCTCAATCCAGTTTAGGTCATATAGTGTTACAGTGCCATTGTTTAAAGTGATTTACTTGTTCTGAATGCACTGTGACTACAGCCCTCTTTAGAATTAATTCTGTGTGAAAAGCTGAAGAGTTTTAAGTTTGAACTTTGTCTGCACTCCCTAATACTCTAAACTTTCAGCCTCATGCTTTTTAGAATAAATTCTGTTGTGAAAACTGTAGAGTGTTTAACTCTTCCAGACTGTGTACTGCACTGCCTGGTTTTCCAAACTTACAACTGAATCCTTTTTATATTTAAATCTTTGTGTAAAGCTGCAGAATTTTAAGTTTGACAGACCTTTCTACTGCACTGCCTCATATTCTAAGCTTGTAGCCCAATCCTTGCCTGTCACTTTCCCACCTGTCTGCTGTCTCACCCACCTACATCTCCTCCCAGTTTCTGTTTCTCTGCTCACCCTGTATTTTAGCCTCCACCTTCTAAGTAATTTGGCCAACCCTGTTTCTTTATTTGAGCTAACCACCTCTCCCCTGCCTGCCCCTACTTAATCCATCTCCTTTCCTCTCCGCCTCAAGTGTGCCATGCCCAACTGGGCTCGGACCTTGCTGCCAGAGGAGAAATCACATGCTTGCCTGGAAAGTGACCCACAGTCCTGCTCCTGCTAATTAGCAGACTGCAAGGCTTCTTTTCCCTGCCATAACTGCCACCTGGGATCCTCCAAACACTGATCCATTGCGGTGTCCAGAATCTACAGAAACAGCCAAATTAGGACCCACTAGCCCAGCTGTACTGAACCACACTCTGGTGGCTCACCTGGAGCTGCTGGTCGGAAAGCCGTATACCCCCTCAAGTACATTGGAGTTTGGCACCTTTGAACATTTTGAATTTTCAGTGCCAACACTCTGACTGCAGGATCTCAGTCTCACTGACTTTCTCAGGCTGGTCTCCATTTCACTTTGTTTCATTAGAGACGTGTATCAGTGCTGCTCCCCCTGAGACTATCTTTATTTTTTGTAAAGAAAGAAAGAAAAGAAAGGCCGCCCCTCTTTTTCTCTCCTTAACTTTCAATCCAGTTTAGGCCATATAGTGATATAGCACCATTGTTTAGAGTGATTTACTTGTTCTGAATACACAGTGATTACAGCCCTCTTTAGAATTAATTCTGTCTGAAAAGCTGAAGAGTTTTAAGTTTGAGCTTTGACTAACATACTAACATACTAAAATGCCAGCAGAATAGGCCTAACGGTCTTCATGTCTGCTCGTTTGGTCAGCCTCCACCCTGGGTGCTGACCTTGCTGCCCCCCTCGCCTCCTCTGACTTCTCCCTTCCCAGTTCTGGATATTCTTGCTGCATTGGATTTTGCTTCCAGAACCCTTCCCCTGTACCTGTCCCACCCCCTCTTGAACCCCTCCACTGTCTCTGCCTCCACCAGCCCCCTAGGCAGCGCATTCCATGGCTCCACCACCCTCTCAGTGAAGTAGCACCTCCTCCTTTCTCCCCTGAATCTTCCCCCCTCCAGCTTCCACCCATGCCCTCTGGTGGCCCCCTCCTCCTTCCTTCGAAGCACCTGACTGTTCCTCCCCTAATACTCCCTGGACTGCACTCCCTAATATTCTAAGCTGACAGCCTCGTGCTTTTTAGAATTAATTCTGCTGTGGAAAACTAGAGTTTTTAAGTCTTCCAGACAGTGTATTGCACTGCCTGGTTTTCCAAGCTACAGTGGAATCCTTTTTAGAATTAATTCTGTGTGTAAAGCTGTAGAATTTTAAGTTTGACAGACCTTTCTACTGCACTGCCTCATATTATAAGCTTACAGCCCAATCCTTGCCTCTTGCTTTCCACCTGTCTGCTGTCTCACCCACCTACATCTCCTCCCTGTTTCTGTTTCTCTACTCACCCTCTATTTTAGCCTCCATCTTCTAAGGAATTTGGCCCGCCTTGTTTCTTTGTTTTATCTAACCACCCCTCCTGCCTGCCCCTACTTAATCCATCTCCTTTCCTCTCCCCCTGAGGTGTGAAGTGCCCAACTGGGGCTCGGACCTTGCTGCTGGAGGAGAAGCTACAAGCCTGCCCTGGGAAGTGACCCACGGTCCTGCTCCTGCTAATCGGCAGACCATGATGCTTCTTTCCCCTGCAGTAACTGCCGCCTGGGATCCTCCAAACTCCAGTTCATTGCACCATCCAGAATCTATAACGACAGCTTAATTAAAGTCCACTAGCCCAGCCTGTACTGAACCATGCTCTGGTGGTTCTCCTGGAGCTGCAGGTCAAAATGCCCTATACCCCTCAGGTACGTTGGTGTTTGGCACCTTTGAACATTTTGAATTTTCAGTGCCAACACTCTGATTGGAGAATTTCAGTCTCACTGACTTCACTCTGGCTGGTCTCCATTTTACTTTGTTTCATTAGAGATGTGTATCAGTGCTGCTCCCCTGGAGACAATCTTTATTTTCGTAAAGCAAGAAAGGAAAGAAAAGAAAGACCACCCCACTGTTTTTCTCCTTAACTCTCAATCCAGTTTAGGTCATATAGTGTTACAGTGCCATTGTTTAAAGTGATTTACTTGCCCTGAATGCACTGTGACTACAGCCCTCTTTAGAATTAATTTTGTGAAAAAGCTGAAGAGTTTTAAGTTTGAACTTTGTCTGCACTCCTAATACTCTAAACTTTCAGCCTCATGCTTTTTAGAATTAATTCTGTTGTGAAAACTGTAGAGTTTTAAGTCTTCCAGACTGTGTACTGCACTGCCTGGTTTTCCAAGCTTACAACTGAATCCTTTTATATTTAATTCTTTGTGTAAAGCTGCAGAATTTTAAGTTTGACAGACCTTTCTACTGCACTGCCTCATATTCTAAGCTTGAGCCCAATCCTTGCCTCTCACTTTCCCACCTGTCTGCTGTCTCACCCACCTACATCTCCTCCCAGTTTCTGTTTCTCTGCTCATCCTGTATTTTATTCTCCACCATCTAAGTAATTTGGCCCACCCTGAGCTAACCACTCTCTCCTACCTGCCTCTACTTAATCCATCTCCTTCTCTCCCTCAGGTTGTGCCATGCCCAACTGGGGCTCGGACCTGCTGTCAGAGAAGAAGCTACATGCCTGCCTGGAAAGTGACCCGCAGTCCTGCTCCTGCTAATTAGTAGACTGCAAGGCTTCTTTCCCTGCCATAACTGCCACCTGGGATCCTCTAAACTCTGGTTCATGCAGGGTCCAGAATCTACAGAAACAGCCAAATTAGGACCCACTAGCCCAGCTGTACTGAACCACACTCTGGTGGCTCACCTGGAGCTGCTGGTTCAGAAGCCATATACCCCTCAGTACATTGGTGTTTGCACTTTTGTTTGGAATTTTCAGTGCCAGCACTCTGATTGGAGGATCTCAGTCTCACTGAGCTACTCTCAGGTTGGTCTCCATTTTACCTTGCTTCATTAGAGATGCTTATCAGTGCTGCTCCCCTGAAATAATCTTTAATTTTTGTAAAGCAAGAAAAGACAAGAAAAAGCCACCACTGTTTCTCTCCTTAACTCTCAATCCAGTTTAGGCCATATAGTGTTACAGTGCCATTGTTTAAGTGATTTACTTGCCCTGAATGCACAGTGATTACAGCCCTCTTTAGAATTAATTCTGTGTGAAAAGCTGAAGAGTTTTAAGTTTGAGCTTTGACTGCATTCCCTAATATTCTAAACTTACAGCCTCATGCTTTTTAGAATTCATTCTATTGTGAAAATCTGTGGAGTTTTTAAATCTTCCAGACTGTGTACTGCACTGCCTGGTTTTCCAAGCTTACAGTTGAATCTTTTTTAGAATTAATTCTGTGTGTAAAGCTGTAGAATTTTAAGTTTGACAGACCTTTCCACTGCACTTCCTCATATTCTAAGCTTACAGCCCAATCCTTGCCTCTCGTTTTCCCACCTGTCTGCTCTCTCATCCACCTACATCTTCTCCTTGTTTCTGTTTCTCTGTCCACCCTATATTTTAGCCTCCACCTTCTAAATAATTTGGCAAGCCCTGTTTCTTTATTTGAGCTAACCACCCCTCTCCTGCATGCCCCTACTTAATCCATCTGCTTTCCTCTCCCCCTCAGGTGTGTCATGCCCAACCAGGGCTTGGACCTTGCTGCCGAAGGAGAAGCTACAAGGCTGCCATGGGAAGTGACCCATGGTCCTGATCCTGCTAATCAGCAAACTGCGTATCATCTTTCCCCTGCTGTAACTGCTGCCTGGGATCCTCCAAACTCTGGTTTATTGCAGGGTCCAGAATGTACAGAAACAGCCAAATTAGGGATCCACTAGCCCAGCCTGTACAGAACCATGCTCTGGTGGCTCACCTGGAGCTTTATGGGTCGGAAAGCCATATACCCACTCTGGTACATTGGTGTTTGCGCCTTTGGACATCTTGAATTTTGAGCTCCAACATTCTGATTGGAGGATCTCAGTCTCACTGACTTCTCTCCAGCTGGTCTCCATTTTATCTTGCTTCATTAGAGATACTTAGCAGCGCTGCTTCCCATAAGACAATTTTTATTTTTTGTAAAGCAGGAAAGGTCTTCTTTCCCATTTGCAAATTATACTGCAAAGCCACTAGAGGGCAACAACAGCAGTGTCTCCTGTTAAAGGGGCAACACCTAATATTTATTCCTTCCTCTTCTACTCCAGTGGACCCTGAACACTGCTGTTTCTGAGGCCCATCCCTAGGCATGTGCCACTGTTCCTCCTGTTTCTCGGGCTGGACAGTGTTTACCCTCTTAAAGCCACAAGACTCCGAACAACTGCCCGCGCCACTTCCACACTGGTGGAGCAGGGCTAGAAAAACTAATGAAAACCACAGACCAAGCCTCCCACACATATATCAGCCTTGTGCCACCCCTGGTGGTTCGGCCGAAGTCTTATCCTACGGTGCTTTGCGCAGCTCCCCTCCACCCACCCTAGGTGGACCCTGCCTTATCACGCACACTGTGTGGTCAGATGACTAAGTGCCTATTTTCCATTGGTCCCTTATATTCGGACTGCTGGACTGCAGACTCCATGTGTCCTCACGGACCAGGAAACTGCCTTCCAGGAGCTTAAGCGCCGTGGACGCGTTTGATTTACAGGCGGTCCTGCGCTTTCAAGATAAGCAACAAGAAAGGCGCCTGCCCACCCCAAGCAAACAGCCATCAGGCAAGCCTTCTCTGCCACTGGAGCACAGCCTCAAGCCATTCCGCTGGTTCATCTGACTGAAAGCGCTACTCCTAGGTATGTCTTGGGCACCTAGCTGCCACTCAAGCCATCTAGAATTTTGAACTGGATCGCCTGACCGCTGATTGGTCAATGCCCCCATCACTTCAACTGAGCTCCTTTCTCATGACACTACACACACTGCCAAGTACCTTCCTGCTTGACACCCCTGCTGACTTACAACTAGGCCTTCTACATTGTGCAATATGAACTAGTGCCATGGACCGATGTAAGCACCTACTCTTTCTAGCCATCGTGCCACTCCTGATCCACTTGTCTGCTAACAGAATATTAAATACAAAAGTGAAACAGACCATAATTTTGCCACCTCTGAATGATTTTCACTTCTCCAACCTCCTCTGCCTCCATGAACACCGCGTGACTCAATACCTTTTTAATAATTAAAGGCATGATCTACCACATTGTATCGGATACTAAGAAATGCTTCCCTCGTTGCCTGATTCTATCCCTTTTTACCACCGAACTCTGGAACCTGCTACTACTGGCCGTCTTTCTCTCTGGTGACACTGAAACTAACCCTGGCCCTCCCCGCCACCTATCCCACTCAGATGCTCTACTACACAATACTAAAGGTATCCTTATTGTCCACGCAACATTAGGATCCTAGGGCACAGCTTCCCTGAACTAGAGGCCTGGGAGTCCCTATACAAAGCCTGACATCCTGTGTTTGACCAAAACTTGGTTAAGCCCACAGTCCCAGATTCCTGGTGCTCTATTCCTCCTGCAACCTATGCCAGAAAGCTAGAACTTCCACTAAAAGAGGGGTTGGAATTGCAATCTATTCAAAAAGTAACCTGCATCTCATTGTCCTGAACACAGACCCCTGATGCAGTGCAAGTCTCTTCACTCCCTTCTTATACTTGGAGCAAAAAAGCTGCATATTATCTATGCATACAACCCCTAAACAGTGGCCATTGTGGCTTAGATCAGCTCCTCAACCAAAGCGGTCATGCTGTCTGCCAAAATAGATATACTCCTGCTAGGGATATAAATATAAACTGGTTAGGAAAGTGCCAGGCCACCTCACTCTCCAAAATATAGAGCTACAACTTGCGTCAAATGATCACTGACCCTACAAGGATTGCATCCAGCTCCAACTCCAGCATCTTAAGCAACTAGGTGCTAGTAAACCATACTGAGCCTATCCTCTCTGTCAGCACTCTTGCAGATGCCATCACAGACCCTCATCCAATCTTTTGCTCCTGGGGGCCGGCTCCATCACTCCCACAAAAACCATGTTTCATCACCATCCAAAACTATGCTAACCTGAATACTGAAAGCTTTCTTCATGATGTAGCCAACACAGACTGGTCCAGTCTCTATCGGACCTCTAATGTGCAGTCCACTCTCAGCATCTTCACTGCAAACTTCTCAGCCATTTAGGACACTCACATCCCTTGGATAAGATGTAGAGTTAAAGGAAAGCCTACTCATTGGCTAAAAAGGTCTACTAAACAAAATAAAACAGCGTGATAAAAGCTGGAGCCATTTCAAGTCCTCTGGTCTACAGGAAGATCAAAACACCTACAGGATGATTAGAAATACATGCAAAAATGAGATCAGGGCAGCTAAAGCTCCCATTGCAAAAGCTTATTAACCAGTGCATCAGGGATCCTAAAAGTTACGGTCCCACATAAAAACATTCCTGGGACCTAACCTTGCCCCTACCCCGAATTACATGGTACTAAATGGTGCCCACTGCAGCAACCCTCAGACCATTGCTAATTTCTTTAATGACCAATTTACAGACTTGACCAAATACACATCTGCTTTCCCTGCCTTGAATCAACTGGGTCCTTCAACTCCCTCCTGCCTAGCATCAAAATTCCCCTCCTTTTGCTTTAAAGCCATTATTCATAGGGAGGTCACAAAACTCCTCAGAAAGATCTCGAACAGCACAGCCACTGGATCAGATGGTATCGAGCCCAGGCTGCTAATAATTGCCTCACCTCTCATTGCCAGACCCCTGGCTAGAATTTTTACACTCTTCTTATGTCATAGCAGAGTCCTGGACATTTGGAAAACAGTGAGTCACTCCTGTCTTCAAAAAAGGAGACCCTAAAGACCCCTCTAATTATAGGCCCATGGCCATCCTGTCAGTTCTAAGCAAAATATTGGAAAAGCTAGTTGCCATGCAAACCATTGAATTCCTCCAAGGCAATTACCTCCTAATTGCTGCACAACATGGCTTTCGAAAAGGTCACAGCACCACAACTGCCCTACTCAAATTTACTGCAGACACCCTTACTGCCATGGACTCAAGGCTTCTCACGGGAGCGGTTTCATCAATATGTCAAAAACCTTTGACTTGGTAGACCACAAACTTCTCCTCGACACACTCCACTCTATGGACTTTGCTCCTAGTGTCGTCAGTTGGTTTAACAGTTACCTGTCAAATAGGGTCCAAACCGTTAAATTCAGTTCTACATGGTCCGACCTAAAGACGATGGACACTGGAGTTCCCCAAGGCTCAATCCTTGGGACACTTCTCTTCTCAATTTTTATCAACAGCATAACCACTAATCTCCTTGACACCTCATCTCTACTCTGTGCAGATGACATAGTCATGTATGCCAGTGCAAAAGATGTGTCCCATATCAACCTATGTCTCGCCTCCGATTTCCAATGCACACAAGCCTGGCTACAGGACTACAAACTTGTTCTAAATGAGGTAAAACACAGTTCATGCTATTTGGGACCCTCACCAAACTCAAGACATTCCAAGATAAGTTCAGGGTCTCCTGCTTAGATGGCTCACTCATAACTCCTGTAATGTCGTTTAAATACCTTTGGTTCACCCTTGACCAATCTCTAACTTTCAAACTCCACATCATCAATGCATGCAAATCAGTCAATTCCAAGCTAGGCATGTAATACCAGACCAGCCACACATGCTAACCCCTACTGCTAGAGTGGCTATAGCACGGGGCATATTCCTATCTACTCTGACCTATGGAGTGGTCACTTATGTTCCTTTACCAAAATCAAATCTTCAAAGATGGGATGTCACCTATAACAACATCTGCAGGTTTGCCTCAGCCTCCCACAGACTAAAACACCATTGTCTAATATACTCGAATCTAAACTGGTTGTCCCCCAACGAAACTGGACTTTACTCCCTCGGCTCCACTGTTGACAGCATCATGAGCTCTCATACCCCAACAACTCTGGCCAAGCTACTCACCTACCAGACCTCCAACTACAGCCTATGCTCAGCAGACAGATCCCTACTATGCCTCCCCAAATGCAGTACCACCAAGGGTTCTAGAGCCTTTGCCCACCATGCACCTCTATTATGGAACTCACTCCCTCTGGACATCCGGCTAGCTCCTACACACAATGCTTTTAAAAAAGCACTCTGCCAGCATCTCAGCTCCACCAACCAATGCTCCTGTTTCAAACCTCCTTAGTCCTCCGAGTATCCTGCCTATCCTGAAGCTCTTACCTTTTCTCCACAATACTCCCCTTGTGGTACAGCCTATCCCAGCTCTCTCTCCTGACACTAGCCCCTGCAGACTCCTTCTCTCTCTCTCTCTCTCTCTTGCCAGCTCCTATCCTATCCCCTGCACTTGTCAGTATTTGATCACATTTTTATTTTATCTATTTTTGTTGTACTTTCTAAATTGTATTTTCAGAACTACTATTGCAGTACTCTTTCTACTGTATGTTTTATCATGCTGACTGTAAAACCTTTATGATCCTACAAGGGACCACCCTGTGTACTACCTGTAATGCTTAGCTTATTGTTAAATGTTTTTGAACTACCCTGTATACTACCTGTGCTGCTTAGCCTATTGTTTAATGTTTCACACACCTTGTTTATGTATCTCAATGTAATCTACTGTTTGTTATATCTGCAATGTCTGCCCTGTAACCTCCTGGGCATACCTCTCAAGTGTCCCTGATTTTCAGGGATGTCCCTGATTTTGCCTCAAAATTTTACTCTGTCCCTCCTAAAATGTGTGTTTTGTGGCTAAACAGTGGGGACTGTAAGCACAAAACAATATCAAGCATTAAAGTTACATACTTGTTCTTCCTTTAGAAAATGCATTCTGCACTAAGCCTCATATTCTACCAGCTTTCTGGGTGGATATCTTTAATTTTGAAAATGTGTCCCTGATTTTTTAAGCCTTGTCCCTGATTTATGAGGCAGGAGGTTGAGAGGTATGCTCCTGGGTTGTGCCTGAAAACAGTCATCTTTATGGCTGGCGCACCCACCAGTGAAACAAAAATAAATAAATAAATCTGTACTTGCTCAAAGCTCCACATAAGTTTGCATATGAGGGGGCATGGTGCTGCCCACAGCTGTACCCTTCGTCTGCATGTAGAAATCCTCCTCAGATTTAAATAGCTCTTTGTAGCACAATTTCTGCCCATTTCACTAGGAATTCACTGGGTGGGTACTCATCTTCTTTGTGTCTAAGTGCCTGTTGAAGTGCATCTAGCCCTTCCTTGTGTTCTATATTAGTGTATAAATATTTTATATCAAATGTTACAAGCCATAGATCTTCCATACTAATTCTTTGCTGTTCATTTCTTGTATCAAGATTATGACATGGTTGCTGTCTTTCAGGTACAGTATGTCACCATTTTTGTAACTTCACCTGTATGGGAGTCTACAAACCTGGATAAAGTTCCAAAGTGGAATCTACCCGACACTATTGGTCTGCCTGGAGGTTTCCTAGCATCTTTGTGTATGTTGGGTAGTATGTAAAACTGTGGAATTTTGGGATTAGTTTTCATCAACACATCCCTCTTACCCTCAGAACACCACCCCAAGTCCACTGCCTGTTCCAAAGTACCCTTAATATCTTCCTTAATTTCCACTGTAGGATCTCTATTGAGCAACATGTATATTTCTTGATCTTCTAAATGGCATAAATACTCTTCTTTATAATCAGTATAGTTCCACAGTACAATTCCCCCTCCCTTGTCTGCCGGTTTAATGATAAGGGTTTTGTCATTTTCTAAATTTCTTAAAACCTCCCGATCAGCCTTTGTTAAATTGTTATATCCTAGGTTACATGCATTTTTTTAGTTGAGTTCTTTTATCTGTTTTTCTACTACTTTTATGTAGGCCTCTACTGTCTTGGTGCCCTTTGGGGGACTGAAATTAGACCTAATGCCCAGTGCTTTCTGTAACCTCTGTTACCTGATGATTTGTTCCTGTGGTTTATCTTTCCACCTGAGCGGTGCAACGGAACAGTTGGTGGAACCTGCCATGGCCAGTTCTGCAGCCGCCGCCAGCCCACCTGCATCTAAGTCCCATAGCCACCCTCCTGGATCTCATCCCTGGACAAGCTAGAAGAGGCCCGCCAGAGTGGTGCAACAAAACAGTTGGTGGAACCTGCAACGGCCAGTTCTGCAGCTGCCACCAGCCCACCTGCACCTAATTCCCATAGCGCCCTACTGGAACTCATCCCTGGACATGCTAGCAGGAACTCCATGTGCAATGGAACAGGCAGGAACCTGCAACAGCCAGCTCCTGGGCCACTGCCAGCCCACCTGCATCAAAGTCCCATAGTCGCCTCCTGGAACTCATCCCTGGACACACTAGCAGGGACCCACCTGAGCGGCACAACGGAACAGTTCACAGAACCTGCAACGGCCGGTTCTGCAGCTGTCGCCAGCCCACCTGCACCTAAGTCCCATAGCCGCCCTCCTGGAACTCATCCCAGGACATGCTAGCAGGTACGGCCGCTAAAGCTCCAGCTGGAGCCGACCAGATACTGCTCCCACCCAATTGGTACAGTGTTTCCTCACTGCTCCTTATTGGGCCATTTTTGGCCACAGACACTACCTGATTGGAGCACCTTTCTACCCACTCCACAGCCTGCTAAATCTCCCTACAGATGAATCTCTAGCTAAGGGGCCAGTTTGTTACAGTAATTTCAAGCAGACTGTTATTTTTCCCGCCCCCTCCACCCCCGCCCAGGACCCTTTAAATACACTGTGGCCCTCCTCCACATCTTGTGTACAGCCCATTGGCTGTCCACTGCCTCTACTAAATACTGGCAAGCAATAGTCTTGCTGAGAAAGACCTAAGGTGCCCTTGGACTTCTCACGCTGCACTCTCATGGATTAGCCTTGCTTACTATCCTGTTGACCTAGTGTAGATTTTTATAGGGGTCCCGCACTTGCTTCTTGCTCACTCATTTTTCTCCATCTCTGTTGGTCCAATAACTGCACATCTATAAAGCTCCCCATTTGGACAAAACCACACTCACTAACTTCTACCCTACAACTGTATACATCCCTGAAATTTTGCTCTAACAGCCACAAGATCACCTATCTCACTAAAGTGTGTCCTAGACCTCCAGCTATCTGAGCTGGCTGTTGGTGAGACTGCTGCACTGTCCTAGCCCAAGTATAAGGGCTCTGCATCTGAGACACTGCTTGCCACAATCATGGACACCCTAAAACAGGCTCTCAGAATAATTCTGGTGATGCTGACCTGTCCTAGTGTCCTATATGGCACCATGAAACAACCTCCATGTCTGCACACTCTGCATAAAAGCATACACTACGATCCTGGCATGGTCACTGGAATACTGGCACATAACAACGTGGACCTAGGCACTTCTAGCTGGATTTTATCATACCTTCAGAGGTTACTGACTCCAAGCACTACTGTGTACTACCCCCCTTCAAGTTCTACCACTCTGCCTCACAGTGCATACACCCAACTGTCATCTTAAAGTTAAAAGACAACTACCCTCCAAGCTCATCTGTAAAATGCTCAAAGGTTTCCTCTTTAGAATACTGCTAATGCTACTTCTCCTGTCTGGCAATATCCCCCCTAACCCTGGACCCACCAGACCAACCGTACTACCTGGTCAAAGGAAGGGTGGGACCCTCACGATTGCTTCTCTCAATGTCTGCAGCCTCCTCAGCAAGCTTGATAATCTCCATATCTGGGTTCAGCAACACAACCTGATGATCCTCTCTATAGCTGAAACTTGCTTAACCCAAAATTCCTGACTCTGCAGTCACTATCCCTGGATATGTTATATACAGGCAGGACAGACTACAAAAAGGGTGGGGCTGTGCGATTTATCTGAGGACACTTACATAGGACACGCCCTACCAGTACCAAACCCTGGGTCCTCATCCCAGGTCCTTACCATAAAAGTTCTCCTTGGGGCACATAACAAAGCGCTGACAGTAGCCTCTGTGTACCTTCTCCCTAAGGAACAATCTGTTGGTTTCAATAACATCTTGGAATATCTAAGGTGACAGCGTCTTAACTCAGAAACAATAATCCTAGAAGACTTTAACATAAACTGACTCTCACCTGATGCCTGCTCCTATAAGGACACTGCCTCAGCACAACATCTCACCCAGCTTGTCACCATCCCCACCAGATATATAAAAGCCGGCCTCCTCCCTGACTTCCTGAGCAATCACCATATGGTTTATATGGTCAGGAAGGTGCACAGACTCTGCACCCCCCAGAACACTCCTCACAAGAGTTTATAACACCCTCTGTCTCCATTCCCTTCTGAATGACCTCGCCCGTCACTGGTCATTCATTCAGATAGCCCCCTCTATTGATTTTGCTTTCTCCATGTTCAGAGACAACTTGCTTGCTGTACGAGACTATCATGTCCCCTAAGATGCAATAGGGTCAAGGGCTCCCATCTCCCTGGGTCACTGCTGATATCAATGGTAGTTGCCGAGCTAGGGACCGGGCCTGGAAAAACACAAAGCAAACTGGCACACAAGAATCCCTGCAGTGATATTGCACTCTCCGCAACTCCTGCACCAAAGCTGTACGGCTGGCAAAGAAAAACTACTTCAAGGTGGCTCTCACCTCCAACCTGAGCCACTCTTCTAAATTCTGGAAATCCATCAAAACACTGCTCACTCCCCCTGCCCAACCGCCTACCCCAACCCTATCCATCCATGGCAACTCTGTCTCAGACCCTAGTGAAGTTGCTTCAGCTTTCAACTCCTTCTTTACTAACTGTGCCGTGTCTTTCCTCACAAACCACCCGAGGACCTCACCCACACCTCTTTCCTCCACACCACCCCAGCACCCCCCACCCATCTCCACATTCTCATTCCATCCAGTCTCCACGGCAGAAGTACTCCATGCCCTGCGATCTCTTGACCCTAATAAAGGCAAATGCCCATTAGGACTGGACACCAAACTTCTACACTATCAGCCCCTGCAATTGCCACCCCCTAGCTGACCTCCTCACCTCTCATTTTCCACAGCTCAAATTCCAGCCACTTGGAAGCAGGCGGTTGTCATACCCCTACCGAAGGGTGGTGACCCATCTGCACCTGGAAATTATCGCCCCATCTCCCTTCTCCCAATTCTGGCCAAACTTCAAGAACACCTAGCCCTTACCCAACTAACTCAATTTCTCGATTCTGCCTCCTTCTTCACCCCTTATCAGTCAGGGTTTCAGAAATCTCACTCCACCATCACTGTGCTTGTAAGACTCTCTAATGACATCTCCTCAGAGATGGACAAAGGGCATATCACCTCGGCCATTTTCATAGATCTGGCCAAGGCCTTCAACACCATCTACCATCCAAAACTACTCGCAAAACTAAATGATGCAGGCCTCTCCAGCCTAGCCACTAGCTGGTTCCAGGCCTACCTAACTGGCAGACAACAGGCAGTCAAAATTGGCACACAAGTATCCCCCACCTAAATCACCATGGGGTCCCCAAGGCTCTGTCCTGGGCCCCTTACTTTTTTCCATATTCTTAAATGACCTCCCACTGACCTGCTCAAACTCAGCCATACAAATGTATACAGATGACACCATACTGTATGCTTCTGGCCCCTCCACTGAGGACATGTATGCAGCCCTCCAACAGGATTTTGATGCTGTCAAAAAATGGCTCAGGTCCAATCAACTAGTACTAAACTCAAAGAAACCTGTCTCCCTAACCTTTGTCACGCAACCCCGACTCTACCGCCTAGCTGCTCCCCCCACCTTCCATACCCTGGATGGGTCACATTTGGAATCCTGCACCTCCTTTAGATACCTGGGAGTATGGCTTGATCAATACCTGGATTTCTCCGTCCACATTGATTCATTACACAAAAAAACTGCACTCCAAACTGGGTGCACTTCATCGAAATAAAGGGTGCCTGTCCACCACGGTCTGGAGGGAAATAGTGCATAAAATGATTCTCCTTATCTTTGACTATGGTGACATGGTCTACGGCTCAGCACCGTCATCCACCTTAGCCAGTCTGGACACCTTCTTTCACTCCTACTGTCGCTTCATCCTGGAATGCCCCCCATCACCCATCACTGTGACCTATACAGCTCCTTAGCACTACCCTCGCTCGAGTCGCAACGTCAGATACACTGCGCAAATGTCATAGCAAAATTCTGGACTAATTCCCTCTCCCCCTACCTCAGCTCTGCTTTGTCGGTACAACCCTCTCTGGCCTACTCTCTCAGATGCTCCGACTTCAGGCTACTCAAAATTCCTTCATGCGCACTTCGAAGGGCCAATCCACCTTCAAATACTGCCTGCCCAAACTCTGGAATGATCTTCCTGCTGGCATCAGGCTCACCTCCGCCCCTAGGCTGCTTAAACCACTCCTCCATGACCATTTCTCTGACACATGCAACTGCTACCAGCAACCCAGACTGGAAACCAAGGGGCATCTAGATGTACCTTGACAGCTCAAATGTCTCAACAAATTACTATATACCTGCATGATTTCTGCCTGTATATACTCTGCGTTCTAGGACTAATAACCCTGTAGTAGTAGATTGTATCAAATGTGTGTCCAGCTCTACTATTCTGGTCCTGTTGTTTTTACCCTGTATTGTACTTGTTCTTGCTGTATTTTTCTTTCTATGTAACCCCACAGGTCGCATCTGGAAATGAGCAGTCTCCGCTCAGTATGCCTGCCTGGCTAATCTCTTAAATAAAAAAAATATATATAACTACAAGGCAGGTTCTCACACCTGCTTGACTGGATCCTGTCTAACCGTCCAGAACATATTTCCCAAGTAGATGTGCTCCCTGACACCATTAGTGATCACTCCCCCATTACCTTTGTCTGGTCCAACAAGTTCTGTAAGCCCCCTCCTAAGTTTATATATGCAAGGGTATTAAAGAGGGGTCACCTTGAATCTCTCAGATCTCATCTCCAAAACTTGGACTGGTCCCCACTAGACACTATCACTGATATTAACTCAGCGCTGGAACTCCTCATCTCACAATTCACTGCAGCCTGTGATACCTTTGCATCTGTCAGAAAGATGAAGGTAAGAGGGAACCCAAACCCATGGATAACACCTGAGCTAATATCTTAGATAAAACTGAGGGACCACCTCTGGTATTGTGCAAGAGCCTCATCTAGGCAAGTGGACATCCAAAGATATAAAGCTGCCAGAAACAAATGTACGCATGCTATTCAAACCTGTAAAAGAAACTACTTCAGGGAAGCACTCACTAACTCCTGGGGAGTTGGGAAAAAGCTTTGGTGTAACCTAAAAGATCTCACGGGAAAAGATCCCAAGCTACCACCCACAATGCTTAACATCAATGGAGCCCCAGTTCTTGATCTCGGGGTAATTGCCATTACCTTCAATGATGCTTTCTTGGATCTGGGTTGTGTACTGCTGCCTGATTTCTTTGACACATTAACACTAGTACTCACCCTGTTGACACATCCATTGACAGCAGCACCACAGTTCCATTTCAAAGAAACTCCATTCACCTGGCAAGAACCTACATTGAAAGGCCATCCATAAATCTTGTACCAGCTGTGACTCTCTTGATCTCAAACTAATCTCACTCATCCTTGAAGAAATCCTTTTGCCTTTCACAATGTTCTTTTATCTCTCATTTAGATCAGCACAGTTCCCATCTCTCTGGAAACAGGTACTTGTCACACCTGTGCATAAGAGTGGAGACAGGGTATGTCACACCAACTACAGGCCCATTTCCATTCTCCTCCACTTTCCAAAGCACTTGAATGCATAGTCTTGGACCAGCTACTTGAATATCTGAGAAATATGAAATCCAATGCCCTCAACAGCATGGATTTAGAAAAGGGCACAGTACCACCACTGCCCTTTTGGAGTTTACAGATTTCATCCACAACACACTTGATCAGGGAAACTGTGCCAGTGCAGTGTTCATTGACCTAACAAAAGCTTTCGACACTGTCAACCACCCACTTCTACTCAGACAGCTTTCCCCCATTGGTCTCTCCAATGAAGCGCTACAATAGTTCGAGAGTTATCTTGTGGGCCGGTTCCAACAAGTTAGGATTGCAAATACCACCTCGAATCGGAAACCAGTCCTCTCAGGCATCCCCCAGAGCTCCATCCTGGGACCGTTACTGTTTAGCTTGTTCATGAATAATCTCCCTAGTGTCTGTCACCAGAGAATGTTATGACATGCAGATGATGCTGTTGTCTTTACCAGTCACCAGGACCCAAAACTCATTGAACATCATCTACAGCTTGACTTTGCGAGGGTAGAAGAATGGTTCAGTGCCCACAATTAACCTGAACCTCAGCAAAACCAAGGTTATGCTTTTTCAGCAGTGTGCGTAGCAAACATAAAGCCGTTCCCTCATCATCCAACGACTCTGGCGCCCAGTTAGAGCAGGTCAACATTTCAAATACCTTGGGATCACGTTTGATAACTTTCTCCTGTACACAACACATCGAGAATGTTGCCAAGGCAGTAAACACTGGAATTGGAATGCTACATAGGCACAAGCATTGTATGACTACAGATACTCTGCGTCTGGTAATCCACAGCTCAGTCACCTCTGTCATTGACTACAGTCTAGCCATCTATGGCTCTGCCTCACCTACTGCCCTCTGTAGGGTAATGGTGGCACTAAACAAAGCCTGTAGACTACTCATTGGCGCTGCCCACCTTACTCACACCTGTGAACTATATGCCCAATCTGGATGGCTCCCACTCCTTTGTAGGATACAGTATCAGACCTGCCTGCTAACAAAAAAGGTACTCCTAGGCCTCATGCCACCAGGTGTCAAAAAGCTCCTAAACATGCACTGTACCACTCAGCATACCTGAACGCCAGCAATCAAACCTTCCAGGTTCCCAGATGTTGGACCTTTGTGGGACAGAGATCGTTTGCCTACAGGGCTCTGCACTGGTATAATGCTCTCGACTGGGATATCCTGACTGCTCCCAAAATTTGCCCTTCAAGCGGCTGCTCGCGTTTTCCACCTCTTCTAATAGCTGTGATTGTTTCACTTAGAGTCCACCACCCTTAGCACTCCAGACTTTCCTGCTCCAATAAATTTCTGCTACCTAGTCCACCTCTTCATTCCTTCCACTACCCACTGCTATCCCCCATCCCGCCAACACCAGCACTTATAGCTCCCTGTCCCCTATCCCTACCCAACTAGCACTTCTCACTCCCTCCTCCCTCCTTGACAATGACCTTCTAGCCTGCCCACTCCTCTGAGGCTACTCTCTCTACTGTTCTTCCCCAATTGCCATCACATTTAGTCTATTGATGCACTGCTTAGTTCTCAGTCTAAGCCAGTCTCCACGTCTATTCACTGGTCCTAGCTCTACTCCTATTTAACCTGTGTTGTCTCGAATAACGAATAATGATGCACACCCTTGTATGCTCTGTATCATCTGTGTAACCTCTGCATTATTTTTGTAATGATGTTCACCCTGTTTGTCTACTGACACTCTGACGTGGAACCTTTGTAAATGAGCTGTTCTTGCTCAAAGGTGTTAATCTTAGAGTTAATAAATAAATAAAAAAATAAAAATAAATAAACCAATCTGCAAGCCTTAACTTCCTATAGAATGTATGTAAATCTATCTCTAGTCTAAAAGTATCCATAATTTTGGTGGATGAAAATGAGAGTTCCTTGCTGAGAACTTTGACCTAAAAATCTGTAATTTCCCTTTCACTTAGGTTGAATACTACTGTTTGTTCTCCTGATGTCTCCTGTTGTTCCCTCTTCCTCTGCTTCCTGTTCCAATGCCTTCACTGCCCTCTCCTCTCTGGCCTGTATATTGTCCTCTGTATTAACTATCTCTCTGCCAGCCCCTGTTTTGAAGATCATATCTCCTGTTTTTTCTTATCTCTGTTGTTCCAACCTGTTCTCTGGTGTCCTGAGGGTCTGATGAGGATGTGCTTTCTCCAGAAAAGGTCCCTGTTCTCCTTGTGGTTGTCTTGTGGTGGTATAAGAATTAGTGACAAAGCTGTCTCTGCTCTGAATCAAATTTTATTCTTGCTGCTGGCAGTAATATGAGTTACCCTTGAAACTTTTGGGTTTAAAAACCCAGTATAAACCCTATTCATAGATACATAGATAGTGTTGGCAGATAAGGGCCTATGGCCCACCCAGTCTGCCCATTTGCGCTTGTAAGTTCAGTTTATGTTTTCCTAGAAGTCTGTTGCCTCTTACTCCTGACCTCCAGAATTCTTTATGTTCATCCCATGCATTCTTAAATCCGTGATTGTTTCAGCCCCCACCACTTCCTCTGGCAGGGTGTTCCACTTGTCCACCACCTGTTCTGTGAAGAAATTCTTCCTCATGTTTCCTCTGAATCGTCCTCCCTCCAACTTCATCCCATGCCCTCTAGTCCTGGTACATCTTTTTCACTTAAAAATAGTGTATTCCTGCACCATGTTCCTCCCTGTAAGATACTTGTATGTCTATCATATCCCCTCTCTCCCTCCTCTCCTCCAGGGAGTACATGTTCAGTTCCTTCAACCTGTCTTCTCTCTATAATCGATTGTCACATTTAAACTTTTTTAATTTTTGCGGCTTTATAATAATCTTCATAAACTGATAATTCCTTCTTGATCTTTTCTAAAGAGTTGGTGAATTACTGGTGCTGTACTCTTCCTTTAAAATCTTCCTTAGTCTCCTGTGTTCCTATTAACAGTTTTCTCTCTTTCTTTGTGAGTTGCCTCTATTAATGCCAACATGACGTTCGATGAGCATTTTATTTCTTATACCTGTCCATCTTTCATGGAGTTCAATGATCATAAAACCTAGACTGGGTTCTACTAGGCTCCTCAGATCCCTAAGTATATGCTTCTTTGATGTATTTCCCTAACGAGAGTGTGTGCCACTCCAGGCGATAACCCTCCTCTATATGTTGAATCTTGTTAAGTAATGTCTTGTCACTAGTTGCTCCTGTCCATGTTTTATCCTGAGCTAGTAATCCTAATACCTTTTCCTGTTCCTCTGGTGTAAAATAAAATGATAAAAATGCACTTTCTGCCCCTTGCTGTACCTCCTGGAACGGTGTGCTGGAAGTACTAGAGCCCTGTCCTGCACTGGTGGTGGAACTCATGATATAATAGGCCAAGAAGAGAGATAGATGAGATTGAACACTGGGATACTGTGCAGTAACAAGTGCTATATACACCCTCAGGTGTGAAAGTGGGGACTACTGGATCAAGGAGGTTTGTCAATCCCTCTAAAATCCAAACAACTGTAGACAGCAGAATCAGGTTGCCCCTATGTAGTAAAGTCTATGTTCCAAGCTGGGTCATCCAAAAGGACAAGATCCATAAAGTGCAAATAAAGTCTGGGTGACCTCCACTGGCCTAAGTCTCACACACTGAAAGTGTTTTTTATTTTGATGCACACAAAAATTCATGAATGATGGTTTCGTGGTCACGCCACTTTCTCAGGCCCTTGCTGTGTTGTCACTAGATTATAAAATATAAACAACCAGGTATCACTGTGTTGTATTTATATCATTTACAGTATGCACTTAAAACAAAAATACAGTTCCCAGTTACGAGGCACCAATTATTAAGTGTTCACTAGCATGTAAAAAACACTGCACCCATTTCAAAACCTTGTGCTACCTGCAGTCACTCGTAAGGCCCTTCACAATTAAAACAGTTTCCCTCTTGTTAATAGTACAGGTTAAGCAATTTAAACTCTTGCAGCATAGCTATTGTTTTAGTCTGAAACACTCATGTTAAAATGAATCTACCTCTTTATACAGATTTGCAGTCCTTCCTGTAGTTTACATTCTCCTGTGCAAATCTTAAGGAATCCCTGTTCCTTTAAAGTATTGGTTTTCATGTTTGGCTGGCTTCACTTTTCATTCTTTTCCTACAAAGTGTTTTGTTTACTATACTGTTCCAACCTTAAAACATGTTGCTCAATATGTACTTATTACAATAAAACAAGGGCTACTCACAAGATTTGCAATGTAGTGTAGCTGCCAGCTGACTCCCTCACTAGTAGTGGTGGCTGCTCAGGCATTCGCTATTAAATACTGCATTGCAGTAGGGGGCATCAACACCACTATGGACATCCCTAGTGACATCATGGCCTGCTCCGCCTTCAGGCCAAGCCTTTCAAGTCTGTGAACCCACAGACTACTGGCAGCTGCTGTGGTGTAGAGGCATAGGAAGGCAGCAGAGCCTCATACAACCACAAAGCTGCCTGAAAAGCGGTTCACCCCACATCACTGGCAAATGGCTGAAAAAGAATTTATTGCTCATTGTTTTCCAAAAAAATTAGATTCTTATTATTTCATCACTTATATCTGAAATTACTTAAAAAAACAACAACTGGGGGCTTGAGAAAGTGGAGGAGCCCCTCACTGGCAACATACTGTAACCTGGGACAATTTACTTCTGAAAGAAGAAGTTTATTGGATTTATACCATGGACTGCCTCAATCCTACAGTAGGACTAAATGGGAATTGTGATTGGAACCTGTATTGGTAATATAGCTATACACACGTATGATAATAATTTCAGAGCTACTTCTGGTTCGGTTCTGATGTTTACCCAGTGACCCTCCCATCCGTCCTGAAAAATTGCTTTAACATATTGATAGTACAAGTATAAAAGGTTTTTTTTAAGTAATTTCAGATATAAGTGATGAAATAATAAGAATCTAATTTTTGTGAAAAATAATGAGGAACAAATTATTTTTCAGCCATTAACCAATGGTGGGGGTGCGCTGCAAGCAGCTCTGTGGTTGTATGAGACTCTGCTGCCTTCCTGTCCTTCTGCACCACAGCAGCTGGTAGTAATCTGTAGGTGGGATATTCCAAGGAAGTGCGCATGGCACAACTGAGAGCACATCGCCAAGTGCAGAAATGCGCCAATGAGCGATATTCAGTGAGCCATTGCACTGCGTAATTCGCAGTGCACCAATGCAAAACCCTGATGAATGTATGCGCAAGTACAGGGGTGTAGCCAGAATAAGTGGCACAGTTCAACAGCAAGCAAGCAGGCGCCGCAGCATGAAACAATAAGGACATGTCTTGGCAGGAACAAACTTGAGCCCATAAAAAGAGGGAGCAAGTAAAGGGACGGATGTTTGCACCACAGGTGAGCAATAGAGAGGGAGAGCAAGTGGGCAGGCAGGACAGCAGGAAGGATGCAAGACAGAGACAGAGGTGGGCAGGAAGTGCAACAGAGTATGGGACTGGGCATGTGACACTGATTGTGCCTGCGTGTGTGAGTGACTGTGTGTGTGCATGTGAGACAGGTGTGGGGGCAACAACAGCAGCGTGTGTCTGCGATACCAGGCATAGGAAGGGAGAAAAAATGCCTGGATGGGTGGGAATCAGAGGCTACAGCCAACAGGCCACCAGCTGGGAACCCCGAACACAGGTGTGCACCCAGCACAGGGGCACACGCAGCACAGCCGGGGGTGCCTTGGGAGACAGCCGCCCGGGGGGGCAGGACAGCCCAGGCCATGGCTCAGTGCCATCTTCCAGATGGAGGCAGTTAATGAGGTGTGAGGCAGGAGGCAGGAGTGGCATGGCGTGAAAGGGCCCATCAGTGGTATGCCGGAACAGGTGTAACGCTGCCTGCACCACCTTTGAACAGTACAGTGATACAGAGATTGGGGCGGTACTGCCTGAACCGGGCAATTCTGAGTGAGCTCTGTGAGATGTGCAGTGATGAGATGCAGGAACCCACAAGATGGAGCCACACCTGGTCGGTGGAGACCAAGGTCATGGCCGTTATGTGCCTGCTCACCATGGGTACCTTCCAGAGACCAACAGGGGACACCACAGGCATAACCCAGTCAGCCGCATCATGGATCCTCACACAGTTCCTCAATGCACTGCTGCCACATGCTGTGGACTACATCCATTTCCCCAGCACACAGAGTGTACAGCGAACATGCAGGAGTTCCACAGGATGGCACATATGCCTGACATGCTAGGGGCCATCGACTGCAACCATGTAGGCATCCACACCACTGGCCCAGAGGGAGCCTACATCAACAGGAAGGGCTACCCCAGCATCAACTGCCAGGTGGTGTGCTGCTGCCAGGGGCGCATAATCAATGTCTGTGCCACACACCCTGGTCGAGCACACGATGCCTTCATCTGGCACCAGTCAGCACTGTGCCACAGGTTCAAGAGTGGGAACATCCCCACCATCCACCTAGTAGGTGAGTATGCTGTTGGAATGGGCAGCCTGGCATGGCAGGGCAGGGTGTGGGGGATGCTAGGTCAGAGGCATCAGAGGGTGTTGCCAGGAAGGCAGGCGGTGCAGCTACACAGACCACCATGTTAACCACACATGTCAACACCCAGGTGACAGCGGATATCCACTCCGGCCCTGGCTGCTCACCCCATACCGGCGCCCATCGACCCCAGTGCAGAAGCGATACAATGAGGCACACGCCAGCACACGGAACATCATCGAGTGTGTTTCTGGGCTGCTGAAGGCCCAGTTCTGTTGCCTGGACAGGTCTGGAAGTGCCCTACAGTACAGCCCCTCAAAGGCCTGCGGCCTATTCCTGGCCTGCTGTATGCTACACAACATGGCCACCGACCATGGGATAGCTGTCGAGGTTGAAAAGGAGAATAGCAGTGGGGAACGACGTGGCCGCCGGGCCAGGTGGTGGTGAGCAGCCCCCTTCTGGGCGAAGGGAACCCCAGCTGAACAGGATGGCCCAGCAGCACCGGGACACAATTGCAGAGGAGCACTATGGTGCACACAGGTAGGTGAACATGACCCCATGCACGTCCCAGGGACCATAGCACAGCATTCAGGCATGCGAGGGTGGGCCCCATGACAGTAACAGCTGTAGGGTAGCATGGACGGGCATGGGACTGAACTCTGTGGAAGCACCCTGTACAGCACTGCACACCCCAACCACACACACCAGCACACACACCGCACATGGCACTTACATGCGCATGCCCAGAGGCCACCAACGGGCATGTGTCAGATGCTGAACACCGGTGCACAGTAGCGGCTGGCATTGTGTTGGCATATTCATGCACATGCCACACTGGCCAGAAGCAGGGTGTGTGTGTACAAGGCCTGTGTGTGGCATCAACCATGGATGCCATGTCCCTGGAATGCACACACACACGCCCCACCAATGTGCACACAGGGCAGCGGCAGACAGCGGACAGGGAGGAAGGTGGTCAGGACTGCCCCACAGTCGCACGGCAGCTGTGGAAATGCGGACAGCCCTGCTGAGACCGCCCAGCAGACGCAGGCTGTGTGATGGCCACAGGGGGTGTCTCTGATGGTCCCCTAGGTGTGTCACTGCGGGAACATGACCAGTCCCTCGCAGGTGTCTGCAGGATCCCAAACATGCCCACTCCAGGCGTGCTCGGAATGCCCACAGCGGATCCTGACGCTGACACAGAGAGGGTCGCACGACGCCGCAGACCGAGGGGTGAGAACACCCGTGGGGTCTGTGGTGGACGCATCAAGCACCAGGGTGGCCAGTGGTGCTAGGCCAGCCATGACCACAGTGGTAAGCCGATCCAGGGCTGCGGTTGTGTCCTCCCGCATACGTGTGGTCTCGGCCAGGAGCTGTTCATAGTCCCTGTCATGCCTCCCTGTGGCCTGGTGCAGCTCTGCGTGGAGTGCATGCACCTCTGCCATGACCAGCACCTATTGCTCCACGGAGGCCCATAGCACATGGGTGTGCTCAGTCAAGGGTTCGGCACCTTGGGGGGCATGGGCATTGCACTGACCCATGGGTGGTGCTCGACCCTGCAGCCCAGCCCCCCACACTGGTGGGGGCTGGACAGCAGGGCCCCCTTGGGGCTGCTCATTCTGTGGTGCACTGTCAGCGGCCACTGCTCCCGGCCCCCCTTCAACCTCATCCAGCTGCCACTGCTGCCCCTCTGGCCACTGTGCGCTGAACAGTACCAGTGCAGCTGCATCACCACTGCTACCCCCTTCAGCCTGCGCTGCACCATGGTGCCCACAGCAACGCTGGGTGTGGGGGCCAGTGGGTGGACAACCGCCACCGGGGCACCATCTGTGCTGCTGTGGTGGGTTTGTGTGGTATGGGTGCCTCCCTCTTAACGGTAACACCACTATCCAGGATAATGGCCACGTCATCATCGGTCCTGGACCCTGCCCCGATCTGTGTCTCAGCATACTGGACACAATGGCTGGCGTCATGCTGAAACACAGCCAGGGTCTCGTCTGCAACCATGCCACAGGCATCTGGATGGACAGTGGGGTTGGGCTGCCTGCAGTCCAGCCCCTGGACACTGGTGGAGATGGACGGATGGTCCTCCAGGTCCAGGACCGCCCCTGTGGTGGACACCCCCACCCCTGCCACTGCATGCAGGTGCTCCAGAGCCAAAAGGGAACACAGTCGCATTAGTGCTGCTGGCACACACCCCTGCCCCAGGCACTGCCATACCTACCATGCAGTGATGGGCTGCTTCCCATCTAGAACCCGCCACTGGGCACCCCCTTGACGGCGCTATGCCGCATGGACCCCACCACCAACTCCTCCTGCGGTGACAGCTGTGGCACATCAGGCTGCCCACCGCTACTGGCAGCACATGCAACCCAAATGGCAGCCACCTTCTCCTTAATCCATCCCCGGTCTGTACCAAACTTCTTCTTGCACTCCTGCGCAATCCTTTGATGGATGCCCTGCTGGTTCACGGCCCTGGCCACACCCTCCCATGCTGTTGACCGGGCCTGTGGGGTGCCTGTCAAGCCACTCAGGAGAGGCTCCTGGTCCAGGTAGGCCTCGAATAGGGCATCAGTCTTTACCCTCGTCAAGTTGGGCCTGCGCTTCCATGCAGGCCCACGCTCCTCTACCTCCTCATGATCCATCATGCTTAGTCCTGTGGGAATAAACATGTGGTCAGTGATGGCTACAACCCACATCGCCCTCCCATTCCACTGTTCCGACAGGCCCACAGCCTGGTGGCTTACCTCTGAAGGATGCAATGCCAGTCTAGAGCCTGTGCAGTCCCATGGTGCCTTTATAGCGCATCGCATGCAAATGAGGGGATGTGCAACTGTAATGAAATGCAAATGCCTCCAATGCGCTGCGGATATGCTGATTAGCTAATCTGCATATGCTGGCTGAATATCGCGAAACTGCGCATGGTACATTGGTGTTGTGCATGCACAAGCCATGGCGCAACAGTGTGATGTGCGCAATAGGCATGCACGCAGTGCAGTCGCGTATGTCAGTGGCTCAGCCTACGCACACTGCGCTATATGCAGGACAGCGTTCTGCCATTATTGGGCATGTGGCACTCATGCGCTGTATGCCCTATGGCACCTGGGTGCTATTGGCCCATGGACCATGGAGCCCACATGCCCCTATTGCACCCCATACATGGCGGGCCCAATTGCGCTGTCGTGCATTGTGTGCATGCCGACCTTTGACCCCATGATTGCCCTTTGACCCTCCAGGTGACCTGCAGCACATGCCAGTGCTGCACCAGCTGTGTTGCGCAGCCCCGTGGCTGCACGATTGGTGATGGCAGCGCATCACCGAGCGAGTCATGCACCCCCAGCACATGTGGCTTGTGTGCTACTGGGCACCATATTGGTTGTGCTACTGCAACCATGCCACACCGCAGCAGTGCCAGAGCACCTAACCAGTCACAAGTGGAGCTGGTAAACCTTGTGGCCCTTGTGGAGCCACATGCAGGCAGTCTGTTCAGCCAGGTGCCCCTGAATCGGCCACAGATGGAGGTGTGGGAGGAGGTGGCTGAGGGGCTGGAGGAGGCTACAGGGGGCACAGTGCAGCAGTGAGCAGTGCTGCCACCGCTATGGGGACCTGCAGCGGAGAGACCCTGAGAGGCTACAGGCACTACTGGCATGCATCCAGAGGGGCGCCATGCCACGTCCAGGTAAGTGCACTCGTCCATGTCCTGCCCATCCAGTGTTCTGTGGGGCCAGCAGGGTGGCACACCATGCTGTGGGGGAGGGCTGGGGCTGTCTGTTATGTGGCCATGGCAGTGCACCATGGGTGCACTGTTCCACTGCACTGCAGCTGCGTTGGCCAGGAAGCATGCTGTGCTGGGGGCATGTGGTGTTGCCAGGTAGTGATGTGTCTTTCTCCATGTTTCCCTACTAGACCCTGAGGATAGAAGGAGGCAGGGTCGATCGTTACATTATTTTACTAGCCCAAACACTAGTGCAAATTGACCAGGCTAGTGCAGGTAACTCTCTACTTGTCCGTCTTGACTAGTGCAGATTTTCATGGCTATTAATGAAATTAAAAAGTCTCTACTTTAGCAGGCTCTAGTTTGTCATGCTAATCTCTTCAATGTTCCAGATGGCCTGGTGTGATTAACAGCTCATTAAGAGCTGCAATTACCTGCCAGTTCAAAAGGAGGATCACACAAAAGACTCAATGTGAGTCATTATCACTCCACTGTTAGGACTTTCAGCTAGTGTCCAGGGTGTGATAAAGGGTAGAGTGCTGTTAAGTCACTAGCTTTCAGTTTTCTGAATGTGTCTCTAACAGTTTGTCCCATATTATTAAGACCAGTGCCCCTCATTGCTCTACATTTTGAGTGTCTGCATCCAACATTTCAGTGACAGAATGTGAGGAGGTACACAGGGTCAGCCCTGCAGGTGGTGGGTTTTATCCCATCCTCACCATAACTTCCCTCTCCTCCAACTCTCTTAACTCTGTTCTTGGACACCACTGTAGACCAGACTCTGAAATAATCATTCTCAGATCTTGGCTGCCATTACTGGCAAGTGTAGGTGATCCCCAGCTCTTCTAAGTGGACCATGCCAGCCATCACTATCCATACAGTCCCACCCATATCCCACCCAGCATGTCCTTTCATCCTAAAAACAAAGTTTTGGATTATGTATGGTACAAAAATAAACCTTAATAAAACACATAATTTGAAAGCTTAAAATAGGCATTCCTGGGGTACAGAGATCACCCTATAAAGAAATAGAAATAGTAAAGCATTATACCTGTGTACTGTTTTCCCTGGGCTGGTGAAAGGATAGTGTTAAAGAAAAATATGTTATTGCTGGGGCACAGCATATTAAAATCAATGGTTTTAAAAATGAAAATGTCACAGTTTTCTATTTCCCAAGCCCCTTAGGTTTCTGTAGCTCCTACCCCAAAGAAATCTTAGATGCACTCCTGGCTCACTTGAGACTGTACAAAAACTTCCAGAAGTGCCGGTCTTCATTTGACTATAGGGTGGGGGCTGAGAATGTCTTTCTCTGCCTGACTTTGTTCATTGCCCTGTGGGTGGTGGTGACAGTGTGGTGAGGTGCATGATGATGTCAGCAATTGTGTGTGCAGAACTAGGACTGCTTGACTGAATATTTGCTGCTTGTTTGGTGGTGGTGGTGTGAGGGAGGGGGGACGGGCAGAAAGAGGGAGTGGAGGCCATTGTACAAAACAATGGTGGGGGCTCACTGTGTGTGGTGGAATTGGTCTTTTTTTCCACTGGGGAGCTTGAAGCAGTGTGGGAGGAGGATAAATGTGCAATAATCAGAGTATTTCTTAGCTTGCATTGTTTCTATACAAGTGATCAAAATTTGCCATTATAATTGAGGGCTAGTGCAACTATCTGTGGGCTAGTGCAATTTTGAATCAACTTGCCCTGCTGGCTAGTGCAAAAGAGGTTAAGGTTGACCCCTGGAAGGAGGGCACGGCTGGCTGGTGCTGCAGGTGGGCCAGGGCAGGCCACCACAGGGGCTCGGGAGCAAGATGCAGGCTGCATGGGCAGTGCTGCTGGACAGGCGCAGGGTGCACCGCAGCAAGCAGGTAGGCACTGTTCCAAGGTATGCTGTTGTGCAGGGTGGGGGTGGACCACAGCCCCCTGTGCACATGGCCATTACAGCTGTGCACCGCCTGCAGTGTCCATTACACCATGCCATGGCTATCGCACATGTGTGTGGCTGCTGCAGGTAGGCTGTGGGTGCACCCGGATTCCAGCTGTGCCATTGCCATCCCACTGTTTATGCCTGTCACCTGCCTGCCATGGTTGTGGTGTGCGGCACATGGGTGGTGTTGGTGTGCAGTGTTCTGCGTGGCTGTGGATAGTCAGGTTGGTGGCTGTGTGGGCACATGCTGCGGAGGCTGTGCCATCTCGGGCGCATATTACTGCCTCTCGCACAGTGGGTGGGCTACAGTCATACAGTCATGCAGTCATACCATGTCCCTGCTTTGTCCTAGGTGTCCGTCACCTGATGTCAAAACCAGGCTCCTGGGGTGGATCCTTCAGATCACCACTGCCATGCTCCAGGTGGCACGTCTGCTACAGCAGGCACTGTGCAGGCCGCAGTGCAGACATCAGTGTCAGGCACTGGTGGGGCATGGAGCCCATATGGCCCATTGGCCTGCAACTGTTTCCTTTCCTGTCCCCCTCCCTTGCCTCCCTTGTACCCTTGTTTAGCCATGTCCCTGTCCCTCTGCCTCCTCTTCCTGGCCTCCAAGTTTGTATGTGGCTTCCCCATTCCTTGCTCCCTGTACCCAGTTACTTGTTTTTATGTATATAGTTGTTTTATGCCTGTTTTAATACACATTTCTATGGTTAGCCATCTGTGTCTGTGTCTGCTTTGCAGCTGGCATGTGGAGCCATGCTGCAGTGGTGTGCATGGTGGCTGAGTGGTACATCTGGGGTGGACTGAGGTTGTGCCTGGTAGTCTCCACCCAGTGGCTGGTGGCTGTGCCCTGGGGTGGCCGTGGGCTCTCCGTTCATGTTGTGTGGCATGTGCATTGTGTGCTGTTGGCCTGTGTGTTGTCCAGCTGTGGTTCCAGGTGGCATGTGACAAAGCACGTCCTGTAGAGGGTTGCCAGTGGCTGTTGGCCAGTGGCCATTGGTGCCACCCTGCCTCCTTTGCACCACTGTGGTGCACATGGTTGGGGCCTGCTGCTGTGTGCCTGCCATGCCTCCCTCCTGGCATCCTCTGCACCCTGGTGGTGGTCTATCCCACCCTGGTGGCATGCTCCTTGCTGTGCCTGTTGTCCTGTGTCCTGGTGCATGCACCTCTGCCCCTTGCACAGCCCTGGTTGCGCTATGGCGCATGTTGGTTTGCTCTCTGGCGCAGCCCTGGTTGCACTATGGTGCATCCCTGCAATATTCAGCTGTGTTGTGCTGGCACTTGATGTCATGAGCAACCTTTGATCATCGCATTCAGTGCGCCATGGTGTAGTGGACTTGCACTGTGCCATCTGTGCCTGCCTGTGGCGATGTCTGGAATATCCGCCCTGTGGGTTCACAGACTTGAAAGGCTTGGTCTGGAGGCAGAGCATGCCATGATGTTACTTAGTAATGTCGACCCCCACAGCACCACAGTGTTTAACTGCAAATGCCTGAGCAGCTACCACTCCCTAGTGAGGGTCACCTAGCAGCAATGTTACATTGCAAATCTTGCAAGTAACGTTTGTTTTACTACTGCAATAAGTACATATTGAACAAAATGTTTTAAGTTGGAACAGCATATTTAACAAAGCACTTTTTGTAGGAAAAGCATGAAAAGTGGAGCCAGGCAAACATGAAAACCAATACTTTAAAGGAATAGGGATTTCATAAGATTTGCAAAGGAGAATATAAACTACAGAAAAGGATTGCAAATCTGCAAAAAGTAGATTCATTTAACATGTGTGTTTCACACTAAAACAATAGCTATATAAGAATTTAAATAGTTTAACCTGTACTATCAACAAGAGGGAAACTGTTTTAATTGTGAAGGGCTTTACTAGTGACCGCTAGGTAGCATACCTCTCAACTGTCACACATTACGAGTACGTCACTCATTTTATCCTCAGAAACCCTCTGTTCCACATTGAGAAGGTGACATTCCACACTGATCACTGAGACTTTTAAGCAGAAATGTATAATAATATAAGATGCTAGGTTATCAGCAAACATTATAAACATGAGTGCTCTTATTTCCATAGTATTCTGAGCTTGCAATGTCATGTTTGAGGATCCATCACACATTTTGTCCAGTTGTCACACATTTGGGTGATAAAAGGTTGAGAGGTATGGCAGGTAGCGCAAGGTTTTAAAATGAGTGCAGTGTTTTTTTACGCGCTAGTGAACACTTAATAATTGGTGCCTCATAACTGGGAACTGTATTTTTGTTTTAAGTGCATAAATGATGTAAATACAACACAGTGATACCTGGTTGTTTATATTTTATAATCTAGTGACAACACAGCAAGGGCCTGAGAAAGTGGCATGACCACGAAACCATTGCCTATAAATTTTTGTGTGCATCAAGAATAAAAAACACTTTCAGTGTATGACACTTAATGTCAGTGAAGTTCATCCAGACTTTATTTGCACTTAATGGATCTTGTCGTTAGCACATCATTTCAGTGATGCAATTACAGTGATGCAATTTGAGCAAGTACATATGAGCGAATACAATTACAGCGACCGTCACATTATAGTGAATGGACATTATGGTGACTGCACAGATGTCACTTACCCTGGGTCCATGTGCGGTGGTGTTGTAATCCTAGAGATGGGGGGGGATCCGGGGGTACAAGGGTGGTGGAATCCCCCTGCATTACATGGAGCCGTATCTCACCTGTGGGTGATGAAAAACAGGTGCAGCAGTGCAATAAATGGTGTGGTTCCCAGGCACAGCATGGCTGAGATTGTATCCGGGGTAGCAGCGGGCAGCAGCTGTAGGAGGTACTGCGACCTGATGGACCGTGTTGTGCAGGTAATTATTTAATACCTGACCTGCATCCATTAGCTTGGAACTGTCAGCTGCTGCTGATATTTTGTCACTGAAATGTGCAGTGCTGAGACTTGTCATCGCTGAAATTGCATGCGCTATGAATGTACTCGCTGAAATTGCAGTCGCCGTAAAGTATTTGCTCAATTGACATGGAGCCATCTTGTCTCTTTTGGATGATCCAGCTTGGAATGTAGACTTTTTACTACATTTGACCCCATGACCTCCTCAGGAAGGTCATTCCATGTGTCCACCACCCTCTCCATGAAAAAATTCTTCCTCACGTTGCACCTGAGCCGTCCCCCACCTCTGTCGTCAAATTGTGCCCCCTTGTTCTTGCACATCTCTTTTTCTGAAAGATGCTACCCTCTTGGACTTTGTTAATTTCCTTGAAGTACTTGAAAGTTTCTATCATGTCCCCCCTTTCCCTCCTTTTCTCGAGCATATACATAATAAGATCCTTTAGTCTCTCTTCGTATGGCTTCTGGTGCAGACCTTGCACCGATTTAGTTGCCCTCCTCTGGACTTCCTCCATCCTGTCTATGACCTTGCAGAGATATGGTCTCCAGAACTGCACATAGTACTCCAGATGGGGTCTCACCAACTGCCTGTATGGAGGGATAACAACTTCTTGTTTTCTACTGGTGATGCCTCTCCCAATGCATCCCAGTATACCCTCAGCCTTCCTTACTACTTTCTCACATTGCTTGCTTACCTTTAGGTCATCTGATACAACTACCCCCAGGTCCCTTTCCATTTTTGTTTTTGTTAGTACCTCCCCTCATTGTGTGTTTTTTTTGTTTCCCAGGTGCATTACTTTGCACTTCTTTGCATTGAATCTACGCTGCCTTACTCTTGACCATTCCTCCAACCTTGCCAAGTCCCTTCTCATCCCTTCCACCCCCACTTTGTGTATCAACCCTGTTGCAGATCTTTGTGATGTCTGCAGAGGCATATTTTTCCCTCCAGTCCCTCTGCAATGTCACTTATAAAGACATTAAAAAGGACCGGTCCCAGTACTGAACCCTGAGGTACCCGCTAGTAACCCCCTTTCATCGGAGTGGACTCCATTTACTATTACTCTCTGTGTCCTGTTGTCCAGCCAATTTTTTTACCCAGGCTACCACCCTGGGACCCACTCCCAGGCTGGCTAATTTGTTTATTAATCTTTTGTGTGGGACCGTGTCAAATGCCTTGCTAAAGTCTAGGTAGGCCATGTCCACAGCCCCTTCCTGGTCTACTACTTTGGTCACCCAGTCAAAGAAATCTATTAGATTCGACTGACATGACCTTCCCACTGTGAATCCATGCTGACTTGGGTCCTGTGCCCCACTGGCCTCTAGGTACTCAACAATTCTTTCTTTCAGAAGTGATTCCATCATTTTCCTACCACTGAGATCAAACTAACGGGTCTGTAGTTTCCTGCTTCTGCTTTACTCCAACTTTTGTGAAGGGGAATCGTATCCACCCTCCTCCAGTCATCAAGTACCACACCATCATTCCATGATTTGTTAAAAGGGTAATTAGTGGTGTCACTAGTTCTCCCTAGTTTTTAGAATTCTGGGTGAATCCATCAGGCACCATTGCCTTGTCCACCTTCAGTTTTGGAGTTCTTTCAGAACTCTTTCTTCTCTGAATGGACTGGTATCAACCCCCCTATCCAGAACGCTTCTAGTGATTGGATTAGGTACTGCCCCTCCTCTTTTTTTGTGAATACTGAGCAGAAGTATTCATTCAGTAGCCCTGATTTTTCACTGTCACCCTCTGCCCACCCATCCTTCCTGTTATTAAGCCTCACTATCCCTCCCTTTGTCTTTCTACGCTCTCTAATGTATCTATAAAAGGTTTTATCCCCCTTCTTAACCGAGTTGGCTATCTTTTCCTTGGTTTGGGCCTTTGCTATTCTGACTGCCTTCCCTGCTTCCTTATGCTTTAACTGGTGCAGTTCTCTGTCCTGCTCCTTCTGTGTTTCCTTATATTTTCTGAATGCTGTCTTTTCTCCCTAACCTTCACTGCCACCTCTTTTGAGAACCATAGTGGTTTTGTTCTTCATTTTGATTTATTTGCTTCATACAAAGGCTTGTTGCCTCTGTGGTGGCATTTTTTATTTTTCCCCATTGTTCCTCCATCCCTCCTTCTTGCCCATTTGCTAGTGCTTTTCTGAGGCACTCTCCCATTTTGCCAAAGTCAGACCTCCTAAAGTCCAGTACCCTCGCTTTTGTGTGGCTTGAGTCTATGGCTGTGTTTATCGTGAACCACACAGTTTGGTGGTCACTTGTTCCCAGATGGCTACCCACTTCTAAATCTGAGATCCTCTCTCCATCCCTGTTTGAGAGTACCAGGTCTAAGATTGCTCCCTCCCAAATGGGTTCCAACACTAGATGAGGCATGCCCCCTGTAGGGCATCTAGAATGACCGTGCTCTTGAAAATGGCTGCAGCAAAAGTGCTTCAGTTAAAATCTGGCATATTCAGGTCCCCATCAACAATATCTCCCTTTTTCTGCCATCCTAAGGATGCTTCTATCATTCCTTGTCCATTTCATCCCCTGAGATGGGAGTCTATATACAACCCCGTGTGGGCTGTGGTGCCATTTCCTGTTTCAGGTGACCCACAGTGCCTCCTCTTCTTCCTGTTAACCCTTTAGTTCTGTTACTTTGATCCCTTCCCTTATGTAGAGAGCTACTCCTCCTCCTCTTTTACCCTCCCTTTCCCTCCTGTAGATTGTGTTCCCTGGTATGTTAACATCCCAGTCATGGTTCTCTGTGTACCATGTTTCCGTGACTGCCACAATATCCATGTGTCCCTCTACCATCAACTGTCTCACTGAATGAGTTACAGTATTATGTGGGATACCCATATGCAGTTTAACTGATAAATCCCTGTCACTTTTCAATTTACTGGTGCAATTTTGTAACTTTTTTTACAGCTCAAACAGCATACCCTGAAAAACTTGTATAAGGTTCTGATCCTTATGTTGCTATGGTTACACTGTGTACCACTGTAGTGTTGCAGTACAATATCTTGTTTTCTTCATTACCTTTTATTTAAATGAATTATCTAGAAATAAAGTGTGCTTTTGCGCAACTGAGAAAGAATCCTTGCGTCTTTACTGTGGGAATGAAAAGCACACCAACTCAAAGCAGACACCATAAACAAAGATCGCATCTGAGATAGAAATAAACGCTGACAAACTAAAGTCATGCTTTAAAGGGACGGTACAAAGGGAACATGTTTTTATGCCATCATGTATTTCTAATTCTACAGTATTTAATGTGTATTGTAGGTTTTTGGACCGCAAATAAATTCAGCTGCATGCTACCACTACGATAGTGACGCTATCAGTCTACTATGGGACATGAATGTTTTTTGTTTTGTTTTTATAACTACTTCATATCCTAATATATTTCCTTAATTTAATGGATTGGGTCAAATTATTACTCCAAAACTAACAGAGCTGGGAAATAAAATCATCCATCATAACACTAGTGCAGCTGCTGTGCTCTGCTAATTATCATTTAAGTCAAGCAGTAGCCATATAAACAAAAGGAATACATCGTCATCACACAAATGTGATGAAATGCTTGAGAAGAGGCAGTGGCATGACAGAAACATTTTAAAGCAGTGGCTGGTACATATAAATTAAACTGTGTGCTTAGACTAGACACTGGGATAGCAGTTAATAATTAAGATATAAATAATTTACTCAATGAACCACTCACCTCACAAAAATAAGGACACACTGGCAGACTAATAACATCAGGTCCTCCACACGCATTTCCTGGTTGCTGGACTTTGTTGGATGCAGCTGCTGACTGTTTAAAATTAGTGAATTCACTCTTTTTTACATTTGCTTAGCGCTTGGGCGAAATGTCTTGCTATAAGAAACTGCACTTTGGAGGTGTGTCACTGCCGAAAGCAAATTGTAGCTGAAGCTCCAAGGGGCTTGGTAGTGCAGACCAATGAGCAGCCACACTGGTCATGACACTACTTAATACTTTTTGGGCAGAATCTTTGTGTACTTGAAAGAAATCAGCTGCTTCTATTAAACAGCGGCTGTCTCCTTTCATTTACATGAAACTGCCCAGCAAACAGCTGACTGGAGTCATGCCAAACCTTGTTTTTGCTTGCTCCTCAGCCCCCACAGGCACACTATGTCGCCCTGTAGCAATCCTTATATAGCTTCCCCCAGTGTTCCTCATTATCAGTTGTGTAATAGTTTAGTAACAGTTGCCCCGAGAGTATGCCCCTCACCTCCTAGCCTCTGTTATCGGCGACTCCTTGTGTCAACAAACTTCAGCCCTTAGAAAATGTTTCACTACTCTGTGCTGGGAAACCCAACCTAAAAATAAGGCTATTCACACCCACTCCATGCTTGATTGACAGCTCTTCCAGCCAATTGACAGGTACTATGGCAGCAGCAATTGGACCAGCCCAGTGAGGGTACAGGAGTGCTGGTCTGTTGTTACTAGGTTTGGCCTGATTTCTGGGTTACCATGGATGCATTTAGGATAGCAACCGATCGGATATCAAAGACTGCATTAACTCCAAATCTCCTGCATTTTGTGTGAGTCTACCTTATTTTAATGCATTATTCAGACTTCCCACCAGTATACATAACTGCAGCATACCAAGTGGGAGGTCAGGATCCATGGGAGAAAATAGCAAAAGTAAACACTGTCCCCCCCCCCACCATAACCATTTCTTCTGTCTTCAAGAGTTATTGTTGCTTTGGTTTTTGTTGCATGGGGATTGGTTACTGTCACTACTGCTCTCATAATGTAGAAAGCACCTCTGAATCATTGCAGCTGCACTGACACACTTTATCACACTGTCTGGCTCTAGGCACATGTTATGGTGTCAGTCCACCAGCCAGTCTGAGCTTCCCTACCATGCTGGGAGGAACATGGTATGAGAGACCCACCCACAGTAAGAACAATGAAGACTGCTTCTTGTGTGCTTATGCCTGCATCTAGAGTCCTACATTTCGCTTTTTTGGCCACCACTGCTTTGAGGTGTTTTTTTTTCGAGCAGGACCTATTTGGGGCAGGCATAGAGGCTGATGGACCATTTATTTATTACACTTCTGATCTGGGCACCTTTCCTTGGCTCCAACACCAACAAAACTGGCTGGCCTCATGGGGTTGCTGAAGGGCGAGTTACGCTGGCCGTGGTGGTCTAAACTGTTCTTCAGGGTGAACAAATTAATGGTATTAATTGAATCCAGTTGGAGGCCCTCTTTCTCTTCAGTTTCCCCTTTCATTCAGCTCAGGCTTCATCTCCTGGTCTCTGCATGATCTAAGTAAAGATGGGCCAATTGTTAGATGAGGGTTTCTTGGGACTGAAGGCAAAATGAGTGAGAGAACTGCAGTGAGATTGCATGTGCTTAGCATTATGTAAGGTGGCTCGCTGGCTGCAGCAAGATTGCCAAAAACAAAGGGGAAGGGGTGGAGGGCATGACATGATTTCAGTTGTGATAGATCTCATTCCCTGCCAGGTACTGAGAGAGTGCTCCAACCTTTTCTGAATTCTGTGCTCAAGCAGCTTTTGTAGTGTAAACAGAAAGCTGTGCAAAGTAAGCATTGCATTTGATTTTTACTTTAGTATTATATGTTGAACAGATTTTGGACTGGTCTGCCTGGATATCTGGACATTTCCAGGTGGTCTCTCCTCTTTTGTGTACTTGCTTACCTCCCAGTGTCTGAACATTTTTGCATGGTATCCATGTTTCATTTGAATGGGGGTGCTGGTCACTGGAAATGTAAAATGCAGTCAGGGTGCCAGTGTACCAAATTGATGTGGAATATTGATATGAGTGTGCCACCCTGGGGCCTATTGATTTGTTAGGTGGACATCAAGTATAGTCATACCGCTCTTCCTTTTGTCACTAAAATGAGGGACATGGACATTTTGGACACTCAAAATGAAGGACAGTGAGGGACACAAATCCTCAGAATGAAGGACATCATTAAACCAGGATGGAGTAATCAGGTGGCCTATGGCCACTAAAAAATCGACCTGGCTAACAGATTTTGAAAGTTATTGATCAACTGGCAGCCTGCCCACAAAGTGATTTTGAGTCATTGACTATAATGACCAATACAACCATTGATTTGGCTTCCAGCTTGTGAAAGCTAGTGGCCAAACTGACTGCCAACTCACAGACTGAGTATCCCACCTTGCCTCAAACATGGAGATAAATGCTTAGAACACTACGGAAACCATTGTGTTTTAATAAGTACAAAGTTAATTTTTATGTTGGCTTGCCTGTGCGTGTGTGCAAGTCAACATCTTGGGAGAGTGCAGATTTGGGGGCGCGGTCACTGTTGGGCGAATGCAGGGCACGCATCAGTAGGTGCGTCCCTCATTCCCCAATCAGTCTGCATGCCCGGCTCCACACCATGCATACATAATGGGGCAAGCACATCTAAGAAAAGGTCCGCTGCAATCTGAGCAAACCTTGTCATATGCAGCGGTCCTTTTTGCCTTGCTCGCCACCATTATGAGCATTGTCAGTGAGCGGTAGTCACGATAATACGACATTGGGGGTGCCTAATCTCTGTCGTTAACTCCCCCACTGTCTTTGTGTGCTGATGGGGAGCCCACTCCCTGTCAGCATAAACCTCCCAATGTAGAATGCCAAGAGGGTGCCTAATCCTCGGCTCGGTTCTCACTTCGCTTTCTTTGTTTGCCGATGGGGGTGTCCAATCCCTGTCAGCATTACTTTCTCCTCCCGCCACATGTTCTGTGCCGATGAGGGAGCCCACTCCCCGTTGGCATAAACCATCCCAATGTTGAATGCCGAAGGGGGTGCCCAATCCCCTTGGCTCGTGCACCCCACTTTCATTGCTTGCTGACGGGGTGCCCAGTGCCCGCTGGCATTACTTTCTCCTCCCCCGTGTTAGGTGCTGATGAGGGTGCCCAATCCTCTGTCGGCTACTGACACCCCAAAAAAAATATAGGTGCTGGGAGCCCACCCAGCATGCCAAATGCCCTACAAAATGAAAACTGTCCCACAATGGTTTTCACTTTTTTTTCACCCTGTAAAGCGAAACCGTCCCTCGTGGTCTGAAGCCTCCCCACCCGCACCCACCTGCACACCTGCCTCCCTCACCCCTACCCCATACTTTCCTCTGGAGTCCTGCATGACGATCTTCCGTGGACTGGGAACACGTCTGCACTCTTCAAAGCCGACCGTGAACTGAGGAAATGCCAGTAAGCTGTATAATGGAATGAATAGGGTTTTTTCAACTTTGCTGCATATCTCGGGCATTTCTTGGAATTTTGTCACCAAATTTTCAACATGGGGTTTTGGGGCCCCTCCTCATGAATTCTATCACTGTCATGGCGTTAATCAGCCTCAAAAGGTGATTTCCCAGTCACTACGCAAAATCACCTTCCGGGACCCATTAATGAAATGACAGTGCCAGTGTTCGTGAGGTGGCCTCTCAAAAAGCCTATGTTCCAAATTTGGTGGAAAAAATCCAACAAATGCCTGTTTTTCGAGCCTGCATTGCACAGTTGCTACTCAGGCTTGTAACTTCGTGCATTCGCAATATTTTAACCCTGGATTTGCAGCATTGTCATTTTTGTACACCTCCTTGTGAACAGTGCAGCTGTCATTTTCCACATCCTGCCCAAAATGTGTTTCCACACTTCCGTCGCACAATATCACAGTCGCTGTGGGAAATCAGTGTTTGGGCCAAATTATGAAAATGACAGTGACACAGTTCATGAGCAGAGGTCCTAAAATGCCTATGTTGAAAATGTGGTGATGATACTCCATAAAATGACTGTGTTACGAACGTGCGTTGGCAGATTGCACGCACGCCCATACTGTTGTGCATTTGTGATCTTTTCACTCTGGATTTTCACCATTGCCATTTTTCCACACCTCTTGATGAACAGTGCAGCCGTCATTTCACATATCTTGCCCAAAATGTGTTTTCGCACTTCCGGCGCAGAATAGCGTAGTTGCTGTGTGAAATCACTTCTTGGGACACTTTGAGGAAATAACAGTGACACTGTACATGAGTAGAGGTGTTAAAATGCCTATGTTGAAAATTTGGTGCCGAACGCCCATAAAATGGCAGTGCTGCACTCGTGCGTTGCATATTTCCCATGCACTCTTGTAACTCCGCAAATTTGGTATATTTGCATGCCACATTTCAATTCTGGCATTTTTTTATACCTCCTTATGAACTGTGCAGCTGTTATTTTTCACATCCTGCCCAACATGTTTTCCTGCATTGCACTACCAAACACCCAAAGGACACCCTAATGCCTGTCACTCTCTGCAGGGTGGGGTGGGTGGGCATCAGTTCAATACTTCACTGCCATTCCTATGATGCATCTCTCTGACTTCTGCACTGCCAATGCCAATGCCAGCAAGCCAACATTCGGCACTGACAAATGCTTGTTGATTTAGCAACTTAGGATATTGTGAATTTCTGTTCTAAATTGTGAACTTACAGTACAGTTTCTATGTGGGCAGCACCTTTTCCATGAGGACAGAGCCATTCTAAGGGGTAAAATGAGGATGTTCCTCATAATCAGGGACAGTTGAGAGGCATGGCATCAGTTTTCCAGGAGGCCCAACCCTGCACCACAGTCCAAGCCTGATGTTGAAGCACAGATGTACTGTGGCACTCTGATTTACAGACATTCTTACTTTGGTGCTACCACTTATAACATACAGCACCAGTGGTGTAAACAAAACTGAAGGTCCAAATCTGATGCATTTTTGGAAAGGGTGAAACTGTTACTGTCTGTAAAACTTGTCAACAAAGAGAATGGGGGAATGACTGACAAGTTTAACCAAGAGTTGTTTTGTGTGTGTGTGTGTGTGTGTGTGTGTGTGTGTGTAGCAGGAGAAGATGGGTTGACTGGCTCTGCAAAGAATCAGCATAAAAAAACTCACCATGAGGTAGGATTTGCTGTAAAGAAATAAATAGTACTGTATTTGAACAGGATCATCAAACTGTGTCTGCAGGGAAAACCCAAAAAATATTACATAAAGAACAGATACATTATTTCCATGGGGCCAGGTGTGTTGGGGGTACTTACAAACAGTATTGTATGTTCAAAATAAGCTCTGAAATGTACTATAGAGCATCTAAAACCCCAGCATTTCTCCCCCTGTCCTCCCACCCATTGACCCAGCATATTTTATTTCTCCCTAGTCTCCTTTGGGACTACCCTTGCTGTGTTATTCTTTTTCTAAACTGCTCTACACTGCTTATATTTTACAGCAAGATCCCTGTCACCTAGAAAGCCCTGCAGAAAGCACTGTGTCTCCATCACCAATGCTCATGCTAACTGCATATTGGCCATGGATATCTCATAAGTTTAATTGTTTTGTTTGTTTTAATTCCACAAATGCATTAAATGTGATGGCAATTCACACAGATACTGTAGCACAGCTGAGGGAAGCAACAGGAGGGAAGAGGAACTATTCAGTTTAAAGCTGCAGAAGTGTGCATATGGTTAATTTAATCACAAGTCTCCTAACCCCCCCACCCCAAACTTTTCGAAGAGATAGTGCTCCTATCACTCATACTAGTATTTGGGTCTTATTAGCTGTCCTAACATATAGTTATTGGTTTCATGTAATTTGTTTACTGCTATGCCAAATATGAGTGTAGAGCGTGTGTTACTCTGAGATACCATGAGGGTGGTTTTCTTCATAGTAAGGTGGTGAGCACTACATAGTAGGACTTAGATTGTTTTTCATTTTAAGTAAGACTGAGTAGATGGTGACATCTTAGAAGTACTTAATGTTATGAATACCACATTTGTAAGGGTTAGCACCTAGAAGCATGCCAGGGTGGTTGCAGTTTTTAAATCTGGTGACCCCCTATCCACAGACAACTACCAATCCATCTCCTTGCCCCCCCCCAGCAAGCTTCTGGAAAGGATTGTCCACCAACAACTATACGACCACGTTGACAAGCAGAATCTAATGTCCAGACAGCAACACAGCTTTTATAAGCACCACTCTACATCATGCACTGGCCCTGTTTACTAACCATATTCACAGGAACATGGACCTTGGGAGAGCAACAGGTGCTGTCTGTGTTGACCTGTCCAAAGCTTTTGACTTGGTTGACCACCGCTTGTTGCTTTCCTTCCTCTGCTACCTGGCTGTTCCCCTGAGACCACACAGTAGTTCCAAAATTACCTCTCTGAAAGACCCCAATCTGTGTGTACAGGTTATGCCACCTCACCTGTCCTCCCAGTCACCACAGGTGTACCACAGGACTCCATCCTAGGCCTGCTTCTATTCTCCTTGTTTATCAGCTTTCTCCCCTCTGACGGTCTTGCTTGTGATGCTCTGCTGTACGCGGATGACCTCATCCTCTACTTCAGTGACAATACCCTAGAGAATATATCTCCAGTCTTAACCCGAAACTACATTTATGTGCAATCCTAGTTTGAGTCACATCACCTACTTGTCAGTGCAAAGAAAACCGAAGCCATGCTCTTCGGATCTAAACCTTTCCTAACAAAGGTTGCTAAGTCTGGCTCTACCCTCTCAGTACTAACTCTGGATGGCACTACATTTGAAAATGTGCCAATTTTCAAATATCTGGGCATAACCCTGGACCCCTCCCTCTCCTATGAGGACCATGTCACCTCCATCATACATTGGGTAAACCAAAAACTTGGGTTGGCCTACAGACAAAAGTGGTACCTGATCTGGGAAGCCCAATTAAACATTGCCCAAGGCAATTTATTACCCATTACTGATTAATGCTCCTCTGTTTACTCGCATGTCCTCAGCCCTGCATGCATGCCTCTGCTTGACATATAACGATATCTGCTGCTTTGCTCTTCTGGCACCTTACTCTGACCACCACTGCCACATCTACCGGTCACTGGGCTGGCTCCCACTCCCCCATAGATTTGACTATGCACTGGGCAGTATTATTGACAACACTATCAGACGTGGTGATACCTCCCCGTATGCATCTCTACTCAAGGCCCGTGCTCCTATGAGATGTTTGTGTGCATCCTCGGCCCCCTTCATGGAAACCCCTACAGTTTCTACTGCCATGGGGGAAAAGTGTTATCTGTCACTGCCCCCACTTTATGGAACAGTCTCCCTTCAACTGTCTGCTCCCTGGACACCCATAACAATTTCAAGGTAAATCTCAAATCCTGGCTGCCAGATGAGGCCAAGTGCCTATGCTGTCCTAGTTAACCCCCCTCTCCCTCACCAGCTACCTTCCTTCCTCTGCTGCCTGATCTCCTAAAGCACTTTCTCCCATTTCACAGTGTACTGTCTAATTTCACCCTCCTTGTGGGGTGGAAATGATGAGAAGGGACTTGGCAAGGTTAGAGGAATGGTCAAATATATGGCAGCTTAGATTCAATGCTAAGAAATGCAAGGTAATGCACCTGGGAAACAAAAACCCAGGGGAAGAGTACACAATGGGGGGTGAGATACTAACAACAACAAAAATGGAAAGGGACCTAGGGGTAGTCATATCAGATGACCTAAGGTGGGCAAGCAATGTGAGAGGGCAGCAAGGAGGGCTGAGGGGATACTGGGATGCATATGGAGAGGCATCACCAGTAGAAAACAAAGTTATTATCCCTCTGTACAGACAGCTGGTCAGACCCCATCTGAGTACTGCGTGCAGTTCTGGGAACCCAATCTCGCAAAGACAGACAGAATGGAAGCTGTCAGAGGAGGGCAACTAAAATGGTGCAGGGTCTGCACCAGAAGACATCTGAAGAGAGACTTAAGGAGCTTAATATGTATAGCCTCGAGGAAAGGAGGGAGAGGGGGACATGATAGAAACTTTCAAGTACCTCAAGGAATCAACAAAGTCCAAAGGGTAGCATCTTTCAAAAAAAGTGTGCAAGAACAAGGGGCACAATTTGAAGATGGGGGTGGCTCAGAGGTAATTTAAGGAGTATTTTTCACAGAGAGGTTGTGGATGCATGGGCAGCCTTCCAGAGGAGGTTGTGGAGTCAAAACAGTGGTGGAATTCAAGCATGCATGGGACAGTCATAAGGCAATTCTAGGGGGTGGGAGCAGGAAGAAGTAGGCTGCTGGTTAACTAGGATCTGCAGCTTATCCATTAGGTAGGGAAATGGGCAGACTGGGTGGGCCAAGCGTTCCTTATCTGCCATCAAATTCTATGTTTCCTTGTATTCATCCCTGCTCTGTCTATGTGAGTTCCTTGACCACGTCACTGTGTCTTTGTACGTTTTTATGTACCACTTTGCCCTGTCTTTTATTCTAGTGTAATATACTGTACAGTTATTTCTAACTCCTGCGGAGGAACTGTGAGTTTTTATTGAATTGTATATTTCCCCACCTGTCTATTCTTACCTTGTAATCTGCACCACCTAATGGCAATGACTACTGTACCACTCAACTAGTTATCTATTGTATAGATGTTTTTCTTCTCTGTTCACCACCTGTTGCCACCCGGGTTGTACCTGAAAATGGTCCTCTGGATCAGTGCACTTACCCGGTTATCATAAACTTAAATAAATAAATGGTCCAGCCCCATAAGAAGCAGCAGTGATGCACCACATTTTGTACTGTAAACTAGAATCCTGGAGCTTTTTTCCCCAACTAAAGGTACTTTTATGTGGATGTTTAATATTCAAATCCAAGAAGTTAAGGGACTCAATCAAGCTCAAAAGAAAAGAAAAAAAACAAAAAGATAATGTATTGCTACAACAAGAGGGTGGGTTCACCTCTGCATTATCAGTACCAGACACTGGCACAGCAAATACCTGCAAGTGAATGTTCAGCATTGACAAATGCTTGTATTTAATTGTGATGATGTGCTTAGAGAAGTGTCCTTAGCAGTACAGTTACAGCTCTCTTTCTTCATAAGTTCCTGGCAGTGACTGGCTGATACCTAAGTGACTGAGACTTGAGTGCACTGCTCGGCTCTGGCAACTGCATCTCTTGAAAGTGTTGTGTCTGTTGCATTGTGCTGTTGCAACTTGTGGACAGTCCTCTTCCCTGAGTGGCTTCAAATTTAAGTTCCTGTCTGATGTTCTGGAACTCTCCTCTGCAGTCTGGGGTCCAGGAGTGTCAGAGGAGACCCTTTATCTGGTGTGTCAAACCTGAGGTGGGACCCAGAATACCATGTTTTGGGGGGGCTGAGGTGACTAAGAGGGATATGCTGATGCTGTAAATTACTGCACCAACTCGCTGTTTATGCGGTCATGATGTCAGATGCATGTGCATGTTAGTGTAAACAAAGGGAGTACAAGGGAACATGAGGAAGGATGCCAAGTGCTTATGACACCCTAAAAATTTGGGAATTTCAGGAGCAGAGTCAGGACACTGGGACCTGTAAAATCAAGATAGCTTTAAAAAATCAAAACAGCTGTGAGGTATGGTGGTGGGGTGCTGTTGCAGTGGTTAGCTGTGGGGCATCTGCTGGCAGTTGACTGGCAATGCTCTAAAGCTTCCTCATCATGTGTTTTTGGCCCCAGAATTGTTATTAAGGCTCCTTGTATGTTCTCCAACTGCCTTTCCATCTGTTTGAGCCATCACAGTCCAAGTGAACACCAGCCTGTGTGCTGTGTCATCACTTTTAATGGGGCTTGAGAATGGCATAGTGTGAAGCTTGGCCTCAGGCTTCTTCTGTCCCTTTGATGCCCACATTCTGAGCTCAACAGTATTTTTTACACTCCTGCTTTTACTCCACCACCTACTGTCCCCCAGTCCACAAGCCTGGTGACTCCCCAGTCCCATCCACCACTAACACCACTTCCAACCATACAGCACTAGAGTCAATAAACTCTTTTGTTGCAGCAGGAACACATTACAAATAATTATTACTAACCAGACTGCAAAAATGTAATCTAAATACACTCAGAGCTTCAGCTTGCTTATCTCTTATGCTGGCCATTACTGGGCTGTGTCCAGAAAGGCCTATTACCTTCACAGCAAGGCACAAATGCATCAGCTAGGAAGCAAGCACTACAACAACAAACCACCAAGACTGAAAACTAATGAAAACAAACCTCACCAAAGTATTTTTATAGCCTTAAGTTTTGTTTTACTCTCTGTACTGTGGAGTGTATGAGGCCCTGCACACTCTCACCTCACCCATACCACAGCAACTACAGCTTGCTAGATCAGACTAAAAGCACAAGATCTGAAATGTGAAAAGTACACTAAAGATTTATCTGACACTTTAGCTACAAGCCTGTAGTAAAGGATGCTGGAATGAGCAAACAATTAGCAAGATCTGGGGTCAATTTTCTTTAACAAAACTGCAGCAGCTCAAAGAGCATATCCTTCTGTCTTGTATGCCTTACAAGTTATGCAAGACTGCAAAGCATCTATGAAGTCACACAGTGTGGACATTCTGTCTGAAAGGCACCCACATGGTGTCACTGTCTCATGTTGCAATTGTTTATTTGATCAACCTTTGGTGATTACATCATTAAAAAGAACAATATAGTCAAATAGTTATCATAAGAATACATGCTTTACAACAGATTGTAAGACCAAGAATAAAACAGTTTACACATTTAACATGTGGCAGACATTAAGAAGAGTCCATTAAAATATACTCAGTAGATATTTTCACAGATCAGCTAATATTTTCCTATGCCTTAAAACAGCATTGAAGAAGCTAATTAATTTCCATGCATCAGTATATTCATCGGATTCAGCAATATTTTCATACATTCAGAACAACAGTATCTTTACAGATTAATACTATCAGTAAGAGAATGTGCCCTCCATTTCTCAGATGGGGGCAATTATAATGATAGTAGTGCTTGCTTGCAACATTGTGCGTTGGTGTGAGGGTGATAAGGCTTTCTGGGCATTATGATAAATGTTTTTTAATGCCCTTTTTCTAGTGTTACTATCTGCAGAACAAGTTTCCACAAACAGACCTATTCTGTGAAATATCCAGCACTTTCACGGAAATCAAACTGCTTCATGGGAAACAGTATAATAGAGGCTCTGTGATTCACATTCAGAATCAACATCAATAGTAGCATTCAAGCACCATTTAAAAATGACAACCAGCCATCAGGACATTTTAACAGACCCCACATCAGGCAGGTATAAGTGTCTTTAGGAAGATAGCGGGTGCATTTTTAATTACATTACCCATATAGTTCCATGAGATTTGCTTATAATGGTCATGGAATGTGTTCTGAGAAAAAACACAGAATGGTGGAAAGCTACATAGCCTTTCCACAGCAGAATTCTGCCATTCTACTTCTGACAGAATTATGCAGAATTAGTTAGAATCATCCTAAATTTGGCAGCATTTTGTTCCACCTGAATTTGAAAATTTGACACAGCACTTGTCTCCAGGTTCATATGTTTGCTAACTAACAACTGGACTACACTACTTCCCTGAATGCAGTGTTCAGCTGATTTTGCTGTCAGGTCATGATCCTACATATGCTGGACTGATTTGCAAAGTCACTCAATGCAGATACTGTACTTAAGTAATATGGAACTGGTGGGAGCATTGTATATCAAATTTAAAGGAATAGTAGGCAGAAAATGAATATTAAAGTTAACAATGGACTTCTAGAACCACCCACCCCCTTGCTCTGTGGCTCAGCATGTGGAAATGGCATGACATGAACTACAAAGTGTGGGAAACAAAGGCTTGTGAATAATCTGATTCTGTTATTTTATTTCAAATTTCAGATGTAGAGACAACCCCAAAAGAAAGGATCAAGCCCTGGAATTAAGGAGCTATTGCCTTCAAAATGTTCATGTCTGATTCCTCTTTCATGGTCCCTTTGTTTGATGTCTACAAATAGAAAAAGTTAACCCAGTTTTTATTTTATTTTTCAGGCTTTGGCAGATATTCAGTAGGAATCTGTTATAGAAGCAACCTTGTAATCAGCCTGCTTCGTAGGAGATTGCTGTCTTTTATACTCTGTAGATCAGATTTGATCTTTCGATGGAACATGTACTTAGAATGAATGGATTAACTAAAACATTTATTAGCATCCTGAAGACACCAATTATAGGCTAAATACAGGTGTCTGTGCAGTTCCTAATTCTTGGGTGCCAGTGCATCTCTTTTTAATTCTTTCAGACCATGATGACTGCAGTTAAGAACCTGCCTTTAAATAAATGCTTTTAAATGTATCATTTTACAGGAAGAATGTTATGCTAGTTTTCTATACAGAACATTTGATGGGACTTTCAATGCTAAATTGGGATTTGACCATGGTTCTGTAACAGGTTAGCTGCTCTACCTATGGCAACTCTACCAAAAGTGCTAACACATTGCAACCATCTTATTTCTGCCATCACTAATGACTGCTGTTGGCTGTGCAGTTAGCTTCTAATGTTTTACAGACAGAGCTTGGATTTCTTTAGTGGTGAAGGCAACAGACCAGCAAGAAAACTGCTTTTGATTATAGATTGGCACACACAGAAGTAGTATAACATACTCTGTTTTGACTTTCTGCCCTGGCAAACATACATAAAACCCAAAAGTACAGATAATAATAGTATTGATGTTATTAATAAGAGTCAGATACACCATTAAGTCAATTGTGTTTTGACTTTCTGTCCTAGCAAACATGCATAAAACAAATAAATACAAAAGTACAGATAATAACAGTATTAATGTTATTCCTAAGAATCGGATATACCATTATGTCAAGGAATTACAATGGATTTCAGGCAGACAGGATCTGGTTAAAATTAGAAAGTGATAACGTAAGTACAAAATTGGGGAGACAATACTTTATCACAATTACAGTTATACAGATTCCAAAAGGATAAAACTACAGAGACATAAGTGTATACCGAAAAAATGGCCAGGCATGTACATATATATATATATATATATATATATATATATATATATATATTTCTACTTTTTATTTATAATTTTCCAGCTGATTACATTTCAGAATATTCATATTATATCAAGTAGAACAGACCCTGGACTGCCAACTGAGACACCCTCACCCATGTGGGATTTAGTCAGTGGAGATGTGTGGTCAGCAGATGGCCCTACTATCGGGACAAATCCATGGAGGCTTAATGGAGACACAGCTAAATCCCAGGAAGATGGGTGGTGAGACTGGCAGGAGGGTATTAGCCATAGCAGCATAAGCAGCAAATAAGTGGAGGGTAGCACTTCCAACAGAAGAATGTAAAATGTTCCATTTTGAAACCCATATTAGGCTGCAACAGTTATTGTTTGTTGGTCTAAGGGGGTAGTAGTGGTGGATGTTATCTTACTGCATAGCTAGACCTGTTAAAAGACTGTTCTGTCTCATTCATTTCAACATGGTGGTGGTCTTCTCATATGCAAAATTCTGGCCACTGAAATTAGTATTACTGGGCAAATTTACTTCCCAAAGTAGATCAGGATCAATAATACTTTCTGAGCCCCCAAATCAGTGATGGTGAAGTTAGAAATTGATTTAATTCCAACAGATATGACATCACTGCCAGGTCACAAACTTCCCCAACCCCCTTTCTGACTTCTGTCAGATATCTTTAATTTCTTATAAGACTAATAAGAATACTGTACATTCAGGTCAGTAGCATTAGTCTTTGCTGACCTGCACCAAAACCTAAATATCTGCTGTAAAACAATGTGTAGATAAGTAGCTGTCCAGAGCCCCTTTAAAATGATTGATGTTCCTATAAACCACCATGGAACTTTTTTTTTATCAATAAAATGTTATTGTATTTAAATAATAAAGACATACATGCAGTCAATGTCACTGGAAATAAAGAAGCTAAAAAACCATCACACAACATCACTCCTATTAAAGTTAATCATTAAAAAATACTAACCTAGAATTATTACAATTAAGCAATTATAACCTTAGTAACAGGATCATACTATAAATCATCAAAATTGGATTAACATAAAGAAAAATATACTATTTACCTTATTTCTTGAAGTTTCACTGTAAACTCTGTGTATCCTTCCCTTTGTTTTCTTTTCTGATTTGATGGTTAATAACACAATCCCCTGGTAAATCTAAAAATAGCAATAATTGAGCTTTGTGAAAGTGGAAAGAAAGAAGAAAAGAGAAAGAGCAGAAAGGAAAAAAAAATAAGCAGAAAATCAGTGAAAAAAGGAAAGAGAAGGGTACCTTAAGTGTATTGACTTAGAGCAAAGATTTTGTAGATCCTGCCCCATTTAGAATTAAAACTATTGCCCTGTCCAACCATAAAATGAGCTAGTTTTGCCAGATGAAGGATATCCTAACATTTATTTCTCTACTCTGTTACAGATGGAACCTCGTTTCCTATCCAGTAACAAAGTATAACATTTTTAACAGCTGTGGAGATAAGATGAATAGCAAATCTTTGTTCCTTGGACCAGGATTGTTGTTCGTCAAAGTGATCTATGAGACAAGTTTCAGCTGTGAATCTGTCTTTAAGCCATTCTACATTTCTGAACCAATGACTTATTCCTTCCCACAAGGTTTTGACTTTGCTACAATCCCAAAATACATGGAACAAATCGGCATTGCCAACTTCATTTCTCACAGGTAGCAGAGGCCCGTAGCCCATTTTGTAAATGTGCAAGGGGTGTAGTATACGTTATGAATGGTTTAAATTGAATAAGCTTCAAGTTGACAGTCTTAAAGGTCTTCTAATACATAGTTCAAATATTTAACCAATCCCACTTTTGTACATCTTTCTCCAGAATATAAGACCACCACCTAATATTATATGTGTCAGTACCTCTAACTGTATAGACCAATAAACGATAATAGCCAGAGATGGAAGGTCTTAACCATGAATGTGCCAAAAAGGATTTGTTTTTTTTGTTTTAAATCTATTTTTTGTAGATCATTATTGAAAAGGTTAAGAATGGAATTAGACATAGCCGTATATCTATCTAGGTTGTGTGAAGAGAAATCATAACTTTGGCTTACTTCAGTAAAGGATTTAAATCTGGTATTTACTACCAAATCTTTGATGGTGCAAATTCTACCTAATTGCCAGTCTTGGAGTCTGATTACTTTATTGTTAATTAGTATATTAGGATTCTCCAATAAGGGTTGTGAGACTGAGTATTTAATATCCATGTGAAGAAGTTGCTGTCCTATATGTAAAAATCTGATGTTGTCCCCCATAATTTTATTATGCAAAGCTTTCTTAGGTTTTGAAAATAGTAGAGCAGCTACATTATTGTCCTGTTTCTCAGCTATATTTCTTTCAATCTGCAACCATTCAGGTATTTCACCCCCATTCTCCACAAATGTAAGAATCTAACAGACTGTGAAATTCCACAGGAGAGATAATAAAGATACAAGTCCGGGAATTTGATGCCTCCATTACTTTTAAGTCTGAATAACTTATGGTGAGCCATTCTGCACCTCTCATAACTCCAGACAAACTTGTTAATGCTACTTTGTAGTTCTGTAAATCACTTTTTAGGAATAAAAAATGGAATAATTTGAAATAGAAATAAGACCCTTGGCAAACTATTCATTTTAATGGCTTCTATTCTTCCACAAAAACCCAGAGGTAAACTGTTCCATTTAGCCAAAGAATTAGAAACATTTATTTTGAGGATCTTTAGAATATTATTGATCATTTTATCTATCAATCTGAATATTTTCATTCCAAGATAATTTATACCTTGATTTTCCCTTCCCATACCCAAATGAGTAATGTCTTGTTTGTTGCAGTATCTATTTAGTGGTAGAACACCGGATTTTTCTTTATTTAACTTATAACCTGAAACATTTCTGAATTCTCCAATTATAGCTAATATTTTAGGAATAGATCTTTTTTTGGGGGGGTTGTATTGATATAAGGACATCATCAGCATACAATGTTACTAGATATTTTTTATTTGTACTGGAAATACCTTCAACGGTATTGTCTTGAGGAAAGTTTCCTAACCAGTGGGTCTAAAGTAAGATCAAAAAGTAATGGGGAAAGGGGGCAGCCCTCTCTAGTGCCTCTTGCAAGTGGGAAGTTTGGACAGCTCAATCCATTTGTTACCATTGAAGCTGATAGGTTCTGGTACAATATCCGAACCCACTTGGAAAAACCCTCTGGACAACCATATAATGTCAAAGTATTGAATGTATGTGGCCAAAGAACTCTATCAAATGCCTTGTCAGCATCTAATGAGAAAAGACCCACAGCTACCTTAGAATTATTAGCCATTTGAATTGAAGGGACACTGTCAGCTTTGCTCATCTATCTTTCACTCTATGTCAGCAGTGTGCCTCTTGGCACACACATACCACAGATTGCCCCAGTATGCCTTTATGTATGTAAATTTACAGAATGTTGTAATTTACCTGAATTTTAATTTATCTGTTGCTTTCGCCGATACGACTTAAACTCCCCACCAACCGGAAGCATATGCAAGGCGAGACCATAGCGTCTCTTCAAGCTGAGTCGAAGTGTCATTTTGGACTCGCCGAGTGTAAATGATAATCAGTAGGTAGCCTTTAATTAACTGTTGTTGCCATGTAGGCAAAACCGAGCACTGAGAGAAGAGCAAAACACTCTTTTTAAAAGGGACTGAAATCCCATGCATGTGCAATTGCAGTATGTTTTTGTGCATGTGCAGGATCTTTACTTATGCCGCACTTACGCATGCGCAGGATTCCGGTGCTGTTTTTAAAAAGTGTTTTGCTCTTCTCGGTGCTCGCTTTTTGGCGCTACATGGCAACAGCAGTTAATTAGGTACTTACCTACTGATTAATCTCATTTTACTCTTACAATGTCCAGAAATGATACTGGATCGCCAGGCAGAGCTGCTGGGTCTCGACTCGCGATGCTTCCTGTTGGTGGGGAGTTTATGTCCAGCCCAGTGAGCAACAAATAAGTCAAAATTCAGGTAAACTACTAATATTTTATAAGTTTTACATACATAAGGGCATACTAGGGGCAATCTGTGATATGTGTGTGCCAAGAGGCACACAGCTGATATATAGTGTGAGATAGAAGAGGAAAGCTGACAGTGCCCCTTTAAATGAAAAATCTTCCTTGAATTGTCTGCTGCAATTCTACCTTTTATAAAACCTATTTGCCTAGTATCTACTAACAGAGGTATCACTTTTCTAGCCTGTCTGTCAGAATTTTAGCCAATATTTTGACATCCATATTAAGCAGTGATATTGGTCTCTAATTTGTGCATTCATCTGGGTCTTTCCCAACTTTAGGGATGAGTGTGATTAAGCTCCTCATCATGTTAGGAGGTAAATTACCCCGACCCATGCTTCCTCATATACTTTGAGCAGTATTGGAGAAATTATTTCATTAAACTTATGATAAAAGTTAGACAAAAATCCATCTGGACCAGGGGCTTCATTTTTCCTGATGGACTTTATAGCCGATATAATTTCCTCCTCTGTGAGAGGATTGGCTAATTACCTTTTGTCACTGCCAGATACTTCAGGCAATGGTATATCTTGACAAAATTTGGATAAGTCCTCCAAAGAATGGTAGTGGTTGCAATGATATAATTTTTATAGAAGTTGTTAAATTCTTTGTTAATTTTAGCCAGATCTGTTAACAAGGAACCCCCTTCCATTTCTCTAATTTTATTTATTCTAGTAGTCCCTTTATTTTGCTTAAGTCTTGTAGCCAGTATCTTAGTAGCTCTAGGTCCCGAATCAAGACTTAAGCAAAATAAAGGGACTACTAGAATAAATAAAATTAGAGAAATGGAAGGAGGTTGCAATGATATAATTTTTATAGAAGTTATTAAATTCTTTGTTAACTTTAGCTGAGATCTGTTAACAAGGAACCCCCTTCCATTTCTCTAATTTTATTTATTCTAGTAGTCCCTCTATTTTGCTTAAGTCTTGTAGCCAGTATCTTAGTAGCTCTAGGTCCTGAATCAGTATAATTAAGCTTAGATCTCCTAATGGCAAACTCAGCTTCCTTCTAATTAGTTCATAGTATTCTGATTTATATCTGGACCAAATAGACCAATTATTTACAGATTTATCTGATAACAAAACGTTTCTACTTTTTAATATTAATTAAAAGTTGTTCTTTTCACTTTGCTTTTCTTTTAATAGCTGAGGAACTAATAAAGAACTCTTAAATAGCATTTAAAGCATTCCCATATTTTTGGCCATGAAGTATCTGCCGGATTGTTATCAGCCCAGAAGTTTGACATTTCTTTTTCCACTCTATTAAGATAATCTTTGTCTTCTAACAAAAAGTTATCAATTCTCCATCACTTTGATACTGTTATTGGATTACATTCAGAAAAAGAGAGCATTGCTAGTGAATGATCTGAGATGACCTGTTTCAGAATTTCTGTATTAGTTATTCGGTCTACTATAGATTCAGGTGCATAGATTTAATCTATTCTAGACCAGGAGTGACAAAACTCTGACCAAAAGGTGTAAGATTTCTCTTTAGGATGAAAAACTCTTCAAGCATCTATGAGATCTCTGTCTGATTCATTGGTTCTGTATCTGGAATTGGCTCTATCCAGTAGTGGGTCTAACGTGCTATTGGTATCCCCTGCCAAGAATATTGTACTTCCCAAAAAATAAATCAACACAGAGTTCAGTTTATTAGATATCTCATGCAAGTTGTTTGTGGGCCCATAAACATTCACTAAGGTAATGTCTTCCATGTCCAGTTTCCCATTTACAATAATATTATGACCCTCAGGATCAGTAATAGCACCACCATATGAAAGTTCAGTCCTCTTTTAAAGAGTATGAGCACTCCAGCCTTTTTAGAGTTAATTCCTGCACCATGTATCTGTCCTACCCACTCCCTTTTCATCAATGTAATGTATTCTCCATGTAAGTGAGTCTCCTGTAAGAAAACTATTGAAGGATTGAGTTTCTTGAGATGCCTTAGTACTGCGTATCTCTTAATTTTGTGATTTAGGCATCTAACATTCCATGAAATGAGATTAAAATTCCGTTTACAACCACCTTGGAACTTGGTAATGAATTCCATCATGATACCACTCTCTGAGAGAACCAAGACCCTCTCTGATTTTTCTTAAAATTATCCCCTTTTAACATCATATGGTGCCTTCTAAATGTTTTTGTGTCTAGTCTTAAGCACAACCCTGCATATTCCCACAAGCCCTGGCTGTCAAAAACTCTATACACAAGGCACACGTCTCCCTGAAGTCTCCTATACTGAAGTGAAAACAAGCCCAAATCCCAGAGTCTCTCCTCATATGTCATATTTTTGAGATTGGCTACTAGTTTTATTGCCCTCCTTTGAATTCCCTCAATCATCCTTAACTCAGTTTTTAAGTATGGTGTCCAAAACTTACAACAATACTCCAGCTGTGGCCACCCCAAAGACACATAAAGTGGCAGTACTGCCTCCCTGTCCTGCTCCTAATGTTCCTTTTAATAGAAGTCACAATTCTGTATCTGTTTTTTGCTATACTAGAGCAATGGTCACTAAAACTCATGTTGCTATTAACTAGTGCTCCAGGTGATCTTCCACATATGGGGTGGAAGTCTGTAATCGTGAGTCATGAAAAACTTTCTTCCTTCCCTGAAGGACAGAGTGGCATCTGGATCTTGGGAGAAAAATTGAAAGTAATATAGAAGTATATAACTGTTGCATAGTTTGCAACACCAGTTATGCAGTTGTGATGGGCCATTGTCATTGTTCATTTTCATGAAAGCTGACACCAAGAAGGATGGTAACCAGAATGCCACAGAAGTCATAGGCAATTTCAATGAATAGTAGGGAGTTTCCCTTTGTTGTAGCCAAAATTTCTCCAGCAATAAAACAGACCCTGTAACCTACTATTCAGGACACACACCTGGAGACAAACTATCACAGCTTGCTGTGCTTTTCCTGGTCAATAAAATTACAAGCAAACAAATAAATAAACAAATAAAGGGCATGTACATGCAGAATCAGTATCAGGAAGTCCCAGAGGGACCTCCTGAAAGCAAGTGGGAGGGAACACTGCAGACTGGGAACAGAAGGAGTTCCAAAGTCTAGGTGAACAGGCAGAAGCCCTGGTCACCCACGGCTGTGTGGTTTTGAGTACAACCAGCAAGGACTTACCACTAGACCTGAGGGGAAGCTCAGTTATCCCTTTAACTGGTCAGTGAGAATAGGAGGAGTAGCAGTTCTGACCACTTTATCGACAAAACAGCCTAGGGCAAATTAAAGGCTATTTGCTGGGAATAGCCAGTACAGTTTTCTATAAAGTTCACAACAGCGTGTGAGATGTGCTGCAGATAGGACAAACCTGCAAATACTATTATAAGCTACATCCCACTTAAACAATAAGGGCTTTACAATACGTGTGTAGAACATGAGTCACTAGTTAGACCTAAGGAGAAGCATACATCTGACTAGTGCAAGACGAGCCATTGGGGTATGAATATGCTTGGCATTATAGGCCACGCCACATTTGCAGTTTTCTGCCCTACATACATTAGAGATGTGTAGCAAGATGTCAAGCAATGGATCAAAAGTGAGTCCAAGATATTTAAAGGAGTGGGTAGTGGCAGTGGGGACCCATCAGCACTTGACACTTCCGGGGCTCTAGAGAGACTATCTAAGTTTAGCCTGGGATACAAAGGGCATAGATTGCATCTTTTTACATTGAGAATTAGTTTGTTTCAGGAGCTAGGTTGATACAATGGAAGTCTGCTTTTAACCGGAGCTGACAGGCCTGATATCATTTGAGCTAGTTACCAGAATAAGATCATCAGCATACAGGACAGAATTGCAGTAGATACATACTCAGATGAGGTCGTTTATGGACAGGGAGAATACAATGGATCCAAAAATGGAGCCCAAGCATGACAGGAGTGAGCTCAGATAGTGTCCTGTTTTCAGTGGAATGATAACTCTGGGCAATACAGCACAGGCAAATAGTTGCAAGACAAAAACCTTGTGCGTGCAAAACAGCTAAAGAAAAAACACTGCAGACGTGCCTTCACACCGTGATGAGTCCCCTGACATGCTTTGTGCTTGAAATTTCACTGGAGTGGTGATCCATGGCAGTGTGATGTTGGAATAGTAAATCTACACTTGAGGAATTAGGTGTGGGATAGAAACAGGAACAATCTTTCTGCAGTGCTTTTCCTTAGCTGTTTCGCGGATGAGGTTTTGTCTTTTGACTTTTTGCTTGCGCTGTATTGCCCAGCACGGTTTAATTTTAACTATTTTGTTGTGGACCTGGATCTAAGCTTGTGACAAGGTAACTTGTGGTCAACCATGTCAAAAGCATTTGAGAGGTCAACTAAGATTGCCAGGAAAAGTTTTGAATATTGGGTCCCTCAGGCCTTGTGGCCCAACAAGTTGTATTTCTTTAACTGCACGTTCTATTTCATTGGTAGGGTTGGATTTTAACTTTCTTTTTTGGACTGTGGTCACTTTTTGTGGCAAAGACAACTTACTTTCAAAGATGTTTTGACAGCAAAATTACCATTTTGCAGGTTGGGGATGCATTCTGTGACCAACACAGCTTATTTTCTTTTCTATTATGTATTTTTGTGCCCTGGGAGCCAGACAGGTGGCTCCGGTCCCTCTCTCAGAGGGACTCAGTGTCCGCCTCCATTGCTCACCTGACTTCCCTGTAGATCCCCCATGGTCTCCCCTGTGGCTGGGCCAAGGCGAGGTGCCAGCTTTCCCCACCCTGGAGCAAAATCCAGATGCTCAGGGAAGTTGGGAGAGGTGCAGGAGAGCTCCATTTTCCTCTACTTTTTCTCCACCCCCTCCCCACTGACAGTGTACGCTGGTTACATGCCTCCTGACTTGAATCTCCTCTGGCCACTGCCACAGGGAGACTGACTAGCAGGATGGCCTTCCCCCTCCCTCCCTCCTCAAGAGAGGAGAGCAGTCCTCAGATGCTCAATCCTCTCTTTTCTCCCCTGCTGAGCATCCAGCAGCCTGAGCTCATTTCTGAACCTGGGTCACCGCATGGTGCAAGGTGTGCCATCTAGTGCCTCAACCCTCAACGCCACCGGGCTGGCAACACACCTTATTTTCAAAGTAATTTTGACTGTAAGCTGGCTTAGTTTGGACTGCCCTCAAATGGTTGTGATTTAAATTCAGTAAATATGAATTTTCTCTTTCTAGGGTGTATAAAATGAAAAATTTTATGTAACCTCAGTAACCCTGCCCTGGGGTAGTGTATTGGATGCCACAGGGCACCCTTGAGTAAAGCTGCCAGAATTCTCCTGAAAGGAAATCACCCCCAAACCTCCAGTGAAATGACAAAGGCCACCCTAAACAGAACCCCTCCATCTGGGGTACAGCAAGGAACAGCATCTGGCATTTGGTCTGTGAGTAGCATTTCAGAGCCTTTACAGTGGTGTTTAAAGCAGTGTCGCCAGTGAGATGAAATGACTGAACTATGTGGGAAGTGATTGAAGATTTTCAGAACTGTGTGAACTGTGAGGACCCTCTGGAGCCTCAACATTCTGTCCTGAGAGCAAGCCCTGGGAAGTGTTGCCTGCAGGTTCATGGGAGATGAAGGTAGTGCCCTAGGGGTAGCTGACAAGTGAAGGGGAGTTAGGGAGAAATCTTCCAGCAAGCCATCGAGTTCCCTCTGGCCAGAGGTTACATGTGAGCCAAACTTCCCTGACAGTGCTATTTCTTTTGCCCTGGCAGGTCCAAGAAAGTTTGCCCTACTGCGAGCTGGGACTGAGGGAAGGGGGCAAGGGATTCTGCATGGAGTATAATCAAGTGTTTGTCTTGGTAACAGCAGAAGGACATTGTGTGGTTGAGGCAACTTAAATGCCAGATGCCCTGGTAGGTTACTATGAAGAAAATTGTAACTCTGAACATCTGCTAGTGAAAGTGGTATCCCCTATGGGCAACCCCTTAAAAGAGAAACGTTGCATCAGTAAGCTGTGACACAAAAGTCAGAGAATGGAAGACTCATAGGTTTGAGTTATCTGCAAATGGATTTCCACACCCCTCCTAGCCAGAGGTGGGGTGCAGGACAGCTGAAGAAGTAGAAAGATGCTTTTAAACATGTAAATATGGGATTAGAACAAAGGATAAGGACTCAAGTAAGGTATTACATTAAACTGGATGTGATGCTGGTAATGAAAGGAAGATGTCTGTTGAATTTGTGATAAAACAAAAATGACTACTGCTTGATGCTACCATTAGGATGGACATTCTAGTTATTCAGTGTTTACTGTGTCCAAAGGTGCCCCGGCAACTCACAAATTGTGGTCCCCAAACCACGAAAAACCTCTTAGAAACCCTGGATTCACCCCATCCTGTGGTGGAGGGCTCCTCAAACTGTCCTGTCACTGAGGGTGGGTCAGCTACATTTACATCAAGAACATCCAGTTGTACTGCATGTAAACTGATTTCTCTAGTTATTGAATTTCTCATCTCACTTTCCTTGCTTTCCCTGTGTGCGTGGTGTACCTCTGTGTATGTTTCCCACTACATCAGTAGGAAGGCACACATACTTAATCAAATGTAATTTGCTGAATCCTTGCTGTGGCTGACCTGCCTGCACACCTCCATGGCTGCCCGCCGACTGATAGCTTACAGTTCATGCAGCAAGCTCATTGGTCCCACCGATGACCAATGGGCTTGCTGTGTATTCTATACTAGTCTGTCATGACATTGTGAATGAAGTAATTCATCCTGTGTCATGTATGACTAGTACAGTACACACAAGTTCATTGGTTTCGGTGTGGACTAATGGGCTTGCTACACATACTGTAAGTCTGCTGTCCGCCGATCACTGGGGGATGGGATGGGATGGGGTCCATTGTGAGTGGGTGGGGGTAGGAGGACCAGTGAACTGTCATGGATGTGTGGATGCAGCTTTCAGGCAATCGGGCTTACGGGCAGGGAGGGGGGTACCACTGGACTACCAGGGAATTACATATTTGGTAAGTATGGGGATCACGGTAGGGTATGGGAAGGGGGGTACCACTGGACTACCAGGGAAATAACTATTTATTCATTACGGGGATGGAGGTACATGATGGGAAGGGGGGACCACTAGACTACCAGGGAATACTGTGGGTGCTTGTGTACGGTGTTCTGGGGAGTAGCCACTCACGGCTGGTGGCTGCTGTGTTGCACCTTGCAATACGGGCAGCTCACCTGTGGTGGTTAACACTTGAGCATGATTTTTCCATGCTCAACTTTGTGCCCATGTATGCGGCACATCTCCAGGATGTGCTGGCAGAGGTGCCATACATCTCGGCTGAATATCGTGATGTGCCACATATGCATGGGTACGCCCCCCGGAGATGCACCATATACATCAACTTTGCACTGTGGTGCATTGGGAATTGTGCAGCGCATTTCCTCCTTTTGAATATAGCCCCATGGCGCATTTCTGGGGTTGTGCTGGCACAATTCAGTTGCGCCAGGTGCAACTCCTTTGAATATCTAGCCCAATCTGCATCTTATGTATGACTTGTGTACATTATTTGCCCAGATCTGTAGCACGTGATGCTCAAGTGGTATTTCATTCCTGTATTTGACTTGTTTATTTCCTGTGTTTGTAGTAATCTCCCCACGTTGTTCCTGAAAATAGGCATTTATTTGTCTCGTGCACTTACCTGGTAAACAATAAATAATTATACAATGGCAAGAAAAATCCTAGAACTCTGATTAGCTGCATAGCCCTGGCGACAGTGATGTTACCAGAGCATAACATCACTGTATTAATTCCAGACAGCACACATGACCTCACCACATGAACATACATAAACATATCACTACTCACAGCTGTCAACCTCTGGTCATGACACATGCCACAGACATCAGCTTCAGCATCTTCACTGAAGAAAACATAACTATATTCCAGCCTGAAACACCCAGCACCTCTTCTGCAGATGCAGTGAGTGTAAAAGCTACACAAAAAAAGACCTTTAGAGCTGACATAGAACTTGACAACTTAGAAGTAGACAGAAATGAAGCAAATGGTCAACGTCAGACCAACTGGTTAATGAGAGTCTTTATGAACTGACTGGCAGAAAAAAAGCATTAGAGTAGATTTTAAAACAGTGGCAGCAAGTAACGTTACCAATATACTGCGAGAACTTTATGGCACAGTCTGTAACACTAACGGACTTACCTGCAGTATATCATGTTATGTGGGGCTCTGAGCAGACATAAATAGATAACCGCAATGAGTCATCGCAGAGTCACTCACTAAATCTGATGAATGACACTGAATTTCCAACCTCAAACAATGTTTTCCTTGGCTACCTAAAAAACTTGAGATGACAGGGGCAGGACAAAACAAAACACCATCCCTCCATCAGCCCCAAGCACTTACAGCAACTGTGAGAAAGTGAAGCCCTAAATCCTGACCCAGAACCAGGGCTGGTGCACTGCGTCAGGCTGGAGCTAGGGCTCCACTTCACTCATAGGGGCTGTGAGGGACAAAGAGTGCTAACACCTGATGCTTTTAAAATATTAACTGATCCACAAGGGTAAAATTCTTCACCATGATGATTAATGAAAAAAAAAAACATGCAAGCCACGCAGAAAGAAGCCACTCAGAGCTCTGTGGAACAATGTATGAAATACCAGGCCATCTCCTGTGCCCCATCTGCTGTTTCAAGAAGTACATTTCGAAGTTACCCCTGGGAGCATCAGTGCTGTACTTTCACCAGCGTCAAAGAACCCAGGCAGAACTACAAAAAGAAGACATCTGGTACACCCTAGAACCAGGGGTTCAGTTAATTTATTTTTTAGTATAAGTCAAATACTTCCATGAGTTGAAATGTGGAAGCCATTCAAATTTTTTGGAAGTCAAAATACTTCCCAGATCCCATAGTTTGAAAGTCAATATTCCTAGAATGATCAGTTTATATATGTTAGTACAAGTATTACTGGTAAAATACAACTTCTTTAAGAAAAAAATCCATAATTTCTTAGCTTCTGTGCCTTCAGTTTTGGAAGTCATTCATTTTATTTTTTTACATTTATAAGTCAATGACATCCTCCCCCATAATTTTGTAAGTTTTTGCCTTATTTTGGGGAGTCAAATACTCCCAAAATGGAGTTAACAGAAGCCCATGTACGCACCCAAATTCGTACACTGGCAAACCAGGAGATGACATTCACAAATCACAGCCCCCAAGCAATGGCTGTTCAACTTCTCTCTGTCACCGGCCTAGAATCCAGCCAAATAACGGCAGTGATGGGGCATGGATTGAAATCTTCACTCAGAACTTACTGTGGTCCCTAACTTATGGACCACAGGCACTGGAGCACCATCCTCTCCTCCAGCAATCACTACAGCATTGGACCAGAACCTGGAAGCGGAATACAGCAAAATGGAAACCAGAACCAAACACCAGCAATGGACGAAGATTGCTGAGGCAACTCCCCCCCCATTTCCAGCAATCCTGAAGCCATACACATAGCTTTAAACTGTTCAGCCAACCAAACAGCAATAAACATTTGTGGAAAGGACAACTTTGCAATGTACACAATCATTCAAGGCAACACAATGTGTGTCTGTAACATATACAACAAATAGAAGCGAATTTAAAGGGACAGCAACTACAAAAAAAAGTTGGAAAAAGCTAAATATAGTTTAAATTTCTGAACCTGTTTCACAATTAGTAAGCATTAATTCACAACAGGGTGTCTTGCTAATAAGAATTAATGCTCACCTTGAGTGCTTTGTGAGGTACACCCAGGAGTGTGTTAATGCACTTATTACAAGGGGGACACTTGCCTTGGAAAGAAACTTGCTAAAAACAACACCAAACACGTCTGACTGCCTGAAAAAGTGTAAAGGTTAATGAGTGTTCCTCCACACCACAAAGTAGTCCCACATTCAGAAACATGACAGACTGTCCTGCAGCTTTGGAAAACTGTGCATTAATCACCAGAATTACTGCCACTGTTCCATGTGGATGGGTTCTCAACGACACCTAGGTTGTCACACTGAGAAGCAACTGTGCTGTAAACAGCACTTTGAGCTCCTGACTGTCATATGCATGAAGGCCTCTTACTGTGTATGCACTATGTTCTGGGTATGCTACTGGCATGTGAGGGATGTTTGGGATGCGGGAATACTGGTGGGGTGGCACTGGTATGTCACAGAGTACCCGACACTTACGAAGATGATGGTCCTCACACACATAAGTAACTGTGCTGTAAACAAACGGAGTGACATCCCGACTATTGTGCTGGAGTAGCTGCTGTACTGACAAGCACAAGGTAACATTACTGTGCGCCCTTGTTTATGGGTGCACTGGGTGGTTGGGTGACAAACCAGAATTCTGCATACCATGTTGCCAGCCACCCACTGCACTGTTTGCTGTTAGCATATAGGGTTGCAACTGATGTATCTGGAACCCCACTGTTGTTTCGCTAAGTTTACAGTGCGGAACAAGCTGTAAAACAATGTTACTATGACTGGATGTACTGGAGGGAAGCTACAGGTGTACTGAGTAGCCAGGATGCCTTCTCTGTGCACCTGCTGTATGGAGGTCTACTAGGCGGATGGGTGGGAAAGGCAGGTGTGCCCAGGGATGTGAACTGCTGTCACTGTTGAGCAGAGTTGGGGGAGGGCGCGCTAACTGCTACCTGCAGTACCAAGTGGGTAAGGTGCCGTTACTGTGTGCTCTTTGTTTGTAGGTGCGCTGGAATCTCTGGAATGTTGTCATCATACAGGATGTGGCATTCCCATAGCATGCTGTACAATAGAGTTGTGGTTTGCGATCTGTCAGGAAAACATAGCAGCTGGGACTGCTGCTTGTACAGTGGTGTGGAGGAAGTGATCTGCCACGAATGTGTAGTTTGCGTACCGTGTTCCCTGATCAGGGATTCAGTGGACACTTGGTCAGTAATGCTGAATCTCTGACTACTGTACATGCTACTTATTGCACTATGTCAATCATGTACTGGCCCTGCCAAATCCTCAGAGGTCTGCTGGGCAGGTGGGTGGGAACACAAAGACTTGCAGGGCAGACATGATGAATTTGTATCAGGCACCACTCTAGAGATAATAGGCACGTACTGCTGTGGGAATACTGTTCACAGTGTGTGGTGAGGTCTGCTCGGCAGGTGGGTGGCCACGCACTGAGGGTATATAGGAGTCCTAATAACTGTCATGGGGGGTGCTGGTCAGTGACTACCACTGCAGCATCTCCCTTGACAGCACGGAAACCTGCTTATCATGACTCTGGAGGCACACACTGTCAGAAGCTGTGAGGGTATACGCTAAGGGGGATTCAGAGTGACTACAGTTAGAAAGTGCTGCAGTACTTCACGGACTGTGTGCCATTTCTCCACCACTTAGCTGTTCTTACAAATGGCAGCTGTTCAGTTTATGCTACAACATCTGAATGAAGTGCTGTATTACCCCTGAATCCTCTACAGGGTGGATCATATCACCCTGACAATGCCAATAATGTGGATTATCACATTGTCAAGTGACCCCCTGTATCCAATCATCTGTCTCACTCAGTAACCCCATGTAATAATTAGAGTTATAACATGGGTAGGCAGAGGAAGTTTTGTGATGGGTGCAAAATCATCACCTGACTGTGCGATAATGCACATTACTGGTACAGTTGGGGTGAAAAGGCCCCCTGTATGTGAGATCCCTGGGCAGACCTGCACTTGTTGTTCAGGGGTAAATAATTTTGCAAAGGCAGCCATTTGCAATCCTCAGTAGGCGGGCCCCACTGCCTTTGCAAAACTGCTGTCCCATACACATGAACTGCAGGTCTGGTGGCATGGGGGGAGAGGAAGACACAGTATGTGTTCCCCTGGCTGTCCTACCCACCCACCCATGGACCACGGGTATAATACAGTCACTGGAAAGAGGGAGTGCTCGTTAGAAAAAGAGGAGAGAGCAGGTAGTGTTACTGTAGGAATCGTGTGTGTATGTTCAGTTCTGTGTCTCTCTCACTGTGAACTGTGTGGGTTATTGTTTTCCACATCACTTGTCTCCCTGCATGATTCGAGGCACAGACACTAGTGTGAGTCTCCCCTGGTGCTGTTGTGTTGTCCACCTGCCCCATGGATCACTGAGCACTGCACAACAGTGCATCGGGAGTGGGAGTGCTGAGTTTTCATAGTGTGTGTGAGAAGTGCTAGCCACAGTAAAAGTGTGCCATCCCTATGTAGTAGTGAAGGTTAGTGTACAGAGATCGCAGCATGTCAGGTGTCCGGGTGTGCTTCTGTCACTGGACAGAATGAGAGAGACCCAGGGTGTGAGAGAGAGGCAGCATGGCAGGAGCCAGCAACACCGCAAGGCAATGTCTCGTTAACCCCTTCTCTACAGTGATGGAGTGGCAGATGCAAACGGGGAGAGCAGAGCGATGCACGACACACAGGTTACATTCATAGATTCATAGATTCATAGAAGTGTGACGGCAGAAAAGGACCGACAAGGCCCACTGAGTCTGCCCATTTGTCCAGCTATCTACTTGGATATACACCCCCCCACCCTCAACACTCCCCTGTGGTTGTCCCATGCCCTTTTTGAATCCCTCCACTGTTCCTTCTCCAACAACCACCTCCAGGAGTCTGTTCCACTTATCCACCGCCTTCTCTGTGAAATAATACTTCCTAATGTTACCCCTGAACTGTCCCCCCACCTGCAGGCCATGCCCCCTTGTCCTCTGATTATTCTTCATCTGGAAGATGCTTTCCACTAACGCCCTGTTTATACCCTTAACGTACTTGAAGGTCTCACTCATGTCCCCCCCTCTCCCTCTTCTGTTCCAGGGAGTATATGCTCATATCTCCCAACCTTTCTTCATAGGATAGGTGGCTCAACCCTTTCACCATCTTCGTTGCTTTCCTCTGAACTTGCTCCAGCCTCCCCACATCCTTTTTGAGGCATGGCCTCCAGAACTGGATTCCATATTCCAAATGCAGTCTAACCAGACGGGTGTACAAGGGTACTATGACCTCCCTATTTCTACTGGTGATCCCCTTCTGATGCATCCCAGCATTCCACTACCCCTAGCCACTGCTTTCTCACACTGCCTTTCCACCTTCATGTCCCACAATATAGTGATGCCCAGGTCCCTTTCTTGTTCTGTTACCTCCAGATCTCTGCCCCCCCCCATGCAATACCCTGCCGTCCAGTTCCTGTAGCCAAGATGCATGACTTTGTACTTTTTTGTGTTGAATGAAAGTTGTCACCTCTTTGACCATGTCTCAAATCTCCCTAAATATATCTGCATTTGTTCTACCACTTCCTGAGTGTCTACCCTATTGCAGATTTTAATATCATCCACAAACAGACTCACACCCCTTCAAGGCAATGTCCCTACAAATATATTGAATAGTAGGGGCCCCAACATTGATCCCTGAGGGACCCCACTTGTGATCTTGCCCTCTGGATGCCACCCCATTTATTATGACCTTCTGCCTCCTGTCCCCAGCCAGCTTCCCATCCATTTAACCACCATCTGACCCAGCTCCAGGCCTGACATTTTATACAGCAGTATCCTGTGGGGCACTTCTTGAAATCCAGATAAACTACATCCCCCGCCCTCCTTGATCCAGTTCCTTTGTGACCACGTCAAAAAACTCTATCAAATTTGTTTGACAGGATCTGCCCTTAGAAAAACCATGTTGTCTTGGATCCATCAGGCCACTTTCCTCTAGGTAGCTGGAGATCCTTCCTTTTATTAGTTTTCTGCATGAGCTTGCCTACCACCGATGTCAAGCTCACGGGCCTGTAATTTCCCACTTCCTCTCTCCATCCCCCCTTATGCAGCGGGACCACATTTTCCTGCCTCCAGTCTTCCAGAACTACCCCAGTCTCCAAGGACTGATTGGTTTCAGAGGTTCTGTTGAGGAAAATGGGAAGCATCTGTGTGCAGGACAGAGAAAGTAAAGTGAGCTGGAACGTGTAATCCATTTTGATTTCCATTCCAGCCCCATTCCCCCTTGCGGCAGAAAAGCAACAGGCAGGAGATACACCTGGTGACAGGCAGTGCAGACAGCAAAGGAGCTTCCCGCACTCCTGGAAAACACTTCATCACGTTCTCCTCTGAGCAGAGAAAAAGACAGAGCTAGAAGACAGTGTGTCTGAATAGACTGTCCCTGAGAGAGAGGGAGTGCCTGTCCTCTGTTTGTGTTCCCCTCGTCCCAAGCAAATCCAGGCAGCAGCACCTTGTCTCCTCTGTCTCTCAGCTGATATCCTCTCTGTGCTGCTGTGTGGAACCATTTCAATCTCTCTCCTTCTCTCTCTCTCCATGGTACATGCTGCGCTTATCCGGTGTTAATGGGTACAAATCCAAGAGTGACGAGAGAGAGAGAGACAGAGAGTGCCTGTCCTCCATTCCCATTCGCCTCTCCCCAAGCAACTACAGGCAGCACTTTTTCTGCTCTCTCTCTGTTGGCTGCTGTCCTCTCCATCTCTCTCTCTCTGCTGTGTGCCCCATTTCTCTCTGTGGAGCCTCAGCCTGCAGATGTCACTGGAGAAAGAGAGAGAGAGAGAGAGAGAGAGAGAGAGAGAGAGAGACGCGGAGCAGAGTCACACTTTTTAATTCAAACTGGCTGCTCTCTCTGTGTTTTTTTTTTTTCTGGAAGGGTCCAATGTGCATGGTGTGCTGGGTTGGGAACGTTCAAGGACAGAGTGCAGCACTACTTGTTCAGCCAGTCATACCTCTCTCTCTCTCTCTGTCTGTTCAGCCACATTATAAGTACATCCAAGTCCTGTCTCTCTCTCTTTCTCCCTGTTCAGCCACGTTATAAGCACATCAAATCACCAGGTCAGGGACACAGGGCACAGTAAGCAATCAGGGAGCAGGAGAAAGAGAGAGAGAAACAGAAAGATGAAGAGAGTGAATAAGACGGCACTAATAGGATTGTGTTGAAGTGTATTATGCACATCAAATGTCAGAAATCATGCCAGCACTGTATTTCTGACATTTTGTGCATAAAACCACTGAGAAATGCATTATTTCTCGGGTACTATTTTCTGTGTGGCAGGATACAGCCTCTGTTTTGTTGTTTAAACAGCAAAAAACACCTTTTTGGATTTTTTTTGTGTTGTTTAAACATAACCGATGTTATAAGTGCATTAGCGGACTCCAGGGTGTGCTAATAATGTGGATTAATGCACACCCACGGGCCTGTGAGGGCACTCGGGCTGTGTCTTCTTGCCTCACAATGCCCCCGAGATGTGCATTAATCCACGTTATCGGCACACCCTTTCGTGCATTATTGCTTACTTAAAACCCAAAGTTATAAGCCTGTTCAACATTTTAAAACACAATTTTTGTTAATGTATTTAAAAGCACTATTTAAACAAGCGTTATCATTGCAACAGGGACTAGTTTTGTGTTTTAAGCATTTTAAAACAATAAAAACATTTTATTCAATGAAATTTGAGTCTGTCTCATTTGTTCTACACACCGAGCCATTGTATAATAGCAATAATGCACTCCAGAGTGTGTATTGTGTTTGGATAATGTCACTTCTTGAGTGTTGGACATACTTGGCCTCCGGCCTCCTGTACAACCACCTGAGGCTTGATATTATCCGAGCACCACACACACGCATGCATTCATACACACACGCATGCATGCATGCATGCACACATGCGCGCACACACACACACACACACACACACTGTCATGCATTATGGCTTAAATAATCAATGGCTTATAACAATGTATGCAAATACAGCAATCTCTTTCACATCTTTTGTAATAAAATGTTGATCTATGGCACAAAGAGAGGTTTACAACTACTACTGCACTTCTGGCCCTTACAATACAGTGCAGCACAGTACAATACAATACACACAATACTATACAATACAATATTATTTTGTTTTATGTAGCATCTTTTATTCAGACTGTGTTACAAAATGCTTTTACAAGGTAAACCAAAAGGCAAAGGAAAACAAATTAAATAGCATTTTAGGTGTAACAGTGCTAACAACAACAGGGAGAGAGTTACCACTTTCAATCCACATGTTTAACTCAGGCTAGGCTGGCAATGAGTGGTCATGAGTCAAAGGCTAAGTAAAAGAGATTGGCTTTACTCGCTATCTGAAGATTGATGGTGAGTCTTCAAGGCAAAAAGAATCAGGTAGACTGTTCCAGTCAGAAGAGGAGAAGAGCTAAGGAACTCCCCCAATAGCAGGGTGGGTGCACTTCCTTGAAGTGCAGATTTACCTGACATAGTGAATGACACAGTGTTTAGAGGGCAAAACCCTCATTGCTCCAGGTTGTTTCCCTTTCCATGCATCCAGCTATCAGGGTCACTACAGCTGCATTTTGCCATCTAGCCAGGAGGGCAGGCAAGTAGTCACCATCAAGGCCAATGCCTATGCTGGTCTGTGATTGGCCAGAATGGAAGGGAGCAGAAGCTGGGCTCTCAGGTGGCAGTGTGGATCACTGATGCCGCCTTTCCAGGCCAGGCCATGTCAATGAACTTTCTGATTCAGAACAATCAAATGAATCATTCTGCTGTTTAGTTTCCTCATCAAAGGCAGCCTTGAACATGGCAGTTTGGCTCTGGATCAACTCTCATCTGAAATGCCTGTTACATGACTTATGTTTTAATCTTGCCAAGACAGGGGGGGTTTGTGGTGGGTGGTTGTAGTAGCTACAGTGGGAAGAGTAGAACATCTCTTTTTTTACTACTTGAATAGCTTGGATAATATCAATTTGTTCTGAATAACAGCTTTATAATTGGCACAACAACATATCTCTAAAGGATGGGATCACATCCAGTTAATTATTTACAATTGCTCAATGGGGAACTTGTTCTCTGTGAAAACACATGTCCACACAAAAGAGAAGCATTGACAGCCACAGATACTGGTCTTAAATCCAAAGCTAGGTTTGATGAGGATCCTTTAAATTAAGTCTTTGTTACTGCCATGATGACATAACTGCTAAATGTTAGCTAATGCAACTAAAGAAAATTTAATAGAAGAAAGACTGGCCTTTCTCTTCTCTTCCTGGGCAGGTCCAAATAACCTCAGGTGTCTGAAAGTGAGCAGTGCCAACTGAAATGTATACTTTTAGCTGAGCAGAAGGGCTAAGGCATGCCAGGTAGGAAAGCAGTGCAGTATTTAATTCTGAAACTGGTGTGTTTAACTTTGAACTGTATGTATAGTACCATAATGGGCCTTTAACCTTTTTAGGGCTCTCAATATACAGGTATTCATGAGGTATTCAGAGAAAAAATCTGACCTGGGAACTTCAATTTAAACATAAAGGGTGGGATATTCAGAAGGGTTGCGCGTAACGCAATTCTGCTCATCGCAACCCACTGATGCTCCCCGGTGCGATATTCAAAAGGAAAAGTCGTGGCCATATGTATAGGATAGAAACTCCTATTTCCCTGGTGGTCAGTGGACGCTCACAGCCGATCGCGGGGCAGATGTCTATAAAGATTAGATCCATCCCTGGTGGTCCAGCGGTACCTCCTCCCACCCTCCCACTGAGCCCTGCCACCCCTCCCCCAGTCAGCGCGGGTGGCAGCTCCCCCCGCATAAGCCACCTGGCCGCCTGCCACTGACTGCATACAGTACAGCTGTACATCGATTGGTCCACATTGGTCACATATCTGGACTGTGTAGTACACTACAGTCTGCGCCCATTGGCCCACACTGTGGACCAGCGGGCATACAGCTGTACTGTACACAGTCCGTTGGCTGGTGGCGGGTGGCTCGGGTGAGGCTGCCACCCGCCGCTGACTGGGCAGCAGGTGAGGGCTCAGTGGGAAGGAGTGAGTGAGTGCAGCTGGACCCTAGGATGGATCAATCTTTTAGACATCTGCCCGTGATCAGACTGCAAGCGTCCACTGGACCCCAGAGATATAGGTGTTTCTAGTTGCTATACTTGTGCCCAGATTGGGCTTTGGGGCACTTTGCCCGCTGTGCAGGGCATCAGTCCCCAACTAACTGCAGCCTGGCAGGGTGTCAGGCGTAAGTCACCGGGGATGGGCACACCTGCATGCTATGGGGCCATAATGACATGCAAATGGACCCATTTGTGCCTTGAATGCATTATGGCCCCATTTGCATGTGCACCTTTGAATATCACGGTTGATGTGCCTAGCACAGCAGCACTTGCGCTAGCGCATCCCCCTGCCCCTCTCTGGCCACTTGCACTGTTGAAGTGCCACTGCGCCATGCACAATGCAGGTGGCTACTGAAGCGATATTCAATGGTGCTGAGCCATGGCACAGCATCGTTGAATATCACTGTCAGCACCCCTAGCACATCCTGGTTGTGCCGCGCCCAGGCTTGCGCCACAGTCTGGCGCAGTCTGAATTTCCCACCCCAAGTTGGCAAAAGTTTTTTTGTTTTTCTTTGGTTTGCAAAGGCTACTCAAGAGGAATTACATAACCAACTACTTTAAAATAGATTCCCAAGTAAATGAATCATATTGCAGGATGAGTCAGCATGCTGACTGATATCATACATGTACTGGAATTGACGTAATAGATAACAGTGTTATTTTAGAATATGCTGGACTACATAACCTATTGCATAATATTACATGGTTACCCAGTTGTTCTGACTTAGTTCAGTGAAACAAAACCCTTCACTAGGAAGGTACCATAGTTCATGGGTATGATCCATGGCTGTGAATAATGTTGCCTCACCTGTGACCAGCAGCAACATCTTTCCAGGCATGACAAAACACAATAACTATAAAACACCTGTACGTGCTCCAAACACAAACAAATCTCTAGCTATCAGAACCTAAAATCAAAATTAATTGCTCTGTTTTGTCTAAACAAAAACAACAGGATATCTCATACTTCCTCTGTGGTTGGTGTTGTTCAATGTCTTCAGCAATGATATTGTGCCTATTGCGGATGACACCAAGCTCTATGGAAGAGTGGACACAGTTGAAGAGATACAGGACCTACAGAAAGATTTGGAAAAGCTGAGCGAGTCCAGGATCTGCAGCTTGGATTCAATGCCAAGAAATGCAAAGTTATGCATATTTTATTTATTTATTTTATTTATTTTTGTTGACCAGGTAAGTGCACTAGACAAATCCTGCCTATTTTCAGGCACGACATGACGGATGGGATACAGATGATTGCCAACTGACCATGAACCAGATTAAGCTGTTGTTGGTATTTTTAGTGAATGAAGGAAATTTGGCCAGGACACCGGGGAATTCCCCTACTTTTTCAATAAGTGCCATGGGATCTTTAGCATCCACCTGAACTACCACCAGAACAGGCAGATGGGACCTCGGTTTAACATCTCATCCGAAAGACGGCACCTCAGAAGTGCAGCACCCCTCTCATGCTGTACTACAGTGTCAGTACTGGGATATTAACCCAAGTGCCAGATGTGGGAACTGAACCCACAGCCCTCTGATCTCCTGGCCTCAGAGGTGAGTGTGCTACCTACTGAGCCACTGACACTATATTGGAGCCAAGGATCCCAGGACAGAGTACTACCTGGGTGGAGCCCAAGTATCTGCATCAGAGGAGGAGAAGGACCTGGGAGTGATGATCACTAATGACCTGAAGCAATCCATGCAGTGCAAGAAAGCAGCAGCAAAGGCAAACGAGATGCTGGGATGCATATCTAGCGGGATCAGTAGTACGAGAGAGGAGGTTATATTGCCCTTGTACAGGTCACTGGTAAGGCCGCATCTAGAGTATGGGTTCAGTACTGGTGCCCATGCCTCAAAAAGGACATTAACCTGCTGGAGAAGGTCCAGAGGATTGTTACAAAGACGATAGCAGATCAGCAGGGTAAGGCATATGAGGAGAGATTGAGGGCACTGAACATATACTCCCTAGAAGACAGGAGAGAGAGAGAGGGGTCATGATTGGGACCTTCCAGTACTTGAAAGAAATAAATAAGGTTGATAAGGAGAGTCTCTTTAAGCTGGTGGCAACCATAACACGAGGGCACAGTCTTAAGCTGGAGGGTGGGAGGTTTAGGAGGGAGATCAGGAAGCACTTCTTCACAGAGAGGTGTTGGACACTTGGAATGTGCTGCTGGAAGAGGTCATCTCATTGAAGACAGTGGGCAGCTGTAAGAGAGGCTTGGATAGGCATGGGGGAAGGTAAGGACCATGGTTGAGAGGATGGGAGGCATGGGGAGGGTGGTCAAGGACATTAGCTCAAGCTGTGGACCCTGCAAAACGAGCAGACTTTTTTTTAACTTCTGATATTTTATTCATGTCCATCTCAGTATTACATTCAGTTCCAACTGACATCTTTTAAAGACATGTATACATTAATTCCAATCCATTCTTATTCATTCCCTACTCTTTTCTTATCATCTATCATTCTACCTCTTCTATTTTATATAAACTAATCAGTTCACAGATCCAGCAGTAGAGTCCATTTATGGGTTCACATTATTATGCCCAAGGCTTTTAGTTGGTAGTTTCAGTTCTTCATAATGTGGCCCATGAGAATGTCCCAGTCTGGTGTTCAAATCTGTTTCAATTCCTCCTCTTGATGTTGTTGCTTCTCTCCTGGGAGTTTTGCTTTCTCAATACACTGCTTTTCTTACTAATATGTGAATATTTTTATTTAACCCTTCGGATCACAAAGAAAACCCTCTTTTTATCTGTTTTTTTTTTAAAAAAAATCAACTCTTTTTACTTCATATCAGTGCACTATAATTGATATTACAATCTTATGTTGAAAGTGTATTTGTATACATACCGATACTGGTACATATCTTTATCTTTGTATGTGTGTCTCCTTCCCCCACAAACTCGCCTATCTCCGTAAGCCGTTATCTTCCAGTTAATCGCCTCTCTCTTCTTATTTTGTTTCCTTTCTTTTAACTCTCCTCTGCACTTCACATACCCTTCTCCCTTCTTGTGCTCCTGTTTCCTTTCCTCCCCCTTCATCTAAGCCCTCTTTCCAGCAGTACCAAGGTCACCAAATTTCCAGTAAGCTATCTTTTCTTAGCTGGATAGTGTATGTTATGTTCTCTAATCTTTCCATTTCCTCCACTTTAGAGATTCATTACTGGAGAGTTGGAAGTTCCTGCTGTAACCATTTGGTTGTGATGCATTTTAATAGAAACATGGAATTTGACGGCAGATAAGGACAGCTTGGCCAACCCAGTCTTCCCATTTCCTACCTAATGGATAAGCTGCAGATCCTAGTTAACCAGCAGCCTACTTCTTCCAACCTCCACCCCTAGAATTGCCTTATAACTGTCCCATGCATGCTTGAATTCCACCACTGTTTTTGACTCCACAACCTCCTCTGGAAGGCGTCCATGCATCCACAACCCTCTCTGTGAAAAATACTTCCTTAAAATTCGTCTGGAGTTGCCCCCTCTATCTTCAAATTGGCCCCTTGTTCTTGCACACCTCTTTTTTGAAAGATGCTACCTCTTGGACTTTGTTGATTCCCTTGAGGTACTTGAAAGTTTCTATCATGTCCCTCTCCCTCCTTTCCTCGAGGCTATACATATTAAGCTCCTTAAGTCTCTCTTCATATGTCTTCTGGTGCAGACCCTGCACCATTTTAGTGCCCTCCTCTGGACAACTTCCATTGCTTTCTATGTCTTTGCAGAGATTGGGTCTCCAGAACTGCACACAGTACTCCAGATGGGGTCTCACCAGCTGTCTGTACAGAGGATAATAACTTCCTGTTTTCTACTGGTGATGCCTCCTATGCATCCCATTTTCCCTTAGCCCTCCTTGCTGCCTCTCACATTGCTTGGCCACCTTTAGGTCATCTGATATGACTACCCCAGGCCCTTTCCATTTTTTGTTGTTAGTATCTCACCCCCATTGTGTACTCTTCCCTGGGTTTTATTTCCCAGGTGCATTACCTTCTTAGCACTGAATCTAAGCTGCCATACATTTGACCATTCCTCTAACCTTGCCAAGTCTCTTCTCATCCTTTCCACCCCACCTTGTGCATCAACTCTGTTGCAGATCTTTGTGTCATCTGCAAAGAGACATACTTTTCCTTCCAGTCCTCTGTAATGTTGCTTATAAAGACACTGAAGAGGCAGTCCTAATCTTTGAACCCTGCGGTGCCCACTAAGTAACCCCTTTCTTCAGAGTGGACTCAATTTACTATTACTCTCTGTGTCCTATTCTCCAGCCAGTTCTTTACCCAGGCTGTCATCTTGGGACCCACTCCCAGGCTGGCTAACTTGTATATTAATCTTTGTGTGGGACTGAGTCAAATGCCTTGCTAAAGTCTAGGTAGGCCATGTCCACAGCCCTCCCTGATCTACTACTTTGGTCACCCAGTCAAAGAACTATCAGATTTGTCTGGCATGACCTTCCTGCTGTGAATCCATGCTGCCTTGGGTCCTGTGCCCTCTGGCCTCTAGATACTCGACAGTTCTTTCCTTCAGAAGTGATTCCATCATTTTCCCTACCGCTGAGGTTAAACTAGCAGGTCTGTAGTTTCCTGCTTCTGCCTTGCTCCCACTTCTGTGAAGGGGAATCACATCTGCCCTCCTCCAGTCCTCAGGTACCACCCCATCCTCCCATGATTTGTTAAAGAGGGTAGTCAGTGGTGTCACTAGTTCTATCCTTAGTTCTTTTAGAATTATGGGATGAATCCCATCAGGCCCCATTGCTTTGTCCACCTTCAGTTTTAAGAGTTCTTTCAGAACCCTTTCTTCTGTAAATGGGCTGGTATCAACTTCTATATCCAGAAGTGCAGCAAACTGCAGTATCTGAAGCAACTCCACATTTCTCCTTTTTTGTGAGGAGAGGGTTGGCATTTCTAGGACTAGGTCTTGAAACGTGTGTGGTATTATCACTCCTCCCATTTGGATCATAACCCCCTGGACCTGAGACCAAAATCTCTGTATTTTTACACATCCCCAGAATATATGGTAATGAGTACTCTATGTCTCCCCACATACCCTCCAACATGCTGAGGACGCTTGAGGATTAAAGTGTTTGGTAATCATTGGGGTATGAAAGTAGCGGGTTAAGATTTTACAATTAAATTCTTGCCATGTTATGGCTGAGGTTACCTGCCATCCTCTCTGTAAGCGACGCTCCCAGTCTCCCTTCTGTATTGTCCCTTGTAATTCCATCTCCCACCTCTTTCTGATATCTTCTACTAGGAGTTTCCTTTTTTCCATAAGTATCTTGTACAGGATGGAAAGGTAGGGCAACTTATCTTTAATTCTTCTGGAGTCCCACCAGAATTGCTCCGAGGTCAGCTCTCTATTGATTTTTGAAGATTATCTCCAGAATTAATGAAGTGTCAATCTGAAGATATCTATAAAAATCTTCCTTACATAAAGCAAAATGTTCCTTCAGTGTGGCATAATACGAGCAGACTTAATAGACCAAATGACCTTCTTCTGCTGGCTTCTTCATATGTTCGTATGTCCCACCTTCTATGATGGTGAACAACCCTCAACAGGCAAAGAAATGAAACAAGTATCAGCACTCATATAATGCTTATGCCACACACTACAGGTGAGCAGATGCTGAATTTGTATTTGGGGAATGGGCTCAGATTCATCACTTTGGCTCCATGTAATAACGGTGATGTAATTTCGTGAAGATCAAAACAGCGAAACCGGAATGGCGAATATAAAAACAGCGCTCCCAAATTACAGTGACCATCAAAATAAGTGAATTTCAGCTGCAATAACACAGCACAAGCAGTCTTCAATCAGGCAAACGACACCAGGAAATGGAAATTACATTCACCTATCCCACAACTGCACACACCATTGCTTCCTTTATTCACATGGGGGGGCTAGGCCCCTACACCCCATGGGGGCTGCACCCCCAAATCCCCCTGTTTCTGTTTATACAACTCTGAGGTGCTCCTTGATGGTTACAAAAAATATACCTATGGAGTTGCCCTTAATGCATGGTTGCTCTAATGTGTCTGTTGTCGATAAAGTGATCACCACTGTTGAGTTGCCCTTCTGACTTCGCCCTATTGACTTAGCCATATTGATATGCTACCATCACTTTTACCTTCAGTTTAGCCCAGTTGAACTTCTGGACCACTTTGGGACCACTTTGACCTTCTGGCACTTTAACCCACCCTGGTGATTCCTCCCCCTCCTCCCTACTCCCCAGACGTTTCTTTTATAAAAGAAAAACTCTTCTGACACCTGCCACTATGCCAGGTATGGAGTTCCTTCTAGAAATCTGACTTGAGGACCAGGGAAGGGTGAAAGAGGTTGGGAATGGGTGGGGAGGGTGGTTGGTTAAGGGCATCCGTTTACCCCTGTGTGTAACCTGTTAAACCCATGCACTAAGGATCTGAAAAAATTTCTGGCTATGATGCTGAAGTTGAACTGAAGGCAGGGTGTCCAAATCAAGGCTGAACCAAAGTTGTCAATTTTCACATTCGCTCACCATTACTACAAGCTCCTGTGGCCCCTGCTAAAACTGAACCTGTCACTTAGTGCCACATCCTGATGACTCTCCCATACACACTACCTCAGAAGCCCTAAAATTAATATCTGGACCCCCTGGTGCAACTAATAGAGCAATGGAAGGGGAGGGGACATGACATGCTAGCCACAAGGTTTTGTCTTCAGCCTAGGATTATCTGTAACCCATTTTTGAAATCCTATAATTTCCCAGATGTTCTTTTCAACACTTTATAGAGTTGCCCTTGATGCCCCCCCAGTGACTTTTTATACATGGTTACACTTCTGTTGGACCACACTGCATCTTTAAAATCGTACTTACTTATTTAGAACTTGCACACTCTAGGACAAAAAAAACATATTTAATTATTTAGAATTAGCGCACTCTAGGACAAAAAAAAAAAATTATTTAGAACTTGCACACTCTAGGATAGCCTTGTTTGATTGATTCACCTAGTTTCCAAGTGGGTCCAGAAGCAGGCAGTACAGTAGCAGATATAAACAGCTACATTATACACAAATGTAAAGTTTCCAGGTGGTTTCATTCACAATAAATATACATTTACATTACGTACAAAACAGAGGTTCAACATACTAGGTAGTAATTACAATAAAATAGCTTTAACTGTTTAGCAACCTGTTGATACATGGGCTTAGTAGTATTGTCGAGTCAGAGGGGCATGCAGGAAAGAAGATGATATAGGAAGGAGGAGTAGGAAAGAGGTTAGGTCAAACAGTTAGTGGCATAAGCAGGGTGTTCAGAGAATGACTGAACATGACTCAATGTGTCCAATATTCCTGAATTCTTTGATACTGTCCAGAATTAAGATTCAACTTGTTTTCCACTTTAGCCATTTTGTCCCCAACTCCTCCTAGGTCATCTAACTTCTTTATCAATCATTTTTGTGGGACTGAGTCAAAGGCTTTGTTGAAATCCACGTACAGGTCTGCTGCCTGGCACCTGTCCACTGCCTTTGTGACTCAGTCGAAAAAATGTACCGAGTTAGTTTGACATGAACTTCTTGCCACTAATCCATGCTATTTGTCATCTTGGACCTCATTCCCCTCATGGAACTCCACCAACCGTTTTTAAGACTAGTTTCCATCAACTTGCCAATGATCTATGTCAATCTCACTGGTCTGTAATTCCCTGGCTCACCCCTGGCCCTTCTCTTATGCAAGGGCATCACATCCACAGTTCTCCATTTGTGTGGCACCAGGCCTGAGTCCATGGAACTACTGTACAAGTCAGCCAATGGGGCTGCATATGCTAATGTCAACTCATTCAATACCCTAAGGCATTAGTTCTCACACTTTCTGATAGTGAGCCTCCCCCAAGCCATGAAAAACATTTCGAGCCTCCCTCAAATCTGGAAAAAAATCTTGAGCCTCCCCACAGGAAAAAAAAAATCCTAGTTTGCACAGTACACCAGGAATAAAGTGAAACAAATAAAGCTGACTGAGTATATTCTCTTTTTATTCAACTTATTGCTCCCCACCTCTGACCCAGCAACCCAGGTTATACTTGTCACTCCTTTTTTCTGACTCTTGAGCCCTTGTTACTCTGTTTCCTCTCTGTCTGGAACAACTAACCTAGCCACTTCATCTCCCCCCCCCTTACCCTACAGTTAGGTAACTTCCTTATACCCTTACCTCAGGTCACACCTGAAAACATGCATCGGATCACTGTGCCTTTCCCAGTTACTCATTTACATATAAATACCTACTATAGAAATGAGCCTTGACTCAGTGTGCCTACAAATACCTATTGTAGAAACAAGCCTTGACACAGCATGTCTCCTCCAGGCATTAATTGACATATAAATACATACCTATAAACAAGCTTTGGCTCAATGGGGACTTCCTGGTCACAAATATGTGCATAAGTAAAAAATCTCACCTGCAATTATCCATGTTTATTAATTTGTTTTATCCTTTCACACAAAACAGCCAACACTTAAAAGTTAAATACTGTACATTCTCAGACTTGACTGGGCTTCCCCTGGAACAATTTGGGGCCTCCCTTGGGAGGCTGGCCTCACCATTTGAGAACCACTGCCCTAAGGTGAATACCATCTGGATTAGGAGATTTTCTTACCTCCTGGGACAGCAGTCCCTTATGGGCCCTGTTGGACAAGACTGGCTCCTCACACATCTTTTCAGTCCCTTCCACCCTTGCATATCTTTCCCTGTAGTATTTGCCCATCTTTCTCTTTAGTGAATACTGAGCAGAAGTATTCATTCAGTACTTCTGCCTTTCCTCCATTATTCTCCATCTGCTCTGTCCTGTTTCTCAGTTAACCAGTCTCTGCCTTTTCTCACTGATGTTCTGAAAGGTCTTGTCATCCTCTTTCATTTCTTCTACAGTTCACAACTTAGCTTTATCTTTAGCCTTCAGAACTTCTCTGTTAGCTGATTTAAATTTAACCTAGTAGTCAACACTGTCCTCCTCTTTCTGACATTACTGGTATCCATTTTATCTTGATGGGCATTTTGGGTCAGGTTAAACAATGGATGGTTCTCACACTAGATGGTGCTAATGGTAAGAATGGGTTTTAAAGGAACCCTTTTTCCCTTACTGCTTGTTACTATATCCCCAGTGGGTTCCACACTGGTTTGACAGAAAACCTGTCTACCAGCTTCACAGCGATGGCACAAATGTTGACCATGATCACGGTCCACATTGTGCTATTGGGGATGCTAGTATGATTTCTGCAGGGGCTGTGCCACCTGCACCCCCCCCCATATCTTACTATAATCACCTCTATGGTGGAGGTGTTTCGGGAAGGGGTGAAACACAATGAGAAGCTTTGTCAAGGGTCCCACCACTGTAGCGTGGCCATTACAGTGACCTACAGTGACCTGTCATTTTGTTGCTGTAAATGACCAGTCACTGTAGTATTTTCACTGTAGCAACGGTATACCTCCTCAGTGTACCACAGTGTTTTTTTTAGTTTTTTTTTCTTGCTCTTCTGCTTGAGACAGATATTAGTGACCATCTGGCTACCTTTCCTTATAAGGGATCATTTCTTCCCTACACCCTTAGCTTTCCTAAGTTCAGCCAGATTCTTTCCTACTTGTACTCTCATCTTGTTGAAGCCTGCCTTTTTGAAATCAAAAACACTTGTTTTAGGGTTCAGAATTTCCTTCCCCATATCAAGTAAAAACTACACTAAGAGGTGACTGCTACTTCTCAGGGGCTCTGCTACACTGATGTTCCTGACAGAGTTTCAGTTTGTAAGTGCCAGGTGCACGATCGACCTATCTCTTGCTGGATAACAACACCCTCTGTGGTAAAAGCCAAACTAGGCTGCATCCAGGGTGATTAGCTTCTACTACTATTGGCCTAAGAGATCTGCCAAACTACATGAGGGAGGTTGAAGTCACCCACTAGAAACATAGACAATGACAGTAGAAAAGACCAGTGGTCCATCCAGACTGCCCATAACACCCTATCAAACCCCATGAACTATTGCCCATCAGGTTCTAGCCCACTATCACCCCATCCCTCTGCCCTACTGCTACTGCTCTGAGTAGTCACTAAGCCCTTCACTCTCTTTCAGCCATGCTTGAAACCATTAATAGTTTCGACACCCACCACATCAGCTGGCTGACTGTTCCATGGCTCAACCACTCTTTCTGTAAATGTAAACTTTCTCATATCCTTCTTGAGCCACTCAACAGTTTCCACTAATGCCTCTGTGTTCTTGATCCACTACTCCTGCTAAATAGTTCTACGTAGTTTACATTTTTTATTCCTTTCAAGAACTTGAAGGCCTCTATCACATCTTTCCTCTTTCGCCTGGCCTCCAGTGAGTACATGTTCAGTGCCTTGAGCTAATATAAGATCTGCCCTTCTGGCCCTGAATCATTTTTTCTCACTCTACATTGCACTGCCTTCAGCCTGTCATTATCTTTCCTCAGATGAGAACTCCAGAACAGGGCACAGTATTCCAGATGTGGCCTCACCAGTGATCTACAAAGAGGTAGTAATAGCTCTTTCTTTTCCTGACAGTACCCTTCTTATACACCCAAGCATCCTGTTTGCCTTACTGTAGGCCTTGTTACACTGGCTTAATTGAGTCACTAATAAAATTTATAGATCTCTTTCCACAGATGTAGTGCCCAGCTTTATCCCTCCCATCAAATACTAATTTCTGCTGTTCCTGTTCCCTCGTTCATCACCTTGCACTTTTGGCATTGAATTTCAACTGCCAGACCTTGGACTACCTCTCTAGCCTTAGTGGGTCCTTCTTCATCGCCGCAATCCCATTCTCACTGTCTACCCACCACAGTGCTTAGTGTCATCCTGTAAAGAGACACATCCTGCCCAAGATTCCTTCTTCTATGTCACTGATGAACATATTGAAAAGACAGGACCGGGACCAATGCCTGTGGCACCCGCTCTGGTGACCTCACTTTCTTCTGATTTGACGAGGTCCTCTTTGATTAATGTCTTCATCAGTTTACCCACAAAAATAACCCTACCAGGGGTTCATCTTGTTCTGATGCCAGTTCCTTGAATACCCTCAGATACATCCCATCTGGCCCTTCGGCCTTATCTATCTTTAGTGCTGCTAACTCTTTGTGGACCCTTTCACTGGTAAATATTCCATGCCTCATCTCTGGGATCTCCTTTACAGCCACCTAAATTCCATTCTCTGGTAGAGGCCTCTTGTCTTCCTTTGTGAAGACAGAGCCTAAATAATTATTAAAGATGGCTGCTTTATGCCCATCATCCTTTGCTACCTTACATCCCTCTGATAGCTTAACAATTCCCCCTTCTTTCTTTTTTCCTAATATATCTGAAAAACTGTTTTCCCCATTCTGACCTTGACCCCATCTGCAATATGAAGCTCTGTGTCTGCCTTTGCTAAATTGATCTCCGTTGTTCTCCTTTGGTACTCTCCTCATTCCTCCTCCCAATGTTTTCTTTGTACATGGTGGAAGCCTTCTTTTTAACTTGTACTGCTTCCCTGACATTTTCAGAGAACCATATTGATCTCTTGTACCTGTTTTCTTCTGGTTTTTCCTTCTCAAGCATGATTTTGTTGCCTCAAAACTGTCCCCCTAATTGCCCCCCCATCTTTGCTCCACACCGCCAATGTTGGTGAGCACCACTTCAAGAGTGACAGCCTGCTTGGTGGGTTCCTTAACCAGCTGCACCAGCAGGCAATACGCAATGTATTCAGCAGGACCGACTTCTGATTCTCCTATCTGCTGGAATGTCCCAATCAATATCTAGCAGGTTTAGATCTCCCACCACCACCTCTCCCTTTGCTATCCCTTTCCTGTTTCTGCTTCTTACTCCCTGTCTCTCTCTCTCTCTCTCTCTCTCTCTCTCTCTTCCCTTGTCCTGGTGGTCTATGGATCACACCATCCTTAGATTCTTGCCTGAGACTGCTGTGAGCTGAACCCATAGTGATTCTGTTTCCCCATTACCTCTCCTGATGTATCCATCCTCCACTGCCTCAATGACATACAGGGCTATGCCTCCTCCACTATTACCACTTCCACTATTACTATTGTACTATTGCCTTTCTGATCTCCTTTTCTAGCTCATTGTCTGTGCTTTCACTTTGATTTGGAGGTCTGTAGACCACCCCTTTTTTAATCCTTCATCCTGCATTTGATTGTAACTGGGCCCAGATCATCTCAGTACCCATCCCACACATATCCTCCCATGTGGCAATAATCCCTTCTTTAACATAAATGGCCACCCTTCCCCTTCTCTATCTTCCTGAAGAGAATAAACCCCAGGATGGATAGATCCCAGTCATGCAAACCTAATCACCCAGTGCAAATTGCATGATCGGGCCTGGGCCCACTTTAAATCCTCTCAGACCCTGGCCAACCACCAAGCATAGAGATCTATAAGAAACACATGCACAAAGGTCATCAGTGCAGTGAAGGTGGACTTTTCCAAGACCACATGCACTCCAACTTCAGCTGCCCCTCAAGCTTCTGGCAAATAATGCACTGTCTCTTGACACCCCCAAGCAATCCCCATCCTTTCTGTGGATGGTTCTTTGATCACAGACCCTATATCTGTTGCAGACACCTTCAATAAGTTATTTTCTCTTGTGCTCTTCCTGGCCGCCATCCTGCCCCTCCTCCAAATGGTTACCACGTCCCCCAGTCTCCCAGCAGAAGTCTTCAAGCACTCATGTCACTTAACACTGACAAGAATAGCCCAGATGGCATTGACCCAAAGCTCTTGTGCATCTCCGCCTCAGCCATTGCCCTTCCTCTCATGCACCTCCTGAATCTATCCTTCTGCTCTGACAAGGTTCCTCTGGCCTAGAAAGATGCCAGGTCCTGCCTCTCCACAAAGGTGGTGACCCAGCCTCCCTGGGAACTACCATCCAACATCTTTTCTCCCATCCTAGCCAAACTCCAGGAGTCCTTAGTTTACACTAGGCTTACTAAATTCCTCTCTGCCACTGATACCCTTTCCATTGTCAAGCTGGCTTCAGGAGGGGTCACTCCACAACATCCTTCTTACTGCGTGTCACAGAGAAGATTATGTCAGGGATGGATCTTGGGCACATCACTGCTGCCATCTTCATCGATCTGGTGAAAGCTTTTGATTCGGTGTCCCATTAGCTCCTGCTAAATAAGCTGCACTCATTTGGCCTGGTGAGACCAACAGGAAACTGGTTCAACTCCTACCTCAAGAAAAGGTGTCAGTCAGTCCAGGTGGGTTCCACCCTATCTCCCCCTCTCCCCATCCTAATCGGGGTTCCCCAAGGCTCCATCCTTGGCCTGGTCCTTTTCTCACTTTTCATCAATGACCTCCCTACCATTTGCTAAAACTCACAACTTCACATTTATACTGATGATACAATCATCTACCTCTGGTCCTTCTATGCCCAACATGGGCCCTCTCACACAATTTTAACAATGTGCTAAGTTGGTTTCAGGCAAGCCAACTGAGGTCAACACCAAAAACTGTCACGATGACCTTCGACAAAACAAAACTGGCCAAGCTCCTGACCCTCCTGTAATCATCACCTGGGATGGCTCTCCCTAAGTAGTCCCAGCATTCAAATACTCGGGTTTGGCTTGACAACAAACTTGACTTTTCCATCCACACAACCTCCATACACTCCAAACTCTGCCCAAAGCTTGGATTTTGCACTGAAATAAAGATTGCCTCTCCTTCCATTTGCCAGGTGCTGATAATCAGAACTATCTTCCATGTGTTTTACTACATAGACACCATCTATGGCACTGCTCCCATCTCCTCCCTGGCCGAATTATGCACCTCCCGCACCTTTTGCTGTTTCACACAAACAGGTCTATAGCACATTCATAAGGTAGAAAAATGGGCAGACTGGATGGGCTTTGTGGTCCTTATCTGCCGTCAACTTCTATGTTTCTATGTTTCCACACACACCACTTCTCCTTCTATTTCTCTTTCTCAATCCCTCCACTCTCTCACTGTCACCAGACCCACTCAGAGTCCCTAGCACTAATCTCAAAGTACTGGTTGGGTTCCCTTCCTTCCTATCTTTCCTCCCTCTTGTCCCCCACCTGTCCCTCATCCTATCCACTCCACTCTAGGGAATCCCACTTCTTTTCCCTTCCCCACCCTCACTGTACCTCTGATCAATCTGCCTTCTCCTACTGACTCCCTTCCTTCTGGAATCAACTCTCACCCACCCTTCGTCAAGCCACCACTCTCCCCCTGCCTTCAAGCACCAGCTAAGATTCTTTCCTGCTGCTCCTTGCACCTGCCCCAATGCTCTCTAACTATACTGCAAATCAAGTCAATCTGAACTGGCTGAGACTTTGTTTTTCATGGATATTGTATTCATGCCTGTATGTATTACTGTACTATGATAATTTCTGTTTGCAATGTTACTTCTGGATCTTCCCCCCTCACCTCCCTCCGGGTTACTAATTTTTAAATAAATAAATTAAATAAATGATCTGGGGGAATGCCCAAGTTTTTCTAAATGCTACCACATCTAAGCAGCCCTCTGTTATTAAGGCTTGGAGATCATCCATTTGGTTCCCTAGGCTCCTAGCATTAATTAAAACCACCCTCCAAGATATCTGTCATTCCCTCTTTCCTCCTTTCTCTTCTCTTCTCTTCTCTTCTCTTCTCTTCTCTTCTCTTCTCTTCTCTTCTCTTCTCTTCTCCTCTCCTCTCCTCTCCTCTCCTCTCCTCTCTTCTCTTCTCTTATCAATGGCTGACATCGTTTCTTTTGTGCTAGAACTGTTTGAGTTTCTCCTCAGCACCCCCTTTATTCCACCCTCACTTCTCCCCCACCTCAGTTCTGACATTTTATATATATCCTCGGTCCTCTCCCCACCCTCCTCTCTATCCTTGCATTTATGTCCAGAGGACATACCTTTCTCCATGCCTTCAAACTGGGGAGGGGCCTACTAGCCCCAACCTCTGGAAAATTAAGCTCCCTTGCCCCTACACTGTCTCCCCCCATTAGTTTACATTTTGCTTCAGCTTGTTTCTTAATGTCCTCACTTCCCTCTGCTTAGTTGCAATCTGTCTGTTGAGTATAAGAGTTTTTTTCTCCCAGACTTTCACAGACCCCTACATATCCAAAACCTAGCAGTAAGATAGCAGCAATATATGATGTTTCATGGACAAAGAACACTTTTTCATGCACATTTCATAAGTAATGATGTACGGTATTCTGAAATTCAGTTTTATTTGAATATTATGAGATATGACAGCAGCTCCACACTGTTATTGTTTTTAAGGAAACAGGAAAATCTCTTTAATGAGATAGTGCTGTGCTGGCAAAAACAGAAGACAGAAAATGTTATCCATTTCTGAAAGTAGTCAGTAGTTACCTTTTACTTCAGAGGCATCTTTTTATCAACTGTAATTTTGATACCTAATAGTAAAATGCATTCCTCAGGAGGGGACTTACTTTACTGCTGCCCTCCCAAGGTCTTTGGAGCTCAGTTCCTACTGCTGGCTCCGTTCCATTCGACCGTGTGTGTAGCAACTGGACAGAGACAGCAGGGATGCTTGAGTGTTCTCAGTGCCTCGCGCCTTTTCATTTGGTGGACACAGCTACACTGTGGTAATCCTGGTCCCACAATCTGAGCAGAAGGGACTGGGAACAAGACAAGGAGCCACTTCTCCTCCAGCACCTCAGTGCCACTGACAGCAGGTGGAGCGCATGTCCAGGGGCTCCTCCCCAATGCTTCCCACTCAGCTTGCTCTCCTGACCGCAGCACTCACCAACTCACAGATGTGCTGCCCAATTCCAGTTATGGTGGACTGGACACAGGCCAGGAGGGCTGCAATGACCCCTCAGGCCAGTACACTTATTGGGGTGCAAATGAACAGGTAAATAAGAAACTTTGAGCTCAAAACTTCAGCAGAGCATGGGTGCAGCCATCTTTGTGCCCCTTGACCCAAACACCTAACCAATCAGAAGGCTAGAAAGCCCCAGTAACAAACAAGGATTGTGGGAGGATGAGGCAACCAGGACCCTCCACATGGACTGACAGGCTATAAGAACCAATCAGAGGACTGAACAGGGCAGAGGGACTGATGGACAACCCTGCATATCTAATGAGACACTGTATGGAGAAAAAGCGTTTCTGGGCTCTTAAGGAGCTCGTGGCAGTCTAGAGAGATACTGAGGTGTTCAGACCTGCTGCTGGTGAGAATAAGCTAGAGGGCTAGCCACACCAGCAATTCTGGGAGCCCTCACCAGGGTTCTTCCTGCAAACCCACTGTCAGCCTTATCTTGGGCTTACCCTGTTCAGAGACTGTGCCAGGGAAAGGCACCTGTGAAGTGAAAGCTGTGAAGTTGTGCCAGGTGAGCACCTGTTGGAAGAAGCTACTGAGAGTTTGAGCCTATGAGGTATTGCTGTATACTGAAGCTGCTGAGTTGTACAGAGACTTGAATCCCATCCAGGTTGCCTCAGAGCTAGGTAAGGGCCTGCTAGCCCTTATCTAGTGGGGTGTATCAGGAAATAAGGAGTCATGGGGTGCGTGCTCTGAGTACAGGGGTATTCTTGATCTGGAGGGGAGTTGCACTGTGGGGGTTACTCTGGGGACTGGGCTCCTTGGGAACCCATTGGCCACTGTGTAGTGCTTCTGTGACAGCTGAGCCTAATTGGCTGTGTTTTGAGAGATGTGAGCCTGAAGGGCTGTGCTGCTGCAGAATGTCTAAGATAATCTGAAGTGCTTCATCCTCAGGCCACTGGGCCCTGTTGCTGACTGCTGCATACCTTGTTAATGTGCACTGTCCTCTGCCTCAGCTGTAGCACTGCACATGTACATCACGTGAGTGCAGGCTTTGCTGTCCAGGGTATTTTGTACTTTTGGTAATACAATTCAAACAAACCTGCGCCAGAGACCGAATTGGTGCAGATACGAGGTGTGCAACTCAGAAACAACCAAAGACAAAAAAGTACTGCACTCAAGGATTGTGAAGTGGTGGGCTGGTAACCACCACCGACACTTTAAAAAATAAGGCAATAATCAAATTTTTTAAAGCAATGCTTGTTTAATAAAGAAATAATTTCTGCTACACGCAGAGAGCACAACAGTTCACAGCTGTTACCAGCCCACCACTTCACAGTCCTTCAGTGCAGTATTTTTTGTCTTTTGTATTTTCCAGTTTTGTATTACAATTACTGCATTTAGATTACAAGTTGGTTTTCAAGCATTTTCCACCTAGATTTCAAATTTCTTAAAGGGACACTGTCAACCATTTTTGTATCATATTATTACTAGTTGAAACCCCACATTTTATGATTGCTTACCTTCTCCAAAACACATTGAAGTTGTTGGTTGTTTGATGTGCTTCATTTCTTAGTAGAACTGAAATGCATTGGCATAGTGAAATTATACCCAGCCTTGCTCTGCTTCTAATGCTTGATCTACTCTTATTGCATACATCCTGAACATTAGGAACCCCCCAAACAGTGCCACCACTCATGATGCAATAAACTCCTTTCCTCCCACAGCAAGATGGGTGGCAGGGCTGGCTTTGAGGTTTTGGGAGCCCCAGAAGGATTAGTGAAGGCATGGAGCCCCCGACTTGGTTAACCTGCATCACATGTGTGTGACTGTTGCCCACACACACATAATTGTATTTTATTTTTATCACAACTCATTGGTATTTTTACATTTTGGGGGGGATAGCAGTGTTACTCCTTAGGGCTGTTCTTGAGCACTCGAGCAGACTTGATAGACCAGGTGGCCTATTTCTGCTGGCAAATTTGTATGTTTGCATGTTCTTCCCATCCCATTCATTGCTGCCCATCTGCCTCTTATTGACTGCAGAAGGTGATGCATGACCCTTTGTTTCTGTTTTAAGAAGATAATCAGATTAAAAACACATTTAAGAATAATTGAGGTAACCTGCTGTGGTTGGGGGCCCCCATAAGCAGGGGGCCCCTGACAACTACAGGGTTTGCTGGTGCCTAAAAATGGCTATGATGGGTAGCTATATTGTGTTAGAGGAGTTTCTAGATCCATAAAAGATGCAGTGGAAATTGATCAAAGAATGTAAACAAACATGTTTCTTTGTGGTAACACCAGTATGTCTGTTTTTCACTTTTAAATAGAAAAAAGGGATCAGAATCAAACTACCAGCTACATCAACAATCTCTACAGATTGTGAGCAGTCATGACATGTACTTTTTATGTTCACCGTGGTCACGTGCGCAGCAAACATTTCGTTAGGAGAGTGGCTTTTGAAGGGTGTGACACTGCCAGTCCAATGCAGATTGGACTGCAAGGAGCTCTTCTGTGTCACACCAGTCATTAGCCAGGGTGATCAATACACCGTTCTGGCTTGCTGGGCAGAAACTTCATGTAGTTCAAAGGAAAGAGCTGAACCAATCATAAGTCGTCTCTTTCCTTTGATCTACACTGCCCAGCAAGCACAGCTGATCTGTCATGATCAGCCTGCTGAGGTTGAATTACACCCTGAAATAAAGGAAACCATCCATCAATGCCTGTTGCTGCCACTGCTGTTTCTGTACCCCCACCTGACCCCCCCCCCACTCAGCACCCCACACAAACATAACTCTGATACAGGGGTGTCCAATCCCCAGTGTTGCCACCTGAAATAAAGAAACTGTCCCTTATAGGTTTTTTAATATACCCTGTAACAAAGAAAACTGTCCATCGATGCCTGTTGCTGCCACAGCTGTTATTGCTGCCACCACCGTAATTGTCCCCCCAACCAACCCAACCTCTCAGTGCCCCCCAAACATAACACCAACACTGGGGTGCCCAATTCCCCATGTCGCCACCTAAAATAAATTGTCCCTAGTTTTTTTTAATTAAATATACCCTGTAAAAAGAAAACGTCCATGTCTGTTGCTGCCACTGCCATTAGTGCCCCACCTGACCCTTGCACTCAGCACCCACCACCCCACACCCCTCCCACAAACATTGACAGTAGGAGTGCCCAATCTCCCAATGTCACCACCAGAAATACAGGAAACCATCCGTAGTAGTTTTTAAACATACCCTGGAAAAAAGAAATTGTCCATCGATATCTGTTGCTGCCACCGCCATTAGTCCTCCACCCAACTCTCCCACTGAGCACCCACCAACCCACATGCCCCCAAGCCCTTACTTACCCACCAGGGGAGTCCAATGCCATAATCCTCTGTGGACTGCAGACATGTCTTCACTCTTCCACGCCGCACCACAAACTGAGGAAATCAGGTATGCGGTTCAGTGTATTTCAGTGGGATAACTGGTCATTTTGAATATTTTGCCACAAATTTTCAGCATGTCTTTTGGGGCCCCACCTCATGAACAATGGCAATGAAATTAGGCAAATCTGTCCCAAAAGGTAATTTCATGGGCACTGTGGAAATCACCTTTAGGCAGGAGTTGAACATTTTCTCCACCCTTGTTCATAAGGTGGGGTCATAAGAAACTATGTTGAAAATTTGGGGTAAAGATATTAAAAACAACAAAGTTATGAGCCTACATTGCAATATATTAACACAGGCTTGTATCTTTGGTAATTTCAATATTTTGACCCCAAATTATGAACATTACCATTTCATCACAGCACCTCTTGAATGTGACAGCTGTTTCAAATCCTGGCCATAATGTGTTTCGCAGCCCAAAAGGTAATTTTTATGGTCAGCTGCATGAAATCACCTTTGTGGCAGGAGCTGAAAATTTCTCTGCCCTTGTTCATGAGGTGGGGTCATAAGAAGGCTATGTTAAAATCAGGGAAAATATTAAAAACAACAAAGTTATGAGCCTACATTGGAATTTATGAACACAGGGTTGTAACTTTGATAATTTTCAATATTTTGACCCAAAATTTTGAACATAGCCATTTCTTCACAGCGCTTCATGAACGTGACAGCTGCCATATTTCAAATCCTGGGCAAAATATGTTTTCATGGCCCAAAAGGTGATTTTTTTTGGTCACTGCACAAAATCACCTTTTGGACAGGAGTTGAAAATGTTCTATGCCCTTGTTCATGAGGTGGGTTCATAAGAAGGCTGTGTTGAAAATTTTAGGTAAAAATATTAAAAAACATCACAGTTATAAGCCTAAGCTGGAATTTATGAATGCAGGCTTGTAACTTTGGTAATTTACAATATTTTGACCCCAAATTATCAACATAGCAATTTCTTCACATCACCTCATGAATGTGACAGCTGTCATTTTTGAAGCATGGTCAAATGTGTTTTTGCACTTGTAGTGCAAAATCACCTTTGGGCAGGATTTGAAATGTTCCCATGCTGTTTGTCTTGTTCATGAGGTGGACTCATAGGAAGGCTATGTAGGGTCAAAAGAAGGCTATGTTGAAAATTTGGAGAAAACTATGTGTAAACAGCAAAGTTATGAGTCTACATTGCAGTTTTCAACCTGCGGCTCGTAACTACTGTCATTTCAATATTTTGACCCCACCTTTTCAACATAGCCATTTTTCACACCATCTCATGAATGTGATAGCTGTCATGTTCTCAGATCCTACCCAAAATATTTTTTAACACTTGTGACAGAAAATAATGTTTCAGCCGTTGTTTTATAAATGACACCTATCATGCTCAGAAGGAGTGGTCATAAAAAATATTTTGAAAATGTGGGGTAAAAATGTTAAAAAACAACTAAGTTATGAGGAAACAAATTGTTCCAATGGTTACTCACAACTTTAATTTTTGCAGATTTTGGCCCCTGGTGCTCAACATATCCTTGTGTTACCCCACCCCCTGAACATGGCAGGTGTCATTTTTCAAATCCCCTCTGAAACTTGTTTCCACAGTTGCACAGTGAAATCACCTTTTGAGGGTATTTTAAAAATGCCACCTGTCTTGATCATAACGTCAGGTCATAAAAAGACTGTTGGAAATTTTAGGTCAAAATGTGGGAGCCCACTTAAAGTAGATATTGCCTCTCAGCTGCCCTGCCCTGGGTAATTACAATCTAAGAATGTGTCAAAGCAGGGCACCACTGAAAATGAGATATTACTTGATTTATTTGGTAATTAGATTTAAGAAGGCCACAGCCCATCGAGATTGTCCTCACCACTATGGTGGAAAAATTAAACCTCAATACTATTTAACTCTAACCACAGGTCCAAAGGTTTTTAAAGGATTGGATTGAGCTAATATCTACCAAATATTGTGGTAAAATATTCCACAATCTCGGAGTTCTTATTGTAAAATAGTTTTGCCTTTTATTAGTTCTTGTTTTAGCCAACTCAAACTGTTTGTTATGTAGTCTAGGGGAACTCCTTCTATTGGAGAATTTCAAACCACATTGACACATTAGGTCCTGTGAATTTGAGATCTTATATAATAATAACAGATCACCTCTAGTACGTCTAGTTTGTAATGAATGTAATCCGGTTTCATGTAGTCGGGTATGATATTCACAGTTTGCAAGACGAGGTAACTAATTTAGTTGCCCTCCTTTGGCATAGAGCATCTCATCTGCCCTATCCTGGGTAAATTAATAGTAAAAATGTGTACAAACAAGACCTGGTGCAACAGTAATATCAGCAGTGAACATTCGGCATTGACAAATGCTTGTTTAATCTAGGGACAATCTGAGGTCTAAGGGGGTTGACAATGTCCTTTAAATTGTGCTAGCACATTATGACCTGTTGGAGTGGGTTAAACAGCAAGCTTGATAAGTTTCATCAAGTGCACTACTGAAAGAGCCTGGGCAGCACAGCTAACCAGGCCTGTACCAGGACACTAGTGCAGTTCTCAGGCACCCAGAATCATGTCATACTTGAAACTTTAGTTTTACTACAGGTACCAGCTATGTTACCACATACTGTATAGTATAATTCCTCTTGTTGTGCCTTTGACTGGGTGGGTGCTTCACAGACTGTGTGGAATCTGAGATAGTGGTAGTGACCCACAGTACAGTGGCTTTCAGGGGGCATGCTATAGGGTGGGAATTTTCAAGATTTATTTATTTAAAATTGTGTTAACTGGGTAAAAAAGCTTTGGGCCATTTGGCCCTTTTATGAGCTTGACCCAGATAAACATGCAACATGCAAACAATAATGTACAAAATATGTTAAAAAACAATAACAGAAATGCAAATATTTACAACAATTAGGAACACAATATAAAATATAACAGCATTTAGCTGAAAAATAATATAGAGAATAATATATAGGGTGGCATGTGTAATGAGATTTTGCACACACTCGAGTTGTGGGATGCTACATAAACCCTGAGGGCGAAGCCCGAGGTGTTTATAAAATGCATCCCACAATGAGGGTATGTGTAAATTTGAGTTATACATATACCACCCCATATTTTATTTTTTATAATTGCTGGCATGCACTTTTTTGCCTCAGCAATTATACAAAATAAAAAAGTAACAGATTGGTGCTCATGAAGTCGCAGATCAGTCTGGATTTTGTTGTGTCCGTGGTCCAAATAACAGCACTGCAGTTGTTGGGGCAAAATTGATATTTTCATTTATATTTCTGTGCTTCTCTTAAAAACATAGACTTACTGCTGAGCGGCAGTTGTGGCATCCTTCCCATCTTGAAGAGGCAGGGACCGCCAGTGTCACGCACTTGGTTACACAGGCAGCATACGCCGATGGGGAAATGGCACATGTTTTAGTTTCATTTTCCTTTTGTTTTCCTGATAGTTCATTTCTTTTTAAATAAAAAAGTAAATTACAGTTGAATGTGAGGGACTGAAGTGTGGGCGATTTGGGATTACTGAGAGAGCATCACAGACCGGCGACTGACGCATGGTTGGTCCAAGGGAAACCTGACGTGTGTTTGCCGTTATAACAGGCTGGTTTTAACTGCAAATTATAACACGGTTTCCCTATGGGAAAAAGCATGCATCAGTAATTATATAGTTATAACACCATACTAAAATACAGTAGCCTTTGTCAGTTGACAATTCAGGTTACGTTGTTAACACAGATATACATTTCATCCACAGTTACACTGTGCCTCTCACCCAAGTAATTTTTCAGCAGAGTTTTGAAACTATGTGTGTCTATATATTCCATAAGAGATCAGGTAGATTATTCCAGGTTTTGATTGCACTGCAACATATTTGAAAGTGTTTTTTTTTTGTAGCTTTGCATAGTGGAACTGCAAGTGTCACAGTATCATTTTACCTTAAAATATCAAGTTAGGCTTTTGTTCAACGAAAGTGAAAAAGGATTGTTTGTTGTAGTATTCAATAGTTTGTGGACAAGCATGACATATAAAGTCTGCCCTTTGTTCCAATGGTAGCTGATTTAAATTTATTATATAATGTGCAATGGTGTTCTCTTAACTTAGCTCTTAGAGCAAATCTGCATATGGTATTGTACGTGTATTTATGCTGATTATTTTCTTGGAGCTGTCCCCAAATTAAGCTTCCATAATCAACCATGGGTAGTAGACAGCTCTGTGCTATCAGTCTTCTGGTGTCATCTGCTAAATAATCATTTATCGTGTACAAGGTTCCAGTTTTCATGTGCAATTGCTTAACAGTACTTTCAGCATGTTTTTTGACATCTATGTGTGAATCTACATAGAACATAGAAACATAGAAGTTGACGGCAGATAAGGACCTCAAGGCCCATCCAGTCTGCCCATTTCTTTTTCTACCTTATAAATGTGCCATCGGCCTTTGCTCTAAAAAATATTCCCAGGTACTTAAATCAGATACAGTTTCTAAGTTGTTTACTTCTTCTACCAAAACCATGAAGGGTTCTGTAGTACATATTTAAGGGTTATATTGTACTAAACAATATTGCCTTTGTTGTCTTCTTGTTTAATACAAGCCTGTTTTAATCAAACCAGTCTACCATTTTGCTAAACTCATGTCCTATTACATAATTTAATGTCCTAATGTCTTTATTAACTACACACACCACTGCATTGTTTGCACATAGTACAATTTTAGACACTGTACAGATTAAAGGCAATTCATTTATGAATAATGAGAATACCATTGGTTCCAAAATGGAACCCTGTAGGACTCCAAAATGAACATCTCTGTAGTCTGATAATATGCCATTGATATGGACCTGCTGCTTTCTGTTGAACAAGTAGTTGTCAATCCACTTTACTATGGAATCCCCAAATCCTGCATTAACCAGCTTGTGTCTCAGGAGGGAGCGGTCCATTAGGTTGAATGCATTGGTCAGGTCCACAAACACAGTCCCTGTATACAGATCCATGTTTTCCTGAAGGTCGTTTGTGAACCTGACCAGGGCAGTCACTGTGCTGCACCCCTTCTGAAGCCATGCTGGGCCCCTGATAATTTGTTATATTTTTCGAAATATTCAGAGATTTGAGAATGCAACAACCTCTTCTGAACTTCACTGACCAAATATAAGAGTGATATTGGTCTATAATTGTTTGGGCAATTAGTTTGTGCCCCTTGATGGGGATTAAGTATGTTTTTTCTACAGATCAGGAACAACCTGTAGACTTAGAGATTTATTAAAAATTATCTGAAGAGAAATTGTTAATTCCTCTGCTGCCTGTTTTAAAATGTTAGCCCCTAGCAAGTCAGGACCTGGATCCTTAGAATCATCTAAGTTTCTTAGTTGTTTGTCGCCTCCTGCTCAGTAATGCATTTAAAATAAACCCTAGGTCTACATAGTTCTGTTTGTTCTTCTTTGTCTTTAGTCCTACCTTTAATATCCTTCAGGTACTTTGACAGTCTGTAAATGTTTTGTTGATGATTAATTATCTCCTCATTCCCCCAAATTTCCTGTTTATATTTAAAAAGACTAAAGACTAATTCCCCCCTGAAATACAACACTCCTCCTCCAACTACTCCCTTACCTCTGCCCTACACAATTACCTTTTCTTCAGCTGTTCCTGCTTCAGCCCACCTTAATACCTATCTCCAGTTTCTGCCTTCCTACCATGACCCACCCCCTCCCGGCAGGGTTCTCACCATCCTGAAGGAGGAAATCAGGAACTGGCTACCCCTTCTCCCCATATTCAGTTCTTGCCTCCCCCTCTCTTCTCCACCTGCCCTTCTGACTCACCAGTGTGCACAACCTAACCCCATCCTTTTTACTCCAACAGCATTTGTGTACTACTTCGAGCCTTCTCTTGGTACACTCATGCATCATAAATGGTTCTATTACATTATTACTGTTTTATAATAACTGGTGACCCCCGTTATCAACCAATTTTCAAGTGCTGTAAAAAGTCGTATCAACTCACAGGTTGATATGAAAAAAGTCAATATCATCCAGCGGGTTGATCGACTTTTACAGTCTCGCCCGGTAAGCGGCAGCAGTCCACACAAACAGACTAAGGCAACAGACGATTCTCTGACCATAGATTGTCACACAGCATAACTCCTTTTAACAGCAACATACAGAGCCAAGTAACAAAGTGTAATCATTTATTCAGTTATTCAGAAATTTAGTATTTACACTGAGAAGTCTCTCAGCAAAAGCGTACTTCAGGTGTACCCTTATTGTTTCCACAGGTGCATGAACTTTCACCTCTGTTCCACAGCAACTGTAATGACCCGACCCATCCAGATGACGAAACGACTCACACTAAAGCTAAAGGACTTGGGAAAACAATATAAAAACTAGAAATTTTTTTTTTAAGTTTTATTTTATTTACTTCATTCCTAAGATTGTGATTTACTTTACCCAACAGGTATCTATTTACAACAGTTATTATGAAAAATAAAACATATGTAGGTGGTTGCCATTCGTTTTTACATTTCCCTCAGTGTGTGATTATACAGTAACCTCTCGAGCTTCGCTCTCGAGGTTTCTCTATAATCACACACCTTGGGTGTGTAAAAAAACTTCATATCAACCTCCTACATATGCATTATTCTATATGTACGTCCATATGTTCTTTTGTATGATTTTGGACATGTATTGTAATTTACCCAATGTTCCACTACTGTTTATTGTACAATACCTTGTGTTCCAACTGTTGCACAATCTTATAATGTTGTATTGTTTGCACTACCCACATACTATTGTAATTGATCATCCTTCACAACCCTATGTAACCACTCCCCCCAGGTCGCACCGTGAGATGAGCAACTTGTTGTTCAGTGTGCTCTCTTGGTGAAACATTTCAATAAATAAATAAATAAACAAAATAGGTCCTCATTCATTTTGGCAGCAGTTAAGTTATTCAGTCCCTTCCAGATTTGTTTTTAATTTTAAAATTTAACATTTGTTCATTTTTATAAAACTCTACCGTTGCTTTCTTCATCTCCTTTTTACACTTATTTTGTAATTCCCTTAACCAAAACCAATCCCTCTCTTTGATGTATTTTTATAATGTATCCAAGCAGCATCTCTTTCTTTCATAAGTTCTATGACATGATTAGTTAACCATTTGTTGTCTGCACCTCTCACCCTTTTTTAAAGGTGCCCTAGTGTTAATTATGTCATTAAGTTTATTTATAAAGAATTCTAGTGCCTCATCTATGTCACCTATTTCCTCAAACTCCCTCCAATTTACCCATTTTAAGTTGGCTTTTATTTTAGATATATATTTGTTATTTAGAGCCCTATTTTCAATTAATTTACCTTTCCCCTTTTTCTAATGTTACACCATACAGTATACAATACATGGGCATGTGGACACTAATGGCATCTGGCAATATCCCAGCTGCTTTGCAATTTCTTAGGTCATTTACCAATGTGCAATTAATTAATGTTGATTCCCCCAGTTCTATTATTTATTCTAGTTCCTTCTTTCCCTAACTGATTTAGGTTAACTATTTGCAACAATGTCATGTATTTAAGTTCTGTCCCCAGCCAATTTAAATTAAAATCACCCATTAAGATTAATTCCCTGTTTTTAAATTTTTCAGTCTTTCCAACCAATTCTTTGAGGCCCTGAATCTTAGACTTAGGAGAATTATAGACACAGCCTATAGTCAGTTTTTTAGTACTAGCTATAGTAATGTTGACAAAAATGTTCTCAGAACCGGATGTTTATAATTCAGTCTCTATTTCTTCTAATAATAATTGTTCCTTTGAGCAAACAGTTATGCTACTCCCCTCTTTCCCTGTCTGTCTTTCCTATTTATTTTGTAGCCCTCAATTTGTAATAAGTTAGTATTTACTTTGGAACTTAGCCAGGATTCAGTTATTATTATTACATCTGGAGTATATATGTAAATCCATGCTTCTAATTCCTGTTTTCTGGGGGAGCAGAATACACATATTTAAATGTACCAGTTTCAACCCCCGGGTGGAAAACCAGTTCTTCACATCTAGGTGCTCTTGCAACTGCCTAACCCCTTCTTTTCTTTTAGCTTTTCTTCCAGCTTCCAGGCCTGTGTTCTTAAATAAAAGCACTGTTAAAATGGCACTATCCACCCTTTTGTATCATATTATTTCTGGTTAAACACACAGATTTTGCTTACCTTCTCTAAAGGTCATCGATGTTGTTGGTTGTTTATTTGCCCCTTGCTTGGTAGAACTAAAATGCATGCTAATTTATAGTTATACTTGTCACAAACCCAACCTCATGGGTATGGTAGGACTTCCTGTTTGCAGGGAGGGACCCCCTTTTTACAGAACTCATGTGCAGTTGTAGGTTCAGGAAGATTCACCAACCTTTATTTTCCCAGTGGGAGGGTGGAAACTATAGTTTCGAGTCCCCCTTGATTCTGTACTACATTTAGGGTTTGAATCCTACCACTGCCACTGGCAGCCTCCTGCCTAAGTAGTTTTGTAGGATAGCCGAGCAGTCACTATCTTCATTATCAAGGCACACAGTCTTTGCAAAACCTTCTGTTAAAATGTTAGATCACATAATCAGACCCCAGGCAGAGTTGATAAGAAGATCATAAAAGTTTACTTAAATGTAAACAACACAGTAAAATCTACAACTTGGAAGGTTTTTCAGCTGCAGACAATATCAAAAATAACATTGGATGGTTTACAGAAAACACTATATACTGTTGTTTTAAACTATACCTTATTATGATGTTACAGTCCAGAAAGATTAAGTGTCCTTGTGGAGATGAGAATTATCTCCCTGTAGGTGGAAGTTCATTAAACAACAGAGTTTGTAACAAGTCTGTGATCAAAGTCAGTTCTCTGAAGGTACTTTATAAAAAGTATCCAGATGCTTCCTTGATGAAAAGTCTTGGTTTCCAAAAGTCTGACTTAAAATCAGAATTTTTTATTCAGTATATAAAAAGTCTAATTTCCACACACTCAAGTCTGGTTTTAAAGATTTTCCCAGGCCTACGCATATATTTTCTTTTGTTTAAAAGTATATTCCAGCTTGGGAAGTTAGCTCTGAGATTCTTACAAGGGCTCAGGCACTTCACTCTGAGCTACAACTGTACTGATGTTCAAAATCGGTATCTCATACAGGAAATAGGAAATATATTTTGCATATTTAGCTGCCCTCCCATCTTTCTCTCCATGCTAGTTATGTATTCTGATATGCTTTGATGATTTTTGATATATAAATAATGTAGCTTTGTGGTGCTCTCAGCTCTACATTGAGTTCCACTCTCCTTACCAGCTACTGCTCTTGATTTTCATATCTCTAAGACATTCTATAACATCACAGACTCCTTTCCATGCCATTCTATGCATGGTCTGGAAAGGAGTTTGTGATGTCATAGAAATGTGCAGGCAGTATGAAAAGACAACAGTAACTGTTGAGCAGAGAGGGATTCAGGGTAGTTACAAAAGCAATACAATTATATTATTAATTTAACAAAAAGGTCAAAAGTATGTCAGAATACTAGGTATCCAATAAAAGAACAACTAGAGGGCATCTTGAGGTGTAAAACTGTTTCCTATCACTTTTAAATACACTATGATCATTTTTAAGACACACCCACTTCCTCTCTCCTCTGGGATGGGCAAGCTAATAAAGATATTGGGGTGCAACAGTTTACCTTTTCCTGCAGGTATCACTGTGGTTACATGTCAATCCACTGTAACATCTGGTCCATACATTTGGCTTGACACCTGACCCTAGACCATCCTGTGACCTCTTTCCTGTTACTGGAAACTACATGACCAGTTTCATCTAATAGTTTATGACATTTTGGGTCATAAACCTGTCAGTCCCTTATGTGGAGAAGTACTAGACCCGACCTAGCTTCTACAGAAATTCTGGCTATTTTGTTTAAATCTTGAAAGTCTTTTAAAATGTGACAGTCTCTTAACTCTAAAGTACATTACTGGACATACAATGGGAACATTAATAAAGGATATACGCCTATCTGACCACATCCCTCCTTCCCTCCCTCCCTCCCAAAACAGAACCTGGGGGGAACACGTCCCTACTGGAGGCAGTTCTTACCCATTCTGTTATAGATCCAGTACAGTATATGACATAGGCCATCCCATTCTTAGACCCAGGCCTATGCGAAATCTCCATGTCATAGGCCTGCAAGGCAATATTCCATCTCAGAAGATTTACATTTGTTTTCCCCATTTGTCCCAACCATACTAACAGGTTGTGGTCTGTTTGGATCATAAAATGTCTCCCATAAAGGTACGGTTCTAGTTTTTTTTAATGCCCAAACTAAGGCAAGACATTACTTTTCTATTATTGCATAGGCTTGTTCCTGTGGAAGCAGCTTCTTGCTTAAGTATACAATAGGGTGCTCTCTTCCCTGATTGGATACTGAGCTGAGGACTGCCCCATTCCCATATCTGAGGCATCCATCTGTATCACAAATGGCCTGTTGTAATCTGGGCTAGCCAACACTGGGGCCCTACACAACAAGGTTTTCAGCTGTGTGAAGGCCTGCTCACAGTCTGCATCCCATTTTACCCTCCTAGGCTTATTCTTAGTCAGCAATCCAGATAAAGGGGCAGCCAGGGAGCTGAAGTTGGGAACACATTTTCTATAATACCCTGCTGTCCCAAGAAAGCTTCTGACTTGTCTCTGGGTTTCAGGCATGGGCCATGATGCAATTGCCTTTATTTTTGCTTGGTTTGGGTGGAGTGGGCCTCGCCCCACCACATGTCCCACATAAGCGACCTCTGCCATGGCCACCTGGCATTTTTCTGCCTTAATAGTCAGACCTGCAGCCTGTATTCAGCCAGACACCTCCCTCTGGTGATTCAGGAGTTTCTCCCAGCTGTTGCTGAAGATAGCAATATCATCCAGATAGGCAACTGATAAGTCCTCTGTATCCTGTAACACCTGATTTATAACTGCTGGAATGTAGCAGGGGCATTCTTCATCCCAAAGGGCATGACCTTGAATTCAAACAGGCCGATTAGGGTGATAAATGCTGATCTTTCCCTAGCTCTATCAATCAGTACCACCTGCTAGTACCCCTTTGTCAGGTCTACTGTAGTCAAGTATGTCACCCCTCCCAGTTTGTCAAGCAGTTTGTCTGTGCATGGCATTGGATGGGCATCAGATTTTGTGATGGCGTTAAGCCCATGATAATCTATGCAGAACCATGTAGCACTGTTCAGTCTTAGTACAAGGACTACAGGTGAGGCCCAGGGACTGTGGGATTTTTGGATCACCCCTAGATCCAGCATCTGCCCCACCTCCCCCCAATGTCCTTGAGGACTATCTCTGACACTGGTAAGTTGTCATATTTATAGGTGCTTGGGTCCCCGTGTCTAAGTCATGCACTACTAGTGGTGTCCATCCAGGCTTTGCCATAAATAAAAAGGCAAATTCTCTCAAAATGGTCCTTTATTCTTGGGCCTGTCCAAGAGTCAGCTGGGGTGACAGCATGATGGTCTCCACAGATGAAGCCTGCTTGCTCTCGGCTAACAAGTCAAGAATGGGGTCTTCTCCACCTAGCTCCTCTCCAGGATTGCAAACTGCAAGTACAATGTCAGTCCTATTAAAATATGGCTTCATCATTTTCACATGATACATCCTGTGAGTGTTTTCAGTCAGGTAACTCAATAATGCAATTAACATCATTTACCTGCCAGACTACCTCGTATGGCCCTGCCCTCTCAGCTTTCAGCTTGTCCTTCTGGACTGGGATCAGAACCATTACCTCCTGTCCTACCCCTTATGAGTGAGCTCTGGCTCCATAATTGTACCAAGTCTTTTGTTTTTGCTGGGCAGCTACCAGGTTGCTCTGTGCCATGCCCATAAGCTCCTTCAGCATCTCCCTGAATTTTAACTCATGCTGCACTATGGAAGTCCCCTAGGTGGCATGCTTACCTTCCCAGTCCTCTCATATTAAATCTAGGGGCCCCTTACCCTGCGTCCATACAAGAGCTCGAAGGGTGAAAACATGATCGACTCGTGTGGCACTTCCTTGTAGGCAAACAGCAGGTGGGGCAGGTATTTCTTCCAGTCCTGCCCATGCTGTTCTGCAAATGCCATAAGCATAGCTTTTATGGTTCCATTAAATATCTCTATGAGACCATTGGCTTGTGGGTGGTAAGGCATCATGTGCCTCTGTCCAACACCACACTTCTCCCACAAACACTTCATTAGGTCCAACATGACGTTACCCACTCGATCAGAGATAACCTCCTGTGGAAACCCAACATGGGAGAAAATCCCCAACAAAGTGTCTGCCACCTTGTCTGCGTTAATGGAGGACAGCACAATGGCTTTGGAGTAGCGGGTAGCATAATCGATGACTGTCAATATATACCTTTTTCCCTGAGAAACTTGCGGTATTCAAATGACCCACAATATCCATTCCAACTTCTGAAATGGCTCATCCACAAGTGGTAAGGGAATCAGGGCAGCCTTGGCTTTACTTCCAGCCTTCCCTATTTCCTGACACCAGTGACAGGATTTGCAGTATTCCTTCACCTGCTTGGTAATATTGGGCCAATACAAACTGTGGGCTAAGTGCTGCATAATGTAACAATGCCCAAATGTCTGGACATGGGAATATCATGAGCTTGATTAATAATCCATGATACCACTGGGGAACAACAAGCTGCCTGCCCATCACCCCTCCCTCTGTCCTGATGTCCTGTGTGTATAACAGTCCATCGCTCCAATACACCCTATGTTTTCTGTAATCTTTCTGTATCCCAGCAGACTCTGCACAGCCGCTCAGCTTCTCTAAGCTAGGGTCTGTCTCTTGTGCTGCTAAGTTTTCCCACTTACCCAGAGCATGGGGCATGTCCCCATCAATCCCAGGCTGAGGTCCATAGCTGGGTAGTAGGGGACCATTACACACCGGCCCCACTCTCTCTGGCTATGGGTCACCCTTCCTCCTGAGATCAACCTTCAGTAGCAGTTGGGTTAACTGCCACTAGGGGAAGTTCCATCCCCCTGCTATCACCCTCTTTTCAAGAGCCACAGGTTTGCTGGTCTGTCTCCCAACCTCTCCTGTCTGAAATTCTGTGGGGTCCCAAAGATCACAGGAACCCCTATTCTTTTTGCTCTGGGTCACAGCGTAAATCACCCCCGTGGAACATCATTCCCCACAATAACATCCATAATGATTTTTTCAGCTACAACCACCTTCCTTACCCCTTCACCTGCATCTCCCCAATCCAGGGTAACACTGGCTAATGGGTAAGTTTTCTTTTCCCCTCTGTAATGCCTCACAGACAAACTGATTTGGCAGTATTTGTTCAGCCCCCACCAAATCCCCTTTCAGCAGTGTAAGCGATGCTCCTGTATCTCTTAGCCCTCTAATCTGTACCCCATTGAATGTGACTGGGTGAATGTGCCCCCTCATATTGTCAGGGATAGTGTTAGAGATACAGTGGGCAATTGTCTGTCTTAGGACACTGCCTAGAAAGATGGCCTGGCTATTTACAATACTAGCATTCATCATTTTCTTGTCCCCAAACTCCCTTTGGGCACCTAGGATTCCTTTCTTTTGCAGAGGCCCTGTGGTTTTGGATGTCTAAAATGCCCACTTTTCCTTTCACCCCAATTCCCTTAAGAGCAGCCCTGCTTTGAGCATAGCTATCCAGCTCTGCAGCCTCTTTGGCAGTCTTTGGATCTCGTCACCTAGCCAAAGCTTTAGTTCAGGTCAGCAAATCCAATAAAGCTGTTCAAGCAATACCACCCCTTCAATAGCTTCAACAGAATCTGCTTTCTCCCTCTCCCACCAACCCTTTAAATATTAATGCTGTTTAGTATCTGCTTCCTCAAAACTCATTTCTGGCTCCTTTTGGAGTTTCCAGAACTTTGCTCTGTATGCATCAGGGTTCAGATCATATTTTTTTCATAAAGCAGTTTTTAATTTATCAAAATCTTTACTGTCAAGATTGTCCATCTGCCCCAATGCTTCCCTCCCCTATCTGTAAGCAGTGGAGACAGTTGAAAACTCCAGGTCTCTTTGGGCAGATTGGCCTGGATAAGACCTTTTCAAATAAATTTAAAACATGTCCATATACTCCCTTCTTTAAACTCAGCCATTAATTTTGAATTTAACGTGAATCCCAGTCCTGAGTTTTGACCCAACCCTAGCACTTATCTGCTCAGGTGTTGTTGGGGTTACTGTCTGTTGAGCTTCAGCTTTTCCAGCTCAGACTCCTCTGGTGTTGCTATTCATCTCTTTGGAGCTGTTTTCTTAGGCCTCTCTTTGGTGCTGTCACTCTTCAGCCTTTTTCTGTCTCTGCCATTTTCCACCTCGACCACTCTCTGTTGCTGCCTTTCCTGGAGTTCCATCTTGAACCTTTTTTGCACATTCTCAAGCTGTTTCTCCTGCATCTGCAGCCTTCTCAGCTCCAACTCCTTGTCTGTAGATGGCTCCTTCTCCTCTGAGCTCTGGGCATCTGCAGTCACCACCTGTGGCTTTAAGTGGGGTGGTGCTTCCTCTATCTAGGATGCCATAAGGGCCTCTGTGAGTTGCTTTTTATTTTTGTTTTCACTAGGAATGCCCTTTCCCCACAGATCTTCCTCAGTTGTACCAAATTCATAGTGGTGTACTGGGAAGACATTCCTCTATACTATATTACTTGCTCAAAACAAAAATCAAACAGGATAGGGTCTTTTGTCTGCAAATAAATTTCTTTTACCCCTTTCCAAATTCTGCCCTTGATTGTGTGATGGTTTTGTAAGACCGATCAAAATCCCAGTAGCTGGCACCAAATCTGTCACGAGTCCATCCTCATGGGCATGGTAGGACCTTCTGTTTGCAGGGGAGGACCCCCCTTTTTACAGAACTCATGAGCAGTTGTAGGGTTCAGTAAGATTCACCAACCTTCCTTTTCCCAGTGAGAAGGTGGAAACTGTAGTTTTGAGTCCCCCTTGACTCTGTACTATGTTCAGGGTTTGAATCCCACCACTGCCGCTGGCAGCCTCCTGCCTAAGTAGTTTTGTAGGATAGCCGAGCGGTCACTATCTTCATTATCAAAGCACACAGTCTTTGCAAAACCTTCTGTTAAAATGTTATATCACATAATCAGACCCCAGGCAGAGTTGATAAGAAGATCATAAAAGTTTACTTAAATGTAAACAACACAGTAAATTATATGACTTGGAAGACTTTTAACTGCAAACAATACCAAAAATAACATTGGATGGTTTACAGAAAACACTATATACTGTTGTTTTAAACTATACCTTATTCTAATGTTAAGAGTCCAGAAAGATTAAGTGTCCTTGTGGAGATGATAATTCTCTCCCTGTAGGTGGAAGTTCATTGAGCAACAGAGTTTGTAGCAAGTTTATGATCAAAGTCAGTTCTCAGAAGGACCTTTAAAAAAAAATATCCAGGTGCTTCCTTGGTGAAAAGCCTTGGTTTCCAAAATTCTGACTTAAAATCAGAATTTTCTATTCAGTATGTAAAAAGTCTAATTTCCACACACTCAGGTCTGGTTTCAGAGGTTTTTCCAGGCCAACACATATATTTTATTTTGTTTAAAAGTATATTCCAGCTTGGTAAGTTAGCTTTGAGATTCTTACAAGTGCTCAGGCTCTTCAATCCAAGCTAAAACTGCACTGATGTTCAAAATTGGTGTCTCTTAAATGAGATAGGAGATATTTTTTGCATATTTAACTGCCCTTCCATCTTTCTTTCCATGCTAGTTATGTATTTTGATATGCTGTGATGATTTTTTGATAAATAAATAATGTAGCTTTGGGGTGCTCTCAGATCTACATTGAGTTTAAAAGTATATTCCAGCTTGGGAAGTTAGCTTTGAGATTCTTCCAAGTTCTCAGGCTCTTGATTCTAAGCTAAAACTGCTCTGGTGTTCAAAATGGGTCTATTAGATAACGTCTGGTCATTTTCAAAACACACCCACCATTTTGGGATATAGAGTTTGGGGTACAACAGTTTCACCCATCCTTCAGTCACCAGGTGTCACTGTGGTTCCATGTCTAACCACTGTAACATCTGGTTTCTGCATTCTGGTTCTGGTTGACCTTAGCTGGCCTCCTGCTGGCCCTTGCCTGTTATTGGAAACTAAATGCCCAGTTGTATCTAAGAGTTATGGTCATAAACCTGCCAGTTTCTTATCTAGATAAGTACCAGACCCAACCTAGCTTTTACAGAAATGCTAGCTATTTTGTTTAACTCTTAAAATCCTTTTAAAGAGGCAGTGCCTTAACTCTAAAGTACATTACAGCACATACAATAAGAATATTAATAACAGATATAGGCATGTCTGGCCAATACCTAACCTTGTTTTTTGCTTGAATCCTTGATCTACTCCTATTGCACATTTCTGGTTGACCTTAAGCTGGTCTCCTGCTGGCCCTTTCCTGTTATTGGAAACTAAATGCCCAGTTTTATCTAAGAGTTATGAGTCTAAGAATTATGGTCATAAACATGTCAGTTTCTTATCTAGATAAGTACCAGACCCAACCTAACTTTTACAGAAATGCTGGCTATTTTGTTTAACTCTTAAAAGTCTTTTAAAGAGGCAGTGCCTTAACTCTAAAGTACATTACAGCACATACAATAGGAGCATCCTTGATCTACTCCTATTGCACATCTCTGGTTGACCTTAAGCTGACATCCTGCTGTCTCTTTCCTGTTATTGGAAACTAAATACCCAGTTTTATCTAAGAGTTATGAGTCTAAGCATGATGGTTATAAACCTGTCAGTTTCTTATCTAGATAAGTACCAACCCCAACCTAGCTTTTACAGAAATGCTGGCTATTTTGTTTAACTCTTAAAAGCCTTTTAAAGAGGCACTGCCTTAACTCTAAAGTACATTACAGCACATACAATAGGAACATTAATAATGGATATAGGCCTTTCTGGCCACAATACCTCACCTTGTTTTTTTGCTTCAAATCCTTGATCTCTCCTATTGCACATTTTTTGAATATTGTACACCCAAAACAGTGCAACAACTCATGATGCAATAGTGAAAAACAAAACAAGGTGCTGCATCAGCATGTGGTCTGAAAGCAAAACAAAAGATTATACTAGATACGCTGAAAATAGAAAATAGAGTTAAAATGTACATTTTGACCTTAGGTCTTCTCCAGGAAATATCTAAAACAGACAAAAAACAAAGTTAGTGTAGGGGAGGTAAAATAAGGGATATGTATGTGAGGAAAGAAAAGGGGAGGCTATGGAAGAAGAAGTGATAAATGACAAGATTAAGAAAGAAACTGCAAAACAAAAAGATGATGAAGGGAAAGACAGAGCATAATAGGAGTGAAAGGTAGAGAAGTCCCTAGGTGGGAACTAATTAACAGGGCCCAGTAAGAAGGCTAAAGGTGACAAATGTGGGGCAAGGAGGCAGAGATGGAGGCTTATGGTGAAAGCGAAAAAAATTAAATGTGTACAGCTACAAACAGACTTTAGGAAAACAAGGGGTGGCTGAAAGATGTTAGTAGAAAATAAATCTATCATTTAAACCGGAGGCTGCTGGAGCCAAGGCAGATGATCAGCTTGGTTTCCATGTTTTTCCTATGGTCAGAATCCCAGAAGCCCTGCTGAAGGACACAAACAGAAAGGTCATTGACACTGTGGTCCCTGGAGATAAAGTAGGATACAATGGGTTTAGCAGTGTCTCCATTCCTGACTGCTCTGTAATGTTCCCTGAAATGGTCAGTAAGGTGTCTACCAGTCTCTCCGATGTAAATAGCTGTACACTTCCTGCAAAGAATACAATATATCACATTAGTGGAGGTGCATGAGAACTCTTTGGTGATGTGAAAAACACCTGTAGGCCCCGAATTTCAGTCACACTAGAAACAAATTTGCAGGTGTAGCAGCGAGGTTACGTTGCAAGGTTTGGTACTTGGCAGGATGGCACTGTTAGGAGTAGGTAGGCTGCTTTTAACCAGGAGATTCTGCAGGTTGGGTTGCGGTGGTAGGAGGCAGTGGCGGTTCTATAAAGGAAGCACCAATTTTGGGGTCAGTTTACAATAGTATCCTCTACTCCCAATGCATAATTTGTGGCTAGACTGTAGTGGGGTGCTCCCAAGTCCAGGAATGATGCAGCGGAGAGGATCAAGGAATTTAAACATTCATGTTCTTGTGTGGTAACACCAGTATGATGGGCAGTCTGTTTTTCTTTTCAAAAGAAAAAATAGCCGCCCAGTGGCATTGAGGTTGAGGCACTGGACGTCACACCTTGTGCCACACTGGTGACTCAGATTTGGGAATGAGCCCAGGTCACCAGGGGTCGGCAGGGGAGGAGAAGATCGAGCATCCGCAGACTGCTTTCCTCTTCTGGGGGGGTAAGAGGACCATCCTGTGCTCATAGTGGCACCTGTCGATGGCTGGGTGTGTTATAGCCATGGGACTCAGATAATGGGCTGCAACATTGAGCGACTGCCCTCTGGATGTGTGCAGGTGCATGCACATAATAAACTGCCCTTGATGGAAGAAATAAAGCTAAAAAATCTGTCCCCCTCCAGTAGCTGAAGGTGGGGCCAGTGGCATCAGCCCCATGTCCACCGCTGGGTGTAAGGACATGCATTCCAGTTCCCTCCCCTGCAGGCTGCCCCTCCAATCCTCTAGATAGAGCACAGGAGGTGATGGCAGTCCTTCCCTGGAGGACACAGAACCGGGGGGCTTGGGCATGCCATGCAGGTGATGGGGAAAGTCCCAGCTGGAATTGAGTGAGCCATGCTTCAGGTAGGACAGGAGAAACTGATGACTGAGTTGCCCATGCTGGAGAGAGTCTGGAGGTAGGGAGTGCAAAAAAAGAGTCAACAAAATAAAAAAATTAAAAAATAATCAGACTCAAACTACCAGTTACATCAGCAGTTACTACAGAATGTGAACAATCATAATGTTTTTTAAACTAGGGACTCTGAGGCCTAAAGGGGTTGACAGTTGTCCCTTTAATTTTTTTGAATTTTACTTCTATGTGTGTGCCCAGTTTGTGGAAACTGAATGAATTGTTTATTGGTGAAAGTAACAACTGTCTTAGCTGTCTTAGACCTCCTCCAGTTAATGTCTTCACTGGGCCTGACTCAAATGGCTGTTTCTGCGACCCACCAGCATGGCCACACACTCGATCTGGTGTTCCAGCTGGGTCTTTGGGTTGATAACCTCAGGATTGATCTGGTCTTTTGGTCAAATCACTGAACTGTGGAGTTCACGTTTTGGGGCCCCCCCGATAGTCCTGTCCCTGTGCAGATGGTTAGCTATCACCCTTTAAGGGGACTAGACCCAGAAGGGTTTTTGGTGGTAGCTGACCTATCTAGAGTTGAGGCAGCTTGTGCAATTAGCACTGGGGAGGCAGTGACCACCTATAATAAGGTGGTGTCTGAAGCTCTGGATGCCATAGCACCAGTTCATATATGACCCAAATCTTCTCACTTGAGATCCTCGTGGTTTGATGGGGATCTCAAGGTGATGAACAACAAGGGTCGGAAGTTGGAGCATTGCTGGCAGAAGTCCCAGCTAGATGCTGACAAACTGGTCAAAAAATAAATATCTATAAAGCCTAGGGTAGGGATGGTCTTGAAGGTAGGTTTCTGAAGCTTGCAGCATATCACATAGCACCAGCTATTACTTATTTATTTAACTGGAGCCTTCAAATTGGTCATTTTCCATCATCTTGGAAAGAAAGTAGGGTAAAACCAATTTTTAAGGGGGGAATGTAGAAGAAGTTAATAACTATAGGCCTATAGCCTTGTTATCTTTATTGTCAAAAAGTTTGGAGAAACTAATTTCTGTTCAGGTCACAGATTATCTAAATAAATATAATCTTCTAACTCCAAATCAATCTGGTTTTGAAAGCATTATTCTACCACCACACTCTTTTAGAGTTTAATAATTTGGTGAATGGATCCTTGGGTAACAATATGGAAACAGCATTAATTTTGTGGATCTCTTGAAAACCTTTGACCTGGTGAACCACCTCTTATTGATTGAGAGACTACAAGGGCTAAGCATTAGAGATGGCCCTCTTGATTGGTTTAAATCTTACTTGAATAATCATTCTCAAGTGGTGGAGGTCCAGGGTTTTCTATCTGAGAGTGGGGGTCACCGGAGTCCCTCAGGGATCGATCCTGGGTCCCCTTCTGTTCTTATATTTATAAATGACCTTCTATCAGTGGCTGAGCATTCAAAAATTGGCTATATGCCGATGACACAGTATTGTTGCATCGGGTCATTCTGATTACAAAGTGCAAGCAAATTTGCAGTCTGACTTCTTAAAAATTGAGGTGGTTCACCAGGTCAGGGCTGATAATGAATATAAAAAAAATGAGGTGTTTGAAATGTTTACTAAAAAAAAAAAAAAAAAGAGGTATCTCCTGAATTACAAATTTGTACAACTAATTCAACCAAATTGGAACAGGTAACAGATTTTATAGTTACTTGGGAGTAATCTTTGATGAGCAGCTGTCCTTTTCTCAACATATTATGGCCTTAGCAAAAAAAGTAAACAAAAAGAGTGGGAGCCTTAAGGAGAACCACAGATTGTTTAACATTAACAGATAGAAAAAAATTAGCTGAACAATTAATTATTCCAGTATTAAGATATGGTGAATTGATACTTTGAAAAGCCAATAAAACACTTCTTATTAGACTGGACAACATTTATTTTAGAGTGGCTAGATATGTACTTAGGGGGAATTATCGTACACATCATTGTATATTGTTAAGTAAACTGAATTGGTTGCCCCCTGGATATAAATTATAATTGTCAATGGTTAAAATTAATTCATAAAATGAAATATTTGTGTCTTAATCATCCGATATCAAAATTATTACTCCCAGAGAATTCATACACAAAAAGGGTACTAACGAGGTTGGTACATCTAAACAAAATTATTATAGAAGGGCCACAGGACTTTAATTCACCAAGCTGCCACCATTTGGAATTTACTTCCCCCCAATGTAAGAGAAATTGGAAATTACTCTGCATTTGTTTATATTATAAATGATTCAAAGACCCACATTTGTAATTGCTAAACGCTGTTCTTATGCATTGTATAATCTGATTAATGTTTGCACTTTACCCCCAGGAATTGACATAACTCTAAGGGGTGTGGACCTTTAGGATATGGAGAATCAAGGGAGAAATGTCCTTTATTGAAGGATTGTCAATGCTTTTACATTCTTGTTCATATTGTTGCTACATTAGTAACATTTATGATTCTATGTAAGTGTCTATTCTTTGTGACATATAGGATGTTTGTATGTATTATCTTAAGTAGATGTGGTAATTATAGTATGTGTTTTTTAAAATATGTTTATACAGGTCTGTCTTGTAAACTGGACCATTGGTTCAAATGACATGTATTAAATGTATAAAATAAACTTTTACCTACCTACCTGGTTCTGCACACCCATTTTCATGAGTACCAGGAGGTAATCTCCCATAAAAGCAGAGCTCCTGTCCAGGAAGATTGTGGCAGGGAGAAAAGACCTGCTCAGCTTTTTCAGACTGTGGACAAGTTTCTTCATCTGGCCTGTCTTCAAACAAAAAAGTATTTTGTCAACCTTGTGTGAGGAGTTTGCTCTGTTCTTCTTTGATAGGGTGTTGGCTATCTGGTCAGGATTCTGTCAGGTAGGCTTTTGCTTCACAGTTGCTGGTCTGCTGGGAGCAGAGGAACTCTGCCTGCCTGGGAGAGTTTAGGCCAGTAGAGGTATCTGAGGTGACTGGGTGATCTTAGAGCTGAAGCACACATCTTGTGAACTGGACCTAGCCACGACACAGGGCCAGTGTTAGCTGGGATAGCCAGGTGTTCGATGGTAGAGGGTGTTTCCCAGCTCCTCTAAAGAGGCGCTGGTGAGACCCCTCCTAAAGAATCTTCTCTTGACTCAGACATCCTAGTGAATTACTGTCCTATCTCCAACCTGCCTTTTTGAGCAAGGTTGTTGAAAACTGGTAGCACAGCAGCTCGAGGATCAGCTCATGTCCTTTGACATCTATGAGTCATGTCAGTCAGGTTTTCAGGCTAGGCACAGCACAGAAAGTGCACTAGTCAGGTGCACAATGACTTACTCGAGCTAGAGATAGAGACAGGTAAGTTCTCGTGCTCCTTGATCTCTATTCAGCTTTCAACACTGTGGACCACATTGTACTTCTTGATTGACTCTGTGAATTTTGTGGACTCGCCGGTGTTGCCATCAGATGGTTTGAGTCCAATCTCTCAGACAGGGTGCAGCGGGTAGAGATGGGGAATTTCTCCTCCTCTCCAATGTCTCTGTTTTGTGGAGTTCTACAGGGCTCGATCTTGTCACCGATGCTATTCGCACTGTATATGCTGCCACTGGGTGAGGTCATTCGACAGGACTGTGTAGAGTTACACTGCTATGTAGATGACACCCATCTGTATTTGTCATTTGCCCTCAGGACGTCTGGCGCGGTTGATGTGCTTAACATCTGTCTGGCTAAAATCAGTAACTGGATGGCTTCCAGCTGGTTGTGACTCAACCCAGAAAAGACAGAGGTGCTACTGGTCGAGTCGGGTCACAGGCATGATGGGTTGCTACTTGGAGTGGACACTGGTCTTTTCCTAGGTTCTGCTTCATTGGTCACTTCCTGAAGGTGCAAAATCTAGGTGTGATCCTGGACAGCAGACTGACCTTTGAATATCAGGTGTCATCTGTGGTGAGTATTTTTTACCACTTACAGAACAGCCAGGATCAAGCCCCTCGTTCTGCCTGAAGATCTGCCACCTAGTACATGTCTTTGTGACCTCCATACTCGACTACTGTAATGCTCTTTAATTTGGGGTCATGGGAGGACCCTCTGCAGGTTGCAGCTGGTGCAGAATGCAACAGCCCGATTATTGTAGCGGACTATCTCAGTCATGCCATGTGACTCAGTTCTGCATTTTCTGCATAGGCTGCTGATTAGATGGAGGGTCCTTTTCAAGGTGGACTTGCTTACCTATAAGGCCCTATATGGTCTGGATCCTGGCTACCTGTCTGAGTTCCTGTTGCCTGCGACCTCTGCCTGCTCCCTTTCCTCCATTTGAGAGGCCTCCTGGTTGTTCCCAGGGTTGGCTCAAGACCTCTGGTGACCGAGCATTTAGTGTCTCTGGGCTCACCCTGTGGAACACACTTCCAGATGCTGTCCAGAAGGCCTTCTCATAGAAACATAGACTTTGATGGCAGATAAGGACTGCTTGGCCCACCTAATCTGCCCATTTCCTGACCTACAGGATAAGCTGCAGATCTAGTTAACCAACAGCCTATTTCTTCCTTCCCCCACAAAATTGCCTTATGTCTGTCCATGCATTCTTGAATTCTCCCACAGTTTTAGACCCACAAACTCCTCAGGAAGGCCATTCCATGTGTCAACCACCCTCTCTGTGAAAAATACTTCCTCATGTTGCCCTGAGCTGTCTCCCTCTATCTTCAAATTGTGTCCCTTGTTCTTGCACATCTCTTTTTCTGAAAGATACCACCCTCTTGGACTTTGTTGACTCCACTGAAGTACTTAAAGTTTCTATCATGTCCCCCTTTCCTCAAGGGTATATATATAAGCTCCATTAGTCTCTCCTCATATGGCTTCTCTTGCAGACCCTGCACCATTTTAGTTGCCCTCCTCTGGATTGCCTCCATCTAGTCTATGTCCTTGCGAAATGGGGTCTCAGAACTGGGCATGAGTACTCCAGATGGGGTCTCACCAACTGTCTGTACAGAGGGATAACAACTTCCTGTTTTCTGCTGGTGATGCCTCTCCCTACATCCCAGTATCCCCCAGCCCTCCCTACTTCCTTCACATTGCTTGCTAACCTTAAGGTCATCTGATATGATTACCCCAGTTTCTTTTCCATTTTGTTGTTGTTACTACCTCCCCCATTGTGTAATCTTCCCTGGGTTTTGTTTCCCAGGTGCATTATTTTGTACTTCTTTGCATTGAATCCAAGCTGCCATACTTCTGACCATTCCTCCAGCCTTGCCAAGTCCCTTCTCATCCTTTCTACACCTCCTTGTGTATCAACCCTGTTGCAGATCTTTGTGTCATCTGCAAGAGGCATACTTTTCCTTCAGTTCCTCTGCAATATCATTTATAAAGACATTAAAAGGACTGGACCCTGTACTGAACATTGCAGTGCCCCACTAGTAACCCCTCTTTCTTCAGAGTGGACTCCATTTACAATTACCTTGTTTGTCCTGTTTTCCAGCCAATGTTTTATCCAGGCTACCACCCTGGGACCCACTCCCAGGCTGGTTAATTTGATTATTAATCTTTTGTGTGGAACTGTGTCAAATGCTTTGATAAAGTCTAGGTAGGCCATGCCCACAGCCTATCCTTGGTCTACTACTTTGGTCACCCAGTCAAATAAATCAATTAGATTCATCTGACATGACCTTCCCATTGTGAACACATGCTGCCTTGGGTCCTGTGTCCCACTGGCCTCTAGGTACTCAACAATTCTTTTCCTTCAGAAGTGATTCTGTCACTTTCCCTACACAGAGGTCAAACTGACAGGTCTGTAGTTTCCTGCCTCTGTCTTGCTCCCACTTTTGTGAAGGGATTCACATCTACCTTCCTCAGGTACCACACCATCCTCCCATGATTTGTTAAACAGGGTAGTCAGTGGTGTCACTAGTTCTCCTTTAATTCTTTTAGAATTCTGGGATGAATTCCATCAGGCCCCATTGCTTTGTCTACCTTCAGTTTTAGGAGTTCTTTCTGAACCCTTTCTTCTGTGAAAGGACTGGGATCAACCCCCATCCAGAGTGCTTCTGTTAACTGGATTAGGCAGCTTCCCCTCCTCCTGTATTGTGAATACTAAGCAGAAGTATTCGTTCAGTATCCCTGATTTTTCACTGTCCCCCTCTGCCCACCCACCGTCCATTCTATTCAGTCTCACTATCCCTCCTTTTGTCTTTCTATGGTCCCTGATGTACCTACAAAAGGTTTTATCCCCCTTCTTAACTGAGTTGGCTATCTTTTCCTCAGTTTGGGCCTTTGCTGTTCTGACTTCCCTCCCTGCTTCCTTCTGCCTTAACTGGTACAGTTCTCTTTCCTGCTCCTTCTGTGTTTCCTTATACTTCCTAAATGCTATTTTCTTCTCCCTAACCTTCCTCGCTACCTCTTTTGAGAACCATAGTGGCTTTTTCTTTCAGTTTGATTTGTTTATTTGCTTCACACAAAGACTTGTTGCTCTGTGATGGCAGTTTTGATGTTTTCCCATTGTTGCTTCACCCTCCTTCTAGCCTGTTTGCCAGTGCTTTTCTAGCACTCTCCTCATCTTGCCAAAGTCAGCCCTCCTGAAGTCAGTACCCTCACTTTTGTATGGCTTGACTCTGCAGGTGAGTTTATCATGAACCACCTGTTTGGTGGTCACTTGTTCGAGATGGCTAGTCACTTCTAGATCTGAGATCCCTGACTGGTATCTTAAGGAGAGGCTAAGGTCCATCTCTTGAGCTGGCTAGTGTTCAAATCTGAACACCAACTTGCCTTCTTGGGTTTATTCTGTGTACATGGGATGGCCTTTTGACCTCACCAAGACCTTCAGAAGTAACCACTCCATTCAGAAATGTTGCTTGAATAGGGAAGTCGAACCAGGTGTGCATGTTGCATCCATTTGGCTGCGTGTTCAATTAAAACCACACTACCTCAATCATGGCCTAGTCTATTTGTCTGATTAAAATTACCTTATCCTAAACCTTAATAGCTATTTTTCTTTTAATATTCTTGTACCACTTATATATACCAATATTCACAATTAAGCGTCACCCCTGTATTGTAAGTTAACAAGTTTATAAAATAAATATTTAACCAAAAAGAAATACCAGGAAATGCCATATTGTCTTAATTCTTTATTTAAAACTGGTATGCAGAATTAACATCATTTGGATCAGCATTACAAGCAAACCATGTATCTTTAACTGGAAAGAAGTCTCTCCTACTTTTAGATACAATCATACAAAAGAGTAAAAATAAAATAAAATGCAAGTATCATCCATCCCTGCTCATTATCAGAGAGAACAGCAATTCAAAATGCTCAATGCCATACCTTGATGTCTCATGTGAAAGTCCTAGGCAGAACGATGTGCTGTCACAGCTCCTTCCTCTCTTCTGCCCTCCTTTAGCTTAAATGGAGTCTAAATTTATATGTTTTTTGGATTGAAGGCACATGATGTACCTCATGTTACATTTCTTGTAGAAGTATGTCTCATGATGCACTTCTCCCAGAAGTATACCCCGTGACACATTTCTTGTAGAAGTATACCCCGTGACACACTTCTTGTTAAATTATGCAAGGTAGCAACAAAAATATCTTAGTTTAAAACTCTCTTTACTACAGAGAAAACTGTGGTTTAGCCTTCAAGCATGAAGCCTTCTTAAAATGTACTCTTTTTCACTTCCTGAAATAAATTTCTCTCATTCTACAGTTAGTTTTAAACAAGACATTTTCTTTAAACTGTAAAATGTTAATGTTACAACTAAATATTGCAAAGAAGCTATAATCATTCTTTTTTTAAATGTATCTTTCAACTATTTTACAGTAAGACACACTCAATGTATTGGCTAAACAGAATTATGCTTGGCAATAAGGTTGTATTTAATTTAATTCAGGAGAAGCAGAAGTAAAGCATTTTTCAAATGTCATTATTTCATTTAGAGAAGAGTCAATAAGTCAGATCTATTTGTTGATTTGTCTCTGGGAACTAGCCAGAGAGTACTTGCTCCATCATGTCCTCTAGTTTTAGGAAAAGCTGCTTCTCTGGAATATTTGGATCAGCAGTCCAAATAGGGACTCAAGGGGATTACAGGTTCTGCTTCTTTGAAATATTTGGATCATGCAGTCTAAATAGGGACTCAAGAGGATTGCAGGTTCTGCAATTTCCATTCCTGTCACAAAAATATATTGGAAAATAAAACTTTGGATCTGCTGGTTGATGCAGAGCATACATTTTGATGATATTAACCATGATACAAGTTTGTCCATTACACTGGAGTGATAAGCAGTGGTTATAGTCAGGAAGTTGCGGTAGCATAGGAACTTTGATGCTGTCACTCAGTTGATGTTAGGACACCTGATACAGTACATCTGACAGGAGGGCTGGTGAATGGTTGAAGAAACAAAGCAGTGGCAGAGATCATTTTTCTCCTTATGCCAATAGGGTTTGCCTACCCTCTGTGATATCTCAACATAGCTATGTCTGTGTATAAAATGGCAAGTGGACCTTATTGTGCTGAAGGCCATTCTCTGAAAGGCAACAGAAACAGGATGACAGCAGAGGTGCACACTATCTTTGGCAACTACAGAACAGTAAGACAACAATAGCGAGACCAAGTACCTCCAGTATTGTATGTAAGGGAGATAACAACCAGGAATACAATGTTTTAATCTAATTTAGTGGATTTTAACTGTAATTAGGGAACTGAAACTTCATTATGTGCTGCTGCTATAAAATGTTTAGGTGTGTTAAAATGAGACTTTGTGTATCGTGTGTGCTTTGTATTGTGTACAGCTGAGTGTTTGTTGAAACTGCATATTGTTGTTTTTCACGGTAGGCTTGAAATTAGCACAGTGCCTAGAACAGTGCTGAATTTAGAGTCTTGAATGAGGCCTTGCTGTGTGGTAGTGACTATTGGAGTTCATAATATGAGGGGCTTTTAACTGTGTTGCAGTGCAATTGTAATAAATTTAGTCCAACAAGTTATAAAGAAAAGACTCACAGGCATCTAACTAAAGTGATATTATGTGGCAGAGGATCCAAAGCATGGTTTGTGATCTCTGTGTCTATTTACTCCACACTTGTTGTGTAGCAAAACTAGTGGCCCAAGTGATATATACTAATATGATTCACTATCAGGAAACCCAGTGCAGCCTATCTGGAGATCCCTGTGCCACCAATTAAGATCAGATTGTGATATTTAAATTGTATTGGCCCCACTTAAAAGGCAACATTTTGCAACTGACACATGGAAATAAACTTGGTCCACAGAGACAACACACAAATAAGACCATATAAAAACAGTTACTAACCACTGGTAGTAGCCTGGGAAGACTGTTGGAGTTATGAATGGTACTTCATAGATAAAATATCAGTGTTTCTATGGGAGCTAGGCATAAATGAAGAAGGTAAACAAGGTAATGAAAAACACTGTAATAATAACTTTTTGCAACAGTTTGCATATGGGGCATTGCTGAGGTTTGTTCTTAACATTACGTGATGCTGCATGAGATATACCAGAGTCCTCCAACATGGAATAAGCAGTATTTGTCTTCTTTTAGAAGGGTTTTGGACTCCCCGTGTTGTGTCATACTGAAATGAAAACACTAGATACATTAATAAAGGTAGAAACTGGTAAGGATGTACAGTTTATACCTGAAACCAAGCAGGGTAGCCAGAGGAAGTACTGCAAAGAATTAAAATAAATAGTAAAACAAACATTAGTTGGTAAAATTATAATCTTAAAATGTTTTATTATATCTTTCTGTATACTACCCTTGATGGTAGTTTTTAACTAGGATTTATAATAATAATAAATTTTATTTTTAGACACCTTTCGAATACCAAGGCACCTTACAAATGAAAATCACAAATCAAAATTAAAACACATCATATATAATCAATGATATCATCATTTCATCATTCACCAAAAGCCTGTTGCCATAAGAAAGTTTTCAAAGCCTGCTTAATTCCCTCCACAGTTGCACACTCCCGTAACCGACGGGGTAGAGAATTCCAAAGGCTTGGGGCTGTGTACATAAATGCCCGTACCCCAGAAGATTTCAAACATACCCTTGGAATCTCTAGCAACCCTCATCACCTGAGTTGGAGCGATCGCCTGGGGCAGTAAGGAACCAGAAGCTCTTTTAGGTAGTTTGGGCCCAGTCCGTGTAGGGCTTTAAAAGTCAGAAGACCAATTTTAAAGGTGATCCGCCACTGTACAGGCAGCCAGTGCAGTCTGCTCTATAACAAACTTTAAACCTTTTAAACATGTAAATAAACAATTTGGCTAGTGTAAACACCAAACAAATGGCAAGACAAATGAAAATTAAAAAAGCAAAACAAACAGCAATTGGTAAGATTATAATCTTAAAAGGTGTTATTTGTTAAAGTAAATTCACATGGGCTTGGTATATTTAAGACCCATGGGTGTTTAGAATTTTTAAGCAAACCCATTTTCTGATGTTATAAGGGCTTATTTAGAGACTGTACTTATTGCTGTATTTAAAGACAGTTTGTGCCTGGTATTAGTATCCAGGACCATTTGTGTTTGCATTTTACAAAGTGAAAGACCATGGTTTGTAAGTGGTTTACTTTTGAGAGGCATAAATGCCATTGAAATGCTTTTAGTTTAAAATTTATCGTACCCCATTTTCAAGGCCTGTTGTAAGTGCATGTTAACATTTTAACTAGACCTTGGAATTGAGCGTGGTACTGAGTACCATAGTGTCAATTAATACCATACTGATCTTTCAATTTAAAAACATAAACCTTTTTAAAATGCAAACCTTGTAGTGAATGGATGTAAGAGGGGATTCCCCAATGAGGAAAAATCTATTTGTCAGTGTGTCCACAGGAAATTTGGCTGTGTCCACCACTGCAGGGAATGCCTTCACAAATTGTGTAAAATGATCTGTAATAACCAAAACAATATATATATATATATATTATCTTCTCTGAGGGATAATAACCCCACTAAATATGTATCCCCAAGGGCTCATGAAAACTTACTTGCAGGACGGGAGTGGAAACTAGTTGAGCCTGCTTGTATTTTTGGAAGGTTACACGACTATTGATGTAATTAGTAATGTTTGATGTCATGGCAGGTCAATTGAAGTTGCTTTGAAACCCAGATCCAAACGGATTAACTTTTGCATGCAGGAATCATTTTTTACCAAATAAGTATTTCTTGTTAGTTTTTGCATTATGCTTTCCAACTCCCATTCCTACAAGTTTTGAGAATACCTTGCTGTTCAGGAGGTGAACAACCTCCTGTTCAGCTTAGCGGACTTTCATCAAGGACTGATTAACTGTGTGGCACAGCAACATGGTATGCACAAGTTTTGCTGATGAATTGCTAGGATGATCACTTAGAATAACATAGTCTGTTCCATGTCCTCTGGATGTGGGAAACCTTTGGATGCAGGAGTTCAGACTTCACTTTGCTGGCTAAATTCCATCCCAGTCTGATGGGAATGCTACAGGCTGTTTTGGATGCGAATTGTAGGTTTGAACTACTGTACATAACTGCTGTTAGTGAATACCAAATTAGGCTTGTGGTTAAATGCTTATTTAAGTGCCAAGACTTTATTAGGGAGAGCAGACAACTTTTACTGGTATGACTCCATGGGTAATAATGGAGTAAATGGTTGTTGCATTATCTTGTAACCTGTAGTGATACCTAGTACTAACTTCTTTTTAAATCTTGTATATGTTGTACACTTGTCTTTGAATACTGCAGTAGTAATGTTTGGTATATTTGCCCAATAAATGAATTTTAAATGTGGTGGGCTGCTCTAATTGTGAGTATAATGGGTATAATGCTGTTTTAATAGGCCAAAACAATTAATTAATTTAATTAATTAATTTATTTATTTACTTGTTTGTTTAGTGTACTGAGATGCAAGGTGCAAGCCTTGGTCGGGGTTAATACTAGATTTTTGACAAAGACTAGTGTGATTGGTTGTTGAATGTGTACTGAAATGTGAAATTTTGGGGAACTTATCACAAGTGTGGTGTGTGTTTAAGAATGCTGTAATTACCTTGATGTGTTTTAAAACCTGGAATAATGCCTATTTGGAAAATAGTTTTTATATGTGGTGTCTGTTGTACCTATTTGTTAGAATATATGATAGTGTTACCATGTGGTATAGTTGCCAAGGAAATATACTTGACATTTGACTAATTTTACTGTCAGAATGGTGAAGTGTTGATGTTTGCAAATGTTGAGGGTTATTAGGAACAGTATTAAACATGCATATAGGTGAGAAATAGTTAGTTAGGAAAAACACATTAATAGGAGATAACATACAATCCAGTAATGAACACCTATATTAGATTTGTGTATGCCAAAAGAATGCTGACGTACATTTGAGCTTAGTGTAAGATGTATCTACATAGAGTTTTAAATATTAAAGGTGTTTGCCTTAAAAACCATGAACAATGAGATATGAAAAAAAAAAACAACAACAAAAAAAAAAACTATAAGCACATTCGTGCTAAAGGTATTGAGTGAGAAAGAAAAGCCAGGCAATAGTATGTGCTTAAATGCACAAGGAAATCAAGTAATTTGCTAAAGGTCACACAGGATGAAAGTGGTTACTGGTTAGGTTTAAAAACTGGAAGTAAAATCAAAAGATGTGAGTTAACAGTTATATTATTGTAACATCAGACATGCAACAGTCAAACACAGGGAAATAAGAACATATTACCATAACCCAGTCATCAAAAACTAAATCAGTTAACTACATTATAAAATGATTAATTGTAGAATGACAGTAGATGGTTACATTTAAAATGAGTTGCATAAACCATGGTATCACAGAAAAACAAGCATTTGTCAATGCCGAATGTTTGCTTGCTGGCATTGGCAGTGGTAGTGTAAGTTACAGAACTGTGTAATAGGAATGGCAGTGAAGTATTGAACTGAAGCCAACCCCACCACCCTGCAGAGTGACAGGCATTGGGGTGTGCCTTTGGGTCGTCAGGCATAATGGCCATGCCATTTCACCACACCCTACCCTGCAGACACTGACAAGTGTCATGATGTGCCTTGGGGTCTTTGGCCCTTATGCGCACCCCATTCCATCAGGAAATACAGTGAGATGGGTGCGGTATAGGAGAATGGGGTGAACTTTGGGGCCGAAGAGTCCAAGGCACACCTTGATGCCTCTCACTGGCTACAGGGTGTGGAATGGTATCAGTATTACAGGCAAGAATCCCAAGTCACACCCCTGATGCCTGTCATTTTCTACAGGGTTGGGCGTTATGGTTGGAAACCTTAATACCTCAGGCATTCGTTGGTATTGTCACTCCAAATTTTCAGCATGGCTTTTTTGTGATCCCACCTCATGAACAGGGAGAATATCAGTTTGGTAGCCGAAAGCTGCTTATGCACAGCGACTATGGCATTTAGCACCACAGGTGCAAAAACATTCCGAATAGGATGTAAAAAATGACAGCTGTACTGTTCATGGGGAGGTGTAAAAAATGACAATGTTGCAAATCTGCAGTAAAAATATAAAAAAAAACTGGTGAAGTCACGGCGTGCATAGAAACTGTGCAATGCACACCCGTAATGTAATTAGTTTGGGGATTTTTTACAGCAGATTGTCAACATAGGCATTTTGGGACCTCCGATCATGAACAGTGTCACTGTGATTTTCTTTATCTGTCCTGAACAGTGATTTCCCACAGTGACCATGCATCTCTGCGCTGAAAGTTTGAAAACACATTTTGGCCACGTTGTGAAAAATAACTGTACTGTTCATAAGGAAGTGTGGAAAAATGCCACTGGTGAAAATCTGGACTGAAAATATTACAAAGTTATGAACTTACGAGGGTACGTGGAAACTGGGCAATGCTCACTCGTAACACAGTCATTTTATAGACTTTTGTCACCAATTTTCAACATAGCCATTTTAAGACCTCTGCTCATGAACAGTGTAACTGTGATTTTCTTAATCTTTCCCAAACATTGCTTTCGCACACCGACTGCATCATTGTGCGTTACATGTGCGAAAACACATTTTGGGTGACATGTGAAAAATGGCAGCTGTACTGTCCATAAGGAAGTGTAATAAAATGGCAATGTTGAAAATCTGGAGTGAAAATATTGAAAATTCGCAAACTTACGAGCATGCGTAGGAACTGCGCAACTCACGCTCATAAAACAGTCATTTTTAGGAATTTTTTCACCAAATTTTCAACATAGCCATTTTAAGACCTCTGCTCATGAACAGTGTCACTGTGATTTTCTTAATTTGTCGCATACATTGATTTGCACACGACGCGCCATTGTGCGCTACATGGGCGGAAACACATTTTGGTGAGATGTGAAAAATGACAGCTGTACTGGTGATAAAAGGTGTGGTAAAATGGCAATGTTGAAAATCTGGAGTGAAAATATTGAAAATTAAGTGAACTTATGAGTGTGCATAGGAACTCATAAACACGCTCGTAAAACAGTCATTTTGGAATTTTTCCACCAAATTTTCAACATAGGCTTTTTTGAGCCCACCTTATGAACACTAGCAGTGTTGTTTGTTAATTGGTCGAGGTGATTTCGGCGCGGTGACTCTTGAAATCACCCTTGAACCCGAATAACGCCATGACAGTGACAGCATTCATGAGAATGGGTCCCAAAACCCCATGCTGAAAATTTGGTGCAAAATTCTAAAAATGCTGAGATATGCAGCAAAGTTGAAAAACCCTATCTATCCCATTATACAGCTTACTGGCATTTCCTCAATTTGAATTCGGCTTTGAAGAGTGCAGATGTGTTCCTGGTCCACCAAAGATCGTTGAGCCGAGGTCAGAGGTAAGTATGGGGTGGGAGGGTGTGGGGAGGCAGGAATCGCAGTGGGTGGAGTGCGGATTGTGGGAGGGGCAGGAGAGCGCCAAGGATTGTTTTTATTTGCAGGTTTTTGTTGTTTTTAAATGACAGCGGGACGTTTGTCACGCTGGGTAGTCTCAGCATGGCACAAGGATGGCTGGTTGGGGGCATGGAGCCGATGGGGATTGGGCACCCCATCGGTATAGCATCTGATGCCAAGCTGGGGTGGGCTTCCAGCGTGGCACCCTGTACTCTCGGGGGGGACAGTGGAGCCGACGGGGGATTGAGCACCTCCACCAGCTATATGATGAGTTGCCATGCTGGGGTGGGCACCCAGCATGCATGTGGAAATCTTTGGGGGCGCAGTACAGCCGGCGAGGATTGGGCACCACCAGCTATACAGTGTGCGTGGGGGGCAGCACGCAGTATGCGTGCCTGTGTGTGTGTGTGTGTGTGTGTGTGTAGGGGGGCGTGGCATGAGCAGGCGATATCTTATCGCTGCTCACTGAAGCATAGCTCCCTCTTTCTACTGTACTCCACTGCATTTTGGAGCTGTCATAGACAGTTCGAGCAGGCATTGGAGAACTGCGGCAGCGCCTGCAAACACACTGCCTGAATTGGAAGAGGGCTGCCACACCTCCGAAAACTCAGATGATGGCACTATGTTTCTTGCACATGCATGCAAGCAAACATAAAAAGGAAGTAGACAGTCTGTGGACAGTTTGGCAGAAGCCAAAGCAGCATTTAAAAAGTTAAAACTGGAGTTAGACAAGAACATCATGTTACAAGTTGAGATTGCTTTATAAGTAAGATTACATTTATATACTAATATTACAACCAGTTTGAAATGAGTAACCTATACCAATAAAAAAAACTTTGTAAGCGTGTGTGTAGTATTTAGTATGAAGGTATTGTGTTGTCTGTATATCCGTGGCACCTCCGATCCTTTACCTTAGGGTTATGTATGCCTGACAGGCTGCTTGATGCACATGTGACCTAAGTTTCAGGTTTCAGTCTTCCACAAAGCCCCTTCCCCTCCTAGGTGCCTTCAGTTTTTTATGTGCATTGAACAGGCTAGCAGCACCATTGCCAAGCTCCAGTGCAGCAACCCCTATAATAAAGGTAATTATTTTCTCCATACATGGAATTATTGGCACAGACAGTATACAGTTGGCTACCTTGCTTAGCTTTGGATAATCACACAGCCTTAAGTATTATAAACTTCTGAAAATATGCATCTACCTTAGAAATGTAAAAGAATATGTGTAGAAATGTGTGAGAATACAGCATTAGGCAGCCTGTGTCTACTTGCATCGTGTTTCTGCAGATAACAGTTATATGAGCACAGAAAAGCACCTGTAGAATTCCAGAGCATTTCTAAAACGAGCGCCTAACAAACGCGGGTCCATTGGGTTGGAGTCCATTACGTAGTGACTCCCCCAGGGACAGTAAGACAATGTTCCAGCCTCTCTGCACACAGCTATGTGTAGTACACTCCCCTTATGTAGTGGAGTGTACACAGCCAAACAGGCACTAGCACTGCTGTGATCTGCTCCTCTCACATAACAGAGTGGGTCCAACAGCCCTCACACTCAGAAAATGACTCCCCTTCACCATTTCATCACGAAAGGGGAATTTTCAATATAGATCCTCCTCCTTACAATGGATCTCCCCCCCCCCCAGTATACTGTATCCTCTCAGCCTTACCGTCTCCCTATCCAGGGACAGTTTTTGCAAGCAGGACTCCATGGGCTGACTCCAAAATGGCCACGCTACCCCCTCCCACATCCTCGTTGGGCTACAACTCTTCTTCTTCTTCCCTGCTCGGGACAGTTTAACTGGGCTCTGCTGCACTGCGCCATCTTAGGGCCGAAAAAAGAGCTTCCGCGCATGCGCGAATCTCACACATGCACACAACAGACAGAACCACCATCTTAAGACTGGCATCATGATGCGCAGCACGACAGCGCGATCAGGGGGACTAAACAATTAAAGGGGCTACATGAAGGAGCCCTCAAGCTCTACCCTTAAAGCGGTCATAACTCTACAGAATATGCCATTATGCATGGAACACACTCTTAAGGGTACAGATACAGCTTTCCTAGACCTTACACACAGCTAAAGACATTAAAAGTGGTACTTCTCCACAAAACTTGTATTGCAAATGTTACAAGACATCCCATATTGCAGGGCGACCCATTGTGAGGATGCCACAGCAAGCAGTTGGCAAGAAGACAACATATTCAGAGCACTCTGTAACAATGTTTATCTCTTTTTATATATATTTATTCAGCAGTACCACTCCACCCAGCTATAATATTGATTATCTGTCTTACAGATGTCTACAATCAGGGAATACATGTTGTGCAAGACCCCCATGCTACCCCAACAGAAGGGACTATACTGTCTGCCATGTGAGGGGGAGAACCCCATGCATGGCTCGGATACACAAAACACTACGAGGCAGGACTGGCAGGTCGATCCAGCTACAGTGGCTCTCCAAAGAGCCACGGCGGTAATGATGGAAAGTCAACAGACCTTTATGCTAAAGGTGCTGGAATGAATGACGCCCCTAAATAATCCCAAACTATCCACCTCTAGAGCCCCCACACACAAGGCACCTAGGCAGGATAGGGCACAGTTACCACACCATGGACAGACACCACAACACCCTCTCCCTGATGAATCAGAGGAATCCCAGGGGCAGGAAATAGATCCAGATGGCAAAGAGGAGATAGTCACCCCAATTAATAGTGATCAAGAGCCCATTCCAGACATCATTACTGATGACACACCACTAAGACGGAAACTCCTTTCATAACCTCAAGGCTATTTCCCATAGACAATATATCAGACCTCATTAAGTGGATACGCACCACACTGGCTTCAAAATATTCCAACCAACTTCAGAGAGTGACCTGGATCCAATGCTCCAGTTGCCTCCCAAGCTAGAGAATTACTTTCCTGTATGCCCAGCCCTCAATGACATAATAATAAGGGAATGGGCATCACCCGATCCGACCAGACTTCCTGAAGAGAGCACTCAACAGAATGGTGTTCCGCCCCCAAAATAGACCCAAAATTAGCAGAATTAAACAAGAGAATGGTACTACCCACTGAAGGAAAAGCAGCATTACGGGACCCTATGGACAAAATAATGGAGGAGTTGCTCAAGAAAATTTATGAATTTTCAGGCCAAACAGTGAAAACCTCCACCACAGCCTTTTACACATCCAGAGCACTAATCCGATGGTTACAGGAAATCGAGAAGAAACTAATACCAAACTCTCATGAGGTGGAGCTACTACAGCACCCCTTACAGGCAGCTAAGTACCTGGCAGACATGTCAGTAGACTCCTTGTAACTCAATACTAGATCAGCCACTATTTCCAACAGGGCCAGGAGATCATTGTGGTTGAAGCTGTGGGATGCGGACAATGAATCAAAAGTGAGATTACACAAACTCCCTTTCCAAGGAGAAAGGTTATTTGGGGTGGACTCCAAGAGTTCCTCAGATGAAAAGGGACAAGGAAAGGACTGAGACACCAACAGAGACTCTGGCTACCTACCATCACAGGGGACAAGACCTTACAGACAAAGACCCAGGGGAGACAGACAATACAGTCAGTCCTTTCAGGAAAAATTTACCACATACCAAGGAGGCCATGGTCAGCACAGTACCTACCCAAACAAGGGAGCTACATCATACTAGGGTAGAGGGGACCACACACAGGGAATATTCGCTACTAACAGAAGTAGGAATAACAGAAGACCAACTCAGTGACTACCACAGAGAAAACACCCACCTGATACCATGCCTACAGCAGTCTCAACACATACCCATAGGGGCAGACTCAATTTTTCACAGAATATGGGCGAACACAACCTTGGGCAGGTGGGTCAACGAGGTCATCATGAAGGGATATGCCATCAAATTCCGACAGCTACCTCTGAGAGAACTTTGGATAATTTCCCCAACAGAAAGATAGAAGTGGTCCACAAGACAGGTACAAGACATACAGTACTAGACTCCCTATTAACATCATGAGCCATACAACCAGTACCACAAGAAGAGACAGGAAAGGGAATTTACTCTATATTCTTCCTGGTACCAAAGAAGACAGGAGACCTCAGACCAATCCTTGACCTCAAGGTAGTCAACAAATACATCATGCACAAGACGTTCAAGATGGAAACAATACACTCCACACCAAGGGAAATAAGACCCGGTGACTAACTAGCATCCATAGATCTCAAGCATGCCTATCTACACATCCCCATGAGACATGTTCCACAGAAAATACTTACAATTTCAAATTCTGGGACAACACTTCCAGTACAGATCACTACCATTCGGCCTACCATCTGAACAAAGAGTATTCACCAAGGTGTCAATAGTGATCACTGCAAAGCTCAGAGAGCAGGGACTACGCATCCCATACCTAGACGACTGGCTAATTCGAGTCAGGTGACCACAGGAGGCAAGAAGAGCCACCAACAAGACAATACACACACTACAAGAGCATGGATGGGTGATAAACAGCAAGAAGAGCTGCCTAACACCATCACAATGCATAGAACATCTGGGAGCAGACATAGATACAAAAGAAGGACTCGTACGACCAACACAGACCAGGATACACAATATCATGGCAGTCACACACAAACTACTCGAAATGGCAGCACCAACAATAGCCCTAGTGTCAACAGTGCTAGGGTGCATGTCATCTTGCATCGACCTAATACCATGGGCATGATTTCACATGCGGTCTCTACAGAACCTCCTATTACAGTACAGTTCACTTTCAGAGGAGAACTTGCACCACACAATAACACTAGACAGCAGGATAAGGACATCACTACTGTGATGGACACACGAGGAGAACCTGAACAGAGGAACTACCCTGGAGATAGTACATGAGGTCACAATAGACACAGATGCAAGCCTACAAGGATGGGGAACTTCAATGGGACACAAAGCAGTGCAGGGCACTTGGTCCCGTATGTAAAAGAGACTACCAATCAACGTACTGGAAATGCAGGCGGTGCACCATGAATTACTCACATTCAAGACACAGATTCAGGAAAAAATGATACTAATCAGGTCATACAGCAGAGCTACAGTGGCATACCTATCCAAGCAGGGTGGTACCAAGATCAGAAGGCTACTCCGTGAAACAAAGATTATTATGACATGGGCACAAACTCACCTACAACACCTGACAGCCATACATCTGGCAGGCAAATGAGACACAACAGCAGATTGGCTCAGCAGGGAGCAAATACACCCAGAAGAGTGGCAGTTACACCCAACAGTATTCAAAATGATACAACACAAATGGGAAGTAACCATGAATCTCATGGCCACCAACAAGAACAAACAAATGGACAGGTTTTTCTCCAGGTTCAATCCCAGGGCATAGACACACTATCACTCCATTGGACATATGACTACTCATATGTGTTCCCACCGCTCCTGCTAATAGCGCAGGTACTGAAGGTGTGGTAGTCATGCAGGATAATAATCCTAGTAGCACCATATTGGCCACGGAGGGCATGGTTCACCACCATCATAGCAATGGCAATGGACAGCCTGACATTACCATCCAGGCCGGACATCCTCATACAGGGACCAATAACACACCTGACTCCAGGCAACTTGCAACTCATGGCTTGGCTCCTGAATGGGAAAGACTGCTGAGTGCAGGATACCATCTACAGTTATAGACACTATGCTACAATCCCACAGGCCACAACAAATTCAACTTATTCAAGACAGTGGAACATATTCAGAGCATGGTGCTAAGACAGGCAGATATGCCCATTACAAATCTCCATGGCAGACATCCTACTATACCTGCAACAAGGCCTAGAAAAGGGCTAGCACCATCATCATTAAGGGTACAACTATCTGCCATCAAGGTGGCAGTAGGTACAATCAAGGGAACTTATCCAGGCTCTCACCCAGGCGTCATATGATGATTCTTAAAGGCGGCAAGCAACATAAGACCACACATAAGACATGGCGTTCCACCTTGGGACTTGACTCTGGTACTGAATGCAATTACCAATCTGCCATTCGAACCTCTAACACACATCACGGAATACTGGGTAGGGCTAAAAGCAGCCTTTTTAGTAGCAATATGCTCAGCATGTAGCATCAGAGAATTGACTGCACTCTCATGCAAGGAGCCATTCACAACCTTTACACAACAGGGTGTGAACCTTCATACGGTACCATAATTTATTCCAAAAATTGACTCTACCTTCCACAACAGTCAACCAATACAACTACCCACCTCTACAAGGACCATAGAGACAGCCGGGAAAACAACTCCACACTTTGGATGTCAAAGAGCACTTACAGAATACATTGACAGAACGGCAAACATCCGAAAGACAGAGAGATTATTCATCATAACGTCAGGACACAAGAAAGGAATAGCAGCCAAGACACAAAAGACAATGTGGTTAAAGGACTAATACAGAATGATATAAATAAAGTAACAGGTCCCACCAATGGAATCAGGGCCCACTCTGTAAGGAGCAATAGCTACGTCTTGACCAGAGCAAAATTTTGGCCGCGGCACAGGAGATTTGTGCTGCGACTACCTGGTCCACTATACATACTTTCACAAGACACTATAGACTGGACACAGATATGACAAGCAAGAATTCCTTTGTTCACAAAGTACTAATGACAGCCACAATGAAGAGCATTTAAGAGACTCATGAACATTGGTACACGATAAAAACACAGTATCATATCATGCTGTACCCTCCCACATTAGTAGGGCACTGCTTTTGAATCACCCTAAGGTAATGGATAGGAGGTGCCATGGATATACAGACAACACTATGGTAGTTACTCACCTGGTAAAGGTGCATTGGTTACTGTATATCCATGGCACCTCATCCACCGAGGGAGGACGATAAAGCGACCAGTAACTTTTAAAATTAGAGTGGCACTTGAAGTACAAGACTTGCAAAAATTTTACGACAATGAAATTAAATAGTTCTAAGAAGCAAAAACACGATTCCAAGACTATGATTACTGTCTGTGCGTAAACATAACCATTTATTTTACAGCTATGGAAGCACTGAAACTGAAGACACATAGGAGGGGAAGGGGCTTGGTGGACCGAAACCTGAAACTTGGGTCACATGTGCATCAAGCAGCCTATCAGGCGTACATAACCCTAAGGTAATGGATCAGAGGTGCCATGGATATACAGTAACAGAATCACCTTTACTAGGTGAGTAAACTGTCATTACCTAGTATTACTATTTTGCACAGACACGAAAGAGAGGGGAAAAAACAACACTTATGGCTGTGAAACTGGATACCATGATGCTAGCCCTCATTCAGAAGAACAGTTGAAAGTTGTTAATCTAATATGTGCACTGCTTAAGATACATATTAGAAAGATAAAAACATGGTATGGAGTTAGGCTTTGAAGATTTAAGAATACTGATAAGGAAGCACTGCACAGTCAAGGCATTGCAGAACAAACACTTGTGGTGGAATGTGTGTGTGTGTGTGGGGGGGTTCAACCAAGGCTATAGTGCATGAATTTGTTACATAGACTAGATAGACAGTATATGCAATAAAGAAGGTGCTTGTTGAAGAGGTTGAGGAAGAGGAAACAAAGATTAAAGTGGTATAGAAAACATTACTTCTGCATGATATAGTAAGACACTACTTTGTTTTGTGGTTATATGGTGGCAGAATAACTATGATAGGGAATTTTAACTAGCTATAGTATGTATATGGGGAAAGATAGATAGGCTTGATGTTGTAATACAGCATGTGGTAATTGGGAAATTTTAGTTAGTTACTGTATAGAGCAATTTTTTATTTTTTTTTTATTTTGGGAGTTGGTTATAGTAACATAAGACAATAATATTAATTTATTGTGTCAGGGTCACCAACTGAGCTGGCTAGGGTTCAAACCTGAACCCCAGCTTGCCTTCTTGGGTTTACTCTGTGTACATGGGATGGCCTTTTGGCTTCATCAAGACCTTTGGGAGCAACCATCCCATTCAGAAATTTTGCTTGAATAGGCAAGTCTAACCGGGTGTGCATGTTGCATGCACTTGTCTGCATGCATGATTAAAACCACACTACCTCAGTCATGGTCTAGTCTATTTGTCTGATTAAAATTACCTTATCCTAAACCTTTACAGTTATTTTCCTTTTAATATTCTTGTACCACATATATATACATGCCAATAGTCACAATTAAGCTTTACCCCTTATAAGTCAACAACTTTGTAAGTAAAAATATTTAACTGAAAAGAAATACCAGGAAATGCCATACTGTCTTAATTCTTTATTTAAAACTGGTATGCATAATTACCATCATTTGGATCAGCAGTACAAGCAAACAATGTATCTTTAGCTGGAGAGGAAATCTTTCCTACTTTTAGATACAATCATACAAAAAAGTAAAACTAAAATAAAATAAAATGCAAGTATCATCCATCCCTGTTCATTATCATAGAAAATAGCAATTCAAAATGCTCAGTGCCAAACCTTGATGTCTTATGTGAAAGTCCTAGGCAGAAGGATGTGCTGTCACAGCTCCTTCCTCTCTTCTGCCCTCCTTTAGCTTAAATGGGCCTAAATTTATATGTTTTTTGGACTGAAGGCACATGATGTACCTCATGTTGCATTTCTTGTAGAAGTGTGTCTCGTGATGCACTTCTCCCAGAAGTATACTCCGTGACACATTTCTTGTAGAAGTATACCCCGTGACACACTTCTTATAAAATTATGCAAGGTGGCAACAGAAATATCTTAGTTTAAAACTCTCTTTGCTACAGAGGAAACTGTTAGTTTTAAACAAGTCATTTTCTTTAAACTGTAAAGCGTTAATGTTACAACTAAATATTGCAAAAAGCTATAATTATTCTTGTTTTAAATGTATCTTTCGACTGTTTTACAGGAAGACACACTCAATTTATTGGCTAAACAGAATTATGCTTGGCAATAAGGTTGTATTTAATTCAATTCAGGAGAAGCAGAAGTAAAGCATTTTTCAAATGTCATTATTTCATTTAGAGAAGAGTCAATAAGTCAGATCTATTTGTTGATTTGTCTCTGGGAACTAGCCAGAGGGTTCTTGCTCCATCATGTCCTCTAGTTTTAGGAAAAGCTGCTTCTCTGGAATATTTGGATCAGGGAGACCAAATAGGGACTCAATGGGATTACAGGTTCTGCTTCTTTGAAATATGTGGATCAGGCAATCCAAATAGGGACTCAAGGGGATTGTAGGTTCTGCTCTGTTTTGCCAGGCTTTTGTGGATTAAGCCATCTCCCTCACCCTATCCTCAGCTATTTTATATTTATGCTTTTAAGAATGTTGTTTTAAAGATTTTGCAACTACTACTGCACTTATTTCTGTATTTGTATTCTGTATTTATGTATTCTGTTTTTATTGTATGCGGGCCCAGGATTAGGTATCTTAGAAATAAAATTGCCTTGCCTTGCTTAGTGGTCCCCAGGGGTATTAGTTTGGGAAACTAGTACATTTCATTTTGCTATCACTGGTTTATTTATGTCAGTAATAAAACAATCATAACAAAATGAAATGTAGTAATATAAAAGGACGATGAACAAAATGAAACATTAGTCTTTTCCAGCCTTGTTAACAATTATAATATTGATTCTTGAGGACACTACATTTACTGAAATATTTGAACATTTGCTTGTGTGCCTTATCTTTTCTAAGAGCTGCTTCCATTCAGAAGGATGATCTGCATTTAAATAGGAATTCTTAAAATAAAGGTATTTGAAATTGATGAATGTAAGCAATTGTTTTTACACTCTGACACCTTGTCCCTGTGATTTAACTAGACAGGTATTTAATGAGATCACACACACTACCTATCCATGCCTCTGAGACCAGTAGGTTGAAGCGCAAGGGTGGGTAGTAATGAATCAGAGGCTCCCTGGAGTTACCAGATTGAATTTTGAAACACACTGACACTGCACTTAATAAAGTACCTATAATAAAGATGTGGTGCATTCTTTCTGGAGCCATCAGGTACAGGTATGCATGCATGCACAGCTTTTGTTTTGTTCAAGAGAGGTTGGCTGCCCAGCTGTGCACTGCATCCCCTGCACCACTAGCACAAACATCACTATTTTTCATCTGTCCCCAGGGGGTGGTCCAGTCCATTGTAGGGAGGTGGGTAGGTATTGCATCACAAAGGGTGGCACTGGACAGAACATCTGGCCCACTAATTCTCTCTGGGTTGTGGCAATGTGCTATTTATTTGTTCTGGGTCAACCCTTCCCCCCTACTGCAGGAGAAAGAACAAATCCACCACCCTCAACCAGTTGGGCCCTGTTCAGTCACCAGGTGGGTGTGAATCTCAGATACAGTGACCTGGGGTCACAAAAGCCTATATGATATACTGAACAGCCTAAACCCCCAAACCACATATCTAGTTCAACTTTTCATACTTTCTCTCCAGCTTCTTTCTCACCCCAACCTGGCCCACTTTCCCTCCTATAATCTACTCCACTGCACTTTGCTTATTGTGGACTGCTGCACTGAATGTTGAACATCCACCTGGTTGTTACTTGATTTGTTATTGGCGTACTTTTTTGAAATTGCACTTTTTATGGTTTACCTGGTAATTTGTCACCTTACTGTATTGCTCTCCATATTCCTGTGATGATGTATATGGACTTGTTACTAGCCTACAATTTCACCTTGTACCTTATTGAATTCTCATTTTTGTTAATACCCTCTGTACTGTAATTCCCTGCACCTCATTGTTAATGGCTGCTTTTTGCGGCCATGTTACTCCTCTTGTATTTTGTTTTGCTAAATGTGCCATAGTTTATGGTCCAGGTCATGCCTGAAAATAGTCCCTTGGATCAGCACACATCACCAAAGATGTAAATAAAATAAAATAAATAAATAAATACCTCCTACGCATTGTGACTCCACATATTGTGATATCACTGGTGACCAAACTGGTGTAAAAAGATTGACTCTGTTGGGTCAGGCATGATTATCTCATAGTCAGTGAGGTTGCAATGCTGAAGTGGTATGAATGGCAATAGAGCTAGACATGTCAGTCTACAGCTAGAGAACTGTTCCACACATCACGCAGAGTAGTGTCAGGTGAAATATTTTTTAATTAGCAGAAGGAAAAAGAAGAAACTGCTTCAGATACACACAGGAATATGGGATGAAGAGTATGTACTAACTCTTTTGTCTTAATACACAGCTTTTCTTGAAAGTACTTTTTCATACAGGAACACTATCCTAGAGATAACACAGCAATGAGAGCAACCCTCCCTCTGTCTTTTTCCCAAAAGAACATATAGCAATTGGAGAAGCCTTTCTCAAATGCAGGATGCACAGAACTGATGCAGCTCTAGTTCTTCTAAGAAAGTCAGTGGGTCAGAGGGAAGAACCTCGACTACTCTGGCTTCTGCACCCCAAGATATAATGCCTGTGGTTCCCAGCATACACCAAGGCTGGCTTATACCACTTTCAATGAGAGTCCCTGTTCCAAAGAGGCAGGTTGTAAATACAAGGGTCCATAGATTTCCCTCTCTGAGGAAAACCATCCCAGAGTCAACAAAGATGCACACATTATAACAGTCTTAAAGTCTGCATTCAAATTTAAACTGGAGAGGCTTCCTCGGACCATGGTCCAGTCAATCATCCAGTGCCTGGAGTCCCACCAGCTGTTTGCCTTTGTCCTGAACAGCTACCTCCTTGTCACATGGAGCTGCATGATCTTCCCAGCTCAGAGAACCATTTACAGGAGGCATGCAGTATCACTTCCACCAATACCAACAAGGCATGTGGAAACACCAGACAGTTTTAACAGAATTTAACAACCTGCCTTAAAATTGGTATACAGGATTTAACACCCAACAGTAAATGTAATAATCAGCAGCAGAGTTTGTTTTAAAGTTTATATCTGTTGATGAAAGTTTATCATACTTGCCAATTTCTCAGGGTTTTAAGCTGGTACACAGGTAGGCAGGTAGGTACAGAATGAGGTGCAAAACACTGACAAGATAACACCATAAAAAGCAAATCAAAACTGAAGACCCAGCTCACCAGCAATAAGTCTAACTCATGGTTTCCCAGAACTTCTCTCCTCTGGATGTATCAGCCTGCCTTCATTAATCATGTCTCCAAAGGCGTTATCACTGCCAGGACTATCAAATTCAGTCCTAGCACAATATACAGGAGAATAATATCTGTGTATTGATTATTGACAGATGGTTTCATAATAATGTATACAAATAAATGTGCAGCACTTACATAATCTTAAACGTGCAGGATCCTGTTTCTGAGCAGACAGTTACAAACTCAGTCCCCATCTGAGTGTGTCTTGTTCTTCTCTGCCTCTCTGTTTCTAAGTGTCTTTTCACCAGCAAATGTGTGAACCTACATCTCAAAGGTTATTATCACCATAAATATACTTATCTCTCTCTCTCTGCAATTTTACAGTGAGGTTCTATTGGTCCTGAAGTTTTTCCTTTTGAGTAGTTTGTAAATGATCTTTGTTATAATTCATAACCTCTAAGGGTTTATATTTGAACATTGTATTTAACCTTTGTTTTAGATTCTTATTTTATATAGTTTTTATAATAAATAAATTTCACCCCGAATAGGCTCCTCCTCTTGGGGATTGGTCTCCCCGTATGGTAATTTAAGCTAAATGTATTGGCTTTATGTTGTTTATTTAGCTAAAACCCATAGTTGTACATCTTTTTAATTTAAAATGTGATGCTGAATTTGCCCTCAGATTAGTCAGAGGCTCAAAAGAGAGTATATTTTCTTTTACAAAATCAGAAACATCAGCCACAAATTGTTTAACATATCTATAGACATATTAAGTATTTTCAGCCATCAGAACTATAATAAATATCTATAAGATAAATAAAAATGAAGGGCAGGCGCAGACTGCAATACTGACAGGTTATATCAATTTGTGGTCTGTGTGCGTTTGATCTGCAGCTGTAACAGAGTTGAATCTAACTCCCACTGTTTGCTTTATTTACTTTTTTTTAACTTTTGTTAATATATTTTATTCTTATTTTTGCTTCTTTTGCTCAATTTGTGTTGGATCTGAATCCTCGTGCTTGTGGATCTAGCATTCTCCCTATAAGGAGAAGTGACACATTCATTAATGTTCATTCAGGGTGGAGTATTCACTGAGCATATAAACTCAGTGCTTTTACAGGCCAGCCATACCCAATTCATGAAGTGAGAGGTTGTGAACACCAACATGTCTCTATGTGTATCACAGTTAGGAAGTTTGAAGTCACTGCTTTAACAACTCTGCTTCTTTTGGAAAGATCAGCTTTAAAATTCAAAGAGCTTTTGACAAACTGAATGTTGTTCATTTAGACTTCCTTGACTGTCCTGGTTGTTAAATGCAATGTGAGTTGTATGCAAAGCACTGGACTAATTAAAGGAGTAGTATACTCAGAATTTGCAAAAAACATATGTTGTGCAGAATGTTTTGATTTGTGTGTGAAGTCCTATTGTGTCCTTCCCTCTGCCTGCTAGTAGAATTTTTCCCAGATTAGCCTGCTAGCTTTATGGTAGTTTTACAACCCCTGGGATCTCAATCTGAGTTAGATTTATTGCTTTCATTGTTCCTACAATGCATCCTGTCTCATGTGACAGTGGAGTAGCCAAGGCCACAGATTCAGCTGCAAGCACTGCTTTGAATTAGTTCACAACAGCAGAGCTGAGTGACTTTTCTTATACAGTGTGCACAAATGGCTTCATACACAGTTTAGCAGATACTGGCGCTAACTGAGTAGGTTTTATTGTGAAAACAGCTACTAAATAACTTTAATTCAGCATTTTTTTCTGCATGTGTAAGATCTAGCTAGCAGGAGCAAATGTTTTATTTTAGACTTGCATGGCAATCTAATTAAATAACTCACACATACACACTTATTTTTAATAAGAAACAATATTTAGTTTTAATTTAAAGTTTATTAAGTTTTCACAGTACACAACACATGATACAGAAGACACATGTATGACGAGAATAGAAAACCCTTCCTCCCTCCTCCTTCCTGTAACAAGTCCCACCTCCCCCTCCAATTCGACACCAGTGTACAATCAGTCCATAGGGTAAGCCTAGATATGCCTATACATCAGTGATGACTAAGGGGTCACATTCGTATAAAGTGTATGTAGCTTCTCCAAAATTAATTTGTACTGGTAAGATCTGTTATAAATACTGGTTATCATTTTCTCAGGGATGAGATTGAATAGGAGCTCTTGTGCCCATTCTGTATAGGAGAGGGGTTCCTGATCTAACCAATGGCTAAGAACCATTTTCTTGACCAGAGAGGCCATGAGGGCTATGAAGTATTTTCATTCTTTAATGGAAATACCACTATAGTCCCCACCATGCATATTTCAGGGGTAAACAAATCATTTAGTCCTAATAGGGGTCATCCGTCTCTTGAATAAGTTTTCATAGGGGTTTCACTTTAGGGCAATCCCAGAGAATATGGTACAGGAGCCTCTTCACTCTTACATCTAACACATTTGGGTGTGCAGAAGGTCCCCATTTTAAACAACCTGACTGGGATCCTGTAAATATCATTTAGAATGTGCAGCTACATAAGCCTTAGCCTGTCTTGGGTGATATACCTATGGCAATCTGCCCATATTTTCTGCCATTGCAGGGTTGATCTACAATAAAGTGTGAACCAGTACTTGGGGGTCCCATCAATTCTGAGAAAGATTTTCATATATAGTTGGGCATAAATTTTGGAGACAGCATGTGGAAAGGAGGCTAGTGACTGAAGGGACCAAATGAAATCATATCCCTGCAAAGCTACTAAATGGGAGGTACATGTTTGCACTAGTATATGTCTCATCTGGTGTACCCTGAAAACCCTGTGGTTGTCAATTTAAAATTTATTCATAATCTGGAGTAGTGAGCCATGTATCATCTCCTGTCAATAACTGTCCTATTTCAACTCCAGCCAGTTGTGGTATCCAGGATGGAGGAATCATCCTCCCCTACTTTAAAGTGGGGGTTATGGAACCAGAGGTTATCTAGGGTCATGGTGGTGCTCATAACCTAATAGGGAACATAACTGTGAGTGAACCCAAATTGAGGTCCCTGCCATGGAATTACAGAGTTCTGGTGCAAGGTCTTTGGGTCTCAGGTGCAGTAAGGCTGAAGGGAAATCCCACTAGCTTCAATTTGGGTCAACTCTATCGCTAAGCCAGAGGGGACATGGAGAGAGAGTAAAGTTTTATTCTTGAGGTGACCAGTGGAGGTATTTACTGGCCTGATGGACCCAGTACTATAGCCCAAAATGTGGAAGTCTAAGTCCACCGAGGTTACTGGAAGTTGCTAGTTTGTGATATGCAATCCTCGGCCTCTTATCCACCCATATAAAATCGGAAATAGAGTGAATCTTCTTAAACCACATTGACGGGAGCCATATATTTAGTAAATTAATCAGGAAAAATAACTGAGGTAGGACATTCGTTTTGACTAGGTTTATGCACCCCCACAGGGTCAGAGGCATGGGCTTCCACTGAGATAAGTCTTGTTGTACCATGCTGAGGATGGAGTCCAGATTTAGTTTTTTAAGTTGAGAGTCACTTCTCACCTGATGGATGCCCAGATACTTCAGGGACTTGGTTGTCCATTGTAACCCTATACTTTGTACGTCACTCTTAAAGGCTCTGGCATTTAGGGGAAAACAGCTGTCTTCTCTAGATTGAGCTTATAATTTGGCAGGGAGCGGTATTCTTTTATAACCTTCAGTGCTGCTGGGACTGAAGTATGGGGATGGGATAAAAGCAAAAGAATATCATCTGTGTATGCAGATACTTTCACTTCATGGGGACCTAGTAATAGACCTCAGACTTCTGGGGATTCCTTTAATTTAACTAGTAGGAGTTCGAGATAGAGACTGAATAGTAGTGGAGATAGGGGACAGCCCTGCCTAGTACCCGGGTATAGTGGGAAGTTGGGGAGAATACCCCGTTACAATATAGGTGGGTGCTAGGACTAATATATAATGCTTAGAGCCAGATAATGAACTGGGGTGGAAAGCCAAATCAGTGCAAGGTCCTGAACATGAATTACCAGTCCACTTGGTCAAAGACCTTCTCTGCATCCAGGAATATCAACACTGAAGGGTATGGGGCATCCCTGGATGCAGAGAAGGTATGGGCCAGCTTCCGGAGGTGGTCAACTGATGATCTTCCCTTCATAAAGCTGACCTGCTCCACACCAATAAGAGATGGAAGGACCTTAGCAAGCTCATCTGCTAAGAGCTTGGCAGAATTTTGATATCACAGTTGAGGAGGGAGATTGGCCTGTAATTGATGACACTTTCTGGGACTCTCCCTGGCTTCTGTAATACTGTTATTAAGGCCTCAAAAAGATGGTGGTCAGAAGACTCTAACGTCAAAATATGTTGAAACAGTCTATGAAGCCAGGGTGTCAATTTAGGGCAAAAGTTTTATAAAATTGGGGAAAACTGTCAGGTCTGGGTGCTTTCATCCGAGGCCAGAGTGCAAATGGCCCCTATAATTTCAGCTTCCTTAAATGGCATAATTAAGGCCAATTTGTGCAGTAGTGAGTTTGGGGAGGGATCCTGAGCAAGGTAATCACCAATCAATGTCTAAGAAGGCTTGTTGGGCATTGGGCTATAAAGACGCCATAGTAACTCTCAAACTCTTTGTACGTCTCGGGGCTCTGTTTTAAGTGAACCACCTGTTGCAGAGCGAATCACTGTACTTATCTTGATGCCTCTTGTTGCTTTACCTGTAGAGCTAGTAATTTACTTGCCTTATCCCCTTGTTCAATATAAGTGGCTCTTGTCTTTAAGTAGCCCAACTCCACCCTTTCCAGAAGGAGTTCATTATATTGCGCTCTAGGTTTAACCAAGTGCTGTCTGGCTTGATCACTTGTCCCTTTCGAGAGCCGGGACACTGACTCTCTAATTTGGGAAAGAAGGGAACTGGCCATTTTTTCTCTATCCTTCTTCCTGGTAGAGGTAATTTTGATTAGTTCTCCTCTAAGGAAACATTTAGGTGCCCCTCCATTCCATATCCGGCTCCCCCGTGGAACCAAAGTTGCGTTGGCCGAATTGGTCCAGGCAACCCTCTATGTGCTTGACAGTGCAGTCATCTTTCAGGATTTGGTTATTAATTTTTCACATAGTCTCTTTAGGTTGGGCGGGGGACAATAAGATACTACATGTGACTGCTTTGTGGTCCGAGATAACTCTAGGTTCCATACCACTGTCCAGGACTCTGCTTAGTAGCGACTGACTAATTAGAAAATAATCTATGTGTGATGCCGAGCTATGGACTGAGGAATGAAGTGTATATTCCCAGAATGTGAGATACAAAACCCTCCAGGGGTTGCATAGGCCAAGAAGGTCCAGCAGCTAGCGCAGTGCTCACTGGGCTGGTGATAGTCCAGCCCGACACCTGTCCGAACTGTTGAGGGCCAGATCATAGGAGGTTCCAGTCCCCACCCAACACCATTGGGACTGTGCTGAGGGTGACAAGATATAGGCCAGATCCATAAAAAAGGAGGGGGAGTCAATATTGGGACTGTATATGCTCCCCAGAACTATTTCAGATCTAGCCAGCATCCCTCTGACCAGTATATACCTACCCTGGTGGTCTTTTATACATTGGGTGCATGTAAATGTAAATTTGCATGGTAATAATACTGCTACTACCTAACTTTGTGTGCTGTCATTCACTGCAATGACCTGCCCTACATATTGTCTATGAAACTGGGTACTCTCATTCTCCTTTAGGTGTGTTTCTTGGAGTAAGGCCATGTTTCCTTTAATATTTTGCAAATTTTAGGATTTGGTATATTTCCCTTTGTTCTGTGCCCCCCCTTACATTCCAGGAATTTGTATTTAGTGCCTTAGCCATTTTTCTGAATAATACCAACCTATAAATGTGGCTTTATGGTCCTTGAAATGTGAAACTCGGATATTAGTGGGTCCAACCCCCCTTCCCACTAATCTCCCTTCCCCAATCCCCATTCACCCCAAAACACTGGAAATCTATCCCTGAATATTAATACCTCACCCATCCCACCCTGCCAACATAAAGCTTTTATAGTTCATGATGTCCAGTTACCCGATCACTATCTCTCCTTCTCTCTACCCAGCCCCTTATAGTATTAATTAATTAATTTATTTATTTAGTTTTTGTTGACCAGGTAAGTGCACTAGACAAATCCTGCCCATTTTCAGGCACAACCCGGGAGAAGGGGGTACAGATGAATGCCAACCGACCTTGAACCAGATTAAGCTGTTGGTGGTATTTTTTTTAGTGAATGAGGGAAATTTGGCCAGGACACTGTGAAAATTCCCCTACTCATCAGAGGGGGAACCTCTGTCCAAGATGGCGGACACACCCTTGCCTTCTGAGGAGGGAGCTATGGAGGTGGGAGATTTGGTCTCTGCTCCTACCTCTGACCGAATGGAGACCACGATGCCAACAACTGAGGTTTTGCCTGTTAATGTTCCTACTATAACTTTAAGTTCTGCTGCTCATACTAAGGCTGCTATACCTAACCCTCTGCTTGCTTCTTATGGAACTGACTTGCTGACTTGCGTGCCTACAATCGACTTGCCAGAGGATTTTACTTCATCTGATTCTGAAAATCACCGTATGACAGCACAAGAGATCCAGGAGCAGTTTGCAATGAAGGAGCTGCTTTGCTAGTGCAAAACTGAAAATGCATAGAGATATGCAACGCCTGAGAACCGACAGCATAGATGCATCTTCCACTCGGGTGGAAGCTCTTGAAGATTTACCTGACTTGTCTCCTTTCTTGCCTGTTGCTGTGACAGGCTCAGACCTGAACTGTGCGTCGGTAGCTGAAGCCCTACTGCCTGCTCCCCTGCCGCCTGCAGTACAAACGGATTTGGTTTCCTTCTCAGAACCTGCTTCCATTACATTACAGAGTTCCCCACATGGACAAGACTTCTCTACAGTAAATGCTCCCCTGCCACCTGCAGTTCAAACGGATTCAGTTTCCTTTTCACTACCTGCTTCCATTAAATTGCAGAGCTCCCTACATGTACAAAATCATCTACTGTCAATATTGATAAAGTGCCTACCTGGACTGTTGAATCGGCGCTGAGAGGTGCTGGCGAGTTCAGGTACTGTCCCAGGAAGTTGGTAGTCGGGTCCATCTCCAGTTTGGTCCCCCGCCCCTGAAGATTTTGCGGAGCTACAGAACACTTCAGGCACTTCAAAAGTCACTGCTGACCCCTTGTGCCTCCCTCATGAACTGGAGCTTACACATAACCCTGTGTTGGATTATTTGAAGGGTTCTCCACCCCAGGCTCCTTTTTCTACTATTTCTATAGAGGATATGGCTCCCTACCACCGCAGCCCCCCCATCCCAAAATATCGGGATCAAGCCGTTCATATTCTTCATTTTTTAAATTTCAAAATCCGGGCTGCTAAGAGACACAATGCTGTTCGCCAGGCATACCTGGTGGGATTACCTGAGCCACCTGATCGGGTCTATGTGGCACGTACGCTTCTAAAGGATTCTTAAAAATTCTTTTCCCATGAAATATATGCTTTAATTCATATCTCTGGTGAAACCACGTTTGACATTAGTTTCCAAACATCTAGGGGATTGGAGCATTTTTGGTCAAAGTATACTTCTCTGCGGACTACTGCATTATGGACCTCATTTCAGGCTATTCCTCTTTCTAAACCTACTTTTAAGATGATCACTATTCTGTTTCGAAATGAGGGAGTTGAGATGGAGGATGTTGTGTATTGGCTGAAACAGCGTTGTGACGTCCAGGGACAGCCTGAAGCCATTTTGGATACCGAGAACATTTGGACTGGGGGCTGAAAGTTTAAAGTCTTGTTATGATCTAATGATTCTGGGGTTGTACATCTGCCTAACTCTTTTTTCATAGGCCGAGATAGAGGGGTCTTGTTCTACCCAGGTCAGCTGAAGGCTTGCTATCTGTGTGGTGACCCTGCACATCTTAGTAATGTATGTGATAAAATGAAATGCAACATCTGTGGGGAATTGGGCCACGTAGGGGCATACTGTTTGAATGAATGTAGATGTAACCTATGTGATGAACAGGGGCACACCTTTCAGAATTGTAAATGGGCTTCGCATAACCAGGAATTCCATGATGGTGGAGTGGACCAGTGCTTTATTATTACACAGGCACAGAAGGCCCATCTCTGGACCACCATGGCTGTACCTCCCCTTAAGGTAGTCCAGCCCTTACTGCAGGCTTCAGTGCTTGTTGTATCCTCTGAGGTCGTATCTCAGACAGTTTCCTTCACGGATGACCCCTTGCTTGAGATTTCTCCTGTCCCTGATCCTGCCCAGTCTAATTTTCCTGTTCAGGATCCTGTCCCAGGTCTAAGTACTATGCCCCTTCCCCCCCGAGTGCTTACAAGTGTCATACATAGAAGGTCACTGAGAAATAACCCTCGGGTTGCACCATCTCCTGTGAGTGGTTCAGAACCCCTCCCAGTGCCCTTATCTAATTATTTTGAACTTCTCCAACCCCTTTCTGATGACGCTGGAGGTGAGTCGGACTCTTCCTCCATAGCTTCTTCTCTCCCTGATGGTACCACTGACTCTGAGTTGCACCTTGGTACTGGCCTTTCTCAGAAGCGAAAGGCCAGAGTAAAACTTAAAGGGAAGAAGGTGGTTGGCAAAGGAAATTGTAAAATGTATTTTTGTCTGTTTTCCTTTTTTGGTGCTATGTTTCACTTTGTTTGCCATACTATTAATGTAAATAGTATAAACGTATGGCTAAAAGAAGATTGATTTTTTCCTTCCTCTGGCTTTTGCCTTTGGGTTTAATTTTATTACAAGATACAAGACTTCATACTACACATGAGATCCGACAAGCACAACAGGACTGGTTACGGGTCCTTCTTTTTGGTCGATTGGTCAGGACTCTTGTTCGGGACTGGGAATTTTAATTAATAACCCAGACTTCCGTTTGCTAAAATTGTTTGATGTAGCCCCTGGTAGGGTGCTTATTATAGATTTTGTCATTGGGTCCTGTCCCTACCGGGTGATAAACATTTATGCCCCTCAAATCAAAACTGAATGCATAGCTTTATTTACTTTGCTTCATCCTTATTTGCACACTTCCTTTCAGGTATTGTTTGCTGGTGACTTTAATTGTGACTTGAGTCTTCAAGATAAGAGTTCCTTTGCTGCTACAAAGAAACTGTTTTGGGATTCCACATTAATTAGAATTGGTTCGAGTCGCCCACTTAACTGACTCCTATCTCTCCTTTATTACACAACACACCCTACCTTCAAAAGGGTAAACTAGCCACGTGTATTGATTATGTGTTTTCCTCTCCTACAGTACCAATTGTTTCTGCCAAAGTTCAAGCGGTTGAGTTTTCTGATCATAAGCTGTTGGTTTTGGTTCTTTTGTCTCTTCCCGTAAAGGTCCAGGTATTTGGAAATTCAACACATCTTTGTTGCAGATTCCGATGTTTATGCAGTCCCTTCTGTCCTTCATACAAGCCAGTAAATCTGTTTTTATTTGTTATGAAGATCCTGTTCAGTGATGGTTAGACATGAAACATGATCTGGTCACTTTTTAAAAACTTACAGTCATTTAAAATGTAGGAGGGAATACCTAGACTATTTGCAGAAGAGGGTACATTTTCAGTCATTATTAACCATAGCATATATGAGGGCAAGACCTTACCCAACAAATAAAAGTCCTACAGAATTATATGTTGACTTTCCAATTATGGCAATCACAACAACTTTTTACCAACATAAATTCTGTACTGTTAGAACACATGATGTTATTTGTCCTTTTGGAATCTAATTCCCGTCAGACCGCCCGAAAAAATATGACGTGTCTTCTAAATTCGGAAGGGACCTTATGTTCCTCACAAACTGAGATTTGTCATATTGTAACAAAGTATTTTACAGCCCTTTTTTCTCCCCTCCATGCTGTGGCTGGTAACAGTGCAACTTTGTATAGTAGCATTGATATCCCAGCTCCCTCACAGCTATGTCAGGACCAGGCTTGTTCTCCCATCACGGAGCAGGATTTGACACTGGCTATTTCTTCATTACTTGTACAGAGAACTCCTGGTCTGGTTGGTCTTCCTGCTGGCTTATATAAGGTGCTGGGTGACCATTTGACCCCAGAACTTACATCTGTGTTTAATTCTCTGCTAACATGTGAATCTCTCCCTTTGGAATTTACTAAGGGTACTTTAATTTACATTTATAAACAGAAAGGTGATATCCATTCTCTAGAGAATTGGAGACCTTTATGTATGTTGAACACCGACTTTAAGCTCTTAATGAAAATTATTGTGAAGCGTTTGGTGAGGATAGCGGAGGTGGTTTTGCATCCCACCCAATCCTGTTCTGTGCCTCAAAGGAGAATTTCTGATCATTTGATCCTCTTATGAGAATTATTTTCTCATGGCTATGAAGGTCTGGCTTTGGGACTTGTTGTCTCCGTAGATCAGAAGGCTGCTTTTGATTCGGTTAGTATGATTTTTTATGGGAAACACTTCATTTTTTGCATGTACCTGATGTTATGGTATGCTGGATTTGTGCTTTCTATCGAACAGCTACTGTTGTGCCTGTAGTGAATGGTTGTATAGGACCCATGATCCCCATAAAAAGGGGGGTTAGTCAGGGCTGTCCTTTAAGCCCGTTGTTATATGTATTTTTTCTTGATGTTTTGCTCTGTTGGTTGAATACTAATTCTCAGATTCAGGCTATTTCTAGTTGTGCCTCATGCTTGCCTTATAAGGCGATCGCATATGCAGATGATGTTTGTTTTCTTGTAGCTGATGCAGCCTCAGTGGTTCATTCTCTCCATGAGTGCTCTATTTTTGGAAACTTCTCTGGCTGTTTTAAATTACACTAAAAGTCTGGTTATTCGGGTCGGTTCAGTAACCTCCCCCTCGGACCGTATCGGCCCGTTACGTTTAGTTGAGGGCCCTATTCGCATTTTGGGAATTTTTGGGGGGACACAGGACTCAGATTTTTTTAACTGGAATGTTAAACTGCAACAAGATAAACTTCAGGTGGCCTCCTGGAACTGGGAACAGATAGGGAAAAAGAAGTGTTTTTCTTAATTAAAAACTATTTGATCTCTACTTTCCTTTTTCTGAGTTATGTATTCCCTATTCCATGACAGCTAGAAACTGCTGTCTTTAGCCTGTTTTTCAGGCTCTTTGGGGTAGTAGATTAAACCCAATAAAATGGAATATCACTTATTTACCTATCCCTGAGGGTGGCATTTGTATGGTTAACCTTTGTTATTTTTCACTGCAAACCTTAGGCCTTTGTTGATTAATGCCCAAAGGGTGGGAACCTTGGTTTTATGACTCTTTGCAGGATTTGGTTTCATCAGTGGGAAACTAATTCCTTAACTGTGTTGAGACAAACTGTTGGTATACCAGCTTACATAAAACATATGTTTTTACGTCTCAAACAATGGAAGGTGTCTGTTCAGATGTTATTAAACCATTCACATAAAGTTTTATATAAGAAATTACTCCTGATGGTTTGTGCTGTATCAGTATCCTTTGATAAGTGTCCCGGTCAACACCTCCCTTCCCTTTTGTTATTGTGGAGATGTAAGAGGTTCCAGCCAAAATGTGGGATATTCATTGGCTTTCATGCCATGAAAAGATTAATGTAAAATCAAATCATAAACATAAGCAGTCCCAAGATAGAATGTGTTCTCGCTTCTTATGTATTACAGAACTTGAAACTATCCCTCATTTATTTTTTGACTGTTCCTTTATCAAAAATTGGTGGTCCTTTTTGGCACAGGCATGGGATACCCCCTTGCTTCAGTCTGTTACTTATTTAAATCTTGTATATGGGTTTTTTTCTCCCCAGTGGTCAAAATGGCACCAGGACACTATGAACCTTGTTTTTGTCTGCATTAAATGGAATATTTGGATGGTACGTTGCATGTTTTCTTTACAGCAAAAAAAAACTGCTCCTATTTGGAGCTCGAAAAAAAGATTGTACAAGATTTAAAAGAAATTTATGAGCATGAACGTACTCTATACTCAGATATGACTCTTTTGGAACTTTGGAAAGCTCTTCCTTGGATCACTGACTCTGATTTTGCAGTTACCTGAATGATTGTATAATTCTTATCCTGTTTTTCCTTTTTTTTGTATTATGCTTTGTGTACTATTGTACGATTTTAGTCTCAATAAAACTTTTTCCTACCCTTTTCGATAAGTACCATGGGATCTTTGACATCCACCTGAACTACCACCAGTCCAGGCAGATGGGACCTCAGTTTAACATCTCATCAAAAGATGGCACCTCAGAAGTGCAGCACCCTCTCATGCTGCACTACAGTGTCAATACTGGGATATTAACCCAAGTGCCAGATGTGGAAACTGAACTCACAGCCTCTGATCTCCCGGCCTCAGAGGCGAGTGTGATACCTACTGAACCACTTACACTAATTCCTAAACATCTATCACACTACTAAAATGGCAAACCAAAACATACAACATTTGCCCAGTAGGTAAATACCCTGAAGAGGGGAAAACATCCTAGCCAACTTCCAAACTCTAAACAGATAAATGCAAACATTATCAGTAAATATTAAATAAGATTACTTGAGAGAAAGGGAGGGCCCCTTGGAGGCACTCCCCGACCTTGTGCCATGAACTGTACCTCAGAAAACTCTGCTTACCCCAAGTCTTAGAGAGTGTTCATAAATCATGAACTGATACAAATAAAATAAATTAAAGATAGGATCCTCCTTCTGCCTATCAGTCCGCTATGTGCAGGCTCTAAAACAGTCCGCTCAATGTACAAAATAGAAACATTCCCTTCGCAGCAGGGTCATGGTGCTGCTGGAACATTACGCCATGTCCAAGAAGCCCTTTGCAGTTCATGGCACCACTGAAAATGAAATACGATGAGGGCTGCAGGCAGGTTTAGTATCTACTTAAAAGAACAGAAACTGAGAGGCCACTAACTGGCTACCTACATTGCTACTGAAAAGCACTTTCAATGCTGGGTGGGGGGCACATTCCTGGAGCTCCCTGGGGTATTGACCATGTCCAAGTCTGTTTTCAGCTAAAGTTATGCTGTTCCCATTAAAAGGAAATCAAAGTACTTATTTTGGCCCTGGTCAGTGGGTTGGAAACAGATTGGGGATGGCCTCTTTTAGATCCATCTGTGGTGCTTCCACTTCTTCAAAGGTGGCCAATGAGCCTGCAATTTGCACCTGCAGTCAAGCCGGGTATCCCATCCAGAATTTAACCCCTGCAGCTATCAGTTTGGTGAAGATTTGGTGGAACTGGGTTCTGTGCTGTCGCACCATTGGAGCAGGTCCTGGGTTACACAGAGTTTTGATCCCTCCCATTGTATCTCCTGTGTGTCTCATCTTCCCCAAGTGCTGCTTCTCCAAAAAATTCAGGTATTTAAAGATGAGAGGTCATGGGAGGCTCCAGGTGGCGATCGCCTGAGGGCTCTGTGGGCATGCTCTATAGTGTAATTGGAGCCATATGGAGTCAGGCCCATTAACTTCTCAAGTAATTTCTGAGTGAACAAGATAGTATTGGCCCTTCCTCCTTTTCAGAGGTCTATCAGGGACACGTTGTTCCTCCGACTCCTGCCCTCTAAATCTTTGATTTTGGCCTCCAGCTGTTTGATATGCTGCCTATTAGCCATAGTGTCTCTGTCCAGCTTCTGGTCCTCTTCTCCAGGGAAATCAGGTGCAATTCATTATCTGCCATCCTCTTGGATATCCTCGATTGTTATGGTCATCATCTTGAGTTCTGTGGTAAGGGATCTCAACTCCTCACGGAAAGGCTGAAATTCTGTGAGAAAATGCTCCACAGTGAGTAGGGTAGCTTCTGGGCCTGGAGTAGTGGTAGTAGTAGGGAGCGATCACTGGGATCTGGCTGGGCCCTGGCCTTCTTTCTGCTTTTCTCAGGAGTCACCGGAGGTGTGTGTTCCGGTGGCGCTAAGTGCATCTTGGACTCCATATTCGCAACCACTGGATGCACCGGGTGATCAGTAAGTGCAAGCAGGGAAAAAAAATATTTTTAGGCAATGTTGAGGTATACTTTCAGTAGTTTAATATCCGGGTGGAAGGAGCACTCTCGGAGAGCTGCTACTCGGTGCTCTGCATCACGTGACCACCAACAAATACTTCATTAAAAAATACTTCACATCTGTAAAACAAATAAAAAATTGAAAATCATGTCACAGAGCAAAATCAGCACTAACTGCCAGTTCTACGTTTACAGTTTAGCAAATACTTGAGAGCTAACTGAGTGGGGGTTTCTGTAAGAAAACAGCTAGAGTCTTTACTAATTATAGCATTGATGATCTAGGGTGATTTCTGTGCTTTCTATGGTTTTATGTAGTTTGATGAAATTAAAAGTTGTAAAATCAAAACACTCCTGCTAGCTAGACCTGACACACAAAGAAAACAAAAATATTGAATTAGAGTTATATAGTATCTGTTTTCTTACAGAAACCCATTCAGCTGTCAAAAAATTTGTGCACACTGGATAAGAAAAGTTACATAGCTCTGCTATTGTGAACTCATTCTAAAGCAGTGTGTGCAGCTGAATCTATGGTCTCAACTACATCACTGTCACATAAGACAGAAATGCATTGTAGGAACATGGAAAGCCATAAATCTTTTTGCAAATTCTGGCTGTACTACTTTAAGCTTTCAGGTGGAAAGTAGCATAGCGTGCTGGCAACCACAATCCAGACAAGTTAGTTAGTCCTCTCTCTCCGTGTTCCTGGCACAACCCATTTTGCATCTGCTCCTCTTGTACAATAGTCAGCAACTGCCCCAATCGTGACCAGGCAGGCATTGCCATTTTAACAATAAAGTAGTAAATTGAAAATCCTCATAATAGAATAAGAATATCTCAAGTGAATTAATGATGTGCACTCATTGACATTAACGAAGGAGGGCAGGACATCATAGAGTGACATGTTATGTAGCCTGTAACATGTCACTATGAGGCTCTTCCTTCCTTCCTCCTTCGTGAATGTCAATGGGTGCTGTTACTATCTCCATTGTACTAAAGATTGTACTAATGGAACAGAAGGTCAGGCTACAGTAGGGGATCAGCTTGAAAACATACCATCAGCTCTTGGCATAGTGCCCGGAGTCAACAAATTATATATTTTTGACCTTTTCCGCGAGCAGTCTCTGCCGGGGCATCAAGGAAAGGGGAGGTTGGGGGGGGGGATATTTGGGTTGAGTTGGAGGAGTGTCAAGGAGAATAATCCTGGCCACTAGGTGAAGGAGACAGGGTTATTTAAGCAATAAGGCATGACAGGGTGTGTGTTATTGTCAGGATAACAGCACACCTCAGGAAGTGATGCACCTGAGAAGTGCCGTTATCATTCAGTTACGCACACCCTGGAATGCCTCATTGCAATTATAAAAAGGTTTGCCTGATTTTTTTTTTTTATTTTAGGACCATGTAATGAGATTCAAAAAGGTAAGCATTTCTGACCTGTGCTGTTGTGCTGGGGATAACAGCACAGTCATGTGACTGGATTCCACCAATCACAGTGTGGTATTTTCCTTACCCGTTTTATAATTTATGTCCTCCCCCAACATCTAAGCCAAATACCTGAATATTTAGGGTCCCAAATATAATATTCAGGATAAGATATTCACACAACCCTATTTTCTAGCCTTCATCCCCTCACAGGTCCTTGACTTCCATTACTTTTATACTGTCACAGCCTTTATCTATATCCATTATGAACTGGTCATATCCCAGGATAATAACATCCCAGACAGGGTTTTGTATTGTCCATGTGTCTGTGACTGCTATTAACTCCAGTTGGACTTTCTTCCCATGTAGTAATTTAAGCTAAATGTATTTGCTTTATGTTGTTTATTTAGCTAAAACCCATAATTATATGTGTTTTTAATTTAAAATTTGATGGTGAATTTGCTCTCAGATTAGTCAGATGAGGCTAAAAAGAGATGATATTTTCTTTTACAAAATCACAAACATCAGCCACAAGTTGTTTAACCTATCTAGATAGACATATTAAATATTTTCAGCCATCAGAACTATAATAAATTTCTATAAGATAAATAAAAATAAAGGGCAGGCAGAGACTGCAATATTGACAGGTTATATCAATTTGTGTTCTATGTGTGTTTGATCTGCAACTGAGACTAGAACTGTGACAGAGTTGACTCTAACTCCCACTGTTTGCATTATTTATTTTTTACACATTTTATTCTTATTTTTGCTTCTGTTGCTTAATCTGTGTTGGATCTGAATCCTCATGCTTGTGGATCTGGCATTCTCCCTATAAGGAGAAGTGACACATTCATTAATGTTCATTCAGGGTGGAGTATTCACTGAGCATATACACTCAGTGCTTTTACAGGCCAGCCACACCCAATTCATGAAGGGAGAGGTCGTGAACACCAACTTGTCTCTGTGTGTACCAGTTAGGAAGTTTGAAGCCACTGCTTTAACAACTCTACTTCTTTTGGGAACATAGCCGGTTTTAGGCACCAGCGAACCCTGCGGTTGCTGGGAGCCCCTGCTCATGGGGGCCCCCAACCAGAGAAGTTTACCTTATTCATTTTAAACATTTTTTTATCTTAATATATTTTTAAAACATCAGTAAAGGTCTGTGCAGATCCTTCTGGTTATGTCATGAAATACCTCAACAAGCTGTGATCCAGTCAATAGAAACATAGAATTTGACGGCAGATAAGGACCGCTTGGCGCACCTAGTCTGCCCATTTTCCTACCTAACAGATAAGCTGCAAATCCTAGTTAACCAACAGCTTACTTCCTCCTACCCCCCACTAGGACTGCCTTATGCCTGTCCCATGCATTCTTGAAGTCCCCCACTGTTCTTGACTCCACAACCTCCAGAGGGAGGCTGTTCCATGCATCCATAACCCTCTCAGTGAAAAAACTTCCTCACATTACCTCTGAGCCGTCTCCCCTCTATCTTCAAATTGTGCCCCCTTGTTCTTGCACATCTCTTTTTCTGGAAGATGGTACCCTCTTGGACTTTGTTAATTCCCTTGAGGTACTTGAAAGTTTCTATCATGTCCCCTCTCTCCCTCCTTTCCTCTAGGGTATACATATTAAGCTCCTTTAGTCTTTCTTCATATGTCTTCTGGTGCAGACCCTGCACCATTTTGGTTGCCCTCCTCTGTACAGCTTCCACTCTGTCTATGTCTTTGCGGAGATGGGATCTCCAGAACTGCACACAGTACTCCAGACAGGGTCTCACCAACTGTCTGTGCAGAGGGATAACAACTTCCTGTTTTCTACTATTGATGCCTCTTCCTATGCATCCCAGTATCCCCCCTGCCTTCCTTACTGCCTTCTCACATTGCTTGCCCACCTTTAGGTTATCGGATATAATTACCTCCAGGTCCCTTTCTATTTTTACTGTCGTCAGTATCTAACCCCCCTTTGTGTACACTTCCCCTGGGTTTTTGTTTCCCATGTGCATTACCTTGCACTTCTTTGCATTAAATCTGAGCTACCGTACATTTGACCATTCCTCCAACCTTGCCAAGTCCGTTCTCATCCTTTCCACTCCATCTTGTGTATCAACCCTGTTGCAGATCTTTGTGTCATCTGCAAAGAGACATACTTTTCCTTCCAGTTCCTCTGCAATGTCACTTATAAAGACATTAAAAAGGACCGGTCCCAGTACTGAACCCTGCGGTACCCCACTAGTAACCCTCCTTTCTTCACTGTGTATTCCATTTACTACTACCCTTTGCGTCCTGTTGTCTAGCCAATTTTTTATCCAGGCTACCACCTTGGGACCCACTCCAAGGCTGGCTATCTTGTGAATTAATCTTTTGTGTGGGACTGTATCAAATGCCTTGCTAAAATCTAGGAAGGCCATGTCCACAGCCCCTCCCTGGTCTACTACTTTGGTCACCCAGTCAAAGAAATCTATCAGATTCGTCTGACACGACCTTCCCATCGTGAATCCATGCTGCCTTGGGTCCTGTGCCCCACTGGCCTCTAGGTACTTAACAGTTCTTTCCTTCAGAAATGATTCCATCATTTTCCCTACCACTGAGGTCAAACTAACTGGTCTATAGTTTCCTGCCTCTGTCCTGCTCCCACTTTTGTGAAGAGGAATCACATCTGCCCTCCTCCAGTCCTCGGGTACTGCCCCATCCTCCCATGATTTGTTAAAGAGAGTATATAGAATATAAGGTGGATAGGCATCAATGGATGGGATGGGAAGAACAGCCAAAAGAACTGACACTGCTGTGTTCTCCTAAATTTTTTTTTAAAACACTACTAAAGCTATACATAGAAACAAAGAAATATAATTTGCCAGCAGATAGCTACTGCTTGACCCACCTAGTCTGCCCATTTTTCCCTGCCTATAGTATCACCACAAATAAAATCTTGCACTTATGAGCTACAGTAAAACACATGGGCTAAAGGTGGGCCAAGTGGAGAGGCCCCATGACTTCACTAATTCTGCTGGGGGCCCCCAAATCCCTAAAGCCGGCCCTATTTGGGAAGATCGACTTTAAAATTCAAAGAGCTTTTGACAAACTGAATTTTGTTCATTCAGACTTCCTTGACTGTCCTAGCTGTTAAATGTGATGTTGGTTGTATGCAAAGCACTGGACTAATTAAGCTTTCAGGTGAAAAGTGGCATAGTGTGCTAGCAACCACAATCCAGACAAGTTAGTTAGCTCCTTCCCTCTGTGTTCCTGGCCCAACCATTTTGCATCTGCTCCTCTTGTACAACAGTCAGCAGCTGCCCCAATCGTGAACAGGCAGGCATTGCCATTTTAACAATAAAGTAGTAAATTGAAAAATCCTCATAACAGAATAAGAATACCTCAAGTGAATTAACGATGTAGCACCTGTTGATGTTCATGAAGGAGGGCAGAATATCATAGAGTGACATGTTATGTAGCCTGTAACATGTCACTCTGTGAGACTGCTTCCTGCCCTCCTTCGTGAATGTCAGCGTGCCTGTTGCTGACTCTCATTGTACTAAAATTGTACTACTGGAACAGGAGGTCAGGCTACAGCAGGGAGACAGCTTGAAAACATGCCATCAGTTCTTGGCACAGTGCCAGGGTCAACCATCTTTATATTTTTGACTTTTTACTCAAGCAGTCTCTGCCAGGGCACTAAGGAACAGGGAGGTGTGTGTGTGTCTGTGTGTGTGTGTGTGGGGGGGATAATTGGGTTGAGTTGGAGGAGTGTCAAGGAGATTAGTCCTGGCCACTAGGTGAAGGAGACAGGGTTATTTAAGCAATAAGGCATGACTGGGTATGTGTTATTGTCAGGATAACGGCACACCTCAGAAAGTGATGCACCCGAGAAGTGCTGTTATCCTTCAATTGTGCACGCCCTGGAATGCCTCACTGCAATTATAAAATGGTTTGCCTGATTTTTTTTTTTTTAATTTGAGGACCATGTACTGAGATTCAGAAAGTTAAGCATTTCTGACCCGTGCTGCTGTGCTGGGATGACAGTACAGTCATGTGACTGGATTCCACCAATCACAGTGCAGTATTTTCTTACCAGTTTTATAATATATTCCCCCATCCAAGCCAAATACTGAATACCTGAATATTTAGGGACCCAAATATAATATTCAGGATAAAATATTCACACAACCCTAGTTTCTAGCCCCCCATTCCCTTACAGGTCCTTGATTTCCATTACTTTTACACTGTCCCAGCCCTTACCTATATCCATTATGAACTGGTTTTATCCCAGTATAATGACATTCCAGTCAGGGTGCTGTATTGTCCATGTGTCTGTGACTGCTGTTAACTCCAGTTGGGCTTTCTCAGCCACTACCTGGAGGTCCTTCATTATGTTCCCAAGACTCTTAGCATTAATTGAAACTACCTTCCACAAGCTGTTTTGTCCTTTGCCTTGAGACTGATAAGGCTTCCCCTTCTTTCCCTTCTCTGAACTGTATCTTTATGTGCCCTCTTAGTCTGCCATCTGTTTCTGTCATTGCCCAGTGACAGATATTGTTTGTATGTGTTCCCACAGCTCTGCCTCTAACTGCCGGTTCCCAGGATATTTTGAAAATCCACAAGTTACATGCATATTAGAAAACTGCTTAAGGGAACACTTTTTGAAAATTACTGAAACGGGTTAGTTGTCTGAAGTTAAAAGCATGATTCATGCTAAGAACTTCAAAAAGGCACATTGGCATCACTGTCCTGCCAGCGGCATGTACCCTCCTTCTCCATGAAAAAAAATTTCTTTTGTGTCTTCTTGACCCATTAAGACCTGTAGATGGTGTGCTAAAACCTATGCAAAGTCAGAAAGTCTAACTGTTGCACAGTTATGGAAATGAACCCCTATCTCAACTGTCCCACATTATAAGGGACATCCCACATTTCACCTCTCAGAATTACTCTGTCCCACATGGAAAAGGTTCTGCTCACACAGAGAAGCCACTTTCTCACTCTATAAATTCAGACTTTAGCTGCAGTTCATAATTCAAGGGCCTCACTCGTGGTTCGGAGGGGCAGAAGGCGACCCTTGCCACACCCACTCTGAGCTGTATTTAAACCAGGCGTTCTCAAAGGTATTTGTATGCTCATGTTTCTTTTTTTTTTTCAGACTTTCTTTTTTCTCCCCGTGAGACACACCAGTCTCAGCCTCAGTGACCTCCCTTCCTCACTGAATCTTTCTCTGCCACTTATCCACCTCCTCTTACCTCAAATGTACCTCACTGGGATGAGGTCCAAGGGGAGCTGTCCCACATTCTCCACAGGAAGGCAACATTTCTAGGAGGTAGTGGACAGTTGGCTAGACAGGGCATGAGAATAAGCACATCATCTCATACACCTGCAGGGTTTTTCACTTTTTCTTTTCCTGCCCTGTAGGATGTGTCATTGTGGGCCCAGTGATGCATGCTCACACAATGCATGTCAAGCCCACCAGCATCCCCCCTACGCTCCATCTTCTACTTGCACTGCCACCTGTAGCCACCTACAGTAGGTGGCAGTATGGTAGTGGAGTCTGCAGGCCCTTCCTCCCCGAGGAGAAGAGTGCCCTCTGGAACACTTGATCCTTCTTCTCCAGCTGGACCTCCAATTATTCAGACTTGTTCTCAGGCCCAGGTCATTGACATAACAAGCAGCAGTAGCACTACCCTGCACTCTATGGGTCAGCGATCTTTAGATTTCTTATTGCTGCCATGCAGCTGCCCTCCTTCCCTGCCCTTGCATGGTTGCTTCCCCAGAGTCCCTGTCATTGCTTTCTCTTCTTGCGCCTGGTTGTTCTGTGTGTCTGGCTCCTTTACTGTCCTTCTTTTGCCTGCATTTTGTCCTTCTGCCTGCCTTTTGTTTATTCCCCTTATTCTCTTGCTGTCTCATCGCCATTGTCATGACTGCTCATTGTTGTCTCCCTGTGGTCTTTTGACTCTTGTGGTTTCTTTCTCTGCTGTCTCATGTTCTTTAATGTAGCCCAGCTGCCTCCCAATATCCTTCCCTGTTGCTGTGCTTCTCTCCTGCTGGCCAGCCTCTTCCTTGATGAACAAAAAAGACTGCAGCACACATAGAGGGTAGCCAAAAATAAAGAATTTTCTTTTTTATTTGGTTGTCTAACCAGGAGTAGCACACTAAGCTGAAAGCTTTTTTACAGAAGTGACCTGGGAGCACAGGGAAGTTAAATGACTTGCTCAGGGTCACACAGTATGCAAGTGGAAGCTGTGGGATTCAAACCCAGGTCTGGTCTGCTGGATGTCACCAGATTTGCAGCTCAGAGCCTTAAACCACTGCGCTATATTGCCTCCCTGATGATTTAATTAATCAAAAACACCATAGCCATACATACATACAGCTAGCCCCGTTTCAGTTTTCAGCTTCTTCCTTGCCCTGGATATTCACAGTTGGAAGCCTGCTTTTATTTCTCTTGGGTTTCTATGTTTCTCAGTCTACCTACTGGTTTTGCCATGCATTCTGCCTTCTAGGTCTAAAATGCTGTGATTCTGACTCCCAGCCCAATGCCAGAGGTATGGGCACTATGAGGTAGAATTCTCAGGCCTTCTGGAGAGGTTTGCAGTCACCCATCGTTTACCAGTGCTTTACTATTTATACTCTGCTATTTTATGGTACTCTGGGCATTTGCATTTCAGCTGTTACTTCTCTACCCCCTTTTTCTCCTGTTGTCAGAGCTTGTCATTTCTTCATACTAATGATGTGTCCCATATCTTGAGGGTCAGTGTCCCACATTTTCCCACGTTTTGAAGGGCACTTTATTACCACAGTTGGAATGCTGATGTCCCACAGTTTGATGACAAAAGGTTGTGGAGGTATGCATGGAGATCTGAGTTCATGCTGCAATTCCCACCCCAGCCTAACACAAGAGAAGCCACGGGCACTGTGAGATAGCATTCTTGGGCTTTGGAGAGAGGTTATGGTCATCTAGCAAGAAGAGTGCCTTCTTTGGCAAATTTGGACATGGACAAGGGGCTTGGCACAGGGGTCATATTTATAGACCTAGCAAAGACCTTTGACATCATGGCTCACCAGTGGCTCTTATTCAAACTTGCCAGCTCTGGTGTCTCCACCTCAGTCCTAGCATGGCTCCAATCATGCCTGACTAACTGATTGAATCTGTCAAGCTTGGCCCATGCTCCTCCCCTACATTACCAGTCACCCTCAGGGTCCCACAAGGCTCAGTCCTGGGGTCACTGCTCTTCACTGCCACATCTTCCTGGTAGTAACCAAGTCATATGCCAAGCTAGGTGTCCTATATAGAGTAAAGGGATGCCTCCATTGAACCATCAAAAAACAGACTGCTGAACAATCAATCCTTCCCTTTATAGACATGGGATGTAGTCTACTCACGTACTACCTCCACCTCCCTTGATAAAATCAACACCCTGTTCAATGCACTGTTTACATTCGTCCTGGGCTCCCCTCTGTTCCCACATATGCAGCATATACAATGAGATAGAGTGGTCGCCTCCCCCATGAGACAAACAATGCTTACTGCCTTGCTGGGTGCCAAGTATAAGTCCGGCAAACTGCCTGGATACCTGTCTGACCTCTTCTCCCCTGCAGTGGACCCTTCCTATCTACTCAGATCCAAGGCAGGATGCCACCTCCATGTCCCATGGTACAAGGAAACCTAGGCAAGGCCTCCATCAGCTACAGCTTAAAACCTGGAATAAATCTCCATCAATGTTACTGTCCCTCCCCACTTCAAACAAGGCTCTGATCAAGTCTCACTACAAATCCCCAATGTCATGTCCCAATACCAAACCCATTAGGCTATCTAACTCATCTAGCTAATGCATGTCATATTAACTCAGTGATGTACATTATGCTAACTGCTGTGATCCTCTGCAGGACAGCAGTGGGTTTATCACTTATTTTCTTTCCCTGGCGCTGCTATGTCATGTTGCTATAATTTATAGCCCAAGGACATGCTGCTACCATGTACTTATTTTATTTGTTTTTGGGAATGTGTAATGTATATACTGTATGAGGGCGGCACGATTCCTCCCTGTCCCGTTCCTCCCCTCCCCCCAGGTCGCAACTGGAAACAAGCCCTGGGCTCTGTGTGTTTATCTGGTAAAACATGTTTAAAATAAAATAAATAAACTAAAAATATGAGGGGTGGGCACAGTTTTCTCCCCTTCCATTAAATGCATGGTATAGTGGGGCATCCCTACATCGGGAAGTGGGATGATGAAAATCTGGGAAGAAACACCCCAGGGGGCCTGGCAGAGTGACATTGTTCCTGCCAAAATTCCAGTGGCCTGATGATACTCTTTGCCAAGAGGTCCCTACCTCTGTGCTGGATCCTGAGGGGAGAGTTATTAGACCCACTGTGGAGGTGAAGCTGCAGGAGAATGTATTATAAATTGATGGTAAGCTGAAGACTCTCTCCCAACCCCACCCCACCTCATCTGCCTGTGTCAGGATAAGAGATTAAGGGCAGTGGACCAAGGTAAGCAGTCATGGCAGATGATAAGAAGAGAATGTTTTAGCAAAAATTCATACAGACCTCTGTTGTACTTGCTGTCTTGTTCAGATACAAAAAAATAACATATCCTTTGAAAGAATTCTTCATGGTAAAGTTTTACAGCACAAATAATAAATTAGGAAACATGTCAAGGGCACATTTTTTAAGATAAAATACTGTTGGGGAATATGCTGAACACACATCATTTAGTTAAACTGTAGTTTTTTTATCAGGAGCCAACTGAAATAATTAGTTAACTGGCATGTTACAATAAATGTACTGAAGAGAAAAGCTTTAGTACCTTTGATGTGAATAATGATGTTAGGGCATATTATTGAAGCTAGTAACCAATTTCTTCTTACAAACGATCAAACACTACCACAAGTTTCTTTCAAGTTACAGTTGTGATCAACAACTTAGACAGGAGAGGTAAAGTGACAAGGGAAGCATGCTGATAATTCTAGGAAACACTTCAGATCCACTGAGACAATGCTGGTCTCTCATAACCCTGTCTGCACTTTATATGAGTCAGACTCTGAGAGTTTCATGAACTTTGGTGGAAATACTTTGCCACTGAAGTAATGTTTACCTTCACTGGTCGGTTATTCAACATGTCATAGGGGTTTTTCCTGATGATTCTCACCATAGTCTGAATTCCGTACAGAGAAATAAAATGTACTCCATTCAGATTATAAGGGATTCCAAGCACTTTTTAAAATAATCTGTCAGCAGATGAGGACTGTTTGGCCCATCCAGTCTGCCCATTTTTCATGTCTATACTGACACTGCAGTCCCTGCTTGATTTCCAGCATTATGGTACCTTTTCCAGTGACATTGTAATGTAATGTTGGAAATAAACAGTTGTTCTAGGAGCTATTCCTTACTGACAGCATTGGGCATACAGTGTACAATTTGAGAACATATTAGTATGAGCACATAGGCAATAAGCCACAATAAGGTACTGGTTATGGTCCTATAACTGCAGGTCTGGGTGGTTGTTGGGCATGAGGTGCAGCTGAATGCATGTAAATTACCCCAAAAATGTGGCTATGAGACCATAATCCAAACCCTGGGGTGGCTTATTACACTTACAACATGGATTATTGCACTTATAACATAGATTACTGCAGTTTGTAAAATTCAAAGTAAAAAGATGAAACTTATTTTACATTGAAACACTTTCATTTTTAGTGCTTTTAGTATTTGAACTTTCCACCTAAACTGAAATGTATGATGTGGACATAAAAGAGTCCTTACACTGACACTGCTGTGGAGTAGACATACTGTATTCGTTATACATCATTTTTGACAAGGAAAGGAACACTGAGCTGTGACAGGTAATTTGCTGGTGCTTCTGGGGGGGGGGTTACATTGACTTGTTCTATTGATGGGGGGAATGCTGGCTAGGACACCATTGAAAATCCCTTACTCTTACAATAAGAACTATAGGATCTTTAACTTCCATTTGGACAGCCACAAGAGCTGGGCAGAATGGACCTTTGTAGAATGCCTCATCTGACGGATGATACAATAGGCAGCATACCCTAGTGTTGCGCCACAGTGGCCAAACTCCTGGTGTGGAACTAGAAACCCCCAACTTTCCAATCTTTCTGGCCCCAGAAGTCAGTGTGCATCCTATTGAGCCACTGAAACAGGGTAGAGTCTAGCAATCCAGAGAGGTGCAAGGCACAAAAGTTTCAGAAGGGAATAAACTTCAAAGGGTAGAAGTGTAAATTTAGTTCATAGTACTATGACTGCACTCATAGATTTCACAACACATATACATGAAGCCCTGGACAAAGGTCATCTAATAGGTGCCTCATATGTTGATCTTACCAAGGCATCTGAGCTTGTAGATCACCCCCTACTGCTCACAAAACTTTAGCACATTGTTCTCTCCACTGAGACTGTTTCATGGTTCCATTGTTACATAGCTGGATGCACACAGAAAGCCAAAATTGATGGCGTTCTATCTGAAACTAAACAAGTCTCTATCGGAGGCCCCCAGGGGTCAATTCTGGGACCGCTTCTCTTCAGCCTGTTCAGAATGGTCTTCCAGGTGCCTGCCCCAAACACAGATGCTGCTTTTGCAGATGATGCAGTCATCTGTGAAGAGCAATCCTTAGCATGAGGTAGTCACCAGGGAGCTACAAATTAGCTTTGGGTCTCTTGAATGTTGGTTCAAGCAGAACAAGCTTGTCCTTAATTTCAAAAAATTAAAACAATGCTCACCAGTACCCATGCCAAGAGCAATCAGATAATACCACTTGAGCAGGTGCCTCCTCTAGATACCTGTGGGTCACATTAGATAAGTCCTCACCTCCTCTGACCATGTGGACAACATGGTTAGCTCAGCCAACAGAAAGTTCAGAGCCCTTTTCAGATAGCGGCTGAACTCTAACCAAAGAAGCCAGGAGCCTAACTGTAGCAAGCTCTGTCCTCCTCTCATTGATTATGGACTTACAATATATGGATCCACTTCCTTACTGTCTTGAACAGGGTGAGAATTTTGCTCAACAAGGCCTGCACATTCATCACAGCTGTGCTCTGACAGACTTATACATTGCTTCACCTTATATTCCCATACATGCTGGCTTCCCTTGAAGCACGAACACAATACCAGAGTTTTCTACTGGCAAAAAACACTTGCAGACCTGCCTCCCCCCCACACACACACAATAGCTCAGCTTTTTCACCCAGTACACAACCAGTACACCACCAGGAGAATGGTAAGACATGCATTGATGATCTCCAAACAAAGGACCAACCAGGCCAAAGAGCTTTTGCCTACTGAGCTGTATACTGGCTCAACAACCTTCCAACCTCCATCTCAGCTATACCAAACTACCTCAGTTCAAGAGATCCTCAAGAATGAACTCATCCAAGCTTCCACATGCAGATGCCTACCCTAACCCTAACCCTAAAAGAAAAGAAGAAGGTGCACCATTAAGGTCAGGTGCCATAAAATATAAATATACAATTAAAGAAGAAATGGCACTCCAGGCAAACATTACTGTTTTGTTACTTTTATTAAATAGATTTATTTGAAATAATAAGAAGAAATTCAATACAAATATACAGGAAATCCTAAAACATAATGTGCAGGTTCACATACCATGTCAGTGATAGCAGACCAGTGCTTCGAGGCCACAAAGACCTCTTCCTCAGGGGTGTGGCATTACTGTGAGATGCAGGTTTGTATGGTGCTTTAGCCACCAGGTGTTGCTAATTGTCCCATCATTTCATTAATTGATCTACTTAAGTCTCTCTTGGTGAATTCATCTCATGATTGCACTTAATAATAAAACATCTTAAATAAGAAAGTGCTCAAAAACATACTTTGATTACTTATATATAATTTCAGTGCATAACAATCACCTGTTAGAATCAATCTTTATTCTTAGTCATACAAAATAAAGGAGATTAGCTTAAACTTTAAAAAAAACTTCCAATTTCACAGGGTTAAGTGTAAGAAGATGTGTGTTAGAAGGCTCTCAGTAGTGCACCAGGATGCAGTTATATAATTTAAATGACATTTCCTAATTCTGTCAACCTGGTGCACTGCCTCCCACCACACATCCCTTATCAATAAACCATTGGAAAATAACCCTCAATTTTGCAGCTACTAATATTGCTCTCACAGTCTAAAAAGATGTGTTTATTTTATGATAAATCACATTTCAATGCTTCAGTAACCACTTTTTACAGTCTACCCAAGTAATATTATTTTTTTATATATGTTAATTTTACTTCAACCCTAGTTCACAAAAAGGTTTCCAATCCATACTATCATTAAATACTAATGGCTTCAGTGTCTTAAGGCAGAAAATCCATTTTGATTCTTTTGGTCTAACATCCTACCCTGTCCTCCCCAAGCAGAGGTGGCACATGATCAATACCCATATATTTTGTGTGGTGATCCCTTTGATCTTCAAGCAAGCTTAGATGTTTTGCAATAGGGTGTTCTAAGTCCTTCTGTCTTAATGCTCTGAAGAGTTCTTGTACCCTCTCCTTAAGTTTATGCATGGTCTGTCCTGCATAGATCCGGCCACAAGAGCACCAGATGGCATACACCACATACCGGGTATTACAGGTGATAAATTGTTGGATATTCACCCGTGTCATCCCTGTACTGTTGGGGCTGGTGAAAACACTACCCTGTTCAGCACTTGTGCATGTAATGCAATTGTGACAGAGGAGAAACCCCAGGGGTTTAGATGATAACCAATATCCTGCAGATCTGGGCTCCTTATATTCACTATGGACTATTAGGTCCTTTATGTTTTCCCCCATCTAAATGAAATTAAGGGTCCCTTCTCACTTACATTCTTTAAATCCCTGTCTGTACCAATGTTGTCTAATCACTGAATGGATACTCATGGACACAGCTGAATGAGCTGTTACAAAACTGACTTTTCCCTCATTTTCCTTTTTTCTGTACTCTAGCAGGTCTTGTCTATCTACACGATTAGCTTTAGTTTGGCTCGTCTAAGAGTTTGCTCTGAATAGCCCTCTGCCATAACCTCTGAAATAATTCTTGGCTAACAGCTTCAAAATCACTTTCCCTAGTGTTATTTCTCTTAAGTCTAATGAGTTGGGAATACAGCAAACTTTCTATAAGATGTCTAGGGTGAGGTTACGAGCATAGAGGGTACTATTACCTACTGTACTTTTTCTGAACCCCACTGTAGTGCAAGTTCTCCAATAACAGCTAAGGACATACACCCAATAATCAGTGAGGATGAAACCCTTAGTTGTATTTTTCAAGAATTGCTACTACTGTCTTTTAAACAACCACCAATATAGCCAACCAGATTATTAGGAGTAGACTTGAACCTGAACAGAGTACCATGGCATCATATGGCACACGGCCCTGTAATAAATGCAGATGTAAAACTTGTGAGCACATTTCCATTTCAGACTGTGTGGTTACCTCACAAGACAGACAATTCAGGATATTGGGTAATTATACATGTACATCAAGCAATGTTGTTTATCTTATTCAATGCAGGAAATGTCCTCACACAGGGTATGTGGGGGAGACGAAATGACAACTCTGCACTAAAACGAATTCACACAGGTATGATATTAATAGGAAGATGACTGACAAACCAGTGGCACAATACTTCTCTCAGGATGACCACTCAATCTCAGATATGTCTGTGATGGTCTTAAAAGGACATTTCAACAGTACACAACAGAGACAAGCTTGTGCGATCAGACTTATGTTATTTCTTAATATGGTGGAAGATGGCTTGAACATTGATGTTGGATATATGACACATTACACGTAAACTTACATGGGCCTTTACTTCAAAGGATGAACATACATATTTTAGGTTTTCACTAGCCTTGGACTTTGAAGCTTATACTTATACAGTCCCTCTTAACTGGTTATCTACAGGTTGGCCTCTCACATTAGTATTGTGTGAATGTGTGCTTGGTGTGTGTATGTGTGGATTTGTGAATGTATTTATGTGTGTATTGCGGAGGTAGAAGAAGAGTGGCACTTTGAATTTTAATATGGGTATTTGAGATGGGTGGTGTGGGTATAGTGGATATGAATATTTTGGTGATATTGAGGTAAACTTATGTTCAGGTACAATGACACTGTGGTGTTATAGTGGCTAGGACTCTGGACTCATATTATAATGGATATTTACTTCCTTCTGCTAATTCTGTAGTTTGAATATATACTGTTAGGTTTTTACATTCTGCACTTATTAGGATGCATTGTCTCATTTACTTGGGGTTCATGATAGGAGTAATTACTTTTGGGTAACTATTGTAGTGATGGGTGCAATTGATGGTGTATTAGGATTCATGTACATATATTCATTTTAAGTAGTTACTTTTCCCTGGGGGGGAGATTTAATTCCTAAGAGTTTTTGTTTAGATTCCTTGGACTGTTTCCATATATGTATTATTTCAATTATACACTAACAATTTATTGAAATCTGTACATATCAGGCTGCATAGTCTCAATTTCTTGGGGGTCATTGACTAGCACTTCTTTGTATCTGCACTTACGTGTAAAATCTTGTTACAATACTGAAGACTTTAAGGTTTCTGGAACATAATAGCTTGTTGAGAGTATGTTGTGACTATATCTCCAGCTAGTTGTACTTTCATCAGTGCGACACACTTACTCACTTTGGGTAAACTTCACTTTCATCATTCTATATGCCATGTAAAGATAATTTCTGATGTTGTATTTTGGGACTTATTTTTATTTTTTAACTTGCTATTATGTTACATTTTGCATGCAATTGTTTTCTCCAGGGTCATCTTATTGTCATAGGCCGTATTCACAAACAGAGTTCTGAGCAGAATTGAAGCTGGCTTTTACTGGTGTGCTGTTACCTCACTCTTGCAGTATGTATCTTCGGGAGGTTTCTTTACTTGACATATAATTTAGTGAGCAGAGAATCTTCGTGTTTTGTTATTCATTATTATTTTTTTTTTATTGAAATCTAGGATTACAAATACCTTTGAGCAGGAACTGCTCGTTTACAAAGGTTCCACATTGAAGGAATGAGGGTATACATACATACAAAGGGCAACATAATAATACATAGTTACACAATAACAAGAAGTAAGAGACTGAGGCTTAGGAAATTCCAGTAATTCAAAATGTGCCAAATGTTAGGTAGCATGACATAACCAGCCATGGGCAATCTTGGAAATAAGCACTGCCGGTGAGAGGGAAGGGGGTGTGCAGGCAGGAAGGCCATTGTTGGAGGGTAGAGGGTGAGGGTATGAGCTCTAAAGGGGAGGGAGAGGCAGGATAGAAGTCAGAAAATGCCCCGGGGGAGGAAAGGGAGAGAGGCAAGGGGGTAGGCAGGTAGAAGAGGGAAAGGCGGGGAGAGATAGCTGTCAAGACTGAAGTGGAGGGCAGTGAACGGTGGGCCCCCGATTAGGCAAGGCAGTCACAATGACTAGTTGAAATGAGATGAAGTCGGAGTTGTCTCTTAAAAGGGCCAAGATCAGCAGCAGTAAGAGTTTCTTTGTTGAGAGTATTGTACCACTGTGGTGGTCTCTGTGGGCAAGGTCCTCTGGCCCATGGTAGTCCCGCATCTGGGGACAAGGAAGGTTAGTTGTTGTGAACTTCTAGTTCTCTGGGTGCTGTGGTGGTCAATAACTAGCCATTAGACTGATACATGGTATAATACATGTGGGTTGAACTCTCTGCCTGCTATAATCTCTGGACAACCTTTGACCTTTAATTTTGGTTCAGCTGAAAGCACACTTAAATATTCAAGCTCTCCAATGTCACTTTAATTATGTTCTGAAGGCCTGTTTTGAACCAATGAGAATTATTTCTGTTTTTTTCGTGTTCTAAGTGTTAATAATATGGAATTTTCTAAATAAATCTCATTAGGCTTCCAAAGAAGGACTTGTTGGTCTGAAAGCTAAAGTTCATTGTTCTTTTGTAACATCCTTGTTGGTCCAAAAAGGTATCAAACCATTTGTTCTGGATTTGTTCCAATAACACCTATTAAGCCAAGGTCCAGAAATTCTATCTTATTTCTATCACTTTTGAATGTAAAACATATTCCCATTTCATTCTGGTTAACATAAGTGAGAAATTTCCTCATATCCGCATCTGTGCCATCCCACACTAGCAGTATGTCATCTATGTAATGGGTGTAAAAAGATATTTTCTTAGCAAAAGAGTTGCGATTGGAGTCATATATTGCCCCCTCCTCCACCAACCCATAAATAGATTGGCATAGGAGGGGGCAACACAAGAGCCCATCACAGTGCCCCTGACCTGAAGATAGTATTGTGCATTAAAAGGAAATAATTCCTTTTCAAATGAGTTCTAAAGACAAAATGATGAAAGGAACAGAAAACACTGATTCTGATTTTGACAACATCATAGCTACTGTCTCTAGGCCTTGTTCATGATTAATAGTAGTATATAAAGATTAACATCCAAAGCAAAACAAGCGTATGAGGCTGCCACCCAAAATCCCTTAATTTTCTTAATACTGCCGTGGTGTCTCTGGTACAGGACTTTAACATTACTGCATTTGTTGCAAGAACTTGTTTGTATACTGTAGTCTGCTAAGGGCTCAAATAGGGACTTATTGCCCAAAATAATGGGGCCTCGGGGCATGTTCTCTATTTTGTGCAGTTTCAGTATATGATAAAATACCGTGTCTGGGGATATTCTGGACTCAGTGCCTTCTGTTCACTTTCTTGTATCCAACCCTTTTTCACAGATTCTAACAAAAAAAAAAGGCATCAGTTCTTCTTTATATGTACTTTCTGGATTACATTGTTACATGTTGTATGTGTTTACATCTACAAGTTGTCTCAGTGCCTCAGACTGGTAGTCCTTTTTATTCATAATGACAATGTTTCCACCTTCATCTGATGATTTAATCTCTACATGTGTCATATTCTGAATCTCCTTTAAAGACAACTGCTCCGAGGCACTCAGATTATCCCAATGGGGACAGTGTTTATTTTGTTCCAGCACTTTCTCGATGTACCTGATAACTGTATCCTGAAATACATTCAAGGCTTCACATCCAGTATCTAAAGGAGAAAAGCTGATTTACTCTTTACTCTGGTTTGGTCACAACTTTTCTAGCTGCACCAGAATATCCAGTTGCACCTCGGAGACCTATTGATTCTTTCCCATCCCACCGGCTCCAAGGCCCCATTTTCACCCTGCAGTGCTACACGCAATTCATCCATAGTTAATGCATCAATCAAAGTCCCTTCTTCAGGTTCATTCTCATCAGACTGCAGGACTAAATTTAGCACTGGGTCTGTTGAGAAATGCTTTCATAAATGTAACTTCCTAAATAATTTAAATAAATCACAAAAAAATGTCAAAATCATTCACCAGTTGCACTGGTAAAAAGGAAAGACCATATTTTAGTACATTCAGTTGTTCATCAGAGAAATGCTGTGAGGAGAGATTAACTACAGTTAAATTCTGCAAAGAAGAACCTTCGGTAGCACATGGTGTTTCAGTGATATTCAATTCTACCTGTCTAATGTCCCTTAGTTCATGTGTAGTCCTCATTCTGCTTGTGCTGTGTCTCCCACCTCAACGGTTGATTTTTTCTCTTTTTTGAGAGATTGCTGGTTTCGGGGGCCTTCTGTTGTTGTTTGGTATCAGAGTCCCGACTAGAGAAGCATTCACTCCTTCCCTGAGATGCAAAGCTGAGGAAGAACCACCTGACTGATTGCTTCTCCCGTGAGATCTCCTCCTGCCTCATGATTGTTATCTGGCAAAGTTCTCCCACTACATATTTTATCATTTTGGTAGTCTTTCTCATCCCTGGTGAGTTTGGTTTTTTTCTATTTACTAGTTCTGCTTCTCCCACCTCTTTGCCTTCTCTGTTAACTTTTCGTGTAGACTTTTTATGAGTTCCATGTTACTGAAGGGTGACAGTTGAGTGTATAATGTTTTGATTTCCTCAGATACTATAGCTCGTTGATATTCATCTTCATCTATTTGAGTTTTTGTGAATTTAGTAGCACTATCAATTAGTTTTTTCCCCACCTCTCAAGGTAATGCATATTGGTTAAACAGCAAGCATGCATTTTAGTGACTCGTAACCCACTGGGAATTCTCTTCTTGTCCAGGCTTCTCTTTAGAAATCATATGTCATAATGTAAAACAACCTCTTTAAGCACCACTTTTTCCAATTTTATAAAAACAGTGCAAATGTGAGTCTCTTCAGAACTGAAACTGGTACCTGGGTCAGAATCCAGACTGCAATCTGGATAAGCCATGGCCTGAAGATGCCAAATTAGTGTTCATGAATGAAATGCCATCCTGTTCAATCAACTTTTTTTCTTTCACTTGTTAAATTTGGTTGGCGTGCTGTTGCTGAGATGGAAGTGAACCTGTTCTACTTGCTCAATAACATTGCCTCTGACTGCAAAAACTGCCAGTGCACATCATCAAAATGCAATAACACTAAAAGAAAAGAAGAAGGTGCACTCATTAAGGTCAGGTGCCATGAAATATAAATATACAGTTAAAGAAGAAATGGCACTCAGGCAAGCATTACTGTTTTGTTACTTTTATTAGATAGATTTATTTGAAATTAGAAGCAGAACTTCAATACAAACATACAGAAATTCCTAAAACATAATGTGCAGGTTCACATACCATGTCAGTGATAGCAGCCCAGCACTTTGAGGCTACAAAGACCTCCTAGTCAGGGGTGTGGCATTACTGTGAGATTTATTTATTTATTTATTTTATTGAAATCTAGGATTACAAGTACCTTTGAGCAAGAACTGCTCATTTACAAAGGTTCCATGGGTAAACATACATACAAAGGTAGACAAAGTTACAGTCATGAAACAATAAGAAGGCTGAGCCTTAAAAAATCCACAGTCTTACAAGTGAGCCAGAGACATCTAGATTAAGACAACTTTCAGGGTAAAACATTATACATGAGCTGAAATTTAGAGAGGGTCGGGTAGGTGGGTCAGGAAAGGGTAGGCAGGCTGTGTGGCCATTGTCAAAGGGGAAGGGGTGCATAAGAGGAGGGAGTAGAGGATAGTAGTCCAAGATGTGCCTTAGAGAAGAGAGGTGAGTAAGGTAGGACAGTGGGGAGGGAGGGTGAGAAAGGGGAGCAGGGGAAGGAGGGTAGTTGGAAAAGGGGGGTTACTGACAAGTTTCGGCTATTGTGCAATGGAGAGATGGACACCTTTAGGCGAAGCAGTCACATTTGCTAGTTGAAGTGAGGTATAGTCAGAGTTGCCTTTTAAAGGGGCCAAAGGTAGCAGTTGTAAGTGTTTGTTTGTTGAGAGTATTGCACCACTGTGAAGCTCTATGAGTGAAAGCCCTCTGACCCATAGTGGTCCAGAATCTGGGGACCTGGGAGGTTTGTTGTTGCACACTTCTAGTATACTGGGTGCTGCAGTGGACAGTAAGGAGCTTTTCAACACCTGGGGACATAATCCCAAGGAAAATCTTTTTGGTTAATAGGAAGGTCTGATACAGTATCCAGCTAAGGAGTGGAAGCCACCTGGCAATTGAATAAAGGTCACAGGTGTGTGTAGATGGGCAGCGCCGTTAGAACCTGCATGCTTTGTTGAGTGCTACCAATATCCTGCAGAGGGCAGTGGCAGAGGAAGAGCCATAGATTGCTAGCCTGTAATCAATGATGGAGGTGACAGAGCTGTAGATTGCCAGTCTAAGGTTATCAGCAGGCATGCAGTGGTTAGAAACATAGATTTTGACGGCAGATAAGGACCGCTTGGCCCACCCAGTCTGCCCATTTCCCTACCTAATGGATAAGCTGCAGATCCTAGTTAACCAGCATCCTACTTCTTCCTACCCCCACCCCCTAGAATTGCCTTATGACTGTCCCATGCATGCTTGAATTCCACCACTGTTTTTGACTCCACAACCTCCTTCAAAAGGCCGTTCCATGCATCCACAACCCTCTCTGTGAAAAAATACTTCCTTAAATTACCTCTGAGCCACCCCCCTTCTATCTTCAAATTGTGCCCCCTTGTTCTTGCACACCTCTTTTTTTGAAAGATGCTACCCTCTTGGACTTTGTTGATTCCCTTGAGGTACTTGAAAGTTTCTATCATGTCCCCCCTCTCCCTCCTTTCCTCGAGGTTGTGCCTGTAGACTAGGCCTATCCATATATTTGTGGCTTTTGTGACATAGTCAATGCCGATTGTGGAGAGAGAGCTATCCAGAGTGATGCCAAGGTATTTAAATTCAGGAATATGTTCAAGTATAGTCCCCGAGTGGTTCTTGATGGTGAGGGACAGAGATTTATGCTTACTCCTAGCATTGTAGAATGACATCACCTTTGTTTTGCTATAGTTCAGGACCAGTTTGTGTGAGCTGAACCATTTTTCAATGCGCATGAAGTCACGTTGCAACTGACTCTCAAGGAGCACAGTGTCATGGAGACTGGTGAACAAGACTGCGTCATCCATGTATAGCTGTACTTTCTGGTGGCAGACACTGGGGAGGCAGTTCAGGAAGAGACTAAAGGGTAGCGGTCCCAGGATGGACCCCTTGGAACTCCTGAGAGGACTAGTTTTTCTTCCTAGGTGACACCGGCGAACTAAACATGCTGGACCCTATCCCCAAGGTAACTTGCAAACCAGAGCAGTGCGTATATTGGAAAGCCCAATATTTGATAGTTGCCTGAGTTGGAGTGGGTGATTGATGGTGTCAAAGCCTTCCATAAGGTCAATGAACACTGCTCCATGCAGTTTCATTGGTCAAGAGTGGCCTGGATGATGTCCGTGAATTCCAACAGTGCAGTGGTAGTGCCATGCCCTTTTCCAAAGCCATGCTGTTCAGGGCTTTGGATGTCATATTTTTCCAGGTACTCAACTAGCTGGTCCAATGCAATTCACTCCAGAGCTTTTGATAATTGAGGGAGGATGGAGATAGGCCTGAAGTTGGTGTGCAGTGACCTATCTCCGCTCTTGTGTACCGGTGTGATAGTAGCCTGTTTCCAGAGTGATGGGAACTGGGCCATCCTTAGTGATAAGTTGAAGATCTTTGTCAGTGGTACTAGGATTTCATCAAGGACTAGTGCAACCAGCTTCAGGTCGAGGGAGTCACCGCTGTATCCTGTGTTGCGGATGGCCTTCCGAATATAGGTTTTGGCTAAGTGCACTGGGATCTTTTAAGTAGAATCAGGAGCTGTGTGTAGATGGGAAGCATTGTCAGGTTGGTTACTGGTGGAAGAGGCATCAAAGAAATCAGGAGGGAGGACACTGCCCAGGTTAGAGAACGCATTATTGAAGGTATTGGTGATTGTACCAAGGTCTAGCATTGGTGCTTTATTGATATTGAGCATGGTGGGCGGGTGGTGTCTTAGGATCCTTCCCTGTGAGGTCTTTCATGTTACTCCAGAATTTTTATACATCACCCAGGAGTTGGAGAGTGATTCCCTAAAGTAATTGCTTTTTGTGTTTCGTATTGCACATGTGCAATCTTTTCTTGTGGCTTTGTACTTTTGAATATCCCCTTGTGTAGATGTTGCTCGGGCACAGTGCCAGAGATGATCCCTTTGTTTGAGATGAGTAATTAGCTCAGGGGTTATTCATGGGTTGGCCCTTCCTTTAATCTTCATCTTTTTCACTGGTGCATAGATATTGCAGGACGCAGTAAAGTGGTTGATGAAGAAGTCCCAAGACTTGATTAACATCATTGGCTGAGTCAATCAGTGTCCAGTCCAGATGGCATAGATGTGTTTTAGTAGCTCAAGGTGTCCCTGTTTTAACACCCTGGTGAAGATTATTTTGGGAGGGGGCTTAAAGAATTTGTTAGTTCAGGTACAGATAATGGGTGCGTGATCACTGATGGAGTCGGGGAGCACTGTGACCTTATTAATGCATTCAGGTCGATTGGTCAGTATCCAGTCAAGTAGAGTGTGTGACCCGGTCCTATAGTTGCATCTGGTGGGGGCTGAGACCAACTGAGTGAGGTGTTGTGCCGTGACTGCATTCTTGTAGGAGCAGGCCTCAGGCAAGAGCCAGTTTATGTTGAAGTTGCCAAGTGTCATGGTTTCCAAGTTATGGTGGAGTCCCCTTGGGTTTTCCATGATGCTGACGAAGCCGTTGGCCTGGTCCTTAGGGGGTAGGTATACAGAAGCAATTATGAGCTCTTTAGTATGTGCACCAAGGAGAACTTTGATAACTAGAACCTGAGAAGGGATCCAGGGTTTAAGAGTGGAATGATATGGCCCATCAATGTATCCTTCAGGTAGATGGCACAACCCCCACCTTATTTAGCAATCCTGTCCGACAGTGACTGCGGTGTCCGGTATCTTTAGGGTTTGTAGTCAGAGTTTCGACAACAGAGAGAATGTCTGGATTATGCTTGTTGTACCCAGGTTTGAGGTTATCAAGTTTGCTGAGGAGGCTACAGACATTGATTGATGCCAGTGTAGAGGACCCCTCCCGCCTTTTCAGAGGGTGGGGGCCAGCCAGAGATTGGTCCTGGGTTGGGGTGGACACTGCCTGAGAGAAGCAGCATTAGCAGGATCCTGAGGAGATAGGTTTTGAGCAATTTACCACCTAGTTTGATTGTAAGGCATCTATTCCTCTTGTCCCTACAGTTCCGGGTCCACCCCGTGAAGTTGCAAAGTGCTAACAGTATTGCAATGTTGTCAGGCGTGTCATACATTTGGAGTTTAAGAAGGTAGCCAAGGTGCCAGATTGGGTGCAGTGGACCAAGTTATAGATGTTATGTGTCCCTGTGGTCATGCCTTGAGTGTAGTGCATGGTATTAATCGGCACATGTTGGTGGGCAGTTTTGTTGTTAGTGCCAACTGGGACAGCGGGACAGTGCAGCATTTGTATGGTGCTTTAGCCACCAAGTGTTGCTAATTGTCCCATCATTTCATTAATTGATCTACTTAAGTCTCCCTTGGTGAATTCATCTCATGATTGCACTTAATAATAAAAGATTTTAAATAATGAAGTGCTCAAAAACCTACTTTGGTTACTTATATATAATTTCAGTGTATAATAAAGTGCACAACAATCACCTCTTAGAATCAATCTTTAAATTCAGTCATATAAAATAAAGGAGATTAACTTAAACTTTAGAAAACCCTGCCTGACCCCATTACTCCTCCCATCCCCTACCAACTCTATAATTCTCACCCCCTTATTACCACCGTCTACATCTGTGCTCCTCTCCTAACCAAACTGGACATCTGTATCCAACTGGGGGGCTATAACCTTTAGTATATTAGGTATTTATTGCTCTGAAAAATGCTCTTCTGAGGTGCCTTTAATCTTCATTATTGAATGTATAAACAAATGCTCTTCTGCTGCTGTATACAAACTTGTGTGTTTACAACACTTGACATGTAACCTGGATGAAATGACAACTGTTCCTATGCTGCATGCTTACAACTATGTTTATAACACTTGACATGGAACCTTTGCAAATGAGGACTTAGCGCAAAGGCACTATGATGTTCAAATAAATAAATAAATAAAATAGTATGCAGTGTATCTATTTGGGTAGGGGGTTAAAGGTGTGCATTTTAGAAGAGGTACTGTATGTTAATTTTGGGGTGGGGTTGGTGATCATATTTTGGGAAGAGTGCGGTGCAAATTTCAGAATGGATACACTACTAGATATGTGTTCTCTAAATTTGAGGGGCGCAAGGCACAACAATTTCAAGAGGGTTGTGGGTGGAAAATTTGAGAAGTGCAGGAGCTTAAATTTCAGGAGGGTGCAAGGGTATGTTTTGGAGGCGGTGTTGGCACAAATTTTAGGAGAGGTGTTGGCTGCAAATTTTGGGAGGGATGCGGGGTGCCAATTGTTGGGAGGATGTAGGCATAAACTGTGCGAGGGCATGGGTTCAAAATTCAGGAGGGTTGGGAAGCACAACATTTTGAAGGGGTGCAGGAGCTAACATTGGGATGGGCATGGAGTGTAAATGGGAGACATGGGGTGCAGAATTCTAGAAAGGTGCAGTGTGTAGATTTTAGACAGTGCACAGGATGTAAAATTAAGGAGGGATACAAGATGACATTTTCAGGAGAGCTGAGGGTCACAAATTTGGAAGTGTGTGGGTAAACATTTTCAGAGGGCAACTGGGTGTGAATTTCTAATGAGGCACATAAGCACATTTTGAGAGAAGTGCGGAGGGCAACATTTTGTGAAGGGTATGAAATGGAACATTTGGGAGGGGTGTGGTGTGAATTTCAGGAGTAGTGACAGGAGCAAACTTTGTGAGAGGAGAGGTTATGCATTTTGGGTGGGTGCACTGCAAAATGTGGAAGGGGTGTGGTGTGCAAATTTATTTGGTTGTGGAGTGCAAAATTCATGAAGAGTGCAAGGTGCACAATTTGGTATGAGTGCAGAGTATAAATTTTAGGAGGGGTGGACAGCATAAAATTTAGGAGGCATGCTAGTACAAAATATAGGAGGGTGCAAGACACAAAGCTGAGGAAGGATGTGGGGTGCCAAATTTGGGAGAGGTGGGGCATGCTATAAATGTGTTTAAAACTCTTGAATATATCAGGTTGGGAGGAGAGTAGGTGTGATCTTGCCTCAGCAGGTTCTAGCCCTGGTTCCAATACTTGTCCTTTGTAAACTACAGGACTGTTCTTTTTAAAACCATGATTCTGCCTCTGCCCACTTACCTGCCACCTTCCCCCTTTATTAATATTGTCTCCTCTCTTCCCTGACTTGTTTCCTTTTTTCTGCCTTTCCGCACATTCAGTAGATGGAATGCTAATCATGGAATACATGAAATACAAAAATCATCACTGTGCACAAAATCCACTAGAAGAACACCCCCAACACATACATATGCATGTGTCATGCAGCACACACACACACACACACACACACACACACACACACACACACACACACACACATGCCCAGGGTTTATGATTTGCTGGATCTGGCAGAGTCTCAGACCCAGCAAACATTTGTTTGAAAAATTTGAGGGGGTTCTTATAGGATCTCAAAGCAGGGTCCTTACTCCATGTTTCTTTCCCCTTACCATGACTTCAAGTGTGCAGTATGACCCTTAGTTCCCTTGTCCTTCAGTTTCTTACTGAATCTTCATGTTCTGTGTCTGCATTTTGACATACTATTAAAAAACTGAATAATAATGAAAAGACAAATGCAGCACTATGAAGGAAAAAGGGACTTTAACCATTGTAGTCCATCCATCTTTCTATAATTCTGACCCTTATAGACCTGGCAGTTTTTCTACACACTTTATGCACTGAGAAAGCCTCATATTGACCCAGGTTTCCATTTTAACTGTTGCTGGTAAGAAGCAGATATTTCGGCAAGCAACAAGGCTAGGAAGAGGAATATTTATGGTTGGAAAAAGATGCGAGTAGTATGTCGTTTTAATAAATTTGTGTGTATCTGTATGTGTATAAGAAGGGGATAATGAGGGGAAACAGCATTTACATACAAACATATGAAATGCCAGCAGAAACAGGCCTCATGGTCCATTGTGTCTGCTCAATTGCGTTGCAAGACCCTGAGCTTGCAGCTACCCCACACTCCCCTCCCCCCTTCCTCCTAACAAACCCCCCTCACTCTGTCCCACCTTCTCTTGAATCCTCCCACTGTTTTACATGATACCACTTCCTTGGGCAGAATATTCCACTTGTCCACTACTCTTTCCATGAAAAAATGCCTCCTGATCTCCCTCTGGAATCCCCCCCTCCAGTCTCCGCTGATGCCCCTCATGTTCCTCCCCCTTCTGTTCCACAGAACCCCTTCTGTATTAACCCTGTTTAGTCCCTTTAAGTATTTAAAGGTCTCGATCATATCCTCCCTATCCCTCCTCTCTTCCAGGAAATACATGTTCAGCTCTCCCAGCCTCGCCTCCTATGATTTACCCTCCAGTCCCTGGATCATCTTCATTTCCCTACACTGCACCCCCTCCAGCAATCTGATGTCCTTCTTCAGGAATGGACACCAGTACTGCATGCAGTATTCTAGGTGCAGCCTGACCAGTTACCTGTACAGGGGAAGATCATCTCTCTGTGCCTAGAGGAGAGTCCCCTCGCTATGCACCACAGCATCTTATTTGCTTTTGCTGCCGCTTTCCTGCACTGAGCTGAGTGGTTCATGTTCCATTTATTAGTACTCCTAGATTCCTTTCACCACGGTGCTTTCAACTGTACCTCTCCCAACTGATATTTCCTCCCTGGTTTCTTGCTCCGAGGTGCAGGACCTTGCACTTCTTGGTGTTGAACCCCAACTGCCATGTCTCTGACCACTCCTGTAGTTTGGTCAGGTCCTCCTACAGCCCCCTCCACCCCTCTATGTCATCAACCACTGCACCAATCTTAGTATCGTCTGCAAACAGACTAATCCTACTTTGGATCCCATTTGAGATATCGGCTATGAACATCCCAAACAGCACCAGTCCCAGTACCGACCCCTGGGATGCCCCACTAGTAATGTCCCTCAGTGATGAGAGTCCTTCCCCCCCCCCACTGCCACCCTTTGCTACCTACCCCTCAGCCACTTGTTGATCCAGCTGGCCATTTTGTTCCCACCTCATGTATTTCAGTTTACCCCCAGCCTTCCATGTGGCACTGAGTCAAAGGCCTTGCTGAAGTCCAGATACAGGACATCCACTGCATGGCCCCTGTCCAGCTCCCCTAGTAACCCAGTCATAGTACTCAATTAGGGTTTGTTTGGCAGGATCTGGCCTGAGACAAAGCTGTGTTGATGCCGGTCCTGGAGATCATTTCCTCCAAAATGTCACCAGCCTCTTTAGGATCGACTTCATGAGCTTTCCCACAATTGAAGTGAGGCTCCTGGTCTATAGTTGCCTGGATCATCTTTGGGCCACTTTATGAATGGGCACCACATGGGCCATCCTGTGGCATGCTTCCTGTGTCCAGTGCTGTACTGAACAGGTCGGCCAGTGGTTCCACCAGGATCTCCAGCTCCTTAAGGAGAATATAATTCCCAGATAAAATTGTTTGAGGTGATATTATAAATGTATAGATCTATATTAAGATACAGCTCATATTAATCAGTCTTTGCACCTAGATGTTGTGGAAAATTTGTGATGTTTTTAGGGTCCTGGGTGTTGTATATAGACATGTGTAATTTTATAATTGGATCACGCTAAATGTTGTTTTATTTTTAAGGGTGCTTCCTTGTAGGTCCACTACACCTTTGAGAAAGCACTACGTGCGAAACGCGTCAGGTGACTTGGGACGTGCTGTGTCACGTTACGAGGAAGTTGGAGCTGTGGAGCGTTTGTAGCATTTGGAGTTTTCAGAGATTTGTACAGGCTTCGTTTATGAATAAAGGACTTCGTTTTGCATTAACCATATTGGACTTGCTTCGTCCTTTGCCTGGTGAGTTACAACATTTTAGTGGCTATTATTGATGGCATATGCCAGATGTGAAGCAATGGTGCTGGTTTCCATTCAGCATTCCACAGCTCCTTAAGCACCCTAGAGTGAATGCCATCTGGTCCTGGTGCCTTGTCTACCCTCAGTGGCCTAAGTCCTTTTAGTACACTGTCCTTTGTTATCCCAATATCAGTCACCCCCACCCCACCTCTGCCCACTCCACCCTTCCCTTGGGGTATCTGCTCTCCCTTTTCCTCCACCCACACCCCATCCTTCTTAATACCCACAATCTGTTCTTTGTTCTTTCTTCTCTCTCCAATGTATCTGAAGAAGTCATTTTCCCTGTCCTGAATTTCCTGTGCAAGTCTCACCTTTCTGGAAGCCTTGGCCACTCTAACAAGCCTGGAAACTTCCCTGGACTTCTCTGTGTACTCGTCTTTGTCTCCTTGCCCTCCCAATATCCTAAGCCTCTGAAATGCCTTTCTCTTGGCCGTCACCCCTTCCAAGACCTCACAAGTCAGCCAGCTTGGCTTCTTTGCCCTACCCTTCTTGCTCTGTGTCCTGGTACAAGTCTCAGTTGCATCTGCTAGCCCTCTCTTAATGATATCCCATTTTTGGCTGGCACTCATGCTCACCAGGATTCCTACCAGATGCTCAACTACAATCTCCCCCATCCTTTTAAAGTCCTCTCCCTTAAAATCGAACACCTTGGTACCCTGTCCCTCCCGCTTCCATACCAATGTTGAGTGTGAACCATACTGTGTGATGGTCATTCCCAGCCAGAGGGTCCTCCACTCCCAGATCCCTTACAGCTTCCCTGTTTGTTAATACTAGGTCACTGAAAAGAAAAAAATATACAAAAAAATGATGGACTTCCGGCACTATCCCTCGAGATGTGCTCACCCTAGTTGGCTTGTGGGCCAGTTGCACTAAGAAGGAGTCCTGAAAGACATTTAGCAATACATGTTCCTTTGCAGATGCTAGGTTGGGGTTCCAGTCCACCCCTGGGAAGTTGAAGTCCCCAACCACACCACGCCCCTCCTACAGACCTTTCTAATCTGCTCGCCAACTCCCTATCCAGGTCGTCCCCCTGAGCTGGTGGCCTGTACACTACCCCCATCCTCAGTGTTTTTCTTCTGGATTCCTGAAACTGCATCCATAGGGCCTCTGTCCTGCCCTCCTCCCCCTCCGCTCTTATACACCTTATCCCCTCCCTTACATAGATTGCCATGCCCTTTTTCCCCCTAGCTGTGTCACATAGAAACATAGAAACATGGACTTTGACGGCAGATAAGGACCACTTGGCCCACCCAGTCTGCCCATTTCCCTTCCTACTGGATAAGCTGCAGATTCTAGTTAACCAACAGCCTACTTCCTGCAACCCCCCACTACAATTGCCTTATGTCTGTCCCATGCATGTTTGAATTCCCCCACTGTTTTAGACCCAACAACCTCCTCAGGAAGGTGGTTCCTTGCATTCACCGCTCTCTCCATGAAAAAAAAAATCCTCATATTACCCCTGAACCATCCCCCCATTATCTTTAAATTGTGCCCCCTTGTTCTTACACATCTCTTTTTCTGAAAGATGCTACCCTCCTGGACTTTGTTGATTCCCTTGAGGTACTTAAAGTTTCTATCATGTCCCCCGTCCCAACTTTCATCAGGTATACATATTAAGCTCTCTCAGTCTCTCTTTATATGGTTTCTGATGCAGACCCTGCACCATTTTAGTTGCCCTCCTCTGACTGCTTCCATCCTGTCTATGTCCTTGCGTAGATGGGGTCTCCAAAACTGCACACAGTATTCCAGATGGGGTCTCACCAACTGTCTGTACAGAGGGATAACCACTTCCTTTTCTACTTGTGATGCCCCATCTTATGCATCCCAGTATCCCCTGGCTCTCCTTACTGACTCTCATATTGCTTACCCACCTTTAGGTCATCTGATATGACTACCCCAAGTCCCTTTCCATTTTGTTGTTGTTGTTAGTACCTCTCCTGCTATTGTGTACTCTTCTTCTGGGTTTTGTTTCCAGGTGCATTACTTTGCACTTCTTTGCATTGAATCTAAGTTGCCATATGTCTGACCATTCCTCCAACTCGCCAAGTCCCTTCTCATCCTTTCTACCCCTCCCTTGTGTATCAACTCTGTTACAGATCTTTGTGTCATCTGCAAAGAGGCATACCTTTCCCTCCAGACCCTCTGCAATGTCACCTATACAGATGTTAAAGAGTACTGGACCCAGTACTGAGCCCTGAGGTACTCCACTAGTAACTCCCCTTTCTACGGAATGTGTTCCATTCACTATTACCTTCTGTGTCCTGTTGTGCAGCCAGTTTGCTATCCAGGCTACCACCCTGGAACCCACTCCCAGGCTGGCTAACTTGATTATTAGTCTTTTGTGCAGGACTGTGTCAAATGCCTTGCTAAAGTCTAGGTAGGCCATATCCACAGCCCCTCCCTGGTCTATTACTTTGGTCACCCAGTCAAAGAAATCAATTAGATTCGTCTGACATGACCTTCCTGCTGTAACTCCATGCTGCTTTGGGTTCTGTGCCCTGCTGGTCTCTAGGTACTCAACAATTCTTTCTTTCAGAAGTGATTCCATCATTTTCCCTACCACTGAGGTCAAACTTACAGGTCTGTAGTTTCCTGCTACTGCCTTGCTCCCACTTTTGTGAAGGGGAATCACATCTGCCCTCCTCCAGTCCTCAGGTACCACCCCATCCTCCCATGATTTGTTAAAAGTGTGTCAGTGGTGTCACTAGGTCCTCCCTTAGTTCTTTGAGGATTCTAGGATAAATCCGGCAGGCCCCATTGCTTTGTCCACCTTGAGTTTTAGGAGTTCTTTCAGGACTCTTTCTTCTGTAAATGGACTGGTGTCAACCCCTACCCAGAGTGCTTCTATTGTCTGGTTTAGGTAATTCTTCCTCATCTTCTTTTGTGAATATTGAGCAAAAGTATTCATTCAGTATCTCTTCCTTTCACTGCCTCCTATCAGTGGTCCCCACAGCTTCAGGGAAAGGAAAGATGAAGGCACAAATCAGAAGAATTCACACGGACAGATCCTCTTGAACATTTACGTATATTTCCTTTATTATGAATATAGGCGCATATCCTCTACGTTTCACCAATATGTCATTGGCTTCCTCAGGAGATGCCTCTTAAACATTCTTCTATTCCTATATACAGGCCAGTCTTATTCACTTAGACATATTGCGGTCAATGTTGTTTCTTATTCAGCCTTTTGTGTGTTCTGCACATCACAGTTTTAGAAAACAGGTAGATAGCCCTCTTTAAAAAAACTCTTTGTGGACTTCTCATATGCACGTCCACGCTGTGGTTCAACTTGTATTAAAAACTGATAGTTGATTATACAACACATCGGAAGAGGCAGCAACTTTAAGAACTTAAGGTTTTATATTAATATAATTACATTTCCCGTGGTTTTTTCCAGAATTAGTTTCTGGAAAATGTTCTAGGATTTTCACTGTCTCCCTCTGCCCACCTCCCCTCTCCTTTATTAATCTTCACTATTCCTCCCTTAACCTTTCTATGCTCCCTAATGTACCTATAGAAGGTTTTATCCCCCTTCTTAACTGAGTTGGCTATTTTTTCCTCGGTTTGGGCCTTTGCTATTCTGACTGCTTTCTCCACTTCTTTCTGCTTTAATTGATACAGTTCCCTGTCGTGCTCCTTCTGTGATTCCTTATACTTTTTGAATGCAGCCTTTTTCTCCTTAACCTTCCCTGCCACCTCTTTTGAGAACCATAGTGGTTTTTACTCCGCTTTGTTTTCTTTATTTGTTTTACACAAAGGCTTGTTGCTCTATAATAGCAGTTTTGATTTTTCTCCATTGTTCTTCCACCCCTCCTTTTTGGCCATTTTGCTAGTGCATTCCTCAGGTATTCACCCATTTTGCCAAATTCGGCCCTTCTAAAGTCCAGTATCCTTGTTTTTGTATGGCTTGTCTCCATGGTTGTGCTTATTGTGAAGCACACTGTGCAGTGGTCACTTGTGTCCTTTCTGAATATCCTATACCCTGGGATCATCCTATTCCAGTACTGGTTCTGGGTGGTCCATGTTTCTATGATGGCAGGGATGTCCACCCTCCCCACCACCATGAGGGCCTGTAGCTTGGCTGATTTGTTACCTATGCTTCTCGCATTCAGCGAGACCACACTCCAACCTGCGTCTTCTCCTCCTACCCTGGTTTCCCCCCTCCCTATCTCTCCTTGTGTCCCTACTCCTTATACCTCCCTCCGATAGTTTGGGGTGGCATGTCCGCCCCTGTGGGTTTCCCTGCCTACTAGCTGTCTTCAATCCCCACAGTTAGTTTAAATCTATCTTTGATGCTATGTATCCCTCAAACCTCTGCTTAATATTCCTTTCTCCCCACTCAGGTGCACCCTGTCCCTGCATATAGATACTTATTGTCCCAGGTTCTGCCTCAGTCCCCCACTATCCCATATCCATTAGACCAACACCATTCCCCAGCCAAGTGTTGAACCCCAGCCTCCCTTTCCATCCCCGCCTCTCTCCCACCCCCACCTACCATTCCTACCCCTCTCACCTCCCACTTATTATTCCACCCCTCCCACTCCTCTCCTCCTGTCTCCCCTCCCTATCACCCTATCTCTTGTTGTTCCACCCAGGGCTGAATTAACAGGTTGTGGTGCCCTGGGCAATTTTGAATTGTGGGCCCCCCTGTGACTTAACCCCAAGCTGAATGATTATTGATGCCTTAAAATGCATTTGGAGGGTCTTCCAGCTACTCTGAATGCCATTCTTGGGGTGGAAATAGAAGGCTATTGTTTGAAGTTGGATAGCTGGAGTAATTTACACTGAGTGTCAACACTTAAACACAGCCATACGTTACTGGCCCCTATACACCAACATCTCACTGCCCAAATAGATAGTAGCCCTGGACAGCCTGCCATTTAAATGTGTTAGCTATCCTTAGATCAGTGGGCTAGTCTACCTGGTGTTGTGTTGGGCAGCAGGTAGGTGGGTTCTGCTGTGAGGGACAAGGAAGGTACCCCAGATACAATAAACCTGCTGCAGCTACTGTGAATGTTTTCGGGGGTGAGGGGTTACAGTACTGACCACAGTCAGCAAAAGACCTGAGTAGCTGTGGCTGAGACTGCCTTACAGTACTTCACTGACTGGTGAGATGATGACAAACAAAGCACTGGGAGAAGATAAAGAAGTGAAAGAGCTGGCTGAGCCTGGTGCTATGAGAAGCCAAATGTTTCTCCCACTCCTGTCTCCTCTCTTACTATAGTATGATCCTCTTCTCACAAGTCACATAATTTCATTTAAAACTTTTTTAAATAACAAACAACATTATTATTTTTTTTTTTTACCTGAGATAAAGACACAGCCAGGAAGATGAAAGGTCCGCTCAGCCTCTGGCCTCTCTGCTGACTACTCGTGCTCCTCGATCTCAGCTTCTACTATTCAACAGTCTCTCTGACACACACAAGGCAGTGGTGGGTGCATTCTGCACTGCCAGTCTGCCTTTGGTCTCAGCCGATAATCCAGCTGTTTTCCAGACCTTGAGACCTGACAACCGAATCGACAGCCAGGCCAGACAGTGGGTCCAGTGACAGGCCACAGGTGCTGAGGTGCAGAGTGTGGGGACAGTCTATCTCTCTCTCTCTCATCGACAACAATGACAGGATTTGGCAGCTCTCAGTTTGTTGGCAGCTGGTGCGTGGTGCCATTTTCTAGATCCGGGTGGGACTTACTTCACATGAGTAAGACATGATGGAACCATCACCACGCACTGTGCATGACTCACGGACCTGAAGGCTGGGGGGACAGAAAAGTTCTGGTCCAGTGGGTGAGTTGCAAATCAATGGAGGACCATATTGGACAAATTTCATTGGCTAGCTAGTATGTTGTGCTTTGCCTGACCTGCAGAGAAAACGTCCATGGGAAAACAAAAATGCCGCAAATGGTGAGCTGTTTGGATGGTCAAGGTGGCAGGCCCTGGTGGGGCAAAGGAATGGTCCATGACAACCCCTCCCCAAGGTTTAGTCACACACAGTGGGAAAGTACAGGGGGAGTATGGGGGTAAGGGATGAAGAAAAAAAAAGTAAAAAGAAAAAGAAATCAGTGGCCCCTCAAACTAGGAGGCCCAGGGCAATGGCCCCTTTTGCCCTATGGTTAATCCTGCCCTGGTTCCACCCCCAGACTATCTAGCACTTATCTTTCTGGTCTTACACTTACAACAATGTCAAATGCTGACCTTGTGGCGCAACGGTAGCGCGTCTGACTCCAGATCAGAAGGCTGCGTGTTCGAATCACGTCAGGGTCAGAGTTTCCTTTTAAAGTATATTTTTGTTTACTAATGCATGTTACATTGCCATATGTATTTCTCTCTGCATTTTTTGTACTCGTTGTCTTAATAATCTGGCTGTACTCTTTGTGTATTGTAATTGTACCTCCCGGGTCGTGCCTGAAAACAGTCACTTGCTGACTAGCGCACTTACCCGGTTAACAAAAACTAAATAAATAAATAAATCCTTGACTACCTACCCCATTTTCCACATCCCTCCCCCTCTTAACCCCCACCCCTTGCTCCACTTATGTCACCCCAGGATGGTTTTCATTTGTATCTGTGTCTTGCTATATATATACATCTGTACTGTTAATTGTGCATTGTTATTTGCCACTGACTGTTTGCTATTGTGCTAGTCTATACACATGTACTGTCTTTTGCTACTAAGTTAACCTCCTGACCTGTATTGTATCTTACCTCTGCTTACTTCTATGTTAACCTCCTGACCTTGTATTGTATCTACCACTGTTTTGTTTGCACCATTGCTGACGAGAACCTTTGTAAAAGAACCCTTGGTTCAAAGGTATTTGTAATCCTATTAATAAATAAATAAATAAAATACTCCACAGGTTACTGGAAGCACCTCAAGAAGGCCACTGATTTGCCAACTTCTCACATAGCCTTCCCAGTTCCTGAAACCTCCTCTTCACTATTTCCACCATTTCCACCAGGTCATTAGTGCCCATATACACCACTACATGCGTTTCTTCCTGCCCTCCTTGCACAATTAAGGACCACCTGCCCCGCCATGTCTGTGGTTAGTCCAGGTATAGCCTCCACCCATATTCTACTATGCCTTTCCCCTGCCTCCCCATCTGATCCTGTTGTATGAAATCCCCAGCACTAGCACACCCCTTCATCTTGCCTTGTCCCTGCCCCCACCGTTTTCCCAAGGTCTCCATCACCAGAGCATGCCACTCACTATCTCCCACTTGCCCTTTCTGCTCCCCTTCTCCCTCCTGTCACCTGACCCCTTCACTGCTCCCTCCTACCCTCCACTTCCCTCCCTCTGCCCTGCCCCCACCCCTCTGCTTTGCCTCAGTCATCCATCCCACCAACAATGTTTCTTTCCCTCACTCCTGTTTCCTCCTCTGGCAGATTCATGTCCCTGGCAGATTTCCCCCCTGCCCCCTTCTGCTCCCCTGAGATCGTGCACCCATCCTCATCCCCCAGTATTGCCAGCACAGCAAATCTATTTCCTGCCCTCCTGCCTGGCTGTGCTTTGGCTCCCTCCCTGCCTCTAGCTTTCCCACTAATGCTAGACCCCTGTATGGTCCACTAGTGCCCTCCTGCTCATCCATTCCTTCAACCTCCTTTTCTCCCATGTGTGCGTTCTCATGTTATTTCCCCAATGAGACCCTCCTGCCTCAAGGCCCCCCCTTCCCTCATCCTCTCCAGCACACTCCTAAGACATAGCACTTCCTTCTTCAGCCTTCTCAACCTGTTACAGATTGGGCACCCTCCTAGCCTCCAAAATATGTTCATCCAAACTGCCGCCCCACATCCATTGTATCCCACAATTCTACCTGTGTTACCCCCTTTACATCCTGCCTCCCCTGTACCATCTCTCCCTATGCTGACCCCAACTGCCCCCACCAGAACCCTCCTCCCCTCTGGTGTGTCCATCCCTGCCCCACTCCATCCATCTTCCCCAACAATATACTACCCCTCGAGATACCCCAATGGTTTTACATTTCTTGCACTGCATCCCACAGTGCAGTCCATGCCCTATTAGCTGCATCTACACAAGCCTTAATCCTCCTTTCCTATCCTGCGTGGTTTCCCACAGAGCAGTCCATGCACTATCAGCAGTGTCCATATAAAAATCTACTCCCTTGACTAGCAATATCCCTCCTACATGAAAGGGTTAATGGGATTGGTAGCAACTGTCCAGTTGAGTCAGTGCAGTGTTGGACTGGGTGCTACAAATAATGTGTCAACAAGCTTACGTGCAGTTGTGTCTCACGTCTCCCCAGTGCACCCCCTCCAATCAGGAGGCTGCAACCCACCTATAAATGGAGATTAGCTCGTGTTGGGCGGTATGGGGGAGGGTGGGTTTTGTCCCACTCCCTAACGAGACAATCAACCCCTCCCTGAGGTAGTAGCCATCCCTCGTTTGGAGTTTATGCCCTATACCCGCTATGAAAATCCCCTACTATGCAATCCCCCTGCTACTGGCTTTCTTAAACTTAGGCACAAGAGGAGATAAAAATCAAATCAGGCATTTACCTGCAGTGGTGCTTCTGGCATCCTCTGCCATGCTCCCATTCATTCCTCCTCGCTCATCCTCCTCAGTTCTTGGAATCCTGCTGCTCCCCCGATAGCTCAATTCATGAAAAGTAAGTTAAAATAAAAGAAAAAAATATGCAAAAAAGTTATGGTCCTCTGGCACTATATCTGGAGATGTGCTCACCCTTCACAGCTTACAGCACTATTCTACTGCTGTCCCTAGCTGACTCACCACACTCCCTGCCCCGTCTGACCCATCCATGGGTGGCGCAGTAGTCACACGCCACACCCCTACTCTCTCCTCAATGCCGACTGTGAGTGGCGCAGTTCAAGTCCGGTGGCAACTTAAGCAGGCCCTGGTCCTTTGAGTTTGCTGCCTTCCCTCCCACTCCCTGTTGGCTGCCCTGACCCCGCTCCCTCACAAGACAATCAACCCATCCCCTAGGTAGTAGCTGTCTCTCGTTTGGAATTTATGCCCTATGTCTGCTATGAAAATCCCCTACTATACAATCCCCCTGCTACTGACTTTCCTAAACTTAGGCAGAAGAGGAGATAAAAATCAAATCAGGAACTTCCCTGCAGTGGTGCTCCTGGCGTCCTGTGCCATGCTCCTGCTTGTTCTGCCTCACCTCCTCATCCTCAGAGTCCCGCACCTCCTAATAGCTCAATTCATGAAAAGTAAATTAAAATACAAGAAAAATATGCAAACAAGTTATGGTCCTCCGGCACTATCCCTAGAGATGTGCTCACCTCCTGCCTCTACAGCGTTATTCTGCTGCTGTATCTAGCTGGCCTCGCTGCACTCCCAGCCCCTTCCAACTCCGTCCATGGGTGGCACAGTAGTCACATGCTGCACCCTCACTTTCTCCTTATTTACAGGAGTTTTATTTTGCCCACCCATTGGTGCAGTGGCAGGGCTGCCACGTGAGGAGTCAGTGATCCAGGTTCACACCAAACGCTGGCATTGAAGGGCCATGGTGCGGAGGATCAGCATCCCAGATGATGCCTCCTTTCTGGGGGTTGAAGTTAGGTTGTGCCGCAGCACTGCCACCTTGGTAACTACAGGTGGGAGTGCAAGCAGTGTTGGAGGGGAGGACAAATGCCTTACAATTCCATGTGGCAACATGCAAGCTGCATGAGCACTCACACACTGAAGTCCTAGTGTGCAGGCATCCACTGGGAGGAACAGAAGAGGATACAATTCTCTGGCCTGCAGTATGATGCCTGATATACTCGGGCCCTATGCAACCCACTGTACCACTCACTATCCTTAGGTGCTGTGGTCAGGGAGGAGTTGCCATAATCTGGCCCCACCCTGTAAGTCGGAAGGAAGGTTGGAAAGTTTAGGCTGTTGCTGGGGGCGATGGAGCTGAGTGGTCATCTGATGCAGATGGGAAGCAGGACCCAGATGGAAAAGGTATAACATAAAAAAGAGTTCTATTTTAAGGGCCTATTTGAATGTTTTTAGTAAGGAGAAAAAATAGCTGCCATTTGACTTTTTTTTTTTCAGCGGGTGCAGTGATATGGCTTCAATGGAGCCTAGCTGGGGTAAGAAGATTTGAACCATTGGTTATGTTCTTATAACCACATGGGTTTAGAATCCCATCAGTCAATCAGATCCCAAGACATTTCTAATTAATTTAAAAAATATGGTTATCAAATGGGTAAGAGATTTTCTAAAACTGGATTTGGACAACCGTTTGAAATTATGGTGATATCTCACAGTATCACCACACCTTGGAAAAGGTTCTGTGAATCATTGTTTGCCTACTGTAATCACCTCTGAATGTGTGTTCTCATTTGGTACAGTTCTACTTATTGGGTTATTAGGCACTCAGCTATACCTCTAGCCTCTCAATGCATCCAAATTGTGGTGTTAGAACACCCTGGCATGTATCATTGCTTAAATATGTCTCCTGGTGACACTCTTTTGGTTATAAAAGGGCTTTCACATGCAATCTTTGGGTGTGAAATATGCAAGCTTCACTGAATGGTTCTGACACCCAAGGAAAGCATCTGAAATCAAACTACTGTTATAATCACAAGAGTGTCACTGAGAGACATGTTAATATATTATAAATCTCCTAGTTCAGTGGCACTAGAAGCAGCATGTGGTGCTATGATGAGGGAGACCTGTGTTCCTATAACAATCCCAGCTTCCTCCATAGGACCCCTGGCAGCCCCTGGTGGAGAAGTGCTGGGATACTTTTACTGTGTGAGCTAAAAAATCAGCGGATTTGCACTGCTTATTTGTTAGCCTGGGCAACAATAAATTTAGCAAGAGCAGTTTTCTGTACACAGCCTGCTCATTCTACCAGTGCTGCCATTTTCTGTTGGTCCATTGTGTCATTTTGAGGGGTTGGCCATCCTTTTGGGAGCACCTCCCGAGACTTTACTGAAGCACAGTTGCAGGATGGTGTAGTCAGCTGTAACTCATGATGTCCCCCCACATGGCAGGGCTGTCAGGCTATATTTAGAGTTTGGGAGGAAGGAGGGCTTACATAAAGGGTAACAAGCAGTTGGTTGGCTGAATGATACTGCCAAAGAGAACCATGTCATTGTCCCTAGTTTGCCACTGTTCCTCCTACTACTGCAGGTGAACTAAAGTAATCCCAGGGACAAGAAGTCACTGAGTCACCCCTACTCTATGGCCCACGGTGAGGGGGCTTTCCTCAGTGTCCTAACAGTGGTGGTGATCTAATAGCTGCAAATAGGGAGGTGATTAGTGAGGCCTGACAGGCAGCTCACTGCTGCTATCTGAGGAAGGATGGAAAATGAGGAAAGGTGACAAGAGGAGGATGAAAAATAAATAAAAGATGTATTATGAATAATTTTCATGTTTTGAAATTTAAATTATGTGTATTTGAAAAAGCTCTGCCATTTTATCTGCCAAGTTATCACTATAGCAACAGTCAACATGTGAGAAACTTTCAAAGCTACACCCACAGTGTGAATCTCTCACAGAACCATTTACTTACAAAAGTAAAAAAAAACAAATAAAATTACTATCATTCCTCACTCCACAAAACTGCCTCAGTTTTTTTATTTAACAGGATGACTGCAGAGTCACGTCATGTTGGACTACACCACAAAACATACACACATAAACAGTTTCAGTTTCCTCCGAGTCCTACCAGAATCAATACAAACTACTGAGAGGCAACAGCTGCCTAATCTGAAACAGCACACACCTCAGAATAAAATATGACATCTCAGCAAGGCTAGCCAGTGAAAAAAATGCTTGCAAGCTAGAACAGATACATTTAAAGTCTTTTATTGCCATAGTGAGTAGGAAGAGGCAAAGTAATTAAATGCTGACCAGAAAAAGAGCAACATGTAGGATGCATAAATGATATGAGAAGGCAGATACTTTCCAATTTGTGTGGTTTCATAAACACACATGCAATTGAAAGTCTCAAACCAAGCACAGAGCACCGCAGTTATGTGACTCTTTGTGTGTAGAGGAGTCACTTGATTCAGCCTAGCTGATCAGACATAAAGTGTTTGGCCCACGAGCGACCACATTTCTTACTAAAAAATAACTTAAACCTTTTCATTGACCTTCTGTAATTGCACGGCAGCCTTTACTTACTCCAACAGTGCTCAGTATGAGAATTTGGTACTGGTTGTTGTGCCTGAGAAAACGGAGGGCCAGGATATGTTGAACTATGTGCAGCAGCTCTGCTTTGATGTGGCCAGCCCATCTCCACATGTCCATCAATATATAATTGAGAGCACAACCAATCACTGAGGCCTATATCAGAACCAAATGAATGCCTGAGACCCAATACTATGTGCCTCCTAAACTTTCTAGGCAAAACTTATGTCCAGAAAAAAAACTGAGAAAGGGGTGATATTATGCTGGGGTAGAAACATAGAAACATATAATTTGACGGCAGATAAGGACTGCTTGGCCCACCTAGTCTGTTCCTTTTCCCTATCTGTTTCATATATCGCAGATCCTAAATGATCTGCAGCTTACCCTCTCTTTTCTATTGCAAGAATTCCTTAACGTCTGTCCCGTGAGTTTTGGAATTCCCCTTCCGTTTTTGCAACTACAATGTCTGCCGGGAGGCTGTTCCATGGATCTACCACCCTTTCTGTGAAAAAAAATAGAAATGCATCTTTCATTTTAATGAGCCCTCAAACTAGAGCCCTGCAAAATGAATACCGTGATAAAAAATCTAAATAAAATTCTGCAGACATACACTTCTGCATGAATTATTCTGCCAAACTACTCATTACAACTAACTCTGGCATCAGACAGTACAACTCTGCTAAAGAAGCGGCAGAAGACCTCCCCAGTGTTTTCCCCAGTCCCTTTGGAACACAGTAAGCAGTCATGTGGAAAGCAGAATCCCTGAGGGTTACCATACATCCAATATACAAGATGTTGTTATATTTGGGAAACAAGAACTTTTCACAAGATTGCCTGCTTGGGACTTTGAACTCAGCTTATCCCACACTGGACATTACTGTATCAGGTGCTGTTGTTATTGAATGTTTTCCATTACCATGATCACAGCAGCTGCAGCTCCTGCTTGTTGTGTGGCTCTCTCTGTACTATGACAAGTTTAGGAGCTAAAGCACTAAGAGGGGTTTTATTGTTGTGTGGGGGGTTTTATTTGTACTAGGAAATAGAACTGAATTATGAATTGAAAAATGCAGTGATATGTTTGAAATTGTCATCATTTGGTAATCAATTTAGACTGTTTATTGTCCTCTGCTTAGCAATCTAGAGTTTTAAACGTGTGTGTGTAAGGATTGGAATTTGTGGATTGTCTAATTATTTTTGGACCGTATATTACTTCCTACTTAAATTTTGTGATGTGCCTGGGTTATTTGGAGGGGCTGGGGGGGCCAGGACAGTGTACGGGGCGTCCCTCCTGCGTAATCTCAGGCCCTTCACCTGCCTCCCAGTTTTTTATACTACTGCTAGGTGCTGTCAGGAGGTGAGGATTTGGAGGGGCCGAGGTGATGTTGGGTGGTGGGGAGTCCCATGCACAGCAGAGGGTGGTAAGATTGGGATTATTGGTCTAGAAGGTACCCTGGATTACGACGGGCACAAGAGAGAGGCCAGACATGTTTGGTGCCTGTCCCCAGGGAGTCCACTAGATCGAGTGACCAGGTAACCCGAGGGGCTGCATTACTCACCAATCCCCTGAGGACAGTGCTATGCACTGCCAGGTCGATTAGGAACAAGACCGCAATTATGGCGGACTTGATTTCCTCGGTCAACCTGGCTTACATCACAGAGACCTGGGTTGGGAACAATGCTGGCCCACTTTTTGAGGCTGCCGTCCCACCTGGGTATACCGTGGTGCACTGCCCCAGAGAGGAACGTAGGGGTGGTGGAGTAGCTATTTGTTTTAGATCCAGCTTGGACTTCTCCGTGCACCCAGTGGGAACCCCAAGTTCTTTTGAATGTGTGGTCGTTCATGGGGGTCTGGGCACAGGTTGCAGGATTTTCCTTATTTATCGTCCTGCCGGGGCAGTGGGAAACTTCCTGCAGGAGGTTGCCAAATTTGTCATCGGCGAAACATTGGAAGCCCCCAGATGTATTGTTCTGGGGGATTTCAATGTTTGGGCTGATGACGAATCTTCTCAGCTTGGTCATAACCTCCTCCAGACTATGTAATCACTGGGCCTGTCACAAGTTGTTTCTACTGCAACTCACCAGGGTGGCAACATGCTGAACTTGGTGTTCTCACTGGGGCTTGAGATAGATAATCTTGGGATTGATCGGGTGGTATGGTCCAATCACTGCATGATGCAGTTCAAGTTTGGGGCTCCCACCAGATGCCCTCCCCCTACAGAGATGATGAGCTGTTGCTCTTTGCGGGGATTGACCCTGGAGGGTTTTTTGGTGGCAGCTGATCTATCTAGAGTGAGTGATGCATGCATTAGAGGCGTTGATGTTGGAATGGGCACCTATAATAAGGCGTTATCCAACACCATTGACTCTCTCGCACCTGTCCATGTACAACCCAAATCTTCCTTCCTGAGGTCCCGATGGTTTGATGGAGCTCTCAGAGAGATGAAGAGAAAGGGTCAGAAGTTAGAGTGTTACTGGAGAAAGTCCGGCCTGGAGGGGGATAAACTGTCTATGCGTATGCATTATAATGCATACCAGGGGGCAATCAACCATAAGAAGGCAGTGTTCCTGTCCAGGGAGATTGCTGCCAGGAAGAATCGACCAGCTATACTTTTTCAGACTGTGGAATGGCTACTTCATCCTGCCTGTCTACAGCTGAAGAAGGTTTTATCTGATGCTGAATGCAAAGAGTTTGCTCGATTCTTCTCAGACAGAGTGTCCAGTATCTGGCAGGGCGTTTCTCCAGTCAGCAATGTCATAGCTGGCAGTGGTCTCCTGAAGTGTTCTAAGAGCACTCTGCCTGGTTGGGGGGAGTTTAGACCAATGGAGGTAAGTGAGGTCATTGAGGTGGTGACCAATCTGAAGTACACCTTTTGCAAACTGGACCCGGTGCCAACGTGTTTCTTGATGAGATGCATCGACACCGTTGGCCCGGTGTTTGCTCTGATTGTCCGGTGTTCCTTATCTGAGGGTGTTTTCCTTGATGCCTTGAAGGAGGCATTTCTGAGACCACTCTTAGAAACCATATTTGGACCCAGAGGTCACGGCAAATTACTGACCTATTTCTAATCTTCCCTTTTTGGCGAAGGTAGTGGAGAAGGTAGTGGCGCTTCAGTTGGAGGAGCACCTCGTGACCCATGAGTTATACGAACCATTCCAGTCAGGATTTCGGGTGAGGCTTGGCGCAAAAAACGTGCTTGTTTGGGTACTGAATGATCTCCTCAGGGTGAGAGATCGAGGCGATAAGACAATTCTTGTTCTCTTTGATCTCTCCTCAGCATTTGACACTGTGGACCACTGTGTGTTGCTTGACTGCCTTAGGGATCTCTGTGGAATCACCGGCACTGTCATCTGCTGGTTTGAGTCCTTTCTAACTAATAGAAGGCAATGGGTTGTGATGGGGAATTTCTCCTCTACCCCTAGACTCCTATCTTGCGGAGTCCCTCAGGGATTGGTATTAGCCCCAGTGCTGTTCGCAGTGTACATGCTACCCCTGGGAGGGCTCATTAGGAAGTATGGCTTGGGTTTTCATTGCTATGCCGATGATACCCAACTGTGTCTTTCCTTTGCCCCGGGAACATCAAACATGGTAGATGTGCTAAATGATTGCCTTGCTGAGATTAACGACTGGATGGCCTCCAGCTGGTTGTGACTAAACCCCGATAAGACGGAGGTATTGGTGGTGGAGTCAAACAGAGTGCGTGATAGGATGGCCCCTGAGTCAGAGACTGGGCTTGTTCTAGGATCTGCTTCATTGAAGGCCTCCTCTAGGGTGCGAAATCTTGGTGTCATTCTGGACAGGAGTTTGACTATGGAGGCGCAGATATCCTCCACTGTCCACTCCTGTTTTCTCCATCTTAGAAATGTTGCCAGGATAAAGCCCTTTGTTCTGCCTCCAGACCTTCCCACTTTGATGCATGCCTTGGTTACATTAAGGCTCAGCTACTGTAATGCGCTCTACCTCAGGGTCACGGGAGAAACTCTCCACAGGCTGCAGCTAGTGCAGAATGCAACTGCCCCGCTATTAACTGGGCAACCAAAATTCTGCCATATTACACCAGTGTTGTGTGAGCTGCACTGGCTGCCGGTCAAGTGGAGGATCCTCTTTAAGGTGGTTCTTCTTACCTATAAGGTCCTACGTGGCCAAGGCCCTGGTTACCTGTCTGACCTTCTTGTTCTTACTGTCTCTGTCCGCCCCCTCCATTCCTCTTGTGGAGACCCCCTTGTGATTCCAAGGACGAGGCTGAAATCAGCTGGTGACAGGGCTTTTAGTGTCATCGCTCCTGTCCTTTGGAATTCACTGCCCCTTGGGGTTAAGGGGGCCTCTACTTTGGAGGAATTCAAGGCCTTCCTATTTCCTCAGGCATTTCTGGACTAAATTGTTATTTATTGATCTGATTGATTATTAATTTTATATATATTGTTGTATTATGCTGGGTTGTTAATGATTTTGTACTTAATTGATTCTGTTGTCTGAAGTTGTGTTTATTGTTTGTACAGCACCCAGAGCCTCCGGGACTAGGCGTTTTTAAATACATTTTGCCTTGCCTTGCCCTAAAGCAGTGCTCAGCATACACTAGTTCTATTATAGAAATAAATTATTGTAACTCATATGAAATTCAGCTGATACCAGCATTTAAATGAGTTACAATAATTTATTTGTATAATAGAAATAGTGTTATAATCTTTTTTACTAATCTATTTGGTAATGGTTATTAATTGGATTCACTTGTTTCCCCCTCATCACTATATTTTATCTTCCCCAAGCTTACCTACCCAACCATGGACATAGCTCAGCAGCCATCTTGTACTGCACTCCTTGTGATATACGTTCCTCTTCCGTCCCCTTCCCACACTTTACTTGTGTCACATCCATTATGATTTATATTTATGCATCCCTGTGCCCCAGCTACACTTACTTCCCTCCTTCAATGCCCACTTGCCCCAGCCCTCGTAAGAGGGTGCGTTCTTGCTTGCATAGACTCCTGTTAAGCTCCCTCACAAAACTGCTGTTGCTGACACTAATTTGTGCAGGTAACATCGAACTCAATCCTGGCGTCCCACTTCCTATCCAGGCTCCCTCTGAGCTGCCTGGTCTTAAGGGGCTAAGCCTGATTCACATTAATGCCTGTAGCTTGTTAAAAAAACTAGACATTATTCAGTCCTGGTTTAGTATTGCCTCCCCAGATATTGTTGTGGTAACGGAAACCTGGCTGAGGCCTTCTACCTTGGACCACGAGATAAATATGATTAATATCCCCTCCTATGCCGTCCACAGGACCGACAGGCCAACTAGGGGAGAGGGCGTGGCTATCTATGTCTGGGACAAATTCCCAGCCTCCATCGTTAACTCTGCTACTGTGCCCTGGGAATTTGAATATTCCATGCTAAAAGCACAGCTTCCCTCTTCAACCCCCATTTATATACTAGGTTTTTATAGGCCTCTCTCTGCAGGGCATATGGTATTATAGCACCTATCCAGCATACTATCCTCCTTATCCTCCAAAGTGATTATTGCAGAAGACCTTAACATGGACTGGTTCTCAACCTCTTCACAACCCCTTAAGGAGTTATGCGACAACTTTAGGCTGTTACAGCTCATAATAGAGTCCACCCGTCCTAACAAAAAACATCCTAAAAACAGTACCCTACTTGATGTTATTCTAGTTAACAAACCTTACCTATACTCCCACTCTGGCTTTTTCTTTAACAACCTCAGTGATCTTGTGTTATAGCCTGCATGAGGACCTACCCTAGGTTTATTTCCTCCTCTAGCTATGCCCTTAAGAGATCAAAATGGCATTTTGACCCTAAAGCCTACCTCTTTGACCTGCAATACACATTCTGTCAGGACTTCTACCTGGCCCTTCAGTTGAAGAAGCCTTTGCAGTCTTCCAAAACATTGTTCTTGGTTCCATCAATAAATACGCACCTCTTGTAAAAATCTGAACTAATAAGAAAACATGGCCTTGGTTCTCATCAAGCTTGAAAGAAGAGTAGCTCCACAGAGACTCACTTTGGAAGAAGGCCAGGAAGACCAAACAGCCTAATGATTGGTCAGCTTTCAGAGCTGTCAGAAACCAGTGCACGAGAATGGCTAAGGATGCAAAATCTAGTTACTACCGGTCTGAACTTAACTCTTCCTCTAACAGTACAACTAAATTCTGGAAAACCTTAAAGGAAATCCAAGGCTACAGTTCTGCTAGTCCATTCCCGCCAAAAATCTCTTCAGGCAACTCGGCTGTTACTGACAAGCAAGAAATCTTTGAATTCTTTAATAATCACTTTGCTTCCACGGGCCTTGCGTTTGATGACTCCCCCGCTTCTAGCCTGCGTGCACAACTATTTATTCCTAGCTCAACTTGCCCAGGCCCTGCCCCAACCTCGCCCCCTCCTCACACGACATTCTCCTTCTCCCTTGTCATAGTAAAGGAAGTTGAGGACCTTCTACTCCATCTAGATTGTAGGAAGAGTGCTGGGGCAGCCCTGATAGAGCCCTCCTTCCTCAGACTTGGCTACCGCGTTCTGTCACCCTCAATCACCCTTCTCTTCAACATGTCCCTTACCCAGGGCTCACTCCTGTCCATCTGGAAAATTGCCTGTGTTATTCCACTATTTAAATCTGGCATCACTAGCTATCTTAGTAACCACTGCCCCATCTCCTTACTCCCTACCCTCTCTAAGCTTCTGGAAAAAGTGGTTAATACCCAGCTTAGACAGCACATCAATGACTAGGACCTTCTAAACCCTGCTCAGTCTGGCTTCCGACCCCACGATAGTACCACCTCAGTGCTTGCTAAGGTCATGAATGACTGGTTGAGAGCCTTGGATGCCAGAAGTTATGTGTGCACTCTGTTTCTCAACCTTAGCAAAGCCTTGACACAGTAAATACCAAAATCACACATGCCCCACAATGCATTGTAGGGGGCATGTCAACTCATTTCAACTTCTGACCAAATGCCCTTTAAATCAACCTTGCCTCAGTGTTTGACACAGAGGTTCTTTGTCTTCGACACAGTAGACCACTCCTTGCTCCTGGTTGTTCTACGGAATATTGGTGTTAGCCCTAGGAAGGTTTTCTAACTACCTCTCTGATCAACAGCAACAGATCAAGGCTGGGGGGGGTCTCTCCCCCCTAAAAATACTATCTAGAGGAGTACCGCAAGGGTCCATCTTGTGTCCTCTCTTGTTTGCCATTTACATAAACGAACTAGATGCTGGAGTCAAGTCGGCTGACATACACCTCTTTGTGGATGCCACTGTGTTGTATGTAGCCAGACCTACTCTGGAACTCATGTGTAGTGACCTCCAAATAGAATTTAACCACTTACAGAACAATCTCCTTTACCCTAAACTTCTGCTAAATGCTAAGAAAACAAAGGCCATGATCTTCTTCCCTGTAGTAAACTCTCCCTACTCTATCATGGTGGAGACAGCACCTCAAATCCACACCTTGCTCGGGCGAATAGCTGGACTATGTAGATTCCTTCAAATATCTGGGGGTGTGGATTGACTCTAATCTTTCCTTCAAAGTCCATATCAAGGAACTCTACAAAAAAGCTTAAACAGAGGCTTGGGATTTTCTTTAGAATCAGGCATCTATTAACACAGAAGGGGAGAACCAGGTTGGTACAAACAACGTTCTTGCCTCTCATCAACTATACAGACCTTCTGTACTGGCACTGCTCTAGTGTGGCCCTTGCCAAACTAGACACTCTGTACCACCGGGCACTCAGGTTCATTACTGGTGTCCCCTACGCAATGCACCACGGTACCCCTCTACAACATTGTAGGCTGGGGCTCACTTAGTCTTAGACGACAAAAGAACACCGTGCTCTGGATCTATAGGGCCATCTCTAACAAGCTGGCTCAATATATTAAGGATTGCCTACCTTCTTGCATTCCTGGCAGCTATCCACTGAGAAGCCAGAGTCGTACCGCCCTTTACAGTCCCAGAGTTAGGACGCGCTTTGGTCGGGTGGTGATTAGTCACACCTTACCAGTCCTCTAGAATACTGCTCAAAATTTACTGCAACTCATTTCACCTGTATCATTAGCTGCCTTCAAAAATCTTATCCAATGATCATTTATGGAGTCCTGCAACTGCTTTCGGCGCTGAATCATAGAAACATAGAAACATAGAAGTTGATGGCAGATAAGGACTGTAAGACCCATCCAGTCTGCCCATTTCTTTTTCTACCTTATGAATGTGCCATCGGCCTTTGCTCTGTCAATGGTCTATCTATTCATACTCATCTGCTGAGAAGTCAGAGTCGAATCGCCCTTTACAGTCCCAGAGCTCCCTTATGCCTATCCCATGCCTTATCCTTATCTCTGACTCTCCCTCCTACCTGTCTGTCACCTCCCCCTACTAATGGCACCTTTTCACCTCATACCCCCCTTACCCTTAGACCTACTGCGCCGACTAATGCAGCTATGTCAATCCTGAAGGTATTACATTTGCCCCTTCCCACCCCTCCTAACCTCTCCTCCCTCCATTATCCTTGGCGCATTCTGTGTCATCAGTGCCCTTGCTTTATAGTCTTCTCCTAGGCCACATAATGCTTTGCTGGTCTAGACCTCATCCAATATAATATTGTACTCTACTGTCTATCAGAGACCTGCCTTGCATAGAACTCGCACACAGCGGTATGCTGACTGCTTTTGGTACCATGCCTGTAAATGATGCTGCCTTGTTCTGTTCTCAGCATCAAGTCTTACGTTGCTATTTGTAAATTATTGTACACCACCAAGCCATGCCACGCCTTCCTCACCTGTAATGACTGTACATAGGCTGCTAATGTTGCTATGCGTACTCCAAATTGTTGTATTTGTGACTTGCTGTTGTTTAAACTACTAGGTCCATCTTATAAATAAGCCCTGCTCAATGGTGTTCCGTCTGGCTAAATAAAGATATTGAGTGATTGACTGATTGATTGGTGATGTCACTTTGTGGCGTGTGCTATTTAAATGCAAACTAGATCCCCGTATGGCTAACACCCACTTTGAAGGCAGTTTGCCAAGGCACTAGGGGCTTCTTGTATGGCGAAATTGACTCAGCCTGTTACTCAGATTTCAGCAATAAAGGCTTAAGTATGGCATACATTTACTGGCGTGAGTTTGGTCCTTTATTTGTTTGCTGTGTGCTTGTACTTTGGACCTTGGTATTACTTTGGGGCTAGCCGCCCATACAAAGCGCACCACCCTTACCTCGAGCACAGGTGCTCCTTTTTCAATTAAGTGTTATGAGCCAAGGCCCTTTTTCAAACATGACCTGGGACCATAAAATACAGTCAAGGTGTTACAAAAATTAATAAGTCATATACGGTATAAAATTTACATAATACATACAATGCAAGACACAAACCTACAATACACTAACACTTACATATAAGAGATTCTAAATGAACTTGCTTCAGAGAAGCCATATAAATAATTAATCCCGGGTCCCACCCAAAAAAGGAACTTCTGGTCTCAGTGGGCCTACCCAGTTATCAAAATGAAATAAATAAATCATCTTAGGAAGTTACAGTAGAAACCGCATTCCTCCAGGAAATTCATTTGAAGGCTGACCAAGTTTTACTTTTATTCAAAGATTGGGTTGGGCTAGCATATGGAGCAAAAGACAATACCAAAAGGTATGGGGTGACAATTAGATGTTTCTGGTGCAGTATTAGCCACTGCTAAGCAATTTAGATCACAAATTGTAGTGAGAAACAAATAATGTGATCTACTGGGAATTGAACCCAAGCCCACAGAATACCGTCTCAGTGCTCTAAGCACTGATTGTCATGTTAGCTTTTCCTAGCTGCAGGATTTGCAATACCAGAGTAAGGAAGTATGTCCAGGAAGAGTCAGGCCAACCATGTGAGCCTACAGCTCAGTGGTTAGAGCACCAGTACAGTGTTCTGGAGGCCTGCGTTCAATTTCTGGGAGGTCACATTATTTCTTTCTCTCTACAAAAACTATGGGGTTGCCATTTTGATCACCAGATTAGTACAATTTAAATGATTGTATGAAGTGGGGGATAGAAGTGGTCATTACATTTTCCTGCATGGCACTCACGATCAAACAGAAGTAGTTCTGGGCTCGATCTATGGCCATAATATTGACGACCCACATTTGAATCCTTGCCCTTGGTCCCATTTACCCCTTATCCTAGCAGGAGACGAGAACCTTATGATTGATCAGGATCTGGACTGCAGTAATGCGAGTCATGGGGCCTATCCCTGACACAGCAAGACATTAGGGATTTGATTGATACTTTGGGCCTTGGGCATCCATGGCATACTCTGTATCCTGATACTTGGTAGTGTAGTGCCGTCCGTATGGTGGCAGGCTTCAGACATGCATAGGACAGGTACAAAGGAATATTAGAGATGGAAAGAAAAAGCTAAAGCCAGTGGCCAGATAGGGTCACGCGCCGCTTCATCAGGTAGCATAAACGGGCAGATTGGATGGGCCTGGTGGCCATTATCTGCTGACAGTATCTATGTATTCATCTGTGTACATTCTACTCCACAGCTCACCATGCCTTCTCACTTCTGCACTCCTTTTCAATCAGTGTGAAACATTATCAGGGCCAGACTGGCAGTGAGATACTGTACAATCACGGGTGGTATCTGACCACTCTCCTATGGCTCTCATTCTTAATATCTCCCATATCCCTCCTGAAAAGATAAAACAGAGGCTCAGCAACCAGATATTGAAAGATCAGATCTTTATTCAACAAATTAAAAATATATATGACAGATTTTTTCACAATGATAAGCACACAGTTACCAATTTTGACACATTCTTGATGGCCTTCAAATGTGGAGTCAGAGGTAAACTAATTTGTTTGTCATCTAAAAGGAAACAGATATGAAAAAAAAGCTCAGGGATTGTTGAGTATAATACCTGTGGGTGGAGCTCAATACCCTCAGAGCAGCCAATGCTGAATTAAACAGGGAATCTGCTGAACTGGCCATGCATAGGCCTGGAGTGATACACTTTGATCAAGGGGAGAGGGCCAGAAAATGAATGGTGCTGCGGTGTGGCAACCGGGTAGAATGAAATGTCACAATGCTGTGGAAGAATTCTGCTCCTTTTATCAGCAACTCTATGGCAATAGTGAGACCACCCAACTAGGTCAGACATAGAAGACTATCACACCTCTAATACCCTTCCACAATAAACCAGTGCAGAGCAAGACTCCCTGAAATATAGATTCAGACTGGGGGAAGTACACCAGGCCATCAAAGACTTAAAGTCTGACAAAGCCCCTGGGACTGATGTCTTTTTGTTTAATTTTTATGTTTGCTTGCGAGCATGCGCAAGAAACATAGTACCACTATGCAACTTTCTGGAGGTGTGCCACCCGCTTGCCAATGCCCTGATCTATTTTGCAGGCACAACCACACTGTACCAGTGAATGGCCGAGCTGTCTATGACAGCAGTTCAGATGCAGTGGCATGCAGTTGAAAGAAAACCACCACTGCAATCAGCGGTGGTAATGTGTAGGCAATTTGAATATTGGGAGTAGTACTGCATTAGTCAGTGGCTGCCAGCAGCGGTGAGTGAGTTCCATGGTCCAGCTCAACATGGCGACACACTCTTAGCAGCAGAGTACTGTATAGTACAACACTACTCTCCTCTCTTTTCTTCCTAGGGACCAGCTTTATGATTAAGCTGCAATCTTCAATGAGTAAACATATCCCTGTAAGTATTCCACACCCTGATTTTTTTTTTTTAATCTTTAGTTCATGTCGTGTCATGTTGTGGGGACTGGGAGTGGTCCTAAAAAAAGATGAAAATGGGTTGTTATAGTTTGTGACTCGAGAATCTGTATGCAATGAATTCTACAGGTCCCATTGACCTGCAAAGACCGGACTAGTAACTACTGGTCAGAATTCCCACAGCAAATCAGATGCTGCAAGCATTCAACGTCAGTTTCTGCCAAGCATAATCTGTTTGATCATAGCCCCCCCCAATAAACTAAAATATAGTTTTCATTTGAATTCCCTAACCCCAAAAGAGTTGCACAGTATACACAATTCTTTCTCATAGCAATGAAGAGGGGAAAACATCATAGAGGAGACTCTCAGTCTGGAAAATAAACCATGGCATATAACAACTCACCAGAGTGCAAAAACTGCAGCATTCCCAGTTTCTCATGCATCACTCTCTGAGCGAACAGCCTAAATTTCCAGAACCTCCACTCTCTCCAAACACAGGAGACAATCCACACCAATGCACTACTTTTATAGATAACATATGTTCTGGGATTTGATTCGATCACAGCTAGAACTGGCATAAATTGTGCCTTGCTTGCTGAAAGCTCGTGTACACAACTGAAATGCTGCCTCTGTGCATGTTGAATGGTTAAGATCGAACCCACAGGAACACAATCCCCACACAATTTCATTTTACATTTTCTACAAGCCAGAACCTAAACTGTCAAGTAACAATTGCAAGAATAAGTAATGATGCTGGCACCTACCTCCATGGTACTGGTAGTGCGAGCAGCAAGTAATCCCAGTTTAGAGTGCTAAACAGGTAATAATTCCCTGATAATCAGATTTGTAGTTATCCAGAATACAAGGGGAGACTAGTTTCAAGAAGGTGCACTCCCTCCCCATGCGGATTTACTATCCAACCTTTTGGGAAGGCTCAGAGTGAAGATCGCAAAGAAAAGCAGGGCATCCAGCTCAGAACAGAATAGGACTTTGTGGTCAGATCCCCAGGAATAAATAAAAACAAAATACAGAAAAAAAAGTTCAAGGCAAGTCACTTGTCTTCCATGCAGCTACAAAGCTTACAACAGAATTGCCCACTGCAAATAGATGAAAAGCTTATACAAACTACTGCCAGATCATCCTCTTTGAACAGTGGCACTTTCCACCAACTAAAGCCAGATCAATCTGCAGATAGACAGCTTCTACAAACTACTGCCAAATCATTTCCTGTGGATCACATGGAACAGCTGCAAACTACAACCGGATCAATTTGTCTCTTAGAGAGAGGTGTAGCCCCACTCATTGCAATCAGAAATAAAATAAAATAGAGGTACAATGTCAAACACCACATCCGAATCGTCCCCTGTGAATCAAAGTGAAGCTAAAAAAACTCTATAACTGGATTTTTCCCTGCGGTTGTGAGACAGCTACAAACCATAAGCTGGTGGTCACCTTCTGATCCAGTTGACAAACTGAACTGATTGAAATGAGAAGTCTGCAGCGGGTAGGAAGGCATTTCAGTACCATCTCTCCCAAATTTTAGGCCACATCATGAACTACCGATATGCAGAGTTAAAAAAGGAAAAATACGGTATGGAAACAAACAGGACCAGCGTTGGTGTTTTGGAGGCACCCATCGAGATACAGTAAACAATGGGGCCCACGACCCAGCTCACTTTGTCCACGTTTTATAGTCTATATACCATATGTACACTTTAGTTTCAATACAACCTGAGACATCTTTAGTTTATTTTGTTTTTTTTTTATGAAGAGATAGCAATGTTGGGGTTTCCCCCTCAGTTCACTTCAGTCGCATTTTTTTCATTCTGTACCATATGCATACTTTGTTTTCAGCTTGGCCTGTGACATCTTTATTTTATTTTATTTTTTGAGTGGAGGCAGCAATGTTAGTCATAGGGGCCACCCTACACATTTAGTCCATGTCTGCCTCTGAGTGTCTGTGCCATAACTCAGGGAATAATTTTATAAGATTAAGATGTCACATCAGGAGGCCATGCCCAGCAGGGTGCTGTCCTTTACTGCAATTTTAGTAAAACAGTAAGTGAAAGAATTAAAACTAATAAAACACACTTGCTTTGGCTGCCCCTCCCCATGATATGAGCAGTGGGCCCCCAGCAACCACAGGGTTAACTGATGCCTAAAACCAACTATGCAAACAAAAACCATAATTCAAATACAGAATGCAGCCTTATCACTTCAGAATGTGCTGCACTTATGATACTATTTACTGTTTTGCCAGGAATTATTGAATAATAATTACTGCCACTGTTGCATATTCTGGTTTAGCATGGACATTTTCATTTAAACCTCAATTTATTTATTTGTTTGTTTGCTTGTTTGTTTTTTTATTTAAAATGTTTTACCAAGAATTACATACTAAGCTGGTAAGAGCTTGTTTCCAGATGCATCCTGTGGAAGGGGAAGGGGGGCAAGATAACAGACACAACAATACAGGATATAAGATACATTCAATTAAATCAGTACATCAAAAGTAAACAGGACAGTTATTCATATGAATAAACTGGCAAGAATAAGATACCATGCAATAAATCGTGGAACTGAACAAAAGAACAATTAAATGATTATCAACTTAAAATAAAAACTGGGGAATGACAGATGCTGGGGAAGTAGGGAAGTGCTGAGGGACAGAGAATTATTAAGTTACAGGTAAGAAGTAACCCAATATCTGTCCCAATGAAACATACAGTACTGTTGCAATAGAGTATCTGATGCTATTTTGATTTTTGTACTCTAACAGTTAGCATTTACCAGATCGAATGATTTGTTTGTAAATTCTAGATATTTGTAAACAAATCCCTACCAAAGAGCTACGTATGACTGACAGGTGTTAAGTATTACAATTCTTACAGATCTGTTTGACATAATACACAATCACAATCGGAAAGTCCATACAAGAAAAGTGATTTCATTGTAAAAAAAAAAAAATGTAATATGTCCTTTTTACAGCTGCAGTAGGTGGAGCCTGCAGACATTTTGCATGTACAAAAGGAGTGATGTCATGTTTTCTGTCCATGGAACTGACTGAAGGTGTAAATAGCTTCCTCCGTCTTACCCTCCTCCAAGAAATGTTTTCCACCCATAAATAAACACACTTTCATGTTAGTCAATGGTTGCAGGGTACTATTTTCTTTCTTAAATGGGTGGTACAAGAACTGGTACTTGAGTAGTGGGAGGCAGCATTGTTTTTTTGGGGGGAGTAAGATCCACCCCACCTCCACCCGAGAAGCTCCTAAAGATCCACCCCAACTTTTTTTTATTCATGTGGGAGGGGCATGAGGTGGATCTATCATGTTGAAACAAGACTCACTAGTTTGGGATCTGGACCAAGGAACAGAACAAGTCTGTGGAGTCCCTGCATTTGCCCCCTCGGGCAGCGGTCATGATCCAGCCATAGCACCTCCATGGTGCAAGGAGCCTGATCCACCTTCCCCTCAAAGAGATAGATAAGATGCCACTTGCCCCCTCGGGCAGAGGTCACGATCCAGCCATAGCACCTCCACAGTGCAAGGAGCCTGATCCACCTAACCCCCAAAGAGATAGATAAGGTATGATGCTTGAAAAATTGCCACGATTTCTCTGGGCTGTGTGAACGCTGAACCGGATCATCACTTGCAATTTGCTGTTTTCAATTTCAGCGCCTTCTCAGGGTAGCGCTATTGGCTCCATGCCTGTGTAGAGCTCCCTGATTGGCTGGTCTCACTCACCTGAGACAGGAGCACCCAAAACATGTGGCTTAATGTAAGTCTGCATCCCTGTACTTGGCTTCTAATTTATATATTTTAATTTAGCCTGTTCTGCTCGGCCTGTGTAAAGTAACTTACCATCTCCCCCGCTGCAGTTTCTTTCCAACTGTATGTGCACCGATACAGTGCTAGCTCTGCAAACTTCCCCTTGATTTTTTGTCCCACCACCCTCCCCCTCCCAGGCTTCCTTTAAATGCACATAGTCTCCACCCACTCCTATCTGATGTTTCAGTTTATTGGTTACTTACTGTCAACAACTGCAATTCCTCCCATCTCCTTTTTGCAACTAAGCCTTCTAGCAGCTTTATCTCATTCTGTCTTGCTGAGGCATACCATGTTGGTACTTTAGGTTTACTTATTGCTCACTAGCATATCCTGTCCTGCTGACTAGCATATCCTGTCCAGCTGACCAGCATATCCTGTCCTGCTGACTAGCATATCCTGTCCAGCTGACCAGCATATCCTGTCCTGCTGACTAGCATATTCTGTCTTGCTAAGGCACTGTTTTACTTGAAACATCCCTTTTACTGAAAAAAACCAATTACTGAACAGTGACTGTTTTGCCAAAAAACTGTATTTATTGTCTAAAAATGTTCCCAGCAACCAAGTGTTACAGCCCCTTCGTGATTTTGTAGCTCTCTCCAGACTGCAAGGCGCCAAGGAAATCACAGGCTTTTCAGTTGCTAATTGAGTTGTTTTTGCTCAGACTGCTAGCCTTTGAGTTGCCCAACTATTAATTTGAGCTACTCTCTCCTTTCTCTAGCCGAGGGCAGTATAAATTTATCTTACGTAACTCTGTTTTTAAACTTCCCCAAACAAGTCACATATGGAACAACAACCCCTGGGACCTCTATAACTTAGACAGCAGAAGCTACTGCAGTACGCTTCTTACTTACATAAAGGGCAACCATGACAGGCACTGTTTGACTATGCTTATTCGCCAGCCTTTGTATAATACCCTAAGTCATTAGGCAACCTGACAGAATTGACTCCAACAAAGGTGCATGCTCTACCATGCTAGTCTCCCCATACACCAACACTATGAACAAATTATGCTGCCACTGTATGCCTTTGATCCCCTCACAGTTTGTGGAATCTCCTCGAAGTGGAACTGCAAACCAATATCCTCTACGTGGTCCTATACCCTATCCATTCAAACTAGGTATGGCTTGGTGCTGTTCTGCATGGATCCTAGGATATGTATCCATAGGGCAGAACAATAAGATGATTCAGTCTTTGGACCCATGTACTCAAACCTATACCAGACGTAGAAAGACTCATGCCTTTAAACTTCTCCTTGCTGCCTTGACTAAAATTGTGCTCCTTCTACTCCTATGCTCAGGTGATGTCAAACTTAACCCTGGCCCTGCGAAAGTGCTCTCATCTCCTTCTGAACTCACAACTTTGAAAGGAATTAGCTTCTTGCATACTAACGTGTGCAGTCTTTTAAAGAAGCTCGATTCAGTCCAGGCTTGGATTATTTATACTGCACCAGACGTACTCGTGCTTTCGGAAACATGGCTCGGGCATCCACCCCAGACAGAGAGGTAAACATCCCTAACTACCTCCTCTTCAGAACCGACAGGCAGACCAGGGTGGAGGAGTAGCCATTTATGTTAAAACAAATTCTCAGTATTTATATTAGATGCTACCTCCCTTGCCTGCGGATTTGAATGCCTGTCTCTTAAAGTCGAGCTTTCCTCATCAGTGACGTTCCACATCATAGGCTGCTATAGACCTCCAGCAGCAGGACCGCAACTTCTGACATACCTGTCATCCTACCTGGATACTACCCCAATGGAAACAATCATACTAGGCAACCTTAACTATGACTGGCTGACTAAGGTCTTGTTACCCCTGAAACAATTCTGCGACTCTCATGGGCTCACTCAACTTATTATTGAGCCTACTCGCATCAACAAAAAAAATCCAATGAGAAGCACCCTCTTGGATGTTCTCCTTGTTAACAGACCTCATTCCTTTTCCCATGCTGGTTTCTTCGTAGCAGACGTTAGTGACCACTGCTTTATTGGTGGCATAAGAACTGTTACCAAACCTCTATCTACATCAAAGTTTTCCACTAAAAGATCCAGACAGAAGTTCGATCCTATTGCATACTTCAATGATCTAAAAAACTCTTTGCTATGGTAGAGTTTCTACCTGGCTAAGTCAGTAAGCGATGCCTATGATGTTCTCCATGAAATCATATCCAGCGCCCTAAACAGCCATGCTCCCCTGGTTAAAGCACAAATAAAAGCCAGAACCTGTCATTGGTTCTCACCGGATCTGAAGGCTGCCTTACTCAAAAGAGATTACCTCTGGAAAAAGGCTCATAAATCTTGTGCCGATGCAGACTGGTGTCTCTTCAGGGTATCTAGAAACATCTGTAATAAGTTGGTCAGAGAGGCAAAAGCCAAATTTTATCAAACCGAGCTACTCTCTGTGTCAAACTGCCCTACCAAGTTCTGGTCCACCATAAAAGAGCTATTTGGCCACTCTCCAGGAAGTGCGCTTCCTTCCAAAATTACCACTGATAATATTATCATTAATGATAAATTAGAGATACTGCAGGCTTTCAACAATCACTTTGCCACTGCCGCAGCCTGGCATTTGATAATGCACCTGTAGTGAGTAGTCTTCCTCAGACCAACACCTAGCCTTCAGAACCAAGTAGCAATAACATGGACTTCTCCTTTTCACCTACCACCAAAAAGAAGTTGAAGATCTTCTTCTACGACTAGATACTAAAAAAAGTGCTGGGGCCAACTCCTTCAACCTATATTTCTTGAAAATAGCATGCCATATACTTGCTACACCTATAACACACCTATTCAATCTGTCCCTAGCACAAGACTCCATCCCCAAGGCATGGAAAACTGCTCACGTCATTCCCCTGTTTAAAGCAGGGGACCCCTGTGACCTAAATAACTATAGACCAATCTCCCTTCTTCCCATACTTTCAAAACTTCTGGAAAAAAATTCTGGATACACAGCTGAGATCTTTCTTAGACATTGCTAGACTACTCAACCCAATGCAGTCTGGCTTTAGAGCTAAGCATAGTACAATTACGGCACTGGCAAAAGTTGCTAATGATTGGCAACAGGACCTAGACAACAAAAAATTTGTTTGTGCCATGTTTCTGGACCTTAGTAAGGCTTTCAACACTGTCGACCACTGCCTGCTCCTCTCCACCTTAAAAACTATAGGCATTGGCTCAACCGCACTGGGATGGTTCCAAGACTACCTTTCTGAGAGACAGCAACAAATTAAGGCTGATGGAGAGCTTTTTCCACTTAAACCAATAAAAAGAGGTGTCCCCCAGGGTTCCATACTGGGCCCATTACTGTTTGCCATTTACATCAACAGCTTGGACGCAGGCATCAAAGATGCCAGTATTCACTTGTTTGCTGATGACACGGTGCTCTACTTAAGCCGGGAATCTCCTGAAGCTGCCTGCGCTGAATTACAAGCTGACTTTAATACTCTGCAGTAACAGCTCCTTAGCAAAACTTTACTACTAAATGCAAAAAAAAACAAAAAACAAGGCCATTCTTTTCTCACCATTAGGCACAGGGACTTACTCTGTTGTCGCTAGTCCATTACCATCAATCTCTACTTTATTAGGAGAAAATCTTGAATTTGTGACTAAATTCAAATACCTTGGTATTTGGCTAGACAACAAACTCTCTTTTGTGGAACACACAGAAGAACTGCTGAAAAAACTGAGGCAGAAGCTTGGTCTTTTTTTCAGAATTAAATGCCTCTTGACCACAGACGCAAAAAGACAGCTTGTCCAATCTACGTTCCTTTCATTAATTGACTACGCTGACTTCATTTATGGCCATTGCCCCACCTCAAATCCTACAAAACTGAATGTATTATATCATAGAGCACTGAGATTTATAACTGGCCTCCTGTACTCCACACATCACTGCTCTTTACACGCAGCTGTAGGGTGGCCCTCCCTTCAATACAGGCGATATAGAAATGCAGCCTTATGGATGCTCCGAGCCCTTACCAACAAACTCCCGCAATATGTTGGTGACTGTCTCCCCCTTAGTCCTATTAGGAACTATGCCTTAAGAAGTCAATCGCTGATTTCTTTGAATGTCCCAAGGGCCAACACTCGCCTTGGAAGGGCCACCATAAGCTATGTCCTGCCTACTGTCTGGAATAGGATACAAAAATTGTTGAGACTTAGCTCACCTGTCAGTCCTGCCTTCTTTAAGACCCTCTATGACAAAACATTTGCTAAAATCTGTAATTGCTTCTATCGCTCCTAGCAGCTTGACTATTGTTCCTCTCTTCTTCAACACTAGTCCCAGCTGCTTATCCAAATCAGCCCTTGCCACTACTACTCCCCCCTCCTCTGCCCCACTTGCCCTTAGCACCCTCTGCATCCCTCTTATTCACCACCCCCTTCTGCCGCATTTACCTAAGGCTTACACTGTTATGCTCACCTCCATAGCTTAGAAATTTCCATCCAGGCCTGTAACGTGTTTCTGCTGGACAGGAATATAAATAATCTTTCTTTTTTCTTCTATGGTTTATATATGACATCCATGCACATCCTGCTTCCGTGGGAACTGTATATATATATATATATATATATATATATATATATTCATTCGGGTTGTGTTATGTATATCTTTCTTGTACATGTGACTTGGAATGTAAATACTCTGCTTCTATCAGTATTGTAAACATGTTGTTTCTTTTGTATTATGTATATTTATATGTAACTGTACAATTTTCCCTGCCAACAGCAGGTCCTCCTTGTAAATGAGCTTGCTCAATGGTGATCACCTGGATAAATAAAGATTTGATCGATTGATTGATTGATTGATTGATTGTTAAGGACTAGGAGAACAAAATATACTTAATGCCTTCAAACTGACTCAAAACCCCTTGGAACAAATGATTATCAGAGTCACCTGGTGTCTCAAAAGGAAAGACTAAGAAGTGTCTGAAACTACAGCTTCCAAGGAAAATAGACAGCTTTCAGGTATTTCTTAAACATTTATATACTAAAAACAAAGTTCAGCTTTTGGGATTAACAATATTTGTTTACCATATTTAATATATATATATATATATATATATATATATATATATAGAGAGAGAGAGAGAGAGAGATAGAGAGAGAGTTTGTCTTTTTAGTAGTTTCAAAACCTTGAAAGCATTGGTGTTAGTAATGCATTTAGAAATACATTTTTAATTGTCTTTACAGATAAATCAGGCAGGTTCATGTGAGGGCACATTTTGGGGGGAGGAGGTTCAATTATCTTAATCATGGGCACAGTACTTGGTAAACAGAGCTTTTGATTAAGTGTATTTTTCCTTTTTAAGTTTGAGAAGTGGAGTTGCCTTGCACATGTTAAAAATACCAGCTGCAATTAACAACTACTTGTAGAAACAAAATGCTGTTTTTTTTCTACTTACATTCTTCCTGGCTCAGTTTATATCTGTGAAAAGAAAGACTGGAACAACTATCAGAGCTGCCACCCCCCTGGACAGGCTATTTATCACTCATTTAAAATAACACAAATGTAGTTTCACATTTTTACCTTGAGGGAAGCAAGAAGATGAACTAGCATGGTTAACAAATACATTCATTGACACCTGTGAATAAATGGGGAGGAGTAGTTTTTTTCTAACATTCCTGGTGAGTTTATACTCCTTGGAACCTGTTATTCAGGTTTTTTTTATTGCATCTTGTCCCAGGCAATCTTCCCAGAGTGCAGTTTGCTCTATTGTTTAATATCTCCAGTGAAGGCCAGTGTCTTGTTACATTTTGTGTTTAAAATTAACCACAGACATCATGGCAGCCAAAGGAGACACACTTTGAGTCTTAGGGTATGTACAGCATAATTAACAGAAAAACAATGAAATGAAGCACCAGGCAATTTACTGTGGTGCTCATTTTGACAAAAAGTAACAGGAGAAGTGATAAGAGCACCCACAAAAATCATAGAGCACTGGACTTTGATGAAAAAATGAAGCCCTTTTATTTAAATACAAAACTGCATATTACACAGTGTACCAAGGCCCGAAAATAAGTGGTAAAAGCTGTAACAACACTAACATTTCCCCATACCACTGTCAGGCATCATCCCAGTGAATCTAAAACACCACAACAGTTCCTCCATATAAATAGTGATTAAATTACATGTTACTAATTAATTCTAACCAATCATAAACTAAAAACAATTTAGTTTTATTACTAAAAGCAGTTTTCAATAAACAACTCTAGTAACTATTAATTCAGACTTGAAATAGCAACAAGGTTTGTGCTGAACTTTAAACTGCACCTTTAAATCACACTGTTGTCCTTTAAATGGGTTACCATGCTCATATATTGCTAGTTGCAGCACCTAATTTTATTTCATATTGCTACCTCATATTTCATTTAAATATTTCTGGTCTACAATCCATACAAAGAATCAAAAACTGTGAATAGAGGAAAAAGAGGGTGTAACTACAGCAAATGTCTTGAGCTGAATATTTGTTGTGAGGTTTAGATAAAAACAATGTTGGGCCCAACCCATCTGTTTAAACTGCACTATTGCCATTTAAAACTAAAACAATTACCACACTCATGCATTGCTAGTTGCAACACCTCATTATATAGTGTTTTGCTACCTCATGTTTTATTTAAATATTTCTGACCTACGATCCATATACAGAATCAAATAAATCCTTAACTGTACTTTTGTGACAACATATTCCAAATTAAGTGACAAAATAAAGGAAATTATAACTAATAACTGGCCCATACTGCAGTTAGTGCCGAGATTAAAAGAATTGGTACAGGAGGGTCCTAAAATAGTATTCAGGAGGAGTAAAACCCTAAAAGATTTACTGGTAACTAACTCAGTTCCAAGTCCAGAACCTTTACACAAGCAATTTAGTCTCCCGAGGGCACACAGAGATGTGGGAGGTGCATTTACTGTAAATACATGCACACATGTCAGGGATTTGTTAATCCATGTACAGGACAGTATGTCAAACTAAACACTTTACTAACTGTGACACCAAATGTGTAGTCTATTTACTTCAATGCAGTTGTGGGAGTTATTATGTGGGACGGACAATAAGAAGTTTTAAAATAAGGGTAGGAGAGCATGTGCGTGCCCTAATTAAAAATGACATAACTTATGCCGTAGTCCAGCGCATGAAAGATAATAGTAGAGTGAACCACAATATTAACGTTGTTGGCATAGAAGTGGTTAGACTTGGTTTGGGGGGGGGCATCAAACAAATGATTGGCAGTCGAGAAAGTTTTTGGATTTATGAACTGCGGAGTAGATATGGACAGGATATAAATGATGCCATTGATCTAGCATCATTTTTAAAGAAATTTAGGAAGAAATAATTTGTACCATGAAGTTGGGGTGAAACAGCTAACATATAAAATGAGTTCCGATAATTCCAGAAAAGTTTTTAGGAAAATGTTTCATATACTGTATGTCCAGTTCTTTTGTGACTGAGGATGCAACATGACACGTGATGGTGACCTTTTTGTTTTGAGTTAAGGTACAAAGGTTAATAAATATAAAAAATGTTTTGTGGATATTGCATACTAATTTTGTAAAGCATGGTTGCATCCTCAACACAGTAAGTGCAGTGCCTGTAATATCAGCTCACTTTTGTGTATTGTAACTGCAAAGGATTCATGATTTATAAAATGAGGTTGTATTTGAGGGAAATAAAGCAACATAATTTATTGGTAACTTTGTTGAACATTATACAGATGGGTTGGAGCCTAACATAGTTTTCTATTTAACCCTCATAACAAACAGGTAGCTCAAGCCATTTGCTGTTGTTGCACCCTTTTTGTTCCTCCAGTTATGGATTTTTTATTAATTTTTTTTTTGTAGTTGTTTAACCAGGAGTAGCACACTAAGCTGAACGCTTATTTACAGGTGCAACCTGGGAGCACAGGAAATTAAGTGACTTGCTCAGGGTCACACAGTATGCAAGTGGAAGCTGTGGGATTCAAACCCAGGTCTGGGTCTGGTCTGCTGGATGTCACCAGGTTTGCAACTCAGAGCCTTAAACCACTGTGCTGTACTGCCTCCTTAAATTGATTCTGTATATGGATTATAGGTCAGAAATATTTAAATAAAATATGAGGTAGCAAAACACAATATAATGAGGTGTTGCAACTAGCAATGCATGAGCATGGTAATTGTTTTAGTTTTAAATGGCAATAGTGCAATTTAAACAGATGGGTTGGAGCCCAAGATAGTTTTTATCCAAACCTCACAACAAATAGTGAGCTCAAGACATTTGCTGTAGTTGCACCCTCTTTTTCCTCTGTTCACAGTTTTTGATTCTTTATATGAATCGTAGGCCAAAAATATTTAAAAGAAATATGAGGTAGCAATATGAAATAAAATTAGGTGCTGCAACTAGCAATATATGAGTGTGGTAGCCCATGTAAAGGACAACAGTGTGATTTAAATGTGCAGTTTAAAGTTCCACACAAACCTTGCTGTTATTTCAAGTCTGAATTAATGGTTACTAGAGTTGTTTATTGAAAACTGCTTTTAGTAATAAAACTAAATTGTTTTTAGTTTATGATGGGTTAGAATTAATTAGCAACATGTAATCTAATCACTATTTATATGGAGGCACTGTTGTGATGTTTTTGGTTCACTGTGATGATGCCTGACAATGGTCAGGGGAAACGTTAGTGTTGGTACAGCTTTTACCCCTTATTTTTGGGACTTGGTGCACATGTAGTATGCAGTTTTGTATTTAAATAAAAGGACTTCATTTTTTCATCAAAGTCCAGTGCTCTCTGACTTTTGTGGGTGCCCTTACCACTTCCTCTGTTACAGCATAATTAATAAGTTTTCATATGCATAATCTTTCTATTCATGTTATTGCTAGACATATTGCAGCTAGCTTGGCTTGAGAAAGGGTGAACATGGTCAGGACCCCTTAGCAATTGAGATGCATGTGCAGCAAATAAATCCAGATGCGCTAACTGCCTGCTGAATATGGAAGGGTTGCAGGAACCTAGGGAATGATTACGGGGGAGGGGCTGATGGTCATCAAAATGGAAAGGGATTTTGGGGTAATCATATTGGATGACCTAAAGGTGGCTAAACAATGTACCAAAGCTGTGAGGAGATCCAGTGGAATGCTGTGGTGTATAGGGAGAGGTATTACCAGCAGAAGGAAGGAGGTGGTGATGTCACTGTGCAGATCACTGGTAAGGCCTCATTTGGAATATGGTGTCCAGTTCTGGAAGCTGCATTTCTATCATGCAACTTTAAATCACAAATGAGTTCAATGGTTCTATTTTAGATTTCTATCCCTTTCCCCCAATTCTCCCACTGGTTATGCATAAACTTTCCATTCATGTTATTGCTAGACATACTGCAGCCAGCTTGGCTTGAGGAAGGGTGAACATGGTCAGGACCCCTTAGCAATTGAGATGCATATGCAGCAAATAAGTCCTGAGGCGCTAACTGCCTGCTGAATAAGGAAGGGTTGCAGGAACCCAGGAAATGATTACGGGGGCTGATGGTCATCAAAATGGAAAGGGATTTTGGGGTAATCATAGTGGATGACCTAAAGGTGGCTAAACAATGTACCAAAGCTGTGAGGAGAGCCAGTGGAATGCTGTGGTGTATAGGGAGAGGTATTACCAGCAGAAGGAAGGAGGTGGTGATGTCACTGTGTAGATCACTGGTGAGGTCTCATTTGGAATATGGTGTCCAGCTCTGAAAGCTGCATTTCTGTCATGCAACTTTAAATCACAAATTGGCTAAATGGTTCTATTTTATATTTCTGTCCCTTTCCCCTACTTCTCCCACTGGTTAGCCTTATGGAACACAACCAGAACATATCTTGGTTAGCATGATGAATGCACCTACACAATCTGCTTCTCAGTCTACAGCACTGTCTTTATAAAATGCTAACTTCTTGTTGAAAATATGGCATAATTTTTCCATCCATATTATTGTTAGACATACTATAGCTAGCTTGGCTTGAGGAAGGGTGAACATGGTCAGGACCCCTTAGCAATTGAGATGCACATGCAGCAAATAAGTCCAGATGTGCTAACTTTCCCTATAACTGTTAAGTGTCACAGTTTGCATTTCCACATACTCATGAAACTGTGCATATTTTTACTCCCTTGTGCATAGACCTCATACTTTTCTAATATTTCCATTATCACAAGCATAACCACTTGCCCTTATCAATAGTGACCCCCCTCTGAAAGTTAATATTGCATTTTCTCTAACAGTCCATCATCATTACACCTGACTTCCTGACATCAACACATTGCTTAAATATAATTTACATCACCTCATGGACAAAAACCCTGTTTCTCTTAATAAAAAAAAATAAAAAATAATAAAAATGTGTAAATAATCCCAAGGCTGAACATATGCCAGTCATTACTTTTTCATGTACTGCCACCTTCTGAACCATCATGGGGATTTGCATACATTTCCCTTGATGCTTTGCATTATTGGGATATGTGCAATTATGTTTTCTTTAAAATTTGGCTGCCTGGACAATATCATCCAGGATAACACATACATCAGTGGCATTTGCTCTGGGGTTCTTTTGTAAGCTTCCTTTTCCTTCCATTAAAATGTACACCTCCATATATTTTTCTAATAATGTGTATGCCTTCCTTAGAACAGAAACTAAAACAAATCTTACTACTTACAAATCATTGTGTTGTTTCTTCATACTTCCTTAACAATTCCACACAACTTCACTAACTTCATTATGCAGCCTTGGTGGATCTAATCAGATTTTGTTTAGCATGCTATGTAAACAAGGAAATGCAGTACAAAGTAAAGTAACAGAAATGCAAGACGCTGAATCTTTTAAAGTGATGTGTAGAATTTGTCTTTTTAAAAACGTAATTCTTCCTCATCACTCCTGCAGATAAAGATATTACAATGTGTTTTAGGGCGGCATTTAAAGTTCCCTAAAGAGGGAAACACTCTGGATTGCATCAAAACAATTAGTTAAAATGGTAGAATTACAGTACTTACTTTTTTTGAGAGTATTGTAACAAGAGGTGGGACGTCATAATAAAAGCTGAAACACAATACCTGCAATAAACCAATAAAAAGATCCAGGCACAGGCTGTTGGTTTTGTATTTCCACTCTGAATGGTTGTTCAGGTGCCTTCCCACATCTGATGAATTGTTTTTGGATGCCCCGTTGTAAGTAAAAAATTTCACCTCCCACCTTGCTTTTAAGGGCTCACTGTTCTCTCCCCTCTACACCCTTGGTAACAGTAAATGCACATAGATGAAACTGTCATCAGGACCCTTTGCTGGGTTGCAGTCCGTGTATTACTTACCTCCTGGTATTTTTATTTATTGTGTTTATTTATAGTGTTTTATTTATTGTGTGCTGGATGGGCCATAGACAGAAAATGTGTGAGCTTATCCACTAGCCTTTTCTCACCTCTTATTGTGCCTGTATAATTTGTCTACCCATCCTCTCCCATGATGTATCTTAACCTGTATTATATCGTTTGGACTATGTTGTTGTTATTAATCTATGAACTTGTACAATTGTGATTACCTGTATCCTGTCTTGTGCTTTCCCGGGTTGTCCCTGAAAATAGGCAGGATTGTTGCCTAACGCACTTACCCGGTTAACAAAAGCTATTAAATAAATAAATAAGTAAGAACACTGTGCTTTCAAGTCTGACAAGGGGTTTGAATACAAATGTTTCAAGTTGGTTAATTAAAATACCAAAGCCAAATTAAGGGCAGCACGGAAGTGCCCAAAAGGCAAGAAAGCAACGTGGAGGTATAAAGTACATCTGGTTTTGAACTGTGATTTTGAAAATAACATTGTTCTTTTCGTTCTGGAACATAGAGTGCAGATTCAGCTTACAGTTACAGAACGTCAGGAAGGCAGCCTACTGTTTCTTGTTTACTTTCTTTTTTTTAATTATTTTGAAAATGACTGTTAATAAATGTCTAAATTAACAGTGGAAGTAAACCTCATATAATCATTTTGTTTGTTTGTTTGCTTGTATCAGAACTGTACTAATTGGGCATAATCAGATTCCTGACTGATTTTTCACAGCATTTTATTCCAAGTAATGCCATGCCCAAGTTTCTTTTCCAAAGCAGGAAAAGTCCACGATCCAGCTTCCCCCCCCAACTCCGTAGTGGGCATCATAATGTAAAGTGCAGCTCAAGTATATTTAATTCGAGCATCAGTTCGGTGTAAAACAAAAAAGGTCTACATATATATTTAAAAAATTAAAACAATTACACCTGCAGGTGGTTCACTAAATTCAAAGAGCATTTCCTTATATACAGGGACTCCCATCCATCCTGGTTTTCTCTTCCTCGCCCACCTCATCTGCAACTCGAATTAAGCGGAGAGTGTGTGTGTGTGGGGGGGGGAGAGGGGGCAATCACAATCTGCTACATGAGAGGGACTGAAATGTATCCTAGCCTTTTCTGAATTCTGAAATGTGCCTTGGGTTCTGTATCCTGGGACCCACTGAAAACTGCCCTGAGCTCCACATCCTGGACCAGACTGCAGTGTGCACTGTAATGTATTTACATTGGGATGGGGACTGGCATATATATTCTGGAGCAGACTGGGATGTGCCTTGGAATAATATACATACTGAGAGATACTGGGATGTGCCCTGGGTGATAGGTATGTGTAATGGGCTCTGGGCTCCAAAGCCTTGGAGAGAATATGCCCTGAGTTCTGTAAAGTAGAACAGATTGGAATGTACCCTGGGAAATATATAAGTAATCAATAAGCCATACCAGCATTGTCAGTTTGGGGGATTAATGTATGTGACAGGTGTGCTGTGAGGAAGGAGGCACTGCCGATTGCCCTCGAGAGTATAGATTCCTCAAAATGCCCACAATTGAATGCCATATTTTCAAAAAAAAAAAGGGATTTTTAATAGTTTAAAAAGGTAATCCTATTTCGTTCATCTTTTAATTTTTTTATCATTTAAGAATGTAAGTGCCTTGTTGTAAAGATCCTTAGAACTACAGAACTTGATTATTACTCTTGCATTGGTAAGATACACTAGTTTCTTTTACACATAGCTGGTAGTATGGGAGGGAGGATTAGACATGTCCCAATGATGCATGTCAGCGAACCAGAGATCTTTTTTTTCTTTACTGTAAGTAGCAAGGCATTAGATGGTCTGAGATATTCTGGGATAGTGGCACACTTTGGGATGTCAGGCACAAGGCAAAGCTGAGTACCTTATCGCCTGAGAAGTGTGAGCATCTCACAATAATGCACAGTCCTGCATGCCTTATTGTGATTGTGGCAAGCCAAAGCACATTTATTTTCATAGTTCCCTAGTAGTAATGGTCTGCATATTGCACAAATCACAGACAATTTAGAGAATAAATGCAAATAAATTCCTTTGCAGTATAAATATAACAGGGACTTACATATTAACAGTGTAAGCCCCAATTAAAACAAACTCCATGAGCATATGTATCTTAATGTCTTAAAATAACAGTGCAATGAAATCCAGAAAAAAATTGACCCTACCCTTTTTTTCCTATGAAAGACTCCAGTCACATTCCAATTTTATGTGGTGGTAACATTTTCTAGTTCCACCAACATTTCAGTATTTTATGAATATTTTAATTTTAGGTTTTCTTTTCTTTCAAGAAAAAAAAAAGATGATCAACGCATTTGTCATAGAGATAGCACTGCAGGCCTGACAATTGTTAGGCTCAAGGGAAAAAAACAGGGTGTGTAACATAGGAGGTATCTAAAAAAAGCAGCTGTTTTGGAAAACAATCCTTGTTGTACTGCTGATTTAATGAAATACCTGTTTCAGATTAGCTTTTCGACCCTTTTAAAAGCCTCCGGGGTGGATGGGGAGGGGGGAGAGAGAGAGAGAGAGAGAGAATGAGAATTAAAGAGATCATTCCTAATTATAGATGCCACCACAGATAACCCTGTCCCACATTGCTTAACACATAATCTTAGACTTGCTTATGAATTCACCTTGGTGGAGCTGAAGGAGTGGGCTGGTGAATAAAAGACCTGGGGATCTTGTACTTATTCAGGGCCCAGTCCATGCAGGGCTTTGTCCTTCAACAAAGCAGTCTTGACAGTGATAAGCCTCTACCCACACGTTATAAAAATGGTTCCCATGATTTTTAATTCTAAAACTGATTGAAGTGGTTCACAAAGCTTAATATGTCTGGCCTGTGCTTTGCTGCACTATCAAGTAGTTGACCAATCACATTTCTCGGTTAATTTCAGCGGCAGATCCAGAATTTTACAACGGGGGCTGCTGTGGTGGTGCGCATGCTTGATATGAAACTTTGTGACTTTTTTTAAAATCCTTTATATTATCTTTTCCATTACAGCTTTGACTGAAAATATAAATGTAATCTATTGTTTTGATTGTAGATATTCTTACAATCAATATATTAGACTTCTCCAACAACGTGAAATGCAGCTGTAGAAAGCAAGTAAGTTACAATGGGGGGGTGTGCACCTGCACCCTTTAAATTCCCATAGATCCGCTATTTGGCCAATTTTATGATTATTATGATTGTGTTGCTGTAGCATCACTTTATTTGGAGTTGGGTATATACTGTAATGTTGAACCACAATAGTCAGCTGCTTAAAACTTGTCATCGTTAGACCTGGATCTGTCAAAATTGACATGCACACCCTTTGTGGCATGATCTGTTAATCTTCCAAGCTGTTTATGTTTTTTGAATAACTTCGAGTTACATAATGTATAGCATGTGTAAAACACATATATATATATATATATATATATATAGCATATGTATGTATATACACACACATACATATATATTTTTTTGTTTGCTCAGCAATTACACTAGTACAAAATGACAAAGATGTGTCCTGAAAAGTTCAAGTTCATTAGATTCCATCCTAAAGGTTGCGCATTTGGTGTCTGGCAAAGGAAAGCATTAGAAATGGCAGTGCTATATTTCTTTTAAATTATGGTAGCTGAATATGTGCTAAACATTTTTCCATAAGGTGCTTTCAAGCACCATTTGAAAAGGTAGTCACAGCTACTAAAGCAGAAAGCAAAAAATGTAACCACACATCTATGAACAGCCTACAGTGTAGTCTTATGTTTGATCTGAGGTAACATGTTTTAAGATCACCTTTTTGCTTAAGAAAAACTGAAAATGTTAAGGAATCAATATGCAAGACATTCTGGTTCTTCAAGTAATGAAACAGAGGTAGATTTTTTCTGGATCTACATAACTGGAAATTAGAACACCTCAAGTGTCTTGTAATCAGAAACACCAAATACTGATCTTGTTCTCGACAGGCAAAAATTCAGTTGCAGGCACTGGAGCTTGTTTTAAGACCCTTAACTTGGGTGGGGGAGAGAGAGAGAGAGTCATTACATGCCGAGAACTACTTGGCTTGGGAAATAGCATGTGATGGGTGCCATTAGATGTTAGGGCCTTCTTAGCTTGTGGGAGAGTGAGGAGAATGGTGCCACTCGCTTCATGGACTACTTAGTATGCGGAATGGTGAGGGAAGAAGGAGCACTACTGGTTTGAGACACTGGTTGGCATGTTGTAAGATGAGCGCAGGGTTTCTATTTGTTGCCAGGGCATGTGGAGTGGTGAGGACAGGAGTGCCAGTCATACCAGGAATAACTAGACAAAAAGTGTTAATAATGCTGGCCATCGCAACTGCTGTCAATATAAATTAATACACATTTGTTATGAAACATACTTTTCTAAAAAGATGGAAATTAATTGCAAAAAAAACAAACAAAACACAAGCAAACATGTTTAGGCATCAGTTAGAGTTTAAGCACAAAGTCACAGAAGTGGGGAACCGCAGCGTTAGGGTAACAAATTCCTTGACACTTCATGAAGGTGTGGTGTACTGTTCTTCAGATTTGATTGCTCAAAACATCATTTAACTTTAATCTGGCTTCCCTCATCATGATCTGGAGGCATGGTAGATGACAAAAGAAACTGCACGCTGGTTCCTTCTTTTCTGCAGTCCTGTAGTTCTGAGGTTGCCGCAGGTAGACTCACTAGCAGATGACGGGATGATTTTCTGCGATGTTAGTGGATACTATGCCTCTGGTGACTGGTACCTTAATGTTCAGATGCCATAAAGATGGCATCATTTATATGGTGAAAGGTACGGTATCATGGTGGTTATGAAGACTATGGGTACCTAGATGGCAGACGATACCAAACTCACAACATATTAATGATGGCATCGCATTGGATGTTAAGTGAGAGCATTCACTTTTCTCTTTCTGATGCAGTGACTCTGTTTTATACATTTTACAGAGTAATCATTTTCTGTCCAACATTATTAGGTAGAGAGATGGCTATGTAGAACTGATTAAGTAAATGGCACTGTTTATAAACAGTTAAGCTCTTGCATATGTATCTGTTAAGCAAAGTTCAAGATGACAGTATGATTGAACAAAGACTTCTGATAAGCAATTTAGAAAAATACATGTATCTGCACAGAAGTTGAGCATGAATATCAAGAACAATATATAAAAGGCAGGAAGGAAAAAAAGTAAATGAATTCTGAATTTCTGAAGATTGTGACAATATATAGCCTGTAATCCTGGGTTCTGTATACTGAGGCAGACTTGAGTGTGCCTTCAGGTCTGTATACTGACAGACAAAGATGTGTCCTGAGTTCTGTATGCTGGTAGACACAGGATGTTCCCATATTTCTTTTTTTGTGTTTGCTTATGCTTGCTCAAGAAACACCTTGGGACAGTACTGCATTTCAAAGATGTGTAAAGGACAAGTCCAATGCAGAGCACTGCACAATGGGCATGACCCTGACACACCAGTGAATGGTGAAGCCCACTGTGACAACCATTGGAATTTCACAGAGGGAGCTGGCCTTCACTTGAGAGAAATGAACTGCACCAATGAGACAGTGCGCTTCATTCCTCCCATTCTGTGTGCAGTCCCACCCCAAATCCTCCGATCCCCATGCATTGAAAGCCACCGCTCCCTCCCTCTGTGTGCACTACCACCCCGATCTTCTGTTCTGCTTCATTGAAACCCACCTGCTCCTCACCAAACTGCAGATCTCCTTCCATTCTTTGTCTACGTTCTCATTTTGGGTCATTTTGCCATTTGCATGCAGTCTGCCAAAACAACAGAATCTGAACCCAGTGATTAATTCTTATTTTGCAATTTACATAGACAACCTTTTCAAAACCACAGAATGCCATTCTGGCGCTTTCAGATCTCACCATTATAAAGCACACATGGGATGATAATCCACAGTTACTATACAAAGCCCATGGTAATAGCTGAACTGAGGAACAGCCTTCCACTGGTTTACAATCATGTAATCACGCAATCACCAAATGAAAAACATAGGGGATTGCAATTCGCTTGTTTTAAGAACAAATCAGCGAATGCTTTCAGGATTCTGTGGAATTACCAAAAATTCAGAATGCATTTGAAAGCAGATTCAGCTAAATTCTGCATTCAGCACAGCACCACTGCAGACCCAGGTTTTATTCCCACAACTTCAACTTGCTCACAGTATGGTCTTGATCTGAGGGACCAAACATGTACAGTTTTCTCCAACATATGCTGCCACAGTTACTCGATCACCAATGGGACACCCCTCTGGAAATAGAGCAGGCCCATAGATCCTTGGGGCCAAACCAGTGAGAGGGCTTCCACCTCATCCCATAATTGCTTATTTTTTAAGATTCTCTGTTAAAGAATAAATACTGCATCTCACAAGATAAAATGGACCATTAAAGTGGAACGGACTCACTGTCTGTATTTTTCAAGATTTTTTCAAGGAAGTGGCAGCTTGAAGAAAGGCATTTGCCCCGTAAGGAAAGAACTGGCACAAAAGGAGATACAATATGTCATGCATTATCCTGCTGTGTTCACTGTGTTCTGGGAAGTACAATGGCACAGATTTGAGAATTTGCTTGATGCTCAGCTGTAGTACCTCAAAGTTGGGGCACAACAGAAAATAAAGAAATGAATAAAGGTGCCCCAGGGACACCATGTGTGGGCAGAGAAAGGGTAGTGTGTTAGGGGCCCCTGTCAGCATTTCTCCTCCCACAACAACTGCAGCATAAATGTTTAAAGGAAAAAAGAAAATGTTTCTCTGGCTACCTGCTCTGTGTTTGCAGAACCACCCCCCTCGGGCAGGCAGCATGAGTCCAGAGCCCCATGCGCTGGGACTGCTGTCCCTGGCCAGTGCATGGTACCAGATTAAAAAAAAAGCTAGCTGGTGGCAAGTGCTAGGGTTCAAGAACTGTAACCCTGAGTGTCCTTTTCCAAAAGTATTGTTTTTTTGGGGGCAGTTGCTGGCTGGGGAGGAAGGAGTAGGACGCCAGAAAGTGTTGAGGGACTGTTAGGGCTTACCAGCAGCCATCCCTGTACTGATCTGGGTGCCCCAGCTCTCATCCCACCAGCAGTTCTCTGTGCCACCTCTGGTTCCTGTTGTCATCCAGTGGTGCAGCAAGCAGTGGTCCTGATCCAGTTCATCCTCCGGTGCATGGTGTGGGCTCAGTTTAGCCCCATTTTTATTTTTAATTAAAGTAAATGTTCTGGTCCCACGGAGGTGGAGTGGAAGTGCCGCAATAAAAGAGGAAAGCCATCGACCATCAGAAGGTCCCATGAGGTCCCCTGTTTCCCAGTTCCTGCCTGCAAGCAAAGACCTCCCTCTGCCAGCAGTACCTCCCTCCTCCAGACTGCAGCTTCTTCACCCCAGGCCGGGGCGGTGAGTCGGCAGCAGCATTATCAGCCAAGATGCTGATCGCCAGAAAGTTTTAAATAAATAAAAGTTTTAAAAGCATTCAGGTGCTTGAGAGAAAACAGCTGATGCTCCAGAGAGGGTGTGCCAAATTTTGAGCATATAAATATTAATTAGGTGCAGCAACACCTAGGAGGAGGGGCCAGGGCATGGAAGCCCTTAGAAAAGATAATGAATATTTATTGAGGGGTGAGCAAAGACAGGGCAAGTAAGGGTGCCTAATAGAAAGGCCTTACTCAGGCTTAAATATATTTAAAGGGCAACATCTGGAGAGGGAGTTAAAAGGGCTAGACAGGTTCTGCAGATTTAAATGGGCCCAGCAAGTTGGCCCACAACTTAAAAGGGCCTCAGCCAAAATAGCCCTTTAGCATTTAAAGGGGTCTAGTTAGCCATTTAGGTCCACAGGTACCAAAGGAACTCTTGCCAGCCATAGTGGGGCAATTAAGGAAAGGGGGCCCACTCCACCAGAGCAACTTACAGTCTGGGAGGCCATTTAGTGTTTAGTAGCCAGAGTACCCAAAGTATCAGGAGAGCCCATTTTAGTTAGAGGGACCCCACTACAGTAGGTCCATGCTTAGCAAGGGCTTCACCAAAGAAGGTGACCAAATAGAAGCAACCAAGTGCCTGTTATTTACTGTGGTCTGTACACAGAGACTGTGATATTTTGCATAACTGTTGGAACTGTGACATTAAGAAACACTGTCAGAACTGTGACTTTTAATTGCATTGAGCCAGCATCTTGTGCTAGTGTGCTCGAATCAGTCTTCAGCAGCCTTCAAAGGGCGTTCAGCAAGTGTTTTCCACAATCAGTCAATGACAGTGCCTGGAAGGTGTTCAGCTGGTGCTTCCACACCCTCAAGTCTCCACCTGAAGTGTGACATCCTGCTGTAAGGGTCTGTGATGAGCCCTGTCACCGTCCCCTTGTCATCCACCGTGAGTCGTAGTCCGACGTAGTCCAGGACCGAGTCGCGGACGCTGTTTTCTTGTTTTCTTAGTTCTTCTTCATCAGCCTCTTGAAGATCTTCTGTTCCAGTCTCTCCATACCAATGTCCCATTTATTGTTTTACATTTGTCCTTGGCTTGTCCGGCCTTGGTGTCAGTACCCTGTCATTCTCCAATGTCCAAGACTTCATCCTCTTGATTCCTAAATTCGTGGGGTCCTCCCAACATATTCATCCTTACCCGGCTGTCCAGAAGAGGGCTGTGGCAGGGTGGTCTGCATCTGTCATCTCAACCTGGCTGTCCAGCAGAGGATTGTGCCCAGATCCTTGTATCTGTTCTTCATTCTTGTGACCCATCGGTGGGTTTTAGCTGGAGAGTCCTTGCAATTGTTCTGAAATTCCAGCAGCCCACCAGTGGGTTCTTAGCCAAGGGAATCCTTTGTGCTGTGCTCTGTTTCTGGCAACTCAGGAGAGGTGGGTGTAGCCAATGGACTCATGGTCTGTTCATAAAACCTCTCCATTTCCCCATTGCTTTCCTTTGTTTCCATCAGCTGTGAGCACAAAGACATCTGATCAAACTGGACTTTTAAGTTATTCATAGACTTTCATGGTGATCACTTACATTGTACAAAGCTGATATTGTCAGAACCTCTATGACAGTCCGTAACTGTTCTAGGATACTGTACTAAAAGTACTAAGAGTAGAGCTTAATCCCTAGAATCTTAGGCCAAGGTGCACCTTTTTGAAATTTCAGTCTGTTTTTAGAGTTTATGTTAGATATTTGTGTTACTGTTAATATAATCATAATGCTGTCCATACTCCCTGTCATTTTTACTGTTGGTATTTTCCTGTATGACCATGTCCTCCTTCCCCTCCTGTCAAATAAACATCTTTGCTTCATCTGACCTCTGTGTATGACTCTTGCCTCTCCTTGTTGGGCAATTCCATCTACCCACACCTATTCAAACTTTCAGTGGCCCCTCGCCATCCCACCTGCTGAGGGTGCTGCTGGTGCTGCTGGTAGTGAGACAGTTACATCCACCTCTCGGAGTGAAGAACCCCTAAGTCTACCAATCCAGCACTCATATACAACGCTTCTTAGCCCCTCAGACACCCTCTAAAGTTGCTGATCAGGAGGTGAAAGGCAGTGCTCAGTCAAATAAACTCTCTGTGTCTATGCTCAGGCCACAATATATGGTTTCTACCTCCTCAACCTCAGTAGACAAATTAAATAATCAAAGTGTGAAAGAAGGTGGATCTGGCTCCAAAGATACTGTGAAGGGAGATTCTAGTCAATCTGTCAAGCCAAAGTGACATAGACAGGGTCGCAGAAGTAATGGGGTGCAACGTTCCCTCTTTCTGAATGCAGAAGACACCTCTGTATCGCGCTTTGAGCCACTATATACAACCTCATCATCTGCTATGAGTTCTACTGGGCTGGTCTAAGGAGCCTGCCTCTAAACATCCTTGGCTATCACCGACTTCACCGCTGGTAGTGCAATAAACAGCTGAAATGGAATGGGTGGACTTCGGGAAAGAGGAATTGATTGCGTCCTTCCCGCCTGACTCACCTGTAGCTGTATCATCTACACTGGATACACAAGCAGAGAATGTGACAGTTTCTACTACTAACATACTAACATACATACTGACATACTAAGATACCAGCAGAGTAGGCCTAAAGGTCTATCAAGTCTGCTCAAAAATCTGCACTCGGTCAGGGCACCATTGCTGCTCTCCCCTCTTCCCCTGTAAATTCCCCAACCTCGTCCCCAACAGAGTTACACCTCCCAATCCAGCATTTCTCAGTTTTGCCCGACCTTATATCTGTTCCAGCCCCTCTGAAGCCCTCCACTGTATCAACAGCCACCAGCTCCGCAGGCAGTGTGTCCCATGGGTCCACCACACCTCAGTAAAGAAGTGTCTCCTAGTCTCCCCTAGCCTCCCACCAATGAGTCTCATGGAATGCCCCTGGTAGCCCCTCCTCTCCCAGCTGGAAGACCATATTTGGCTGACCCTGTTCACTCCCTTTAGAAATTTATAGACCATGATCATATCCCCTCTGTCCCTCTTCTTCTCCTCCAGGGAGTACAAGTTTAGCTCCTCAAGTCTCTCCTCATAGGATCTCTCCCCCAGGCCCTTTATCATCCTGATCACTTTCCTCTGGACCTTCTCCAGAAGTGCAATGTCCTTTTTTAAGTACAAACACCAAAACTGCATGCAGTACTCTAGGTGCAGTCTAACCAGGCAGTTATACAGAGGGAAAAGCACCTCCCATCTCCTCAAGGTTATCCCTGACAATGCACCCGAGCATTTCATTTGCTTTAGCTGTGGCCCTCCTAAACTGCTCAGAGTTATTCATTTTGGCATCCATGACCACGCCAAGATACTTTCCCCCCAAAACCTGCAGTTTCTCGCCACCCAAAAAGTATTCATGTTCCGGGTTCCTAAGACCCAAGTGGACAACACTGCATTTCTTGACATTGATCCTCAATTTCCAAATGCATGACCACCTCTCCAGAGTCTCCAGGTCCCCCCATAGGGCTTTTCTACCCTTCTCCCTGTCCACCACAGCCCCCAGCTTTGAATCATCAGCAAAGAGGCTTATCTCACTCCTGATACCGTAGCTGAAGTCTGACATATATGCCTGAAACAGGAGTAGGCCCAACATTGACCCTTGTGACACCCTGCTAATGACCCTCCTTGGAGATGATACTGTCCCCCAACCACCACCCTCTGAAACCGCCCAGTTAGCCAGTTCCCTATCCACCCCACCATCCTTTCCCCAGCCCCCATTCTCCCGAGCTTGTCCAGCAACCCTGGGTGTGGCACCAAGTCAAATGCCTTGCTGAAGTCTAGAAATAAAATTTCTACTGGCCTTCCCTGGTCCAGCGCCCTTGTCACCCAATCATAGAACTCCAAAAGGTTAGTCTGACACAATCTGCCCTGAATGAAGCCATGTTGGTGATCATCCAGATAGCCCCTTGTCTCCAAGACTGCCTCCATTCTCTCTTTCAAGATGGCCTCCATCATCTTGCCCACCACTGATGTCAGACCGACAGGCCTGTAGTTACCCAGCTCCTCCCGTGAGCCGCTTTTGTGGATTGGCACATCATGAGCCATCCTCCAATCCTAAGGCACCCAACCCATCTGTAGAGAGGAGTTAAAAGGTCTGCCAGAGTGCAGCAAGAACATCCACCATCTCCTTCAGCACCCTGGGTAGAAGGCCCACCAGACCCGGTGCCATAACCATTCTCAAGGACTTAGGCCTCCCTCACCATACAAACAGGAATTTCAATGTCAGAGGCTCCCCTCCTCATTCCTATTCTCCCTCCCTGTATGGTGTTGTCCCTCCATCATCTCTTGTGAAGACCGAGACAAAGTAATCATTAAGTACCTCCGCCTGTTCCTGGCCTCCTTGGTCCATCCACTCCCTGACCTCAGTCTGCTAATCTGCCCCTTCACTTTCCTTCTTTCCCCTGATGTAGCTAAAGAACCATTTTTCACTGTTTCTGATCCCCTGTGCAAGCCTCTGCTCTGTCCTCGCCTTGGCCAATCTCACCACCCTGGTTACCTTTTTGGCTAGCCTATCATATTCCCCCTTGTCCACTTCCCCTCGTGAGCACTTGTATCTTCTATAAGCAGCTGTTTTCTCCCTCGCCACCTCCTGGACCTCCCTGGTTCACCAGCTCGGCTTACTAGCCCTACCAAACTTGTGCCAGACCTTCGTGCAAGTCTTAGTAGCTTCCAGGAGCCCTCCTTTAAAAATTTCCCACCTGCTCTCTGTATCTATATCTGATCTGATCCCCTCCAAATGCCCCCTGAAGATCTCCTCCATACCCTTGAAGTCCCCTCCCCTGAAGTCAACTACCACCATCTTAGTGTGATTTTCCCTTCCCCTAGATCCAGGGAAACCAAACCATGGCATTATCGCCTCCACCAGTGGGTCCCCATGGCTAAGTTCCTAACCAGATCACAATCTGACAGGACCACATCCAGGATGCTACCATCCCTCGTCGGGCCAGTCACCAGTTGGGATAGGAATGCATCCTGAAAGATGTCCAGCAAGCACTGCTCTCTAGCCGATGATGCCATAGTGCCCCAAACAACCCTTGGTACATTAAGGTCATCCAATGCCACAGTTTTTACCCTCTGCCTGACCACAGTGATCTCTTAGATTCACTGTCAGGCCCTCCTTGGGTTCCTCTGCTTGCATGGGCAGCCAATAAACCACCCCCAGGTTGACCCTCTTACCTCAAGGTGCCTGCAAGGTAACCCATAATGCCTCTATGTTTCCCTCTGCCCTCTCCACCCTGCATATATCATTGCCATTCCTAATGATGAGTGCCACCCCACCTCCCCTGCACACATCCCTGTCCTTCCTGAAAACTGTGTACCCCATCAGATTTAGATCCCAATCATGCTGAGGAGTGGCCCAAGTTTCACTTACTGCTGCTACATCCACATTCCCTCCAGTTAGCATCGCCTGAAGCTCAGGCATCTTATTTCCCATGCTCCTGGTGTTGATCAGGACCACCCTCCATCTCTGCTCCTTGCCCTTGCCTGTCCCCCCCCAACCTGAGTTCCCCCAGCTAACTGCAAGCTCTCACTCCCTTGCACACTGTTGGGTGCTCCTGTTAAGCACCCCTTCCCCCCAGCTGAGGGAGATGGACAAGTTCTCCCTTGATGTGCCTGCCAGCAGTGGCTAAAGCCCCAGCCCTCCCGCCACAAGTTTAAACCCCACCTAGCTTCAATGTACTCAGTTGTTTAGTTTCAAAACCTCCTTCTCCCGAAATTTAGGTGGAACCTATCCCTAGAATACAACCCTCGTCCTCCCAAGTTGACATACTAACATACTAAAATGCCAGCAGAATAGGCCTAACGGTCTTTTGTGTCTTCTCTTGGTCAGCCCCACCACCTGGGGCTGACCTTGCTGCCCTCGCCTATCTGGCTTCTCCTTCCAGTTCAGATATTCTCACTGCACTGGATTTTGCTTCCGAACCCTTCCCTGTACCTGTTGCATCCCAGTCCCCCACCAGCCCATAACCCTAGCCACACACCATGTTTTGAGCTATTCATTAATCTTCCTGATTTTTGCTTGTTTCCTTTGCTAGCGCTAGGCACTGGGAGGACCTCTGAGAAAGAGACTGTGCACCTTACCACATGACACACACTGGTAGCTCCCGAAACCGTGCCTGTTTCTCCTCCATACCATTTCCCTCTATGTCATTAGTGCCTAGATGCACTAATATGTTAGGGGATCCCCCACATTCCTTCACCAAAGCATAGACCAAGTGCTTGGCCTTGTGCACAGTCAAGCCAGATATACTCTTGACCTTGACTGCACAGCCTTGCCCTTCACTCCCTCCTTCCCACTCAATGCCCCTGATCATGGAGTCCCCTAGCAGGAGCACTTTAACTTCCTCCTTCCCCTTGAGCCTAACTCCTCCTCTGCCACACACACCCTCATTCCCCCTACCTCTCCATTTTCTCTGACCACACCATTTATTTGACTAATGGCTGCCTCTACCCCTGTCCCAACTATTTCCTTGTCCGACTGTCCCTTCCTGCCCTCCTCACCACTCTGGTCTGTTCCAATAGCACACTTGTTAGCTTGTGGCCCCTCCTGACTTCCAGGGACTCTTGCTCCTATCCCTATCATCTTTTTCTGCTGTCCCCACACTTACTCCCTGCTGGTCCCTTTCCCCTGGGATCCACACTACCTCCTCAGTGTCCCCTCATCCTCCCTCCCAGACATTCCTGACTCCAGGCCCTCCTTCCCATGCTATCCTCGGCTCATCTATTTGTCCCGGTGCCAATGCTCCTTCCCTCCTCACTTTCATCCTCCTTCTCCTTCCATCCTCTGCTGTTTGTACCCACTTCCTCTGAGGCCCTCCCACCATGGCATCCACCAGTGACAATTACTATTTGAGACTGGAATCCCCAGTGGGTTGCTTACCAGTGCTCTCTGTCACAAAGCGCACTCAGCAGATCAGGCCCTCTGCTCCCACAGTGCCAAACCTCAAGTGCAATATGTGAACAGGAGACAAACAGGGTAACCCTCTGTCTGTTTTGGGTCTGAAACACCTACTAGTCTTGAGTCCTGAGGTAAAATATGAACCCTTTTACGCTAGCATGCCCAGTTAACAGGATCAATATCATACCTTCTTCAGGAAATGCAGTGCAATACTTAACCCAATGAGCACCCAACCTGGTTCATGATTCTCCCCTTTTGGACTTAATTGGGACCCAGGTATGTTCTTACCTTTGTGCAAAATGGTAACACTATAAGCCCTTTAACAGTTATGTTAGCTTTATCAACACTGTTCCAGCATTCACATGCAAAAAAAAAAAAAAGAAAAAGAGAAAAGTCTCAAGCAGGATTAAAGAAACCAAATAGTTTACTGAAATTAAAAATAGTAAATACATACAAAACACCGAACCTATACTACATTAATACCTACAGTCAAAAGAAGAGGAATTACAAAATAAATATGCCTGGTAACTGAATTATCTAACTACCCTAAGGTTCAAGTAATAAATAGCTGATTGTATTTACCTAAAGTGCTGTAAGGGTTTCTTTTGGAGTCCCCTTAAAACCAAAGGCAAAATACAAAGTGTTCTCCCAGCTGGCTGGTAATATGAAGTTACAAAACTCTCCTCCTAATGACACTGCTCACAGATGCTGGCTGTGAGGTCACTCAAACCTGAGTAGTAAGTTAATTTATCAGTCACATGTCTCAGCCCACTGCTCAAACATTCCAATTAAATATATATATATATATATATATATATATATATCTTCTTCTTAATTAGTGAAGCCTTATGACAGAATTGCTCCTTTGATGTCTTCAAAACGTCCTGAGGAACTGTGTTCATTTATTTCTGAAATCTAACAGGTATCAGTTAAAAGCTGCCTTTTCCTCAGAGGTCATAAAATGCAAATACCTCAAGGGAATCAACAAAGTCCAAGAGGGTAGCATCTTTCAGAAAAAGAGATGTGCAAAAACAAGGGGGCACAATTTGAAGATGGGGGACAGCTCAGAGGTAATGTGAGGAAGTATTTCTTCACAGAGAGGGTTGTGGATACATGGAACAGCCTTCCTGAGGAGGTCATAGAGTCAAAAACAGTGAGGGAATTCAAGAATGCATGGGACAGACATAAGGCAGTCTTAGTGGGGGGTAGGAGGAAGTAAGCTGTTGGTTAATTAGGATCTGCAGCTTATCTGTTAGGTTGGAAAATGGGCAGACTAGGTGGGCCAAGCGGTCCTTATCTGCCGTCAAATTCTATGTTTCTATGTTTCTATGCATACTTTGTCCCTGCATTTCAAAGTAAGTGGATAGTTTACAATGTGTTATAACCTGGCATAAAGGAAGCCTTTATAGTCCCAGGAAGTCTTGCAACTATGTGTCAACACAGAAAGGAAACTAGCTATTTAACTACTGCAGCAACTGCTTTGGGGTCAAAGGTCAGGACCCTTTAAAAGCTAGTCTTCCCATGGCTTGCTGGCTGCCATGTCTCTTAAGCAGACACTCAAATAAACATGTATTTATATCACAAATATGATACAATATAATAACAAGTAGATAGGCAGAAAGTCACATTCCTCCCTCCTATACTGAATTTGGGGGGATCTATTCCTAGGCATAGGATGAGGTCCCCAAATTCAGTTCACTGCTCAAACTGACACAATAGCCCATCTGCATTTTCATTTGCCGTCCCTGCCCTGTGTGAGACAGTCATGTTGTACCCCTGCAAGGCAAGGCTCCACCTTAAAAGCCTACCATTTATTTTACCAATTTGAGCCAGCCAAACCAGGGGGTTGTGATCTGTTTGTACCTCAAAATGCTGCCCGTATAGGTATGGCTCTAACTTCTTTAGTGCCCACACCATTGTCAGGCATTCCTTCTCCACTGTAGAATAAGCCTGCTCCGTGGGAAGTAACTTCTTACTGAGGTACACTATTGAGTGATCCTTCCCTTGGTTAGATGTTTGACTAAGCACTACCCCAATACCCACATCTGAGGCATCAGTCTGGATGACAAAGGGTTTACTATAGTCTGGACTGGCTAATGCAGAGCACTGCACATGCCTCCTTTAGCGTATGTAAATGCTTGTTCACAGGCTGGTCCCTAGTTAATCCTTTTAGGAATTCTTTTCTTTAATAGGCCAGATTGGGGAGCAGCTAGGCACTGTAGTTTGGTACAAATTTTCTATAATACCCTGTGGTCCCTAGAAAACCCCAAACCTGCATTTGTGTTTCAAGTCTGGGCCATGCCTTGACTGCCTCAATTTTGCTTGATTAGGATGGAGCTGTCCCTGGCCTTCTTCATGCCCAAGGTATGCCACCTCAGCCATGGCCACCTGGCACTTTTCAGCTTTTACAGTGAGCCCGGCCCTCTGTATTTTGCCCAGCACTTCCCTGAGGTGGGACAGGTGTTTCTCCCAGCTGATACTGAAGATGCCAATGTCATCCAGGCACGCCATGTGTACTCTTCAGCACCATTTAATACCTGGTTCACCAACCTTTGAAAGATGGTGGAGGTGTTCTTCATTCTGAAAGGCATTACTTTAAACTCAAATAACTCTTTCAGAGTGATGAAGGCGACCTCTCCCTAGCTCTGGCAGTTAACTCTATCTGCCAATACCCTTTTATCAGGTCAATAGTGGTAGGTATGTCACCCTCCCAACTTGTCCAGCAGTTCATCCATCCATGGCATTGGGTGGGCATCTGACTTCGCGACTGCATTGAGTCCATGATAGTCCACACAAAATGAGTAGAGCCATCTGGCTTGGGAACAAGGAAAGCGGGTGAGTCCCAGGGCTGCAGGATTTCTGGTTACCCTAAATCCAGCATTTCATCCACCTCCCTCCTAATGTCCTCTTGGATGGCCTCTGACACCCGATATGCCATTCACTGTTTGGGTGCTTACATCTCCACCTCCACATCATGCGTCACTAAGGGTTAGTCAGGCTTGGGCTAAACAATGGGGCAAAGTCTTCTAAATCCTCCCTTACTATCTGGATCTGATCCAGGGTCAACTGGGTGACATTTTAATTGCCTCCACAGAGGACTCCAACTGCTTTCTTACAGCAAGTCCAGAAGAGGTCTCCTTCATCCGTCCCCTCCCCAGAACTACACACTGCAAAGACCATGCCAGCCCTATTTGCATATGGCTTCATCATGTTGACAGGGTACATTCTTTGGGTATGTCTCCTGTCAGGTAGTTCTAGAATGTAATTTATGCCATTCACCTGTCTGACTACTTTGTACAGTCCTGCCCACTCGGCCTGCAGCTTATCTTTCCAGACCGGGATTAGGACCATGACCTTCTGACCCACAGTGTATGAGCAAGCTCTAGCTCTGTGGTTGTACAATACCTTTTGTTTTTGTTGGGCAGCTGCCAGGTTGCTCTGGGCTGCTCCCATAAGCTCCTTCAGCTTTTCCTTAAACTTGATATAATTCACCATGGGAAGTCCCTAGGTGGTGTGCTTGCCTTCCCAGTCCTCCCAGATCAAGTCTAGGGGTCCATGTACCCTGCATCCATATAAGCGCTCAAAGGGGGAAAACTCTGTCGACTCTTGGGGCACCTCCCTGTATGCAAACAGGTGGGAAAGGTATTTCTCCCAGTCCCTCCCATGCTGTTCAGCAAACGTTTTAAGGGTACTATTGAATCTTTCCACAAGCCAGCTTCTGGGTGATAAGGTGTCATGCATCTCTGCACCACCCCACACTTCTCCCACAAACATTTCATCAGGTCTGACATGAAGGAACCCTCTCAATCAGTGATAACCTCCTGTGGGAACCCAACATGGGAGAAAATCCCTAGCAAGGCATCTGCCACTTTGTCTGTCCTCAGTGAGGATAGGAACACTGCCTCTGGATACCGTGTGGCATAATCCACCACTGTTAGGATAACCCACTTCCCAGAGGAGCTGGGGTTATTCAAAGGCCCCACAATATCCATTCCTACCCTCTGGAATGGCTCCTGCACTATGGGCAAGGGAATTAGGGTGGCTTGGGTTTTCCTACCCACTTTTCCTATTTCTTGGCACCAGTGACAAGACCTGCAATACTCCTTTACCTGCTTGGTGAAGTTGGGCCAATAGACATTCTGGGCCAATCGCTGTGTAGTGCATGCAATTCCCAGATGGCCAGACAGGGGAATATCATGAGTGATCTTGAGCAACTGCTCACGGTACCCTTGGGAAATGACAAGCTGCCTGCCTATCACCCCTCCCTCTGTCTTTACATCCTGCGTATACATCAGTCCATTGTCCCAATAAACTTTATGTTTCCTGTCACCTCCCCGTGCTCCGTCAGAGCCTGCCCAAGCTCTCAGCTTCTCTAAACTAGGGTCATTTTTCTGAGCATCTGCAAAATCTTTATACATTCCCAAGGCATGGGACAGGTCCTCTCCAGTTTCTAAACTAGGGTCCCTAGCTCTAGCATCAGAGCATTCAAGGTCACTGTCATCCATAACCCTCTGACAATGGGTTACCCCTCCCTCCTTAAAGCAACCCTCTGTAGCTGTTCTGTTAACTGCTACCTGGGGAATTTCCACCCCCCTTTCATTATTCTCCATATCAGGAGACATGGACTGGGGAACCAGCCTCCCAGTGTTTTCCACAGAGGCTTCTATGGGGGTCCAGAGAACTACAATTTACCTTTGTTGCTTGACTGCGGGTAACTGCACACACCATCCCCTTTTTGAGATTGTTCCTGATAATTATGTCCAGGGCAAGATTTTCTGCTACTGCAACTTTTTGCACAGTCTCTCCTGTCTCACCCAAGTCCAGAAGAACACTAGCAAGTGGCAGCATTTTCTCCTCCCCAATGAATCCCCGTACAGTAACAAATTGATTGGGTATGAGCTGTTCAGGCTCAGCCAAATCCCCTTACCAAAGTCAGGGATGCCCTCATGTCCCTTAACCCATGGGTCTGTACCCCATTCACAGTAACTGTGTATGTGCTCCCTCATATTTACTGGCATGCTTTCAGAGAGATACACAGAAAACCCACTTCCTTACCAGCACCACTTTGTGTGCTCTTTACCTTTTTAGGACACTGTCTTTCAAGATGTCCAGATCACTTGCAAACCCAACATTAATTTCTTTTATCAGGCAAATCTTTTCTTTGTAACCTGGGGCTGCCTGGTTTTGATGGAGGCAGGGAGGGTTTTAGCTACCCTGAAGGCACGCTTTTCCTTTTCTGCACTATCACGCCCGCCCCACTCCCTCTCAGAGCAGGTCTTCTCTTGGCATAGCAATCCGAGAGTTTGGTAGCCTCCTGAACTATTTTTAGATTTCGGTCTTCTGGCCATGTTTTCAGCTCTGCTGGGCACGCCCACAAAAACTGCTGTAAAAGTACAACATTCTCAATTTTCTCTACAGAGTTTGCTTGAATACCTTCCCACCAACATTTTAAAAACTGACGTTGTTTAGTGGCTAGCTCCTTGTAGCTCATGTCAGGGCTTCTCCTGAGCTTACGGAATTTAACTCTGTATGCCTCTGCTGTTAAATCATACAGTATTTCTTTAACAAAGCAGCTTAAGTTTGCCATAGTCATTACTGTCCTGATTGTCCATTGACCTAATGCATCACAAGCTTTCCTGGTAAGCAGCGGGATAGCTGGAAGCTCCAGAACTTTCTGGAAATGCTTGCCTGAATATATACTTTTTCAAATGAATTTAAAAATGCATCCATGTCTTCCTCCTCTTTAAATTCAGCTATCAATTTAGAATTTAATTTGTAACCCAGTCCTGGAGTTCCAGATTCCATGCCACTTACCTGCTCTGGTGCTGGTCTTTGGAGTTGTAGCTTCTCCAGTTCAAATCTCCACTGGCACTCTATCTCCTCTCACTCAGTCTCTCACTGAAGCTGTCGCTGTTTTTCCTCGGCCTCTCTCTGAAGCTGCTCTTGCTTCTCCTGTCTTTCCATCTCCAGCTTCCTCTGTTCAAGCTCCCTTCACTGCTGGGCTTTGAACCTTTACTGTTCAAACTCCAGTTCCATTCTCTGCAACTCCATCTGCAGCATGATCCCTTCAGGCTCCATCATGGTGGTGACCTCCCCTGCTGCAGTGGCTCTTAGCTTACACTGGTCCTGCTGTCCTCCTCCTTGGATCTGCACACTGTGAAGGACCCTGGCCCCTCGACACCCAAGGTTTGGTCCTCTCCAGTCAATGACTGTGACTCAAAGTCTTGGGCATTGGCTGCCACAAGAGCCTCCCGAGATTCTGCTTGCTTCACCCCCTCGTGCCGGGCACCTGTCTCCTGGCACAACTGCCTCAGGTAGTCTGCAGTACTGCTAGCTGTAGTTGAAAACCACTATCTTCTTTCCTACTCTACAGCTACACTGGCTTACACCTGAAAAAATCAAACAGTAGGGAACTTACACTGTAAGCACAATGATATAGTTCTTTATATTTAAATCACTGCCTTATTTTGCATGTGAGCTGTTACAGTAATCAATCTGACACACTGGACTGTTAATGGTCTTGTTATCAAATGCTTTGAAATCCCACCACTGCCACCGGCTCTGTCACAAACGCAGTCCGCAGGTCAGGCCCTCTGCTCCCACAGTGCCAAACCTTGAAGTGTAATATGTGAACAGGAGACAAACAGGGTAACCCTCTTGTTTGTTTTGGGTCTAAAACACCTACTAGTCTTGAGTCCTGAGGTGAAATATGAACCCCTTTCACTAGCATGCCCAGTTAACAGGATCAAATATCACACCTCCTCGAGGAAATGCAATGCAATACTTAACCCAGTGGGCACCCAGCCTGGTTCACGATTCTCCCTTTTGGACTTAATTGAGACCCAGGTATGTTCTTACCTTTTGTGCAAAATGGTAACATTATAAGCCCTTTAACAGTTATGTCAGCTTTATCAACATTGTTCCAGCATTCACATGCAAAAACAATGAGAAAAACTCAAGCAGGATTAAGGAAACCAAAAGTTTACTGAAATTAAAAATAGTAAATACATACAAAACACTGAACCTATATACATTAATACTCACAGTCAAAAGAAAAGGGAATTACAAAAAAACACACCTGGTAACTGAATTATCTAACTACCTAAGGTTCAAGTAATAAATAGGTGGCTGAATTTACCTAAAGTGCTGTGATAGTTTCTTTTCAGGAGTCCCCTTCAAACTGAAGGCAAATGCAAAGTGTTCTCCCAGCTGGCTGGTAATATGTTGTCACAAAACTCTCCTCCCTGATGACACAGCTCACAGATGCTGGCTGTGAAGTCACTCAAACCTGAGTACTGAATTAATTTATCAGTCACATGTCTCAGCCCACTGCTCAAACATTCCAATTAAAAAAAAAATATATATATATATATCTTCTTCTTCTTAATTAATGATGCCTTATGACAGACAGAATTACCCCTTTGATGTCTTCAGAAACTTCCTGAGGAACTGTGTTCACCTATTTCTGAAATCTAACAGGTATCAGTTAAAAACTGCCTTTTCTAAAGAGGTCATAAAATGCATACTTTGTCCTTGCATTTCAAAGTAAATGGATAGTTTACAATGTGTTATAACCTGGCATAAAGGAAGCCTTTATAGTCCCAGGAAGTCTTGCAACTATGTGTCAACACAGAAAAGGAAACTAGCTATTTAACTACTGCAGCAACTGCTTTGGGGTCAAAAGGTCAGGCCCCTTTAAATGTTGGTCTTTCCCATGGCTTGCAGGCTACCATTTCTCTTAAGGAGACATTCAAATAAACATATATTTATATCAAAAATATGATACAATATAATAACAAGTAGATAGGCAGAGTGTCACACTCCCCTCCTGTGAGGTGAGTTCCTTTGTCATGGTGCTTGGATGCCCTTTTGCCTATCTGCCAGTAGTCCCCACTGTCTTCCATCCTTCACCCACCACCCTATCTGCTCTCCTCGATCCCTTCCCCATCTCTGCCCCCAGGGCTGGCCAGACCTACCATCATTTCTGGTGGCCCCCCATCCTCCTGCACCCGCAGTTGCAGGCACCCTCCTCCCAATTGTCTGTGGATACGTTCCCATCCCTGCACTCATGCATTTTACCCACATGTCCAGTTCATACCTGAGCCAGTGCAACTCAGCCTCCAGTCCCATCAGCCTGGTTCATATAGGACAGTGCCCTAGTCTCCACAGTGTACTCATGGTCATTGCAGCCTCAGCCACTGCAATCCACTAGACTGCATCCCCTAATACTGTAACCGAGGTCCTCCTACCCTTCCAGTTGTGACCCCACACAGCCCAGCTGCCCTGTCTGCTGTTCCATGCTGCACCTCCTCCGCCTATACCAGTTTCCTCTAACGTGTTCCCAACCTGTTGCAGCCATGTGGCCCCAGTCTCCTCAAGGGTTACTGACTATTAACTAGTGACTTCCTGTTTCAGAAGCAGATTGAACCAAATCAATACAATTCAACCAAAGCAATGCAAGATATAACTATCTTCAAATGTGTCATCTAACTAATTAGTTTAAGCAAATTAGGTCTGTAAAACAGTTTGTCTAGAATTCAGCCCAGATCCACCCCAAACCAAAGCAGCTCAAGTCAAATCTGCCCAAAAAATGTAATATCTAGCTAGCTTCAAATGTGTCATCTAAATATTTAGTTCAAGCAAATCAAGCCTGCAGACAGTTTGCCCAGAATTCAACTCAGCCAACACAGATTGTCCTTATTTAGCCCAGATTTTCCCCAACCCAAAGCAGCTCCCTTAATCCCACCACAACAAAGCCAATCTAGTCATTAAGCTGTTGAAGACAGCATGCAGCAGGCAGCTTCAAAATTGGTCATGAAAGTACATGTCAAGCTCTCCAGGGTGCTCTGCTCAGATACATGTTCTAAGCAAGCAGCCCTTTTGTGAACCTGCAATCAATCCTCCTGGTCCATCCCCAAGTCTTCCTTGCTGCAGGCTCCTCCTCCCACCTGCATTTAATAGAAGTTGGGGCTGGGATGGATGGGCAGGAAAAACCTCCCTCCTGCTGCAGTCAGCTCTCTCTGAGTTGCGGCTGGGCCATTCGACTTCTACTCCATCAGATACCAGTATGTCTGCTTCTGTAATGACTGCACCATTTCTGATGATCTCATACAGTCTACATGAGGGGACTTTGGACATTTATAAGACATTTTTCTTTTCTTTTGCTATAAACCCTCATATAGGTTGCTATTTTCTGCAAACCCTTAGGTAACTGTGGCCTGTGGTAGTGGAGGGGGCAGAATGGTAATATTGAAACAGGGTTGTCTATGTAGTTTTGTGCAGGACGTTGGTATCATGAGACAGGCATTTTTTCTATGGCTACTGCTTATTCCCTTTGTCAGATGAAACCCCAATGTTAGTTATATCCCCCCTCTTTCCCAAATGCTTTCATGCTGCATAATGCTTTTGGGGATATGGGTAAGCCTCAGTACCATTTATAACCACCCCCAGGTGCATTCAGCTGGGCTATTATATTTTGGGGTATTTTCTGCTAGATCTTTCTCTGGCTTGCTCTTTTTTCTTTCTTTTTAATAAGAGGCTACCTGGTTGTTGGTGGTGGAGAACGACTGAACTGTTAGTAGTCCTCCCAGTTATATGGTGGGAACCTTTGCTCACATGTGCTCAAAGGAGGGGAAGGGCGTTGGTGGTGGTTTTCATTGGCTTACTATACTCCACTCCTAGAGCTACTGATACTCCATGTGTTAGAGTTGTTGGCACGTTAACTACTGTCCCTTAGATTGTGTTTTGTTTGCATTGTTATGAGGGGAGTTGCAGAGCTGGTTCTGATAGTTCTTAATCTGTGGAATTGTTGGTTCTGGCCCTGCTTTTGTTATTGAATTTGCTTGGAATATCTAGTTGAATATGTTATTAGGTTTTTAGATAGTGTTCTTTTGATTACTAAATGATATTTTATTGTTTCCTTATTGTAGCTACTATAAGGACCATTACAGATCACTTGGGCCAATAGCCCTTTAGCCCCAGATTTTGGGGCATCTTTCCCAATTATTTAGCTTTTTGGGCAAGGCAGCAGCTGTTTTATCCTATTCTCAATGTTATTTCTGTTTCACACTGACTTTGTAGGGTTTATTGATTTGATTGTTCAATATCTCCACCGATGTCTAACAAAAAATGCTGTTGTGGAATGTCCAAAGTATGAACACTCCTACAAAGAAAAAGAAAGTTCTTTCTTTTTAAATTCAACTAAATGTCATATAGCCTTCCTACAAGAAACCCACATCCTTAAAAGGGAAGCAGGGAACTTGTCGAAAGGTTGGGTGGAGAAGTTCTGCTCTAGCTCCTTTTGTACCAAGAAACGTGGAGCCTCTATTTTATTTAGGGGAGGATGTCTCTTTCAAGTGGCAAAACTTATTTCAGACAAGGCAGGGCATTGGCGTTTTATACTACAGTAGGTCAGATTTATGGGGTCTCTGTTCTTTTGCTTAATATCTATGCCCCTAACCTAGATTCACCAGATTTTTACTTACACTTAGCAGAGACACTTTCAGAATGTGTTAATGACTCCACATTTCTTAACTTAACAGTAGCCTGCATATGTTAGGTGTTAAGCTGCACTCTCCTTCTGTCCCTAAAGTATAAGCTGCCACCACCTCTCTGTGATTTGACCCCTGCCACTTTTGCTGTACTAAACCCTTGCCCTGTGCACTGTTGTGTCCTTTCTCCCTTCTCTATCTTTGGCCCAGTGCCTAGCGAGACCTGCCGATCTCCCCACCCCCTTCTCTAAAGTAAATTGCAGCTTTCAGCGGCTGCCTTGCTCGACTTGAGAAAGCATACCCCACCCCAAGCTTCCTTAGCTATCAGGTAGCAATTTATCCTTCTGTCTACCCAGCCCTGTAATCATTTTTCTCCTTTGTTCCCACTTTCACACCTACCACCTGCTGACGAACTGCCGTCAGCTCCCCTGCCTTCCAGCCCCTTAAAATTGTTTTGCCATAGCATATGAGTGACACAGCTCTCTTTCTATTTGTAGGATTCGTGCCCATAGGCGCGCTGGTGGAAAAGCAGCTAGCAACAGCCGCTCCTACAGCTGCCGCGCAGCCACCGACTCTCCTCAACAGCCCTAGCCGACCGCAGGGCTCCGCGGCATGGATTGCACCCCAGGTAGATACCGCTACAATCCTTAGCAGAGAGCCAGCATGCCTGGGCACCTTTGATTGGTGCGGCACTGCCTTAGGGGATCGTGATTGGTCTGCCTGTCTGCCTGCCTTGCTCCAATTGGAGCGCCTTCTCTATAGCATTTTACACTGTTCCTTCCTATTTTCATTCTCAGCTCTCAATCTGACCTGAAATTTTCTCCCACCCCCACCTCCTCCCAGGCCTCCTTTAAATACAATCTTGCTCCGCTCCTATATCACATCACTGCCATCATTGGCCCAGTTTATTATACCACCAACCTACGATTGGTAGCTGAGCATGGCCAATAAGCCTAATCAGTGTGATCTCTCCAGAGCCCCTGCCACTAACTAGCTGCTCCTGCTCTCCTTCTTCCCCTTTCTGCCTGTATCTTCTCATCTAGGTTTTAAGTGACAACCTAGGTGGGCAAATTAATTGCCTAGATAATATAGCACTATTACAAATTTTGAGATCACTCAACCTGGGATCATGGCTATCATTATTGTGCTTTTATTGCTCCTAAGGTGCAGAGCTACCAGCAATACAGGGCAACTTGAAATATCTCAATACAATTCAGTTCTCCAATGTACCTTATTAATACCCAATGCTACAACTACCTGCCATGCAGATACTATGTCATTCTCATCTCCCCTTTTGGCATATTCCCCCCGGTTAGCCCTCACCCCCTTGCTATTGTACTCGCCTATGACTATTCAAGCACTTACACTGATCACGATAAACTGTCACTACAGGGGTGCCACCTCCTTCGCAGAACAATATGGGTCACCTCGTAGAAACAAAAAGCAGTCTCCATTCTTATTAGCGCCTTAAAGAAAGTTATACTTCTGCTTCTTCTCTGCTCAGGAAATGTGAGCTCAACCCTGGCCTCCTTCAACTCAGCTAGTCCATCGATTTTGCTGAGGCCACAGGTCTCAAAATGATGATGGTCAACATTTTAAGCCTGCCCAAAAACTCAGCAGCTGCAAGCCTGGGTAGCACATGTTAAGCCTGACCTTATCATAATTACTGAGTCGTGGTTAAAAAGACAACACCGATCATCAAATATCACTGCATGGCTACAAATTATTTAGAGCTGATAGAGAGTCTAGAGGCGAGGGAGTGGTTATTTACATGAAATCTAAGTACTCGGTCGCTAATATTAGTTGTAAATCTCTAGCCAAAGAATTTGAGTTAGTTTCACTGAGACTTCATCTCCTCCTCGAATGCGCTACATCATAGGGGCTATAGACCCCATCTGGTGGTGACAAAGTCCTAATATATTGAAATCCATGCTTGCAGATGTAAATCTGAAACAATATTTCTAGGTGATTTAACTATGGACTGGCTGTCACCTAACTCTCGGCCTCAAATCCCTTTGTGACGAGCTAGGTTTTGTGCAAGTAGTCAGTGAACCAACTCGGAACAACAAACTAAATCCTGCCAACAGCTCCATATTAGATGTGGTACTCACCACCCATCCACATAAAATATCCCATTCAGCAGTGTTTCACAACGACCTGAGTGATCATGGAATTGTTGCTTGCATAAGATCCCAAATTAAGGCCCGTCGAGCCCATCTTTATAACAAAACAATCCTTTCACAAATTCAGTGCAGCAAACTTCCTATCTGACCTGAGTATGATCAGGTGGCAAGATCTCTACCTAGCTAAAGATGTCAACGAGGCAGCTTACACCTTTAATGACAAACTCACGACAGTAATAAATAAGCATGCCCTTTCATCAAAGTAAGGGTAAGGAACAATTCAAGCCCTGGTTCACCTTGGATCTCAAGGCAGCTCTATAGCTCGAGATAAGCTCTGGCTACAAAGCTAGACATTCCAAAGAATCTTCGGATTGGCAGGACTTTAGAACAGCCAGGAACACCTGCGTGAAAAGAATTCGCTCTGCCAAAGCTAACTACTATATTTCTGCTCTCAAACAAGCTAAAGATAACCCACATAAGATATGGAAGACTATCAAATCTATCGAAGGACGGCCCACGGCCCCCTCTGTCCCAACAAAGTCGCAAGTGGCAAGATTGTAGAAAACAAGTCCCTAATCCTGGAGGAACTTAACTGCCACTTTGCCACAGCTGGACTAGCTTTTGACTTGTCACCTTATGCTGGTTCTGCAGTGAGTCAGCACACCCCTTCCCTATATCTAGCCTTGCACCCAGCCCCTTCCAACTGTGTGAGATAACTTTTAAAGAAGTCTAAGATTCTTCTTAACTTGGACACCAAGAAAAGTGCAGGTGATGATGGCTTGAACCCTTTTTCCTAAGGTCAGGCTCTGCCCATCTCACGGCTCCAATTCTTCACATCTTCAACCTCTCCATTACATATGCTACTGTGCCTCCTGTTGAAATCAGCACATCCTCCCTTTATTTAAATCTGGTGACCCGTATGGATGTAAACAACTATAGGCTATCTTCATCTTACCTATCCTTTCTAAAGTACTCGAAAACTGATCCATTTTCAGCTAAAATCTTATTTGGAAACCTTCTCCTCATTAACCCAGGCAATCCGGCTTCCAGGCCAATCATAGCACCATCACTGCCCTAGCAAAAGTAACCAATGATTGGATCTCTGCTATAGATGCTAAGAAAGTAACTGACGCTGTCTTTTTGGACTTAAGCAAAGCTTTTGATACTGTTGACCACAAACTATTAGTCAATTGCCTTGCAAAGTTAGGTTCCACATACCATACCACACAGTGGTTCTCTAGCTACTTAACTGGGAGATCCCAAAAGTAAAGGCAGAAGGCTTATTCTCTGCTGCCTTGCCAGTTGCAAGAGGAGTCCTCAAGGATCCATCCTAGGCCCTATCTTGTTTTCCATATATATTAATGATTTAGACACTAACATATCTACATCCCATCTGCACTTTTTGTGGATGACACTGTGTTGTATACATCTGGTTCATCGCTGTCTGAAGTCAGGAGTGCTTCAAATGGACTTCGCACAACTTGAGCATAATCTAATAAAGGCAAAGCTACTACTCAATGAAGAAGACTAAAGCGATGATATTCTCCAGAGTGCTGTTACAGGCCCTCCCAATACCCTAGTCCAAGACTTCATTGTCACCACGCTAAATGAGTCCCTGGAAGTTGTAACCAAATTTAAATACCTGGGTATCTGGATTGATAATAAATTATCTTTCAATGACCACGTTGAAGAGGTCTCTAGAAGATTAAAAGCCAGGTTAGGTTTCTTCTACAGAAATAGGCCCCTTTTCCCTCTTGAAACTCGGAACAAACTTGTCCAAGCCACCTTTCTCCCCCTGCTCGACTATGGAGATATAATCTATTCCTCCACCACTCTTTCAAACCTAAGTAAACTGGACGTCCTCTATCACCGTGCATTACGGTTCATTACCAACTCCCCTTACCGTTCGCATCACTGTGATTTATATGCAGCTGTTGGCTGGGCCTCCCTTACTACTAGACGCCTGCTCCATGCTGGGCTATGGACTCTTAAACTGCTCCTGCAGAAATTGCCAAGCTATCTCTCATCCCTCATTAGTATCTCATATAGTGCATACTCGTTAAGAAAATCTGACTTTATTATGCTTGATATACCAAGGACGCGGACCTCCTTTGGTAAACGTGCTATTGCATATGCCCTTCCCTCCATTTGGAATCAATTGCAATCCATACTGAAACTAATAGCACAGTTTCAATAAACTTTACAAATCGCTAAGTTCAACCAAAATAAAAGACACCTGTAACTGTCATTAAATCTCTCCTTCCCCACGCAGCCATATTTATACACGGGTAAGATATAATTGTCTTGCATATTAAATGCTTTCTCTCCCACCTACTCCTGGCCTTCCAATGTATAAGTTCCAATGCTACACATTCAATTCACTCCTATCTCCTCACCATTTGTATTCTGTTTGTCCTAGCTGCCAAAATATATGTATTACATATACCAGTCCTCATGTTTCATTTATCAGTATGCAAACTGTGTCATTTCCTGTGTTAAACTAGTGATTACCACTTGCGCGCTATTATGGAGCCTTGTATGTATATTCAGCCTCAATCATGTAATGCGATTTCATGTATTTACTGTTATTACCTATCTGTATTGTACATTGCTTAGTCTCTATGTATCAGGACCTCCTTGTGAATGAGCTTGCTCAATAGAGTTTTCCTGCAATAAACTTGAACTTGAACTTGAACTCTCAGAGGGGACTTTAATTTTGCACTCAATCTCTTTTTAGACATAACGCCCATGGAGAAATGTTCTCCATCCCATTATAGATCAAGAAAGGTGGTGCTCCAGATATGTTCTGAATTATGTCTTCAAGACTGTTGGAGGGTTTTACATCCTGACACTAGTAAATATACCTTCAGATCACACCAATTCCACACTTGCAGTCACCTAAATTACTTTATGCAGTTCTGCAGTTTTGGGGGATTTGGTTGAGGCATCTATTTTACCTATTATTATTAATTCAGACCATGCCCCAATTACTTTGGATACCAAGGTGAGTGTTTTTAAATCACTTAGATGGTAGTTTAACCCCACATTATTATGTTCAGAGGAATTTTAAGCAATGGATGTAGGAGGAAATAACCTTTCATTTTGAAACTAATGCCTCACCAGAAGTGTCAGTTTTTACACTCTGGAAGGCTTTCAAGGCTTTTGTTAGGGTCCGGGTGATTCCTTATGCCTTGACGGTTAATAAGCATAGGAAGCAGAAGGTGTCGGATCTTACTCAGAAAATACATTAAAGGATGTTATATATTTATTTAGTTTTTGTTTACCAGGTAAGTGCGCTAGCCATAGAGAAAACTATTTTCAGGCACGACCCGGGAGAATTACAGAGCAATTTCAGGGAAAAATGACAGATGGTGGCAAATACAGAAAATGGTTCAAAAACAGACAATGGAACTTACATCAGGGTTACATCATGAATAAGGTACTGTGTTTAGAATAGGTTACAGAAACAAGGTTACATTGTTTTGCACAGTTTGGTTCATACAGATGTAGTAATTATAATCAGTTGTATCAGTGTAATTTATTTATTTATTTATTTGTTTTTGTAACCGGGTGAGTGCACTAGGCATAGCAATGCCTATTTTCTGGCACGACCCGGGAGAAGACAGTTTAAAACACACAAAATGAAACAAACATGTGACGCAGCACATAAAATTGGTGGAACACAGTGAGGAATGCAGGCATCTAACAACAACTGGAACAATAAATTCAATGAGCAGTTCACATTAGGAGTATTTAGGGGAGTGTTACAATGGAGGCAAAACTGTAGAATACATTTAGGTAACATAAACAACTTGAGTTACATTGTGAGTGAAACAGGCATTAGCAACAAAAGGTATATACAAAACAAAGTACAGTAAGTGCCTAAAATGAGGGTGAAATGATAAGAGAGAGGGAAAGGTGGAGAGAGTGAGGGGTGAGGAGAAGAAAGAGGAGGGGAGAGATGGTAGATAAAGAGGCAGGGAAAGAGACATAGAGGAGGAAAGTATTATGGTGAGAGAGCGAGAATAATGAAGTCTAAGGTGGATTAAAGCAGGTGCATTGGCTGATTGATTGTAGATGTTCCAGGTGCCGAGTTTTAAAGCTAGCATGGGTAGGTGCTCCACGAATATTTGGAGGTAGCGAGTTCCAGTAGTTTGGGGCCATATGTGCAAAGACACTTGAGCCCATGTTGGTTTTACATCTGGGAATGTGATAGGGGGCTAGGTCAGCAGATCGGAGCTCGTAGGACAGAGGGTGAGATTGGACCAGACAGGCGAGAGAAGATGGAGTGCCAGTGCGGACTGTGTTGTCAATAAGAGACCCAAGGGATTGGAGCCGAAGACCAGAGGGGCAAGGCCAGTTAAGGTCAGAATAGAGTTGGCAATGGTGTGTGAAGTGAGGGGATGCCGAGGCATACCGGCAAATATTGTTATAGGTGGTGCCCCACCTGTGGAGGGAGGATTTAGAGGCAGATAGATACATGACTGATCCATAAGTCCAGAGTGGGGAGTAAGCCTTGAGCCACAGCAAGTCTAGCCGAAGGGGTAAGGGCATAGCTGGTGGTAGGCACCACTAATTTCTCATTTACAGATTTACAGGTATTGGTTATGTGTAGGTCAAAGTTAAGGGATTCATCCAGAGTGATGCCCAGGTATTTGAAGGATTTGGTGCTGTATGAAGAGCCGCCAGTACAGGTGATTTTAGGGCATCAGGGTTTACTTTGAGTTTGGCGGGTGATCCAAAGAGCATGGAACGCATTTTACTAATGTTGAGAACAAGTTTATTCTCTATCAGCCATGACTGAATGGACGTGAAGTCTGAGTTAAGAGGTTGGTTGACATCAAGTGGGTTCCTACCACTGTGATAAATTACTAGGTCGTCTGCATAAAGGAGGGTTGAGCAGGTTGAAGCAAGCAGCGGAAGGTCATTAATGAAAATGGAGAAAAGCAAGGGGCCAAGTATGGAACCCTGGGGCACTTCAAATTGGATACATGAGGGATCAGAAGAGGCAGAATTGAAGACAACAGTCTGCTTTCTACCGGACAGGTAACTGTCAAACCAGGCTACTACATCAGTAGAGAAGTCGAGGGAGCGAAGTTTGGAAAAAAGGAGGGTATGGTTCACGAGGTCAAACGCTTTCGTTAAGTCAATGAAGATAGCACCAGTCAGCAGGCCAGAGTCCATGGCAGAAAAGATATCATTGGTGAGTTTAAGGAGGGCAGTAGTCATACTGTGCCCCTTACGGAAACCGTGTTGAGAGCTAGACAAGAGGTTATGCTGCTGTAGATAGTCAAGAGTTTGGGTTGCCACAAGTTTTTCAAGGATTTTACTAAGGAGGGAGAGGATAGCTATAGGACGGTAGTTCGAGATTAGTTTTGGATCACCCTTTTTTTGGAATGGGAGTAACTTTGGCAATTTTCCAGATATTGGGGACTGAGCCGTGATGCAGAGATAGATTGAAGATTTTGGTGAGAGGAGAGGCTATAAACTGGGTGGTGGTCTTTAGAAGCCTGGGCTCCAGCCCATCTGACCCTACACTGGTATGGTCTGGGGCTGAGAGGAGAAGCCTCAGAACTTCAGATTTTGTAATATTCCGGAACCTGAAGGGGGGGATGTGTGAATTGAGATTTCACGTTGTAGTTGTGTGTAGAGACGTGAGTATTAGTGGAGGGAACCAGGTAACTGGAGAGGTCTGAGAAATGGTGGTTAAAAAGGTTAGCTATAGTAGTAGGATTATTGCAGTGTATACCGTTTATCAGTATGTCATTTGCATGAGTTGTTTGATTTGCTCCAAGGAGGGTTTTATTGTGGCCCAGAATTTTTTCGAGTTACCCGCTGCTTTGGTTAGTAGATTTTGCAGAAGGAGCTTTTAGCTAACCGAATTTGCCTTTGCAGACATTTTTCTGGGCTCGGTAGTTATTATAATCAGCGGTTTGAAGCGGCACTCACGCTTTATCCCTGGACCTAATCAATGCAAGTAGGTCTTCGAGAGCTATTTCATCTGTGATCCTCGGATCCGATAAGTGACACAGGGAGCATGGGTGTCTTGGAGCAGATGAAATTTGGCAAGGAAATGGTCTAATGCCAGCTGAGCATTATTAGAGGTGTGAATGGGGGACCAGTCAATCATTGCGAGATCATGTAAGAAATTTTCTTGTTTAAAGTTAGCCAGGTTTCGGAAGGTGATGAGTTTAGGAGGTGGAGTAGGTTTGCTTGACGCACGCCAGGTGCAGAAAATAGGGGAGTGGTCACTGATTGAGTCAGCTAGGGTCCCTACACATGCTATGCTATCCGGGCAATTTATAAGGACCCAGTCTACAAGAGTGCTAGCCCGAGGGGGGGGCATGACCCTAGTGGGGTCTGCAATAAGTTGGTGAAGACTGTGACCTTGGACAATAGTGTGAGAGGACTGGTTTAATTTACTTGTCCAGTTTAGGTTCAGGTCCCCAAGAATGAGGACTTCATTCTGACCAATAGCCTTATCAACCTGAGATAGTAGTTCTTCTAGCCCAGCCATGCCGCCAGCCGGAGGGTTATAGACACAGACCAAATGAAGTTTCTAGACCCAAGCTTTACGGTAGCATAGATTGCTTCACAGTGAGATAGAGATAGTTGGGCATTGAGGGAGATAAGAATGCTAGGTTTGAAAAATGGCAACCCCCGCCCGCTTAGTTGATGGCCTATCCTGCTGAATGATGTTGTAGTTGGGCAGTGAGCAGAGATGATCAGGGGTGGAGGGTTTTAGCCAGGTTTCAGATAAACAGAGGATATCTGGGTTGTGCTGAGCAACCCATGCTTCCAGATCAGCCTTGTTGCGAAGCAGACCCCTAATATTTAGATGGGCAATACAGATGCCCTTGGTGTCATGCCAGTTTATAGCTTTACAGGATAGGTTACATTGAGGTCCAGGGTTTTTCTCAATATCCCCCGCTAACATCAAGGTTAGGTGAGATAGATGTAAGAGTTTGCAACAGATGTGTGAGATGGATAGGGTTATTCTTGGTATCTTGGATTTATACAGTGTGTAGGATAAGTGATAAATGAATTTGTGATGAATGAGCAGGAGGAAGGTGATAGGAGGCAGTTGAGGTATTTTTTGCGTAGAACATAACCTGGATTGGTCAGGGTAGGAGTGGTACTATTTAAAGGAGATAGAGTTGTAGAGTGTAGGGAGCCATATGAGGCAGAGAGCTGTAGAGGTTATTAAAATAACGAAATAGGGAGAGATGGCCATTTGGTAAAGTTATAAGTGTCAATTAAATTGTAGGAATGTGTGGGAGAGAGAAAAGAAAGGTGCAGTCTGGGCACTAGTGGAGATAAGAGATAAAAATCAAGTGCCCACAAGTAGTTAGGAGTGAAAGGTACAGTATGGCACTAGTAAAATCAATCAAGCGCCGTCTAGCAGTCAAAAGGTATAGGCTGCCAATGGAAAAGTGAGGAGATAGTTAAATTCCTCAGCAGGGCGTGTATTGAGGGCGGAGTTACAGCCTATAAAAGTAAAGCCGGACAAGGAGGGTGTGGTGGAGGGTGGGGGGAGCAGTGCTGGATCATGGGGTTTCAGCGATCTGTCCCAGCTAAACAGCAGATTCCACACTGCACAGCAGTTTACAGTTTACACAGGGCAGGCAGTACTGATTGAGGGCGCCTAGTGCACTCGCGGTTATTCAGCCACGCTGCTCTCGCCCCACTGATTATAGCTGAGCACTAGCAAGTTACAGGTATGCTCAGCAGCCGAAGGGGTTAGGTCACAAACCAGAGAAATAAAGGGGGATTCGAATGCTGGGGTGCTTAGGACGCTCTGCAGCTTAGGCAAGGGGCAGCTATAAGTTAAAATGTAGCTCCACTAAGCAATGAATCTTTCTTTCAAATAGGTGGAGCTTTCGGTTGCTGTACTTGATTTAAACAATAGTTTTGTTTACCAGATAAGTGCCATGCCAAAAAATATGATTATTTCCAGGCACAACCAGAGAGGATTTCAGTCAGGTAGGGTAAAACAGGGAAGTACACATTGTGCAATGAGAGAGAAACTAAGATAGATAAAGAAGAGTTCACTGGTACATGGGTAAATTACAGGATAGTTAAGAGTACATAGTCAATACAACGTTGAAATACAACACATCAAGCAAACAACAAATTGGTTTCAGAGTATGAAGCATAGCCATTTGAAACTTAAGTGCCTGGAAAGTGGAGATCTATAAATCTCCCTTGACCCAAGAGCGTTATCTTCCTGAGCGTCTAGCTCTTAAGTATGAGTTAAATAGCAGACCTCTAGGGTGCTTTTCTTCATGCAGCAGTCTTACTGGGAAAATGGCGAGAAGGTGGGGAACTTCTTGCTTACAAACTACAGCATAAGTCTATGGAGGTGCAAATTCCCTTCTTAAGGTCTGGGGATCATCATATTCTTACAGATACATGGCAAATGGCTAATAGTTTTAGGAAATGTTATCTAGCTTTACATAGCTCCTCTGTTACCCCAAGCAGGGAGGACTACAACTCTATGTTTATGAATATACATATGCCCCACCTGTCCCCAGAGATGACTCAGTCTTTGGAGGAGGACATAACACTATCTGAGATACAGGTAGTGATCCGTTCCTTGGCAGCCAGTAAGGCACCTGGGCCGGACAGTCTAAGTTCAGATTTTTACCAAACTTTTGAACCCATTTTGTCACCTTGGTTACTTAGGCTTTTTAAAGCCATACAGGCCTTACAGTACAATGCCCCCTGAATGCAAGAAGAAAATATCACTGACTTGCCAAGCCTAATAAAGAGTCAATTATTTGTTCTAATTTTAGACCAATTTCAGTGTTGAATGTTGACTGTAAAATCCTAGCTAAAATCTTCACTCTCTGCTTGGAGAAGGTATTACCTTGCATTATACATAAGTCCCAAGTGGATATCATGAAGGGACAGCAGGTCAGTGATAATATTCAAGCGGTTTTAAATCTAATACAGGTTGCTACCAGGGGGCCGGAGTCTGCCACACTAGTTGCAATAAATGCCGAAAAGGCATTTGATTCCATTGAGTGGAATTATCTATTTTTTGTATTATCAGAGGTGGGTATTGGACCTGTATATCAAAATGGGTTCATAACTTATACTCCTCCCCTAAAGCTAGAGTCCTGGCAAATGGAGTTTTGTCAGAATCTTTCCCTATTCTGAGGGATGAGACAGGGTGCCCATTGAGTACCCTGCTATTCCTCATTGCCATGGAACCATTAAGCTCTGCCATGAGCCAGCACCAGGACATTCACAGCATCTCAGTGAGGGACCAATCCTTTTCTACATTTCTTTATTCTGATGACTTGCTCCTGACTATCTCCAAAGTTGAATCTTACTTACCCGCCACCTGGGAAGTTCTTAATTCCTTTGGGGCCATCTCGGGGCTGAAGATCAACTGGTCAAAAACTAACATTCTACCACTTTATAAGGCAGACCCTACTTGGGCATTGATGTAACCACAAAAACTAAAATGGGCCCCTAAAGGGATCTGGTATTTGGGGATGCATATTTCTGCCAAGATACAGGGTGTGTCAAATAAATATGCAGGATGCAGTAGCCAGTTTATCTGTGGATATGAACAGATGGGCTAAACTTCATTTGACACTCCCAGGTATGATTGTCGCTATTAAAGTGATGGCCTGAAACTTTTTTGTTGTCTTAGTAATTTAGCTATGTCCACACTCCTGGGTTATGGATTAAAATAGATAACGTTTTCCAATTTTATTTGGGAGGGTAAAATACCTCATTTTGGGAGGAAAACTCTGCAGGTTCCTACCAAGATGGTTGGCTGGAATATGCCCTGGCCATGGGCTTATCATTTGGCTAATGGTTGTAGACAGTCTCTGTATTGGCTCAACCCAGACCCAAACCAAGCTCCCCTATGGGTGGGCATTGAAAAGGCCATACTAGAAGATTTACCTTTGGCAGTGTGCTTAAAAGACTCTTTGCTGGTTCCAAATCAGGCTACTTCCCTATATTATTTACTAGACAGGTATGGAGAAAAATTGCCCAATTGTTGGGTTGAACTATGAGTATCTTGGTCCCTATGAACCATTGTGGAATAACCCTATGATACAAATAGGTGGTTCCAAGATTTATTGGGCCATGGACATCAAAGGAATATCGTTAGTGGGTGACCTATTTGACTCTGAAAGTAGCCTACTCAGATCCTTTTCTCAACTGCAAGCTGCCTTTGACTTTCCTGCATAGGAATTATGGAGATTTTTGCAATTAAGACATATATTTACTCCATGGGTCATAAAGGACTATCCGTTGGTTCAGACTGATTTAACTAAAACCTTTCGTACTTGGTTTACTCTACCTTGGGGGCATACAAGCATGCTGCATAAAACTTTTACAGAAATCTTACATCCCGGACTGGGAACACTGCCAATTAAAATAAATGGATAGATGAAATGCAGGTAACATTGGAGAATGATATTTGGAATAGGTGTTGGTCTGAAGCTCATCGGGCTTCTCCTGATCCAAAAGTTCAACTTATACAGAAAAAATATTGAGTAGATGGTATAGGACACCAGCCATGCCTCTCAACTTCTCAGCATTAAAATCATAGCACTGGCCTTCAAAAATCATAGCAGATGGTCAGAATGTGGAGCACTTTCTTATTTTAAAGAATAATGTATCTACAAATAGTGAGCCCCATAGAGTTAGTGATAAGAAACGTTTTATTTACTTAGTTTAATGATTGAATAGTTTGTGTGTCCAGAAATAATTCTAACATTATGAGGAACATCAGTAAACCTATGTGGAGCAAGGGTAAATTTGAGTGTGAAAATCATAGCACTATGCAAAGTTCATAGCAGTTGAGAGGTATGACACCAGCTAAGCTATGGAGTATGGGATTATCCCTTCAGACATCTGCAGGAGGTGTAATACTGATCTGGATACTCTCTACCATATATTGTGGGAATGTTCCTGTGACAAAATGGTGGAGGGATATTATTGTGTCTATAGAGTGTATTTTGGGTATACAGGTACCTCCATCACCCTGATTTTGGATTTTATGATCCCACACTGCAGTTCCTTCAAACCTGGAAGTTTAAAGCAGTTCTTTACACTGCTGCATTAGAAGTGAAGAGGCTCTGTCTTATTCAATGGAGGTCAGATACTCTTCCTCCTATGCACAGTGGTTACAAGCGATGACTAAAGCTGCTTCTTTTCAACAAGTACTATTCTGGAGAAGGAAGGCACTTCTAAAATGTCACTGTGCATGTAGGCTTGGCTAAACTACAAGGGTGGGTTCATAGGATATGGTTTGGTTAATGTCACAATGATTGGACAAGTCTTTTCTTTTTTTTTTTTAGTGTTGATATCAGCTTCCTGCACCTTCAACTGTGCGTTTTCTGGAAGATCTTTCATATGTATTACTGTTATATTGATGTCCATGGTACCTCTTTACTGATACATAATTATTTTCCTTTTTATGATTGACTGTTACTTTGTATGAAGGTCATTCATTATTGTAACTAGCTCTGTTTGAAATATACAACAAAGAATTTACATACAAAAAGGAAATGTTTAGGTGGGGAAGCGCTCATCTAGATTTCTAAGTGGTGAAACTGTAATTTCTAAGTGACAGAACTCTCCTATAGTATTTAATGGAGAAAGATGACAGAGGTGCAGGAACTCTCATAGAGTTTTTTAAGCAGTGGTGGAACTGAGTTCCTGTGGACTCTTGCCCAGTTTAACCCCTGATGCTAGCTAGAATTTTGTTTCCATCCCTTGCCGCTTTCACAAAAAAAAAAATTAAAAAACTGTTTATGTGATTACATGTGATCTCATCTATTGATTGTCATTAATGCCACAGTAATATAATTTGACTGTCTATTGGGGTGAATAAGTCTCATTAAATTAATTTTTTCATGTCCCTCTGTCTGCCTTGTTACAAAAAAGGGTCTGTGCTAGTTGCAGACTCTGCAATACTGACTTTTTGTACAAAAAGAAGACAAAGGGCATGAAAAATGTGATAGCTAATTCAGCACCAAGAGATTTCTTAATGTAGTTATTATAATTAGTTCTGTTGCAAATGCTGTTTATATAGAGAATAATGTATAGGTAGGTGTGCGATGCCACATAAACCCCAAGATCGAAGCTTGAGAGATGTATTAGGCATCACTATGGGGTGTGTGTAAAAGAAACATTACACACCCCTACCTATACATTGTTAATTGCCAACTTTGTGACAAAACTGTGACCATGAAAATTGAACAAAAAGAATGAGCAGTTTGAAGAAACTGTGTCACATCTAGTTCTGCTAAAGTAGGACTCTGATCTAAAACTAAGTTAGTATTAAAATATAAAATAAACCTCTGCCACACAGGAACTGTTCTCCACTGGAAGGATCTGGGACAGCGAACCATGACACAATAGCAAGAGGTAAACTACTTTCTCTTTTTTTATCACAGACATGCTTGAACATCCAACCACCAAAGGTGCTTCACAGGCTATGCTGGGACTAGCACCACATTCAACACAACTGTGTGTGTGTGTTTGTGTTAAATCAGAGCCTACGCTCAATGTCGTGCTGTTATTTTATTTATTCTTTGGTAAATGGGTAAGGCCCACTAGGCACAAGTGCCTGTTTTCAGGGGTGACCTGGGAGCACTGGGGAGGTTAAGTGACTTGCTTAGAGTCACACAGTGTGTAAGTGGAGGTTGTGAGAATCAAACCCAGATCTGCTGGATGTACCAAGCTCATTCACAGCTCATTACTCTAACCTCTAAGCTATACTGTCAGCCCCAAGATATGACAAGGGGTGCACAAACAGTTAACACTCAGCTCACACTGATCTCTTCGCGAGGGGTGCACAAAGTGCAGCTTGTACTGATCTTTGTTAGATTGACTGCTAGTTATAACAGGAAATAATGTAACAGTTGACCAGTTATAATAGCCTCCAGTCACTAATTATATTCCCGTCCCATATGTATTGTTCACATTAATTTTGGGTGGTCCAGGGGAGTAAGGTTAGGGCTGGGCAGAGGCAATAATTGGGATATGACCAGAAAGGGACTTAAGCAGATAAAACCTGGAAGTGTGCCACATGTTCCATCAACATGAACAATGCATTTTACAACTTTTTTACAAATCCATTTCCCAGCTTGAAAGACATTCTTTAACTGCTCAAGAGGTATATAGCATGATTGCAGTCCGAAGAGGAGCCAGACATGGATGGTGCTGTTCGCAATATAACAATAACAACAGAAGCAGGAAAATCAGGCACTCACCCTCCAGATGAGAAATCATGACGCTGCTCTTCAGGATTAGTGCAAAACTTGCAGTTTATTCAGTACCAGAACACATACAAAAATGTACTTGTCACATCTGACAAGTTTCAGAAATTAAACGCCAGGCATAGCAGTGCATTTTGTACCTGTTCTGGTACTGAATAAACCAGACGCCTTTGCGCTTAATCTTAAAGAACAGCATCATCATCATTTAACAACCAGACGCTGGAGTGCACAATTTTCTTGCTTTTATATAGCACTGAAATTTAGGAAGAGATTTGAGGATTTTTTGTTTTATTTTATTTTAGTTTATTTTATTTAAACAGCAGTTTGAAAACCTTTGAGCCATAGGCTCATTTACAAAGGTACCTTGTCACAGTAAGACAAACAAAATACACAGTATAACAGTACAACACATAAGTATAACAGTAACTTAAGACACAGATACAAACAAGCTGGTACAGGTAGGATTGATGCAAACAATACCAGAGTTATGTTGTCCTTAGCAGCTTAGTAATAAGCTTTGTCATGAGTATTGAGTGCGGCTCGACTAGTGGCAATTACAGCATCGGGTGTTAATAAGGTGGTTACGTAATGAAGTTTGAAGCCCGATATAGTTGGAGCTTTGGAGATGGAGGGGCAGTGTGTTGAACCAGGGGGGGCCCTAAAGCTGAAGGCTCTCTTGGCCGTGAGAGGTCCTAGCTCTAGGGATAACAAGAGAGGTTTTCCAGAGGTCTGAGTATGAACTAGCGGGACAGAGCGGCGTATGGTGGTGGTCAATCCTGGTGGGGATAGCCCAAGGAGGGTCTTTTTTGTAAGGGTACAGGTCAGATATTTGAGGTGCTTGTCAAGATCAAGTACCAGCGCTTTAGCATACAGAAGACAGGTGTGTGTCAGCCTAGGTGCTCCAGTAATTAACCTGCAGGCCTTATTCAAAGTAGTGCGAATTTTATGGAGTGCGGTCTGATCAGCAGCACCATACACCGGCAGTCCATAGTCCACTAGGGACAGGATAGAGGAGGTGATCAGAGTCAAGACTCGGGGAGGCAGTGTTTATACCTGTAAGATGCCTAATCGGATATTAGTGGCAGTGGCTAGGGCAGCGATGTGTCCATGGAAGGAGAGAGGAGGGTCAAAATGGATCCCTAGGTATTTATAGGAGCAAACTTGTTCGAGTGGGAAAGAGGACCCAGAGTGAATGAGGAGTTTGAAGTTGCAGGACTTGTTTTGGGATGAGTGAAGAACATGTTTTTGTTTTTTAAGATTTATCACCAATCTATGTTCTCTTGAACCAGCCCTCGGTTCAGTGAAGGACTTCTGCAGCGAGTCCTGGAGGGCAATCGGGTTACAACTTGAGGCAAAGATGACTGCATCATCAGTGTACATAGAATGTCTCCAGCAAGAGCGTGGAAGGGTGTTAAGGTAAAGAGAGAATAGTAAGGGGCCCAGAATGGAGCCCTGGGGAACCCCAGAAAAGATGGGACAGATGTCTGAGTAGGTCCCATTAATTTTTACACGCTGTGAGTGGTCAGATAGATAACTGGTGTACCAGGAGATAGGCCCAGCAGCAAAACCAGAGAGACTAAGGGCATCAAGAAGGAGGGGTTGGGAGACAGTGTCGAAAGCTTTCGAGAGGTCAATGAAGACAGCACCAGCCAGAGAACCAGTGTCTAAGGAGGAGTGGAGAAAGTTGAGAACTCTAGGAGGGCTGTGTTGGTACTGTGGCCCGCTCGGAAGCCATGCTGCTCAGGACAAAGGACATTGTAGGTGGAGAGGTAGTCAGAGATTTGAGAGGCCACCACTTTTTCCAAGGCCTTGGAGAGAGGAGAGAGAATGGAGATCGGTCAATAGTTTCCAGCCACAGTCCTATCACCACCTTTAAAGATAGGGGTGACAGTGGTGACTTTCCAGGCAGTTGGAACCTTCCCCAGGTAAAGAGAGTGGTTGATGAGGCATGTGATCGGGGTAAGGACTGTGTCTAAGACCAGCCGTAGGATACACGGATCCAGGGTGTCACTGCCTGTACTATTACCTTGAGGGAAGTGACAAGGTGCGCCTAAGTTCTTGGTCAGAAACACGGCAGAGGAGAAAATAAGGCAAGAAAGATTTACGGCAGGTGCTGGGGAGGAGGGTCAAAACAATTTGTAGGAGGATAGGGCTAAGGTCAGTGAATGAGGTGTTGAGGTGGTTGGCTAGAGGGCTGGGTCTGAGGAGATCACACCATTAATGTTGATCTGGGTGGGTGGGGAGTGTGCAGTCCCATTTAACTGTTTAATGTTATCCCAGAAGGTTCTGGGGTTCCCCATGAGGCAGTGAGTGAGGACCGATAGTGCTCAGACTTGGCCTTTCTGATGGCCTGAGTGCACTTGTTTGGGAAGCATATAACCGCTGTCATTGGGCCAGCCAGTCTCAATGGCATGGTGCCATAGGTTGTCCCTATGTTTGAGCTGGTGGATAAAAGCTGGGGTTACCTAGGGGGCATTCTGCCTTTTAGAATGTTGGGTCAACATTGGGGCAAAGATATCACAGGCATTATTAAAAGTTTGGGTAAAGAAGGCGAGAGCTGTGTCAATGTCAGGAGTTGCCTATATAGGAGACCAGTCAATTTGGGACAGAAGTTCCTTAAGTTTTATCAGTCCACCAGGTATTAGACGCCGCGGCATGTGGACTGTGCTATGGGTTTGGGACTGAGGATGACCAGTGGAATAGAATGGGGAGTGATCACTGAGAGAGTCTGGCAGGACTTGTACATTGGGGATCCGATTAGGGCGGTTGGTGAGTACCACATCAAGCAGGGTACTGGAGCCCTCTTGGGGTTAGTCCTGGTAGGGTGGGTAACTAGTTGCTAGGTCTATTGCAGAAAAGGAGTCTCGGGTAGAGGAGGAGGAGGGCTGAGCCAGTTGACATTTAAGTCACCCACCAGAATTTGATCAGCGGAAGGAGGTGAGAGGTAAGGTATTCTGTAAGAGAGGCAATGGCCTGCATTTGGTCCCTGGGGCACGTATGCAGTAGTCAGATAAAGGGGTCCCTTTAAAAGGGTCAGGGGTTAGTTTCAGTAGCGCCTGGGCCCTGGAGTCAAGGATGGGAGCGGGCAGGGCTAGTATGGGAGAGATTCCTTGACATAATAGTGCAGTCACGCCTGCCTCCCAACACGGTCGGACCGGAAAAGGGTGAAACCAGGAAGGGAGACTAGGAGTCAGGGAGGATTTCAACAGCCAAGTCTCAACCAGGGTGATGACATCAGGGTTAATTGATGTGACCAGGCATTGTAGTGAGTCAAACTTTTTAGGAGGCTACAGATATTCATGGAGACCATGCATAGGCCTGTGGTGCGAGTTGGGGGAGCTCCTGGGAACCCGGGCCAGGGTTTGGATGAATGTTCTTGACAGGAGTAATAGCATGACTAACACCCTGGCTGGGAGATAGTGAGAGGTTTTCCTATGATTGACATGGGGGAGGGAGGCTAAGGGAGCAGGGGTGGGCAGGAGGTACAGGAAGGGAAAGCAAGAATAAGAAGACACCTCTGCTGTTAAGAAATTTCCTGAATGTAAGAGAGTTACTAAAGACTTAAGTGGCTTTTCTGTTCTGGCAATAGCATACTTCTTACATAGATACATAGACAGTGTCGGCAGATAACAGCCTATGGCCCACCCAGTCTGCCCATTTGAGCTCATAAGTTCAGTTTATGTTTTCTAGAAGTCTTTCTGCTGTTAATCTTTTCACTGAGGGTTTTCAGAGTTATACTAGCAATGAATCCTGAAATTACACGGCTAAAGGAGTGGTTTACAACATCACCACATGTTCGCAAGAAACTGCACTATATTACAAATTCAAGGAACAATTATAAACTAAATATCATAGAAAAGTGTTGAAGGGTATTATTGGTAGTGATACTGAATGGAATAACTTACCCATCACTTGCAGGATCAGTGTGCACTGGAGCTAGGTTTTAACTGTTTTCCATAAGGGGGTACTCAGGATCTGCAGAGGGACTACGCTTCTTCACCTATTGTGTTGAAGACAAGGAAAAGGGGGGGGGTGGACCTTACGGCTGTCCGCAGAATAGCACTCAAGTTACCTAGGAGGGGAAAGAATTAAACATTCTTTAATAACTTATCAACCAGATCTGCTTGAAAGCTCAGTGGGGTCTGAGTTTGTCCTTTGAATACCTGGCAGAGTACCCAAGACCAAATGAGTTAATGAAAGCAAGCTATGGAGCCCAGACAATGTCATATTTAGGTATATTACCAGTTTTGTAACAGGACAGCCTGGCAAGGTTGGCCACAGTCTCCATAGCTCTAAACCATTCACTGATTGAGGGTGTCCCAGTAGTTCTCCAGTGCTTCAGGATAAGTTTTTTCACCTCCACTGAGGCTTATATAAGCCAGAGTAACAGGGGTTTGGGTATGGCTTGAGCTGGAGGAGCAAGGCCTAAAAGCCAGAGCCCTGGATTTGCTGGGGTGTGTGTCTCCAGGATCTGAGAGCAGTAGGCGATCACCATGGACCAAAATGGTTTCAGGGGTATACAGGCCCACTGGATGTGCAGCAGGTCAGCATCTGCGGCACCACATTTCCAGCAGTGGTCAGTAGGGAGCAATCCCATCGGTTTTAATTGGGTAGGGGTGCAGTACCAAAGGTGCATTATTTTGTTTTGGAGGAGCAGGCTTCTCGGGTCACTACAGGCTTGGTGTATTCTTAACCAATTTTGTAATAGCATACTTCAATAAATGGTTTGATTGTGACAACAGCCCATTGAAGATGATGCAGATATTCTCTCTGCAACAAACAGCATCTTGGGATGAACTGTCTACCTCTGTGGAGGTACAGAAGCTGCAGAATGGACTTAATATGGATGCACTGTACACAGGTTTCTGAATATTGTCTGCTGCATTGCCATTTTTACTTGAAATGAAGAAGGAAGCAGTTAATGATCGATGGCTGACATTTTTCGGCAAGGCTTCTGAGTGCAGGACGCTTTACAAGGTTGTGCAGTTTGTGCTTGTTGCCATCCTTGCTAACAATAGCTTTGCAGAGCGTGTCTTCTCAGTGACAGGGAAGGCACAGACTGACAAAAGCAATCAGATACTGGTGCCCTTGATGAAAGCAGAAGTGCAAGTTATATTGAATTGCAGTCTTACCTGCTCACAGTTTCACTCCTTTATTAAATCCAATGTTACGCTCCTTCAAGCAGCTAAATCTAATAAAAAGTATTGCTTCAGATATAAATACTTTCTACCTTTAGCGTCACTATAGATGCAGAGTAGCACTGCATATAATTGTTCAACGTGTAGGTGACCTGAATCATGTATTGAGAACTTGTGGTAAAACATTTTTTACTGAATCTGATTTTCTAAGATTTTTTTACTCTAACCCTGTATGAACATTGTGGTGAAGTGCTATTGCAATGTTCTGTTCTGTAAAGTAGATGTTATTTTATTTGGTTTTCTGTTTTTGTTTAACCCTGTATATACATTTTGGTCATGTGATATTGCACATTTTTAAGACAGTGTGTTCTTCTAATGATTCTCAATAAATAAAAGTTGCGAATTTTTACTGAGTTTATACTTGACTTTTTCTTATAACACACGCATACACAAAGCAACAATAAAGGATGAGTCAAGGTGTGCTGGTGAGGTGGCTCCCTCAGAAGTGTTCTCAGGTTATGTAACGTACCAGTTGGGCAGAAAGTGGTGTGGTCTTAGCCAAAGAGGCAGGAGTATGGGGCAGGGCTTCACTGGTCAGGTTTTGGACGAATTCAAAGGTGGCAACCTTAGGTGGAGGAGGGGTCTTGGTGGAGGGCTTAAATGCTATAGAAGATTAGCAATCATAAAATGTGTTTGGAGAGACTATACCCTGTATCACAATACTCAGAATGTATACCGTCTGAAAGATATGCAGTGTTGTTGTAGTGTACCACCAAAAGCTGAACAAATTCAAGTTAAGAAAGAGTCTAAGAGGTTGACAGTGTCCCTTTAGGATTGGACATGGACAGATACACAAGGAAAATACAGTGTATGGTTGAATGTGATTGTGTATGGCATTCCATACACTGAAAAAAGTCATTCTGCTGCTGTAGCAGTGACGGTCATACTAACGCAGAACGACTTTTCATTCTGCGTTAGTATGAACGTCATAAAGTAAATGACCCCATCAGCACTGTTGATAGGGCTAGTGGTGATTGAAGCATTGCATGCATGACCTGGCAGGTGGGCAGATAGCCAAGAAGTGCAGGTCATGGTCGGCAGAGGCTGATGCTTGAAAACCAAAAAAGTAAGCAATTTTTTGGGGGGAGCCATACATTATATAGAATACTGTATCGTAGCTCAGATACACAACATCACTCTTCTCATACCTCATGGTTACTATGACGTCATAGGGACTTCTCGAGCTTCTCTCTTGAGGTCCTTAACATTATAGTAACCATTTTGTGTAATAATAGCATTGTTGTGTATGGGCTACCGTACACTGTCCTATAAAAAAACAACACCAAAGAACTGAACTCTTCTACCGCATCAAGCACCTACTTACTTATGAAGCCAAAGTAAGATTGGTACAGTCAGCCTTTCTCCCCTAACTGACTATGCATTTCTATAGCCAATGCCCTAAAACAGTCCTCAGTACTCTAGACACACTCTATCATAGAGCCTTGAGATTTATCTTAAATGTACCTTTCGACACCACCACTGTTCCTTTATCTACAGATTAATTGGCCCTCTCTCAATACTAGGAGGCGCAATGTGTCTCTGGGTGTATAGAGCCATCACTCTGAAGCTTCTCCTCACATCTGCAACCTATTTAAATGTTCTCCTTGCAGGTATTCCATCACAAAACTTTCCTATATTACATTTGAAACCCCTAAGATAATAACCCATTTTGGATCCGCATCTGTGGGATATGCACTACCCACTTTGTGCAACTCCCTACAAAAGCACAAAACCTATGCATGCTGTTGGGATGTACCTTTAAGTCTCTGCTTAAATTTGCTTTGCAGACAAAGGACAAGTGCACTTGCTTTGCAGAATAACGGGCCCATCTCCTAAAGAGACTCTCCTGCACTTATTGCTTCCACCATTTTCTACTCTCTACCTACCCCTATCTGTCTCTTGCTCTCCTGTTGCCCTTTCCCCATACTCTTACACCTCATTCCAGCAACTCTTCCTGTTCTCTCACTCTTTTTAGTGTTAGTTCCCTTTCTGAAATTATTTTGAGTTGTACCTGCACATTACCTGTCTTGTATCCCTTGTACAATTAGTATTGTCTTTTGCATCTTCTGTCCTGATTTCTATGTACAGTATGGAAGGTCAAAGTAAGCTGTACTTGCACATTATTTGTTTTGTACCACTGGTCTTGTTACCGCTGTTGTTAAATCTGCCATTGTGATTGTTAATTCTATGTACCTCCTATGTTTAGTTTGTTGGTCCTTCCAGGACTGCCTCACAAATGAGTTGTCTCAATTGTGTTATCCTGGTAAAAAATGTAATTGACTTGAACTGAATCTTTTGCAGTATAGAAACTGTTAAACATAATACAACAATGGTTGCAAGTGGAGCATTCTGATTTGCTGGCAACTTTCTAAAAGGTTAGGTAAATGACTGGAAACCCTCATGTGCGTTAGCATTTTAACTCTAAAAACATTCATTAAAAAATAAAACACTTTAATACTTGCTTAAAGCATGGCCAGGGGTTAGGTTACCTTTTAATGCCTTGTACCATATGACCTCCTTGGATTAGATTGACAATAACCCAACCCCTGCTCATACAGCAGTGCATAGCAGTAGTGCATATTGGGGCTGATCTGGACACAGTTCTTTGGTGTCCACCTTGATTATCCAAGAAATGTAATTGTTTCACTCATCATTACCCATAAGATCTGTCGGCAGCTGCATGGAGGTAATTAAACTACCTCACCCAGCAGCAGCAGCGCCTGTGAGGGGTTAGCCCATCGACACGTGACTGCCCCCGCCTCCCCACGCACCCTCCTGGGCCAGCATTTCCTTTATAGGCACCGCCACTGACATCATTTCCTGTGTGCTAATATTTCTATCTCCCTCACTTTCTCATTTGCAGATTATATCGGCTCACCACTAGAGGGACCCCACTGCTGTTGCACTTCCTGTTGTCTGCCTACCTATCCTGGAATCCTCCTTCACCTCTCCTGCACTACCCTGCCTATACTCCTCCTCTGCCCTACCCCATCCTCACCCTCCCCCCTTTGTCTTCCAATTACCACCCTTAGACCTGCCCCTCCTCCCCTGTACCTACACCCTGTGACCACTAGGAGTCACTACATTCCACCCCTGCGGAGGCCAATTTCCCAGCCCATGTTGTCCCCTTGACTACGGCTCTCCACCCTCTCCCAGGCATATTCTGTGCTGCCTCTAGTTGGGACTTGAACCCTGTACCCTGTCCACCAAGGTCCGTGTCACTACCACTAATCTAAAGTGGCAGCCACACTCTAGGAGGCAGTACAGCTATCTTAACTCCCTACTCCTCTACCACCTGCTCGCCATGCTTGCTCACCTTCTGTTAAACTCCTCCCATCATCCTCCTCCTGGTTCCCTCCCTCCAGCCGCTTATCTCCCTAGGCCACAGGCTATTTCACCGTTAATTCCCACCAACCTAGTTCCTACTCACCCTACTATGCCCATGCACACTGACCTTCAACTCCCATCTCTTGCCACTCCCCCTCCTCTCATCTCTTGCGGACAGCTCACTATCCTTGCCCTCCCTGACGCATTCCTCACCTATCCCCTGCTCCTCCACGATCCCACCCCAACTCCTCCCAGCCATAGGCTCAATCTATACCCTCGCGTCTCTGGCCAGAACTGTTGTCCTTCTACTACTCTTATCTGGCAATATCCACCCCAATCCCGGACCCACCAGGACCACCTCTGCAGGAGGGCATCCCGAACTGCTGATCGCCTCATGAATATATGCAGCGTCCTGAAAAATTCGACTCCTCCAATGTTGGGTCTCTCAGCACAAACCAGACATCATTGCGCTGGTGGAAACATGGCTATCTAATTCCACCCTGACTCCCTTTGTTTCCTCCCTGGCTACACCCTTTATCGTGAGGATCGAGTAACCAAACGTGGTGGTGGCGCAATCCACACCAGGAGCTCACCCACTGGTACGCCTCCCCTGCACTGGTCCTTGTAAATGGGGCCCAAGCCTTCCATTAAGCTACCCTGACCCCATCAGATCCCCTTTACCTCACCACTGCCTACATACCGCCCAGACTCAAAACCCATCTCTTTTATCCTCACTGACTACCTTGCCACCCTTCCCCACAATGCTGACAAAATCAGTAGTTGGGGACCTCAATGAACTGGCTTTGTCCTCATCCTCCCCCACTCGACTCCTTCACTGCCCTGGATCTAACCCAGCTAGTCTCCCAACCCACTCTGTGAACCTCAAGAGAGGTACTAGCATCCCTCCTCGATGTCATCATCACTAACCACCCCTAAAATTCTGGACATCCAAGTCCTCCCTGATTCACTCAGTGACCACTCCCCTGTGCTCTTCCACTGATTGACCACCCTACCCGACCCACTGCACAGCTCATTCTCGGGCGCTTCAGACCTTATGGCCTAAAAACCTACAGTACCTTGAACTGCAAGACTGGTCCCTGATTCTCCATGCACCTGATATAGATACCGCTCTTGCCTTCTTTACCTCCACCTTTAATAAAGCCTGCGATCTCTTTGCTCTCCCATCTCTACCGTCCCGCTCCAAAAGACCTAACCTGCCCTGGATTACCCCTGCTCTCTCACTGTTGCTCAGACACAGGACCACCTTGTACCGCACACTGAAACTAGGCGCCCAGTTGACAGACAGGCTCTACAATGCTGCGTGGAACAAGTGTACATGGGCAATCAGGAAGGCCAAAGCCGACCACTCATCAGGCCACCCTCACTGCCTCCTGGGAGTACTGCATCTTCTGGGATAAGGTCAAACAACTGAATGGGAACACCCGCTCCTCCCCCATCCCAGATTACCACCAACAACACCACCATCACAGACCCCACCGACATTGCAAACCTACTCAACACCACCTTTACAGACCTTAGCCCAATCCTCCCCAGTAACTTCTTTGATCAGCCACCCCCATCCTACCCTGCCTCCATCGCCCCTGCTTCCACCTTCGTAGGGTTACTACCCAGGAAGCCAGACTGCACCTGACCTGTGCTCTAAAGGCAACAGTCCCAGTGGCGCCTCCTGACCACAAAAATTCTCCGGTTGGTCCTGGATCAAGTCCTCACCCCACTCACCTGCCTTCTTAACAAACCTCTGCCTGGGACAATTCTCCTCCTGGAAAACTTCAACGGTTACTCCGATCCATAAAGGGGTGACAGGTCCTTAGCTGGGAACCATCGACCGATCTCCATTCTCCCTCCCTTTCCAAGGCACTGGAAAAACTAGTTGCTGCACAAATAACTGAATACCTGACCAAATACAACATCCTCTGCCCTGAACAGCACAGCTTCCGCGCAAGAGGACACAGTACTAGCACTGCTCTCATTGAATTCGCCTCCTTCCTTCACTCCTCTTTGGATACTGGCTCCTTACGGGGCTGTGTTCCTTGACCTATCAAAGGCCTTGACACGGTCTCCCACCCCTACTACTGGAAGCCCTCTGTCACACTGGTTTTGCCTCTGGACCACTGGCTTGGTGCTCCAGCTACCTTCCGCCCGCTCCCAATGAGTCAAAATTGGTGGGACTCTTTCTGACCCACGTTTGATCCTCTCAGGGGTTCCACAGGGCTCCATCCTGGGGCCTCCTTCTCTCGCTTACCTTAACACCCTGTCCAGTGCATGCCCTGGGAAAATACTGCTGCACGCAGACAACACCGTCCTCTTTGCCACTGACCATAACCCCACATCCCTCCAGGTTTCCCTACAAAGGGCCTTTGATAGCACTGAGGCTTGGCTTAAAGAGCATAGATTGGTCATAAATCTTAAAAATCGAAACCATGCTCTTCCCACCCTCAAAATAAATCATCCAACTCCCCTCTCCGTATCCTTTCCAGCTCCGGACTACAACTTGAACAAGTCCAATCCTATAGGTACTTAGATCTTATTTGACTCAGCACTCTCCTTCCATACCCACATCGACCACTCGACTCTGTAACCAATATCCCACTCGGTATGCTGCACGTTACAAAAACTGTCTCCCCTGATGCCCTCCGGCTTGTGGTTACTTCCTTCATACTCCTGGTGGACTATGGACTGCCTGTCTATGGGGCTGCCAACAGATCGTTTTCACAACAAAATTCCGCCTCCTCCCAAATAAGGCTTGCAGGCTTATCACAGGGGCCCCTAAGCTCACTCCATACCTGCCAACTCTATGACCTTGCAACTATGCTTGACCTCAATGAACGCCTCTATACCAAACGCATCATTTCAAAAACCTTACTTGGACTTTCCCGGCTGACTTCCTTCCTCCCTCCTTCCAGCACAGCCCCTTGTCAGCACCCAGACCTCCTGCAAAGCCACCTTCCTGGTTCCTCGTGCTAGGACCTCACTTGGTCAGAGATCGTTCTGCCATAGAGCCCCTGCATGGTACAACAATCTTCCCCGGGACGTCACTGATACCCCACCATCTCCACTTTCAAAAATGCCCTCAAAAGCGAGCTATTCAGCAAGCGCTGCTGCTCCTGTGCCTAAAGGATGCCCTAACCCCACCCCCTCCTCCCTGACAATGCCCTCTGGGCTGCTTCATCCCTCCTCTCCTTATTCCTAACAACCTCACTACTTCAATTTTTTTTTCCTCTACCAACTGTATCACTACTGATGGGTAGAACCACGTTGCATTCCTATGCTACCTATAACTCTCATTTGCTACCCAGCTACTGCTGTCAATTATACCATTTTTGCTCTGTATTACACTACCAATGTTTGCTGTAACCAGGTGCCATTAATGCGTGTCTGTTTATACTGATGCTCTTCTTTGTATGTACTCTGCTTTCTATTTTAACTGTATTATCTACCATTGTTGACGAGGTACCTTTGTAAATGAGCCGTTGGCTCAAAGGTTGTAAACTGATTACATTAATAAAATAAATAAATAAATAAATATGCAAAATCAGTTTTTCACATAAATCTGTATTCAAGTATAGTTAAATATATATAATTTGGGGTACAAATATTTCTGAAAATAGGTACTTTACTAACATCTGCCGATTAGGAAGTATTCCCTTTTCTCTTTAAAGAATAACTACACTCTCATATCATGTAAATTTTATTTGTTTCCATGTCAACAGACAACTTTTTCCTGTAGCTGTTGGGCCTGTGTGTGTTTGTTTTAGTTTGTTTTCACTGTTCATGGTAGCCCCCTGTGACTACTCTGAGGTCTCCATTTTGTGGTTGCTGCATTAACATATGAAAACATGATGTTAGATCACCCATTTGTACCAAGAATCTCTATGCTGAAAGAACAAATACCCTGCAAAACTCTCTGGAAACACATAATTTGAATGCAATTTATAGGGAACCCACTTACATTACAACTCAAACAGTCTACAAAGCTAATAGAAGGTAAATGTGGTGTTTCACACCTTCCCTGCAACTTTGTTTCTTTGAAGTCTCATTAACCAGACAGACATACTGTGAGTCCAAAGAGTAATTACACATCATGTACTAATACACTAATGCAGCTCTCAGGGACACTGAGATTTCAACAACCAGCAAATAGAGACCCCAGGATAGTTACAGGGTCTAGTATGAAGTGTGAAAACAAACTAAAACAACTGCATGCATCTCTAACAGCTACACAAATAAAGAGTTGTCTGTTGACATGGAAACAAATAAAGTTTTCAAGATATGAGGGTGTACTTTTCCTTTAATGCTTAAAGTAATCTATTAGTATCCAGGAACACATTTTAACTGTAATATTCAGACACAGTTTTACTTTAATTAATTTCTGCATTTATCACCCTTCATTCTTTATTACCAAGTAACCTAGCATAAAATCAAGATCACTGCCCAACAGAATTCATTTCTTCCTCCTGCTTTAGTCCACAATGAACTCATAATCATTTGTTTGTGACATCTCAATAGGTTGTTGTGGGCAAGATCACTATGTCACAAACATCCCTGGAGGAACAGTAGGTCCCAGGGCAAATGTGGAACTCAAGCAGACTGGATGGACCTTTGCTCTTTCTTTTGTTTTTCTTTTGCCATCATTTTCTGTTTCTAAACACAGAATTGCAATTGTACTGGAGGTTAAAGAGACACTGTCAACCCCTTTAGACCGCATAGTGTTTCTAGTTTACAAAAAACATGTTATGATTGGTCATATTCTGCATAGGTCACTGATGTAGCTGATAGCTTGATTATGATTCCTTTTCTCTTTTTAAAAGTGAAAAAGAGACGAGCCATCATACTGGTGTTACCACACAAAAACATGTGTGCAGTCTTTGATTAACTCACACTGGATCTTTGCCGGACTTGGGAATACTCCCAACACAGCCCAGCTAATCATGATGCAGTATAGAAAGAGGAAACTACTGCATCATTCATGAGTCGCTGATCAGTTCAAGGTTGTTCCTAATGTTCAGGAACTATGCACAAGAGTAGATCAATGATATGAAACGAGCTAGGTGGGTGTGTAAATACATCCTTAGTACGCATTTCAGTTCTACTAAGAAAGGAAGCAGATAGAACAACCAGTGATATCAATTAATTTTAGAGAAGCTAATCATAAAATGTATGTTTTCATCTAGAAATAATATGATGCAAAAAGGGTTGACCGTATCCCTTGAATGCAGGAGGACCAGGGATGCACGATCCTCAGTAATAAAGAATGAGGGAGGTAGAGAAAATTAATGAAGTATAAGCTGTATTATGTTTAAAGAAAATATTTTAAAATAATTTCCTGGTGCTGAAAAATCCTTTAAGTAGATAATGGTCATTACGGGTTACACAGCCTGTTAGTGTCTTATATTCCCATCTTCCAATGTTTTAAATAATGCTTCCTGTCTGGTTGCACATAAGGCAATACAATTTTATTAGGGATGCTCTGTATAGCAGACCAGTTCCTACTGCAAACAAAGTCAGAAAGTGTTTTGCAGCTGTCCCATTCAAATACATTGGGGAACTGGGATATGTATTTTCATGGCTCTCAGGAAGAGAGTGTGTGCTTTGCTATTGCTCCTTGCAACTCTCTGGATCCATTGTTAACTTCCTATTGGTTACAAGAAGGACAGTGCATGAGAGTTGGAGGACAGTACATGACAGCTGGAAAAAAGCAAGTGGTGTCTGTCTCAGGAACATGCAGCTTACTGAGGTCCCACTTGGCTTGTCTGCCCCAGCAACATTGCACCATCCCCCCAAACAAGATGTGACACCGGGGTGCTCACCCTTGGTGCTACCAAACCACAGCATCCCTCTCTGATCTTAGGATGTAACACCAAGGTGCCCACCCTAAGTACTACCAAAAAACAGTGTCCCCCTTCCATTTTCCCTCCCACCCAATCCACATTGCACCTCCCCCAAACAGGATGCAACTCCAGGGTGCCCACCCCCGGTGCTGCCAAACAACAAACAAACACTAGGGTGCCCAATCCCCAGTGATGATACCTGAAATAAAGAAACCATCCTCATAGTCTTTTTGCTTGTTTGTTTGGAACATGTAAAAAAAAATCCCTTGTTGAGTTTTGTACCTCCCCACCCTCCAAGACCCATACCCAGTTCCCTCTCAGCACCCAACAACACTCCACCCTCACACTCAGTTACTTATCCGGTGGGTCCAGCGCTGATTCTCAAACATTCTCCTGCTTCCAACATGAACTGTGAAGTGACTGAAACAAGATAAGTGTGGTTAATAACTTTTCAATGCATTTTCTACTTTTAATGGTAACTGTAATTTTCAATATGTGGTCCCCCAATTTTTCAACATGTCCTTTCTTTGCTCAACCTCATGAACCAGGTAGGTGACATTTTTCAAATCCCCTAAAATGTATTTTCACAGTCTCTCCGTGCAATCATGTTTTGGATGGGATTTAAAAACTTTTCACCAGTCTTCCTAATAAGGTGGGGTCATAAAACGGTTATATTGAGAATTTGGTATCCAAATGTCAAAAAACAGTTACATTATGAAAAAACATTGAAGTTTTTCAATGCTTACTCATAACATTGTGATTTTTGTAGATTTTGGCCCCAATTTTTCAACATGGCCCTTTTGTTACTTTTTGTGCCATAAACACGAGAAGTGCCATTTTTCAAATCCCCTCCAAAACATGTTTTTTCAGTCACACCAATGAATCACCTATTGGACAGGATTTAAAAAAATCCACCTGTCTTGATCATAAGGTGGGGCCATAAAAAGGCAATGTTGAAAATTTGTGGTTGAAATGTCACAAAACAGCAAAGTTATAAAGAAGCATTGATGCTGATGGCGCTAGTCCAGTCCAAATGAAATACCTGGTTTTCAAGAACAGGTTTCTATTGTATTCCAAAGTTTTATACCCCCACCGACAGCCAGCCAGCTGACCCACTCAATCTTCCTCCCTCCTGCCCGCTGCATCGCTAAGCACCGACTCCATTCTATGCTGCCTTTTCCCGTCGGATATCTGAAAAGACAAAATCCCACCGCCGTCCAGCTGTCAATAAGTTGCAAGACTAGACCCTCCTAGTTGACCACATGACCTTACCAACTGCTCCTCCCTTTCCAGCAAGAACTATTAAATATCACAAGACCAGATCAGCACCATCAGCATCAGCTACTAGATCACCAGGTATGTGAATACTAATAGGTTGATATTCAGCTGACAGAGCTGTTTTACACAAGGATTTCTGCAGTGTTTGAAAGTAAATAATAAAAATCACAGCTTAATATGTGTATTTATAAGAATAATACATGTTAAGTCATGATTATGATCATTTTGTGTAGTTAAAATAGCAAAGGGCAGGAAAAATGTGAATGAGTTAGCACTGTAAAGAGCCATGTCAGGAGGCTCTCGCTTCTATGAGCTCATCACATAGCAATTCTGCGGCCATTTTAGGAAGCAGACAGTGCTGGAGGTTGAAAGGAGAGGGCTGTTGTTTACATTTTCAAATGCTACAAAACTGATTAGACGGGGGTGAAGCAGCAAGATAGCTGCACTGCTGTCTGTCTGCACCATGCTCCGCATTATGGAGACTTTGTTTTCTTAACTTGAACTTTTTAGTTTAATAAGTCTGCCACCTTGGTTATCTTTTATTTTACTTTGGATCTTAGTTATAAATGTTACTATAGCAAGCTCTCTGTATTTTTAGACCAACGTGTTGGTCCTGTTTGGCGTTTGGCTTTCAGCCTGTGATGCAGCCTGGGTCCCAAGGCAGACCTTTGCATAGTGACCTATGCATAGCATGTGTGAGATGTGGATGCATGTGTGTATGTATGTGTGTGGGTATGTGTTGTGAGGTATGTGATATAACAGATGTGGGACTTGCTGTCACTTTGAGGTAAGTCTCTATTTAGCTATATGGAGTTATAATGTGTTACTATTTTTATTTCACACACATAAAGAATTTCTCCTTACTTTTTATCTTTGCCTGTGGGGGAGTGGGGGTGGGGGAGGATTGATTCCATTGCACCATATTCAGATTACCCAGCCTGCTAGTGTACATACAGGAGTGTTATCTTATACTGTTATATATAATTTTTGTAACTCTGTACATATTGGGATGTGTGATCTCATTTGCTTGGGGGTCCTGCAATATATCTTTTACATTAGGCTAATATTGTAGTAATTTACTCAGGATTTCATGACTAGTTGTATTCCTTTGGGAACTATTACAGTTACTGAAGTTTATATAGGTTCACTAGAGAGATTGATTGTGTGTGTGTGTGTGTGTGTGTGTGTGTGTGAGAGAGAGAGAAAAAGGAGGGAGAGAGAGAGAGAGAGAGACAACATCTCGCTTAAGTTATATTCCCCCACCCACATTATTGTGATGTGGGTGGGTTAGGTTGTATTGTTTGTATGAACAGGAGGAGATAAATTACATTTTATCTCTTTTTCAGATTCCTTGACACTTGTGGTACATGAAGTTGTACATTCTCAATATATATTGACATCAGTACATATCAGGCTGCATGGTCTGAATTCCTTGAGGTTCCTCGACTAGAGTTTTGTAACACTAATATTATCAATTTATATTTAAATTATCATTTATATAGTCCTGAGGTTTTTGTAATTTCTTGGGCCTTTTATTTAGCTTGAGAATACAGCTGGGCGGCATGTCCAGCTATGTTTTACACATCACACAGTGTGCACTGATGTTTTTAGACAACTTTACTGGTAATTCTTGTCTTTAATGCATACATTGTAATTTCATGAGCCCTATAACTATCTTAGTTTGTCTTTAAGTTGGTGGGGTTGCCTTTCAGTAATCACATCCTTATACTGACTGTGACACTCATGGCTTGATTTGGGAGTTATTTGCTTCAGCAGTGTTATCTTATGTCAATTAAATTTATGTGCAGTAGGATTCTTTGCATGTGTGTTGCACAACCATCTGAACCCAAGGTTCATTCGGACTGAGGGCAGTATTGTACTGTTAAACTTCTCTGACATCATCTTCTGTTTTTTAAATGAGTATTTTAAACCAATGGGGATTTTTTTCTGTTTTTCTCTGCATTATCTAGCTGTTATAAGTATTGTATTTTCTAAACAACTGCCATGAGCTTCTGAAGAAGGACTGGTTGGTCCGAAAGCTAGAGCACTTTGTTCTTGTTGTTACATCTATGTTGGTCCATTAAAAGGTATCAAATCATTTGCTTCTGGATCTTGTCTCTGACCGGAGATTTGAAAGGTGAAATATGTTTGGAAGAGGAGGATCAAGAGGCTGTAACTTCCTGGAAAAGGACCATGCATTTAAAAAGAAGGGGAGAAAGAGAATCAGGTGTGGTTGGATCATACGATAAACACTGAAAGTGCTGAGACACCCAGTATACTACAATTACAGGTATGCCATCCTTGATAGGGGGTCAGGGGGCTATTTGCCTATTTTTAAAAAAAACTGCCAGAAACATTATGCTCAGTGGATCAATTTTGTGTTTTTCTTTACAGGCTAGCTTGGATTTGAATCCTGAACAATGGCGGATCATATTCCTGGATGATTCTTGAATTACAGAGATGGAGGATTGGAATATTACTTAATCCTCCTAGTGTGGCTTGAACTGCTTGAACTCTATGTGAGGGAGAACAAAGTTACCTAATATTGTCAGGAGGTACCATCTTCTTCAACATAATTTATTAATGACTCTGAGAGAGCCATGAAGTGGTGCAAACTCATCTATAAGATAACAAATTTATCTAACTTAGTCCCAGACAACAATTACATATATTATTTGGATTTCACTATTCTGAATTTTGAGCCTGTCAGACATTTGTAAAGAAGCTGGCCAAATGTTACACTGAATGGTTTGTAATTGCTGCAATGTGCACTAATTAATGGGAAACTCTGGTGGCTCCCTGTGCTATGATATTTGCCGCTAATTTGATTTTGATATTAACTCAACTCACAAGGGATCTTACTCGAGTACAGACTTTATTAAAGTACTGGCGTTTCTTCATGGAGCATGAGAGTTACAGATTTTTACTTGCCTCTTAAGCCAATGGCCAATTACCCAGATAGATAAATAAACTGAATGACCTAGGCTGAACGTTTTGGTATTCTTTTAATGATTGCATACATGGAGCCTGTACTCCCACCATATTTGTAGCTGGATTCCTTTGTAGTGATGCTATTTTAGTGACAGTGGAATCAAATCATGAAAATGTGTTTTATGGTTACAACATGTTTAAAGTCCTTTATATTTTGAAATGGGACTTCTTTTAGAAGCCGGTTGTTGTGCTGAATGGATTTGGGCCTGGTAACAAACTATTCATATTTGTTTGTCATTTAATCTTGATTTAGAGAATTAATGATTTGTTTGTTTTCCTTGTATATATTATAGCTGACTAACTGTGATTTATGTTTATAGTTCATTAAGGAAATGTAAAGATAATTCCCTTGAATGTGGGGTGTTGTGAGCCAGTTGGGCACTGGTACTGGTGAATTCTCCACTGTTCTCCCTGAGGGGGAGCTTCTCAGATTCTTTACTGAGGCTTGAATAGTTAGTCAAAGTAGGGCTCAGCTAGAGGGTTGAAGGGTCTGAAAGCAGAGCGAAATGTGTAGACTTTTGAGGGTTGGCTTGGACCATAGACTCATAACTGGTTACAAATAGTAGCCATCATATAATTCCCACCATACCGGGGGACAGTAGGGGCATGGAACTGCATGCACAGTAGGATGCTCCTGGCTGTTCTCCAAATGGACAGGTATTGCTGGCAGCTTAGGATACCCTAAAGTGGGTCAAGTGACTGAGCTTCCTTCAATATTGTTGTGACATAGTACCGCCACGAGTTGATCCTGTACCTGTAGCAGGGCCTGAACATATTGGCTCAATTTCTTTGTTGGTCAAGTCTTGGGGATGGCTTATTCCATGGGAGAGCAGGTGGGCAGTGTTGCCAGTTGCTCCATAGAGAACTGTAATGGGCTTTTCTGACTGGTAGCATGTCCCAGTTAAAGGGTGTCTCTAACAATATTTAATGAGCTATCCAAGAGTTCTCCTATGTGTTATATCCTCTATAGCAGGATTTTTACTTTTAACCACCAGTTTTAGTTTTTTATTGATGCTTGGATACTTAATATAGGAAAATGTTACATGTATTTATTAATAGGAAAGTATACTTGATTAATGATGACCTATGAAATATTTTTTTAGTTATCATTTGGATGATTCTAAAACAAGGAGACTTTATCCACCAAGCACTGAAGATATGTCATACATGACAATGATATTACTTTACTCTGTGTTTGATGGCTAGTATTTTATATGATGTATATTTGTTTGGAATTTGTATTCCCTATTTCTGTAGCATACTGCAATGGAAATAGCTGATCAATAAACCTTAAACCTGAAGCTCAGTGGCGCTGAGGGTTGAGGCGCTGGATGCCACACCTTGCTCCATGCCAGTGACCCAGTTTCAGGAATGAGCTCAGGCCGTTAGGGGTTGGCAGGGGAAGACAGTGATTGAGTGCCCAACAGAAGTTCTCCCTCTCTGGGAAGGGTTCTATGCATGACTCGCTGCTCTACTGACACCTTTCATGTGAAGCCAGGGTTGACAGTGCAGTCTAGGGTCATGCAAGGGAATGGGGCAGCGTCAGCCGGGAGCCCTGGGAGGAATTGCATCTCTACGCATACCTCCCAATTGGCTCTCCTAGAGTGCCGACTGCTGCAGGGAACAGAACATGGGAAAATGGTGCCCCATCACTCCTAGGTGACGACCCTTCGAGCGTCAAGTGTATCAGTGACCACCAGGACAGGAGTAGACTCTGCTGTTGTACACACGCTCCACCATTGTTTGGGGAGATGGTAAGAGATAGCCTCTCCTTGCCCCACCTGGGGGATTATCCGGACTACTTAAGGCTACTGAGGGGGTGAGCACTCTTGGGGCAGACTCCTGTGATGAGACGCCGAGTTAGTGAAGAATGTAGGGGATCTGATTGAGTGGGGTGAAGAGGCTGGAAGGAGGCAAAAAGAGCAAGGTTAAAAAAAAATAAACCTTAAACCTTAAATGTTATGAAACTGCATTTATGTTAACAGCAGTCTTTCCTTTATCTTGCTTTGAAGCTGGATTTTGGAGTATGCAGTTGTAAAAATTGCTTGTTTCGGTTTCCTCTAAGGTTTTACAGTATGTGTGTGGTTTGGAGAGGTGTAAAAAAATGTGGATATTTCTTCTCTCCTAGCATCCTTTTACAGTTCCCAATGTACTGTTCTTCCTGCAAACTGCCTCTTTAATATGCTTGCTCTGAGTGTTCTAAATATCTAAAATAATTCCTAATTAAAACTACTCCAGAGAGATGGCCTACTGGCACAGCGGCAAGGCCCGCCAGCCGACATCCCAGTATTGGTGATGGACTCAGGAGTCAGAAGGGATTGCTGGGGGATTGAGTGTCTGGGACTGCTCTTTTTCTCCAGGGGAAGGGGGAAGAGTGCCCTGTGCTTTACGGACCCCTGGCAGGGGCTGAGGGTACTGCTGCTACTGTCAGTGCCATTACTTGGGGGGGCAGGGTGGACGCTGGATGTCATTGCACATCCCTGCCTCCAGGGATCCAGCATTCATGAAAAAAAGCTGGTCCAAGGGGCATGACGTCCTGCTCTGTCGCTGTCTCCACTGCCATCAATGTCCGTTGGGCGGGGTTCCGCTCCTGTGGCCCTGATCTGGGGGGTAAGCTGGGTCTTGCCAACACTGTCTATTGGGAGGGGGAGCCAACACAGTGGCCCCACCTAGTGGGGTAAGCCTGAGCATGGGGGGGATGGCTGGCAGGTCAGGGCTGACCTCTGAATGGAGGTTCGGAGGAGCTGGGCAAAAAAAAATTAAAATAAAAAAAATTATAAAACTACTCCAGAGGCATACCTTAACTAAAAATAGCTGTGCTGGGGTCACAAGAATTACAGAGAGGCAGGAAATGCTTGACTAAACAAACAAGTCTTCAAGTCCCTCTTAAAGCCATGCACTGAGACACACACATAGAGCTGTAGTAACAAAAGTTCAATGCAAGTGGTGCAGCCACTGAGAATGCCCTGTCAGCTGATATCTTTAAATGATAGGGGGCTTGATGAGCAACAATGATTTGGTGGAGCAAAGAGAACAGACTGCAGCATCTGGATTCAGGAAGTCCTTCAAGTAGCTAGGACCTAGACCATGTAGGGCCTCAAATGTCATCAAGCAAACCTTGAAGGTAATGCACCACCTCTCTGGAAGCCAGCACAGTTTGTGCAGCTTAGGTGTATGTTCAGAAGAACTTGCAGATTAAATCAGCCTTTCTGCCATTTGCTGCACCAGCTGCAGGAAGCACATCAAGCATCCCAGAAGCCCTAGCCACAGAACATTGCAGAAATCCAGTTGGTATGTCACAAAGGCATGCACCAATGTGACCATGTCATCTTCCCTAAGATACAGCTTCAACCTGGCAATATAATATTCTGCAGATTAAAAATGTCACATTGAACTACATCTACATGGGGGGAGGGGGGGACAGCTGCAATATAAGGGTGCTAGCTGCACATTCGAGCAGACTAACTTGATTGACCGTAAGGCCCGTTTCTGCTGGCAGATTCGTATGTTTGTATGTTCATATGTACCTCCTGGAATTCCAGGCACAGCTTGCAGTCCAGTACAACTGCAAAAGTTGTTTTAGTCAAATCTACAGCTTGAAGGAAAACACTATTTAAAGATGGCAGTACCACTTTGCCCCTTGTCAGACAAGGGCCTTGTCCAATCAGCAACATGTGAGCAACAACAGAAGTTCTTTCAAATCTAAATCTGTATGGATCGAGGATTTGGGTGAAACTACTGTATGACTAGACCAATATGTCTGGTTCTAAAATGGCTTTATAATGACTCACCAAATCAGATTTGGTTGTATTTCTTAAAATGTAAACTGGTCCTTCTCCCACCAGTCTACTAGCAGTAGGCATGTTTGCTATGAAAATGGAGCAATCATCTGTATGTTTACCCCCCTCACCCCGAGTTCATTCATATGTAGCATATAAACATACAAAACTGCTGTCAGAAGGCCTCACACTTTGCATAGCCTGCCTCATGAGGCTGTACCATATCCAAAATGTTATTTACTAAAAGGTCCCAGAGATTACAAGGTTAATAGTCAGCTAGCAAGAGGAATCCCTTTCCTATGAGACAGGTATTGGGGAAGGTGTCACGAGAAACCAGCTAGAATGTTCCAGAGTCTGCAGAAGAAGGTAATAGTAAAAGCAGGAGGGAGAGGGAGAGAGGAGAGGGAGAGAAAGAGAGAGAGAGAAAGAGAGAGAATGAGAATGAGAATGAGAATGAGAATGAGAATGAGAATGAGAATGAGAATGAGAGAGAGGAGATCAGTTGTCCCAGCCTTTGGGCCAGGATTTAGTCAAGCAAAAATATAAAATAAAATCTGGTGCACACATCACATTGCATTTGGAAACAAATGTTTATTCCATTTAAAAGGCTCCCGAATTTGAGCAGGAGGTATCTGTTGAGATCATGGAGGCTGGTGCCCCTGTTTTCAGGCCTTCTGATGTGCTGGGCTGGGGTATACCTGCTTTGAATGAAGTGTGGCAGGGCTTTAGGTTTCGGACATGGCTTTGGTTACCTGTTACATCGCATCCCCAGAGGGCCATTGTTCAGATGAGATCATAGAGAGGGAGATCAGCAGAGCTGCAAGATCAGAGATGCTGCACAGAGTCCAGAGAATCTAGAGACATCCAGGAAAAGGGCATCAATAGAATGGGAAGAAAATGGACTCCTTGCTTAAGGTCTCATAATTGGTAGTGTACCTGATGTGAAAAGCATATTAGCAAGCTCAGCATTGGATTAGCCTCAAGTAACAGCGGTAGGACCTGAAAGTTCAAAAGGAATCTCTAGTTAAAGACCCCATAATGGATCCTCTCAAATTAAATTTGCAGTGTAAGTAAAGTGCCCAGACAGAACATAGTTCCCATCATATGGTCCCAGGTGGTTGGAGGGGTGTTTTATGGGGGACAATATGCTCATACAGAGAGGAGAATCCAGGTAAAATCCTTCAGTATGCCATCAATTCTTTTGCTTCAGTTGGGGGTCACACATGTGTGCTGAGCACTGTGAGACTGAGACCGTCCCTGTTGCCCAGGGAGGTCCCATAAAGCACAAATCGTCTGGAGAGTCAGTGATTGAGGAGAACACAAGTTATGGGTCCTATTAGGAATGACATATTTAACATCATGTGTCCATGTAGGTAAGAGATGAGTAATCCATGTAGGTAAGAGATGAGTAATCTCATCAGGAAGTCCAAAAGGCAAGTGTAACAGCCTCCCAGGAGGTTCTGTCTGTGGCAACACAAAGAAAATGCCTTCTGAGAGTGTTTGAGACCAAAATAACTCCCCAGTGCATGAGATAAAACTTGGTTATTTTATTAAAAGTCTGTAGCCTGCAGTTCAATGGCTGAAACAACAGCCACACACCCCTGCCTGACCTATTTAAACCCTTCCTTCCTGCTTCATTCAGAAGTTGTTTTCTTTGCCGGCCAGAGGCTCTGTCAGTCTGTCTTCTCCCATGGGGCTTACTGAGGCTTGCCCCCCCCCTTCCCTCCAGCATTGCTTGTGCCCTGCTTTTGGTCAGTATTTGTTGCCTCTGGCTGCTGCTTGCTACTTGTGTTGCTTGTTTTTCTGTTTTCCTGTGTTTGTCTTTCAGTTGTGTGCTTTTCTTTTTGGAGGGCTTTCTAGTTTTCCTACCATCCTGTTGCCCTTTGACTGTATTTGTCCTAATCCTGTGTCTGAGATCTCAGGCTCCCATTTACTCCCAGATAATGCAACAACTCACCAGATAATGCAAACCCTCAGTTCACTGCATTGTTATCTGTATGCTTCAACTCAATCTCCAGCTTCCCTTCCTAGCAATCCTTAGTTTCCATACAATTGTTCTCCTATGATTCAAGCTCTCATTGTTGTTTCTCTGCTGTCTCCTGTGCTTCCACCTTAATTGCTTGCTCCTGGTCCAGGCTCATACTGCTCAGTATAGCTGCCATTCCCTGTGTTTGTGCTATTCAGGCTCATTCGTTGCTATTTCAGAATAGCCTCCTACCTCTCCCAGGTGGCTGGCTTCACCCAGCCTCCTCCTCAGTAACCTGCTACCTAATCTACAGCCTCAGAATTTTATCAAACCATACTTTATCAAAAACCTTGTAGACCATTTCTGACTTCTGCCATACTGAAACTTTAACCATTCAATTAGCTCTAGTTGGGGGGGAGGGGTCTACCCTACTAACATCACATTTGCTTCTATCTATACTGTAACTTTCAGACATTAAATTAGCTGTTTGGTCTTATGGTGCTCAGTTTGTGGCTTCCCTGTTATTCCCACGACAGGGGACTGTGATGTCACGATGGGGCATCATGCCTCCAGATAGCAGGAGCATGCTTTTATGTAAGTTAAATGAATCCTGCTCCTTTGCTTACATGGCTTCTCAGTTATCTATGCATAAAAATATTACCCTCATAGCTTACATGGCTTTCACAACATTCATTGTGTGGATTTCAAGATTTTCATTCCATTCCATTACTGTGTTGCAAATGCTCCTTACTCGAATAACCTAACCCCACCTTTTTTTTTTGTTAACTTTCTTTATTCCGGTCACCAGACTTCAGGGCCCCTTCAGGCAAGTCTCATGTGGCCAGTGCTACTGCCCTGTTTGAATCCCACCCAGTGAGGAATCAGGGACAGAGTCCTCCCCACCAGGCCTGAGAGAGGGGAGGACCCGAGAGAGTCAATTGGGTAGGGACCAGCGGTGGATGTGTGCACCATCCCCTGGGGACTGTAATCTACCTCCTGGAGTCTGGGGTTTTCCACCATGGTTTCCCGAGGAGGCAGAAGTGCAATGATGTTGGCATGTGGAGGGAACAAGCTCCTCCCTCCCACAGACGCCTTCCCCATCTCCCCTATCCTGTCCCCACCTGGTGTAGTGCCCCAGTCTCCACTGGGAGTTGCTACATGGTGGGGAAACCCCAAGATCCCACCTCTGGATGCTCAATCCTCTCCTTCCCCTGCTTACCCCCGACAACCAGAGTCTGCTCCCAAACCCAGGTTGCCAGCATGGCACAAGGTGTGTTGTCCAGTGCCTCAACCCTCAGTGCAACCGGGCTAGCCACCTCTCTCCGTCTTAAAGGCATTTAAGGTATTCATGACATTCATATCAATTCTCTATTTATGCTGCAGCCATAGAAATCACTGCTAAACCTCATCGATTCAATTTACCAAACCTCATTGAATCAGTTTTCTGTCATCACAGCCTCTCACTGCCTAATGGCTTCACAGCCTCTCACTACTTGATCAGCTACTTTCTATGACACCATTAATAAAGGAATAATGCATGACAGGGTGTGTGTCGTGCTGGGATAATGCCACGCTTGGGGGGATTGGGCACGAGGCAGCAGGCCGAATGCGTCCAATGCCCCAGGCGTGCATGTATCCCAAACACACACATCCTGGAATGCATTATTCCTATTATACAATGGCTCGTTGTTATATTTAAAATAAAAAAATAATTTTAAAGAATGTTTTTATTAGTGTGCAAAAATATTTTTGTTTCTTAAGAGGAGATGCAAAAAAAAAAAGTGCTGGTCCATATCCATGTCATCCATATTGGTTCACAGTGCTGAGACTAGACCTGTGGCATCCTGCTGAGATAATGCCATGGGTCCAGCCCCAAACTGACCAATCACAGTCCAAGATTCCTTCTTGCCATTGTATAATTTGGCTTCCATAGTGGAACTGGTTGGCTTGCTTTTGCTGGCTTTGCTCATATCACTCAATCATATTAAGCATTCCTGTCCCTCAATCTCACCAGTCAGTTGTATCAGTCAATCATTTCAGACAATCGTGCCATATACCAATACCTAACCAACGGCCGCTGGCATCGCCTGGCCACCTCATATGTAGCTCTTCATAGTTATCTGTCTGCTCTCCTTTATAAATCAGAGGCTTGCCAACCATGACCATTACTTGATATGGCTCAGGGATTCCCTGCAGCTAATGCTGTCACTCTGCACTGAAGTCCGCAACTTGAGCATGTGAAACTCAGGGCGGGGTCTTTCTTATCTGGCCCTTAATGGGAATGTCCTTACTCCAGGTGGAGCTTTAGCCATTTCCACCATCGACGACACCTCTCAATGTAGAATTTAAGACTTCAGCTATGAGGGATGGGGCCCTCATGCCCAAGTGCACTCCTTTAGCTAGCTGGATATACACCGCTGACTGTGACATTTCGACAGCGACCTGTACTACAGCGACTACAGTGCCAGGCACTGCAGTGTCAGCGCTGGACCGTGCAGCACTGTATTCTGGGATCTTGCACCCCTTCCTTAATCAGCTCCAACTCAGAGTTGATTATATTTATTTTATTTATTTATGTATTTATTAGAAAGTCAGATTTACAACCTTTGAGTCATGGACTCATTTACAAAGGCACCTCATCGCAGGGAGGGTAGACAGAGTTACATAGTGTGGTCACAACAGTGAGAACAGTGCAGGTGCAAAAACATTAAACCTAGAGTACACATAGGTTACTTAATGTTACTTATAATAGGTTACAGTCATATACAAGGTACTCAAGGATTACATTGGGGTACAGCCCTGGACATACCTAGATAATACCTAGAGAGGGTGGAGGTTGGGATGGGGAGGGGGTGGAGGAGGGAGAGGATAAGCTGTCCGGAGGACATTGTCAAGTAAGGGGGGCCTGACAGGAGGATCCCACAGTGGGATTAATTAGGTGCATCTACAGCAATGAGCATACAAGGCTGAATGGGGTTAAGCATGCCCCGCCGCCAGTGAGGAGCTAAAATAGAGTCTACAAAAAAAGCTACCTTTAGCCTAAGGGAATCCTTGCCATGGTACTGCAAGGGGTGGAACCCTCCTCCAGGGTTCCTGCTGTCAGCATCCCTACAGGGTGGTATTCCCGAGGCACAGAGGGGTGAATGGCCACAACAAAGTTTATTCAGCAGTCACAGCAAAGTTTATTCAGCAAGTTGCATAAGTACAACACCTCATTAAGTTGCCTAAGCACATTGAAATTATGTTAAGGTTATCTGAAGCTTGTGACCATATTAGTTGCTCTTTGGTCCCAACAAAACCCCAAGATCCCTGGCCAGGCCATTCCACCAGGAGCAGGGCCCCATAGAACAAACATCTGGGGTCAGCTTGCATATTCTTCAGCCTATTATGTAGATAAAATGAAAACTGTTCCCTGCTTCACACTCTAATGTGCAGTATCAGAGTGATGCTTGGTCCTACAGTACACAAGTCACATTCCAGTGTGACAGAGAGAGGAGGGAGGGAGAGAGAGGAGAGCAATCTGGATCACCTCTCTGTGCTGCCCCTTCCCCTCCCCCCACAAGCTTGGAGGGCAGGTGAGTGGTGGTCTTCACATTTGATACCAATACCACTTCTTGGTCATATGAAAGAGAGGTGCAAAGCTGCTGGGGGGACCCACGCCCTCCCTCCTAGGGAGCCAAGCCCCTCTCCTCTGTGACATTCTTGAGCCCCATAGCCAGCCATCACATGGAATTCAGGGGTATGTAGTAAGTTAACTCCTGTCTCATTGGTGACAGAGCAATGTGTTGCTGCTGCTGCACAGCTGGACAGCCTTAGAGTTAAACTATTTCCCATTGAGCAGTTTGCTCACATATCTTCACGTAGGTGGGACTGTAGCATGAGACAGCCATATTCAACCCCTCTACTGGCTCCAGCACCCTCCTGGATATCACCATTACCAACCGCCCCCAGAGGGTGCTCAATATCAGTGTACTTCCCAACTCACTTAGTGACCACTCCCCGGTCGTATTCTCTTGGTCCACTGCCAACAGCAAACCTGCACCACAAACCACCCAGTGACGTCACCAACTCCCAGGTGGCCTGCATCGCCTTAAACTGTACCTCTCGCAACTGGATTGGTCCTCAATCAGGCTTGCACCGTCCATTGATGAGGCATTGGATTTTTCACTCGCACTTTTAACACTGCCTGTGACCTCTATGCCCCCTTCGCTAGAAATCGCACCAAAAAGCAAAGCATGCCCTGGGTTACCCCTTCCCTCCTTCACAAACTTAAAATGAGAGACAACGTATGGCACATTGCCGTGGAATCTGGCAAGCTAGATGATAGGCAAGCATAAAACGCTGAGCTCAATAAGTGTACTTGGGCCATTCGACAGGTCAAAGCCCAGTACTACCAATCCACTCTTTTCTCCTCCTGGGGGTCGGCTAGAAACTTTTGGGATAATGTAAAGGAGCTGAATGGGAAATCCCACTCTCCACCCCTCTCTCAACTCTCCTTTAATGGAACTGTCTGCTCTGACCCCCTTGGCATTGTAGACTGCCTAAACCACACTTTCTCAGACCTGAGTTCAGTCCCCCAGTAACTTCTTTGACCCCATCCCAGTAGCACCCTTTTGCCCACTCTCCAGAGACCTCCTTCTACCTATGTACCATCTCCCGCTGGAGGCTAGACCCTTCTGCAAAAAGTCGTTAGTAGTAACAACCCCGGCACCGACCTACTGGATACTAGGCTACTTCATCTGACGTTGGATGCTATCCTGGTCCCACTTACTGAGCTGCCCAGCCACCGCTGTGCCTGGGGCAGTTCCCCAACACATGGAAAATCATCATCAGTCCCATCCTAAGAGCGGCATCGAGTGACCCTGGTAACTATCGACCTATCTCCATCCTCCCCCACTCTAAGGCCCTTGAAAAGTAGTTGCCAACCAGCTTGCCGAATACCTGGCCATGCACAATATCCTGTGCCCTGAACAGCACGGCTTTCATGCAGGTCACAGCACCACAACCGTGCTACTTGAATTCTCCAACTTTCTGCACTCTGCTCTTGATGCCAGAAGTCCTGCCGGTGCCGTGTTCATTGACCTCCAAGGCCTCTGACATGGTTTGCCATCCCTCCTGCTTGACTCCCTCAGATGCCTTGTTCTCCCCCAGCCCCTTTGCATGGTTCACCAGCTACCTCTGCCAGAACTCAGTGTGTAAAATCAATAGCACCCTATCTGACACACGACCTGTCCGCTCTAGGGTTCCCAGGGCTCCATTTTAGGCCCTCTCCTCTTCAGTCTCTACCTCAACTCCCCCCTTGGCCTGCCCAAGTAAGATCCTCCTCACGTGGATGACACTGTGCTCTTCGCCTGACTCCAACCCCAACACACACCCAGGCCACCTCCAACAAGCTTTTGATAGAGCTGAGCATTGGTTCACATCACGAAGGCTAGTCCTGAACCTAAAAATGACCAAAGCTATGCTCTTCTCACATTGCCAAAGCAAAGCCAGTGGTGCCCCTCTCGTGATACTGCCTAGCACACTAAACCCCATTGAGCAGGTTTCCTCCTACAAGTATCTGGGCATTACCTTTGATTCGGCACTCTCCTTCCATTCCCATATTAATGCCCTTTCTGCTGCCACCAATGTCAGGACAGGACTGTTATACCACCATAGGGACTGCCTACCACAAGAGGCCCTTAGATTGGCAATCACGTCCTCTGTCCTGTCGCTAATAGACTATGGGCTGCTCATCTATGCTGCAGCTGACAACACTGCACTTGCAAGAATCCAGTTCTCTATAAACAAGGCCTGTAGGCTAATGTTGGAACCCCCTAGACGCACCCATACATGCCTGCTGTACTCCACCACCAACTTGCTCAACCTTGAAGAAAGACTCCGCTTCCAAATCTGCCTCCTTGTAAAAAGGACCCTGCTAGGGCTCTCCCCGGGATCACCACCTCCCTGCAATGTGCCTCCCTCAGTCTCCACCCGCAACACTGTCAAAACCTCCTTATTGTCCCCAGGGTAAGAACCTCTATGGCCCAGAGATCCTTTGCTAGTGGGCTCCCTCCTGGTTCAATTCTCCAAGCCAACATAGCTGACTCCACTAAGCTTGGTCCTTTCAAGGTCTCCTCCTGCTGCAACTGCACATAATCCCCCACCTGCCCCTTACCCTCACCCCTAGGCTGGGTCTGCTATGTCTACTTTTGCTGTATATACCTGGGGTCCTCAGGCAACATCTGTTGACTAATGTAATAAAATATCTCTGGTTGCTACCTGTCGTAGTACTCATGTACCTATATTATGACTACTGTGATCTACCTATTACTGCGTGTACCACCAGTGAATGCCTGTAACACTGGTTGCTTTTTAATCTAAGCGTTATGTACTGTACTGTTTTGTTTGCTGTGATGTATTGCTCTCTTGATGAGGTGCCTTTGTAAATGAGTCTTTGACTCAAAGGTCTGTAAACCGATGATCTAATAAATAAATAAAATATTTGCAAGAAACCACTCACAATGTGAAATATAATTTTAAAACATATTTACATTAGTTGTAGCTCTCATGATTATACAGTAGCTGCAATAACAGTTTTTTTCCAAACAGGGGCCCTGTTAGAAACTGCCCAAATTGTCCGAAAACCTTAAATGACCTTTAATAATCCTACAGCTGCAATATAGATGAGCACAGCAGCACTGTCATCAACCATCACTGCGCACCTGAGCAAGCTACTATCTCAGAGCAGTTATACAACCGATGAATCGGAGGCACAAAACTAGATGGACCAAGGTCTTTATTCGCACCTTCTTTCTATATAATCTTCTATGAACTACTTGCTCAGTGTAGAAAAAGCCCCATTATGATTTATGTTACTTCTATATTGTTACCTTTCTTAAGAAGACTGCACACTAAAGAAGTAAAGCATGATAGGGGGTTTTACCATGAGGTAATTCCAAATTCCATCTCATGTGTCAAATAGCATGAACCAGAGTAGCATGCAGTTCACCATGTGGGTAAGATTACCGAACATAGTCCTCCCCCCAACAGAGTGCTGTTCCATGATTATAAAATGCTGCAAGGTGTTTTGTGCTGTTTCTTAAATTAAAAATTACAAAAAAAAAAAAAAATCACCATGGCCTCCTTGTGCACACAACCCAGTTTCAGACTATGGCAGGAATACACTGGCGAACTGTGTTACATTCACACCGACTTCAATAGAGAAAACAACCACTATGGATTATTTACAAAGTTCTATTTTATAAAGCCACCAAATCTCCATGGAATGGTGACATTTTGTGGCCCAAAACACCTTTTGTCACCAAAGTTGTTGTCACCTTTGTGGAAGAATGAAATGCTTATTCCTCAATCATTCTTTATGTGAGTGCATTTGTTTCAGAGGGTTTGCTGAACTGCAGACCTAATCCTATTTGAATTTAGCTTTGAATGCCTGAATAACCACCCATTGCTTTACTTCTCATACAGCAACATGTTGTTATCCAAGCATTCAGCGCTAGAATACGAATAAGCTTTATGCTTGCAGTTCGACAAAGCCTCTAAAACAAAAGCACTGACACTTTAACAATGATTGAAGAATAAGCATTTCAATTTGTTCTAAAGTGTGACCACAGCTTGCAGGACAAAGCAATTTTTTAACACAAATGTCACCATTCTATGGAAATTGTGGTGGTTTTCTAAAATACAAGACTTCATGAAATGGAACCATAGTGGTTTGAACCGCTCCTGTTTGGACACTTCTGAGAGATTGCCAGTTTAGGGATTCCCGTGACTCAGAAATGTACTGCCTCTTAGATAGGCACAGGCATCCTGGAGTGAGCCACTTCTCTATTCACATTGGTCACAGGGACTGAGAAGTCTGGATTTCCTTGACCAGTATGTAATAAAGGATAAGAAGGGCTGGGCCTTGTTAGTGGCAGTCTATGTACTGAACACCATGCCAAGCCTTTGCATAGCATAAATAAAGGGGGCAACCAATGGGGCCTTTTCCTTGCAGGGTTGAGAATATTAAATAAACCTGTGTTTGCTGCTCGATTTCTGCTCCTGTTATTGCTTGTCATTTTACCATGCATACGGGGGGACAACTACAGTTTGTGTGTGCCAACTTGGAGGAAGTGACCACAGCAGGAGCTGGGTAGGTGCAGCATCACAAGGTTGTACTAATCTTTCTCTGAGTGGAGTCACTGGACAGTTCTACTTATCTTGCATACAATCCGCTCACTCTTACTGCTAGTGAGAAAAGAACATAGGAGCCACAGTTAACACCTATAGCAAATCAGTGGTATAAGGTAGTGGTGCTTCAACCCCTGAGTCATTTGGGAAGGGCCTTATATGTTTGTAATTGTTCAGAAGAAACAGCTATCAAATTCTGGAAAAGGTTTGACAAACTGCATTATACTTAAAGCTTGTCATTAAGGTCCAGATAGTAGTCCTCTCACCTTTTGACTAGAGGTTTTGTGAGTTTATTCCCCACACTGGAGACTTGGGCAAGATTTTCAAAATGGGCAGTTATGGATACATGTTCCCACAACAAGAAACATTATGCTGTTTCTAGTGCAGGGCCCACGTGCTACAGGATGGCAGCCTGCCCCACCACATGGGAGAACAAAGGAGCTACCACACACCCATGTAATCCATGAGTTGCAGATGGGTAGCATTGAATCCACACAGGCACAAAAGGTTTTGAAATGCTGACAAATTTATTGGGACAGAACTGCAGGCATATTACCCCCTTATGTATGACTTGCCCTGGTGCTTCCTCGTTAGAACTTTGTTAAGAGGCAAAGTGCCAGGTAAGTTGGACATGCAAAGGTATATCCCTGCACTTCAGTCTAAATAAATTTGTCAGCATTTCAAACATTTTGTGCTCTATGTGATTAAATGCTAACCATAGACAAATAGCGACTTAAATAGGTAAAGGCGCAGATGCATGGTCCATCTGACTCTCTCCACCCAATTATGCAAAGCCTGGAGCCTATTTTAAGAGCTCCTGTGTTTTTGTGACAGTTTCTGCAATTTACAGCAGCGTGGTAAAACAAAATGAGGGAAGAATCATATTTCTGATGCAGCCTGTGCTTGGACATAAATGATTCAACCTGCACTTTCTGGGCAGAATGGCGCCCAAGTTTCGGACACTGCTTGTCCAGTTTTTAGGTAGTCTACCTGGGTCCAAAGGTCTGACACAGTTACACCCAAAATGGGACATGTGTATCAGTAATCTCAGCCCTCCGGCTCATACCCAGTACTGAGACTGCAGTACAGTTCTTGGGGTGTGATGATGCCCTGTTAGGGATGCCATAACATAAATGACATATTGAATCAAAGACGTGCCTTCTGCCCATCTCTGGTGGTTACTCAAACCAGCATCCCCTTACTTATTAAATAGCATGTTGTTGAGTTCCTAAATTCTAGTCTAGTCTAAATTCCAAGAACAGAGTAGAAAAAAGAATAAAGCATTTGTTGACTTGGGAGTCAGAGGTCATGTTATTCTATGGCTCTTTATTTAATATAAGGATAAAGCATCAAAAAGACTGCCCCGAGGAGAGGCAGAAAGCCCATGCAGTTTGAAATCTGTTGTCCTACAAGCTTTGCACACATCCCTGGGAGCTGCTTTTGGGATGATGTCAGGCGACCTGAATGCAGTGACCAAGACTATCAGGGATAATTAGATTCAAGAGGCTGCAAGCTTCCCAGGAGTCTGAAAGGCATGGTATGCAGGTCTTCATGCCCCACTAGAGCCAGTTAAAGGAGTAGGAATAAAAGGTTAGCGACCTGTGGATTTGTTTGGGACTGTGAGGGTTCCCTCTCACTTCTCAGGGATCACACGGCACTGTGCGGGTCACTGACCTCTGGGCACTTGAAATCAGTTTAACAATTGGCAAATTTACTCTGTGCATTATTGAATTCAAGAGCATTGCTGCAAGTGTGCTTTATGTCCTGAAGAAAGAGAAATACTGTCGGTTTTCTAAATCTGCATTTTATGTTTTTGCTGTTGTTGACCTGAGGCTTGTCTTTCAGATTCCTCCAACCTCCCACCACCGAACACCCCTTCTCTGTTTTGAAGACAAATGGATTCTGGTTGTTTCATTGATGGACTGTGTGGACACCCCAAATGTACTTCAGCAGTGATATTTCCAGTCTCATGGTTCTTGTCTCTAGCATTTCTTTTAGATTGGTATGTGCTGCATGACGTAAATAAAGATAGCTGCAGCAGTTCAGATGAAATTGTTGAGAATTTGACCTGGAAGAGCCAAGTCAATCTAAAGCATTCCTTTTTGGGCATGTGAACCCAAACTGGACTATGTGTTTGGGTATAGGCAACCCCCTCAGCGGTGTCAGTGATCTAGCTCTGATTCTGGCCTGGATGATAGAAGTAGTAGTAGTAGTAGTACTGGATTTGTAGGGCTCCCATCCAGGGCTCAGCATGCCAAATGTTTAAATTTGCACAAAAGGGAGAACGTAAAGCAGTTACAAAAGAGACATGCAACAAATGCATACACATTACAGAAAGGGCACAACTGCTGAACAGCAGAGTCAAGTGCCACAGTAAACTGCAACTATTTCAGTATTAGATATAAACTAGAAAATAATGTGTTTAGTCTTAGACAGAACACAGAACATCCACCAGTATCTTTGACATTATCCAAAAATAGTCTTATATGATATTGTTATTATGCTTGAAACTATATTTTGAAAGCTGTAATATTTGGACTGGTAATAGTAAAAACTTAATTTTTCTTTTTTTTCTATAGAGGTTTCTCTGCTCCCTGGCAGGCTGGGCAGCTGTGTCAGCCTGTCCCATATTCACTAACCGTCCCAATCCCCCTTCCACCACCCGAGAGTGGAGGGCTGTTGGTGCTCTCAAGGAGGGCTTCATTAAGCCCAGCCTCTGTATTTTCCACCTTGCTTTTTCCCCTGGGGCCCATGGACATGCAATGGATGTGATGTCTGAGCTCCATTTCCGTGGAGATGGCGCAGTGTCCTGAACTCAGGATCCCCCTCCCTTACATGCTGACGCGCATAAGCTGCCATCCAGCCACCACTGGGTGGCAGACAAGCAGCACACCATACTAATCCCCCTCCCTGAGGAAGGAGAGCTGTCCTAGTGATGCTCAATCCTTCCTCTCCCCACCAGCACCCGTGCAACCCGAGTCCACTGCCGACTGAGGGTCGCCAGCATGACCGGAAGTAAGGCACCCAGCATCTCAGCCCTCCATACCACCAGGCTGGCTGAAACTTAATTTTTATAAATGAAATTTTGGTGTCCAATAATTATGTACAGACCCCAACAATACAGTTCTCCTGTGTTGCTGCGTGCATATACATGTCAATAAAATATGTTGTTCAAAATGACAGGACTTTAAACATTTAATGCACCAATTTATGTTTTTTAATATCAATATGAAATATTTGATGTTTTTTCTATCAATAGATGGCATAATATAATATCTTAACAATATAGATACTTAGCTGACTTATTTATTTATTTATTTATTTATTTATTTAAAGGTTTTACCAGGGAGGCATACTGAGCAGATTACTGCTCGATTCCAGATGCGCCCTGGTGGTAGGGTGCGAGGGAGTCTGTACATAATTATACATGTACAGGCATATTATACATGTTCAGTCATGTTGCAATACATGTACAGGCATATTATACATGTTCAGTCATGTTGCAATACATGTACAGGCATATTATACATGTTCAGTCATGTTGCAATACATGTACAGGCATATTATACATGTTCAGACATATTGCAAGCTAATCATTCAATGTAAAGTGCAATACTACAGGCAGATTGTACAAGTCATTGGACAATAAGATATGGTAACAGGTTTGATTACAGAGGTGAGGCATATAACAGAATTAAAAATAAAGGAACAGTACAAAATAAGATAAAAGACCCAATACAAGATAATCATTCAGGTAAAGTGTAATTCAACAGGCAGTTGTACACGTCACATGACAGTGGTATATAGTTCCCTGCTAGGTTACAGCAGCAGAGCAGTAATGTGCGATCATAAAACTAGGGCTGATTGAATCCACTAAGGCTTGTGTCAAGAGCCATCAAAAGAAATCAAGGACCAGGCATCCAAGCTGAATGACCAGAGAAGTAACGAAGAAGGTGAGGGATAAGAGAAGGGCTTTCCGAACCTACAAGAGAACCAACAGGGTAGAGGATAGTGAGAATTATGTGGGGAAATCCAGGGAAGTAAGCAGAGTGGTTAGGACTGCAAAGGCAGCCAGGGAAAGGAAATTAGCACAGGGGATTAAGGAAGAAGAAAAGGATTCTTCAGGTATATAAGGGATAAGAGGAAGTGCAAGGATCAAATAGTTAGAATCAGGTAAGGCAGTGGGTGGGTGGGTAGACAACGGGGTGAGAAGGCAGAAGTACTTAATGAGTACTTCTGTTCAGTGTTCACAAGGGAGAGGGGTGGACCCATTCCTGCAAGGAAAGGGAGAGCAGTAATGGGGGGTGAGACAACCACAGATGGGGTCATCACAGTGGAAAGGGTGCTGGAGGGCCTTAGGTCTCTGAGGGTAGACAAGGCATCTGGGCTAGATGGGGTACATCCCAGGGTGCTGAGGGAGCTGGCAGATGTCCTGGCAGAGCCACTTGAGGATCTGTTCAACACCTCGCTAAATACGGGATGTGTGCCCAGAGATTGGAGGGAGGCACATGTGGTACCTCTCCACAAACGTGGGCCCAAGGATGAACCAGGGAATACAGACCGTGAGCCTCACCGCAATTGTGGGGAAACTGATGGAATCTATCCTCAAAGAAAGGCTGTGCAGTTTTGTGGATAATGATCTGTAAGAGACAGACAGCATGGGTTTGTCGCTGGCAGATCCTGTCAGACAAACTTGATTGATTTTTTGACTGGGTCACTAGGACACTGGACGAGGGCCATGTGGTAGATGTAGTCTACCTGGATTTCAGCAAGGCCTTTGATTCAGTGCCACACGGAAGGTTGACCTGCAAGTTGAGGAGCCTTGGTATAGGGTGGAAGCTAGCCCAATGGGTAGAAAACTGGCTGAGGGACAGGCAATAGAGGGTAGTTGTAGGGGGAGAAGCATCAGAGCCCAGGGCAGTGACAAATGGTATCCCACAGGGATCAGTACTGGGACCAGTCCTGTTTAACATTTTCATCACAGACATAGCAGTTGGGATCAAGAATAAGATCAGCCTCTTCACCGATGACACCAAGATCTGTGCTGAGATGGATGGGGAGGAGGGTAGCAAATTACTGCAGGAGGACTTGGCAAGACTCGAGGAGTGGTCGCACACCTGGCAGCTTGGGTTCAACGCCAAGAAGTGCAAGGTGATGCATTTCGGAGCCAAAACCCAGGATACAACTACTGGATGGATGGTATCAAACTATCCACATCCAATGAGGAGAAGGATCTGGGGGTGCTGGTGACCAGGGAATTAAACTACTCTGCCCAGTGTAGGAAGACAGTGGCTAAGGCTAACAGGATGCAAGGGTATAGCAAGAGGGATTACATCCAGATGTAGCAAAGTCATATTGCCCTGTACAGGTCTCTGGTGAGGCCGCACTTGAGTACTGCATGCAGTTCTGGTGCCTGCATTTGAGAAGGGACATCAAACTACTGGAGGCAGTGCAGCACAGAGCAACAAAGATAATCCAGGGTTGGGGGATAGAACTTACGAGGAAAGACTAAAAGAGCTAAACATGTATACCCTGGAGGACAGGAGAGAGAGAGAGAGAGTGGACATGATCGAGACCTTCAAGTACCTGAAGGGATGAACAGAGTAGGCTTCCAGGGTGGGTTCACTCCAGAATGGAAGAGATACCAGAGGGCACCCCTGAAGTCAAAGGGGGCAGATTCAGGAGGAAAGGAGGAGGCACTACTTCACTGAAAGAGTGGTAACAGGGTGAAATGCACTTCTTGAGCAACTCATATCAGTGCAGACTGTGGGTGCTTCAAGAGGGGGTGGGACAAATTTAAGGGAAAGTACATACCGGGCGGGCTGTTGGGGAGGAAACAGTTAATGGAGAGGGCAGCTGCAGTCTAATGGGCTGAAGTGCTGCACACTGAGCAGACTAGACAGACCATATGGCCTGTATCTGCTGGCAGTTTTGTATGTATGTTCGTACAGCACCAGGATTTGATTGGTGCTATGTGACAAGGGCAACTACAGGACGGCAACCCGCGGAAGGGCGCAAAACCACCAGGGCAACTAAAAAACAGTTTGTTGTTTAATGCAGGGGGCTTTGCCCCCCACACCCCCCTTACTTAGGATTCCTACTCTGGGGGGCACAACTTGGGGAAAGAGGGGAAATCCCAGATCACTCACATTGTCAGTGCCTTTGTGACATCGCCCTTACGACCAGTCGCTGACATACAGCCGCCCACATCACAGGCTACCGATTTGATTTATTTTATTTTATTCTTTTAAGCAAACTGACTGAAGAACCCCATGAGCATTTAAAACAACTAAAGTACACAGCACAGAGGAACAGAACCAGAATCTCAGGGCTAGAAAGTAAAATTGAGCTAACCTATCTGTTGCTATGGCGACTTAAATTACAGGCTTAATAAATTACATAGTCCGTTGCAAGTCCAAACAAGTAAGGCAGAAAACATTGGAAATAGCCAATATTGAAAACTGGTGCCAAAACACACTGATTTGAAGTATTTGGCCATTTGCTTGCCTCATTCCTCGCCACGTACCTGCTTTTTCTTGCTTCGGGGTTGGGATGGTTTGCAGCTTTGGTGGAGGGCCGAGACACTCCTGGCCCTCACGACCACATGAATGCTGCTTGTTTCTTGCTTCAGGTTTGGGATAGTTTGCAGCTTTGGAGGACAGCCAAGACACTCCTGGCCCTCACAACCACATGAGCACTGCTAGTTTCTTGCTTTGGGGTTGGGACGGTTTGCAGCTTTGGGGGAGGGCCAAGACAATCCTGGCCCTCACGATTGCATGAGCACTGCTTGTTTCTTGCTTCAGGGTTGGGACAGTTTGCAGCTTTTGGGGGAGAGCCAAGACACTCCTGGCCCTCATGATCACACGAGCGCTGTTTGTTTCTTACTTCAGGATTGGGATGGTTTGCAGCTTTGGGGGAGAGTTGAGACACTCCTGGCCCTCACAACCGCATGAGCACTGCTAGCTTCCTGCTTCGAGTTTGGGATGGTTTACAGCTTTGGGGGAGGTCCGAGACACTCCTGGCCCTCATGACCACACGAGTACTGTGTCTATTCCAAGCTTTTATTTAAAAAAAACAATTAGGTCTCATGGCTAGCCTATTGGCACAGTGGTAGTGCTACTACTCATGACACTGGTGGACGAGCTCCAGTCATTAGGGACTGACCAAGGGGAGGAAGATCAAGCATCTCAGGGAACACTGTCCCCCAGGGAGGGAAAGTAGCCTGCGCCACTGCTATACTGCCACCTGGCTTACCAGAGGTGGCAGTGCAGTTGGGAGCTACTGACAGGGCAGGAGGACAAAGGCTGGTAGCACGCATGCTTTGCTTGCATGCACTGGTTCACTCTCCTCGCTGACGTCTTGGGGAGAAAGGGATGGAAGTGGAAAACTGCTTCTGCCAGCAGGATGATGCCGGCCGCCTCCAGGCCCCACACCTGGATACTCAGGCGGCACCTCCACACTTGATCCATTCTACGGCGGAGCTTGACGGGACCCTACACTGCCCCCGACAGAGAGGGGTGAGCTCTGGGGAAATGAAAGTGAAGATAAGTCCTGAAGATGCCAGGGTGACGGGGCTAGGGTGACTGAGCAGATGGGTGCTGACCAGAGACAAAGAAGGCATTATAAACAGCAGTAGCTGAAAAAAAAGTAAGTCTCTAGTCCTAGCCCTAACAGTTCCAAAGTAATCACATTTCAAAGAAAATATCTTTTGAAAGTCTAACTCTGGAACTGTTGGGGATAGAAACTTATTTTTTAAATCAAAGACTGAGTCCAGCCTTCTAGCTATATTAATATATAAATTTACATCATGACAGTGGTGTTTTTTTTAATAAAATAATGTTATCAATATACTTTCCATAATGAAAAAGTATATCAATATATGTTTAATATCAAAGAGGAAAATGTCATGTCTGTTTTAAACAAGCATTTGTCAATGCCGAACGTTCGTTTGCAGGTATTTGCAGTGGTGTTTAGCACTTATGGTACTTTACCCTAACACCTCGGGAGTTTGTTGGTATTTGCACCTTACAGTAAATTTTCAACATGTCCTTTTTGTGACCTCCACCTCATAAAAGCATTTGAGACCTCTGCTCATGAACAGTGACATTGTAATTTTGTTAATCTGTCCTGAACGTTGATTTCCCACGGTGACCATGCCATTCTACGCCACATGTGCGAAAACACAGTTTGGGCAGGATGTGAACAATGACAGCTGTACAATTCATAGGGAGGTGTGGAAGAGATGGCAGTGTCGAAAATCTGGAGTGAAAATATTAAAAATTCTCGAACTTACGAGCGTATTTGGAAACTGCACAATGCACGCTCATAACACAGTCATTTCGTGGACTTCTTTCACCAAATTTTCAGCATAGGCATTATGTGACCTCTGCTCATGAACAGTGTCACTATGATTTCCTTAATCTGCCACAAACGTTGATTTCCCACAGCGACAGTGCTATTGTGAGCCAGATGGGCAAAAACACATTTCGGGCAGTATGTGAAAAATGACAGCTGTACTCTTCATAAGGAGGCATGCAAAAATGGCAATGTTGAAAATCTGGAGTGAAAATAATACAAATTCTTGAAGTCACGAGTGGGCGTGGAAACTGAGCAATGCACACTCATAACACAGTCATTTTGTGGACATCTGTCACCAAATTTTCAACATAGGCATTTTGGGACCTCCGCTCATGAACAGTGTCACTGTGATTTTCATAATCTGTCCCAAACATTGATTTCCCACTGCTACAGTGCCATTGTGCACTGGATATGTGAAAACACATTTCAACCAGAATGTGAAAAATGACAGCTGTACTGTTCATAAGGAGGTGTGAAAAAATGCCAATGTTGAAAATCTGGAGTGAAAATATTACAAATTCTCGAAGTTACGAGTGTGCATGGAAACTGCGCAGTGCACTCTCATAACAGTCATTTTCTGGAATTTATTCACCAAATTTGCAACATATGCTTTTTGGGAGCTCACCTCATGAACAGTGACACTGTCATTTTGTTAATCGGTCCTGAAAGGTGATTCCACGCAGTGACGTGAAATCACCTTCGGGACCTAATAACCACATGACAGTGACTGAATTCATGAGGTGGGTCCCAAGAACCCCATGTTGAAAACGTGGTTCCAAAATTCAAAATGGTCGAGATATCCACCTAAGTTGAAAAAGAAATTTATGTCATTATACAACTTACTGGCATTTCTTCAGTTCGCGTTGGCTTTCAAGAGTGCAGACGTGTTCCACTACACCGAAGATCGTTGCACCGGGCTCCAGAGGAAAGTATGGAGTGAGGGGGTTTGGGGAGGTAGGGTATGCAGAGGGTGGCTGTGGGTTGGGGAAGGGAGCACTGGACACAACGAGGGATGGTTTTCTGTCTTCACAGGTTTAAAAAAAAACAAGACATCATGGGATGGTTTTCCCACTTACAGGGACAATGGGCATACTGGGGTGGGCTCCCAGCATGCCACCTGGGTGTTTGTTGGGGGTGGCCTGGAACCGTTAAGGATTGGGCACCCCATCGGCTCATACAATAAGTTTTGGGGGGCAATAACGAGGGAGTGGGGAGGACAGCAGCAAAGGAAGGAAGTGGGAGGGATTTGCAGCCAGAGGGAAAAGGGTGATGTCAATATGCTAAATGCACACGTTACCACCGCTGATTGCAGCGGTGCTTTTCTTTTAACTGAAGACCACTGCAGCCAAACTGCTGTCATAGACAGCTCACACATTGGCATAGAAACATAGAAACATAGAATTTGACGGCAGATAAGGACCGCTTGGCCCACCTAGTCTGCCCATTTTCCTACCTAACAGATAAGCTGCAGATCCTAATTAACCAACAGCTTACTTCCTCCTACCCCCCACTAGGACTGCTTTATGTCTATCCCATGCATTCTTGAATTCCCCCACTGTTCTTGACTCCACAACCTCCTCAGGGAGGCTGTTCCATGCATCCACAACCCTCTCTGTGAAAAAATACTTCCTCACATTACCTCTGAGCCGTCCCCTCTATCTTCAAATTGTGCCCCCTTGTTCTTGCACATCTCTTTTTCTGAAAGATGCCACCCTCTTGGACTTTGTTGATTCCCTTGAGGTACTTGAAAGTTTCTATCATGTCCTCTCTCCCTCCTTTCCTCAAGGGTATACATATTAAGCTCCTTTAGTCTTTCTTCGATGTCTTCTGGATCAGATCCTGCACCATTTTGTTGCCCTCCTCTGGACAGCCTCCACTCTGTCTATGTCTTTTGGAGATGGGGTCTCCAGAACTGCACACAGTACTCCAGATGGGGTCTCACCAACTGTCTGTACAGAGGATAACAACTTCCTGTTTTCTACTATTGATGCCTCCCTATGCATCCCAGTATCCCCCAGCCTTCCTTACTGCCTTCTCACATTGCTTGCCCACCTTTAGGCCATCTGATATAATTACCCCAGGCCTGCTCCATTTTTATTGTTGTCAGTATTTCACCCCCCATTGTGTACTCTTGCCCTGGGGTTTTGTTTCTCAGGTGCATTACCTTGCACTTCTTTGCATTGAATCTGAGCTGCCATACATTTGACCATTCCTCCAACCTTGCCAAGTCCCTTCTCATCCTTTCCACTCCATCTGGTGTATCAACCCTGTTGCAGATCTTTATGTCATCTGCAAGAGACATACTTTTCCTTCCAGTTCCTCTGCAATGTCACTTATTAAAGACATAAAGGACGGCCGGTCCCAGTACCGAATCCTGCGGATTCCACTAGTAACCCTCCTTCTTCACTGTGGACTCCATTTACTACTACCCTTAAGGCCCTGTTGTCTAGCCAATTTTTTATCCAGGCTACCACCTGGGGACCCACTCCAAGGCTGGCCAACTTGTGTTTTAATCTTTGTGTGGGACTGTATCAAATACCTCTAAAATCTAGGTGTTGCCGTCCACAGCCCCTCCCTGGTCTACTACTTTGGTCACCCAGTCAAAGAAATCTATTAGATTTGTCTGACACGACCTTCCCATCGTGAATCCATGCTGCCTTGGGTCCTGTGTCCCACTGGCCTCTAGGTACTCAACAATTCTTTCCTTCAGAAGTGATTCCATCTCTTTACCTACCACTGAGGTCAAACTAACTGGTCTGTAGTTTCCTGCCTCTGTCCTGCTCCCACTTTTGTGAAGAGGAATCACATCCGCCCTGCTCCAGTCCTCAGGTACCACCCCATCCTCCCAAGATTTGTTAAAGAGAGTAGTCAGCGGTGTCATTAGTTCTACCCTTAGTTCTTTTAGAATTCTTGGTAGGGTCATGCCTGCTACACCGAACACTGCATTGGACAGGAGAGTCACACTCCTGCAAAAGTCATACTGTCCCAAAAATCCTTACATATGCATGCAAGCAAACACAAAAAATAAAAACATAACTTTTTGCACTTTTTCTGAATGTTGATATTAGTCCTCATAATTGAATTAGTATCAATAAGTGAAATGATGAGATGAAGGCATGCACAAGTGTGTGCACATGACGTTAGGATGCAGCAAGGGGCACAGCCTGATAATGTTTTTAAGATGATAGAAGCAGTTCTGACTGCTGCCACACTTGAGAATCCATTGTCAGCTACTCACCAAGAGGCCTGTTCACATGGTTGCACCCTAGGCTGATGAATTCTGCTTCTGTCTTTCCTCCTCCTCCCCCGTGCCAGTGCTGGAGCACATCTACATGGCACCTCTCAGTGCTGATGCAAGCCATGCTCAGAGGGCCGTGAGTTCAAGGTGTGAGCAGGTGTTCTCTGCCATTTCTTGCTGCATACTCACTCTAGTGTATCTCAACCCTGCACCCCGCCCACAGCTGGCACTCACTCTGGCCAAAACACCCTCCATGTGACACATCACCAGTAAAGATAGAGCAGTTAACTCACCTGCTTTGAGTCTGACAACCCTATGGGGACTGTATCAGAGAGACAGGAGCTACTGCAGCAAGGAGAAAGAAGCTCCACTCAGATTTTGTCCTTGGCCCAGCTCCAAATTCACCACAGATGAGGATGCTGGGCTGGCAGGGTCTGTCACCATCAGAGTAAGTAGTGCATCCACATAGCTGCTTACAACACTCGCTCTAGAATGTGTCACCAACTCTACTGCGATTCATGAAGAGATGTGCATGACTTAACACAGCTGGGTAAGGGTTCACGCTGCCACATTTGCACTGCAGTAGCTTGGGTTGCTGTTGAGCAGATGTAACAGTATAAATACGATTAAGGACTACCGGTATCCTGAGGTACTAGCGGATCAAGCTGTGTGAGTGAAGTAGCACCCAGTACCCTGTAGGCAAAAAATTATTTTTAGCCTAATCTGAGCTTCAAAAAGGAATATTTTACATTTTTCAGTGAATGCACAACCCCCACTGACACAAGTGCTATTCCCCTTGAAAAAACTTCTACTTCTATCCCTGCTCTTAGGCTGTGCATGCATCTAACCCTGTTCAAAGAGTAGTACAACCATAATCTACAAAAAAAAATCATGTAATTCACAGTGCTGTTCTCAGTGTGACTATTCTTGGTGTTCTTTTTCCAGCTTCTATCTGAAGGTTCTTTTTTGCTGTTTTTCTCTGGACCTTTTATGACCTGAAGGGGTCAGCATGCAAGCTTCTTGTGAGACCCAACAATTTCCAAGAATGTCCCAGAATGCCTCTGGAAATGATGCCTGGGGGACCGTCATGCAGTGTACGGTCTTTTTCCTTATATAGATTAGGTAATATATCTGTATATAATGCTTATTTTAAAGGTTGAAAATTTGCATAAACATGGCAAAGAGATGGCGGTTTCAGACATGATATGAAATACAACTGTAGTGCAGCCTTGTTCCAGAGAGTTGCTTTACTTTACTGAGCTATGACCAGGCAACTCATTTGAACATATCCTATTGCAGCCAAACTTCAGACCACAGCTGAAGCCATTAATTTGCCCTGCACTTCTTATCTGGCTGTTGTACTTGTAATTCGTTTCACCCGATGTGTTGCCCCTACCTCCGTCTGCTGTCAGAACCTCTCTAAGCCCCCAACCACCCCAATTTACTGTCCTGCCTCCTGACTGCCTTCCTTCTTCCTCCTGCTGTGACTATGCTGTCTAATCCCTCCAACTAGGCCCAACATTCTGCCCTCTCCATGACTGCCTTCCAACCTTCAAGGGGATCGCAGCCATCTATGTGCTGCTCGCCTACTGACTGCCGTCTTTTCTGATGTATGAAAAATTGAATGCGGACACCTCTCAACATGAATGTGCCATCACTTTTGAAGCTGCAAGCACTTCCTGTAACTCATGCATACACAACTTTTAATTTTCCATGGCATGTAAACAAACTCTGGCCAGAGCGACAGGGCTGTGATGAGCTGCCAAGTGAGCAAAGTTAGACGTCTGCATAGAAATTATTGAATGCCCGGGTGTAACTTGGCCATTTTTTGGAGGTGCTGCAACAAATTTTCAGCATGGCCTTTTTGGGACCCCTCCTCATGAAGAGTGCCAGTGTCATTTTGTTTACTTGTCTCAAAAGGTGATTTCACAGTGCGACCACACCATTCTGTGCCACAAGTGTGAAAACATGTTTCAGTCAGGATGTGATAAATGACAGCTGTACTGTTAAAAAGGAGGTGTGCAGAAATGGCAATGTTGAAAATGTGGAGGAAAAATATTAAAAATAGGCAAAGTTAGGAGCATGCTTAGAAACTGTGCAATGCACATTTGTAACACAGTCATGTTTTGGAATTTTTTCACCAAATTTGCAACATGGGCTTTTTGGGACTCCCATCTCATGAACAGTGCCACTGCCATTTTGTGAATTGGTCCCAATAGGTGACTCCATGCAGTGACCGTGAAATCACCTTTGGGACCAAGTAATGAAATGACAGTGAACGTTTTCATGAGGTGGGTCCCACAACCCCAGGTTGAAAATCTGGGCCAAAATTCCTAAAATGGCTTATTTATCAACATAAGTTGAAACCCCATTAAATGGCATTATAGCATGCCTACCTTTGATTCTTCAGTTTGTGGTTGTGTCCGGTCCAGAGAAGATGACAGTGCTGACCTCCAGAGGTAAGTATGGGATGGGGGTGCGGGGAGGTGGGTGCTCAGTGGGAGGTGGGGATGGAAGGGGGCTGGGTCAATGATGAGGGACCTTTTTCTTCTTACAGATGAAAAAAACACACATAAAGACACTCAGAGGACTGTTTTCTTTATTTACAGGTAACCAAAAAAGCAGACATTTGAGCATACTGGGTGGGCTCCAGTGTGCCATATGAGTGGGAGGTGGGTGGGTAGATAATGTAGCACAGGATTGGGGGCCCGATGTCAGCAGGGAAAATACATTTGGGCACACTGGGGGTGGGTTCCCGTGTGCCCATGAGTGGGGGCTACATAATGTCAACACAGGGATTGGGGACCCTGATGTCAGCAGGGAAAAATACATTTGGGCACACTGGGGTGGGCTCCTGTGTGCCACATTAGTGGGGGCTACATAATGTCGACACAGGGATTGGGGACCCCGATATCAGCAGGGAAAATACATTTTCGGGCACACTGGGGTGGGCTCCTGGTGTGCCATGAGTGGGGGCCATAATGTCAACACGGGGATTGGGGACCCTGATGTCAGCAGGGGAAAATACATTTGGGCACACTGGGGTGGGCTCCCGTGTGCCACATGGTGGGAGGCTACATAATGTCAACACAGGGATTGGGGACCCTGATTTCAGCAGGAGAAAAATACATTTGGGCACACTGGGTGGACTCCCAGTGTGCCACATGAGGGGGGCCACATAATGCCGACATGAGGATTGGGGACACCATGTCGGTGCATTTTCTTTGTTTCTGGTGCTGGCAGTGCGATGCAACTGCACATCATGGCAGAGGGTTTCAAACTCCATTGGACTTTCAGAAGGATACTTTCAAAGGTCCAAAGGAAGGTTCCATGATCGGCCATTTTAGAGCTATTGAACAATCCCAAAATGGCTGTAGGCTCCACCCACAGCCCTAAAAAGGGCTGGAGTTAATAGCAATTGCTCTTCTGAGCATGCTGATGGTTGTCTGCCCTTACAATAAGCAGTACAAGAGTTATTTTACTGTTGGAAAAAAAAATCAAGACAGTCCCGAGCATGCGTGCCATCATTGGGTAGCATATGATGCAGTGGCACATGCTTGGGATTGAGGTTTGATTTTTCTGATACTAAAATACACACTTATACTGCTTGTTTTAAACACAAACACAGCATGCTCTGAAGAGCAACTACTGTTAGCTCCAACTCTGTTTTACTATGCCTCGGAAAATTAGAAAACTTGTGTATGCATGAGTTACAGGAAGTGCTGGTAGCTTTTACAATGGCAAAGCATTCATGTTGAGGGGGTGGTGCTGTCATGGACACACTAGCCCACAAACACATTGAGGGAATAGGAGTGCCTAGCATGGTCAAGTGGATGTCATTATCTCAGCAGCGCAAGATCAAGGAGGGATGGCAAACAGCTGGATATGGCAATCCCTAGCAACAAGCATGATCTTTTCAACCAGACATGAGACAGAGGTACAATTCATTTTTACCTGTGGTGGGCCACACAGGTAGTGGGATGGCTTTATTTGCAATTCTCATTTTTTAGAGGGGCATACATTTGTGCTTTGGAGTGTACAACTCCTTTAAGCTGAACATCATCAAGTATAACTACCATGACCATGAGGAGACAACTCAGTGTAGGGAAACTACTGATTCATGTCAACCAGAAGCAGCTTTGTTTTTCCCACATTCAGATTTGACCATCTCCCCCCAGGATGGCTGTAATCATCTCAGCCAAATTCCTAGTGATCCAGGCTAGAATCTGAGCTAGGGCTCCAAGGAGATTGCCTATACTTTAACATTGTATCAATGGGAATTTAACATGGATGACCCGAGACAATCCAGGGTGACCCACCGGGTGTGTTGGTGAGGCAGTTCTGAATTCAAGTCAGGTAAAATGTTACGGTATATGCAACCCCCTAAGAAGGCTGTCTCTGATTCTGGCCTGGATCTCTGGAAATTTGACCCAGATAATTAGTGCCAACCTGGGAGGGATATGGATCTGAATCCAAACCAATTTATCCTGCTTTGATTTCAGTTCTTCAGATTATCATCCCACAGAAGGGATCCTCTGTTTGTGGCACGGGTTACTATACTTTCCCCATGTCCAAAAACTGCACAAATCAATTTTCCCATCCATTCAGGACCTGAAATAGATCAAAGTAACTGAGTAGGTAATTTTACGACTTCCCAGATAGTGTACGTTTAGGAAACCTCTTTATAAACTGCATGCAACACCTCACCCTTATGGAACTGTAGCTTGTACACTGGAAACACCACTCCTAAGTCTAATTCCAGTAAGATGGCCTCAAGGGCTTGGACTGAAAATGGTATTACAGGGGTCGACTTTAGCATTGGCCAGGTGGCCCAAGGCCACTAGAAACAAGTTTGGGCCAGAGGAATTCATTGTTTGCTGGCCTGATTGGCCAGCACCGTTTTGAAAGGCATTGCACCTTTAAGACTGACTGACAGTCCTCCATATTGCTGCTGTGTGTCAGCCAGTCAGTCAGGTGTGCATGTGTGTGCTCGTGCACAGTGTACCGATGTTCAGAGTCAAGCTGTATGTGAAACAGAGAACGGAGGACACACAAGGTGATTAGTGGAAGTCCAGTGCAACGTCATATACTAACCACATGATGATTTCAAGGTTCCCACTTGCATTACCTGCCCGAGTGTGGGTCAGGTCCTTCATTGCCAGACTAATATGCGGCACCAATGTGGGGTCCAATTAGGTGGCAGACTGGCAATAGAATGGGACAGCTAATGAGAGTTAGCAAAAGTTAGCTCATAGTAAGTAAGTACTGTCCCTTCTCTATCCTTGCCACCACAAGGAATCTGTCTCCTTCCTGACAGGTTGCTAGTAGTCTGTGCCCTAATACTGTTTTCTCCAGTTGGGACTGATTCATTAAACAAAAACAAAAAGAAAAAGGAAAAAATGTTTACGCTTACAGTAGCTTCTAACTTCAGAATATTATCAAAAAGAGATCACACAGGCTGCTTCAGTGGTGAAAATGGGGGCAGGGTGCCAAAAGTGCTAAAAAAAATCAATTTAAAACCATGTTGGCATCTTGTTTCAAGGAATTTTCAAAAACAGTTGTGAGCCACCATAAATTATTGCAGGCCACTAATTTAGTGCCAGTCAATGGCCCAATGGCCAGCAGTTTTTTTAAACCACTAAAGTCAACCCGTTATTAGAAGTGGGAGCAAGGAGTACATGAAGTCTTCAGCTCAACCACTGTATTTTACATATGCAGCTCTTCTGCCACCATTCCCTGCCACTGATGGTGACAAGCACAAGTGCACGCTCAACTGGAGACGTTCCCTGACCAGCTGTCCCAACCAAATGGAAATCAGCATGACCAGAACCTGCCACAAGGAGCATGCAAAATACTGTTTACAAGCAGGAGAGCTTTTAAACAAAGAACTGTGGAGCCAATGCCCATAACAACATGAAGGCCACCGCCTTCATCACCCCTGACCCTGGGAAGCATGGTAACAGGGTAGGAGGCAGCTTCCACAGTCAATCAGGCTAAAAGAGCCGCAGCTGAGCCTGATGAACTCATTGGCATTTGGAGGATTTATTAATTTGTCTGCAAATGACATAGCCAATCCTGTGTCAAGTAACAGTCAGACAGCCTTCCTGCTATGATGGACAGAAGGACTAACCAATCAGAAGGTGAAACCTTGAAAGGATTGAGTGAGCCTTTGAAGAAGCAGCTCAGAGTCTGCTATGATCTGTGTGAGAGAGCTTAGAGGCAGACATGCTTAAAGATGTACAGAAATTACTGTATTTTAAAGGAAAATGATGTGGTCTACAGGAAACATGCCTTATAGACTTGCATTGGTTATATGGGAAAACAGAAATTCAGCTTCCATAGGAAATAAGGTACTCTGCAGGAAAACCCAGCAAATAATTGCTCTGGAGTTACAGGAAAATGTCAGACTGATCAGGGCCCTGCTGACTCTGCCAGTATTTGAAAGCCTATCTGGGCTTTCCTGCCGAGAAGCAGGAGGCAATTACTGGACTTGAATATCCAAGAAGAAGAAGAAGACAGCTGAACACTATGAGGGATGGACAGAGCACCTACACTGCCTGAAGAGGCACATTCTATGACAGTAACTTAATCCACTCTGTAGTTTATGCTCCAGTGTGAACTAAGAGACTTTGTGCTAACTCAGACCTAGGGTCTGTGATCTGACAGACTACCACAGCTAGTCTGGAGAGACATCATCACCAGCCACTACAGCCCAGAGACTGGCCCTCAGTGATGTAGGTTACCACACAATAGAGAAGCAGAAAGGGAAGTGAACCAAAGACTGCAGCAGAGAGCCAGTACATCCAGTGAGGCCTGCACTGCTGGTCGAGGAGTCTTGACTACTTAAACAGGGCTCCATCCTTGCCCGGTAGCTAATTTCATTAGTCTGCATTTAAACCTTTATTTGCAGTAGGCAAGGATGCCTTAAGCACCCAACCAGATTTGTTTGTTTGGATTCTAAATAGGTGAACGGTCTGGGATGAAAAATAAATTGTGCACTTTGCCTTACAGTTATTTCTTTCAACTTCCATATCACATGCAATGCAACTGTCAATGGCCTGCCACCATCCAGTGACTGGTACTAGTGCTGTGTGGAATTTTCAAATTCTGGTGGAGCGAGATTCTGTGGAATATTCAAAATTCCACGAAATGGAGCAGTGGAATTCTGCCACCTTAAATAGTTGTGGAATGATTTTCCACTGAAAATCACTGTTCTATGGAATATTATTCTGTGGATCTCAATATTTTCCCTGGAAATTGTTGTGGAATAATTTTCCATGGAAAAAATACTGTATTCTGCAGATCACAGTAGGCGGAATTCTGCAGGTGAACAAGTGAAATTCTGATGGGACATTCCACGGCAGAATGATCATTCCTACGCTATTTCTGTCGGTGAATTCGCATTCTGCACAGCACTACTGGGTACCCAGTGAACACTGGGACCTCCCTAAGGGACAAGGGATATTATATGGGTGCTAATAAGGGTTGGGTCCTAAAGGAATATACAATGCACGGAAGTGTAATAAGGTGAAAGAGGGAGTGGGTAGTTGGATAAGAAGCATTATGATATAGTCTCCAAAAATCCAGCAACCTGATTGACTGAGTCCTTTCCTTATCCATGATTTAATTACACAGTGTAATCATGGGTAAGAAAAGGTGCCAGCCAGCAGGTCGTTTAATCTATTCTGGATCTCTCTGCCACAGATTTTGGCACCAGGCAGCAGCGCTGAACTCACGGTTTCAGCAGCAGGCCTGAGCAGCAGCGGGTAAGTCAGTACCTTAAGCCTGATGAAATGCCCTTTTTAAAAACACTCTATGTCTCACATTTAACTATACAGAACTCAGGTTCTGCCATCACCTGATCCCAAACATGTGCTGACTATACTGAGTGGATCACAGCTCAACCAGTGCTTTCGGCTCTAATGCATGTGACTCGGTAGGGAGCAAGTGGCAGCTCAAGCAGAAGCACTCAATGTTTCAGCTTCCAACCGTGAGCATTTTCCTATATTACAAACTAGTAGCCCTTACTAGACTTGCCAAATTCCTCCTTTTGGTCCCACTACTAGGATTCTTATCAAATAGTTATAGTGCTATATAGTTCTGAAATCCAAAACCAACTGCGTGATTGCTAGGGGAGGGGGTGAACACAGAGAAAACAATGGCTGGGAAGTGGGGGGGCAACTATAGCAGATATGAAAAAGAGCAGCACAGCATACAAATAGGAAGCAACAAGTGGCAGCAGCACCACATACTGGAGACATAAATTGCAGACTTTTTTAACTACATATACCTCCACAAACACTTTCCATGAACCAAAAAAATAATTAAAATAAATTCTTTCAAACTTTTTTTTATTTTAACTTCATCCCTAAAGGATACTAATTCATGATAGCAATAATGCACTACAGGGTGTGGTATGTCATGGGATATTGTCACTTCTTCTGGTGCATGAGACACTCGGCCTATGGCCTCGCGGCCTCACAACACACCTGAGGCGTAAACGAGATATCTCATTATATACTACACCTGTGTGTAATATTGCTGAATTATAAATGGGTAAGAGAACTACTGCAGTATGACTGGTGGAATCTAGTCACATGACTGCTGATATCCCAGCACATTAGCACAGGTCAGAAATGCTGAACTTTCTGAACCTCATTACTTAGTCCTAAAATAACAAAATCAGGAAAGCCACTTTATAATCACAATAAGGCATACCAGGGTGTATGCGAATTGAGTGATAACATCACTTCCTGGATGCGTAAGTCTTAAGCTTCACTTCCTGAGGCATGCTTAATTACTACTGCTGATTATTGCCAATCATTTATTTGATATTACATTAACCCTTAATCTTTCCATTCCCATAGATGTTGTAAATACAATCTTGTTTGGTGTTGTACATTTTAATACTATGTCATTGCATTATTATTGAGTTAGTTGCATTTGTGTTGAACTGTTATTGCATTGTTTGGGTATTGGGAATGTTGAACGATTGGGGAATAGAAAGATAGATAGATAGATAGATAGATAGATAGATAGATAGATAAAGATATGAAAAAGAGCAGTACAGCATACAAATAGGAAGCAACAAGTGGCAGCAGCACCACGTACTGGAGACATAAATTGCAGACTTTTTTAACTACATATACCTCCACATATACTTTCCATGAACCAAAAAATAATTAAAACAAATTCTTTCAAACTTTTTTATTTTAACTTCATCCCTAAAGGATACTAATTCATAATAGCAATAATGCACTCCAAGGTGTGGTATGTCATGAAGCAAAAAGCTGCCTGCCCACCATCTAGAGCTCCCTCAGGAGCAGGGACCAGCGGGTGCGAGAAGAGGTAATTTAAGTACCTCTGTAGCAGCACCCTTGTATGAGGCGTGGCGTCGACTGCCCCACCCACCCACTCAAGGGCATCCTTGATTTATAGGCTCTCTGCCTCATGACATCACTTCCTGCTGTCTGAAATACTAAGTCCCATTTCTCCATTTGCAGGTTATACCTGCTAGCCACTAGAGGGACCCGGAGATCCTACCACAAGTACCTCTATTCAGAAAGCCTCCTCCTTCTTCCTGGATCCTTCTAACTACCTATCCCACTTCTCTTCTCTTCGGCTACAGCTACCCTGCCTACACCTCCTCCCACATCCAGCCCTATAGCTAGCCCACTGTCGAACCTCCTGCCATCACCACCAAGCCCACACCGAGTGACCACTAGGAGTCGCTATTTCACACACCATTTTGGGCCCAAACCTAACCTGCTTCTGGCCCCCAGAACGTGGAATACGGCTCTCAATCAGGTCCCTTTTCCAACTGCCCTGAGTGGGTCTCGAACCTGGTACCCTGTCCACCAGAGTCCATGTCACTACCACTGATCCAAAATGGCATCCATGCTTGCTGGAGGGCAACAAAAACTATTTATACCTACCTCCCCTGCTGCTACCACTAGCGATATGCTAGCCCACCTCTTAATAAAATGCCTCCCTCTCATCCTTACCCTTATACCACTGTCCCACCTACCTGACACCCCCCCAGGCTCACTGGCACTAGCTACCTCTCCTGTTCCGGAGTTAGTACAATCCCACCCTACACTCACCATGTGCCCTAGCCCACAACACCCTCCCCCTAGTCACCTCCCAGCTGCTTCCCCAGGCTCACACTGGAGGCTTATCATTCTCACTTTTCCAGCCTGGATAACCCTGCCCACCCCCTGTGCCCAGAAGCTCCCCTCCTCTCCTCCACATACCTATTGAAAGCTCACCCTCCACCATCCTCTGGCCAAGGTGGTGGTCATTCTACTACTCCTGACAGGCAATATACATCCCAACTCAGGCCCAGCCCACACTAGCCCACCAGCAGGGTCACCTGGACTCCGCATTAGCATCTATGAATATATGCAGCCTTCTGAAAAAATTTGATTCCCTCCAATGCTGGGTCACGTTGCATAGACCAGATGTCATAATGCTGGTGGAAACTTGGCTATCAATATCCACTCCAGACTTCTTTGTCTCCCTTCGAGGTTACTCCCTTTAGCGGGAGGATCATGTCGGTAGAAGGGGGGGGCTGTGCAATCTATACCAGGGACTCTATCACTGGACAAGCACTCCCTGCCCCAGCTGTCATATACGGGGCACAGGCCCTAACCTCAAACTGACCCCGGACCCCTCCTGGGGCCCCTCTATCTCACCACTGCCTACATTCCCCAAAAACCAAACCCTGGCACCGTTTTGCTAACAGATTATCTTACAACCCTACATCACACAGCTGACCAAATCCTTGTGGGTGACCTGAACGCTAACTGGCTCAGCACATCCTCCACCACCAACTGTGACTCTTTCGCAGCCATAGACATGACTCAATTCATTTCCCAACCCACCAAAGTAAACACAAAGAGAGGTACCAGCACCCTCTCTAGATATGGTCATCACCACCGCCCTCAACAAATCCATGATACCCAGGTCCTTTCTGACTCACTTAGTGACTACTCCCCTATTCTTTTCCATTGGGCAACCTCCTCTCCCAAACCCATGGCCCTTTCTACTCTACATCGGCACCTCAGACCAGGTGGACTAAAAGGCCTTAAGCAACTTCTTGCCCAAATAAACTGGTCTCCCTATACACTACGCCTCTGATATAGATACTGCCCTAACCTTCTTTTCCCAAACCTCCAACAAAGCCTGTAACATTTTCACACCCCTAATGGAAGTCAGAACCAAAGTATGTAATGCCCCCTGGGTTACCCCTGCCCTGCTTCAACTGCTCAAGCACAGGGATAACCTATGGCACTGGCCTCAGAAACAGGCCAGTCAGCGGATAGACAGGCATACAATGCCACAAGAAACAAATGCACCTGGGCCATCAGAAAAGCAAAGGCCGATCACTATCAGGCCGCGCTCACCTCCTCCTGGGGGAGTGCAAGAACATTCTGGGACAACATCAAACAACTAAATGGGAGCTTGCGCTCCCCCCCTCCCAGATCACCATTGACAGCTCTATCTCCACCGACCCAGCCTGCAAGCCAACTTCCTCAACTCATCCTTCATGGACCTTAGTTCAGTCCTCCTAGCGATTTCTTTGACCTTCCCTCCCTACCTGCCCCAGTCTTCCAACATCCTAGTTTCCACTTACGCAGGGTAACTGCCCAGGAAGTCAGACCACACCTGATTAAAGCACTAAAGAGCAGTAGTACTGGCAGTGACTCCCTGGACCCCAGTATCCTCCGCCGGGTTCTGGATCAGGTCCTTGCTCCTCTCACTAGCCTTCTCAAAAAATCCCTCTGTCTGGGGCAATTCCCTTTGGAGTAGAAAACTGCCACAGTTACACCCATACATAAAGGAGGTGACAGGTCCACAACCAGGAATTACTGGCCCATCTCCATTCTCCCACCCCTCTCCAAAGCCCTAGAAAAACTGGTGGCTACTCAAATTACGGATTACCTGACCAAATACAACATCCTCTGCCCTGAACAGCACGGTTTCCATGCAGGTCACAGTACCAGCACTGCCCTCATAGAGTTTTCAAATTTCCTATACTCCTCCCTGGACTCTGGCTCACTAGCCGGGGCAGTGTTCATTGACCTCTCAAAGGCATTCGACACTGTCTCCCACCCCCTCCTGCTGGATGCCCTCAGCCACACCGGCTTTGCCACTGGGCTGGTCTCCAGGTGCTCCAGCTACCTGTCTGCCCACTCTCAGCGTGTTAAAATCAATGGGACCCTCTCCAATACATGCCCTATCCACTCAGGTGTTCCCCATGGCTCCATCCAGGACCCCTACTCTTCTCACTCTACCTCAACACCCTGCCCGATGCATGCACTGGTAAAATCCTGCTGTATGCAGATGATGCCATCATCTTTGCTACCCACCGAAACCCCATATCCCTACAAGACACCTTGCAACTATCCTTTAATGATGCTGAAACCTGGTTCAAAGAGCACAGACTTGTAATCAATCTCAAAAAAACTAAAACTATGCTCTTTGCCCATCCCCAAAACAAAACCAGCAACTTCCCACTCCACATCCTCCTTAGTTCCAAGCATCTTCTCGAACAAGTCCGCTTGTACAAGTACCTTGGGGTCTCCTTTGACTCACCCCTCACATACCACAACCACATTGATGGTCTTGCCTCAGCTACCAATGTTCGGCTAGGTATCCTATACCACCATAAAAACTGCCTCCCCCCGATGCACTCCGACTAGCGGTCACATCCTCAATAATGTCCCTTGTGCACTATGGCCTGCCAGTGTATGGTGCTGCGGACTCGACCGCCCTCAATAAAATCTGCCTCACCTTGAATAAGGCCTGTAGGCTAATTATGGGAGCCCCTAAGCTAACACATACCTGCCAGCCATATGACATGGCAATGCTGCTTAACCTGGATGAACGACTCAGATACCAAACCTGCCTCATAACAAAAAAAACTCTACTTGGACTATCCCTGCCTGAGCTGACAGCCTCCATCCACCTAGCACAACCCTTAGTTCAAACTCAAACCTCCTCCAAGATCACTCTACTAGTCCCTAGGTCCAGGACCACACATGGACAAAGGTCCTTCTGTTACAGAGCTCCCTTCTGGTAGAACACACCCCTACCTCCATCTCTGATACCCTCACGATCTCCTGCTTCAAAACTTCACTCAAGTCAGCTATTTAACATCGTAGCTGTGCTTGTCTCTAAGGTGATCTAGCTCACTATGCCTTGACAAAACTCACTGAGTGGCTCCTCACCCAAACCAATCACCAACCACGTCCCATAGCCCTCTGAATTTTGTACCTCCTGCAGTCTCTGCACACTACCATGTGTATGCTTTTACCAGTGTATGTTTAATCTGTCACTCTGTATCCAAATAACTGCAAAAGCTTGTGAATGATAAACCTGTAACCTCAATGATGTAACAAAGAAATAACTGCATGTGTCTGCCAAAGCTGTAACCGCAATGATGTAACAAATGTTGTAATGTATTTGTCCTCTTTGTGACGAGGTACCTTTGGAAATGGGTCTCTGGCTCAAAGGTTGTAAACTGATGTACAAATAAATAAAATAAATAAATGAAGACAGATAGAAACAAAATGTTATATTAAACATTTGAGATACTACGGTATGTGTAAAAGGCACAGTATAAAACCATAATTTAACCTTTTCACATTTGGATTACATTTTTACTTTCAGAATTGAAAACATAACATTTAATTAACTTGTATTTTCTTTAAAGAAAGCAAGCAAAGATCAACATTTTAAAATGAGAAGTCTGTACATAAAACAGTCCCTCTCTAGTCATGTTTGAAAATGTTTTCCACATAAACATAGTGACATTTGACCTGATTATTAAAGATTAGTCTTATGACTGTAACCAAACTGGAAAGCCTCACTTCTGCTTTATCAAAAGCCAAGAGAGACAGAGAGACACTGTGTGTGTGTGTGTGTGTGTGTGTGTGTGTGTGTGTGTGTGTGGCGCATGTGTGCGTGTGTGTGTGTTTCCTCCTCCTTGAAACCAGCATTGCTTTGTTGATTTTATGCTGTGAAGAAAAGAATAAGATTTTTCTGGTGTCAACAAAGCTGGTCTTGATTTGCTATGTTGTATTGTAAGGATATTGGGTCCCATATTCAAAAGTGGCAGGCTGCACCGTGTAAGTGACTATGCCACGCATCTAAATGCACCAGCACAAAACAGTGGGATATTCAGAAAATGTGCCAGCAAAAGTGACCATGTATATCCAACCAAATAGCCTAAATATGCATCATCATGCAACCAAAGATGTGTGGTGCAGCAGGCCACAAATGAATATGGGAGAACCGTGTACGAAAGACCTGGGACTGATGTACGAACAGTGTAGGTGGCACACTGCATGGGTGTAAGGGAGACCAACGGTGGCGCAAAAGTGCAGCAGCCCAGAGAACAGAGGAGGCACAGTGGCACACCACAGTGGCCGCAAAGGTCTGATGCGATGCTTGCGAGTGGCCAGCACTGTGCACCATACAGACATGGCCAGGCATGTGGATAGCAATGCACACCATCCAGGGCACACACACAGCCATGAATAGGGGACTGCAACATTGCCCATGGCCAATGGACAGTGCCAAAGACTGATGCCAAGTGATTCTGCAGCAGACATGCCAGTGTGATGGATGGCCCACTGTGGCACCAGGATACCACTACAATGGCATGTAGCTGGAGGTCACACACATGGCCCACACCAACACCAAGACATGGCAGATGACAGTGCAGGACACAAGCACCTGGGTACACAGGGGTGCATGCTGTGGCCAGTGTCACCCTCACAGTACACTGCCATGCCACCAGAGTGAACCAGCGGGATGGAATATAAGGATGGACATGTGACAGGCACACCATGCAACCTGTGTATGCGAACACAGGAACACACCAATACCCCCCCCCCCAGTGTCAGGTCAGGGAGTGGTCGGTGATGTGAAAGCCCACCCATGTACCTGTGGACATGTGGATGAGTAGCACATGTGCCAGACACCTGGCAAACATCCCTATGGAAGAACACACTCACACTGCCATGTGAAAGATTCAAATATATATATTTAAAACCATCAAAATACACAATAGGGAAACAAACTGGCTAAGCGAACTGGCTAAGCGGGTACCTTTGAGCTCCTGATTTGTGTGCCTGTAAACCGTCTCTCCAAACCACTTTTCCCTGCTGTTAACTTGTGTTTCTAGGCTCAGGGTCAGAACACTGGGGCTGGTATTTTTACTGTTAATACCTTAATGTTTCTTAATTCAGCATTCCAGTGACTGTTAGCGCCTTTGTGCCTGACTATTATGCTTAATATAATATTTACTACTGCCTAAATCTGAGTAGTCAGCCCTTTATGGCATATATAGCCTTATAGTTCATCTAACTACAATTTGCTAGTTTAAGCTGTATTTCAACTGTTGTTCCTGTATTATCAAAGCCTATTTTAAACTGCCTAACTTAATTTCTCTCTCTCAACCTCTCGATTGCCCTTCCTTAAATTACATTCTTCTCTGCCTATCCCCTGCTCTTTACTGTTTCTTCACTCTTCCGTTTCCAAACCCTCCTTCAGCTTACTGCTTACCTGCCCCTGACTCCTAACCCATCCCTCTACCTGAGCCCAAAACTCTAATTGCGTTGCTCACATCCTTACCTTTGTTCCCCTGTGACCTCTCCCTACCTTACTCTGACTTGCTAATTTCTGTCTTTTGTCTTCAACTAGTACCCCAACCCCCCACTAACAGTCTGCTGCCAGCTCTCTTGCCCTTTGTCTCTGCTTCCCTATAATTACACTTGTTTTTCCTTTACTTTCTAGATGATCCCTGCGCTGCCCCAAGTGGCGTTCATGGTTATGGTGGCACCTCCGGCCATTTCCCTGGCCGCCGCCATCGCCAAGGATTTCAGCTGACTCCCTGCCACCCTCCTGGTCCCACTCCTCAGACTCCTTCAGAAGGTACAGCTGCTGTTTTTCTCCCCAAGTCGGCCCGCTTATGGCGGCTTTCCGATTGGTGCGCCTTTTTTCTCCTAACTCCAGATCGGCTAAGCGGGTGCCTTTGGGCTCCTGATTGGTGCACCTGTAAACCGTCTCTCTAAACTGCTATTCCCTGCTGTTAACACACCATAATATCAGGAGCCTCAAGTGGAACTTTGTGGAACTTGAATCTTGGACTGCACTTTATAAACCTGATATACTGTGCCTTATCGAAACATGGCTGAAGCCATCCACCCCTAACTCACGGTGCTCCCTACCATCCTATAATCTGCAGAGGAATGACAGATCAGTCCCCAAAAGAGGGGGCAGTACAGCCATCTATTATAAATCTCACCTCCAGCTCTCTAAAATCAGCTCGGCCCCCATGAACCACTGTGAGGCACTTCATGTCCTTCTCACCCTTGGCACAAAGAAATTGCATATTATCTGTGCTTACAATCCCCCTACCCCTGGCCTAAAAGGACTGGATGAGCATCTTGACCAAACCTTCACTCACTCCAGAAACAATGAAGTCCTTACACTAGGTGACATCAATTTAAACTGGTTGGGAAATAATAAATATACGCATGCCTGCCCTGACTAGACTAAAGAGTTTTAACCTGCATCAACTTATCCCCCTACCCACCTGAACAGTTCCTCATTCCATGCCTTGCTGGACTGGATCATGACAAACCACCCAGAGAATATTGTTGATGTAGGCATTCTATCTGATGCCATCTCAGACCACTCCTCCACTTTCTGTGTCTGGGACAAAGGTAGGCCTGAACCAATGAAGCCCCGCTTCATTATTTTCTGCAATTTTGTGAACTTTAATCCCCAGGCCTTCTTGATTGATGTTGCTTGCATCGACTGATCTCCTCTCTATAGCTCATCTGATGTTCAGACAGCCCTAAATATCTTTCTGACTAAATTCTTAGAACTACAAGAAGCCCACTGTCAACTTGCTACAAGGCGGGTTAGAAATAGTCAAACACGCTGTCTAAAATCTGACTTATTATCTAAACTAAGACAGAGGGACAAAATCTGGCTTCGTTACAAGAAATCAGGTCTTCTGACAGACTTTAATAACTACAGAGCATTAAGAAATGCTTGTAAGAAAGAAATCAAACAAGCAAAAAGCACATACTGCAATAACCTTCTAAAAGACTCCCGGGGGACCCCAAAAAATGTTGGTCCCATATTAAGTTCTTCCTGCGATCAAGCCAGTCTTCCACTCCTAATGACATGTCCCTAAATGGCATCCACTGTAACAATCCCCTCACTATTGCAAACTTCTTTAATAGGCAATTTGCTAATCTTACCCTATATACTTCCACTTTACCTACTCCGTCTAACCCTACCTTACCTACTAACTCCTCCAGGCCCACCTTCCATTTCAGGCCCGTCCTAACTAGTGTGGTTCTCCGACACTTAAGAAACATCTCGGAGCATGCAGCTGTTGAGTCTGATACTCTGGAACCTAAGCTCCTAAAATTGGCTGCCCCCCACATAGCTGTTCCCCTTCCTAAAATCTTTACCCTCTCTCTGTGTCAAAGTACTGTCCCGGATATTTGGAAGACGGCCAGAATTACCCCTGTACTCAAAAAAGGTGACCCACTTGACCCATTGAACTACTGTCCTATTGCCATCCTATCTGTTCTCAGTAAAATCCTAGAGAAAATAGTTGCTACCCAAACCACTGACTTTCTTCTGAAACATAACCTCTTAACTGACACCCAACATGGTTTCCACAAGGGTCATAGTACCACTACTGCCCTTCTCAAACTCATTTCTGACACCTTAGTGGCTGTGGACTCTGACAGGCTCGCCGGGGCCATTTTTATTGATATGACCAAGGCATCTGACCTTGTTGACCACTCCATCCTCGTTGCTACCCTAAACTCTCTAGGCTTCACTCCAAATGTTAACTGGTTTGATAGCTATCTATCAGATAGGTCTCAATACGTAAAATGTAACTCCACCCTCTCTGACAAGGCAACCATCAACATTGGTGTACCTCAAGGGTCCATCTTAGGTCCTCTACTTTTTACTGTCTTCATTAATAGTATTACTACGTACCTCCTCCTTACTATATGCGGATGACATTGTTCTGTACTGTAGTTCAAATAGCATCGAGGACATAAACACTAAACTCTCCTGTGATTACCAGATATTACAACACTGGCTTGTAAATCACAAACTTGTCTTAAACAAATCAAAGACCCAAGCTATGTTATTTGGCTCCAGTCTCAAACAAAAACACTCCCAAACCCACTTTAATGTCTCCTCCCTTGATGGCACATCTGTTGGAGTGGTTAACTCATTCAAATATCTAGAGGTCACCCTTGACCCATCCCTGAGTTTGACCTTCACATCCATACTATCTGTAAGCAGGTTAATTCCAAACTCGGAATTGCCTACCCAACAAGTTATGTGCTCACCCTTCAGCTAGTCTTGCTACAGCAGGGCCCTGGTGTTCTATGTGCAGAATTTTCTGATTTCTGCGGCAGGGCTCTTGACTTCTGCGGCAGCATTTTCTGATTTCTGCGACATGATTTATTCATTTCTCTGGCAGAATGCAGTCCTGTCATTGGCTAAATATGATGTGATGTCATCGATGACATCATATGCTGAGCATAGAGGAGGGGCTTCAGGATAAACCAGCTGGGAAAGAAAGCCTGACACTATGAAAAAACAGTATATTTATATGAAAATTCACCAAAAACAATGAATTCTGAGACACTATATATATTCTGTGGCATTATGCAAATTCTGCTGCAAATTCCGCAAACGCAGAATCGCAGAATTCCAGGGGCCTTGGCTATAGCCGTGGGATATTACTTCCCTCTCTCACTTACGGGTTCGCTACATGTGACTTCACCTGCAATTCGAGTCTTCATAAGTGGGATGTTGCCTACAATAACATCTGTCACTTCGCATCCGGCTCCCCCCGACTTAAACATCATTGTCTCCTCTACTCTGATCTAGGATGGCTTCCACCACTAGAACTAAGGTCCTATGCACTTGGGTCCATTATTGATAACATTATTAGATCCCGTATTCCTAATTCTCTGGCCTGTCTCCTTCCCTACCAGAAAACCAACTATGCGTTGCGCTCTGTGGTAAATGTCCTGTCCTCCCAAGACATTGCACAAATAGATGAGTCGGTGCCTTTGCCTGTCATGCGCCCTATTACTGGAACTCACTTCCTCTAACCTTACGCAATCGGTATCCCACATTTCCTTTAAGAAAGAACTTCGACATCATCTACTTCCTCCTACATATGCTCCTGCTTCAAACCACCTAGCCATTGCACTCTAATTCCCACCCTCCACTTGTCGCCCCTAGGAGCCTAGAGCCCACCCCAATCAGTGAAACTCTTCCTCTCAACTCTCACCTCCTCATTTCCTTCATTTCATTTCTCCACTTCTCTTCCTCCCAGCTGGCCTGTCTCCCTCTTCACCTTCTCTCAAGCTCCTCCCTTTATCTATATTTGCTTGATGGCTATCGCCTTACAGCACCTTATTCCCTATTTACTTGCACAATTGCCTGGTTGCCAAATTTGACTTTATTGTATTGACTTATGTAAATATTAATGCTGTACTTTGGTCTTACTACCTCAATTTCCTAATCTGACCTGACTGTATTTTGTTCTTATGTTAATTTAAATGCTTATTTCAGGTCTAACTACCTATATTCCTTGTAACTTTGCTGCTGTTATGTAACTTGTACTTTGTATTATGTTTCTGTACCTTGTACTATGTATCATGATGTTTTTAAAGTTTGTCTCTGTACTCTCCCGGTCGTGCCTGAAAATAGTCTTTGTGGCTAGTGCACCTACCGGTAAACAAAAAACTAAATAAAAAAAAACTGCAAAAAAACCAGAAAGGCAACACAGGAACAATGATTAATAAATAACAAAAACAACAACAACAATGTATACAATACAAAAGAATACTATTTACAGACAGCACATGAGGGAAAGGTGAACAAGATTAGTAGGGGCACAGCTATGTCACAATGGAAGGGGTCGGGTGGGAGTGTGGGTGGTAGGGGATCGCACCAAACACAAGGTGCTGAAGACACCTAATGTGCATAGCGTGGTGTCCTCTGTGGCGAGGGCACCCAGATAATCTTGAATGGCCATCACAGCCTGGGCAATCACCCTGATGGTCTGCAGCATGGCCCCCCAGCTGCAGACAGATGGTGTTGAGCAGCCACTGTGTCCTTGTTGTTCCCCTCCACTGTGGTGGCCTCACCTGCTTGCTCCATCCCTGATCTCCTCATCTTCCTGGTTGGATATATCCTATGGGAAGAAAAACAAAAAAATAATCCAGCAGCAGTGCCAATAGTCCATTATGTATACAGAGAAAGTCCTTACCCCTCCTAACAAAGGTGGTGATGAGCAGCCATGCATGCACGATGTGCCGTGCATAGGCACTGCCACTGTGCCACATGCAACAGTGATCGCTGATGTGTGGTGGACATGTGTGCCACGAAGCTCAACCCATGTGTCGTTGGCGTGGTGTCAGACAATGGCACTGCAGGCCATGAGGCTGACATGGCACAGGGCAATGTTTTGGAGAGGCACATGGCTGTGTGTAGGTTGCACAGTAGCCGCCACAGCACACCATCCAATCGCAGAAGTGTGCATGTGACAGCCACAGGTGGCTGACCCTTGGTACAGGTGTACCAGAAGTACCAACACAAATGTCCATGACTGTCCACAGTGGCCTCCAATGCAAGCAAGGATGGACAGCATGCAGCATGTACCCATGTATGGATACTAACACCCCCATGACCCATAGCAACACCCACAGACTGACGGGCCTGGATCAGCCATGCAGATGAACACGCAGGTGTGGACACAGGCACCAGCATGCCAGCCGAATAATGGGTGATGGCATGGAGCCATGGGGTGAACAGCCCTGAACTAGTCCAGTGGACATGCAGTGGACAGGGAAAGCGACCCAGGTACAGCGGTAGGGCCATGTCAATAAGCCATGTTGGGCAATGGAAGCACGCGCAAATGACATCCCACCTCAATGGAAATATGTGTGCACCACATGGTTACACCAATGCACAGACCACACAGTGCAGAGGATTCTGTAAGTGAACAAGGTGCATGCCCATGTCCCCACCACAGAGAGGGCACCATGAGGCTGACACCTGTCACTAGTACAGCTGGCACAAAGGGTGACACAACAGGCCATCACACACTGTGTATGGTGGTGGACAGTGCAAAGGCCAAATGCAGTGTCAGTGGGCATGACTGCATGGCACAACTACAACCTGCACAATGGATGGTGGCATGTACACAGATGGGCACATATGCAGGGGTGTAGCAGACTAACAGGAGGTGGGCAGACCCTCTGATGTGCATCACACTCAGGTCGCACAGTGACATGGTGGTGGAGGCCAATAGGATGGGCAGCCAGACAACAGCCAATGGTGAACACTGGACAACACCAACACACAGCCATGTCCACAAGCACACATGACACATGGCCATTGGTGAGTGTTGTGACAACCCCGATGCAGTGTCTGGTGTGAGACTGCCATGGCTGCCTCCACTGCCATGTGTGTGGTACAGTCTGCATTGGTCAGGATATGCCTGTTCTGCACACAAGCTATGCCATACCGATATCCCATTGTGGCACATCTGGGTACAACACAGTACCATACCTGGACACCAACCCATCACAGTGGCATAGTATGAGGGCACAGCACCAGAACAATGTGAGCCATGTAATATGTGAGGGTGATATGGTGGGGGGAGTGTCCACTGGACAACTGCAGCATACTGTTGCAAGCCTTTGGAAAACAGAAATCCTGCTTGCAGAGCAGAAAGCAGCTAACTAAAAGAAGCTACCATTTTCTTACTAATTTAATACTTCTATCTCAGCAGGAGTCAGTGTCTGTTGAGAGTAAGCAGACAGATACTTTATTAGAAGTAGAAGGGGCCGTATTTAAGGTTAAAAAGAAAAGAAAGTCAGTGTGTGTTCTGTGCTGGGAAGGGTACTGTATCAACTTATTTTGCTAAATCAGTAGGAGAGAGAGCTTAATTGGGGTGTGGCTTAGACAATATACAAGCAGGTGACTCCAATTACAATGTCCTGTTGCTAACCTTTTTCTTATTAATTGCCCTCCACCCCACCCCTCCACCCACCCACCATAAGCCAGTTCTACTTTTATAGCCACTGGATTTGACTGACAACATGAACTTCCTGTTTGGCAGTAGGAAGGGAAGGATCATAGAGAAACATTAGTTCTGTCAACCCTAAAGGAAAAAAGTAGCTTGTTCTCCCCCCACCTGCTGGTAGTCTGACACTGAGCAAGGAAGAAGGAGGCTACTAAAGAATATAGGAAGTTGCTGTTCCAGAACAGGAAGGGTGAGAGTTATAAGGAGAGGAGAGAGTAAGCATACAGAGAAAAAGGAGAGGGGACACAAAATAAGACATGATAGGAGTGGTGCAGTGCAATGGCTGTGGGGCAGCAGTGTTCTAGGAGACATTCTGGAGGCTGTGATGCTGCCCTATTTGCAGGCACCTCTCTGGTCTGAGGGAGGAGGTTGCCTGCCTCCAGGCTGACCTGGCTAGGATTTGTGAAACCTCCTAGCCCAGCCAGGACCACTAGGCCAATGCCACTACCTCAGAGGTTGCCAAGAAAGAGGAGAGGCTGGATCAGGGTGGGCTCAGAGAAGGAGAGGGTGGTGGAACAGAGTTTCATCCCTCCAGCTGTACCTCTCCACAATTCATACACTCTTCTGGTGGATAGTGGTTCATCTATGGAGGCACCTGCAGTGGAGACCAAGGAGGATGCTGGGAACCTTCACAAAGGAGACTCACAGAAGGGTGGCATGGGACCCCACAGGGGAAGGAAATAACTCCTGGTGGGGGACTCAATCACTAGGGGGGTAGAAGTGGGGGGGAAGAAGAGGAGAGCGAGGTAAGGTGCCTGCCTGGCACCACGGCTTTGAGGGCTAGGAAGCGAATCCTCAGGATCATGGGAGCAGCTGCTTGAGGGAGGGAGCTGGATGTCATTGTCCACCTAGAAACAAATGACCTGGCTAGGAATGGGATCAGAGCAGTGCAAGAGGAGTTTGTAGAGTTGAGGAGGGGCCTCAGACAAGTAGCGCATACGGAAACCTTCTCGGAGGTGCTGCCTGTCTATGGCAAGGGTGATGCTAGGGTACTCCTCACCACGGAATTCAATGAATGGTTGAAAAACTGGTGTGGAGCTCAGGGTTCTGGCTTCATTGGGGACTGGGGAGCCATTTGAGGATGCAGACCCTATACTGGTGTGATGGTCTGCATCTGTCCGGAGGAATCAGGATCTTGGTGAGAGGTTTAAGTGCTCATTGGTAAGCATTTAAACTAGCCAAGGGGGGGCACTGAAAAGGAGCAGGGAAATCCCAGCCTTCCCCCACAAAATACAGTAATTAGTGAGGTAAACACCAAGGTAGAGAAGTCAGTAGGGAGCAGGACAGAGGTAAATGTAAAGAAAGGAAAAGGCAGTAAGGACAGGGATGTGGTAAAAGAGGTAAGGTCATCAAAAAGTGGAGGGTGATGAGTACCAATGCCCATAGTCTGTGTAACATGCTCCCTGAACTAGTGGCCTTGATGGAAGAGGGTTGCCTGGATATTGTGGCAGTCACAGAAACATGGTACACAGAGAACCATGACTGGGATGTCAACATACCAGGATACACAATCTACAGGAGGGACAGGGAGGGTAAAAGAGGAGGAGGAGTAGCTCTCTATGTAAAGGAAGGGATCAAAGCAACAGAACTAAAGAGTAGACAGGGAGCAGATGAGGCACTCTGGGTCACCCTGGAGACAGGAAATGGCACCACAATCCGCATGGGGGTTGTATTCAGACCCCCATCTCAGAGGGAGGGAATGAACAAGGAAATGATATAAGGCATCCTTAGAATGGCAGAAAAAGGGGAGATATTGTTGATGGGGGACCTGAATATACCAGATGCTAACTGAAGCACCTTTGCTGCAGGCACATCCAAGAGCAGGGTCATTCTTGATGCCCTACAAGGGGCATGCCTCAGACAGCTAGCATTGGAACCCACTCGGGAGGGAGCATTCTTAGACCTGGTACTCTCAAATGGGGATGGAGAAAGAATCTCAGATTTAGAAGTGGGTAGCCATCTGGGAACAAGCGACCACCAAACAGTGTGGTTCACGATAAACACAGCCATATAATCAAGCCATACAAAAGCAAGAGTATTGGACTTTAGGAGGGCTGACTTTGGGAAATGAGAGGTGCCTCAGAAAAGCACTAGCAAACAGGCAAGACGGAGGGGTGGAGGAACAATGGGAGTAATCAAAACAGCCATCACAGAGGCAACAAGCCTTTGTGTAAAGCAAATCAATAAAACACAATAAAGGAAAAAAACGCTATGGTTCTCAAAAGAGGTGGCAGGGAAGGTTAAGGAGAAAAGGATAGCATTCAGGAAATATAAGGAAACACAGAAGAAGCAGGACATAGAACTTTATCAGATAAAGCAGAAAGAGGCAGGGAAGGCAGTCAGAATAGCAAAAGCTCAAACCGAGGAAAGGACAGCCAATTCTGTTAAGAAGGGGGATAAGACATGTTATAGGTACATTAGGGAGCGAAGAAAGACCAAAGAAGGGATACTGAGGCTTAGTAAAGGGGAGGGAATGTGGGCAGAGGGTGACAGTGAAAAAGCAGGGATACTGAATGAATATTTCTGCTCAGTATTCACAAAGGAAGAGGAGGGGGAGGTACCTAAACCAAACAAGAGAAACACTCTGAAGACAGGGGTCAATACCAGTCCATTTACAGAAGAAAGGATTCTGAAAGAACTAATAAAATTGAAGGTGGACAAAGCAATGGGGCCTGATGGGATTCACCCCAGAATTCTAAAAGAACTAAGGGTAGAACTGGTGACATCTCTGACTACTCTCTTTAACAAATCATGGGAGGATGGGGTGGTACCTGAGGACTGGAGGAGGTCAGATGTGATTCCTCTTCACAGAAGTGGAAGCAGGCCAGAGGCAGGAAACTACAGACCAATTAGTTTGACCTCAGTGGTGGGGAAAATGACGGAATCACTTCTGAAGGAAAGAACTGTTGAGTACCTAGAGGCCAGTGGGGCACAGGACCCAAGGCAGCATGGATTCATGATGGGAAGGTCGTGTCAGATGAATCTAATAGATTTCTTTGACTGGGTGACCGAAGTTGTAGACCAGGGAGGGGCTGTGGACATGGCCTACCTAGATTTTAGCAAGGCATTTGATACAGTCCCACACAAAAGATTAATACACAAGTTAGTCAGCCTTGGAGCGGGTCCCAAGGTGGTAGCCTGGATAAAAATTGGCTAGACAACAGGACACAAAGGGTAGTAATAAACAGAGTCCACAGTGAAGAAAGGAAGGTTACTAGAGGGGTACCGCAGGGTTCAGTACTGGGACCAGTCCTTTTTAATGTCTTTATAAGTGACATTGCAGAGGAACTGGAAGGAAAAGTATGTCTCTTTGCAGATGACACAAAGATCTGCAACAGGGTTCATACACAAGATGAATTGGAAAGGATGAGAAGGGACTTGGCAAGGTTGGAGGAATGGTCAAATGTATGGCAGCTCAGATTCAATGCAAAGAAGTGCAGGTAATGCACATGGGAAACAAAACCCAGGGAAGAGTAGAAAATGGGGGAGATACTGACAACAGTAAAATGGAAAGGACCTGGGGGTAATTATATCAGATGACCTAATGGTGGGCAAGCAATGTGAGAAGGCAGTAAGGAAGACTGGGGATACTGGGATGCATAGGGAGGCATCAATAGTAGAAAACAGAAAGTTGTTATCCCTCTGTACAGACAGCTGGTGAGACCCCATCTGGAGTACTCTGTGCAGCTCTGGAGACCCCATCTCCAAAGACATAGACAGAGTGGAGGCTGTCCAGAGAAGGGCATCTCAAATGGTGCAGGGTCTGCACCAGAAGACATATGAAGAAAGACTAAAGGAGCTTAATATGTATACCCTTGAGGAAGGAAGGAGAGGGACATGATAGAAACTTTCAAGTACCCTCAAGGGAATCAAGAAAGTCCAAGAGGGTAGCATCTTTCAGAAAAAGAAATGTGCAAGAACAAAGGGGCACAATTTGAAGATAATGGGTGGACAGCTCAGAGGTAATGTGAGGAAGTATTTTTTCACAGAGAAGGTTGTGGATGCATGGAACAGCATCCCTGAGGAGGTTGTGGAGTCAAGAACTGTGGGGGAATTCAAGAATGCATGGGACAGACATAAGGCAGTCCTAGTGGGGGGTAGGAGGAAGCAAGCTCTTGGTTAACTAGGATCTGCAGCTTATCTGTTAGGTAGGAAAATGGGCAGACTAGGTGGGCCAAGCAGTCCTTATCTGCAGTCAAATTCTATGTTTCTATGTTTCTATACAGTGAACAGCACAGGGGACATGGGGAGCTGTGCAGGGCCAAACACATTAATGTGACCACCCAACTCGGGGACATGCTGCACTGGGTGCAACATGTGCATGCATGTGTGATGTACACTGTGCAATTGGTGGCCTGTGTAAGTGTCGTGACACACTGGACTACGCAGAGACACGTGAGGCTGTCAGCAGCACAAAACCAAGCAATAGCATACCAACGCTATCACAAACATTCGAACATATGAATTTGCCAGCAGAAACTGGCCATAATGATTTATCATGTCTGCTCGAGTGTGCAGCTCTATTTAGTTCCCTGGAGTTGCCCCTCCCACTCCCCCTTGAGTCAAAAATCCCTCCCCGAGTACCCTCCCTTCCCATCCCAGGAACACCTCCTCCTGCCCTTATTTTCTTCTTCACCCTATCCCTCCCCCCTTGAAACTAGCCACAGTATTTACCGCAGCCACCTCTTCTGGCAACCCATTTCACCCTGACACCACCCTTTCAGTGAAAAAGTGCCTCCTCATTTCCTTCTTAAATCTACCCCCCACTGGCTTCAGGCTGTATCTCCTTGTTCTACCCTCCTTCCTTAAGTTAAAGATGCCCTCTGATCTTACCATGTTTATTTCCTTAAGGTACTTGAAGGTCTCTATCATGTCCCCCCTCTCTCTCCTATACTCCAAGGAGTACATGTTGAGCACTCTCAGCCTCTCCTCATATGTTTTGTCTTCCATACCCTGGATCATCCTGGTCACCCTCCTCTTGACCCCCTTCAGTAACTTGATATCCTTCTTCAGATACGGGCACCAGAACTGCACTCAGTACTCCAGGTGCGGTCTCACCAGTGACCTGTACAGTGGCAGAATGACTTTCTCCCTCCTATTATTCCCCTGGTGATGCAGCCTAGCATTTCATTTGCTTCGGCTGCTGCCTTGTGGCACTGTGCCTGCCGAGTGTTTCATGTCATCTCTGACCATCAAGCCAGGGTCTTTTCCTCCTCCTCTGAGACTGCCACCTGCACCCCAGCCAGTAGCTGTCCCTGGGTTCCTGGTCCCCAGGTGCATGACCTTGCATTTCTTGGCATTGAACCCCAACTGCCAGATGCCCAACCATTTTAACACTAGCCAGTTCCCTCTCCTAATTCCTGTCTCCTTCCACTGTGTCAACCTTCCACAGAGAATTATCCATAAGAGGCAGATCTTACTTTTTAATTTTTTTAATTTTTTTATTTATTCAATCTTGGATTACAATACCTTTGAGCAGGAGACCGCTCTTTACAAAGGTTCCATGTCGTAAAGGGTGGGTATACATACATTGTGGGTTTAGGAGTATCTAGCTAGGTGAGTAAGCATAGACAAAAATACATTGTAAATAGGAAACAGAGATGGTTTTAACACTAGGATAATTCAGGTAACAGTAGCAGCCTAGGTGGCATTGTCAGGTAAAGACAGAGCATAACTATCCAGAAAGAAGAGTAGGGGCACTGGTGGGAAAGGATGACTATTCAGGGGAGGGAGAGGAGGAGTGTAGGTATTGCAGGGCAAAAACGGGACAATTCAGGGTAGAAGGACAAAGTAGGAGTAGCGAGGAGATGGTAATAACCTGAAAGGTGAATAAGACCGGGGTCAGAAGTGGGTATATGTGGAGTAATTAGAAAGTACAGTCACAGGAGCTTTTCTTCAGTAGGTGTTGTCTTAGCTTGGTCTTGAAAAGCCCCAATCTCTGTGTGGCGTTATGTTCAGTGCCGAGGTTATTGAGCCAAAGTGGTGCCCGTAGGCATATGACCTCTACCCTTGGGAGGTTCTGCAGCGAGGGATGGTGATAACCTAATGGTCAGAGTTCCTGGTGCGGTGTGGGCCTGTGAATAAGCTTAATAGGCTCGTAACTCCAGGAGGCTGAAGTCTGAGTAGTGATTTTTTAGCTAAGAGGCAGGTTTGGTATTGTATCCTGTTTTCAAGTTGTAGCCACCCGGCTTGTTCATAAAGGTCACATGTGTGCTTTAGTCGAGGGGAACTGGTGAGCAGTCTACAGGCTTTGTTTAGAGCTACTGCTATCCTACGTAGTGAGGTGGGAGTGGCTGAGCTGTATATGACCAGTCCATAGTCAATGACGGAGACAACTGTGCAATGGATTACGGTTTGGAGTGCTTCAGGTGTAAGACATTTCTTGTGCCTGTGCAGGAGCCCAATTCTTATCTTGACTGTTTTGGCCACATACTCAATGTGTTCTGCATAGGAGAGGGAACAGTCAAGCGTAACCCCCAGGTATTTGAATTGCTCCACTTGTTCAAGTGAAACCCCTGAGCAGTTAGTGATGTTAAGGGATGCTGCTTTGTGTTTGCTTCTAGCACTGCTAAAGAGTATTACTTTTGTCTTTTTATAGTTCAGAACCATCTTGTGGGTTCTGAACCAATCTTCAGTTTGTTTAAAAGCATGTTGTAGCTGATAGTTTAGGGTGTGAGGGTCATGTTGAAAAGTAAAAATAACAGCATCATCTGCATAGAGAAGTATCTGTTGGTCACACAATTGAGGTAGGCTATTTAGAAAGATGCTGAAAAGGAGGGGTCCCAGGATTGACCCCTGGGGACCCCACAATGAACTGGCAGGGGCCCAGATGTGATGTTTCCAATCTTTACCTGTTGGTAACGATCAGCTAGATAGCTTTTGAACCAGTTAGTAGCGGGGTTAGAGAGGCCTATCAAGGAGAGTTGTTGTAGTAGGGAGTGACTGACCGTGTCAAAGGCCTTTGTTTGATCAATAAAGGCCCGCCAACAAGGTTACCCTGGTCCAGTGAACCGTGTATACAGCTGGTGAACTCCAGAAGAGCAGTGGAGGTACTGTGCCCTTTCTGAAATCCATGTTGTTCCTGACACTGAATGTTGTATTTCTAAGGTATTCAACCACCTGGTCTGAGACTATGCACTGCAGTGCTTTTGACAGCGGTGGAAGGATAGAAATAGGTCTGTAATTGGCATGCAGTGCCCGATCGCCGCTCTTGTGCACCGGGGTTACTAGGGCTGACTTCCAAGCTTGGGGGAATTGAGCCAGCTGCAGAGATAAGTTCAGCAGTTTGTAATGGGAGCTAGGATTTCATCAAGTGCAAGGGAAATAAATTTGAGGTCAAGTGTGTTGCCACTTTTCCTGGATTTTCCAAGTGTAACCCCTACATGGCGCTATCCCAGGGGCTACTACCCCTGCCTGATTTGCCACTAACAGGTTGAGGGGCCTGGATCCGATGGCGGGTGCCTCTACCCAGAGGTAAGGGTTTGCAATAGTTAAACTAACTTGGTCACAGCCCTCTGGGACACTGAAACCCCCCTTTCTTTCCACTAGTGGCCCACACAGTATATCAGAATTACCTTCACAGTATACACTTACCCCCAGGACTGGTTCAGGCACTGGGACCCCCTGTAAAATAAGAAGATACAGTGCAACAATCACAGTACAATACTTTAACATAGACAAATACCTCAGGCAGTATAACTTTGCTAAAACAAGCAGCTCTGATTTATTTAGAGGATATAACAAGGACAGGGGAAATCAGGTTAATTAGCTTGTCACTTTACTCATCTACCTATGGCTCTGTGCACAGGCCTATCTCCTACCAGTTACTGTCCCTGGGTACCCAAGCCCTAGTGGCTAGTCCAAACCGTGGCAGCTGGTAGGGCCCTTTCACACAGAGAAAAGAAAAATTAGTTAAACAGTCAGCAGTACAGTAATTCCATTTGGATTCAATGTGGCAATTCAACAGGAGCGACCTGAATTAGTACTCACGACCTCCAAACAAGATAGGGTCCTTCAACGTCAGCAGGGCTACTCTTGAGCTCCACGAGACTCCTCACACATTTATATGGTAAACAGTAACAGGCAAAAGTTCTTTAATGGCAGCAGGATTCACTTGAGCTACACAAGCCTCCTCACACATTTATATGGTAAACAGTAACAGGCAAAAGTCCTTTAATGGCAGCAGGATTCACTTGAGCTACACAAGCCTCCTCACACATTTATATGGTAAAAAGAAAGTACTATACCAGTCAGACTGCTTCTCTATCCCGATCACAATTACTGCACAATACCCGGGAGAACACACAGCAGATTCAGTTCCTGACAGACCGAGCGCAATTCAGCAATTTCTCCAGTCTTCTACAGGGTGAGCCTGGTTTCTACTCTTCAGATATCCTTTGATTCTCTTCACAGGACAGATTCAGTCCTAACAAGCAGTTACACAAGCTGCAGACGGAACTCGGGGCCTTACATGCTTCCGACTAAAACTGCACCGAAAAGCACAGGGCTCCTTCCTCTTCACTGCCAGAGCTCAACTGAAACTCCAGCAGACAAACCGGGCACTTCCTTTGAGTTCCTCCCAGTTCTTGGCTGGATTGGCTGTCACTCACAATAGACTGCCCTGTTGGTCCAAAAGGTGCCAAGTCCAAACTACATCTCCCAGAGTCACTGCCCATACAATCCTCTTGTGGCTGGCTCAGATTATGAGTCCAAGTTCTGATTCGTCCAAGGCACCATTTTAGAGCTACCTTAACCCACACTGATTGGTCCAGTTCAGCAGTTCAAAACTAGGAATGGGGAACTAGGCAAACACAGTTCTGACTGCAAAGAAAGCAGGTTAGACAAACTGTATTTTTATTATTACTCTAAATGATTTCTGGCAAACAGTTACATCTTTCAGGTAGGTTCCCTTTGCACTCCTAGTGACTGCAAAAATGGAGTGAATTGGCAGCAGCTCGAGTGGCACTCAAGCAGAGAAACACACAGTCCCCCCATACAAACTAATTATGTCTGCAAGCGGACAGCTGTTAAAGAGACAGTACCAGAGGCTCTAAAAACACTCACAGATAAATGGCTTAATCGCCAAACACCATTCAGGCTTGGAGCATTCAAGCAAGCTCCGAGAAGTCTTTTGGGAACCCCCATTTGCAGGGGTTACACAAGTACCTTACGAATGTGCTTTCTTGCTTGGTTGTAGTTGACAGATTTGAAATAGAAGGGAGGGGGATGTTTGAGTGGGCCCTAGGCTTTGACTTGAGCTTGGGTTGGTTTCTTCAAAAAAACTTTTGACCCCCTTTGTTATATCTCCAATAAAGATGTTGAATGGCACAGGTCCAAGTACTGAGCCCTGTGGGAACCCGCTGGTTACAGGCCGAGGTTTGGATAGTCCCCCCACCATCACCATCACTCTCTGATTCCTATCCTGCAGCCAGTTCTTGACCCACCCCAGCAGTTGTCACCTGTTCCCAGGTCCCTCAGCTTACTAATCAGCTTGCCATGTGGCACCGAATCAAATGCCTTGCTGAAGTCCAGGTATAGGATGTCCACTGCCTGTCCCCTGTCCAATGACCTCATAACCCAGTCGAAGAAGTCAATCATATTGGTTTGACACGCTCTCCCCCTGTCAAACCCATGTTGCCTGTCATCCTGGAGATCATTTACCTCAAGGAAGGACACCAGCCTTTCTTTTAGAATGGTCTCCATTAGCTTCCCCACTATGAAGGTTAGGCTAACTGGCCTGTAGTTACCCAGTTTGTCCTTGGGACCACTTTTATGGAGTGGAACCACATGAGCTGTTCTCCAGTCCTGCAGTACATACCCCTCCTCCAGCAAAGTGTTAAACCGGCCTGTCAACAGGGCTGCTAGTACCCCCACCAACTCCCTCAGGACCCTTGGATGTAAACCATCTGGTCCTAGTGCTTTGTCAACCCACAGTTCACTTAGCCCCCTTAAGACCCTGTCCACTCCACTCTCCCCTTCAAAATCCACACCCCCCCCAAGCTCCCCTCCATCCTTTCCTGTGGTATTGGCCCTTCTGCTTACTTTGTGAAGACAGAGCAAAAGTATTGATTTAAAGCCTCTTCTTGATCTTCTCCATTTTCTGCCCATTCTCCGTCCCTCTTTATCATGTCAATCTCATTCCTCTGCTTCTTTTCTCACTATTGTATTGGAAGAAATCCTTTTCCCTTTCCTTAATCCCTGTGCCCATCCTAGTTCTTTCTCTGCCTGGCTACCCAGACCTGTTTCCTGCCTCCAGATAATTCTCTCATAAACCTCTCTGTCCTCCTCCCTCAAGGGCACGTTTGTACTCAGGAAGGCCTCCCACTTTGCTTTCACCTTCTCAGCCATCCTCCTGCTATACCAGCTGGGTCTCCAACATCTGGAGTTCTTTTATGAATCTTCATGCAGGTGTCAGTGGCCTTTATTAACCCCTTCTTGATGATGGCCCATTTCTGCTCCTCATCCATCTGCAGCCAGAGCTTTGCCAGGTGCTCCTTCAGTATGATACTCATTCTAGTGAAGTCTGCCTTCCTGAAATCCACCACTCTCATTTTAGTCTTGGCTGCATCCTTCCCATGTTAATGTAAAACCACACTGTGCCATGGTCACTGCTCATGGGGATCCTCACTTCAACTCCCTGACATGCTTCCCATCTGACAGCACCTGGTCTAGTATGGCCTCCTCTCTTGTTGGTTCTGTGATTCCTTGTGACAGGAAACACTCCTGGATAGCATCCAGGAGGACCTGTTTCCTGCAACAGGAGGTTGCTGGGGTGCCCCAGTCAATGCCAGGCAGATTAAAGTCTCCTGGTATAACAGTGTTCTCTCCTCCAACCTCCTGATCTGCTCCCCACCCCTCTATCCAGCTCTATCACAAGGACTACATGTGACTGTCACCTGAACATGTCCAAGCTGCATGCCATAGACTACATTGGCCCATGCAAGGCCCTCTTGACCACAACACCAATGCTTTTTTTTATTTGATTTATTTCAGATTGGGATTAATACCTTTGAGTCAGAGACTGGCTTTACAATAGTTCCAAGTCATACTGATACATAAGACAGACAGATAACACATAGGTTACATAAGATTATTCAGATTGCATGGTAATATACATTGCAAATTACAATTGGTCCACATTAATAGATAGGTTGCAGTGGTCAGTCATTAATCCTGGGCACCCAGGACACAACAGAACTAGATTAGGAATCAGTACCAAATGGAGAGTGCTCCTTACAATACAGATGTAAATTGAAACGTATGGTCTTACCAGGGTAAGTGCAGAATACAGCAAGAATAACATGGAGAAGACTTGCTTGGCAGAGTGAAGCAGCCAGAGAAGGCTTTGTCTGCTCATGGCATTGGAGATGGGATGTGGAGGGAAGGAGAAGCATGATCAAAACTGGGGGCAGGGGAGAGGAGGGGAGAAAGGTAATTGGTGGAGGAGGGAGAAATACCAGAGTTTGAGCTGGGGGAGTGAGGGAAGGGTTGCACGAGGGGAGATGGCTGAAAGAAGAAGAAAAAGGGGGGAGAAGTGGGGTGGAGGCAGCTGTGACTGGTGGGTATTAGCAGGTTACACTAGTGTCTGAAAAAGGAGGTAGGACAGGAACCAGGGAATACTGTTTGGCATGTGCAGGAAAGAGGTTATGGTTTGAGAAAACATTTACAGACATTCTCATGGGCCAGGTGGGCTTGTAGGCCTGGTTTGAATTGACTAATCTTACTACTCTCGAGCAGATCCTTAGGGAGTTTGTTGAGCCACCTGGGACCGTGGGAGGGTCTGTTCACTGCCCCAGTGCTGAACACATGTAGCAGGACAGGGACACATAGGTGGCCCATGGTCTCGTGTGTCACATGCACCGTGTGTGGTGGAGCCCTGCAGGGGATGTCAGTCCAATACGGATATGGGCTATACAGCCGCATTGGACATGTCATGTGGCTGGTCAGGACTATCCAGTGCACAGCACTGGAAGCATGTGAGTACATGTGGCTCACCATGGTGGACAACTGGTGTGGATGGCCAGGATGTACAGGGTGGATGCACCCCATATGTGAGCGGGGTGCAAACACATGTGATGCACTAATGGCCACAGTGTGTGTCTCACAGTGTCTTTGTAGCACAATGGGCATAGCACTGTCAAACACACATACATTCTCATGTGTGGGTCTCACGATGACACCCTGACCATGCCGCTCTGGCTGTCCCTCCCATCCCCACTCAGTCACAATTGCAGGCATCCCTCAGGGCCCATTTCCTGGCTTCTCTGTCTGCAATGTGAACACAATGACAAAGCCACAATCAGAGCCATGTAATACCACACATCCCCACAGAACACCCAAATAAGATGCAGCATTGCTAACATCTACTGTACACCCACGCGTGAACATATGAACCTCTAGCAGTGGATGGCATACAGTGTACCATCACAGGGGCATGATAGGGTCATACAGTGTACACTGTCCCTCCCATTCGACCAGAATACACATACTGTACAGTAAAGGTGATGGTACATGTAGTAAGCCGGTGTATCACATTATGCATGCGGCACCCTACACCAGCCTCCTGACTGTGTGTCGTGCACGTACAATACCTAGCCGGTGTCCCATGGACTATGCCCCAGGAGGACTGTTGATATAGTAGCTGTCAGCCAACCCACGGAGCATCATTATTGTATGGCACGGGTAACCAACACACAGGATGGACACCGGTCACAGTGGACATTCCCGTGTGGCCTGCAATGGATACCCATGTCAGCACAGTGACATTTACATGCACATCCCACACCAGATTTTGTGTATACATAATGTGATATGGCCATGCGATACCAATGGTAGGCACGCAGCTGGACAACACTGTCTGGGGCCTATGTCATGGCTGTGTGCCCACAGGGATGGTATACAGCCAACTATTAGCATGCCATGGATGGACACAGGACCATGTAGCTGTGGTTGGAGGGTCTCCCATATCCGATGAAACCTGATGGCCACCATATCCATGACAGATACATACATACATGTAGTTACGCATGTCCACCATATCATGTCAATGTGGGACACACCAGACCAGTCCGGGTGCTTGTTTCCACTGTGAACCCTGACCTGCAGCACATACTATGAGATGGATACATGGATGCATTGTCACCGCCACTATGCGGTTCTAGGAATAGGTTCAGGATACACCATGGATACCTGTTGGACATATATGTCATCTGGGAACCTACATACCTTGTTGCTGTGTCATGGCAACCAACATATGGTATCACAGGGATGCACAACGGCACCCACCACGACACACCAGTGCTGTGCCATACTACGTCTGCATACCCCAGCATTCATGGCCACATCAAGCACTGTGCTGTTAGGACACGTGGGGTTCAGCAAGGGACTGTTTTACATGGGCATGCTGGGACACACTATATCCATGTTCCATGTCCTGTGTGTGGCCTGTGGCTCATGGGCGATACATGCATGGATACACAGACATCAGCTGCATGTGAATGTTATGTGACATCACATTGCACATAGACCATGCCATACTTTCATGACCACACATTGTGCCATAGCCATGAGTGACACAGGTGCAATGCACAGGTCCTGTGGACTGTACATCATCATCCACTGTGCTCCCGGATCCTGAAGGAACCATTCCCTGACCAGATGACTGTCTACAGGTACCACTCGGCATCCTGTCAGCCTCTGTTGGAAGGTGATGCCCCCAGTAGGACAGACATGTGCATGTGCCACTGTACTCATGCACTATATAGTGGGTGGGGCATGTCTGTGCAGTCCACAACAGACTGTTATGCAACATAGTGTTCTGCATCTGTGGTCCAATATAGAGGACATGCCACAGTCCACAATGGTCAGTGTCAGGCACAGACACACCCCTGACATATAATGACAAATATCATGTCACACAGTCACATGGTGTACATACCTTGGCGTGGCATTGTGCCCTGCTCTGCCATTGCACAGAAGCTATCAAGGAGTGCTCTTTCCCTCCTGCTGAGGTCCCCAAACTAGTGGCGGCACTGCTCTGCAGTGAGTGAGATGCCAGTATGCCTGTTGAGGTGATCGACACCCTGCCACACAGCTAACTTGGCCCTGTCCAGCTCCTCCTGCCTGAACAACAGGCCCTCCCTGGGGACCACCAGATCTGCTGGTTCTACCTCCTCCTACCTCTGGGCATGCTGGCAGGGTGCCATCCTATGGGTAGCGTGTGCCATTGTGGTTCTGCTGCAGCTGGTCTGTAACTCTGGCCACTTTCTGGCAGGCCTCTCTCACACATACATAGCATGATAGGGCATACATGATTTGCCACTCACTGCTGATGTTTGCGCCATGACATTGTGCAATATTTCACAGGTGCAATACTGAGCATGCACAGTAGTGTTTTGCAATGCAACAAATTAAGGTTGCACCCCATGCTAACACGCATGCGTGGCAGACGTGTGACACCATCTTGTGAAGAGCACTTGCTGCCATGACTCCAGCCATCCATACTGTGCACTGCAAGGCCCTTGCGCTGCAGATGCCTGTCATGCGCCAACATGTGTTTGCATCTGCGTGATATAACAATGCTGTCATCACTGAATGACCCCGTGGTGTCCTGCGCGGTGCAGTGAAGTATGGCATCTATAGTGCAAATGCCTGTGTATATGTGCCATAGTGTTTGGTGGAGCAAATTGTAATTTTTATTTTTATTTATTAGTTTTTTGTTTACCAGGTAGGTGCACTAGCCATAGAGATGACTATTTTCAGGCACGACCCGGGAGGTTACAGGGTAAAACAGTACAGAGATACAACAATAGGTAGTTACAGCAAGGTATAAACAATGGTGTTACACATGAAGTTATGCAGTACAAATGATATACACGTTCTTAGAGAGTAGAGTACAAAGCAGTATTACAATTATGGCATTTGAATGATACAGTTTTGGCCATAGAGCAAAACAGTGTAGTTACAGAGTACAGGAATAGATAAAAGATACATGGGTATAACACAAAATCAGAAAATTATCATGCAGCAGATATGACCCTGCAGGAAGATAAATTTGTAAACAGACAAGGAAGATACAAGAAATATAATTGATAAGTGCAAGGGGGGTTAGATGCAGGGGATGGGAAACTGAGGTTATTTTAAGTTTGTGGTAGGGCAAACTTCAGAGCTATATCAGCCAGGCCAAGTAGAGGGTGGTTGGGGACAGGTGAGATAGACTACACAGGGGTGGATAGGCAAGTGTGTACTGATATAGGAATGTGAACAGAGCCAAGTAAGTGCAAGGGGTAGGAAATGCAGGGGTAGGCAAGCTGAGATAGATTGGGTTTGGAGCTGGGTTAGTATAGGTGATGCAGGCCATGCCGAGTAGGGGGTGCACCTGGGGAGAGAAGCAAGAGAAAAGACACCGAGAGGAGTTTAGCAGAAGCAGGATTAAGAGTGTGGCCAGGAGGAGGACAGGGAGCTAAGGAGGTTTAAAACAGGAGCATTGGTCAGATAAGACGAGTAGAGACAGAGTGCTTTTTAAAGGTGTCATGAGTGGGTGTTTGGCGGACATCTAGGGTGAGGGAGTTCCACAGCCAAGGAGCGTGATGGGCAAAAGCACTGGAACATTTGATGGTTATGTATTTTGGCACACACAAGATGGATTTGTCAGTTGAGCGCAGTCCATAGTTTGAGGTCTGTGGAGTGAGTAGTTCCGCCAGTGATTTAGGGGTTTGAGACCTCATAACACTGTCTATGGTAGAGCCAAAGGAGTAGAGCCTGGTGGCATTTGGAGATAGCCAGTTTAGATCAGAGTAGAGGAGGCAGTGGTGTTTCTGCCTGTGGGACAAGGTGAGCATACCGACATGTATAATTATTGGCAACATCCCACCTATGGAGATTTGTTTTAGGTATGGCGGCGTAAGAAGATACACCATAGGTTAGGGTTGGTAGAGTATGCCCCAGGCAATAGCTAGTCTCACTGAGGGGTTAAAGCATAGCTATGTGGTAGGCTACACCTAGCTTGGAGTTCACAGACTTACATGTATTCAAATGTGATGTTCAAAGCTTAAGGATTGATCCAAAGTAACTCCAGTACTTAAAAGAGGTAAGTAAGCCAATGGATGAGCCATCTAAGCAAGAGACCCAAAAGTTGTTTGGATGTAATTTGAGTTTCAAGGGGGTACCAAATAGCATGGACTGGGTTTTGGTCTAGTTTAGAACAAGGTTATGATCCGAGAGCCAGGCTTAGATGCGTTGGAAATCAGCAGAAAGCCATAGATTGAAGTCAGATACATTTTTCGCACTGGTATAGAGGACAATGTCATCCGCATAGAGTAAGGAGGAGGCAGAGAGTTTGGAGGTAATGTCATTAATGAATATAGAAAAAAGAAGTGGTCCCAGGATAAAGACTTGAGGTACACCAACATTCGCTGTAGCCTTATCTGAATAAGATGAGTTGAACTTAACAACTTGAACTCTGTTTGATAGGTAGCTGTTGAACCAGCTAACTACATTTGACACAAAGCCCATAGACTGCAGGGTGACAAGGATAAGGGAGTGGTTCACCAGGTCAGAAGCCTTCATCATGTCAATGAAGACAGCCCCTGTTAGAAGACCCCTGTCCATAGCCATGAGAGTATCTGAGGTAAATTTAAGCAGGGCAGTAGAGGTGCTGTGACCTTTTCGAAAGCCTTGCTGGGCAGTTGTTGGAAGGTCATGCTTGATAAGAAATTCTATGGTTTGAGTGGCGAATAGTTTTTCTAGGATTTTGCTTAGCACCGACAGGATGGCTATTGGCCTATAGTTCAAGGGGTCACTGGGGTCCCTTTTTTAAAGACAGGGTGACTCTCGTTATCTTCCAAATGTCAGGGACACTACTTTGACACAAGGAAAGGGTAAAAATTTTGGCCAGAGGTGCAGCAATGAGAGGGGTAGCTATTTTTAGTAGTCTGGGCTGAAAACAATCTGTGCCTGTGGCAGTACTATCAGAGATCAACTTAAGAAGTTTTGTTACCTCCTTCGGGTTAATGGCTCTAAAGTAAAGGGGGGCATCAGGTACTTTGATTGAGGAAGCTGGAGACACTTGTTTAGAGGTGGGGAAGGAGGATGTGAATTTAGTTAGGTCTGAGAACTGATTATTAAGAAAGTTTGCAATGGTCTGAGGATTGTTGCAGTGAGTTCCATTAAGGATCATATCATTAGGGAGTAGATGATTGAGTAGATCCCAGGAAGCTTTTGACATAAGACCAGAACTTTTTGGGGTCATCTGAGGCATTGGTTAGAAGGTTTTTACAGTAAGAGCTTTTCACAGATCTTATATCCTTTTTGCAGGCATTCCTTAACATCCTATAGGTGTTACAGTCCTCTGGAAGTCCAGAGGACTTGAAACAGCTCCAGCTCCTGTCTCTCTCTTTTATTTTGGCTAATAGATCCTTTTTGAGTCATCTACTATGTTTACCCTTGACACGGCGGGTTTTAAGAGGGGAGTGATGATCCTGCAGTGTTGAGAATTTAGTGACGAAAATGGCCAGTGTGGACTGGACTTCTTGAGCATTGTAGGGATCAGACCAATCAATGTTTGCCACATCTTGAAGAAAATTGTACTGATCCAGGTTGGCATAGTTGTGAAAGGTGATGAGGCATTTTTTCTTGAAAGGGGAAGGCTGATCCCCAGGTGCAAAAAATAGGGGAGTGGTTCGTGATGGCATCTGCAAATGTGCCAGCAGACTGGATGTGCTCGGGGCAATTAGCTAACATCCAGTCAATAAGGGTGCTGGAGGTAGAGCGAGAAGCACACCAAGTGGGTTCAGTAATGAGCTGATGGAGGTTATGGCTCTGGATCTTGGTGAGCAAGGAAGTCTGGTATTTCCCAAGCCAGTTTAAGTTGATGTCACCTAGGATGATCCTTTCATTCTTGTCGGAGAGTAGGGATGTCTGGTTCAGTAGCTCATCCAGGCCAGTGTGGCCACTGTTTGGTGGGTTATAGGCACGCATGATATGAAGTTTTTTATTCCCAAGAGTGAGGAGTGTATGAGCTATTCTCCAGATGTCAGGGAGTTCATCTTGAGAGAGGGAACAATTGAAAAGGTGCATGATAGGAGCAGTCAGAAAGTAAGAGCCTAGCTTCAGAAAAAGAGGTTCAATCTGGACAGCGCTGGCACTTTTTTTGCTGTCCAGGGTATTTAAAAGATCTTCAAATTATTTGTAGACTATTGGGTTGAAGCTAAATTTAGCTGAATGATAGGGGGCCTTGTTATAGGGGCACAAGTGGCCATTAACGCAGGATTAGGAGAGGAGTTTTCTCACTGAAGAGGAATCGAAGGCTAAACCAGCAGTGGCAAAGTGATTATTGAGTCATTCTAAAATACACAATTTGTTTGTGAAGGTGTTACCATTGATAATTTTGGCCAGTAGGGATGAAGCAGAACTGTGGCCTTCAATCTCCCTGAGAATTTGACAATACTTGGAAGCATCACTTTTGGATGAGGCAAGGGCTGATTGAAAGTATTTTGCTTTTTCAGTCCTTATGAGTTTGGTGCAAAGGTTTCTTGATTTTCAGAAGTCCATCCAGTCTTGTGCCAATTTGGTTTTGCGTTCCCCCTTCCATAACAAGTATCTGTTGTGTAGGGCAGATTTTAGAGTGTTGATGAACCAAGGACATGACCTTTTCCTTGTTTTAATATTAATGATAGGGGCATGTTTATCTATCACCTTCAAAACGAGGTTCTGGAATAAGGTGTTGGCCTCTGAGACTGAGGTAGCCAGATAGAATTCTTGCCATCTAATGTGACTTAGGTCAGTGAGGACATTTTGACAATTGAATTTTCAGAGATTCCTTTTAAATCTGAAGTTGGCTGGCATTACTATGCCCTCAGTTCCCTCTCCGGAGCCAGGGTGAACCACATATTAATTTCTCCCATTGTCTCTCCTAACAAAAAAACAAACAAAAAACCAATAAGGGCACTAACTATTGTCTGGACAGCCCATCTGTGTTGCCAGGCTGACAGGCTGCAGTGCCTGATGCCCACTTTGTAGGACTGCAGCCCCACACTCAACCTTAGCAATTTTGTGTTCTGTCCGCTGGTCCTATGCAACCAGATAAGTGGGTTGTCTTCAGTAACCAGGGTGAACTCCCTTCCATACAAGTAAGGTTGCAGCCTCAGTAAAGCCCAGACAATCCCTAGACACTCCTTCTCGATCATGGTGTAGGCGTTCTCTGTGTAGCAGCTTCCTGCTCAGGTACATGACTGGATGTTCCTTTACCAAGTGCATAACCTGACTCAGAACTGCACCTGGCTCATGCTCGGATGCATCTATTTGTACAATAAACCTAAACTAATAGTCCAGGCTGACAAGCACAGGTGCTTGACAAAATGCCTCCTTCAGTTGGTGTAATGTGATATCACAGGTTTCCATCCAATGAACCTTTTCTGACATTTTCTTTCTGGTGAGATCGGATATGAGTTTGGCCATGCTGCTGAAGTAGTATCCTGCCATCACTAGGAAGGCCCATACCTTCCTGTTGTTCATGGGCATGGCCCCTCCCTGGATGGCATCAATTTTCACTGGCTCGGGCCAGATGTACACACTCCCCATCCTGTGCAAATGTATTGCACTACTGCCATTCCTATCTGGCACTTCTCTGCCTTGACTGTCAGCACAGCGACCTGCAGTCAGCAGAACACCTTGGTCACATGCCTGATGTGATCCTCCCAGGTCTGCCTATAGATGGCGATGTCATCCATGTTCGCCAGAGCAAAGTCTCCTGCCACATTCAGAATGCAATCCATTTACCATTATAAATGTGTTTGGCATATTCTTCATCCCAAATGGCATTATCCTGAACTCGAATAATCCAAATGGGGTGAAAAAGGCTGACCTCTTTCTGGTAGGGTTACCACCTGTCCCTATTTTCGCAGGACAGTCCTGATTTGGGCAGCTGCGTCCTGCAGAAAAACATGAACAATGCTAAATGTCCTGACATTATTGTAGAGAAAATATTTTCTGATTTTACCTCTAAATGTTGCAAAAACTATAATACCTTAACTAAAATACCTTAAAAATAAAAAGCACAAGAAACAACTGAAGAACTACAACACATAGTCTTAATTCTGATTATTTAGAGAAAATATGTCTGTTGCATTGGTTGAGATGACATATTGTCCTGCAAAAAATCCAGTTTCAGTAAGAAATGTCCCACTTTGGGCTTCTTAAAAGGTGGTAACCCTACTTTCTGGCTTCAAGGGACAGGGGTACAAGCTAATAGCCCTTTGTCTGGTCTGTGGTAGACAGGTAAAGGGCTCCCCCAACCTCTCTAGGATTTTATCCATACTGGGAATGTGGTAAGCCTCCAACTCTGTGCAGCTATGTGGTAGGGCGCAGGTATAGGTGGGCAATCAAGCAACATAACACCATAGCAATATGATATATGTTTCAAATATTTATTCATAAACAGAAAAGTTCTTCATTTTGGCAGAGGGTTTTTACTTTCAATATTCATCAGTAGTGCTTCAGATTGTCTAAAGAAAGTCATTATACATCAGGCTTCTTCTTCCATTAACAGTATTTTTCCAAACTTCAAACACATTTTAACTCATAGAAATTAGACCTGCACCTTTAGTCTTCCATCTGTATGCATACAGTCTCACCCTCAGAGCACTTCACATAGGCACTTTAACAGCATTCCCCGGAGTTCACCTCCAGACCCAAAAGCAATCTAATCTATCACCTAGCTATTCAGCTCTATATATTCCAAAAGGGGGTCAGGTGACCTTAAAACTCCACCCCTACCTGCAGTTTTTAACTATATTTCTTTATACTCTACATATTTATTTGATTTAAAGAAGAAATACCCCTTTAAATTCATAGGATTTAATATTTTCCAACGTTCATATACTTTAAACCCTTTTTTTGCATTTTAAGCTTTAACTCTGTCATTAGGGAAGCACCACCCCTTTTCCCACAGTATTTAGTGTGCACTGGATGGCCGGCCGGCTCTTAAGAGCAAGATAACACAGAGAGACCTCTGAAGGCAATCCAGACACCGAACAAAATAGAAAAACCCTCATCTACAATAAACACCCCAATACAACCCAAAACTCCATCACCTCACTTCTCAAAGGTATGTGCTGCTCATAAGGGGTTTTGTAATCATATGAATATGATTGTAAGGGAAGGAGGAAAAGAATAACTTTTAGAATAATTTCTCAACTTGTGTAAACTGCACAGTAATTTCACCTGCACTTATATTACCGCATTGAACCTCAACAGCGCTTCTATGTACAAACAACTACATTCCTCTATACCCTTACTAATAGTATTTAATGGGAAAAAACTAAAGGATTGGGAAATTGTTTTCATATTTTCAGTGTCTCTAAAAAGGTACTTTCTTTTACGGGTGTGATATTAAATCATCTGAATCCTAAACACAGCACCCTGAGCTTTTTCTACATCGCCCTCGAAAGTGCAGCAACTTAATTCCTGTATTTACTAAAGAAACTAAAACAATATTAAATAGTGCCCTGAAAAGAGACTCTTAACAGGAGATGAGGGCACAAAGGAAAACCAGCAGGTTCTCTATTACGAAGCTTGCAAAGCATAAGCCAACCTATTTTCCGTCGGCTGATGCATTTCAGCCCATCGGTAAATATTTAAATTTCCATTTTCTTCTAGGAGACTGACGCACCCTGAGAATGTTACACCTGCTAACTATTTTATTACAATTTTCAACTCTCCCTACTATCTGTAGCCTTTTCAAGGAAAATTCCTCCACTTTAACAAACCCAAAATTAATCATTACAGCCCAACTCTACCCATACATTAATTCTAGGGTAACTGTAGATAAATCAAATAAAACTAGGCTGATGGCTAAACGCCCTCACCACTGAAATGGGGCTAATTTCAAAAGGCAACCACACTTTTCCTTAAAAGGGGAATATCCACAACTATAGGAGGACATTTACTTCTAGGACATAAAAGGAAAGCCACTGCCCTGAACACAAAAAACGGAACATTTAAAACTGCACGAACGTGCGCTCGATCGCGCCGCTTTACCAATCATTTAAACAGCGAACCCGAGCATCTACTCACAGGGTCCAAACAACATGAAATCTTTCACTAACAGCTCCCAAGAACCACACCAAAAGATCTTATTCTATGAATAAGAGGAAACAATTCTGCCAGCTCCAAACCTATCTGGGGGGGGGGATTACCCTTAAAATATGATTTTTTTCTTTCTTTCCAACACCCAAAGCCTCATATATTATCACGACCATAATCACAGAACCACACTGTGATGAGCTATTGAGCTTGTATTAGTCAACGTAGAACCTAGTGTTCCTGACCTTTTGGGGATCAGAACCACTGGAGAGGCCCAGGGACTACTGGACTCATGGACCACCTGGAAAGCCAGCATCTCCTTGATTTTTCCCTCTATGGCATGTCTTACTCCTTCTGGGACTCTGTAGGGTGACTGTCTGACAGGAGTTTGGGACCCTGTGTCCAGGTGGTGCTCTGCCAGCATGGCAGACTCCTTTTTCCCCATAAATATTTCACCAGAAGTACGCAGCATCCCACTTATTTCAACAGTTTGGGCTGGTGTCAGTCACTCTGCGAGGGTGACAGCATCCACTGAGGATTCTCCCTTAACCTCTCCCAGGAGATCCACCAGTGGATCTGCCTCTGCCTCCTCCTCCTCCAGATAGATGCACACAGCCAGGACCATCTCATCCCTGTCATAATAGGGTTTCTTCATGTTTACATGGTAAACTCACTGTTTGTGCTTCCTGTCTGCTAGGTCCACCATGTAATTAACATCATTCATCCTCCTGACTACTGACTAAGGCCCTCCCAAGTCAACTGTAATTTGTTCTATCGGACGGGGATGAGCACCATCACTCATTACCTGACTTCATATTCCTGGGCTCTGGCCCCACGATCATACAGTGTATTCTGCCTTTGCTGTGCAGTGGCTAGGTGCTCCTCAGGAAATCCCATGAGCTCCTTGAGCCATGACCTGAAATTCAGGGCATATTCCACAAGAGATTCCCTTGGTGAGCAAGCTCACCCATCCATTCAACACTTACCAACTCAAGAGAGTTCCTTACCTTATTACCAAACAGGAGCTTGAAGGGTGAGAACCCTGTGGACTCCTGGGGGACTACCCTATATGCAAATAAAAGATGGGGTAGGTACTTGTCACACTCTCTCACATGCTGGTCAGTGAATACCCATAACATGGTCTTAAGAGATGCACCGAATCATGTGATCAAACCATTAGGCTGGGGGTGGTATGGCAAGGCTCAGAGCTGCCTTATCCCACACTTCTTCTGCAGACTAACCATCAGATCAGACATGAAGTTGGTGCCCTGGTCTGTCAAAATATCCTGGGGAAAACCTACCTGGCTAAATATCCCCAGCAGTTTGTTAGCCATCTTCTCAGCCCCAGTTAGTGCACTGCCCCTTGGTACCTTGTGGCATAAACCACAACCAACAAAATGTGCAACTTGGGGTGTTAAGTGGTCCCACGATGTCCATGGAAATTCACTGAAATGGCTCTTGAATAATAGGTAGAAGAATCAAAGCCGCCTTAGCCTTGTCCCCAGCCTTTCCCTCCCTCTGGCACTGCAGACAAGTCTGGTAGTAGTTTGCCACATCTTTAAAAATATACTTGGCCAGTAAAAGCTGTTAGTCAGCTGACTTTTTGTACGGCTGACCCCTAGGTGTTCCAAAAAGGGTATGCCATGGGCTACATCCAGAAGCTGCTTCCTGTACTCCCTAGGAACCACTCTTTGCCAGAGCACCCCTTCCTCCAGCCCTCCCTAAGAATCTGCTCATGGCAGAGAAGCCCAATCCCCAGTACTCCTCCCTTTTCCCAGAACTCAGAGAGTTACCTTCCACACTGGTGGCTAACTCCCTTAATTTTTGCTGTGATAGGTTAGCTTGCTGAGCTCTCCCTAGCTCTGCACACCAGACCTTCCCTAAAACACACTCTACTGTGGGAAAGCCACCCATGGCTGTGCTCTCCTCAGTCTGTAGCTGTGGCTCAGAACTGCTGCTCCCAGCTTGTTCTTCAGCTACAACTTTTGCTACCAAGGTAGGGATTGCTTCCTCATGCACTACCTCTTCCGTGTCTTCAGGAGCTGGTTCCCTCACCTTGTTACAGGTAGTGACACACACATTATTGGCTCTACTATTGATGTCATGACTCATGATTACATCCAAGAGCAGATCTTGTATAATGTCCACTCCAGTATGCCCTGGCTAACTTCCCAGCTTTGAAATATCTGGGCCAGTGGCACTGAAACTGCAGCACCCATCACTCCTCTAATCCTAGAAAACTGGCTTGGCAGGATCTGTTCCTCTTGAAGCAAATCCTGCTTCCCCAAAGAAATGGAGGCCCCAGTGTCCCTCAGTCCCTGGGTCACCATTCCGTTTACACACACAGGGTGCATGTGTGAAGATTAGTTAGAGTACACTGCACTTTGTGTACAGCTTACAAACTGCTGGGTGCTTCCCTCCAGCTGCACTCACACCTTTTTTCACATTTTTCAGACAATCATACCACAAATGCCCCTGTTGCTGACAGATATAGCACCTGTGTTCAGCCATCTCAGTGCTTTTGAAACCAAGTGGCTTCCCTTTTGGTTCAGGCAAAGGCTGGCTTCCTTTAGGTTGCCCCCCCCCCGGATTCCCTTGAAACCACTTGATACCCTCCCCATTACCTTTGTAATGAGAGGATGGTCAGCTGGATATAAACTGATCAGCCTCTCGGCTGCCTCCCTCATGGAGCTTGGAGTTCTATCCAACAACCATATTCTGAGATCTTCATGTACAGTTTTTAGAAACTGTTCCAGAAGAAATAAATCTTTTATTTCCTCTGTAGAGTGAATTTTTGCACCCTGTACCCAGCATTTTGACAAGTTACGTAGCTGCACACATATTTCTACATAGCTGCCAACCGGTGCCTTTCTTAACCCTCTAACTTTTTGCCTATAGGCCTCAGGAATTAACTCAAAATGCTTTAGCAAGGCATTTTTCACCTTATTATAATTCATGCATTCTGATTGTCCATTCTGGCAAAAGCTTCTAATGCCCTACCTGTAAGTAGTGGCAATAGGTGAGTTGCCGAAAAAAACCTGCCCAGTTCAAAGTGATTCCCCACCACAGCAAGTGACTGAGACAAAAACTCAGTCTTCTTAAGATCAATTGCCTGCTGATACTCCAGATTTTGGAGTCTTAGTGCTGCCTTGTCCCCCTCAGACCTCAGAGTGAGAGCTGTTTGAGTCACTCTCCAACTTATGCCACTTAGTCTTCAGCTGACACAACTCAACACAGTACCACGGTGAGTGACATCAGGAGGTCAAAGGGCAAATATAGAAAGGTGCAAACAGGCCCAAGGCATCAGTCAAGCTGTATTATAAGCCTCAACACCAGCCTCTGAACCCTGAGCACAGGCTAGCAACACGCTTGAGACATCCAGTGACTCCTGGAGCTGGCAAGGCTCCAATTTGTTTTTTGGATGATATCGGATAATCTCCGCAGTAGGGGTCATTTGACAAGGGGCTCTGCACAGGAACTCAACAGCATGATGATCCGACCAACAGACTGGATCAACCTTGATCACCACAATGTTAAGTAAGAGTGAGAAGACCAGGTTGAGAATGTGGCCATGTATGTGCATTTTGGAGGTACCCACCTGAGACAATCCCAGCTGATTCATCAACTTGAGGAGCTCTTGTCCAAAACAACAGGATTCATAGTCAATCCAGGTCTTAAACACCCCCAGAACCAGAATTCTGTGGGACTCCAACACCTGCTCGGTGAGGAACTCAGCCAGCTCCTGCAGGAAAAGACTCCCAACCCTCAAGGGCCAGTAGATTAGGACTATCCTGCCACTGACTCCCAAAGTGCACTTGGCAACCAAAGACTCAAAAGACACTGGTGTTCTCACTGGGAATGCAGTACCTCGGTCTGAGTCCAAAAAGGAGAGTAGATACTCCAAGATCAGATTTGCCAGACAGGTGAAGGGATCCAGATGGTGAGCAGCGGCCCATAGGGAGAAGCATTTCCATTTCATGGCATAGGTGGCTCTAGTGGAAGGTTTTCTAGCAGCCACTAGGACATCAGTGACCCTGACAGAAATCCCAAAGCAGGTGATAGCTAACTTTGCAGGAGCCACACATGTAAATGTAGAGACTTATGGTCAGGATGGACCAGGGTGCCCTGTTCCTGGGAAAGAAAGCCAGTGCACAAGGGCAAGGGTACTGGAGGTTCCACTGCCAGCTGCTGCAGCAGGGGGAACCAAATCTGATATGGCCAGTAGGGAGCTATGAGAATAATCTCTGTCCCCTCTGACAGAAGCTTGAGAAGAACCCTCTGCAGTAGTGGGAAGGAAGGGAAGGTGTACAGGAACCTCCCCTTCCAGGAGAGGGACAACACCTCTCACCAGAAAACCCAAGGCCCTGGATCAAAGGAGCAGAAAAGCAGCAGTTTTACATTGAATGGGGATGCAAAAAAGTTCCAACTCTGGATGGCCCCACCTGTCGAAGAGATCTTCAACCACTGAGGGCAGCAGTTCTCACTTGTGAGCCTTGACCTGGACCAGCTTAGGTTGTCGGCCAGGGGATTTTGGATGCCTGGAACATGGACAGCTGAGAGTTCCAGGTCATGCTTGATGGTCCAGTGCCAGACTCTCATTGTCTGCCGACAAAGGGGATAGGAATGAGTGCCCCCCCTATTTGTTGATGTACTATACTACAGACATGTTGTCCATCTGTACCAGCAGCGGGCTGGACTGTGGGTCAGGAAGGCCTGCAGAGCATAAAGAACTGCCTGCATCTCCAGCACATTGATTTTGAGATGCTGCTTCATCTTGGACTAGGTCCCTTGGGTCTGACAGTTGGCTAAGTGAGCCCCCCAGCCCAGACCCAAGGTGTCCATAGTGAGAATCTGCTGAGAGAACACAGCTTGGAAGGGGACCCCTCGCAGGACACTTTCAGGGTTCTGCCACCACTCTAAGGTCCTCCTCACTGGGTCAGAGACCATCACTGGCTGATCCAGGTCATCAGTGCATTGGTTCCATTGGACACAAAGGGTCTATTGGGGAACTCTCATATGCATGGGCCAGGGGAACTGTGGCTATAGCCGCCACTATGCGTCCCAACAGGCAGAGGAATGTTTTGGCTGGTATCTGATGACTGGAGGATACTAGCCAGGCCTGTGCTATCAAGGGTGCTGCTCTGTCCACCAGTTGAAAGGCTCTACCCTGGGACGAGTCCAGGACCACCCCAATATACTGGAGGCATTGGCACAGAGAGAGACAAGACTTTGACAGAATAACTATGATCCCTAGGACCTAGAAAAGCTGAAACATACATTCTAGGGTCTACAGCAGAAAGTCCCTGAGGGGGCTGTCAACAGCCAGACATCCAGATAAGGGATCACATAGAAGCCCTATCTCCTCAGAACTGCAGCCGCAATCAATCAATCAATCAAAATCTTTATTTAAGCAGGCGGTCACCGTTGAGCAAGGCTCATTCTCGAGGTGGACCTGGATGATACAAATATAGAGTAAGGTATAATACACAATAATTACAATACAATAGCATAAGCAGTAAACAGAGATAATAATATGTGATACATGTTAAATGAACATGTGCCGGGTCAAGCAGAGTGCATTAGTGTTGAGACACAAGGGAACAAGGAGATACACAACATTACAATGTACTAGTAAGAAAGCAGGGGCGAGAGCAGGAGTCAATAGAAATAAGTGAACAGCCAAACAAACTGTCCAGACAATCAGTACTGCAGATGGCATCCGCAGCTAGGTGCAAAAGTATGGGTTGTGAGGGGAAGGTGAGCTGACTGGAGCCACAGGGTCACATAGAAGGCTCACAAGGGGTATGGAAGGGATGGGGTGAGGGAACAGGGGAGGAAGGGGAAGGCGTTGAAGAGTAGGGTGCACATTGCAGATTGTGTCATGAGGTCTTCTAGTAGTAAGAAAGATGGAGGGCAGGGTGCAAACAAAGCCAGTGCAGTGCTGGAGCAAGTCAGGGGAGGAAAGAGGAGGAGAGAAGCAAAGAAGGGGAAAAAGGTGGTGTGAGAGAGAGAGAGCACGAGAGAGAGGGCCAGGCTGTGGCTGGACCAATTATTAGGGAAGGTTGCAGCGAGATGGAAATGGGTCCAGAAAAAAAGGGGTACATGATCAGGAGTGGCAGACACAGGGTTCAGTGACATGATTGGAGTAAAGTGTTTTGTACGTTTCTAAGCTGACAACATAGTTTAGCTTTAGAGATTTTTATAGTTTATTCCACATTGATGGCAGCACTGCCAGACACTTGTTAAAGACCTGAGGTGCAGAGGAAAGACAAAAAGGAAGGGTCCTGAACTGAAAGTGGTCCCCCTAGAAGCAGAAACAGAGGAAGCGTCAGCAGGTTGGGAAAACCTGGATAGGAAGATAGGCATCCTGCATGTCCAGGGAACAGAGCCAATCTTCCTGTTGAAGAAGGGGCAACAGCCCTTGGAGAGTGACCATCTTAAAGCATTTGTACTCTATGTAGAGGTTCAGGTGGCTGAGGTCCAGGATTGGCCTCGGATCCCCTGTTTTCTTGGAGATGAGGAAGAAGTAGGAGTAGAACCTCTTTCCTTTTGAGCCAGAGGGACAGGCTCTATAGCCTTTTTGCACAGGAGTGACTGAATCTTTTCCCAGATGAGGGAGATTTGGGCCTGAGAGTAATGGGAGAGCAAGAGAGGGTTTTCCAGAGGGGGCTCCAGAAAATCAAGGGTGTAACCACATTCGACAAACTGCAGCACCCATTGATCTGAGGTTGTTGTTCACCACCCATCATGGTAGAGGGAGAATTGACCCCTGACCACTTCCCCCATGGTCTCTGCTGGGGGGGGGGATCAGGCAAAGAGTCAGGCAGTGAAGACCAGGGTGGGCAGAGTGGCTGAGGGCACTTTAGGGGCCCTAGGACAGCCGCTCTGGCTGGTGGGTGTTTGCCTTGCGCTTGAAGGGCCCTTTCAACTGTTGGCCTTTGGAGGGCTGGTGAGAGCACTGATGAAAGGACTGACATTGGGCAGACCAAGGCTAAGATTGGTAGAGGGAATGCATCGACCTTAGGGCCTTGCCTGATTCTTGGAGGCAGGAGTAATGACCTGGGCATCTCCCTGAACAAGATGGAACCCTAAAAAGGGGCATCCAGTATTTTGGCCTGAACATCAGGCACAAAGCCAGACACCCTGAGCCATGAATGGCGGTGAAGGCAGATCCCTGCTGCTGCCTCACTCCCGGAGGCATCAACAGTGTCAAATGCCACCCTGAGGACATGGTTGCCCACATCCAATCTGGATTTCAGGAGTTGGGCCAACTGTGTTTTGGTAGAATCCTCAGGGAGGGTTTACACCAAATCCCTCGCTTGATCCCAGAGGGCATTCTAATACTGTATCATATGGGCCAGATAGTTTAGGGCCCAAATGGCTAGTGTGGCAGAGGAATAAATCCACTTGCCCAGCTGGTCCAGTTGGTGGGTCTCCTTGTCAAAGAGTGGGTACTGAGATACTTGGGCCTCTTTGAATGGTCATGGGCCACATTCTTGACTACAGAGTCTGCCATGGGGTGCTCGCCAAGGAAGGGCTTGCCCACCTGCACATGATAAAGGTAATCCACCTTCTTGGATAAAGCTGAGGTGGAAGAAGGGTGATTCCACACTGCCTAAGTAACATCTTGGTAAGAGTCAATTAAAGGAGGCACCACCAAAGGAGGGTCTCCTTTTTCCCGGAGGTATATAGCCAGGCAACAGCACTCACGGTCAAGCTCCTCTGTTTCCCATCCCATGAGGGACTGAATATGATGCATCACGACAAGGAAAGAGGAGTCATCAGAGGGAGACTTAGGGGTCTCCTTAACATGCTCCAGACCTTCAGAGGAGCCCCTGGAGTCTTCTGACAACTCTGAAGAGGAAGAAGAAGAGTTGTCTCCAGACTGATCACTGTCAGAGACTGGCGTCTGAGGGCGATGGTTGTCCATACGCTGGTTCGAGCTCCCTGTGCATCCCCAGAGGATCTTGTAGTACAGGGTTCACTAGGCCCTGCCTGGTTTGAGTCCTGAGGAGGGGGGTCCCAAGGAGGATGAGGGGGAGAGGGTCACGTGGGTGCATCCTTATTCGTATGAAGGACCACCAGGCATTAAACAGAGCATTGTAATCCACTGGAGGAGGTGGATTATAGGGAGGATAAGGATAGTGAGGAGGAGGGTATGGGTATGTCAGTGGAGAGGCTGGTGTAGGGTACCCTGGCATCAGTCTACCTGGTGCCAGCTAAGGATCCCACAGAGTTCCAGCAGGCATCAGTTGAGGTATAGACTGGGGCTGAGGTGACGACAGCTGAGGAGTCGTCATTTGAGGCGTTGGTGGAGCTGGGGCTGGCCAGAGAGGTGAAGGCTGGCATTGGTCTGGTGAAGTAGCTGACATTGGCCCCAAAGACGAAGGTAGCACCTGCGTGGAAGAGGAAGTGAGCACTTGCTCCAGGTGATGCCTGGAAAGGCTAGCGTTGGCCCTGGAGTCAGAGACCGACAAAGGCAACAACTTTGCTGGGGGCGGGGGGCGACAGGTGAACACCTGCCACCATAGGTTCCAACCTCGGCTGAGCTGCCTGGCTGAGGACCCATTAGTGCTAAGGGCCTGAACGTCAGGGGCTAGGAGGTAGGGGATGAAGTTCGCTGCCCAGAAGAGCAGCTGCATGAAATGGAAATGACAGCAGGTGACTGTACCACTGGCAGCCTGGAAGGGGTGAAGGGTGATGAGGAAGGAGGAGCTGACCCCCCCACAGGAGGAGGAAGACCCAGAGACAGAAGCCAGTCTGCGCGGCAACCATGAGCGGAGGCAGACTGAGGACAGTCCCGGTGCTTGTTCTGGTGCTTATGCTTCCCACTGGACTTCATCTCCTTCTGGGACGACTGAGCAGGGGAGGTGGAAGAACTTTTGGCCTGAAGCTCTATCTCCATCATGGCAAATTACTGCTTTAACAGGTAGCTTTCCAAAGTCTTCAAGCCATGTCTCCGTGTGGCCTGGTTAAAGTCTTGGCAGTGCTGGCAGGCCTCAGTGTCGTGGTTGGGGCCTAAGCAGACCAGGCAGGAAGAGTAACCGTCTTTAGTGGGTATCTGCTTGCCACAGGCACACTTCATCGGCCAGTCGGAAGACGAGGCTGGAGAAGAAGACAAATCTGATAAAGAAAAAAACAAAAATTTGATGCTACTAACAATAAAGGAGGCAGTATGGTGCAGTGGTTTAAGGCTCTGAGCTGCAAATCTGGAGACCTGGGTTTGAATCCCACAGCCCCACTTGCATACTGTGTGTCCCTGAGCAAGTCACTTAACTTCCTTGTGCTCCCAGGTTGCACCTGTAAACAAGCATTCAGCTTAGTGTGTCTTACCTGGTTAAATAATTGGAATAAAAAAAAAAGAAAGTGCAGGTAAATGTGAGGAAAATGGCAGTCGACTGAAGCAGGTGTCCATGGAGGTCTGACATATGTGGGTCCATGGCAGGAAAAGAACTGAGGAAGGTCTGAGGGACTGCCCCTTTATAGGATAGGCGGATGTCAGCATGCTGATGTCAGCATGAGCGGTCCCCTGTGATGGACTGCTAGCTAGAGGTTTTCTGTGTGGTCCTGGTGCCTGGTTGCTTCAGTCTCACCAGTGTTGCCTGCAGCAAGAGCCCCCTCGAAGTAAGATCATGAAGTATATAATAATATTGTGATGACGATCTGCTCACCAGGGACTTCACATTCACTGCCACCACCGTGATTTTTATCAACAGGAACCAGGAAACCTGTCTCTTACCTCCTCCTTGCTCAAGGTCAGGAAAGTCAAACACAATAACTACGAGTAGAGTGCCCTTCAGAGATGGACTGCAAACAGAGTCCAGCAGAAATAGTAGAATCACCCTTTTAAATAAAACAGGCAGTCACTGATTCTATCAAAAATGAATTCTTTACTAGTGACCACAAGTATTTACAAACAAGTTGTATTTACAGGAAAACAATTTACTGAGAAGCAGAAAATATAACAAGTGGAACAGACAGTTAGTGTGCAGAACAATTCTGAGCTAAAATCCTTCACCTGCCCTTGCTACAGAAAAGCACTGTCTATGACTGTGCTATCTTAACAGTCAGCTAGTCTTTGTATCACAGGGCCCCTGGTCTTCAGATGTTCCAAGTCCAAGAGGAAGTGTTGGCTTTCAGCACCTCAATTTATTCATTTACTCACTCTGGGAGGGATATCACCCCCTTTGAGTGACAGTTCTCCACAGCCCCCAATGGGTGGGCATTGTGTGTGTGTGTGTGTGTGTGTGTGTGTGTGTGTGTGTGTATATGGATGACATCATCTAGGCCAGCTGGCTCACTCCACACCCATCCCTGCTCTGTCCACTTTTATGATTCTGTTTTTGCAGGATGCCCAAGGTGTGTAACCCCAGGCTGCTGCCTTTCAAGCAGACTGAGGTGTTCAAACCGGTACTCTCCCATCTGCCTTACAGAACCTGTGACTGAATGATCCCAAAGGAACGTTCCCCTGAGCAACCTTGGCCAATATTTTCCATAAGACCTGTTTGGTCATGTGACATTGGAAGCCATTTGTTGTGCCCACGCATGACAGAAGTATAATTACATTAATGCAATACATTAACAAAAAGAAATTACTAGATCAATCTGGTTCCATGTCCATCACAAATATACTATTTTAATCCAGATATTTACACAGCTAATACAGGATATTACAGCAAGACTGTGGAGAACAGTAATTCAACAGAAATGGAAAAAAAAGTTATGAACAGTGGGACACATAAAAACTCTCTCTCTCTCTCTCTCTCTCTCTCAAGGTAGAATGGCTTACCACACAAGACATGTTGATTAATCAGTTTAGACTCATACCCTTCAATGGTAGCTTGCTCATACTCCTAAATCTGACTGTCTCTTTCAGGCTCTGCTAGGCCTTAAAACTCTCCATCTGTCTCCTGTGACACATCATCCAGTATGTCATTCTGACATCATAGATTCAACATTTTTGTGTCTTGAGAGCTGGGTTGGAAAACTGGTCTGATCTGGACTTAGAAAATTGTATATACAAAGACATCGGCTTTCTGTTCCAAGTCTTGTCCAGACATAAAGAGTGTTTGGCTTAGCTAGCCTCTTCCTGAGATGAAATGACACTTTCTAGGCTTTTCTATAAATTGTCCAGGGGTGTTGCTGTAATACAGGACAACACAGATAGTAAATTGCTTTCAGAGTCAGTTGGTCTGTCTTCTGACAAAAATCTTGAGTTTTCCCCAGTAATTTATTTTATTTGATTTAAAATTTGGTAACCAGGAAAGGCACACTGAGCTGAGGCTCATTTCCAGGTGCAACCCAGGCGAAAGGGGATACAGAGAGATAGTACAGTAAAACATTATTTGAACGAGTAAAACAATACAGAATTAAAATTAATTCAAGGTCAGCTAACAGAGAGACCTGAAAACTGTGTTACAAACATATGGCATATAGTAATGTCAGCTTTGTCCCTGTAGCAGATATATTCCATTGAATACCCAGCAGAAATAATTAAATATAATTGAAAACGGAAAATACAGTGACAGGTATGCATAATACATTGTTATATAGTAAAATGGGAAAGGGGTTAAGGAAGTGGGCCACTAGACTATGAGGAAGGGTTTCATATATTAAAATGGGGAGTCGGTTGGTGGGGGCCGGGTAAGTAGACTACCAAAGAGGGTAGTGCTATAATTGCACATGTAACCCCTAGATGGCGCTATCCCAAGGGCTACTACCCCTGCCTGATTTGCCACTAACAGGCTGAGGGGCCTGGATCCGATGGCGGGTGCCTCCACCCAGAGGTCAGGGTTTGCAATAGTTAAACTAACTTGGTCACAGCCCTCTGGGACACTGTGACCCCCTTTTTTTCCCACTAGTGGCCCACACAATATATCAGAATTACCTTCACAGTATACATCTACCCCCAGGACTGGTTTGGGCAGTGTGACTCCTGGGACTCCCTGTAAAATAAGATGATACAGTGCAAAAACCACAGTACAATACTTTAACATAGACGAATACCTCAGGCAGTGTAACTTTGCTGAAACAAACAGATCTGATTTAATTTAGGGGATATAACAAGGAACAGGGGAAATCAGGTTAATTAGTTTAAACGCATTAATAATCACAGTACTGTGCACATATTTCAGAATCCCAAATGTCCCTAATGTCACTCTTACTGGGTACTCAGGCAATAAGAAGCTAGCCTATTTGGTGCAGCTGGTCAGGGCCCTGAAGATGGAAAATGCATGCACAATACCCAAATTGTAATCCAGAGCCGGTAGGCTCAGTTCGTGGAGAGAGAAAGAAAGGAAAAGTAATCAGATGGAACACTTGCAATTAGATGATGGCAGGGAGCTACCCTGATTTGTACTCACAAATTCAATGCTGAAACTGAATGGAAGGCAGATTGTCCTGGATTGCCAGGCAGAGCAGACCATGTGAACAAGGTCCTTGTGACTGGACCCCAAGGCAGTTCAGAGCAAATGGATGTAGTCTGGATTAAGCTGGGGTTTACTTGCAGCTTCATGTACTCAATTCACTGTACAGGGGATTTGAAACGCGAGTCCCCACTAGCACTACGCACATTTATATGGAAAAAGAAAGTACTATACCAGGCAGGCTGCTTCTCTATCCCAATCGCAATTACTGCGCAGTACCCGGGAGAACACACAGCAGATTCAGTTCCTGACAGACCGAGCGCGATTCAGTAATTTCTCCAGTCTTCTACAGGGTGAGCCTGGTTTCTACTTTTCAGATCTCCTTGATCCTCTTCACAGATCAGATTCAGTCCAAACAAGCACTTGCACAAGCTGCAGACAGAAACTTGGGGCCTTACATGCGTTTCCCGACTAAAACTGCGCACCGAAGGAGCACAGGGCTCCTTCCCTCTTCACTGCCAGAGCTAAACTGAAACTCTAGTAGACAAAACCGGGCACTTCCTTTGAGTTCCTCCCAGTTCTTGGCTGGATTGGCTGTCACTCACAATAGCCTCCCCCTGTTGGTGCAAAAAGGCCCCGAAGTCCAAACTACATTTCCCAGAGTCACTGCCCATACAATCCTCTTGTGGCTGGCTCAGATTACGAGTCCAAGTTCTGATTCGTCCACAGGCACCATTTTAGAGCTACCTTAACCCACACTGATTGGTCCAGTTCAGCAGTTCAAAAATAGAATGGGGAACTAGGCAAACACAGTTCTGATTGCAAAGAAAAGTAGGTTAGACAAACTGTATTTTCATTATTACTCTAAATGATTTCTGGCAAACAGTTACATATTTCAGATAGGTTTTCTTTGCACTCCTAGTGACTGCAAAAACGGAGTGAATTGGCAGCAACTCGAGTGGGACTCAAGCAGAGAAACACACAGTCCCCCCCATACAAACTAATTATGTCTGCAAGCAGACAGCTCTTAAAGAGACAGTACCAGAGGCGCTAAAAACACTCACAGATAAATGGCTTAAACGCCAAACACCATTCAGGCTTGGAGCATTCAAGCAAGCTCCTGGAAGTCTTTTGGGAACCCCCATTTGCAGGGGGGTTACACACACATTTGTCTCAGCTCCTCACCAGTGTCATTAACTCCTGCAGCAGCCATACACACACACACACATGCGCGTGCATGCGCCACACACACACACACACACCATGTGCTCTCACAATGTCACCTTCTACACACAGCTTAGCAGTGTGCATTCTGGAGAAGTTCACCACTGAGTCACAAAATAGTTCTGCACTGTTCAGGTTTTTTTTTGTAAATATGTTTTTATTAAACCACAATTCTTTGTCTACGTGTGTCAGAGCTGATACAAATAAATGATGTTTACAAAAGTATGGTGTAGTAATGAGTCATTATTACAATCATTTTGTCTCAGAGTTAGAATATTCTGGTCGTAAAGGACCACCATCCCTAAGGTACAGCATGGGGTGGGGTTATTCATGAATAATAATCTCGCTGTACGTTGCAGTTCCAGATTTCTGTAGGTGAGTTTTAGCTGTATGCTGTTTCTTAACAGAGGCAAAAAGGAGCCATGGGAGAGGCCCAAAGTACCCATTCCAGCCAGGGGCAGACTAACTGAATTAAACCATTGTGAGAAGAGCCACAGAGAATGGTCCCAACCCCTAAAGGTAATAAAGATCCCGTTCTGATAAATCTGGCTCAGGCAGGTCAGGGAAGGGGAAAACACCATGGTCATGTCTATATAATTTATAGAATAAAGTCCCTGTCCTTCCCTAACACTTGTAGAAGCCAGTCATTCCAGCATTAGGAGCATTTTTTGGCTCTGTCATTTGGGTTGTGAGTTATTTTCTCCATATTATATAGCTTATTAATAGTGGTCCACCAGGCCACCAAGGTAGAAACATAACATAGAAACATAGAAACATAGATTTTGATGGCAGATAAGGACCGCTTGGCCCACCCAGTCTGCCCATTTCCCTACCTAATGGATAAGCTGCAGATCCTAGTTAACCAGCAGCCTACTTCTTCCTACCCCCACCCCCTAGAATTGCCTTATGACTGTCCCATGCATGCTTAAATTCCACCACTGTTTTTGACTCCACAACCTCCTCCAGAAGGCCGTTCCATGCATCCACAACCCTCTCTGTGAAAAAATACTTCCTTAAATTACCTCTGAGCCGCCTCTTCTATCTTCAAATTGTGCCCCTTGTTCTTGCACACCTCTTTTTTGAAAGATGCTACCCTCTTGGACTTTGTTGATCTCCTTGAGGTCCTTGAAGTTTCTATCATGTCCCCTCTCCTCCTTTCCTCAAGGTTATACATATTCAGCTCCTTAAGTCTCTCTTCATATGTCTTCCGGTTGCAGACCCTGCACCATTTTAGTTGCCCTCCTCTGGACAGCCTCCATCCTGTCTATGTCTTTGTGGAGATTGGGTCTCCAGAACTGCACGCAGTACTCCAGATGGGGTCTCACCAACTGTCTGTACAGAGGGATAATAACTTCCTGTTTTCTACTGGTGATGCCTCTCCCTATGCATCCCAGTATCCCCCCAGCCCTCCTCGCTGCCCTCTCACATTGCTTGCCCACCTTTAGGTCATCTGATATGACTACCCCCAGGTCCCTTTCCATTTTTGTTGTTGTTAGTATCTCACCCCCCATTGTGTACTCTTCCCCTGGGTTTTTGTTTCCCAGGTGCATTACCTTGCACTGCTTAGCATTGAATCTAAGCTGCCATACGTTGACCATTCCTCTAACCTTGCCAAGTCCCTTCTCATCCTTTCCACCCCACCTTGTGCATCAACTCTGTTGCAGATCTTTGTGTCATCTGCAAAAGACATAGTTTTCCTTCCAGTCCCTCTGCAATGTCGCTTTATAAAGACATTGAAGAGGACCGTCCTATTACTGAACTCCTGCGGTACTCTCACTAGTAACCCCTTCCTTCAGAGTGACTCCATTTACTATTACCTCTGTGTCCTATTCTCCAGCCAATTCTTTACCCAGGCTGTCATCTTGGGACTCACTCCCAGGCTGGCTAACTTGTATATTAATCTTTGTGTGGGACTGTGTCAAATGTCTTGCTAAAGTCTAGGTTGGCCATGTTCACAGCCCTCCCTGATCTACTACTTTGGTCACCCAGTCAAAGAAATCTATCAGATTTGTCTGGCATGACCTTCCACTGTGAATCCATCCTGCCTTGGGTCCTGAGCCCTCTGGCCTCTAGATACTCAACAATTCTTTCCTTCAGAAGTGATTCCATCATTTTCCTACCACTGAGGTTAAACTAACAGGTCTGTAGTTTTCTGCTTCTGCCTTGCTCCACTTTTGTGAAGGGAATCACATCTGCCCTTCTCCAGTCCTCGGGTACCACCCCATCCTCCCATGATTTGTTAAAGAGGGTAGTCAGTGGTGTCACTAGTTCTACCCTTAGTTCTTTTAGAATTCTGGGATGAATCCCATCAGGCCCCATTGCTTTGTCCACCTTCAGTTTTAAGAGTTCTTTCAGAACCCTTTCTTCTGTAAATGGGCTGGTATCAACTTCTGTATCCAGAGTGTTTCTACTGTTTGTTTTAGGTACCTCCCCCACTTCCTTTGTAAATACTGAGCAAAAATATTTGTTTAGTATCTTTGCCTTTTCATAGTCACCCTCTGCCCATCCTCCCTCCTCTTTATTAAGCCTCACTAACCCTCCCTTGGTCTTCATTTGCTCCCTGGTGTACCTATAAAAGGTTTTATCCCCCTTCTTAACTGAGTTGGCTATCTTTTCCTCGGTTTGGGCCTTTGCTGTTCTGACTGCCTTCCCAGCTTCCTTTTGCTTTAACTGATACAGTTCTCTGTCCTGCTCCTTCTGTGATTCCTTGTACTTCCTGAATGCTTTTTCTCTTGAACCTTCACTGCCACTTCCTTTGAGAACCATAGTGGTTTCTTACATCGTTTCATTTTGTTTATTTGCTTCACACAAAGGCTTGTTACCTCTGTGATGGCAGTTTTTATTTTTCCCCATTGTTCTTTCACCCCTCCTTCCTGACCATTTGCTAGTGCATTCCTTAGGCACTCACCCATTTACTAAAGTCAGCCCTCCTAAAGTCCAGTACTTTTGCCTTTGTATGGCTTGACTCTATTGCTGTGTTTATTGTGAACCATACTGTTCGATGGTCGCTAGTTCCCAGATGGCTACCTACTTCTACATCTGTGATCCTCTCTTCATCTCCATTTGCTCTCCTCAGTGTGGGCTCCAATACTCAGTTGTCTAAGGCCTGCCCTGTAGGGCATCTAGAATAACCCCACTCTTTGAAGTGGCTGCTGCAACTGCACTCCAGTTAACATCTGCATTTCAGATCACCCATCAAATATCTCCCTTTTTCTGCCATTCTAAGTATTCTTTCTATCATTTCTTGTCCATTTCCTCCCCTGAGAGAGGTCTGTGTACAACCCCTGCAGGGATTGTGGTGCCGTACGGTCCAAATTTACCCACAGTGCTTCTTCACCTCCCTGTTTTCCCTTTTGTTCTGTTGCTTTGATTCCTTCCTTATGTAAAGAGCTACTTCCTCCTCCTCCTCTTTACCCTCCCTGTCCCTCCTGTAGATAGTGTATCCTGGTATGTTTATGTCCCAGTCATGGTTTTGTGTGTACCATGTTTCTGTGACTGCCACGATATCCAGATGTTCCTCCTCCATCAAAGCCACTAATTCAGGAAGCTTGTTACTCAGACTACTGAGCATTGGTACTCATTGCTCTCCATTTTTTGATGGCTTTACCTTCTTTTGTAGCATCCCCCACTGACCTGTCTACCTCGGTCTTTTTCTCATTTAGTACCCTGTTTTGTAGGGAGAGGCTGGGATTTTCCTGCTGCTTATCAGTGCCTCCCCCCTTGACTAGTTTAAAAGCTTGCCAATGAAGCATTTAAACTGATTGCTCAAAAGACTTGTTCCCTTCCTGGACAGATGCAGACCATCCTGCCAGTATAGGCTGGTGTCCCTCCAGGTGGAACCCCAGTCCCCAATGAAGCCAAACCCCTGTGTTCCACACTATTTTTCAACCATTCATTAAACTGAATGGTGCAAAATTACCTCACTTCACTCATGCCATTGACAGGCAGCACCTCAGAGAAGGATATTGTGTGTGCTACTTGTCTTAGGCCCCTCCCAATTCTACAAAGTCCTTCTGCATTGCTCTAATCTCATGATTAGCCAATTCATTTGTCCCTAGGTGGATAATGACGTCCAGCTCAGACTCCCGTGCAGCTGTTCTCGTGATCCTGAGGATGCGCTTCCTGTCTCTCCAAGCCATGGCACCAGGCAGGCACCTTATTTCAGTTTTCCCTGCTCCCTGCAGTTCTATCCCCTAAGAATTGAGTCCCCCACCAGGAGCTGCTTCCTTTCCTTGTAGGAACCTGAGGGGTCAGCCAAGCCCTAGTGAGTAGTGTTTTAGCTGCTGTGAGTAGTATGCCAAGGATGAACCAGGAATTGGGATCCCCAAATCCTCAGGGGTACTGTAGTAATAGAAAGAGGTCAGCAGTTAATGGCAGAGGAATTCCAAATAATTCATCCAGCTCAGCCTGTAAGTTTCTAATAAAGGAACCTATGACCAGGCAGGACTACGTAATGTGTGTGAGGTAGCTGCCTGTGCTTCTGCACACTGCCAACTTCAACATTCTTACCACAGGCCACATAATGGCCTGTTATAATTGGTGCAAAAATATTATGTGCTTCCAGACACACTCCTCCATTGGTGTGAGCTTGTTACCCTAGAAGTGTGCTGACAGTTTCTTGCCAGCTCCCCACTGAAAGGATGAATCCCAGTTCATCCTGCCAACATAAGCAGAAGTCAGCTGTGTTGTCTCCCCTGGGTTTCTAAGCATAGCATGATGGAGGTCGGAAAGCATGTCCTGGGTCTCCTGCTTAGGAAAAGTGATTAATGTGGTCAGACGTGCTGGGTGGAACTTGGGTTCTAGCCCCTAAAGGAGAGTACTAGTGCCAGATCTTTAGAAATCTGTAAAATTCTGACTGATACAAATGCAGCCTGTCATCGTTTTAATATACTTAGAGGATGTCAGACAGCAGTAGCAGCTAACGGCAGGTGAGTTCATACACTCACTTTCTAGCACACATGTGCTTTCACAATATTTCTTCACACAGCTTAGCACCATGCATTCTGGAGAAGTTTGCCACTTTCTCACAAAACAGTCCTGCACTGCTCATGGTTTAAGATAATTAGAACGTGTGTCAGACAGCAGTAGCAACTAATTGTAGGTGAGTTCATACACTCATTATTTCCTCACAGGTCCTGACCCACAGTGCATTGCAATAACACACCTGCAAAACACTTCCTGACTTAGATAACAATAAGAACTGGTTGGTTACACAGACCAGACCTAAAAACAGGGTAGTTGAATGCATGCCTGCAGAATCATTTTTTTTTTTAATAAAATGTAGACTGCAATCATAAAATGTACCTTATCTCAGCAGGAACAGTGACACAGAAATAGAGCTAATACTAAACAGGACTAGACATGATCTTTTTCACTAAACAAAAAAAAACATACGCATTTCAGCCCAGTGTTTATTGTGGAAGGTCTAGTGATCACAGGCAGAAAGCCAGAATTTGCATTTAAAATCAAATCCCTCTACACTGTAGGTCTTTCATTTCACTCTTGAGAGCAGACATTGTCACATTATTTATGATTTGATAACCTAATCTTTCAAAAAAAGGCGGAAGTGTTAAACCAATTACATAAGCAATTCTGTTCTGTTTGCCAGCTTTCAGTGTCTGCGTTGCAACTTGGAACCAGTTCAGCAGCAGACAGACCTGCTGCTGCCAGATGAGGGCTGACTTTGTGGTAAGTTTGTGTCAGGTACCATGTTTATTTTTAATTTCCTTTTAAATTTGTAATAGCAAAAGCTGAACAAATAAACTGAAACTGAAGCTATACCACTCTCAATGTGCATAGAGCACTTTCCATTATACCTGTAATTTGTTCCTGGAGCAAACTGTAGAAAGCACAAAACAAGGGCTTTTACTATCTTGCCCTTTTGAGTCGGTGTAGGCAAATGAAGGGTGTTATAGATAAAGAACAGCCTTTAACCAGCAGAAACATGACATGAAAACAGTATAAGCCTTTAAGGTAAGTCTGAACATTTCTGCTTATGAAAGGAATCATAAGATGTCGTGGGTAGTAGGTGTGTAGGAAGAATCCCTATAAATTAATATGCTTGCACAACATGCTTGTTGGTCTCTGCTTATAAAGTGGGGAAGACTTGCTGCACTTATAGTAATAGAGTTCCTTCCCTTCTCTTGACATCAGCAGCCTCCCCTCTTATGGGCTGTTTTAAAGGAAACTTTGAAACATTTAAAGGGATTGTCTGCTTGCTCCTGTTCATGTTAGTGTGTACCTCCCCTCCACGACTTAGATTTGTCTCTCTTTGGTGAGGTTGTTGACCAGACTCTATATTCAATGTACTCTATGTAGAGCTGGAGAACTCTCAACCTGGGTGTTGCCTCATGAACAGTATGTTCATTTTGTGTTCAGCTGACGTACTTCCTCCATGCGGTTACTTGCCTTAGGTATATTACCTATTTTGTTCTCTAGTGGGTGTCTTGTCTTTTGTTATACATAAATGTATTACACTTTGTGTTTCAACTTTTTATGTCACGTAGCTCACCAGGTCCACTAGTGCCTATGGTCCTCTGTATTTAATTGTGTATTACCTCTGTACTCTCCCAGATCATTTCTGTAAATAGTTTTTTTCTTGCCTTGTGTACCTACCGATAAACAAAATGAAATAAATAAACAATACTCATGTGAGAGAGACTCACAACTGATGTATGATTTTAAGCTACTATTCTTGTCAGTCAGATGTTTGCTATCTGCTGAGTAAAAATGTTCTTACCAAGGTTCTAGCTCTTTATGATTATTGGAACACTCTAATTTAGCAAGTGAGTCAAGATTTTCTTGAAATGATTTATAGAGAGGGCAAATGCAGATTGATAGATTGTGTGTGTGTGTGTGTGTGTGTGTGTGTGTGTGCACGTGCGTACGTAGACCTACAGTACATACAGTACATCTGTATATGCACAAATATGTAAGAGAAAAAACAAGGACCTTGAAAGAGGAAGCTGAGTTCCCTCTAGTGTTCAGATTTTAGATTACACTATAAACGTGTTGCTTGTACAGTTTTATCTCAAATAGAACAGAATTTGGTTTGAACAAAATTTCCACATATAATCATCTCAAAGTGCTTTACATAGTAATAAGTTAGACACTGTAACATGCTGGCGGTATGCAGATAAATACTAAATAAAGCAACTGTCATAGTTTCGCTAGATCTGAAGAGCTTTTAGCCTTATTTGTACTTACCTTAAGTATAACTGTACCTTAAAAAATAACTACATGCATTGAATTTATACTTTTTCCCTGAGCTTATTGTTAAAGTTATGGCTTTCAGCCTTGCTTGTACATGTCCTTTAAGTGCTTTCTTGTTTACTGATTAAGTTAAAACTTATGGGCATTTACCTTTGTTTGTACATGCCCTTAACGTAATCCAGATATACAAATAATTTGGGGATATTTGTGCTTGTATTTTTTAGAAACGTGTCCTGAGTCAGCCATTTATTTAATTTAGCTTTCAAAACACTGCCTTGCTGTGACTGACCTGCTGAAATCTTAGGGCCTTAACTGGGGTTGCTGCTTATTAATCCTTTCCCCTGATAGCTCACGTATCACCTGAGGCAGGATATAAATTAACTCCTCCTCTTCTCTCCTCAGACTGGAGCGATCCTCCATTGGATTCAGGTGCAGGTCACGAGGGCTGTGCAGGAGAAGCCCTCCTCCTGAAGCAAAACAGGTATAGAGGTTTCAGTGGCCACAACACGTGCCTAAAAGAGGGCTGGTCCTGGAGCATGCTAACCCATCAGTACGCCGTGACTGCTCCCAGCCATCCCCAATACCCTCCCACTGCTTGGTGGTGTTGCACTTACTCACAGGGGTCTCGGAGTCACATCTCGGCGTGACTGAGGCAGGATCACTCTTATTTCTATCTCCTAGTTTCCATTTGCTCCTTATTTCTCTGGACCACGAGGTCCTCTACCACTTCCATCTTGCCAATTTCCTTCTCTCTTCTCTGTTTTGTTAGTTTTAGTTTTAGTCCTCAACGCTTTTGCTCCCTCCCTCCTGGCTGTCCACTCTCTCTCACCTACTGTCCTCTAGTTTTTCACCAGCCCATCATGACCCCTGCCAGTACTCTGCCTCGTCTTTGTACTCTTATGTGGACTCACATTTCTCTCTGGTCCAGTATGGATTCGTTGCCCACCTCAGGACACTCTCAGGATAACTTCTACTTCTCTAACCTCCTATCTGACTCTATCCTAATTCAGTAATTCTCTCCTATATACAGACTTGTCCTCAAACAACTGGGGTTATTTTCCAAATATATCCTGTGCAGATTCTCTGTCTCCCTGGATGTGTTGCTTGGGCTTACATTATTGCGACTCTTTGGATCTTTACCTATCTCTTACTCTTGCTGGGGACGTTGAGAAAATTCTGTCTACTCTGGCCAGTAATCCCTCCCAGTCTCTCCACTCTCACCGTCTGCCCCAAACCTCTGGCCTCTCTTTTGCTCATATTAATTGTAGGAGCCTACTGGCCAACCTTCCTGACCTGTAAGCATGGACTAGTACCAACAACCCTGATATCCTAGCCATATCAGAGACATGGCTTAAGCCTTCCAATGCTGATTCACAGTGCTCCCTCCAGGGTTATAACTTAACAAGTGCTGATCACCCTACTTCCAAGAGAGCAAAGGACCAGTACTATATTATAAACCTCATCTAAACATTACTTTACTGCATGTTTCTACTCTTGTAAACTGTGAAGTTCTCCATTCCCTTCCACTGCTTGGGAGCTAAAGAAACTTCACATTTTCTGTATATATCCCTCCCAGAAACTCGGCCTTGATGAGTTCATGGGTATCTCCTCTCAGTGTCGGAAACATGATATTATCTGTCTGGAGGATTTCAACCTTGACTGGTCTGGTCCTCATTCTGCTCTACTATCATCCTTGACCAGCAAGGCTAATCTATCTCAGCTTATCCAAGAACTCACTATTCCTCACGGTGGTACTAGTGCTACTCTACTCAACTGGATACTGACTAATAGAAAGGAACTATTTCCTCAGTCGGGTTCTCCCTGATACCATAGCGATCATTACCCAGTGTTCTGTATATGGGATATTTCATCCCCTCCTTCCCTTCTAAAGTGTTAACTTTTTCCAATATCTCCAACATAAATATGGATAACTTTGTTCAAGATCTTAACTTAGTTGACTGGTCTTCCCTTTATTATACAGGCGACATAAACTTTACCACAAACTATTTCAACTCTTCCTATTTTGCTACAAAATAAACACATCCTGGTGACCATGAGAAGGTTTAAAGGGAAAATCACCAAATGGCTAAAGTGTCCCTGCTCCATCTTCTGAAACTCAGGGATAAACTGTGGGCCAGTTGGAAGACCACCACCAACTTACTGATTTGAAGCCTACAGATCTTTATGCAACAAATGCAAAACCGAGATTCATCTGGTCAAAGTTCCTACTACAGGAATCTCCAAGCTCTTCCACTACATGTCCTAAAAGTATTGGTCTCAAATCAAGGAAATCTTGGGAACAACAAACCTACTACTCCTACTGATATGTATATAAATGATGTCCACTGCAACCACCCTCTCACCATTGCTAATGCCTTCAACTCCTTCTCCTCCCTATCTACTGTTACCCCTCCGTTCTCCCAAAGCTGGATCTGCCCTTCTACAAGTTCCCCACTCCTCCTACTCTGGAGCTGGTTCAGGTCTCATACTTAGATGTTCTTGAGTTTCTCAAAACAGTTCCACCAAGAGGGAGCCCTGGCCTAATGGAATACATCCTGGGGTTATCAGACTGTTTGCGACATGGCTTGCTGGGCCTATAACCAGGCTCTTCAATCTTTCTATTAGCTCTGCCTCTGTCCCCTTAATCTGGAAAATGGCTAGAACTATACCTGTTTTAAGAAGGGTGATGCTAAACTACTGTCCATTTACCGTCCATCTCTTCTTCTCCTGCTCAGCAACTTCTGGAGAAACTTGTCCATCGTCAGGTGTCGGAGTACTTTCTTAAGCTTAATCATCAATCTCCCTCCCAACATGGCTTGAGGGTGGTTCATGGTACTACTACGCTCTGACCCTACTTACAAGTGATATCAAAAGTAATATGGATAACGGCCTGGCCACTGGTGCTGTTTTCATCGACCCGTCTAATCCCTTTGATATGGGTCACCACCGCTCATGCTATCAAGTTACATGACTTGGGGCATCTGACTCTACCTTACTCTGGTTTGGCAGTAACCTGGACAACCGCTGTCAGGCAATTTCCTTCCAGTAAAGTTCTCTCCTCCCCATCCCTATTATATGATGTCAAGACTTAGCAAAGGATCACATCTATCCACAAGATACACCAATCACAGCATCGTTCCAACAGCTGTGCGACTGTTAACTCAAACAGGACTGTCAGCGCATGAAATCACCAAGCGTGACTGGCCACAGATGTGAAGCCAGTCTGCAGCACTATTGGTCAGCATCCTAGACAACAGACAAAACTGGAGTACAATCCTAGGAGTATCCAACCAGCAGTCGCAGCAGCAGCAAGCAGCAAGTATGCCACCTGAAGGAGCCAGCAATCAACTCAAGGGATCAACCAACAACATCCAGCACCACAACCACTAACTCAACCCAGTGAATTGCACCTTCAATGCCCCAATTAATTTTATCTCCATAAACAAGTAGTAGTGACTGTTATTTGTTGTTTTAGCAACAGTAATTTAGCACAGTGCAACTGACTGCTCAATTCAGTGTTTTTAGTTTAACCAAACCACTTTTAAAAGGGACTACTTTATCTCAAAGCTCACAAAATATGTAATAAAAAGTCAATAAAATTATTAAAATGTTTAAAACTTTTAAAAAAATATGTCAGAAGTTTTTCATTTTCTAAGTGCAATAATACCCTCAGGGTGGCGGTATTGGTCTATCACGGACCTCCCAGGGCTATGGCCCTCCGCATGTGGCTGTCATTGCCTCAATATGCCGCCCCTCGTGGTCCGTGATAGACCAATACCGCCAACCCTGTCAGGTATTATTGCTTACCTTTTTCACACTGAATCCTGCAGAATAGGGTAAATATTATACGTGAAAACATATATTGTACTATAGCCATCAGCACTCTGCAGAAAAAAAACCCTGTGGAAGAAATCTCTGGAGATCTATGGCCTTGGCTACCATCTCTCTCCTAGCAGGGAATGTATTATTGTGACAGGCAGCTCAGAATGCTAATTTGGAGTTTGAAATTCAGGGGATGTTTTGGAGGGATAACTCTCTATCCCTCTAATGGAATAACACTTGGGGTGCCAGGAATCAAGCTCTGCAGCTAAAGGGAGTTTTCTGCAAGGAGGTTCACCTGTCAAAGCATGAAATGAGGACAATAGCAACAACTGAAGGCAATCACCCAGCCCCAAGATCATGAGGAGGCCTGTCTCTGAATAGAAACTAAACAAAGGGATACAGAAAGACACTAGGTGGACCATATGCAGAGACAGAGAGATAGTTTTCAGAGGTGCTGCCAATGTAATCTACACAACTAAAGGAACACCTCCTAGACTCCCTCTGGCAGCTGAAGTCTTAAATACTACACTTGAGTTGCTGCCGACAAAAGTCTACTCAGCTAAAGCTTCCTGCAGAGTGTTGGACCATACTAACCAGTGGGACTGCTGGGAGGTGCCTCAGGAGACTAGCAGCCTAGAGAGGAGGACCCCCAGAGACAAGGGACTCACCTCAATAGGTAGACTTCAAGGGAGCAGAGCTGTCTACCCACAGGAGAGCCCTGAGGCATGATTCAAACTGAGTAATAACTGCTGAATGGAATGACTGATATTAATGGAAAATACAATGACTGAAAGGTACTGAAATTTGCATGTACATTAAGGTCAAAATGAGAGGTAAATCTCTCAGCAGGATCTTTGGGGCTTTGTAACTTCTGACATGGGGCCCTAGCAATGAGGCTTGCACAGCGCAAGGATATCTAGGGCCAGCACTGCCAGCCCTTCCTGCTGAGGATGCCCACTCTCTCCCATGCTTTTTAATTTATATTTGGAGCCCTTAGCTCTGAAAATTAAACGCAACAATAACATCAAAGGAATTAAGATGGCAGCCAAGAGCTCAGACTATTTACATATGCAATTGATATTTAACTGCATCTGGGGGACCGGTAACTTCCATAACAAAAGTCCTGGCAGAAATATCACCAATCAGTGCCTTTTCTGCATACTGACTGAACACAGGTAAAACTAGTGTTTCCCCTGAATAGACAAGTGTGCAAACAATACATTATTAATATGGGCTTACAAGAAATCCATAATTACCTAGACATTAAAACATACACAGTTGAGCTAAAAACTTTGAATCTGGACCCCTGTTAAAATTCATAGCTCATGGTTTTCTAAGATGGTCTGCCCTGCTTGTTTACATTCTGGGACAGGATAAATATTATTAAAATGAACATCTTACCAATACTGTTGTATCCTATAAGTATACTAAACATCACCCTGCCCATCAAATGGTTTAAGTACCTGCACTCACTGACCACTACATTTCCCTGGCAAGGCAAAGAAATACAGAGGGCCTACAATAAATTGAGAAGCACTAAGACCATGGGGGAGGGCATAGGGGGTCATCTGCCAAACTTCATACTCTGTTATTTAGCCCTGCATGGTAGCAAGTATCTGCTCAGTGGGGTGGGGGGATAATACTTCACAGATGGAAGACAATCACTACATGCCCCAGTGGCTACAGATAGAGGAGGACATAGACAGAATGTATAACTGTCAGTTGAAAGCTCTGTTGTTTACCCCAACTAAGACTCCCAAACCCTTTGAGTTACCCCATTTATTGATCTATTAGAGCTCATCAGCAATTGAGCAGAATCTTAAAACTGAAGCTTTACAGATCTGTCCCAGCTGGTGTTTCTGAACCCAAATTGGAAGGCTATGCCTGTAATTCAATCGGGTGAGCAACCACCCATGCCCCCTTCCTGAGCTACTATAGTAGTTCCTCACAGTCTCTTTCTGAAGCATTTATTCCTTGCCTGCCAGAGGCTCTAGTAGTCTGACTTCTCCATTGGGGACTGCTGGGCTTGCCCCCCCAGCATTTTCCTCCCTTCTTTCCTCATGCTTTGGGCTCTTCTTGGATTGTCCTGGATTTCTGTTCATTGTGTTTTCCTGCTTGGTTAGTATTTGCCTTGCCTCCAGCTGCTAGCTTCTTTGTGTGCATGTTTCCTTACTGCTCCTGTGCTTCGTTTGCTTTTCTTTGCTTCTTTGGACTTTTCTAGTTTTCTAGCACCCTGTGCATACATTGCTATTTGTGCTTCAACTAACATATTGTTGTTTCCTTACCTTAAGGTGCCCTGTGCCTGTGCTCTCAGGTTCCATTTACTCACCAGAATTTTCAAGCCCTCAGTCAACTGTATTGTTATTGTATGCTTCAAACTCACACTGCTGTTTCCTGCCTGCTGTTTCCTGTGCTTTCCACCTAATTATCTGCTCTGGACCAGGCTTCATCTTGTTCAGATAGCTGCCACTCCCTGTTGTGCTATGTGTGTTCAACAGCTCTGCTCTTAATTCACTCAGTGCTTGTTCCACTCAGCCAACTACTGCATTGCTATACTGAAACTTTCAGCTATTACATTAGCTGCCTGGTCTCATGGTGCTCTGCTTGTGGCTCCCTGTTATTCCTACATTGGGGGCTGTAGTGTCACAGTGGGGCATTTTGGCTCTGGGTAGCAGGAGGGAGCATGCTTTATGTAAATCATGTGAATCACTCTGCTCCTTGCTGTTCCTTGCCTACATGGCTTTTCAGTGATCCATGCATAAATACATTATACTCACAGACTTCATGGCTTTCAAGATTTTCATTGCATTTCATTACTGTGCTGCAAATGCTCTTTACTGGAACAACCTAACTCTGCCTTAATGGCATCTAAGGTATTCATGCCACTCATATCAATTTATTATTCATGCTGAAACCACAGCGATCAACTGTTAAACCTCATTGATTCATTATAATAAACCTCTTTGATTCAATTACTGGCATCTTAGCCTCTCCCTCCATAAGCACCTATCTCTTACATCACCATTAATTTGACTTCCTTAACGGAATTGGTTGGCTTGCTTTCCAGCTGCTGCCATTATAAACCTCTGAACGCTGGCTTGCACTATAGCCTACTACCTTATCCAGCCCACTGGCTTTGCTCGGCCTCCTTATCACTAATGCCACTGGTTTCACCTGGCCTTCTCATCAATAACCTGCTACAAAGCTACAGCTGTTAGCTTCACCTAGTCTCCTTCTATCTAGCACATCAAAGTTGATTCATGAGCTCACTCATAAATTGGAGGCATGCCAACCATGTCTATTACCTTTTCTGGTTCAGGGTCTGCCCTGTGGCAGTCTTGGTCTGTACTCATGAAGTCCGCATCTTGAGCATGTGAAGCTCGGGGCAGGTCCTTCTCATCTGGCCCATAGTGGAAATGTCCTCACTCCAGGTGGAGCTTCAGTCATCTAACTCATTGGCAGCACCTCTTGATGTAGAATTTAAGACTTCAGCAGCCAGGGTGGGACCCTTAAGCCTAAGAGCACCCCTATGGATATTGCGGCTCTGGCACCTTGAAAGTTATTCTCCTATGACCCTCTGGTTCACCTGGGCTGTTTTAGTCAGTAGGCTGGCTGAGTGCCTCAACAGTCGTTGCTGTCCTCCTCCCATTTTGGGATCTACTCTATTTGTTGCAGAGCTTCTCACAACCCTTCATGGTGTTCCTATTAGAGGATCATGAGAGCTTTCCACCAAACTGGAATACTTCCTTTCCTGGATTGGGTTTCTAAATTGCAGCTGCAGAGCTGTCACTAAATAAACTATCCCTAGCCTCGAGGAAGGCGACCTAGGCCTTGGGTCCCAGAGGTCCCCTTTAAAATGTTTTTTCTGCTCCTCCATGCCAAAGGTCATAATATGTAGTTAGTTCTTAATAGTATATTCCCTAGTTTCCTTAAGTAGGTTTCTGCTGTTGGATGGAGATGGATGGTGTCCTGCCTTTCCTCTCTCCTTAGGAAGCCCCTTATGTCATCAGTGCTATCTATTTTATCAGTGCAATCTATTTTATCAGTGCAGTCCTGACAACCTGCCATCTCATTCATATTCTTCAAGCTGTCTCACTGTTACCAATCTGTTCTCAACCTGGTAGTCAACGTTTACTGCTCAATACTCTATTTGGGGCTCCACCTAAAGGTACCTTTAGCCAAGGGAATCTTTCCACTGCACCTCTAGGGTGGAACCCTTTCGAGGGTTCCTTGTGGTAATTCAACATGGAATAGAGAGTGCAAACAGCCAAACAGTCATCACAGTTGCACAAACATAACACTACTCTGGTTGAGTAGGCCCATTGAATGGGAAAATTGGGAACAGAAGGCAAGATGATAAATTCTGGAGAGGTATTCATATCCCGCCCTGGACCACTTGGTTCTTGGAAAGAGTTCCACTCCCTCAGAACCTATCAGGTGAGCCACAATGCAGGAAGTGCTGGCTGCCTCACGTCATGCAGCTACAATTATTGTATAGCATAACTTTTGGGACCCCACCATGGTCCAAAGAAGGTGGCTTACTGATTGACAAGCTAGTGGCAGTTGCTCAGATGATTAATGTAATTTCTAAATTATATTCAGCTCTACAGGAGCATGAGTCCAATAAGCTCACAGGCAAATGTTACTTTTGGAATGAGGAACTGGGCCCAGACCTCAGTGATCAGGATTGGCAAAAGATATTGTCAGACCTGTACAAATAAATGAAGCAGGAGTGACACAGGTTACAGCAATTCAAAATATTGCAGAACCTCTATTATACACTAGGAAAACTATGTAACAAGGGAAAAAGACACATCTCCGTACACAAGGTATACTAAGGAAGAGGCACATTCTATCACATATCATGGCAGTACAAAAAAATCAAGCCCTTCTGGCACAAAATTAGGAGTTTAGACCCCTACTGGGTCTGCTAAATGCATTCACACCAGAAGTATGTATTTTGGATCAATACACTGACAAAGTCTTTGGCCAAAGGAAAGGCCACATAGCACTAATGATGCCATAGCAAAATTAGCAATATTACGAGACGGGATAGACAAGAAGGTTCCCACTAGAGCAGAAGTGGCATTAAGGAGGCACTTTTTATGCATTAGAAGTTGAAAAAACTATTGCCAGTGTTCATCATTACTATAAGACCCATCACTCTAGATGGAAACTCATCATACACTGTTACTGTTAATATAATTACTAGATCTCGTTTTTCCCTAATGGAAACCGGGTAGTAATTTGCCATTATAACCAGCTGGTTATAATGGCGAACATGACCAGTTTCCCTAGTTGTGCCCACACTCCAGCTGTGGCTCTTCCTTCTTCAGCGTCTGCCGCCAACCGAGAGACTTCATAGCTACTTGGACTCGGTGGTAAGTTCAATGTCCTGTGTAGCCAGTATAGTGTTATGCTTGTGCAACTGTGTTAGTTTGGTTTTGGCCATTCACACTCTCTATTCCAGGGGAATTACCACCCTGTAGGGGTACCAAATGCAAGGCCCTCAGAGGGCTCCACCCCTAGAAGGTGCTGCTGGACAATTCCCGTGCCTAAAGCTACCTTAGGAATCCCCAGCGAGAAGTGCTGCTGCTGGAGGAGGAGGGGAGGATGGTGGGTAAAGAAAAGTGCTTCACTATGAGGCTGAGAGGAACTGCTTATATAGCTCAGGAAGTGGGAGTGACTGGCTGCTTGGCCATTGAACTCCAGGCAAAGCCTTTCCAATTATTTAAAAAAAACTTCACTGGGCTAACATCCAACAACGGGCCTTTTTTTTTTTTTAAAGGTTAACATTTCTACTGCTTGGGACCACGGACCACCCTGAAACCCGACCGGTCCAGCGGTTGCACTAGGAACCTCTATTATTTTATACAATTGCTGTGGCAAGAAACGATACCCAACAATTATATAAAATAAAACATAGGGTTGTGTAAAACCTCATTTTACACACACCCTCAAGTTGATGCTTTAATGAACCCTCAAGCTTCGCTCTTGGGGTTTATGTAGCACCCAACACCTCGGTATGTAAAATTCTTGTTAAGCACACAACCCCATATATCATTCTATATGTGATGACTTGCCTTCAAACATATATGGGTTAAGGAAAAGTAACCGGAGATGACAGCAGGATATGGTGGAGTGCATTGGGCATATGAGAGATGGACTGCCTAGTTTGAATGTGTTGGCTGTATTGCTGGTCTGTAGAGGCATTATAGCACCACACCTATTGACACACTTTGCCTGGTAAGAGGGTGGGTTGGGAGGGGAGGGTTCCTGTGTAAAACAGTTACCAAAGTAACAGGCACAAGACACAATCTGGTTCTTGAAGAAGGTCAGGAGCCTTTGAGGGTTTAAAAGGGCCTTCAATTATATACAAAGAGAAACAGGAGGCGAGGAATAGGGTGAATACCAGTTAAGGATGAGGGAGACCAAGAAGGTGATGAGGATGCAAAAGCAGACACATAACTGCATATTGAAGAGGGGCTCGGGGGACAGCTCTTTAGATACATTGGAGGAAAAGTAAGAGGTGGAATTATTAGGCTGACAGAGGGGCAAGGTAATAGAGGAGGATAAGGAGAAGGCAGCCATTCTAAATGACACTAAATAACTATGTTTGCTCTGTGTTCACATTACAGAATAGCGGGTCCTTGCTTGAAAGCAGCATAAAGGCTGCTGCAAGAGGATCCTAGAAATGTGGCAGTTAAATTTAAAACAGAAAGCATCAAAAAGGGCTAAGTCCTGAAAATAGACAAGGATCCAGGGCTGGATGAACCTGAAGGTGCTCAGGAGTTTGCATTGGGACTGGAAGAACCCAGCAGGGCTGTTCAATAGCTCTCTACAGTCAGGGTTGATTCTGAAAAGAATGAAGGGTAGCAGATGTAGTCTTGCCCACAAGGAGAAATAAGAGCAACCAGGAAACTACAGTTCCATTGGTCTTACCTCCATAGCAGGTAAAATAATGGAGAAAATAGGCAAAGAGCACATACTGGACTACCTGGAGAAATGGGCATCAGGATAGCAAAGCAACATAGGTCTGTGGCAGAGGGTCTTTTCAGACCAACCTGATAGCATTCTTTGTCTGGATAACTATGGCAGTGGACATGAGACAAGCAGTGGATTTGTTTGCTTGAACTTCAGCAAGACGTTCAGCTCTGTGCCAGACAGAAGACTGCTGAAGAAGTTAGAGGATCTGGGAACTGCAAAGGATCTAGTTAGATTGTGGAAAGATGTCTGGGGCAGGGAGGACAGCAGAGTGTGGTGGTAAACAGGATGAAGTCAGGGAGTGGGAGATTATGAGTGGGATGCCACAGGGTTCAGTCTTGGGGCTGGTCTTTTCACTATGTTCCTCAGCAACATAGGCAAAGGAATGCAAGACAAGACGTGTCTAATCACAGAAGACACCAAGCTCCGAGGCAGGGTAGACAGTGAGGAAGGGTTAGGGAGCTGCCTAGGGTCCAAAGTTTGGCATTTGAAATTCAACACCAAAAGTGCAAGCTGGTGAGCAAGAACCCCAGGAAGGAAGATTGGATGGGAGGATTTAGGCTGAATACTACCACTGAGGAAAAGGACCTGAGAGTTATCATAAGCAACTCTCTAACACAATTTAGCCAATGCAACAAGACTACAGCAAGGCAATTAGAATGTTGGGTTATCAGGTGGCATTTTGACAGCAGGAGGAAGGAGGTGATACTGCCTTTCTATATATCACTGGTGAGGCCACAGCTGGACTATTACACTTAATTATGCAGCCTCCACCTAAGAAAAACAAAGACTGGCCTGAGAGGGTGCAAGACAGGGTACCCAAAATGATCCAGGGTCAGCAGGGTAGGTTCTATGAGGATCTGCCTGAGGCCCTGAACATGTACTCATGAGAGACCAGAAGGGAGAGGTAAATATTATAGAGACTTAAAGTTTCTGGAAGGAATGAACAAGGTAGATCGTGGGAAAATATTCTTCAGGACTGGCAAATTAAAAACACAGTGTCATGATGGAAACTGGCGGAGGGATGTTTCAGGAGGAGTAAAAACTTTTTATTTTACAAAGAGAATGGTGGAGCCCTAAAACAGCTGACCAGCAGAGGTGATGGGTGCAAGAACCATTAATGGTTTAAAACACAGCTGGGACTGAGAAAGGCTTAATAGTTGCATAAGGGAAAGCAGTAAGGTAGGGGCAAGGGGATAAGTGTAATAAACCTGACTAGACATTATGCCCTGGCTAGGATGAGGTATAATAAGGCAGACTGAATAGATCAATGGTCTTAATCTTCCAGTATTTTCTATGTTTCTATGATTTCTGCCATCAAGACTTAATCTCAATGTTTTTCTTCTTTTCAGGTCATTCCTTCTATGTTGGCACCACAACAACAGCATCAAGAAAAACTCCCATACATATCATCAAAATCATGCCGCTAGAATTCCACCTACTTCATCTTATATCCAGGATGCTTGGACTGAACTCCACCAAGTCCAAAATGTTTTATCCTCCTAAATTATGGTTCCTGGAGGATGGTCCCCAGACATTTCCCCGAAAGGTTGTCCACTCCATCGTGCCAAGGGATTACATAACTCCATGAACTGGAAGAGGTCGTAATGCCAGTGTTACAATTTGGTATTTTGGGGATTTCAATTAGTATTTCCTTTAGCTTTAGGTACACATACCCAATATATTGTACCTCTAAAGGGTGGAAATATTCAGAAAGCTTCAGATACAGTATGCGTTACAACAAGCACAATACATAAGATCAACTGACCAGTGACTCTGAGTTGACTAGGCTTGGTGGTCAACTGATCAGATCTCCCATCCTAATTAAATCTTCAGTTGACCGACCCCAGCACCTCAGCAACAGCTCTCCACCTTCCACTTCTAGTCCTTCTCCAACACTCTCAATTGGGGTCTTCTGATGAATTTCCAGTCAATATGTCCTTCAGCTTTGGGTACATATACCCATGGCACCTCAAAAGGGTGGAAATACACAGAGGCATCATCCACAGAATACGTTATCACCAGCACAAGGTTTTCAATCCCAAAAATGAGAAATCCGATAAAGGGTCAGAATCTGATGACTCAGATTCTGTTATTCAGTCCGGCAACCCTAACTTGGACTGCACCGTTGTTCCAAAGCATTTAGTAATAGTTGTCACAGGCTCAACCTGAGGCACAGCCAGATCCCCTACTCCCAAGAGCTCCCCCCCTTTGATGAACCCTGTGACTTTGTCAAGAAGGAGAGCTTCCTCTCATTCTGTCCAAGGAGCCTTTTTCTAATATTCGTAGTAGCCGAGCGGTTCTACTATGAGGCACCAGTCTGACAAAACCTTTTCCCTTAAAATGTTATACCACACAAATTAGACCCAAGCAGAGTTGATAAGAAAAATCATAAAAGTTTAATTGAAGGAAAGAAAACATATTAAAATATTCTACACAATTTAGTGTATTGGGTTGCAGACAACAATGTTAAAAATGTAGAATTAAACAATAAACTTACACACTATGAATGCTAAAATTTGCCACCTTATTGATATTTGGAGTCCAAGGTATAAAACTCCCATCTGCCAGAAAACTTCTTTAAGCCTTCTGATAAGAGTTCTCAAAGTTTAAGCAAGATAAGCCAGTCTCTGAATTTTCTTCTTCAGCAAAATTCAGGTTTTCAGAGAAAAAGCTCCTTTCTCAAGAGTTTTCTCTTTCTTCATAGAGCAAAGTTCTCCTCAGTCTCAGTAGTTTTTACAGCAAAACTACCCAAAGCTTACACTTAGAAAAATGATACCAAAGAGCACTGTTTTCTGGCTGTATTCCTTTTATACCTCAGATGATGTTGTTCCAGCCTACCTTTTTAATTGGTCTGCATTTTAGGCTGGGATGTTTTGGCAATTCACCCTTTTTTCCTGGAGGTGTCTCTCTCACTCCACCCTAGTTTCTCCAGAGTATAAATTACCAGAAAATCCTTCAAAATGTGGTTTCTGTCCACAATACTACACCCCCACCCCCTCCACTGAACAGTTTCTGGTAAAATACATTTCTGCCCTTTGAGCTCAGGAAACCCACAACATTGAGTACAAAGAACACTAGACTCCATGCCACCATTCTCCTGGGTGAGGTCTGAACATTCAAGCACAAATGAAGTTTTAAATGATTCAATTAAGCCAGTTCCTGGCTTCCAGCCCTGATATATAAACCTGTCTGAGAGCTACAATAGATCCAGCACTCAGTGTTTAAATCTTTCCCCATGTTTTTGTTTCATAGAATGCTTAAATGGCCAGTGGCTTGATTCTGAAACACAGCCCATATATATATATCATATCTGAACAGTACAAATATGTATGGGGCTGTTCGTACAATCCTCCCTCCCTCCTAAGACTGAACCTGTGGAAACACTCCCCTTTTGCAGCAGAGTTTTGCGAGTTCTGTCACTGTTCCAATATGTGAGATAGGCCAACTGCATTCCCATTTTCAGATGCAGGCCTGTGGTCACCTCCATATCATAGGCCTGTAGGACAATACTTCATCTAAGGAGTTTTCCACTTGTTTTACCCATTTGGTCCAACAACACTAACGGGTTATGGTCCATCTGTAACTTAAAATGTCACCCATAAAGGTACTTTTCCAACTTTTCTGCGATCATACCAAAGCAAGGTATTCTTTTTCCACCATGGAGTAGGCTTGTTCATGGGAAGCAGCTTCTTTCTGAGGTATACTATAGGGTGTTCTTTAACCTAATTGGATATCTGACTGAGGACGGCCCCTATTCCCATCTGATGCATCTGTTAGCACCACAACTGGCTGGGTGTAGTCTGGGCTGGCCAGCAGTGGACACACTATACAAGGAGGTTTTCAGTTATGTCAAGGACCTGTCACAGGCCAGGTTCAATTTTACCCTCTTAAGCTGCTTATTTTTAACAGCTCAGATAAAGGAGCTGCCAGGAACTGTAATTGGGTACACATTTCCTATAATACCCTGTGGTCCCAAGAAAGATCCTAACTTTTGGGGGTTTCAGGCATGAGCCAGGCTGCAATTGCCTCTATTTTGCCTGGTTTGGCAAGGGCTGACCCCTCCCACAATATGTCCCAAATAAGTGACCTCTGCCATGGTCACCTGTCACTTCTCTGCTTTGATAGTCAGCCCTGCAGCCTGTATTCTGCCAAACACTTCTCCCAAATGTATCAGGTGTTCAACTAGGGCTGCATATAGCTATGTCATCCAGGTAGGCAACTGCAGATCCTCCATACCCTGTAACACCTGATTCACTAACCACTGGAATGTGGCAGGGTTGTTCATCATCCCAAAGGGCATGAACTTAAATTTGTACAGGCTGATTGTGTGATGAAAGCTGACCTTTCTCCAGCCCTGTCAGTAAGTTCCACCTGCCAATACCTTTTGTCAGATCTAAAGTGGTTAAGTATGTCACCTCCCAACTTGTCCAGCAATTCATCTGTGTGGGGCATTCAGTGGGCATCAGATTTCATGATGGCATTGAGCCCACAATAGTCTACACAGATACACAGAACCATGTGGTCCCATCTAGCTTTGGGACAAGAACTACAGGTGAGGCCCAGGGACTGTGGGTTTCTGAATCAACCCTAGATCTAGCATCTCCCCCACCTCCCTCCTAATGCCTTTGAGAACTGTCACAGACACCCGGTGAAGCTGTCCAACATATGGAGCTTGTGTCCCCATGTCTACATCATACACTGCTAGTGGAGTCTGTCCCGACTTGGACATAACTAAAAGGGCAAATTAATGCAAAACCATCCTTACTTCCTGGGCCTGTTCAGGTGTCAACTGGGGTGACAAGAATGGTCTCCACAGATAACTCCTGCTTACTTTCCACTAACAAGTCAAGAAGGGGTCCTCCTCGCCTACCTCTTCCCCAGGACTGTAAACCGCAGTACCATATCGGCCCTAATGAAATAGGGCTTCATCATATTACATGGTACATCCTGTGGGTGTGTTTTCTGTCAGGTAACTCTACAATGTAGTTCACATCGCTCACCTGCCTGACTAACTTGTATGAAAGGAGGAGTGGGGGGAAATGATAGAAACTTTCAAGCACCTCAACGGAATCAACAAAGTCCAAGAGGGCATCTTTCAGAAAAGAGATGTGCAAGAACAAGGGACACAATTTGAAGATAGAAACATAGAAACATAGAATTTGATGGCAGATAAGGACCGCTTGGCCCCATAGTCTGCCCATTTCCCTACCTAACGGATAAGCTGCAGATCCTAGTTAACCAATAGCCTACTTCCTCCTACCACCCATTAGAATTGCCTTTTGTCTGTCCTATGCATTCTAGAGTTCCCCACTGTTTTTGACTCTACAACCTCCTCAGAAAGGCCGTTCATGCATCTACAACCCTCTCTGTGAAGAAATACTTCCTCAAGTTACTTCTGAGCCATCCGCCTCTCTTTTCAAATTGTGCCCTCTTGTTCTTGCACATCTCTTTTCTGAAGATGCTACCCTCTTGGTCTTTGTTGACTCCTTTGAGGTATTTGAAAGTTTGTATCATGTCCCCCTCCCTCCTTTTCTCGAGGCTATACTTCTTAAGCTCCTTTAGTCTTTCTTCATATGTCTTCTGGTGCAGACCCTGCACCATTTTGTTGCCCTCCTCTGGACAGCCCCTACCCTATCTATGTCTTTGTGGAGAAGGGGTCTTCAGAACTGTACACAGTACTCAGATGTGGTCTTACCAACTGTCTGTACAGAGGGCCTACAACTTCCTGTTTTCTACTGGTGATGTCTCTCCCAGTATCTCCCCAGCCCTCCTTACTGCCTTCTCACATTGCTGGCCCACCTTTAGATCATCTGATATGACTACCCCAGGTCCCTTTCCATTTTGTTGTTGTCAGTATCTCACCCACCATTGTGTACTCTGCCCCTGGGTTTTGCTTCCCATGTGCATTACCTTGCACATCTTTGCATTGAATCTAAGCTGCCATATATTTGACCATTCCTCCAACCTTGCCAAGTCCCTTTTCATCCTTTCCATCCCACCTTGCGTATCAGCCCAGTTGCAAGTCTTTGTGTCATCTGCAAAGAGACATACTTTCCATTCAGTCCCTCTGTAATGTCACTTACAAAGACATTAAAAGGACCAGCCCCAGTACTGAACCCTACGGTACCCCATTAGTAACCCCTTTTCTTCACTGTGGACTCCATTTACTATTACCCACTGTGTCCTGTTGTCCAGACAGTGTTTTACCCAGTCTACCACCCTGGGACCCACTCCCAAGCTGGCTAATTTGATAGAGGGGACAACTCAAGGGCAATGAGAGGAGTATTTTTTCACAGGAGGGTGGTGGACACATGGAACAGCCTTCCTGAGGAGGTTGTAGGGTCAAAAACAGTGGGAAATTCAAAAATGCATGGGACAGACATAAAGCAATTCTGGTGCAGGAGTAGGAAGAAGTAGGCTGTTGGTTAACTAGGATCTGCATCTTATCCAATAGGTAGGAACTGGGCAGTCTAGGTGGGCCAAACGGTTCTTATCTGCCATCAAAGTCTATGTTTCTATGTATGGTCTTGCCCACTCCGTCTGCAGCTTGTTCTTCCAGACTGGGATCATAACCATTGCCTCCTGTCATACCCTGTACAAGTGAGCTCTGGCTCCACGATCATATCAGGTCTTTTGTTTTGCTGGGCAGCTGACAGGTTGCTCTTGACCATACCCATAATTTCCTTCAGCTTCTCCCCAAATTTTAAAACATACTCCACTATGGCAGTCCTCTGGGTGGCATGCTTACCTTCCCAATCTTCTTGTATAAAATCTAGTGCCCCCTCACCCTGTGTCCATACAAGAGCTCTAAGGGTGAAAACCCTGTCAATTCTTGTTGCACTTCCTTTAGGCAAACAGCAGGTGGGGAGGTACCTCTCCAGTCTCGCCCATTCTGTTCTGCAAATGCCATAAGCATAGCCTTTAGGGTCCCATTAAATCTCTCTACAAGACCATTAATTGTGGGGGTAAGGCATTGTGCACCTCTGTACGACATCACACTTCTCCCACAAACACTTCATAAGGTCCAACATGAAGTTACCCCTTGATCAGAGATAACCTCCTGCAGAAATCCTACATGGGAGAAAATCCACAGTAATGCATCCAATCAATCAGTCAATCAATCATTCAAAGTCTTTATTTAACCAGGCAATCACCCGTTGAGCAAGCTCATTTTGAGGTGGACCTGAGTTTGTTAACAAGGAATAAGGGACAATATACATGAAATGCAACACACAAGAAAATGGTAATAATACAAATAAAGTGAGATACAATAATACAGTATATACAAAGTATCAGCAGGTAGCATTGACAGTAGTATATGTTTGGAACAGAAGATACAGCTAGTTTTGGGTAGGACACAATTTTTATAAAAGTAAAGAAATATACAAATCAGGTGCACGAACACAAATAAAACCTAATATAAAAGATATATAGTGATACGGTATGGAGAATTTAGAGCTGGAACCAGGGTCAAAGGAATGTGGAAGGGACAGATATGGGGTAGAAAAGGAGAGGAAGAGTCAATTATAGATGTGATCAGTCTTTTAACAGTAGTAAGTAGAGTGTGCTTGGACTTATAGGAGTCACTATTTAGGGAGACAGGCACAGGACTCCTTATTATGATGTAGATATAGAGATTTAAAGCTGCTAGGCTGATGGGGTGAGTTAATCTCAAAGGTTTTGCAGCTTGTTCCACAGTTGAGGAGCACAAAGCTAATGGCTGCTCTGCCAATCGAGACTTTGCTTTGTAAACATAAAGATAGATATATAAGGTGCTTCTCAGGGCATACTTCCCCAAGTGCACAAAGGTAAACAGAGAGAGATATACTGGGGCAGTTTATTTGAGATAGCTTTGTATGTCCAAACCGCAGCATTTTTTGCCGTCTCTAAGCAAGGTATGACCATCCACTGCCGTGCACAATGCACAGTGGTGGGTGAGTATGGAAGACCTGTGGTAAATCTTATGACTCTGTGATAAAGCGTATCAAGTTTGGCTAGGGTACTTTCAGATCCCTGACTATATAGAAAGTTTGTGTAATCCAATAGGGAAAGAAAGGTAGTTTGAACCTGTGTCAGTTTAGCGTCTCTTGTGAGGAGATTATTAATCCTAAAGAACAGACCAAGTCTTTGTCTAAGTTTCTTTGCCAGTTCTTCTAAGTGATCTATGAAAGTAAGTCTATGGTCTAACCAGACCCCAGGTACTTGAACTTTGGTATGTAGTCCAACTGCTCACCTAGAATGGTAGTGATCTGCTGGAGTGTCCCAGCAATTGCAGGATTTATTGCATTTTGAAGGAGAGTAACATTGCTTTGTTTTTTGCATTTAAGAGCAGTTTCTGGTTTATAAGCTGATGTTGCAGCAGATTCAATTCATTTGAAGGGCTTTACAGGCTGCTTCAGGTGTCGGAGCTACTAGCATAGAGTACCGTATCATCCACGAATAGGTGTATTTGTGCTTCTTTGATGGGGGCATCTACGTTGTTAATATAAATGGCGAAGAGCAAGGGACATAGAATGGAACCTTGCGGTACACCTCTCTATAGGGGTTTTGGTGGAGAAACTTCCCTTCTGCCTTTACTTGTTGAAGTCGTCCTGAGAGGTAGTTGGAGAACCATTTAAGGGATAGGAATCAAACCAATGTTCTGGAGGGGATGACAGAAGCAGTCTGTGATCAATGGTATCGAGCATGCTTAGGTCCAAGAAAACTGTGCAGACAAAGTTTTTTGTCTAATTCAAACTGCCAGTCATTTGTCACCTTGGCTAGAGCAGAGATTGTACTGTGCTGCGCTCTAAAACTGGATTGTAATGGCTTGAGCAATTTTTCTGATTACAGGTACGTCTGAAGCTGGGACTTCACTATTTTCTCCAGCATCTTAGAAAGATTGGAAGTAGGCAAATTGACCTGTAGTTATTGAGGTCAGTAGGATCTACTGACTTAAACAAAGGACCACAAGTGCATTTTTCCAAATGGGTGGTAGGTCAACCTGTGACAAGGATAAGTTGAAGAGATGAGTAATTGGGAGTCGCGAGGACATGGTAGTCGACCTTTAAAAGTATGGGTCAATGAGGTCGGCCCAGCTCTTTCCTAGTGTCCAGCTGAAGGAGAAGATCTTGACTTCTTTCAGGAGGTAGGCTGCAGAGAGAAGATGGACTGGGGATGGGTTTTTTGTGTATCAATCTAAGTTGTTGGCGGAAGATATTTGTGGGAGAGGGGTCAAAGGCTAGCCCTGCAGTGGCAAAATGATTATTGAAAGCATCGAGGATAGACAGTCTGTCAGAGATGACAGTATTGTCGATCAATAATTTAGTAGGTAGAGAATTTACAGTGGTGTGACTTTTAACGTCTTTGATAGTCCTCCAGAATTTGGAGGCATTTCTTGAGAGCTCTCCAGCTGAGAGTGGTAGAAATTAGCTTTGGCTTCTCTGACCATTTTAGTGCAGAGGTTCCTAGCTCTCAGAAAGAATTCCAGTCATTTATTATATTAGTTTTCCTAGCAGTTCTCCAGAGTACATTTCTACTCCACAAAGCATCTTTCAGGTCTTCTGTAAACCACCGACAGGATTTGTTTCTGCACGAACTTTTACTATGGGAGCATACTTGTTGAGGCACCTAGCACAATTTCTGAGAAAATATCTTAAGCTGTAGTCAGGGTCTTGGCTAAATAGAAGTCCTGCCATCGCATGAGTCTCTTAGTTCTGATATATACCCATGGAGATCAAAGTTACGTATGCACCTTTTAAAGGAGAATTTTGGTACAGTTGTGGATTTAAGGGTGGATCTTACACACGTGATGAAGCAATGGTCGCTAATATCAGAGAAAAAGGCGACAGCATGGGAGAATAAATGGGGTTTGTTAACTAAAATGATATCCAAGAGAGTACTGATATTAGGGTTGAGCTTGTTAGGATGAGTAGATTTGTTTATTAGCTGTGACAACCCAAGGGAATCACAGGACATTTTAGTGGGGTGGATGCACTGGAGACAAGTCTAAGTTGAAGTCCCTAGTATGATACACTCTAAGATGCAGACCCAGTATTTTTCGAGATGTTTTAACAACTGTAGTCCAGCTGATGGGGGTTGTAGCATCCTATTATACATAATGAGACACGGTGGCAATTTCAATCTTTAATGACAAGCTTTCAAATTCTTTTGGGACAGAGGTTGAGTCAATTATGGAGGCAGGAAATTTATCCTTGATGTCTGCATCTGTCAGGAGGAACCAGGATCCTAGGTGATAGGTTTAAATACTTCATTGACAAGTATTTAAATTAGCCAAGGGAGGCACTGGAAAGGAGCAGGAAATCCTAGCCCCCAAAATATCAGGGTACTAAGTGAGGTAGACACCAACATAGAGATGTCAATAGGGAGAAGTGCAGGGGTAAATGGAGAAAGTGACAAATGCAATAAGGACAGAGATGGGGCAAAGGGTAAGGCCATCAAGAAATGGAGGTAATGAGTACCAATGCTCATAGACTGGGCAACAAGCTCCCTGAACTGGTGGCCTTGATGGAAGAGGGATGCCTGGATATTGTAGCAGTCACAGAAACATGGTACACAGAGAACCATGACTGGGATGTCAACATACCAGGGTAAACAACCTACAGGAGAGACAGGAGGGCAGAAGAGGGAGGGAGTAGCTCTCTATGAAAGGGAAGGGATAAAAGCAACTGAACAAAAGAGTAAACAGGGAGGAGAGGAGGCACTGTGGGTCACCTTAGAGACTGGAAATGGCACCACAATCTACACAGGGTTGTATACAAACCCCCATGTCAGGAGGAATGGACAAGTATATGATAGAAGGCATACTTAGGATTTCAGAGATAGGGAGATACTTTTGATGGGGACCTTAACATGCCAGATGGTAACCAGAGCACCTTTGTGGCAGACACATCCAAAAAGCAGGGCCATTCTTGATGCCCTTCAGGTGGCATGCCTCAAACAGCTAGTTTGGAACCCACTCATGAGGGAGCAATCTTAGACCTCAAATTCTCAAATGGGGACAGTGAGAGGATCGCAAATCTAGAAGTGGTTAGCCATTTGGGAACAAGTGACCACCAAACAGTGTGGTTCACGATAAACTCTGCTAAGTTAAGCCATACAAAAGTGAGGTTCTGGACTTCAGGAGGGCTGACTTTGGCAAGATGGGAGAGTGCCTTAGAAAGCACTAGCAAACAGGCTAGAAGAGGGTGGAGCAACAATGGGCAAATATCAAAACTGCCATCACAGAGGCAACAAGCCTTTGTGTGAAGCAAATAAACAAATCAAAATGAAAGAAAAGCCACTATGGTTCTCAAAAGGTGGCGGTGAAGGTTAGGGAGAAAAGATAGCATTTAGGAAGTATAAGGAAACACAGAAGGAGCAGGACAGAGAACTGTACCAGTTAAGCGAGAAAGAAGCAGGAGGGTAGTCAGAATAGCAAAGGCACAAACTGAGGAAAAGATAGCTAACTCAGCTAAGAAGGGATAAAACCTTTTATAGGTATATCAGGGAGCGTAGAAAGACAAAGGGAGGGATAGTGAGGCTGAATAGAATGGATGGTGGGTGGGCAGAGAGTGGCGGTGATAAAGCAGGGATACTGAATGAATACTTCTGTTTAGTATTCACAAAAGAGGAAGTGGGAGGTGCCTAATCCAATTAACAGAAGTACTCTGGAGAGGGGTTGATCCCAGTCCTTTCACAGAAGAAAGGGTTCTGAAAGAACTCCTAAAACTGAAGGTGGACAAAGCAATGGGGCCAGATGGAATTCACCCAGAATTCTAAAAGAATTAAGCAGAGAACAATTGACACCACTGACTACGCTTTTTAACAAATCATGGGAGGATGGTGTAGTACCTGAGGACTGGAAGAAGGCGGATGTGATTCCCTTCACAAAAGTGGGACAAAAGCGGAGGCAGGAAACTACAGACCTGTCAGTTTGACCTCTGTGGTAGGGAAAGTGATGGAATCACTTCTGAAAGAAAGAATTGTTGAGTACCTAGAGGCCAGTGGGGCACAAGACCCAAGGCAGCATGGGTTCACAGTGGGAAGGTCATGTCAGACAAATCTAATTGATTTCTTTGACTGGGTGACCAAAGTATGTAGACCAGGGAGGGGCTGTGGACATGGCCTACCTAGACTTTAGCAAGGCATTTGACACAGTCCCACACAAGATTAGTAGTCAAATTAACCAGCCTAGGAGTGGGTCCCAAGGTGGTAGCCTGGGTAAAACATTGGCTGAACAACAGGACACAGAAGGTAATTGTAAATGGAATCCACTCTGAAGAAAGGGGGTTACTAGTGGGGTACCGCAGGGTTCAGTACAGGGTCCAGTCCTTTTCAATGTCTTTATAAGTGACATTGCAGAGGACTGGAAGGAAAAATATGACTCTTTGTAGATGACACAAAGATCTGCAACAGGGTTGATACACAGGAGGAGTATGGAAAGGATGAGAAGGGACTTGGCAAGGTTGGAGGAATGGTCAAGTATGGCAGCTTGGATTCAATGCAAAGAAGTGCAAAGTAATGCACCTGGGAACAAAAACCAGGGAAGATTACACAATGGGGGTAGTAACAACAACAAAATGGAAGCGACCTAGGGGTAATCATATCAGATGACCTTAAGGTTGGCAAGCAATGCAAGAAAGGCGGTAGGGAGGGCTGAGGGATACTGGGATGAATAGGGAGAGGTATCACCAGCAGAAAACAGGAAGCTGTTATCCCCTGTACAGACAGTTAGTGAGACCCCATCTGGAGTACTGTGTCCAGCTCTGGAGCCCCATCTCTGCAAGGACATAGACAGGATGGAGGCAGTTCAGAGGAGGGCAACTAAAATGGTGCAGGGTCTGCAAGAGAAGCCATACGAGGAGAGACTGAAGGAGCTTAATATGTATACCCTTGAGGAAAGGAGGGAGGGGGACATGATAGAAACGTTTAAGTACCTCAGTGGAATCAACAAAGTCCAAGAGGTAGCATCTTTCAGACAAAGAGATGTGCAAGAACAAAGGGACACAATTTGAAGATAGAGGGATGGCTCAGGGCAATGTGAGAAGTATTTTTCACAGAGAGGGTGGTGGACGCATGGAACAGCCTTCCTGAGGAGGTTGTGGTTTCTAAAACTGTAGGAGAATTCAAGAATGCATGGGACAGACATAAGGCAATTTTGTGGTGGGTAGGAAAAATAGGCTGTTGGTTAAATAGGATCTGCAGCTTATCCTCTAGGTAGGAAATGGGCAGACTAGGTGAGCCAGCGGTCCTTATCTGCCGTCAAAGTCTATTTTTTATGTACAGCTACCTACCTCTGGTTTGCCTGTCAGCTCTGAACAGAGAGTAGGAGCGGATGTTAACTTTGTTGTTACTGGTCGCCAGTCGCATCCACCACTTTGTCTGCCTTAATGGAGGACAGAGGCGATGGCTTCCAGATAGTGGGTAACATAATCAACTACTGTCAATATGTATCTTTTCAGGAGGCGTGGAGTATTCAAAGGACCCACAATATCCATTCCACCCTTTGGAATGGTTCCTCCACAATTAGCAAAGGAATGAGGGCAGCCCTGGCTTTGCTTCCGGCCTTCCTTTTTCTTGACACTGGTGACAGGATTGGCAGTGCTCCTTCAGCTGCTTGGTGAAATGTGGCCAATAGAAATTTTGGGATAAGTTCTTCATAGTACGAATAATGCCCAGATGTCTGGACATGAGAATGTCATGAGCCACCTTGAGCAATGACACAGATACCCTGGAGAATGACAAGCTGTCTGCCCATCACTCCTCCCTCTGTCTTAATGTCCTGGGTATACAACAGCCCACTGTCCCATAATACTCTATGTTTTTTCCACCTCCTGTGTCCCATCAGACTCTGCACAGGCCCTCAGCTTCTCCAAGCTAGGGTCAGTTCATTGTGCTGCTGCTAACTCTTCACACTTACCCAAAGCATGAGGTATGCCCCCATAAGTTCCCAGACTGAGGTTCATAGCTATGGCAGTAGGGGACTCAGTATCACAGCCATCCCCTCCCTCTGGCTATGTGTTACCCTCCTCTTTCGAGCAAATGGCAGTAGCAGTTTGGTGAACTGCCTCTAGAGAATTCTGTCCCTGTTAGAACCATCTCTTTCTCCTTACCTCTCCTGTAAGAATCTCCATGCGGTCCTGAAGGTCATTGGCGCCCCTTGCCATCTGGCTCTGGGTGACAGCACATATCAACCCCTGTGGAACATCATTTCCTACAATAACATCCATAATAGGGTGCTGGCTACAGTCACCTTCTGTATCCTTCACCTGCATCTTCCCAATCCAGGGTAACACTAGCTAAGGGTAGGTTGTCTCCACCCCAGTGAAATCCCTTACGGATACAAACTGATTTGGCAGGATTTGTTCAGGTCCCACAAATCCCTTTTACTATGGTAAGAGATGCTCCAGTATCCCTAACCCCAAATCTGTACCCCATTCACTGTGACTGGATGAATGAACTTTCTCATATTCGTGGGAAAAGCTTCAGGAATACAGTTTGCAACCAACTCAGTTTGCACAGGCCCTTTACATTTTGTGTCTTTTAGGGCACTGCCTAGAAATATAGCCTGGCTTTTGCACAACCAACACTCAGCATTTTTCTTTCCCCAAAATCCCTTTTAGGTACAGTGTGATTCCTTTCTTTTTGTTGAGGCAACATGACTTCGGCTCTCCAAAAGACACACGTTTCCTTTTGCCCCAGTATTCTCTGCTCCCCACTTCTGTTGTGAGCAAGCCTGCTCCAAGCATAGCGGTCTGCCAGCTCAGTAGCCTGTTTGGCTGTCTGAGGATCTCGATCCTCCAGCCAGGTTTTCAGCTCTGTTGAACATGCCCAAAAGAATTGTTCTAACAGTACCACCTCTTTAATTGATTCAACTGAATTAGCTTTCACCCTGTCCACCAACATTTCAGATACTGACACTGTTTGGTGGTGAGTTTCTCAGAGCTCATTTTGTGCCCCTTTCTAAGTTTCAGAAAGTTTGCCCTGTAGCCTCTGGATTTTTTTTTAAACAATTTAGTTTTTAGCCTTTCAAAATCTTGGCTACCCACATTGTCCATCTGTAACAATGCTACACCCTTGCCAGGAAGCAGTGGGGATAGATGAAGCTCCAGGCCTCCTTGGGTATTTTGGCCTGGATACAGACCTTTTCAAACAAATCTAAAAATGTATTCATATCCTCCCTCTTTAAATTCAACAACCCATTTTTATTTAATTTATACCCCAGCTGGAGTCTCAGGTTCACCCCACCACTTACCTGCTCAGTTGTGGTTGGTTGAATTTTGAGCTTCTCCAGTTCAAACGTCCTCTGCGCTGCTTTCCCTCCATCTTGGTCTCTCTTTAGCACTGCTTTTCCTCCACTCAGCCTCTCTTTGGTGCTGTTTTTCTCCGTCTCCATTTGAACCTTCTCTGCTCCGGCTCCATCTTCTGCCATTGGGCTAGCTGGGCAGCTGTGTTTTCTGCAGTTCCACCTGGAGGCTCAGCCTCTCCAGCTCCTTGTCTTTTGATGCCTCCTTCTGGACCTGTGGCTCCTGGTTCCTCTCAGGCCCCCACGTTTGAGGTCTGGTCACCTTGAGTCACCAACTGTGTCTCCATGTTCCTTGTGGCTGCCTCTACATCAGCCATCATGAGGGCTTCAGTGAGCTGCTTTTATTTCGGCTCTCACTTGGAATTCACTGTTCATCACACAGCTGCCATAGCTGTTCCATACTGCAAATGTTGTACTTGGAAGCCATGTTCTTCCCTATACTAACACTATTTATTGTTTCTCAGAAAAAAATTAAACAGGGCAGGGTACTATTGTCTGCAAGCAATTTTTACCTTTTCCAGATTCTGCCCTCTTGTGTGGTGGTTTTGTACAGACAGTTAAGAAATCCCATTAGCTGGCTCCAAATCTGTCATGGCCTCACCCTAGCCATGGCAAGATCCCCTACTCGAGGATACCCCCTTGATGACCCCTGTGACTGTGACTGTGAAGAAGGAGCTTCAGACTGGCCTGGTGTCACTGAGGTTGAGTGCTGGACGCCACACTCTCGCCACGCCAGCGACCTGAGTTTGGGAGCGAGCTTGGGCACTGGGGTAAGCAGGGAAGGGCAAGGATTGAGCAGCCACTGGGCTGCTCTCCTCACTCAGGGGTAGGTTGAGGACTGGCCGCACTCCAGTGGCCCCAGTGGAGACCGGAGGCACTGCAGAGTGCCGGTCTGCACATACAGTGTGGCTGACACCGGCAGGGTTGCTATGTATCAAAAGGTATCAGAGTGCACCATGCAAGGGGAGGGTGGAGGAGCATCTCTACTACAAGGGAAAAAAAAACCTCTGGCTCGGATGGCGGCAGCACCACAGTGTCCAACCTGCCACATGCCCAATGCTGGACCTCCACCTCTGCCCTTGATCTTCTCGGGGTTTGGCCCGTGACTTCTCAGGAAAAGTAATGTCCTTGAGGTAGGTGGAGGTCACAGTGAGGCGGTAAATGGAAGTGGGCCAGGGCAGACGACATGTTTCTTATGGGATACATCGACTCTGTTGGCGGGTGTTTGCCTTGATTGTTTGGCGCTCCTGACTGAGTGGGTCTTTTCTGATGCCTTGAAGAAGGCATTAGTGAGACTCCTTCTGAAGAAACCATCTTTGGACCTTGACAACAAGGCAAATTACCACCTATCTCCATCCTTCCATTCTTGGGTAAGATTGTTGAAAAGATTGTGGTGCTTCAGCTTGAGGAGCACCTCATGGCCTTTGATGTATCTGAGACTCTGTAGTCTGGGTTTTGGGTGAGGCACAGCACAGAAACTGCATAAGTCTGGGTGCAATGATCTTCTCAGGGCGAGATATCGGGGAGGGACAATTCTTGTTCTCCTTGATCTCTCCTCAGTTTTGACATGGTGGATCATTGTGTGTTACTTGACCGCCTGGGGAATTTTGTGGACTTACCGGCACAGTCATCTGCTGGTTTGAGTCCTTTCTCACAAACAGGGAGGCAAAAGGTAGTGATGGGGCATTTCTCCTCCTCCCCTAGTCTCCTGTCTTGTGGAGTACCTCAGGGTTGGGTCTTGCCACCAGTGTTGTTCACCGTGTACATGCTGCCCCTGGGAGGGCTCATTTGGAAATATGGCCTGGGTTTTCTTTGCAATGCCAATGATACCCAGCTGTATCTTTCTTTGCACCGGGACATCCAACGCAGTGGACATGCTTAACAGCTGCCTTGCTGAAATCAGCGACTGGATGGCCTCCAGCTGGTTGCAACTGAATGTTGATAAGGCGGAGGTACTGGTAGTGGAGTTGAACACAGGGAGTGATAGGATGGCTGGGCATAGAGACAGGACTTTTCCTGGGTTCTGTGCCTTTCAAGGCCTCCTCCAGGGTGCATAACCTAGCCATTATTCTGGACAGCGGTTTTGACACTTGAGGCTAAGGTATCAGCCGTGGTCCACACCGTTTTTACCATCTGAGGAATAGTGCCAGGATTAGGTTCTGGTTCCACCCTGTACCTCCTACCTTAGTGCATGCCTTTGTGACATTGAGGCTTGATTATTGTAATGCACTCTACCTTGGGGTCTTGTGAGGTACCCTCCACCGGCTTCAGCTAGTGCAGAATGCAGCTGCCAGGTTACTGACAGGGCAGCCTAAGTATTGCCACATCACCCGGTGCTGTGTGAACTGCACTAACTGCCAGTCAGGTGGAGGATCCTCTTTAGGTGGGCTTGCTGACCTTTAAGCCCCTACATGGCCTGGGCCCTGGTTACCTGAGTACCTTCTTATGCCTGCTACCTCAGTCCGCTCCTTCCGTTCTTCCTCGAGGCGCCTCCTTGCAATTCCCAGGACAAAGCTAAAAACCCGAGCGACATAGCCTTTAGTTCACCGGCCCGTCCTGTGGAATTTGCTCCCTCCATCTATAAGGAGGCCCCTTTAGTGGAGGTATTCAAGACATGCCTCAAGGTCTTCTTGTTTGAATAGGCTTTTCCTGACCAAATTTTGTAAATATGCGCCTGTTCTGACCTGTTACACTGCTTGTTCCTGATTTTATTTCTTTATTTACTGAATTTTTATTTAATTAGTATTGTAGTTTTATGAATATTGCCATTTATTGATGTTGTTTCATGTTGGTCTTTATGTATGGTGTCCAGAGCCTCTGGATTGGGCACTTTAAATAAAATTTGCCTTGCCTTGCCACTGTTTTCTAGCTGTATTCCCTTTTTTTTATCTCAAGTGATGTCATTCCACCCTACCCTTTTGATTGGTCAGCTTTTTCAGGCTGGGATGTTTCAACAGTTCACCTTTTTCCTGGAGGTGTCTCTCTGTGCCACCCTAGTTTCTCGAGTATAAAATACCAGAAAATCCTTCAAAATGTGGTCTCTGTAAACAATACTAGCCCCTCCCACCCACTGAACAGTTTCTGGTAAAGACATTTCTGCTCTTGATCTCAAGAAACCCACAACATTGAGTACAAAGGACCCTAGACTCCATGTCACCATTCTCCTGGTTGGAGGTCTGAACATTCAAAGCACAAATTAAGTTTAAATGATTCATTTAAGCCAGTTTCTGGCTTCAGTCCTTTGATATGTAAACCTGTCTGAGAGCTTCAATAGATCCAGCACTCAGTTTTAAATCTTTCTCCATGTTTTTATAGAATGCTTAAGGGGCCAGTTGCTTAATTCTGAAACACAGCCCATGTAGATATATATATATATATATATTTATTAAATGGTAGGAAAAAAGTGACCATCATCAATTAAAAGACCATCAGGAGACACATTATATCAGAGCGACCGCACGCACTTTACACCCCAAAATTTTTTTGCCATTTTATAAGATAGATAACCCACTCTAGGATGTGCGGTCACGCTCTGATATCACGCCTTGGTGGTTGATGCACTTGGCCTGCAGCCTCATGCAGTACAATGCACATAAGGTGTATATAACAGAGCGCGACCACAATCAAGAGTACAATATGTATGGAGCTATCTAAGTCACAATAGTAACAGTTTTACCTCTCTTCTGCATTCCCTTAGGCACCTGATTATGGAAGTCTGTCAGAACTGTAGCAATTTAAAGCAATCCAAGTGGTTGGGGCCTGCTATGCTCTAGTTCATGCTGGAGTACTGTACCACCAACTCTCCCTTCACGAGGCACAGACACCTAGCCCAGCACCTCCTAGACTAGTCATAGCCGCCATACAAGGCAAAACCACTACCATGACCCTCTGAGCCATCATCCCAAGCTAGTCACATGACATCACTCAGCCTAGGGTCCCACTCCTGGGACACCACAGGCTACAATTCAGTGCAGCACCTCCTACCTTGCCACGGTACCCCTTGTTCTGGGCATTCTCCATCTGGTTATCGTGTGCCTCTCCTTGCATGGGTATCTTCCTGATCCCCTCCACCAGCAGCTCCCTCCATGGCTTTGGGAACCGTGTTCAGGCAGACCAGCTATTAGATTGCTCTCCTTGAGGAGAGCCCCTTGTGGTCTCTACATCCTCCCAGTAGTTCTCTTACATGATGCTATAGTCTTGGCACCAAAATTGCCAGTCTCAGAGTGGGCACCATCTGGTGAACAAGTGCCTCCCTCCACTGGTAGGAGGGGCTGTTACCTAAATATTTAAAATAAAATATTGTATGGCACTTTATGGAGCACCTGCCATTTTATAAAGGACACTAAGAATGAAATCTTCATTGAAATGTCAGTGGACCAGCAGGAATGACATCCAGTCATGCTGCTTACCTGAATAACAATGCACCATTTTAAGTAAGCTGTATTTATTTAAAAGGCAATACAGCATAGCCTATTTTTCAGCATGCTTTCAGTAATGTTGTAACATGGGTAGTGGTGGGTGAAGTGGGAAAAAGTTGCTACGGGTAATCTACAAATTCTGCATGTTTAGCGGTGCAAAATGCGAAATTTCGCCCCTCAGAGCAGTGAAAATTACACCAGGAATGGCAAAATCTTGCCTGCGAAATGGTGAAATTCCACCTTCTGTTGTGAAGTTCTGCCTTCCCCAGTGAAATTTTGCCCATGGAAGGCAAAATTTTGCCCACGAAGGTGGAATTTCACCGTGATAAGAAAATTTCACCTTGGTGAAATTCCACCTAAAGGCATAGAAATTTTGCGGATTACTCTGTATGGTGAATTTGGCGCCATGCCACTCGCTATGGCTGAATATAAATTGCTGCATCTCTAAACTTGGGTACCTAAACTAAGAAGCATGACTAGCTGAGGTCCAATCACATGACTGTGTGGTGATTTAGCCCACTGCACAGTCATCCTGGCACTTCCTCATCACATATCACTCCATAACCAAGTTTTAAAAATTACTTGGCAGCCATTTTTGTTTTTTGCCTCGCTAGACACAGCCAGAAGAGCCAACCAAAAACACCTATTCTTAAAACTTATTTTTCACTCCTAACTTCCCCACCATCTGAACAATTCACAGAACATCAAAAATTGTCATAAAACTTAGTTTCACTTTTATTCTTGGTTTTTTTTTTTTACAGTAGTCACCTCGAGCACTGACATTCATGCCTACAACAGCGGTAACAGTTCTCCGCCCCACACTCTCAGATGACAACAATAAGGAAAACGTGTACAAATCACAGTGCAAACTTTTTTTCACTGCTCTCACACAGAAAAAACTTATCTATGCTCCATGACTGCCATGGTGCCACGGACCTGTATCTCAGTTGTCACGCCAACTACTGGTATCGATCAAAAACTCCGGTTTCTATTCAATCGTGTACTGTAACAACACAGATGCACAGCATTCATCATTTATTTTCTGCTTGCTGTTCTCTTTGCTGACTGCATCAGTCCTTCTCTGTTTCAATAGAAATCCTTGTGGTGGTAGACGAGGAGGGGACAGGAACACAGTGCAACTTCTGAAATACAACTGAGAACCCACAGCAAGACAAAAGTCCAGAACTCAAAACAGAAACTAACTGAAGTTCAAGAGGCAGAGGAACTATTTTACAACAAATCTACATACATATTTATATTTTACCTATTACATTGAGCATATCATGAGTGCAAAACACATTACTACCCAAAACCCATGTTATAAGTGCAATAAGACTCTTCAGGGTGTGCATTATGCTATATCACCACATCTTCCCAAGGTCACTGAAGGCACTTGGCCTGTGGCACCATGCCTCACAATGCACCCATGGTGTGCAGTGATATAGCATAATGCCCACCTTTCATGTTTTATTGTTAGCTTATTTGCTCCTGCAATAAAGAGTTTTATCAGAGTTAGTACAGAGTTCCTGAGTTGTTGTACAAAAGGAGTGCTATTGCTGGTCCGTCATAGCAGAGAAAGGATTGCCTGCCTCAGCAGGGAGTTCAAGTACTGACTATATTATGATTCCATGACTCTGAATCTGGGAATCATTTATATCAATGCATACCACAGATGTTGGGGCTCAGTAGGATAAAGTGCTAGATATCAGTTCCTGTCTCACTTTTAAAGATTGCTTCCTGGAACAGCCTAGGTTTGAAGTCACCCTTGACCTTATTCTTAGCAGCTGGGATGGGTACTCTCAGTGTTAAACATCAAGAAACTAATGAAAGGCAAAGACCACAACCAGGTAATCTTGTCCCTGGTGACAGAGAAGACTAGTGAGCCTCAGCTCCCAGGATCCAGAACTTCAGATAAGCGGACTTTTCCAAGATAATTTGATCCTGTGATCAAGGCTCCAGAGAGCTATATGGGTTGGTAATGCAGATCACATGTGAGGTTCACTGAAAAGTTTCCTGACACAGCTTAAGAGGTCTGTATCCCTTTAAGCAATAAGGGAAAATGGTCAAAACGTGTCCTTTCCAGCTCAAAAGGGACCTAATGCAATTGATCATGCACAAAATAAGAGCCTGCTTTTCTTTTTGCAAGAAAGGCACTAAACTATTATAGCATGTTTCCAAGTGTGACCTGGGGTGAGCTGCATGGACCTGTTTTATTGAAAGGGGGAATGTTGGTCATAACACCAGGAAACTCCTTGTTCTTCTTGATAAGAGCCATGGGATCTTTTACTTCTACCTGAACAGTGATCAGAGCTGGGCAGAGGGACCTCAGTTTAATGTCTCACCCAAAGGACAGCACCTCAAGAATGCAGCATCCCCTCCATGCTGCACTACAGTGTCAGTTAAGGCTCTTGGTGCTGTGCTAGAACCCACAACCTTCTGATCTTCCAGCCCCAGAGACAAGTGTGCAATCTACTGAGCCACTGACACCAATTACTGAACCACTGTCACTCATTGCAGTCAGGGACTTTGAATTAAAGTCGCAACAACAGTATAAAAAGGCAGTACATGCAGCTACTCAAAATGTTTGAGCAGATTTTTTAAAGTTTAATTACTAAGCACTGTATGATGCTGCTACCTAAAGGTGACTGGGATAGCATTTTAAGGACATGCACGAGATAAAAATGGGAATAGTAAGTAGTGTTTTACAGAACTACTACTAAAGAGGTAGCAACACTTTTCATAAAACATGTTGTTTGATCTCACTGATTAGCTGGGTACCAAAACAAAGCATAGATACATTTTTCCTGATATAGGGAATAAATAAAAGTAGTAAATCTCAGTACAGTGGAGCATAGGGACATTGTTTGATTCTGAAACAATTGGTCTCTTTCAAAGGTACATAAACACCACAGACTACATAAATTAGTGATTAAGACATACCCATATGAACCAAGAATTTTGAATAACATTAGATAGTTTAATTATGTAGATGTTATAAACAACAACAACAAGTCTGAGCATAAATAAGGTTGATTGTAACTGCCTGGGTGGATTTTACAGGTATTTATTGCAGTTTCTAAAAAATAAAAAATAAGACATGAGAATCATAAGGATAAATCTGATTTAATAATAACTGTAGCGATGCCCCTAGTGGTTTAAGGAAATATTATATTTCAGTTTTAAATGATTTTTAATTCTTTTCAGTAAATTGTGGTATTCAATGATGAAAGTGCACACAGCAATATTAACTGATGTCCTGTAGATGGAGTGTTTCTAAATTCTAATAAGTATAGGTAGGATACTGACAAATCTTACATAAATTATTTCTTATGAAACAATAATTGAGAATGGATAATGTGGTATCATTGTTCTAAATGTCACAGTTTCTTTAATTTTGGACACTAGCCTTGAGAAGCTATCATTAGCAAAACAATGTATACACATGGCCATAAAACAAATGAATAAATTACTTTTTAAAGAGCTAGTGGAACCAAAACAGGCAGACAGGAAAATGATACAAATTTTAAGAAGTAGTCATTTGTAACTTTTTATTTATAGGTATTTTCTTTTCCTTTTGCTCATTAGAAAGTTTAATATGTGGTAAGATTGCACTGGATATGTGGAACAGCTCTTAGCCTAGCCAATGGTCGCTATTATCAGAGAAAAGACGCCATGCATGGAGAATTCAATGGGTTTGTTAACTAAAATGATATCCAAGAGAGTACTGATATATTATTTGTTAGATGAGTAGATTTATATTAGCTGTACAACCTGGCAATCATAGGACATTTTTAGGTGATGCACTGAGAGCAAGTCTGTTGAAGTCCTATATGATACACTGTGAAGATGCCAACTCAGTATTTTTTCGAGATGTTTAATAACTTAGTCCAGCTGAGGGGGTTGGCATCCTATTATACATAATGAGACACGGTGGCAATTTCAATCTTTATGACAAGTTAAATCTTTGGGACAGGTTGAGCCATTAGGAGGCAGGAATTATCCTTGATGTCTGCATCTGTCCAGAGGGAACTAGGATCCTAGGTGATAGGTTTAAATACTTATGACAAGTATTTAAATTAGCTATGGGAGGCACTGAAAGGAGCAGGGAAACTTAGCCCCCAAAATATCAGGGTACTATGAGGTAGACACTAAATATAGAGATGTCATTAGGAGAAGTAGGTAAATGGAGAAAGGAAAATGCAATAAGGACAGAGATGGGGGCAGGGTAAGGCATCAAAGTGGAGGGTGTGGTACCAATGTCTTAGACTGGGCAACAAGCTCCTGAACTGGTGGCCTGATGGAAGAGGGATGCTGATATTGTAGGTTGCAGAAACATGGTAATATAGAGAACCATGATTGATGTCAACATACTAGGTAAACAACCACAGGAGAGACAGGGAGGGCAGAAGAGTGAGGGAGTAGCTCTCTATGAAAGGAAGGATGTTAAACTGAACAAAAGAGTAAAATGGAGGAGAGAGGCACTGTGGTCACTTAGAGACTGTAATTGCACCACAATCACACAGGGTTGTATGAAACCCCTGTCAGGGGAGGGAATGGACAAGTATATGTAGAAGGCATACTTGGGATTTGTGAGATAGGGATATTTTTGATGGGGACCTTAATGTCAGATGTCCAGAGCACCTTTGTCAGACACATCCAAAAGCAGGGCTCTTGATGCTCCTTCAGTGCATGCCCCAACAGCTAGTTTGGAACCCACTCATGAGGGAGTAATCTAGACCTTAAATTTAAATGGGACAGTGAGAGGATCGCAAATCTAGAAGTGTTAGCTATTTGGGGAACAAGGACCACCAAACAGTGTGGTGTTCACGATAAACTCATCAGAGTTGGCTTTACAAAAGTGAGGGTTCTGACTCAGGAGGGCTGACTGAAGATGTGAGAGTGCTTAGAAAGGCACTAGCAAACAGGTTAGAAGGAGGTGGAGCAACAATGGCAATATCAAACTGCCATACAGAGGCAATAAGCCTTGTGTGAAGCAAGTACAAACAATGCTGCGAAAGCTACTATGGTTCTCAAAAGAGGTGTGTGAAGGTTAGGGAGAAAAGATAGTATTTAGGAAGTATAAGAAACACAGAATAGTAGACAGAGAACTGTACCAGTTAAGGCAGAAGCAGGAGGGGGTAGCTGGAAGCAAAGGCATAAACGAGGAAAAGATAGCTAACTGGGCTAAGAAGGGGAAACCTTTATAGGTATATCAGGGTTTAAGACAAGGGGGGATAGTGAGCTGAATAGAATGGATGGTGGCAGAGAGTGACGGGATATAGGGATACTGAATGAATACTTCTGTTTAGTATTCAAAAAGTGGTATGGGAGGTGCCTAATCCAATTAATAGCGTATTTGAGAGGGGGTTGATCCATCCTTTCACAGAAAGTGTTCTGAAGAACCTTAAAACTGAAGGTGACAAAGTAATGGGGCCAGATGGATCACCCCAGAATTCTGAAAGAATTCATGAGAACAATGACACCACTGACTCACGCTTTTTAATAAATCATGGAGGATGGTGTGTACCTGAGGACTGAAGAAGGCGATGGATTCTCACAAAGTGGGACCAAGACGGAGGCAGGAAACTACAGACCTGCTGCCTGACCTCTGTGGTAGGGAAAGCATGAACTTACCTGAAAGAAAGAACTGCTTGGAGTACCTAGAGGCCAGTGGGGCCAAGACCCAAGGCAGCATGGGTTCCCAGGAAGGTCATGTCAGACAACTCAATTGATTTCTTTGACTGGGTGACCAAAGTGAGATCAGGAGGGGTGTGGACATGGCCTACCGATTTTAGCGGCATTTGACATTAGTCCCACACAAAAGATTAGTGGTCAATTAACCAGCTAGGAGTGGGTCCTAAGGTGGTAGCCCAAAATATTGGCTGAACAATAGGACACAGAAGGTAATTGTAATGGAATCCACTCTGAAGAAAGAGGGGTTACTAGTGGGGTACCGAGGTTTCGTGGTATCCAGTCCTTTATGTTTTATAAGGATATTGCAGAGGGACTGAAGGAAAGTATGACTTTGTAGATGACACAAAGATCTGCAACAGGGTTATACAAGGAGGTGTGGAAGGGATGAGAAGGGACTGGTGTTGGAGGAATGGCTGGAAGTATGGCAGCTTGATTCAATGTAAAGAAGTGAAAGTAATGCACCTGGAACAAAACCCAGGGAAGATTACACAATGGGGTAGTAACAACAAAATTGAAAGTCATTTAGGGTAATCATATCAGATGACCTTAAGGTTGGCAAGCAATGCAAGGCTGTAGGGTGGGCTGAGGGATACTGGGACATGGGAGGTATCACCAGCAGAAACAGGAAGCTGTTATCCCCCCCAGCTAGCCGTGGAGATCCCATCTGGGGCATTGGTCTACTCTGCTCCCCTCTGCAAGGACATAGACAGGATGGAGGCAGTTCAGAGGAGGTAACTAAATGGTGTGGTCTGCAGAGAAGCCATGTAGAGAGACTGAAGGAGCTATTATATACCCTGAGGAAAGGAGGAGGGACATGATAGAAACGTTTAAGTACCTCAGTGGAATCAACAAAGTCAAGAGGGTAGCATCTTTCAGACAAAGAGTGCAAGCACCAAGGGGACACAATTGAGATAGAGGGGGATGGCTCAGGCAATGTGAGGAAGTATTTTCACAGAGAGGGTGGTGGATCCGTGAACAGCCTTCCAGGAGGTTGTGGTTTCTAAATGTAGGAGAATCTGATGCATGGGGAGACATATGCAATTCTTGTGGTGGGTAGGAAGAAATAGGCTGTGGTTAAATAGGATCTGCAGCTTATCCTCTAGTGTAGGGAATGGGCAGATCTAGTGAGCCATGCGGTCCTTATCTGCTACTAAAGTCTATTTTTTATGTAGCTACCTTACCACCTCTGGTTTGCTCGCCAGCCTGAACAGAGAGTAGGAGGGATGTTAACTTTGTTGTTACTATCGCTAGTCGATCCACCACTTTGTCTGCCTTAATGGAGGACAGGCGATGGCTTTCCAGATAGTGGGTAACATAATCAACTACTGTCAATATGTATCTTTTCAGGAGGAGCTTGGGTATTCAGGGACCTACAATATCCATTCCCACCCTTTGGAATGGTTCCTCCATAATTATGCAAAGGAATGAGGGCAGCCCTGGCTTTAGCTTCGGCCTCTTTTCTTGAGCACTGGTGACAGGATTGTAGTGTGCTTCTTCAGTTTGGTGAAATGTGTCCAATAGAAATTTTGGATAAGTTCTTCATGGTACGAATAATGCCCAGATGTCTGACATGAGGAATGTCATGAGCCACCTTGAGCAATGACACACGAGTATCCTGAGAATGACAAGCTGTCTGCCCATCACCTCCTCCCTCTGTCTTAATGTGTCCTGTGCTACAACAGCCCACTGTCCCATAATACTCATGTGTTTTTCACCTCCTGTGTCCCATCAGACTCTGCACAGGCCTCAGCTTCCAAGTTAGGTCTGTCTATTGTGCTGCTGCTAACTCTTCACACTTACCTAAAGCATGAGGTATGCCCCATAAGTTCCCAGACTGAGGTTCATAGCTATGGCAGTAGGGGACTCAGTATCACAGCCATCCCTCCCTCTGGCTATGTGTTACCCCCCTCCTTCGGCAAATGGCAGTAGCAGTTTGGTGAACTGCCTCTAGGGAAATTCTGTCCCCCTGTTAGAACCATCTCTTTCTCCTTACCTCTCCTGTAAGAATCTATGCGGTCCTGAAGGTCATTGTCGCCTTGCCATCTGGCTCTGTGTGAGCACATATTAACCCTGTGGAACATCATTTCCTACATAACATCCATAATGAGGGTTGGCCACAGTCACCTTCTGCATCCCTTCACCTGCATCTTCCCAATCCAGGGTAACACTAGCTAAGGGGTAGGCTGTTCCACCCCAGTGAAATCCTCACGGATACAGATTGATGGCAGGATTTGTTCAGGTCCACCAAACTCTTTACTATGGTAAGAGATGCTCCGTATCCCTTAACCCCAAATCTGTACTCTATTCACTGTGACTGGATGAATGAACTTTCTCATATTCGTGGAAAAGCTTCCAGGAATACAGTTTGCAACCAGCTCAGTTTGCACAGGCCCTTTTACATTTTGTAGTTTTTTAGGGCACTGCCTAGAAATATGGCTTCTGGCTTTTTGCACAACCAACACTCAGCATTTTTCTTTCCCAAAATCCCTTTTAGGTGGTAGTGTGATTCCTTTCTTTTTGTTGAGGCAACATGACTTGGCTCTCCAAAAGACACATCGCTTCCCTTTTGCCCCAGTATTCTGGCTCCCCACTTGTTGTGAGTAAGCCTGCTCCAAGCATAGCGGTCTGCCAGCTCAGTAGTTTCTGTTTGGCTGTCTGAGGATCTCGTCCTCCAGCTAGGTTTTCAGCTCTGTTGAATATGCCCAAAAGAATTGTTCTAACAGTACCACTTCTTTAATTGATTCAACTGAATTAGTTAACTCCTGTCCCACCAACATTTCAGATACTGACACTGTTTGGTGGTGAGTTTCTTTGAGCTCATTTTTGCCCCTTTCTAAGTTTCAGAAAGTTTGCCCTGTAGGGCCTCTGGATTTTTTTTTAACAATTTAGTTTTAGCCTTTCAAAATCTCGGCTACCCACATTGTCCATCTGTAATAATGTTTCACACTCTTGCCAGGAAGCAGTGGGATAGATGAAAGCTCCAGGCCTCTTGGGTATTTTGGCCTGGATACAGACCTTTTCAAACAAATCTAAAATGTATTCATATCCTCCTCTTAAATTCAACAACCCATTTTTATTTAATTTATACCTCAGCTGGAGTCTCAGGTTCACCCCTCACCACTTACCTGCTCAGTTGTGGTTGGTTGAATTTTGAGCCTCCAGTTCAAACGCCCTCCATGCGCTGCTTTCCTCCTATCTTGGTCTCTCTTAGCACTGCTTTTCCTCCACTCAGCCTCTCTTTGTGCTGTTTTTTCTCCGCTCCATTTCGAACCTTCTGCTCTGCTCCATCTTCTGCCATTGGGCTAGCTGGGCAGCTGTTTTCTGCAGTTCCACCTGAGGCTCAGCCTCCAGCTCCTTTTTTGTCTTTTGATGCCTCCTCTGGACCTGTGGGCTCTGGTTCCTCCCTGTGCCTCCCCGCTTGAGGTCTGGTCACCTTGAGTCACCAACTGTGTCTCCATGTTCCTTGTGGCTGCCTCACATCAGCCATCATGAGGGCTTCAGTGAGCTGCTTTTTATTTCCTTTGCCTCACTTGATTCACTGTTCATCACACAGCCATAGCTGTTCCATACTGCAAATGTTGTACTTGGAAGCCATGTTCTTCCCTATACTAACACTATTTATTGTTCTCAGAAAAAAATTAAACAGGGCAGGGTACTCATTGTCTGCAAGCAATTTTACCTTTTCCAGATTCTGCCCTCTTGTGTGGTGGTTTTGTACAGACAGTTAAGAAATCCCATTAGCTGGCTCCAAATCTGTCATGGCCCTCACCCCTAGCCATGGCAAGATCCCCATCTCCGAGGATACCCCCTTGATGACCCCTGTGACTGTGACTGTGAAGAAGGAGATCTGACTGGCCAGGTGTCACTGAGGGCTGAGGTGCTGACGCCACTCCTCTCGCCACGCCCAGCGACCTGAGTTTGGGAGCGAGCTTGGGCACTGGGGTAAGCAGGGAAGGGCAAGGATTGAGCAGCCACTGGGCTGCTCTCCTCCTCAGGGGTAGGCTTGAGGACTGGTCGGCACTCCAGTGGCCCCAGTGGAGACCGGAGGCACTGCAGAGTGCACGGTCTGCACATACAGTGTGGCTGACACCGCAGGGGTTGCTATGTATCAAAAAGGTATCAGAGTGCACCATGCAAGGGGAGGTGGAGGGAGCATCCTACTACAAGGGAAAAACCTCTGGCTCGATAGGCGACGGCACCACAGTGTCCAACCTGCCACATGCCCAATGCTGACCTCCACCCTGCCCTTCCGATCTTCATGGGGTTTGGCCCGTGACTTCAGGAGGAAAGTAATGTCCTTGAGGAGGTGGAGGTCACAGCGGCGGTAGAGTAGGTGGAGCTGAGGGCGGCTGACATGTTTCTTTATGGGATACATCGACTTTGTTGGCCGGGTGTTTGCCTTGATTGTTTGGTACTCTCCCTGAGTGAGTGGATCTCTTTCTGATGCCTTGAAGAAGGCATTAGTGAGACTCCTTCTGAAGAAACCATCTTTGGACCTTGACAACAAGGCAAATTACCACCCTATCTCCATCCTTCCATTCTTGGTAAGATTGTTAAAAGATTGTGGTGTTTCAGCTGAGGAGACACCTCATGGCCTTTGATGTATCCTGAGACTCTGTAGTCTGGGTTTTGGGTGAGGCACAGCACAGAAACTGCATTAGTTTGGGTGCACAATGATCTTCTCAGGCTAGATATCGAGGGAGGGACAATTCTTGTTCTCCTTGATCTCTCCTCAGTTTTTGACATGGTGGATCATTGTGTGTTACTTGGACCGCCTGAGGAATTTTTGGACTTGCTGGGCACAGTCATCTGCTGGTTTGAGTCCTTCTCACAAACAGGAGGCAAAGGGTAGTGATGGGCATTTCTCCTCCCTAGTCTCCTGTCTTGTGGAGTACCTCAGGTTCTGGCTTGCCACCAGTGTTGTTCACCTGGTACATGCTGCCCTGGGAGGGCTCTATTGGAAATATGGCCTGGGTTTTCTGCAATGCCAATGATACCCAGCTGTATCTTTCTTTGCACCGGGACATCCAACGCAGTGACATGCTTAACAGCTGCCTTGTTGAAATCAACGACTGATGGCCTCCATGGTTGCTAACTGAATGTTGATAAGACTGAGGTACTGGTAGTGGAGTTGAACACAGGGAGTGATAGGGATGGCCTCAGCGTAGAGACAGGACTTTCCTGGGTTCTGTGCCTTCAGAGGCCTCCTCCAGGGTGCATAACCTAGCCATTATTCTGGACAGCGGTTTGACACTTGAGGCTAAGGTATCAGCAGTGGTCCACACCTGTTTTACCATCTGAGGAATAGTGCCAGGATTAGGTTCTGGTTCCACCCTGTACCTCCCTACCTTAGTGCATGCCTTTGTGACATTGAGGCTTGATTACTGTCATGCACTGTACCTTGGGGTCTTGTGAGGTACCCTTCACCAGCTTCAGCTGGTGCAGAATGCAGCTGCCAGGTTACTGATAGGGCAGCCTAAGTATTGCCACATCACCCTGTGCTGTGTGAACTGCACTAACTGCCAGTCAGGTGGAGGATCTCTTTAGGTGGGCTTGCTGACTTTAAGCCCTATATGGCCTGGGCCCTGGTTACCTGAGTACCTTCTTATGCCTGCTACCTCAGTCCGTTCCTTCCGTTCTTCCTCGAGGGGCCTCCTTGTGATTCCCAGGACAAAGCTAAAACTGCTGGCGACATAGCCTAGTGTCACCGCCCCGCCCTGTGGAATTGCTCCTCCATCTATAGGGAGGCCCCTTTGGTGGAGTATTCAAGACATGCCTCAAGGTCTTCTTGTTTCGTAGGCTTTTCCTGACCAAATTTGTAAATATCGCCCTGTTCTGACCTGTTACACTGCTTGTTCCTGATTTTTATTTCTTTATTTACTGAATTTTTATTTAATTAGTATTGTAGTTTTATGAATATTGCCATTTATTGATGTTGTTTCATGTTGGTTCTTATGTATGGAGTCCAGAGCCTCTGGATTGGGCACTTTAAATAAAATTTGCCTTGCCTTGCCACTGTTTTCTAGCTGTATTCCTTTTTATCCTCAAGTGATGTCATTCCACCCTACCCTTTTGATTGGTCGGTTTTTCAGGCTGGGATGTTTCAGCAGTTCACCTTTTTCCTGGAGGTGTCTCCAGTACCACCTAGTTTCTCCGGAGTATAAAATACCAGAAAATCCTTCAAATGTGGCTCTGGCTTATGATACTAGCCCCTCCCACCCACTGAACAGTTTCTGGTAAAAGCATTTCTGCTCTTGATCTCAAGAAACCCACAACATTGAGTACAAAAGGACCCTAGACTCCATGTCACCATTCTCCTGGTTGTGAGGTCTGAACATTCAAACGCAAATTAAGTTTTAAATGATTCATTTAAGCCAGTTTCTGGCTTCCAGTCCTTTGATATGTAAACCTGTCTGAGAGCTTCAATAGATCCAGCACTCAGTTTTTAAATCTTTCCCCATGTTTTTCTTTCATAGAATGCTTAAAGGGCCAGTTGCTTAATTCTGAAACACAGCCCATGTAGATATATATATATATATATATTTATTAAATGGGTAGGAAAAAAAGTGACCATCATCAATTAAAAGACCATCAGGAGATCGTACGTATATCAGAGCGCGACCGCACACCTGCACTTTTACCCCCCAAAATTTTTTTTGCCATTTTATAAGATAGATAACCCACTCTAGGATGTGCGGTCACGCTCTGATATACGCACGCCTTGGGTGGTTGATGCACTTGGCCTGCAGCCTCATGCGTACAATGCACATTAAGGCGTGTATATAACAGAGCGCGACCGCACACCTAAGAGTACAAATATGTATGGAGCTATCTCGTCACAATAGTAACAGTTTTTACCTCTCTTCTGCATTCCCTTCGGGCACCTGATTATGGAAGTCTGTCAGAACTGTAGCAATTTAAAGCAATCCAAGTGGTTAGTCTGCTATGCTCTAGTTCATGCTGGAGTACTGTACCACCAACTCTCCCTTCACGAGAGCAAGACACCTAGCCCAGCACCTCCTAGACTAGTCATCCGCTATACAAGGCAAACCACTACCATGACCTCTGAGCTATCATCCCAAGCTAGTCACATGACATCACTCAGCCTAGGGTCCCACCCCTGGGACACCACAGGCTACACATTCAGTGCAGCACCTACCTGCCACCGTACCCTTGTTCCTGGTCATCTCTCCATCTGGTTATCGTGTGCCTCCCTTGGCATGGGTATCTTCCTGATCCTCCACCAGCAGCTCCCTCCATGGCTTTGGGAGACCGTGTTCAGGCAGACTAGCTATTAGGGTGCTCTCCTGAGGGAGAGCCCCTGTGGTTTCTACATCCTCCCAGTAGTTCTCTTTACATGATGCTATAGTCTTGGTACCCAAATTGCCAGTCTCAAGTCGGGCACCATCTGGTGAATAAGTGCCTCCTCCACTGGTAGGAGGGCTGTTACACAAATATTTAAAATAAAATATTGTATGGCACTCTTATGGAGCACCTGCCATTTTATAAAGGACACTAAGAATGAAATTCATTGAAATGTCAGTGACCAGCAGGACGGCATCCAGTCATGCTGCTTACCTGAGTAACAATGCACCTATTTATGTAGCTGTATTTATTTAAAAGGCAATATAGCATAGCCTATTTTTCAGCATGCTTCAGTAATGTTGTAACATGGGTAGTGGTGGGTGAAGTGGGAAAAAGTTGCTACACGGAGTAATCTATAAATTCTGCCTGTTTCGTGGTGCAAATGCAAATTTAGTTCGGCAAAGCAGTGAAAATTATACCCACGAATGGCAAAATTTTGACGCTGAAATGGTGAAATTCCACCTTCTGTTGTGAAGTCTTGCTTTCCCAGTGAAATTTTGCCAATGGAAGGCAAAATTTTGCCACGGAAGGTGGAATTTCACCAGTGATAGGCAAAATTTCACCTTGGTGAAATTCCACCTAAGGCATAGAAATTTTTCGGATTACTCTGTATGGTGAATTTGGCCACTTCGCTGCCACTTCGCTGGCTGAATATAAATTTGCTGCATCTCTAAACTTGGGTACCTAAACTAAAGAAGCATGACTAGCTGAGGTCCGTCACATGACTGTGTGGTGATTTAGCCCACTGCACAGTCATCCTGGCACTTCCTCATCACATATCACTCCATAACCAAGTTTTAAAAATTACTTGGCAGCCATTTTTGTTTTTTGCCTCGCTAGAGCACACTAGAAGAGCCGACCAAAAAACACCTATTCTTTAAACTTATTTTTTCACCCTAACTTCCCACCATCTGAACAATTCACAGAACATCCAAAAAATTGTCATAAACTTAGTTTCACTTTTTTCTTGGTTTTTTTTTTTTTACAGTACACCTTGAGCACTGACATTCATGCCTACAACAGCGTAACAGTTCTCCGCCCCACCACTCTCAGATGACAACAATAAGGAAACGTACAAATCACATTGCAAACTTTTTTCACTGCTCTCACAGAAAAAATCTTATCTATGCTCCATGACTGCCATGGTGCCACGGACCTGTATCTCAGTTGTCACGCCAACTACTGGTATCGATCGAAAACTCCGGTTTCTATTCAATCCGTGCACTGTAACAACACAGATGTGCACAGCATTCATCATTTATTTTTCTGCTTGCTGTTCTCTTTGCTGACTGCACAGTCCTTCTCTGTTTCAATAGAAATCCTTGTGGTGGTAGACGAGGAGGGGGGACAGGAACACAGTGCAACTACGAAAGTACAACTACAGAAGCCCACAGCAAGACAAAAGTCCAGAACTCAAAACAGAAACTAACTGAAGTTCCAAGAGGCAGAGGAACTATTTTACAACAAATCTACATACATATTTATATTTTTACCTATTACATTGAGCATATCATGAGTGCAAAACACATTTACTACCCAAAAACCCATGTTATAAGTGCAATAAGACTCTTCAGGGTGTGCATTATGCTATATCACCACACTTCCCAGGGTCACTGAAGGCACTTATCTGTGGCACCATGCCCTCATCATGCACCCATGGTGCAGTGATATAGCATAATGCCCACCTTTTCATGTTTTATTGTTAGTTATTTGCTCCTGCAATTAAAGAGTTTTATCAGAGTTAGTACAGAGTTCCTGAGTTGTTGTACAAAAAGGAGTGCTATTGCTGGTCCGTCATAGCAGAGAAAGGATTGCCTGCCTCAGCAGGGAGTTCAAATTTTGACTATATTATGATTCATGACTCTGAATCTGGGAATCATTTATATCAATGCATACCACAGATGTTAGGGCTCAGTAGGATAAAGTGCTAGATATCGAGTTCCTGTCTACTTTTAAAGATTGCTTCCTGGAACAGCCTAGGTTTGAAGTCACCCTTGACCTTATTCTTAGCAGCTGGGATGGGGTACTCTCCAGTGTTAAACATCAAGAAACTAATGAAAGGCAAAGACCACAACCAGGTAATCTTGTCCCTGGTGACAGAGAAGACTAGTGAGCCTCATGGCCCCAGGATCCAGAACTTCAGATAAGCGGACTTTTCCAAGATAATTGATCCTGTGATCAAGGCCCAGAGAAGCTATATGTGGTTGGTAATGCAGATCACATGAGGTTCACTGAAGAAGTTGCCTGACACAGCTTAAGAGGTCTGTATCCCTTTAAGCAATAAAGGAAAATGGTCAAAGCGTGTCCTTTCCAGCTCAAAAGGGACCTAATGCAATTGATCATGCACAAAATAAGAGCCTGCTTTTTTTTTTGTGAGAAAGGCACACTAAACTATTATAGCATGTTTCCAAGTGTGACCTGGGGTGAGCTGCATGGACCTGTTTTTATTGAAAGGGGAATGTTGGTCATAACACCAGGAAACTCCCTGTTCTTCTTCGATAAGAGCCATGGGATCTTTTACTTCTACCTGAACAGTGATCAGAGCTGGGCAGAGGGACCTCAGTTTAATGTCTCACCCAAAGGACAGCACCAAGAATGCAGCATCCCCCTCATGCTGCACTACAGTGTCAGTGAGGCTCTTGTGCTGTGCTAGAACCCACAACCTTCTGATCTTCCAGCCCCAGAGACAAGTGTGCAATCTACTGAGCCACTGACACCAATTACTGAACCACTGTCACTCATTGCAGTCAGGGACTTTGAATTAAAGTGCAACAACAGTATAAAAAAGGCAGTACATGCAGCTACTCAAAATGTTTGAGCAGATTTTTTTTTAAAGTTTAATTACTAAGCACTGTATGATGCTTCTACCTAAGGTGACTGGGATAGCATTTTTAAGGGACATGCACGAGATAAAATTGGGAATAGTAAGTAGTGTTTTACAGAACTGCTACTAAAGAGGTTGCAACACTTTTATAAAACATGTTTGATCTCACTGACTATGGGGTACCAAACAAAGTATAGATACATTTTTCCTGATATAGGAATAAATAAAAGTAGTAAATCTCAGTACAGTGGAGCATAGGGACATTGTTTGATTCTGAAACAGTTGGTCTCTTTCAAAGGTACATAAACACCACAGACTACATAAATTAGTGATTAAGACATACCCATATGAACCAAGAATTTTTGAATAACATTAGATAGTTTAATTATGTAAGATGTTATAAACAACAACAACAAGTCTGAGCATAAATAAGGTTGATTGTAACTGCCTGGGTGGATTTTACAGGTATTTATTGCAGTTTCTAAAAAAAATTAAAAAAAAATAAGACATGAGAATCATAAGGATAAATCTGATTTAATAATAACTGTAGCAGCGATGCCCCCTAGTGGTTTAAGGAAATATTATATTTCAGTTTTAAATGATTTTTAATTCTTTTCAGTAAATTGTGGTATTCAATGATGAAAGGTGCACACGCAATATTAACTGATGTCCTGTAGATGGAGTGTTTCTAAATTCTAATAAGTATAGGTAGGATACTGACAAATCTTATATAAATTATTTCTTATGAAACAATAATTGAGAATGGATAATGTGGTATCATTGTTCTAAATGTCACAGTTTCTTAATTTTGGACACTAGCCTTGAGAAGCTATCATTAGCAAAACAATGTATACACATGGCCATAAAACAAATGAATAAATTACTTTTTAAAGAGCTAGTGGAACCAAAACAGGCAGACAGGAAAATGATACAAATTTTAAGGAGTAGTCATTTGTAACTTTTTATTTATGAAGTATTTTTCTTTTTCCTTTTGCTCATTAGAAAGTTTAATATGTGGTAAGATTGCACTGGATATGTGGAACAGCTCTTAGCCTGGCAGCTGACGTATCTGTCTCTATTCCCCCCACTACATCATTGTGATCTCACTGACAGTGAAACCACAGGTGACTAACCTGGCAGTCACTGAGAGGCTGTTCCTAAATAGCAGAGACAGAAGCACAGAAACATAAAATCTGTCAGCAGATAAGGACCATACGGCCCATCTAGTCTGCCCATTTCCCTACTCACTGCTGCAGCCCCAGATCCTATTTGATCTGCGGCTCTCCTGCTCTGCACATCTCCAGGGTACCCTTATGTCTATCCCATGCATTCTTGAACCCCTGTATTGTTTTCACCCCCACCACTTCTGCTGGAAGGCTGTTCCATGGCTCCACCACCCTTTCAGTGAAAAACTACTTCCTAACATTACCCCTGAGCTTTCCACCCTTCAGCCTCATATCATGCCCCCTTGTTCTTGTGCAGAGTTTTCTCTGAAATATGCTTTCCACATGTACCCTGTTTAGTCCCCTTGACTTGAACTTAGAACTTAGACTTGAAAGTCTCTATCATATCTCCCCTCTCTCTTCTTTCCTACAGTGAATAGATATTAAGGTCTTTAAGTCTTTCCTTGTAGGGCTTCTGGTGCAGTCCATGTACCACCTTCATTGACCTTCTCTGGACTGCCTCTATTCTGTCAATGTCCTTCTGGAGTTGTGGTCTCCAGAACTGGACACAGTACTACAGCTGAGGCCTCACCAGTGAGCTCTACAGTTGCAGATGTCACAGTCAGTGAGGTCACAGTACTGAATATATAGTGGGGAAGGGGGGTATGTCAACTGCCAGGCAGAGTGCTGCCACACACATCACACTTACTAATATCAGGTAAACAGACTCCTAATTGAGCAAAGGGGAAAGGAAAAGTACCTCCGATATAAAAGGTAAGGGATGACTGCTTTTAAAAGCTAATATTAGTTTTGGGCAGAACACTAGCTCTTTAAGTGATCAAGTTTTTGATTACATAATTCAGGATGCGTGAGTTGCTGTAGCACATTTGTTTGAAGTTTCATTTGGGTTCTTACGGTAGCAGCAATACGTCCCTGGGGATATTATACATAAAATGGCTTAATCCAGTGTTTTTGTTTTTCTTCTATGTTACAAGTCTCCTTGGGATCTTTCCCTTTTTTGTGCCCCCTAGACCACCAGGGACTAAGCTTTAAACTGCATGAACTACTGATCGGGGGGCTGATTTCCAGTAGATGACCAGGGAATGAGTGTTAAACTGCATGGACTAGCAGTCAGGTGAGGGGCAGACACTAACTAGCGAGCATCTGCTTGCACCTCGGCCTGCAATGAGGCCATAATGGTATGCAAATGCCCTCCTAGGACCTTGCCTGTGCCATGGGGTCATTTTCTTGGGGACAGTTGAATATGGCAGATTGCTCCACAAAATCAATAGCCATTTGTAAGCCAAGCGGCTCATTTTCTCGTTGTGTCCCTATAGCTCCCTACTGGCTACATACCTCATATGTCCAATAGGTGGTTTGTGAAGAGCAATGTGGTTAATAGCTGCCTCCTTCGGCTGGTATACTATAACATGCTTATACCACCCTCTTATGTGATCTAAGGGATATTAAAAACTTAAAGGTTGCAACTTGGCTGACTAATAATACAAAGGAACATTCCTTAAAGTTCTACCTGGACATGGTACAAAAGCCTGAATATAGAAATATAATAACACAGTATAGATTTGAAACATTTTCAAGTAACATTTTAGAGTCAAGATATAACAACGATCAAAACATGTCTAAAACTGTTATTGTTCTTTACAAGAACCAGAAGATTTAAATCATGTTGTTCTAAGATGCCCTTGGTATATGTAAGTTAGAACACATTTTGGGGTAAATTCACTGGCTGTCTGTTTTTACCTATAAGATATATTCTCAACCTTCTATTTAATTCAGAAAATCTTGAAATTTTAAATAACCTAGCACTTTATCTTTTAGAAATTATTAAAATAAGGAAAAAGTGGATACAGGGTTTATTGTGAAACAACAAAACTGTATCTAACACTTATAAAAAATGTCATGTAATTGAAATGGTACTATCTCATGTTTTAATATATGTAAATGTAGGAAATGTCTTTGACAGTGCATATATATATATATATATACACACACACACACAATAGGGTAAGTGGTAAATGAGTGAGATAAAACAGTGTATCATCCACTGCAGTGTGATATTTTTATCCTCTGCTCTACTGTGATGATATCAGCCATTTACACACACACGTCACAAAAGGTCATCACTCTAGGCAGCTTTCCCCTCAGCATGCAAGAAACACCAGTGCTGTTACCATAGACACAAATGTAGAACTACTTCAGAGGTCTCACTGCTGCCTACAGCTAACTCAGAGAGCATTAAAAAACACACCTATCCCCCCCCAACTTCCAGCTCATTACTGTGACTGCAGCCATAATTCTAAACAGCACAGCTTCACAGAAGTCTAAACTACTGCCTGCAGCTAACTCATCTACCACTGAAACACACTCTCACTTGTTCCTCAAACTCTGACTCTCATCCAGTACAATTACTGTGATACTTTGAACTTAACTGCAGCCAGAATCCTAAAGAGCACAATTTCACAGAACACTCTGCACTCTGCCTGCAGCTAACTTAACTACCACTGAAAACAGTATCAGCTGTTCTGACACTCTGCCTCTCAGCTCATTACAATTACTGTGATGCTCTCAGCTTCACTGCAGCCAGACTTCTAAACAATACAGCCTCACAAAATTATGTTTCTCACTCCTACCTAAAACTAACTCATTTAGCATTGCAAAACACACTCATGTGTCTCCCAAAGTTCATAACATTGCCAGCCCTTTCAGAAAAGCTCACACACAGAATGAGCAAACACACAAACAGGAACAGAACACAAGACAGCATAACAAAACTTCTAAAACTCTTGGCCCTATTGTATATATCGAATACATTATGGGCAGATCGTGTGCTATGGCAAATATTGTCACCCCTGCATCGTGAGCTCCGGATATCGGCACTCGTGAGATATCCTGAACTCACTATGCAGGAGTAACAATATTTGCCATATCACACTCATGCCTATCATGTATCCCCTATTTATGCAACAGGCATCACATAAATGGAGAATGATGTAATCACTATGGGAATAACTTCAAGTTATTCCCATAGTGATTACATCATCCCCATTTATCCACACAGTGACTACATCACTGCCCCCCCCGCTGGAATTACTTCACTTTCACAGCATTTAGCAACTCAGAGTACAGTCTCCTTGTTCTCGTCTCTCACATTAACTCCTAGTTCTGTCCTTATCCTATGACGCCCAAAGGACAAGAAACGCAACACAAACCACACAAAAAAAGCAGTGTTTTATTTTTCATGGAACTGCAGCAATCCGCTATCGATCCTGTTTCGCACCCGCCCATTTAGAACCTCACATTATCTCCATCACTCGGACTGCCAATATTTTTTTTCTCCCAAGATCTAAATAAATATAACAAACATTTTCTCCCCAGTAAACAGCAGTACCTTGCTTTTTTGTGCTCCATCTTCTCTCTGACAAGGTAATTCTCTTCCTGTTTTTTGTACGCTGCCGCTCCCCCTAACAAAAAGTGACCTCAAAATGAGCGCTGCCACTACCCATCACAGAAAGTGAGACTGATGTAAAAAAAGTCTCTTTAAACATAAACAGTAAACCGGTCCCCCATCTTCTTCACCAGCTCCTGTCCGATACCAACACAAAACACTTTCACTACATTACCACACTGCTAAACGCTGCCGCCATTTTTCCTACAAATTTAAAAAAACCCTCACACTGCACCAATTAGCACTGACATTGTGTGTCAAGTCCTTAGTAACCTCCCTAACAACCAAAGGCACAGTAGCACTCTCTGACTAAATAAACCCACACACTGTACTGAATACTGAAACAAAATAATAATACATTTTAAGAAAAAGTCTCCTACTAAGTCCCTGCCTGTTGCATAAATCCAATATGTGGGGGGTACCTGTTGGATAACAAAGTTATTTGTACAGTAGCCTGTGACCTCTCAGGAAACTCACTTGTGGCTTTGCTACTCATGAGGTTACTTGAGGTCACAGGCAACTGTACAAATAACTTCCTTATCCAACAGGCACTCCCCCCATATCCCTTATTTATGTACTTTTATAAAACGTATCTCAAGATGTCTACCGTGTTTATTTTTTAATTTTTCTTTTAACTTTGTAATAGCAAAAGCTGAACAAATAAACTGAAACTGAAGCTATACTACTCTTAGTGTGCTTCGAGCACTTTCCATTATACCTGTAATTTGCTCCTGGAGCAAACTGTAAGGAAGCACAAAACAAGGGCTTTTACTATCCTGACCTTTAGTCAGTGTAGACAAATGACAGGTGTTATAGATAAAGAACAGCCTTTAACCAGCAGAAACCATGACATGAAAACTGTATAAGCCTTTAAGGTAAGCCTGAACACATTTCTGCTTATGAAAGGAATCATAAGATGCCGTGGGTAGTAGGGTGTGTAGGAAGAAACCCTATAAATTAATATATGCTTGCACAACATGCTTGTTGGTCTCTGCTTAAAAAGTGGGGGAAGACTTGATGCACTTATAGTAATAGAGTTCCTTTCCTTCCTTCCTCTTGACATCTGCAGCCTCCCCTCTTATGGGCTGTTTAAAGGAGAGCTTTGAAACATTTAAAGGGATTGTCTGCTTGCTCCTGTTCATGTTAGTAGTGTACCCTCCCTCCCTCCTACGACTTAGATTCGTCTCTCTTTGGCGAGGTTGTTGACCAGACTCGTATATTCAATGCACTCTATGTAGAACTGGAGAACACTCAACCTGGGGTGTTGCCTTATGAACTGTATGTTCATCTTGTGTTCAGCTGACGTACTCCTCCTTGCGGGTTACTTGCCTTAGGTATATTACCTATTTTGTTCTCTAGTGGGTGTCTTGTCCTTTGTTATACATAAATGTATTACACTTTGTGTTTCAACTTTTTATGTCACATAGCTCACCAGGTCCACTGGTGCCTATGGTCCTCTGTATTTAATTGTGTATTACTTCTGTACTCTCCCAGATCATTTCTGTAAATAGTTTTTTTCTTGCCTTGTGTACCCTACCCGATAAACAAATATGAAATAAATAAACAATACTCATGTGCAGAGAGACTCATAACTAATGTATGATTTTAAGCTACTATTCTTGTCAGCCAGAGTTTTGCTATCTGCTGAGTAAAAATGTTCTTACCCAGAGTTCTAGCTTTCCTTTATGATTATTGGAACACTCCTAATTTAGCAAGTGAGTCAAGATTTTCTTGAAATGATTTATAGAGAGGGGCAAATGCAGATTGATAGATTGTGTGTGTGTGTGTGTGTGTGTGTGCACGTGCATGCGTAGACCTACAGTACATACAGTACATCTGTATATGCACAAGTATGTAAGAGGAAAAAAACAAGGACCTTGAAAAGAAGGCTGAAGGTTCCCTCTAGTGTTCAGATGTTAGATTACACTACGAAACATGTTGCTTGTACAGTTTTATCTCAAATAGAACAGAATTTGGTTTTAGACAGAATTCTACACATATAATACATCTCAAAGTGCTTTACATAGTTGTAAGTTAGACACTGTAATACACTGGCTGTATGCAGATAAATACTAAATAAAGCAACCTTCATAGATTCCCTTGATCTGAAGGGGTTTTAGCCTTATTTGTACTTGCACCTTAAGTATAACTGTACCTTAAAAATAACTACATGCATTTAATTTATACTTTTACTATGAGCCTATTGTTAGAAGTTATGGGCTTTCAGCCTTGCTTGTACATGTCCCTTAAGTGCTTTCTGTTTACTGATTAAGTTAGAACTTATGGGCTTTTACCTTTGTTTGTACATGCCCCTTAATGTGCAATCCGTATACAAATGATTTTGGGGGATATATCTGCTTGTATTTTTGAAACCTTGTCCTGAGTCAGCCATTTATTTAATTTAGCTTTCAAAACGCTGCCTTGCTGTGACTGGCCTGCTGAAATCTCAGGGCCTTAACTGGGGTTGCTGCTTGTTAATCCTTTCCCCCTGACAGCTCACTTATCACCTGAGGCAGGATATAAACTGAGCGGCTCCCCCACTTCCTTTCCCTACTTATTCCTCCTCCCCTATCTCCCTCCCTTCTACCCCCACCAGCTCTCCCCCGACCATAAGTTTTGCACCTTTTGTTATCTTTTGCTCGTTGGAGATTGTACTCTATTGTAACAAAATTGTAATTGAACTGTAACTTTTTTGTTTGTAAGTACTGTGTCCCTTGTACTACTGTTCTGATGTCCTCTTTGTGACGAGGTACCTTTGTAAATGAGCCTCTGGCTCAAAGGTTTCTAAACTGATGTTTAACTAAATAAATAAATAAATAAATTAACCTACCTCCTCTTCTCTCCTCAGAATGAGGGATCCTCTGTTGGATCCAGGTGCAGGTCATGAGGGCTGTACAGGAGAAGCCCGAAACAAAAACAGGTACAAGATTTCAGCGGCCACAACATGTGCCTAATGAGCGAGAGAGCTGGTCCTGGATCATGCTAACACCGTAGTTGCTTTGTGACTGCTCCCTGCCCACCCCCCAATACCCTCCCACCATTTGATGATGTTACTTATCTACTCACAGGCGCGTCTCGAGTCACTTCTCACATGACTGAGGCAGGATCACTCTAATTTCTATTTCCCTAGTTTCCCATTTGCTCCTTATTTTCTCTGACCACTTGAGGTCACCCTACCCTTTCCATCTTGCCAATTTCCTTTCTCTTCTCTGTTTTGTTTAGTTTTAGTTTTAGTCCTCAACGCTTTTGCTCCTCCCCTCCTGGCTGTCCACTCTCTCATCCTTACTGTCCTCTAGTTTTTTCTCCAGCCCATCATGACCCCCCCTGCCAGTACTCTGCCTTCTCTCTTTTGTACTCTTATTATGTGGACTCTCATTTCTCTCTGGTCCAGTATGGATTACGTCACCATCCTCAGGACACTCTCAGGATAACTTCTACTTCTCTAACCTGCTATCTGACTCTATCCCTAATTCTCTCCTTATATACAGGCTTGTCCTCAAACAACTGGGGTTATTTTCTAAATATATCCTATGCAGGTTCTCTATCTCCCCTGGATGTGTAGCTCGGGCTTACTGTACATTATTGCGACTCTTTGGATCTTTACCCTATCTCTTACTCTTGCTGGGGACATTGAGAAAAATCCTGGTCCTACTCTGGCCAATAATCCCTCCCAGTCTTTCCACTGTCACCTTCTGCCCCAAACCTCTGGCCTCTCTTTTACTTATATTAATTCTAGGAGCCTACTGGCCAACCTCCCTGACCTGGAAGCGTGGACTAGTACCAACAACCCTGATATCCCAGACATTTTGGAGACATGGCTTAAGCCTTCCAATGCTGATTCACAGTGTTCCCGCCTGGGTTATAACTTCATACATGCTGATCGTCCTACTTCCAAGAGAGGCAGAGGACTAGCACTATATTGTAAACCTCATCTAAACATACTTTATTGCATGTCCCTACTCTTGTATACTGTGAAGTTCTCCATTCCCTTCTACTGCTTGGGGGCATAAAGAAACTTCACATTTTCTGTATATATACATCCCTCCCAGAAACTCAGGACTTGGCCTTGATGAGTTCCTGGAGTATCTCCTTTCAGTGATGGGGAAACATGATATAATCTGTCTGGAGGATTTCAACTTTGACTGATCTGGTCCTCGTTCTGCTTTGCTATCCTCTTTGACCAGCAAGGCTAATCTAGCTCAGCTTATCCAAGAACCCACTAGGCTCTCCCACGGTGGCACTAGTGCTACTCTACTCAACTGGATACTGTCTAATAGAAAGAAAGGAAGCCATTTCCTCAGTCGGGGTTCTCCCTGATACCATAAGCGATCACTACCCTGTGTTCCGTATATGGGATATCTCATCCCCCTCCTTCTCTTCTAAAGTGTTAACTTTTTCCAATATCTCCAACATAAATATGGATAACTTTGTTCATGATCTTAACTTAGTTGACTGGTCTCCTCTTTATTATACAGACGACATAAACATTGCCACAAACTATTTCAACTCTTCCCTACTTTTGCTACAAACTAAACACATCCCGGTGACCACGAGAAGGGTTAAAGGGAAAATCACCAAATGGCTAAAGTGTCCCCTGTTCCATCTTCTGAAACTCAAGGATAAACTGTGGGGCAGTTGGAAGACCTCCCGCCAACTTACTGATTTTGAAGCCTACAGATCTTTACGCAACAAATGCAAAACCAAGATTCGTCTGGCCAAAAGCTCCTACTACAGGAATCTCCAAAGCTCTTCCATTACATGTCCTAAAAACTATTGGTCTCAAATTAAGGAAATTCTTGGGAACAACAAACCTACTACTCCTACTGATATGTACATAAATGATGTCCATTGCAACCACCCTCTCACCATTGCTAATGCCTTCAACTCCTTCTTCTCCTCTCTACCTACTCTTACCCCCCCCCTCTCCCCAAAGCTGGATCTGCCCATTCTACAAGTTCCCCCCTTCTTCCTACTCTAGAGCTGGCTCAGGTCTCTTGCCTAGATGTTCCTGACCTTCTTAAAACAGTTCCACCAAGTGGGAGCCCTGGCCCTGATGGAATACATCCAGGGATTATCAGGCTGTTTGCGACATGGCTTGCTAGGCCTATAATCAGGCTCTTCAATCTTTCTATTAGCTCTGCCTCTGTCCCCTTAATCTGGAAATGGCTAGAACTATACCTGTTTTTAAGAAGGGTGATGCTAAACTACTGTCCAATTACCGTCCCATCTCTCTTTTCCCTACTGTCAGCAAGCTTCTGGAGACACTTGTCCATTGTCAGGTGTCGGAGTACCTTCTTAAATTTAATCTTCAATCTCCCTCCCAGCATGGCTTTAGGGTGGAGCACAGTACTACCACTGCTCTTACCCTAGTTATGAGTGATATCAAAAGTAATATGGATAAGGGCCTGGTCACTGGGCTGTTTTCATCGACCTATCTAAAGCCTTTGATATGGTTCACCACCCGCTCATGCTATCCAAGTTACATGACTTGGGGGCATCTGACTGTACCCTATCCTGGTTTGGCAGTTACTGGGACAACCGCTGTCAGGCAGTTTTCTTCAGTAAAATTCTCTCCTCCCCTATCCCTATTACCCGTGGCATTCCACAGGGGTCCATTCTTGGTCCTCTTCTCTTCTCCCTCTTTCTTAATGACATTCCTAGTCCTTCCCTTCACAACAGCCTAGTCATGTACGCTAATGATCTAGTGCATTACTATTCTGCCAAGTCTATTGCAGACATTAACCTTAACCTCTCATTTAACTTTCAATCTCTTCAAGTCTGGCTCTCGGCTAAGCAGCAAATCCTCAACATAGGTAAGACTCCGACTATGCTGTTTGAATCATCTAAAAAAGTTCTCTCTGAATCCCCTAAGCTCCTTGGCCACTGTAGTGAAGGAAATGCTGTCATGCATACTGGGACTTTCAAATACCTTGGGGTTATGCTTGATCCTGCTCTTGATTTTTCCTTACATGTCAACGAGGTGTGTGAGTCTATCAATGCCAGAATTGGCGCAGCCTATTGTGTACACCACTCTCTCACCCCCTCAGCTAGGAAAGCTGTAGCTCGAGGTGTGCTACTCCCTCAACTCATTTATGCCCTCCCAGTTCTCTACCAAGCCAATACTAGTGTGCTCAGCAAGTAGGACACATTCTTCAACAATATCTGTAGGTTCACCTTATCAGCTCCTCAACTTATTCATCACTGCATGCTTTACTCTGGCCTAAACTGGTTGTCTCCCAAAGACCTCCATTCTTACTCACTAGGGTGTTTTATCGACTCTCTCACTAGACCTCCCAGTCCAGCCACCCTGGGTGACATGCTTACCCCGGTCTCCTGCGTCTGCTCACTAAGGTTCTCCTCTGTCCCCATGCTATTAGTTCGGCCATTCGCTACAAGAATGGGGGAGCAGGTCTTAACCTATTTTGCTCCTAAATTCTGGAACTTGCTCCTCCCTATGGTTAAACACTCCCACTCCCACTCCCATCTCTCCTTCAAACGTTCGCTGTTCTCCCACCTCTACGCACTTGGTGTCTGCAACTGCAGGTAACTGGGAGTCTCCTCCCTATTTCTCCATATAATCATAGTGGAATTGGAATAATATATCTTGTTGTATCTTAGCTATTGCGATTGGATAAATAGAACTGTTTATTTTTTTTATGTACGTCCTATCTTATTGTATGGTGATTGTACCTATTTTTTATTGTTACTGACTTGTCCTGATGTCACCACTGTATTCACTTTGTTGCACTCCCCCGTGTCGTGCCTGAAAATAGCCAGGATTGCTGCCTAATGCACTCACCCGGTTACCAAAAGCTAATAAATAAATACTTTTAACCATGTCCTATACACAGTCACATAGGCATAATTAGTACAAACATACAGTACATGAGCATGTGAGAGAAAGAAACAAGGGCCTTGAAAAGAAGCTGAAGATTTCCTGTTGTGCTCAGATGTTAAATTACACTGTGAAAAGGGTTGCTTTCACTCTTTGTAGAGCTGGACAACTGTCAACCTGGGGTGTTGCCTTATGAACAGTATGTTCATTTTGTGTTCAGCTGATGTACTCCTCCTTCCGGGTTACTTGCCTTAGGTATATTATCTATTTTGTTCTCTAGTGGGTGTCTTGTCCTTTGTTATGCATAAATGTATTACACTTTATGTTTCAAATTTTTATGTCACGTTGCTCACCAGGACCACTGGTGCCTATTATCCTTTGTATTTAATTTTGTATTACTTCTGTACTCTCCCAGATCATTTCTGTAAATAGACTTTTTCTTGCCTCATGTACCCTACCTGATAAACAAAAACTAAATAAATAAACAATACTCATGTGCAGAGAGTCTCATCACTGATGTATGGTTTTAGGCTACTGTGTTCTTGTCAGCCAGACATTTGCTATCTGCTGAGTAGAAATTTTCTTACCCAGAGATCTAGCTTTCCTTTAAGATTATTGGAACATTCCTAATTTGCACGTGAGTCAGGATTTTCTTGAAATGATTTATAGACAGTGGCAGATGCTGATTGTGTGTGTGTGTGTGTGTGTGTGTGTGTGTGTGTGTGTGCTACATGCATGCATAGACCTACATACAGTACAGCTGTATATGCACAAGTATGTAACAGGAAAACACAAGGACTTTCAAAAGAAGGTTGAAGGTTCCCTATTGTGTTCAGATGTTTGATTACACTATGAAACGTGTTGCTTGTACTATTTTATCTCAAATATAACAGCATTTGGTTTTAGACAGAATTCTACACACATAATACATTTCAAAGTGCTTTACATAGTAATAAGTTAGATACTGTAATACACTGGCTGTATGCAGATAAATACTAAATAAAGCAACCGTCATACTTTCAACCATGTCCTATACACAGTCATATAGGCATAGCTAGTATAAACATACAGTACATGTGCATGTGAGAGAAAGAAACAAGGGCCTTGAAAAGAAGCTGAAGGTTTCCTGTTGCACTCAGATGTTAAATTACACTGTGCAAAGGGTTGCTTGCACAGTTTCATGTCAAACAGAATAAAATGTGGTGTTATATAGTATTTTTCACACATGCTGTGTCTCAAAGCACTTTACATAGTCAGGGCTCAAAATAATGATCTTGGTGGTATTTCTCCTTTGGAAATGTTACTTTGAAAGTTTATGTTTCCTATGACAATGTTAAATTTCCACACTAAATGTAAAATAAAAATAAATTTAATATGAGACACATTAATAAGATGATCCCCTAAACATGACTGGCGAATTTATGCACAGAGAAAAACTTTTGTACCTCACTAGAAAAAAATATAAGGACTGGTAACAGTTTTTTGGGGACAGTGTACTGATTGAGATCTGTTCACAAACACTATCACCACTAAATCATTTTTTGAACTACTGAAACCCTTTAAGTACAAATAATTTTGAAAACCACACTGAGACATAATATGAATGGAGCCCCAACAAGTTTACATTCGCCCGCAGAATTCCAACATCTAACTGACAAACTGTTAACATGCAACTAGTGTGAAACTCCCCTTTGCTAATCCAAATTCTGCAGTCATACTAGGATTCATACTAGGAAGGTAAAAAATGCAGAAGGCAAGTAGCCCATAGAGCACTTTTCCCGTAATACGGGTCAATAATCCTACTGCAAATTTTTCATAAGGTGTTCATCTAATTTTAATTTAAAAATATCAAAACTATTATCTTCCACAATGTCTCTTGGGAGGGAATTCCATATAGGGATGATTCTTTGAGTAAAAAAAAACCTTCTTAAAAGTCCTCCAGGATTTGAAAGAATTAGTTGAAACCAATGGCTTCTAAGGTTAATATCCCTATGGTTAATTCTTAATCCTTTTTCTGATAAGTGCAGATATTCACCAATAATTTTAAACATAAATCCTAGATCTCCTCTTAGCCTTCTAAATTCTAAGGGAAACAATTTAAGTTCTTTCACTCTATCTTCATAAGACATATGTTGGAGGCCATCCACCATTTTAGTAACCCTCCTCTACACACTTTCCAATGTATCGATGTCCTTCCATAGGTACGGGCTCCATAAAGGGGATGAATAATTCAAAATTGGATGAACTTAAGCATGGTAGAGTGGTATGATGTAGGCTCTGTTACTAGAAGATATCAATCTTTTTATGCAGCCTCTAAGTTTCATACCTTTATTGGCTACTTCTGTACAATGATTATTGAACTTTATCTCATTACTAATAAGGACCCCAAGATCCTTTTCGTTGACACTTTTTAAACGTTTACCATCCATGAAAAATCATTGTATGGGTGATTTTTACCCATGTGCATAATAACACATTTATCAGAATTAAAGATCATACCTTGAGCCATGGCCTATCCTTCCAACTTTAAGAGATCATCTCTCAAACCATGGATCCCATCCATCATGTTAACATCTGTCACCAGTTTAGTGTCATTGGCAGACTTAATTGCATAACAATTTAAGTCTTTATTAAGGTCTGCAATGAAAATGGAAAAGAGGATTGATCCTAGAATGGAGCTCTGTGGGACTCCGATCAAAACTAATCCCTTATCAGAACAATGGCCTCATGTTTTGACTGTTTGTTCCCTGTCTCCCAACCATGCTTCAATCCAAGTAATATTTTTTTTTGTTAATTTGTACTCTTTTCATACTACTAATCAAGGAGTCATGTGGAACTTTGTCAAATGCCTTGTAGAGGTTGAGACAGACAACGCCCACAGGCTTCTGATTTTCCTGAAGCGCACTGACTTTTTCATAAAAGACCAGGTTAGCAGTCAGGCAAGACCTATGAGTTTTAAATTCATGCTGTGAATAGTCCAACAGATTATTGGACATCATTTCAGCATCCAGTCTGTCTTTAATAATGGACTCTAAAGTCTTTTCCAAGATACAAGTAAGACTAATCGGTCTGTAATTAGTGGGGTTACTACGGTCACCTTTTTTAAAGATATGTATCACTACTACTTGGCACCACACATTTGGGACCTCTCCTGACTCCAAAGATATATTAAAGAGCATATGCAAGGGATCTACCAACCAAATTTCAATAGCTTTCAATATTTTAGGATGGAGAGCATCAGGGCCGGGGGATGTATTCAATTTAATATTATTTAATTGGAAATTATTTCCGCCCTTGAGATCCAGACGGCGAGCCATGTGAAGATGGATCTATATCCAGTTCAGTAGGACAGGATTTAATATTCACATGTTTGGGAGTAAAAGTAGAGCAGAAATAGTTGTTAAGGTGACAAGCCATTTCTTTTGGATCAGAAATTATATCCAAGCTACTTTTAAACTGGCCTATATTCCCTGATACATGTTTCTTATTATTGATATATGAAAAAAGCTTTTTCCACCATCATGCATGTGTGCCAATGTGAATTCAATTATATGCTTTTCCTTGTAAAGGGTTCATTTACAATTTCTAAGTGCCACTGTATATTTATGCTTATTATAACCTTTATTGCTCCTCTTAAGAGCCCGAAAAGCCTTTTTTTAGCCAAGAATAAACATTTAACCTTATTTGTGAACCATAAAGGCTTTTTCCCCCTTTTATTATACAAATTCCAGTTTGGAATATATATATATCACTGAGCTCAGTGATTTGGTTTTTAATTTTAAGCCAGAACTGGTCAACTGAAGTAACATCAGATTTCCAGTCCCATTTATAAAGTTCTTCCAGTATAGCTCTAACATTCGTCCTGTTGTAGTCCTTGATGAAAGTGATCCCAGATTCTCTAATAGAGTTTTTATCCAGAGAAAAAGTGATCATGTTATGATCATTGTTATACACTGGGTCATGTACTTCGATGCTAGATATATTATCAGAGATGTCAGTAATCACCAGATCTGGCATGTTATTTCCTCTGGTTGGGATGGTAACCAATTGCTGGTAATCCATATGACGTACCTAACTCCAAAAGAGAGCTGGAAGTTGTATGTGACCCCCAATTAATCCCTGGTGTGTTAAAATCACCAAGTAAAATTATCTTGTTTGATTCCAAATGGCTTTCAATATTACTGAGTAACTGATTATGGTCTGGAGTGTTAATATCAGGAGGCCTATAGCAGACACCTACAACTAGGCTTCTAAAGTGTATGTTTCTAACTTCTACCCACAAGATTTCATTAGATCGTCTGTATTATCGGTTAGTGGTCTAAATTCCAAATTATTCCTAAAATAAAGTGCCATGCCCCCACCCCTTTTGTTAATCCTGTCTTTCTGAACCAGATTGTAACCCTTAATGTTTTCACTCCAGCTAGAGGAAGCTCCCCACCATGTCTCACAGATGGCTGTGATATCAATATCTCTGGAAGTAAGAATTAGTTCTAATTCATCCTTCTTAATTTAATGTAAGCTTCTAGCATTAGTGAGCAAAAAATTGATTCTTTTTTTATAAATATTTTTGTTGGGCTGTTTGACAATTGTATTCTTCCTTGGCATAGCCTAAGGAAAATTCCCCTTGTGCCCCCCAAACACTAGTTTTTTGTTCCACAGGATGGCCCATTGATTGCTTGATAGAAAATGTCACCCAAAACTCTAGCACCATATCTGCTTAGGTGCAAACCATCCATACAAAAAAGAGTGTTATTATGAATGAATAACTCCCATGTTTTTAAGCAAATTAATTCATTCTCCAGGCACCACCTATGGAGCCAATTATTATAACGTTTTATTTTCTGTATTTTACTTTTCGAAGCCTGGGGTACTGGTAAGATTTCTGAGATGATTATTTTAGCTTTTAAGTTTTTTAATACTTTAACTGCTTCCATCATCTCTCTAGTGACTTCATCAACCCCAGCTTTATTAATATCGTTGGTACCAACATGTAAGATGGCAGTCTTTGGGTTTCCCACATCTTGGAAAATGCCTGGTAACATTGTTATTATATCCTTAATTCTAGCACCCCTGTAGCTACAGCTGGTAACATTAAACATGTTGCCTCTTGTAGAATATCTATCTGTGTACCTGGTGAAGGAATCACCCAAGGTAAAGGACTGCTCAGTTAAGGGTGTCGCATAGGACTTATCACTAGTTGGTATTATATAGCTTTGCATAGGCAGAAAAGAAGTCCCCTCTGCTGGCTCATCATTAGAAAGATTATTCACTGCTGTCAGGGAGATGGTAGGTCCCACATCTTGTTGATTATTATCAGCCCCCCCCCCCAGTATTCCTGCTATAGTAATGTCATTTGAGCAGTTAATTGTATTAACCCCTTAAGTGATCAGCAGCACAACAGAGGTGCTACTATCAGTATTTAATAATCTTTCCTCACTTGAAATCAAAACAGGGTCGCTAGTGGGAGATTCCAAGCAGTCATGGGCCAGGGTGACTAAAGGTACAAAGCTGTTTTGTACTGAAAGCACAAAACTTCTGCCTTGCGACCCCTTTTAGCTCCTCTGCATGTTTGAATTTCATACCATTCATCATCACATGCAGTTATGGAGTCTTCTCCTCTAGTTCTTTTCTTGGCCACACTGGCTTAATTTGGCATTGTGGGGGCTATTTGTGAGACTGATGCTGAATGGTCTACATGACTGTTTGGAGTATGACAAAATAACCCGTGCCACATTGTAGATTGAACTGTCATAGGTGTAACAGTTGGAGTGGTAAGTGGAGTACACACCAGTCATGCTATTAATACTGCCAACTACTGCATGCTGGAAACTGTGCCCACAAACTGTTGCTCTTTGTTTTGGGCCACAATACCTCTTGTGAAGCCTTTATTGGATTCCCCTGATAATTTTGGTTTTCCAGTGCTGCTGTAGGTCCTGCACTATGACTGCCTAAAAAAGAAATACTTATTAGCACCTCACCTCCAGATGTTCTCTCACCTCTGCCATTCAACTAGAGAGAGGCCCCCCATCCGATACTGCCCTGCTAGTGGCTGAACACAAAAGAATGGCAAATACACTGCCTGAAAGTATTTCGGTAATTTTATAAGCATATCCCACAGCAAAGTGCTTTCCTCTGGAAAATGGAAAAACTATATTTTGAGCCTTGACAGTAACAAGTTAGATTTAGGTACAGTTGTACACTGGCTGAATGTAGACACACACCAAATAGAGTACACTTTATGTCTTCAACCATGCTCCCCACACAGGCATAGCTGATAGCTGACTACAGCACAGCCTGCATAAATGAGAGAGGAAATATTATCTAGAACACCAGAATCTGAAAGTGTAATAGGTTGTTTAAGGTCCAGCTGGAGAACTACCCAAGATGGACAAAAGAGACTAGGATTTAAATGGCAGCTTTGACAATACTGTGGCAACCCCATTAGGCACAAGTACATATCCTCAGTGTGTGTGTAGTCAGGCCCCTCTTCATGCCATTTCTAGCACCATGCCTAGATAGACTCCTGTGTCTAGGGATATCTGGTTGAGATCCCAGTCTGGCCTTCCCCACTCCTGGAGGCATGTCCCACAGAGGTGCCATCTATTAAATCTCTGTGCCACCCTGGTGGAACTGCTTTGGCCACACTACATGTACCCTTTTGAGGCAGACTACTTACCACTATTTTTTTTTTCTTTGACACACCCATGGTGTGTCCCTTTTTGCTGTTGTCATGGTGTGCTGGTCTCACACCCACTGTCCCTGCCTCACATCACGTTTTTCTTCCTTGAATCCTAAGACAAATGGAGCCACTCTTGGTTAATCAAAAAGTAGAATTCAATGTTACGCCCCACTGCACACATTGTACCCTTGCATGGGAAATCAGGATAACATAATGTATTCAAACTTTAACACACAACTCCATTGTGGTTGCATTTCAGTTGTCATTGCATTTTTAAACTCCACAACATTCAGCAACTGTGAGACAAAGGGTAAGACTCATTAGACTTCAACTTTTCCTGCAAACATCCAAACATTTATTTACAAGTGCATGCAAACAATAGTTAATGGCAGGGTCTATACAATCTTCACCCCAACCAATATCCCACCAATGGGCCAGTCACAATTCAGCATTAAACAGCTATCCTGCTCGGCATTAGATGAAAGTTACTGTACATAGTCCTGAGTAGCCAGTCAGGGGTTTGAAATTCCACAGCATCATTAAATGTAACATATATATGGTGACACATTTGCCCAGATATGTTAGTAATATAATTTAAGGGATGCCCATGGAGTTCTCAATATAACTGCAAGAAGAAAGAGGGACCCAGGGCATACCTGGCCATGTTAAGCACTAGCATAAAGATGCTTTTTATAAAGATTAAGTAAATGAAGGGGTATATCCTCTCACAGTCAATACTGCACCTAGCTTGAACATTAACTCATTTAAGGTAGATACCTTTACTGGTTGCTTCCTCTAGCTGCGTGCCTCTGGGGGGGTTGGAGTCCAGAGCTGACATGGTCACATGTACAGAGCCTTACCAGCTCACTATATCCATCTCTTTCTCCTAAGGTTTCAGATAATCAGTACTTGCCAAATGTACTGAATCTTCCACAATGCATGCCTTTTGCCATAAGTTCTTCAGGACAGAGCAGGTTTCTTGTTTGATACCTTCAGGTTGATGGAACTATGGGACAGATACTATCTGGCAGCCCTCCATGAGGGTGCACCTCTAATTGGCCCCTGCTGTCTCCAGTTCTAGATCTTGGCTGGGTGTTGACCCTCCAGAAGCTCATACCTGAGGGAGCCAGTGTCACCTGGACCCTGGACACTAATGCACTCCAACGAAGACCTTGCAATTGAAGTGCTGGGGCCACCAGTCAGAGTTTTGTGCTGAATTTAAATTGATTTCAAGTTTCAAGTTATTTCTACATACATACGAACATATGAATCTGCCAGTAGAAACAGGCTCCTTGGTCTATCAAGTCTGCTTGAGTGTGCAGCTAGCACCCTTAAAGTGCAGCTGTCCCCCCCACCTCCTGACATTTTTCAGTTCTGCTTACCCAGACCCCCCATACCCTGTCCCATGCCCTTTTGAAACTGCCCACCATCCTGCATGATACCACCTCTGCTGGTAAAGTGTTCCATTCCAACACCACCCTTTTTGTGAAAGAATACCTCCTCATCTCTTTCCTAAATCCGCCCCCCTCCAATCTTAGCCCATGCTGTCTTGTATCCCTTCCCTTCCTCAGCCTAAATAACCCATCTGTGACAGATTTGTTGATCCCCTCCAAGTATTCCCTCCATCCCCCCCTCCCTGAGCTATCTCACGTGGGGCCTCCACTTTATTAGGCTGCCCTTCTCCCTCTCCTTCTTGTGTCCTGTTTACTACCCTTTCCTCTGCCCTCCACTGTGTCTCCCACCCCCTCCTCCCTCAATACTCTAATGAACTCAACTAGCATACGTTGAATTAGTGTCTATTTATTTGTTACATACCAAACCTTGTGCTCATGCTTACTGACCTTGTCTTGTTATACTTTCCTGTATTCCTGTCTAGTGTACCACAAACTGTTATGTTATTGTGAATTAATTTGTCCTATGTGTCCAGGACCATCTTGAAAATGAGCTTGCTCAATGATGTAACTTGCCTGGTTAAATAAAATGTGATTGATTGATTGATTGATTGATTAGAACGTCTCATCATATCCCCCCCCCCGATCCCTCCTCTCCTACAGGTTGTACAAACTCAGATCCTTCAGTCTGTTCATGTAGGATTTGCCTGCCATCCCCTGAATCATTTTTGTTGCCCTACGCTACACCCCCTCTAGCAGCCTGATATCCTTCTTCAGATAGGGATGCCTGTACTGCAAGCAGTACTCCAAGTGCAGCCTGACCAAGGACCTGTACAGGGGCAGGATCACATCCCTATGCCTGGATGAGAATACTCTTGTAATATGTCCCAGCATCTTGTTAGTCTAGTTGCAGCCTTCCTGCAGTGAGCAGAGTTGTTCATGCTCTCTGTTACCATCACCCCAGGTACTTCTCTTCCTTGATGACACCCAGCCTCACCCCACACAACCAATATTCCCTCCTTGGGTTCTTCATCTCAAAGTGCATAACTTTGCACTTCTTTGCATTGAAGCGCAGTCACCACTTTGCTGACCACTCCTCCAGTTTGGTTAGGTCCCCCTGTAGCTCCTGCCACCCCGCTGTATCATCCACTACTGCCCCCATCTTGGTATCATCTGTGAACAGACTGATCTGACTCCCAGTTCTGTGAGATATATCCAATAGGAACAGCTCAAACAACACCAGACCCAGCAAAGGGCCCTATGGCACATCGCTCAACACTAGCCTAGAGGTCGAGAGTTCTCCCACCACCACCACCCTTTGCTGCCTCCCCTTCAGCCAGTTCACAATCCAGTTAACCATCTTTGCCCCACCCCACATATTTCAGTTCCCCCCCTTCAGCTGCCCATGAGGTACTGAATCAAAGGTCTTGCTGAAGTCCAGATACAGTACATCCACAGCATGGTCCCAATCCAACTCCCATGTTATTCAGTCATAGTACTCTATTAGGTTGGTATGGCAAGATCTTCCCAAGATGAATCCATGCTGCTGCCCATCCTGGAGCCCATTAACCTCCAAAAATGTCATCAGTCTCTCCATCAGGATCACTTCCATAAGCTTACCCACTATAGAAGTGAAACTAACAGGTCTGTAGTTGCCGGGCTTGTCCTTTGGACTGCTCTTGTGGATAGGCACTATGTGAGCCATCTTCCAGTTCTGTGGTATGCATTCTTTGTCCAGCGAGGTGTTGAACAGGTCCACCAGTAGCCCGGCCAACACCTCCGCCATCTCCCTCAACACGCTGGGGTGAATGCCATGAGGACCTGGTGCCTTATCCTCCCTCAGTGCCATCAGACTCTCCACTACCCTGCTCTCCATAAACATCCCGTCAGTCATCCATTCTGACACCCTCATCCTCACCCTTCCAGTCCATGGAGGTAGTAGGCTGCCCTCTTCCTTCATGAACACAGAGCAAAAGTATTAATTCAGTGCTTCTGCCTGTTCCACTCCATTCTTCACCCACTCCCCCTTGATCTGCACTATCTGGTCCCTGCAGCTCCTTTTTTCCATTACATATCTAAAAAAGTCTTTTCTCCCCTCCCTTGAAGCCCTGAGCCAGCCTTAGCTCCCTGGAGGCCTTGGCCTCTCTTACTAGCTTGGCTACCTCTTTGGACCTCCTTGCATATGCTTCCCTGTCCCCACCAGTCCTCTTGAATCTCTGAAAAGCTTCTTTCTTTGTTCTTACTCCCTCCAGTACCTTCTTGTTCAGCCAACATGGCTTCTTAGCTCTGCTCTTCTTGCTCCAAGTCCTGGTGTATACTTCAGTAGCCTCCTTCAGACCAAGTTTGATGATATCCCACTTCTGTTGTGCATCCATCTCCAGCCTAATCCCCTCAAGGCATCCTTTCAGGATTTCCCACATCTTCCCAAAGTCCACCCATCTCAATCTGCCACCCTTGTCACAGATCCTATGGACCTCCTGCTCAAGCTGAGCATGAACCACACCGATTGGTGGTCACTCCCAGCTAGTGGGTCCTCCTCCCTTAGTTCCCTGAATGCCTCTCTATTCAATAGTACTAGGTCCAGTGTATTACCTAGCCAAGTTGGCACGCTGACCATCTGTGCCAGAAGACTATCCTGGAACACATCTAGAAATACCTGCTCCCTGGCACTAGAGGTGGCAGGGGTTCCCCAATCCACCCTACGTAAACTGAAGTCCCCCATGGTCACCACACTCCCTTTTCTACATACCCACCAAATCTGTTCTGCTAACTCCCTATCTACCTCCTCAGACTGAGCTGGTGGCCTATACACCACCCTCAGCCTTAATTTCCCACCTCTAGAATCCAGGAAATGCATCCACAGTGCCTCTGTCCTCCCTTCTTCCCCCTCATCCCTTGTGCATTTAATCCCATCCCTTACATAAATTGCCACCCTTCCCCCTCTCCACACCCCTCTGTCTATTCTCTACATTCTGTGCCCTGGGATCACCAGATCCCAGTCGTGGTGTTGGGTGGCCCACGTCTCCATGATGACTGCAACATCCACCATCTCTTCAGCTAAGAGAGCCTGTAGCTCACCTGTTTTGTTACCCAGTCTCCTCACATTCAGGGAGACCACCCTCCACCCAGTTCCATCCTTTTTTCTAACCCCTGACCCCTCAACCTGACCCTTCCCCTCAGGCCCACCCCTGAAGCAAGCACTGTTGCTGTGGGTGGTCAGCTCATTTGGCTCCTCTATCTGGTGACCTTGCATACTAGCTGCACATTCACCTCCCCCCTCCTAGTTTAAAAACCTCCTTGATGCTATGTAATCCTCCAGTTTATGCTTCAAGACCCACTGCCCCACCCAACTGAAGTGTAATCTGTCCTTTGTGTACAGGTCGCTGTTGTGCCATGTATTCCCGCAATCTCCCATCATCCCATACCCATGGGTATGACACCACCCACCTAGCCAAGAGTTGAACTCTACTATCCTGTCCTTCCTCGCTGTGCTCACCCTGGGTACTGGTAGCACTTCAGAGAAGGCCACTGACCTCCCTATCTCTGTACACAACTTCTCCAGTTCCTCAAATCTCTCTCTGACCAACTCCTCCATGCTATCACCCACGTGATTAGTGCCTACATGCACTACCACATGAGATTTCACTCTTCTCCCTCCAACATACCTAATCAGAGCTTGCCCCACCCTATCCATTGTCAAGCCTGGCACAGATTCCACCCATATCCAACTATGCCGTTAGCCCCTTCCTCCCCATCTGATCTCCTTCAGGATAGAGTCTCCTATCACTACAACTCCACCCCCTCCTTCACCCCCATTTGTCTGAACCTTCCTGTTGTCCCCATTCCTCCCATGAGTGTCCACCCTCTCCTGTCCTTTTTTAAAACAGGATGAGATGTCAACTGGCCAAGTGAGCAAAAGCTCATTTTCAATAGCCTACTGAGTACACATCATTAAAAACATGTACAAAAATACATCATAAGTTATTTAGGGGGAAAGGAGAAATTGTTTAACCAGGAAAGGCACACTAAGCCAGAGCTTGTTTCCAGGTGTGACCTGGGAGCACAAGGAAGTTAAGTGACTTGCTCAGAGTCACACAGTATGCAAGTGGGAGCTGATGGGATTCAAACCCAGGTCTCCAGATTTGCAGCTTAATGCCCTTAACCACTATGCTATGCTGCCTCCAGATCCTAGTCATGGTGTTGGGTGGCCCAGGTCTCCATGATGACAGCAACGTCCACCATCCCTTCAGCTAAGAGAGCCTGTAGCTCAGCTGTTTTACAGTTACAAAATAACTGGTACTGACAGTACTATAATATAAATACATTTTAAACATCATCAGAGCAGGAAATATAACACAACCAGATTTACTAGTTCTCACAAGAGTCACACTTTACTGAGAAACTAGATTTAAACCATTTGTAATGTAGACAGAGATGGCAATAGATCAATTTAGCAGTTTAAACTCCAGTCCTGGCTGATTCCTTCAAGTACCTCTATTTTCTTTTATGGACACTGGACCCTGCCTTCATTCCTGGGCCCGCAGGCCCCTCCAACTGGCCATAGCCAGAGAAGTGCACCTGAAAGTGAATGGGCTGCTCTCCTCCCCTTTTCCTCACCAAAATGGTACCAGGTGGTACAGGGTCAGTATGTCATGGATGAAACCACTCAAGAATGACTGTGCTGTAGAAAGAGCGAAGGTCTGTACAGCAACAGGGGTTTCTGAGTGTACAGTTACAACTGCTACCCCTGTCATTGTATGCTGTCTTTGGGGAGTATCAACTTGGTGGCTGGTACAGTGCCTGGTTGAGCTGCACCTGTGGTGGAGTGGCTAGGGCACTGACACCCGCCAGCTAAGGGGACCTGGGACTGCGGTTTGGTTCCACCCAGGTCCCATTGTATTTATTTAAAAAAAGTTTATACCCACTCCAGTGTTTCACCCCTATTCTGAAGTCCACACTCCCTTGGAGGTAGTTCTATTTATTCCGGGAGGTGTTGGGGCAAAGCCGCCCCTGTGGGAGATGCAGGGCAGATCCCCCCCTGCAAAAACACAGATATTACTATTTTTGTTAATGGTGTGTGCTCTTTATGTTATGGTTGGTGTTTTGTCTCAACATTGTTTTGGCGCTCAACATTTTCTCTGCACTATTGTTGTCTTGTGTGGTTTCATCAGTGCCGTAATGACCCTGTGCCATATCAGGTAGGGGTGCCCACTATCCCCTCTGCTGTTTCTACTAGCCATAAAGCCCAGAGAGTTGTAGCCTTACACTCCTCTCATTTATCGAAGGAATACAAGATGAGCCTTGAAAATAAATTGCCAGCTTGCATGCAAATAAACTATTGATCATCATGTCAGAGCCATATAATGGTATCTCTGCACTACTAAACCTCCTCTCCCAGTTTGGTAATGTCTCCAGACCAAGAGTTGATTTACTGATTTATTTCATTTCTCCATTTATTTATTTAGCTATTTATGTATGTATGTATGTGTGTATTTATTTATTTAAGAATTGGTAACTGGGAGAGACACACTCAGCTGAGGCTCATTTCAAGGCGTGACCCAGGGCAAAGGGTATGGGAGAAACAGTAAACACAAAAAAGTCACAATTCATGATACAGAATAAACTGCACACAGTACAGTATGGAATGTTTCACAGTTACAAATCTTGGTATAGAGTAAGGTGCAGTTACTGTACAGAATGGAACAGTATGAATGCTTCACAGTTACAAATATTGGTACAGAATAAGGTGTAGTTACAGTACAGTATGACATGTTTCACTGTTGCAAAACTTGGTACAGAGTAAGGTGCTGTTACAGTACAGTATGGAATGCGTCTGTAACCCCCCTGCAAATGGGGGTTCCCAAAAGACTTCCAGGAGCTTGCTTGAATGCTCCAAGCCTGAATGGTGTTTGGCATTTAAGCCATTTATCAGTGAGTGTTTTTAGAACCTCTGGTACTGTCTCTTTAAGAGCTGTCTGCTTGCAGACATAATTAGTTTGTATGGGGGACTGTGTGTTTCTTTGATTGAGTACCACTGAGCTGCTGCCAATTCACTTCATTTTGCAGTCACTAGAGTGCAAAGGAACCTATGTGAAAGATGTAACTGTTTGCCAGAAATTATTTAGAGTAATAATGAAATTACAGTTTGTCTAACCTGCTTTCTTTGCAGTCAGAACTGTGTGTGCTAGTTCCCCATTCTAGTTTTGAACTGCTGAACTGGACCAATCAGTGTGGGAAGCTAGCTCTAAAATGGTGCCTTGGACGAATCAGAACTTGGACTCATAATCTGAGCCAGCCACAAGAGGATTGTATGGGCAGTGACTCTGGGAGATGAGTTTAGACTTCAGTGCCTTTTGGACCAACAGCAGCAGTCTATTGTGAGTGACAGCCAATCCAGTCAAGAACTGGGAGGAACTCAAAGGAAGTGCCAGTTTTGTCGGTTGGAGCTTCAGTTGAGCTTTGGCAGTGAAGAAGGAAGGGCCTGTGCTTTTCAGTGTGCAGTTTTAGTCAAAAAACGTGTGTAAGGCCCAGAGTTCGGTCTGCAGCTTGTTAGGACTGAATCCGTCCTGTGAAAAGAATCAAAGGATCTCTGAAGAGTAGAAACCAGGCTCACCCTGTAGAAGACTGAAGAATTGCTGAAAATTGCACTCGGTCTGTCAGGAACTGAATCTGCTGTGTGTTCTCCCGGGTATTGTGCAGTAATTGCGATCGGGATACAGATGCAGCCTGCCTGGTATAGTACTTTCTTTTATATGGATGTGTGAAGAGGTTTGTGTACCTCAAGTGAGCCCTGCTGACATTGAAGGACCCTATCTTATTTGGAGGTCGTGAGTACTAATTCAGGGTCACTCCCTGTTGAATTGCCACATTAAATCAAATGGAATTACTGTACTGCTGACTGTTTAATTCTCCTTTTCTCTGTGTGAAGAGGCCCCTACCAGCTGCCACGGTTTGGACTAGCCACTAGGGCTTGGGTACCCAGGGACAGTAACTGATAGGGATAGGCCTGTGCACAGAGCCATAGGTAGATTATTAGAGTGATAAGCTAATTAACCTGATTTCCCCTGTCCTTGTTATATCCCCTAAATAAATCAGAGCTGCTTGTTTCAGCAAAGTTATACTGCCTGAGGTATTTGTCTATGTTAAAGTACTGTACTGTGACTGTTGCACTGTATCTCATTTCAGGAGGTCCCAGTGCGGAACTAGACCTGGGGTAAGTGTATACTGTGAAGGTAATTTGATATATTGTGGGGCCACCAGTGGGAAGAGAAGAAGCAGTGTCCCAGAGGGCTGTGACCAAGTTAGTTTAACTATTGCAAACCCTGACCTCTGGGTGAGGCACCCGCCATTGGATCCAGGCCCCTCAACCTGTTAGTGGCAAATCAGGCAGGGGTAGTAGCCCCTGGGATAGCGCTCATCTGGGGTTACATCTTGGAGCTCACCGCTGGGATTGTGTGTCCTCTAGTGGCCATATTTACGAACCACTGTTAAGAAAAAAATGGGTACCCCGACAGAAGTGGCTGTGCACCGGCTGGTGGAGTGGTGTACTGGGGAGGAGATCGACCCCCAAAATGCTATGCTTATCCTGGACATCCCCCTGGATATCAATACGGACACTGTGCAGGGAGTACTTTCCAAGGTGGAAGGTTTACAAAACCCTGTGGTGGTGGGTCGGCATGCTAATCTGCTCACCCACACTTTCCTGGCCCTAGTAGAGTTTAAGGATCCCATAGATAGCTCCAAAGTGCCACAGACCATTACCCCAGAGGGAGCCCTCACTGCTTGGAGGTGATAACTAGGACAGTAAAGACCGAGAGATCAGCCCCCACCACTATCTGAAACTTTTGAGGAGAAATTTGCTGAATGGTTGCTGGGAGAGGGAAAACTGTGGAGGACTTGAAGAAACTATTCTTGCCACTTGGGGTGTTCCTCCCCAACACCCTCTCCTGCTCCAGTGCCCGTAATGGTGGCTGAACCAATGCAGACTCCTATTTCTGCACCCTGCCATTAGTCACGACTCTAGAAGGTTGAGGATCTTCTGGCACCTCCCCACCCCAAGGGGAGGATGACTGGGAGACCTGGATAGACTATGTTGCCTCCAAGTGCTAGAATGGCAATGCTCGAAGGCAGCGAAAGAGGGTTAGTGAGAGCCTCAGAGGTCCTGCCCTAGCTACCATCCGTGCTAAACGGGCCAGTAACCCTGAGCGACTGCACAGGCCTATCTTGAGGCCTTGGAGAATGTGTATGGGAGCCCAGATTCTGATGAGGACCTATGGTGGAGAGTAAGAAATGCAACAACAGTACCAAGGGAGTTGTTGTCTGTGTATGTCTCGGCTGAAAAATTGTTGCAAGAATGCTCTCAGAAAGGGTAGTTTGCAAGCGATTGAACTGGACCGAACCAGACTGGACAGAATCCTTAAGTCTGCCCCTTCTCAGAACTGCTGTTGCTTCAGTTCGCCTGGCAAATCGACTGAATCCCACCCTCCTATGATGAGTTAATGAGAGAAATTCGAGGAGTTGAGAAAAGGCGACCTCGGGAGGTACACCAACAGCTGTGGCTACGACCAGTGACTGAGGGTGACCCATCAAGTGAAGTTCAGGGGCAGAGGTTGACAGTCAATGAGTGCTCTGACAAGGAAAAGATATGCCACAATGGGGCGAACTGTTTGAGAGAGATCCAGAATTCAAAAACAGGTCCCTTTGAGAGGCCACGCCTGCAAGTCCGGCCCTGACCTATATCCGACTGCATCTGCTAGTAGGGTGGGGTACCCACCATGTATCTCCTGCTGATAACAGCTCAAACTCAATTCCTTGACCATGGAAGTGGAGAAACTGACGAGATGTCTCCAAATGCTTATCACACTGCAGACAGAGATGGCACCCAGGTTTCCAGCCAGGTACTCCCCCCTGGTTCCCCAGTGTGGCGCCGGCCAGCCCAAACTCCAGAAAGTATGTTTTGCTATAATTGTGGGAAAGATGGGCACATGAAAGGAATGCCAGTCCCAAAGACACTGACAAAGTTGCATATAGGCTACAAGGAGAGCTTCAGAGAAGAAATCAGTGGTTAAGAGGTGCACGACATGATCCCAGTGAGGGCACCAAAAATGCTAATTCACGTCCTTTTGTGGCAAAGTCAGTTGCCCAGGCCCCCACTACCGCCTCTCCAGACTGGTCCAGAATAGTGGGTCCCTCCATGGAGACCACTGTAAAGGTGAATGGAGTGTCTACAAGAGCTGTATTAGACAGTGGCTCCCAAGTGACAATTATGTTCCAGGATTGGTATCAGAAGCATTTGTCAGACGTACCATTACAACCATTAGAAGGACTGCATGTATGGGGTTAAGTGAGAAGCCTACCCCTATTCGGGTATATCCAATTTGGCTGTCTTTCCCCACCTCCGTGGCTGGAGTGGCCGAACAAGTAGAGACCCTAGCCTTAGTGTGTCCCCCACTGGACTGTATGATGGTGTCCTTTGTTGATTGGAACAAATGCTCATATGTTCGGAAGGCAGCAGTTGTGTTGGAAAACAGGGTCAAAGACTAGTAGAGCTTTAAGAGTTCGGCTTTAATTAAGAAGGCCTATGGAGGCACAGAGAGATGCTGAAAAACAGAACCAGAGGAACCGGTCGGAATTGTATGGAAGAAGGATCCTGAGTCTCTGATCCTGGCGCCAAATGCCCAGTGTACCTTACAGGGAGAGGTCCAGTATCAGAAAGGATGTTAAGAATAAAATATTAATGTTGGATGCACCAGGCGATGGAAAATTGCAGAGGACTGCTGGTCAAGCCTAATATTTTGCCCGCTAGAGCCCATGCTTATGCCAGAAGGGTAATGGTCCAAGTTCATAATGTGTCTGAAAGAGACATTCGAGTAAACAGAGGTTGCATCCTGGCTAATGTGCATTGTGCAGACACTGCAGTGCTACCCAGCAGCAAGAGTTCAAGAAGAATGACAGAGTAACGCCTGACTTGTTTGATTTCGCACTCCCGCTGCCAGCTGAATGGAAAGTAAGGATCAGTGAGAAGCTTGCCCAGAGAGACCAGGTGTTTTCTTTAAAGGAATGGGATGTAGGATGCGTGCAGGAGCTGAGCACAATATCCGGCTGCATGACGAAAGACCATTTCGTGAGAGGTCTCGACGCCTGGCAACTCTTGACATAGATGATGTGAGGCAGCATCTGCAAGAGATGTTAGCTGCTGGTGTAATACAAGATCCAGAAGCCCTTATGCTTCCCCATTGTGGTAGTGAGGAAAAGAATGGAACAGTAAGGATGTGTGTGGATTATCGCTACTTAAACAGGAGGACTATCCCTGATCAGTACACAATGCCCGCATTCAGGATGCTTTGGACTGCCTAAGCGGGAGCAAGTGGTTCTCTGTGCTGGATCTCCGATGTGGGTACTACCAGATCCCGAGTGGCCCGAGAGGACCGTGAGAAGACGGCCTATGTCTGTCCGCTTGGCTTCTATGAATTCATGAGGATGCCTCAAGGGATTTCAGGTGCCCCAGCCACTTTTCAACGATTGATGGAGCGTGCAGTGGGGACATGAACTTACTAGAGTGCCTGGTATACCTAGATGATGTATTGTGTTTGGCAGCTCACTGGAGGAACATGAGAGCAGATTATTTAAGGTATTGGACCGACTGGAGGACTTTGGCCTTAAACTGTCCATTGATAAGTGTCAATTCTTTCAAACATCAGTAAAGTATGTGGGACACATAGTATCCACGAAGAATAGAGACCGACCCAAGTAAAGTTGAGGCCTTGACCACCTGGCCTGACCCAAAATCTAAAAGAACTGCAAAGATTCCTGGGATTCTGTGGTTATTATGGTGCTTCATCAAGGACTATTCAAGAGTGATCCGCCTTTACTTAACCTTACTCAAGGTATCCCCAACCCACAAAAATACCAAAGTCAGCGTCCCTCAAGACTGAAGAGTGTATTTTCATCCGAGTGAAGTATTTGGGGCCCGCTGGACTCCTGATTGTGAGACTGCTTTTCATGAGATCATATATCAACTTACCCATGCTCCAGTGCTGGCCTATGCTGATCCAAGAAAACCTTACGTCCTGCACACTGATGCTAGCTTGCAAGGGTTGGGGGCTGTGTTGTACCAAGAGCACGAGAATGGCCTGAGACCAGTGGCCTTTGCCAGTAGAAGCCTGACCCCATCCGAAAAGAACTATCCTGTACATAAGTTAGAGTTCCTAGCTTTGAAGTGGGCTATTGTTGACCAATTCCATGAGTACTTGTATGGGGCTAAAATACTAGTAAAACTGACAATAATCCTTTGACCTATGTGCAGACCTCAGCTAAGTTGGATGCCACTGGCCATAGGTGGCTTTCTGCATTATCTACATATGACTATGCTCTCGAATACCGAGCAGGTCTGAACCACATAGATGCTGATGCTCTCTCCGAGGCCTGTTCCCCAGAATGATTGGGTCCGATTGGCAGAACCTGACATTCGGGCACTCTGCGGAAGATTTGACAGGGGAGGAACAAATCACACAGACGCATGGACTGCATGGTGGATTGCTTGGGAGCCTCTGAGAATTGCATACCTGCTGCTTGTGCCACTTTTCTGAATAGACATTGGTGCACTGCCTCAGCTGGACAATGACAGTATTCAAGCGGGCCCAATCCCAGCGATCCCATGATCAAAGCAGCTTTAGAAGCCCTCTATGCAGGAAAAGATGTGTCAAATTACGCTCCACTGATTTGAGAACTGCACTGTTATACAAAGAAGGTCCTAAGTTGAAACTGATCAATAAACTGTTATACAGAGAAACAGTAGACAGAGGGGACAAGTAGACAAACAACAACTAGTGCTGCCCACTGCTTTTCGAGACTCAGTACTGAGGTCCTTGCACAACCACATAGGGCACCTTGGTATAGACAGAACACTTGACTTGGTGAGATCCAGATTCTATTGGCCTAAGATGGGGGCTGATGTGGAGCAACACATTCGAACTTATAGTCGCTGCTTACAGAGGAAAGCTTGCCCCAGAGGGCTGCCCCTTGTTAACATCACCACCAGTGGACCCATGGAGCTGGTCTGTATTGATTTTCTGAGTTTGGAGTCAGATCAAAGAAATATCAGTAATGTCTGGTGGTCACTGACCATTTCACGAGATATGCCCAAGCTTTCCCACCAAAGACCAGAAAGCATCCACTGTGGCCCAAAGTACTTGTAGAAAACTTTTTGTTCACTATGGGCTCCACAAGAATCCATTCTGATCAAGGAGAGACTTTGAGAGTCGTCTGATCAAAGAGATGCTTTCTCTGTGGGAGACTGAGAAGTCAGAACCACTCCTTACCACCCCAGGGGACCCACAGCCTGAGACGTTTCAACCGCACTTTGCTAGATATGCTGGGCACCCTGCACCCAAAGGACAAGCCTAGATGGAGCCAACAAATTAGCACCCTGGTACATGCTTATAACTGCACCAAAGTGATGCCACTGGATTCTCCCCTACACGCCTGATGTTTGGAAGAAAGCTCGACTACCAGTAGATGTGTTTTTGGGGTCTCTCCTGATGGGGTTCAAGCTGACAACTATTTACAGTATGTGCAAAAGTTAAAGGCCAGCTAACTCATGCGTACCAACTGGCTCAAACCATGGCTGCCAAAAGAAATCTGGCCAACAAAGAAAAGTATGATAAAAGGTGAAAGCACAGGAACTCCAGGAGGGAGATCGGGTATTGCTAAGAAATCTGGGACTGCATGGCAAGCACAAGATTGCTGACAGATAGCACCATCTCCCTCACATTGTAGTGGGCAAACTAGATGATCTGCCAGTGTACAAAAGTAAGGCCTGAGAATAATTCAAAAGATGTAAAACAATGCATAGAAATCATTTACTGCCCATTGGACAAATCTTAATTGAGTCTGAGCCCTAAGATGCCCCTCTGGACCAGTGACCAGAGCTGCTGCTAAGAAAAGATCAAGAAAGTGTGCACCTACAGAAGCAAAGTTAAAGTGTTCCCTCCACAAGTCCCAGTTGAGCATGACTGTCAGTCCATATCGGAAGAAAGTGAGGTGACTTTGAATACTATCCTTCTTCTGAACTGAGTCAATTGTTTCGGGCAATCCCTAGTCAATACTGGAGACAAAAGCTGGGCCTTCTGGACTGTCTAAGCCCCCAGCTTCATCCCTGGAGCCATTGCTCCCAGAAGTGAAGTGCAAAGCATCAGATCAGATGAAATGGAATCATTGTGCATGGTTGAACTGTTTGAGTTTTCAGGAGAAAATGATAGATTGGGCAGACTGGTGATACACCGAACAGAAGAGTATTTTGAGTGCCCTGACAGTCCACTGCCAGTGTCGAAAGCTCTCCATGCGAGCCAAATGTTGTGGACTCAGAAACTGTAACTCCTGGAGCTGAAAGTGCCCCAAGTTCTAGCCTCTCTACCCCATGGAGACTCCCCTGACAAGTGAGGACAATGCTGAAAATGAGGCTCAGAGTGCAGAGACTGTAACAGTTCCCCTAGAAAGACTGGTCGAGCTGTAAAGCCTGTGGTGCACCTCAGTTATGATTCCCTTGGGAGGCCTGTGGATTTGCCTCTCAATGTTGTCCATAAAGGGTATGTGTCCCCAGCTCACTGCCAAACTGAGCATCAGTACTAACTCCAAGTTACTTGTGTTTGCCCTCTAAGTATGGTGCCCTTGCCCCATCCAGCCCAAGGTAACTGATAGGGAAGGGCCCCCTCTCTTCAGGTTTCATGTACAAGAGGTAATAACTTGAGTTATAGGTACAATGTGTATATAATACTGTGTAAGAGTGACGTACTGCAATGTTTCAGAAATGTGTTCTTGGTAAAATGATATATTGACTTAGTGATTACATATGCAGGCCTAATGCAAATGTATATGGTTGCAGTTGAAACTTATGGGGTACTTGCTTGGCATGAGGACGTCAAGCTTTCCAACCAGGAAGAGATGTAACCCCCTGCAAATGGGGTTCCCAAAAGACTTCCAGGAGCTTGCTTGAATGCTCAAGCCTGAATGGTGTTTGGCATTTAAGCCATTTATCAGTAGTGTTTTAGAACCTCTGGTACTGTCTCTTTAAGAGCTGTCTGCTTGCAGACATAATTAGTTTGTATAGGGGACTGTGTGTTTCTTTGATTGAGTACCACTCGAGCTGCTGCCAATTCACTTCATTTTGCAGTCACTAGGGTGCAAAGGAACCTATGTGAAAGATGTAACTGTTTGCCAGAAATTATTTAGAGTAATAATGAAATTACAGTTTGTCTAACCTGCTTTCTTTGCAGTCAGAACTGTGTGTACTAGTTCCCCATTCTAGTTTTGAACTGCTGAACTGGACCAATCAGTGTGGAAACTAGCTCTAAAATGGTGCCTTGGACGAATCAGAACTTGGACTCATAATCTGAGCCAGCCACAAGAGGATTGTAGGGCAGTGACTCTGGGAGATGTAGTTTAGACTTCAGTGCCTTTTGGACCAACAGCAGCAGTCTATTGTGAGTGACAGCCAATCCAGTCAAGAACTGGGAGGAACTCAAAGGAAGTGCCCAGTTTTGTCGGTTGGAGCTTCAGTTGAGCTTTGGCAGTGAAGAAGGAAGGAGCCTGTGCTTTTCAGTGTGCAGTTTTAGTCAAAAAGCGTGTGTAAGGCCCAGAGTTCGGTCTGCAGCTTGTTAGGACTGAATCCGTCCTGTGAAAGAATCAAAGGATCTCTGAAGTAGAAACCAGGCTCACCCTGTAGAAGACTGAAGAATTGCTGAAAATTGCACTCGGTCTGTCAGGAACTATGAATCTGCTGTGTGTTCTCCCGGTATTGTGCAGTAATTGCGATCGGGATACAGATGCAGCCTGCCTAGTATAGTACTTTCTTTTATATGGATGTGTAGAAGAGGTTTGTGTACCTCAAGTGAGCCCTGCCTGACATTGAAGGACCCATATCTTATTTGGAGGTCGTGAGTACTAATTCAGGGTCACTCCTGTTGAATTGCCACATTAAATCCAAATGGAATTACTGTACTGCTGACTGTTTAATTCTCCTTTTCTCTGTGTGAAAGGGCCCCTACCAGCTGCCACGTTTGGACTAGCCACTAGGGCTTGGGTACCCAGGGACAGTAACTGATAGGGATAGGCCTGTGCACAGAGCCATAAATAGATTATTAGAGTGATAAGCTAATTAACCTGATTTCCCCTGTCCTTGTTATATCCCTAAATAAATCAGAGCTGCTTGTTTCAGCAAGATTATACTACTGCCTGGTATTTGTCTATGTTAAAGTACTGTACTGTGACTGTTGCACTGTATCTCATTTCACAGGAGGTCCCAGTGCGGAACTAGACCTGGGGGTAAGTGTATACTGTGAAGGTAATTCTGATATATTGTGTGGGCCACTAGTGGGAAGAAAGGGGTTGCAGTGTCCCAGAGGGCTGTGACCAAGTTAGTTTAACTATTGCAAACCCTGACCTCTGGGTGGAGGCACCCGCCATTGGATCCAGGCCCCTCAACCTGTTAGTGGCAAATCAGGCAGGGGTAGTAGCCCCTGGGATAGCGCCATCTAGGGGTTACACGTCACAGTTACAAATCTTGGTACAGAGTAAGCTGCAGTTACAGTAAAGCATGGCATACTAGACAGTTAAAAATCTTGGCCGTGGTTACAGTGCAATATGGAACAGTTCATGGTTATAAATCTTTGTACAGAGTAAGTTACAGTACAGTATGGAATGCTTCAAAGCTATGCATCTTGGTACAGGGTGAAGTGCAGTTACAGTACAATATGGAATGCTTCATAGTTACTAATCATGGTACAGTGTAAGGTGCAGTTACAGTACAATATGGAATGCTTCACAGTTACTAATCATGGTACAGTGTAAGGTGCAGTTACAGTACAGTATGGAATGCTTCACAGTTACAACTCTAGGTACAAAGTAAGGTACAGTTACAGCACAGTACAATATGGAATGCTTCACAGTTATAAATCTTGGTACAGAATAAGTTGCAGTTAGACTACAATACGGAATGCTACGAAGTTACAAATCCTGATACAGAGTGAAGTGCAGTTGCACTGCAGTATGGAATGTTCCACAGTGTAACCTGTGAACAAGGCAAGTGCAACTGAGCGCCTACACAAATGGTAACTCAGTTATGGTGCCTGTGTTCAGGGCTACCTGACAGGGGGTTACTGGATACCAGGATGGGCAACGTAGGCTGACAGGAAGTACACACATATGCACACATGCATGGGGGAGAGGTAGGAAAGGTATGTGGACGGGGGTGGTGGCAGTTGTTGAGCTGGTCTGGTAGTGTGGTGGGGAGGGTGGTCAGTTAGGAGGTGCATGGTTTGGGTCACTCCCTTCATGCACCCCTGGGTTGAAATCCATTAGCTGGGGGTGCAGGGGTGAAGCCCCAGAGAGAGTTGAGGTACAGCCCCCACCATTCTCAAAATTCCCTAGATCTGGTACCCTCTTGCTCTTACGTTGTGAGCGTGCATCGTTGAAACTCATTTTTGGTGATGTACACTCACCCTAATGGCGATCGCTATTCCGCGGTCACCGTTATGACATGGAACCATTTCACAATTACAAATCTTGGTACAGAGTGAGATGTAATTAGAGAACTGTATTGAAAGTTTCATACTTACAAATCCTGGTAGAGAGTAATGTGCAGATACGGATCTATGATCAGTCATCGAAAACAATCTTGTTGAACTATTGTACAACAAAACCTTTATGTTGACTGCATTTGCAGTCGGCATAAAGATTCTCACTGCCTACCATGATTTTTTTGGGGGGGGGCTTCACCACCGAACCCTCCACACTGGAGGCTGTGCCCTCATACTCCCCACTAAACATAATCAACTCTGAGTTGCAGCTGATTAGGGCAGGCGGTGTAAGACCCCCACAGAACAGTGCCAGGGTCCAGTGCCAACAATACAGTGACCTGGCGCTGTATTCACTGTAGTGTCAGTTGCTGTCGAAGTGTCGGTGTCAGAGCAGTATACCTGCAGATACAATATAGTGTAGAATGCTTCACAGTTACAAATCTCGGTACAGAGTAAGGTGCAATAATAGTACACTATGGAATGTTTCACGGTTACAAATCTTCATACTGAGTAAGGTGCAGTTACAGTACAGTACAGTATGGAATGCTTCACAGTTATAAATTCTGGTACAGAGTTATGTGCAGTTACAATACAGAATAGAATGCACTACAGTTACAAATCTTGCTACAGAGTAAGGTGTACTTACCATACAGTATGGAATGATTCACAGTTACAAATCCTGGTACAGAGTTAGGTGCAGTTACAGTACAGTATGGAATGCTTCACAGATATAAATCCTGGTAGAGAGTTAGGAGCAGTTATTATGCAGAATGGAATGCTTCACAGATACAACTCTAGGTATAGAGTAAAGTGCAGTTACAGTACAGTACAGTTTTGGAATGCTTCGCAGTTACAAATCCTGGTACAGAGTAAGCTACAATTAGAGAACGATATTGAATGCTTCATACTTACAAATCCTGGTAGAGAGTAATGTGCAGATACAGTACAATGTAGAATGCTTCACAGTTACAAACCTTGGTACAGAGTAAGGTGCAGTTACAGTTACAAATCTTGGTACAGAGTAAAGTGCAGTCACAGTACACTGTGAAACATTTCACGGTTACAAATCTTCGTACAGAGTAGGTGCAGTTACAATAGAGTGCAGTATGGAATACTTCACAGTTACAAATCCTGCTACAGAGTTATGTGCAGTTACAATACAGAATGTAATGCATCACAGTTTCAAATCTTAGGACAGAGTAAGATGCAGTTACAGTACAGTATGGAATGCTTCAATTACAAATCTTGGTACAGAGTAACGAGCAGTTACAGTACAGTACAGAATGCTTCACAGTTATAAATCCTGGTACAGAGTTACAATAGTAGCCACAGACATGGTCAGATATTTCCAGATATTTTGTGAAATTTCCATAGAGTTTCACTCTGCTGTCCCTACTGTGGAAATGCAGAAAGCAGGAGATTTCACTAGAACTATCACAGAATTTTCAGGAAATATCTGACCATGTCTTTGACTGTGATTGTAGGTGCAACTACAATAGAGAACAGAATGCTTCACCGTTACATATATTGGAACTGAGTAGGGTACAGTTACAGTACAGTATGAAATTCTTCACAGTTACACATCTTGGCACAGAGTAAGGTGCAGTTACAGTACAGTGTGTAATGTTTCACAGTTACAAATCTTCATACAGAGCAAGGTGCAGTTACAATACAGAATGGAAAGCTGTGCAGTTAAAAATTCTAGTACACAGCAAGGTGCAGTTACAGTACAGTATGTAATGCTTCACAGTTACACATCCTGGTGCACGGTAAAGTGCAGTTATAGTACAGTATGGAACACTTCACAGTTACACGCCTTGGTTAGAGATGGTCGAAGTGGCCCCAATTCACTCTGCGAAGTGATCCACGGAGTGAAGGGAATTCGCGAATTGCTCCACAACATGAAGTGGAGTACTTTGCATTATGATGGGTAACACAAAGTCCATTGAAAACAATGACTTCGCAATACTCCACCTTCCCAAACCAGTACTCCACTGATTCTTAAGGTGAAGTACTTTGAAAACAGTGTACTTCACCTTGTTTTTAAGCTCCAAAGGTGAAGTTTGCAGTGATTCATGGGATTTCAGATCACATGGGCTCTAGATCATTCTGCACAGCCTCAGTTCTGGGTAGTGTGTGTAGGAAACTGTAGGAGACAGTCTGCTCTGAGAGCTCTCTGCAATTCAAACCTTCTAAAAGCTGTTAAAAATGCCTTTTTAAATCTTTTTTTGCTGAAACTTCAGTTCATCGATTGTGGGAAACCCTCCTGTGCTCATATCATCGAGGATTCATTGTTTGTGTGTGGATTTTGAATGTTAATGTACAACATTCCATCTGTGTACTGAGAGACAGTGGAAGTGTGCTTTGGGGGAGGGACGTATCTGTGCTGTAGGTAGATTAACTTTGAAAAAAAGACATTTATGTTTTGGTGATATTTTTCTTATAACTGTGTTAATGTACACACAGTAATATTTTCAATAATTCTTGCCATTTTTTTGCTGATTGTTGTGGTGCATCAGTGCATAATTTTACTTTGTTTAAAATATGTGGTTATATTACTGAAGTTTTCAATTTGCTACACATTACTTAGTGTGTGTGTGTGTGTGTGTGTGTGTGTGTGTGTGTGTGTGTGTGTGTGTGTGACACGTGTCATCAAATCAAACACCTTTTATTGTGCCACATAGTAATTTCAGCAATGTGAACCTGCTATCCACTGCAGCTGTGTGATTTTTGTACTTCTTTGTGGTATCTTTACTGGTACTAGTAACAGTGACTGTTACTGCGGCAGTGCAGTACATGCCACCCCACAGCCCAACCCAACCGGCAAAGGTATTCTTTTCCAGATTTGAATTTCTGATGGTGAGCACTGGTTAGGTGTTGTGCCTTTGTGTCTACATCTCTTCAGTGTGCATCGCAATCTTAATCTGTCTGTGCATTTGCATTTCTTTAGGGCCCAATCTCCATCTGTAACTTAAGTCACAGTTCTTTCTTTGGCTTCCCATCGGAGTACTGGACAGGTGTGGTGCATAATTCTGCATAACTGTTACTGCAGCAGTGCAGTACACTGCCCCCCCCCGTGGCCCGCCCCAACCGCAAAGGTATTCTTTTCCAGATTTGAATTTCTGATGGTGAGCACTGGTTAGGTGTTGTGCCTTTGTGTCTGCTCTCTTTAGTGCACAGCGCAATCTTAATCTGTCTGTGCATTTGCCTTTCTTTAGGGCCCAATCTCCATCTGTAACTTAAGTCACAGTTGTTTCTTTGACTTCCCTTCAGAGTACTGGACAGGTGTGGTGCATAATTCTGCATGAAAATTGTACTCATTAATATGCGTTTTTAAGTCAGGACCATCATCACGAGTCACTCGTGATACAAATCACGTTCTTCATCATCACGGTCACAAATGCAGTCACAAATCATGATTCACGATCACGTCATGAATCACAACATTAATTTTTTTACTAGTTACTTGGATGTATTGTAAGCATGTTTTGTAGTATCTCTCCAGGCTTCACAACCCTGCCATTGTACTCATTGATATGTGTTTTTAAGTTGGGGAGTTTTAAGATACAGCTCATCAGGGAAGTGCAGCCGTAGGCATTCGCGTTCCCAATACAGTTTCATATTGGTTCACTCACACCATCGACACCGAATCACGTTCTTCATTATCGCGGTCACAAATGCAGTCACAAATCACGATTCACGATCATGTCACGAATCACATTAATTTTTTTTCTAGTTACTTAGATGTATTGTAAGCCTGTTTTGTATTATCTCTCCAGGTTTCACCACCCCACCATTGTACTCATTGATATGTGCTTTTAAGTCGGGGAGTTTTAAGCTACAGCTCATCGAGGAAGTACAGCCATAGGCATTCACGTTCCCAATACAGTTTCATGTTGGTTATCTACACCATTGACACTGAATCACATTCTTCATTATCACGGTCACAAATGCAGTCACAAATCACGATTCATGATCACGTCACGAATCACAACATTAATTTTTTTTGTAGTTACTTAGATGTATTGTAAGCCTGTTTTGTAGTATCTTTCCAGGCTTTACCACCCCACCATTGCACCATTGTACTCATTAATACGTGTTTTTAAGTCGGGGAGTTTTGTGCTGCAGCTCATCGGGGAAGTACAGCCATAGGCATTCACATTCCATCCTGTACAGCATGTGAGTTACAGTACTATAAGTAGTGGTGGGCGAAGTGGCCGCAATTCGCTCCATGAAGTGATTCATGGAGTAACGCGGAACCCTCGGAGTACTCCACAATGTGAAGTGGAGTACTTTGCTTCATAATGAGGAATGCGAAGTCCATTGAAACCAATGACTCTGCATTATTCCGCCTTCCACAAACCACTTCTCCACCAATTTTAAGGCGAAGTACATAGAAATCAATGTACATTTGCCTCGCTTCACCTTATAATTGAGCTCCAAATGAAATTCTGCAGTGATTCATGGGATTGCAGGTCATATGGGCTCTAGATTGTTCTGCACAGCCTCAGATCTGGCCTGAGTAGTGTGTGTATAGTGGTAGATGGAGACAGTTTGCTCTCAGAGTGCTGCGATTCAAAATCTCTAAAAGCTGTTTAAAATACCTTTTTGAGTCATTTATTTTGCTCAAAATTTACTAGGAAACCCTTCTATGCTCATATCGAGTGATTATTGTTGTGTGTGGATTTTGAAAGTTAATTTAGAACAGTCAGTCTGTGTACTGTGAAGTGTGCTTTAGGGAGGAGTGTATTTGTAGTGTAGGTACATTAATTGGGAGAAAAAGGCAGTCTTTCTGTTTTGGTGATATTTTTCTTGTATAACTGTGTTAATATATTTGTCTGTTTAAAACATGTGGTTATATTATTAAAGCTTTTCAGTTTGCTACACATTACTTGTAGTGTGTGTGTGAGTGTGTGTGCTATGCGTGCCATTAAAGGAGAAGACTACTGTATATTTCTGATTTGGATATGTCTGATGTATTTATTATACATTACATCAGTTACTGTACATATGTCAATAAGAGATCAGTAATTTCTGCTGTTGCAACACATATCTACAGTCTGAGGCTCTGACACAAGGTAGTAAAATGACAAGCAAGCCTCCATTTACATGCAAATGGGTCACTTGCAATGCAGCCCTTCCCATTCCCTGATGTCATTGCAGCAACAGTGCAGAAGAACACATAAGGGTATCAACGCTGTCTATCCTGATTTTACTTTAAGTTTACAATGGCTTAATACAGTTCTGTCATGCAACTCACACAGGGAGTAGTACTTGTAGCCTTAATACTGCATATGTAGAGCAAATAATACATCTAGTACAATTTCATTCACAGGAAACAGAATCTGTTCTTTGTACTGCTCATTTCTGTCTGTGAGACAGTTGCAACATGTTGTAGAGAGCAGTAGAAAGCATGAGTCAATCAGGCAACCAAACAGTCAATCTAGCATTCAATGAGTCAATCAGTATTGCACCAGGTGAACACCCTTGAGAAGATTCATTTACAAGGCAGGCCTGAGCAGTTTCCCAAAGGATTACACAAAACTGAATTCCTCCTTTGCACAAATTATACACCCCCCCCCTTCAACAGCCTGAAAGTGGAGAGCTAGATCACTTACTTTATAAAGTGTATTATTTTACATTTCCAATGCTCCTTACATCTGGGTTTCTGACTGAAAATACTAAGACACAGAATGCATATGACATGGGAGGAATGAGCTAAGCAAATACAGATCACTAAAAACACTGAGACTGATTAGTTTCTTTACCTATAACAGCTGAAGTGTAGCATCTGATTTGTGAGGGACATCCTACTTCAAATGCTGGCATTACAAAGGGGGGGGGTGCTGCCACAGCTTGTTTTCAGTACCTTCAAAGTGAAGTGTTGTAGCTCTCACATCACTGCTAATGACTTATAATGGGAATGGTGGCATGTTAAGGTTATGGACCTCAGGGGCCATCACAGTTCCCAAGGAGGTTAGGGGAACTTGTTAAGGGTTAGAGAGTAAGGGACTTTAGTAGGATTTGAAACAGAGTTTCCCAATTCTTGTGCCTGTGCTTTAACCACTAGATTATCCTTCTTCCATATGCTGCAGCTGATGTCCTGGTAATCTATTCCTTGTTATAGCTGAACTCTTTATTGCCTTACATCAGCAATCCAACCACTGACTGCCTAGTTACAAAAGGAAAGGGGCGTCGTTTTTGCAAGATTGTGTCTCACTGTTGGTGTCAATCAAAACAGAGAATACTAAAACACACAGAACATAATACAACATATATATAATACTACTTCAGACTCTTGTTGTACCCAGAGTCATTTATTGGGTAAACTGTTTTTGCTAACAGAAACATTAACACAACACATACAGGCACTTCCTTATAGACATATTGTATATACATGTCAAATCAGTGGTGCATCACACTCATAAGGTCCTAGTTCCTATTAGACCTGCACTTCAGGCTGTGCACAACACTTAAAGGGTTCCGCCATTACTCAAGTGGGGAACCAAACATGGGTGGGTTCTGTTTACTGGTGGAACAGCATTTAGTGCAGCACCATTATCTGTTGCTCTGATGACATCATCCTCCAGCAGCATTGATGGTAAAATGGAGGACAAACACATTGATAACTTCTGGGGGCTGTATATTTTTATTTATAATCTAGATTTGGACAGCAATAGGACTGCTGGCAACTGGAGGAGACACACAACAGTTACACTTAAGGAGTTGGGAAACTATGGGTGTGAAACTATGGGAGACTTCCCCTTTAAATCAGACACCTTTTAATGTGCCATAGAGCAATTGCAGCAGTGTGAACCTGCTATCCACCGCACCTGCATGAATTTTTTATATTGCTTTATGGTAACTTTACTGGTACTGAATTGTTACTGCCACGCACTAATGCCCCAACTGGCAAAATGTATTCCTTTCCAGATTTGGATTTGTGACTTGTGTGCACTAGTTAGGTGTTGTTGTGTCTTTTCATATGCATCCCTTGAGTGTGCAGCACAGTCTTAATCTGTCTGTGCATTTGCAGTGCACCATTAATTCTGGGAGACTGCATTTCTTATTATGCTTTCATTTCACTTCGGCAGCACTGGGGAATTTTCTGGACACAAGATAGTAGCATTTCATCAGCACAGAGAAATTTTCTGGACACAAGACAGTAGCATTTTGGGGATACACATTAATTCTGGTGACTCTGTATGTGACCACTGCATGCATGACTGAGTGCGCCATTAATTTTGGGAGACTTTGCATTTCTTGTTATGCTCTCATTTCACTTTGTCAGCACTGGGGAGTTTTCTGGACACAATACAGTAGCACTTTGGGGATGCAAATTAATTCTGGTGACTGTGTGGGTGGGGTGTTTTCAATATTGTTGTCACTCCACCTTACTTCACTTTTAAAGTGGAATGACAATGCAAAGTAATAATAACAAGGTGAAGTGAGCCCTTCCTATGGGGCACTCTGCATAGCGAAGTGCTATCGCGACATAGCCACTTCGCGTTCACTTCGCAGGTGGATTTTAAATTTGCTGCATCTCTAGTCTTGGTACAAGTAAGGTGCAGTTACATTACAGTATGGAAAGCTTCACAGGTACAAATCTTGGCACAGAGTAAGGTGCAGTTACAGTACACTATGGAATGTTTCACAGTTACAGATCTTGGTACAGAGTAAGGTGTAGTTACAGTACCGTATGGAATGTTTCACAGTTACAAATCTTGGCACAGAGTAAGATGCAGTTAAAGTACCATATGGAATGTTTCACAGTTACAGATCTTGGTACAGAGTAACATGCAGTTAGAGTACAGTATGGAATGTTTCACAGTTACAGATCTTGCTACAGAGTAAGTTGCAGGTACAGTACCATATGGGATGTTTCACAGTCACAAATTTTGATGCAGCGTATGGTGCAGTTACAGTACAGTATGGAATGCTTCAATTACAAATCTTTGTACATGGTAAGGTGCAGTTACAGTACCATATGGAATGCTTCACAGTAATAAATCCTGCTACAGAGTTATGTGGAGTTGCAATACAGAATTGAATGCTTCACAATTACAAATCTTGGTATAGAGCAAGGTGCAGTTACAGTACAAAATGGAATGTTTCTCAGTTACAGATCTTGGTGCAGAGTAAAGTGCAGTTACAGTGAAGTATTGAATGTTTTAGTTACAAATTGTGATGCATAGTGAGGTGAAATTACAATACGTTATGGAAAGATACTCAGTTCCAAATCTTGGTACAGTTTAAGGTGCAGTTACAGCACAGTATGAAGTTCTTCTCAGTTTCACATCTTGTCACAAAGTAAGGTGCAGTTACAGAGCAGTCTGAAATGCTTCACAGCTACAAATTGTGATGCACAGTGAGGTGCAGTTACAATACAGTGTGTAAAGCTATGCTGTTACAAATATTTGTACAGAGTAAGGCACAGTTGCAGTACAGTATGAAATTATTCACAGTTTCACATCTTGGCACAGAGTATGGTGCAGTTACAGAACAGTATGAAATACTTCACAGCTACAAATCGTGATGCGCAGTGAGGTGCAGTTACACTACAGTGTGCAAAGCTATGGAGTACAAATCATGGTACTGAGTAAGGAGCAGTTTCAATACAGAATGGAATGCTTCAATTACAAATCATGGAACAGAGTACGGTGCAGTTACACTACAGTATGGAATGCTTCACAGTTACAAATATTGGTACAGGGTAAGGTGCAGTTTCACTACTGTATGGAATGCCTTAGTTACAAATCTTGGTACAAAGTAAGTTGCAGTTACTGTACAGTATGGAATGCTTCTCATTTACAAATCATGGCACAGAGTAAGGTGTAGTTACAGTGCAGTATGGAGTGTTTCACAGTTACAAATCTTGGTACAGGGTAAGGTGCAGTTACAGTACCATATGGAATGCTTCACAGTAATAAATCCTGCTACATAGTTATGTGGAGTTGCAATACAGAATTGAATGCTTCACAATTACAAATCTTGGTATAGAGCATGGTGCAGTTACAGTACAAAATGGAATGTTCTACAGTTACAGATCTTGGTGCAGAGTAAAGTGCAGTTACAGTAAAATATTGAATGTTTTAGTTACAAATTGTGATGCATAGTGAGGTGAAGTTACAATATGGTATGGAAAGATATGCAGTTCCAAATCTTGGTACAGTTTAAGGTGCAGTTACAGTACAGTATGAAATTCTGCACTGTTTCACATATTGTCACAAAGTAAGGTGCTGTTACAGAACAGTCTGAAATGCATCACAGCTACAAATTGTGATGCACAGTGAGGTGCAGTTACAATACAGAATGGAAAGCTATGGAGTTACAAATATTGGTACAGAGTAAGGTACATTTGCAGTACGGTATGAAATTATTCACAGTTTCACATCTTTTCACAAAGTAAGGTGCAGTTACAGAACACTATTGGAATGCTTCACAGCTACAAATCATGATACGAAGTGAAGTGCAGTTACAATACAGTATGGAAAGCTATGCAGTTACAAATCTTGGTACAAAGTAAGTTGCAGTTACTGTACAGTATGGAATGTTTCACAGTTACAATTTTGGTACAGCGTATGGTGCAGTTACAGTACAGTATGGAATGCTTCAATTACAAATCTGTGTACATGGTATGGTACAGTTACAGTACCATATGGATTGCTTCACAGTAATAAATCCTGCTACAGAGTTATGTGGAGTTGCAATACAGAATTGAATGCTTCACAATTACAAATCTTGGTATAGAGCAAGGTGCAGTTACAGTACTAAATGGAATGTTTTACAGTTACAGATCTTGGTGCACAGTAAAGTGCAGTTACAGTAAAGTATTGAATGTTTTAGTTACAAATTGTGATGTATAGTGAGGTGAAGTTACAATACCTTATGGAAAGATACGCAGTTCCAAATCTTGGTACAGTTTAAGGTGAAGATACAGTACAGTATGAAATTCTTCTCAGTTTCACATCTTCTCACAAAGTAAGTTGTGGTTATAGAACAGTCTGAAATGCTTCACAGCTACAAATTGTGATGCACAGTGAGGTGCAGTTACAATACAGTATGTAAAGCTAGGCAGTTACAAATACTTGTACAGAGTAAGGCACAGTTGCAGTACAGTATGAAATTATTCACAGTTTCACATCTTGTCACAAAGTAAGGTGCAGCTACAGAACAGAATGGAATGCTTCACAGCTACAAATCGTGATGCGCAGTGAAGTGCAGTTACAATACAGTATGGAAAGCTATGCAGTTACAAATATCGGTACAGAGTAACGCGCAGTTGCAGTACAGTATGAAATTATTCACAGTTTTACATCTTTTCACAAAGTAAGGTGCAGTTACAGAACAGTATGGAATGCTTCACAGCCACAAATCATGATGCGCAGTGAGGTGCAATTACAATACAGTATGGAAAGCTATGCAGTTACAAATACTGGTACAGAGTAAGGTGCAGTTGCAGTACAGTATGAAATTATTCACAGTTTCACATCTTGTCACAAAGTAAAGTGCAGTTACAGAACAGTATAGAATGCTTCACAGCTACAAATCGTGATGCGCAGTGAGGTGCAGTTACAATACAGTGTGCAAAGGTATGGAGTACAAATCATGGTACTGAGTAAGGAGCAGTTTCAATACAGAATGGAATGCTTCAATTACAAATCGTGGAACATAGTACAGTGCAGTTACACTACAGTATGGAATGCTTCACAGTTACAAATATTGGTACAGGGTAAGGTGCAGTTTCACTACTGTATGGAATGCCTTAGTTACAAATCTTGGTACAAAGTAAGTTGCAATTACTGAGCAGTATGGAATGCTTCTCATTTACAAATCATGGCACAGAGTAAGGTGTAGTTACAGTGCAGTATGGAGTGTTTCACAGTTACAAATTTTGGTACAGGGTAAGGTGCAGTTACAGTACAGTATGGAATGCTTCTCACTTACAAATCTTGGTACAGAGTAAAGTGCAGTTAAAGTACAATACAAAATGCTTCAGTTACAAATTCTGGTACAGAGTAAGAAGCAGTTACATTACATTAAGGAGTGCTTCACAGTTACACATCTTGGGAAACTGGCACAGAGTAAGTTGCAGTTACAGTACATTATGGAATGCTTAGTTACAAATCTTGGTATAGAGTAAGGTGCAGTTACTGTACAGTATAGAATGCTTCATAGTTGAAAATCTTGTTACAGAGTAAGATGCAGTTACACTACAGTATGGAATGTTTCACAGTTACAAATATTGGTACGCAGTAAGGTGCAGTTACACTACAGTATGGAATGCTTCTCAGTTACAAATCTTGGTACAAAGTAAGTTGCAGGTTACAGTACAGTATGGAAGGATTCACATTTACAAATCGTGGCACAAAGTAAGGTGTAGTTACAGTGCAGTATGGAGTGTTTCACAGTTACAAATATTGGTACAGAGTAAGGTGCAGTTACAGTACAGTATGGAATGCTTAGTTACAAATCCTGGTACAGAGTAAGGTGAAGTTACTGTACAGTATAGAATGCTTTACAGTTACAAATCTTGGTGCAGAGTAAAGCACAGTTACTGTACAGTATGGAATGCTTAGTTACAAATCCTGGTAGAGAGTAAGGTGCAGTTACTGTACAGTATAGAATGCTTCACAGTTACACATCTTGGTACAAAGTAAGGTACAGTTACAGGGTTCACTCATGTTGTGGTGACAATAAACACCATGACCATCATTAGGGTGCCAGCACTCTGCTGACGGTGAATGTTGCACCCATCAATTGTGCCGCCTGACCCAGATTGTGCCCAATGCACCTGGGCATGTTCTGGCTGTTTACAGGGGGCTGTGCCACCCTTACCCCCCCCACTGTGGGGAGCTTTGCTGCCTGCACCCCATGTACTTAAATATATTCACCTCCTGATCAGAGGTGTGTGGGGCAAGGGACACAACACCCAGACTGTGACGTCCCTGTAGAGCACTGCAAAATGTAGTTTGTCAGCCTGACAGGTGAACTGGTTGTGGTGCCCCTAATTGTGGTGCACACATACCTTTATGCACAGTATAGAACAGTATGTATAGCATCACAGTAACAAATCTTGGCAGGAAGTATGGTGCGGTTACAGTACAGTATGGAATGCTTCAAAGTTACAAATCTTGGTACAGAGTAAGCTGCAGTTACTGTACAGTATGGATTGCTTCACAGTTACAAATCCTGGTACAGATTAAGGAGCAGTTACACTATAGTATGGATAGCTGTGCAGTTAAAAATTCTGGTACTCAGTAAGGTGCAATTACAGCATAGTATGAAATGCTTCACAGTTACACATCCTGGTGCAGGGTAAAGTGCAGTTACAGTACATTATGGAACACTTCACAGTTACAAATCTTGGTACAGATTAAGGAGCAGTTACAGTATAGTATGGAAAGCTGTGCAGTTAAACATTCTGGTACAGAGTAAGCTGCAGTTACAGGACAGTATGAAATGCTACACAGTTCCAAATCTTGATACAGAGCAAGGTGCAGTTACAATACAGTATGGAAAGCTGTACAGTTAAAAATTTTGCTACACAGTAAGGTGCAATTACAGTACAGTATGCAATGTTTCACAGTTACACATCCTGGTGCAGGGTAAAATGCAGTTACAGTACAGTATGGAACACTTCACAGTTACAAGTCTTGGTACAAGAAAGGTGCAGTTACAGCACATATGGAAGGTTTCACAGTTACAAATCTTGATACAGAGTAAAGTGCAGTTACAATATAGTTTGGAATGTTTTACAATGATAAATCTTAGCACAGAGTAAGATGCAGGTACAGTACCATATGGGATGTTTCACAGTTACAAATCTTGCTACAGAGTAAGGTGCAGTTATAGTACAGTTTGTGGTATTTCACAGTTACAAATATTGGTACAGAGTAAGGTACAGGTATAGTACAGTATGAAATGCTTCAGTTATAAATTCTTGTACAGACTAAGGTGCAGTTACAGTACAGTATGGAATGTTCCACAGTTACAAATTTTGGTACAGAGTATGGTGCAGTTACAGTACAGTATGGAATGCTTCAATTACAAATCTTGGTACCTAGTAAGGTGAAGTTACAGTACCGTATGGGATGTTTCACAGTAATAAATCCTACTACAGATTTATGTGGAGTTGCAATACAGAATTGAAAGCGTCACAATTACAAATCTTGGTATAGAGCAAGGTGCAGTTATAGTACAAAATGGAATGTTTCACAGTTATAAATCTTGGTGCAGAGTAAGTGCAGTTATAGTAAAGTATTGAATGTTTCAGTTACAAATTGTGATGTATAGTGAGCTGAAGTTACAATACAGTATGGAAAGATATGCAGTTCCAAATCTTGGTACAGTTTAAGGTGCAGTTACAGTACAGTATGAAATTCTTCTCAGTTTCGCATCTTGTCACAAAGTAAGCTGTAGTTACAGAACAGTCTGAAATGCTTCACAGCTACAAATTGTGATGCACAGTGAGGTGCAGTTACAATATAGTATGTAAAGCTATGCAGTTACAAATATTGGTGCAGAGTAAGCCACAGTTGCAGTACAGTATGAAATTATTCACAGTTTCACATCTTGTCACAAAGTAAGGTGCAGCTACAGAACAGAATGGAATGCTTCACAGCTACAAATCTTGATGCGCAGTGAAGTGCAGTTACAATACAGTATGGAAAGCTATGCAGTTACAAATATTGGTACAGGGTAAGGTGCAGTTACAGTACAGTATAGAATTATTCAATTACAAATCTTGGTATGGAGTACAGTGCAGTTACAGTACAGTATGGAATGCTTCACAGTTACACATCTTGGCACAGAATAAGGTGCAGCTACAGAACAGTATAGAATGCTTCACAGCTAAAATTGTGATTACAATACAGTATGGAAAGCTATGGAGTTCAAATCCTGGTACTGGGTAAGGAGCAGTTTCAGTACAGTATGGAATGCTTCAATTACAAATCTTGGTACAGAGCACAGTGCAGTTACACTACAGCATGGAATACTTCACAGTTACAAATACTGGTACAGAGTAAGGTGCAGCTACACTACAGTATGGAATGCGTCAGTTTCAAATCTTGGTACAAAGTAAGTTGCAGTTACAGTAAGAGTATGGAATGCTTCACATTTACAAAACTTTGCACAGAGAAATGTGTAGTTGCAGTGCAGTATGGAGTATTTCACAATTACAAATCTTGGTACAGTGTAAGGTGCAGTTACAGTACAGTATGGAAAGCTTCTTACTTATGAATCTTGGTACAGAGTAAGGTGCAGTTAAAGTACAGTATGGGATGCTTCAGAGCTACAAATCTTAGTACAGAGTAAGGTGCAGTTAAAGTACAGTACAGAATGTTTCAGTTACAAATTCTGGTACAGAGTAACAACCAGTTACAGTACAGTATGGAATGCTTCACAGTTACACATCTTGGGAAACTGGCACAGAGTAAGGTGCAGTTACAGTACAGTATGGAATGCTTAGTTACAAATCCTGGTGCAGAGTAAGGTGCAGTTACTGTACAGTATAGAATGCTTCACAGTTGCAAATCTTGGTACAGAGTAAGGTGCAGTTACAGTACAGTATGGAATGCTTAGTTACATATCCTGGTACAGAATAAGGTTCAGTTACTGTACAGTATAGAATGTTTCACAGTTACGAATCTTGGTACAGAGTAAAGTACAGTTACTGTACAGTATGGAATGCCTTACTGTTACAGATCCTGGCACAGCGTAAGGTGCAGTTAGTGTATAGTATAGAATGCTTCACAGTTACGAATCTTGGTACAGAGTAAAGTACAGTTACAGTGCAGTATGGAATGCCTCACTGTTACAAATCCTGGTACAGAGTGAGGTGCAGTTACTGTACAGTATAGAATGCTTCACAGTTACAACTATTAGTACAGAGTAAAGTACAGTTACTGTACAGTATGGAATGCTTCACTTTCACAAATCTTGGTAGAGAGTAAGGTGCAGTTACTGTACAGTATATAATGCTTCACAGTTACACATCTTGGTACAAAGTAAGGTACAGTTACAGGGTTCACTCGTGTTGTGGTGACAATAAACTCCATGACCATCATTAGGGTGCCAGCACTCTGCTGACGGTGAACGTTGCACCCATCAATTGTGCTGCCTGACCCTCATCATGCTCAGTGCACCTGGGCATGTTCTGGCTGTTTACAGGGGGCTGTGCCACCCTTACCCCCCCCCCCACTGTGGGGAACTTTGCTGCCTGCACCCCATGTACTTAAATATATTCACCTCCTGGTCAGAGGTGTATGGGGCAAGGGGCACAACACCTGCACTGCGACGTCCCTGTAGGGCACTGCAAAATCTAGTTCGTCAGCAAGACATGTGAACTGGTTGCGATACCCTAATTGCAGTGCACACATAACTTTTTGCACAGTATAGAACAGTATGGATTGCTTCACAGTAACAAATCTTGGCAGTACGTATGGTGCAGTTACAGTACAGTATGGAATGCTTCAAAGTTACAAATCTTGGTACAGAGTAAGGTGCAGTTACTGTACAGTATGAAATGCTACACAGTTACAAATCTTGCTACAGAGTAAAGTGCATTTACAGTGACATATGGAATGCTTCCGTTACACATCTTTTACAGAGTAGGGTGTAGTTACAGTACGGTATGGGATGCTTCACAGATACAACTTGTGGTACAGAGTATAGTGCAGTTACAGTGCAGAATGGAATGTTTCACAGATACAGAGCTTGGTACAGAGTAAGGTGCAGTTACAGTACAGTATGAAATGCTACACAGATACAAATACTGGTACAGAGTAAGGTGCAGTTACAGTACAGTATGAAATGCTACTCAGTTATAACTCTTGCTACAGAGTAATGTACATTTACAGTACCATATGGAATGCTTCATTTACACATCTTTTACTGAGTAGGGTGCAGTTACATTACAGTATGGAATGCTTCACAGTTACAAATCCTGCTGCAGTACAAATACATCCTTTTATGAAGATGATACCATGCACTGAGTGCTGGGCATCACACTGTGAGTACATAACGGTACAGTCAAAGGGGGCACAGCAGGATGATGGCCAGTACACCACGCAGGAGTCACACTCACTGGGTACAGTGCAGCAGTCAAAGGGGGCACAGCAGGGTGATGGCCAGTACACCACGCAGGAGTCACACACACTGGGTACAGTACAGCAGTTGAAGGGCACACAGCAGGATGATGGCCAGTACACCATGCAGGAGTCACACTCACTGGGTACAGTGCAGCAGTCAAAGGGGGCACAGCAGGATGATGGCCAGTACACCACACAGGAGTCACACACACTGGGTACAGTGCAGCAGTCAAAGGGGGCACAGCAGGATGATGGCCAGTACGCTAAGCAGGAGTCACACACACACTGGATACAGTGCAGCAAAGGGGGCACAGCAGGATGATGGCCAGTGCACCATGCAGGAGTCACACACACTGGGTACAGTGCAGCAGTCGAAGGGTACACAGCAGGATGATGGCCAGTATGCCACATAGGAGTCACACACACTGGGTACAGTGCAGCAGTCAAAGGGGGCACAGCAGGATGATGGCCAGTACACCGCGCAGGAGTCACACTCATTGGATACAGTGCAGCAGTCAAAGGGGGCACAGCAGGATGATGGCCAGTACACCACGCAGGAGTCACACACACTGGGTACAGTGCAGCAGTCGAAGGGCACACAGCAGGATGATGGTCAGTATGCCACATAGGAGTCATACACACTGGGTACAATGCAGCAGTCAAAGGGGGCACAGCAGGATGATGGCCAGTACACCATGCAGGAGTCACACACACTGGGTACAGTGCTGCAGTTGAAGGGCACACAGCAGGATGATGGCCAGTATGCCACATAGGAGTCACTCACACTGGGTACAGTGCAGCAGTCAAACGGGGCACAGCAGGATGATGGCCAGTACACCATGCAGGAGTCACACACACTGGGTACAGTTCAGCAGTCAAAGGGCACGCAGCAGGATGATGGCCAGTATGCCACATAGGAGTCATACACACTGGGTACAGTGCAGCAGTCAAAGGGGGCACAGCAGGATGATGGTCAGTACACCACATAGGAGACACACACACTGGGTACAGTGCTGCACTCAAAGGGCACACAGCAGGATGATGGCCAGTATGCCACGTAGGAGTCACACACACTGAGTATAGTGCAGCAGTCAAAGGGCACACAGCAGGATGATGCTGGCCAGCCCGCCTCATAGGAGACATATGCAATCACACAACACACTTTTTTTATGAGTGAGGGATTTTTCTCTCCTCCCAAAGTTCCCCCCAAAATATTTCTGGCATGTATTAACATATACCACAGAAATGGGTGCTGGGCTGCACACAGTCACACACTGGGGTAGGGTATACTGCAGTCAAAGAGCATACAGCAGGATGCTGGTCTGGCCAGATGCCACATAGGAAACAGAGTCACACAATACTGTAACATACTGATGTTTTGTTTTTTTGTACTGTGAGTGAGGAATTTCTCTGTCTCTCCTCCCAATAGGGAAATATTTCTGGCACGTGTTTAAAAAAACTACACAATTGGGTGCTGGACTGCACACGGTCACACACTGGGGAAGGGTACAGTGCAGTCAAAGGGAGCACAGCAGGATGATGGGCTGACCAGTATGCCACATAGGAGACAAAGTCACACAACACAGTGACACATAGTAGCCTGTAATGAGGGCGCTGCAGAGAGGGTGCCGACAATAATGGTGACCCACTCCCCAGTGTATTGTAGGAACAGCTCCGAGGGGATGCAGCGGCCGGATGGGGGGTGGGTGACTATAGCGACATTCTGTCACTATACGTACATGTGCGTGGGGGGGGGATGGGAGCAGGCATGCACAGCGAGGGATGTGGGGGTTGTGCCACGGTTAGTTACCATGGTGGTGGGTTATTGCCAGCATCGGTCAGCAGGGTACTGGGTTTGGGTCTAGGTGCTGGTGCATTTTTGTTGCACTCAGCCTGAACCTTTTTTTTTTTATGTTTTCACCCCCTCCCGACATGTACCCCTCTGGAGTTGAGAACCCTTTAGTAGGGGAGTGCGGGGGGCAAAGACACTGGGAAGGAGGGACTGAGAGCTGAGAGGGACGGACACATTAAACATTAAAAACTAAGTCCCCAGTGCCCTTTTGCTGTGTGCTGGGGTGTCAGAGTGCCAGAATAAATCTTTGGCACTCTTAACTTCTGCATAACTGTGATCACCTTTAGGCTTTTGCTGTTAAGACATAGATCCATGACACGCACATTTTATTTTGTACTGTAAGGAATTTTCCTGCCTCTCCTCCCAACAGGGAAATATTTCTGGCATGTATTTAAAGATACCAGACCTGGGTGCTGGGCTCCACACAGTCACACACTGGGTAAAGAAGGGTACAGTACAGTGCAGTCAAGGGCACACAGCAGGATGATGGGCTGGCCTGCCTGGTACAGTTCACCACGTAGGAGTCACACACTTGGTACAGTGCAGTTAGCAGTCAAAGTGCACACAGCAGGATGATGAGACCTGTACATATATACTCAGCAGGATGATGGGACCTGACCATATATACACAGCAGGATGATGGGACCTGTACATATATACACAGCAGGATGATGAGACCTGTACATATATATACACAGCAGGATGATGGGACCTGTACATATATACATAGCAGGATGATGTGACCTGTACATATATACACAGCAGGATGATGGGACCTGTACATATATACACAGCAGGATGATGAGACCTGTACATATATACACAGCAGGATGATGGGACCTGTACATATATACACAGCAGGATGATGAGACCTGTACATATATATACAGCAGGATGATGAGACCTGTACATATATATGAACATACGAAATTTGCAAGCAGATAAAGGCCTAGCGGTCTATCAAGTCTGCTCGAATGTGCAGCTAGCACCCCTTATTCTGCAGCTGCCCCTCCCTTCCACCCTTCCCGTTCAATAACCCCCCCTTGTCCTGTCCCATCCTCGTTTGAAGCAGTCCACTGTTCTACTGCATACCACTTCTGCAGGTAACGCATTCCACCCAGCCACCACCCTCTCTGTAAAAAAGTGTCTCCTCATCTCCCTCCTGAACCTTCCTCACTCCAGTCTCATATCATGGACCCTGGTGGCCCTCCCCTCCCTTACTTTGAACAGCTCCTCTGTACCCGTCTTGTTTATTCCTTTCATGTATTTAAAGGTTTCAATCATGTCACCCCTGTCTCTCCTCTCCTCCAGTGAGTACATGTTCAACTCCTTCAACCTCCTCTCATATGATAAGTCCCTAGCCCTTGATCATCTTTGTCACCCTGCGCTGCACCCCTCCAGTAACTTAATGTCCCTCTTTGAATCACAGGACAGCCAGTACTGCATGCAGTACTCCAGGTGTGGTCTAACTAATGACCTATACAGTGGCAGAATCACCTCCTCCTCCTCGAGGATATACCCTTGCAATACAACCCAGCATTTTGTTGGCCTTCCCGCTGCCTTCCTACATTGTGCAGGGTTGTTCATTTGACCCTGTAATGAGCACACCCAGATCCTTCACCTCCTCCTCTGTCTGGGCTAGCTGCACTCCCCCTAGCTGGTAACTTCTCCTTGGGTTCTTCATCCCAAAATGCAGTGCCTTGCACTTTTTGGCATTAAAGCCCAGTTGCCAGGTGTCTGATCAGGTTTCAAGCTTTGCCAGCTCATCCTGCAACCGCTGCCATCCCCCTAGGTTATCCACTACGGCACCTAACTTGGTATCATCAGCAAACAGACTGATCTTGCTCTTGATGTCCCATGATATGTCTGCAATGAATATCCCAAACAACACTGGTCCCAACACTGAGCCCTGTGGAACACCGCTCATCACTGCCCTTGGGTGTGAGAGCTCCCCATCCATCACCACCCTCTGTTGCCTTCCCTGGAGCCAGTTTCCTACCCATCTCACCAGCTTTGCACCCGCCCCTGTGCCTACTAACTTCCTTCCCAGCCTTCCACGTGGCACTGAGTCGAATGCCTTACTGAAGTCCAGATACAGGACATCCACTGCATGGCCCCCTGTCCAGTTGCCTAGTTACCCAGTCATAGAACTTGACCAGGTTGGTTTGGCAGGATCTGCCACGTATGAAGCCATGCTGTCTGCTGTCCTGTAGTCCTTTGGCCTCTAGGAGGGCCACCAGCCTCTCCTTCAGGATAGTTTTCATTAGCTTACCCACGATGGATGTGAGGCTCACTGGTCTGTAGTTTTCCGGTTCATCCTTGGGGCCACTCTTGTGGAGGGGCACCACATGAGCCATCCTCCAGTCCTGAGGTATACACCCCCGAAAATAGTGAGGCATTAGATAGGTCTGCCAAAGGTCCTGCAAGGACCTCTGCCAGCTCCTTCAGTACCCTGGGGTGGATGCCATCTGGGCCTGGCGCCTTGTCCACCCTCAGTGCATTCAAACCCTCTCGAACTCTGCTCTCCATGATTTCCCATCTGTCACCACTTCCCCCGCTTCTGCCATTTCTCCCACCTTGGGTGTCACCCTCTTCTCTTTAGTAAATACTGAGCAGAAGTATCATTTAGTGCTTCCGCCTTATCGCACCCTGCTTCCACCCACCCCCTCCTTCCTAATCCTTACTATGTGGTCCTTACAGCTCCCTTTTCTCCTGATGTACTTAAAAGTCCTTCTCCCCTTCTTAATGCCTTGTGCCAGCCTGAGTTCCGTAGATGCTTTGGCTCCCCCTTACTGCCCTTGTCACCTCCTTTGATTCTGTCAAGTACTCCTCCCTGTCCTCCCCCCTCCCTGTTTCCTTGTACTTCCTAAAGTCAGCTCTTTTCCTCCTTACCTTTTTCATGACCTCCTTGCTCAACCAGATCAGTTTCTTAGCCCTAGCCTTCTTGCTCTGCGCTTTGCACAGCAGGATACACAGCAGGATGACCATTCAGCAGTCCACCTCATCCCAATCAGTCCCTGTCTGCCTAGTACTCCTAGACCCCTACTCCTGTGAAATTTCCCAAAAAGAAAACAACTTCCACCTTGGAATCTGCATGGAAAAAAAACATTTTACTAAATTTCCAAGGTTTAAGGCACAAATGCCTGCTTCAGTAGCAGCACGCTACGTTTCCCCCCACTCCCAACTCACGTATGCCATTGGCTGGCTGCTGCTTGCTTTTGATTTTTATTTCTTTTCTGGAATTTCTAATTTTCTGCCACTCAGAAGAGAATGTCCAGTCCTTACTGCCTGCCTCTGCTCCTAATTAATGTTATTTTGGTGGGTTTTTTTTCACTCCGCCACCAACCAAGACTGTGAACACATCTGCTCTGCTACTGAATCCAGCTCTGTGTGCTTCATGCAATTCCTGCTGCTCAAGAACCAACATGAGTCACATGACTCAACTTACTGCATGATGCGCATGCCATTCACATGAGTTGGGACACACATTTAAATAGTCCTACTTAGTCCTTCCCAGCTCACAGTCCCTCCCTCCCAGTGTCTCTGTCCTCCCAGCATGTGGGCTGGAGTCGGACTGCACCATCCCCCAAGACAGACTCCCCACCCTCTAGCAGTGAACATGAGGAAATGGCAGGAAGTGGCGTGGCAGCACCGTCTTAGCCATGTATATGTACCCAGGGAGAAAAGAAAAAAGATTCAAACACTTTTACAACCCTCTAGTGTTTGAGTTCTAAAATAGGACTCGAACACCAGGGTTCAAGGAGGGTTCGAATCTTTGACAAACTAGTTCTGACAGCCCTAACCTGAATAAAAAGTGGTGTGGGAAACTGTATTTTGTATTGTTTTGTTTTTCTGGGCAGCATTCTGTTACCGTTCTCTTCATGGAACCACTGATCTGGAGTTTTACCTAATGTATGTTACGGTTTGTGTACAGCACTCCTGAGCACAGTTCTGTTAGGTTAATAATTCATGCCTAGTAATCTGTTCACAAATTGTGGCATTGTAAAAACTCCAAATTACTGGTTCCATGAGAAAGAACTGTGCAGAATGTTGTCCATAAAACTAAAGCAATCATAAACACATCTTTTGTACTAGTGTTTACTCATGTTCAGTTAAATATGGCTCATTTGGAGGTTTGAATTTCATTTCTGTAAATAGGAATATTACTAACTGCTGCCAGTTAGCTCAGATTTCCTGCACCCTTTAGATAGGATACAGTCCCTATCTTGGTATCTCAGGAGCTGAAGGAGAACTGGTCTGGAGTGGGCATTTTGATTTGTTGGTTGAGATCCCGATGGCATCCTGTGTGCCCAGTCAGTTTCTGTGGGCTGTCCCAGTAGTGTTTCAGTAGCTGAGGAAGCATGCTCTGTAAAATGTCCATCATATATTGCCCTTCATCTTTTTCTGGCAAGCCAAACATCCTGATGCTGTTACACCTGTTGTAGGTTTCCTAGTCATCTGTCTTATCCCACAACAAGCTGATCTCTTTCCTGGCACCACTCAGGCTCCGATCTGTCAGGACCACCCAGACCTCCAGTTTCCAGATCCTGTCTTCGGCCTGTGTTACTTAAGCACCCAGCCCGTCTACTGAAGTTTTTACTGCTTCCAGGACCTCTCTGACGTTTCCCAGCTATCCCACAAGCATGCCCATAAAGCTCTTAATTTTGAAAAGTTCCCTGCTGATGAGCCCCATTCCTGTCTCATAGTTGTACCCTTTACAAACTCACTAACTGGCTACATTTACCCAACAGAATAAAGCCCCAGACCTGTCTGCTAGCCAGAAAGGTGCTCCTGTGCCTAACACAACCTGTTTTAACAAACTGTTTCCTTACCATCTCCGATCAATGCAACACCAGGAATATGACCAGGAATGCACTTAAGCCTCTTTTCTGGCTTACTGGGCTGGGCAAGCAGTCATTTGCCGTCAGGGCCACTAACTGGTTAAACAAACTGCCTGATACTTTGCTGAATCTCCGTAATATTAATCAGTTTAAGAGGTCTTTGCGGTCTGCCCTTGCAGTCCATTGCAGCTGTAACTGTTAAACTGTTTTATTCGGTTTCTCTCTGTACATATAGTGTGACTTTTTATACAATGATCTGTGTAGATTTTTTCAAAACTGTATGAAACTGGCATGGGATCATAATGTTGCAAGACATTATGGCACATGGCTAAATTTGCGCTGCCAAAACAGCATGATTTATGCCATGCGGCATAACTCTTTTTTCTGTGGGGGGGTTCTGCACCCCACACACCCCCTTGTGGGGGGCTGCACCCCTCTGGACCCCCTCACTAAAGATTCTCAACTCTGGGGAGGGGTTCAACTCGGGGAGCGCACAAAGTGTTGAAAAAAATAAAATGTCTGGGACCAGGAATCAAACCTGGTCCCAGATGCAGTGCCTGGGTTCCTGCTGTTGTGGCTCTGTCCAGTGAGCCACCACAGCTGTTGGGCAGAACCCACTCCCAGCAGAGGTCTTAACCTCTGTCTGGGAGTGTGTGAATGGTGCAATACCGCATACAGCAGTATACATGGTATTGCACCATTCACTGTCCTAGACAGCGCTCTTACGGGGTTAGCTATAATGTCGTACACTATCAAGCGTACAACATTATGACCCAGTAGGTATGAAACTGATCTGTCTTAAGTGCTTTGAGCCTGACTTGACTGCATTTCCTCTAGAACTGCTTATTGTACTTGTAATGTTTTTGTGACTATGTATTCGATGTGGAACCTTTGTAAATAAACACCTGTGCTAAAAGGTATTCTCAAACGTTTTCAATAAATAAATAAAACAAATAAATAAATAAATAGTGGGGGTCAGCCATTTTGAGGGTGATCTCTATTGAAATGCCTGGCAACACTGACAATTTCTGCTTCTTCAGTGACATAAGGTCATCAGATTTCTCCTTTTCGTTCTTCTTGATGTCTATCGCTATAGATTGGTGAGCCATTTTTCTGGAACTCAGGGTTTTAGGATACAGATTGCTGTGGATAGAGTCCCTTCAGTCAGAGCATCAGGACCCAAGCTGCTTTCTGCTCAGCTGCATCACGTTACCCCAGCTTACTGATTTTTCTTACCCAGACTCCTGGCGTTAAGGCAGACCCTTTTTACTTTTTACTTGCCTTTCTCCCTTATTCTTCCCTACTTTCCATATGTTTTGTTTTTCATGCTGATTGCAGTCTGTACAGCTCTTGACTGGGAAAATTAATGCACACAAGCTTCATGGGTGCCCTGGTTACAGTGATGAACAGAGGGGTTCCCCTTTTTGGTGGAATTTCCTTTGAACACATCAGCTGCAAAGCTTGCAGTATCTCTCAATCCCAATTGTTATCCTGGACCAGTAAAATCTAGCATGGACCAGGTCCAAGGTCTGTTTACATCCCAAATGCCCCATGTCACAACTGTCTTTTTTAACTTAACTGGCAACAAAAAATTGTTGCTGAAGGAATCAACTTGGCCCTGAACCTCTAAGTAGATACGCTTCATTTTCAGTTTGCATTGTCCCGCAAGAGTAGTTGTGTCTGAATGATTTGACAATGCTTGGTTGACATCCCATCTTTTCTCCAAAGTATGAATCATATCTCTGAAGCTGAGCTCAATCCTTTGCTCTTTCTGCATGTCCACTTCACTCAATATGGGCAAAGAAGTCATATCCAGGACAGTGAAACTGCAATATGCTTGGGGAGGGGAATTTGAGAAAACTCCCAAGGTGTCCACTAATTGGCTAGGACTGGAAATATAGATTCTCTGATCTGCATCACATTATTTACATATGCTTTCAGGGCAGTCTCTGGAAGGTGAATCCGTTTAGTAGTATCACCTGAGTCCCTAGGTGGTTGTTAAAACATGGCATCCAAATCCACATGGTTCAAACCTGGTTGGTATTTCTGTACACTATTATCATAAGTGTACAGGAATGACAGTCAGCAGTGCCCAGCTGAGTTCACCATAACCATTGTTTTCTTACATAAGTCCATGGGTTATTGCCTGTTTTGACAGTTATCCTGGCATAGTATACAGTGGAGCCCACCAGGATGCAATGCAGTGCTCTAGGTACTGCATGACAAAACAGAGTAACTGCCAATGAAACTGCCTCATTTTCTTCAGTAACTCTGCTGCAGAATGTCAGATAGGTAGTCATAACATTGGGCAACAATTGCCCTTTTTAACACCAATAACTTAGGTTTATGGACAGGATAGTTCATTTTAGAAGTAATCAAACTGCATATGCTGCATACCTGCAAGATACTGTTGGTAGAGGACAGCTGCACATCTGTTCTGGATAGTATCAGTGGGTAAGATGCAGGCTTTTGTGAGACCACCATATGCTAACACTACGGTGTAGGTCAGGTGATGTATGATACCTCTGAAAACTTTCTAAAAAAGAGCTGTCCCACTCTGGTTCAAAAGGGTTATTCACTTTGTCATCACTCCTAGGGTTATTTTTCTTTGGTGGTAACTATCTTAAATTTTTGGTTGGTCAGTAACCCTGGTAAGATGTAGCAAAGGGCACACCACTTGGATGTAGACTCTAATGAAATGTCAATATACCCTCTGAACCCAAGGAAACACTTCACCCCTTCCAGATTCTTAGGCCTGGGCCATTTGGTAAGTGCATCTACCTTACTGAGGCCAGTACTGATTCCATCTTTTGAAACTATGTGTTCCACATTCTTTGTTTTAAACTTTCTTTCTAGCACTCCAGCCAGGCTAGCAAATGTACCCCGTATCTGCCCCGTGGTTCCCCAACCTACCCCTTCCCCAGCACTTCCCCATGCTGCCCAGTCTGGGAGGACTGTGATTTACCCCTCACAGAGGAGTGTAATGGGCAAGGAAAGTCACTGACATTGACCAACTTCCAACAGGTCAGGTTAGGGCACAGGTCCACTGAGTTGCATCTTGGAGGGAAAGTTTATTTCAACTATGCCAACCACCTAAAGGTGGATTTTCAGGTGATGCCTGACGAGCAAGTGTCGGGGGAATTTAGGGGAAGGGATCCCAGGCTAATTGTCACTAGCTGAAACATACAAGAGAAAGGCATGAAGCTGACTCAAATGCAATTGAAGTATGTTTATTAGACAATCCTAAAATAACATACCACCTGTACTAAATATCTAAAATAGCACAACCCTAATGGTAAATATCTATATTCTAAAATATTCCTAACCTCACTAAATCAGTACTTACGCTCTAGGTTCTGTGCTCTAAGCATTTGTAACATTAGTTAACTTATTACTAAAACTCTAAATGGATTGTTCTAAATATTCATAACATTAGATAAATTATTACTAAAACTCTAAATTGTTTTGTAACACATTCAAGGAGACATACCTCCAGCCAGTGTGTCCAAGGGAAGCTAGGTTGAAATCCCCTCTTTGCATCCAGACAGTTTCTCCTCCAGGAGGGACACTCAAGCAGAAGAGGAAAAGAAAAGTCAGTTCCAATGATTCTTATCTCACACTCAGACCACCGGAATGGGTCACCCCTCAAAGAACAGAGCAGAAGAAAAGTCCCCAGCCTTTTGGAACACAGCTGGGTCACCAGGATGCATGGATGGTGAGGAATATCCTGAAGGAAATGCTGGGGAGAAGATGGTCAAGAAGATCAGGACACACTGGGTACCACCCACAGACAGGAGTGGCTGCTCAATAAAGTTCTTTTAAAAAATGTGTGGTTGTGGTTATTTCTATAGACATTATAAGTACCATTAGTTCATACAGTTCGGGAACCCTGACGTTGGGGCAGTAGTGCTTGTGGGCAGTCTCTTGGTGGGCACACACATATAGGGCAGAGAACAGCTCAACTACAGAGGCTCCAAAACATCATACAGACTTCTATATGCATTTTTATAGGCAGTTCATAAATCAACTACACTGTCCCTTTAAGGCAATCTTCCAGTGCCTTCATTCTTATTAATTCATACATTTGTATAGTCCCTGCCTTTTACTTAGCTCCTATGGAGCTGTCTTTTAAAGTCTTGCCCTATGGGTGGTTCCACAGGAAGGGCTTACCTGCCCCCACATTCTCTGGCTCCTACTGAGCAATTTTCATAACTCCACCCCATGAGTAGTTCAATGGATGAGGCCTGACTCACCCCAAACAGCTGTAACACAAAAACAGAAATACACATGGACTGTGGCTATCAGAACTTTAATAAGTTACAGCATGAATAAACGGATGGTTTCCCGGCGCTTCAAGGGTAACAACCCTCTTCATCGGGGAGGTGGAGTCCAAGATATACACTGAGTAGTCAGAGAGGCTGGAGGAGAAGCCTGGACCAGAGAAGGCATGTTGGAGGACTTCAGGCAGGCAGCAGTGAACCAAGTCAGGACTCCACATCTGAGAGAGGCCATCGATGGTAGGTAAACAAATTGAGTCAAAGAAAAAGGGGGCAATTGCCAGTAGCAAAGGGCAAATAACCAGTTATGGGGCAATGATCAGTAGCAGAGGGCAAATAACCAGTTTGGGGGCAGTTGCCACTTACAGAGGGCAAATCACACAATTCAGGGGCAGTTGCCAGTAGCAGAGGCAAATAACCAGTTCAGGGGGCAATTGCCAGCAGCAGAGGGCCAATGATCAGTTCAGGGTAATTGCAACAATTCAAAAGATCAGTCACAGTATCAGGATTATCGCTACTATAAACTGCTCCGTCACTAACCCTGATTAACATGTTTCTCCTGCTAGCCTTTTTGCGGGGGCTTACTAGCCTATGCTAGTGCTCAGCAGCCTCTAAAGTACATGAGGTCCAGAGATGGGGAAACTTATAGACCCACTTCCACCAATGCGACCTCAGTCGTTGGCATAGTGCCAAGTTTATTTTTATTTAAATAAATGAGAGCAACACAGACATAACCAGCCCTTCCTTCATGCATGGGGGTTGCCCTTTTTTCTCCCCTGACCCACTTAGTGCTTGTTGATTGGAAAGGGGGAAACAGAAATAGCTTGGGCTTACTTGCTCTTTTCTCAACTAGCCCCCCTGGGCTCCTTAGTCCAACTGGGGCTTGTCATTCCCCTTAAATCTGCCGTAGGAAGCTCTCCTTGTAAATATGTATTAGCCCTCTTTAGTGCCTGACACCCTTAGTTCCGCCACTAGGGAACCTATTCATAAATATTAATTTATTTAAATCAATACAGCCTATTGCCCTTCATTATGCCCCGGGCATTGCTCCACCCCACTGAATATTAATTTATTTAAATAGGGCCCATGGTCCACCTCTTACAGCTTTCAGACACCACTTTTTAAACAGTATAAAAAAGTTTTTATTTCTTATTTCATTTCAGGTCGTCAGCACTCTATCTCTAGTGCTGCTGCCAACCCACCGCCCAGCCCAGAGTGAAAATGTGGATGCTGGGAGGCTGGGAGGAGCTGGAAGAGTGAGGGACTTTTCAGCATGCAGGGCACAGATGATAAGGGGGCCTCGCAACACCCAACCTTCTTCCTCTCTCTCTCTCTCACTCTCTTAATGCAGCTCTTCCACACACCACCTCCATGGGAACAAATGTTGTTTTAATTTTAAATAGAATAAAAAATGAGACAATACAGAGCCTACACCATGGTTAGACAGGAAGCTGGATTGCCGACACACTTGCTAAGCACCACGTACCATGGGACCTGACACCTGCACGGAGGGCTGAGAGGCAGGCCACAGGTAAGCCTTTAAATCACTCTTACCAACCTGTGTCCCTTCTCTCCCTCACATTACAGCTAGTGGATATCTTTTCCTTTTCTTTAGAGTGCCTGAAAGCACTTCCCCTGGGCTTTTTTCTGCCCGCAGCATGGCGGCGCACTCCCGACCACTTCACTGTCCTAGACTCAAGTGAACAAACTCCCCAGCATTCAAGATGCTGCATCCTTGGCAACACTGGCTCCCCTGCAATAGTCCAGCATGGGCTGGACTTTGAAAGACGCCTCTGGCTTACACTTCTCACTCAGGGGGGAGGTGGAATTCTAGAACCAAGTGGAGCAGGCAACGAGGGACAGAGAAACAAAAGAACATTTTTTATTTATATTTAAAAACGGTTCTGCCCTGCTACCTGGTGATGGGGAAGGGGAACACACTAACTGAGGGGCTCCAATTCAATGCCCCATGCCACCTAATGCCCACACTGCCCAGGGCTCTAAGGGACATTTTATCTATTTATTTAATAACTTTCTGTTGGGCCCCATACTTTGGGGCACTATAGGAGCACCCCTTAGGGAGAGGCCAACATCACCCTTGAGTCCCAGGCGAGGCTTATGCAGGTAGTATAAGGCTCTGTCCCATTTGTTAAGCAAAAAGAGTTTAAATGCAAGTATACAGTATGTTCTATCCTCTCCTTTTCTGTCTCTTGTCTGTCTGGCTGCGTAATTGAATGTTCTTGTGAGACCTAGGAACTGATCATTCTGATGGTCTTGCAATTCTTTGCCTCTCGCTATCTTTCCATCTTCACTTGCTGTTTCTGTCTTTTCTTCCCCCTTGCATATCTGGGGTTATAAAACTATATATGAATTTTTTGTGAAACTGGGATCCCTTTGCTGAAACTGTATATAGTTTTGCTGTTTCACTGATTGCAAAAAGCTGTTTGGAATGTGGGGGTTAACCTGAGATGCAGTTTGAGCTCATCTCAGGCTTGTTTGTAAACTCTTTTGCATAGCTGTCAACAAGAGATCATTTCTGATTCACCATGTTCTATTTTGTTGCACCTGCAAAGAAACTGACAAGAACATTTTGTGAGAAACAGGATGTCTCCCTAACAAGCTCAGGATGAAGAATTTAATTGACTAGCAAAGACTTGTTATAAAAAAGAGCAGCAATATTTTTGCTAGACTGACTGAAACGTTGAATTAGAGATCCCCTCAGATGAAGGACTTTTCTCTGTTTGTACTGCCTTTGTAAATAGTTATTCTGAACTATTTCTTTTTTTTTACTGTTATTAATAATAGTAAAATACTGCTTGTGAATTTTACAGCTGCTCCTGGTCTTCCTATGCTTCCTGATCTATCCCTTGACAACAGATGGTGTCACATGTGGGATTTATGCAGTGCATACTCTAAGCCAGGAGTTTGGTACGTGGGTACTAGACTTGGTACCAGGGAAGCATAGCACAAAGGTATGGATTCTGCAGCAGCAAACCCAGGAGTGATTATCTGAAGCCAAACTAGCAAAGACAAAAGTCCAAACTGAGATCTTACAGCAAGCACCACAGATGGAAAAAGAACAGGCAGTGATAGAATCTGAAAACCTGACTGCCTTTTCAAATGGAGGGATACACAACAAAAAGAGATGGAGATACAGAGGAAAGAATTGATGAAACAACTTGAGAGGCAGACAAAAGAAGAGATGCACTGACAGAAACAGCGATGGCTGAATGCTTTGCAAGCTATCAAAGCTGGAGGATCTGGCAGATGTCCAACCAAGCAACAAAATACAAACTTACAAAGTTGTGTCCCTCAGATGATATTGAAGCATACCTGACCACCTTTGAAAGAGTTGTCGCAGCCTGCCAATGGCCAAAACAGCAACAGGCAGTCAGGCTGGTACCCTGTCTGACAGGTAAAGCCCAACTTGCTTACAGCAATATTGACATTGCACAATCAGAAAACTATGACCTGGTGAAAAGAGAAATCCTGAAAAGGCATGACATCTCTGGAGCGACCTACAGGCAAAGATTCTGGTCTCCGAAGTACAACTTATTCAACAATCCTGAAGAAGCTTTCACCCGACTTAGAGATCTCTTTATTAAATAGCTCCTGTTTCTGTTTTTTCTTTACTCTTGCATATCTGTGGTTATAAACATATATGTGAATCTTCATGCAAAACTGTGATCCCTTTGTTTGAAACAGTATATAGTTATACTGTTGAAGTGATTGCAAAAAGCTATTTGGAATGTAGGGATTAAACTGAGATGCAGTTTGAGCTCCTCTCAGGCTTGGTTTCAAACTCTTTTGCAGAGCTGTCAACAAGAGGTCAGTTCTGGATCACCATGTTCTATCTTGTTGCACCTGAAAAGATACTAACAAGAACATTTTATGAGAAACAGAATGTCTCCTTAACAAGCTCAGGATGAAGAAGTTAATTACCTGGCAAAGACATGTTATAAAAAGTGCAGCAATATTTTTGCTAGACTGACTGAAACTTGAAATTAGAGATATGATAATAATAAAATGCTGCTTGTGAATTTTACAACTGCACTTGGTCTTCTTATGCTTCCTGACCTATGCCTTGATGATGCAGTGTTTCAGTGGATGAGTGTCTGAGGGTCCCTGTGCATCATGCTGCCTAGTGGAAGTGTTTTTCTTATTGAATTCTCCCAAGGCTGAGACTTGCAACAGCATCAGAGGCATGCCACACACAGTCTCATGTATGAGTGTGCACAAACTCCCAGACACCACTAGACTATTGCCGACCTCCCTGTCACTCCCTGTCCCTCCCACACTCTGGATATGAGTGTATACAAGGAAATAATGCACCTGGGAAACAAAAACCCAGGGGAAGATGACACAATGGGGGGAGGTAGTAACAACAACAAAAATGTAAAGGGACCTGGGGGTAATCATATCAGATGACCTTAAGGTTGGCAAGCAATGTGAGAAGGCGGTAGGGAGGGCTGGGGGGAAACTGGGATGTAAAGGGAGAGGCATCACCAGCAGAAAACAGGAAGTTGTTATCCCCCTGTACAGACAGTTGGTGAGACCTCATCTGGAGTACTGCGTCAAGTTCTGGAAACCCCATCTCCACAAGGACATAGACAGGATGGAGGCAGTCCAGAGGAGGGCAACTAAAATGGTGCAGGGTCTACAAGAGAAGCCATACGAGGAGAGACTAAAGGAGCTTAATATGTATACCCTTGAGGAAAGGAGGGAGAGGGTGGACATGATAGAAATGTTTAAGTACCTCAGTGGAATCAACAAAGTCCAAGAGGGTAGCATCTTTCAGAAAAAGAGATGTGCAAGAACAAGGGGACACAATTTGAAGACAGAGGGGGGACGGCTCAGGGGCAATGTGAGGAAGTATTTTTTTCACAGAGAGGGTGGTGGATGCATGGCACAGCCTTCCTGAGGAGGTTGTGGGGTCTAAAACTGTGGGAGAATTCAAGAATGCATGGGACAGATATAAGGCAATTTTTGTGGGGGGGAGGAAGAAATAGGCTGCTGGTTAAATAGGATCTGCAGCTTATCCTCTAGGTAGGGAAATGGACAGACTAGGTTGGCCATGCAGTCCTTCTCCACCATCAAAGTCTATGTTTCTATAACAGCAGTCCTCTGGATGCTCATCTTCTTCCCCCCAGCCAACCCTCTGATGACTACCACTTGGCATAGCAGACCACCATGTTTACCATACTTAACTGAAGTCTGGAAGAATTGATACATGTCCATTGGGAGTTTGAGCCTGAACACCACCTGAACTCTTTTAGTTTTTTTTTCACTTACCCAGTGAGGTGGGGGGAAGCCCTACTGGGGCTGTCACTTCTAGTTCTAGATGTCTAGGACTCCAGGCACAACTTGCTCTGTGGATAATGTCAGGTGGGGGGTTTGACTGGGACAGTACACCTGTCAAAGTATAGCACAGGTGTCCTAAGGTGAGCTCAGGGAGGACAGAAATCTCCTGTAGAGCAGAGGGGCAAAACTTTGCTTGATTTGATTTTCAGCATGAATACAGACCATAAAAGGGAGGCCTCAAAATCGTTTTGGTTTCTTTCATTTTAAACTGGAGGTGTCAGAAAAGTTACCACAGGGATAACTGACTCATGGCTGCCAAGCATTCACAGCAATGTTGCTTTCTGATCCTTTGGTGTTGTCTCTTCCTATTATAATGAAGCAGAATACATCAGCATTAGCTTGTTCACCCACTAATAGGGAATGTAAGCTGGGATCAGACTATCATGAGACTGGTTAGTTTTACCCTGCTGCTGATGTTTTGTTGCAGTAGTAATCCTCTTCAGTATGAGAGGAACCACAGGTTCAGATCTTTCAGCAATTATACCGTGCATTCATCAAGCATCTTTATTAAGACAGTCACATCAGTGAGACACACCAAGCATTCCAGAAGATTCATATCTTCAATATCTTAATCCATAAGATGCTGGAAAGTAGCAGGTACACCCAAAATCCTTTTGAGAATTTGTTGAAATTTAGAGAAACCAACTCAGCAGATCAAGGTTGTTTTCTCCTGATCTTCCCGAGCCAACAGTATCTGATAATATCCACTATAGCAAGGAACACCTCTTATGTCCATTCATGCAATTAAATGCATCCTGTATACTAGGCATGGTGTATTAATTAAGCAATAAGGCATGACATGGTGTGCATTGTGCTGAGATAACTGCACGCTTCGGGTGGGTTGAGACCCAGTCGCTGAAAGCAGAGTACTTCTGTCATACAAGAAGTGTGATTATTTCAGCACAATGCACACCCTGGAGTACCTTATTGCAATTATGAAATAAGTCTACCATAAAATTAGAAAACACAATTTTTTACAATAATTTTAAGTAATTATCAAAAAATAAAAACTGGAAATAATGGAAATATAAAAAAGTGACCCAATTGAGGATCTGTAGTGCTTATGGGCATCCAGAAGGTGGCAGCTGAAGAGTATTTTTTCCATCATTCATGTATATGTATATTCACTGTATATGAGGCTCCATGCAAAACGCGTGCATCAAGGACAGCAGGAGCTGAACTGAGCTGTGGCCCTTAGTGAAGGTGAAAGGCACAAGAGTGGTAGAACTACATTTTATTACTTTGATTTAGCGTCTGCACTTGTCGGCAGCTGACCGCCAGTGACAGCTGGAGATGCAAGGGAGGTGGTGCCGAAAGCCCTTACTTGCAGCCATAGTACTGAGGGCATGAGAGATGATGGAGGCAGAGCTGAAACACATTTGTGGGAGTCACTGACTGCGACTCAAGTTAAAATGTCTGGCACAAGGAAACAAGGTATTGAAATTGTGATGGGCGGGGGGGTGTAGAGTCAGTGCTGTGTTTTAGAATGCAAGGTTTTAACACAATTGAGTGTGCAGTCAGTGGTTGTGGAGAATGAGATTCCAGAGGATGATCAGAGTAAAGAGGATTTGGAACTTCTTCCTATGCTGTCATGCTCAGATATCAGCAAAGGTTTCTGAGGTCCTCAGCCAATCGGAATTTTAATTTCCACGACCCATTTAGTAATCAGGGATCTTCTCTTTATTAAGTGTTCGGCAGTCCACATACAATCGTATACCATCATTCTTCTTACAGACCACCACTAGGGGCAAGGCATATGGGCTCCTTGATTCTTCATGATACTACCCATCTACAATTCCTGGTGTCTCACATCATTGATATCCACCAATGTCAAGCTCCAGGATTGCTCTTGGAAGGGTCTATCTGTGCAGACTGATATGATGCTCCTGGGCTCCAGGCAAATTCTTTGGATAAAATCCAAGCAGAGAGCCACCCCATTGTATAAGGTGGCTTATCAGTCTCAGGGCAGGTCCTGTGAATTGTTTCCTCAACAGTTGATTGTGTCCTTTGAAGAGAGACCCTGGGTCTGTGTGGTGGCTGCTTGTGTTTGTCTGTGTCTGTAGCTTAGTTTTTGTGGATTTACATGTTTTTCTGCTTGTGGTAACTATACCATTCTTGCTCACTACATCCGTGAAAGTCTCCTGGACTGGATTTCTGCAAAAAAATCATCAACAGGTATCTTTATTTTCATTTTAAAATCAACTTTTTGGAAGCTATCCCAAGCAAAACACAAGTGAAGCAACTACATCTGACAAACTTGGTGACTCTGGGTCCTGCTCGAATCCACATTTTCGTCTGACCTGCTCCATGATCTGTATGTGGGCTTTTCAGCAACCGGTTTGAATGACAAGGAAGCATACAGACAAAGGGATTTCACATCCTGCATATGTGCAGGCAAAGTTAATCACCTTCAGGAATTTTAACATTTCAGTGACTCTGGACCTCAGCTGTTGATCGTTCTTTTGGCTTTTGACTTAACCACCAGGTACCTATCTGCAAGCAACCGGATGCAACTGACAAGCTACAACAAGGATAAATGGGCATATCATCCTCTATTACTAACAATCTCCTTGCTCTGGGTCCCTAGATGCCTGCACTGGTCCAAGCCACATAAGCCTCAGAAGTGTAATTCAATTGACTACAAAGTACAGCAACTGTCTCTTAAACTCCTACTCTTGATATCAGGAAGTGTCCACTCAATTCCTGGCCCTGTCTCCTACAGTACAACAAAGCCTGCCAAAATGGAGGGGGGGCTCAAAATTGCTACCTTAAACATCTGCAGTCTCCTCCCAAAACTGGCCTCCCTTCAAATCTTTGCCAGCCAACACAACCCGGATATCCTTGCCATCATCAAAACTTGGCTGACACCTAATACTCGGATCATGCCATCTCTATACAAGGCTACAAGATATTCAGGCTGGATAGGACCTCAAAAAGGGTGGTGGATGTGCAATCTACATAAAGGACTACCTCACCTGTCTCCCTGGTTATTATCCCACCACAGAAACCTCAGTGCAACTCCTCCCTATCAAGATACTACTTGGTGCCCAAAACAAAGTCCTCACGATTGCTGCTGTCTATATCCCACCAAAAGATCCTGATTCCGGCCTACAGGCTGTCCTCGAGTTCGTAAGTACACAACCTTCTGACATCGAACTCCTTCTCCTTGGGGACTTTAATATAAATTGGCTTGCTCCTGATGCAGGGTCAAACAAAGATGCCATCCTAGCAGCAAATTTAACACAAGTGGTAAACTCCCCTACCAGGAAAAACTACAAATCAGGGACCAGCACCCTCATTGACTGGATCCTTACCAGCCACCCTACCCGTATAACCAATGTAAGTGTTCTCCCTGACTCGCTCAATGATCACTCTCCAATAATACGTACCTGGACAAATAAGTTTTGTAAGCCGCCTCCAAAAACCATCTATAGCCGAGTCCTACCTTATGGCAACCTTACTCATCTCAAGACTCATCTTAGGCAGATAGACTGGTCCTTGATTTACAAAACTCAAGATGTTGACCTAGCTCTTGATTACTTTATTACTACTTTCAACACTGCCTGTGACACCTATGCACCAGTAAAAAAGCGCAAAATCAAAGCACTCACAAATCCCGGGCTCACAGCAAAGCTATTGGCACAACTCAAAAGTAGGGATCACCTCTGGGCCACTGCAAGAGCTACTGGCACACTGTCGGACATTCAAAAGTATAAACAGGCTCGCAACCACTGTACTAAACAGATCCGCTAGATGAAGAGCTCCTACTTCAAGAATGCCCTCTCCAACTCCTGGGGCGAAGGGAAATCCTTCTGGGACAACATAAAGAATATCATGGGTCAGCAGTCCAAATCCTCTCCTACAATAATGAATGTGGATGGAACCACTACATTAGACCCAGAGATCATTGCAAACACCCTAAATGATACCTTCACGGACCTTAGTGGTGTCCTCTCATCTGATTTCTTTACTGATGCTGACCCTCCAATTTCTACTTCTACTACTGCCTCAACCAAACCACCCTTCCATTTCAAACTAGTAAAGGCACATGAAGTCTATAAATATGTAAAGAAGGCCATTTCTAAGTCCCGAGCAAGCAGCGACACTATTGACCTTAAACTTCTGTCCCTCACTCTGGAGGAAGTACTGCTCCCCTCACAAAATTTTCAATCTCTCCCTCTGCTACAGCCAGTTCTCTAGAAATGGAAGGCTGCAGTTGTCCTCAGTGCACAAAAGTGGTGATATGTCACTGCCTGGTAACTATCGCCTGATATCAATACTACCACCTCCCTCTAAGGCCCTTGAGCGGCTTGGTGGCAGACCAACTTTCAGACTACCTGGAAAAGCACAACATCCTCGACTCAGCAGCATGGATTTAGGAAAGGGCACAGCACATCGACTGCCCTACTTGAATTCTCAGGAGCAATCCACAATGCCATGGACAAAGAAAACCTAACTGGAGCAGTCTACATTGACTTAACCAAGGCATTTGATACAGTTCACCATGGCTTACTTATCAAACAACTTCTATCCCTAGGGCTCTCGCAGGGTCCTGGTGACTGGGTAAAAAATTACCTTGCTCAGCGCTCTCAATCTGTAAAAGTAGCTGGAGTTCTCTCAGACTCAAAACCGGTTCGCTCAGGAGTTCCCCAGGGATCCATCCTGGGCCCCTTCCTTTTCAGCCTTTTCCTAAACTCCCTCCCCAAATCCTGCCCTGAACAATTAATCCTCTATGCCGATGATGCCGTGATTCTTGCCACTCATAAAGATCTGAACCTGTTACGCCTCAACCTTCAGCATGCTTTTTCCAAAGTTGAGATGTGGTTCCTTGAACATAAGCTGGTTCTAAACCACAAAAAAACTAAATCCATGCTCTTTCTAACCCGCAAAACAAGAAACGGCAAGTCCCACTCACCATTAATACATACCTGGGAAATACCCTTGAACAAGTGCCAATTTTCAAATATCTTGGAATCAACTTTGATCAAGGCCTAACCTTTGCAACTCACATTGATAGTACAGCAAAACTATTAATCATGAATGGGATTCTGTATCGGAACTGACAGCTTCTTACCCATTCTGCACTGAGGATTGCCATCCAATCTTCTATCATCTCAGTCGTTGACTATGGCTAGTTATATATGGATCTGCCACTACTACAGCACTTAAGTGGCATTACAACATCCCTAAATAAGGCCTGTCGGCTACTCACTGGTGCACATCGGCGTACCCACATGTGAACTCTATGCTGACTCAGGTTGGTTGCAACTCTCAAACCGGATAAAGTACCTTACCTGCCTGATGGCGAAAAAATCCACTCTGGGCCTCACTCCACCCTGTATCCAAGACCTGTTATGCCCGGCGCTAGCACCGTTTTACCAGAAGATCAGAACACCAGCCTCTCCAAGTCCCCGATGCGGACTTCCCAGGGACAAAGATCATTTGCCTATCGTGCCCCAGCTGGCTAAATGCCCTCAGCACTCATATTACTGCCTCCACCTCTCTAGGTATTTTCAAATCAAGGCTTTTCTCTCGCCTTGCCACCTCCAGCTCCTGTGACTGCCCTGATTAAACCTCCTATTTCTCACTACCACCCTGTTCTGTTATTTGACAAAGACATGTTTGGGAAACCTTTTCTCCTGCTATTGTCTGCTCCCCACACTTTCACTTAACCTCTCTGTTCTGAACTTTTTCCTATTTGTTTCTCCTAATCTGGCATGACCTCTTTCTTGTAATAATAATGTGATTATTGATATCTCATGTCCTTTTGCACAAGTGGTTTGATATGTATTTGTATATGTTTTCTTGCTCTTGACACAACACAAATTGTTGTGTTATCTATGTAACCTTTTGTACTGTACCTAATTGACGTGGAACCTTTGTAAAAGAGCCTCTGGCTCAAAGGTAGTAATTCCTAGAACAATAAACTAAACTAAACTAAACTAAACTAATGAGGTTCTTTTGTGGCCCATAAGATTTTGTTGACTCTGGAGCGTGCTCTGAAGTCTGACTAGTATCTTGCTGTTATCTGACCCTGTTTTCCATGCTGAAATGAGGTCAGAGGTGCAAAGATGGCAGTGATCATTAGTCCAAAATGCATGTGAGGGCCGGGCACCCTCCTGTGTCTAGGGATACAGGATGCCATCTTACCCAGAAAAGCACACACTTTATGCCATGAAATACCAGTTCTTCATCAGCATCAGTTGCCTTGCCATCATGGGTCAGGTCCAATGGAGATCAAGGGCACCTTAAAAACCATACCCTGAGGCATCATTGATATAAGATCACACACAAACTATAATGTTAATACAGAAGCTGAGATCAAGCATGGTGGTGTTTATCTAATACCTACCTAGGTGGTACACAGCTCTCTGGGTATTTTGCTGGCCGTATAACTTCTTTTCTCATGATGGTACTTGAACCCACTATACTACAATTTCTTTCCTGGGCCATGCCCTGCACATACGTTACTCCACATATTCCTGGGACTTTTACATAACTCCCCACCTCTAGTGTGCATCCTTTACTGCTGCTGCTATTATATGCTGTCTGATGGTATCCTGCTGCTTGTGGGGCTATTTGCCAACCTCATGACTACATAAGTTTTCCAGATTTACCCCTGAACTAATGGGGCACAATTAAAAAATACTGGGTCTCTTCTAATCCTACAAAGCCCTAACCTCCCTTGTAAGGTTCCTAGAGCCCTGACACTCCCAAGACCACTGGTGTGGTAGCGCTCTCCCAAGACAGGGCAAGAACTTACCCAGGTGATAAGTTTTGCTGACACGTGTCTCAATGTGCCCAGTACAACAACAAATAGAAAAGCATATCAGCATATAATATCACTAATAAGTGCATAATGCATGGTTGATCCAACCATGTGTGCTTTCCTTTGATACTCCACTGATAGCCCTAGCAGCCCAAAAAGTAGATTCCTACAGTATGTCTGGCTCTTCACACGGGGACTTACTGATCCTCACCCTGGACTGGCCCCCTCCTACTTGGCATCCATTCACTCAGCTACTGCCAGGGGTTTCATTATGAACTGCTAGGACATAACACAATTAGCATGTCTATTAAGAAAAGTTAACTTACAGTTTGCTCTGAACACAGACTTCTCCCAATTCATTCTCACTGCTGCTTCTGGGAGTGAACCCACAAGTGTTTGGGTGACCTCCCTTGAGGGGTGGTGCACCTCTCTCCCAAACGTGCTGTTCAGGGCTGAGGTTATCTGCTCCTCTCGAGGCGAGTCCTTGGGGATTCCAGTCCTACAGCTGCTCCCAATGTTCTTTATCTCTGGAGACCATGCACATGGGAAACAGTGCTACCCAGTCCCAGGGACCCTGCCACAATCTGTGGGACCACAGGCCCCCAAAGCCCATATGCAGCTAGAGAAGCGGGTTTGCTCCTTTCCTTTCCTTTCCAAAGCCCTAATCCTGGCTGACCAGGCTGCTACTGCTGCTCTCCTCTGTGGAATGAACACCCTGTCAGGGTACTGTGAAGACAAAGGAACCCTCTTAAGGAGAATTCCACCACTAGAGATACCTCAGGAACATGATTCCTTTAGGCTAAAGGAACCTTTGGAAGGAAACAAAAGAGAAGGGAGCCCCTGGAGGAGGAGGAGGAGGAGGATGATGATGGGAGCACAGAAAAGATACTTCTGAATGAGGCTAGAGAAAGCTGGTTTATATAGCCCAGGAAAGGGGTGACTTGGATTCATTGGTGACTGGGGACCCACCTGGAGGGATGGAGGTTTGCTCAAGCCTGACCGCCTGCATCCATTCTGGAGGGGAATTCAAGCACTCAATGATAAGTTTAAATGCTACATTGACAAGCATTTAAACTAGCAAAGGGGAGTGGCAGGCCAGCAAGGAGGGTACATACTTGCTCACCCCCAACAGCTAGCAGTGGAACCAGTGAACTGGAGAAGTGTCTATCTCTACAAAGCAGTGTGCAAAAGATGGAGATTAGCACCCAAGAGGTGGATAGGCAGAAAAGGGGCAAAATTCAGCAGAAGGGCAGACAGCAAGGAGAACCAGGGATAAAGGACAACCAAGGAAGGGGCTGGAGTAGAACAGCGAAACAATCTAGGGAGATCAAATCATGGAAAGCCATGTGTGCCAACGCCAGGAGCCTTAGCAACAAGATGGAAGATCTGGAGGCTGTCATGGTGCAGTCAGACCTGGACATTGTGCCCATCACTGAAATCTGGCGTAATGATAACCATGACTGGAAGATGGCCATACCTGGCTACAACATATTCAGAAGAGACAGGGCAGGTAGGAAGGGAGAAGGAGTGGCACTGTATGTGAAAAATGACGTAAAGGGCCACAGAGATCCAGGAGGAACAAAATGGGGGAGAGATACTGTGGGTTAAACTGGAAAGGAAAATGGGGCCAGCCATCTGCACAGGTGTGGTCTATAGACTACCAGACCAGGAGGAAGAAACAAATAGGGAGCTGATGCTAGCCTTCCAAAGGATGGCAGACAAGGGTGAGGCAGTACTGTTTGGAGACTTCAATATTCCAGACGTGGACTAGAGCATCCCAGCAGCAGCATCAACTAGGAGCAGATTTATCCTGGACTCCCTTCAGGGTGCCTTCCTCAAACAACTGGTCATGGAACCAACTCAGCAGAAGGCAATACTGGACCTTGTGCTCACAAACAGGGACAGTGTGATGGGCGTAACAGTGGGGAAGCACCTGGGGAACAGTGACCACCAGTCACTGTGGTTTGAAATCACAGAAAGAGCAGAACCAAACCACACAAAAACATGTATCCTGGATTTTAGGGGGGGCAGACTTTGGGAAAATGGGGAGATACTTGAAAGAGGCATTGAGGGGAATGGAGCAGGAATCAGGGGTTTAGGAACAGTAGGCAGTATTTAAAATGGGGATTACAAGAGCAACAGAATTATGCAATAAGCAGGTTAATAAGAGAAAAAGGAAGAAGAGACCATTATGGTTTTCCAAAGAGGTAGCAAAGATAGTGAAAGCCAAAAAGATTGCATTCAGGCAATACAAAAGACACAGGCAGAAGGGGATAGGGAGAAGTACAAGGAAGGCAGGAGGTCAGTAAGGAAGCCAAAGCTCAGACAGAAGAACACATTGCAAAATCAGTAGGTAGAGGGGACAAAACCTTTTACAGGTACATAAGTGAAAAAAGAAAGGTAAAGGGAGAGATAGTGAGACTGAAGGGGGAGGATGGGGGCTGCGTGGAGGATAAGAACAGTAAAACTGACATATTGAACAAACAGGTATTTCTGCTCGGTCTTTACTGAGGAAGAGGAGGGTAATGGGTCTGAAGAGAGTACAAGGGGTGAGAATGGTGCAGAAATGGACACAAGTCCCTTTACACAAGAAAGGATCCTGAAGGAACTGGAAGTAATAAGAGTTGATAAAGCAATGGGGCCAGATGGGGTGCACCCCAGGGTCCCTTAAAGAACTAAGAGAGGTGGTGGCTGAACCTCTGGCTATCCTGTTTAGCCGATCACTGGAAACAGGGGAGGTACCCAAAGACTGGAGGACAGCAGATGTAGTCCCCTTACACAAAAGTGGGAACAAAGAGGACAGGGACTACAGACCAGTCAGCCTCACCTCAGTAGTGGGAAGATCATGGAAGCACTACTGAAGGAGAGATTGGTGGAACATCTGGTTGTCAATGGACTACAGGACCAAGGCAGCATGGTTTCACCAGGGGAAGGTCATGTCAGACCAACCTCGCTGAATTTTTTGACTGGGTGACTAGGGAGGTGGAACAGAGGAGGGCAGTGGACATGGCCTATCTGGACTTCAGCAAGGCCTTTGACACTGTGCCACATAGAAGACTATTACACAAACTGGGGAATATGGGTGTGGGCAGGACAGTAGTGTGGTGGGTAGGTAACTGGCTGGGCGGCAGGACACAGAGGGTGGTGGTAAATGGCTGTCACTCCACAGAGGAAAGAGTGACCAGTGGGTACCACAGGGATCAGTGCTGGGACCGGGTCCTATTCAACATCTTCATCAGTGACATTGCACAGGACCTAGAAGGCAGAATTTCACTGTTCACTGATGACACAAAGCTGTGTAACAGAGTAGACACACCAGAGGGTGTAGACAGAATGAGAAGGACCTGCAGAAACTTGAAGAATGGTCAGAGGTTTGGCAGTTGAAATTCAATGCAAAGAAGTGCAAGATAATGCATATGGGGCACAAAACCTGGCACAATATATCAGTTGGGGGTGAGGATATAGCATGCACCAAGCGGGAAAGGGATCTTGGGGTTGTCATCTCTGATGACCTCAAGATGAGAAACAGTGTGACAAGGCAGCAGGTAAAGCAAATAGGATGCTTGGGATGTTGTAGGCAGGGGCATCACCAGCAGGAACAGGGAGGTCATAATTCCACTATACAAGACACTAGTGAGGCCCCACCTGGAGTACAGTGTACAGTTCTGGAGACCTTACCTACGTAAGGACATAGACAGGGTAGAGAAGGTTCAGAGGAGGGCAACAAAGATGGTACATGGATTGCATCACAAGTCTTATGAGGACAGGTTGAAGAAACTGAATATGTACTCCCTGGAGGAGAGGAGGGAGAGAGGGGATATGATAGAGACATACAAGAGTCTTACAGGGAGGAACAGGGGTGCAGGAATACACTATTTCTGAGCGAAAAAGATGTTCCAGGACTAGAGGGCATGGGATGAAGTTGGAGTGAGGACGATTTAGAGGAAACGTGAGGAAGAATTTCTTCACAGAGCGGGTGGTGGACAAGTGGAACACCGTGCCAGAGGAAATGGTGGGGGCTGACACAATCACACAATTTAAGAATGCATGGGATAGACATAAAGGAATTCTGGAGGTCAGGGGTAGGGGGCAACAGACTTCTAGGAAAACATAAACTGAGCTTATAAGCTCAAATGGTCAAACTGGGTGGGCCATTGGCCCTTATCTGCCGACACTGTCTATGTATCTAGATATCTATTTTTGCTCCTGCCCATCGAGCCACAGGCATAGTTTATTCATTCAGCTGATATATGCAACCAACTTATGGACAAATGCATGTGCAACACTGTTAATAGTCAGAAGGCTAGTTGTATGGCTGAATTGTTTGACTGCTATATCTACATGCTTGGACAACTCACACTCTTTCTTCCCTGAGGCACTACCACCTTGTTGGGGTACCATGAAGGCAGATGAACCCTTTTGAGAAGGGTTCTACCCCTAGAGGTGCTACAGAAACATCATTCCTTTAGGCTAAAGGTACCTTAGGAAGGCACCAAAAAGAACTGCAAAGCAGGAACTGCAAACACAGACTGAGTGGAGTAATGAGATATACAGCTGATAGCTGGTGACAATGGTTAGCAGACAAAGATATGACTTCCATAAGGAAAGAGGGAATGGTGGGATTGTAGGATGAAAGTGAGCAACAAGTCAACTCCAACTCACGTTAAAATCCTACAACTAAAAACAATACTACAATTTCATATAAAAAAAAACATTACAGCCCTTGGCACTCAGGAGAGAAAAAAACACATGTAGAGGAAACCTCATAGGATCCCTGGCCTCAGCCACCATCCTTCCCAGCGTGGGCATTTATTATGACATCTCACTATGCCAATATTGGAATTCCATTTCAGGGGAAAAAAGTTGGAGGGATAACTCTGGCTCTGTCCTTCCAATGGTTTATGGTTAATGCCTTGGGGGGGTGACATGATGGTCTCTGCAGATAAAGGACATTCCCCTGCAAAGGAAGTCTACCCCCAAAATGTGGATTGAGGAGAGTAGCAGCTGCTGAAAGGATAGTACCAGCTCTCGACTGTGAGGAGGCCTAACCTTAACTGAAAACTAAATGAAGGAGGATATGAAATGAGACAAGGTGGCCCTTAGACAGTCACAGGGAGAATACTGTACGTTTCAGAGGTACTGCTGATGTGGCTGCATAGGTGAAGGGACATAAGTGGGCTTAAAGCCCTACCCTCTGGTAGCTGAAGTTTTAAATTCCATACTGGGAGATGCCACTGACAGCAGATCTGCATGGCTAAAACTTGCCAAGAGCACTGGACCTAACCACTCAGTAGGGCTGCCAGGAGGCACCACAGAAGGCAAGTGGCCTATAGAGAAGAACCCCCACTCATGCCAAGGAACACACCCTAAAGATGTGGGGTTCAACAGGAGTGAGTGAGCATTTCTACCCAAGGGTCAACCCCAAGGGCAAGATTCTTGGAATATGATGCATAAATGGACTGATTAGAAAATGGGCTTTTTTATTTGGAGGCATCTGATTGGCTAGTGCCCCTTCAAGAGGGGTACATTAACTTTCAATAGATGCCCACCAAATAAAAAGCACCAGTCCAAAACTGCCTGATGCCCACTCCGATATCATTGTGCCTAGCCTGCTTCACCATTGGCTGAAGCACTGGGCACTCGGTTTGAAGCAACCGCCAATTTTTTCTCTCACTAAGCGAAAGATACAGGGTTGGTACCAAGGTCCTCTAACAACAGATTCCCCGACTCGAAAACATCGGTCGGGAACCAAGGACAAGAAGCATTTTCCCAACCGGTGCTTAATTTAAAATGTACTGTCTCCTCCCTCTGTTGCGCTTAGGGCGACAGCAGCTCGGTGCTCTACAATGACATGCTTCGTTCTGTAAACACATCCATGGCAGTCAGATCACGATCTCATTATTACAGAGAGAGAGAGAGAGAAAAAACAGGACATCTCCTCCACTACACAAAGCACTTTCAAGAAAAAATAAATAAACGGTACCTCTCCTGCGCTCCGTTGCCCTTCCTGATCCCATTAGGAACCTTAACAAAATAAATAAATGGTACCTCTCCTGCACTCCATTGCCCTTCCTCATCCCGTTAGGAACATTCACAAAATAGGGGACAACCTCTGAGTATTTCTCTCTCAGTGAGGAAAATAAACAAAAAAAAAAACGGAACGCATTTGAGCTGGGGGCGGTGGGGGGGTTCAGCTGCCAAAGATGAGACATGTTGTACATAGCAGTCAAATGCTGCCCTGCCCTCTACTGGCAAGTATTGTCAAGTATGCCAGTAGAGGGACTACTTTACTAACTAAGCAACTGTATGATATGCTTTAGTTTAAAAAAAAAATAATTCTTGAATATTAAAAAAAAAATTTACAGATAGCCCATTTTCTAAGCACAATAATACCCTCCAGGGTGGGCAGTATGAGCAATACCGTCCACCCTGTTGGGTATTATTGCTAGCTTAAATGATGCCTGCTGAAGGAACTCTTGATAGATTGAAACAGAATGAATAATGACTGATGAAGAAACAAGTGGTATGACTGAAATGAACTAAATAAGGACTACTGAAAAGAACAGCTGATATGATTGAGAGTGAACTGAATGACAAAGTACTGAAAATATGAAAGCATATCAAAAGCCAAAATGGTAAGTAACACTAGCTATGAGCAAGAAAAGCTGTAAGCTGTATTAAAACCTGACTGTGGTAATGATACTGAAACAGACTTACTAAGGCTGATTGAAAAGACTGACTAAGTAGGAATGGTTGCACTGTCTAGCCAGAGCCAATTGAAATAAATGAAATGAACCCCGTGGCACTGAAGAGAAACGTGTTAGTCGCTTGGTATGGCCAGCAGGTAGAACAGTCAAAGAAAAGACAAACAAAATACAACAGAATGACATACAGCGGAGACAGCCAGGATACAGTTCAATATTTTGCAGTAAATGATGTGTCTTAAAATACTGCATGACAGAATGACAGTTACTATTGAATTACACTGTTCCTTGCAGTATACTGTGGCATTTTGCAGTAATATTACAAGGTACAGTGTTGCACCCTGGCCGGTGTCACTGTAGGTAAGACATAGAAATGAATCAGCACATCAGAAACCAAACACAGGCATTGAAAGAGGACAAGGATGCAGCGTGAGTGACTACCTGGAGGAAAAACAGCAAACAATGCTACAGCCAGAGAAAGCAGAAAAGAAATACTGACCTAGAGCCACTGAAGGCACAGATAACACAAACGCTAAAGGCACAAGCCAAAAGAGAGCCCAAACGCAACAAGAAAAGCAGCAGCAAGCACATGGGGGCAGAGCCCCAACAAATCCTTCATCTGCAGCGAAAAAACAGCTTCCAAATAAGGCTGGAGAAAATTGCTTTACTGTATATAGCTCAGAAAGGTGGCGTGGTTGATTTTATTTATTTATTTTTATTTATTGAAAAACTGGAATTACAAACCTTTGAGCTAAGAGCTCATTTACAGAGGGTCCATATCAGTCAAAGGAGGGGAACAATTAAGTGAGTTGGGAATAGCAAATGCAGCGAGCAGGCATTGTCATAAACATATTTGTATTACAGTAAATATTAGGCTGGTTGCTCCAGCCTATCGAATCACAAGCACAGCCTTTTCACTGCGTGGTGCCTCTGTCCAGAGAAATATTTTAAGTGGGCCTGGTGTTACTACAGTACAACCACCTGGGATGCAGTACCTCTGCCACCTCCCCTTGGTGGCATTCCACCTTTAAATCCACACAGTGCAAGAACAGTTTTCTTTGGGGTTTTTTGTTTGTTTTTTCACATTTGTTTCTACTCCCTCTGTCTCTGGTGGACCCCATCAATGATATCAGGTGATCTTACAGCCTCACCGCAACTTACCACAGCCTCATCTTACCCTGGACTTCCCTCTTGGGTGGTGATCTGGCCAGACTCACCTTTCCTAAATGACATGGTTCACATGACATGGTTCACAGCCTGGGTGAAATGAGGTATAAAAAAATTCACTCGTCCTTCGGCCTCATGACTCATTACCTCATTTCACCCCTTGATGCAATTTGTTTCCTGTATACAAACCATTACCATCATTCATTCTATTTGTTTTAACCTGTACTGTTCACAAAGAAATTTGAATGATTAGCGTCCCTATCTTGGCAGATCTATATCATGATCTGGTCTAAACAAATTCAGTTTCACTTGCTTGACCCCCAAAGCATAAAAGTGCCAGAGTCTGTTGCACTATTTTAGTGTAAGGCTAGCCTAATCAGGAAAAAGGTTAAACCAACCAAGCCTAATTGTAAGTGACTGTGAGTATCTTTTTTATCATCTGTTAACATTAAAACAATGTTAAGTGATTACTTTACATCTGACGTAATCATACTAAAGTGTATATTCACAGACACTTGTTATAAAAGCCTTGCTGTGCTATGCATTATACAAATTTTGTCTGAGCACTGAATCTCTACAATACTTTGAACTATGTGCTATGATCTTTATGGAAACTATATACTCTGTGACTTTGAAGATTTCAGAAAGGGACACTGTCAATCACCTTAGGGCTCAGAGCGACTCTAGTTAAAAAAAAACCTTTTATAATTGCCAACATTTTGTAGACTTTGCTATTCTAGTTAATAGTTTGAAACATATATCTTGTATGATTTTCAAAGTGAAAAACGGACTGCCCACCATACTGGTGTTACCACACAAAAACATGTTTGTTTACATTCCTTGCTCAATTCCCACTGCATCTTTTCTGGACTTGGAAAGGTCCCCCCAACACTCACCACTCAGAATGCATTAGGAATAGAGGAGACTATTGCATCATGAGTGGTAACATTGTTTGGAGGGTGCTCATAATGTTCAGGAAACATACAATACGAGTAGATCAAGGATTTGAAACAAAACAGTGTTGGGTATAATTATACTATTCCCATGCATTTCATTTCTGAGAAAGGCAGCAGATAAAATAACAACAGCAGCAATGAATTTTAGAGAAGGAAAGCAACCATAAAATGTGAGTTTTCAACTAAAAATAATATGATGCAAAAAGAGTTGACAGTGTCCCTTTAAGGCATTTGTTTATTGCATGAAAATACAGAGGCTATGTTATAGTCTTTAGATACCCGATGTATGTATGTATTGCTTATTTCATATATATAATGTATATATATATATATATATATATATATATATATATATATATAATTTTTATAAAATGGAGGTAGCAATATCCTAGAAATCCAAACTTCTAATTGTATAAAACACATCACATGACTGTGAGTATATCAGAGCATGACCGCACACCTCAACTTTTAACCCCTTCCAAAACAATTTTGACATTTTATAAGATAGATAAATACTCGGGTGTGCAGCTGCGATATATGCACGCCTTGGGTGGTTGATGCACACCAAGGCATGCGATATCGGAGCGTGACTACACACTCAGAGTGGTTTATCTATTACATATATATATATATATATATATATATATATATAATATTAGAGGCAAAAATCCATTTAATGCATTAGTTAGGGTTGTTCCATAGTGACAAAAGCAAGGAAATTCGGTGTTAGGGTTGAAAGCCCCCATGGACCCCTCAGCCCACACCCCAACTGGCATCGAGTGCGGCGTTGGGGTTGCGGAACTAACTTTCACCTATGAGATGTGTGAAGAAGCAGAGGTATAGGAGAATGAGGTGAGTTAGATCTGACAACCAACACGCACCTGATGCCGGTTGGGGTGTGGGCGGGGCCATGGGGTCTCAACCCTAACACCGCAATTCGCTTTTGTCGCCAGAACAACCCTAACTAATGCATTAAATGGATTTTTTCTCTAATTTCCTTTTTTGAGAATGGTAATGAGAAATAGTGAATGTAATGCAGCGGCAGAGGATCCCACGCCCCACCACATGATGTCTTGTCACATAGTAACACGGTGCCCATACCGCTAATGGTAATGCGATGGTGATGCAAAGCCTAAACAGAAAGAGAAACAGTACTGTAGACACAAATCGAAAAATAATGCAAACACAAGCGCAAATGAAAACGCAAAGGACAACGACATGGTGGTGTAGACGGAACAGTAAGTAAACGGGTATGGAACCACAAACGGAAGTGGTAATGGTAACAGTAATGTAAGCGCACAGGCTAGTTTTCCCCAAAAGCTGCATAGAGAAAGACAGTGAGTACAAAGAATGTATGCATAATAATGGGTCTCGGAGCAGAAAATGAGGAGTTGGAATACTAAATTGCTTATATCTCAGGAACCATACGACATAGAAAAAAAATTTAAAAGTCATATGATTTATGACTTTCCTGGCTAGTTTTGTATTTAGCCCTCATTGGGAGCTAAGCATTTTTCTGACGAAAAGTCCGTATCTCACACCGTTTCCGAGATACGGGCCCTGAAATCTGAAAAACATATTTCTGGGGTGTTTTACCCCAAAATAAAGACATGCCTAGCATCCTCAGGGTCCTACTAGGTGAATATAAAAAGAATTAGGTTGCTAGAGGGTCCCAAATTTAAATGGCAAGCATTTTTCTGATGACCAACTGAAAACAAAATGACGGATTTGCAACAGTAAAAGGGCCATTTGCGAAAGTAAAACTGCATTTGTGACACTGTCGAACTTTTTGCTAACTTTTCCCATTGACTTATAATGGGAACTTGTTTTTTGTATAACTTTTGAACCATTTAATAATTTTTCACGAAATCTTCAAAAGACACATCGAGGACCCTGGCCGCACTTTCCCTGAAGATTTCAGACCGATCACGCAAAGCGTGCGACGTGTAGAGACGACCACAGAATTCCAAAAAAGCGTAAATGCGTGCGCAGATCATGCTTAAGAACTCCGCAGCCGTATATCCGAACAGTACAAAAGTTGGCAGATCCCAAGATCTATGGTTCTTGGTCATGTATCCAAATTTCAGGCAAATCCGTTGAATGGTTGCAAAGTTATTAAGGTGCAAAATTTTAGGTTTAACATGTAAATGGCTCCTCAACCCTAACTATGGTAGCACTACCGTGCTACCATAATAATATATATATATATATTGTTATACCATGGGGGTGAGAGCTTTCTTAGTGGACTGTCTTGTGTTATTTCCACTGGAGTGAGGGTATCAACAAATATCCACACTCTGCTGATGTCACCAGAGTGAGAATATCTTCACCTCAGCTTGCATTCTAAATGAAACTGCTTCAGAAAACAGTTTCTCTTTCTCACTGAAGCTGCAACTTACTCAATTAGCTTTACAAAACACTCTCACCTGTGTCCCATTGTGTTTCCAACACTCCTAGCCCATTACTGTGCTGATGTCAGCTTCAAAACAACCTGAATTCTAAATGAAACTCCTTCACAAAGCAGTTTCTTTCTCAGTGCTACCTGCAACGGTTTCTCTTTCTCATTGAAACCTACCACTTACCTGGTTAGCTTTGCAAAACACACTCACATGTGTCCCATTGTGTTTGACTCCCAGTCCATTCAGAACAACTCAAACACACACACACACACACACACACTCACTCACACAACACACAGAATAAGCAGGAAACACACAGAAACAGAAAAAATGTTCCTAAAGCTCTCACCCCCGTGGTATAAATCGCACACATGATGGGCAGATTGTGGAATAGGGAAAATATTCTCGGTCCAGCAGTGAGCTGTGCATTCTCACTCTACAGGAGTGAGAATATTTTCCATATCCCACTCCTGCTCATCATGTACAGTATATATATATATATATATATATATATATATATATATATATATATATATATATATATATATATTATTATTCTAAAATTCAAAAACTATAGATATGCAATAAAGTAACTGGAACTACAACAGGTGTGGGGAAATGACAAAATTAAAGTGACAGTTTGGCTGATAACGCCACCAACAGCAAGATTGTGAAAATATGTTGATGTAAAGGCTGTCATGATTGTTATCTCGAAGGTCAATGTCATCACACTCTAATATTGCACCAGTCAGAAAGCAGCTCACATAATGATGATGCCATCACAATTGCCTAGTAGAGCACTGAAGTCTGCAATTGAAATCAAAGAGAAACAGTTAAATCCCCAAAGAAATTGCAGGTTTAAAAGTTATAACTAGTAAACAGATGTTGTATGAATCAATTATAAATTGCTAATGTGATTTCAGCCAATCAGCAGGCAGAGTCACTGTACCTCTTATACTGTGTACAGTGTGCTCTCATGGGAATATAAGGAGTGCACAATCCACCTCAGTGCCAGAGGGGTCAGCATAATATATACAAAGACTTAAAACGTATAAATTACTCATGCTAAACTCAACGAGTGAGTTATAATAAGACAACAGGGCCTCTGAGGGGTTTCTCTTAATGTATAAGAGACTTCTCTCAGAAGGTTTGGGCAGACAGAACCACTCAGCTTCACTTTGCAGTCCTATCACCTAAATCTCTTGCTCAGAGTCACTGAGGCCCTATTAAAGCAGTAGTACTAGCTAAAAAACATATTTCAGTTGGCATTTAGGACAAATGAAAAACATCAATATAACTGATTTTCTGTTTGCTTTATTTAATTTCTGAAGCAAAGCTTTTTTTTTTTAAGTTGTTGCTTCTTTGCCTGGTCCGCCATCTTGGATGTAAGCCATCTTGGATGTAAGCGGATCAAGGGGGTGCTGTGCTGTTGCTCGCCAGAAACATGTGCTGGCAACACCCTGACATATTTGCATTATGAATACAGCAGGTGCAGTTAAGGTCTGAGAGCTGCCATCTTTATTGAAGATCCACACAAATTTTAAATGTTGTAATTAAACACTATCTTAAAAATAGATAAATGGATTTAAAATAACACAATAAGGACAATAAGATTATCAGACTACATTACTGCTAAAAAAGATGACTCTTTATGTTGAACACATAGTAATACGGCTTTAACTTATGTTTTAAAACGGGTTTGAAAAATCAGGAAACCTGATTGGCTGATTGGCTGTGGGCCACCTTTACCCATGCTGTTATCTTAGCACAACGGCACTGGATAAAGATCCAGTAGCCTCTTCACAATAAATCAATACTAAACCACGCATCCCTGATTGCCATCACAAACATGCTGCTGCCTTTACTCGCTTAAAACTTTTAACTAGGCCCTAAAATTAAAACTGCCTTAAATTAAAAATAAATAATAATAGCTAAATGTTATCTACCCTCAATTATCTCCTTGCACTCACATACATACATTTAAAAATAAAGTACCACAGTACTTACAGTTTTAATTTCTGGTGTTTATTTGCTAACAATGAAAACTCCCCCCTCTTATCCTTACCTGCTTACCGGGGAAATCTCTGCTGTTTAACCTGCTACAGATAATAGAAGCTCTGGTTCCATTCGAAGTCTTCTGTTGTGTGAGTGAGGGAGTGAACATTCTTCCAGGAGAACTGAGCAGAGATTTGAAGTCTTGTATTCCATCAATAGTAAATATTCTAAAAGTGGATTTTACCGCCTCAGGAATGTTGCCCAGATCTGGGCCCTTATACCAACTGAGGATCCGACCATACTGGTACATGCTTTCATCATGTCCAGGTCAGACTACTGCAATGCCCTGTACCTAGGGCTATCCAAAGGCAATCTCCACAGGCTGCAGCTAGTGCAGAACGCGGTGGCAAGATTATTGATGGGCGCACAGAGGTTTGATCATATTACGCCTGTCCTCTGCAGACTGCACTGTCTGCCAGTTAGGTGGAGAACTGTCTTCAGGGTCAGGCTTCTGACTTATAAAGCCCTACACAAAGGGGGACTAGGCTACCTGCAAGATGTCATTGTGCACAACTGTCCATCCTGGGCTCTCCGTTCTTCCGAGGGATGCCTCCTTGAGGTTCCCAGGGTTAGGTTGCTGCATTCGGGTGAGCGTGAATTTTCTGTTGCTGCACCTACTCTGCAGAACTTGCTAACTAACCATCTTCTGGAAGTATCTTCAGTGGAAACCTTTAAAAAGGGTTTAAAGACATTTCTGTTAAACAAGGCTTTTTATTAATAGATACTGAATTTCTGAATTGTTACTTATTTTTTTAAATGATAGATTTTAAACCTATTGTTGCCTGCTTCACCCGATTTTGAGTATTATATTGTGCATGCTTTTATGTTGTTTTTTATTTGTTAATGTTAAGCACTCCAAGTCCCTGGAAATGGGATCTATATAAATGAAGTTTCTATCGATCTATCTATCTTGAGCATAGGAATAACAGAACAGAATCCAGGTGGGAAAAAGGAAGGAAAAAACATAAAGAAGAAGGAGGAAAGGTGAGGAAACAGGTAAATGGGGATAAGTTTAGGAAAACAGGATTTAATGGCTAAGTTGAAATAAACATATATATATATATATATATATATATATATTTGAAACAGATGGTATGTCAAATGTTGAGATGTGCTAGGACTATTTTGTTGGGGTGGACGACATTTAAAAAATTCATTAAAATGCTTAAGAGTAATTTATTTTACTGTATTTTCACTCCCTTAAAAAAAAACCTTAGACCCATTTTATAATTGCAATTAGACATTCTAGGGTGTGCTTTGTGGTGAGAAAACGGCACTTCTTGGCTGGTTGAAGGCATCTGGTGATGACTTGTGCCCCCACAACACACCTGAGGTGTGCTGTTATCCCATTACAACACACACCCTGTCGTGTCTTATGGCTTAAATATGCATCAGCCTGACTCAAAATATGTATTTTATCATCGCTTGTAATGGGGGAGTTTCATGACTCACTCATGTCTCTGACACTCATGAGTTACAGCCTTGTCCCCTCACACTTGAAGATAATGTACATATTTTGTGTCAAGCCATTGCATATCCTCATGTATAGTACTCAACAAACTGAATTATTTAAGTCAACTATTTGTGACATAAAACATATTAACATAATAATTTAAGGTACAAAGGGATTCAAGGTACATCAGATCTGCCCATCCCACTGTATAAGCAGAGATTTTTAAGTATGCTGTGCAAACATACTAATGTAGTACCTGGCAGTCCTATTAAACTCCTGTTTCACATTCCATGAGCATATAGGGACAACGGTAAGAAAGATTAACCAGCAGGTCGGGGTCTGCTATCACCCAAGACACCTCCTCATGTCTGGCAATTGGACGGGGCACACTTCTCCCTCTTTTAGACTACAGCTCCCCAGTCATATCACAAACCTCTGCTTGTCAACTCTCCCATTTCAATACTGCCTCAACACCATCTGTCGTTTCATACTTCTAGCCCCGATTCCCACCCACTATTACAACTTATATGCCTCTTTCGGGTGGCTTGCCCTCCAGGCACACTGTGACTTCATCTTGGGTGCTCTAATCCTCAAATCCCTGTATGGAGGAGCAACCTCCCCATTAGCCACCCTGTGTAGTTTTAAACAAAGCACTAGGGGTCTGAGATCATCCATGCTAAGCTTGCTCAACCTCCCCCACTCCTCTACAGATATGGGACAAAGAGCTTTTTCTGTTGCTGCCCCAAATCTCTGGAACAGCCTTCCCGCACCTCTCCTCTCTATTGGCTCCACCTCCTCCACATCCACTTTCAAATCTTACCTGGCTAGTTTCCTGCTGGTGAACAAGCTGGGTAGCATAGATGTGGGCCACAAGGTGGTAAACTGTGTTAGAAACTGGTTACAGAACAGGAAGCAGAGGGTGGTGGTTAATGGGATCCAATCTGAGGAGAGGGGATGATCAGTGGGGTACTTCAAGGATCAATCCTGGGGCCAGTCCTTTTTAATGTCTTCATTAATGACAATGCTGAGGTGCTGGAGGGAAAGGTTTGCCTGTCTGAAGATGACACAAAGATCTGCAACAGCGCTGACACTCCAGAGAGGGTGGAAAGAATGAGGCGGGACCTAGAAAAGCTGGAAAAAAGGTCCGAGGCGTGGCAACTGAGATTCAATGTGAAGAAGTGCAAATTCATGCATCTGGGATGCAGAGATCATGGAGAAAGCTACAGGATGGGAGGGATTGCTGGTGGTCACCAGGGAGGAAAAGGATCTAGGGATTATCATCTTGTGTGACCTAAAGGTAGCCAAGCAGATTACAAAGGCTGTAGGGAGAGCCAGTGGCATGTTGGGGTGCATAGGTAGGGGTATCACTAGTAGGAGGAAGGAGGTGGTGATACCACTATACAAAACCCTGGTGAGGCCACATCTGGAAGACAGTGTACAGTTCTGGAGGCAGCATCTTTTTAAGGACATAGACAGGGTGGAGGCGGTTCAGAGAAGGGCTACAAAAATGGTACAGGGCTTGCAGCAGAAGGCAAGACAAAGCACATTATTTTTTAGTGTGCCCACTCCTTGAGGTTCTGGGCACCTAACAAAACACAGCAGAATAAAACAGCAATTAAGATCCAAAGATTGCAAAAATAAATAAAAATCAGAGTTCCAGTTGTTAAGATTAACTATAATAATAAAACGGATTGGGTGCAGCATTACTCTGAAAATGCCAGACTGAAAAGGTGGACCTTCAGCCTCTGCTTAAAAACACAAATCGAAGGGGCATATGAGGAGAGAGTGACAGACATCAATATGTACACACTTGAAGAGAGGAGAGAAAGGGGAGTTATAATTAAAACATTCAGGTATCTCAGGGGTATAAACAAGGTGGAAGTGGGCAACATCTTTCAGTACAGCAGGGGTACTAAAACAAGGGGGGCATGATATGAGATTGGAAGGAGGTAGGATAAGGGGAAATTTGAGAAAGTATTTCTTCATGGAAAGGGTGGTGGATGCATGGAATAGCCTGCCCTGTACAGGACCTGTATAGATACTGTACAAGGGAACCCCTGAGAAGGGAAAGAGAGGCTAAAGCCAAGGACCAAATAGGGTCAGCGACCGCTAATAAAGGTAGGGTATACAGGCAGACTGGATGGGCCTAGAAGTCCTTATCTGCCATCAGTTACTATGTTACTGTGTATCAGCACCCCCCCTACAAATGTCCTACCTAGCCCTGTAACGTATCGCCATACCAATCACTGTAACAACTCCACCCCCACACTTCCTACCTAGACGTTTTATCTGGCAGCAGTCTAGGTATAACTTGTCCGACATGCTGTTCAGGATTCTTTGTTCTGTTGCACACTTGTTAGTACCTTGATGCACTGGCTATTATGCCTAAACTATGCATTTGTATTTTATAATATATGGCTGCACCTGATTATGCTATATGTTCTCTACTCATGTCATGTTGCCTTTACATTGTATAATGCCATCTTTATGGCCCAGGTCATGCCTGAAAACAGACCCTGGGACCAGTGTGCCTACCTGGTCAATAAATAAATAAAAATTTGCCATGCACCTTACTACTCAGGGTACCCAGTGATTCCCTTGGTAAACAAAATAGTGTCCAGGCTCATCTTGCCTGGCCTGTACTGTCTTAAAAACATAGACATACAGTAGAAACATAGAAGTTGACAGCAGAAGGAGACCACAGGTAGGCTGTTCCATAGGTTTACTACCCACAGGGAGAAGTACTTCCTATGAGTTATCATTGAATTCACTACCTTCTGAGCTTCAGGGCAGGCTCCTGTGTCCTGTAGGGTGCCACCAGATCAAACAGCATCACCTATTGTTTGATTTTGTCAATACCCTTAAGTTTGTGGAAAAGTGAGATCATGTTCCCGCAGCCTCATTTCCTCCAAAGATAATATATTAGGGCCACCAGCGTCTCCTTGTAGCCTTATCCCATACCCTTGATCATGTCAGTGGCCTGTGTCCTCTCAACAGCCTTAGTGCCCTCTTTGTATCATGTAACTCAGTATACCAGATGTATGTAATCTGACCAGAGCCATAAAGTGGCAGGTTTTCCCCTGCTTGTTAATCACTCCCACTCCCCTCCCAGTATTCTGCCAGTCCTCTTGAGTGACTGTTCACTGCTTGTCATGATTCAGTCCCTTGTTTAGTATGATCCCCAGGTCATTTTCCGGCTCCTCTGTAGCTCAGTGCATGCAGTGATTAAAACTTTCTACATGCAGCACTACATAAAGTGCCATTACTTTGCATGGGCCTTCACGCAGTTCTACTGTACATGTAGCAATGTACTAACTTAGCCAACTGAAGATTTAACAAAGTGCCACTTTCGAGTAGCACTTTGCCTAACAAAGACTCATAAAGTGACACTTCATTCATGAAGTGTCACTTTGCTGAGTTTGGTAGTGAGAGCTCACCACCTAAAAAACAATGTTCTCTACCCCTCACCTTCTTTAGCACCCAATACCTACCCCTTTACCCCACCCAGACATATCCGTCATCATAAAGTAAGTACTCCTTTCCCCATCTACTACTCACCCACCCATATGCATCCTCCATCCCTCCTCCATCTTGCCCCATGCAAAGATTGAGTAAAAGTAAAGTAGCAAGACCTTCCCTGACTGAACCCCTCATCCCTAGCCCACTTACTCAGCAACCAACCAACCAACCAACCAGTCGAAACAGTATCCTCCTCCAAAGCCCGGAACAAAACTCCTTCCCCCCACCCATTCAGCATCCACCACCCTCCACCCCCAATACCACACTGGCAGCACCCTGAGTCCTTCCTGGGCCCTGACCTATCACCTGACTCAGTCCTCTGACACAACAAAACACAGAAAGAATACAACACTGGCAAAAAGGATGGCAAATGGCACTGATCGTCCTCTCACCCCCTTGACCAGTCACTCTCTAAATGAATGGGAGCACATGCTTCACTAAAAGTGCATGTTTTCATTTATTCAGATGGTGTCCGGCTAAGGTGGTGAGAGGAGGGTCTGAGTTGGTCGCCACCCTCCCTCCTGACTTTGTATCCTTTCTGTGTGTTGTTGGGTCTCTAAGTTAGGTGACAGGCCAGGGTCCAGGAAGAACTCAGGGTGCCAGTGTGGCATAGGTGGGCAATACTAGCAATAATGTTAGCATGTAAAGCACAGAGAGCTGTACAACAGATACAACTAGAGCTGTACCATGAGCTGCATGGGCAGGCCCTCCCTTCCCCTTATCAGTAGCATACAAATGTGTAATACCTCACCAATGCAAATTTCCATAATCTGAGCTACTCTTCTTCATCCTAATCTGTATAACTCCCCAAGCAAAAGTGGGAGGCAGTATAGCGCAGTGGTTTAAGGCTTTGAGCTGCAAATCTGGAGACCTGGGTTTGAATCCCACAGCCCCCACCTGCATATTGTGTGACCCTGAGCAAGTCACTTAACTTCCCTGTGCTCCTAGGTTGCACCTGTAAACAAGCTTTCAGCTTAGTGTGTCTCACCTGATTAAACAATTGGAAAAAAAAAAAAATTACTGGCAAAACATTTTATGTTAACACCAGTGAGCAAGCACTCAGAAATATCTGACTGACTCAAGACCGTAAAAAGCAAAAATGCACTGCAGTTCTCGTAGAGCCTGGTGTGTGCGCATAGAAACATAGAATTTGACGGCAGATAAGGACCGCTTGGCTCACCCAGTCTGCCCATTTCCCTACCTAATGGATAAGCTGCAGATCCTAGCTAACCAGCAGCCTACTTCTTCCTGCCCCCACCCCCTAGAATTGCCTTATGACTGTCCCATGCATGCTTGAATTCCACCACTGTTTTGACTCCACAACCTCCTCCAGAAGGCCGTTCCATGCATCCACAACCTCTCTGTGAAAAATACTTCCTTAAATTACCTCTGAGCCCCCACCCATCTTCAAATTGTGCCCCTTATTCTTGCACACCTCTTTTTGAAAGATGCTACCTCTTGGACTTTGTTGACCCTTGAGGTACGAAAGTTTTATCATGTCCCCTCTCCCTCCTTTCCTCGAGAATATACATATTAAGCTCCTTAAGTCTCTCTTCATATGTCTTCTGATGCAGACCCTGCACCATTTTAGTTGCCCTCCTCTGGACAGCTTCCATCCTGTCTATGTCTTTGCGGAGATTGGGTCTCCAGAACTGCACACAGTACTCCAGATGGGGTCTGACCAGCTGTCTGTACAGAGGGATAATAACTTCCTGTTTTCTACTGGTTATGCCTCTCCCTATGTATGTGTGTGTCTCTCTCTCTCTTTCTGCTTGCTACCTGGTGTGCTGTAAACAAATCCTTCAGAGAAATGCATCCTCTTCCACTGCAAAAATACAGGTAGCTAAAATCACAAAAATATCATGAAAATACTCAATAAGGAGCTCTCTTAAAGAACTTTCTGCCACTTTTACTACAAGCATGCAGCAAAAGTATACAGGAATCAAATGTTTTTTTCAATAGAGTTTGGCATAGATTGTTTAGGACAACACTGTCGTTTGAAAGAGCATCTTCACTCTGAAACACCTCACAAAGTCTGCAAGGTTGCCAGCAAGCATGAGAGTGACATTCACAAGAAGTCAGCTGGCCATGGAGGAGGGTGAGTTATGTCGGTCATCTTCCCACACATGTCGGACCTTTCATTTTACGAAATTTGGGTGCCTGGTGAGAGGAGGGTGGGACTGGGGTGCTGCTGCCTCGGTGTAGGGATGGAAAGATAATTTTTAATGTTAAAACGTTGGCAAGAGGAGAGGTCAGCCGTGGATGCAGGCGGGTTGTGCCAATCACCCATCGTGGGAGTTTTTTTTGTTGTTTATCTTTTTAAAGCTTAAATTGTGGGTGCTGGAGGGAGCGTGGGAGTGGGATTGATGCAGAGAGTGGGGGGATGGTGGGTTGTTTTTATCAAAATGGGCTTGGAAAGAGGGGGGTTGTTTTTTCCTTTTTTGTTAATATTTCCCAAATGTGAAAAGGCATGAAAAGTGCCACTATTCGTTGTTTCTATCCGAATAATGAATAGTACATTATTTGTGGTATTCAAGAAATACACTTCATTACTCACACGCTCCTACCCACTTGCTTTGATGAGACTGATCGAGAAAGGTCACAGAAATATGTTTAGAGGGGAATCACTGAACTACAGTACTTTGCTAATTTTCATGGATTCAACACCACATGGTGAAATTCTACTTTGTGCTGTTTTGCAATAGAAAATACAGTAGCTATTCCACCACCATCAGAATGTGTTTTTATGTTGCTTGCACGCATGTGCAAGAAACATAGTGCCATCATCGGAGATTTCGGAGGTGTGTCACCTCCTCCTCCAATTCAGTCAGTGAGCTGGCAGGCGCGGCCCCTGTAAGCCAATGCATTTTGGAGCTGTCTATGACACGCTCCAAAATGCAGTGGCATACAGTTGAAAGGGGGAGCTACACTTCAGTGAGCACCGATAAGAAGCGTAGCTCCCCACACACAGGCAGGCGTGGCCCCCGCCGCATTGTAGCCGACGGGTGCCCAATCCCCGCCGGGCTGAGCTCGCGCCGCTCCCTCCCCGTCAGATGGTGCCTGCTGGGAGCCCATCCCAGCGCGGGCAATCAGTCCTGGCCGACGGGGTGCCCAATCCCGCTGGCTGAACAGCCCCCGTCCTTGTGCCACGCTGGGAGCCTCCAGCGTGGCAACGTCCCACGATGTCTTTTTTTTTAAACCTATAAAACAAAAGCGGTCCCCTGGCGCGTCTCCACCCCCACTCCCGCACCCACCACCGCGCACCCAGCCTCCCCACACCCCTCCTCACCCCATACTTACCTCCAGACTCCGGCGCGATGGTCTCGTGGACCGGAACACGCCTGCACTCTTCAAAGCCGACCGCAAACTGAGGAAATGCCAGTAAGCTGTATAATGGGCTAGATGGGGGTCAACTTTATTGCATATCTCAGGCATTTTTGGGAATTTTTGCAAATTTTCCAACATGGGGTTTGGATCCCTTCTCATGAATGATGTCACGTCATATTCAGGCCCGCCAAGGGTGATTTCGACAGTGACCGCGAGAACTGCGAAATCACCCTTTAGGCCTGAATACCACCTGACAGTGACATTATTCATGAGAAGGGGTCCCAAAAACCCATGTTGAATTTGGTCCAAAATTCCAAAATATGACTGTTTATCAGCGTCACGTTGTGCAGTTCCTATGCAGGCTCGTAAGTTCGCGAAATTTCAATATTTTCACTCCAGATTTTCAACATTGCCATTTTACCACACCTTCTTATGAGCAGTATAGCTGTCATTTTTCACACTCACCCAAAATGTGTTTCCGCCCATGTAGCACAGAATGGCGCAGTCGGTGTGCGAAATCAATGTACGGGACAAATTAAGAAAATCACAGTGACACTGTTCATGAGCAGAGGTCTTAAAATGGCTATGTTGAAAATTTGGTGAAAAAATTCCTAAAAATGACTGTTTTACGAGCGTGCGTTGCGCAGTTCCTACGCAGGCTCGTAAGTTCACAAATTTTCAATATTTTCACTCCAGATTTTCAACATTGCCATTTTACCACACCTCCTCATGAGCAGTACAGCTGTCATTTTTCACATCCTGCCCAAAACATGTTTCTGCCCATGTAGCGCACAATGGCGCAGTCGGTGTGCAAACTCAGTGTATGGGACACATTAAGAAAATCACAGTGTCACTGTTCATGAGCAGAGATCTTAAAATGGCAATGTTGAAAATTTGGTGAAAGAATTCCTAAAATGACTGTTTTCACGTGTCTGCGTTGCACAGTTCCCACGCCCTTCGTAGGGTTTGCGAATTTCAATATTTCACTCCAGATTTTCAACATTGCCATTTTACCACACCTCCTTATGAGCAGTACAGCTGTCATTTTCACATCCTGCCCAAAACGTGTTTCCGCCCATGTAGCGCACAATGGCGCAGTCCGTGTGCAAACTCAATGTATGGGACACATTAACAAAATCACACTGACACTGTTCATGAGCAGAGGTCTTAAAATGGCTATGTTGAACATTTCATGAAAAATTTCCTAACAATGACTGTTTTACGAGCGTGCGTTGCGCAGTTCCTACGCACGCTCGTAAGTTCGCAAATTTTCAATATTTGCACTCCAATGACTTCCAAATACCTAAACAGCACATAGAAGCAAGCAACATTCGGCATTGACAAATGCTTGTTTCATTGTTGTTAGGAAATACCTCTGAGCACTAGTGCTATTTTCAAAGGTTCGATGTTAAAAAATGGATTACATTAAAACATTGCAGGGAAGATAATACAGGAACATACAAATTGTAGAGTATTTATTTAAGCAATAAGAAATGAAAGGTGGTACATCATGGTGGGTAACAGTTCACCTCAGGTGGGCTGAAGCACGAGGCAAAGCAGAGTGCTTCCACCACCCATGAAGGGCTGTTAACCCACCATAACCCACTCCCGTAGTGTCTTATTGCAATTATAAAATGGGCATTTTTTAATAAATTGGTTGTATTTTTGAAACATATTTTTGTTGAGCTACTTTCAGCCAGCTGTTTTGCTGGGATAGTAACTCAGCTGAAACTAGCCCTTGGCCGGTCTACAGCCAGCATTCTTTCTACCGTTTCATAATTACAATCACAGCAAGCTTGTTCAAACTGTTCCAGTTCCATTGATTTTATAAGAATTTCATTGAAGTGGAATTTCATGCTTCTGTGAAGCACTGTTGTGGAAGGGCAGTTTGTGAAGAGACTGTTTAAACTGGGTCAGAAAGAGGTGAGCGTGAGGGATAACATGCTTCAGCAGCTAAGCTATAGAATTCAGCTTGGGGTAGAAGGGGTCTAATTTAATCTTACCAGCCAGTCTGAACTGGCAACTAGTTGTGCCATGGGGGCACAAAGAGGAAGCATGGCATCTAGAAGGACTCTGAAGATGGGATAGGGGGAGGCAAGGGTCCTGGACACTGGGACAGAAGTGCATGTGGTACACTGCTGGGGTTGTGTAATGTACATGACCCTGTCAATGGAGGACAGGGCTGAATGCATCTGTAGCCACTGCAGGACAGTCAACACTCCCAAGAGGACATTGCTAGGCTTGAGTGCAGCTGAAGGCACAATGGGGGAGGGGTACAAGGAGGTGAGCAGGCAGCTGAGGGTAATGGTGAGAGAATGCTAAGGACATGGCATTAGGCATGGGAGCAGTGGAAAGGGACATGTAGAAAATGTCACAAATGGGAATGTAAGTGTGTGTTATGCTGTTTAAGAAAATACAATAAAATCTTTTATGATAAAAAAAGAAGGGGACATGTAGGGTGGAAATGACAGTGACAGGGACTATGATCTCTAGTAGAAGGTGGCTCTACAATGCTGGTTTGACAACATTACTGTCGACCGACATTACAGTGACGGATATATGTTGATTGCAATTGAGGTCAGCATAAATCCATCCAAAAACACTTTGTTTTCTATGGGGGGGGCATCACCCCCATAACCCCCCAATATGGGGGACTCTGCCCCCTGCACCCCCGTGTAATTAGTATAATCAACTCCGAGTTGGAGTTGATTTGGGAAGGAGGCACAAGACCCCGAGAAGGCAGTGCCGAGGTCCTGCAGTGACAGTACAGCGACCCGTCGCTGTGTCACTGTACTGTCGTTCATGGTGGACATGTCGCTGTTCGATCAGCATACTGTAGTAGGCATGGATCTCAATGGAGAAGGGAAGTACAGTAGCAGGCATGGTCATATTAAAGCACCATTGCCACTGGACTGCAGCAGCAGGCATCAGAATCTGGCTGGCCAGTTCATGGGGGCTCAACAGGTGTGCGGAGCTGGTGGGGACGTCCAGGAACCAGGACACCTAACCTACCAAGGAGGAGGAATGAAATGGCTGGACAGAGAGAGAGAGAGAGAGAGAGAGAGAGAGGAAATTAATAATCATTGGGTACTCCACAGTAGGGGCAGTGGATGTGGTGGAGGGGTACTGCTGGTTCAGTGCTACCTCAGGGCTCAGGCAAGGTGGTTTGCCTGTCTGGGGCACGGGTTTAAATGTTCATGAAGAGCCAAGTAACAATGGGAAGGAGCATATCACTGTCATCATTGATGGCACTAATGACATAAAGACATGAGGAGGACAATCACGGAATTAGGAACATTCGTGAAGGGAAAAGTATCTAGAGTTCTTTTTTCTAAGATTCCTCTAGTCCACACTGCTAAAGAAGAGCAGCAGTGTGACATTGGGCAGGCTAATGCTTGGCTAAAGGTCTGCTGCAAAGGGAGGGTTTTCTTCTCCCAGTCAAGTGAATTTATATAGCATCATTGCATTGGTCCTTAAACATCTGTGGCATCACCCTAGACTCTGCAACAGACTACTAAGTGGAGTCTGTAAGGACTTTTAAATACGAGCAGCATGTATTTTTCCTAAGAAGGGGGGAACCTCCAGAACATTGATGAGTCCTAAGTTTGCTGTGGCAGCATTGCTGGAATCAAGGGATCTACTTTGTCCAGAGCAGCGCCAGTGCAGCCAGAGTCATCATCATCAACAACTGTTAAATCTCAGAAATCACTGGTACTCCAAACAAGATACAATTTCCCCACGTCTGTTTAAAAGAGGCATGTGTGCATGGAATTTAAGGGCCATGTGTGTGTGTGAGGCTAGAATTAATTGACCCCAAAGTATTGGGACCTGATGAGATGAAAGAAAGCATTCTCGCCATCTTGGCATTCACAGCAGAAGTGTGGCAATGTATCTGGACAGTGGGTATGCCAACCCCAGTGGCTGTTTAGCATAGCCGCTGAGCTCAGCTCAATGAGTGATCCTGTAAACAGTTTTGGAAAGGGAAAGAGGATTAGCAATGTAGCTCAGGCTGCAGAGGAGGAACTGCAGATGCAGTGAAGTGACGAATCCTTTTGCTGGATGGTGGTAAGACTGTGTGATAAGTAGCCATGTTGGCATGGGAGGCTATGATGGGGGTGCCCCTACTGCAGAATTTGCAGGTTGGCAGCCACTGTGTTGCAAGCAGTGTGGAGGCCAGTGTAGTGGTCCGGATGATGCTGGTGTGCTACTCTTGCAGGCAACTGATAGTCCTCAGCCCAGGAGGGACTTCCCCATAACCCCTCCAAAACCCATTCCTTGAGCTGAAGATGCAAATCCATTTCAGCTGCCAGCACTGGGGGCTCATGTGGAAGAAGAAGAGCATGAAGACTTAGTAGACCTGTTACAACCAATGCTTGATGATACAGAAGATCAACCCTGGAGCCACACTGACATCATACCATGGATTCCCCAAAATGATTACCTCTAAGGATCTGTTTGGATGTGCCTGCACCCTTGTGCCCAGAATTATGCCCTAATATAGAGTGTTACTCAGAGCTCTGCTTGAGTGACATTAGCAAAGATGGAAAGACTGGGTCCCAGAAAGATGAAGATATCCCACAGATAGTCTTGTGTACTATGTCCAAAACCATCTCAATACATTACAGAGGTTTCCCCACTCCACGAGAACCTCTTCTGGCAGTAGCATTGTGACAACCAACACAAGCACTTGAACATCCTCTGATCTTCCCAGAGTCACTTGTGTCTGCCTCAAGTCACCAGTGCATGCCATAACACATCCACGCCATGCATATCACCCTTGCACCAGGTTCCAAAATTGCCAACTCAGCTCTGACCACCAAAAAACCTATCCTTGAAGCCCAGTTCTTCAATGAAAATGATCATGCCATATCATCTCTGTCTGAATCTATTCAATCATCCAAACAGCCCCTGAGCCATCTACTGATTGCTCTTCAACCTAAGCTGTGGATGACTGTGAAACAGCCACTACTGTGGCAGGTGGTATTTACAAACAACTACTGACCAAGAGTCAAGGGCTGAGGCACATACCTCTCAACTGCTATGAATTTCACATAGCATTATGATTTTCACACTCAAATTTACCCTTGCTCTGCATAGGTTTACTGCTGTTATTATTTATTTATTTATTTGTACATATTGGATTTACAACCTTTGAGTCAGAGACTCGTTTACAAAGGCATCTTGTCACATAGAAGACAAACAGTGATACAGAGTTCAGGATACAAACAGAGTTACATAGTTCAAATACAATAATAGATACAATGGTTATACATGCGTTACAAGGGAAACATACCTCAGTCATATATTGCTGTATAGGTAGAGGAGTAAACAGTGACATGCAGTGTTGGAGCAACTGAAACTGTGAATGAGCCGGACATAGACATTAAGGTGACTGGTGTCATCTGGTGTCGTATGTAGATGAGTGTCCTGTGGGGTTAGTGGTCAAGGAGCATGAGAAGAGGGTTGGGAAGTGGAGGGGGAAAGAGAGTACTCTGTCCAGTGAATATTGTCGAAATCTGGAGTAGCCTGATAGGTTAGGCCCCACAGGGAGAGTCTAGGGGGCAGGAGATAGCTGAGTTAGTTACAATTACAGCAGTGAGCGTTGAATAGGTGGTTCCGAAGGGCGGTCTTGAAGGGACCAATTTTGGGAATGCTGATGATGTTGACTGGGAGAGAGTTGAACCAGGAGGGGGCTCTGTAGCAAAAGGACCTCTAGGCTAGGGAGGTCCTGGTTCTGGGCACCAGTAGGGAAACCTTATCAGAACTATGGGTGGAGACAGTAGAGGTGGCTCACTGAAGGGAGACTGACACCCCAGGGGGAGACAGTCCAAGCAGTGTTTTCTTAGCTAGCAGGCAGGTCTAATAGCAGAGTATCTCCTCAAAGTTGAGTAGGTTAGCAGTGGAATACAGCAGACATGTGTGAGTGCACCTGGAGGCTCCAGTCAGGAGCCGACAGGCCTTGTTGATGGACAGCTGGATTTTAGAGAGTGTGATATTGTCAGAAGCTACATAGATAGGCAGGCTATAGTCCACTAGGGACAGGAAAGAAGAGGTGATGACCAGCCAGAGAGCATCAGGTGGAAGGCAGTCCCTGTGGCAGTACAGAAGGCCAATCCAAGAGTTAGTGGTGGCAGAGAGGGCACTGATGTGGGCGTGGGAGGTGAGGGCAGTGTCTAAGATGATGCCTAAGTATTTATAGGTGGTCATTTGCACTAGGGGGTGCAGAGTACTGGGGAGTATCAGGAGGGAAGCATTTCTGGCCTTGCTTTGGTGGTGGGTGAAGAACATTGCCTTGGTCTTCTTTAAATTAATGACTAGCTTTTGTTCAGTGAACCACCTTTCAGGTTGGTTGAAGGCATGCTGGAGAGAGGCCTGGAGAGAGGTAGGATTGGGGTGTGAGGCAAAGAAAACCGCATCGTCTGTGTAGAGGAGAATTTTACCAGTGCAGGAGCTGGGGAGTGTGTTAAGATAGAGACTGAATAGTAAGGGTCCCAGGATTGAGCCCTGGGGGAACCCGAAGTGGACAGGTCAGGTGTTGGACATGGATCCATTGATTTTCATGCACTGTGACCTAGCTGAGAGGTAGCTAGAAAACTAGGTGATGGGACCAGTGAAGAAACTGATTTGGAGGACAGCGTCAAGCAGGAGGGGATGGCAGACAGTGTCAAAGGTCTTGGAGAGGTCAATGAACACTGCTCCAGCAAGGTTACCAGAGTCAAGAGCAGAGTGCAGGTAGTTAGAGAACTCCAAGAGAGCCGCAGTGGTACTGTGTCCTGAGCGGAAGCCGTGCTCCTCAGGGCACATCATGTCATACTTGGTCATGTACTCGGTGAGTTGGGTAGCCACCACTTTTTCCAGACCTTTAGAGAGTTGGGGGAGGATGGAAATCGGTCGATAGTTATTGGGGGAGGACTGATCTCCACTTTTGTGTATGGGCATGATGATGGCTGTTTTCCAGACACTGAGGAACTGACCCAGGCATAGGGAGCAGTTAAGTATGTCAGTCAGGGGGACTAGAATGACATCCAGGACCTGATGTAGGATCCTGGTATCCAGGGGGTCATTATTGGGGCTATTGTTACCAAGGGCTTTTAGCAGATACAGCCTGGCTTCTTGAGGAGATATTTTGCACAGGTAGAATGGTGAGCAATGAAGGCCCAGGGGCTGAGATGCAGGGACTGGGTCAAAGAAGCTGCTAGGGAGGATGGAGCTAAGGTCAGAGAACGTGGTATTGAGGCAGTCTGCTATGTCTAGGGGTTCTGTGGTAACAGTACCATTGATGGAGAGCTGGGATGGGGTGGAGGAGTGAGTCTTTCTGTTTAGCTCTTTCATGCTATCCCAGAAGGTCCGGGCTAAACCCCAGGAGGAGGCAAGGGTGGCCTATTATTAATAATGTTAGAGCTATTTCTGGATACAATAAATCATTGAACTAAGTTAATAGAAACATTCCTTATCACTAACTATATGGGGGCACACTATTTACAGACATAGTATTGTTTAAAATAAGAAAGTGCTATACATTCTGGCCCTTTGCTATGATTGTTGAAGGCCAGTGCTATGATTTTTAATGCTGAGAGGTTGAGAGGCATGCTGAGGCATCAGACCATTTTGGCAGCTAACATCACTGCCTGCTGCAAGGATGAAATCTGGACTGCCAATTCAGCTACTGCCTATTCAACTTTTGCCAAATATAAGGAAGGCAGAGAGAATCATTCATTTGAAAGGTGCATGCCTGTGGTTATACAGGGAAGAGCGCCTCCCCCACACTCTGCATAAACCAGCAGGCAAACCACAGCTCTGCTTAGAGCGAGTCACACTCGCTTGTGGCGCTGCTAGTGCTCGGCTGCTCTTTCCTCCTTTCTGCTGGTTGTCTCTCCCCCCCTTCCCTGTGCCTCTCTGCTCGTCTGTCCTTTTCCGTTTGCTTGTTTGTTTGCCCCACACCACCCTCGTTGTGTGCTGTTTGTTTCTTTCCTTTTTCTTTTGGGGATTACATTCTTTGCTTCAGCTCTCTACACGGCTATCTCCCTGCTGTATCGTATTTCTTTCCCTGCCTCTGCTTTTCTGAGCAGCCATTGCCCATGCTACTCTAAGTCCTGTACCATCAGCATGCTTGCTGCTCTTACCTCTGGACCTTTGGACTACCCTCTTCTGGCTCAGCTTCTTACCTCTGATGCAGCTGAATGCTGCCCCGCCACGCTGGGTTCCATTCCTCGTTACTTCTGGACATCTGTGCTTTCACTGCCTTAGTATCTGCACAGTTTCCCAACTGCCAGCTCATTCAGCAATCATAGAAACATAGAAACATAGACTTTGACAGCAGATAAGGACCACTTGGCCCACCCAGTCTGCCCATTTCCCTTCCTATTGGATAAGCTGCAGATTCTAGTTAACCAGCAACCTACTTCCTGCCACCCCCCACTACAATTGCGTTATGTCTGTCCCATGCATGTTTGAATTCCCCCACTGTTTTAGACCCAACAACCTCCCCAGGAAGGTGGTTTCATGCATCCACCACTCTCTCCGTGAAAAAAATTTCCTCACATTACCCCTGAGCCATCCCCCCTCTATCTTTAAATTGTGCCCCCTTGTTCTTACACATCTCTTTTTCTGAAAGATGCTACCCTCCTGGGCTTTGTTGATTCCCTTGAGGTACTTAAAAGTTTCTATCATGTCCTCCCTGTCCCTCCTTTCATCAAGGGTATACATATTAAGCTCTCTCAGTCTCTCTTCATATGGTTTCTGATGCAGACCCTGCACCATTTTAGTTGCCCTCCTCTGGACTTCTTCCATCCTGTCTATGTTCTTGCGTAGATGGGGTCTCCAAAACTGCACACAGTATTCCAGATGGGGTCTCACCAACTGTCTGTACAGAGGGATAACCACTTCCCTTTTTCTACTTGTGATGCCCGTCCTATGCATCCCAGTATCCCTCTGGCTCTCCTTACTGACTTCTCACATTGCTTACCCACCTTTAGGTCATCTGATATGACTACCCCCAAGTCCCTTTCCATTTTTGTTGTTGTTAGTACCTCCCCTGCTATTGTGTACTCTTCTTCTGGGTTTTTGTTTCCCAGGTGCATTACTTTGCACTTCTTTGCATTGAATCTAAGTTGCCATATGTCTGACCATTCCTCCAACCTTGCCAAGTCCCTTCTTATCCTTTCTACCCCCCTTGTGTATCAACTCTGTTACAGATCTTTGTGTTATCTGCAAAGAGGCATACCTTTCCCTCCAGACCCTCTGCAATGTCACCTATAAAGATGTTAAAGAGGACTGGACCCAGTACTGAGCCCTGAGGCACTCCACTAGTATTATGTCCATCGGCTTTCAGTTGTCTATCAGACCAGCACACAAGGACTGGGACATTGTTGACTGCTGCACAGCATGTATCCATCGCGATACCTTCTCTTCACCTATCAGTGGCTGACACTGTGCATACATGTGGCTTAAAGCAACAGCATTCATTTTAAGGGCCATTTATTGCAGCACAGCTCGCTTAGACACAAGGCCCAGTTCTTTGATTTTATAGAGTCATGCCACCTACAAGGTATACCGCTCCCTACACTTGTCATGCAGTTAGATGTTTTAATACTGAGATAGGTCCACCTGTCCTGTCAGCAGCATGCTTCTAAATTCAGGATTCGGTCACCTATTCCCTGCTGGTCACTCAGGATTCTCATTACTATTTTGTAGCATACATGCAACGTACTCAACTGTACCTTGTTTTCTTCCCTTTCTGCAGTATGCTGGGAGTGACTGCAGGCACCGTCTCCCCTCTCCTCTACAAGCTCCTGTCTGCTCAGCTAAACATGAGACTACAACAAATCAAGCATTATCATGTTGCTCCCTACTACTACATACCATCTGCTACAGGTCCCTCCTGCACAAGTCTAATTATTAGATTGCATAAGGGCTCAGCCTTGTTGGCACTCATGCCGCTTGCTTGTTTCATCCCTCGGCTTCAGCCTCTAGCATGTCTGTTGCACCAGGATGCCCTCCATGGCAGTTACTCATCATCTAGCCTATGTGGGGTCTAGTTTGACTTATACTTCCTTTCACCTGGCCTACGTGAGGTCCGGCCTTACTGCTGACTATGTGAGGCTTCACCTGGCAAGCGTCCCTGCTTTTTGCCACCCAGCGCAATAGTTTGCGGTCTTGCTAACCTTCGTGGGGTTTCCACCAGCTGACTTACTTGCGGTCTAGCTGCACACCCTACACCTCATATGGGCTTAGTTTCCATTCACTCCCCATGGATGCTTCCTACAGGGCTGCTTCAATTTGTTTGGGTCTAATACCACTCCCAATTCCTGTCTGGATTCTCAGCCGAACTTTACTCCATTATGCCTTCCTATATCATGGCTTAAGCCTCAAATCCAACCTATTTCATGCCATATGCCTATGGACTGTGATCCATGTTCCCAGCTCACCCGCCTTCATCTTGCCATATTCTGCCATTGATCATCAGGACTTCGTTTCCATCAAGTTCTGAATGCTGCAGCTCACCTTGCCTGTTCACACCTCTCCATCCATCCTGGACCATCTGTATTCCTTTGTAGATTTCCTATTGGACTATGTCTTAGGATTTTACATCATTATTCCTGGATGCTTCCCATGTTGCTTCGCTTCATTTGCATTTATTGCTACTACCTCACTTTCTGGCTGACCTACGTGTGGTCCGGCCACGCATACTTGCTTACGTGGGGCTAGCTGCCACACTCTACTCACCTTACCAGCTGACCTACATGAGTTCAGCCACACAGCTTACACTTGTATTGGCTTAGCTCCCATTTACTTCCTTGGATGCTACCTACCAGGATGCTTCAATTTATTCAGGCCTACTACCATTCCCATTATCTGCTGAATTCTTAGCTGAGCTCTATTCCATATTGCCTTCCGTATAGTAACTTAAACCTAAGGTATAGAACTACGACATTATGCCTTCCTTATCATAACTTAAGCCTAAGACATAGATCTACTACTACAGTTTTAGGATGCATATTACCTCTAGTTGAGTTGCCAACTCATCCATCCAGGTCTTTATTGCATACTTTACCATCCTCTACCATCAGGAAATGTCAGTCTACAGCACTCTTCTACTGCTCTCATAAGTATGCCTCAGAATATTTCTACGCTGCATGGATTTTGCTCAGGATTGTGCTATCATTTACAATACCACTTACAATCTATTCCTTATTATTTCGCTACTAATTCTGCATTGCAGGCAGTTTGATACTACTGTTACTCTTTTTTCCACTTCTCTACAACCTGCCTCGCCCCCTGGGGCTGGAGGTTCACCACATCGCACTTCAAAAGACCTGTGCCCCCACGGGCTGGAGGTCCTTGAACTTATAGTACTACACCATATTCACCTGCTTCTATGACCTGCTTCACCAATCGGGCCTAGGGGTTCAACTGTTTCTACTCTACACCTGCCTCACCCAGCTCAGGGCCTGGAGTTACGCATATTCTAATTTATGCTTGCTTGCAGCCATGTCTGCCAGCCTTAGGAGCTCTATCTATTATGGACTCATGTCTGGAATTGTTTAGCCGTACATCAATTTTCCTTTGAATGCTTCTGCCTTTCCGTTTCGGTTCCTATTATTTACTACCACACTTCTACCAGGGTTTAAGCTGAGCCATCCAGAAGCCCTTTAATCTCATGGGTTATGCCTCGAGGTTACTGTACTCCAATGCCCAAAGGCCTTTAGATCCTGTTACGACACTACTTTATCCGATTCAGCTTTCATCAGTTATTAATATCCATGACTTTGGAAGCACATCAATTCATGATTCGTCAGACTATTTTCACAAGTGTAATTCCAGCTGCTGTACCCTTTTGGCTTCCAAAACATGTATATCTATAGCATTCTATACTACTAGTTCAACCACCAGAACAAAGCTCTTTGACTTACATGCTATTTAAGTTCCCTCAATGCTCTCTGCTGTATACCATACATAATCTACGCAACACTACTCTCCTACTACGTACGTATTTTACAGGTTCAGTATTACTACTACTACAGCTGACCCATGTACAGGTCCACTTATTACGCTATCAACTAATACTACCTGCATCGCCCTTCTAGGGCCTTGAGCTTCATCAAAGACTGTCTCATCTATTCTGTGACCTGCTTCGTCCCTCAGGACCTGGAGGTCCATGTAACTTACGTTTACCTGTTCGCACCAAGATTTATTCTAGTTCACTTACTCGCCTCACCCACTCCGGATTGGAAGTTCCTACTGCTCCGTCATTGCCAGATAGCACAACCTGCACCTAGCTCCCATTCTTCCTCACCAAAGCCTTCATTTGCAAGCTTTCTAAGTGGAACATGAACCACCTGTCCTCCTACTCTGGAATTGGACTTACAGCCTTTGGTTACTGGTTCTCCTCAGACAAGACTTCCTCGCTTGCTGGAGCACTTCACTAGTGCAACTTCGACCCTTCGAATTATCATCGAACATGAATTCCAATCTACTATCATTCTGCGCTGGACATCGATTCTTGGACTGGGAGTTACTAGAAGAATGCTGCTATGTTCACCTGACTGGGATACTCAGTACTTTAATCAGCTTTACACTTTACTGGATCAGGATCTATGACTTTGGATTTCAGGTCAGTCAATAACTTAACACTGTTACTTAGGATTACTATCCCTTAGTATGCCCAGAAAGATGGGCAGATCAGTAGCCGTGGGTCCTCAGAGGTTTCCCCCCAAAGGGGGTTTTCCTCTCCTGTGTGCTACTGGTCACACTCTCTGGACTTGGAGGAGATAATCATTTGATATCATTATTCTCTTTGGGGGTCTCATACTACTGGACTAAGCATCCTTCTTGCGGTGGGATACAGAGAACAGCCAAAATATCAAGTCATAATAAATTACTCATCCGTTCAAGCATCTAAGCATCTTGCATAGACTATCCAGTCCACATGTACTATAATCACTGACTTGCTCATGACTATGTCGAAGCACCTAAGCACTGATCAAATTCAAACTTCCAATACCTTACGAACATTGTTCTACTTACTAGTCTGGCCTCTGTATCCAAGCACAACCTACATCATTCAGCTACAGTATGTAACATAAGCACTGAGCTCTGAACCACATATAACAAAAAGTTGAAGCAAAACTTGAGTTTAAATTACCATATTTGATAGGAGTTGCCTGAGACTGTATGATGGAGAACCAAGCTGTGTGGATCCCAAAGGAGGCCCACTGGACTAAATTAGGAAGCTGTTCCCTAGAGGATTATGCTTTAAATTAACAAAGACAACTGGACATGGTTATTAAGTTCAAGTTTATTGCAGGTAGACTCCGTTGAGCAAGCTCATTCACAAGGAGGTCCTGAAGCATGTATACAGTCAACGAGACATTACATAGAAAAAAAAAGGCATCTTAAAAATACAGCTAAAGTTTATGTGAACCATTACATAGAATAGTACATCACAGTTTAATAAAGTACAGTTATGGTCACATGATACATAATGTTCAGAAACACAAGGAGAGGATTATAAACATATGCTAGGAAAAAGCAGTAAATGTGAAAAGTATACAATATCAGGAGAGAGAAGTTGGTTTAGAAGGAAGAGTTAAGGATTAATGGAGAGCAGAGAATGGAAAGTGCCAGTGAGAGTAAGGGGGAGTAAGATATAGATAGGAGTGCAAGGGTTACAGAGAGTCATGAGAACGGCTGAAGGAATCATATAATTTAGCTGCAGCAGATATTTTAGGGGTCTTAGTCAGTGCCAGAAGCTAGATAGATACAGAAATGGATGGCACTAGTTCCTGGTAGATGGAAGGGTGAAGTAGGAGCAGAAGAGTGAGGAAGAGGCTTAAAAACTGCTGCAGATATCTTTTATTTTAGATGCAGCCAATGCTTTGTAGAAATGAACCAAGACAATGCTAGATAGTTTAGTGTGGATTGCAGTTGGTTCCAGGTAGTTGGAAGAGTATGTGATAAGGCACGTTTGCCAAAGGGGGTGCGAGTCCTAGGCACAACAAGGAAGATAAAGTTGGATTTCCTAAGTGAGTATGCACTACAGGAGATGCAGATGAGAGATGTCAGGTAGCTCGAGAGTTTGTTCAGGAGTAGCTTAAGAGTCCATATACCAGCATGCAGCAGCAGTCTAGTGGTGAGTGATGTCCAACCAACAGCTGTGTATAGAGCACAATGACAGGTTTGGTAAGGGGAGTTTGTAATGAACCACACTGCACAATGATAGAGGACATTCAATTTATTTAGGCTTGAGAGTGCAGAGGAAGTGTAAATTAGATCCCCATAATCAAGTAGGGGAAGGAATGTGGCCTGAACAAGCCTGATACGAGTCTCTAGTGGGAAGGGAGAGACCTATTTCTGAAAAAGAACCCTAACCTGGCTTTTAGCCTCCTGGCTAGGTCCTCAAGATGGTCATTGAAAGAGATCTTGTTATCAATCCACATGCCAAGATATTTACATTTGGAGATGACTTCCAGAGGTTCTCCTAGAGAGGTGACAACAAAGTCTTTAGGTGAGTCAGGGGGAGTAGTAGAGGAGGTGCTAAGAGTGGAGATCATTGCCTTAATTTTCTTAACATTGAGGAGAAGCTGAGCACTGATAAGATTAAGTTCGAACTGAGCAAAGTCTGCTTGTAGCATGTTCCTAACTTCAGACAAGTTGAGCCCGAGGTGTACAGTACTGTGTCATCTGCAAAGAAATACCATTTGGATTTGGTTATGTGAGAATCCAGATCATTGATGTACAAGGAGAAGAGGATAGAGCCTAGGATGGAGCCTTGTGGGACTCCCCTAGCAATTGGCAAGGAAGCTGAGAATAGGCCATCAGCTTTAACTTTCTGGGTCCTCCCTGATAGGTACGGTAACTGGTAAACCACTGAGTGGTGGAAGGGGTGGCACCTAATTTAATAAGGCTAGAAACAAGTAGATTGTGATCAATGGTATCAAATGCTTTATTAAGATCTAAGAAGACTGCGCCAGTAGTCTTCTTAGCATTCATAGCAGTAACCCAGTCATTAGTAACTTTGGGCAGTGCTGTGATGGTGCTGTAATTGGACCAGAATCTGGATTGTGCTGGGTTAAGAAGAGAGAAGGTTTCGATGTGGAGTTTTAATTATGTGCAAATCAATTTTTCAAAGACTTTGGAGAGAACGGGCAGGAGTGAGATAGGCCTATAGTTATTTAGCTCTCAAGGGTCCCCAGATTTGAATAAGGGCAGGATGTGGGCAGATTTTCAACAAGACTGAACTGTGGCAGTGGTGATGGAGAGATTGAAAATGTGAAGAACAAGGGCAGTGAGATGCAGGTAGCCAAGTGTTAAGAAAAAAGGTTCAAAACCATCATCCCTGGTGCTTTTCTTAGTATCTAGGTTAAGGAGCGAGTCTTCAACTTCTTTGTAATTAAGTGTATGCAGCTGGAAGGGACAAGTTGAAGTCTGGGAAGTGGGAATAGTACTGGCTTGAATATTCTCACGGCCGGCATAAGGTGAGCAGTCAAAGGCTAAGCCAGCTGTGACAAAATGTGTGTTAAGTTCTTCAAGGATTTGGCAATTACTTTTGATAACCCTACCATTGGTGAGGATCTTAGCTGGGATGAAGGGAGCAGCAGGCCGACCTTCGACAGATTTAAGTGTCCTCCAAATTTTGCAAGAATTCCCGTTCACCTGTTTGAGGGTGGAAACATAGATGTTTGCCTTTACAGAATGAATGCGTTATATACAAGCATTCCTAGCTGCTCCAAAAGCCGACCAATCTGCAGGGCTCAGTGCACCTAGCCTTGGCCCAGATCTTGTCACGGTTTGTAAGTGCGGCCTTCAGATCAGGGGTGAACTAGGGATGAGAGGTGTTGCACACCCTAACCTTAACAAATGGGTCATGCTTAATGCCAGGGTGACAAGGTTGTCATTGAGGACAGTGACAGCTTCTTCAGCTGTTTTGGTGAGACAGAGATCTTGCCATCTTACCTTGTCTAGGTCAGACAAGTAATTTGCTGTGCTAAATTTATGAAAAGACTATTTTGTTATTATCTTGAGCTGGTGACGAGCCTTGGCTTGCTAGCTTATGCATACTACAACTCCGTGGTCACTCATGTCATTGTGAAAAACCACATAATGTAAAATGTTGTGAGGATGAGTGGTTAATATAACATCTAGGAGTGAACTGTTGGCAATATTCGACGTATTGCTCCTTGTGGGTTCACTAACTAGCTATATAAGGTCAAGCTCAACACAGAGAGATTTCAGGCTGTGCGATTTAGGGGCAAGTCAGTCCATATTAAAATCTCCAAGGATTATTGTTTCAGTATTGGCAGCAGTGGTTAAGGATTTAAGTACATTAAGGAAGTTAGTGCCACCAGCCGAGGGCCTATAACCACCAATGATTGTAATGCATTCTGTGGAAGGAAGGTGAAGTTTCAGGGATACAATCTCGTATTCTTTTGGTTTGGATTTACAGTAGATATCACTAATTGAGTACTTGGTTTTAGAATAAACAGCCACACACACCCTCCCCGGCTTCCCTGTCTACCGTGTGTAGTTTATAGCCAGAAGAGTAATTTGTTGGTCAGACTTGGCCTTTTTATGCCATGACTCAGTAATAATGATAAGATCTGGTTCGGTATGAACAGTCCATGCTTGTCACGAAGCAAATTTTCTGGTCAAGCTTAATATATAGACCAGCATCTTTTTAAGTCTGGGGGCAGCTGCAAATTCGGTAGGTGAAGTAAGCGGTAATGGAGGTCCAGGATTTAACTCCACATTGCCCAAGCAGGGGAGGAGCAAAAGTAGCAATTTCCTTAAGGAGCTCATCAAGGATGTAAACACTTTTTTTCTTTGTGGCCACCTGCTATTTATTGACAGGGACATAGGTTTGGTGTTAGGGAAGGAGAGGCTGATTTGACCATTCATTGATAAGAGTGAAAGTGCTCGGATAGCCATAGCTGAAGGGAGTAGAAAGTGGAGGGGGGAAGAATGAGGAGTGTGAGTCAAGGGAAGGTGGTGTGTTACATAGAATGAGGTACAGTGTGAAGTGGCAACATAGGTTGGAATAAGGAGTTCCAGGATAGGATCAGGGCCTGATGCTTCATGTTGAACTGATACACTGAGTATGTTATTTACTGCAATCAAACATAACACAAGCCATGATTCAATATAGTGCAGCCTGTGGGGTAGAAAGGATGGGATACTTCTGCTTTATGGGTGTCAGAAGCACAGCCTAATACCCTTTAAGAATTGAGGGGCTAATGTAAAAGATTGCCTAAACAGGTAGAGAAATGGCAGGGAGAAATTAGCTGGGGGGGGGTGGTGCAATAGCAGGCTGAGAGATACAGAGCAGCTAAATGAAGTAATAGCAAGAGGGCACTGCTACTCTTAATAAAGATTGGAGTTAAACATGTCCATACTAAGCCAATAGTACAGTAGAACAACAAGAAAGGCGGAGCAAGATTGTATATAATGGTGGCCTAGGAGGGGGTGGGGCGGGAGAAAAAGCAGGGAGTAGAAATTAGGAGGCGAGTTGGGAGCAGAGGATTAAAGAAAGCACCAATAAGTCAATGGCAAAAGGCGCACCAATTAGAATGGAGCTGGGAGGCAGGCAGACCAATCAGTGTCTGCCTGAAAAGGTGCAGCACAACCAGATGGTTCTGGAATGGGAAGTGGTGCAGAGCACATTCAAGCACTGTGTCTGGCTAACTTCACCAGTGGTGTTGTCAAGTCATGTTTTGAAGGCTGATAAACCAGATCTATATCAGTACTACTGAACCTCCAACAATCCCTATTGACTAGTCAGTGCATGACTTTACTATTATATTTGAAGGAGGAGCCTTCCAAACATTTACACTGCCCATTGGGCTAAAGACTTCTGAGCAAAACTTGCTCTCAGGAGTGAGAAGTATCTCACCTCTATCTGAATCAATTGGTCCATGCTTTAATCAAGGTTAAGGGCTGTCATCACCCATTCCCATAGTAGAGAGTGTTTTTGTTACTTTTTCAGCACTACTGGTGCCAGCAGCTAAAAAAGATATTTAAATTACCCCAGTTGATGTAGATTATAAATCAAGACTTGAGGCGTTGCTTTTTTTTTTTAGTTGTTTAACCAGGAGTAGCACACTAAGCTGAAAGCTTTTTTACAGGAGCATCCTGGGAGCACAGGGAAGTTAAGTGACTTGCTCAGGGTCACACAGTATGTAAGTGGAAGCTGTGGGATTCAAACTCAAGTCTGGTCTGCTGGATGTCACCAGATTTGCAGCTCAGAGCCTTAAACCACTGCGCGATACTGCCTGGGATTGCTACTATTCATATCTTATTAGATGATAATTAGTTTCCCTTTCCCCAGTGTTTATTATAATATACAAAAAAGAGACTTTAAGAGTGATGAATTGATGCTTTTCTTTCTATTGCAGCTGAAGAGGAGTCAAAGATTCAAGAGACTATATTGATAATGAGTAAACTTGTTTCTTTGTAGCTGGAGACTGGCCCTTGGAGCATGAGCTGGTAGGCCTCCAAATAGATTATACTGCATTGTGAATAAAAGTGAGGGTTTGAAGTCCCGAGTCAGGTGAGGTGATGCACAATATGCCCTGGGTGAGAGACTGCTGACAGGTCCCTAGCAATGAACAAAGGCCTCAGTTCAGGGCTTCCAATATTCTCACACAAATCTTTTTGTGGGGATCCCAGTAAGTAATTCGCTGTCTAGGCAGGTTCACATCAAGTAGCTAGCACAGTCCCTTTAGGTTTCTACTTGTGCAGGCCTCAAGTAGGAATAGGTTGCACACCTATTTCAAGACAAGCTCTAAGGATGTATGCTAATGATGTATGCCCTTGCTGTGGACAGCAGAATTTTAATGGAGGGAGTATGTAACCCCCTGGGAGCTTCAGGGGTTCCTAGTTAGATTTTTTATGTATTCTATAGACAGGGTCTGGAAGATTCAGTGCCTGACATGGCCCGGGGGTGGCGTGCTTGACAGGTGGAGGAGTTAAAAGGTGAGTCACATTTGTGCTAGAAGAAAAAAAAAGGAGGAGACAAAGAAGGAATACAGGAGCTCTATGAAATTAAACCCCTGAGTGGAACCTTGCAATGCCCAGCCTGATTCCAGGACTGATTTCCTGTTCAACACAGAGTACTGAACAATAGCTTGAAGTGATGGAGGACATCAACACCTTGTTGCCCTTCAGGGAAGAAGTTAGCAGGATAATGAATATCAGGTTAGCAGCTATTCAATAGATTAATCACCTCTAGTGTTTTCCTGTGTCCCACTGAACATTAATTGATTCATCAACCAAAGCCTCAACAAATGACTATCCCACAGAATTTTCACACAGCCTCCTATTAGGTTAGTAGTCTTAGGATGTGAAGGTCAAGAGGTTATTCACCCCTAGGTTTACCTGCATCTCATGGAATGTTAAATGACACATTATCCAAGGTTTTGGCCAGTTACCTTCATATCTCAAGAGTCACTATTGACTCTTCATGCCTGTTGTCATGCTACCTCCACACCCAACTGGGACCTCAACCATGAAGTTCTCCCTTCAGGTCACCAGAGCAGTTCAAATACCTTTAGCGTTTACTTCCAGATGGTGGCTGCATTGCCAGACTGCCACTTCTTCCTGACACCACTGGCAATGTCTTTTATGAAGACTATTGCTCAGACTGCCTCTTTTGTCACTGCTACTGACGCCATGCCCCGGGACCTCCTCAGTGCTTGCCTAGAGCCTGTAGCTCCTGTGAACCTTGCTGCCTGATTCTCCTTCATGAAATGTACAGGTATGCTTGACAGCAAACATATATTGTGAGTCATTAGCTCAAGGTGTGATGGTGAACAGGTTATTCACCTGTAGCATTTACCTGCATCCCACAGAACATTCACTGACGCATCAACCTTAGCTATGGCCAGTTGCAGTCTTAAATAATAAAGTCTGATACATTTTCTTAAGCTTGATTTATTATTGCTTCTGAACTCAACATACAGCCTCCTATTACAACTCTAGCCCTAATATGAATTGGCCAACAGGTCCTTTGTTAATAATGTTTACATGTGTTTCATGGGAATCCAATTGACCCAGCTACAGCTGCATCTAGTTTGTAGGTCAAATGCCCATAGCATTTAACTACATCCAACTGACTCAGTTTCTCTGTTCTGATTTATTATTGTAATGCAAAACCTGCCCACTAGGAATTCACATTGCTGCAACTAAGAACCAACAATTGGTGCAGCAGAGGCCTCACATTCCTAATATAGTAATTCTAGACTGGGGCCGCGATCCAGACCAATAGGAGAACTCCTTTCCTCTGCGTGTCAGATATTCTTAGTCTGTGAAAAGTGTCTCACACACAGCTACCCCAGAAATGGGCACGTTTAAATAAGTTTATAAAAAAATTAACATGTTATTCATTGAGCTTAATGAATACTATATTGATACCACCACCAAGACCACTCTTACAGTTGCAAAAGTGGTCTCACATTCTTAGGGTATCAGAGACGCTCATCTTTGGTATCCGGTTCTCATATCCTAAGAATTATTGGCAGCAGTATTTGCATATATAAAGATAGGCTCTGAGAGCAGATAAGGACTGCTTGGCCTACCTAGTCTGCTCATTTCCCTACCTATTGGATAAGCTGCAGATCCTAGTTAACCAACAGCCTACTTCCTCCTACCCCCAACTAGAATTGCCTTATGTCTGTCCCATGCATTCTTGAATTCAGTCACTGTTTTTGACCCCACAACCTCCTCAAGAAGGCCATTCTATGCATCCACCACCCTCTCTGTGAAAAAATACTTCCTCACGTTGCCCCTGAGCTGTCCCCCCCGTCTTCAAATTGTGCCCCTTTGTTCTTGTACATCTCTTTTTCTGAAAGATGCTACCCTCTTGGACTTTGTTGATTCCCTTGAGGTACTTCAAAGTTTCGACCATGTCCCCCTGGCTTCTGGTGCAGACTCTGCACAATTTTAGTTGCCATCCTCTGGACTGCCTCCATCTTGCCTATGTCTTTATGGAGATGGGTCTCCAGAACTGCACGCAGTACTCCATATGGGGTCTCACCAACTGTCTGTACAGAGGGATGACAGCTTCCTGTTTTCTACTGGTGATGCCTCTCCTTACGCATCCCAGTATCCCCAAGCACTCCTTATTGCCTTCTCACAGTGCCTACATATCTTTAGGCCATCTGATATGACTACCCCCAGGTCCCTTTTCATTTTTACGTTCGCCTGCGCGCATCCACAAGGAACGTTTTGGGAGAGTAGCACACTTTGGAGGTGTGCCTCTCCCATCCAATGCACTGCTCTCTTGAGCAGGCATGGTGATCCTGCACCAATGGGTGCAGGGAGCTCTATATCTGATGGTGTTCCTCTTCTTCAAAGGAAGCGCGCTGCCATACTGAAACACCGCCCGCCCGTCCCCAACGTCCGCTCCCCAAAAGCTTTGGTGCCCTTGCTGGAAGCCCACCCCAGCATAGCAAAGCGTTGTTTGCGGCCAGGGTGCCCAGTCCCATCGGCTCCACGGCCCCCAAAGCCATCCTGCTGCCACGCTGGGAGCCCACCCCAGCGTGGCAAAGTTCCAGTTTTGTTGCCGGCGGGGTGCCCAATCCCCGTCGGCTCCTCAGCGCCCCCAGCCATCTTCTGCCATGCTGGGAGCCCACCCCAGCGTGGCAAGCGTCCCGTCGTCGTCTTTTTTTTTAACCTGTAAAATAAAACTGTCCCGCGCGCATCTCCCAGCCCTCCCACAACCCGCACTCCACCCACTGGCGCACTCCAGCCTCCCCACACCCCTCACCCCATACTTACCTCCGGACTCCAGCGCGATGATCTTCGGTGGACCGGGAACACGTCTGCACTCTTCAAAGGCGACCGCGAACTGAGGAAATGCCGGTAAGCTGTATAATGGGCTAGATAGTGGGGTTTCAACTTTATTGCATTTCTCAGTAATTTTTTGGAATTTTTTCACCAAATTTTCAACATGGGGTTTTTGGGACCCCTTCTCATGAATGGTGTCACTGTCATGGCGTTATTCGGGCCTGAAGGGTGATTTCGCAGGCACTGTGCAGTCACTGCGTGAAATCACCCTTTGGGCTTGAATAACGCCATGACAGTGACATCATTCATGAGAACGGGTCCCAAAAAACCCATGTTGAAAATTTGCTGCAAAAATTCCAAAAAATGACTGTTTTACGAGCGTGCATTGCGCAGTTCCTACGCAGACTCGTAAGTTCGCGAATTTTCACTCCAGATTTTCAACATTGCCATTTTATCACACCTTCTTATGAGTTGTGCAGCTGTCATTTTTCACATCTCACCCAAAATGTGTTTCCACCCATGTAGCGCACAATGGCGCAGTCGGTGTGCGAAATCAATGTATGGGACACATTAAGAAAATCACAGTGACACTGTTCATGAGCAGAGGTCTTAAAATGGCTGTGCTGAAAATTTGGTGAAAAAATTCCTAAAAATGACTGTTTTATGAGTGTTCATTGCGCAGTTCCTATGCACGCTCATAAGTTTACGAATTTTCAATATTTTCACTCCACATTTTCAACACTGCCATTTTACCACACCTCCTTATGAGCACTGCAGCTGTCATTTTTCACATCTTGCCCAAAATGTGTTTCCGCCCATGTAGCGCACAATGGCACAGTCGCTGTGTGAACTTAGTGTATGGGACACATTAAGAAAATCACAGTGTCACTGTTCATGAGCAGAGATCTTAAAATGGCTATGTTGAAAATTTGGTGAACAAATTCCTAAAAATAACTGTTTTATGAGCGTACGTTGTGCAGTTCCTACGCATGCTCGTAAGTTTGCGAATTTTCAATATTTTCACTCCAGATTTTCAACATTGCCATTTTACCACACCTCCTTATGAGCAGTACAGCTGTCATTTTTCACATCCTGCCCAAAACATGTTTCCATATGCAGTACTGGCCGGCGCAGTCGGTGTGCAAAATCAATGTATAGCCTGATAGTAAGACAATCACAGTGACACTGTTCATTAGCAGAGGTTTTAAAATGCCAATGTTGACAATTTGGTGAAAAATCCCTAACAATGACTGTTTCACGAGCGCATTGCACAGCCCCTGACAAGCCGCCCTAGGTTTGCAATTTTCAATATTTCCACTCCAGATTTTCAACATTGCCATTTTACCACACTTCCTTATGAGCAGTACAGCTGTCATTTTTCACATCCTGCCCAAAACGTGTTTCCACCTATGTAGCACACAATGGGGCTAACAAAAAGGTCATGCTGACAATTTATTGTCCAAATACCAGCAATCGCACAGGGCATTAGGGTAAAGCACCATACATGCCAAACACCACTGCAAATACCTGCAAGCGAACGTTCGGCATTGACAAATGCTTGTTGTTATTGTTAGTACCACCCTCCATTGTGTACTCTTCATACAAGATTGTGCTATATATTGACTCATCCATCCTCTCAGTTTATCCTATGACAATATTTCAGCCTACAGTGTCTCCTGCCTTCATTCTGAACAATGTATTCCCACACCCTTCAAGAAATAACTGGAGGATTTATCATCAGCTAGGCAGAGACTGTCCAATGATACCACTGATACTCTTGTACTTCAGTACCCTATTAATTCCATCTTTATACTCCTCCAGCCACCTTACAGGGCTCTTCTCTCTACTACCATACCTACTAATCAATCAAACCATGGGCACCAAGGTCCCAATAACTATCAGGCACACTTGCCCCACCACCACCACCACCATTCAAAACTTTGATCACATTGTTTTCTCAGCATTATATCCGTTAATCAGTTTTTTCCTTCTGCAGTAACCTTTTAGTTCAGTGCAGCCTGCCTCCATATGAAAAAACATCTAATTTGGAGCCTTTTATTCTACAGCCACAGCCACCAAACTACTTTCATATGCTATCTAATTACAACTCTAATTCTATAATGCTTTCAGCATCGTATTCCAGTTTCTCCTCCTGAACCAAATGGCAGCCCAAGATCTCTATAGTTCATCTCCATCTCTCATGAAACAACGGTCTGGAGTCTTGCACTGTTCATTGACTCTTTTTACTAGTCTACATAGAAACTCGAAATTCCAGATCATTGATGAAACTGGGGAACAGCAGTGGCAAAGCACTGATTATTGAGTGACGCTGCTTAATACCTGAGTTTATGCAGAGTAGTGCTTAACAGTCTTCTATTTTAAGGTGCACAAAATGGTCAACTAAGATTTTTCACTATTGACTATTATTATTATTTTATTTAGCTTTTTATCTGTATATCATTTTGGGTTCAAAGATTGAATTCTAAATGTGTTTTGTATCTGGTAACAGTTCACATGGTAGAATAATTTACAGGTATGTTTTTTCACTCGGGGAACAATAGGCATCTAGAAGACTTAATTTCTGTTTTGCCATAAGTGCTTTTCAGTTCACAAAATGAGTAGGCAGTAACTTTCAGAGGCTCTCCATTGCCAGACTGGACCCCTGTTCCATTCTTTCTGACACTTTGCAGTAGACTGCCCTCCCTACACCATCACCATTCCTTATACATCTCCCTCTCTTTTCTCTCCCTTGAAGGCTGTTGCCTCTCTCACTGTACTTCCCTCATATCTAAGTTTTTCTTTGGTTTCTTCCTGTTATCTCTCCTCTCTCATATCCTGCTCGCAACCAGCCTCGTATTCCCTCCACTCTGTTGGCTCTCACTCCTTTTACAATCAGCAGGCTAAAACCTCTGCTGACCAGTCTGTATCCTGTGACAGACTTCCCCTACTGTGGATGCCCCCCCCCCCCAACATTTGGGCTACTTCCTACCCATCCTTCTTGAAGGCCCTACTTCAAGCCCACACTATTTATGCTTTCTCCTGCACATAATCTCTGTCCTCATCTCACCTTACCAGTAGCATTTATTTGAACTATCTGCACTGTGCCTCTATTAGGAACTGCCGATACTCACATATGAATTACTCAGTTTGGGGTCAATTTGGGGTGTTCCTACTGCCTGTATTGTAAACTGCTGACACTATTCACATATGAAATTTTCTGTCTGTTGTTAAATTGCTGTATGTGTTTCCCTATGCACCACTCCCCCAAGACGCCTCTGAAAAGAGTTTTGTTTACAGTTTAATAGGCCTTTCTGGGTAAAACGCTTCCAATAACTAAATATATAAATCTTGGCCTCAGATGCTGACCTGGAGTCATGGGAAGGCAGGTGCCTTGCTTTAAAGTTAACACATTCCTATGCACATACCTCATTCCTGTCATTCCTGACTATAAGCTTGCAATGAGTGAGTCTCACCAACCCTTCTGGCGCTGTGAAACATTTGGCTTCATTAACCTTCACTTTAATGTTGAGTCCTGCATCAGCAGTAATTGCTTCTGACAGCGAGTGTGCAACAGTCAAAAGCAATATTTGAAAACAAGGTTGATGGTTAATTTAACAGTGTCTGAGGCATGATACTGGGAAAGAGTCTGTAAGTTGTTTTTGGTATATTGTAGTTTTATGTCAGAAGTTATATAAATGCAGTCATAAGCACCACTGGCTGCAGCTGTTTTGGTTTGCTTTCTAATATATACAGTAAGCACTCTAATTGTGAAAAACTATGAAACATAGAAACATAGAAACATAGAATTTGACGGTAGATAAGGACCGCTTGGCCCACCCAGTCTGCCCATTTCCCTACCTACTGGATAAGCTGCAGATCCTAGTTAACCAGCAGCCTACTTCTTCCTACCCCCACCCCCCAGAATTGCCTTATGACTATCCCATGCATCCTTGAATTCCACCACTGATTTTGACTCCACAACCTCCTCCGGAAGGCCATTCCATGCATCCACAACCCTCTCTGCGAAAAAATACTTCCTTAAATTACCTCTGAGCTGCCCCCTCTATCTTCAAATTGTGCCCTCTTGTTCTTGCACACCTCTTTTTTGAAAGATGCTACCCTCTTGGACTTTGTTGATTCCCTGAGGTACTTGAAAGTTTCTATCATGTCCCCCCTCCCTCCTTTCCTCGAGGCTATACATATTAAGCTCCTTAAGTCTCTCTTCATATGTCTTCCGGTGCAGACCCTGCACCATTTTAGTTGCCCTCCTCTGGACAGCTTCCATCCTGTCTATGTCTTTACGGAGATTGGGTCTCCAGAACTGCACACAGTACTCCAGATGGGGTCTCACCAGCTGTCTGTACAGAGGGATAATGACTTCCTGTTTTCTACTGGTGATGCCTCTCCCTATGCATCCCAGTATCCCCCCAGCCCTCCTTGCTGCCTTCTCACATTGCTTGCCCACCTTTAGGTCATCTGATATGACTACCCCCAGGTCCCTTTCCATTTTTGTTGTTGTTAGTATCTCACCCCCCATTGTGTACTCTTCCCCTGGGTTTTTGTTTCCCAGGTGCATTACCTTGCACTTCTTAGCATTGAATCTAAGCTGCCATACATTTGACCATTCCTCTAACCTTGCCAAGTCCCTTCTTATCCTTTCCATGAGAAGCTCACATTATCACCAGCCTTTTATGGGTACAGGTTAATATGCTACATGGCACTTGCTTAGTAATACTTATTGTAATGTATGCGTTTATTTGTTTTCTAAGAATATTTAGACAGGATAACTTCTTGATTTTACAAGAACCTTGTTTCTGAGAAAACGCTGTAGCAAAGTGGTCTCCATATCTAAAGTGATTTGACAAGTTTTTTGAATGAAGATATAGCTTACAATTTTGGTAGCTTATGTCCATTAATGTTCTTCTCTGGAAATTGTATAATATTCTATGCAGTTATTCTGGAAATTGAAGGGTTCATAATTTGGCCCCGCTGAGGTATCCAGCCCATCCCTTCCACTTCCTGATCGATCCCCCCACCCCATGCCCAGGGAGAGCAGGGGGGCCTTGTTAGTTGACTGGTGTCCTTGAGTAATTATCAATTGGCTATTATATATATATATATATATATATATATATATATATATATCTTAAAACTGCCCCCATAGTCTCTCTCTGGGCACATGTCATTACGTGACTGGAATGTGGGGTCGGATCAATCGACATGGAAGCGGAAGGGATCAGCTGGTTAACTCAGTGGGGCCAAAATACAATCCCTTCCACTTCCAGAATAACTGCACAGAATACTATAACGTTTGCAAAGAAGGACTTTCTCAGACATAAGCTACCAAAAAATGTAAGCCATATCTGAATCTTGTAAAATAATTTTTAAATGTAATCATCGCAGCAGTACATTATGTAAACAGCCCACAGAACTTGAGGTTTTGTAACACACATTGGGAGAGTACAAGCAGGGAAAGTATGTGTACATAATTGGTATAACCATTACAATAATTAGGTACCAAAGAGCAATGTTATGGGTCATGAAGATATTGTGGTTTCAAGTGCTCTTTGATTCTAATCTTCTGTGCTGTACAGTATATGTGCACTGCTGCCTTTCCTCATTTGCAGGATTAGTACACTCTTGAGGGTAGCCATTTGACAGACTGAGACAGTATGAGAATTATCATTCACTTTAGGAATTTGCAAGTTGTTGCTGGGCATGGTAGCATGGCTTTAGACATTGGTAACCCAGACAAATTTCTCAGTTGAACAGGAAATCTGGAAGCCAGCCAACAGCACTGTGGCAGCAGGCATAGCCTGCTATGTTGTCTGCCCAGGTTTGTGCTCTGAGGCTGGCATGTCACCGGGGGCAGCCAGGAGGAGGATCAAGTGTCACAGAGGATGTCCTTCTCATTTGCGGAGGAGGAAGGAAGGGGGAGGAAGGAGGAGCCTAGTGGCATCAAAAGGGTACAATCTCGTCCATCTCGTGATGTCAGATGCCCTATTCAGAATTTTTATTTGTACACGAGAACAGAAGTGAATTTGATGTCTGCCGTCCAGTGAGGACTCAATTATGTTCACTACACATTTGATTACTGAGCTGCAGTAATCATTTATTAGGAGAATTCTGGTGTCCAGGTTCATGCAGTCTGAGCTTTTTTCAAATTATCCTTACAACAGGTAGACTGAAGAATATTCAAAACGTCAAGATGGAGAAAGACGTACAAGTTGAAAATGTTCCAGTTCTGTTTAGTATCAAGGAAGTGTCTAATGTATTTTAGTTGAACTGACGTTTTGTCTTGGCATTTGTAAATGTGTGCTTTATATGGTGGCACAATATCCAGATGTAATCCATGTACTTTACAGAGTGGAGTTTCTGGAGTGCAGAACCTCTGCAAGGTATTTATGTTAGTAGGGTACCATATCAGAGTACGTGACTAGGTGTGCCAAGTGGTCTTTATCTGCCAACAAATTCTGTTACAGCATTTGCCTTTCACAAGAATATTGTTTAGCGATTTTTTGTTCAGATTAATAGAATGCTGGTTAGTATTAAACTAGTCAGATACTTTACTTTTACCAGAGTTAGCAGCCTTTTCTGTTTTTATCTGCATACATTGCTGAAGAATAGTTTGATTTTCACACTTGAGAATATTCAACTCAGTACAAGGCAGTTCTAGTGGGGGGTAGGAAGAAGTAGGCTGTTTGTTAACTAGGATCTGCAGCTTATCCATTAGGTAGGGAAATGGGCAGACTAGGTGGGCCAAGCGGTCCTTATCGGCCATCAAATTCAATGTTTCTAAGTTTCTATGCACTGGGATGCCATTTATGGCTACCAAGAACAGGGGCTGGCCTAAAATTATCTTGTTGAATTCCCTCACTAACAGGACACTAATCAAATTCAGCATCTTGAATACTATAGTATATGGTTAGGGTAAATAGAATTTAGCTAGTTCAAATTGCTTTTTGTGCACTGCTGAAAAGTTGTTCTGCACATGCTAAAGATATTGTTCTGCACTTTCCATAATCAGTGCACCTGACTTTTCCTCTTGCACGGACTGTTGTTGCTTCCTTGCTCCCACATTCACTTTCAGTCACTTGCTCCGCTTCAATTGCACACACTTTACAATCTCACACAAAAATCATATACTTTAACAAATAAAATATGGGTGGCCATATACAACTTGCCCTGTGATTCCATCTCAGAGCTGACATAACAGTATAGACCTCTCAAGCTTCTCTCTGGAAGTCCATATGCTGTTATCCACTACTCCAAAGGGTGCAGCGTGCACCGGTGAGTGAAGAGAGGTGCTGGACAGGGAACACATTTCCACAGAAAATGCCAACCAACAAAAGGTCCAGCACTTCCAAAGCAAACGCTCTAAAAGCTTGGCTACTGCTTGGACTGGCTACTGCTTGAACTGACAAAGTCATCTTTGTCATTCCAGGCAGTAGCCAAGTTTTTGGAATTTCACTTTTGGGATGGAAAATTAAATCACATTAGCTGGAACTTTGAGTGTGTCTCTCTTCACTGCTTTTTGAATATTAACTGGCTAATACAACTTTGCTTTGGAAGTGCTGGACCTTTCATATGCTGTTATCTCTTCCACTAGATGGAAACACAGACTTGTGTATGGTCACCCATACCCTATTTCTTATATAAAGCAAAGATATTTTAAATTTTCTACCAGGTCAATATGTCACACATACTATTGTACATGGAATACCGTGTAGAATACATCGCACAGTGCACTAGCGCAATAGGGCACAGAACTCTGCAAGATAGACATGTTGCACGTACGGTTTTGTACCCTATCGCACATGGGTGGGGAGGAGGAGTTTCGTGGTGAAGACCTCCGTTCAGGAGGTGGTCTGCTGAGCTGCCGATGTGGCTCAGTGGGATGAGTCACAGCAGTACAGGAGGTTTCTGTGGACCGGGGCTCGAATCCCAGTCCCAGACTTTTTGGAAACTGCATTGTGTGGTTTCCTTCTTTTTTTCCACCATGGTGTTTCTCCCCATCCCCGTGTGGAACCCCACTCCCCGGAGTTGGTTATTTTAATAGGGGGGGTTCGGGGACACAGCCCTCCCCCCGTAATGGGGAGTGCAGTGGGTGGAGCCCCCTGCAGATAACAAAAAAACACGTGTTTTTATCACAAAAAATGCATTTCGGCACTGTGTCTGTGTGGCAGCAATGTATCCGCTGAGTTTACAGCATGGTACATTGCTGCATGGTTTTGTGTTTTGATGTTATGACCCCATGCCTTTAAATTTGGTTTCATTCATGCTAATTATATCTCAAAATGATTTTCAGAAACTATCAATAAAAATTCATTAGCTGTAACAGCTAGTAACAAAACATCTAAAACTAAAAGTGATCAATGTTTATTGTCAGTAGCTGGAATTAGCCGTTATAAACTATAAATGAAGTTATCCTTTAAAATGGGAACTGAACAAGATTAAGTGACAGGAAACCTTTTCCACATGGAGCATGCAGTAGAGTATACTCCTCTGCCATCAATCATGGCAAGGCTGTGGAAAGGGACAGAAGGCAAGAATTAGAGAAGGAAGATAGAAGGAGACAATGTCAAAGAGGCCTTGTGGGGCAAGTACATGAAGGAACTCGAAGGTGAAGAGTGTGACTTTGATTGGAAAGAAAGTTGGAAGTTGCATCACAAAAGTCCACGTGTTGATGTTTGTGAATAAATATCCCTTGATCAAAAGCTTTGTGTGTGTGTGTGTTCTGTTTTATGTTTTGGTGCAGGTTGAAGACATCCATGGGTCCAAGTTAGGAGATCCTAACAGTTTTTTGGGAGTCAAAATACTTCCCAAATCTGAAATGTTGGAAACCAGTATTCTGAGAGACATATTTGTGGACGGTAGTAATATAAAGAATTACTGGAAAAATACCGTTGTTTCAGAAAAATCTAATATTTGGGACTTCCAAGCTTACAAAATTGCATGTTGCATAATTTTCTTTTTGGGAGTTAAAACCTTCCTCATGTTGTATTTATCTATCTGTCTGTCCATTTGTCTGTATGTCTGTCCATCTATCTATCTATCTATCTATCTATCTATCTATCTATCTATCTATCTATCTATCTATCTATCTATATGTTATCTACTTATTTTTTGTAATTGTTTGGCCGGGGGCACACTGAGTTGAGGACAGTTCATTGCAGGTGCATGCTGGAGGGAGGGGTACTGGGTCAATACCACACAAGAAAGACAGAGTGGTATTAACCGCACTGAGGAGAGAGCATATACATTCACAGAGACTGGGGTATAACAGCAGTTGATAATTACCCCTACCTTTGTCTCTGTATGTTATTCCTTTGAGGCATCAAGTTTCCACGTGCTGGGTGCTTGGTTGAGCCACTCCCGCAGTGGATTGGCTAAGGCACCAGCACATGATGAAATGGGAGACCTGGGACTGTGATTCGGTCCTCCCCAAGCTGCAACTTTCTGCAGGTTTTTTTTTTTAAAACAAAGTCCCCTCCCAAGTTTTTTCACATCCTCAAGTCCACCCCACCCCCCAGAGTTTGTTATGTAAATTTTGGAGGTGTTGAGGACAAAGCCTTCCCCATGTTGCGGGTGTGTGGGGGTGAAGCCACCCTGCAAAAAATAAGGAAGCCCATGGTTTTCAAGGGCATGTGCTGTTGCTGTGGTGTCGGTGTTTTACCCAACGTTATTTCAGCGCATGCCTTTATAGTTGCGGTAGTCATTGCCACACATTTTTTGTATGCGATGAGATGACCCCTTGACTCTGGAGGGATGTAGAGCGCAGTGACATTATCAATAAATTTGCTTTAAACTGTGAAGTTTTCACCACAGCACCAACATCCTTGGTGCCGGCTTTTCCTGTTTGCTGACATATCAACATGCAGCACATGATAAGGAAAACAATATGCTAGAACATGGACAAAATCCCATACTGACATTTTTATCTTATTTCTGGGAGTCAAATGTTTCTAAAACCAAGTCAGCTGAAGCCATACCCTGATTAATGGTGTCAGAATATTTCCTGGATCACAGAATGTGGCTCCACATATTACAGAGAAGATGCTCATCTGCAAATTCTGTCAGTGGTGTTGTGGTGGAAAATAATGGCCTGAAGACAGCCTATGATTAAATAGTTTACAAAGCTGTAAACAGCCACAGATCTGAGTGTAGGCATCAGTGAACTGAAGTCCAAGAGTGAAAAGTCCCTGAAGCAGCGATGCCTTCAGCATCCCCTGCTGACTAGACACTACAGTACCACAAAGCATGTGTGAAAGGGTAAACCGAAAGCCTATAGTCTAGTCTTAGAAACTGGTAAAGTTTTGCATAGTGGAACAAGCTCTTACCTGAAGTCTAACCTCACACACCATTGTGTGAATAAGAGGAATAGGAAGGGTGGTGTGGCTCCTCTTGTGAGAGGAGAAGGATACAACTTTTATGAAGGAGGGACTCTATGGTTTTGACTTAAGTCTGGGGTCAGGATTGAACCTTTCTGTGCCAGGCTTCACACTGAGATTCCCTTGTGCCTGTCCCATGCATGCTTGAAGCTCACCACTGGTTTTGCCCTCACATCTCTCGCTTGAATGTATCTCCTTCTAGCTTCATTGCATGTTCCCTTGTTCTGGGTGTGTTTCCTCAGAAAAATGCTCCCTTACTGTACCTTATTTACCCCAAGAGGTATTAATATGTCTATAATATCCTCCTTCCCTCTCCCTTCTTTCTTCCAGAGTCTACATATTAGGGCTTCTGATGCAGGCCCGGCACCATTTTCATTGCCCTCCTCTGGACTGCCTCCACTCTGTCTATGTCTTTCCTGAGATGTGTTCTCTGGAACTGGACACAGTACTCCAGGTAGGGTCTCACTAGTGAGCTATACAATGTCAACACTAGCTCCATCTGTCTGCTGGTGATACCTCTCCCTATGCACCCCAACATCCCACTGGCCCTACTCACTGCCATATTGCACTGCTTCGCCACCTTGAGGTCATCAGATATGATTGCTCCCAGGTCCAGTTCCTGTTTGGTGACTATCAATACCTTTTTTTTTATTTTGCATTCCTCCTTTGGGTTTATGCGCCCCAAGTGCATGATTTTGCTTTTTCTTTGCATTGAAATCCAGCTGCTATGTCCTTCACCACTCTTCACATTTTCTTAGGTCTCTGCATATTCGTTCCACCCCCTCTGGAGTTTCCACCCTATTGCACATTTTTTTCGTCATCCACAAAGAGGCAGGCTTCCATTCCAGCTCATCTGCAATGCCACTTATAAAGACATTAAAGAGGACTGGTTCCAGTACTGAGCCATGTGGCACACTGTTCTTCACCCTTCCTTCCTCAGAGTGAACTCCATTTACCACCATCCTCTGTCATCTATTCCTTGTTACCCAGTTTGCCACCTTATGACCCACTTCTAAGCTGATCAGTTTCAAAATGTGGCAGGCTCTGTGACTGGCTATTTCCTCTTATCTTTTGCTGATAACACTCTATCTGTCAGTGTTGCCATCTGTGAGTTACCAACGACTGCTGTGAATTACAATTTCACAGCCTGCAAGCGAAACCTGAATTGCTGTGTTTGACCTGTTTTACCCCCCTCCCCCTTAACTCGTAGACTGATTTTAACTTTAATCACATTGAAGCTGCTACAGGACCCGAAGTGTGCTGCATAGACTGCTGTTTGAGTCTGCACATGAGTCATCTGTTGTTGAGAACTGTATATGCTAAAGTTCTGTGGAGCTGTGACTGATTTGGGTTGCTAGGTAATAGCATAGTACCTGACCTGCTTGCAGCATTATTGCCATCACCTGCTTTCATTGAATTCTGTACTGGTCTCCACATTTTTCCAGATGGTGGCAGCTCTGGGAAGTGGAGGGGGGGCGATTTCAATATAAAGGCTGCCTTCTACACAGCGGCAGCAGATAAGTGGGACGGCAAAGTGAAGAGAGGAGTCTGACCAGAGTCAGACCGGGGACGGACTGGGCTACTAGAGTTTGTAATATCTTGCTTAGAGTTAATCATTTCTTTTGGGTTTGTACCTATAGATTAGTTATGATTAACAGAGGGATATTGTTGTGTGTAGCCTATACACTTTGTGTTTTGTGTACTGATGGGTTATTTTGTTCTATGTGTGTTAATAATGACTTTAGAACGTATGAAAATAATCAGATTCTGGAGTTCCAGACTCAACTGTTTATTCCTAATTATAGTCATTTATTTGGTGTAAAGGTTAAATACATGTGTTACAATTTGGGTTACAGTGTTAGGAAATATAAGACACGGAAATGTGTTCTGCCTGTTTGCATAAGAACCTGGTTACATTGCTTTCTCTTGCTAATTCGATCTGGCAATGTTGAAAGCAACCCTGGTCCTTTAGCAAACGATATGGCAGATAGTGATTTTTTTGCAGCATTCATATGGCCTCAAAATTATGCATTTTAATGTATTAAGCTTAACATCTAAATTTCATGAGGTGGAGTCATGGATTAGTTTATATAATCCGGATGTTCTGGCACTGACTGAAACCTGGTTAACCTTACCTGTTCTTGATACTGAACTTTGTATACCTGCTTATAAACTTTTAGAAAGGATCGTGTCACTGGTAGAGGGGTGGGGTTTTGTTTTATGTTAAGGAATATTTAATGGTAAATGAGACCACTATATTTAACAGTAATTTGAATATTGTGAACATATTACTATTCAGTTATTGTTGGGATTCGTCAAAAATTAACTATTTGTTGTGTATATCTACCTAATGGTAGCAAATCAGGCTTACAAGAACTTGTAAATGTTTTGAATACTGGGGTTTCTACAGAGTTAATACTACTGGGGATTTAATTTAAATTGGATGGGTTCAGATATAACAAAGTTAAATACGGTCTTGTCTCAGTCTGGTTTACAACAAATTATTACTTTGCCCACCCGACACAATAATAGATCAGGAAATCACACATTGCTGGACTGGATATTAACAAATAGACCTATTAATATGATAAAATGTGGTTTGACCTCTGATTCGTTAAGTGATCATCATCCAGTCTTCTGTATTTGGAAACATGGGGGACTGAAGAAGTCTAAGCCAATTATAAGGATTTCAAGATCTTTTTCTAAATTTGATGTACATTCTTTTTGTACAGAGTTGGGTAAAATAGATTGGTCTTTTTTATATTCTATCCCTGATGTGGATTCTGCATTGCATTTTTTTATTACTGAGTTTACACATGTTTTGGACCAGTTAGCTCCCCTTGTTAAAAGAAGGGTCCGAGGGAAAACTTATGGGTGGTTAACACCTCTTTGATTAAACTCATGAGACAACGAGACAAGGCCTGAAAACGTATAAAATGAACCATTCTGCTTCTGGTTATCATGCGATAGGACTTTAAGGAACCAATGTAAGGCTAAGATAAGGAAGGCTAAAACAGACTATATTCGTCATAAACAATGTGAAGGGTTATCTAACGCTACTACTTTTTGGAAAACAATTAACAATTTTATAAGACCTAATGTTTGTCAACCAGGTTCAATGAGGTTGAACGGTGACTTGTTGTCTTGTCCATTGAAGATAGCTAACGAGTTTAATTTGAAATTTACTGCATTGCCTGCTTCCTTTAGTGACCAGTCCAAGGTGAACTACTTGGGATTGACTGAAGATTTTACAGTTAATCCTAAACTGTATTTAAGGACTACTACTCCGAAGGAGGTAGAGAAGTTGTTGCGTTGTATTAAGAGGGACAGCTCAGCTGGTTCTGATGGCTTATGTCCTAGTTTATTGGTGGATGCTGCCTCAGTTATAGCACTTCCAGTTAGTATTATTTTCAATTTGTCTTTTGTTACAGGTACTATACCTAATATATGGAAACATACTTTGGTCACTCCTATATTTAAATCTGGTTCACAACATGAGTTTTGTAACTACAGACCTATTTCTATCTTGTCTGCTTTAGCTAAAGTTCAGGAAAGAATAAGTTTATAATCAGTTGATTGGGTATGTGGATCGCTTTGGATTATTGTCTCAGAACCAACATGGTTTTAGAAAGGGAAGGAGTACTGAGACTGCCTTGGTAGGATTCACGAGCAGCGGTACTTAATGGCATGGATAAAGGATGTCTTACGGGTGCCGTGTTCGTGGACTTGACCAAGGCATTCGACTCAGTTGATCACCAATTGTTGATTTCTAGACTTGAGTCATTGGGAGTTGGTGAGTCTTTCTTGGACTGGACGAGGGATTATTTAACAAATAGGTTTCAAAGGGTTAAATATAGGGGTGCTGTATCAGACTCTGTAATGGTTAAGTGTGGGGTTCCACAAGGTTCTATTTTGGGGCCACTTTTGTTTTCTTTGTTTTTTGATCAACTAGTAAGTGTGATTAATAATGCTTCTCTAACACTTTATGCTGACGATGCAGTAATTTATACGCAGGGTTTGTCAGTTGGAGATCTAGGTGTTTCTTTAACAGAGGAAATGTGCAATTTTCAGTCTTCACTTATGGCCTGTAAATTACTCTTAAACAAATCTAAGACAAAGGTGATGGTTTTTGGTACCCCACCTACACTGAGATCTGAGGTTGGTACTTTGGAAGTTAAATCTCTTGATGGATTACTGTTTGACTATGTTGATACATTTCAATATCTTGGGGTATTACTAGATTCTCATCTAAGTTATGAATCTCATTTTTGAGGGTTACCTCAAGAATACATTGTAGATTAGGTTCTTTGTACAGAATCCGCTCATTTATTATTCCTGAGTCTAGGCTGGTTATTTCAAATTGCTGCTTACTTCCTATTGTGAACTATGCAGCTATGATTACTGACACTGCTTTCATGACAGTGATTTCAAAGAAATCCACTTTACTTCACTTGATAGCTAAGTTTGCTTTAAATTGTTCTAAGTCATCTCATCATTGTGTGATTTTGAAAGAAATGGGCTGGTTACGGTTTCATTAAATTTCCAATACTGTGTGGCCAAGTTCATATATAAAGTTATGGACTCTGGAATTCCACATAGTATTTCAAAGTTTTTGAGACCATATATTGATGGTCATTATTCTAGACATAGGTCAGACAGTAGGTTTCTAGATTCCTTTTATGAAATCTAAAAGTGGACAAAGATCCTTTGCTTATATTGCTCCATTTATTTGGAATGAAATTCCTCAAGATATTAGGTGGTTGTGTTCTGTCAAAAAGTTTGCCGATGCATTAAGGATGTATTTCGAATCTCAATTTAATTGTAACTGTTTTTTATGAATTTTTTTTTATGAATTTTATACGTAACAAAGACATTTTTGTCTGCAATTTGCTGCATTGTATATGTATGTTTGATTATGTATTGTCTGTATGCAATATATGTGGGTCGCACCTGTAAAAGGAACTTGTTTCCAGTGTGCTTACCGTTTAAGCGAATAAACAAACAAACAAACAAACAAACAAACAAAATGAGCCTCCTATATGGAACATTGATGAAAACCTTACTGTAATCTAAGTAGGCCACAACTACCACCCCACCTTGAGCTATTTCCCCTGGTAACCCAGTCAAAGAAATCTATCAGGTTTGTCTGACATCACCTCCTCCCCATGAATCCGTGTTGCCTTGGGTCTTGTAACCTGTTGGCCATGAGATAATCCATAATCCTTTATTTTAGCAGTGACTCCATTAGCTTTCCCACCACTGATTGACTGACTGACTGACTGACCTATAGTTGTAGTTGTTCAGGTTATCAGCTTTTTCCTGATCCTCTTCTGCACAGCACCACCTGCCTTTCTTAACCTCACAATTCCTCCCCTAGTCTTCCTCTATTCAGTTATGGTATGTACCTAAAAACATCTTGCCCCCTTGTTTACCCCTTGGCTATCCTTTCCTCAGTTTATACCTTAATGGTCCTCATCCCTTTCCCTACCTCCCTCAGTTTCTCGTGATACACCTCCCTGTCTTCTTCCCTCTGTGTCTCTTTGTAAGACCACCCTTTTAGCCTTATCCTTTTCAGCCACTTCCTTCAAGAAACATAGCCATTTATTTTTCCTCATTTTTACTCACTTTCTTTGCACAGAGGTTTGTTGCCTTCATTATGTCTTCCTCTAAATTAGCCCACTGTTCCACCACCCCACTCAGGTAACACCCCTGCTAGGTTGTCTCGGAGACATTCACTCATTTTTTTAGAAATCTGCCCTTCTTAAGTCCAGGACCTCATCCTTGTGTGGTTTGCTTACACCGCTGTCCTTATATTAAACCACACTATGTGGAGGTCACTGGTCCTCAGGTGGCCTCCCACCTCAATGTCTGCAACACTGTCCCTGTTAGTGAGTACCAAGTCCAGTAATGCCCCATCATGAGTGGGCTCCATATTTGCATCACAAACACCCCCTGCAGGGAGTCCAGGATGTCTTTGCTTCTAACTGAAGCTGCAGCTGGGAGGCTGCAGTCTATATCTGGCAGATTGAAGTTCCCCCCACCAGCAGCACCTCCCTTTTCCCTGCCATTCTGCCAACAGCTTCTACCAGTGCCTTATCTAAATTCTCCCCCTGTGTTGGAGGTCTGTAGATCACACCAGTGCAAATAGTGGCTCTGTTTGCTCTAGGGTGGCCCACAGTACCTCCAGCCTCTCCATTCCCCCTGTATTCCCTGTGCCTCTGTTGCTTTGATACCCTCCCTTACATATGGCACCACCCCTCCTCCTGTCCGTTCCTCCCTGTCTTTCCTAAACAGAGTATATCCTAGTATGGCCATGTCCCAGTCTTGGTCTCCTGTGCACCATGACTCAGTAATGGCCATGATATCCAGTTCTGCCTCTGCCATGATGGCCTCTAAGTCTAGAATTTAATTTCCTAGACTTCTTGCATTTGTGCACATAGCTTCCACATTTTGTTACTACTCTGTAACTCCCTATGTCTCCTTCTTCCCTTTCTTGCTTTTCCACTTTTTTTTCACATCTCATGTTCCCATCCCCTTCCATTTTAACCACTCTGCTTTTTATTTTATCTTGCACCCTGGGGGATTTTCCTCCCCTCAATTTTTCTTTTCTCTCTACTACAATTTGGAGGGAGTCATTTTATTCCTCTCTGATTTCTTCCACGGTCCTCTCAGCTAGTTTAAATGTTTCTCATAGTAACATTTAAACTGTTCACTAAGGACTGCGATTCTCCTTCTAGATGGATGCAGTCCATCACCCCTGGATAGGTCCATATCCCTTCAGGTTGGTCCCCACTCCCCAGTGTAGCTGAACCCTGCCTCTCCACACCATTCCTTCAACTGCTCCTGCCCCACTGCCCTGGCAATCCTTAGGATCCACTTTCTATCCCTTCGAGCCGAGACGCCACGTAAACATTTCACCCATCTCCTTCCCTCCCTTCTTTTTCCCAAGTCTACCCCCTAACAATTGAGCCCCAGCCAAAACTTGTTTCCTCTTCTGCTGTGGACACTCCCCCTCCCCCACGTCTTAGAGTCTCCCCTTGGGAGGCCCTCACATCCTCCCTAGCCACTATCATAGATGAAGCCTCCTGGCAGTCCTCTCCTGCCAGTGCAGCAAAAGAGTTCTGTAATGGCACTGGCTAAGGAATTTGCCCCGTCCCAACACCCCAACTCTCTCAGAGCCCACCACTGTCCAGCTGTCCCTCCTTGGCACCTTTTGGAGCAACAATATTAGACTCAGTGACCCCTGTGAGGAGGAAGAGGTCCCCCAAATCCTAGCCAACTCAGACCAGAGTCTAGCAACCTTCTATCTCAGTCCAGATAGGTGCACACAGATGGGACAGCACCTCAGTCTCCAGAAGGTCTGTCTGAAAATTGCCACTCCACATTCACTGCACTGCACCACTTCCAACATTCCTGTTCCTACACTCACTATGCTACTGAAAGCCCATACCCCCAGATAGGGTGTTCATAAGTTTCCCTTTATTTGTTTTGCTTAACCCCTTTGTTACTTGACCCTAGAAGGGTGATTTAAATTACTCCTTGTACTTCTTTGCTTTCCTTAACTCTTATTCTTTTCCCTTTACTTAAATGTCTAGGTTTTGTTTTATAACTCCACCCCAGTTAGGATGCTTCCTTCTTTCCCTTCTCCTATTTTGCACTGAGCTTGCACCCAATTACCTCCTTTCCTCAGCAGGAGTTCTTCTGTTTCACTTACTCTTTCACTTAGTTTCAGAAAACTGTGTGGTCTGGCTCTGCAGCAGGGCTTTAGGCTGTCTCTCTCAACAGCACACAGACAACAGAATGCTTCTTACTGAAGACACACACACAGTTAAAGCCCTGCCTCTCTTAACAACACACAAACACCAGAATGCTTCTTACTGAAGACACACACACACAGTTTGAAATGAATTCTGGAACAGCCCCAGATGTTCATTGAGGAACTGCACGTCCCAATTAGCTGTCTGAGCTTGTCAATTAAAGCAATGAGGTTGGATCCAAGATGGCCACTATGTAGGAGCCATCCACCTATTTACTCTGCAAACCTGACTCCAAACAATTCTGATAAATAACATGAGGAAAAGCTCAAAGTTACAAAAACCAAGAAAAGGGAAAGACAAAATATTTACCTCTTCCTCGTCATTTTCATGTTTGCTTGGACGCATGTGCAAGAAACATAGTGCTATCATCCGAAATGCAGTGCCACGCAGTTGAAAGGGAGAGCGCCGCTGCAGTGAGCATGATCAGATAACTGAAGCGTGCTCTCTCCTTTCAACTGTACAAGCACTGAATTTCAGATGATCTAGAAGTGTGCTCTCCTCCCCAACAGTTTTCCAGGTGCCACGCCAGAGCCCACCCCAGCATGGTAGCAAAACTGTTTTACTGACAGGATGCCCAATCCCCCATCAGCTCCATGGCCCCTCCCCAACAGCCTTCCAGCTGCCACTGGGAGCCCACCCCAGCGAAGCAAAAATTGTTATGGTTGACGGGGTGCCCAACTCACGGCTCCACGCCCCCACCAAACAGACTTCCCACTGCCATGCTGGAGCCCACCCCAGCGTGACAAACATCCCACGCCATCATGCTGTTAAAAAAACCAAAAACAAAAAACAGTCCATCAGGGGTCTCTTGGCACCACTCACCAGCCACACGCACCCTCTCTGTGCACCTGCCTCCGCATTACACCCCCTCACCCCATACTTCCTACTTGGCGGAGTCCGTGTGATCTTCAGTGACCAGAACACATCTGCACTCTTCAAAGCCAACCGTGAACTGAGGAAATGCCGGTAAGCTGTATAATGGAATAAATAGGGTTTTTTCAACTTTGATGCATATCTCATGCATTTTTGGGAATTTTGGCACCAAATTTTCAACATTGGGTTTTCGGGACCTCTCCTCATGAACACTATCATTGTCATGGCGTTAATCGGCCCCGAAAGGTGATTTTGCAGTCACTGCGGGGAATCACCTTTCAGGACCGACTAACAGAATGACAGTGCCAGTGTTCATGAGGTGGGCTCTCAAAAAGCCTATGTTGCAAATTTGGTGAAAAAGTACTAAAAATGTATGTTTTATGAGTGTGCGTTGTGCAGTTCCTACGCATGCTGATAAGTTTGTTAATTTTTAATATTTGCCCTCCAGATTTGCAACACTGCCATTTTACCACACCTCCTTATGAGCAGTACAGCTGTCATTTTTCACATGTCAGCCAAAATGTGTTTTTGCGCATGTAGCACACAATGGCACAGTTGGTGTGCGAAATCAATGATTGGGACAGATTAAGAAAATCACAGTGACATTGTTCATGAGCAGAGGTCTTAAAATGGCTATGTTGAAAATGTGATGAAAAAATTACTAAAAATGACTGTTTTACGAGCGTGTGTTGAGCGGTTCCTACGCACGCTTGTAAGTTCACAAATTTTTAATATTTGCACTCCAGATTTTCAACATTGCCATTTTACCACACCTCCTTATGAGCAGTACAGCTGTCATTTTTCATATCTTGCCCAAAATGTGATTCTGCATATGTAGCGCACAATGGCACAGTCGGTGTGTGAAATCAATGTTTGGGGCACATTAAGAAAATCACAGTGACACTGTTCATGAGCAGAGGTCTTAAAATGACTATGTTGAAAATTTGGTGGAAAAATTCCCAAAAATGACTGTTTTATGAGTGTGCATTGCGCAGTTCCTACGCACTCACGCAAGTTTGCAAGTTTTTAATATTTGCACACCATATTTTCAACATTGCCATTTTACCATACCTCCTTATGAGCAGTACAGCTGTCATTTTTCACATCTCGCCCAAAATGTGTTTCTGCGCATGTAGTGCACAATACATAGATACATAGATACATAGACAGTGTAGGCAGATAAGGACCTATGGCCCACCCAGTCTGCCCATTTGAGCTTGTAAGTTCAGTTTATGTTTTCCTAGAAGTCTGTTGCCCCTTACCCCTGACCTCCAGAATTCCTTTATATCTATCCCATGCATTCTTAAATCCCATGATTGTTTCAGCCCCCACCACTTCCTCTGACAGGGTGTTCCACTTGTCCACCACCCGTTCTGTGAAGAAATTCTTCCTCATGTTTCCTCTGAATCGTCCTCCCTCCAACTTCATCCCATGCCCTCTAGTCCTGAAACATCTTTTTCACTTAAAAATAGTGTATTTCTGCACCCTGTTCCTCCCTGTAAGATACTTGTATGTCTCTATCATATCCCCTCTCTCCCTCCTGTCCTCCAGGGAGTACATATTCAGTTCCTTCAACCTGTCCTCATAGGACGTGTGATGCAATCCATGTACCATCTTTGTTGCCCTCCTCTGAACCTTCTCTACCCTGTCTATATCCTTACATAGGTAAGGTCTCCAGAACTGTACACTGTACTCCAGGTGGGGCCTCACTAGTGTCTTGTATAGTGGAATTATGACCTCCCTTTTCCTGCTGGTGATGCCCCTGCCTATGCATCCCAGCATCCTATTTGCTTTACCTGCTGCCTTGTCACACTGTTTCCCTACCTTGAGGTCATCAGAGATGATAACCCCAAGGTCCCTTTCATGCTTGGTGCATGCTATATCCTCACCCCCCAACTGATATATTGTGCCAGTGTTTTTGTGCCCCATATGCATTATCTTGCACTTCTTTGCATTGAATTTCAACTGCCAAACCCCTGACCATTCTTCAAGTTTCTGCAGGTCCCTTCTCATTTTGTCTACACCCTCTGGTGTGTCTACTCTGTTACAGAGCTTTGTGTCATCAGCGAACAGTAGAATTCTGCCTTCTAGGTCCGGTGCAATGTCACTGATGAAGATGTTGAATAGGACCGGTCCCAGCACTGATCCCTGTGGTACCCCACTGATCACTCTTCCCTCTGTGGAGTGATAGCCATTTACCACCACCCTCTGTGTTCTGCCACCCAGTCAGTTACCTACCCACCACACTACTGTCCTGCCTACACTGATATTCCCCAGTTTGTGTAGTAGTCTTCTATGTGGCACAGTGTCAAAGGCCTTGCTGAAGTCCAGATAGGCCATGTCCACTGCCCTCCCCTGATCCACCTCCCTAGTCACCCAGTCAAAACATTCAACGAGGTTGGTCTGACATGACCTCCCTGGTGAAACCATGCTGCCTTTGGGTCCTGTAGTCCATTGACAACCAGATGTTCCACCAATCTCTCCTTCAGTAGTACTTCCATGATCTTCCCCACTACTGAGGTGAGGCTGACTGGTCTGTAGTTCCCGCTTCTTCTTGTTCCCACTTTGTATAAGGGACTACATCTGCTGTCCTCCAGTCTTTGGGTACCTCCCCTGTTTCCAGTGATCGGCTAAACAGGATAGCCAGAGGTTCAGCCACCACCTCTCTTAGTTCTTTAAGGACCCTGGGGTGCACCCCATCTGGCCCCATTGCTTCATCAACTCTTATTACTTCCAGTTCCTTCAGGACCCTTTCTCGTGTAAAGGGACTTATGTCCATTTCTGCACCATTCTCACCCCTTGTACTCCCTTCAGACCCATTACCCTCCTCTTCCTCAGTAGAGACTGAGCAGAAATACCTGTTCAGTATGTCAGCTTTACTGTTCTCATCCTCCACTCGGCTCCCATCCTCCCCCTTCAGTCTCACTATCCCTCCCTTTGCCTTTCTTTTTTCACTTATGTACCTGTAAAATGTTTTGTCCCCACTACCCACTGATTTTGCAATGTGTTCTTCTGTCTGAGCTTTGGCTTCCCTTACTGACCTCCCTGCCTCCCTTTGCTTCTCCTGGTACTTCTCTCTATCCCCTTTTGCCTGTGTCTTTTTGTATTGCCTGAATGCAATCTTTTTGGCTTTCACTTTCTTTGCTACTCTTTGGAAAACCATAATGGTCTCTTCCTTTTCCTCTTGCTAACCTGCTTAATGCATAATTCTGTTCTCTTGTAATCCCCCATTTTAAATACTGCCCACTGTTTCTGAACCTCAGTTCCAAGCTCCATTCCCTTAATGCCTCTTTCAAGTATCTCCCATTTTCCCAAAGTATGCCCCTAAAATCCAGGATACGTGTTTTGTGTGGTTTGGTTCTGCTCTTTCTGTGATTTCAAACCACAATGACTGGTGGTCACTGTTCCCAGGTGCTCCCCACTGTTACCCCATCACACTGTCCCTGTTTGTGAGCACAAGGTCCAGTATTGCCTTCTGCCGAGTTGGTTCCATGACCAGTTGCTTGAGGAAGGCACCCTGAAGGGAGTCCAGGATAAATCTGCTCCTAGTTGATGCTGCTACTGGGATGCTCCAGTCCACGTCCGGAATATTGAAGTCTCCAACCAGTACTAGCTCATCCTTGTCTGCTATCCTTTGGATGGCTAGCATCAGCTCCCTATCTGTTTCTTCCTTCTGGGCTGGTGGTCTATAGACCACACCTGTGCGGATGGCTGGCCCCATTTTCCTTTCCAGCTTAACCCACAGTATCTCTCCCCCATTTTGTTCCTCCTGGATCTCTGTGGCCCTTATGTCATTTTTCACATACAGTGCCACTCCTCCTCCCTTCCTACCTTCCCTGTCTCTTCTGAATATGTTGTAGCCAGGTATGGCTGTCTCCCAGTCATGGTTATCATTACACCAGGTTTCAGTGATGGCCACAATGTCCAGGTCTGACTGCACCATGACAGCCTCCAGATCTTCCATCTTGTTGCTAAGGCCCCCTGGCACTGGCACACATGGCTTTCCATGATTTGATCTCCCTAGACTCTTTTGCTGTTCTACTCCAGCCCCTTCCTTGGTTGTCCTCTATCCCCTGGTTCTCCTTGCTGTCTGCCCTTCTGCTGAATTTTGCCCCTTTCTGCCTATCCACCTCTTGGGCGCTAATCTCCATCTTTGCACACTGCTTTGTAGAGATAGCCCTACCTCCGGTTCACTGGTTCCACTGTAGCTGTGGGGGTGAGCAAGTAGGTACCTCCTTGCTGGCCTGCCACCCCCTTTGCTAGTTTAAATGATTGTCAATGTACATTTAAACTTATCATTGAGTGCTTGGATTCCTCTCCAGAATGGATGCAGGCCATCAGGCTTGAACAAACCTCCATCCCTCCAGCTGGGTCCCCAGTCACCAATGAATCCAAACCCTTCCTCACAGCACCAGTTCTTCAACCATGAGTTAAAGTTCCTGATGCATGCACCCCTATGTTCTCCCTTGCTCTCACAGGTAGTACTCTGAAAAAGTGACAGAAGTAGCTACTTGCTTGAGACCCTCCCAATTTCCTGAACTCTTCCTGAACTTCCTTTGGCTCCCCATTTGCCAGGTCATTAGTACCTAGGTGGATAATGATATCCATCCCACCTCCCATCTTGCCTTCCCAGTGATCCCAGGATCTTCCTTCCATCCCTCCATGCCGTGGCACCTGGTAGGCACCTCACCTCCCTGTCCTCCCTCTCTGTGTTCCTAGCTGATCCTCTTATGATGGAGTCCCCACCAGGATTCACTTCCTCCTCCTCTGGCGTCCACTGCTCTCCCTGCTGAGGTCACCTCCTTGGCTAACCTCCACATCCTTTCCTTCCACTCTCTGGGTACCTCTATTTGGTTGTCTCCATTTGCCAGTATGGCATATGAGTTCTTAAGTGGAATAGGATCTGGGATGTCCTCTGCCTGACTGCTCTAACCCTCCCTGTTGTCCACTGTCACCCAAGTGCTCCTGCTCTGGCATCCCTTGAGGCAGTTGCATTGACTGGGTGGTCTCTGGATAGGGTGATGGTACCTGACCCAGTTTACTTCCGGCTCTGGAGTCTGGCTACCTCATCCCGCAGTCCAGAGAGATGCATGCAGATAGGGCAGCACCTCAGTGTCCAGAAGGTCTTCCTGAATATCACTGCCCCACAGCCACTGCATTGCACCACTCCCCACATTATACTGCAATTATACTGCTATTCTACTACTTGTCTGTTACTGAAGCTCTCCTAGTTCCCTTTTTATTAATTTACTGTCCTAAAAATCCTGCCACTGATCCTCAGATACGTTTCTTTTAAAAAAAAGAAAATAAACCAATAAATAAATGAGTCAAAACACTTGTCGTGCTGGGGGGGGTTCTTCCCCCTTATGCCCCTCCTACTCTACACCCCTTACTATCCCCTGTGTTTAGCTCCTGTCAATCAGATTTGACAGGGCATATAATTAAGAGCTGGGGGAAGGGGAGGGGGGTGAAAATTTGCAGCAATTAAAGACAGCAAAGAAATACACCACCACTATGTTTTAAATTTTCAACAGCCCAAAAACAATTCTAAGTAAAGACAGAAAATAAATTACAGTGTCACTAAAAGACCACAATCTAAGTTTAAAAGAAAAATAGCAATTACCAGTTATTGTAAAGTACTGATTGAATGTGTTTCCTCCCTCTTCTGGCTTCTTCTGAGAAGACAAAACTCACTTGCTACCTCATCTCTGACTAAGCCCCACCTCCAGTTATCACGTAGCTGAGGTCAGAGGCCAGACAATTAACACCCCTCACCCAAACTACAGGGCAAGTCAGACAAGCCAAGACTAAATTTGCAGCAATTAAAGACAGCAAAGAAATACACCACCACTATGTTTTAAATTTTCAACAGCCCAAAAACAATTCTAAGTAAAGACAGAAAATAAATTACAGTGTCACTAAAAGCCAACAATCTAAGTTTAAAAGAAAAATAGCAATTACCAGTTACTGTAAAGCACTGATTGAATGTGTTTCCTTCCCCTTCTGGCTTCTTCTGAGGCACAGTTGTCATGCGAAATCAATGTTTAGGACAGATTAAGAAAATCACAGTGACACTGTTCATGAGCAGAGGTCTTAAAATGGTTATGTTGAAAATTTGGTGAAAAAATTCCTGTAAATGACTGTTACGAGCGTGCATTGCGCAGTTTCCACGCACCCTTGTAAGTTTACAAATTTGGACTATTTTCAATCCAGATTTTCAACACTGGCATTTTCCACACCTCCTTATGGACAGTACAGCTGTCATTTTTCACATCATGCCTGAGATGTGTTTTTGCACTTCTGGTGCAGAAATGCATGGTGGCTGTGGGACATCAGTGTTCGGGACAGATTAAGAAAATGACAGTGACACTGTTCATGAGCAGAGGTGCCAAAATGCCTGTGTTGACAATCTGCTGTAAAAAATCCCCTAACTAATTACATTACAGGTGTGCATTGCACAGTTTCTGCACACGCTCGTGACTTTGTTTTTTTATATTTTCCCTCCAGATTTTCAACATTGCCATTTTTTACACCTCCCCATGAACAATAGAGCTGTCATTTTTAACATCCTGTTCGAAATATGTTTTTGCACCTGTGGTGCCAAATGGCATAGTCGCTGTGCAAAATCAGCTTTCGGCTAACAAACTGATATTGCCACTGTTCATGAGGAGGGGGGTCACAAAAAAAAATGTTGAAAATTTGGAGTAAAATACAATGAACATGGGGCATTAGTGTATCCGACCATTACACCTCACCCTGTAGAGACTGACAGGCATCAGGGTGTGACTTGGGATTGTTGCCTGTAATGCTCATACCATTCCGCCCCCATCCACACCCTGCAGCCAGTGAGAGGTATCAAGGTGTGCCTTGGACTCTTCGGCCCCAAAGTTCACCCCATTCTCCTATACTGCACCCACCTCACTGTATTTCCTTATGGAATGGGGTGAGCACAAAGCCCAAAGACCCCAAGGCACACTGTGATACTTGTCAGTGTCTGCAGGGTAGGGTGTGGTGAAATACCGTGGCCATTATGCCTGATGACCCAAAGGCACACCCCAATGTCTGTCAGTCTCTGCAGGGTGGTGGTGGTGGGGTTGGCTTCAGTTCAATACTTCACTGCCATTCCTATTATGCATCTCTCTAACTCCTACACTACCAATGCCAATGCCAGCAAGCAAATATTCAGCATTGACAAATGCTTGTTGGGGACTCCACTGAGGAAACAGAGGCCTTTAGACAAATATTTGCTTGCTACACAGACAGGCACTGGAGTAGCTGTGAAGGTTGAGAACTTCAACCAAGCTAGAGGTCTAATGGTAAAGCTCATAAGCATGGCACCACCAGGAGAGGCAAACCCAGTGGCCACACCACTACTCTTTTTTGAACTGGAAAGACCGCTGGCAAAGCCATATTTTAATGGGGAGAATACTGGGGGTTTAACTGCCAGGAAAAAAAAAACACTCACTACTAGAACAAAATAGAAAAAGATCAATATGAAGAACCACTTAAAGTGACTGAAAGTGTTCTTCCAATGCTAGACACATCAAAGGGGACTATACCAACAGCTGGTAAAGCCACTCCAAGCCCTCAAAAAAAAAATGTTCTCACTAAACCATCTCCCAACAGACATACAGAAATCTTGACTTTTGAAATGATAGCAGGTGCAAGAGAAGCTGGGGCTCAAAGACAGTTGTTAGAAAAGGATGCATCAGAAACAACAAAGACTCCTGAATTGATTCTATGTGTGAAACAAGGTACAACTAATATCAAAAATGTTAAAGAGTTGAAGGAAATTATGGAGGGTGGGTCTGTTTGAAAAGTGTGGTAATTTAGAGACAAAGATGGAACTGCACAGCCTTGCTCGAACAATAAGGCCCAACTTAAACAAATTAAAGGAAAACAGGAGACTGTTCAAAATGACTTGGAAGAAGTGCAACTGAAATTGCTTACTGTAGAAGCCTTAGCACAATCCAATGCTTGAAGGGCTGTGGTTTTCAACAGAAGGATTGAGGCTTTAGAATACCTCACAAGATTTAAGAATATCAGGCTTGTGAGTCTGACCCTTAAAACTGATAATCAACATCAGAATTTGAGAGAGCCAAAATAAATATATTTAAAGATTCTTTAATTATTTAAATTTACTGTACCTGAGGAAAATTTTCAAGTTGTCTCCCAAGCTTATAGACTTCTTCCAAAGAAGAATATGTACAGGGTATGTCTCACAACAAAATGGAACAACAAGTCATACTCCGCAAATGATTACACAAACAGAAAGGTGAGAAATGAGCCACAATCTTCTTCACCTTTTTTTATTTGAAATGGACCAGGACATGGTTATATGGGTAGCTAGATCTAAAGGTCTCTTGATGTTTAAAGATTATCAAATCTATTTCTTCCCTGACATTTCTCCTCTCACACAGGAAAGAAACACGAAATTGCTACACTGCAGTGAAGAGATTATTGAGCTGGGTGCAATATGTACTTTTCCTTATCCTGCAAAATGTGGAATAACTTACAATGCAGAAACATATATTTGCTTTGAGCCTAAGCATATTGCTGGATTTCTGAAGACACAACAAAAAATTAAAAAAAAATAAAATTACTATAAACAACAAGGGTGTAGTTTCGATAAAGAAATCTAAAAGATACAGAAGTAATGCCAGCAACATAAATATCTTAAAAAAGAAGATGAAACAAGAAATAAAAAATGAATTAAATTGAAATATACCATTTGATTTTGAAAAACTCAAGAAACTAAAACTACACATCTTAATTCTATGTTTTGTTGTGCAGAATAATATTTAATATTTTTTTTCTTAATAGTATGGTTAATTTAATAATTTAAAAGTGTGTATTTGGTAAGAACTAAACTTAAGATAAGTTTAATACGCTAAAAAAAGTTAAATGCTAAAACAAATTGATATTGCTGGGATACTCAAAGGTCCAAATAAATTGTTTTTGTTAGCAAAAGTGAACTTTACTTGTGATATGGCATAACAAAAGTCATAAATAATTATTTTATTTATTTCTAACTGATATAAAAATATATTGTATCTTCTCCTAATTTTAGGACATGTCATCCCAGGAAATGTGATAGTTTTTCATTTGCTTCCTCTTGTTTATATTGAATTAATGAAGTAGCTAAAAACGATATTGTATATAATGAAAATGAATGAAAAATTAATAAATGTAATTATAAAAAAATAAAGTTAGCAGGCCTTGAGGTCTGTCACACAACAGACAATTAGATGCTGCAAAGATCCCTGAATAACTAAAGCCTATTTCAATTCTATGATCCTTTGGGGCTCTTTCCACAAACAATTCTGACCCCAATTGGTCACCAAGTCACCCTCTAAACCTATCATCATGCCATCTTGTAACAGAGGTGATGAAGATGGCTGTCAATTTGTAGTCCAACAGCAGTCTTTTCCAAATGACTTTGTTTTACACAAAGTTCTTTAGTTATATAATGCTTCACACCCAAACCAGTCCCTCATGTGTGTGCTTACACATCTGATCAGGGAATGATTGGGGAAGTCTTGGTTCATCGGGAGCAATGATGCATTGACTCCATCAGTGCTGGCTAGCGCCTTTGATTTGTAAATCCAAGAGCCTCAAAGGTAAAGTCCCCAAATAGGGGAAGGGGTTACACTGTCCCACTGCTAAACAATTGAGAACTGCATAAATTCTAGCAGGAAAATCCATAGTCCAATATATTTAAAAGTCATTTAAGGTTTATGGGGGCAAATATTCCTATCTAGACATACTGCAGGTCAACAGATAGCCAACATTCTGTCTATACACATAATTCCTGTCTAAAACCATCTTAGCAAATATTTCCCACAGGTTTTGTCATTTGGCTATTGCATCAGATGGGTGTATCTTTACACAGTATATGGTACAATGATCTGGGTGTTACTGTATACCCTTATGCACAAGGTATAGGAGCAGGTTAGTAGAGCTAACCAGGGGCATCATATGTTAGTATGATTAGGGTCTGACTGGTCTTTCAGAGTGTCACAAAGGGACTGATGTTCTTTCTTTGAGTTAAGGGTTGCAACTCCCATTTCCTAGACCAGCACAGGAGTATCTTCAGGTGAAGTCAATTCCATTATGTGTTCTGGTCCTGGGTGCTCTCCCTTCTCTTCTACGATACTATCTTCTTCAGGTACTGACTTTATATTGGGAGGGCTTGCCCGAGGTTCAATGTGGGGAATAGCTACTCCCACAACCTCTACATAAGCCCTCCGCTAACACACCTCCCTTCCTTAAGGAGTGTTTTTCACCTAGGCTCCTGCGTGGCTTGTGTGGCTGCTCCCTTGTCACACTGCTGCTCTGGTTTGTTTGTTTTTCCCTCCTCCCTCCCTCCTCCCTTCCTGCATTTATTGTTTGTTGCCTTGTCTCCTCACCCATTGCTGCATTACTATGATGCCATAGGCTTTCTTTTCCTTTCATTTGCTCGTCTTGAACTTTGTAGGGTTTGGGCTGGTGCCTATTGTGCCACCGTTTTCTCTTGCTGGTGCCCCCTCCCACTCTCTTTCTTCATTCCATTTTCTTTTTGGGCTTTCTTTGCACCCAGCACTTGCAACGCCTTTTCTTTCTCCACTCCCATGCACTCTCCTAGCACTACTTCCCCTTCCAGCTCCAGCCCGGTTTCATTGGTGATTATATCACCATCTCCCATGCTCCATCCATCCACAGGCTTCCTCATCATCCTGTCATGATAATCCCCATGCTCCTGTACCTGTTTGGGACTGCCTGGACCCAACGCTACTTGGACCAACCGCCCAACAGGATTTCCTATCTCCCCTTCCTATCTCAGCACTGCCTCCCAGTCGCACAGCAACTCTCCCTCCATGCCTACTGCAGCCTGTAAGTACACCATTTTTCAAAGTGCATTTCTGTCTCATGCTACCTCCTCTTGCCATGTGGAATTCCTATTACCAACTAGTGCCCGATTGTTTCACTACCTATCATCGCTTTAGCTTCATTTTCCTTGCCATCGGAATCTTGAACCTGTCTCACACTGTGATGAACTAATGCTTGCTAACCTCTCCAATTCTATGATAATGCCAGTGAAAACAAGTGGTTGAACTGCCTGATTATTTAAAGAAATTCAAGTCTGCAATATTATATAGGGAAAGGAAATGTAAGGTCACCATGACTATGGGTGTCTGCTAGTTATCAGGGATGCATACAAGGACATTTGCTCTACCGGATACATTCTGCATTTATATTACTGGTTGCGCCTGTGAACTGGGGTTTAAACAATCTTTTAAGTTCCCCCATTAGTCAATATTTCATACAGTTTGTGTCTGCTTTCTACCATTGCTATCTCTGTCGGGGGGGGGCATTTGGTTGCTACTACATATAGTGCCTGCTTACAACCCATTCAGACACCCACGTCTTCTGTGCTGCCTGGATCATGCACTCTCCACCTGGCACTGTCACATTTTTTACCTGATTATACCTGGATGCTTAGGAACAATTTTCCATGAGGTGCCGCTCCTTTGCTCCCCTTGCCTTGTGAAAGAATTCAAGCTCTTCCTTCCTCATTTATATCCCTCAATTCCTCAACCCAGTGACCGGTACCAGAAAGCAAAGCCTTTCCAGCATGGAGGAGCTAATTTGAATCTGCAATTCCACCAGCATACTCATATTTACATATCCAACCATGTGCAACTTTCTCTTCACAATACATCCTGAGCTCATTCTTTTCATCCCATCATCTATCTATACCAATCTGTCACATTATATGTTGCCATTGTGTCCATTCACTTTATACCGACCATTTCGTCTCCTATTTCTTATACTGTGTTATACATGCTCCATCACTTCTCTACTTTCTGTACAGCAGTATTGTGCATTGGCCAGCCCATACCAGTCGTATTCCGGTCTCGGTCCCTAACTCACACTTTCTGAAGTGTTGAGTGAAGGTAGGCTTCCCCGTCTACAAGGGATGGCAGTCCATTTCATTCATTACATCCTACTAATACCAGCCTGACACTCTCCGTCCTTAACTCTGCTTGACTGCATCGTGTGAAGGTTCGCTTACACCGCCGACCAGGGATGGGAGTCATGTCTACCATCTACAGACTATTACCATACCTTCTCTAACTGTACCGGTTGCTGCTTCCCTTCAGGTACAGAACTTCATCCTGCTTACCACTTTGACATTCTCCATCCCTAACTCTACTGGATAACATCGAGTGATGGTTAGCCTGCCCCAGCTACCAGGGATGTGAGCTGTGTCTCCAGTCTACAAATTTCTACCATACATTTCTACCTTATGCCAGTTGCCGCTTCCCTTCAGGAATGGAACTCTCACGCTCTGTGTACCATAATCATGCTACTTATGCTGCTTCAGGTTACTACTTCTCAGCCCAATGCCTGGCTGACTCTCCCTTCAGGATCAGGACTTTGCCCTACTTACTTCTTCATCTTACCTTGTCTGCAGCCTAGACTCATCATCTTATCTGCTGCCTTCCTCAGCCAGGAGCCCGACTCTGACATGTACTGTCTCCACCTTTGCATCCTCACTGATGTGGATTGCCATTCAGTTCTGGGTCTCCAATCTTGTTTTCATTGTCCTGTATTCCTCATCACATGCAGTTCGTATCTTCCTGCTTCGTTCATCCCTTCTGGATGCATTTCCACCAATCCACTGCTTCACATGTGTTTTTCTCCACCTTAGGGTTACCACCTGTCCTGATTTTCACAGGACAGTCCTGATTTGGACGTCTGTGTCCTGCAAAAATATTTGAAAAAAGCTACACGTCCTGACCTTATAATAGAAAAAAATATTTTCTAACTTTCCTCTAAATGCTGCAGAAAAGTAAAATAACTTTACTAAAACACCTTAAAATGATAAGAAACAATAGAAACAACTAAAAAACTACAACACTCAATCTTAATTCAGATTATTTCAAGAAAACAAGTCTGTTATATTGGTTCAGGTTACATATTGTCCTGTGAAAAATCATGTTTCAGTAGGAAATGTCCCACTCTGGGCTTCTTAAAAGGTGGTAACCCTACTCCACCTTATACCCAATGCCACAAACTTTCTGGACTTGGATCCCCTACTGCTGAATGGTCTCCAATCCTCCTCGCTGCAGCTGTTCTTCCAGCCTCAACATCTGTGCACTACAAAGACTACCCTGCAGGGTCCATGGCCCTAGCTCACTTCACTGTATCTTATGTCTCCTCTCACCCTAATGCAGGTTGCTGCTTCCCTTCAGAACCAGGGCATTTCACTCCTCCAGCCTTTCATTCTCAGCTTTGCCTATGACTTCGACTGCAGAATCAGGACCTCTTCGATTTGGTTGCCTTCATTATGTCAGTTTGCCATGTCCCTTCCATCACTGGACCCTTCTGATTTGAATGATTCCACTTGACATCCTGTTCTTCCATGGACCTTCATTCTCAAGCCCCTTTGGTATCCTTTCCTCCTCATACAGATCTTGCTGACTTGTTCTATCCCTCTCACTTCTGGTCAACTGCCTCATGGACTTCTTTCGACAGGTTTTCCGTCCAGCTGTCGTAGAAACTTGTTTTCCTTGCTGATTAGAATTCATGCTTCATTGCTCCATCTCTTCCCATTCTCTCTTCTGTTTGCTTCCAGTCTTCATCAGATGTGGGACCTCCATTGCTCATAGGACTTGGCTCCCTGGCTTCCATGGATCATAATCCTATGCCTTCCTTCAGCATTCTCACACTTTGCTGCCATTCACCATGGAACTGATGTCATTCTGCTCCTTCCTGGTCTGGATGTCCTCTGGCTTCACCTGGCCCATTGTTTCCTCTGCTTCTTCCTTCAGTTGCTCAGGATCCACTCCGTACTTCCTTCTCATATGTATGGCTGCCTTCTCCTCTTCGCTTAGCTGGCTTGGGGCTTTGTACTGTTTGCTGTGGCTCTTTTGGGCCTTGTACTGTACCTCATTTCCAACCAGTGCTCCTACCAAGTCATCTGCTTCCATACGATCCATCCCCTACTTCTACTCCTGACCTTCTAACAGTAACTTCCACTAATGATTCGATCATTCATTCATTACTCTGGAGAATACTTCTGCCAGCAAAACATTCCTTGGCTCACATGCCCCACAGACTCTTATGTTATCATTGAAGTCTCACACTGCCCATTCAGTTCTTCTTAATCATTCATGGAATCCCATTTGCCTGGACAATAGGAAGATCTCCTCTGTCTCTATTGGATATACCAGCCGATTCCTGTCCATCCAATCACCATCATTCCTCGGATGCCTCATCTCATTAGCCATCTTCATACATGGAAAGGACTTAAATCCTTCTGTTCTATTCAGACTTCGTAATTAGCATCACTTTTACAGACACCAAGAATCACAAGATAACCCATTCAACTATGAACTTCATCCATTTTACCTTATCACGCCTCTAGTTTCAACAATGACTCAGATGACCAAGTTACTAACTCTACTTCCAACAGTCATTGCTTGTTTTAGGAATTGCATAGATATCATCCAGAATATTCACTGTGGATCTCCATCGCTCAGTTGATTCCCAACTCCATGCCATCCACACCTCTTCTATTTAACTCCCGGACATCGTTATTCTTTATATTATTAATCGCACCTGTTCACCTGGTACTTTCTGCCAGGTTAACCATTCTTCAATGACCCATTCAGTCTCTTCTTCTCAAGTACCTTTGTTAATCTCTACAGTAAAGACCATCATCGAGAACTGGTTCTCCTGAATTCTATCTGGCAATCCGTAATATTTTTATTTTATTTATTTTAGTCTTTGGTAACCGGGTAAGGCCCACTAGGCAAGTGACTGTTTTCAGGGGCTACCTAGGAGCACTGGGCGGTTAAGTGACTTGCTCAGAGTCACACAGTATGCAAGTGGAGGTTGTGAGAATCAAACTCAGGTCTGGTCTGCTGGATGTACCAAGCTCATTCACACCTTGTTTCTCTAACCTCTAGGCCAGGGGTTCTCAAATGGTGAGGCCAGCCTCCCTGGGGAGGCCCCAACCTGTTCAAGGGGAGGCTCAAGCGAGTCTGAAAAAGTACGGTATTTAAATTTTTAGTTTTATATATTTTGTGTGAAGAGATGAAGCAAACTGAAAGAGGGTAATAATAGTAGGTGAATTTTATGTATTTATTTATTAATAGGTGACAAGGGAAGTTGAATGAGCCAAGGCTCATTTCAGGTGTACCCGGGGAAGGGAAGGGAGTGAATACATTTCAACAGGTAACTGCGAAACAATCAAGAAATACACAATGAACAATAGTGTAAACAAATATAAACAATAAACTAATAATGAGTGGTGGTAATTGATCAATTTGTAGACTGATGGCAGAACAACCCAAATATAAGGGTTGAGCATAGAAGTGCTAAGAGCAATAGCAGGAAGGAGCAAGGTAATCCCAGAGAAGTTGCTTAGAGAAGGAAAGGTGGCAAAATATTTAGGAAGGTTATTTCATAGAGAGGAAACAGAGAAAGTTGTCTTACTCATAAAGGTAGTGCAACAAGTGGTAACAATGGTTCAAGAATGAAAATAGAGCAAGTACAGTAGGTTGACCTGTTTGGGGGTTACAATAAGCTGAATAATAATATGTGTTTGCTTTATTTATTTGTTGTTCAGATAACACCTTTGAGCACAGGAGCTCTTTTTCAAAGTTAAAGGCAGTATAAGACAAAGAACTGAATGTGAGCCAAATACTCAAAAGGTTTCAATTTATTTATGGTATATATCGTAAAAGTACAATACGATATTTTACTTTGGGAGGCCCAAGATTATTTCAGTATTTGGAGGCTCAAAATCTTTCCATAGATTTGGGGAGGCTCACTGTGACAGTGTGTGAGAACTATTGCTTTAGGCTATACTGCCAGCCAATAGCCATAATAGCCAAGTCAAATTCTCCAACTCAGCCTTGCATTCCAATTGGTATTTATCAGCTGTAGCACTAAATCCTATGGCACCCTGTATTTATCGATCTCACTACCAATCCAGCTTACAGATTCTACCTCTCATCTGCCTCAAGCTTTTCTCATGTACTTTAGCATTAGATTTACCCATTAACTTAACTACCTATGCCACCACAGGTCATCTCCTAAATGATCACACCACAAGAATACCCACCGTACTTCAGGCAGTATACCAACAAAGGATTCAGCATAAAGTCATGAACATCAGCACCAAAAGCCATCACTTCCTTATACCGCATTTCCAATTATTCCTCATATCACTAGGTTACCATATGGATGGCTCCGCAAATTATCTTCTGGGCTTTACTAATCACTAATGGCATTACTCTTATCAGGCACTCAAACTCCTCTACTCATTTTACTCTGGGATGCTTACCCAGTGACTTTCTCTCACTACTTGATTCTTTACCTTCAGACTACCTCGAATATCGAACCTTATACGAATTGGACCAGTCACTCATAACTTTACTAATCATCATAACTATCACAGTGTACCATCTAGTCTTATATTAATCTCATCTTGCTCTCCCACCTTATAACCTCCATACAATTCCTTGGACATCCATCCTTTGTCACTTCAGAAATATGGTCTACATTAGCCCTTCTTTAGCTGGATCTGCTTTACACATGGGATTTTACCATCCCTGCAGAAAGAAGTATCCTTCATCTTCAGGATTAACATTCAACCTCTATCATCCTCGGATCAAGAATGAACCATCATCTCCATGGCAATCAAATACTCTTCTACAAATTATACTCTATGGATGTTTCCTTAGCAACTCATTGTTCAATACAGAATTCCTAGCCCCCAGACCATACCCTTACATTCAAGCCTCACACAAGTTGGATCATTCACTAATGACTCTTCTACCATTGCAGTTCCACCATTTCCAGTTTAGTATCTTATCAATCCACTCATGATCCCTCTGCCTATTACAGTTCAGTTGGACAAGCATCATTCATCATCTCGGATACTTGGACTTCCTTCATCTTCCTTCATTTGGATTTACTTTATACTCAGGATTCTAGCACTCATTCAGAATGGATCTCCTCTTCAACCTCAGAATCATCATGTGATCGGCATCATGCAGGGATCAAAGATGGATTATCCTCTCTCCAAGCAACTCACCAACCTCGAATTAGCTATGGTTATTAGAACCTAGATCCTTCTCAATTTAGTATGCCCAGATGGACAGGCAGACCTCCTGCCATGGGTTCTCAGAGCTTTCCTCCACATGGGAGGTTTTCCTCTCCTAAGTGCCAGGGGATCATACCCTCCGTGAATTGGAGGAGATTTCTTTTTGGGCCTTCTATTCCCTAAAAATTACTACCTACCTACTACTCAAGGGTGGGAATAGAGTAAAGCCGCAAAAAGTATTACAAGTTACACAAGCATTATATACCTCATCTCTCCTCATTGCTATTCCACAAACATTGAATGGGAGGGCTTGCCCGAGGTTCAAAGTATTGAATAGCTCCTCTCTCAACCACTACATAAGACCTCTGCTAACACACCTCCCTTGCTTAGGGAGTGTTTTTCATTCACCTCCATCCCCTCCCCCTCCTTCTCTGGCACTCTTATCACCCTTGCTAATGGGTCTTCTATTCCCTACAAATTACTACCTACCTACTACTCAAGGGTGGGAATAGAGTAAAGCCACAAAAAGTACTACAAGTTACACAAGCACTATATACCTCATCTCTCCTCATTGCTATTCCACAAACATTGAACTAATTGCATGAAAGATTCTGCAGTTGAATCCAACTGTATCTCAGAGCTATTTGCTTCTTCACAATGAATAACTTGTGGAATCAAACTGGGGACATCCATGGTGGAGTAATACTGCACTAGTTCTGTTTCCTTATCTGATAAGTCTCTGTCTGTTACTCCCAGATTAACATGGCATATTTCGTGATTGTGGATTTCTTTCTGCATGCAGGAGATCTAGTTTTATGGCTGCTGAGGCACTCCATGTTCTTCAAGGGTAACTTGAGTATCCATTTGCCCATTAGGCAGCAAGTGATTGCTGTGAACTGTACAAGTCCCACTTGACTCTACTTTCCACTGCCAAAATTGGCTATATTTACTTTAAGCTCCGTGTGAGGAGTCTGCCCTCTTAGTTTCAGACTGAACTTTGAACACCTGTGTAAAATCCTTGATGGGAGCACAGTGTATAAAAGAAGCCAATTAGACACATTAGCCATTGAGGCAGTGGAAAGATTAAATGTGCTATGTTGTGTGTGGGGGATGGGGTGTGCGCTGTTTCTTTTAGATTGTTTGTTGTATGCCACAACCCAGCAGCACCCCTTAGAAGAAATGTAAATTCTAGTGTGTGAAGGAACATAAAAGGTTTGAGCGTGATAATTATGGATTTATTCTGTAAACAGGCATGTGTGATACTTGCTCCACCACAGTATAAGGGGTATTGTCCCACCACAGTATAAGGAATATTTCCCCAAATGTCAGCAATTTTGTCGTTTCTGAGCAGTCCCAGGTTCCATAACAGCACTCTGCTAGCTGGAAACAAGTAATGTGCCTTTACCCTTCTATCATACTCAGATTTGTTGGCTCTAAACTGCTTTCTGTCCATTTCTGAGGCCAGCTAGTAGACTGTTTTCTACTGATCTGTAAGGCTTGGACATACTGAAGGTATGCATTTGGCCAGGCTCAATTGGCAGATGTTTCAAAACACAAATCTATAGATAATCTGACTACCTTGTGAATGTTAAGCAGTACAACAAGTATACATACATACGAAAAGGCCAGCAGATGCAAACCCATATGGTCTATCGAAACTGCTAGAAAATGTGCAGCTAGCCCCTCAGCTTGCAGCTGCCACCTACTAGGTCAATATGTTGCATGCCTCATTGCGCATGACAACACCACGTAACAGGAACAGCATGGTAGGGAAGAGGGAGAGGGTGCAAAACCGCGAAAGGGTGTATGCGCAGTAGTGCACCCTGTCACTCATCCCAGGCAGAAGATAGGACCTCTGCTGGGATAGGGAGCTGGTGAGCAGCTGCCGTGACTTGACAGGATGAGCCACAGGCAGCAAGGGACGGAGGGAGGCAGGCAGTGTGTTTGTGACCAGGGGTCGATTCCTGGTAACAGATGCATGGAGTTTTTTTTATTTTCGCACTTTGTGCAAATTTAACTGTTAACCCCCGAGTTAATTTTAGTTGGGGGGTTCAGGGCCTCAGCCCCCATGATGGGGGATGGAGCCCCCCCACAAAACAAAGACATGTGCCACTAGCAATATATCATGTTGTATTGGCAGCACAGTATATTGCTGCAGTATAATGTCTTGCGAGATTATGACCCTGTGCCCAACTGCTCCACCCTCCTCCCCCTCTTCATTTTAACATCCTCTTACCCTGTCCCAACCCTCTTAAAGCTACCCCCCATTCTACAGGAAACCACCTCCTCAGGCAGAGTATTTCACCTGTCCACCACCCTTTCTGTGAAAAAATATTTCCTGATTTCCTTCCTGAATCTTCCTCACCTCAATCTCAGTTGATGCCCTCTCATATCCCTCCCTCTTCTAACCTGGAGATTCCCATCTGCATTAACCTTATTTATCCCCTTCAAGTGTTTAAAGGTTTCAATCATATCCCCCCATCCCTCTTCTCCTCCAGGGAGTACATGTTCAGCTCATAGATACATAGATACATAGACAGTGTCAGCAGATAAGGGCCTATGGCCCACCTAGTCTGCCCATTTGAGCTTGTAAGTTCAGTTTGTTTTCCTAGAAGTCTGTTTCCCCTTACCCCTGCCCTCTAGAATTCCTTTATGTCTATCCCATGCATTCTTAAATCCCGTGATTGTTTCAGCCCCCACCACTTCCTCTGGCAGGGTGTTCCACTTGTCCACCACCCGTTCTGTGAATAAATTCTTTCTCATGTTTCCTCTGAATCGTCCTCCCTCCAACTTCATCCCATGCCCTCTAGTCCTGAAACATCTTTTCACTTAAAAATAGTGTTTTCCTGCACCCTGTTCCTCCCTGTAAGATACTTGTATGTCTCTACATCATCCCTCTCTCCTCCTCTCCTCCAGGGAGTACATGTTCAGTTCCTTCAACCTGTCTTCATAGGACTTGTGATGCAACCCATGCACCATCTTTGTTGCCCTCCTCTGAACCTTCTCTACCCTGTCTATGTCCTTACGTAGGTATGGTCTCCAGAACTGTACACTGTACTCCAGGTGGGGCCTCACTAGTGTATTGTATAGCGGAATTATGACCTCCTTTTTCTGCTGGTGATGCCCCTGCCTATACATCCCAGCATCCTATTTGCTTTACCTGATGCCTTGTCACACTGTTTCCCTACCTTGAGGTCATCAGAGATGACAACCCCAAGATCCCTTTCCTGCTTGGTGCATGCTATATCCTCACCCCCCAACTGATATATTGTTCCAGGGTTTTTGTGCCCCATATGCATTATCTTGCACTTCTTTGCATTGAATTTCAACTGCCAAACCCTTGACCATTCTTCAAGTTTCTGCAGGTCCCTTCTCATTCTGTCTACACCCTCTGGTGTGTCTACTCTGTTACAGAGCTTTGTGTCATCAGCGAACTGTGAAATTCTGCCTTCTAGATCCTGTGCAATGTCACTGATGAAGATGTTGAATAGGACCGGTCCCAGACTGATCCCTGTGGTACCCCACTGGTTACTTCTTCCTCTGTGGATGTGACACCATTTATCACCACCCTCTGTGTCCTGCCACCCAGCCAGTTACCTACCCACCACACTACTGTCCTGCCCACACCCATATTCCCCAGTTTGTGTAATAGTCTTCTATGTGGCACACTGTCAAAGGCATTGCTGAAGTCCAGATAGGCCATGTCCACTGCCCTCCCTGATCCACCTCCCTAGTCACCCAGTCAAAAATTCAATGAGGTTGGTCTGACATGACCTCCCTGGTGAAACCATGCTGCCTTGGGTCCTGTAGTCCATTGACAACCAGATGTTCCACCAATCTCTCCTTCAGTAGTGCTTCCATGATCTTTCCACTACCGAGGTGAGGCTGACTGGTCTGTAGTTCCTGCTTCCTCTTTGTTCCCACTTTTGTATAAGGGGACTACATCTGCTGTCCTCCAGTCTTTGGTACCTCCCTGTTTCCAGTGATTGGCTGAACAGGATAGCCAGAGGTTCAGCCACCACCTCTCTTAGTTCTTTAAGGACCTGGGTGCACCCCATCTGGCCCCATTGCTTTATCAGCTCTTATTACTTCCAGTTCCTTCAGGACCCTTTCTCGTGTAAAGGGACTTGTGTCCATTTCTGCACCATTCTCACCTCTTGTACTCCTTCAGACCCATTACCCCCTCTTCCTTAGTAAAGACTGAGCAGAAATACCTGTTCAATATGTCAGCTTTATTGTTGTCATCCTCCACTGGCTCCCATCCTCCCCTTCAGTCTCACTATCCTCCCTTTGTCTTTCTTTTCACTTATGTACCTGTAAAAGGTTTGTCCCCTTTACCCACTGATTTTGCAATGTGTTCTTCTGTCTGAGCTTTGGCTTCCCTTACTGCTTCCTGCCTCCCTTTGTTTCTCCTGGTACTTCTCCCTATCCCTTCTGCCTGTGTCTTTTTGTATTGCCTGAATGCAATCTTTTTGGCTTTCACTTTCTTTGCTACCTCTTTGGAAAACCATAATGGTCTCTCTTCCTTTTCCTCTTGCTAACCTGCTTAATGCATAATTCTGTTGTTCTTATAATCCCCATTTTAAATACTACCACTGTTCCTCAACCCCTGATTCCTGTCCCATTCCCTTAATGCCTCTTTCAAGTATCTCCCCATTTTCCCAAAGTCTGCCTCCAAAATCCAGGATACGTGTTTTTGTGTGGTTTGGTTCTGCTCTTTCTGTGATTTCAAACCACAATGACTGGTGGTCACTGTTACCCAGGTGCTCCCCAGTGTTACACCCATCACACTGTCCCTGTTTGTGAGCACAAGGTCCAGTATTGCCTTCGTCGAGTTGGTTCCATGACCAGTTGCTTGAGAAGGCACCCTGAAGGAGTCCAGGATAAATCTGCTCCTAGTTGATGCTGCTGCTGGGATGCTCCAGTCCACGTCTGGTATATTGAAGTCTCCAACCAGTACTACCTCACCCTTGTCTGCCATCCTTTGGATGGCTAGCATCAACTCCCTATCTGTTTCTTCCTCCTGGGCTGGTGGTCTATAGACCACACCTGTCTGAGATGGCTGGCCCCATTTTCCTTTCCAGCTTAACCCACAGTATCTCCCCATTTTGTTCCTCCTGGATCTGTGTGGCCCTTATGTCATTTTTCACATACAGTGCCACTCCTCCTCCCTTCCTGCCTGCTCTGTCTCTTCTGAATATGTTGTAGCCAGGTATGGCCATCTCCCAGTCATGGTTATCATTACACCAGGTTTCAGTGATGGCCACAATGTCCAGGTCTGACTGTACCATGACAGCCTCCAGAGCTCGCCCAATCTATTCTCGTAGAACTTTCCCTCCAATCCCTGGATCATCCTTGTCAGCCTGCGTTGCACCTCCTCCAACAATTTGATATCCTTCTTCAGGAATGGGCGCTAGTACTGCAACAGTACTCCAAATGAGGCCTGACCAGGGACCTGTATAGGTGAAGGATCACCTCCCTATTCCTGGAGGAGATTCCCCTCGCTATACAACCCAGAATCCTATTGGCCTTTGTTGCCACCTTCCTGCACTGAGCAGAGTTGTTCATGCTCCCATTACAACCACCCCCAGATCCTTTTCTTCCTCTACTTTCCAGCTGCACCCCTCCCAGCTGATAGCTCCTCCCCTGGTTTCTCCTTCTAAAGTGCAGTACCTTGCTCTTCTTGGCACTTAACCACAGCTGCCATGTTTCTGACCACTCCTGCAGTTTGGTCAGGTCCTCCTGCAGCCCCTTCCACCCTTCGATGTCATCTACCACTGCTCTCATCTTTGTATCATCAGTGAACAGACTGATCCTACTCCAGGCCCCATGTGAGATATCAGCTATGAATATCCCAAACAGAAATGGTCCCAGTACCAATCCCTGTGGCACCCTGCTCGACACTTCCCTTGGTAATGACAGCCCCACCACCACCCTCTGCTGCCAGTTGATGATCCATCTGACCATCTTTGTTCCCACCCCTATGTATTTCAGCTTCTCCCCTCCACCACAGCCTCCCATGCGGCATGGAATCAAAGGCCTTGCTGAAGTCCAAATACAGTGCATCCACCACATGGCCCTTGTCCAGTTCCCTGCTCACCCAGTCATAGTATTTGATTAGATTTCTCTGACAAGATCTGCTCAAAACAAACCCAGGTTGATGACAGTCCTGGAGACCATTGCCCTCCAAGAAGGTTACCAGCCTCTCCTTTAAGATTGTCTCCATGAGTTTCCCCACAATGGATGTGAGACTCACTGGCCTGTAGTTGCCTGGTTCATCCTTGGGGCCACTCTTGTGAATGGGCATTACATGGGCCATCCTCCAGTCCTGTGGTATGTATCCTGTGTCCAGGGAGGTGTTGAACAGGTCAGTCAGTGGTCCTGCCAGGATCTCCACTAGCTTCTTGAGTACCCTAGGGTGAATACCATCTATTCCCGGTGCCTTGTCCACCCTTGGTGCCACAAGCCGTCCCTAACCCCGTCCTCTGTAATCCCTATGTCAGTCACCCTCTCCCCCCTCACTACCCACCATACCCCCTTTGGGGTATCTGCCCCCCTTTCTCCTCCATGAACACAGAACAGAAGTATTCATGTAATGCCTCTGCCTGTCCACCCCCCTCTCCACCCACTCGCCATCCTTCCTAATCCTCACAATCTGGTCTTTGTTCTTCCTTCTTTCTCTAATGTATCTGAAGAAGTCCTCCTCTCCTTCCTTAATACCCTGTGCCAGTCTCAGTTCTCATGAGGCCTTGGCTGCTCTGACCAGCCTGGTAACCTCCCTGGACTTCTTCGTATACTCATCCTTGTCAACCCCCAACCCCCGATTTCTTCATCTTCCGAAATTCCCTTCTCTTGGCCCTTACTCCTTCCATAATCTCCTTCATCCACCAACTGGGCTTCTTCACCCTTCTCTTCTTACTCTATGTCTTTGCACACATCCCAGTGGCCTCCTTCAGCCATTTTTTAATAATGTCCCACTTCTGACTAGCATCCATGTCTTGATGAATGCCTGCCAGATGCTTGCCTACAATTTCCCCCATCCTGTTAAAGTCTGCCCCTTTAAAATCTGTCACCCTGGTCTTGGTACTCACTGTTTCCCTACTCATATTTAGCGTGAACCACAATGAGTGGTGGTCACTCCCAGCCAGAGGGTCCTTCACCCCCAGATCCCTTATAGCCTCTCCATTTGAAAGTACCAAGTCCAGAGTCCTCTCCAATCTAGTTGGGTCATGTACCAATTGTACCAGGAAGCTGTCCTGAAATGCCTCTAGTATGATCTGCTCCCTCGTGTTCATGGTGGCTGGAGTGCTCCAATCCACCCCAGGTAGATTGAAGTCTCCCACCACCACTGTGTTCCCCTTCCTACAGTCCCTTCTGATTTGCTCAGCTAGCTTTCTTTCCAGTTCCTCCCCTTGTGCTGGGGGTCTGTATACTACCCCCATCCTCAGTGCCCTCCCTCTCAAGTCCTGAAACTGCATGCATAGGGCCTCTGAACTGCCTTCCTCCCCCTCCTCCCTCATGCACTTTATCCCTTCTCATACATAGATTGCCATGCCCCCCTTTCCCTTTAGCCCTGTCCTTCCTGAATATTCTATACCCTGGGATCATCATATCCCAGTCCTGGTACTGGATAACCCACGTTCCTGTGATGGCCACAATGTCCTCCCTTCTCACTGCCAAGAGAGCCTGCAACTCAGCTGCCTTATTGCCTAGGCTTCTTGCATTCAACATGACCACCCTCCACCCCATTTCCTTCTTTGTCTTACCCTGGGTGCCCCCGTGCCCCTACCCTGACTCCTCCCCTGTTATCTTAGGGGTAAGCTTGTTGGCCTCCCCTCTCTGGGTTCCCTGCCTACCAGCTGTCCACTCACCACCCCCCACCTAGATTAAACTCACCTTTGCTGACATGTATCCCTCTATCCCTGTTTTAATGTTCTCTTCCCCATCGCGCTTAAGTGTAGCCTGTCACCTGCGTATAGATCAGTGTTGTCCCAGGTTTCTCTCCATCCCCCCACTAACCCGTACCCCCTGGATCGACACCACTCCCCCAGCCATGTGTGGAACTCTCCAATCCTCCCTTTTCTCACTGTACTTGCGCACAGCACTGGGAGCACCTCTGAGAAGGCCACCAATTCTTCTAGCTCCTCACACACCCTTCCCAGTTCCTCAAAGCTCTCCCTTAAGACCTCCACCATCTCCCCTGTCAGGTCATTCATACCCACGTGCACCACAAGATGCGGTTTACCCCTGCCCCTCCTTGTGCACTTCAGAATTGACTGCCCAGCTGTTAACACAGGTATAGCCTCCACCCATATTCGCCTGTGCCTTTCCCCTTTACTACCCCATCTTATCCCTTTTAGTATGGAATCCCCAGCACTAGTGTCTCTCCCCCTTGTTATTCCTTGTTCCCACCTCCACCCTGCTACCAAGGTAGCAATCTCTGGAGTCCGCCACCTTTGTAGCTCTGCCCCCCCACAGCTCCCTGTTCCCCACCGACCTGTCCCTCTCCCTCCCTGCTCTTTCACTAACCTTCCACAACCTCTCCATCTTCCTGGACCCCCCTCTTCCTTTCTCAACCCCTCCAGCCCTGTTCCCTCTCCTCCTCACTGCTCCTTGACCCCACTCTTCCCCCTGTGCCCCTCCTCCTATCACCCTTGACTTCCTCCCACCTACCTCATCCCTTGTGCCTGCCCCCTACCCCCTCTTGGTGATCCTTCCCCCTCAGTGTTGCCAGGACCTCAAACCTATTTCCCACCCACACTGCCTTGCTATGCATCAGCTCTTCTCTCCTGCCTGCGGTCCTCCCTACAGTTCCAGGACTCCAATTCAGTTTGCTCCAATATACACACACCCCTCTCTCAACCCGATTTTCCTCCCAAGTGGTTCCCTCATGTTACCATCTCAGGATGACCCTCTTGCCCCAGCAGTTTCTGGTCCGTAGTTCAGTTTGCTTCTGCCCCCCCTGACCCGAAGCTCCTCCCATGAGGTTCCCTCATGTTACCCTCTCGGGGTGACCCTTTCACCACCGCAGCCCCCCTCCCCTTCCCTTTCCATTCTCTTCAACACCCTACCCAGCCACAGCACCTCCTCCTCCTCGAGCCTTCTCAGCCTAAGACAGATTGGAAACCCCCAAACTTCCACAAAATTTTCTTCCAAACCGCCGCCCCACATCCATTACAGCCCACTATTCCACCCATGTTCAGTCAGTATTTAACTAACAGGAAAGGACAGTACCACAGGAATGCAGTACTTTTTTACACTAGTACTATATGTATGTTTTTCACTGATCCTGCCCCCAAGAGGAACTTACAGGACAGTGTTTTATTTTTATTTATTTATTTTATTTATTTCATTTTCGGAATTACTACCTTTGAGCCAATTGGCTCTTTTACAAAGGCTCCATGTCATGGACAACACAACTGTACTTAAACCAAAAAGACAAGCAGTGGCATTTAAATAACAGTACAAACAAAAGGCACTGCAGTGGTAATATCAATGAGGGTAGTAAGCTGAGTACACAGTAGGGGACAAAATGTAACGCAAACAACATATACTGGCTTGTACGCCTGCTCGATAAAACAAGAAAGAGAAAGCATAAGCTATGTTACTAAGTGCTAAGAAGGAGGTTGCTAAGTGCTGAGGGAGACAGAATGGTAGAGGGAAAGAGGAGAGAAAAGGCAATAGCAGCCAGAAGTAGCTTTGTCTTGTTGAGAGGCCAGGCGGTGATCCCTTACCTGAACACAGTAAATGAAAAGAACGCAGCACCACCTATGTTTCTCCCTGACCCACCACCCAAAATCAAACTATCAAGAAGTAAAAGGAAAGAACACAGTGCCACCTATTTCTTGCCTGCCTATGACACCTACTTACTAAATGACTCACAACTACAAAAACAATGTCCTATGCCAAAAATACAACCTAAAATGCCCCTACAGAAAGTGTCATGTGCCAACATGTACTTTAAGAAGCCCCACTCCTGCCCTTTCCCTCTGTAAACAGAGTAGTGCCAGACAGACTCACCAACCGCATTCAGCCAGAGTCATTGACATCCACGCAGCTTTCAGCTCCTTCCTGGGCCCCTCCTGTGTTCGTGTCTTCCCCTAGAAGGTGGCACCTTCTGTTGCTCTCCAGCCCCTGGCTCCTTGCTGCTCCTTGAACTGGTTCCTCCCACCATGACCATTTAATAGAGATCAAGGTTGGGGTGGGCGGGACAAACACCCTCCTGCTTAGGGATTTCTCTCTGCTCTTGCTCCTGATGCTCTGTGGCAGCTCCCAGTTCCCTGACGCTGCTCGCAGAACTTCACTGCCCACCCAAGTGAACACCCGGCTCTCCCAATGCTGCTAGCAGCAGTAAGCCTGCAGATGTGGCTGTCTCTCTAGTCCCCAGATGCTGCTAGTGGCACTCGCTGCCCTCCCAAGCTCCCACATGGATGATCTATGGAACAGCGACTGGGCCCAGCTCTTTATAGCCCAGTCACTTGTTCGAATCAGGCGCTGCTCAGCCCAATTGGCTCCTGAGCCAGCATCCTGATTGGTTTCCCTAACACAGCCTGATTTGCTCTCCTTGCACTGGGAAACCTTTGGATCAAAAACGGAAACACCCTCCTGCTTAGGGCTTTCTCCCTGCTCTTGCTCCTGCTGCTCTTCGGCAGCTCCCGGCTCCTCAATGCTTTTCATGGCTCTTCACCCCCCCAAGCACACACCCAGCTCCCCCAATGCTACTAGCAGCAGTAAGCCTGCAGATGCAGCTCTCTCTCCAGTCCCCCCGACGCTGCTAGCGGCACTCACTGCCCTCCCAAGCTCCCACACAGATGATCCAAAAGATGTATCCTATAGCATCCCATTTTGTATAATTGTATGCATGTACAAATGTGCTCACTTGGCTCCACTTGACCTTCTCTCTTGGGTCCAGTGTGCCCAACATGTTTAGCAACATCTGGGTAAAATGAAACATAGACTCTTTCAGCAGAAGAAAAACAGTTAAGGATCACTTTGAGGGTTATACTGCATGGTTTTAGATTTATGTATCCCCCCACAGGGGTAATAGCTCTTTTATGAATCTGCTCTCAAAATCATGACCCTTATCTGAATGGATCCTCCTTGATGCTCCATAGTGCACAATACATTTTTCCATCAAGATTTTAGTGATTACAGTGGCTTTTGGCTGAGAAAGTTGATCTGTAACAGTTCCATGTACAGTACCTGCTAGTAGAAATATTCCCAAGAGGGACAGCCCTCTTAAGCAAGGTTTTTCATTGCACACATCTACTACACTGCTTACAGTAGTGCTCCATGTCATTTCCCATATGTGGCCAATAAAAACAAGCTCATATTAAGTCTAGAGTTCTCTTGCTTTTCTGATGTCCCATATCTTTGTACAAGGCACGTATGATAACTCTCCTGAATTTCTTTATTTAAAATCTGGTAACCAGAAAACGTACACTGAGCTGAGGCTCGTTTCCAGGTATGACCCTGGGGAGAGGGGAGAGGGATTTACAATGGTCACAGTGATGCAAACAGTTTGTACAGTCATGGATACAACTGAGCATTTACAAAAACACAAGTTACAAAGTTGGTAGACATACATTTAAGTAGCATTTGTTGAAGTGGCATTCGTCAAAGTGCAAGTACATATGAGTCAATGTAAACAGTGTTTTCATTCATCAATTTAGGCAATAACAATTGTATAAGAAATGAAGAAGATCCTAGGACTCCTTATAGAGCAAATTGTTGTTTAACTTCTTTTTGGGCCACTCTTTCAGTAGCAACTGAGTGTCTCCACGTCTGGATACTACTTTTTTGCATCCCTTCCCTTTTGCAGGGCAATGATAATGTCTGGAAACTGGAGTTTTGTCTCTATTCTTGCTGTAAATTTTGAGGCAGTGGCATTGCCATCTGGTCCAAGGCAGTAAAACTGCAATAGTTGGTGAGGAGGCATTAGCCAGATGCTCTGAAACTGTCCATGATAGAATGTAGGTTAACAGGTGATGGATTCTTATTGATCACAAACTTCTTGTATGGGGCTTTTCCTGAATGCATATCCATGCATTGTCATCTGGAGGAGAACTTATAGATCATCTAAACCGTAACAAAAGGTGAAGATCAATAACCACCTCTCCGACAGGCAAGCAGTCCACACAGGAGTACCTCAGGGGTCCATTCTGGGACTCCTTCTGTTCAGTAGCTTCCTGAACAGACTCACCAGCTCCTGCCAGGATCACATCCTACTGTACACAGATGATGCTGTAATCTTCACTAGCAACCACGACCCCAAGCTTCTCGAGATCCAACTTCAGCACAGATTTGCAGACGTGGAGGAATGGTTTAACAGACACAAGCCCATTCTCAACCATAAGAAGACCAATGTTATACTATTCAATGTCTCTCTCTCTCTCTGAAAAAGAGAGAAAGAGAGAGCAGCCACCAGCTTCCTTAAATCAAGGAGCAAAAAAAATGCTGTAGGTGCTGTATTGGTCCTTTTAAGAACAGATCCAGAAACAAATGATTTGATACCTTTTATTGGACCAACATGGATGTTACAGAAAGGAACAAAGTGCTCTAGCTTTCGAACCAACCAGGTCCTTCTTCAGAAGCTTTGTGGCAGTTTTTTCAAATATCCCATACTATTAACACCAGATTATATAGAAAAAGCAGAAAAAATTCTCATTGGTTTAACATATACATTTAAAACATAATAGAAGATTATGTCAGAGAATCTAATTAACACCAGTATGCCTTTAACTGAGGAGCCTCAGAAGGGCAAAGGTTATCAAGAATTCTCTATAGCCAGAGAGTTCTTGTCACATACATTTTAAAAGGTCTCAGTGTGCCAAGAAAGCATTCTAGTGATAAAAAAAACCTTGGAGTGGCATTCTCTCTAATACATGTAAGATGAGCTTACAACTTACATTCCAATTGTCCTGGTATATTAAAGGACAGATAATGAGAGACAAAATCCTGAAATTAGGTATAACTGCAAGTTGAAAACAAGACTCAAATGAACCTACACATATAAACATGATGCATGAAAGTATCACTTGTAAGTGTAAGTGCCAAATAAAAAAATACTTGTCAAGGACCCCCAAGAAAACGAGACCATGAGCCTGATAAGTGCAGATTTCAACACAGAGTCTGTGTATAACAAAAATGCACAGAATCAGTCTAAGCAATCTAAATGAAAATCCAAAGGAATTACACCTTTTATGAACCCCCAAGTAAATGAGATATGCATTTTAATATGAGCAGTTAAAAATGTGACAGTGTGTAATCCAACCACTGACAACTAATAGAAGGAAATAAATGTACACTATATGTGAAAACTAAGTACCCTAGTCACATAACAATTGCCCCATGCCACGCTCCACCCACACATATGTGTGTACATACACCACTCCACACACCCCCACACACACACACGCACACACCTGCACACCCCACACAACCACAACACACAAATATAACAAACACATGCCACACACACCACACCATGCACAACAAACAAACCACACACACACCATACCCACAACACACAAAAACACAACACACACAAAAACACACACAAAACACACACATACATATATACATCAGTATACACACACACACACACACACACACACACTCAAACGCACTCACCACAGTGTTAAGGTGAGAAGTCAACAATGTAGATAACCTTAAACTACAAAATCAAAGGCCCGCTGAAGAACTAAAGTGTTTATGTCCATCTTTTAAAGTAAAGGTCTGTGTAAGTTTAAGTGGAATAATGTGTCATGTAACCAACATCAATGTTCATTCCATCCGCCACCATATTGAGAAGTAAAATAAGTCTAATTTCAGAAGCCCGTCTCTGTTGTGTACTGTTGAAATGTCCTTTTAAGACCATCACAGACATATCTGAGATTGAGTGGTCATCCTGGGAGAAGTGCTGGGCTACTGGTTTCTCAATCATCTTGTGATTAATAGAATGTCTGTGAATTCATTCTAGTGAGGAGTTGTTGGCTTGTCTCCCCCACATAACCTGTGCGAGGACATTTCTTGCATTGGATAAAATAGACCACATTATTTGATGTACATGTATAATTCCCCTGTATCCTGAATAGTCTGTTTTGTGATGTAACCACACAGTCTGAAGTGGAAATGAGGTTACATGTCTTACATGTGCGTTGATGACAGGGTCGTGTACCATATGATGTCATGGTATTCTGTTCCGGTTCAAGTTGATCCTTAATAATCGTCCAGAGAAATTGACAGAGCAGTGGAACGTACAACACAGGTCCCGAGAGAACAGCTACTGCAATATAAGGAACGGATGACTACCAACAGAATACCCTTAGTAGTCACATACCATCCTGACCTTGAACTCCTACGTAAGATTATTAAGGATCTCCATCCAATAATTAGTGAGGATGAAACCCTTAACAGTATTTTTCAAGAACTACCACTACTATCTTTTAAACAACCACCTAATTTAGCCAGCCTAATTATTAGGAGTCAACTTGAACCGGAACAGAATACCATGACATCATATGGTACACGACCCTGTCATCAACGCACATGTAAGACATGTAACCTCATTTCCACTTCAGACTGTGTGGTTACATCACAAAACAGACTAGTCAGGATACAGGGGAATTATACATGTACATCAAGTAATGTGGTCTATTTTATCCAATGCAAGAAATGTCCTCGCACAGGTTATGTGGGGGAGACAAGCCAACAACTCTGCACTAGAATGAATTCACACAGACATTCTATTAATCACAAGATGATTGAGAAACCAGTAGCCCAGCACTTCTCCCAGGATGGCCACTCAATCTCAGATATGTCTGTGTTGGTCTTAAAAGGACATTTCAACAGTACACAACAGAGACGGGCTTCTGAAATTAGACTTATTTTACTTCTCAATATGGTGGTGGATGGAATGAACATTGATGTTGGTTACATGACACATTATTCCACTTAAACTTACACATACCTTTACTTTAAAAGATGGACATGAACACTTTAGTTCTTCAGCGGGCCTTTGATTTTGTAGTTTATGGTTATCTACATTGTTGACTTCTCACCTTAACACTGTGGTGAGTGCGTTTGAGTGTGTGTGTGCGTGTATACTGATGTATGTATGTATGTGTGTGTTTGGTGTGTGTTGTGTTTTTGTGTGTTGTGGGTATGGTGTGTGTGTGTTTTGTTTGTTGTGCGTGGTGTGGTGTGGTGTGTGCGGAATGTGTTTGTTATATTTGTTGTGTGTTGTGGTTGTGTGGGGTGTGCAGGTGTGTGCGTGTGTGTGTGTGTGTGTGTGTGTGTGTGGTGTATGTACACACATATGTGTGGGTGGAGCGTGGCATGGGGCAATTGTTATGTGACTAGGACACTTAGTTTTCACATATAGTGTACATTTATTTCCTTCTATTAGTTGTCAGTGGTTGGATTACACACTGTCACATTTTTAACTGCTCATATTAAGATGCATATCTCATTTACCTGGGGGTTCATAAAAGGTATAATTCCTTTGGGTTTTCATTTAGATTCCTTAGTCCCGCACAAAAGATTAATAAACAAATTAGCCAGCTTGGGAGTGAGTACCAGAGTGGTAGCCTGGGTAAAACATTGGCTGGACAACACGACACAGAGGATAATAGTAAATGTAGTCCACAGTGAAGAAAGGGGGTTACTAGTGGGGTACCGCAGGGTTCAGTACTGGGACTGGTCCTTTTTAATGTCTTTGTAAGTGACATTGCAGAGGGACTGGAAGGAAAAGTATGTCTCTTTGCAGATGACAAAAAAGATCTGCAACAGGGTCAATACGCAAGGTGGGGTGGAAAGGATGAAAAGGGACTTGACAAGGTTGGAGAAATGGTCAAATGTATGGCAGCTTAGATTCAATGCAAAGAAGTGCAAAGTAATGCACCTGGGAAACAAAAACCAAGGGGAACAGTACACAATGGGGGGTGAGATACTGACAACAACAAAAATGGAAAGGGACCTGTGGGTAGTCATATCAGATGACCTAAAGATAGGCAAGCAATGTGAGTAGGCAGTAAGGAGGGCTGGAGGGATACTGAAATGCATAGGGAGAGGCATCAGCAGTAGAAAACAGGAAGTTATTGTCCCTCTGTACAGACAGTTGGTAAGACCACATCTGGAGTACTGTGTACAGTTCTGGAGACCCCATCTCCACAAAGACATAGACAGGGTGGAGGCTGTCCAGAGGAGGGGCAACCAAAATAGTGCAGGGTCTGCACCAGTAGACATATGAAGAAAGACTATAGGAGCTTAAGATGTATAGCCTCGAGGAAAGGAGGGAGAAGGGAGACATGATAGAAACTTTCAAATACCTCAAGGGAATCAACAAAGTCCAAGAGGGTAGCATCTTTCAGAAAAAGAGATGTGCAAGAACAAGGGGGTACAATCTGAAGTTAGAGGAGTGACCGCTCAGAGCTAATGTGAGGAAGTATTTCTTCACAGAGAGGGGTTGTAGATGCATGGAACAGCCTTCCTGATAAGGTCATAGAGTCAAAAACAGTGGGGGAATTCAAGAATACATGGGACAGACATAAGGCAATTCTAGTGGGGAGTAGGAGGAAGTAGGCTGTTGGTTAACTAGGATCCACAGCTTATCCGTTAGGTAGGGAAATGGGCAGACTAGGTAGACCAAGCGGTCCTTATCTACCATCATATTCTATGTTTCTATGTTTCTAGATCCCACCCTGTGACAATTAGTAATTGTGTGGGCTCTCCCCTAGAGTAGATTCAGCATTTTAAATACTTAGGGGTCACTTTAGACAGCACACTATCCTACTCCCTATATACAGATAATGTTGCCAAAGCTGTCAACATACAAATCAGATTGCTGTATAGGCACAAATGGAGTCTGACCACTGGCACATTAAGGGTAGCAATCCACATTTCTGTCATTTCCATCATTGACTATGGGCTTGTTATCTACAGCTCTGCCACTGACACGTCTCTTTGACATATCTCCATGGCACTGAACAAGGCCTGTAGGCTGCTCACAGGTGTTGCACGACTCATGCATACCTGCGATCTCTATGCTCAGACAAGCTGGCTTCAGTTTAAAGATAGAGTTAAATACCAAACTTGTTTACTTGCTAAGAAAGTTAGTCTAGGACTCAAGCCATCAGGGGTACAAGACATTCTAAGCCCCTCCTGTAATCCCCGTCTTACAAGGAGCTCAAAAAATCAGATCTTCCTGGTCCCCCACTGCCATACTACCCAAGGACAAAGATCTTTCGCTTATAGAGCCCCACTTTGGCTAAACTCCCTACACTGCAACATCTCCTCAGAAACTAAGCTAGGCCCATTTAAACATAAACTCCTACGATACCTAACTTCACACAAGAACTGTGGCTGCTTCCATTAAGCAGTTCATATCCTCATCTTTACCATCTTACCTTAGCACTTATTACTTGGCCCCCTCTACAAGTGCTGATGTCACCCTCCCTTTCACTCATATCTGTTCTCTCCCTTTCCTACTCCTCCCTTTCTCCCCTTCCCTACCTCTCTCCCTCTATGCTCATTTCCACATCCTCCCTCCCTACATTACCTCCCAGCTACCTCTCTTGCCAATGACCCTCCTCACTTCCCCTTTTCCCTTCCTCTCCTCTTTCCCACTTATCTGATACTGTTTGACAAGGCCTCCTGGCTGATTTACTTTGTTTTACCTACTGTGTGTGCTTATATATTTAACATCAAAACCTGCTTCCTGGCATACATTATACAATGCCAGTCAAATTTTGTTCACCTTTATTTTGCAATTCTATGTTTTATTGTGCACCCTTGTCTTATGTTACTACCTTTTTTAAGCCTTCTGATGTGGAACCTATGTAAAAGAGCTCTAGCTCAAAGGTGTTTCAATTTGAGATCTTATTAAATAAATAAATAAATAAATCTTGACAATGCATCGGCATCAACATGGTTCAAGCCTAGTCTGTATTCCACACAGCACTCATATGTGGACAATGCGGATAACCATCTGTGTCCAACAATGCCAAGCTTCACCGTGGTCTTCTCTTATGTCAGTGGATTATTGTCAGTCTTTGCAGTGATGTGAGCTCTGCGTAAGTATTCATGAACCTGATCCATGTGGCCCATTTAAAGGGACACTGTCAACCCGTCTTGCATCATATTATTTCCAGTTGGCAACCCACATTTTATTATTGCTTACCTTCTCTAGAATGCATTGATATTACTGATTGTTTTGTCTGCCTTCTTAGTAAAACTGGTATAATTATATCCAACCTTGTTTTGTTTAAAGTCCTTGATCTACTCTTATTGCATACTTCCTCGACATTAGGAACATGCCTAAACAGTGCAGCCACTCATGATACAATAGTCTCCTCTCCTCTCCTCCCTCTGCATCATGAGTGGCTAGAATGTGTTGGGCTGTTCCCAAATCCAGGAAAGATACAGTGGGAATTGATCAAGGACTGTAAACAAACATGTTATTGTGTAGTAAAACCAGTATGGTTGGCAGTCTGTTTTTACTTTTAAAAAGACAAAAGAAAGCCAGTCCAATGGCAAAGAGGGCTGAGGTGCCTGGTGCACTTCACCTTTTCCCATGCCGACAACCCAGGTTCAGGAACAAGTTCAGGTCACTGAAGGTCGACCGGGGGGAGGGGAGATCAAGAGTCTGATGCACTGCTATCTGCCATCTCGCTCCTTAGCTGCCACCTGATGGAGGACAGGTGGCAGCACCAGAGTATGAGTGATATAGAAGGGAGGGTTGTGGTTCCATAGTGTGTGCGTGCCTCCATGTGCTTACGTGCTGCTGCGGCTGGGGACCAAGAAGTGAAAATGGAAAAGGGTTGGCACCAGCTTAATGAAGCCTTGCCTGCCTGCCCACATTCCCACATCACCACCTGACCACTGAACCCTGGTTCTGGATGGGAGTCACTGGGTGGGAGAAGGAAGGCCCTCACCTTCCTGGCCCCACAGTGGGGGGGGACAATCTGTTGAGGAAACTTTGGGGCAAGGTGAGTTGAGAACAGTAGGTGCCAGGTGGGGGAGGCAGGGCTGAATTGCCTGCCAGTTTCCAGCTCATGGGATAAAAAGCTATATGAAAAAAAAAAAAGAAAACAGAATCAAACTACCAACTACATTAACACATTCTACAGAATATGAACAATCATAAAATGTGTTTTTTAAACTAGAGATACTTTGGGGCCTAAGGGGGTTGACAGTGTCCCATTAAGTGGAAGGAACTCTAACTTGTGGACATCCATTCTGATGGTGTCAGTCTTGTACTGGTGAAAGCCACAGGTCTCATGCCTTTGGGATAGGCTGAGTAGAAGACTGCCCCAAGTCCAATAAAGCTGGCAGCTGTTTGCAGAACGTAGGGCTTTGCTTTCCACCTGACCTCTTCCCCCACCATGCTACTCATGCTCTCAAGTTGGATCTGCAGAAGCTCAGTCATCCTTTGAAAGTTCAGTTGGCAGAAGAGCAATACCTTAGTCTTCCACCACTAGTTGTATCCACAGCATTTCCACCCCCACTGCATTTCCCAATGGATTTTTTTTCTCCATTACCTACACAATGCTACTCCCCCCATATCTGGTTTCCCTGTCCCTTCTGAGGAGAGCATACCCTGGAAGTGAGAGTTTCCAGTCATGGCTTGGTGATGCCCACGTGTCAGTGAAAGCCAATAAATCTGCCTTGGCCTCCCCAGCCAGTGCCTTCTAGCTGCTCATCTTATTACTAAGACATTTGACAATAAGGCTGATTACCTTCCAAGAGCTTTAACCCCTTCCATGATCCACTCCTTCCCCTGCTAAACTCTGACCCTGTTGTTCTCACTGCCACTTGCCTGCACCCTGCCACCTTTCATACCCTGGTTAGAAGAGTGCTAGCTAGGCCCTTTGTGACTATTGCCCTGATCGAGGAGCCTAACAGTCTTAGGCTCCCCCTTCCTAGTTTACATGCTAATGATGTAGGCATTGGTCTTCTGCCATAGAGTGCTCACCGTCCTCTGTCAGAAAAAGGCCATCCCTTCTAATAAGTCTCCTGTCCCAGAAGTTCCCCAGTCCCCTGCAAAACTAAACCCTTCTTCATTGCACCAGTCCTTCAGTCATGAAGTGCATGCCCTGACCTTCAGATATCTGACAATACCCATGTCCCACACTGGCAGGAGCCAGAGAAGGTCACTGATGCTGATGTTTCCCTCAGCTTGCCCCCATAGCTTGCAGCAGCTATCCTTTTCCTCCTCCAACTTGTATCTGACCAGATAAATTGTCATTAAATGGACAATCATGTCAGAGTCCCCTTCCAAGCTCCTGATTATACCTTTTATTCTATTGGTGTCCCTTCTAGCTGCTGCCCCGGTAGACATCTAACTACTCTACTGCATTGACTACCTGAGCTCACCATTTTCTCTGTCACACTGATAATGGAATTACAAACCACCAGGGTCACCTTAGCTGCTCTCGCGGGCCTGTGCCCCCCTTAGGTTTTGCCATGTGGGCAGTTCCTGGAGGCTGGGTAGTGACTCTTTGGGGAGTTTATGGCCAACCCCGCTTTACTAGGAGTCCAAAGTGGTTAGCAGTCATAACCCACAGACTCCCTCCACCATTTGGGGGTCTCAGCCTGGCTCCCTCCCCTGCTCCCTACTCTCATTCAACCTGTCCCAGTTAATTATTGTTTGAGAGGCAGTCGGCAGGCATCCACAGTCCTCTAACCAGTTTGCTATGTACCAAGTGTATTTCATCCCATGTCCCAGTAAGTTCTGTATTGAGAGCCACCAGTCTACTACAGGGGGACAAGTACTATGCTTCCAGATGATCGCCTGAAAGATGGCCATCTCACAGTCCCTGTAGCTATGTCCCCTCCCCAGTCCTCCTGATCTGCATGTGTCTAGGGGGTTCTGGGTCAGACATGTCCTTAATAAACAGGGGCACCCACAGGGGAGATGGCTGGGGCAACTGTCCCAGGCCCGGTGACTCAGTGGGGGCCCGTCCTTCCCAGTCCTGCATGCCGAACATCATTATTAATTATTAGTTTTCAGACTTTGGGACTTTAGTTTATGCTGCTGCCATACACTGTTGTGCTTGCTTACTGCCTACTGTAGGGGCTAGACTGTGGCTGTGCCTGCCTGCCTGCCTGATGACCACCCCCCCATGCTGCTAGGTATGTCACGGTGACTCTCTGTAGTCTGCCCCTCCCCAGTCCCCGATTTAATTTCAGACAGTGAGAGGCATGCATGCGGGCCATAGCAGCAACAACAAATCTGACTGTTGACTTGATCCTGTCACGGGTCCAGGGAGGCCCCCATGATGATTTCACGGCCAGCCAGGAGAGGAGACAGAGGCAACAGAGGAGACACGGCACACGGTGACCCACAAAACCCTTCCTGCTGCTGGATCCTGGGCTGGCTGCTGCCCTCCACCTCATTCATTTTGCTGCAGCTGCTGCTCAGAGCTGGAGGTGGACTTTGGTGTGGAGTGGGTGGACTGAAGGATGGACAAGACAATAACAACAGCCAAGAGCCAGCCAACAAACAGATCAGGAGTCGGACTTTGTCTTTGGTGGTGGTGGACCACCTGGTAAGCTGTAAGGGAGGGAACCTAGGGAGGGTAAGGGTAACGGATGCCTGCCTGGATGGTTATGGACCACGGTTCTCTTTATCATCTTTTAGGACTAGTTCTGAGGATGGACCCTGCCTGGCAGCCTGTGTCATCATGTGTAGTGCCATGCCACTGACTCTGACTGCCTTATTATTTTATTTAAATGGTCAGATCAGTCTGTCAGGCTCAGTCTCTGCTGGGTCCCGGGTTGTGTGGGGTGGGTGAGGTTTCGTCTCTCATCTGCTCCTGCCCCCTGCAGCCTGCTGTAAAAAAAAAAGATTTGTGTCTCACACTGGCTCTGCATAATAAGTCGCTCACTGAGCCTGCTGCGCTGAGCCTGTGCTGAATTATTAATTAATAAAATTGCATGTCTGACCCCAACGATCAAAATTTAATTCTTGAATATTTTACATTTTTATTCATCATCCGAATCCAGTTCATCATCAATCATTTCATTGATTCATCAATCATTGATTCAGCCCAGCACAGCATCACATCATACAGCATCAGCAAGAGCACAGAGGTGCAGGCACACACTGCTGAGCAGACAGCAGCAGCTTTATTTAATTTTTGATCATTGATTATCAGACATTTTTACCTAAATAAAATAAATAAATGAAATGACACAAGACTATCTGACTATCTGATTGCTGGGAGGGAGTCAGTCTATGCCAGGAGTCGGGAGTGAGTGAGATTGCATTGCGGCTGCTCTGATCACCCGCTGCAGGTCATTGCCAGGGGTCAGGTCAGGTCTTCACTGTCTGTGCTGCACTGCTGCTCGCTCCTCTCAGTCATTTGATTTGCACTCTTCTCTTGATCTTGAGTGATGTCTCTTGTTCTTTTGACACCACAATACTTCCACTGTCTAAACTTGAAGTCTGATGGTTGTTGTTGAACTTGTTGTGTTGTGCTCTTCTGCTCTCACTGCTCTGCTGGCTGGCTGGCTGTGCATAATTTGCCAATTTCTTCTCTCTGCTGGCCTCTCTCTTTTTTACCCTGCCTCAGCTGGCACATGTTGGTTACTGCTGCTGCCGTAGTGGTGCCTACTGCTGTGGTGGTGAACGGGTCAGGTGGCATGCGTGGGTGACTCAGGGCTGTCAGTCTGCTGTGCTCTGCCTCTGCTGCTCTGGCAGCTAGACTGCCAGTGCCAGTGCCAGCCCAGTCCCAACGTCATCATCAAAACTGTGTGAGTGGTCGCCTGGATGAACTCATCAGAGTGCTGCCTTTGTGGATGTGGAGAACCTGTGAATGTGAATTGTTTGGGCGCCCACCCCCCAGTTATTGTTAACTGTCTATATAACTTGTTCTTGTGTGGTGGAATAATTCAATATACATTTGAAATGTATCACCATAAATCAGGATCTCAAAAGCAGAAAGAATAAAGGGAATGGGAAAAGGAGGAGAAGGAACTGAGAAAGAAGAAACTAATACTAAAATATTTTAATAAGTCTCCTTATCAGGAGGACAATGGAGAGGAGGAGGAGGAGGAGGAGAATCTTCAAAGGACAAGTCTGTTTCTGTTTTTGTGTATGTACAGAGAAAGAGGAAATGGAGGAGCCTCAGCCAGAGCAAGAAGAATTTCTAAAAGCCTCAGCCAGAGCAAGAAGAATCTCTTAAAAAAATTAGATGAACATGAGGAGGACAAGAAACAACAGCTACATTTTTGTTGCCAGACAACCTCTATTGAGAAAGATTCTGAGAGGTATTTCAATGTGGATGATGTGCAGGGGACAGAAAAAGAAGAGACTGAAAGCAGTGATACTACTACTACTACTAGTTCTGATCCTAATTTCAGTAAAGACATCTTCAAAGATCCCAGTATGTGGCCAGAAATATTAAGAGACATTGACAGACAGATTATATTGCTTTCTGGTTTAACAACTGAAACAGAATTAAGGGAAATGATTACAAGCATGCCATCAGATTGTGAAGCATGATCATTTCCTGACATTGTGCTCTATTCCAATAGTTCTTAGACTTTGTCACAGTGAGCCTCCCCAAATCCGTGGAAAAGATTTTGAGCCTCCCCCAAAAACTGAAATAATCTTGGGCCTCCCCAAAGAAAAATAACATACTGTACTTTGCGCAGTACACCCTGAATAAACTGAAAACCCTTTAAGTACTTGGCTCACATTCAGCTCTTTGTCTTATACTAATGTGGAACCTTTGAAAAAAATAAACAAATATTATTATTCAGCTTATTGTAACATCCCCCAGACAGACAGACACACACACACACACACACACAGGCCAGCCTACTTACTCCACTATTTTCATTCTTGAACCATTGTTACCTCTTGTTGCAGTACCTTCATGGGTCAGACTACATTCTTTGTTTCCTTTCTATATGAAATAACCTTCCTACATACTTTACCTCTCCCCCTCCTTCCCTGCTCCTAAACAATATCTCTGGCATTACTTTGCTCCTTCCTATTATTGCTTTCAGGACTTCTATGCTCAGCCCTTGTATTTGGGCTGTTCTGCCATCAGTCTACAAATTGATCAATTACCACCATTCATTATTAGTTTATTGTTCATATTTGTTTGCACTATTGTTCATTGTGTATTTCTTGCTTGTTTTGCAGTTACCTTTTAAAATGTATTCACTCCCTACCCTTCCCTGGGTACACCTGGAATGAGCCTTCGCTCATTCACCTTCCCTTGCCACCTATTAGTAAATAAATACATAAAATTCACCTACTATTGTCCTCTTTCAATTTGCTTCATCTCTTCACACAAAATATATGAAACTCAAAATTTAAATACAGTACTTTTTCAGACTTGCTTGAGCCTCCACTGGAACAGGTTGGGGCCTCCCCAGGGAGGCTGGCCTCACCATTTGAGAACCACTGCTCTATTCCAAC